>CM064342.1:17264328-19764328 GCA_032595735.1 Pelochelys cantorii
TATCAACCCTGCACTGAAGAGCAGGGAGTAAGCTGGGACCAGCTGGCTGAAAGACCCTCTCCCCCACAGCCCTGCTGGGCATGCTCCCAGTGGAACCAGACTATGAAAGGCCCTGGGGCAGCTCAGTCAGGGCTGACTGCTGAAGGGGAAGGAGACGCTGGGGCAGCTCTGAAGAGGAAGAGTGACCAGACCTTCCAGTGGCAGCCAGGCCAGGAGGTGCTACCTGCAGGGACATTGGATCACGGGGAGATGACGAGGAAGGCATCCACCAGATCCCGGTAGGAAGAAGCCCAGGCTGGGGAGTTTGCCCGGACCACTCAGTGTGTTGCGGTAGAATTCCCCGCTGAGGGAGAAAGCAGCCCCAGCCACCGCCTACAGAGCCCTGGGCTGGGACACGGTGGAGTGGGAGGACCTGGGTCTCCCTACCCCTCTGTAATTGGCTTGAGGGAGCGAACAGTGCCTATAAGCCTGTGAACTAGACCTCAAGGCCATACTAACCCTGCTATAAGGACCCATGTATGGACTTTGGCCACTGGGCCGTATTAACCCTAGTGAGAGGGGACTGAGGAATGGACTCTCGCCGCCAGGCCGTATTAACCCTGCTATAAGGGCCTGTGTATGAACTTTGGCCTCTGGGCCGTATTACCCCTAGTGAGAGGGGACTGAGGAATGGACTCTCGCCGCCAGGCCGTATTAACCCTGCTATAAGGGCCTGTGCATGAACTTTGGCCTCTGGGCCGTATTACCCCTAGTGAGAGGGGACTGAGGAATGGACTCTCGCCGCCAGGCCGTATTAACCCTGCTATAAGGGCCTGTGCATGAACTTTGGCCTCTGGGCCGTATTACCCCTAGTGAGAGGGGACTGAGGAATGGACTCTCGCCGCCAGGCCGTATTAACCCTGCTATAAGGGCCTGTGTATGAACTTTGGCCTCTGGGCCGTATTACCCCTAGTGAGAGGGGACTGAGGAATGGACTCTCGCCGCCAGGCCGTATTAACCCTGCTATAAGGGCCTGTGTATGAACTTTGGCCTCTGGGCCGTATTACCCCTAGTGAGAGGGGACTGAGGAATGGACTCTCGCCGCCAGGCCGTATTAACCCTGCTATAAGGGCCTGTGTATGAACTTTGGCCTCTGGGCCGTATTACCCCTAGTGAGAGGGGACTGAGGAATGGACTCTCGCCGCCAGGCCGTATTAATCCTGCTATAAGGGCCTATGTATGAACTTTGGCCTCTGGGCCGTATTACCCCTAGTGAGAGAGGACTGAGGAATGGACTCTCGCCGCCAGGCCGTATTAACCCTGCTATAAGGGCCTGTGTATGAACTTTGGCCTCTGGGCCGTATTACCCCTAGTGAGAGGGGACTGAGGAATGGACTCTCGCCGCCAGGCCTTATTAACCCTGCTATAAGGGCCTGTGTATGAACTTTGGCCTCTGGGCCGTATTACCCCTAGTGAGAGGGGACTGAGGAATGGACTCTCGCCGCCAGGCCGTATTAACCCTGCTATAAGGGCCTGTGTATGAACTTTGGCCTCTGGGCCGTATTACCCCTAGTGAGAGGGGACTGAGGAATGGACTCTCGCCGCCAGGCCGTATTAACCCTGCTATAAGGGCCTGTATATGAACTTTGGCCTCTGGGCCGTATTATCCCTAGTGAGAGGGGACTGAGGAATGGACTCTCGCCGCCAGGCCGTATTAACCCTGCTATAAGGGCCTGTGCATGAACTTTGGCCTCTGGGCCATATTACCCCTAGTGAGAGGGGACTGAGGAATGGACTCTCGCCGCCAGGCCGTATTAACCCTGCTATAAGGGCCCGTGTATGGACTTTGGCCACGGGGCCATATTACGCCCCTCAGGGGGTACGCGTGTAGGGACCCTGGTGGGTAGGCCACAAGGGGGATTAAGCTCAAGGGGCCTCCCAGAGTAGGTCGCCCCCTGACACCTTCACTTAAAGAATCATCCTACCAGCCCCCTCCCATTAGCACTTGCTTGTGGGCCACAGAAGACAACAATTGCCATGCTATATTTCCCCCCTTATGCAACTGAGGTCCATGTTCCTTCCAAGAGCAGCTGATACTTAATGAACAAAATGTTGAAGTTATAGCCTCATTTCTGGTTAACGGTCCAATTTATTTCAAACTTCACAGCATTTTTCAGTGAATGGGTCAGGATCCATCTGATGTTGCCAAATGATGCACTCCAGTGCTGTCTGTCTAGTTTCTTATTGGTCCAAGAGTTAATGAGACGGAGCTAACTGACTGAGGCAAGCCAACATGCTAAGCTACCACTCCCACATTTGCCTTTCAGCTTTTTCTTTCTGTTTCCTTTCCGGATTATGTGTAACTTGCACTGTCGTCCATGAATGGCTCTTGCTTTGGCTGCCTAGACTCTTTCTGGTATGCACATGGACCTAAGGGAGTCGAGTGGAGCCTGGCTACATCATGTTTTCCCTTTAATGAGCATTAAAAATAAAGCAGGATCTATGCCATTTTGATATTTCTCTTAATACAGAGCACAAGAAATTTCAGGTTCTAGTCACGAAGATAGTAGAAAACAATGTAAATTCTAATATATATTCTAACACACACACACAAATATATATATATATATGTATATATATATATATATGGTTATTTTCACCCACTGAACTATAGCAATGCATCATACGCTGCAAATATACGCCCTTGGAGAGTCATTTCTGCTAAGTGATACATCAGATGGGGCAGGGGCCTAGGGTGATGGTCTTCTTTACATCCCTTCAGTACATCCAGCAATGGCAGAAAGCATTTGGTGAATTATAATCTTGCTGCCTATGTCATGTCATGTGCAATATGACATGAGGAAGAAGAAGGGGAAAAGCATCAATGTTACCGTGAATCTTAACATTTTCTTTTGATTAGTTTCATTTCCGGAATGTCTGCTAACAGAAACTAAGGCCCTTGAACAACTGTTCACCATTTTAAAAATTCTGTTCTGCCAGAGTGACCTTTGCAAGAAATCTAGAGAAAAAGAAAAAAGCAGGATATTCCCTTCGTATGGAGGATTGTGCATTCCCTCCCAATTGCACTCCTAAGCGTGAATTAATTTTCTTTCAGTCGATAACTAGTGCAAAGGTTCTAACCTTCATTTGTGCTCCAAATACTCAATCGGGGATGTAGAACACATACCAATTAAGCAATTCAGCTAAAATAAGAAGGCCATGAACCAACATCGTTGCTGCTGCTGCCCCTGAGGGATCGAGGGTTATCAGCTTGGGGAAAAGGTAATTTATTGAGCTTAATACTCTGCGAAATATGCTCATGATAATAAGATTGTAAGATCGTTTTAATATCTGAAGTCATGTTGAAAAGGTCATTTCTCATCTTTTATGCCTACCCAAGACATGTAAATTAGAGCTACTCAAACAGAGTTGAGGATTTTTCCAGTCTCAGTTTTTGTATCATTTCCTCTGCAGGATTGGAAGAGGCTAGCAATCACAGGTGAGGATAGTTTGGACATAACCAACCAAATCCTCAGCTGGTGCAAATTATTGTGACTCCATGAACTTGAGTACAGCAATAATGGCTTACACCACTTGGAGATCTGGAGTGAAATCATGATCCTACTGCAATCAATGAAAACTTTGCCACTTTCATCCCTATTCCTATAGATTTTTTTTAAATGTTATGTTGTTACTAGAAGATTTACTCAGCATTGCAGAGGGTTGGGGATCTGGGGGGTGGGGGGGCTCAAGAGTCAGAGTTGAGGAGTGAGGCAGGGCTCAGGATAGAGGGTGTTGGGGGGCTCAGGAGTCAGGGAAGGGGGATGGGAAGTGTGTGCAGGCTCAGGGAGACTCAGAGGAGGTGGTGGGTGGGACGGCTGGCCATATGACCCAGGACAGTGGCTGCTCCCTGGGCGTGGCAGTGGAAGCCATGTGACCTGGAGGCAGTGGCTGCCCCCCAGGAACAGCCTGAGATGGTGGGAGTGTGCTTGCTTGCTGCCCCCTGTTGTCATTGTGGAGTATAAATCCACCGTGGTCATTCTGCAGTATAACTGTCCCTGCTCTCACAGCCCTCCATTTCTATTTGACGAGAAACGATCCCATTCCATGCACATCCCATTGTCCTGGCACAACCAAACCCTGACCTTGCTTTCAGTTATAAGAGGAAGAATGGGCATTTAGTAGCCTAGCCGGGAGAAGGCTCTGCCTTCCCAAACTGCCAGGCATGGCCCTGCCTATATTCTGCCCCCAGAACGCCTACTGCAGGCATTGTGGGGGCGGAGTGTTGCTGTCCCCGCACCTGCCCTCCCCGTGCTGCACATCTTCCTCCCTCCCTGGTGCTTCAGGGCTGGAGAGGCTTGGCTGCCTGGTGCACCTTTCTCCCTTCCCCCAGTGCTGGGCCGCACAGCATGCCCTCCTCTCTCCCCTATTGCTCTGGGGCTGCGCGGTGCACCCTCCTCCCTCCCCTGGTGCTCCAGTGCTGGGTCGTGCGGCATGCCCTCCTCCCTCCCCCAGTGCTCCAGAACAGGAGAGGCTAGGGCCACGCCGTGTGCCCTCCTCCCTCCCCAGTGCTCCAGGGCTGGGAGGGCTGGGAGAAGTGTGTGCCCCCTCACTCCCTTCCCCTGCCCATGGTTGGGGGGTTGCCTACCCCAGCTCTACCTTCACCAACCACCCATATGAGAGGAAGCTAAATACCAAATTCTTGAATAAACAGACTCACAGATGGAGGGATGGACAGCTAGATGAACAAATTCTCTCAGACATAGAGTAAATGGTTAGAATTTTGTAACTGTTCTAATTTGGACACGATATTCCTTATTAAAATAATGTAAAAAGCTGTGTATATGCTGGAGGAAAGGGGAGCCTAGTTAAAGTTATCCAAGCTACCAAAAGTTTTATTACTAGGAAAATGGGGAATTGGCAGTTTCACAAGCAAACCATTCCTCTTTTTTCCTGCTATTTTCCAAGGGAAACAATTAATTTAGTGACATTTTTTTTAAAGTGTCTTTTAGGCCGAAACTTTGTAAGTTTTACTCTCCACAAAGTGCTGCCAACATTCCTACAGCACACCTTGTCACAGTTGCCCCTGGTATTCCAACACTGAGCCTCCCTTGGCAGAGAATCAGAGTCATGCAAAGATGTAATGTTTCTGTGATTCATACAACTATCTGATGGGGACAGAACTGAGATCACCAAACTCATCTCAGGCACATTATCACATTGAGTTAAATCTGGTTTTAATCAGCATAGAATGTCAAACACTGCATCAGATCTCACAGCATTTTAAAAGAAGATTGCCCCTCCTTTTCATTCTCTCCTTACTGGCTTCCTCATCTTCTTCCCTTCTGTGCTCTGCTATTTCTTTCATACCATCTCTCTCAACTGTAGTCTAAATTCTCGTCTAGCTCTCCTCTCCTTCAACCTCTTCTTAATCTATTTCCTCAAAAATTCTTTTTATCTATTTCTCCACGCCAATTATCTATCTATTCTTTTCTTTGCTTGAACTGTTGTCCCATGTCTTGACTTCATTGGTATAATATCTTAGGCTGTAATTTTTTCTGGGCAAACAAAGTCTCTCTTCCTTTTGGCAAAGAGCAGCAAAGGTACTACATACATGATTAATTATAACAGATAATAATTGGAGTAACTGAATATGTTGTACAGTGAAGACACGGGACAATTGGTCACAAAAAGTGTTTGCCAAGGTAATGTTTTTAAAATGCACATCCAACTTTATCCAAAAAGTTTTCTGCTGCAACAATGCTGTATTTTCAGATTTACCGATCTGAATGTATGGGAATTCATCAGCCTGAACTTCTCCCATGGTCTTTATCATCCATTATAAACAAGTTCCTCTGAAAAACTCTTCTAAAGAGACAGACTAAAACAGCTGCCAATTGGCTGCTTAGTCCTTGGCTCTCAGGATTTGGACTCTCTGAAGAGGGCTGCAATGAAAACATGCCAAGACCATTTATCCTTATTATTATATAAGAAATGATGACTATGATAACTGATAACACAATATTAGATTGTTCTCTCCTGCAGGAAAAACTGTGCATGGTTGCCCTTCCAGTTTTTCCTAAATTGGTCCCCTGAGTGGTATGTGGTTGGAAATGCATGTGGGTGTTTGACAAAAAAAAAAGTTCTGTCCCATAACTTCATGGACTTTAGGTGATTTACTGGAGGTAAAATGTTCTAGAAGGTAATTTGACAGTCTAACTATTGGAATTATATTGCCAGGGACTCCTGTGCTGCAATTACCTCACACTTAGGAGATGCCAAACAAAAGTAATTGCAGCCTCTCAGGGACATGGTCTCATCGTAACTCACTTTCTCCTTTAAGACCAGTTTTACTAATACAAGTCTAAAGGCACATCCGTCAATGGAAGTCGCATTGCTCCTAGCTGAGAGCAGGAACTGGCCCATGTTGTGTGAACAGTAATATCTAGACGTAAGCAGGGTCTGAATCAATGCTTCCATTACAGCCAGCTGGAATGGAAAGGCAATCTTGGGTATGATTATGTAAATACAGTTCACTAAGTTTGGTCAGACCTGCTAGATATTCAACTGTTAGAAGGTGTTTTGTCCATTATAACCACTTTGGCTGTTGTGGGGTCACAAATTGTGTTAACACTAAATTCAGGAAATGTAAGATATGACCACCAATGCTTGCAGTTATTGTGGGAATGCAGAAAAGTCAGAATGTGTTTAACTCAGTTAAAAGGACAGACCCTGACAGTATAAATACACTTGGATGGACAGAGGCTCCTCTTTCAGAGCCCTATAGATTAAGCTGGGGAGGAAGGTGAGTCAGCAGGCTGCATGCCCAGGCATGAACTGTAAGATTAGCTCAACCTGTTTCTCCCTACTGTTTCAATGATAGTTACAGAGAGGCTCCATAAGGGATCTCTTTTGTAGGTAAATTTGCTCCAGTGGATACTGGAATCTCTTATGGCTGGACTGTGCTTTGGACCAAGAGTTGAAATCACTGAGAGCTGAAATCAGTAGGTTTGGCCCAGAGCCAAATACACCACAAGCCAGCAGAAGATGTAATGAGCAGGGTGGCAATGGAGAGGTGTGAGGAGTAGCCAGCAAAGCAGCAGCAGCGAGGAGTGATGAATGGCCAGAGGAGCGGCGCCAGACAGCAGCGAGCAGGCAGATGGTGAGTGACCAGCTGGGTGGGTGAGATGCCTCCTACTCCTCCTGACTCAGAATGAGAAGTGAACTCTGCAGATCACCTCTGAATGCTGTGTCTGCCCTGACCAAGGGCAGTGACTGTGAGTGGGGTGCAGAGTAAGGATGTTAAGTGTCGTGTAATTGACTAATTGAATAGTCAATGAATTTTGCATCAACTATTTGATTCGTTTGATAGGGCGGCACTGCCCCTTTGAAACGCTGCTGTGGCATTTCAAAGGGGCAGCATTGCACAAATCCTGGGGTCAGTTGGGGAGTCCCCAGCTGACCCTGGGCTCCAAGAGGCGCTGCCCCTTTGAAATGCCACCCTCTTCCCCCCTCCCCCTTGTTGCCTCTATCTGATAGGAAAAGGACACTGCCCAACCTGCTTGAGCTGGGATGTTTATTTGTAGTTTTGGTTATGAACTCTCTGGTGTTTTCCCAAATTAATGCCATGTTACTTCTCTCCCCTTTTATTAAAAGTTTCTTTTAGACACTCAGAGTTTGTGCTTGTGCGTGGGGAAGCATTGCCTCTCAAGGGGGTTGTGTGAATTTCTCAGGTTATTGGGTGGGGCTCAAGCCAGTTCTGTTATGGATGATAGAGATATTGAACCTGCCCTGGCTGCTGCTGCTGCTGGTGCTACCTGGCAGAAGGGTTACATAATAATAGTATCTACAATACAATTAGAGAAGGAGTTTGAGTCTGTTCTGATAGCATGCTTCCAAGTTCCAAGTGAAGCATTTTACTCTTTGAAGCAGCACAACCTTTCCCCCCCGCCCCTTGCAAAAAACAACAACAACAACAACAAAAAACAGCAAACCCAAAAACAAGGCACAGAGAAAAGCGAGGGCATAAAGGCATCCCAAGCAGTCATGGGAAAATTTTTCATTTATGACTGGTCACTGCACTGCCTTTCAGTTTGTGAGTGTGTGGCTGGCTTTATCAAAGGCAATCCTTTCTTTCCTTCCCCAAAACCCCACAAGTCTTAACTACAAGATCACCTTCATTACATTGTCTTTGAGTATGGATGTTGCCTGTCACTAACAGACTACAAACACTCAGAATAAAAAGGGGTAGAAAGTGTCCAACTTGTTAAAACTTCTATTGTTTACAAAGTCCATATTTTTCTTTATCTTTCCAGTAACCACGCAACGTCCATCATAATCACCAAGGAACCCACCCCTGCAATCAGCCCCGGTGCCAACTCTGTCCACACATCTACAAAAGTGATTTGTTCACTGGATTCAGCTACTTCAGGGGCTCATTTAACTGCACATTCACTAATGTGATCTTTGCCATCTATACTGGCCAAACTGGACAGTCTCTACAAGAAAAAATGAATGGACACAAATCAGATATCCAAAAAGGCAATACACAGAAACCTGTTGGAGAACACTTTAACCTGCCTGGGCACTCATTAATGGATCTCCAAGCTACCCTGTTGTTTCAGGCCAATTCCACAAGCCAAATACACAGGGAAGCATTGGAACTTAACTTCATTTACAGGTTGGATTCCTATGACAGAGGATGAATAAAGACATTGGCTAGCTAGCACACCACCTTCCACATCCTAATGCCTCAACCAACTAAACAACGGGTACTTACAGAAGGTACAAATTGTTCTTATCAGCTTCTTGTAACTTGAACACTGTAATTCACTATTTTCCCCCCCTCTTTCCCTTCTTCCCCTATTAATTCTTAGATCTGGACTTTTAATACTCCATTCACCTGAAGAAGTGCGTTGTGTCCATGAAAGCTCATGATACCATCTATATGTTTTGTTAGTCTTTAAGGTGCTGCTATACTATTCATTGTTTGTTAAGTTTTATATTTTTCCTCTTTCTTCTCCTTCTGTTTAATACTACAGTCAAATTTTCCAAAAATCAGCGGAACTGATGTGGCTGTGAAATAATAAATCAAGTTTACTTCACTTCTGCAACAGTCTGCTTCAAAAATTTACACCGCATTCTGGATAAGTGTGCATGTGTGTTTTTCACTCATCATGCAGGCGAGACACAGAGGCAAACTGTGGTTACCTTAACAGGAAACCTGCCATCTATTTTCTGTAGCATGTGCCAAATAATGCAGCCTGCGTATTAATGGATGATAAATCATCATTTGATAGAAAGACATATTTCTCACACATCTTAAAAATATGTTCATAAAAAAGCTGAAACTTGTTAATCCAAGGCATTTATATCCTCAGCCAATTTTAAAAATCCAGTCAGTTTTTGAGAAGCCAATATTTCATTACTGACTGGAAAAAGTCTGCAAGGGGGAAAAAGCCTGAAAGAATGTGAATAGTAAAAATTTCACAGTACTTTTCTTCACTTCTCCAAAATTAATATGAAATGCTGTGCAACAAGGGTTAATAATACAAGATTATTAATAAAACAAGAAAGGAATAGGAACTGTGACTGAGGTGTACAAAGACAGCACACCTATGATACTTTTGCAGAGTATGTAACAAAAGTTGGTAGTACTGAAACTAATCGCTTTATTTATCTTCTTTAAGGAGCTATATACATATTTTCCCCAAAATTCATTTAATTTCATTTTCCCATGTTCTCTTCCTCTATCTCTCTGCAGTGTTTTTTTTTTAAAGTATCTCTGTCTGACATTTTATAGTTGAAACTTAAAAAACAACAAATGGTCTGGTCGCACTTTATAGACTAACAAAACATGTAGATGGTATCATGAGCTTTTGTGGGCACAGCCCACTTCTTCAGATGACCGGAGTTTATCCTGTACAGACTAACTCGGCTACCCCCTGAAGCTTCTGATTTTATAGTTGGTCACCCATCACATAGCATCAGATCAACTTCCATATTAAATCAGTAGCAATAGTTAACTTTAAGGAGTCTCTGGTGCATTTCTCTTTTGGGGTGAAACTAGTTCTGCTTGGGATTTGGTTTTGTTTTTCATGGAGTGTCTTGATTTGGAGAAACCCACGATTAGTAAAATGCATGGCCACTCAAGATTTTTAGCAACAATCAGTCCTGTGGCACAAATTTATTAGGTCATGAGCTTTCATGGGTAAAATCCACAAGGTTTTCCAATGTCAATTCAGCAGATCGGTCTTCTTAGTCCTCCCTTTTGCTTCAACCACAAGGATGTATGTTGTTCTATATCTGACCAATATTTTAAAATCTAGAAATATGCTGCTGCTCCAATTCTATTTCCCAACCTAACCACTAGTTCCAGGTAGCAAAGAGCAGCAGACTCTGTTTGGTGCCACTCTGTAGGCTGCTGCATTTTAAATACCAATATATATACAGAAGAATGTTTATATGAAACTCTAACCATTGAACGGCTTACTCACTGCCAGACCATTGATTTTCTGATGATATTAAAGACACAGAGCAACCAAGAAATGGCTCTATAAAGAAGTCATAGAAACATATAGGGTAGAGTCTGAAGGATGTCAATGTACAGGGGTAACATGAAAAAGGTAGTTTAACTTCATGTATCTTAAATAGGTCAAATATTTACAATTCAAAGATCTTGTACATGTAAAACTTTACAGATGTTTCCTTTTCAGCTTGCTAATAAAATGTCTTTGTGGTTCAGTACCATTTTTTGTAAAAAACTCAGCTGCGTTGCAGTGAAAGATATCTAATTTTATAGTAATTGTATTTACATTTAATATTGACATCTGACCACAAATGCCAAATAAAAAAATTACTAACTTTCACCATGTTGTGTTTTGTACTTTATCATAGACCAAATCCTAAAGTCTTACTCAAACCTTCCTCAGGCTGTTAAATAGTCTACTGATTTCTGCTTGGGACAACATTGACTCTGGAATAAATTTTCACTTTAATAGTATAAATCCAGATTTAACTCCACTGACTTGACCAGTGAAAACAAGAGCGAGATGTGGCCCTTTACATAAAATACATGAGCAATATTCCACAGATCACTATGGAAGTTCTTTTTTAAATCCAACCCTTTAAACAACAGTAATAATAAAAATAAATTCATCCTTCTCCCTCTTCTACTGTTCAGAAGGTCTCAGATCCAATTAAATCACAATTAAACAAAGTCCAGCACCACAAGAAAAGCACCATGGAGCATCTACAGAATTTTACCACAAGTGCTCTTCAGAAAAAAGGCCACAATGCCCGATTAAGGATGCTGATTTTTTGAGTATTGGAGGCAATGGCAGTCTTTGCAACACTCAAATAACACAAACAACACTTTCAGGGGCTAAGAGACTGTGTGTGCGTGGTGGGGTGGTGGTGCATGTATTTGTGTCTGTGCGTGTGTGTAAGAAGCCATTAACTATTGGATACAGGCAGGTTTTAAATCTCATTTTTACTCTATTAGTATTATTATTACTCTTCTCAAAAAAAAAAAAAAAGGAAATTAGGACACATTTTATCTGCTTAGCACTGTGGTTCTCAACTGGTGGTCCATGGTGACTTTTTCGGTGGTCCACAGGAACATTGTCCAAAGTCACATGGCGTGAGTAGGCACCGCCGTTAGGCTGTTTTACGCCGTGTTCACAAGCACGCGGCGCGTCATCCATAGCATCACCTAGGACGCAACCGCGTTGTGTTGCCAGTAACTTCCGTCTGAGACTCTGAGTGTCAGTGTAGCTGCCGCCATCGTGCTGAGCGGTTGCTGTGTCATTTGTCCTGTGCTACATGTGCTGGAGGGGGTCCATAAAATTTTTTTGATTGGCCTGGTGGTCCGTGGATTGAAACGAGTTAAGAACCACTGGCTTAGCACATCCATCTGCAGGGCTGTCTCTTCTCCAAAGATCACAGAAGTATTGTGCTTCCATGTTAACACAGACCCTGGTAAAAAAACCTTGTGTTTACAACATATGGGAATTCTGGCAGATTGCTTTATGCTATGGAATTAAAATTAATACATGGGGAGATGGAAAAGGGGGGAAGGGATAAAAAGAATTCCTTGCCCATGGGCATGTCCTGCCTAACAGTAACTCAACCTTAAGACCCAATCATGTAAGTCATTCATGCATTTGGACTTCTATTCTTTTTGGGAACCTCATGGAAAACAATAGGGTTTAAGTGAGGGTTATGGGATCTGCCAATATGGAATTAGGCTCCTAGGGTACATCTACACTGCGGTGCTATTTTGGGATACCAGAAGTATCCTGAAATAACTATTCCATGTCTACTGAAGCAGCCCGTTATTTCGAAATTGATTTTGAAGGAACGGGAGGCTTATTCTCACGTCCCGGTCAAAGGGGCATTTTGAAATAGCAAGTTATTTTGAAATTTGGCTCTGTGTAAATTGCAAAATAAGCTATTTCGAAATATACATGAAATAAGCTACACAATTTTCATAGCACAAATTGGATAGCTTATTTTGAGCTAACGGTGCAGTGTAGACACACCCTTAGAGAAGTCATAAGATTAATGAAGTAAATTCTGGGTGCATTTCGAATATGTGTTGGGATTCATAGTCATCCCCACCCCACCAACCTAATGCAGTCACCAGAAAAAAGAATTATAATAAAAGGTTGATTAATTATGTGCAATAACTGGGACAGCATATCATGAAAATTCCATTCTTGTTTATTCAGCTAATTCACTTTTTATGAGTGTTTAGGCTTTAAAGCAAAACAAAGCACTAATTACCCAATTAACGAGCAATTAAGTTACTGCAGCCTAATAGCCTGTACAGTGGCTGCCTTTATGAGTCTGATGGTGAGTTAGAGACCCATTAAACAAATTTATACACAGCTGTAGCAAAAACTACATTTCCAGAGATGTTACATTAAATGCTAATATTTTCACAGCCCTGAATCATCATTGGCTTGTTTAAGAAATGGAGGCTTAGTTAGCAGTTCTAATAAAAGGATAGATTATTTTATATTATAGCAATTCCCATGAGAAGGGGCAAAGGGGTACTATATTTGATGGTATGTCAGCGCAGCTGATAGTTAATAACTCAACTATACAGTATTTACTCCAGCTTGAAAATTTTCCCATTGTGCCTCAACTGTGTAGAGATCTTCAACGAGTGGGTCATTTTAGCTCTGACAAAAATAGTATCAAGACATCACAGGATGAGAGTTAAGAGCAGAACTTGAAGTCAAGCAAATAATATTTCTGTAATATATTTTGGCAGTTAATATTTTTACGTTAACAAGGGAAATTTCCAAGTCTGTATCTTTAATTCCACAAAGTAATTTTAATCTCAGTTGCAGAAAATTTACTAAATTTATGTATTTGTCGAAGCAAGATTTACTGAAACACAAAATAATCAGATTTTTTTGGTACCCTGGCACAACCAGGCTTCCGTTTACCTCAATGTACCAGTAAAACCTAAGATCAGCTTCCAACAGATATGAATATATGCACTTAAAATGGGTAGCTTTCATTAGTACAAAGAATACAAAAACATAGTTGCATGTACATGTTTATATGGATCCAATCTTGCAAACATATGACAGAGCATGGTGAATATTCCAGTGACGTCTGGAATAGGGATGTTAGGGTACACCTATACTTACGAGAAGATGGATACTTTGGAGTTCACTCTTCTAGCCTTCAATTTAGCAAGACTAGTATAGACCCGTAAATCGAATGCTGAGGGCAGCCCCCAACTGGTGTCCAGCACTACTCCTTCCGCGAGGAGTACGGAAAGTCAACGGGAGAACCACGGCTCGGCTTAAGGTAAGGTTACCCCAGCTATGCATCTTGCATAGCTGGAGTTGCGTATCTTAAGCTGACCTCCTTGGTCTAGTATAGACCAGGCTTTAGAGTTTAAAAAATAAACTTATCAGTTAATGTTATTGGTTAAATTCTTTCCCACTCACAGCCCTGCTCCAGGGGAATCTTCACTGCAGGTTTATTTTAGCTTTATACTGCAGAGCCTATAGTGCCTATAACCTAGCGATAAGAGAGTAGTCGATTAATTGACTACTTGCATTTTCCCTCTTGCTGCCGCTCTGCAATTTAAAAGGTAGTAGGAGTGGCGGGGGGGAGGAGGGATGGCAGGCTGCCCAGCTCCTACTGCCTTTTAAATTGCAGAGCCGCAGCACGGTATGGTCCTGGTGCGAGCTGGGACTGAGCAGGGCTGCCTTCCCTTATCAATAATCGAGTAGTTGATAAAAAAAAATCTACTCGATTACTAAGATAACCTAAATTTAACATCCCTCATGTAACCATGTAACTGCTGAGTTACCATTTTAACCGACATGGTTACCATTTTAACTTATTTTTAACATTCCTAATCTGGAGTAGACAAGACATATTTTAATATATATTTGTAGGTTAAAGACCAACTAGCTTGATATTTAGAAGTTTTAAGAATCCCGTGGCATGGTGGCTGCTGAGAGTTTCTGAAAATCTGGACCTAAATGGTATATGCATATCTTTTGGGTCAGACATTCCATTGGTATAAATTGCCATAGCTCTACTGACTTTCATGGAAGTCCATACTTTAATTTATGGATAAAGAATTGGTCTGCTATATATTTGCACATTTATTAATAAACTAAAAGCAGTAGGGATGTTTCATTTACGTAGTGAATAAACCAAGTTTTCTTCTCACCCTTCAGTGGAAATATAAGCAAGTAGTAAGCTTTGCTTCCAGGATAGATGGCCTCATAGACAAGTGGATGAAGGTGGTTTTCACAAGGAAATTAATCTGTCTGAAAAAGCAGCAGATGACAGTGACACAAAACCACTCCTGTCCCATTTACAACCTGTTTAACCTATACTCTAAGCATGCAAAAGTAAATGGCCTGCAATATGAAAAATGATGAAGACAAACTCAAAGTGAACATAAACAAAGTGCAAAGAGGCTGTGGTCTTACTCAAAGAGTTGCATAAAAAAAAAAAGAATGTATATACTGCAGTGGAAAACACTTTTCCAGAATCATCCTCCAGTTTCAATCATCTACGACTCACCCAGACAGTATCTGGTTCAGTTCAAGTGATTTCTCCCACTCCTCCCATATCTTCCCCCCTCCCACAAACACACTTTAAAAAAAAAAAAAGATCTTACTTGGCCTGTTATGTATCATTCTGATTTTTTTCTAAAGTCATTTCAAAGAGTGAGTGTCAGATATCAAGCTCAATATCCTTTTTCTCATTAGCGTTCTTCCCGTGCAGACCTTCAAATGCGGTAATAATTAATGAGTCTGTGTCAGAAAATGAATAAAAGATGGCTCAGATGCTTCACTGTTCAGGGCTGACCTTTAGCTGAGTCTACTGTATTAATATATTCTTGTGTTGTCAGACTCAAAGAGCTAACTGCCTTATGAATTATTTATCAACACAAAAAGTCTTAACCAGAAACAGTGTTAACATTAATTTCTAACCCTCTGTGTCACAGCAAAGCCTGCCTGCACTGCATAATTGAATTTTAGTTTTAGACAAGCAATCAAAGCACAAGTCACTGTTGTTGTAAGTGTGGCTGCCTATGATAACAAGAGGAATGGATGCTCTTTCTGCACATCTGGTACATTACTGGTGGCTCAGGTTTCTGCGAGCATGAAGCCAGACTGGAGACAAATGTGGAATGCATTTGCAGCAGTTGAAAAGGCTTCCTTCTTTCTTTTCTGTGTCATTCTCTCACCGTGACAACACTAGATGCTGTAATTATTATACTGCTACTGATATTTCTAAAAGGACCTGGTATGGAAATTCAGGGTTGGCTTCTAAAGCTTTTAAAGTTCTCTAGACATACTAGACATAATACACCTAAATTGTGGGATGTTAGATTATGCAGATTGTCCCAAGGTTATGGCAGTTTTATCTATCCTTTTATCCCTCCATCTATGTGATGGGATTCAACCACAACATTTTCTCTCTTCTGGAACCTGGCTGTTCCCCATCTGGATGACTTTACAGAGAGGCTATGTCTACACTGGGAAGCTTTGGCCACAAAAGTCCTGTCAACGTACAAAAGTCACCAAAAGTGAAAACTGGTCAAACCATTTTTTCTGCCTCCCATTATCAACATTTCTGTTAGACACAATAAATCAACCACCAAGTGGTCTCCCATCAACTCCAGTACACCACCAAAATGAGAAGAATAAGAGGAGTCAACTGGAGAGAATCAGCTGTCGACTTACCATGGGGTGAAGACAGCGCAGTAAGCAGACCTAAGTGCGTGAAGTTGTGTAACTTAGGTCAATGGCCTGTGGTATTATAGACAAGGTGTCAGATAAGGCGGCTGGTTGAGAATCGGAGAGCCCAGCACAGGAGCAGGTTTCTGCTGGCAGAAACTCCAGCAACAGAATAGAAGTTTGAATAAAGCCTGTGGGGAAACAGCAAAACTGAGGTAAGGGGTCCTGCAGTCAAGGAGTGGAACAGGAGAAAAAGGAAACTTACGGGTGAATCTGGGAGCAGCTCTTCCAGTCTCTCTAAAGGGCAGTAATATGAAATAAGCCATTGTTCAGCCAAGATGTCCCAAGCATGGGGCTTAAGCCTGGGGGATGGGTCAATCTGATATGACTGCAAGCTCAGACAAAGTGAAGGCAATGAACAGGCCGCTGAGCATAAAGGAGCAGGTGCAAAGCAAAGATAATAAGAGATGACAGCACAGGGTTATGGCCTAATTGTCACCCACAAGGATTAGGGGACTTGGGGTAATAACTACATCTGGATGACAGGAGGACAATATAAAAGGATCTCCAATGCAGTCATAGGTGAGGGGAGCCCAAGAGAACTAGCCACTAGCTGCATCAGCTTGCAGCACTAGTCTGTGAAATGTGTGATACATCTGGTGCCAAGTACCTGAGAAAGTATGCTGTGTCTCAGCGCTCCCATTACTACATTGTGTGGGGCCCAATTACACTGAAGCTGCAAGGAACAGAGATTGTAGGAATCAATCCTGGGAGCACAGCATCAAAGTCTGTAGAATTAAAACCACATCAGTGGAATTAGAATCAGACCCCATGCCTTCCTACTGAAGTACATGAATTGTGAATGATGAAGGCTGAACTTTTGCAAACATGCCAAAAGGATCTGTGTACACAGTTAAAATAAATGGAAATTGGGTGTCTAATTCCTACAGGCATCTTTGAAAAACTCAGCTGAGAAGCACAAGAGCAGCAATTTGAGTCAGTGACAGGTATATTAACCCTTCTGTGACTCACCCATGTCACATGACTGGGATTTGGTGATAAAATTCCTATTCTTACCCATTTTTTGCCAAACAGATACATTTCTTTGGTAGTTATTTGTGTATTAAATCTAATGTTGTGTATCTTAATACAATGTAAAATAGTTTTGACAATCACCTCTCATCTTTCCTGTGATATGTTACTAATATGTCTCAATAACAAGCACAGCAACACCATGCCTGCTTTTTCATGACCTGCTAACCTGGTACATTCAACTGTTCTCTAGAGACCTTTTATTAATGCATAGATGAAAGCCAACATTTATAAGATCTACGAGGTTGAGACAAATAATTTTGCAGTAAGATCTATAATTAGCTCACATCTGCCTTTAAAGTTGGTATTTAGTAATTTTCTCCCCAAACACACAAGAAGTCAGTGACGATCAATTCCTACTTGCATACTCCAGCCACTGAACTATGGAAAATGACTGCATGGACCAAGAGTTTATATATGAGCCCAAGAAATGAGGTTTAAGAATGACTGATAAGCTGAGATTGACTTTTGCCATCATTGAAGTCTTGTGGAACATAACCTCTCCCCTTCACACATTGCAAAACTGGCCAATGTCTTATTGGTTTATAGATGTTTCAAAGATATAGTGAGCTGCTTTGTATCCCATTGTTTTTAATGTCCCAAATGCTCCCTGTCGGTTGTGTAAAATATGTTACAATTGGGGATTTTTTTTAGTCTCCTACTTCAATATACCAGACTAGGCTAGTAAAAAATGAGACGGTCACGCTCTTTTAAAATAACATAACACCCACCCTGGCAGTTATGACATAACCCGGCAGATTTTTCTTGTTACTTTGCTGTTTTAAGTGCCTCACTCAATGTGAATCCAATTACCAAGGCCTTTGTTTTCTCTAACAAAGGGACTGTGTTTTGGGGCTCTGTCTCATCTGGCTTTAATCATCTCTCCAGAGGGAAGCTCAGTAACAACCATCTTGGGATACCTTTTATGACAGCTTTAGGAACACACATGGCAGAAAGAGGAGGTTTGAAAAAAGTACAGAAGACATAGACTCCCTCTCCCCACTTTTTCTTTTGACAAGTGCATAAGCCTTCCACGGAGGGACAGTAAACCTTTAAATGACATGCCCTGGCAACCGATGGAATCTATATTTTGGCTTAATAGTTTATTTTAAAAGTCCCCCAAGTCTTTGGAAAAAGCCACTCTAGATCTTCACTCACACATGTGTTTGAAAAGGACAAGTTTTATTGCTAGTAGCAATGGTGCCAAGTGGACAGCACATAAAGTCATGTTTTCTTTTCCCTTTTAGGCATAGTCTATACCAGACTTTTCCCCATAGAACATCTCAGTAGTGCAGCTCACACACCAAATCTAAAGAACAAAATTTCTGCAATCAGTGGGAAACAATCAAAAAGGAGTGAACACAACATCAGGGGAAGAGAATTCAGGCTGCTGGAATGAAATTCAAATTCTCTTTCAAATCAGGGAATCTTGATTGCTTAAGTCATTTCAATGCCTGACTAATAACCAAGGCCGTGATCTCTCTCCCCTTTCACGCCCAAAAGTTATATTTAAAGAGGAAAGTTGACTGAATCTGAAAACCTCCCCTAAACCATTCGTACCTACAGGTCAGTAAAAGAGAGGATTACGCAGACTGGTGGAATAATTATCTAAATGACACAACTAACTTATATAGGCAGGTCCTCGCTGATCCAGTACTCTCTATGTTGCTGGACCAGACAGCATTAGTGACTGGGAGGGGGAGCTGGCTAGGAGTCCAGCAGCAGAGTGCCCAGCAGCCAGAAACAGAGCCAGGCCTACAGTTGGGCCTGGCAGCCCAGGCCAGGGCCAGGAGAATGGCTAGGCCAGGCCAGGAGTGTTGCCGGGGCCGGGGCCAGTGCCTGGTGCCAGGAGCATTGCCGAGGCTGGGTGGACCCCTGGAAGAGCATGAAGTCTAGCAGGAGAGGGCCAGAATTAATGTCCCAGCAAACTCTTTTATTTTGGACTGGTCAGGCCCTGAGGTTGGCAGACCAGGGAGGTCCAGTGTGTATTTTGTAAAGTTTACAGGAAGTTTTGGTAATCTCCGCTATGCCCAAAGCAATATTAGCTAGCACTATCTAGCTTCCTGGAATTGACTTGAATAGCTATCAATTGATTAACCGTTTTTCAGATATGTTCTGTTTTTATCAGGTTTGCAACTCTTTAGCAATATTGTGAGCTGGTTTATGATGCTTCTGAGCTACTAGACAATGATGGGTTTTGGGGGTTTTCTTCCATGGCCCCCACCAGGCAAAGAAGCCTGCATATTATTAACCTCTCCCTCAGCATTTTGGTAGCCAGCGAAAATCTGTTCATAACCACCACAGTCATGTAACATCTTCTGATGACTGGTCACGTCTTGTCAGCGCAGTCAGTATATATAGCAGCTTTTCAAGGGCCTTCTCTTTCCCCCTAAAAAATCAGCTACAATGTCTAAAGTATAATTTAGCATAATGCTGATGGTTGTTACTAGAGAATTTTGTTACATTTCATACAAATCCTGGGAATTACTAAGACTTCAGGTCATCTTTGGTGTTCCCTAAAACCACAGAAAATTAATGTAAATAAATAAATAAATCCCCAGTGAGAATTTTTCCTCTTCTTTCTTCAAATACTGTTCCTCCATTGACTGCCCAATCTCCACTGCATCTCCTACAGGTAAGTGTCGGCTCAGAAGACCAAAATATTTCAGGATGAAAAAGGGAAGTTACCCACCTTGTGCAATAACGATAGTTTTTTGAGATGTGTATCCCCTTGGGTGCTCTACTGTTGGTGTCAGGCTCATCCCCACGCTGCAGACTGGAGATTTTCCAAGCACTATCTGGTCAGGTTGCACATGTGCAGCAGGGGTATGTGTCGTTCATGCCTTTGGAGTTCACACACACAGCCAATTCCCCTCGGTTTCTTTGTGCAGAAGAAAAGGTGAGTTGTGGAGCATCCATTGGGACACACATCTTGAAGAACTACACACCGCGAGTAACTTCCCTTACTTCTTTGAGTGATGTCCCTGTGGGGGCTTCATTGATGGTGACATATAGCAATACCCACAATATGGTAGGTGGGCTTCAGATTATGTGTTATGTGCAGCTGAAAGGATCGCCTGAGCTACAGCTAAACTTGTCTCCATTCGTGAGTAAATTATATAATGTTTCATGAAAGTGTGGTTGGATGACCAGGTAGCTGCACAGCAGATGTCCGTGAGAGGATCCCCCTTCAGAAAGTATACTGGAGGTAGCTACAGCCCATGTTCAGTGCGCCCTGGGGTGCATAGAAAGTGTTCTGCCTCTGAGTGAATAACATTGGGCAATGCATGATGTTATTAATTTGGAAATACGCTCTGAAGATAATGGCGTTCCCCGAGAGCGTTCCACAAGTGAGAGAAATAGTTTCTGTGATTTGCGGAAAGGCCATATATGGTCAATATAGAACGAAAACGCCCTCCAGACATCACTGTTTCCTCACAAGATACACGAGGATTCAGGTAGAAGGTAGGTAGGACAAAGGGCTCATTAACATGGAATTCTGAGCAAACTTTAGGCAGAAAGGAAGGATGGGGTTGAAAGACCACTCAGTCCTTATGAAACACAGTATAAAATGGCGATGCCGTGAAAGCAGAAATCTCACTGACTCACCTTGCCGATGTGATTGCTATTAGAAACACCATCTTTGTTGTTAATAGGGAGAGCGAACATGTGGCCAAGGGCTCAAATGGTGGTTTAGTTAGTGTGTCGAACTCCAATTTCAGATCCCATGTGGGGGCTAAAGGTTTATGTGGAGGGTTAAGGTTATTCAGTCCACTCTTAGAAATATGATGGGTAAATATTGAAAAACCATCAATCGGAGGGTGAAAAGCTGCCAGTGCAGCAAGATGTACTCTGAGGGAGAAAAGTGATAGACCTTGTCCTTTCAGATGCAGGATGTAATCAAGGATTGTATGAACAGGAGTAGTAGCTGGTTGAGTGCTGATACTGATGCACCATGCTTCAAAACATTTCCACTTCTGAAGGTAGATATTGCGAGTAGTCTGTTGTCTACTCTGAAGCAAACATTTCTAACTTGTTATGAACCTCTCTTCTCCACCTCCGAGAAGCAGAAAGAAATCACGCTATCAGGTGTAGTATTTTAGGCTGGTCTCGAGAAAGGAGGTCTTGATGAATTGGGAGCAGGTAAGAAGGTCAACAAAACATCCAATAAAGACAGGGAAACCCAAGTCTGTCTGGACCATGCTGGGGCTATGAGGATGACTTGGGCATTGTCCAACTCATTCTTCCTAATGACCTTTGGTATGAAACGAATCGGAGGAAATGTGTAACAGATGCAAGCCTCCCAGGTGATAAGGAAAGCATCTCCCATTGAGATGCTCCCGGCCCTATTCTAGTTCTGGAACAGTACTGGGAGCACTTGGTATTCTGGTATGTTGTGAAAAGATCTACCATTGGAAAATCCCCAGCATCAAAACAGGGCATGCAGGACATGTGTATGGTCTGTTGCGAAATGATGGCTAAGAGATGATCCACAGTTGTATTGTTGATCCATCGGAGGTATGATGCAACGAGGCTGATTTTGTTGTGGATACAACAATTTCATAGATATACAGTCTCCGCACAAAGGGATGGAGAGTGGGCGATTGATGTAAAATATTGTTGGTGAGAATGCACACCATAGAGATGCAAATGTGCTGAATGAAATGTTTGCAAGCATTGCTCACCACACAGAGCTCCAGGAGGTTGATGTGCAACCAGGATTCGTGAGCTGACAATCTGTCCTTCGCAAAAAGGTGTTGCATGCGTGTGCCCCACATGAGGAGGGAGGCGTCTGTGATAATTTGTATAGCAGGCTGTGTCTGGTGGGTGGTCAGTCCACCATTACAAGGAAATGAAAACCTTCGGAGGAAATTGACCCCTGTCTGTGTATGCGGTGCTTGGATGGAGTGTAAACTGAGGACAGCCAGTGCTGGAGGCATTGAAAGTGCAGACGTGCATAGCAGACAATGTATGTCATGTTCGTCATATGGCCCATGAGCTAGAGGCAGGTTAGCACTGTCACAGTGGGGCTGGACATCATAATCAAAATGAGGCTTTTTATGGCTTCAAAATGTTGGGTAGGCAGGTATGCTCATGCTGTGGTGGAATCTAATAGAGCTCTTGTGAACTTCTAGAGTCTACAAGGTGGACTTCTGTTCGTTTATGATGAGGCCGAGAGATTCAAAGAGCCTCATGGTAAAAAGGAGCATATCCAGTGCTGCTTGTTGACATGGACCTCATATGAGGCAGTCATCTAGGCAGGAAAAAATCATAATGCCTTTGCAGTGTAGATGTGCCACCATGACAGCCAGGGTCTTCGAAAAGATTCTGGGGGCAGAAGAAAGTCCAAAGGTCAGGATTCAGTACTGAAAGTGTTCTGAAGCAATTGTAAAATGGAAGAAGCACCTGTGCACTGGGTGTATGGTTACATGGAAGTAAGCATTTTGGAGGTTGAGGGCTGCAAACTAGTCTCCTTCGTCTAGTGCCGGGATGATGGATGCGAGTGTGATCATTTTGAATTGTTGTTTGCAGAGGTACTTGTTTAAATGATGAAAATTGAGGATGTGTCTCTTTGTGAGAAAATAATTTGAGTATTCCCCCCTTCCCCAATATTGTTCAGGCACCCTCTCTTATGGCCCCTATGTGTAGGAGATGATCTGTCCCTCCTCTAAATCTTCTGTAGAAGGAGGGAGACTATGAGCACTAGAGGCTAGCACTGATCTATGGCCAGGTTTTGACGGTGCTGTCAAACGGTACCTCGATGGAGTCCAATGATGGCATGGAGACCACTGTGATGGATAATGAAGGTGGTAGGACCAATCTGGATACCACAGAGGATGGAGAGACTATTATGGGCAGTGTCTATCATAGGGGGCGTTTGGCCTGACTGGGAACAAGTGCTGGGATGAGAATACACTCCTGTAATCGTCATCATAGTCACTATAGAGAAAAAGACCAGTCAGCTTGGTGAATGTGAGGACCCCTGACTGGTGATGGAAACTGAGAAGATTTTCTGAGGGAGACTTTGCATGGTGAGTGTGGTCTTGAAGTCAGCACTAGTGCATCATAACCTTGCTTGTGTTCTGAACGGCGACAAGTAGCAAAAGGCTCCTGGAGTACCGACAAGCGTGGTGCCAATGAAGAGGGAATCGGTGCCAGTGGTGAGGGTACTGGTTCTGGGCTCGGCAAGTGAAGCAGGGGACTGATTGATTTCACCCTCACCTTTATCAGTGCCGAGGTCTTGCTTGGCACCTGTGGTGCAGGTGGTACCGGGGTCCTGTCCAATTCCCAGACATCCGCTGTCTTCAGTGCCGATGACATTGGTGCCGGGGGCTGTGAGGTTAATGGTATTATTTCCACAGCCAATGCCCTCTATGGGCGCCCGGCTTATCTCCCATGCTGACTCTGGGAGGTAGGGAACGGGCTGGGGAGACCTTTTTTGCGGGTGGCATAGCTGAAGCGTAGCTTGCCCATTTCTTTAGCGTACTGTGAGTCTCCTGCTGAGTATTCCCCTTCTGGGTGTCTGAGGCCTTTATCAAACAGTAACATCCTCTGTCTGAGCTCCCTGTTTTTTTGTACCCTGGCTGTGAGGCTACAACAATGCACGCATTTTTGAGGAATGTGCACCCCACCCAAGCACCGAATACAAGAGCCGTGGCCACCCGAGGTGGGCATCAGGTCATGACACATGTCACATTTCTTGAACACAGACATTTTGTTCAATTCTTCCCTTTTTCTCCCTTATTTTCCCCCTCTGCGCTTCCGTGAGGCTTTTCTTCTTTTTTTTTTTTTTTAACGGAGTCTGTCTCGGCATTGTATTATTGGTCTTGCTGCCATGTGCTAGACTTTGGAAGAACCTGTGTTTATTTTATAGGCTTTCTCTGTGTTCTTTTTTGGAGGAAGGGGAGGGGCACAGAGGGCCATTGTCTGGCCTGGTTTCGCTGCATTACCTTTCAGAGGCATTGAGCAACTAACTATTTACATTAGGAAAAAGTCTCTTTTTTCTCCCTCTCATTTTTTTTTTTACACTAACAACTAGGAGCAAAGAAATAAAAGAACAACAATTGAGAACTCTATTCTTATTTACAGGAATGCAAAGAGGAGAGGGATCAAGCTCCGTCTGCAACTGAGAGTAGTACGAAGGAACTGAGAGGAGTTGGACCACTCATGCAAACTCCAAAGAGTGAACAGCAAGCACCTCTGCCATGCATGAGGCCCGACCAGATACCACTTGAAAAATCTCCAATCTGCAGCACTGGGATGAGCCCAACCCCAAAAGTAAAGAACCCACAGGAAAATCACTCAAAGAAGAACCCTTTGTAGTCAGCTTCCTGCTCATTTCAATTTTGTATTTGGGTTTGAATATTATCTCAGAATCAATATGAATATTCCCAGAACATAAGAGGAAGACTTTTGTGGCTTTGCTTCCTATTTTGCCGTGTATTTTCATTGGGCCTGATACAATGCACAGATTTACACTACATCCAACAGCACACTTGACAACTCCATACAAATCACCATAGTTTAAGTAGTAGACCAATCTGGGCTATGACCCAGCCACTATGATTTACCATTACAGTAACTATCACACATTTCACATTGATTTACTAAGTCCTTATACAAGTCCAGAAACAATAATGGATATTGGGAGTCGCAGAAGAAAGCCAAGCCTAGTTAATTGTTTTGATCCACTAAGAACAAAAACATGCCAGGTTAGAAAATTATGCAGGCTTTCAATGAGGTCAAGAACCATTCCACTGTAAACCAATCCACTGCAAATCTAATTTAGTCACTAAAAATTTCCACACAGCTCCATTATATTTTAGAAGATTTGAAGAACATTGATTAAGGCATAGGGAGCCCAAAGTTAATGTAGCCCTTCAAAACAACAACAACAACAAATCTTCTTGCGTTTTTATGCCCTCTCTCTTCTACCTTAAAAACAGTTTTTTCTTCCAAGTTTAAAAAGGCAATGTTGTTAATCTTCCATAAGAATAAGTGGATATGACATGTCTGAAAAGTTTGGTTTAGAAATAAACTTTGAAATCAATCTATTCTAATTACATGAGTTCATCACTTCAGATTTTATAAATTACACTGGATGCCTCAGAAGATCATAATGTGGGCCAGGAGTTTCTCTATCTGATGATGTCCAATGGTATGACCTGATATATGAAAATGACACGCAGGCCTCGAACAGTATTATAATTATGGTTAAACCTCTTCTTGGGAGCCTAACTGCAGAGTACTAGAGTCTGAAAGACAGTATACCCCATTCTCCTTTGAGTGAAAGAACTGTCTGCTAAATGAGTTGGCAGAGTTTATAAACTTTTGTGCCGCAGAAGCCCACAAAAGACCTGAAACATTTAATTTGGAGACTTATGTAACCTTTTGCAGAACTGAAGTGGAAATTTTCTTTTTCGTGGGGGAGGAGAGTGAAACCCAAGTTATGTTGAAATGGTTAACTTGTTGTAGGACAAATCACAAAATAAGATAAGATTATCATGGGGATGTATGGCTCAGGGGACTGATAATGAGATACAAAGTTTTTCACGCAGGAGTAATCAGCTTGAATCCATCTGTACTGTACTACCGACTGATGGCTTCGGAGTGGCTTGAGTGAAATGAGTTTGGCAGTTTCATTCTAGTTCTCAGCAGACTGGTATCCACTAGGGATGTGAAAGGGTAACTGATTAACCGTTAACCAGTCGGGGCTGGAGCAGCACCCTGACTGCCTTAGGCAGCCACAGGGAGTCCACCGCAGGCAGGAGCTGCTTCAGTAGGGCATGTGCTGTCCATGGGGAGCATGGGCGCCTCGCAGTCAGGGGCCGCTCTGATGGGGCTGAAAAAGCCTCTGTCTGCCATGGGAGGAGAGCACTCCAGCCCTGCATTGGCAGGCAGGGGGCCCGTTCTAGCCCAGTGGGACTGGAGTGGCCCCCCTCCTGCGCTCCCTTTAAATGGTTTAAGTGGATAACCCATTAAATGGGATTTTACATCCCTAGTATCCACACCATAAAGGAATTACAGCTGGAGCTATGGAGACTGAACTACTTAAGAGACAGGTCTTCCATATAAGGGTATGACTGGGACAAAGTAGTGGGGGCTTGCATTTCTTATATCACAAACTGAGGGCTTGGCACTTTTCGCCATCACTAAATTCACATAAAAAATTGAAGACAAAATAATCAATTACTGCTGAGAAGCATTTGGCCTTGTTTAAAACCCATGTCAAACAGGAAGGCAAAGTGCTTTCTGGTATTATTTTTTCCTCCTATTTCTTCTCCTACCCCCAACTCCTTTTAATATAGAGAATCACTTTTCTTTGTCACCATTTTAATGATTCCCAGAGCATTTCATAGCGCAGACATAAATCTGGAAATCAGCTCTCAGAAGGAATCAGTTTTCTGTTCTCTAAATCATAAAAGTATGCTGAGCTCTTTGTATATTCCCACAACAATGTAATTGTGGTTCTCCCATCACTGCATAGAAAGTTTTTGGTGGCTTGTTTACAAGCTAAATAAATAACTGCACAAAACATCTGGCACCACAACATGTCTTTTAAAAGACTTTCTTCAGAAGAGCTTAAAGTCTCAATTTTTACTGATTTCAATTCTTTCTGATCTAATTGGGGTATATTAATAGACATCATGGAAACATTTGTTTAAAATATGATTAAAAGCTCACAATCCCTCATGCAGAGAACTGAAACCACTAGTGCTTTACAGCATGACTGCACTGATCTTTCAGTACAAGAAAAAAGGAAGAGGAAGTTACTCACCTCTTGCAGTAACGACATTTCTTCGCGGTGTGTGTCCCCGTAGGTGCTCCACTTCAGGTGTCAGGCTCGTCTCAGCACCACAGGTTGGAGACTTGTCAGCTGTAGTTCAGCCGGACCACACATGCACGGCAGTGCGTGCTGTTCGAGCCGCTTGTGAGCTTGCGCGCGATCTGGCTCTCGCCAGTTCCTCCTAAACGGAACACTCCTGCAAGACACAAGAGAAGACTCCAAGAGGGGAGGAGGGCGGGTCATGGAGCACCTACAGGACACACACCTCGAAGAAATGTCGTTACTGCACAAGGTGAGTAACTTCCTCTTCTTTTTTGGGTAGTGTCCCTCTAGGTGCTCCACTTCAGGTGAGTGCAGAGCAGTAGCCTCGTCTACAGAGATGGGATTGGAGTCAACATTTCGCTACTGAAGATAGCACCACAGAGGCCACTGCTGAATCTCGGGTAATAACATCAATGGCATAATGCCTGGCAAACGTCATGTCCGAAGACCATGTTGCTGTACAGGGGATGTCCTGCATTGGGACTCCTTTGAGAAAAGCTATTGAGGCTGCCGTAGGTCTAGTAGAGTGAGCTGAGAGCGATGCTGGTATTGGCCTATTTCGTAGAGTATAGCACTTTGTGATACATTTCACGATCAATTTGGAAATGCACTGCGATGATAGCGCTTGACCCTTGGTCCTTTCATCAGAGCACAGTAGGAGTCTTTGCGATTGATGGAAAGAACGAGTTCTTTCTAGGTAGAACACCAGTGCCCTATGAACGTGCAGTGTATGCAACCTGGCCTCGTGTATCGAGGTACGCGGTTTAGGGTAGAATGTAGGGAGTATTATAGGCTCGTTGATGTGAAATTCGGAATTTACCTTTGGTAAGAAATTAGGGTGAGATCGAAGTATTACTTCCTGATTCGTAAACAGAGTATATGGTGGGTTGGCTGAGAGGGATGCTAGCTCCCCCACCCTTCGGGCTGACGTTATGGCTAAGAGGAAGGCCAGCTTCATGGTAAGTATGGATATTTCACAGGTGGCTGATGGTTTGAAGGGAGGGTAGGTGAGGGTGTCCAGGACTAGTTCTAGATCCCATAAAGTAGAGGGCTTTCTAAGTGGAGGATAAAGGTTTGCAAGATCTTTGAGAAAGCATTTCGTCATAGGGTGAGCCATTAACGAAGATCCTTCGATTGGTTGTCTAAATGCAGATATCGTCGAGAGGTGCACCTTAATTGAGGATATAGCTAAATCCGCTTGGTGCAAATGGAGCGCATAGTCAAGGATACGGTGGAGAGGTACAGACATCGTGTCAAAGTGGTTATCTAAGCACCAGGAATGAAAAAGATGTCATTTATAAAGGTAAGCCTTGCGTATGGAGTCGCATCTGCTATAAAGAAGGACCTGTTTCACCTCTTGGGAGCAAAGGGTTTCTGTGCTGTGGAACCAGTTAGGAGCCACGTCATAAGGTGCAATCTCTCGATCTGGGGTTGTGGCATAGAGAGACCTGATTGCGTGAGGAGATCATGTCGCCTTGGCAGCTGGTAAGGAGGTCAGATAGACATTTGTAGAAGTAGGGGAAGCCACGTCTGTCTGGGCCAGAACAGAGCTATACGAATCATTGTAGCTCCATCATGCATTATTTTTTCTAATACCCTTGGTAGAAGCAGAATCAGAGGGAACACATAAAGGAGATGGTGCGACCAGTTGATCAGGAAAGCATCTCCGTGAGATCTCAGTTCCAGTCCACCTCTGAAACAGTATTCCGGGCATTTTGTATTGTGGTGTGTCGCAAAAAGATCTATAGTAGGGTACCCCCACGTGCAGAATACTGAGCGAATTACCTTGATTTCCCATTTGAGCTGGGAGAAAAAAGTCTGCTCAGTGCATCGTCAACTGTATTGTGTCTGCCTGGAAGGTATGTGCCCACAATGATAATTCTGTGAGCTATGCACCAATTCCATAATTTCGTGGCTTCAGCGCATAGGGATTTGGATTGGGCTCCACACTGGCGGTTGATGTAATAGACCGTAGTGGTATTGTTGGTGAGTATTTGTACGGTCTGGCCACGAATCATTGGCAGGAATGCCTTGCACGCATTGAATACTGCCCTGAGCTCCAGGAAATTGATGTGCTGGAGCACTTCTTGCGCGCTCCACTGACCTTGAGTGAATATGGCGTTGCAATGAGCTCCCCATCTGAGAAGAGATGCATCCAAGGTGACTTGAATGGTCAGTTGCGGACGGTGGAATGGAACACCAGAGAGCATGTTGACAGACGAGGTCCACCATTGCAGTGATCGTTTTACCGTAAGCAGCACCCGTACCAGTCTGTGCACATCGTGGTTGCCTGGACGGTACACTGACGCCAGCCAATGTTGCAAACACCTGAGGTGTAATCTTGTGTGCTGGACGACGTACGTTGTAGTGGCCATATGACCGAGCAGTTGTAGACAGGTGAGTACTAACCTTGGGACTGAGTGTAAGCGTTTGTGTAAGGCTTTGTATTTTTTGGAATCTTTCCACAAGAAGATAAGCCCTGGCCATTGTAGAATCTAATCATGCCTCAATGAACACGAGGGATTTTTGTGGAGTGAGTTCTGATTTTTGCACATTCAGTACAAGGCCTAGGTCCCTGAAGAGTGTCTCCGTAAGTTCTGTAGCACGTAGTGCTTGATTGTATGAGTGTGCTTTGACGAGACAGTCGTCCAGGTACGGAAAAATCATGATGCCTTGACAATGCAGGTACGCAGCGACAACTGATAGGGTCTTGGAGAAGACTCTCAGCACCGTTGTTAGCCCGAAAGGGAGGTCTTTGTATTGGAAGTGTTGTGTGCCTATAACAAATCTCAGGAAGCGCCTGTGAGCTGGATGGATTGTCACGTGGAAATAGGCGTCCTGCAAATCGAGGGACATGAACTAATCTCCAACGTTCAGGGCCGGAAGTATAGAGGCTAAGGTCACTATCTTGAATTTGTGTTTCTTTAGATATCTGTTGAGGTTTCAAATAGATCCAGGATTGGCCTCCATCCCCCTGATTTCTTCTCGGTGAGAAAGTACCGGGAATAAAATCCTTTGCCCTGAAATTGATCGGGCACTCTCTCCACTGCTCCTATCTCAATGAATCGAACAACTTCTTGCATTAAAAGCATGTCATGAGATGGGTCCCTGAAAAGGGACAGGTATGGAGGGGAAGTGGGGGGAAGGGAGGTGAGAGGGATCGAGTACCCTGTTGATATTAATTCCCAGTCCCAGAGATCTGTGGTGATGGAATACCAGTGGCGTTGGAAAGGCCGTAGGCGATGGTGAAAGAGCCTCTGTGTTTCTGGTGAATATGTAAGTGGGATGGTTCGCAGTCCCTTGATGGGACTGTCAAACTTGCTGCCTGTTGTTCTGGGGGTTGGAACCCCTACTGTTTTGCAGTCAGCGTCTTTGCAGTCGTGGTCTGGCTCGCTGTTGCTGTTGCTGGTCCTGTTGTCTGTATTTGGGTCCCATGTAGGAAAAGGGCCTCTGCCTGTAGTATGGAGTGTAGTATGGTCAGTGTTTTGTGCAAAAAGACTCTGCCTATCGAATGGCAGGTCTTCAACCTGGCTCTGTAAGTCCTCCGGGACGGATGCTAACTGCAACCACGATGACCTCCGCATGACCACAGATGTTGCCGTGGCCTGTGCCGCCGCATCGGCAATGTCCAGGGCAATTTGTAGGGCTGTAATCGATGCTACGTACCCCTCCTGGACTACTGACTTGAGCAACTGCTGCTTGTCATCGGGTAGATGTTCTAAAACCGCCACTAGCTTAGAGTAATTGTCAAAGCTGTGATTAGATAGATGCGCTGCATAGTTTGACATCCGGAGGATGAGGGTGGCAGAGGAGTAAATTTTCCTTCCAAAGAGGTCCAGGCATTTGGACTCTTCGTCTGCAGCCACATTCTTGTTCTGTGGCGTTTTAGCCTTTTGTTGGGCTGCGTTAACAGTCAAAGAGTTTGGTTGGGGATGCGTAAACAAAAACTCCATCCCCTTGGATGGCACAAAGTATTTCTTGTCTGATTTTTTATGAGTGGGTTGTGATGACACTGGTGTTTGCCAGATGTCATCGGCAATCTCTAATATTGCGTCGTCAAATGGTAAAACCATTTTTGGTTTTTGAGACTGGTGTAAATACTTTAATAGAGGATGGTGTTTCTGTTGAACCTCAGTGAGCTGCAGCTCTTGGGATTCCGCTACCCTTCTAAAAAGGTCGTGAAATTGACGGATGTTGGTGGTGGGCGAAGAATCTCCAGGGAACACTGCATCATCCGGAGATGATGATGATTGGTCTGTTGGCTATTCGACTCGAGGCTGGGATTGCTCTGGTACTGAAGCCTGTGGTTCTGGTTGCGCCGGTGGGATAGGGATATCTCCTGATGGCACAGGAGGTCGAACAGGAATGATCGGTGGAGTTGGTCATCTAGACTCGCTACAAGATCGTGAATGATGGCAATGTGGAGACCTTGACAAGGAATGCCCAGAGGAGTATCGATGGTGGTGTCGATATTCACGCTGTTGATAATATCGGTCATGATGATGCCGTCCCGGGGAATAAGTGGGTGAGTACGGTCTTCTATAATCATACTGGTATCTGGAATATGATGATCTTGTAGGGGATCTGGGAGAACGGGACCTATGTCCCCCATATGATGGTGAACGTGAATATCCATGGTATCGTTGAGGTGAAGGTGAAAACCGTGGAGATCGCCCATGATGAGATACATGAGGTACGTGGACCTCTTTGCACAGCGGAACCGAGAATACTGACACAGGTGACTGCGGTTGGGGAGAGAATCCCGCCGGTTCCAGGCTTGGGGATGGTGTTCTTAACCTCCTGGATCTGCATCTTGCTCTACCAAAAGGTTGACTGTCCTCAGAATGTGATCTATTCCTCGTCTGGGTTTCGGCCACCTCGCGATGCGTTATGCTTGGTGCCATTGTTATGCTGGGCACCGATGGCAGCGTTGAAGATCCCATTTGGGACGGTGCCGGTGAGAGTGCTGTTGTCCATTCCCCTGGAACCGTGGTGACTGTGACCGGTGCCGTCGCTGTCGGTGCCGAGACCGTTGATGGGGTTGGAGCAGATGTCGCCGGCACAGTCTGTAGAGTCGGTGCCTTGGGTGCTGGCATAGTTGAAGGAGTTGGTGCCGACGTACTCGGTGCGGACGTACTCGGTGCCGACATATTCGGTGGTTGGGCAGTATGCACTGGAGCACTCGGTGCCGGAGGTTGCACACTCATTGGTGCCACAGGTACAGTTTTAGGTGTTTTGCGCTTTGCTGGTGCCGGGGCTAACTCTGGTCTAAGAGATGCGGCCACTGCTGCCTCCCTATGGCAGGAAGGGCTCGGCTTCGATAGACTACAGCTTAACTTGTGGTGCTCACCATGCTGAGGTAATTCTGCTCCCAAGGTACCTGGCCTCTCTCCCACACTCCGACGTGACTCAGAGGAGTGAGGGGGTAATTTTTTTGACGAGGTCGGGGCAGCAGACGTAGATGGTGTAGGCGGCCCTGACTCAGAGGGCTGAAGCGCCTTACTGAACAGCAGCATCTTCAGTCACAATTCGTGGTCGCGTCTGGCCCGGGCCGTGAGCTTAATACAGTGCGGGCATTTTTGGGGGTATGTGACCCTCGCCCAAGCATTTTATGCACATGGAGTGCCCATCGGACGCTGGCATTGCATCACGGCACTGTGAGCATTTCTTGAAGCAGGGAGACTCCAGCATCCTGACTGAGGGAAAAATATATATATTTTTTTAAACGAACTATTCAGCTAACTAACTAATGAACTTTCTACACTAATTAACAACTAACTAACTAATTCTAAGAAAAATTCAACAATTTTTGTCTCTGACAGAAAGAGAGGGAGTTCGCTCCGCCTGTGACCATGGATGGTTAGGAGGAACTGGCGGGAGCCAGATCGTGCGCAAGCTCACAAGTGGCTTGAACAGCATGTGCCGCTGCGCACACGCGATCTGGCTGAACTACAGCTGACAAGTCTCCGACCTGCAGCACCGGGACGAACCCGACACCTGAAGTGGAGCACCTATGGAGACACTACCTGAAGAAGAAACACAACTTTCTTGGTACTGGATGGGCCAACTATTCAAGAAGCTAGAAAATAACTTGAGATTCTTCCTTGCAAGAGGGGTTGTAATTCAATAGCTGGTGCCAGGCCAGATATAAATGTTTTAGGAACCAATTTGAAAATTGGTAAAATTCCCACTCAAATCAATGGGAATTTTGCCAAGGTAAAGACTAATGATTTCAGATATAGGCTTCCTGTATACATGACACACTACTGGTGGCATATGGCCCAATGCAATTCTGAGGGTCTTCAATAGAAGATGAACTGTACCCTTGAATGGTGGCCCAAGCTTTGAAATGGACTGTTCAAACATGTCCTGAATATGTACTTTGTTTGTAGTCCATGCTGAACTGTCAAAATTTTAAAGCCTGCAGCATTTTAGCCAAGTTTAAACACCCTTTTTTGTCAAGCTTTAAATCTAACTAATAAAGTGACAATCCAGAGACTTAACTGTGAAATCAATTAATAGTCCTCCGTGCAAATTCTAATGCATAAATATTCACTGAACATAAATGGCCATTCTATCCAGCACTTACAGACATCTTCAACAGGGGTATAATGGATGCGTTAGGGCACAGCAACTAGACTTCTCTGCTACCCTAAAAAACTATTCTCTAGGACAGGTCATGGATGAGAGAGGTTGTTAAGTTACTGGGGCATTGCTGCAGTTCATTTTTTGGCAAAGAAAATCTCCAGACACTGTCCATCCTATATCTTTTTCCAGCAGTAACGCTGCTTTAAAATATCCATTCTTTTAAGAAGCCTAAAAAAATCTGCTAAACCCTTGAGTTTTATTCTTCAAAATTAATTTTGTAGACAGGTGATTAAAACAGAATAAAATCACTGGATCCTATTATGAAAGAGTCTCTGTCAGGCCAAAAAGGCAGGACAACCTGCCAATTCCCTCTCCACATAGCGACAGGCAGATGTGTCTGGGTCAGCAAGCACAGCACTTCCAAAAGACAAATTGACATGGAATATCTTATTTTGAAATTGCATTTCTCAGACAGGACTGCCTCTGACAATTGAACCTGTAATGATCCAAAGTTATTCCTTATTCCATCTGGGTGAACAGTTCATTCTTCACACCAACATTTATGGCCCTGGATCTGCAAATGACAGTGACTGAAGCAGACTGCTACACCTGTGTGAGACCTTCTGAGTTTAGCCAACCAAGCTCAGTGAAAGTACAGATGTTTACAGGCTCATGACCTGGCTCATAACATGAAAGTCACTATGTGAACCAGTAGTCCCTCTTGCATACTGAGGACAGTTATACTTAACATCCTCCAAGAATGTTTCCAAGTCTCTCTGATTCTGAGCAGTTCACTGCATATGTAAACCCCGAATCTGATTGCCATAAACTAATGAGGCAGCTATAGCCTTGCGATACCTCCTAGGGAGAGAGTGAGGAGGAGCCATGAATGCTGTTGCTTCCCATCTGTATATATGCTTAAAGACTGTAAAATAAATTAATGGTAAAATCTAAAACATAACAATAAGGAATCCCGACCGAACAGGTGTTTTTTCCATCCATGAAATTACAAGTTGCCAGGAAAAGACATGGGCCAAGCAGCACAGTTTTATTTCAGTCTCAGCTCCTTCCATTAAAATAATAACAGGCTTTATCTTCCTGAAGCTGTAATTAAACAAGTGCTTTAGGAGGAAGACCTAAAGCTTGTTGTACTGGAAACAAAAGGGAAGCTTGAGCAGCATGCTCTGATAGGCTGATTCCAATTCACTTTCTCCCCCACTCCTTACCTCCTACAGTGAGTCTCTAGATCAGGCTCTGATTTTACATTGCTGGGTTGGGGTTGTTGGTTTTTTACATGGAAAATGTCATTTTCATGGAGACACATTTTCTAACTCGACTTTGGAGGCTAGCGATGCATTAGTTCTTCAAAGAGCCCCCAGATCAGTGTCTAATAGTGACATTCACGCCAACTCATGATATTGATCTTTATTTTAATCCCTCAGAGTATGTCTATACTGCCACCCTAGTTCGAACTAGGGTGGCTAATGTAGTCATTCGAACTTGCAAATGAAGCCCGGGATTAAAATATCCCGGGCTTTATTTGCATGTTCCCGGGCACCGCCATTTTTAAATGCCCGGTAGTTCGAACTCCCTGCCCGCGGCTACACGCGGCACGGGGTAGGCAGTTCGAACTAAAGCCCCTAATTCGGACTGGAGTAATGGTAGTCCGAATTGGGGGCTTTAGTTCGAACTGCCTAGCCCGTGCCGCGTGTAGCCGTGGGCAGGGAGTTTGAACTACCGGGCACTTAAAAATGGCTGCACCTGGGAACATGCAAATAAAGCCCGGGGTATTTTAATCCCGGGCTTCATTTGCAAGTTCGAATGACTACATTAGCCACCCTAGTTCGAACTAGGGTGGCTAGTGTAGACATACCCTCAAAAGGTAAATGACAAACACCATTCAGTTTGTATTATGAGGATAACAGAAACCAAGTATCTTCATATACAAAATAAGCACTGGCAAATACAGAACAGTTCAAGGGGTAGGGGGACCTGTCATTTGATCCAAATTTATCAATTATAGAATCCAGAACTTACAAAAGAAGTAAGTTGACTTTATTGTGTTTCACCTGTCTGTAACCCCAATAAATAAGTCTCATAGGGGTAGGCATGTTGTAACTTTAAAAAAAGGACTAACCCTTTGACCCCTTAGAGATTAAAAAACTATATAATATTATGAGCTTTTGTGGACAAAAACCACTTTATCAGATGATAAGCTGGAGAGGAATAACAGAAACCAAGTACTGATGTGTGGGAATGTAAACTAAAGACATGCAATAGTTTATGATTTGTGTTTTAAAAGATCATAAACTGGGGAAAAAAAGAATGATTCTGATCCTCTTACTCATCCACCCTTTATGTACGTTTTTCTGGGTGCTACCATGACAAAAATATTGACCAGTAATATAGTGGTTAAAGCTGGATATGGGTCACTAACGGAAGGTGACTAATGATTAGTTATGCCATATTCTTTATTTGTGCATGGTAAAATAAAACAGATAAATTAAAGAGATTTATGACTGAGTGATCTTTATTAACATTAACATGAAGTCAAAAGCAAGGCTGCCAGTTATCAAAACCAGTTGATTTAATAATATATTTGAAATGGAAATTAATACAGTAAAAATGGAGTAAAATGGAGTAAACTCTCTAACTATCTGGATGGTTAAGCACCAGAATAAATTGCCAGCGGTTGTGGAATCTCCATCACTGGAGATTTTTAAAGAGCAGGTAAGACAAACATCAGGGATGGTCTAAATACTTAGCCATGAGTGCAGAGGACTGGATAAATGACTTCTGGAGGTTCCTTCCAGTCCTATGATTCTCAAAAAAGCAAGCCTTTGAAAAATGTGAGTATAAGGCTATGGAGGCACAAGGGTCTCTGTAGACAAGGACTGCCAGCTTGATCCCCCAGCCAGGATGAGTTCCCATCTGGTTGTCTTGTAACAATTAATATTCTAATTGTGAATGGGTTGTACCCTGTGGAAGAGCCACATCTCTGTAAAAGTACCTGAGAAAATCACATGATACATCTGTTCAAGTCCTGTACCAGTAACGTAAGACAGCTTACACTTTTACTTCCTCTGACCAGATTTACACTAAGGGATAAGATCAAATTAAGATACGCAACTTCCACGACATTAATTGTATAGCTGGATTCGACATGCCTTAATTTGAACTTTTGATGCTGTCCCCACAGAGGGAGGTTGACAGGAGAAATGGTCCCATCGACTTCCCTTACTCCTCACAAGGAGTAGGAGTACTGGCATCGACAGGGGCATCCTGGGTGTTCGATTTAGCAGGTCCTTACTAGACCCACTAAATTTAAAGCCAGAAGATCAACCTTCAGAGCGTTAATCCATAGGTATGTATAGTCATGGCCTCTGTATGGGTTACATCAGAACCTGTTACTCCCATTGGAGAGCAATCTGCCCTGCAGGAGTGTGAGAAAAGTTGTAAAAGAGAATTGTATGAATGAACAGATTTCAATCTTTCAGTAAATTAGGAGGTGTCCACATAACAAAAAGGGGCACAGAAAAAGCAATACAAGTTTGCCCAAACAGAAGAGACCTTAAAAGTGCCCAATTAGGAATGAAAAAACCTTCAAGAGACAGTCTTCACTTTATACCTGTATTTTCAAAAGTAAACAATTGACCCTTGCATGTCAGAAATCCTGGGCCGATAATTACTTTTGTAGTCTTACAACAAAATACACAATTCTTTTACATGTTCTTCATTGTCACAGTAAGAACCATGCCATTATTATCAGACATGAATGACCTTTTGTCCATCCCCTGCTTCCTTAAAGAAGTGTATTTATTGTCAGAAGCACAAAGGAATCTCATTCAATACCCTGAAGTTCTCCTTTGTCTTTTTCTATCCCCAAACTGGTGAACTGCCATTATTGTAAAAGCAACATATTTGCCCTTCTTTGTGTAATCTCAAATCCAAGAATCAAGTCACTTCAAATTTTAATTAATGAAAGTATCATCTTATTACTGGATATGACTGAGCAATTTACTAAATGGATGTGGCTTCATTATAGATCTTTCTGATTTAAACTCTGGTTGCTTCTAAACAAGACTCATCATTGGTTTCATTGTGATTAATTTTGAGGGAAAACAAGGGGAAAAAACAACAGGGAAAAACAGAAGTGAAAAATTAAATATCATTGTAGTACGTGTTTTGTTTCAAGGGCAGGGCTGCTGACAGAATTACCAAGCCCCTAGGTAAAAAAGTGGGGGGCAGCTTTGCGTTCCTGGAAGGGGTGGGGCTAGGGACTAGCTTCCCCCAGTATATGCTTCAACACTGTTTGGCCCACTCAGACTGGGGCTCTGGGGTGATTTAAAGGTCCTGCTGTGATAGTGGTAGCAAGGGCTGAGCCCTGGGGCAGCTGCCACTTTTGCCCCTCTATCCCCATCAGTGGCCCTGTTCAAGGGTCTGCAATTGGATAGTATAGCTCTAGTACTATATTATAGCTATTACAGCATTGAAGGGTAGTGAATGGGACACATGAGCAGCCATTCTTCATCTTAGTGCGCTACAAGATTTTTGCAACCGAGATGGTCTCCAGGGATAGGGTAGTTTTGCTAAGTACGCTTGCATGCCTAGAATTTGCAGGGTGCGATAACTGAACTGTAGCAGCCCTTGGACTGGATGCAGATGGAGCACATGACTCTGAGTTGGTGTTGTGCACAATCAACACACACTTCACTTCATTTGCCCTTGCTTTGTGTGCATGTCACTTTCATAATACCAGTAGGAAAAAAACTACATGGATGAAAACCAGCAGAATCTGGCAACCCAGTGCATTGGCAACAGTAAACAAAATATCTCATGGGCCACACATAGAACCCCTGTGGGCCGAATGCCCATCACACCATTGTATTAAAGTAATATTAGTAATCTTTCTACCCAATAGTTCCATATTCTGGGTACTGTAGCTGATTTCTCACACCTCACATGATGATCTCAAGTGTACTTTTTGCTAACAGTGGTCACTGGCACCAGTCACAAAAGATCTAGAGACAATTACAAAACATCAGGGGCTGTATCCTGTAAGGCACTAAAGCACTCTGGGCCCGATACATAGAAAGTACTTAGCATTTGCTCAACATGAAGCATATGAGTTGTTCCATTGACCCATTATTATTAGAGCTGGCTGAAAATTTTCAGTATACAAACACTTAGACCAAATATGTTAAACAATTGTCTTTTTTTTCTTCCTAGAGAGAATGGACTTCCCAGAAAGAAAATTTCTAAAGAAAATATAGAAAACATTTGTGGAAAAATTTCTCATTTTTCAACCATAATAACAAAAGGAAAAAACGTAAGACCAGTCATACAGAGTTAGACCAAAGGTCCATCTAGCCCAATACTCAGCCATGAGAAAGTGGCCAAAGCCAGATGCCTCAATGGGAATGAATGGATCAGAGAGCAAACCTCAAGTGATCCTTCCATGATCCAGTCTCAGCACCTGGCAATCAGAGATTCTAGTTAATACTGGTGCCACTTACTACCAATGCACAGTGCTCCAAAAGTGTGAATGAAGAAACAGATGACATGGTAGTAAATATACTCGTGGCTTTATATACAATATAATTTCCACTGGTGCTAATACAATATTAATGGACACGAACACTTCCAGTGTGAATTCATTCCTAATATCTAGAGGTCTGTTATGAGCTACTGTAACCCACCATCCTTGTGGGTATGGTGTATTATCCTATCTAGTGGCACAGAGATAACTTTCTGTGAGAATAATGAGTCTGCTCTATAGCCTTAGCTGAGAGCCAGGTGACATTTTTCTCATGTGATGGAGGCTCATGTATAAAGCTCCAGAGCTCACAAGTTGGGTTCTGTCTGCAGATAACCAGCATCTGCCGGAGTTACACTATCACCAGTGGTAATGCAAATATCCTCTTTTTTAGCTATTCAGTCCACAGAAGCTGAAGTCTTTCTAAATGTTGACTGTAGGTACACATGTCCTTTTAGTGCAATTCCTATGGACATCAACTAGCCTAAGCAGGAAACTCATATTAGATAAAAGTATCTTCCCCAATAAGAAGAATTCTGTGTAGCTCAAATGCTTGTCTCTTTCACCAATGGCAGTCAATTCAACGAAAGGCATTACCCTTACCCACCTTGTCTGTATAAAAAATGCTTAAGTAAAACGCTGATGAAACAAACCTTGGCTAGGTACCAAAACTCTGACTACTGTAGTTACAGAGCAGCTGGGAATTATCATAATTTTGAAACAAACTACATAGTGATATTTCCTTAATGATATACTCCATGAAGATTCTTCTCGTCCCCCACAATTTTACCTTAAGTTTTCCATAAGAGAATCCCTAACAGATAGCTACACAGCAATCATTTGGTTTTCTCTCAGAGATTAGACTTCAAATTAAAATGGAAGGGCTGTGTTCCAAATTTCAAGACATGAGGTATAAATAAAATATAGTTAATTAGCAACATGGTGATAGGTGCCCACACAACAAAGATAAATTACTGCATTTTTGTGCCCTGGCATACTTGCTTGTCTATTGCAACATACCAGGAATACTTCATACCAGTGTAAAGAACAGTAATATAAAATAAGCCACTCACATGGGATATTTGCTTCTCAGAAAATGTTATGGTAGGGCAAACGCAGTGCTTTTTTTGTGATGGTACGCACCGGTACGGTGTACCGTCATCTTTTTTTTGGGAGCACTCACCGCTTTTCTCCAGCACAGCCCCCAGCTGGCCCTGGGAGCACTTGCGCTGCGCCGAACGGAAGCCTGCTTGGGACACGCAGCAATTAAAGGGTCCTCGACAGCATTTAGCACCCCCCCCCCTTTTTCTTTTTCTACAAAAAAAGCACTGGGTAAATGTAAATGAGAGCACTGGGTGTTGATAAATGCATTTGACATCACAGAAGAAAATGTAACCTCAAGAGGCTTACTGAAAATTCATCAAAGGTTCATGTAAGTTTCAAGTTAAAGAGTAAAAACAGAAATACAGGGCAGGCGCTTGTCAAATAGGAGGAGAAGAGGACAGTGATGCACGTTCTCTAATTGGGGCTACGTCTAGACTGAAGGCTTCTTTTGGAAGAAGCTTTTCTGGAAAAGATCTTCCGAAAAAATTTCATCTGAAAAAGAGTGTCCACACTGCCAAAGCGCATCGAAAAAGCAATCTGCTTTTTTAAAAGATAGTGTCCACATTGATTGGATGCTATCTTGCATTTAAGTTGTGATTACTATGGACAGAGTGTCCACTAGAGCACCTGTGCTTTTTCCTGCAGACCTCTTCTTTAGAAAAACAAAAACAAAAACAAAAAACCCTCTTCCCTGTCCACACATGCCTTTTTCCAAAAGAGCTCTTTCAGAAAAAGGCTTCTTCCTCGTAGAAAGAGGTTTACATTGTCAGAAAAATTCCTGCGTTCTTTCGACTTTCTGTCGAAAGATTGCAATTGCAGTGTGGATGTAAATGTAGTTTTCCTAGAAAAACTCTGCAGTGCAGATGTACCCTTAGGCTGTGTCTAGACTGGCAAGTTTTTCCGGAAAATCAGCCGCTTTTCCGGAAAAACTTGCCAGCTGTCTACACTGGCCGCTTGAATTTCCGCAAGAACACTGACGATCTCATGTATGATCGTCAGTGTTCTTGCGGAAATACTATGCTGCTCCCATTCGGGCAAAAGCCCTCTTGCGCAAATGCTTTTGCGCAAGAGGGCCAGTGTAGACAACGTGGTATTGTTTTGCGCAAAAAAGCCCCGATGGCTAAAATGGCGATCGGGGCTTTCTTGCACAAAAGTGCGTCTAGATTGGCCAGGGACGCTTTTCCGCAAAAAGGGCTTTTGCGGAAAAGTATCCATGCCAATCTAGACGCTCTGTTCCGAAAATGCTTTTAACGGAAAACTTTTCCGTTAAAAGCATTTCCGGAAAATCATGCCAATCTAGACGCACCCAGTGTGTTGTCTTTTTCAATAAAAGTTTAAGATAGTTGGATGCTCAAAGTACATAAATGCTATAATTCATATCTTGGCTAGAGATACGATTATGATATACAATACCATAGAAGGGCCACCGCAATTAGTCTCCTCTGTGTATACTTCCAGGATTATTGTGTTAAAGGAAGCTGAGGGTAGGAAGGGAACTTAAGGTTGGGGAATGACGGAGATCAGAGTCTATACCTGGAATAATTTACATCTTCACAAAGCAAACAAACAAAAACAAAACCCCTCACATCTGGAAGGAGCTTCCCTTTGGAAATGTGCTCTCATATGCAAGAGACTGGAGGGGTTTTGATGAAGAATTCATCTTTTTTGAGAAGTGTTTTGCTGCTGCAGGATTATAACTCTTTTCCTTTGCTGTCTGCAACATTGTACACAGCTGCCCTGCCTGCCTCTTGGGACAGTGTTGTGTACACATACCATGAGCAGATTTTTAAGTTCTGCAACTTGCATAGAGAAAAGGAAGCAATGTAAGATTTTTTAGGAGCACTAGTGAAAAGGAGAAAGAAAACCATTGGAGCATCATGTAAAATACAGGTTCAGGGGTTTGTCCATTAATTAAAATAATGGTTTGCCCTACAACAGATCACTACAATAAGCTGACAGCAATTTGATGATCAAAATGTTGATCATATGTTGATTTTACGTATGGGTAAACACGCAGGCTAAGGACTCTGGGGAAGTCAGTGGATGTGATATACCTTGACTTTAGAAAAGCTTTTTTGCGTCCAGTTCTGGGCCCCCCACCATAGAAAGATGTGGAGAGGATCCAGCGGAGGGCAACCAAAATGATTAGGGGGCTGGAGCACATGACCTACAAGAAGAGACTGAGGCATTTGGGCTTATTTAGTCTACAGAAGCGTGAGAGGGGTTCTGATAGCAGCCTTCAACTTCCTGAAGGGCTGTTCCAAAGAGGCTGGAGAAAGGTTGTTCACAGTAGTGATGGATGGCAGAACAAGGAACAATGGTCTCAAGTTACAGTGGGGGAGGTCTAGGTTGGATATTAGGAAAAACTATTTCACTAGAAGGCTGGTAAAGCTGGAATGGGTTACCTAGGGAGGTGGTGGAATCTCCATTCCTAGGGGTTTTTAAGTTCCGGCTTGACAAAGTCCTGGCTGGGATGATTTAGTTGGGATTGGTCATGCTTTGGGCAGAGGGTTGGACTCGATGACCTATAGAATCACAGAATCATAGAGCTGGAAGAGACCTCAGGAGGTCATCAAGTCCAGCCCCCTGCCCAAGGTAGGACACACAGTAAAAACAGTTTGCAGAATTGAAAAAAAGTAGGTGGTCCTAGAAGTAAAGACTCTATTATAAAAGGGGCTCGATTAAGGTTGAATTACTTAATTCTGCCATTTCCTAACTTCTGAATTTGCAATCTTAATGTTCTTTTAATATAATTATTATATGTAATTTCCTTAGTTTTTAAAAATGCAATGTGAAAAAAATTCCATTTTGTGGAATCTTACTAACTCCAATGTGATTTTTCAGCAGGTTTAAATCCTCAGCACAGCTAAGCTAACTGCGCCTACAGCCCCAGGATGTAACATATTCAGTACAGAAAGAAACTTCAAAGAATGTAGTTACCAAACTAACAAGTTGAGTTGCTACTAAGCATGTCCACTACTAAGACTTTCAGGAGCTAATAAACTGGTCAAAATTAGATGGGTTTTCATAGGGAAAACTAAAGGCACAACACAGTTACCTACCAGCCCCGTGCTCTTCGGGAGCCAGGGAGTGACACTCATGGAAAACCATTCCCCTCTCCCAGGCCTCTGCTAGACTCAAAGACAAAGCAATGAAAAGGCCGAGGAAGACACACCTAAACTGCTTCAGACAAGGGTGACAGAATTAAGGAAACACCCCAGCCTCATCTTCATGGAAGATAGCACAGAGAGACATGTCCATTAGCATACAGAATGGAGACCAGTTCTATCAAAGCAGGATCCGCACTGAACTATGGGATACTGAAAGCAGAGAAGCACTGCCTGATGGGAAATCTCTGCTCCAGATGCTAATGAACCCAGGCCTATTCACACCCAAATTAGTCATTACCAGACCAATTCTAGTAATGGATCCTATTGACATCCAAAATACTGAAACTGCCTAGTTGTATTGTGAGCTCATTCAAGGAACATCACCCATAACCAGGTGTGATCAGTCTCTATTGTCTCACTTCTGTTTACCCATAAACAAATCCAATGTTCTCTTCGAATTATTGTCCTATCCCTATAAAAACTCCTACACTTGCCCAAGAAAAACTGTTCTGATACCTGGATTTAAATTGCATCAGTTCCATTGAGACTTCTTCATCTCATGTCTGATCATGCTGGGGGCTCTGCTCTGCTTGTCTCCTGTCCTCTGGACCCCCAGCTGCCATCATCATCTGGGAACCCCGATCAGTGCAAGCTCTATGGAGTTGTAAGGTCTCTCTCTCTCTCTGTCTTTCCCCTCCCCTCCCCCCCAAACATAGCCTCCTGACCCTGCCCTATGTAAACTATTATATGGTTAGCTAGCCCTAACATTTGTAATCAGTTTCAATTTAGATTTAAAATTGTAACTGTTTTGTGTGTTTGGCTTCTTGGCTTCCTGAATATATATATATATGTATATATATATATATATATATATATTGATTGTTGTTTTGGCTTCCCCATTCTCTCTGCAACAACGCTTCTTTACCCAAGCTAAAGATCCCTGTAGTGCCCAAAATCCTGTGGGGTTTGCTCATCATGTGGTTTACCAGTGAATGATTGTGGTGTGAAAGTGGGGATAGGGAAGTTCTGAACCTGGGGGCATATGAGGATGGCAGCTTAAAGTGCTGTTTAATCCAGCCCACTGAGTCCAAAGAAAGGCTCATGAGGGTGCAGTGTGGCATTGCTGTTAAACCCAGCCTGCTGAGTCCAGGGACATATGAGGGGTCAACTTGTGAGTGCTGATTACCCAGTCTTCTCAGGAGTGCTCTGTTAGTGGGTGTGAGTGTCTGTGTGTGTTGCTAAGATGGGAAGAACCCAATCCTGAGGAATCTAGTTCCTGCAGGAGAGCTCCAGTGGGAGGGGGAATTGGCAGCAGGGAGAATTCAGCTCTATATGAGAGCACAAGTAAGCACAAGCAGCCCACTGATAGAACTGTTAACCTCCCCCCAGTCCCATAAGAGTAACCCTAATAAATGAGCATACCCCAGAGTATTGGGCAAATCTGGTAACAACACCGACATTAGACAGACTACTATCAAATTTAAAGTCCCTGCTTCCAAACATGGAAGCAGTAAAGCGTCTCAAGAAATGGCTGTAAACATTTTTTAACATCAACAAACAGCTTCCTCCATCTCCCAGCCCCGCAACACTTTTTGAGAAAAGACCAAATTGGTTTTTTACTAAAATAAGTATTTTTTAAAATCACCCCTCAGTCAAATACACAGCATGGACATTTCATTCCAAATAGGTGAAGTTTGGCAAAGTTATAAGCAACCAACACAACGTAACAGTCTTCTAATGAAAAACATTAAGCAACCTTAACTACAAGCAGCGCTACTTGCAGTGACTCTGATAAGTAACTTCAGTACAGACTCTGCACAGTAACAAGAGGAGCAGGAGATAATAAAATAATAATACAGGTTGTACCTCCCGTGTCCAGCACCCTCGGGACCTGACTGGTCCTGAACAAGGAGATTTGCTGAAAGAGGGGTGGTCCTGCCCAACATGGCCTGTGCTGCCCCCAGCTAGGACTCCAGCCAAGCCCTGCTGCTACCTGCCCAGCCATGGTTCCCCATGGAGCTTCGTGGCTACTGGGGCTGCCAGGGCTCTGCTGCTTCTGGGGTTGCCAGGGCTCTACAGCTGCCATGAGTGAGGCTCTGCAGCTTCTGGGACTCTGCAGCAACTGCCAACCCCCGCTACCACCCGGCAGAAGGGGCCAGAACTCCCTGTTGCACCCCCCTCCCTCAACATGGGGCTCCTGGTTGAGTCATGCCCCTTTCCCCCCGACTCCTGTCCTGTAGCCCAACTTCCTTATACCTGGACTCTGTGGTCTGGCAACATCCATGATCTGGCAGGACCTCAGATGTTCCTGGATCACAGAGTCCCAGTTAAGGGAGGTACAACCTGTACAGGGTAATATTTTCATATGCAAACAGGCTTCTTACTGTACAGATAAGGTTCTTACTGTACATGCACAATTCATGTATTTTTGGAAATCTTTGGAAAATTTAGCCCAGTATATAGAAACTTTTAGTTTGACTACTGATTGATTGAAATATTTATTGGCTTAAGAGAACCACTGAGTTACCTATTGAAATGGAGAAAAAAAGGATGCTAAACCACAAATCTCAAAATTAAGTGGTGGAGCCCTGATATCCCAAATCTGGCAACCCCACCTCGCAGGCTTGCTGCACTGGGCTGCATAGACAAACCCATCATGCAACTGAGAATTCAGGGCCCCAAAAGTCGAATCCTAGCTATGCTGGTGATTTGCTGCATGTTTTTGAGTAAGTAAATTTCTTTGTTTCTCATTCCTCCTTCTTCAATCAGTAAAATGGGAATTACCTACCCACCAAGTGTAAATGGGGTTTGTTAATGTTTGTAGAGTGCTTTAAAATTCTAAATTGAAACCCTCCTTCCCCATCTCTCCAAAAGCAAATAGGAAATTAGGCTTCATTTCAGAGTTGATTTTTTAAAAGAAGCTCCTGCCAAAACTTCACACGGTTCACATGAATCTAGGGGAGCTGGGTGCTCATTTATCATGTTTTATTATTAAAACTACCCAGTATATAATCTGTTCTTCAAACTGTGCTCTGTTGAAACAGTCCAATAATCAGATTAACAAGGTGAACTGAAGAGGAGAGCAGCACAGTCAGTACCTATCATTTTAGTAAATGCGGCTGTATGCATTTACTATTTTAGAGTGCTAGGTCCCGTACCTATGTATTATAAGTTCATACAGCTGCATACTACTATACTATTTTAGATCCTTGTATTTTAGAAGGTGATGCCTTGGAACAATAATATTACTAAGTAGTATTACACAACATGTCATTACAACATATAAAAAAGGAAAGTTCTTTAATATTTAATTTCAGGTACTGTTCACGGTAGGTTGTCTTTAAGTACTCAGGTTTACTGTGCTATGATCTGAGGGCAGGACAGTGGGAGTGGGAAGGGAAAGAAATGTGTAGAAGGTCATGTCAGTGCCATGACATTATGAAAGCATGGAAAGTTACAGTGGAGGAGGTCTAGGTTGGATATTAGGAAAAACTATTTTCTCTAGGAGGGTGGTGAAGCACTGGAATGGGTTACCTAGGGAGGTGGTGGAATCTCCATCCCTAGAGGTTTTTAAGTCCCAGCTTGACAAAGCCCTGGCTGGGATGATTTAGTTGGGATTGGTTCTGCTTTGGGCAGGGGGTTGGACTCGATGACCTTCTCCAGCCCAAGGATTCTATGCTTCTATGAAAGACAATATATCCAATAATATGAGAATAAAAATGTTATAAGATGGGATTCAGTGTCTTTACTTTTTATTGATTCACAAGTACCAAATAGTAAAATACTTGTAAATATTATGCACTATCTGGAGTTACCCGGCGTTGCTCGGTACTGCTCCTCGCTGGCTGATTCGCTTCCCCTCCCCCCCCCCCCCCACGCCAGCCCTGCTTCCTGCCATCTGGTTCTCCTCCTCCCGACCAGCCCCGCTCCCGCCAGCCGCCCCCCCAATCTCCTCCGGCCAGCCCCGCTGCCCCCGACACCCCCCTCCACCAGCTCTGCTTCCTGTCGTCTGCCCCCCACCCCCGATCTCCCCCGGCCAGCCCCGCTGCCCCAGGCTGCCCCCCAGCTCTGCTTCCCGCCGGCCACCCCTCCCCCCGATCTCTCCCGGCCAGCCCCACTCCCCTCCCAGCCGGTTCCTCTCCCCGCCATCAAGTGTGGCTGTTTTTTTTTAGACTACCTGGTAACTGTAGCCGCAGGGGGCAGGGCGAATGCCCAAGCCTTTGTGCGCATGGGGGTGGGGCAAGTCCCGGATGGCGCTTTGGGACTGCAGGCGGCAGGCATGAGACCTAGGGTCGGTGGAGCTGCCCCTGCAGTGCAGCACGGCGGGTTATTTTTTATTTTTACAGGTTGAGATCGGGCCTGATCGGGCCCAATCAGGTCCAAAAGTACCTTAAAACCTTCTCCTGGAGGAAAGCTTATCCTATGGAAGTTTGGTTGTGGTAGGTCTTATAGTGTCCAAGTTATTAGAGCACAAACATACAAACATTCTCCTTTATATATTAGATTAAGCAGCTCTATTTTTATCACATGGCTTGTTGAAAAGAATGTACACATCTTCAGCTCTGCTATCATGACTTACATTATCATATGAATAACACTGGTAAAAGGGGAGCCCTTCTATCTGCAGTTCAGCCTGTTTTATTCTCTATTTACTTCACAGCTACCGCATGTTTCATGGTGTTATGTCATACCCCTCTGCAGAGGACTCAGGTTCAGGAACTTGTCTACCTAAGGAAACAGCTACAGTGGAGATGTTACAGCAGTGCAGCTGTAAGTCACTGGTGTAGCTGCTCTAAGCTGATGGAAGACAGCTCTGCCATCAGCTTAAATACTCCAGTCCTCGCAAACAACAATCACTGTATCAGTGGGAGAAACTCTCCCACCAACACAGCACAGTCCACACTAGTGCTTATGCTGGTGAAATACAAGTTATGCTGACATAAGCTGCAGTGTAGACATAGCTGAGGTCAGAGGTTCCCAAGCTTTACTTATTGCAAACCCCCTTCTAGATTTGCCCATGAACCCCCTTTCAGAACTACCAGCTGACCCAGAAACCCCTACTCTTCTCGTCACTAACACTTAGTGTGTTCTTAACCCTACCTGTCTTTAGCCACCACAACTGGGGAAAAATGCCCTTATTTAATTCTGAGTTCAGTTATTTTAGACAGGTATGGAGCAGCAGAACCTGTGCTTGTACAGTGATTGGAGGTGAGGGCTCTGTACGTCACTGTGTATCTCATCTGAAGAAGTGGGTCTGCCCCATGAAAGCTCATCACCTAATGAACTATCTTTTTAGTCTTTAAAGTGCTACATATTTTTCCTTGTGTTCTCATTGGTACATCTTGAAGTAAATTAACTACTGTATTTTATAAAATTCCCAGAGTTTTAAAAGCTTCATCTGAGTAATTCATTATGAAAATGCAACAAATAAAATAACCCCCCTCCCCCACATACAATTATTCAATTTCTTCCACATACCCTCCAGAGAGGCCTCATGTATTTTCTCCTTGGCCTAGGTTCTTTAAACTTGCTCTTGTATAGTGCCATGTATGAGCATGCCATGGTTTGTACAATGTGAACCAATTTGGACTGATGTCACAAAAGGCAAGGATATTGTCTGATCTCAGCAGGAAAGGTATGTGAAGGGGAAGTTTGAGTGTGTAACTGTGCGAGAATACCCTGAAACAACTATCAGCCCTAACAATAACCTCAGAGAAAGGTGCACATTTCCCTCCTCCCTCCAGGAAGTTGGATGTCCTACATACAATCTAATTTTTACAAGAATTTACAAATCATCTGCTTCTATTTATGAACAGTGGCTGATTCATCCCCTGATACTGTTTCATGCATGTAAAACTAGACTTCCTTTACTCCTCACTAGTTCTTTGATTCCCTTGAGAACTGCAACATGAGAATCACAATCAGCTTCACCCTCTGACTACTTCTGGCCAGCTTAAGAGAGAAGTTACCATCAGGCAGTGGATTATGCTTGAGGCATGGTTTGCTTACCCAGTTATGTAAAAAGAGCTAGCAAAATAGAGATGCAGATTTCCTATTGCAGACAGACAGATCCTTACATAATAAACTCAATAAAAGGTGTATACTGTTAGAGCACTGCGATCATCAGCGCATGAGCTACAGAGGAGGAAATCAGGGTATACTGTGGAATGAATTATTTTAGTTCCCTGAAATGCCCAGAATTTTCCAGTGCTTTTGAGTATTGGTAAAAGGGAAAACAGCATTTTAACAATTAAGTTAAAAAAGGCTCCCTAGAGTTCTGATTTGCTCACTTAACCTCTTCCTTACATCCTTATCACTTTGCACTTTCAAACCATAGCCTTCTTCACACTGAAAAAAGGCATTAATTTTTTTCTGCTTCAAGCACTTTCTTAAATGATCATTGAATCATGAAATATCCTGTCTCTGCCAATCTTTAGGTAACCTATAGTGTTCCCACAAGATTTGCTTATCAAAGGTCAAAAACTTTGTGCTGCTGCTAATAACAGCACTCGTTCCATGCATGCAAACTATTGTTCTGACAAACTTCTGTAATACAGAACTATAGTCTGAAGTTAAAATGACTACATCAATTTAGGGATGGTCAACAATATAATCATCTTCCATGTGAAAATGGTTGTACTACAAATGCCTGCATTTTTATGTCATCTTTACTAGGATGGATTTTTTTTCTAGTTATAGCTCAGGACCGAGAACCAGGAACTCTGGATTCTGTTCCCAGCTCTGCAATTGACTCAAAGTGTGACCTTGGTCAAGTCACTTACCTTCTCTAAATTAGGAAAAAATATAACTTTCTTATTTAGGAGTTAAGAACACTGAAACATTCTACCCCGCCATTACGTGCGTATTATCTGATATATGTTTGTGTATATATATAAACACACACACAGAGTTGATAGAAAAGGAATGGAGAAGTAGTCTGAATATGGCTTTTATCATCATTCACAAATCGCCTTAAGAAGCAGCCAATAAGACAAGTAAACTAAACAGTCCACAGATAGTAAGTATTAAGTCTAAAACAATCTCCAGCAGAAATGTGATTAATCCATGCATGACAGCTTAAAGGTCAAAGCTAGAATGCAAGGCTGCTTGACTACAAAGAAAGTACTGACTTATTTTTATCTCTTCTTTAAAAATTACAGCAGCCATGAAGTGGCTCAAGGAGCAGAGTAATGAATGTCATAAACCTGCCTCATAAAAATGGCATTCATGCAGTAATACAGCAGGTCAGATGAGCAGGGAACATTTCATTAAAAATTCCCCTTCTTGCCTACCCAAGAGAGACTTAAAACTAATCATATAAAATGGCTGAGTGACACCATTAACGAGCATTAATATTTTAAAGCTTTAATAGTACAACAGAGCTAGGCTGTTATATCAAAATTATACAGTCTTATTAGACAGTGCACTTGGCTGTACTGTACTTGAACTGTCAGTATCCCTCATTGAAAATATTAAGGTGGCCACGGTCCACAGCATAAATACTTTAGATGTAGTTTGTCCATGCTTTGAAGGCATGATTGTTTCCTGACATCTGACTAATTTTGAATGGTTACACATGCACCAAAACCCTTCATCTTCTGTAATCAGGTTGATTTATTTAATCAGTACTAAAAAAGGGGAAAAGAAATTATTATTCCCAGATTATTTTGGTTGGGGATTACTAGTTTCAAAAACTGGTACAGATTAGAAAGTAACCTGAATTACAGCGCTACACAGAATTAGCACAAACAATAGGAAAACTGGGGGAGGAAGGTAGTAAATGTCTCTTCCAATTTTCCTTCCACCGAATTAAAAGCAATATAGGGAAGAATAACAGCTAGCTAAGCTCTTCATAGCTCTCTTACAAAAAAAACCAACCAACCAAAAAAAAAAAAAAAAAACCACCCAACCACCAACCTCCCCACATTTTTCATATGAATCCATTTATGCACCACAGGTACAGAGAATGAAGCAGAAGCAGAGAGGTTAAATGATTTGTCCAACACCTTGCAGTAAAGAAGCTTTAAAACACTTGCAAAGAACTAATGAAGCTGGAGAAGGCAGTGAACATAGTTTTAGAGCTTCTAAACTCTGATTTAGGAAGCAAAAGTAAAAATCATACATACTTTCCTTCCCTCCTCCCAGTCCCTCAGAGGACAAAAATTAATTAGGTACACAACACCAAACCTTTATCGGCATCTTGGGTGACCCCTGGCTTGTATCCGATGGCAGTACCAAAGGCTCAGACAAGGCTGGCATGTATCGCACCAAATGCGAACACCTGGAAGTAAGGGCCCTAACCCCTGGCACGGGGAAACAAAAGGCAGAAGCCGAGGCGTTCGCGATCGGAGTCAACCACGCCATTAAGACCCAACCCCTTACCAAGCCCCTCATTATGGGCATCGATTCCAAGTATGTTTACCCCCAGAAAGACCCAGAATTTTGGGAACCCTTACTTACCATGGCCCGTCAGCGTTATCGGCGCTGCTTTATAGTCCACTGCCCCTCACACAAACCAGATACGCATTGGGCCTATGCCTTTTTAGATTCCAGGTTGCAGGAGGCTAGCGTAAGCACCGTCAGTGCTATGATCCCCAATGGTGACAAAGGCGAGCCTCCTAGCACTGAACCCCTGGCCATCTGGCTCCACGAAGAGTGGGGACACTTTAGCACGGACAAAAACTACCGCCGTTATAAACGCGCTTGCATAGGTCCTCCCGATCTTACGGTCTCTAGCTGGAGGCAGGCGGCGTGTCAGTGTCCAAAACGCCAGGAGCATAAACACATGGGTACTGTATCCCATTGTATGGGGGGCCTTTTCAGCCGAAAAGTTTGTACCGGGTCAGGTGTGGCAAGTTGATTTCATTGGGCCCCTTCCCGGCGCCAAGCAGTACCGAAAGGGCGTTGTGTTTGTAGATCTTGGGTCCCGCCAAACATGGTGCAAGCCTTTACACCGCGCCATGGCCAGCACGCTTACTAATGCTGGAGCTCTTGGCCGCTTGGGGAATGCCCAGACAAGTTCAAACTGATGGGGGCCCCCCGTTCCAGTCAAATGCACTACAGCAGTTTTTCCTACAGTTTAACATCGCTCACCACGTCCACTTGCAGTATCATCCCCAAAGTAATGGCGTGGTAGAGTGTAAAATCGGGATCCTAAAGACTACCCTCCGCACTTCCTTGAAAGGAAGCGACTTTAAGAGCTGGCACCTCCACCTACAGCCTGCGCTAATCAACCTTAATGAGCAATGCAGCCAGTGGCCGGACCTTGAGCCCCAGCTTCAAGGGCCATGGACACCCCGATTCAAAGCGGATGACCCAGTATGGGTCTGCATCCCCGCCCACGATAGGAAACGGCATCCACAGCAGGCCGTCATCCAGGGTCCCGCCAAGTACCCCAATACGTATTGGGTGCTGGTTAACGACTCTGGGTGCCACCTGCTGGCCCATCATAACTAGGTAAGCAGACGCAACTAACTGACTTGGGCCAGTTCCGTGGTAACTGAGCCACCATGTGTTTTATCATAGATGCTGTTCGCGACCCTACCATCCGGAGAGGGCCAGAAAAGTGTCACCAACACCATGGAGCTTTGGGCCACTGTGTATGCGGTCACCAGCAACCTCACCGATTGCATCATCTGCACCCGCCCTATACTTTCAGCTGCTTGACGTGCCATTTTTAGTTCGGCCCATTTTTCTAAATATGTCGGACCCGCTTAACGGGACCGACTGGGGCTTGGACGCCCGCCAACAGCTACACCCTATTCCCCGGGCTCCCACCCTTACCACCCTCTCGATTCACCCCACCTTAGCCCCACCAGGCATGTTCTGTTGGGAGTTCCCTCCCCCAGTGGTAGCTTGATTTCGTTGCCCCGAAGATCCTAAGCACCAGCCTGTTTTTGTTGGTAATCAGTCAGGCTGCACCTGGGTCCTTAGTCCGTATGGACTATTTAACAGCTCCAGCAGTAACGTCACCTCTCAGTTTGTTAATGTCCCGGACCACAGTTTCCCACCCAACCTTACCTCCATTGTCTTTATTTCCGCTGAGAAGAACCCCTCATGGGCATATCCCTTTATCTCTGCTAACGCCATATTTAGGGAACTCGTTGACCTGTCTATTTCTTGCATACGGAAACCAACGGCCACGAATACGGAGACCCGGTTCCCATTCCCTGGTATTGGGGCGATGAGGACAACGAGTACGACCTCACTACCTTTCTAATGGACCACCAAAAGCCAAACACCAGCTTTTTCGAAGCTCAATGCACTCCGCCCTGGACACTTCTGGATTTGCGACAGCCAAGCCCACGCCACCCTTCCTGTACACGCCATAGGACGCTGCACCCTTGGCTACGTCCAAATTCAGGGAGGAGGCATCTACTCCTACGCGAGAGACAAACATCCCCGCTTCACCCATCGACAAAAACATGGATTTTGGGACATTTGGAGGACGACTGAGGGCTGGTTTAGTAAAACCGCACAGGCTGTGGTCACATTTAACCCCGTAGGCAATTTGAATTTGCAAGAGGAAGTCTGAGCCCTTGGCATTAGCATTGAAAGACTTGGTAATAAGTCTGCTACTGCCTTACTTCTTACTAATCAAAATGTAGAAGAAATGTGCGTGTATGTAATGCAAAACCGTTTAGCTTTAGATTATTTGTTGTTAAAGGAATCAGGGTTTTGTCGTTGGTTAGGCAACAGCTACCCTCAGTTTGCAGGTAAATGTTGTATGGAAATTAAGTCTATTGAGCAAAATGCAACACAGATTATTGAGGATATCGAGGAGGTTGCTAAGAAGGCCAGAGAGTCTGTTTCTTGGTGGAAGAACATATTCGGCTGGGTCCCTTCCATATTTGGCCTTGGGGGATTAAGACAGTTTTTCTGGTCCCTTTGTGTCATATTGCTAGCTGTTAGCTTTTGTGCTGTGCCTTGTTTGCGGCATCGTAAAAAACCTCACGAACCGCATCTCCGCCCTACCCATCTCCATGCCCGAACAAGAGGGGCTGCTTGCCTTTGAGGAGGCGGAGACGGACGAGGAGGTGGAGGTCTAGGTTTTCCCAGACACGGCCACGGCCATGGGGGCATGTTAGAAAAAAAACTGCCCCGCCCAGTAAAAAGTTTGGCCAAGCCGCTCATGCTATAGTGGGCTGCAGTACTCCTTGGGAGAAACCGGCTGCACCCTTCCTGCATACCATTGCCTTTAGAAAAAGGGAAGGTGTGAAAAGGGGAAAATAGCTTTGGACTCTCCCACCCGTCACCTTGGCATGAGAACTGCAGGGCTTACCTGGTCGCATGAAACCTGCACAGTTTCGGCCCAACCCCTGGGACACAGACCCCCACTTGGTGACCGTTGGGCCGTATATGGTAATATGCAAGCGCGGGAAAGCAATGTGCAGACTTGGGGATAAATACCCATCGCACAGTTTGCTCGAGGAGGTCTTTGCAACACACATACCACCGTGTGTGTGCCTTCCCGTATACTTCAAAGCGCTGCCGGCCTGATCAACCAACCAGCCACCTCCCCCAACTCTCGGGCGTAACCAAGGCCTTCGCAACCGAACCGATATCTTTGAAACGTTCCATGTGCTGTATAAGTTGGTATGTATGATTTGATTTTCTTTGTTGTATAAGCTTAGTGTTGTAGTTGTTTTGGTAGTACATAGAGTTTGTAGTTATCACTGTTATTTAATTAGTGTAGCTGGATATCTTTAGAATAGAGACTATTCCCCTTGCCGTTCCCATCCTTATAGTTATGACATGTTTAACTAGAAACTGTAGAATAAATATAATAAATACTGTAAATTCATTATTGACACGGTCTATTAAAAATCTTAGAACAAATACTATAAATTCATCACTGTCATAAATAAATATCTTTTATTTGTTAAAATGGTCCACCTGGTTCTGTCCTTCCCCCCTTGGGTATGCATCATCGGACCTGTGGTTCTCGCGACAGGAGACCTTTCCATATACACTTTATGAATTCCAGTTTGATTTTATGAACTCCCTGTATGTTTAGGGAGTACCACCCCCAAACTGCCTAAGACACTAGGAGGGTATTTGGGTCCTAGGTGCAGGCTGGTGATGCACAGCTTGTGGTAGCTTGTGGTAGATCAGTCTTTGATGGGTAACTTAAGCTAGTCAGTGGGCTGCAAAATTGTCGTAACCAAGGCAGTCACCGAATATATGGTAGTATTGCTAGAATTTGCAAGGTGTGCCCACTGAACCCTAGCAGTGCTTGGATTGGCTGTCGAGGAAGCTCATGGCTTTCACAATGTTGTGTACAATCAGCACACATCTCACTTGCTTTCAGTGAATGTCACTTTCATAATACCAGTAGGAAAAAAATATGCAGATGAAAACCAGTAGAATCTGGCACTCCTGTGAGTAGGCCACGGTAAACAAACTATCTCATGGGCCATATACAGAACCCTGATGTGTGCCATGTGGCCCTTAGGCCACAAGTTGCCCACCACTGTCCCACATTCTTCAACATATTGTTTATAGATCTTCGTTGTGGATCCATTGTGGTGCCTAAAATTTGACTCCTGATTATGCACCCTTTATATCTTGCAATATAAAAGTCAATAATAAGCATGCATTTAATGTAAAAGTCAATAATAAGCATGTAATAATAAGCAATGTAAAAGTCAATAATAAGCATGCACATGTTGTTATTAAGGAAATCGTACAGCACATACTTTATGATAAAGACACAATGTAGAAAATCAATTAATATGATCTTGCAAGTATTAAGCAGCCTCATAAGAACCTCTGTTTCAGTTTGGATGCTCTACTCCTGGGGATATTCTGTGCCAAAAATTTCAAAATACTGTACAATTCCACATATTTTATTTATCATACTAAGGAACTGTAATCACACCAGTTTTGATTGTTTTGGTAATTTAAACAAACTGTAATGCAGAAAAAAGTCACAATGACTATTCAGCATTTCCATAACCACATGAAATTTACAAATACTTGGTAACTAATACCTTGCATACCCAGTTATAATACTGCATTTTCATTTAAATTACATTACAGAACACATAAAAGTCATACAGTTTTGCTAATCATTGTCCTGCACCTGGCTGGGTACTTTGGTAAGTGTTTGATTCTGATTGTCCTGACATTTTATTTACTGCTGGGTAAATGTTTTATTTGTCATCAAAGTCTTTTTTTAATGGGTAATTAAAATAAATCCTGAGGTATAATCTAACACTACTGTGCCACTTTAACACAGGAGAAAATTTAGAAAACACATAGGTCTTCCTATCTGATGATTCCCTTACTGTCATTTATAATAAGACTCCTTTATATCACCCTGGCAAAGTAGGGGCCTTAAAATTTTCACAGGTTCTCTGCTCCTGGGAGAATTGACTGACAATGGGTACATTTAACTAACAATCAGAATAATATACATGCTGCTACATTTCTGCCTCAGAGAATGAGATCAATTAAACCTTCAACAGCAACTTTAACAACTTTACTACACAGTCAGGGTGCTATGTTTGTGCCTCACAGAATGAGATCAATGAACTCAGGTGGGCTGTTTCAATTTGTGCCCAGGGGTCTGCAACCTATAGCTTTAATCTAGAACCAAATATGGCTCTTTTGTCACTCCCAAAATGCACACAACTTTTTAAATTAAAATGAAAAATTATTTCAAAATTTTAAAACCGCATAATTACTCATATCAAGATTTTTTTTGTCTGTTTCACCTTTCACTGTTCATTTCAACAATCATCCATCCTCTCCACTCACTGAGGGTTGTGCATGTTCTCTTTTTAGTTGATTGGTCAAGAAATCTTTCCATCATCATACATGATGGTGAACTCTAATCTTCCAACAGTAAAAATGGCAAACAGAAAAAGATGACCAGTACTGAAATTTTCAGGAGTGAACAGACTTATAGGCATTTGTGGATAGGCCTGTATCTCCACACTGTCTCATTTGTAGTCAGAGACTATTCTCAAACAAAAACAAACAAACAAACAAACAAAAGAATTTCATGACAAAACATGCAGCATTTGCTACAAAATACTCCAAGGGTGACACATGAAAAAGAGCTGCAGCAAGAAATTAACATCGGACAAAATAGCCGGCTGGCATGGTCAAAAAAACGTGGGAGCTTAAACTCCACATGTTTTGCGGGCTTATACAGCATTATTTGAGAGAGGAAGCCTTTTACTGATGGGGATTACATGAAGAGATGCACACTAAAAATTGGTCATGAACTATTTGACAAGTTTCTCAACAAGGAAAAAATCTTACAGAAAATTCAAAACATGCCATTATCGGCAAAAACAGTCCAGGACAGAGCTGTGAAAATGGCCCATCAAACCGACAAGGAACAAATGCAAAATCTGAGTACAACTACTTACTTTTCGTTTTCTTTGGACAAGACAACCGACACAGTGACGTTACTCAGTTGTATATTCTGGGACGATATATTTTTGGAAATGCTGTGCATGAAGAAATGATTGGGATATTACCAATGAAAAATCAAGCAAAGGATAAACACATCCTTAAAACTGTGATTAACTTTGTAAATGAGAAAAAAGTACAGTTGGATAATCTTTTGTCTGTGTTTACGGACGGTGTACCATGGTCAGCAAATACAGGGGATTCCTTACTCTTTGTTAGAACAGCTGAATTGCTCGCTTTTGAACTTTCATTGCATTGTGCATCATGAGGCACATTGTCAATTGGATTCTTGCCCAAGCTCTTAATCACCATCAATTTCAGTCACTGCCTGAGGAAGTAGGTTCTGAATACCTCAATTTACTAATGCACAACGTTTGCTGGTTATCTCATGGCAAAATTTGTCTAGTTTTTCTGCCTGTATTAATGAAATTAAGCCTTTTTTTATATATAAAGGGTGTTAAAGACACTGAGCTTTCAGACTGACTGGTAGCTCAAATTTTACTATCTTGTCAACATTACCGATCATTTGAATGAGTTGAACCTTAAGCTATAAGGGCAAGGAAATACAGTCTTGGCTTTGCAGCAGGTAGTGTTTGGATTTGAGCCAAAATTGATCATCTTCATCAAAGTTATCAAGATGGGCAGACTGGCACATTTTGAAAGATGATGAATGTTTCATTATTCATATCAGAGTAACAATCCAAGTAACAGCCTTGATTTGCAGCAGCTTGCCAGGTTTGTTTCTGAGCTCCTGTTGGCATTCAAGTCTTGTTTTGTTGACTTTTGCAAACACAGTGCTTTGTTTAAGTTTATGATTCGTCCACATAAAGCATTTGTTGAAGAACTGGATTTGACAGTTGTTCCAGGCATCTCAGTCAGCAATATGGAAATGGAAATAACAGATTTTAAGGAGTTGGATATCTGGGTGGAAAAATTTGTCAAGCTGAATTCTGATTTAGAACACCTTGCTCGACAACGTGCAGAATTGGCAAAGCTGCACAAACGGATCAACATGGAGAAATTGGAGCATGATGATAATCTGATTCCGCAAACTTGGAAAGAACTTCCTGTCACACACAACACGACGCAGAATGTCAGCTTGGCCTTACTTTTGGCACTACCTATTTGTGTGAGCAGGCTTTCTCTCATTTAAATCACATCAAAGGTAATTTGAGCTTAAGATTGCCAGAGATGGCCTGAATGCATGCATGAAGTTGGATTTGATCAGTTATGATGTAGACTTCAAAGAAATGTGTGAAAAAAGCAGCAGCAGAAGTCCCATTCAATAAAGTCTGTGAGTACAGAGTTTCAAATATCTATTATTTCATCTATTATTAATCATTATGTCAATTATTAGTAATATTAAAATGTATATTTTCAGCCATGCAAATGGGCATTCTTATATGGCTCTTTGTTGACCACTTGTTCTGAATTTTGATGTAGTTTGGCTCCTTGGTTTGAAAAGGGTGCCGACCTCAGCTCTAGCCTGCCTCTCGCATAATAAAAAGCGCTACCCATAAACTCCAGGATCTAGGAACTGCAGTCCCAGAGACAGACAGAGTCTCTCTCTCTGTGCCTCTCTCTCTGTGGGATGCACATATGCCCGGCCCTGCTCCATGCTCCCCTTGGCCATACACCCCAACGGTGATCATGCAGGCACTCTGATGCTGCTTCAGGTACGCGGGAACAGATATGCTCCCTTGGGTGCTCGGAAAGAAGCACGTCTCCTGACAGATTTTTTTTTTTTTGCATTTATCTTCGCAGAGGCAGAAAAATGTGGGCCATATGAATTCTGAGCCTCCAAAGGGGCACAGAATCCCACAAGGAGTAAAGCTCATAACCTGTGCGTCACCTCAGAAAGTCAGAAGATGTAGTAAAACATCCAGAATGTTTGTGTGACATCCTTGCACTGTATTAAAAGAATATTATTCCATGCTATACATGCCATAATCAAGATAACAGTGCAGTATTCTGTCGTTTGGGCTGTGAGCCTGCTTTTATAGTATTCTGCACCTCCCAAAAGTTTCTATCATTTCTCAATGCACTAAAGTGAGAGGTGAACGCTATGGTTTTTCCCTTGCTCATTCTAGTAATGTCATAATTTCATAATCTTTTCGACACATCTTGGTCTGTAAGGACCGATAGCCATTGAAATACATAAGTTAGCCATCTCCTGCCAGGAATACCTACAATTTCCCTTAGCAATGAACACTGTAGTCTTTTTATATAATAACCCCCTACTTTTTTACTACTCATTGTAGGAAAACCAAACTGTGCAGCTGCTGAGAGAATGGCCGCATTTTCTTTGGATTCTTTTCATCTACAATTAGTTTCCTAAAAGGAAGCCCATCTCTGTGATCAACAAATATTTGGTTTTGCTACATAAGGCCATGGTAGAATAGTGTGTTAAAATCTAAAAATTATTTTTTTGGCTGTAGATTAATTTTATTAGCAAATCTTCCTAGTGCCTTCTTGTAACTTAAAAGATCTGCCAACACTCTCTTTTCACAGTAGCTTTAGAACATCTCTCACCTTAAAAAAAGTTTTCTGATTGACATTGTTAGTGTCAAGTATTAATATAACATGGACATACAATAAAATCCTGCGAATGCACAGGAAACCTCACATACTGGCTGCAGCTTTCGTTCTATTAACTTTGCTTCCTTTTGTTATTTACTCTGAGCCTTAAACTCTGATCAGAAGACTCAGCAAGAAATAGCAAGGACAGCCTCCTCTCCTTCCCCACACCCTCAAAAAAGCACACTAAAGCAGAACAGAAATGTCCATATGGCACAAATTTATCATGGACTGCATGCAGTAATACAGTTCAAGCCTGGCAAGGGAATGATTTTTAAAAGACAAAGCTATTTGACATTGTGCCACCTGTGAGGAGACTTGGGAAAGAATTAGGGTGGCTAGGCTCTGGGCCAGAGCAGCATGAATATGTCACAGGGGAAGAAGTAGTCAACAGATTTCAACACATCTGCCAGCTGGCTAAATAGCCAAAGAGACATTTGGGAGCAAGACTCATGCATGCACAGCAATAAATGTTATCGAAGCAAAAGAATAAAACTGGGAATTTCAAGGCTGAGATTGGGAGATAGGTGGGTAACTATGGATAAAGAAGGAAATTCCTGCCCCCATCCGCTTCCTTATAAAGGCTTTATCATTGAAATTCTAGACCCAGATTGACCTAGAAGTTAGATCTTTGGTGATTTGGAAGATTATTATGGGTCTAGACCAGTACAATGAAGGCCAATTAAATATACTTGTCAGAAGAATAGACCTAATCAAAGACCCTATTTTCCAGGTACCAAAACATATAGCAACCAATTCTCATTTACATTGAGACACCTTTACACTGTGCTAGCAGTCTAGAGGCACCTTAACATGGGCATAAATGTATGCAATTGCCTTGATGTGAACAAAGATCAGCAGGATGGACTGGAGCAGGCTGCCAGTCTGCTCTGGCTTCTGTCGCAGTGGTGAGCGTGGGTGGGAGAGGATCCCTGCTGCCTCCATATCTCCCAGGTAACCTCCTAGGTCCCTCCTGGATATTAGAAAGGATATCTGTCTCATCCTTTTCTCTTGCTTAGTATCACTTAACTTTGTTTTTTATTATAAAAATCATCTTAGAGCTGTGCACTGAAGTGATGTGAGAGCCTTCAGCTAATGTAACAGGCTGGTGTGTATAACACTATCTCTGAGGAGGCAGCAAATTTAATAATTTCTAAATGTCACAGTGAGAGGGACTGGACAATGCAATGATGTATCTATAGGGAACTTAGGAACCGACATTTTCAGACTGCACTTGCAAAGCACGGTTTAGACTAGTAGTCTCGAGGAGTTTGCTTGTGAGCCAGGGAGCTAATACACAGGCTATGTCTAGACTGCAAGCTTCTTTCAGAAGACGCTTTTCTGGAAGAGATCTGGAAAAACTTTTTTCAAAAGACAGCGTCCACACAGCAAAAGCGCAACAAAAAAGCAATGTGTTTTTTTGAAAGATAGCATCCACATTGATTGGACACTATCTCGCAATTAAGTTGTGATTAGAATGGATGGAGTGGCCACCAGGGCACCTGTGTTATTTCCTGGAGGCCTCTTTCGAAAGAACTCTCTCTTCTGCATCCACACATGCCTTTTTCTGAAAAAGGCTTCTTCCTCGTAGAAAGAGGTTTACCGCTGTCTGAAAAATCCCCTGTCGAAAGAACGCAATAGCAGTGTGGACATAAGTATAGTTTTGCCGGAAAAATGCTGCAGTGTAGACATACTCACAGTCTAATATCCAACAAAGCTCACTCTTGCTAAGGCAGAGGTCTAACACGATATCTTACAGTTCTGCGTGCCCTGTGCAGAATATCACACATGCATTAGTTTAAAAGCCCTGGTCTACACAAGGGAGTTATTTCAAAACAACTTCCCCCCCCTTATTTTGGAATAATAAGCAGAGCAGTCACACTATGAAGCCCATTATTTCAAAATAATGGGATGGTTATTTCGAAATCTATACTTGTGCTTTCCTTGGGGAATAATGCTTATTTAAAAATTGTTATTTCAAAATAGTGTGGATGGTCTGCTGCTGCTATTTTGAAATAACTACTCCACAGAATAATTTGAAGTAATTACTCCCCAGTACTTGCTGGGACTCTATATGGAGGTAATGCATCCACAATAAAGGAGCCTGCCTCGGATTAATTTCGAGGCTTCCCATAGTGTGGAAACACTATTTCGATTTTGTTATTTTGGGAGTTATTAAATCAATTTTAGTTATTTCAAAATAGATTCCTAGTATAAACAAAATGGTCTAGTGGGGGTTCATGGACAGCAAATAGCTATGTGTTTGCAATGCAATACATGAGTAAAAAAAGGCAATGTGAGTTTGTTTTAGTGACAGGGCAATATCGCACAGTCTTGTTGCTAAAAGCTGTGCAGTGTAGACAAAGCCTAAGTCAAAGAAAGTTCAGGATGCGTCTCAGGAAATTTCCTACCACTAATACTCTGAGGCTGTGTCTATACTGGCACGATCTTGCGCCAGAGCTATGCAAATGAGGCTCAGCGTGGAATATCACCGAGCCTCATTTGCATAACTAATGAGCCGCCATTTTTGCGGAAGAGGCTCTTGCGCAAGACGGAGCTGTCTACACTGCCCCTTCTTGCGCAAGAAAAACCCTCTTGCACAAAGCCGTTATGCTGATTATTTTCAGGCATACCGGCTTTGTGCAAGAGGGTTTTTCTTGCTCAAGAAGGGGCAGTGTAGACAGCTCCGTCTTGCGCTAGAGCCTCTTCCACGAAAATGGCGGCTCATTAGTTATGCAAATGAGACTCGGTGATATTCCATGCTGAGCCTCATTTGCATAGCTCTGGCGCAAGATCGCGCCAGTATAGACACAGCCTGACTGTGCAACGGCCTCCCAACAGAAAACCTAGAACCATCTCTGCTTGAGTAATTGAAAGACAGATTGCACTAAAATACAAGGAACAATTCTGCATTTGCAAAGCAAAGGACTAAACAGGTTAAGATAATCCATCTTTTCCATCACTATTTTCCACAATCATTTCACATCATAATCTACTCTGCACTGATTAGGCCTCAGTTGGAGTATTGTGTCCAGTTCTGGGCACTGCATTTCAAGAAGGATGTGGAGAAATTGGAGAGGGTCCAGAGAAGAGCAACAAGAATGATTAAAGGTCTAGAGAACATGACCTATAAAGGAAGGCTGAAAGAATTGGGTTTGTTTAGTTTAGAAAAGAGAAGATTGAGGGGGGACATGATAGCGGTTTTCAGGTATCTAAAAGGGTGTCATAAGGAGGAGGGAGAAAACTTGTTCATCTTGGCCTCTGAGGATAGAACAAGAAGCAATGGGCTTAAACTGCAGCAAGGGAGGTTTAGGTTGGACATTAGGAAAAAGTTCCTAACTGTCAGGGTAGTCAAACACTGGAATAAATTGCCCAGGGAGGTTGTGGAATCTCCATCTCTGGAGATATTTAAGAGTAGGTTAGATAAAAGTCTATCAGGGATGGTCTAGACAGTATTGGATCCTGCCACGAGGACAGGGTACTGGATTCGATGACCTCCTGACGTCCCTTCCAGTCCTAGTATTCTATGATTTAAACTTAATCTGCATGTAAATAATTTTACTTCCATTTGGAAAATAAAAATATCATATGAATATCATTTTCATTTGTGTCTGTTAGGGTATGTCTACACTAGCTCGTTAGTTCGAGCTAGGTAGGCAAATGAGGGCAACCAGAGTTGCAAATGAAGCCCGGGATATTTAAATCCCGGGCTTCATTTGCATGTTCCCGGGCACCGCCATTTTTAAATCCCCCTTAGTCCAAACTAACTGCCCGCGGCTAGACGCGGCAGTTAAACGTTAATTCGAACTAACTCCTTAGAATTAACTAACTAACTGGCTAGACATGGCAGTTAAGCTTTAATTCGAAGTAACTCCATGGAATGAGGAGTAACAGTTAATTTGAACTAACGAGCTAGTGTAGACATACCCTTAGAGAGAATTCAGATTCCCCTGAGTTCCTCGTTCTTGGCAACAACAACAAAGGAAGCTGCAGAAGAGAAGAGGACCCATTGGGAAGTAAGCTTATAGTGATTCCACATTAAATGCTGAAAGAAACATAACTTACAAGATCATGTGGAAGCTTATAAACTGAGAAGTATCTTTGGCAACTGAAATTGTTATAGAAATATGTAGTAATTTTCCATATAGGGAGTACAACACACAATTACTTGAGAAGTTCCTTTGGGCTTCCCCCCCAGTACTGTCAATTTATTGAAAATTAACATAAGACTTTCAGAGAATAAGTATCCACAGAGCAGGTGCATGTTTATCTTCCAGTTGAAAGAAAGAAAGAAAGAACCCACAACCACAACACCTGAAATTCATCAGTCAAGGGCAACATGTCTGGTTTTGACAGCGGGGCCTGTGAACTCCTGCAGTCCTTGCCCAATGTTATCAATGGCTATGCGGTATGTGGGCTTCTACCCATACTTCTTCCTCATTGCATCTTATTCTTGGAACTGCAATAACTGACTGTTCTCTACAGAGATCACAAGTTCCTCCCTCTCCTGGCCAGCGCCTGGCAAGAAAGGAAAAGGCAACCAGTGGAGATGCAGATAAGAGGCAAAACAGAATCCCGGTAGCATGAATGGCACAGCTTGCACGTTTTAGGAACTGGAAATAAAAACAGACTTTATTCTTGAGGGCAAGACTATAGTGGTCTGGGATAGTCTTAAAAATCAAGGAGCAGAAGGCTTTATTACGCTCTCCAGAATAACACAAAGTAAATACATTCCAAACAGTGTCGTATCCAGGTCATCCTCTCTTTTGTTTCAAAATATTTGGTTACAGAAAATACTCCTTTTTCCCTATACCTTTAAGAGTAGGATTGTGCAATAAAAAATGTGGCCTGCTGGTTAGTTCTTGGCAGGCCACTGCTGCTATAATTACCTGTGCTTCTGCAGGTATCAGGTGATCACAGCTCTCGTTGGCCACAGATTGCTGTTTGTGGCCAACTGGATGGGTGAAAAGCAGCGCACACCAGGAAACCATTTCCTACCGTGCCCATTGGGCACGAACAGTGATCGTGGCCAATGAGAACTGCGACTGCCCGATACCTGCAGAGGTGCAGGTAAACACAGAGGTGGGGGCTCGCCAGGAATTAACCCTGTGGACCGGATCCAGTCTGTAGGCCAGAATTAGCACACCCTTGTTTAAGAGTATCTGAAGAAAACTATATTTAACATTAACTCAGATGTACAAACAACACTACAGAGAAAAGATTGAACTGCCATATTCCTACTGATGTTCAACTGAGTTCAGTGTGTCTGATTCCCACTTAAAGTCTGCATTGCAAACCATATATCTTGAGAAGCATCCAATTTAACCCTTTGCTTCTGCTGCTGAGTTTTCTAAACTGAGAAAACATTTAGATGATTGCAGGGGTATAATCTATATCAGGGGGTCTCCAACCTTTTTAAGCACAAGATCACTTTTTGAATTTAAGTGCAATCCAGGATGTACCTCAAACCCAAACACCCTTGCCCCACCTCCTTTGTGCCCTTTCTCCAAGGTCCCAACCATGCTCACTCTGTCCTCCCTCTCTCCTCCATCCTCCCTCACTTTCACCAGGCAGGGGCAGTGGGTTGGGGTGCAGGCTCCGGTCTTGGATTAAAGGATTTGGAGTGTGAGAGGGGCTCGGAGCTGAGCTTGGGGCAGGCAGTTGGGGTATCAGAGGGGGTTCTAGGTGCAGGCTCTGGGAGGGTGTTTGGATGCAGGGGTGTTCAGGGCTAGGGCAGGGAGTGCAGGAGGGGGTTCATGACTGGAGTACGGTTTCAAGATGTGGGCTCCAGCTGGGGCACTACTTGCCTCAGGTGGCTCCTGGGTGGTGGTGCAGCGGGGCTAAGGCAGGTTCACTCCTGCCCTACTCCTGGCCCACTCCCTAAAGTAGCCAGCAAACTCCTTCCCAAGTCCTGTTGTGCCCCCTCTCTGCTCTGTGGAAATAGGATACAGGGTGGGAGAGGGGGCACCTTGACATCACACAACGTGGCTCCTGAGGGGACAGCTCCAGGCAAAGAGAAGGAGGTGCACAGCAGTGGGGGGAGGGGCAGCTGAAGTGCCAGTCCTTAATAGTCTCTTGGCTAACCCAGTCAGAATCACTGTCAGAGGCTCCAAGATCTACCAGTAGATCATGATCTACTCGTTGGTGACCACTTATCTATATGGATGGGATTGTTAAAACTGCTGCTGAACCGTTCCCTTGCAAAACTAATTACTTTCAATGCAGACCCAACTGCTTCTTAGAATCTAGCCTTAGTGTTGCTATGAAGATGAGAGGGGGGTACGACTGACTGGGCGGGGCTGATTAAATCATCGGTGAAGCTGTGCTGCCCCACAGCTTAGAGGAAACACTGGGGACCAATGTATCTGCTAAGTCAGACAGAAAGAGCTCGTCCTTTTTATTTATAAAGAATTTTGTATTTCTTACTGTATTGTTCCAGTTTATTGAAATCAGTGATTGCAAGCTCCAAAGTAGCACATCAGTTCTGTGCAAGGACATGAAAAGCCTTCAAGCCTTTTACACAATGTGTTTTTTTATCTAATAAATCAAGTCAGGCCTTTTTGACTCAAGCAATGCTCCTCATGAAAGAGCAAAAAGCCGCCTCATTTGACAACACAAGGAAGAAGAAAAAAAATGGGGGGAAACCAGCTTCATTTCAAGGTGACACTAAGCAGAGAAAGCAAGGAGAAGCAGCAGATTGATATTCTGCAAGACTCCAAGCAAGCATTGGACATGAGATTCCTCTGAATCGAGGAAGTCTCACTCCATTAATTCAAAAACGGATTGAAGTGGAGGGAAAGTAGAGCAATATGCATTATGTATTTGTTCCAAAACTATTGTGTCAAAGCAATATTTAGTGGTAAATTATGGCACTATCAGGAGTAGGATGCCACATACATAAATCAGTTTGTCTGCTAGGCTGGCAGAAGTGTGACAAAAAGATAAGAGCTCATCAGTACCATTATTTCACTAGGCTATGGGGTGGAGAGAGCAGAAAGGGGAACCAAACACAGCATTGATTGCAAGTGACAAAATGAGGAAGGCCTTGAGCTTTGACAAGCGCTACGAAGATGCTATCTCTAAGTTAAAACAAAGAAACAAAACCTCCACTAAAGGAAGGTTACACAATACAAACAAACTCTCTTCTCTGGGGGGGGGGGGGGGCAGGGTGGATGACAGACAGACTAATCATTTATTTTTCCAAGGACAGCTTGAAAAATTGCTAAGATTGAAACAATAATATTTTCACTGGCAGAAGGAAACAACAAAGAAGTAGGGCGTTATTAGAAAAAAGGGAAGTGCAAATAGCACAGAGCTAAATAGTAATTATGGCTTTATGGAAATATCCTGTTAATTACTAGGTCATTTTTTTGTTTGTTTTACAATTGAGTTGTCAATTTGCAGCTAATTTAGGCCATGCCAGCCTAATAGCTATTTACAGATCACACAATTGCCTACATGGGAGCAGCAAGTGCCCTGCAGGCAACAGATGCCATCTTGGGAGTGGGGACTAGGAGTGGAAACTATCATTCAGCAAGCACCAAGTGAAACAACCCCACCTGAGATATATGCACAACAGTAAACACAGCAAGAAAGAAAGAAAGAAGCTTACTTCAGTATTCATTCTATGATAATACAGTGGAATAATATGTCCTCCAGTCAGGCTTGCCCAGTGCTCAGAGGAACTCAGTAAAAAACATAATTACTTCTCTTTTTCAACAACCCCAGGCAGTTCTGATGCTGTGTGCCACTATCTTTTCCTCAATTGCAGCAATCTGAAATGCTAAGAGCCACCAAAACAGAACACCACAATTAAATGCACTTTCGTGCTCACAGTGTCAGTACTCTGATTCCCATCCAGAAGCATACTTGGGTTTCATCACGAGGTGCCCATGGTGGCTATAAAGGACCTTTCAGCTACTAATGGTAGAAGGTAGATGCACGTGACTGACCCCCAGCCTGGGGAAGGGCCTGTTGGAGGCAAAGGAGGAGCAAGGAAAGAGTTAAAATGGATGTTGTTCTCTTTCTCACCTGTTAAGGATGTTATTTGGTTCCCTAAACTGTTAAAAGTGTTATCTGTTAACCCCCTATCCCTTCCCTGAGTGAGTGCAGAATATCGGAGGTGGACACCAGAGGCGGGAAAACTCTGAGGTAAACAGCAGGAGTAAACAACAGTGCACATGGCCCCAAGAGGCCCAGAGAAGCTGCATATGGCTGATCCCAAAAGGAAAGAGGGACAGAGACACAGTTGGTTGACAGTGGAGTCTCCCAGAAAGCCCTCTGCTTGGATTGCCTGGCCAGCGGACCAGCTTAGGAGTCAACTTGGGAAGATCAAACAACATGAACTGCCTTCTGCTCACCTTATCATCCTGCTTGGGACTGTAAGTGTGGTTGAGTGTATGAATGAGATTCCCCTCCCTTCTCAGTTTTAACTGAATAAACATATCTTTACACTCCTATGTGGTGATCCCCTCTCCTTAGTATTTAAAGCAGTTGCAATCCACATCTCCTTGAAACAGGGTCAAGACAACCCCGTTCTGGCGCCAGATCCCAATTTTCCCTGCCCCTTCTCTGCCCTTGCCCTGCCAATTCCTTGCCCTTTCTCCACCCCATCCTACCTCTTCCCTCAACCATCTCTCAGAGTGATGTGGTCTCAGGGACTAGCTGGGCCAGGAATCCTGCACTAGCAGATGGGCAGCAGTGGGGGAAGTGGAGCAAATCAGCTTTGCTCTGCTCTTCCATCTGGGCCACTTCACTTCCCACCAGTGAACAGTGAGTGCATGGGGAGGGAGGGGGGAACTGGCCCCCCGCTGTGGGTGCCAGGCACCCCCAAATGCCCATGAGGGACTCTGGCCTCACGACTCCTGGCCAGCTTCTTGCCCCCAACTCTCCATGCACATTGCCTTGGCTAGATATGATGCTGGCAAGCCAGGTGCCAGCCCATCCAAAGTCCCTGTGACTCAACTGGACAATTCTGTCTGGTTCACTTGTGGGTAAATAGTGAGAAATAGACATTAGAATGATAAGAAAGTGTTTAGATGCACTCATGAGTTGCTGCATGTGGTAGTGTTGCTTGTAATATCTGTGTTTAATTTTGTAATATGATATTTGAGTGGTTGAACTGTGAACCTCTGGGAGTGTATGAATTGCCACACAGAAGAGAGACATTTATTCGGATGAGACGCTGCTCTTCAACAAAAATTATTACAATCCAGCCAAAAGAGGGAACCCAGCAATGCCAGACAGGAAATGGATCTTACAACTGGAAGCTCCCCACATCTGGATAAGGAAAAGTCAATGAAAGGACTAAAGATTCTTATTGCTGTTCTGTTCTCCTGCTTGTGAAGATAACTCCTCCCATCGGCTGAGTTTGCAGCACAGAGCACATGAAAGCAGGAAGATAAAAAACCCCAAACGACATGAACTAAGTTTTTCTATGCTGCCTCTGGGGAGATGATGTTTCTAGGCATAAGCAACAGATCCTCAGCTGTTTTGCCCAAAATGTTAAATAGATCCTGCTGATTATAGAAACCTCTGTCTCATTTTGAAATCTAAGGGTATGTCTAGACTACATGGCTCCATCAACGGCGCCATGTAGATGAGTTTACTAGACATAGGGAAATGAAGCGGCGATTTAAATAATCGCCGCTTCATTTACATCAAAATGGCCGCTGTGCTGTGCCAATCAGCTGTTTGGCAGCACAGCGCGGTAGTCTGGACGCGCCACGGTCGACAAGGGAAGCCTTTGTCGACTGCCCCGGTAAGCCTCGTGAAATGATTGGTCACAGTAAGTGGTCACAGGAAGTGATTGGTCACAGGAAGTGATTGGTCACAGTACTCAGCAGACAAAAAAAACCCTGCTTACGATGGGATGGAGAGGCACCAGGTCATTAAGCTGGGCCAGTCCCTGCACACCCAGGACTACCTCCTACACCTCTCTGGCAGACTGCAGCAGCTCCCATCCCTGTCCTGGAGCAGATGGAGCCCAGACGGATGGGGGAGGGAGTGGAAACAATACAGTGAGTGATGTGGGAGAGTAGTAAAGGACAGAGTGACAGATGAGAAGTGTGCGGGGGGGAGGGGAAGAGGATGTGCAGGGGAAAAGCCTTAGCAATTAGAAAAATGGCAACCCTAACCAATGTATCGAAGGGGATTTATCTGTGATTTTATGTTATGGCTTTTAAAGTACCTGAGGAGTGCTCACTTGGTGCATCTAGTTAGTAAAAGTTAAGGTTAGCAAACACAGGCACTTTTGCCCTTGTTTTTAACAGTCTGCCCTGAGACTTGTACTCATGCTCATCACTAGACTCAACACGTAGTGCAGAAACAGAAGATACTTCTACACCTTGGTGATGAGTGAGATATAAGAACATGAACAGAATGGAATAGAGAAGAAAAGAATTTTTAGTTTTTGGAGAGGAATAACAGAAATACAGAAGAACAGATGTAAATCAGCATGTGTGAACTCAGCACCAAGAATATAAACATAGCGTTTCCAAATAAAATTAACTTGATCAAGACTTCATCTGAGTTAGAAAAAACTTTAATAAAATGCAAAGTTTGTAGCAGCAGTATGAAACAGAGATAACATACATTTCAGAATTCCCATACTTCCTGCAAACCTAAGGTACAGGAATTTTCCTATATGGCTTTGACAGGCACTACATATACAAGACATTTAGAATCAACCATTTGTAGTAAAATATCACAGTTGAAAAAAGAAGCAGTTTTAAAAGTTTGAACAGTGTGAATTGGGAGTACTTTGTTCCAGGTGGGCTTTCAGGGGCTGACTGCATTAGAGGCAAGGCTTTGAGCCGGGCCTAGCCAGCAGCCTTATGAAAGGGCAGCCAGAGCGAACGCAGCGAGCAGCCAACAGGGCAACACCCAACAGGGGAGTTTGCCTTAGGGTAAACCCCATAGTGTTTGGTGATCTTTTCCTTGCATTTTGTTTCTCTTCTGCCTTTCAAGCGGGCAATAAAAACATCTGAGGAATCTCTCTGAAGGAAGGCAGGTATGTGTAGTGAAATGTCTGTTGTTGTTACTTCCACAGCATGTGCCATGTTTGTCTTCCTCCCAGAAGATACAAGGGATTTCTTTTGCACTAAGTGCAAGCTGGTCGCCATATTGGAAAAAAAAATTAGAGGACTTGAGGCCCAAGTATCAACCCTATGGTTTATCAGAGAAGATAGAAGGCAGCATTTAATACTGCATGCACAGCAGGCTGAAGAACCAGTGAGGGCAGTACAGAACAGGGAAGAAAACTGGCAGCATGTAACCTCCAGGAGAAGAAAGCCAACTAATGTATCCCTAATTTCAGTACAGGTAAGTAATCGCTTTCAGGCTCTCTGCACAGGCACTACAATGGAAAATGCGTTGGCAGAGACCTCTCGGGGAAGGGATCAGAAGAAGACCCCGTCGACTGGAAGGCATGGGATATGTAGTCCTTGGGGCAGGGGTTCCACGACCACCATCCCCAAGAGAAGAAGATGGGTGGTGGTGGTTGGGGACTCCCTCCTAAGAGGGACGGAGTAATCCATCTGCTGTCCAGACCTGGAATCTTGAGAAGTGTGCTGCTTACCAGGAGCTAGAATTCTGGATGTGACTGAGAGTCTTCTGAAACTGCTCAAACCTTCAGATCGCTACCCCTTCCTGCTTCTCCATGTAGAAACTAGCGATATAGCCAAAAATAACCTTAAGCATGTCACTGCAGATTATGTAGCACTGAGAAGAAAGATCAAGGAATTTGAAGCGCAAGTGATGTTCTCATCCATTTACTCTGCTGAAGGAAAAGGTCCAGATAGGGCTTGTTGAATCGTGGAAGTAAATGCATGGTTCCACAGGTGGTGTCGGAGACAGGGCTTTGGTTTCTTTGACCATGGGACTCTGATCTGGGCACAAGGATTGCTAGGAAGAGATGGGATCCACCTAACCAAGAGAGGAAAGAGCATCTTCATGGGTAGGCTTGCAAACTTAGTGAGGAGGCTTTAAACTAGGTTTGTCGGGGATGGTGACCTAAGTCCTGAGGTAAGTGGGGAAGTGGGATACTGGGAAGAAACACAGGGAGGAAGGAGCAACAAAGGAGGACTCCTGATTCATATGGAGAAGATAGGGCAATCAACTAGTTATTGAAGGTGTTTGTACATGAATGCAAGAAGCCTGGGAAACAAACAGGAAAAATTAGAAGCCCTGGCATAGTCAAAGAAGTATGAGGTGATTGGAATAACAGAGACATGGTGGGATGATTCACATGACTGGAGCACTGTCATGAAAAGGTACATACTGTTCAGGAAGAACAGGAAGGGAAGAGGAGGAGGAGGAGTTCAACTGTATGTAAGAGAGCAGTATGATTGTTCAGAGCTCTAGTATTTAGAGAGAGAAAAGCCTGTTGAGAGTCTTTGGGTTAAGCTTAGAGGTGGAAGCAACAGAGGTGATGTGGTTGGTGTCTGCTATAGACCACCAGATCAGGTGGATGAGGTAGACGAGGATTTCTTCAGGGAACTAAGAGAAGCTTCAAGATCGCAGGCCCTCGTTCTCATGGGGGATTTTAATCACCCTGACATCTGTTGGGAGACCAATAAAGCAGTACACAGACAATCCAGGTAGTTTTTGGAGAATGTTGGGGATAACTTCTTGGTACAAGTGTTGAAGGAACTGACAAGGGGCCATGCGCAGCTTGACCTCCTGCTCACAAACAGGCAGGAACTAGTAGGGGAAATAGATATAGGTGGCAACCTAGGAAGCAGTGATCATGAAATTTCAGATTTCTGACAAAAGGAAGAAAGAAGAGCAGCAAAATACACACCCTGGACTTCAGAAAAGCAGACTTTGACTCCCTCAGAGAACTGATGGGCAGGATTCCATGGGATGCTTACATGAAGGGGAAAGGAGTCCAGGAGACCTGGCAGTATTTTAAAGAAGCCTTCTTGAAGGCACAAGAAGAAACTATCCCGATGCGCAGCAAGAAAAGCAAATATGGTAGGTGACCAAATTAGCTTACTGGGGAAATCCTTGGTGAACTTAAACACAAAAAGGAAGCTCACAAGAAGTGGAAACTTGGACAGATGACTAGGGAGGAGTATAAATATATTGCTCGAGAATGCAGGGAAGTAGTCAGGAAGGCAAAAGCACAGTTGGAATTACAGCTAGCAAGGGATGTGAAGGGTAACAAGAAAGGCTTCTACTGGCATGTTAGCAGTAAGAGGGTGATCAGAGAGGGTGTGTCACCCTTACTTCATGAGGGAGGTAACCTAGTGATAGATCATGTGAGAAAAGCTGAAGTACTCAATGCTTTTTTTGCCTCTGTCTTTGCAGACAAGGTCAGCTTCCAGACTACTGCACTAGGCAACGCAGTATGGGAAGGAAGTGGGTAGCCCTCGGTGGAGAAAGAACAGGTTAAGAACTATTTAGAAAAGCTAGAGATACACAAATCCATGGGTCCGGATTTAATGCATCCGAGGATACTGAGGGAGTTGGCAAATGTAATTGCGGAGCCTTTGGCCATTATCTTTGAAAACTCATAGAGATGGGGAGAGATCCCGGACGATTGGAAAAAGGCAAATGTAGTGCCCATCTTAAAAAAAGGGAAGAAGGACAACCCAGGGAACTACAGACCCGTCAGCCTTACCTCAGTCCCCGGAAAAATCATAGAGGGGATCCTCAAGGAATCCATTTTGAAGCTCTTGGAAGAGGAGAAAGTGATCAGGAATAGTCAGTGTAGATTCAGGAAGGGCAAGCCATGCCTGACCAACCTGATTAGCTTCTATGATGAGGTAACTGGCTCTGTGGATATGGGAAAGTCAGTGGATGTGATATACCTTGATTTTAGCAAAGCTAAATGGATAGCAAAGCTAATTGGATAATTGGATAAATGCATATTAGGGTGCATTAGGAGGAGCATTTCCAGCATTTAGAGAAGTGATTATTCCCCTTTATTCGGCACTGATGAGATCACATCTGGAGTATTGTGACCAGTTCTGGGCTCCCCACTATAGAAAGGATGTGGACGCATTGGAGAGGGTTCAGCGGAGGGCAACCAAAATGATTAGCGGGCTGGAGCACATGAACTACAAGGATAGGCTGAGGGATTTGGGCTTATTTATTGTGGAGAAGAGAAGAGAAGAGAAGAGAAGAGAAGAGAAGAGAAGAGAAGAGAAGAGAAGAGAAGAGGGAGGGGATTTCATAGCAGCCTTTAACTTCCTGAAGGGAGATTCCAGACAGAGGCTGTTCTCAGCAGTGATGGATGGCAGAACAAAAAGTAATTGTCTCCAGTTACAATGGGGAGGTCTAAGTTAGATATTAGGAAAAACTATTTCACTAGCAGGGTGGTGAAATACTAAAATGGGTTACCCAGGAAGGTGGTGGAGTCTCCATCCCTAGAGGTTTTTAAGTCCCGGCTTGATTATTTATTTAGGATTGGTCCTGCTTTGGGTAGGGGCTGGATTTGATGACATTCTGAAGTCTCTTCTAGCCCTAGGATTCTATGATTCTGTGATCACCATACTGACTAACATTAGCTGATGTCCACAAGTTGTTTTTACGTATGTTTTAGAAGCAAACCTCCAAGCACTTCCATTTTGCTTTGTTTTAAAAACATTAAGATGGTTATGTAATCTGTCCATGCAATTACTAACATGTGATCTGATGTTTAGCGAAAATGATACTTTCCTGATTTCAAAACTAAAGATTAAATGTCTGGTACCAGACTACATTTGTTTCTAAGGTTTACTTTTCCATTTTTTGAGGGACAAAGCAAACTCTTTTGGTTTCTCTGGTTGGATCTGGAGGGCAGTATCTTATAAAATTAGCATTTTGCAGTATGCATGTGGTAAAGGGGAATAAGAGAGGTTTAATATTGGTATAAGTCAAAACAAGAGCAGGCAGGATTCTAGTCTCGGCAACAGTTCTGACAATGATGGTGACTTGCTGTAATAACTACAAATGAAAGCAATGAAAGGCAATAGGAGTGAAGTAAATCATACACACCAATCTCAAGAAGATTATCAAACACTTTATGAAATTATCAGTTTGCATCAGTATAAACAATTTTAAGTCAATCTATATAAAAAAATCCCCAAAGGCAATCAAGTAAATCAGGTAATTATATCTTGTAAGCGAGATAACATCAGGAAAATTATCAACACTTTGACACATAAATTAGAGGAAGGAAACTCTTCACACTTCATTTACTCATTATGATGTCTAATATATTTCATGGTGGCAAGGGGTTGGCATGGGTGATGTTGGCTGCTGGGTGCATTCTTTACGTTTATGGAAACTGAATGAGATCTTCCTATGCAACACTGTCAATCAATCCAAAGAAGCAATTTAGTTTAATGTTTTGAATACTAAAATTGGAGATAGGCCTGAAGCAGAATCGAAATGGCCCCCCACTGAACTCCAAGGTAATCGGGATACAGAACGTGCTGAATGCTATGACTCAGAACATATCTTCACTACCCGCTGGATCAACAGGCAGCAATTGATCCAGCAGTGGTCGATTTTTTGCATCTAGTATAGACACGTTAAACAGACTGCCAAGTGCTCTCCCATCAACTCCAGGACTCCACCAAAATCAGAAGGAAAGTGGAATCAATGCGATAGTATCAACTATCAACTTAGACTTAAGTACTTCAACTTCAACTATGTTATTCATGTAGCAAGTTGTGTAACTTAGGTTGACTGCTGTGGTAGTAAAGACAAAGCTTCAGACTTTCCTAGTCTAGAATGATCAAACACCCAGGTCTTTGGGGAAACTGGTATTCCGATTTGATTCCAGACCTGCACTTCCACTCTTTGCCACAGTGTCCCTCATGAAAGAGAGATCAGACAGAATTCATATGTAATAAAAATACCCTTGCGATGTCACAAGGGCATTGTCAAGGATTATCTGGCTCTCTGACTACTACACCATGTTACTCATCCATGTGGGCACCAATGATACTGCAAGGTTGAACCTTGAGCAGATCAAGAGTGACTGCAGGGCCCTGGGAGTACGGGTGAAGGAGCATGGAAGGTGGTGTTTTCTTCAGTTCTTCCTGCCAAAGGAAGGGGCCCAAGCAGAGACAGGTGCTTTGACTTTCTTGACCTTGCTGTTCCAAGAAGAAGGACTGCTAAGCAGGTATGGAGAAGAAAGTATTTGGACACAGTATGCTAAGCACCTTTTGAGGAAGGGGAAGAAAGTATTTGGACACAGACTGGCTAATCTAGTGAGAAGGGCTTTAAATTAGGTTCAATGGAGGCAGGTGAACAAAGCCCACAGGTAAGTGAAAAACATGGAGACCTGGGAGATGGCTCAGAAATGGAAGGGACCGTGGGTATAATAGCAGAGATAAAGGAGGGGCAAGGCAGAACTGGGGGGGCAAAATCAAATCAGTAACTTAGATGACTGTATACAAATGCGAGAAGTATGGGAAATCAGGAGGAAGAACTTGAAGTGCTAATAAATAAACACAGCTATGACATAGTTGATATTACAGAGACTTGGTGGGATAACACACATGATTGGAATATTGGTATAGAAGGGTACACCTTGTTCAGGAAGGATAGGCAGGGGAAAAAAGGGAGAAGGTGTTGCCTTATATATTAAAAATGTATACACTTGGACTGAGGTGGAGATGGACATAGGAGACAGACTTGTTAAGAGTCTCGGGTTAGGTTAAAAGGGGTAAAAAAACCCAAGAGTGATGTCATGCTAGGGGTCTACTAAAGACCACCTCCAAGGCAGAAGAGATGGATGAGGCTTTTTTTTAAACTAACAAATCATCCAAAGCACAAGATTTGGTAGTGATCGGGGATTTCAACTATCCAAACATCTAATGGGAAACTAACACAGCAGGGCACAGATTATCCAACAAGTCTTTAGACTGCACTAGAGACAATTTTTTATTTCAGAAGGTTGAGAAAGCTACTGGGGGAAGCTGTTCTAGATTTGATTTTAACAAATGGGGAGGAACTGGTTAAAAATTTGAAAGTGGAAGGCAGGCTGGGAGAAAATGATCATGAAATCATAGAGTTCATGATTCTAAGGAATGGTAGAAAGGAGAACAGCAAAATAGAGACAATGAGTTTTAGGAAGGTAGATTTTAGTAAACTCAGAGAGCTGATAGGTAAGATCCCATGGGAAGCAAGACTAAGAGAAAAATCAACTGAAGACAGTTGGCAGTTTTTCAAAGGGACATTATGAAGGGCCCAAAAGCAAACTATTCCACAGTGAAGGAAAGATAGAAAGTATGGCAACGGTAACAAGTATGGCAACTAGAGACATAAACGGTAACAAGAAGACATTCTACAAATATATTAGAAGCAAGAGGAAGACCAAGGACAGGATAGGACCATTGCTCAGTGAAGAGGGAGAAAGAATAACAGGAAACTTGGAAATGGCAGAGGTGCTTAACGGCTTCTTTGTTTCCATTTTTGTCAAGAAGACTAATGGTGACAGGATGATTAGTACAGTGAATGCTAGTGGAAATTGTGGAATGCTAGTAGAGCAAGTAATTAAGGAAATCATCTGCAAATATCTGAAAGATAATAAGGCGATAGGGAACAGCCAGCATGGATTTGTAAAGAACAAATCATGTCAAACCAATCTGATAGTTTTCTTTGATAGGATAATGGGTCTTGTGCATAAGGGAGAAGCAGTGGACGTGGAATACCTAGACTTTAGTAAGGCATTTGATACGATCTCACATGATATTCTTATCAATAAACTAGGCAAATACAACTTAGATGGGGCTACTGTAAGGTGGGTGCATAACTGGCTGGATAACCACTCTCAGAGAGTAGTTATTAACAGTTCACTGTCACGCTGGAAGGGCACAACAAGTGGGGTTCTGCAGGAGTCTGTTTTGGGACCGGTTCTGATCAATATCTTCATCAACGATTTAGATATTGGCATAGTGAGTACACTTATTAAGTTTGCAGATGATACGAAGCTGGGAGGGGTTGCAACTGCTTTGGATGATAGGGTCATAATCAGGGCTTGACAAATCACTGAATCTACTCACTTGTGGCGAGTAGATTTCAGTCGGTCGCCCTGTTCACTGGCGGCGTGCACATGCACAATGCGGGTCTTGCACATGCGCAGTGCGGGGCTAGCAAGTAGATTTCGCCGCTGTTTGTCAAGCCCTGGTCATAATTCAAAATGATCTGGACAAACTGGAGAAAGGGTCTGAGATAAACAGGATGAAGTTTAATAAGGACAAATGCAAAGTACTCCACTTAAGAAGGAACAATCAGTCTCACACATACAGAATAGGAAGTGATTATCTATGGAGGAGTGCTGCTGAAAGGGATTTAGGGGTCATAGTGGACCACAAGCTAAATATGAGTCAACAGTGTGACGCTGTTGCAAAAAAAGCAAACATGATCCTGGGATTTATTAACAGTAGTGCTGTGAGCAAGACATGAGAAGTTATTCTTCTGCTCTACTCTGTGCTTATTAGGCCTTAGTTGGAGTATTGTGTCCAGTTCTGGGCACCACATTTAAAGAAAGATACGGAAAAACTGGAGAAGGTCCAGAGAAGAGCAACAAAAATTATTAAAGGCCTAGAAAACATGACCTATGAAGGAAGACTGAAAGAACTGTTTAGAAAAGAGAAGACCGAGAGAGGACACAATAGCAGTTTTTACGTATCTAAATGGGTGTTAAAAGGAGGAGGGAGAAAAATTGTCCTCCTTGGCCTCTGATAATAGGACAAAAAGCAATGGGCTTAAACCCATTTAATGGGCAGCAAGGAAGGTTTAGCTTGGACATTAGGAAAAATTTCCTAACTCTCAGGGTGGTTATACACTGGAATAAATTGCCTAGGGAGGTTGTGGAATCTCCATCACAGCAGATATTTAAAAGTAAGTTGGATAGACATCTATCAGGGGTGATCTGGACAGTACTAGGTCCTGCTCTGAGGGCAGGGGATTAGACCTGATGACCTCTCAAGGTCCCTTCTAGTTCTAGTGTTCTATGATTCTATGATTCTACAAATGGATTTTGTTACGGAGAGTGTTTGTTCAAGTCAGCGCCCAGTACTTCTTTTGGCCTCTTTACAGCTTCTAGACTAAAAGCCTACCCTGCTTACTGTCATTATACAGGATTTCCCTATATCCTGGCCTGGATTAGCAATCAGAAAATAGACTACTGACTGAATTTATATGGATAATTTCTACTTAAAAACCTTTGGACACAGATACACTTGGACATATGCTTTTGTGTTGTATCTATCATAATTTCATCTGCTTTGAAATAGGAACCACAAGCATTTTTATAAACAGATTGAACCATAACTTCTAAGCAACACTTGTGAAGTGTCATTTTCTGACTTCTATCTGCAGTCAATCTCTACAAGTATTACTATGCCTCCTGTAGTAATAGAGTCCTAGGGGAAATACTGTTTCTCTTTTTTCCAGAAATAGAAGAACACCAGTGTCAAAGAGGCTTAAATTTATCAGTACGTCCTGTTCAGCAAAGCTCTCAGGGTATGCCTACACTAGCCCCCTAGTTCAAATGAGGGAGGCTAATGTCTGCATTCAAAGTTGCAAATGAAGCCCGGGATTTAAATATCCCGGGCTTTATTTGCATCTTCCCGTCTGGGCGCCATTTTTAAATCCCCCTAGTCCGAACTAACTGCCCGCGGCTACACGCGGCAGTCAAACGTTAACTCCAACTAAGTCCTTAGTTCGAGTTAACAGTTACACCTCATTCCACGAGTTAACTGTTACACCTCATTCCACCTCATTCCACGAGGTGTAACAGTTAACTCGAACTAAGGACTTAGTTGGAGTTAACGTTTGACTGCCGCGTGTAGCCGCAGGCAGTTAGTTCGGACTAGGGGGATTTAAAAATGGCGCCCGGACGGGAAGATGCAAATAAAGCCCGGGATATTTAAATCCCGGGCTTCATTTGCAACTTCGAATGCCTACATTAGCCTCCCTAGTTCGAACTAGGGGTCTAGTGTAGACATACCCTCAAGTACATGTTTAAACTAGGGATGTAAGTGACTAGATGAATAGTCAACTATCCAATAAGTCTAGGCTCATTGGATAGTCGAGGCAATACTCGACTAGTAGCTTCCTCCCACTTCCCTTGCTGCCTTCATCAGAAGCAGCAAGGGGGTGGAGCAAGAGCTGGTGCAGGGGGAAGCCAGTTTTAAAGCTAGTTCCCCGAGCACTGTTGCTGGAGGGGGAAAAAAGGGGGGGGAGACCAAAGTTGTTGAGCAAAAAAAAAATTTTTTTTTAAATAAAACAGCATTAAAACAGCATGTCCCCTTTAAGATTGAGTGCAGGGATAGGAACAGGGGAGCGGTTGAGCACTAAGACCCAGGGGAAGCATTGCTTCCCCTAGGTCTTTTGGCTGGCAGCCATTTTGTCCCGGCAGCCTTGGGGAACCAGGTAAGCATGGGGGCTGGGGTCGGGGGGTGTTAGGGACCAGAGGCAGATTCGGGGGGGGAGGGGGGAGAGGCCGGGAGCTGAGTGTTTGTAGGGTTGCCAGGTGCCCAGCATTTTCGCCTCCTGGCCAGGGAAAAATTCAGAGAATACCGGACATCTCAGGTGTCCGGTATTCTCTGAATTTTTTTACTGGACAGGAGGCAAAAATACCAGACTGTCCGGGTGAGTACCAGACACCTGGCAACCCTAAGCACAGGAGGTCCCCCTCCTTTTGCCCCAGAATGTAAGCAGTGCCTGGCCACAGCCCCCCTGGTCCCAGGAGGGCTGGCTGCACATCCCCAGTCTCTGTGGGACTGGAGCCCAGGCAGCCCCAGAAGACATGGGGAGCCACGCAGAATGGAGGCGGCTTAGGGAAGAGTGTTGGTGAGCAGTCTGGGAAGGCATTGCCTCCCCCCGCCTTTTATGCCCGCTGCCCATGGAGATGACATGTTCAATAAGATCCTGCAAGCCAGAACTGCATCAGACTAAGAGCAAAGGTACTGGAGACATTGCAGACAGCCAGGAGAAGAAAAGGGCAGAAAGGCCCAGGCACCCCAGAAGGAAAAGGAGAGTGAGACACCCGGACATAATGGGGCTTCTCTAGCAACACACACAGGTGCTGCAGACTCATGTGGGTCTGCAGGTTCAACAATTCCAGAATCACCTCCCTTTGCAGTCTGTGGAAAACTCCATTATAGCACCTCCCTCACTACCCAGCATTAGGGGTTCAGGCCCATATGCAAGAATTTCTGTGGGAAGTGCTTTTTTTTGTAAATGTGGACTGCAAGGGTTTGAATGCACCCTTCATGATCTCCCAGGTAAGCGGGGAAATCAGCCCCAGCCTTCCCCCAGTTGGTCAGAGCATGGGGGAGGGAGGCTCAGGCATTGCGCTGCTCCTGCCTTCCCCTGGCCGGCCAGAGCACGATTACTTGGGGGACCGTGGGAGTGTTTTTGTACCCTTTGCATCCCCTCTGCGTCAGAGCCTGGGGTTGCATCTCTACTCCTACATTCCATCCTGCAGAACCTAAAAAACAAACCATGGTTGAAAGCCATGGTTGCTGTATGTGAAGGTAAAATGGACATGAATTTTCTCTTTCCTTGTTAAGTTCTGTTCCTGTAATTTATTAAGTTTTTAATATATTTGTTTTTAAATTGTACAGATTTTTCTTTGCACGGATTTTGTTATTTAATAAAATTCTATTATTTGGAAAATAATTCATTGTTATTAGTTCACAACATATACTGCAGAGTGCCTAGCATGTCAGAAAGCAACCGATTACTTGTTACTATACAGTGTGACACAATTCATAGGCTCTATGACAAAGAGAATAATAATCAGAAATGTGCAACAAACAACGGAAAATGAATAGTTTCATTGACAGTGTTATATTCATACATGTACACAAAGCATCACATGATTCCTAACAGACCGCAAAATAGTAGGGGAAGGTAGAGATTGTGGCTCACTACTGTGGCTCACTATTAAAGTGTTCTTCCAAAGCTTCCCTAGCCATATAGTTACATACTAAATTCTTCTAATAGCCCTTGTGTCTGGCTGTTTAAACTCAGCAGACAACTCATCCTCCCTCCATCCTGATGGCAACTTACTCCCCCTCTTTACTTCACAGATATTATGTAGGATGAAACAAACATTTATACAACTGGGATTTTTTTTCACTGAGATCCAATCTTGTGAATAAACAACAACGTCTCTTCAATCTTCCCAAAGTGTATGCTACTGTCGTTGTGCAGTCCTGACCATTCCCTTGGTGCCATAGAAGTGGTTGGTGTGTGGCTTCAAGAGCCAGAGGAGCAAGGGGAGGCTGGGTCCTTCAGGGTTACTATTAGCATTCCAATATCACCAATGGTACAAGCTGGGAAAGAAAGTCCCTGTTTGCAGCATTCTGAACAGTCCTGTGATCTTAAAGATGCCTACGTCCTTCCCTGAGCAGCCAACATTAATGTAAATGAAATGTCCTCAATGATCCACCAAGGCTTGCATAATCTTAGAAAAGGTGAAGATCTACAAAAGCATCTCAGAAAACTGTGTAACTGGGCAACAAAATGGCAGATGAAATTCAATATTAATAAAACATTATCCCAACTATACATATAAAATGATGGGGTCTAAATTTGCTGTTCCCACTCAAGAAAGAGATTTTGGAAACCTTTTGGATATTTCTCTGAAAACAACTAGTCAATATGGAACTGCAGTGAAAAATGCAAACAGAATGTTGGGACTCATTACGAAAGAGGTAGAAAAAAAGACAGAAAATATCACATTGCTTCTACATAAATCCATGATATGTTTGCATCTTTATATTGCACTCAGATATGGTCATCCCGTCTCAAAAGAGATATACTGGAATTGGAAAAGGTTCAGAAAAAAGCAACAAAAAGATTGAGAGTATAGAATGACTTCCATATGAAGAAGGATTGATAAGATGGGGACTTTGCTGCTAGGAAAAGAGCTAAGGGGGGATATGGCTGATGTCTACAAAATCTTGACTGGGGCAGAGAAAGTAAAAAAGGAGCTGTTCAGAAGGAACTCCTTCTTATAACACAAGAGTCAAGGGTCACGAAATAAAATTAATAGGCAGCAGTTTTAAAACAAAAACAAAAATAGGAAATATTTTTTCACATAACACATAGTTAACCTGTGGAACTTCTTGCCAGAAAATGTTGTGAAGGCCAAGAATATAACAGGGCTCAAAAAAAAGAGCAAGGTTAAGTTAATGGGAGATAGATCCATCAATGACTATTAGCCAGGATGAGCTGGGAATGGGCAACAGGGGATGGATCAGTTGATGCTTAGATGTTTTAGTCATTCCTCTGGGTTACCTAGAGAAGTAGTGGAGTCTCCATCCCTCGAGGTGTTTAAGTCTCGGATTGACCAAGCCCTGGCTGGGTTGATTTAGTTGGGATTGGTCCTGCCTAGAGCAGGGGACTGGACTTGATGACCTTCTGAGGTCTCTTCCAGCTCTATGGTTCTATGATTCTATGATTCTATGACCTGGCATTGGCCTCTGTCGGCAAACAAGATGCTAGGGCTAGATAGACCTTTGTTTTGACCCAGGATTGCCATTCTTATGTTATTAGCCTTTTTCGTTAATATACCATGTGGCAATGTGGTCTGGTGCCAAAATAGAGATATCCATGCTGTTTATGGCTTGACCACAGTTTGGGAACCCCATTGCTGTAACTCCATCCACTATATGTCCTTCACATTGCCAAAAGTCAGCATCTAGCATAGAAGATGTTTAATAGTCCGGCACACTTGCATGACAGTGGCCTCCACAGTCAATTTTGCAACTCCAGAATGGTTTTCTAATGACTGGTTCTAATCTGGCATTCCAAGTTTCCACAGTGCAATTACCACTCAATTCTCTACTGCCTGTGCAGCTCTCATTCTGGTGTCCCAGAGTTAGGGGGCTGAGGAGAGCTCAGCACTCAGATACAGGAATATGTTCTTGCACATCCAAAAGTTCTGCAGCCACTGCTCCTCATCCCAAGACTGCATTATGATATGATCTCACCAATCAATGCTCGTTTCTCTGATCCAGAAATGGCACTCCATCATCTGCAGCTGCTCTGAGTACTACCAGCCTCCTGGATTGGTGCTTGCTTTGTCCCACAGCAATCTGTCCTCCAATAAACTTTTGTATGCAACGTTGTTGTAGACATGTAATTACCAGGATATCAGAGACACAAGGTGGGTGAGTTAATATCATTTATTGGACCAATGTCTGTTGATGAAACAGACAAGCTTTTGAGCCACACAGAGCACTTCTTCACCTACCGTGTCTGTCCAAGAAATTGCTACATATTCTGATGCTTCGCATAGCTCTAGAAACATGGAAGTAATTGTGCATCCTGGGCTCCCAACACTCATGACCACAATCATAGAATCATAGAATACTAGGACTGGAAGGGACGTCGAGAGGTCATCGAGTCCAGTACCCTGCCCTCATGGCAGGACCAAATACTGTCTAGACCATCCCTGATAGACTTTTATCTAACCTACTCTTAAATATCTCCAGAGATGGAGATTCCACAACCTCCCTGGGCAATTTATTCCAGTGTTTGACTACCCTGACAGTTAGGAACTTTTTCCTAATGTCCAACCTAAACCTCCCTTGCTGCAGTTTAAGCCCATTGCTTCTTGTTCTATCCTTAGAGGCCAAGATGAACAAGTTTTCTCCCTCCTCCTTATGACACCCTTTTAGATACCTGAAAACCGCTATCATGTCCCACCTCAATCTTCTCTTTTCTAAACTAAACAAACCCAATTCTTTCAGCCTTCCTTTATAGGTCATGTTCTCTAGACCTTTAATCCTTCTTGTTGCTCTTCTCTGGACCCTCTCCAATTTCTCCACATCCTTCTTGATATGCAGTGCCCAGAACTGGACACAATACTACAACTGAGGCCTAACTAGTGCAGAGTAGAGCGGAAGAATGACTTCTCGTGTCTTGCTCACAACACACCTGTTAATGCATCCCAGAATCATGTTTGTTTTCTTTGCAACAGCATCACACTGCTGACTCATATTCAGCTTGTAGTCCATTATGACCCCTAGATCCCTTTCTGCCACACTCCTTCCTAGACAGTCGCTTCCCATTCTGTACGTGTGAAACTGATTGCAGTGCAGGCTCCATGCTTTTTGTCAGAGTTTATGGTCAACGATGAAGGTCACATGGGTTCATGGGGATTTTTAAATAAGCCATGACAATTATGAGATGTAGAAAACATTACAGGAAGGAGACAGTTGCTCACTGGAAAACTGACTCCACCTGCCCAGTCAATCCCCTGTATGACTTGTTTCTATCCCCACTATACATTGCCAAAACTTTCCAAAAGACACTATACTGAATGGTTGCAGTTTTCACACTGTAATACTTATCTAGGGTGTTCTACCATGCATCAACACAATTAGTCCTGGTGAGAACATGGCAAACCAACGCAAGGAGCCAAATATGCAGGTGCACAAGAAATATACTAACTGCAGCAGCTTTATGTTCACATAATTTGCATTAATCAAATCTTATAATGTAGACATGGCCTTTCAAACATTTTAAGTTCTACTGGAGTCAATAACACTTAAGCAAATGCCTGGAGTTAAGCATGTGCTTAGCTGAAAAGGGAAGAAGTTAAATACATGCATAAGTGCTTTGCTGAATTGGTCTCAAGCTTGTGCTAAATCAGACTGTAGCGCTTTCTAATCGAATGCCAATACTTCATGAATCATGCAGAAGAGATGAGGCCTATCCAAGTACTATATCATTTCTTAGGATACCAAAGACCTACCCTATTTCCTGTGGCAAATAAAACATATAAACTGATGCCAGCGGGAAGTCTCAAAGCATCTCAAAGATATTATAGCAGATAAGCCTGTTAGTAGTTAATATTCTTCCCCAGCCACATCCCTCCTTTATAGATTATCATTTCTCTTTAATAAAGGAAAAACTCTAAATCCCCCAAGCTTCAGCTGGAGATGGATTTTCATTTATTTGGTCACAAGAAACCAAATTAAGAAAATTACTTTCCAACTAATTTTATAGTGCTAAAGAACATCTGATGATATGCTGAGGAAAAGCTTAAAGCTTTCTGAAAGAAGCTGTTAAGAAGTGAGTAATAATTGGAAATGTATTGAGAATAAATCTTGGCAAAATTAAGCTCCATTTAAATATGTACTATAAAACCAGGTCAAACGGTAAATGCCCGGTATCATTTAGCATGGGGAAATGTATTGTGTTAAAAACTTCAAACAGAATAATTACTGTTTCCAACCCCTAAATACAGGTAACAATTTATTTTTCCAAACATACAAAAACATCTGGTGTAAAAGTGTTGTATTTATCATTGTCACTCCTGATTCAAATTTATTTCTGGAGAGAAAGGTTCAGATTTGCAGACAGTACAATATGATGTTATGATGCATTGTTCAGCTTCACAATATATTTGCTAACACAACAAACCAGAAAAAGGGCCAGATAATCAGCAGGTGTAAACTGGCCCCATTCTGTTGACGTCGACATCGCTATGCCAGTTTTCCTCAGTTGAGGAGCTGGGCCACTAGTTTTTGAATTGAAAGCTAAACCTGAGGCAGGATGTAATTTATGAGCAGAACAGTGGGAAGATGCAGTGAACCATCCTAACATTTTGTTTAAAATAAGTCACACACTAGCCTAGTAGGAAGGGATTAACAGGTCACATAATAAGAACACTTTTCATAGTAAATTTCTCTCTGAGTTGTGAGAAGAGGAGAAGACAGAAGCTAGGATCAGCTGGATGATCTACCAACACGGCACATATGAGAAACTGAGTGTAATTACTAGTCCTAGGAGGAGAACTACGGAGGGCTCAGGAGCTCACTCAGAATAAGCAATGATACAGCTGATAAAGGAAGGGCCAGTCACTTATATGCTTATATGGCCCCCTATCTCTCCATAATATCTAAACACCTCACATACATTAATTTATCCCAACAACACTTCTGTAAGGCGAGAAGTACGTGCATTTCAATGGTGTGGAACTGATGCTTTCAGAGACTAAATGACTTGCTCAAGGTTACTCAGGGAGTTAGTTGGCAAAGTCAAAAATTCAATGCAGATGGTCCTCGTTTCTGTTCGGCATCTTAACCACAGGACCATGCTTCCTCTTAGAAGTCCTCTGTCAGACAAATGGTGACTCTGACATGAGGATGTTGGGGGGAAAAAGCAATGGGGAAGGAGGCAAGAAAAGAAAATGAACCAGCAGTGTTGAGCAGCCCTCAGTATTTCTGTGGAATTGCCTATACAAGTTGGGAATTTTGCTTCATTCACAATGGTAACATGGCCTACATCCAGGATGAGTGGCAAACCACGTAGACAAGTTCCATGCGCCCGGATTTAATGCATCTGAGAGTACTGAGGGAGCTGGCAAATGCCATTGCGGAGCCTTTAGCCATTATCTTTGAAAACTCTGCAAACTATTCCTGATCACCTTCCCCTCTTCCAAGTGCTTCAAAATGGATTCCTTGAGGATCCCCTCTGTGATTTTTCCAGGGACTGAAGTAAGACTTACCGGCCTATAGTTCCCTGGATCATTCTTCTTCCCTTTCTTAAAGATGGGCACTACATTTGCCTTTTTCCCATCATCTAGGATCTCTCCTGATCTCCACGACTTTTCAAAGATAATGGCCAAAGGCTCCTCAATGACATTTGCCACTCCCTCAGTATCCTCGGATGCATTAAATCCGGACCCATGGATTTGTGTATCTCTAGCTTTTCTAAATAGTTCATAACCTGTTCTTTCTCCACCGAGGGCTACCCACCCTCTCTGATCACATTCTTCTTGCTAACATGCCTGTAGAAACCTTTCTTGTTATCTTTCACATCCCTTGCGACTCCCAATTCCACTTGCGCTTTTGCCTTCCTGATAACTCCCCTGCATTCTCGTGCTATACATTTATACCCCTCCCTAGTCATCTGTCCAAATTTCCACTTTTCATAAGCTCCCTTTTTGTGCTTAAGTTGACCAAGGATTTCCCCGGTAAGCCAATCCGGTCTCCTACCATATTTGCTTCTCTTGCTACGCATTGGAATGGTTTCTTTCTGTGCCTTCAATAAGACTTCTTTAAAACACTGCCAGCTCTCCTGGGCTTAGGAGTTTGTGGATGACACTAAACTAGGGGGAGAGGTAGATACACTGGAGGACAGGGATAGAGTCCAGAGTGACTTAGACAAATTGGAGGATTGGGCCACAAGAAATCTGAGGAGGTTCAACAAGGACAAGTGTAGAGTCCTGCACTTGGGACGGAAGAATCCCAAGCATTGTTACAGGCTCAGGACCAACTGGCTAAGTACCAGTTCTGCAGAAAAGGACCTGGGGATTACAGTGGATGAGAAGCTGGATATGAGTCAACAGTGTGCCCTTGTAGCCAAGAAGGCTAATGGCATATTAAGCTGAATTACGAGGAGCATTGCCAGTAGATCCAGAGAAGTGATTATTCCCCTTTATTTGGCTTTGGTGAGACCACTTCTGGAGTACTGCGTCCAGTTCTGGGCTCCCCACTATAGAAAGGATGTGGACTCACTGGAGAGAGTCCAGCGGAGGGCAACCAAAATGTTTAGGGGGCTGGAGCATATGACCTACGAGGAGAGGCTGAGGGATTTGGGTCTATTTAGTCTGCAGAAGAGAAGAGTGAGGGGGGATTTGATAGCAGCCTTCAACTTCCTAAGGGAGGTTCCAAAGAGGCTGGAGAAAGGCTGTTCACAGTAGTGATGGATGGCAGAACAAGGAACAATGGTCTCAAGTTGCAGTGGGAGAGGTCCAGGTTGGATATTAGGAAAAACTATTTCTCTAGGAGGGTGGTGAAGCACTGGAATGGGTTACCTAGGGAAGTAGTGGAGTCTCCATCCCTAGAGGTGTTTAAGTCTCGGCTTGACAAAGCCCTGACTGGGTTGATTTAATTGGGATTGGTCCTGCCTTGGGCAAGGGGCTGGACTTGATGGCCTTCTGAGGTCTCTTCCAGCTCTATGGTTCTAAGATTCTATAGGGGGAGAGGTAGATATGCTGGAGGGCAGGGATAGGGTCTAGAGTGACCTGGACAGATTAGAGAATTGGGCCAAAAGAAATCTGATGAGGTTCAACAAGGACAAGTGTAGAGTCCTGCACTGGGGACGGAAGAATCCCAAGCATTGTTACAGGCTGGGGACCGAATGGCTAAGTAGCAGTTCTGCAGAAAAGGACCTGGGGATTACAGTGGATGAGAAGCTGGATATGAGTCAACAGTGTGCCCTTGCAGCCAAGAGAACTAATGGCATATTAGGCTGAATTAGAAGGAGCATTGCCAGCAGATCTAGAGAAGTGTTTATTCCCCTTTATTTGGCTCGGGTGAGGTCACATCTGGAATACTGTGTCCAGTTCTGCCTCTCCCTCCCCCCCATAGAAAGGATGTGGATGCATTGGAAAGGGTCCAGCGGAGGGCGACCAAAATGATTAGGAGGATGGAGTGCATGACCTATGAGCAGCGCTCGCCAAGTGGCGGCGAGCCCCGCTCACCAGCCACGCGGTTCTGCGCATGCGCAGATCGCTCTGCGCCGGCTCTTCCGGGTTGTAATCTACTCGCCACGGGCGAGTAGATTACATTATTTGTCGAGCCCTGCCTATGAGGAGAGACTGAGGGATTTGGGTTTGTTTAGTCTGCAGAAGAGAAGAATAAGAGGGGATTTGATATCAGCCTTCAACTTCTTGAAGGGAGGTTCCAAAGAGGATGGAGAAAGGCTGTTCACAGTAGTGACAGATGGCAGAACAAGGAGCAATGGTCTTAAGTTATAGTGGGAGAGGTCTAGGTTGGATATTAGGAAAAACTATTTCCCTAGGAGGGTAGTGAAGCACTGGAATGGGTTATCTAGGGAGATGGTGGAATCTCCATCCTTAGAGGTTTTTAAGTCTCGGCTTGACAAGCCCTGGCTAGGTTGATTTAATTGGGATTGGTCCTGTCTTGTTCAGGGGGCTGGACTTGATGACCTCCTGAGGTCTCTTCTAGCTCTATGATTCTATGAATCTATGATTGGAGGCTCTGACTGAAAATGCATCAGCCTCAGCTCTGCAGGCACCACAAACCAACAGTGCATTAGATTAGGAGAGAAAATTCCACGTATATCGCTTAGTGTTTCAGCATGCAACAATAATATTATAATTGAGCATGAAAGGTGAAGGGTGCTTCCTGCGGAAAACATCAAGAGGAAGGAACTTTTCTTTTTTACAACTCTAAACAGAGGCATACTGTCCTTTTATGGGATTAAACTGCAAATATGTGCTAGCAGATACATATTAACTGCTGGTAGTTTTTCCTTCACTGTATGTTGCATTTATTACTGTGTGGTTAAAAACAAAATTCCTGCTGATTTAAACCCTTTCAAGTAATGTTTGTTATGTTTCCTGCTGTTACTATTTGCCTAGCAATACTTTGGTACAGAAGTTAGATAAAGTTGTCACTGAATGTGTTTACAGTCTCTGGAGGCTCGCCATGAACACTGCCTGCTCTGTTACAGAAATTGGTGGGTCACAACAAACTACTAGTAAGTTTTTTATTTAACCAAGGAACATAGGACTTCGTATAGCAGACCAATCCAATGGTGCATCAATTCATATAATCCAAGATTAGCTGTGGTCTATATTGACATTTCAGGGGAAGGCAAATATCTCTCACTAAATACCTTCCATCTCTATGGAAGCCCTCTTATTTCCATCTGCTTATACCCCACATTTGGTTGTTCTGTAAGGGTATGTCTACACTTGCACCCTAGTTCGAACTAGGGATGCAAATGTAGGCATTCAAAATAGTAAATGAAGCCGGGATTTAAATATCCCGCGCTTCATTAGTATAATCTCGGCCGCGCACTGTTTCAGAACCCAGCTGTTTCGAAAGTGAAAGTGAGCTCCGGGACGCGTTAGTTCGAATCAAACCCCTTGGTTCGAACTAACGTTACTCCTCATTTTTTGAGAGACAGCAGCAAAGAGTAGCAGGCAGACGGTCTGTGCAGGGAGCTGGTTTTTAAATTGGTCTGCCTGGCACCCCATACTGCTGCCTCTATTTCAGAGACAGAGGCAGGAGCATAGGATGGCAGGGGAATTCTCAGGAGTGGGGCTGGATTGCACTGGCTGCTGGCCCTGCCCCCAAGGACTATAGAATAGTCGAGTAACCAATAATATTTGATGTGGTTACTTGACTAGTCTATTACTCGATATCTAACATCCCTAACAGAAATCATAGTCATCACTCCAATAACCCACACTGGTTGTTGGGGCACCATAACTGATGAGCAATTAACCAACTGTCTCCACCCCACCTGTCTGCCAGTGCTTGAGTCTCCACAAAGTCCATGCCTGTCCACTCTTTTATGTTATCAATGCATGTCTTCTTGTACCTCTTCTCTTCCCCTGTACTGTCCCTTGAAGGATGGTCTTTGATAGAACAGATGATCTTGTTACTTCACCTTGTACTTCTTCACAGCCATCAGGAGGTCTTCATATGAAGACTTGGAAATACATTTTTCCACGTAGAAGGAGAAAGAATGTATTATCTGAAAAGAATTTATAAAAGATTCAAGGTAGACTGACTGAGCATCATTGCTCACGAAGAGATGGCAGCTCTTTTAAGGAAAGCTGGGAAGAAGCATCAAAATCTGAAAACTATATTTTCATCTTCTAAGTCACATTATGCCCTTCTGAATGCAGACAGTTTCATGGAAACAGAATATTCTGCTAATACAGCTAATTTATAACACCTTGACAGTACAATGGAGCCCTTGATAACAAGGATGACCTTTCTTAAACTCATTTCATCATTACAGTACTTCAAACCCAAGTGAGATTTCAGTTTTCAATTTAAGATTACAAAGTATTATCAAGAAACATACAATTACAGGGACTCTTTCCACGTCCAGGAAGACAAAGAGTCGGGAAAACTGTGAACCAAAACTGCCAACTTTCCTAAACTATATTTGCAAATAATAAGCAGTAATATCATCCTAAGACTTAACCGCTCATTCGGCCAAAAGAAGATACCAACTCAATAAGAGACACTCAAAAGAATTTTTTAATATCTAGTGCAGGCTCAGGTCCCTTCTGGCCTCAAACACTATAGATATGATGATATCTCTTCTTTCTTGCATACTTTTATCAGCACAGACATAGGAAACAATGTTAACATTTAAACGGTCATAATTAGATTTCAAAGTTAGCACATCATTAACACAAGGAGTCTGCAGTATGTATCTTTCAGAGCCACAGCTTCAGATTGTGGTAGACAGAATTAAAATGTTGGTGAACCACTCCCTGAAGTGAACAATGACACTGAAATGTATTATTAAAATATCAGATTATATTCACTCTTTCTGGGTCCATTGTGCAGACAATAAGGATGTATACACAGGTTCAGTTCTTTTCTAAGATTCCTCCCCCCGCCATCTCTCTTAGGGTATGTCTACACTAGCCCCCTAGTTTGAACCAAGGAGGCTAATGAGGGCGACTGAAATTGCAAATGAAGCACGGGATTTAAATATCCCTAGCATGTTCCCAGGCGGTCGCCATTTTGGAAACTGACTAGCCCGGAATAACTGCCCGCGTCTACACGCGGCAGCGAAACGGGAGTTCGAAGTAAACCCCTAACTCGAATTAGCTGTTACTCCTCGTGGAATGAGGTCGCCCTCATTAGCCTCCCTAGTTCGAACTAGGGGGCTAGTGTAGACGTACCCTTACATTCTCTCTATTCCAACATCTCGGAGTCCCCAGCCCCAGGGGCCAAATTAGGCTAAAAATTGTTTCAAATGGGTGATGATTTTCACATAAAGCAAAAAATGTCTTGCTAGCAACATTAATGCTTCTACAAGAGAGCGAGAGAGCAAGCCTGAAGGCTAACTTCCATCTAATATAGCATTTGTCTTCCTGGGTGAGGATGAGAAAACATATCCCAAATGATGTCTCCTAATCAGAAAGACTGACCATATGCAGAGCTTCCACTGAAATCAGTGGGAGTCTTGAGTGCAGATCTACTGAAAAAACCAACCAATCAACCAACCAACCAAACAGGCAGATTTCTGTATGTTTTTCTTGGTTAGATGAAGAAGACAGCATCTCATGGTCAGCACACAGGACAGGTATTTAGGACACCAGTGGCCTGATTTTCAGAGCTGATTAGCACTCCAGAAAATAGGTGAAGTGAATTGGAGCTATAGGCACTCAGAAACCCAGCAAATCAAATCACGAGAGATCTATTTTTTGCTCTGCTGGTCAACATTGACACCGCTTCTGCACCTTAGGCAGCCACCACTGGTGACACCATGAGTTTAGGTACAGAGACAAATCCACCCAAACATGAATTAGGCATTGGATAAATTGTAGAATGGAAACCATCTCCTTTTATACAGAGCGGGTTTCAGTTCTATTGTCTTAAATAGGCACCCTACACTTTCCTTCAGTGGAAGGAATGGAATGAGCAGCTCCCTGTACGATCAATGACAATGCAGCTCCAAGGGGTGCTCAGTGGAGCATACACTATGTGTCTGTCACTGCTGAAAGAAGTGAGATTCCCTGTAATCAAATTTTGGATGGAAAGTCATGTTAATGCATCGCAATCAATCATTTATGACCCCACTTGTAATTGGATGTCTAACCTCCCCACTTTCTTCCAACATCCTTCAGCCCCAATGCTAACAATGTTGGTCAAAAAGCCCTACCTCCTGGTGCTTGGGATCATTCAAGATGCCATTATATCCATTTTACATTTCTGGGGAGCTGAACAGTTGCACAGTGAACTCAGTCTCTTGCTAATCTATGAAGATGCTCTGGAAAATAAAAAATAGTCTCTCTCCCCTCTTTCTACTCCTCTGTCCTTGCTCCTGACATAATCTCTGGTGTATTTTTACAAGGAATGTTTACAGACTGCCACCAAGAAAAGGAATAGTCTGCTTCATCTCTCTTGGCAAAGATGATGATACAATAACAACATGATGATACTACGTTAACGATATGCTGCTGCTTTATAGCATAACAAAGAAATATCTATTGACTTTCAATGGTAGTTAATAATGCTCATGAGAAAGGCATCACACAATTTATTCAATTTTTCATTGTAAACCTCAATTTTTGAGGAAGAAGGTTCTTTCGAAAAAAGCGTGTTTTTTTTCGAAAGAACCACGTCTAAATTGCTTGCTTTTTCGAAAAAAAAAAAAAAAAAAAACCACTTTCAAAAAAGCAACCAGAAGAAGATATGCAAATTACCGCCAAATTTGCATCTCTTTTTTCGAAAGAAAAACGTAGTATAGACATACCCTTATAGAATGTCTCACACAGCCTAGTGACTGAAACTTCACTGATCGTGGCACCTACTTGCATTTGTACTGCAGCACTAAATTATGCCATGTCATAAGATTGCACCACAGCCAATCTTGTGTTTTGCCAAGACGCAAATCCACCACATCTTGATACAAAAACCAACTGGCTCACTATCTTGAAACATCATATCAATCTGCTGATTCCCAAAAATTTAGGTGAGTCTCTAACCATCAGCTAAAGGATGTGGGAAAGACCCAAGGAAAAGCATGCATTTTTGGATGGGTGACAATGCTAATTAAACAGGGAGTTGGCTGGGTCATTTTCCTCTTGGTATTATTAAAAAAGGGAATACTGGCAATTATAGTAATTTTCATTTACCTACCACTTTTTATTCAGCATCTCCTAGGAAGCAAAGCATAGTTTATCACCATTTACAGATGAGAAAACTTAAGAGAGCAGAGATATTAAGCGAACATAGGGCCTGATAGTAAATAACCTGTTGGAAGGCTTTGCTCAGCGGCTTGCAGGGTCAAGCAGACAATCTGTAGTAGCTCTGGCATTTTCTTCAGAACTTTTGTTGTTCTTAGGTGCTTAACCATCCCCCCCTTGCCCGCCCATAAATAAATGACAAGGTTTTGTTGTGTCAAGTGCACGTGTGCATGCTGCTTTCTCGGACAAAGCAAAACGCTGCAGACAAAGCAAAACCCACTCACTGGGGATGGAAGTATTTTGTGTTGGCAAAAGTGCCGGTAAAAAGCATTCACATGAGCGGACTTTTAGCAACAAGGCTGTGTCGCTACAGCTTTCTCACTAAAAGCTGCATAATGTAGACATACCCTTAGTTTAGGGGGTTTCGTGACATCTCTGTTACTAGGAGGGTATGAAAACGTGAGGCTGAAATTTATACTCTAACCAATAACATGGCAAACAATGTTCCAAGTAAGCTATGTGCTTGTGCAGCAATTCAGGAAAGATTCAAATGCCACCCAGCTGATTAGCCGAGCACCCACAACTACATTTTGTTTCTACTAGTGGTGCACATCCTCCCGTGCCTCGGTGCACATAAAATTTTTCCGCACATTGATGGAAAAGATAAGAGGGAACATTGATGGCAAGTTATTTTAAAGATTAGTAAATTACTCTAATGCAGCCATGGACCTGTTAATGTGATCTGTGAATAGGGAAGTAAAGAGGTAACCATCTAACCACCTAGGTAAGCATTGCCTTACTGGCATGCTTACAAGGGCAATTGGTTAACCAATGATCAGCCTGGCCAGAGCAGCCTGGGTGGGGAACTGCTCTAGCCCTGCCAAACTGGAGCGCCTCCTGCCCATGGTGTGGTGTGTGGGCCCAGAGGGAGGTGGAGGAGGGTCCTGCTCGAACCTGGCCAGGCCCGCTGCTTGATGTGGCGGAAAGTACATTTTAAATGTCCATTTTCAGTTCTGTACACTGCCATCACGTGGCCAGCTCTCCCCATCCTAGAGACATACAGCCAAATTCTTCCTTTAATCACAATGCATGCAAATTAATGGCCCATAATCTCAAACTGATGTATGCACCTTTCTCACAAATGCTCACAAAATGGAAGATGTTTATTTTAGTAAGTAATATAGCCGTATGTTTTGGAATGAAATACATTCTCCTTTCAACAACCAGAAATGCAGGCAGCTCCTGACGTTTATGGTTTGGGTTTAAGTTTGAGCTTCTAGCCCCTTCTTCCAACATCCAACAGTATGTTTAGCCTCAGCTCACCTCATCCTTCCCTGACAATCCATTAGTTCCCGCTCTCTCCACTCTGTCTCTTTTTAATCATGCAGAGTTTCTCTGGCATTCATCTCAGTGTAGTAAGTACATAATTCCACAGGAATCCTACTGTCATTTACATTAATTTAATGTCCACTTACTATATCAGCATTATGGGGAAATTATACACTATTCTCATATGAGAAGATTACATTAAGAAACTGATTGTATGATAAAGATGTTACTTTGAATGGTACTTCCAATTGTTAGGCATCCTTAGACTCTTTAGCAGCAAACTGCTGCTTGTTTTGACAAGCAACTAAAAATTCTGTTTATTGCTTTAACGGCAATGTTTTAGTTGTCATTCTGTCAGGAAAAAATGTTCTGTAGTTAAAATTACACAGCTTCAAGAAATGATTTGGACATACCTATGTTCCTTTTCATGTTTTTTTTTTAAATGTGAAAATAGCCTGCCAGTCTAATTTGCTTGCCCTATCTGCTATAGTGCTTCATCGTGTACTGCACAGGGACAGACATCATTATGTGTTCGAAAAGAATAATTTGCAGTTCTCACAATTTTATTTCAACTTAAAAATGTTGTAGCTATACTAGAAAATCCTAATGTCAGCTCTTGAAAATGCTTAATTTATTTGTATTTGATATACTAAAGAGATAACTTTAGGAAGATATAATCTATGCATAATATTGCTTCAAGATAATCACCTTCTAGTACTAGACTGATATTCCAGGAAAGCCAAGACACTCATTTTCAAAGCAGCACACATTAATCCTGTGACAATACTATATAACCATAGTGTCCAACATGCTACCCACTAGTCACACGTGGCTATTTGGCTGATTGAGTGTGCCTAAGTGGCTTGAACAATGTGGCTATGTAATGGATAAGAGGAATGCTGGCCAGCACTCCTAAGGGGTTAATTTACAAAGGGGTTAATTTCAGGTAGCTAGCAAGGGTATTGGCAAGGGACTAGAAGAACCAATTGAAATAGAATGCTGAAATCTGAATTGGATATAGATACCTTGCCTGCTTTCTTTGTGTGGGACAGTTAAATCAGGAGTTAAGAGACACAGAGTGACTTAAGCCCAGGCAGAACTACTATTCTGCCAAGGAATTTGGGGCATGGAAGTGGACTGAACCAAGAGAAGATTGTGAGTAAGTAAAGGGAAAAAGTGAATCTAGTTGTGATCAGGGTATTTTTTTTATTTTGTTGTTTGGTTTGAACTGCTCTGTGTGAATCTGTGCCTCCCTTCCCCATCTACCATCTGAGAATTTTTCCCAGCCATTTTCTCTGTGTTTTGTTTTCCTTAGTTGCTCTGTAACATCTAGCAACCAAGTATGCTTTATCAAGCATGTCTTTTGTTTTGTAATAAAAATCACTTTTTAATGTGATGATTTGATTCTTGTGTCCTGGAAAGTACAGAAGATCTGTCTGTGTGTGTCTGCGTGCCTCAAAATAAGAGGTCAGCTACCAGAGACTGCAGCTGGTTTTTCTCTTTTCTTTTTTTTTTTTTTTTAGGTCTTTTGGGGCAAAAAACTTAGGGTACAGAGAGCAGAATTTTTCCCTTCAATTTTTTTTCTGAAGTTGAATAGCAATGCAGTTGAGAGTCCCATTCAACCAGTCAATGGAAATGTGGCACAAGGAAGGGCTGTCTGATTTGAATTAATATCATTTGTGCAGTGGACTAGGCTTACAGCAAAAGACTAATTTGTTTCCTAGACCACAGTATTATTTAAAGTCTGGCCTACTGCACATTAAGGCCCTGTCTATATTGGCCAGAAAATCAAGATGGCACCTTTATAGCAATAACCCAAATTGAGGAACAGTTTGTTAGAAAGATGCTAACAATTTCCCTGGCTGGTTTGGACAGTGGTAAGAAGACTGAAGATTGTAGTTGGCCAACATTAATCAGAAGGATAAAGCCAAGCACTGATCATGGGGCCCATTTTTTCCTGGGCATTATCATCCTCAGCACTACCATAACAATCACCACCACTACTACTACAGTTAACAAGGCATTTAGACCCAAAGAAACCATCTTCAAGACAAACAAGACAGGGAGTTTGAAAAAGGTTTTTTCATTTTCCTGTTTTAATTTATAGAGTACTGAAGAATGTTGAATTGCCGCAATGCATTGGGGTTTTAGGTTTTGGTTTGCCACAACATTTCTCTATTTGCTTCTTTGTGCTTTGTTCAGCCTGGGCTTCCTGATATGTTGGTTAAGCCTCCCACCTAAGTTATATTTGTAAACAGAGCTTCAGAAGTGCAAACAGCAGTTAGCAAATGCTGCAGTATGGATCTTATAAGTTAGACTTGATGCATCTAAAAATAGGATTGGACTGACTGATTTACAGGAAGATTGTGACTATTAAAATTAGGGATGGCAATGAATAGATGACTAGACAATGAACCAATAAGCCTAGGTTAATCGATTAATCTATTCGACTACTTGCCTTTTCCATCCCCTTTGCTGCTTCTGTATCAGAGGCTACAAGGGGGGGAACAGGAGCCAGTGCTGAGGGGAGTCAGCTTAAAAGCTGCTCGGCAGTGCAGATGTAGATAAATCTCTGTATTAAACATCTTCAAATGATAAATCTCTGTGTTAAGCATCTTCATGTAATTTTGTAAAATTTTCATTTGTATTAAGCCTTTTCATTTAACCTTGTATTAAGTCTTTCCATACTACATAATCTTCATTTTCTTATAACTTTGTATTATGTCCTTTTATATAGAAACTTTGTATCTTTTCATATAGAGCATAGAAACTTTGAATTAAGGCATTTGTATGAAGTCTTGGTATAATAGTCCCTAAGAATAGTTAAGGTAAGGAGAATGTCTTTGTACCAGAATAGATCTCTCCCCTTTTATTTAATTGATCGCCCTATTGAATGAATGAGGTGTGAATGGATAAGGTGTGAAAAGCAAGCACCTCCAGACAGCTGCAACAGTTGGAGAGGGGATGGAAGCTAGACAATAAGACCTCCAAGGACAATGAGACCTGTCAAGTGGGCTCATTGAAAGAAGACTTGAACAAGGCTTTAGGAGACAGCAGTGTCGACTTTTGGAAGCACCCTCTTTGAAGATAAGTGTGGAAGCATGAAGACAATACCCAGAAGAAGGCACCACAGATGACCAACTGCATATGCATATGACAACTCGCTCAGATTTTGCGTATGCATGTGATGACAAACTGGTATGGATTTGCATGAGAGGGAAGCCACTATAAATCTAAGATACTTTGCAGTGGGACCCCAGGGTTTCATCTTGTCAACATTGGAGCATCGTTCCACCCTTTCCCCAACTAACTCACCTGGCCAGTGCAGTTAGGGGGAGCAACTAGTTGGTAACAAGTTGGAGTGAACGTGTGTGTGTGTGTGTGTGTGTGACTGTAATTTATCATATGCATATGATAAAGTATTGACTGATATATGTATTACCAATAAATGTGGTGTTTTGCCTTATTTCCCTGCAAAAGATCCCATCTAGTCCTCTAAGTATAACACCTCCTGCTCGCCCCCACACCCACCCTGGCTGCACTGCTGCTTCTGCAGTAGGCCCTGGCAAGCTTGGGTCCCTGGCAGAAGCCAACCCAGGCCACCATGGAAAGGTTGCTTCACGGCAGCCTCCTCTACTCTCTCCCCCCACAGCAGCCTCTTTCCACAAGGAGCCCAGACCCTCTGCTGACTGGGGCTGCAGCCACCCCACATTGTTGCCTCTGTATCAGAGGTAGCAGAACAGGGCAGCAGGTAGCAAGTCTGTGAGGGGAGCTGGTTTTTAAACTGGCTCCCCTTGCGGACCAGCTCCCGCTTGGTATCCTGTGCTGCTGCCTCTGATACAGAGGCAGCAGTGCAAGGTGGTAGGGAGTGCTGACCCAGCTCCTGGGGACTATCAAATAGTTGACTAATCGCTAAGAATTCATGTGGTTAGTTTACTATTCTATTACCTGTTATCTAACATCCCTAATTAAAATAAGAGTGCACGTAGCTACAGAATCACGGGGGGTGGGGTGGAGGGAATGAAGCAGCATCAAATTGTCATCAATCGGGAGACCTGACTATTAAGTGGAGATGGGATTTCAGCCTTCACAAAAATTAGACCAATTTTTCTCTTTTTGAGGATCATTGCTTTATAAGTAATGTTATGGTGCTTAAACTTAGTGAAACCAATGGTGTGAATAATTAAAATTAGATGATGAAAGAGAAATCAAACAACACTTTCCCCCATAACCTTGAAGGAGCTGCAATGATCTTAATGGAAAACTAAACAGACTGAAAAAAATTGTATTTCATGCTGAGATAAAAATTATTTCTGCTGGCTACAGGCTATATAATAACTAGCCAGATTTAAACAAGGCAATGCAGTTTACATTATGGTATATAGCATGTAGTCACTTGCTCTCTCTTTCTGCAACACTCCAGAACTCCTTTCTGACAATAAAAGGAAGTATTGGAAAATGAAGTGTCTGTAAAGATATTAACAAAACTGTGATAATGACAAAGAACATATGTTTAATTAGCTTAGAAGAAAGCTGTCTGAACAGTGCTGGTGAGTAGGCAGTTGTCTGAACAATTAAATATAGTTAATTCATTAACCAAGCCACTGCCAAAGCTTATGTAAATGTCAGACATCCAAAAACACCACTTGGCACTTATAATATGTTTACATCTTCTAAGCACTTTGCAAGCATTGTTTAATTAATCCTTAACATGTTAGGCAGGGCAGTAAAAATCATCACCCCAATTTTACAGAAACTGAGGCAGAGTGGTGTAGTACAGTGCATATCAGAGTCAGATTAGACTTAATGTTTCTAGGCTTCCAGACCTACACTCTATCATGCCTGCATTTCTCCAACCCAACAAAGGTATGGAGTGGAAATGAAGAATTTACTGGGAATTTAAAACCTTCTTCATGTTGTTGCCAATGCAACAGCTAGGTATGCCAGGCCCACTCTCTGCTGATCCTGCCAGCTAGTCATTTATAGGAAAAAGGCTTAATGAATGCCTGAACCAAGTGTCCTGGAGAAAGCAGGAAATCAGAGAGAGTAGATGGCAGCATCAATTGGAAAGAAAGGGCCAAATCATGCCTTCAGGTATTTCTTAATAACTCCTTCCTATTCACTTCCATTGTAGCAGCTGTTGGAGTATTGTATTCATCCATTAGTAGAGCTTTGTCCCAATTGTTTCAAATGTCAACAATATTTAAAAATGAGAGATAGCTTAGAGACCTTAGAATGGAAGGAGGAGTGAAGGTGGGAGGCATAACAATGATGATAGAGAAGGATAAGACAGGTAACAGAAATGGGGGAAGGGAAAACCTATCCCACTTTTGTTCTTATCTCCATAATGATTGATGCCTTTTCTCTTTGGAAAGAAAGCAGGATCTCAGAGGTAAATGAGTGATATTTAATTTGAACTGGAGAAATGTGGGGAGGTACTGCATGAGGATTCAGCTACCCAACAGAAGTGTGCACAACATATGAGACCATTTCCTCACCTATTTTGACTTCTGACAATCTAAGTTAGATGTCTGATATTCCACATTGTGATTTGTAAAGATCTATTTTATGAAGAGGAACAGTGATTAGTTGATTTCTCACCAAACAAAAACAAACAAAAGCACATGAAACTTTGATTATAACATCATGCTCTAAAGGAAAAGGCCACAGTAATTTTAAGCCGTTTTTACAATTTTAAATACATCAGGTGCTTGAACATATTGCTTTTTTGGAATGTTAAAAAGTTATAGGACTTTAATGGTACAGTCAAGAATACAGTCTCTGGGAATGAATACCCACGTTTTTAATCCTTTACAAGTTTCTTTAAAGTCAATAATTTCTAAATGCATCAGACTATTACTCATGGTAATTTTATTTCTAATGAATATACTAAGAGTTACAGCTCAAGGACAGGCATTTATTGAAAGCAGATAGCCGAAGTGTTGCATCAAAATATAATAAACACTCTGTGGCAAATGAAAAGAAAACCCATTAGGGTTTTCCAGTGGGGAATTTAAAAATCTAATATGCACCCACCTGGCAGATGTGATTTAACCTACCCTGGTCTCATTACTCTATCAACGGGGAAATTTGCAGAAGATTGGAATCTGCTTACAAGTATTCAGGTGACCGATCTTCAATCACTCTGCATTTGGGAAGCAAGGGGCTTGGCTGGCTACATCAAATTATATCATTGTTTTTAAAATTCCAGAGGGAGAGAGAGAAAACAGAATGGTTCAGCTACCACATGAAGCTGAACCCTATTTGCTTGATGTCCATATAAAACCTCAAGTTCTGTGCTATACACACAAGCAGGGTTTTTCCATCCAAGTGAAAATATACTGTCTCTGAAACAATATAGGAGATTTAGTTGTAAGGCATTAGCTTATAACTTTTAAAGCTAATGATCCTTATAGTATTTAAATGTGACCAAGCAGGAGTATCACATAAGAGACTGAGAATGGAAAAGATTACTGAAAGTCAATTGCTTATGTGTAACTTCACTATTTTGCAGGGGAGGGCATTTGGGGGAATGATTATTTTTTAGATAGACTGCATGAGGATATGTGGGGGAAGAGAAATATGCACTCATCCATCCACCCATCCCTGTTTGGAAAATTGATAAGAGGGGGAGAGTGAGCTGGATATAAAATGGGTGAGCAAATTTCAGATACCCTGATGATTGATGCAATGTAAGAAGCTGAGCAGAATTCTCAAAGGACCATTCTACATAGAGATGACAGAGATCTACACTGAATTGAGGCAATTACTGAACTGAATCATATGGAGAGAGAAGCAAAATCTGAGTGGCAGCAAGGTCCAGTGGGAAAGATGCTGAGCTGGAAACTGGGAGACCTGCATTCTGCTCTCAGTTCTGCCACTTACATCCCATATGACTTCAGGTAAATCACTGTGTCTGTTGCTCCCCTTACCAATTATCTATTAGAAGGTAAGCACCTGTCTGTTCCTGTCTCTTTGCACAGTGCCAAGCACAATGACATGTGATGCTTGGTCCAGGCCTCATGGCTATCCTCCAACACACATAAATAATAGCAACAATTAAATGCATTATTATAGGTTGGTGGAACCTCTCTAGTCCAGGACACACCGTCTGGCAAAATCCATGCTCTGGCATGATTTTAATCAGCCAGATAGTCACTCCTCATGGGTCTGGCCAAGTTTCCTGCAGTCCCATAAAGTTTGTTTACAGACACCAGCCCTGGTTCTCAGTGTTCTGTGCTGTTAGCTCTAATTTATCCCTGAGTATCTTCTAAGAGCCCAGTAAGCAGAGGAAGTGTTGGCAATGCTGCTAGACAATACTGACCTCCCAAATTCTCTGATTCAGCACCAGTCAGGTTCCTAGGGTGAGAGGTTCACTAGATTACAGAGGTTCAACCTATATATAGATATTTCCTCCATTTTCCTCTATAGCCACTCTATATTCTTATTCAATATTCTCTCTCGTGTTTTCCATCCCTAGGCAGAATAAATGTTTTTAAGTGCACTGGGTTGCCAGATGGTTTCACTAAAAATACCGAACCTCTCCCCCCCCACCAAAAAAGGGACCAGGGCCGAAATGCAGTCACAGTCCCTTTAATTCTCGGGCCACTCCCCCCACCCTCCACTCCAGCATGTACCAAGCGGTCTTCTGTTGGGCGCCCGAGCTGGGCCTTGGGAAAAATAGAAAATACCGGACATATTAGATGTCCGGTATTTTCTGAATTTTTTTACCGGACGGAAGGCACAAATACCGGGCTGTCTGGTTCAATACCGGACACCTGGCAACCCTATATGTGCACCAAGGCATGTGAAGACATGCACCACCAGTAGAAACACATGCTGCCAGCAGTGGGTGCTCTGCTAATCAGTTGGGTAGCATCTGAATCCCTCCTGGGTGGTCTGCCAGTTTACAGGGAACACTGGACGCACTGCATTAATTCTAGCTTTAGCTGGATTTCAGTTTCTTTAGACAAGCGGTTCACAAACAGGTGAAAGTGGAATATATTTTAGGAGGGAGAGGTATGAGAAATTCATATTTTTTGCGAGGGAAGGGGACCCTCACTGCTCACATTTTAACCACAGCAATAAATAAATAGCAAAGCAGATTCCTCCAGACCAGCTTTGGCCAGGCTGAAGCAGCCCCTGCCTGCAGTGGGCGGGGAGCGGGTGGTGGGGGGGGGGGAGATAGAACTCCAGCCCAGCCACATTGCGTCGGGGGGGGGGGCACTCCAGATCAGCCAGGCTGGAGCACCGCCACTCCATTAACCCCCATTTAACTGGTTAACTGATTAACCAGTTAACCAATTCAGTGGGATTTTACATCCCTAGTGTGTACATTTAATTGTAACTAGCAGTGATCACAATTACAGTTTTGCTTTTTCTCTTATTGCAATAGATCATTGGCTCTGCCTTACTGTTTTTAAAGTTTAGTGTGAACTGCATGCTGCTTTTTAAAAAATCAGCATATGTACTTCTATGGGAGGGGATGGGATAAACCACTACAGAAACAAAGAAGGGGACACAATCAAATAAGCTGGAGAACCACTGCTCTAGACAGTCTCTGTAAAGTTATAATGATCTTAATTCTAGTACTGACAGGAAAAACTGATATAATGAGTCTGATAACAGCTCTCTACATATTTCCCCCAGGTAGATTGTTTGCATATGTCCCCTATTTGATGGATTTCCAAGATTTCTTGTATAGTTTGTTCCATAAATGCTTTTCAGTGTGGCAAGGCATGATTCCGATTACAATCACACTTGTGTAAAGGTTTTGCAATTCCATAATCTACTTCTTATCATTTTTAATTAATGGAACTGCCACAGGGGTATATTTACCACATATTTCCTATAGCTCATGAGATCAGAATTATAGTGATGTTGTTCAATGCTCTCGCTAATCATATATGCATTCATTAGTGGCTTAAGTAAAATGATCAGACTATCCAATCAACCTAGAAGATCACACATGAGCCATCATTTATATGTTTTCTTCTTTTGTTATAGTGTGATTTTCATTTGGCCCGAGGGTAATATACTACCAGTATTAGCATTTTTCCTTGTAAATTAATCCGAATCACCTAGGACTGACATACATAGAACCTGCACAGTGCTGTCTCCACTTCAGCTGCAGACCTCCAAGCACGCCCACACAAGCAAGTGTCTGGGACTTTGAGATCCATAGGTGTGCACTCTCTGGGTGGGATAAATGGTGGCAGTGTAAATGCGTTAGATAAGTTTCCTTTATTTCTGTGCACTTTGTTCATTGATTTTATTTACTTCTGGTCCCTTAAACACTGTTTCTTTAAGTTGTTAAGTAAAGGTGTGTTAATTCTAATTTAATCAATTAGACGTATATTATTTATAGTTGTTGCTTTGGAGTTAGGTCCAGAATATTATTGGAATAATTTTATTCCTGGAGGATCCCAAGTCACACCATTAAGTGTGTACAGGGCCAGCCCGGTGGATGCACTGCCATTGTATATTCCTTTAGAAGCAAGGGACTGAAGCAAGGGGATGGATAGGGAATCCCCGACTAAACAACATCACCACTGGGGTCCTCAGGATCTCTTTTTATGTTAAAACCATCAGGTACACAGGTGAGTATGGGCTGCTCCCAAATAACCCAGGGAGGATAGAGGGGGGTTATATAAGTATTTAGACAATTTTGATTCTGGTACTAGAATCACAAGCTCCATTCTTACTAGTCCACTGATATTCAAAGCTTTCCCAAAACACCTGATCTCTTCTAAGAAATAAAAGTTAATTTATTCTTCAGGCTGCTTCCTTTGGGTGGATTTGAATACTCTTACCAGTGACAAGCATGATAGTTTTGGGAAACAAATACTTTGGCTTGGAAACTTAGTTTTACTTTTAATTAGTATCCTAGCATTGAGAAAACAATTCTTCATTCATTTGGACAGATTATCAATGAGAATACAATCCTGGTCTTTTGGAATCGCAAACAACAGGGAAGTCTTCGATTATTCAGGCCAAAGTATCAAACTATGCCTTGAACACAAACTTTGGGTCTTCAAAGGCACTGTCTGACTAAACTAAAGAATGTATGCGCTGTTGTAGCTGAATTAGTACCAGGATATTAGAAAGACAAAATGGGTGAGGTAATATATATTACTGGACCAACTTTTCCTGGTCAGAAGTTTTCGAGCCTACACACAGCTCCTCTGTGTAAGCTCAAAAGCTTGTCTCTTCTTAAGAGAAGCTGGTCCAACAGTAGACATTATCTCACTCACCTTATTTCTGAAAGTTAAGGAGCTGAATTAGCACCTTAGAGGAAATGTGTTAAAATAGATTCACTCCAAAGCCTTCTCTATTCTGACAGGTTCTAAAACTAATGTTTAAACCTAGGTATCCAGAATGTCTCCTTTACCCTTATACTTCCCAGTAAGTGCATATATCATAAGTAAAATATTACATGGAAGGTAGAGTTAAATACTTGGGAAGGCAGCATTGTTTTCAACTTCAAAAATATCCACTGCATTCTAAAGATCATGAAAAAAGAGTCCAACAACAAGGGTCCAGTTTATGCATAATAAAATCCTATTTTTAAACACTATTATTAGTGTAATTCTACTTACTGAAGGAACAAACCACTTGTAGGGGTTCCACAAATACCTCACTATAAATCACGACCATATATCAAAGCACTGGAATATAATTTGTAACTTATTTTATTATTTTTCTGTATGACTTTGTTAGAACTTTCTCCTGTTTCATCACTTGCACATGGAAAGCTGAGCTCAAGAAGTCACAGACATGCCCATATATGATTTTCCTGACTCCCAGAGGGAGAAAAAAACAAAGAACCCCAAAAGCTCAGCCAGACATATTAAAGAGCTTCTTTTTCCTGGATGGTGAAAATAAGACAAAACGTCATTGGTATGGATATAGATTTCTATGACCTGCTATCAGTACTGTATATGAAATCCAAAATTCAAACAATAGGTATGAAAAATCTTAGTAAAACAGCTATCATATATTTTTTTCTTTCCTGTCTTAGGAAGCAATCAGTGATGAGAACAGAAAGCTGTATTCTTCCTTTTCTTTCAGGGAAGCGCTCTTTTCTGTCAGCAATTAGTGACTAACAAAATTAAACCAGAGCAATCCGACTGAGTACAAAGGAGAAAATGCCTAACATTGTTTGACAAGGTAAGTACTTTAAATTGATGATAGCATACACTATGCTAGGACTAAGCTCCAGTGCCAATATTTTACAATCTCAAGAGCATATCTGTATTATTAGAAGAGACTGTGGACTCAAACATGGTCAACCTAAAGCACATGAACAGCCCCCCCCCCTCCCAGGGGGTTTACAGAAATGACTAGAGATTTGGGGTGCATCAACGTTTAGGTCCCCAATTTAAAAGACCTTTTTTTCTTTTTTAAAAGGGCTTGGGTTTGAGGAACACTTTCATTTCTGAAAATCAGGCTCCTTTTCAGGTGTCTCAAATCACTAGTCACTTCTGAAAATCAATGGCCATTGATTCTACTGGGATAGCTCACACAGAAAAAGTTAAGCATGCTGTACTGTATAAGGGCCTATGCATCAGTGGATAGATAAGTGGCTGATGTTGGGCTGGGAAGATAAATTCTCTAGTGGAAAATGGGCCTTGAATAATGACTTCTTAAATCACTTACATCAGTTAAGGGCAATCTAGGCCAGTGAGTGGACCACATGAGTGACCCTTCTTTATTTCAATGGGCTGCAAGACGGTCGTAACCAAGATGGTCTCGCAGGCTAGGGTCACTTTGCTAACTGCACTTGTGTACCTAGAATTTGCAGGGAGGGCCGACTGAACGATAGCAGTACTTTGATTGGATGCAGAGAGAGCACACAACTCTCACTGTCAATGTTGTGTGCAGACAGCACTCGTCTCACTTCACGTGTCCTTGTTTTACATGTGTGTCATGTTAGTAATACCAGTAGGAAAAAAGTTACATGGAAGCACAAGTGGTATCTGGCAATCCTGTGGGCAATGATAAACAAAATGTCTTTCAGGTCACTTAAATCATGCAGCCCATGGGCTGTAGGTTGCCCACTACAGATTTATACAGAATTCCTGCTCTCACCTGATGAAGAGAGGATTTCCTTAGAACACGAACATTATGGAGAGCCTTTTGAAATGAAGTTCAGTTTCCTGAGACTTACTTAATAGGTAGCTAAAAGTCAATGTTGTATAACCAATTAATCCATTTCCAGTGTTCTCTTGCACAATCACCATTAATTAGGATGCCTTTGGTAATGCTTAACAGAACACAACGAAATTTCTCACCGTGAAAAAATTTTATTCTCTTTATATATAAATTAATCCCCATGAGCACAAGCAGGCATCTTTAATTATACCTATGAAAGGGAGACTGAACCTTAATACAATAATTAAAGGGTTAATTATATGCACTATAAAATAAGTTTTATGATTTACAGTGCACACCCAATCTTTATAATCTGGCCATAAATAAATGTGCTAGCAATAAGGAAAGCTGTGGGCAGGAAAGCAGCTCACCATCTTTAATGGGCAGTTATATGACATGGTGCTAGTACATTGGCAGTAAATCAGCAGAAACATCTTTTATAGAGTTCTGGTTTTTATGATGTCATTAACTTTCCTCCTTATACTTAAGAGATAATGAAATAAAGTCATGAGGAGGGATCAAAGGATGAGCCCATACTGTGTAGTTTGAAATAGCCAGAGGGGCATTAGCTTTGCACCGCTCATTCTTGTGGACATTTTGATGGTAGAGAACAGAGCAATGGGTTGGGGTGGTAAGAAAAACGAAAGATTTTTGGCAAATGCTGAATAGCACAGAGTAATGAGCTGTGTTATGAGAAAAGCTCTTTAAGCAACAGTTTGTGGTTTCAAAACACTGCAATTTAGCCAGAATTTAAATGTGTAAATTTAAATGAAGGATCAATTTGAGGTTCAAAGCCTTTTTGCCACAGAAGCTGCATGTTAAACTGAAAGTTAGCACACCCATCTTGTACAGATGCATTGTGCATTAGTTTCTATCCACTGCCATCAATCTCTTAACATAATTAGAGAGAACAGTCCCGGGCATTTATCAGTAAGGCAAAGTACAGCACAAAATAATGGTTAGATTTGTTGAACTAAATCACTAAGACTAGAAAGAAAAAGGGGGAAAAAAGATGGTTATATGCATTTAGGCCAGGATGACTTGAAACTTGCCGTAGGGGAAGCAAGTCTTGTCTATGCATACAGTGATCTGCATGTAATTTTGATTTTAAATTGAAATAAGATCCCTGTCTGGTAATAGTCATTATTATAAAAAATTATTCCCTATGTGAGTCCACATCAAATATTATGTTCCTTTCCCCATCCAAACTAAATATCAGAATTACAGCATCCAAAGGTTTTGTTTTAAATCTTAGTGTGGGATGTTCAGAAATGTTCAGCAGTTAGTCCAACACTTAATTACTTTGAAAAGTGCACTTTTACACTGGAGGCCACTTGTCACTGAGTAACATTTTGAGTTTTCATATTTCAAGACATTTCATAGAATCAAATCACTGGAAGGGAGCTCAAGAGGTCATCAACTCCAGTCTCCTGAATTCATGGCGCCACCTAGATCAGTGCTTCTCAACCTTTTTTTTTTTATATAAAGTACCCCTTAAAAAAAAAAAAAAAAGAGTACCCCGAGTACATACAGTTTTCAGACACACAATTTTTTTTCTACCATTGCAACACATTTGTTTAAACAACTTAATCATAGCCAGGCGGGCAATGAAATTTTTGGGTGTAAAAAGTACTAAAATAATAAAGCCCTGTAAAACTTAAAACAAAAATTCAGTTTTCTCCAAATTTCAGTTGTGTTGTACACCCCAGACTTCTTTTGAGTACCCCTGAAGGTACTCGTATCACTGGTTGAGAAACACTGATCTAGATGATCCCTGAAAGGTGTTTGTCTAACCTGCACTTAAAAATCTCCAATGATGGAGATCCCACAACCTCCCCAGGCAATTTATTCCATTGCTTAACCAACCTGACAGGAAGTTTTTCCTAATGTCCAACCTAACCCTCCCTTGCTGCAATTTAAACCCATTGCTTCTTTCCTATCATCAGAGGTTAAAGAGAACAATTCTTCTCCTTCATTCTCTTAACAGTCTTGTAGGTATTTGAAACATTATCAAGTCCCCTCTCAGTCATCTCTTTTCCCGACTAAATAAACCTAATTCTTTCAGTCATCTCTTATAGGTCATGTTTTCTAGACCTTTAATTATTTTTGTTGCTCTTCTCTGGACTTTCTCAATTTGTTCACATCTTTCCTGAAATACAGTGCATTGAACTGGACAAAATACTCTAGTTGAGACATGATCAGCATCATGAATTTACTTCTCGTGTCTTGCTTAAAACACTCCTGCTAATACATCCCAGAATGATGTGTGTTTTTGCAACAGTGTTACACTGTTGATTCATAGTTAGCTTGTAGTCCACTATGGCCCCTACATCCCTTTCTTCAGTACTCCATGCGAGTTTGTCATTTCCTATTTTGTATATATGCAATTGATTGTTTCTTTTTAAGTGGAATAATTTGCATTTGTCCTAACTGAATTACACCCTATTTACCTTAAACCATTTCTCCAGTTTGAATTATAATACTTTGAATTATAATCCTCTCCTCAAAGTACTTACAACGCCTCACAGCTTGGTATCATCTGCAAACTTTATAAGCATACTTTCTATGCCAATATCTAAACCATGATGAAATAATGAACAATGCCGGACCCAGAATTGATCCCTGGGGAACCTCACTTGTTAGGCTCTTCCAGCATGATTGTGAACCATTTACTACAATCTGGGAAAAGTTATCTAACCAGTTATGCATCCACCTTATAGTAGCTCCATCTAAATTGTATTTCCCTAGTTTGTTAATGAGAAGGTCATACAAGACTATATCAAAAGCCTTACTCAAGTCTAAATATACCACATCTACCAATTGCCCTCTCTCCACAAGGCTTGTAACTCTGTCAAAGAAAGCTATTAGGCTGGTCTGACACAATTTGCTGTTACTTGTCACCTTATTATCTTCTATATGTTTCGAAACTGATTCCCTAATTATATGCTCCATTATTTTTTCTGGTACAGAAGTTAAGCTGTCTCATGTAGAAATGAGCCCAAGATGAAGTGCAAAACTGCATCCTCATTGTCCCAAAGTTTGGGGGTGTTTTGACTGAAGGTTTTTGTTTAGAACCATATACACTATGTACGTGAGTTCATTATCTGCTAGGATTGCCAACTTTCTATTTGCAGAAAACCAAACACCCTTGCCCTGCCACTTCCCTGTCCCTTCGCTGAGGCCCCATTACTGCCAGGCCCCTTCTCTGAGTCACCCCTCCCTCACTCACTCCATACCTCCATACAAGCCAGAAGCTTCGGGAAGCTACATGGACCTGGACACAGAGGCTGCCTGTCCTCCTGTGGGCAGCCAGGAGACTTTCAGTCTGGATGGCTGGAGCCATCAGGGCCCCCAAGAATTAGACACCTGGCATCCCTATTATCAGCAGGGACTCCAGCTATGAATAAAGTCATGAGAGCTCAGGGGAACACAGCATGCTGGATGGCGGGGGGTGGGGATGTCTCTCTGACTGGCCGCCACAGAGTGCAGGGTGGGGCCAACTCTTCTTGTCCCCTCATGCCATGCCCCCACGTAATCCCCTCAGTGACATATCTTGGAGGAGGGGGCTTCAGGGAAGGGGTACAATAGGACACAAGGAGGTGGAGAAGGGTGAGGAAGAGGGTGGGGTGGAGTATAGGTGGGGCTCAGAGAAGGGGTGGAATGAGGGTGGAAGCAGGTGGGATGGGGCCTGGGGCAACTGTTCTGGGCCCCAGGACCCTTTAGAGACGGCTCTGCAACCATGAATCTTCTACTGATTACAAAACCAATGTTTAAAAACAGATATACTTTTTCTGTGTTCTCCTGTCACCAACATTATCTTCTGCAAGAGGGATGCTAGGTGGAGCTCAGAAAATGTACTTTAATTAAAAGCTGTTATTTCTAAATGCATTTTGCAGTGTAAATCTGGAAAGAAATGCTTCTCACTTTTTTAAGAAGACCAAGATACATATATTATATTACTGCATATGAGGTGTGTTATTTGTCTGCCTATCTGCCTCACACAATGCCCATTCACCAAAGTAAAATGAATAGCCTGCGACTGACACTACATAAGAACGGCCATACTGGGCCAAGACCAAAGGTCCATCTAGCCCAGTATTCTGTCTTCCAACTGTGGCCAATGCCAGATGCCCCAGAGGGAGTGAACAGAACAGGGAATCCTCACGTGATCCCTCTCTTGTCACCCATAGCTCCACAGGTTGACTATGTGCTGTGTGAAGAAAAAGTTATTTTTTTTTAATTTAAACCTGAGACCTATTAATTTCATTTGGTGATCCCTAGTTCTTATGTTATGGAATATAAGGACATAAGAACGGCCATACTGGGTCAGACCAAAGGTCCATCTAGCCCAATATCCTGTCTTCCAATAGTGGCCAATACCAGATGCCCCAGAGGGAGGGAACACAACAGGTAATCCTCATGTGATCCCTCTCCTGTCTCCCATTTCCAGACAAACAGAGGCCAGGGACACCATTCCTACCCATCCTGGCTAATAGCCATTGATGGACCTAACCTCCATGAATTTATCTAGCTCTTTTTTGGATTACTTTTCCTTATTTACTCTATAACTGTCATGATTTTATAGACCTCTACCATACCCCCAGTCTCCTCTTTTCTGAGCTGGAAAGTTTCAGCCCTTTTAATATCTCTTCATAGGGCACCCATTCCAAACCCCTAATCATTTTTGTTGACCTTTTCTGAACCTTTTCCAATGCCAATGTTTTTTTCGAGATGAGATGACCACATCAGTATGCAGTATTCAAGATGTGGACAGACCATGGATTTATATAAATAAGTAATGAATGGAGATGCCTATCTCCTAGAAATGGAAGGGACCTTGAAAGGTCATTGAGTCCAGTCCCCTACCTTCACAGCAGGACCATCCCTGACAGATTTTGCCCCAGATTCCTAAATGGCCTCCTCAAGGATTGAACTCACAACCTGGTGCTCAGCAGGCCAATGCTCAAACCATTGAGCTATCCCTCCCCCCAAAGATAGTTTCTGTTTTATTCTCTATCCCTTTTTAAATGATTCCTATCATTCTGTTTGCTTTTTTTGTCTCCCACTGCACATTGAGTGGATGTTTTCAGAGAACTATCCACAATGACTCCAAGATCTCTCTCTTGAGTAGTTGTAGCTAAATTAGTCCCCATCAACCACTATATTGTATATATAGTTGGGATTCTTTTTTCCCAAAGTACATTACTTTACATTTATCAACATTAAATTTTATTTGCCATTTTGTTGCCCAATCACTTAGTTTGGTGAAATCTTTTTGAAGCTCTTCACAGTCTGTTTTGTTCTTAACTATCTTGAGCAGTTTAGTATCATCTGAAAATTTTGCCACCTCACTGTTTACCCCTTTCTCCAGATCATTTATAAATAGGTTGAATAGGACTGGTCCCAGTACGGACCCTTGGGGGATTCCACTGGTTACTTCTCTCAATTCTGAAAATTTACCATTCATTCCTACCCTCTGTTTCCTGTAGTACATTTTATAATGATTAACATCGGTGGTCGGTTCATGGGTGATAAAAGCAGTTAGATACAGGGTCTTGGAGCAGTTTCCAATGTGGAAGTTGTTAAAAAAAAATCACATCCAAATTTGAATAGCAGACTAAGAACTTTTCTGGGCTCCACTTTCAATGAAAACCTCAGTGATAAGAATAATGTTTTGCCCATATAATCAAGTCACCAGGAAAGCGTCTCTCTGGTGTCACTCACACCTTTCCTTATATGAAAATTAAAAATGTAATGTTATTTCAATGGCTGATGACCACTTATTCACATTGCACAGAATTCAGGACATGAGTCAAAGCTCACTGAAACAAATGGAAAGATTCCCATTGAATTCAGTGATCTTTGGGTCATGCCCTTTGGTAACAAGCTGCACTACTAGATCCACTCATCAAATACTCTGTTGGCTAGCTGGCTTCTGTACTGACTGGATGGATGTAAGTTTGGATGGTCTAAATCCTTTCCCACTTATTCACAGAATGACCCAATTCCTTCAGCAGGACTATTTCAAAAAAGTAAGCAATCTTCATTAAAACTACAAATTACACAGTAGGATCGACTTTATCAATAGAGAGAACAAAATGAGACAATTCTGACTAAAGAATTAATTGAGAGCTTTGCTGTATGACATATGATTAAGCCAAGCCTCCTAGGCTAGAACTGCAACTTACTACTTACTGGGCCCATACAATTATTTCAAAGGAACAACTGTGTTTTCCGCTGACCAAAAATATTGGGTGTTGGCAGCTCTTTGACATACTAAATTTATGCAACCTTCTCTCTTCCTCCCTCCTCCACCACGGCAGATGTCATTTGTTGGGCATAATTGGTTAGAAGATATAGGCATTTAAATGAATAAGGGGAAGTTAGTTAATGATAGAGATTTGCATGTGTACATTGTAAGCTATGGGTCAACACATCTGTTTTGAAATAAGGTGGTGAATTATTTTAAAAAATCCATCATCAGATACAGTTACATATTACACGAGCAAATTTATCAATGTAATGTGAGCAATATCCTACAGCAAGTCTCCAAAATGTACTTGGTTATACTTTGGACTCTTGAGGCTACTATGTTACATTATCAGAAGGCCTGCAGTATAGCAGACCCACTGCACACATCTTTCTGCTCATACAGATACTGTATGTATGAAACATGCACTTAGCAGGGCAACTGACCAGTATTGAATCTTGATCCCCATATACTAAGAATGATCAAAACAAGGGGTTGGCAACCTATGGCACACGTGCCATAGTGGCACACAAGCTGATTTTCACTGGCACTCAGCTGGGAGCTCAGTCCCGCCCCTTCCCTCTGCCTGGCACAGCACGGAGCCTGCCATTTGAGCCTCAGGGCCCATGCAGGCAGGGAGGTCAGCTGATTGGCAGGGGGAAGGGCAGAGCATTGTCAAACAGCTGCTAAATGGAGCTGCTCCCTGTTTGAAACAGAGCAGCAAGATAAGGAGACAGGAAAAACTTAAAAAACAAATAGTTTGGTAGCACTTTAAAGACTAACAAAACCTGTAGATGGTATCATGTAAATGGTACCATATTTCTAAGGAAGTATGGATTGGATAAATGGACTGTAAGATGGATAGAAAGCTGGCTAGACTGTTGGGCCCAACAGGTAGTGATCAATGGCTGGATGTCAGATTGGTGACCGGTTTCTAGCGGAGTGCCCCAAGGATCGGTTCTAGGGCCGGTTTTGTTTAACATCTTTATTAATGACCTGGATGAGGGGATGGATTGCACCCTCAGCAAGTTTGAGGATGACACTAAACTAGGGGGAGAGGTAGATATATTGGAGGGCAGGGATAGGGTCCAGAGTGACCTAGACAGATTAGAGGATTGGGCCAAAAGAAATCTGATGAGGTTTAACAAGGACAAGTGTAGAGTCCTGCACTTGGGACGGAAGAATCCCAAGCATTGTTACAGGCTAAGGGGGCCGACTGGCTAAGTACCAGTTCTGCAGAAAAGGACCTGGGGATTACAGTGGATGAGAAGCTGGATATCAGTCAACAGTGTGCCCTTGCAGCCAAGAAGGCTAAGGTTGCATTAGGAGGAGCATTGCCAGCAGATTTAGAGAAGTGATTATTCCCCTTTATTCGGCTCTAGTGAGGCCACACCTGGAGTACTGTGTCCAGTTCTTGGCCCCCCACTATAGAAAGGATGTGGATGCATTGGAGTCCAGTGGAGGGCAACCAAAAAGATTAGGGGGCTGGAGCACATGACCTATGAGGAGAGGCTGAGGGATTTGGGTTTGTTTAGTCTGCAGAAGAGAAGAGTGATGGGGGATTTGATAGCAGCCTTCAACTTCCTGAAGGGAGGTTCCAAAGAGGACGGAGAGAGGCTGTTCTCAGTAGTGATGGATGGCAGAACAAAGAGCAATGGTCTCAAGTTACAGTGGGGGAGGTCTAGGTTGGATATTAGGAAAAACTATTTCACTAGGAGGGTGGTGAAGTACTGGAATGGGTTACCTAGGGAGGTAGTAGAGTCTTCATCCCTAGAGATGTTTACATCCCGGCTTGACAAAGCCCTGGCTGGGTTGATTTAATTGGAATTAGTCCTGCTTTGGGCAGGGGGCTGGACTTGATGACTTGCTGAGGTCTCTTCCAGCTCTATGATTCTATGAGCTTTCGTGGGCACAGCCCACTTCTTCAGACAGATAGGTGCCAAATGGGAATTGCATTTAGTTTCATTTGACTTTTAATGGAAGTTAGACATCTGGGATATTCTGGAGTGCATATCAGGTTAGGCATGTATCTGCCTCTTCAGGCTCCCAAATATCTCTGCAATTCTGGGTCTAGATCAAAAAAACAAAGCTAAAGGCTCTGATGGGAAATGTCAACAAAAGCATAACTAATGATTTTTCCCTATGTTACCAGAATTGGTATTATGACCTACTTTCACAGAGGGGAAAAACAAAGTATTAACACAGAAACCTCTTGGGGAATATTTTAACTTGCATGGGCACTCATTAATGAATCTCAAAGTCACAGTATTATTTCAAACCAATTTCAAAAGCCAGCTCAACAGGGAAACTACAGAACTTAATTTAATTTACAAGTTCGATTCCTACAACAGAAGTCTAAACAAAGACATTGGCTGGATGGCTGGCTACATTCTACATCTTAATGACATAAAAAACCAAAAAATGGTACCTACAGTTGGTACTAAGTATTCTTATCAGTTTCACTTAGCATGGACACAAATTTACAATTTTTTCCCTTTTTTCTTCTTTTTCCTCTACTTCCTCCCTATGTACTCTCTGTGCTATTTATTTGAAAACTGGACCAACCCCTTAAATTCCATTCATCTGAAGAAGTGGGTTGTGCCCACGAAAGCTCATGATACCATCTACATTTTTTGTTAGTCTCTAAGGTGCTTCAGACTATTTGTTGTTGTTTTTTTAAAGTTTTTCCAGTTACAGGCTAACATCTACATTTTTTGTTAGCCTCTAAGGTGGCTTCAGACTATTTGTTGTTGTTTTTTTAGTTTTTCCAGTTACAGACTAACATGGCTCCCCCTCTGAAACTATTAACTTATGAATTTGTTTTCATTTCAAAGTGTGCCAAATTGACCCATTTTTTTATTTTCTCCCTTTTTCAAAATGTCCTGTCTTTTATATTTTCCCCTACCTCTCCAAAGAAGTTAGTGATTTTTTCCTTCCAAAAACTGGAGCTAACACGTTATAAAAGACTTTGAAGTTTGAGTTAGCAAAAAGGATGATATTTTTTACTCAAGAGGAACAATTTTGACAGTGTCAACAGTTTGGGATGAGACAGCTTTGTTTTAGAAAAGAGTCCTTTCCTGCTCCCTAAAAGAAAAAAAATACTTTAAAAATTTCAACCAGCTCAGTGTTACACTCACTCAGGTGCATCTTCAGCTCTCCTTAGTGCTACAAGGAGATGTGTGTGCTCCACACTTTACAGCAGCGAGTTTCTAAATGCAGTGTAGACCTAACCTCAGCACACTAACTCAGCTAAAGGCAGTGTGTGAAGGTCTCCTTGAGCTGTAACTTACACCTCCAGCTAAGGTGTAGATGTATCCTTGGAGACTTACCTAACCTCACTCAAGAAGTCTGTAATGGAGCCAAGAATTAAGCCTGTGTATCCCAAAGTAAGAAAGAAAAAGATTCTTTTAACAGAATTTCTTTGGAGTGTTGCAGATATCTAAAACTCTGATCTTAATGATTTTTTTTAACTAAAAAGGTAAAGATCTGCATCTTAATTTATTTATTAATGAAGCTGCTGTAAGTAGGACTATTATTGACTTTAAAAAATATTGATGGCATGCAGACCCATAAATAGAAACGAATAAGTTAAATCTTGGCATGCCACTTCTGAAAGGTTGTTGCAGATCCCTGCCCTATACCAATGCGCCCATCTGCTTCTTTCCTGCATATCTGTCTCTTGCTGCTTCCCATCTTCCTTGGTGCTAGAGTTTTCTTGAATGTTCAACCCTAACAAAATAGCTTCACTCAAGGACAGGGATGTGAATGGGTAATGGAACTTTTACCCAGGAGCAGTCTGTCCCCTGCCCATGCCCAGCTAGGGCGACTGGTAGCAACCAGGCTGAAGCAGCCCCTGCTTGCAGCATGGGGCCGTCTCCAGCCTGGTGGCCTCTGTTTAATCAGTTAATGGTTAAACAATGTTTAACCAGTTAATTAGTTAAACAGGATTTTACATTCCTACTCAAGGAAAGAAGTGGGGTTATTAAAAGGGGGGAGAGGTAGGAAAAGGTGGAGGTAATCTTATTGACTATAACTTTCCTAAAGAATAAGGAACTCAGGTATCATAATGCTTCTTGTAGGGCTTTATGCATTCAAACTTCTCTAAATGAGGGACTGCACCATGAATTGAAAATAACCATACACATGATTGTAAACCATTACCTAAAATTGAACTGAGTCGGTTCAACCTACACTACACTCCAATTTGTCACAGAAAATAGTTTCCTGAGCCCATTCATATAATGAATGTAGATATTAAGTTAATACCAAAGAAGGTAAGCAACCTAAGGGTTATTTAAGTTTAGCCTTCTTTGTCATTCCCTTCATTATTTTTTAGGTGGGACTGCACAATGGATTTGTTTTTTAATGAAAAAAAAAATGTGCTGGGAGGGGAACTGATCTGATGCCAACATTTACTGCAACCTTGCTGTCAAGAATGATTTTTATAAAATTTAAAACATTCAATTTTTTGTTTTTTGAACACAAAGACTGAAACATTACATATTTTCTGTAACGCTGATGTCTGTCTCTTTTTTTAATAGAAAACTCAATACTGAATCAATCTGACAAAATGAAAATACAGCTTTGAAAGGAAGATTTGATAATGTAAGCAAAGATGACTCTGAACAACTCACACAGCCAACCGTTCCAAGATCTGAGTTAATACTGTTTTAAGCAATTAACTTAATATCATCTGTGCATTTTTTATTTAGATACAAGGACTAATCTCTTCAAACCTCATGTATAATAGCATATTTTAATGATAGATTATCTATTTTTGTTAGAAGTTCACTTTATTTTTGAGATGCTTCAGAAATACTATAGCTTCAATTCTTCAAAAAAATTGTGCAAGTTGAACCTCTCTAGTCCTGCACCCTCAAGATCTGACTGGTTCTGAACCAGATAATTTGCTAAACCACGGAATATCAATACTGTCTAGCAGCATTACCAATACTTCCACTGCTTACTGGACTCTTAGAAGACATTTAGGGATAAATTAAAGCTAAATGACAGCATAGAACACTGAGAGCCAGGACTGGTAGCTGTAAACAAACTTTATGGGACCCCAGGAAACTTGGCCACACCCATGATAAGTGGACATCTAGCTAACTAAAATCATGCCGGACCACAAATGTTGTTATATCAGAGAGTGCTGGATTAGAGGTTCAATCTGTATAGTGAGTTTTTCCATCATTAAAAATCCATATCCCATTTATGAAATACACATTTTAATTTACTTTGGGCCAGATTAATAAATCAAGGTATTTCAAATGGGACACATAGCATAGGGTTCTTCCAAAAGGTGTACGTTTAGTGTACTGCTAAATACTGAATAACTAGAAGCATTAATAAAATCACATCCCAATCAAACTTTGAATAGATAAATGAACAAATAATGTAGTCACATGCATTAAAGTTCATTACTTGTACTTGATGTAACCATTAACTATATTGGACCAATTCTAGTAAAAAAAAGATTAATCAAGTTATTTTAAAAAATCTGCTTAGACGCAAAAACTGCCTTCAAGTAGAGTACCTATAGTTAGTCCTAGTGTTTAAAGATGTGACTGATCACCAGATCATCTAGCCTTATCTACTGCACGTGACTGGCCATAGACCCATATAGGTAAGCTCCCTATCCCCTAGGCTTTATGGGATTTAGAAACACACACCACAGGACTGGAAGGGACTGCCTGAAACACTGAGCCTCGTTCTCCCTCACCATATTCCATGCATAAATGTAGCAAATTGCACAATTCCATGCACAATTCTATGCATAAATGTAGCAAACTCCATCTTAAAACTAATTAAGTTGAAAACTCTGTAAGGTGGTGATGGAAAATAATATTTCTCCCAACCCATATTTCCTTTATGTTATGTAGAAATTATGAAATGTTGCCTGCAGTATTTGACTCTGAAAAAAATTCCTTGAGGCTATGTCTACTCTACAATTGAACAGTCAGTAGCAGATTTAGAGTCAGTGGGACTCTGTGCTCAGCTTCATTTTTGGGGACCCCTCGGGAGACCCAGCCAAGAAAAAGAACATTCACTTTTCCTCCCCTCTCATTTTCATTCTTTTTTCTTTATCCTCCTCCTATATCATAAGTAACAAGAAAGTAAATGAAAATAAGGTGAGATACCTTGATTTTTTTTTGTAGTCTAACTTTTTTTTCACAGACCACTTGAAAATTGCTGAGGGTCTCAGTGGACCACTTAATGATGTTTTCAAGATTTGTTTGTACCATTAGCTAACTATTGTAAAGTGTTTTGAATAGAAGTGCTTTATTATTTAAAAAAACATAATAACCTTTCCTCAGTCTACCTGAATGAAGTTCTCAGAGCACAGTTTGAGAACTTCTGGTCTAGATGAAAGCTTGTATTTGCATTAAGCTTATGTGAAAAATGTGTAAAAATTAAACGCATATAGGATGCATGAATGGAAAAATAAAAGTTAACTTCCTCTGAAGAAACTTTTTCAATCTGAAAAAAATATTTATTCAGATAGCTTTCTTTCTACACTTTTTCTTTACAAAATAATCAATTAAGTCACCATAAGTAATATTTTGTAAAGAGGCACTTTCAACTGTCAATATTGCTGAATTTGTCAAATGTTTGTGGCTCATTTTATTTCACAAATAATTTTTAACTCATTTCAATACAGAAAAAGAATGTTCACCAGAAGCATTTTTGACAGACATTATTAAAAATATTTTCAGAATGATTTCTACATTTGGAAAGGTTGCCTGCAAACTGTCATGTACAAGTCTACACAAACCAACAGGTGTTCTCGAAGCACAGACCACATTATTTTTTATAAAATTAATTAAATGTTTCACTTCATCTTCAGAAAGATTTGTGTCTATGTCCTCTTGGTAGAATTCATTTAATGTTTTACTGTAGTGGCTTTTAGAATCTTCACCTATACTTTTATTAAAACATATACAAAACGAATCAACAGTTTTCTTTAGCAATTCACTTTTGCTCTGCATTTGCACTATTATTGTGTCACAAGTAACAATGATGATCTCAACAATGACCTGCTCTTTCCCTTTTAAATTGATTTTATTATCTTTAGTTTAATTAAAAAATAACTTCCCTGGGTTTTTATTCTTCTCATCAGATATATCAGAGGAACCTATATTTTCTGTTAATGTTAGTGCCTCTGCTTCCACAGACTTATAGTCATTTCAAACTTCTGTGACAAAACTTGTAACTGAGGCTAACAATTGTGCAGCATTCAATAAATTTGTATCAATTTTTTGCAGTGATTTGCTGACAGCATTAATCCTTTGAAGTAAACAGCTCCACAAAATAGTAAAAACAGCAATATAATAATTTTAAAACTTTTCTGCTAAGGATTTTGTTCAGTTTTCACACTTTTTTTTAGAATATGATGTAGCTCTGTCTAATAAGCTTCTCTTTATATTATCAGAACTCATTTTCAAAACTGAAACAGCATCTGTACAAGCAGACCACCTGGTGTCGCAAATTTGTTTGACCATCAAATGTTTTCTATTTGCCTGCTCCAAGGGTGATTGTAGCATACTCCACCAATGTGTGGAAGCTGAAAAAAAAGCATATGTGTTTTAAATGAAGTTAAAAAAACTGTGTAACTCCCTCATAAGATGTGGTTTCAGCGTTTCAGATTAAATTTAAGGAATGGCTGGTATGAATAAAGCTGAAGAATTTAAATTGTTCAGTCTTGCCTGTGGACATGAATATTTTCCTGCCATATTTGTGATATTATCAAAATTCTGCCCATGACAATTTTTGATGTCCAAACGTAAATTTGCAATGATTTCCTAAAAACTTTGCCTTTAGACATTCAGAAGTGTGGGATTTTAGTGACACAAAACAAAGAAACCACACTACAACTTCACCATTGCCAGTCACATATCTTAAAATTCATGTTAATTGGTCTACAAAACTCACATCTGGTGTTGAATTGACTATTATGGAATAGTACTTGTCATCCTTTACTTCATGAGTGAACTGGTTTCTGAGCTGCTCTGCCATTATAGTAATGAATTCATTGTAGGTTTGGTGTGTTAAAATGGTCTTCTGTAAGCCACAATACTGATAATTTTTCAAATGTTCTTTAAGAAAATTGTCAAATTCACTAAGATATTCAAGGCAGGTTAAAAAATTTCCTTTCTACTTGACACTGATGACTCATCATGTCCTCTCAGAGGTAGTCCCAAAGAGTACAGCAGTTTCACTGTGGCAACAACATGTCTCAGCACCTTCCCCCAATAAGAACACTCCTTCTCAAACTGAGCCCATAACTCAGAATCAATTCTTCCAGATAATCTACATCTTTGAATGAACTTACACATAGCATTAATAAGAGTGTTGGAAGTTTCATGATTAGCAATATCTCTTGCAACATTTCTCCAATTAGAGAGCCCATCAACAAATGTTTGTTTTTCTTCACATGCTCGGGGATTAATTTGCAAACATAACAGTAGACTGCGTTGGTGGTTTCTGAAAAAAAATGAACCAATATCTCATTTCCATGCTCCCATTTTTCTTCATCCTCAGAAAATAGGACTCATGAAGACCTCTAATTTGCTTTTGTCTTCCAACATTATATTCTTTTCTCAAATTTTCCATATTACCTACGTTTTTCAATTTATTTACTAAGAAATATTCTCATAGCCAATGAAACAGATTTGGGCCATAATGCAATGTTTTCGGGGTAGGTTTCTTCCTTTACTTTGACAAAATTACTAATATTTTGTAGTTCCATTGCCACTTCAGTGTCCACCTGTTCTACTTCGGAAGTCGTTGTGATATCCCCACAACTTGGAAAGTGATCAGATAATTGAGATGTTTCCTCACACATACTTTTTGATGAATGTCCTCTATTCAATACTTCAAGATTTTTAAAATAAGATAAATTGCCTTTTTGCTTAGCTTCATCTTTTTGCCTCACCTTCATTTTTTTTTTTTTTTTTTTGCATTTTTGACTGTCAGACTCATAGTATTTCTTCGTTATTGAGAAAAAATGGACCTTGATTTTTAGGCAGATTAAATATGTCTGAAAGAGCAGGGGTGTAGCTATGAGTGGGCCTGGGTGGGCCACCCATTCCCCAGCTAGGTTTAACACCAGTGACACTGGAATGTTTGTAATAGTGTGGTGCTGAAACCCGGCCCCAGTCTTTCTTATGGGCAGGTCCGGACCTGGGTGCAGGCCACAGGTATAGGAACTAAGGTTTCAGGCAGGGCTGCTGACAGGCCCCTGGGCAAGGTGTGTTGTGGGGACAGGTCTGGACTCCCAGAAGGGCAGGACCTCAGGTGGAAAGGGCAAAGATGGGGGCCCAGAGCAAGAGCAGAGCTGTCATGGTGGGGCTGGAGAAGGAGACTGACAGAGGAGATATGAAGATCTCCATGGCCATGGAGGACAGCTACCCTAGTAGTCCTGAGTTGGCTGGCCTGAGAAGTGGGCAAAGACCCACATGTGCTCCACCAGAAGAGGAGGAGGAGCACAGTTCGATTAGTCACCTAAGCACCCCTCCACCTCAGGTTCTCCATCCACCAACCACTCTTCCCCCTCACCCGTGGACAGCAGCCACTCACCAAGTGGCAGCCAACTGCAGCGCAATATTACAGGGACTGGAGGACTCAGGAGAAGGAGGCAGCGCAGCCGCATAGCCAGATGCCAGAGAGAAGTGGCGCTTTCCCACTTCAAAGTGAGGCTTTTTCCTGCCGGCTGTGCAGCTTGTAGGCTCTACATCCCCTGGCCGTGTCTCCCCGCTACTCATGAAATGGCGATCAGCAGCATGAACATGGGCTGGAAGACTTCAGAGGAGCACAGGGCAGCCGCAGAGCCGACATCTGGAGAGAAGCGGCGCTTTCCCACTTCAAAGCACTGTTTTTTCCCAGCCGGCTGTGCAGCTGCCCCATGTTCCTCTGAAGCCTTCCAGCCTGTGTTCACGCTGCTCACCATCTCCTGCCAGCCCTCCTAAGGCTGCAGGTGAGCCTCCCTGCTCCCCTGCTCCCTCAGCCCTCTCTGCAGAAGCACTAGCCCCCACACAGAGCATCCACCCCCTGCACAGGAGGGGGCAGTGCCAGACCTGGTACTGGGCTGCCTGGCCCTGGGGGCTCCATGTCACTGGGGGACCCTGTGCAAGGGCACGGTATGTTTCATTTTAAATCTGCTCCTGCGAACAGCAGCAGTCTATCTTCCGAGGTTCAAATTAACGTATCTAGTGAAGACACACTAATTTTAAACTGAGAGGGGCACTCTGCTCAATTCTGATAGTCCTGCTTCTAAGAGGAGTAAGGGAAGTTGAAAGGAGAGTGTGCTCCCTTCGATTTCCCGCAGTGTAGATGGCGCCAAAATTCGAGTGAAGATATTTTGTCTTAAGCTATGCAATTAATGTAGCTGAAGCTGTGTATCTTAATTAAACCTTATCCCCTAGTGTAGACAGGGCTGTGTGAGCAGTCCCAGTGAAGTTATATGGGCTCAGGTTGATATCTTAAGTTAACTCCCGATTTATTTATTTATTTATTTATTACTGGGACAGGCACCTGCAAGTCTGAATTGTCTTTAGCAAGGCCTGTCCGCGATAGACAAAGGAGCTCAAGGGAATGTATTTCTTGCCATTTAAAGTGGAAAAAAAGCTCCTTTTTTGTGCTCAAACCATGGGAGGTTTGACCCTTGCCAATGGTTTTTTGCAGTGAAACTCAGAAGTTTCACAGCAAAATAAAAACACCTCCACACACGAGGCCTACAGCTCTTACCAGTGATGCTTTCGTGGAGATGTGTAAGTAAAGACATGTACAAACTGGGTGTCCACTCTAGCCATCATCTCTGCTGCCCTGATGCCAGGCAAACAAACATCTGCCACTTCCCCTCTAAAGTCCAGGAATGTTCAAAGAATCATAGAACCATAGAGCTGGAAGAGACCTCAGAATGTCATCAAGTCCAGCCCCCTGCTCTAGGCAGGACCAATCCCAACTAAATCAACCCAGCCAGGGCTTGGTCAAGCCGAGACTTAAATTCCTCTAGGGATGGAGACTCCACTACTTCCCTAGGTAATCCATTCCAGTGCTTCACTACCCTCCGAGTGAAATAGTTTTTCCTAATATCCAACCTGGACCTCTCCCACCACAACTTGAGACCATTGCTCCTTGTTCTGCCATCTGTCACTACTGAGAACAGCCTCTCTCCATCCTTTTTGGAACCTCCCTTCAGGAAGTTGAAGGCTGCTATCAAATCCCCCCTCATTCTTCGCTTCTGCAGACTAAACAGACCCAACTCCCTCAGCCTCTCCTCATAAGTCATATGCTCCAGCCCCCTAATCATTTTGGTTGCCCTCCGCTGGACCCTCTCCAATGCGTCCACATCCTTTTTGTAGTGGGGGGCCCAGAACTGGACACAATACTCCAGATGTGGCCTCACCAGAGCCGAATAAAGGGGAATAATGACATCTCTGGATCTGCTGGCAATGATCCTCTTAATGCAACCTAATATGCCATTAGCCTTCTTGGCTACAAGGGCACACTGTTGACTCATATCCAGCTTCTCATCCACTGTAACCCCAAGGCCCTTTTCTGCAGAACTACTACTTAACTGGTTGGTCCCCAGCTTGTAACTATGCTTGGGATTCTTCCGTCCCAAGTGCAGGACTCTGCACTTGTCCTTGTTGAACCTCATCAGATTTCTTGTGGCCCAATCCTCCAATTTGTCTAAGTCACTCTGGACCCTATCTCTGCCCTCAAGTGTATCTACCTCTCCCCCTAGTTTAGTGTCATCTGCAAACTTGCTGAGGGTGCAATCCATCCCCTCATCCAGGTCATTAATAAAGATATTGAACAAAACCGGTCCTAGAACCGAACCTTGGGGCACTCCACTAGAAACTGACCGCCATCCTGACATCGAGCCGTTGATCACTACCCGCTGGGCCCGGCCTTCTAGCCAGCTTTCTATCCACCTTACTGTCCATTTATCCAATCCATATTCCCTTAACTTGCTGGCAAGAATATTGTGGGAGACCGTATCAAAAGCCTTGCTAAAGTCAACGTAGATCACATCCACTGACTTTCCCACGTCCACAGAGCCAGTTACCTCATCATAGAAGCTAATCAAATTGGTCAGGCACGACTTGCCCTTTGTGAATCCATGCTGACTATTCCTAATCACTTTCCTCTCTTCCAAGTGCCTCAAAATGGATTCCTTAAGGATCCCTTCCATGATTTTTCCAGGAACCGAGGTAAGACTGACCGGCCTATAGTTCCCTGGATCGTCCTTCTTGCCTTTTTTGAAGATGGGCACTACATTTGCCTTTTTCCAATCATCCGGGATTGCTCCCCATCTCCACGACTTTTCAAAGATAATGGCCAAAGGCTCCTCAATGACATTTGCCACCTCCCTCAGTACCCTCGGATGCATTAAGTCCGGACCCATGGATTTGTGTACGTTTAGCTTTTCTAAATAGTTCCTAACCTGTTCTTTACCCACCATGGGCTGTCCATCTTCATCCCATCTTGCGTCACTTGGCTCCTGGACTTCTGCGCTGACCTTGTCCGTGAATACAGAGGCAAAGAAAGCATTGAGTACTTCAGCTTTCCCCATATCATCTGTCACTAGGTTACCTCCTTCATCCAGTAGGGGCCGCACACCCTCTCTGATCACCTTCTTCTTGTTAACATGCCTGTAGAAACCTTTCTTGTTATCCTTCACATCCTTAGCCAGTCGCAATTCCATTTGCGCTTTTGCCTTCCTGATAACCCTCCGGCATTCTCGAGCTATACATTTAAACCCCTCCCTGGTCATTTGTCCAAGTTTCCACTTTTTGTAAGCTTCCTTTTTGTGCTTAAGTTCACCAAGGATTTCCCCCGTAAGCCAATCCGGTCTCCTACCATTTTTGCCTCTCTTGCTACGCGTCGGGATGGTTTCTTTCTGTGCCTTCAATAAGGCTTCTTTAAAATACTGCCAGCTGTCCTGGACTCCTTTCCCATTCATGTTAGCATCCGAGGGGATTCTGCCCATCAGATTTCTGAGGGAGTCAAAATCTGCTTTTTTGAAGTCCAAGGTGTATATTTTACCACTCTCTTTTCTTCCTTTGGTCAGGATCCTGAAATCTACCATCTCATGATCACTGCTTCCCAGGTTGTCACCCACCTCTACTTCCCCTATTAGTTTCTCCCTGTTTGTGAGCAGAAGGTCAAGCTGCGCACAGCCCCTGGTCGGATCCTTCAGCACTTGTACCATGAAGTTATCCCCAACATTCTCCAAAAACTTCCTGGATTGCCTGTGTACTGCCATATTGGTTTCCCAACAGATGTCAGGGTGATTAAAGTCCCCCACGAGAACCAGGGCCTGCCATCTGGAAGCTTCTCTCAGTTGTCCGAAGAAAGCCTCATCTACCTCATCTACCTGGTTCGGTGGCCTGTAGCAGACAGCAACCACAACATCACTGCTGTTGTTTGCTCCTCTAAACTTAACCCATAGACTCTCAACAGGTTTTTCTCCCTCTATATACTGGAATTCAGAGCAATCATAGTGCTCTCTTACGTATAGTGCAACTCCTCCTCCTTTTCTCCCCTGCCTGTTCTTCCTGAACAGTTTATACCCTTCCATGACAGCGCTCCAGTCATGTGAGTCATCCCACCAAGTTGAAATTCCCCTTCCTGTTTTCTTGGCAAGTGCTCACATATCATCTGGCCAGATGACAATGTCTGCTCCAGGGAGCAAAGAATCCCCTACTTGCAGCAATGCTGAGCTACTGTTTGGGGAGTGAGGACTGTGCAGAGAACTAGGATGCCTGTGGGTGCTGCTCCCACCCACAACACAAGTGCTGCAAATGTGAACACTCTCTGACGATTGTGGAAGTAAGAGAATACTTAAACAAGAGCTTTTCTTTTACCCGTTCCCTATTACCAGTGAAACTGACAGCGCAAAAACTCTGCAAGTGTAGACATAACCTAAGAGAATTAAATATCCAATTCCCACTGAAAACCAATGGTAATCAGTTTTATATTGTAAATATTATAGGCCCATGGAATGAGCATGCAATGAGGTACTTACATAAGACAATCTGACTGAGGTTTAATATTGGGTTTTTCCATTGAGGTTTTTATTGTGACTTATGGCCTTATGTTAGATTTGATATCTTCTGTGTCTTATTCATATGACACAAGTATACCACAATGACAGCAATACTACTTACAAAATGCTGCTTATCAAAAAATCCCACCATCTCTCTGTTATTGAATCTGTCATGTAGCCAATTTATATGTGCAATAGTCTCTTCTCTGAAGTATCAATAACTTGTAAGAAAAAAAATGACTGCCAGACTCCAAGAATCATGATTTCATATGGCTTTAGCGTGGAACATTAAGACAGGATGAAGAATTAGCTGTACCATGGAGAAAATTTGCTACTGTCAAAATTATTTAGTTATTCAGAGTTACAAATATGATTTGCTGCTACCAAAAATCAACTGGGCTATATTAATATAGTAATTTGGTACTTGGATATAAATCTCTTTAATAAAAGTGTGGTGGGGATGATGTTATCTGTAGAGAGAGATTAATCTCTATCTAAATGCATACAAATTCAGGCAAAATGAAAGATAAGCCAAGAGGATTCCTATAAAGAACACTATTGCTACTCCTGCTTGTGTTTGGGTTTGTTTCGGAGAGAGAGAGAGAGTGTCCCACCCTTACTCCTAGTGAAATGCTTTGTTTCTGTAACCTATTTGAACATACTTTGCATTTAAGCATGAAATTTTATTTATTATTCTCACTGTGAACTTTCCTCGGTGTCTCTTTCATCAGTTAAATTCCCCCTTTTGAAACAAACATCTAGTTAAACAAAAACAGTCTTTTTGAAAAAATCAAAGCGTTTTCAGTGAAATGAAGTTTTCTGGACTAAATTACCCAGCCTACACCATAGTATGCTCAGCCACTGGAAATTATTTAGAAACAACCAAAGTATAAGGCCAAAGGCCTAAGGCCTTTATCTGGGCCACATGATTGATGTGTTGTGGGCCCTGATGTGGTTAACAGTGATTTTTATCTGTTGCTAGCAGCAACAGTCAGGGTCTCAGCATGAGGCCAGCAGCAGGCCTCATTGCTGAAGCAGGCCCGCACACAGGGACAGACAAATAGTCTTTTCAGCTGGACAGGTCTCATGGGGGGTTTTGACATAAAGGGCCCTTTGGAAAGACTGGAATTGTCAGTCCTTTGATGGCCCCATGCTGGGCCATTAGCTTCTGTTACTAATTTGCTGTGCATGTGAGAGGGCAGAGCTCTGTGAACACCTGCAAGCTGCTCTGGTGCATTGTGGGAAGGATTTTATAGGGAGAGCGAAGGAATAAAGGATGAGGTATAACCCCTCCATCTAAAGGGCAGATGACACAGACTATTATCATTTTAAGCCATCAAAAAGAGAACTGTGAAATAATATCAAGGGATCTAACTCAAACCTGAAAAAGCAAAGGAAGCAAGAAAATTCAGAATTAATAAGAGACCATCCCTTCATTCAACATGCCTAGGTTTTGCAGGAATTGTCAAGCAATAGGTAACCTTCTATTCTGGAATAGTGAGGTAGAAAGGAATTGGTTAAGGAGAGAATTTCAGCATAAATCATCACTTTGCCTTCTGTGTTTTTGTGATTCTATCTTTCTAAAACATTTTAAATTATAATGGGAAAAATGCTGTTTAACAGTCAAAATGATAGCTGACAGACCGTAAACTGTAACAGTGCTGGAAGGACAAAATTTTTTAATTCAGAAAATTTCAGACTCAGGATAAAATATGGAGCAAATCTCTATTGCACATTGTGTACTCATTCAGCATTTAGGATTCTTGTGAGTGTTGGAAGCTACACATGAAAAACATACAGGGTACATCTAGACTACACGCTTCTTTTGAAAGAGATCGTCTAGACAGCTACAACTTTTTTCGAAAAAGCAATCCGCTTTTTCGAAAGAGAGCACCCAGGCAATATGGACGCTCTCTTTCAAAAAAGCCCTATTTGCAGTCAAGAATATCTTTTTTCAATAGAGCTCTTTTGAAAAAAAGGCATTCTTCCTTATAAAATGAGGTTTACCATTGTTGGAAAAACTGCCGCAGGCAGTCTAGACGCAGGTGAAGTTTTTTCGAAAAAAGGTCACTTTTTTAGAAAAAACTCTGTAGTCTAAACATAGCCACAGTAACAAATCTATAGAGCAGACAAAGCATGAAGATTATTGATACAGCAATTCATGAAATCCTGAGTTAACCTTCCCAAAACAAACATCATGGACTCTGTGTTACTTTTCATGGGATAAATTTCACCCCAAGCAGTAGGGTAGTGCAAGGGCTATGCACCACTTAAATACACAGAACAGGATTTAAGTAGTGAACAGATTTCTGCTGGTGCTCTACACAATGGTGAATTTCACCCATGGAAAACTGCAAAGGCTCTGAATCATGAGCTATTTGGTTAGCTCTAGGGATTCAAAATCAAATTTAATCAATTAACTCAGCAATTCCCAACCTCTTCCAGATGGGGACCCATTTTGACAATTCAGGAAGACTTGGTGACCCAGGGCAATTCAGCTCTGCTTCCTGCTGGCCAGTTCCTGCTCCGGATCTTCCCTGGCCAGCCCCGCTGCACCCCCCGCCAGCCCTGCTTCCAGTGGCCAGTTCTCACCTCCTCCTCCTCCTGAGCTCCCCCAGTCAGCTCCGCCCCCACCGGCCGCCCCTCCCCCCCGATATCCCACAGCCAGGCCCGTTCCGCCCAACCTCCCCCCTCACCGACCAGCCCTGCTTCCCGTCGGCCCCCCCATCTCCCTCGGCCAGCCCCATTAGCTCTGTTTCCCACCCCACCCCACCCCGGCCAGCACCGCTCCCCTCCCAGCTGGTCTCCTGCCCCACACACACACACAAAGCGTGTCAGGTATTTTTTTTTATGACTACCTGGTAACCCTACCTGCTGGTTAATCATATCTGGTAAGCATCCATTTAACCACTCACATCCCAAGCTAGATTTTTAAATCCTTCATGCATTCCAAAACATTATAGCAGTGGTTCTCAACTCACAGCCCAATGAATGCACAGCTGCAACCCCATCTCAGCTGTGTGCAAAATGCTGGAGGTGGCAACCCTGCTGCATGGCAGGCTTCAGGCTGCTGTCTGTCCCCTGGTCCCATATGTTCTCATATTCCTGCTGAGACAGTTAGACTAGTGGCATACTCTGGATTTACTTGGGACCTTGGTAATGACTCATTGTTGGTAACCAGCAGAAGAGAGAGGAAATCCTGCTACTATTCCATCTATCTTCCTGTACAAAGGGATGAAAAGTGGCCTGCAGAGTAATTGAGGTAGAAGAGAGGTTTAGAAAACGGCTTGCCAAGAGGACCACGGAAAGACCATGGATTATGATATCAAAATATGAAACTGTAGACACAGTGCCCCATTAAGGACATTTCCTGCTCTGTTTGTGCCATTCAAAACATATTTTTAATACAACTGAATAAAACTGCTAGGTGTCATGCTTAGTGTTCACTTTCTGAACCATTTGCAAACTTCAGACCACGTCCCAGAGATCACAATCTATGCTGCTGGCCCAGAAGTATCCTATACAGCGCTGGCAGCCAGAACAGCGAGCAGCTTTATTTCTAACCATTTACACATAATTTTACCCATTTCCTCTCCTACTTACTCTCCCTAGCTCTTCAGTAATTTTCCTTCTCTGATTACACAAGTTGCCTTCAATAAAATAAAATAAAATAAAATAAAAATAAAATAAAATAAAAACCCTTGAGGTTTTTAAGTCCCGGCTTGACAAGGTCCTGGCTGGGATGATTTAGTTGGGGTTGGTTCTGCTTTGGGTAGGGAGCTGGACTCAATGACCTCCTGAGGTCTCTTCCAGCCTTAGGAGTCTATGATTCTATGAAATGTTCATTCTCTGACAAGAAGCTGGTTTTGATTTCTATCACCTGAACAGGATTGTTCAATAATTAGATCTTGTGCCACAAGAACATGTCATAGCACTTTGGGCCAACAAGATGGGTAGAGTGAATATACTGTATTTTACAGCATACCAGCTCATTGGTTCTTGTGTGCCATATTAATCTCAGGTTCATTTGCATTGCTTTTCATGACATTTGATGCATGCTTGGCCATGTATGCTTCAATTACATTAGGATGCTTAATTTAACTTCTATTACATCCCTCATTCAGATCTACATAGCTACTCAAAGATTTAGGACACTGAATTCCAGTATTTTGTGAGGTCATCTGGATTTCAGTACTGGGTTGCAAAGGGCACTGACCATTTCAAATCCGGCCAACTAACCAAACAGTTGAATGATGGAAGATGTTTTTCTTTGTTAAAATTTCTTCAGACAACCAAAATCTTACTTCTTTCCTAAAAAATACTTTAAACATTCAGGAAGTTTATGAAGAAGCTGATTTCTGACAGGCTAAAAACATACACAATAGTTTTGTTCTTTAAGTCCATCATAATGCAGCTAGTCAGTGATACAGAGACTAATTGCCAGTGTAAAGCAGTAACATCCTTCAGACGAAATTATATCTACATCAATCATTGGCCTTTTCAGAAATAAAGTCACTGAAGTAGAACACTGCTGCACAATCCTTTCTTTCGGTTCTGAAAATAAACATCTTGGCTTTTGTTTTCCATGTAAGTGCTTTGACTTCTTTTGCCCATGTCAGGAGAGACATAAAACTTCTGTGACAATGTGGGGGGTTTTGTATGTGTTTGTTTTATGTAGATTCCACTGTGGTCCCTACAAAATCTCTTAGGCTACATGCATATTGCAGCACTGCTATATTCTCTCTCTGCTAAGGATCAAAACTATAGACTAGTGTAAGATCATAACTATCTTCTGCTCCAGTAACCCATGCAACTAGTAATGGAGGAAATCTCTCTCTCTCTCTCTTTCTTTCTTCTCTCTCTCTCTCTAAATATATATTAGATTTGTAAAGTTTACACCATATCTGACTAGCTCTTTACCAAATAATTGTCCAGGGACTTGTGCCTTCTCAAGTTACCTTGAAACACTAACCATTTCTTGACTTATCATCTCGCATTGCACAACATGAAGTTTTTTATTGGAAATAGCATCTTTCATTCCTACAATTTTCTGTAAACAAGAGGGATACATTTGGAGATAATGAGACTGATTTTGGCATGATTGCAAAGCTTTATTTTTAAGACAAATATTTGAAGAAAACATGTGCGCTGAGAAACATTGGTGTGTATTTGTTCTGAATTATAAGTATAGAAATAAAGACAATATGTTCCAAAACAATTAAATACAAAAGGAATCATATGTAGATGGCACAAACATGACACAGCCAGTCTTGAAAGGAAAGATTGAAATAAGGAGGTCATGAGTATCAAGAAGTTGCTGGGGGGAAAAAGTGCCAAACACACAAGAGCACTTTGCTCTGGAAACAGGACAGATGGCCTCCCTCTCCTTTCAGCAGAAGACAAACTTTTTTTTTTTTTTTTTTTGGTTTTCATCAAATTCTAAACTTTACTTGGCAGAAATCAAAAGGTTATCATTCTGATTCTATTGCTTCTTAGTCATTAGCATTCTCACACACAATGTTGCCCAAGAGCAACCAATTTTTAACCCCCCTTTTTTGCGCAAAATTCTCTTTTGAGTGATGTAGCCATTTTTTCTCAAGATTCAAATGAAAATTCCAAGATTTGCAGCATATTGCACCTTCTGTGGAAATGAAAGGAATGAATGATGGTTCAATCCAAATGGCTATGAACTGCAGTGTGAAAGATGCTTTCACTGCTTTTCCAATCAAACAGCTTACACTTAGACTGAATTCTTCAGGACAATGATGTGCCTTTCTATGTGCGTGAATAATCTAGCACATTATGGTGGTGTAATGGACAGAAGGAGAGCTAATCAGTACCTGGTGACTAAGAGGTTAAACTCAGGTAGCTGGCAAAGGTGACCAGCACCTGGTGACTAAAGCGAGGTCTAGACTACAGGGCTTTATCAGAAAAAGCTACGCAAATTGCACTCTTCAATTTGCGCAGCTTTTTCCAAAAGCTTTTCCAGAAAAGGCTTTTCCGCCATTTGGCCCTGTCTAGACGGGGCCAAATGGAGGAAAAGCCTCCTCTTTCAGCAGAGCCCTAATCCCTTGTGGAATCAGATATACAGGGCTCCACAAAAGAGCACATTTGCTCTTTTGCGAAAAAAAGCAGAAGAGCAAACGTGCTCCCTGGACGCGGCGGGGTTTTTCCGGGATACCTCCGGTATCCTACAGAAACCCCATAGTCTAGATGTAGCTTAAGGGGTTAAACTCAGGTAGGTAGCAATTGGTCTCCCAGGGGGCCAGGAGAACCAATCGAGATAAAGTGTTAAAATTTGAATTGGATATAGATTCCTTGCTTGCTTTCTTTGTGTGGGAGAGAAAAACCAGGAGTTGAGACACACAGAATGATTTAAACCCAGACAGGACTACCATTTCTCCAAGAAATTTGGGGAATGGGAGTAAACTGAACAAAGAGAAAATTGGAAGCAAGTAAGGGGAAAAGTGAACCTAGCAGCATTCAGGGTAATTTTTCTTTATTTTGTGGTTTGGTTTGAACCGCTCTGTGTGAATCTATGCCTCCCCTCCCCATTAACCTTCTAGCATTATGCCCAGAGAATTTTCTCTGTTTTAATTTGTTTTCCTTAGTGGTCTGTAACATCTAGCAACCAAGTATGCTTTATCAAGTATGTATTTTGTTTTGTAATAAAAAAATCACTTTTTTAAGGTGAGGATTTGATTCTTATGTCCTGGAAGGTCTGTCTGTCTGTGTGTATCTGCATGCCTCCACTGGGAAGTCAGATACTAGAGATTGCAGCTTGTTTTTCTCTTTTCCTTTTTCAAGCTCTTTTGGGGCAAAAGAGCTTGGGGTACTCCTGGGGGTTTGTTCAAGTGTTCACCTCTGGTTTTAGGGATAAATCACTTGATGGTGGCAGCTTGTTTGTTTGTTTGTTTGTTTCTCAGAGCCAGGGAATCTGCAACTCCGGGAAGTTTTGGTAACCAGTGCCTGTAGAGGCAAGGTTTTTAAATGTGCATCTGCACCTGCATCCATATCCATAAAAATGAGGTGTGGGTATCATGATCCATATCTGTCAATATGGAAACTTGGGGATATAAAGCAGATATCTGTAAATTTTCGGGGTTCTGAATACAACATTTTTATCCACATCTTTATCTGCAAAAATGAGCCGTGGATGCAGATACCCATGGATATAAAGCGGATACCTGCAGCTTTGCAGGGCTCTAGTAGTCAGTCTTGTTTGGCTCAAAGGAGACATGGACAGCAACAGCAACTTGTCTCCTGTTATCAGGGACAGAGTGCTAAAAAAAATTCAGTTTGTCGGTAAGCTTCCAACCGTGAGCAAATTCCTTCCAACCATTCCATCCACACCCCCTTTCGCCCAAAAGTCATATCTCCAAAATGTCTGTAAAACCCGCTACCATTAACAGATGAGCGGCAGCTTAGTCATGTCACCAAGCTGTTCTGCACAATAATTAATAGGAGTCTCATATTTCTCAGGCTATACTTCCAAGATACAATATCACTCTTGATAATATTTCATGAACACTATAAAATTAATGTGCTAAATATTTTTCCTTTTTTAAAACACACAACAAAAAGCAACACAAGCTTCAAGACACTTGATTACAAAATATATGTATATGACAGATATCAGCAAGCCTACAGGAAGATTCCTGCTTCAGTATTGTATGCAGCCCCAATAAATATTTCAAGGTTTTAAATGCAATCTTTGCAATAGAAGAGTTTTCATTTGCACAAGTGCCAGAAGGAAGCAGTGAAAAGCAGACTTAAAAGCAAAAACACAATATCTTCCTGTAAAACTTTAATTGGAAAACTGACACTATATAATCTGTACATCGTTGCCTCCAAGCTGTTGTTAAAAATTAAAGCTATATCAAAAAATCTGCTTTGTTAAATTAACACGTTATGCATACCAGACATAATCTGTGCCAGGAAAGGAAATAGCTTTGAGTCAGAAACCCATTGACTGTTATGGTCATCATTACAAGGATCGGAGTCCTGCAACAAGAGCAGACAAAAGCAGAAGGACACATCCCCTCCTTGGTATGTATTATTAACACACACTCTTCCCCCCTTTTGGTAAACATCCAGTAGCAAATAAATGAACAAATGACGTTCTGTTATTATAATCAACATGCTTATAAGTCATAGATCACATCATGTGATCTCACAATAAAGTAATAATATCATGCAGCTCTTGTACTGAACTTTTTAATCAGTAGATCTCAAAGCACTATACAGAGGAGATGTCATTGTCCCTAATTTACAGGTGGGGAAACTTAGGCGCAGATCAGTGACATGACTTGCACCCAGCAAGCGCTTGCTCTTTAAAAGAGAACAATTGTCCATTTTACATCCGAGATTTGCAGCAGAGGAGAGGCTTTTCACTATCTAGTTGGAGATGTCGCATTACACCATTCCTCTGTTTGGTGCATAACGTCTTTATGATTTATGAACAACGAGTAGTCCTGTGGCATCTTAGAGACTAAACCCACTTTTTCAGATGAGATGATCTGGAGATCCAATGATTTATAGTAAACCAGTATTCCATTGCCCACTCTGCATAATCAGCCTTGGACAATGGACTTTCCCCACAAGGTGGAGTGGATAGAGAAGCATTCAGTGCTCCTAGCAGCCAGAATGATGTCCTCAGTTTCTGTATTTTAATCTCCAAAGGTTGATGCCAAAGTTACCACTCTTTGAATTAGGACTAAACCAAACACATCTGAGAGGCCACCCCACCTAGACAGTGCCCTGGCACTCCCCCACCCCTGCTGTCTGCTGTCAGCCGTGCAGAGTTCCAACAGTGTTATTTAAAGGCCTGGGGCTCTGGCCACTGCTGTCATCACAGTAGCAACCAGAGCCCCAAGCTCCTTAGAATCACCAGGCCCTGGGGAAATTGCCCCCTTTATGCTCCCTACCCCCAAATTGGTATCTACTTTACAACAGGCTACAAAAAAGTACCAGCAAAGTCAGTACAAACTAAAATTGGATAGACAATGATTTGTTTATATTGCTCTGTAAATATACAGTGAAATGTAAGTACAGTATTTATATTCCAATTGATTTATTTTATAATTGTGTCGTAAAATGAGAAAGTAACCAATTTTTCTTGTTTTATGCTGTGACATTTTTGTATTTTCATATCTCATTTTGTTAGTTTTTAAGTGAGGTATAACTTGAGGGGACACAAGACAAAACAGAGTCTTGAAAGGGGTACAGTAGTTTGGGAAGGTTGAGAGCCACTGTTCTGGGGTATGTTAACAAACCCACTTGCTATCAGCAGACAAATCGCAAATCCTTGTGGAAATGAGAGTAGAAACCCCACTTTTCCATTCTAAAAGCACAGTCTTATCACATGAGCTAAAGGAGAACTTCTTCAACTAGCTGGAGTAGGTGCCTTTCCCTGTCTATGTGCACCACCCTACAAACAAAGCCTTTATATTACAACCAGAGGTAAAAGTAAGCCGGTGAACCCCAGTGTGGCACAACAGTAAGGGTATGTCTACACTAGCCACCCTAGTTCGAACTAGGGTGGCTAATGTAGTCATTCGAACTTGCAAATGAAGCCTGGGATTAAAATATCCTGGGCTTTATTTGCATGTTCCCGAGCGCTGCCATTTTTAAATGCCCGGTAGTTCGAACTCCCTACCCACGGCTACACGTGGCACGGGTTAGATAGTTCGAACTAAAGCCCCTAATTCGGACTACCGTTACTCTTCCTGCAATGTGGAATAATGGTAGTCCGAATTAGGGGCTTTAGTTCGAACTACCTAGCCCGTGCCGCGTGTAGCCGCAGGCAGGGAGTTCGAACTACCGGGCATTTAAAAATGGCGGCGCCCGGGAACATGCAAATAAAGCCCAGGATATTTTAATCTCAGGCTTCATTTGCAAGTTCGAATGACTACATTAGCCACCCTAGTTCGAACTAGGGTGGCAGTGTAGACATACCCTAAGAAAGTGTTGGCTGGGAGTGGGGCCTTAATCTTGTCTTAATCCTCCCTCCCCCGGCCTAAAGTTGAGCCCAGCAGCCAGGAAAGCACTGGTGACAGCCGGACCCCAGCATGCGTGGGCAGGGCTGATGGCAGGCAGGAGAGCACTGACGCATGCGGCAGCTGGAACCCAAAGGGTGGTGGCAGTACCAGCTGCAGAGCCCTGGGGAGGGGACAGGGCTAGCTGCAGAGCCTAGGGGGGCAGGGGCAGGACCGGCTACAGAACCCCAAACATGTAGGGCCAGCAGCCAGGATCCCAGGCTGCTGGGCTAGGATCCTAGGGGTTCTGCAGCACTCCGCCTACGTCAGCTGCCTTCCCAGGACTAACAATATTCCCCCTACAACTCCCATTTGGCTGGGAACCGGAGCAGGGTAGGGTCACTCTGCCCTGAGCCCTCACACTCCATCACACATTGTATTCCTTTGGTATATATGGTCATGCCAATTCTCTTCCAGAATATGATCTGAGGAAGTGGGTCTGGCCACTATCAAACCATCTTGTTAGTCTTCAAAGTGCTACATAGTTTTTCCTTTTGTTTTAGCAAGATCAGACTAACACGGCAACCTCTCTGTTACATTTCTTAAAGGTGCTGTTGTATCCCAGCCCCCTAACCCTGTGCCCTGACCTCCCCCTCCAAAGAGGGTGGTTTGTAATAGGATAGTACCTGTAAGAAAATTAAGTTACTTTCACCCTGACTTTACCATCCAGATTTTCAGAAGTGGCTGGTGATTCTGCCTGCCTCAACTTTTGAATGTTCAACTGGGAATTTTTAAGATGCTTGATTTTCAAAATACATGGAGCATGATTCCACTAAAAAAAGGTCCCTTTGACGTGTCTTAAGTTGGTTGGCTGAAAAACTAAAGCACTCAGAATCACTTTTGAAAGGCTTAGCCATAATGTTGTTAGGTTTGTTGGCCTTCTTTATAGCTTTGTTTTATGTGACAGTTTGTTAAACATATTTTCTGCACTGTGAATCTTTTGACTCTACTGTTGTCCACAGTGGCAAAGCTGGGTTAACAGTTTTGAGCCTTTAAGATAAGTAAAATTTCCCTTGATGTTGTAAGCTCTTGAGGTGGTTACAGGCAACCGCTTCTGCTTTTTGTGATGTCTTCTCAGAAAAGAGCACACATAATTTTATCAGCCTCTGGGGTGACCATCAGATAACCAAGTTATTCCTGTCTGAACCACTCCACACGTCTCAACCTTCCTGTCATTGGAAATCCACAGTGCAACCAAGGGACCTGTCTCAACCACATAGCTCGCAGCTTAACTGATTAAGCAGGTGGGAACTGATGCCAGCTCAGCTCAAAGTGTCTTTCTCTGCTAACCAAAAGCTGGCCACAAGCTGTACAGAGGACTGACCGCAGATATTGCATGATAATGAAACAGTTTTGGTGAAATTACAGCTTCCTGTTTGGACGCTTTTACAACCATATGTCAGGCTGGAGTGAATCTCAAGCAGGAAACGGACTTAGTTAAACAAGCTGCTAGGATCCTCACATAACATACATACATTGCAGTGGCGTTGTCAACAGGAACCATTTATCACTCTCCCTCATACACAACCTTCTAGAAATTAACTCAGCTAGGGCTCCTAAAAGAATGCCAGCAAGTCCTTAAGGGTGTCTGAGTGGTACTGTTTGAACACACCTGTGGCCCCTTAAAGAGTTCACAATGTCAGTTATGTGGCAGTTCATGACACTTCAAATGTCATTGTAACACTCAAGAATCTCAGGTTTCACGCCACTTTCTCTGAAAATGCAGCTTCCTATCATTTGGATGAAAATCTTGTAAGGACCTTTCGCTTGCTAAGAAGAGCTGGTTGAATATTGGGGAAAAGGTGTTCTGTGAATTGGAAAATAAGGTTTGATCTGACACTGACTGTGATCCTTGTCTATGTGCTTCTATCAAACACCCGAGTGCTCAATGTTTGCTAGCAAGAACACTCAGGAAAAAATATTAATCGTAAGAATGAATATTCTCTGAAGGTACCACAGGGCTGCTAATTGTCTTTCTGAGACTATTCTTAGAAAATGAATTTCAGACTGTTCAAGCGATTGGCTAATTTCAAATTCACATTGTATTTGGTTAATTACTTGAGGGCCTGATCCAATGCCAACTGAAGTCAATAAAAGGACTCCTGCTGCATTGTACCATGCCTTAAATCTCCTAATCATGACACAGGAACAATAAAACATAGGTTTTAAAACAGCCCCACTTCCAAAGTTCTAACAATGAAGTGTCACAATGAGCTGTTCAGAGAGGAAAAATCAGTTCACCAAGTGCAGGAATAATTCTGAAAGATTAATAAATCAGGTTTGCAAACAGAGAGGTGACAATCTATAAACAGTTTGTATTATAATTATAAGCCATTAACAATTTACTCAGCTCTAGCTGTTAATGATATAGGGCCTATGAGAGACAGTCAAGCAGTTTTGATCCATTGCAACAGAAAGCAATGGTATATTATACACATGCATACAGCTCATTATACCATTTTCCTTGTCTCCTTACCACATGCCCTTAATTACTACTACGATAATGCACCATCATACAAAGTAATGTGGTGTACAATGCTATAGCAGCCTTCATTTACAAGGCTCAGGGTGTTATACCTTGGACAAAGGGATAGTGAACTAATTATGAAGTTCTTAAAATGTACTGGTTAATAAATATTAAGGCAAGAAGAGATCATTATGATCAGCTCGTCCTATCACCTAGGCCCTGTAATTTCTACATCAAACCTATAACTTCTGTTTGAACAAACCTTTGCTGTGTATATGCCACATGACTTCAGCTGGCATTTCCAGACGACACCTAAGGCCTCTGTACTCCTGCCATATTCCATGAGAGCTACAAACGTTGTGAAGCTTCCTCAAAAAAATAGGTAACCCATGAATCTGTCATCCTCCAAAAAACTCCTCACAATACTATGAATCTGGATCACAAATACACAGAAGCATATGAAGTAAGTCAATACAAAAGGGGTAAAGATTATCCCTCATCATATAGCACAAAGAGAGACAGAAAACACAGAAGAAAATAAATTTAAAAATCAGATTAGGTTTCTCTAAAACCCGCCATCAATTGTGAGGCCATGTGCGATGTGCATTTCCTGATAGCTTATTGTTCTGCTGACTTACGCAGAAGTCTGTTACAACTAACTTGCAAGGAAAGTATCTGGAAGGTTTCCATAGAATAGTAAACTTCCTTAAAACAAAGCAGAGATTTAAGGAAAACATGAATAAATAGCTCATGGCATTCCCTTTTTCCCTGTCCCCATTCCCCACAAAAAAAAAGGGGGTGGAGTGCTGACCATTTCAATAATACAGTAATTCCTCATTTAACACTATAGATGTGTTTCTGAAAATGTTCGTGCTAAGCGAAAACATGCTATGTGGGGTCAATTTTCCCATTAAAAATGATGGAAAAGGTGGGGGTTGCGTTTCAGGTGGTGGTGGCAAAGTCAATTTTTTGTTGGTGCTGGGTCGTCAATGTCAACATTAGATATCTAGCGACACAACTCACCGCGGTTTGTTAAAACACAAAGATAAACACAGGAGTGAGCAGAGGAGCGCTGTGACCACGTGTATTCATCCACTCATGCATATTACCGCTGTTTTCACCAACTTATACTGCTGCGCGAAGTAGTCCGCCACTTGATTATTTTTGTGTTATTTCGGGGACGGTTGTGTTATTCGAAAAACAGTCCCTAAAATAAAATCGTGCTATTGCGAAAACGTGTTAAGTGGGCACATGTTATACTGTAGGGATAACATATTAAAGTATTAAAAATGATTCCCCAACTAAAAGAAGCATATAAGTGTTTAGATTTATTCTTGTTAAAGTTTTTAGATTTAGTGTTCTCAAGCTTGATAAGTGTTTAGATTTATTACTATTATTATTATTATTATTGTTAAGATTGTTAAATGTTTAGATTTATAATTATTGCCCCTCTAGAATATAATTTGTTAGGAATGTAATATTAGGTCATGTAACTTAAAACTGTTAAGAATATAATACTATGTAGCCAGAAACAGCTCCCCTCTCTGTGTCCCAGGGCACGCTCAAACTTTTGCAAGTGGCTGCTTGTCAAGCCACTGACTTTGCTCTGGGAGCCAAGCCCTGTAATTGATTAAGGGCATTGTTACACAATTGACGCCTGTTCTCTTCAAAGCATTGTGAACCAATTAACCCTAATCACAAAGTGAAACATTGTAACTATAACAGTAACTAACTCAGCACTCAGAGAAAGAATGTTTTAAGAAATGCCACACAGAAACTTTTGTAACTTTTTGTAACTACAACTCTTATATATGTAAAATTATTATTATACAAAATACTGTATGTGAAACATTAATTAGGGAATGTATGTAAGAGAGAGAGTGCTTGGACAATGAATGAATGGTTTGAGAGGCGCCAGCCTGAGAATGCATCAACAAAGGGCTGAAGAAGGCATCAGGTGCCAGTGCAACCAAAAGGTGTCAAGTGGAGAAAACCAAGTACTGGAGGTCCATCTTATGAGTTCACTGACAAGTACCTGACAGCCACCCTGGACATCAGCATGACGCAGCAATTCCCATAGACTGGCATAGGAAGAAATTCCTATAAGAACTGGACTTAAAGACTATGGAGTCAGAGTCCAAGGTTCTGCTGCCAGCCTACCAGGAGCTTCAGATGCGCATCTGATCAGGACTTTGCTCTCCACTACCATCACTTGTGTACAGAATACCTGGCCAGTACTCTGTCACAAGCAACTTCCAGGCTGGTAACTATAACAACTACACAGAACCTGAATGAATGGATGAATGATTGAATGAATGTTTATATATATAAGTGTATAAGGGTTAAGTAGTGATGGGAATAAGTAGTTAAACAACGTTGTTTGCTTCTATCTTTTCTTTATTCTTTATTATTATCTTTACAATAAATGTGGCTTTTTGCCTTATCCCCCTCATAAGATCCTGCTTGCTTTTATTGGTACAACAAAACAAGTAATTACTGTAGTTGGAATTTTGGTCGTATAATTTCAGTAGTAATCAAAAGCAAGTTTGTGCTCAAAACTGACCCTTAGGTTATAAAATGTATTTCCAAATAAAAGCAGAAGCCACAACATTAGTATGTATGAACCAGAAAAATGGTGAGCTGATAAAAAGAAGCTCCAGGTATGTGTATCTATGCCAAGAGGAGAATACTAAGCAAGGATAAAATAGCAGAAAATTCACACAAAATCAAAATAGGTTTAAGATTGCTGAATGTAGTTTTATAAGATCTCAATACTCTTGAATTCCTGTTCCCTGATTGGTTGAAAAGATGAGCATGCAGATGGAGTAAAATACTTATGATCACATCACAGCCAGTACCAGTGGAAAGCTAAACTGGTATTAGCCACTTCAAATGGTAAAAATTCCTCAAGAAATCAGCCTGGTACAACTGGAGTATTTTAATATAGGATCAAGAACAGCCAGCTTTATAGCATTGTAATTTCTATATATCTAGATCATATAACCAACATATACGTTAAGGTCATTCACCTTAATGAATAGGCAGATCAAAAGGCAAAACATTTTGCTTCATAGGTCACAATATTGCATTGCGGGGTCTTCCAGATGTAGGTGACACACATATGATGCAACAGCAAAGCACAAGGGAATGACAGAAATTTCTGCCCTTGCCCTGAATCTTCTGGCTTTCCCAAAATGAAATTAGTCCCTGTGTCTTATTTAACTAAGAGTTCTTTTATGGTTTTATTTATTTATTTATTTGCCATAAAACAGAGAAGGGCATAAGGGTGTTATTTCTGTCTCTAAGCAATTGCCAAGTTACACAGTCTGTATCTGGAATTAACCAAAAGAAAAGGGGAAGCCAGATCTCTAGGAAGGTGGCAAGTGAAAATAGTAGTAACAGCAGCACCCTGTACAGCTCACGATTTTGGCCTTTATCCACTAACAAAAAAGTGCATGTAATAGAAAAAATCCAGTCCCTACAGTCAGATCCCCCACTACCTCTTTTTCCCTCCCATCCAAGGGCTGAAAGATTCCCTTCTTCCAAGCCATTCAGAGCCAGGTAGACCTATGAATCATGGTCCACATTTTTAGATCACAGGCTGCTGTTTCCTTACAGAAGCCAATGAGGCTAAGCCAAATGCTTACATGACACCACCCTTCTTTTCCAGCTGCAAGCAGTGTAATTTCTCTGCTCAGGTTCATCTCCTGGTGCATGGAGTATTACCTTCCTCCTAAAGCTGCAACTCTGCATATCAAGGTGCTGTACATTTTTAATGGATGGTTAAATTGCAGTCAGTCTGCAATAGTAGAGGGAAATAAATTGTAGCCAATGTAGAACACTAGATTTTTTTCCCCGATGTGTAGCTTTTGAAACACTGTTAAATCTTTAGGGTGCTATCAGACACCTTCCAAGATGCGAGATATGACTCAGACTTTTAGCTGTCGTTTCCTTAGCTACAAAGCTGCACCTTGTTTTTTATTAAGAAGGTTATGGATCTGGTCCGGGAGATTTACTTCTGGCCTTTAAAATCAACCAACCAACGTATATAATTCGTAGGCTGGAGCAGGAAGGACGGATTCAGAGCAGGTGAAGCATATTGCAGTGCAGCAGAGAATTAAACAGCTGTTTTCCACTACAGACTATTCTGTGGTTGCTGAATGGAAAAGAACAACAGACCTGTTTGGGAACTCCCTAACAAAGGTTGTGTGTATGGGAGTGGGAGTATTTATTGAGCTACACAATTAAATAATCTTTATCTATTAACCTATCAACACACCATCCTCTGAGGCAAACACTACACCACTTTCCCCTTCACCCACTGTCTCTTACACCATGGCTAATTAGACCAACATAACACATCATCTGCCATTTCCTTTATTTTTGTGCCAGTGTTTTGGATTATTTCCTCTGATGCTTCTCTTCTCTCAGCATTTTAGGGTATAGGTTTCAATAAAAGCATATAAGATATGCGGTAAAACAAGCCGATAAATTCCCCTCACCATATTAATTTCCTCTGATGAACCCACCACAGCATGCATTGTAATAAACAGGACAGCTCTGCTTTTGCATTGTCCACAGGGATCGGGCATATAAAACTTTTGCCTAGGTGGTCATAGCTCAAACACAACCCTGTGACAGAATGAAATAAAATATCTAAAGGCCTTACTCCCCTACAACCGACACCTCTGTGTAGTAGTGCAAGATTAGCTTCAGATATGTATACTAGATCCTGATTGGGATGAATTGCTAGTCTGTTTTGTTTTGTTAACAGAAAGGGAACTAAGGAAAGACTGGAAATGGGGAAGAAGAGAGCATAGACAAATCATGTGCAAACAGCTGAAATGCAGAAATTGAAATACACTGATCTATTACATAAGAAAAATCTATGATACACACACAATGTAACTGCCTTAGGACATTCTTAATCATGAAGGTCCAAAATAAAGACCAGATCTTCTCAAAATCCTCTGTCTTTCCTCTTCAACAGAATGTAATCCTTTGCAGGTTGTCAAATTCAAGATGGATTTAGGACAGATCTTTATTCCAATATGCAGGGCTGCGGGCAGCTGGATTATTTTATGCAGATGTGCTGAATAGGGGGACTTTCTGGCAATGTGTTTGTATTACAATCATAGCTTTCTAGTCAGACTAAACATAGGATTCCCACCACCTCATTTCGGGGGGAAAATTTTAAAAATGTAGTAAAAATCAGAGAAAAGTCATATGATCCATCCCTCATGGGGATTTCAGAGTCTTGCCATGTCAGCTGACTACACTTGTATTAATGCTTGTCAGTTTATGTAAATCAACGTCATCCAATTATGCTCATATCTTTGAAACAAAGGGGTGCCCTTATGTATCTGTTATGTTGTCAATTTGCTCTGTGAGCCTTAGAGTCTCTGCCAATGCCACTGTCTTAGACTGACATTTAGCCAGCCAGCACCCATGGTACTTATTTATGGCTGTGGAAATGAGTGAAAATTTATTAGACTTTTCATCGTAATTAAAAGCAGAATGTCATTTAATAGAAAACAGATTCTAAGAGAAGAGAACTTTTAAAGAAATGGGCATTAGGGATGAGCATGGACTTTATTGTTTGTACAATTCAAGTATTTGAGATCATTTACTTTTTTTATTATTTTTTCAATGTTTTTTCAAAGACTACATATTCATGTGCCCAAAATGCTATGCATGCTAATTTACCATCCACATGTCAGTTCTCAGATTGTAGAAGTATCATAAAAAAGATGAGGAGACAGAACCTTAGTGAATTTAAGTCAACATACTTCCACTGAATTTATCTTGACATAGTAGAATGAATTCAAAGTGAAGTCCATAAAACAAACTCAGAGTACTTATTCAGCAATAAGGACTTGCTCGGGTTAATCCCAACACAAGGATAACCAGGTTCATGTAGAATAAAATGAGTGTGTCGAGAAACATAATAAAGGAAAACTGTCATACTTTTTAAAGAGTCAAATTGATGTGCGGTTTTAGTTCTGGACCTTACATTCCTCCTTGGCTCCAAGATGGGGGGAGTCTTATTTATTAATTTTTAAAAACAGGAACTTAGAGTTAGCCAATGAAATTAATCTTTCAGGGATCCTGTAGGTTAGAAGAGATTTTATAGCAGTGCACACACAACACAAATATTACAAAAGAATAGTCTTGGCATAGACTATTTCCCAAGGAGATATTTTTCATCCCTGTTTGAGTCTCAAGTATTCCTTCTCACGTTTAACACATAGCATCTCTATGTAATAGGTATTATTCTCCCAAGTAAGGAGAATTGGAGAGGAATGTGTTTAGAACCCCACAAGGAGCAAAATCGCATCCTAGATGTCTATCCTGGCATCTGCCTCCTCTGTCTGTCTTACTAGTACATTAATTGTTCAGGTTCAGGCAGGGGCCCTGAAAATACGGAAAGCAGCAGGCCTATATGGTGATATCCAGCAGATCAAAAGTTTCAACTCAAATTAATGGAGATAGCTCCAGACTATGTTCAATACAGGGTGCCTCTACTATAAGTCGCCCCAGGATACATCTGTTCCACACTAAAGTTATTGACACTGTTAGGAACTGATGCATTATACGTCCTCCTATTCCCTGCTCTTAAGTCGCGCATGCACCAAAAAAAAAATTGTGGAAGTCAGACGCAGGAAAAAATTTCCCCGCTTTAAGTTGTTTTGCTATAAGTCCAAGTTTTTTGAACGTATCTTGGACTTATAGCGAGGACGGCCTATATCTGTCTCATCCAGATCCAGATACCAAAAATCTGGAAACAAGACAAGGCAGGAAGCTCTTTTAAGCCTGGTGAGAAACCATCAGAACTTTAAAAAACCCCAACCTTTCGACTTATCTCAATCCTGTGTGATATTTTAAAATTGTTAGAGATAGACTTGTCTTACAACAAACTGAACCACTTTTATCAACAAAGTTGCCTGTTTTTGACTGGGTTTGTCATGCACTGAACAGCTTCTGAACTGGACACAATATATCGGAGATGGGTAGGAAAGGGGATTGCTGACAAGAGCGGTGTTTATTGATCTTACAGCTGCCTATGATGCAGTCTATCATTGTGGGCTCCTTGCCAAGGTATTAAAGGCAAGAAAGGACCACAAAGCAACATAGACCATGCTGGAGAACAGACAATCCTTCATGAACTTTCATCACAAACGGAGCTGATGGCAGCAACAGAATGATTTCCCACAATGTAGTGTCTTAGCACCTACTTTGTTCAGCATCTACACAAATGATCAGCCGACCTATTGTGGCACAAGTTGCTTTATCTACACCAGGGGTAGGGAACCTAAGACTTGCCTGGATCCAGCTCCTGAGGCTTAGGGCTCCCCGTAAGCACTGGGGAGCCTGCACTGGCACTCTACACCCCCTCACTGTTCTTCATGTGGTCCTAGAGCACACAGAATCTACTAGCATGATCAAAAGACTGATTTTTCTGTGGGTCAGTGGCTCCTGACCCAAAAAAGGTTCCCCGTTCTTGATCTACACTGATGAGCAGAGCATAACCCCACAGCACAAGGAGTTTAGCAAATTAGTTTGATGCTCTGGTGAACACATTTAATTTAAGTACTATGCAGCCAAATGTATGGAAACCCAGCAAAGATGCAAGTCAGTGTATTCCATTTCAAAAACTGAAGGTTCAAATGTGAATTGAACAACAATTGACTTGAGACAAAACTTACTCGTTATATAAATCCCTATCATTCTGCCTCTCCATCACATACTTTCCTTTAGAACCCACACTGATAATCTGCCCCCGAAGACTATCAAATAGTCGTGCAACTGCTAAGTTTTCATGCATTTACATGCCTATTCAATTACAAAATATCTAACATCTCTACCTGTGAGTGCAGCAAGTAAAGTCAGAATATGAAGCATTTCCTATTACGCCAGCCGCTTAAGCACAAATGCTCTTTCAGTGACCTGGCGAAGTACAATTGACCAATCGCCTGTGCACAGATGTGGCGGGAAGCAGTATGAGGACATGACAAGATGACAACTAGAGCATGTGAGAACATGGTATTGCAAAGTACTACATCTAGGTCAGTCTCCAGGGATTTAATTTCTGAACAGTAGAAAGCATATCAAAGAAAGTTCTGAATGTGGCTATAAGAAACAGAATCCCTTTCAGACCAAGGCATTCAGAGCACCAGATGAATAGTGGCAAGCTGAAACATTATTATGAATTTTGTGGTTTCTTCAGTTCCTTAAGGACTAAATTTCTTTCTCCAGTTTTATTTATTTATTACCTGAGTTAGACTCAATCCTGTCAGGTGCTATGTACTCTCAACTTCCGCTGACTTCAGTGCAAATTGAAAATCCCCAGCACCTGACTGGATTAAGCCCATCATTAGAAAAGAAGTTGAGGTTTAACATTGATCTAACACTTCCAGATAATAAGCTGTCGGAGAAAGAAACCAGAAGAGAAATTGAAAAAAAAAACAAAACCCACCACCACTACCCACAACACAAAAAACACTCAGCAAAAGTCTGACTTGAACAAAAGAGCTTTGTGGATTGATCAGAAGTTGACCAGCCTGACTGTAACAGACAGTAAAAAAGAGACAAATCCATAAGCTAAAACAGGGACTGTTCTACTTTGAAGCTTTGGGAAGCCAAGGATCAAAAACCAACAGGTAAGATTATCTTAGCAGAGGCTAACTATTGTTAAAGAGCAAGAAGCAGTCTATTAGACAATTGGATCCCACAGGGCTTTAAAGATGGTCACTAACTGCTTGGAAACCAGTTCTTAAAACCTCAGTACAATTTGATAGGAAGGACTCTGAGTCTATGCTCAGAAAGAATCCACAACAGATTGCAAGAATCAGGTATACGGACAGACATATGCATTCGTGGTTGCCTATAATATCCTTGGCTCTAACCTTGTCTGTGTAAGTACTTCACTCTTATGAGAAGTCACAACATGGCGGGAAGGGGCAGTGCAATAAATCACTATGAGTTTGGATGCCCCAGAAAAAGAATCATCTCAAGATCTCTCTGTAAGCCTTATGTGTTTTAGACATACCTTGACACACATGATCATCATATATAAATGATCTGGAATACTGGTTCCAATGTTCAAAGAAAGAAAAATAAAAAAAATATGTAATACTGACTAAATTTGGTGGTCTGCCAGGAATTTGACTAGACTGCACAAAATTTAATGTTTACAGCAGCATAGAGTAGGGTTGTTTCAGTAATCAACTAGTCACTTCTTCCCACCCTGCTGCCTCTATCAGAAAGAGGCAGCAACGGGTAGAGGGTGAAGAGGCGGAGATGTTTCAAAGCAGCAGTGCCATGTGGAGCCTGGGGCCAGAGCCTGGGTTCCATGCAGAGCTGGCGCTTTGAAATGCCTCATGCTGCCCGGGGTCAGTGGTGAGGGGGACTCCCCCACTGACCCGGGGCTCCATGTGGCACTGCCACTTTGAAACACCACAGGGAGCACGGAGCCATCAGGGGACTGCTTGAGTTCTCCACTGGCCCCGTGCTCCCTGCAGCATTTTTGCCTTTAAAGTGCAGCAACAGTCCTGCGGTTGTTTCTATATTTCAAAAGCATAGGCATCCTTATTGACTAATCGAATAGTCAATTAGCCAGTTAGTCTAAATTTGACATCCTCAGCATAGAGTGAAAATCAGCTGCCTTTGTTGCCAAGTGCGTGTTATTGTTCATTTAAAAAAAATCTCTTATTTCAGGACCAGATAAATGAAGAGCACCATCCTTCAACACTTTGTTTCAGTGAATACTCAGATACAGTTTGGTTCATTGAATCTGGGTCTGCTATATACTTTCAAGTTAGTTCTCTTCTGCATTTAATCCCCTTCTATTTCATAAGAGGAACAGCTGCACAGATGTGCTATAAATAAGCTACATGATTTATCTGAAGGGTTTTTTTTTATTACCACGTATTCCTCCTTCTGCCTCTTCCCCTTCTCCTCTGTGCAAAAATGAGTCAAGCACAATTTTACCCTAGGCATAATCTGTACGTAGTGCTCTACATTTCAAAAAGTTGAGGCATTTTAGCTGTGTTCCCGTAGTCCAGGGGCGAAGAACCTAAGGCCCGGGGGCCAGATGCAGTCCCTGGCTTACTGCCTCAGGGATTTCCCTAGACCCCCACTCCCCATGGGGGTGTATACCCCCCTGAATTTCCCCAACACCCCCCCCCAGTTTTGTGAACTAGTTACATGCCAATTTAGTGATTATTTGGAAATCTGAATTGAAATTGAAACATTAATATACACTTTAAAAGCAAATACAGTGTATGATAAGATATGTGTATCTGAAAAAGTATAATAGATTTGAAAAGTATGAACACAGACTAGCTTCCTTATACAGCTGTTGTTTTTTATGACAATGTCAGTGCATTCATTTTGGTGATGTTGGCCAACCTAATAATTTCAAATTACGATTTGTAAGCAAAGTCAAAATGATCCTAGTGATGAGCTGGGGGCTGGGGGGAAAGGCTTCAGGACCAGACTGTATTTACATTCACACCTAATCTACCTAGGTATCCAGCAAACAGAGCTGTGTTGCCCAAGTGATAGATTTTGGCTGGGGTTGGGTTACAAATCACTTGAATTGGGGGCGGGGGGGGGGGGGTTTGAAATGTTGTTCTTATTGTATGAGTAAAGGGCAGTAGAACTGTACTTAACCTGTACTGATTGAGGGCATCAAGAGAGAGGGTGGGGACAGGTGTTTTGCTTGATGGTCCTCTGAGTCACAAGTACTATTTGACCTGCCCCTCTCCACTGTTTAAAGACAGAGCTGATTAGGCTCCATATATAGTCTTTTGTTTTGTTAAGTGACCACTACAGCTGAAATCACTGATAATCAGGTCTAAGTGCTTAGTCCTGCTGTGGGGACAGTGTTCCTGTGGGTACAATGTTTTTGTGTAAGAGACAGCCCAGACTGCACTAGCAGCGAGGTTCACCCACTGAGAGCTCAGCTGAAATCACTGAGAGCTGGGTGGAACCTCAAGAGACCAACTCGCAGAGGTCACAGTGGCAGGTGGCAGCAGAAGGTGATGGCGGTGGGCCACTGGCAACAGAGCAATGGAGTGAATGGTGGCACAATGAAAAACAGCGTCCAGAGCGAACAGTGAGCAGCTGGAGGAACAAGCAAGGTGCCTTCTTGCCCCCCACCTGGGAGGTGTACTCACATGAAAGCACCTCTGAACTCTGAGTCTCCACTGACCAAGGACAACACCAGTGCGTGGGGTGAGGTGGAGGGAAAAATGAGGGACATGTTAAATAAACATTTGTTTGCTGGACTATATTTTAGTGACTTTGCTCCAGAATGCTAGATTTGTGACTGGGAATGGAAACTTATATAAATGTGTTTCCTAGTAGGCCAAGATTTTTAAAATGCATTATTTGCCAAGGTTGTTATCTCACATCGTTGCTATCTTCAGAGGTCATTATTTTAGGGAGCTTCTGTACTAAACATTTTTATTATTATAATTAATTTTTACATAAGAATGGTCATACTGGGTCAGACCAGTGGTCCATATAGCCCGGTATCCTGTCTTCTGACAATGGTCAAGGCCAGGTGCTTCAGAGGGAATGAACAGAACAGGTAATCAAGAGATCCATCCCCTGTTGCCCATTCTCAGCTTCTGGCAACAGGCTAGGGACACTCAGAGAGAGCATGGTATTGCATCCCTCCCCATCCTGGCTAATAGCCACTGATGGACCTATTCTCCAGGAATTTATCTAGTACTTTTTTTTTTAATCCTGTTATAGTTTTGGTCTACACAGCATCCCTTGGCAAAGAGTTTCACGGATTGACTTTATGTTGTGTGAAGAAGTACTGCCTTTTGTTTTTTTAAAACCTGCTGCCTATTAATTTCATTGGGTGACTGCTAGTTCTTGTGTTATGTGAAGGATTAAATAACATTTCCTTATTCACTTTCTTCAGACCAGTCAAGATTTTATAGACCCCCTATCATAATCCCCCCTTAGTCGTCTCTTTTCTAAGCTAAAAATTCCCAGTCATTTTAATCTCTCCTCCTGTTTCATACCCCTAATCATTTTAGTTGCCCATCTCTGTACCTTTTCCAATTCCAATATATCTCTTTTGGGATGGGGTGACCAGATCTGCACACAGTATTCAAGCTGTGCACATACCATGGATTTATATAGAGGCAATATGATATTTTCTGTTATGTGTTTTGATGTATTTTGCATTATCCTCATGTTAAATTTGCATTATCCTAACAAAACATTTAATTTATTCATATCTCTTTTATACGTTGCAGGTCAAAGTGAAAATGAAAAGACAAAAAACAATACAACAATTTTTCCACTCAAAGGCCTCAAAAACTAACCCAGGTGAGGAACACATCAAGAACCAAGAATATATCAACATGTCATCAAACATGGCTGTGGCATCATACTTTCTATTTAAGCAAGAGATACCACACACTACAAACTGGAGGCCAATCTTAAGTGCATTGTCACTTGTTCATCCTGAAGTTGAACACTGGTTCCGATCAAGACCAGCAAATGCTCACTATTTTTCTGCAAGAAACTCAGCTGACTGGATAGAAGCATGGAGTACAACAGTGAAAGACTCAACAGTTGAAAAAGTGAAAAACTCTCTCACCACATTTAAAAAATTTGCATACATGGCTGATGAATGCACCGATGCAAATGGGCATCAAGTATTAAGTCATTGTGTACGTTATCTTGATGTCAGTGATAAGTCAGTAGATGCATTTCTAGATGTTTAAGTTATAGAAAACACATCGGTTGCATCTGTGACAACCCACATCTTACAAGAGTTAAATGCTTGTCAGTTGGACCCCAAAAGATGGTTGCTTGTGCATTTGATGGAGCTGCAAACTTCTCTGGACGACATGGTGGAGTACAAGCTTTGCTCAGAGAAAAGTGTAACCCTAATTTCTCCTATACACACTGCAGAGGCCATCTACTCCAACTAGCACTAGTACGAGCTGCAGAATCTTCAAAAAACATTAAAAAAGCTATACATTTAATGTCTTCATTATATTCTTTTTTCAGCAAGAGTCCAAAAAGACTGAATATCTTGGAAAATATAGAAGATTCACTGGGACTGAAGTTCAAATTAGTCCATCCTAGGAAAACTGGCTGACTTTCTCATGAGCGATCCTTGGCTGTTGGCTTAAAATTACTCCAGCCGTTATTACTGGCTTTGGAAAGTACCTACCAAGATGGGATGGATCTAAGTAGTGAGGCTGGTGGGTTACTTTTGCTACTATGTTCAGAGAAGACTATTGCCATTCTCTCTCTTGTAAATCTACTGTTAAAAGCACTTGGGTCATTAAACAATGCCATCCAGGCATCTGCTACAACAGTAGTAGATCTTTGTCCAGCAACAGAAGCTACATTTCGATCAATCAGAGAGCTATCCATTGAAAAAGTACTGGAAGAAGCAAAGATTTCAGTCCAGAAGTTGACTAATGAAGGCATTTATATTGAATCCTTAAGTGAAGAGGACAAGAAGTGTTTGTTAAGACAACTGAAAAAGTTGACACAGACTTGATTCTTAAAAATCTACAACAGCGACTTCTAGATTCTACTCAACCTCAACATAGCTTTTACAGATGCCTGTCCTATAAAACACCAACAGTTGAATAGAGTGAGGCACTACCAGCAATGGGGTTGCCATTTGCTCAGGACAGAATAGAGAATTTGAACACAGAGTGGAATATCATACGACGAATGAATGAAGATTTGACTTCAACTTCTTTTTTATCATCACTAGTGGCTCGACCGGATCTTTGTGCTATGTTTCCTGGGAAGAAAGAAGTAGGACTTCATCTCTTGCTACTCCCAGTCACAACAGCTACAGCTGAGCGTTCTTTTTCATCATTGAATAGAATTTTGTGTTGTGAAAGAAGTCGCCTTCTGCCTGATCATGTGAATGAACTAATGAGCATATCAATTGAAGGAATAGAAGTACCGGACACATGAGAAGCCATCGAAGATGAACGCATTGCATTCGAGAAGTTCATTAATAGAGTTGTGCAAAATTATAGCAAGAAACCAAGAAGGATATAGACGTAGCGAACATAAGAACATAAGAATGGCCGTACTGGGTCAGACCAAAGGTCCATCTACCCAGTAGCCCAGTGGTCACCAACCAGTAGATCGGGATCTACCAGTAGATCTTGGAGCCTCTGACAGGTGATCCTGACTGGTTTGGCTGGGAGGCTATCAAGTGCCAGCACTTCAGCTGCCCCTCCCCACACTGCCCTGCTGCTCCTGCCCAAAGCCTCAGAACTGCCCTCTGGGAGCCTCCTGCTTGTTGCTCAGGTTGGAGGAGACAGAGGCCAGGGGTGCTGATGTCACTCTGACTCCCTCCTCTGTACCCCATCTTCTCAGAATGAGGAGGGCAGGGCTTTGGCAAAGGGGTGGGGCAGGGGTATTTGGGTTTGAGGTAGATCCCGAACTGACTTAAATTCAAAAAGTGATCTTCTACTTTAAAAGGTTGGAGACCACTGCAGTATCCTGTCTGCCGACAGTGGCCAGCACCACGTGCCCCAGAGGGGGTGGACCGAAGACAATGATCAAGAGATTTGTCTCCTGCCATCCTTCTCCAGCCTCTGACAAACAGAGGCCAGGGACACCATTTCTATCCCCTGGCTAATAGCCTTTTATGGACCGAACCTCCATGAAGTTATCTAGCTTCTCTTCAAACTCTGTTATAGTCCTAGCCTTCACAGCTTCCTCTGGCAAGGAGTTCCATAGGTTGACTATGCGCTATGTGAAGAAGAACTTTCTTTTATTAGTTTTAAACCTGCTATCCATTAACTTCATTTGGTATCCTCTAGTTCTTCTGTTATGGGAACTAATAAATAACTTTTCTTTATTCACCCTCTCCACACCACTCATGATTTTATATACCTCTATCATATCCCCCCTTAGTCTCCTCTTTTCTAAACTGAAAAGTCCCAGTCGCTTTAACCTCTTTTCATATGGGACCCGTTCCAAACCCCTAATCATTTTAGTTGCCCTTTTCTGAACCCTTTCCAAGGCCAAAATATCTTTTTTGAGGTGAGGAGACCACATCTGCACACAGTATTCAAGATGTGGGCGTACCATAGTTTTATTCAGGGGCAATAAGATATTCCGTGTCTTATTTTCTATCCCTTTCTTAATAATTCCTAAAATCCTATTTGCCTTTTTGACCACCGCTGCACACTGCGTGGAAGTTTTCCGAGAACTATCCACGATAACTCCAAGATCTCTTTCCTGATCTGTCGTAGCCAAATTAGCCCCCATCATACTGTACGTATAGTTGGGGTTATTTTTTCCAATGTGCATTACTTTACACTTATCCACATTAAATTTCATTTGCCATTTTGTTGCCCAATCACTCAGTTTGGTGAGATCTTTTTGAAGTTCTTCACAGTCTGCTTCTGTCTTGACTATCTTAAACAGTTTAGTATCGTCCGCAAACTTTACCACCTCACTGCTTACCCCTTTCTCCAGATCATTTATGAATAAGTTGAATAGGACTGGTCCCAGGACTGACCCTTGGGGACACCACTAGTTACCCCTCTGCATTCTGAAAATTTACCATTTATTCCTACCCTTTGTTTCCTGTCTTTTAACCAGTTCTCAATCCATGAAAGGACCTTCCCTCTTATCCCATGACAATGTAATTTACACAAGAGCCTTTGGTGAGGGACCTTGTCAAAAGCTTTCTGAAAATCTAAGTATACTATATCGACTGGACAACCCCCTTGTCTCCATGTTTGTTAACCCCTTCAAAGAACTCTAATAGATTAGTAAGACATGATTTCCCTTTACAGGAACCATGTTGACTTTTGTCCAACAAATTATGTTCTTCTATGTGGCTGACAATTTTATTCTTTACTATTGTTTTGACTAATTTGCCCAGTACTGAAGTTAGACTTACTGGTCTGTAATTGCCAGGATCGCCTCTAGAGCCCTTTTTAAATATTGGTGTCATGTTAGCTACCTTCCAGTCACTAGGTACGGAAGCCAATTTAAAGGATAGGTTACAAACCACAGATAATAGTTCAGCAATTTCCCGTTTGAGCTCTTTTAGAACCCTTGGATGAATGCCATCTGGTCCCGGTGATTTGTTAACATTAAGTTTTTCTATATGTTCCAAAACCTCCTCTAATGACACTTAATCCAGGACAGTTCCTCAGATTCATCACCCAAAAAGGACAGTTCAGATTTGGGAATCTCCCTAACATCCTCACCCATGAAGACTGGAGCAAAGAAATCATTTAGTTTCTCCGCAATGGCTTTATCGTCCTTGATTGCGCCTTTTGTATCTCGATCATCTAGGGGACCCACAGGTTTTTTAGCAGGCTTCCTGCTTCTAATGTACTTAAAAAACATTTTGTTATTTCTTTTTGAGTTTTTGGCTAGCTGTTCCTCAAAATCTTTTTTTGCTTTTCTTATTACGTTTTTACACTTGATTTGACAGTGTTTATGTTCCTTTCTATTTATATCACTGGGATTGGACTTCCACTTCTTGAAAGATGCCTTTTTGTCCCTCCCTGCTTCTTTTACACGGTGGTTAAGCCACGGTGACTCTTTTTTAGGTCTCTTACTATGTTTTTTAATTTGGGGTATACATTAAAGTTGGGTCTCTATTATGGTGTCTTTAAAAAGTTTCCATGCAGCTTGCAGGGATTTGGGTCTTGTCACTATGCCTTTTAATTTCTGTTTAACTAACCTCCTCATTTTTGTGTAATTCCCCTTTTTGAAATTAAATGCCAGGGTGCTGGACTGCTGAAGTGTTCTTCCCACCACAGGAATGTTAAATATTATGGTCATTATTCCCAAGCGGTCCTGTAATGGTTATCTCCTGGACCTGATCCTGCACTCCACTCAGGACTAAATCGAGAATTGCCTCTCCCCTTGTGGGTTCCTGTACCAGCTGCTCCAAGAAGCAGTCATTTAAGCCATTGAGAAGTTTTATCTCCGCTTCTCTTCCTGAAATGACATGTACCCAGTCAATATGGGGATAATTAAAATCCCCCATTATTATAGAGTTCTTTATTTTGGTAGCCTCTCTAATCTCCCTCAGCATTTCAATGTCAGTATCACTGTCCTGGTCAGGTGGTCGATAATATATCCCTACTGCTAAATTCTTATTATTGGAGCATGGAATTACTATCCATAGTGATTCTATTGAACATGTTGATTCATTTAATATTTTTATTTCATTTGATTCTCCATTATCTTTCACATACAGTGCCACTCCGCCACCCACACGGCCTGCTCTATCCTTCCAATATATTTTATATCCCGGTATGATTGTGTCCCTCAGATTTTCCTCATTCCACCAGGTTTCAGTGATGCCTATTATGTCAATCTCCTCCTTTAATACGAGGTACTCTAGTTCACCCATCTTATTAGTCAGACTCCTAGCATTTGTGTAGCAGCAGTTTAAAAATTTGCCACTGTTTATTTGTCTGCCCTTCCCTGATGCATTGGATTCCTTTATATGCGGTTGTTTGTCTGCTCTGGCCCATGGTTTGTCCTCTCCCCTCCTCTCTTTCTGACTACTTAGAGAATCTCTATCAATGGATTCTCCTCTTAGGGAAGTCTCTGTCTACGTGCTTCTCCGCACCAATCGGCTTTCCCCCATCTCCTAGTTTAAAAACTGCTCTACAGCCTTTTTAATGTTCAGTGCCAGTAGTCTGGTTCAACCCTGGTTTAGGTGGAGCCCATCCTTCCTGTATAGGCTCCCCCTCTCCCAAAAGCGTCCCCAGTTCCTAATATATCTAAACCCCTCTTCCCTACACCATCGTCTCATCCATGCATTGAGACTCTGAAGCTCTGCCTGCCTACCTGGCCCTGCGCGCAGAACTGGAAGCATTTCTGAGAATGCCATCATAGAGGTCCTGGATTTCAGTCTCTTTCCTAGCAACCTAAATTTGGCCTCCAGGACGTCTCTCCTACCCTTTCCTACATCATTGGTACCTACATGTACCACGACCACTGGCTCCTCCCCAGAGCTACACATAAGCCTATCTAGATGCCTCGAGAGATCCGCAACCTTCGCACCAGGCAGGCAAGTGACCATATGGTTCTCCCGGTCACCACAAACACAGCTATCTATGTTTCTAACGATCGAATCACCCACAACTAACACCTGCCTCTTCCTGACAACTGGTGTTCCCTCCTCCTCAGAGGTATCACTAGTGCGAGAGGATACCGCAACATCCTCTGGAAGGAGGGTCCCAACTACAGGATGGTTTCCCTCTGTTCCCATTGAATGCTCTGCTCCCCTGAGCCTTTCATCCTCCTTAAGAGCACTGGGACTCTCAGACTGGAGGTGGGACAGTACTACAGTGTCCCGGAAAGTCTCATCAACATAGCTCTCTGCCTCCCTTAGCTCCTCCAGTTCAGCCACCCTGGCCTCCAGAGCCCGAACTCGGCCTCTGAGGGTCAGGAGCTGCTTGCAACGGGTGCACACATACGCCACCCGCCCACAGGGCAGGTAACCATACATGTGACACTCGACGCAATAAACAGGATAGCCCCCTCTCTGCTGCTGGGCTTCTGTCTCCATTTTTCTTATGAATAAGTTTAATTATAAACTGGGCTTCTTTTTAAATGTCTGGAAAATAGATCATTATAAAAGTTATGTTTAAAGAAGATCAGACGTCACTAGCGCCCTCTAACCTCCCCTCTAAACTCCCTCTCAAAACTCCCTGTTAGCTGCTCCTGTTCACAAGCTCCCTGGTCCCTGACTCACTTTATAAAGCTCTGGTAGCCCCGCCCCCTGACTAAGAATCAGCCAATTAACAGAGGCTTCTAGATTTCAAATCTTTAGAAGCTCACAGCTTCCAGCTGCCGGCCACAGCACCCACTCCTTCAAACAAACAAACAAACCAACCAAACAGACAAACACAAGCTCAGCACACAGCAAGTAACCCCCCCACACACAAACACACACTACAGACAGCCACTTACAAGGGTCCTGTATTTATTCCTCCTTTACCTGGAGAACTCCCTCTCAAAACTCCCTGTTTGCTGCTCCTGCTCGCAAGCTTCACAGAAGGCTTGAGTAGCCAACTTTAATTTTAAAACATAAGTTAAATCTAATAAAATGGTCATGAAACATTTTTTCAGTTTTTACTATGGTGCCATAAAGCCCACCTTCTCGTCCCTCAACGGCCCTGACACACACCCCTGTAAATTCAAACATCCCCCCTAATTTCAATTTCTGGGGAAAACACATCTGGCTCTCGAGGCTCCAGGCTCTCCCCTCAGCATTGGAGAAACCATGCTGGCCCTCGTGCTGTGCCCCTGCAGGGCAGGAGCACACAAAAACTACTAGCCTGAGCCCTCCTCAGCCCCTGACTGATTTTTCTGTGGGTCAGCAGCCTCCATCCCTGCTATAGTCCATGTAATTTATCTTATTCATTATCACTGGTACCTAAACACATAGCAGACAATCAAACATATAACTCTAAGAAAACATTTTAAACCTCAGTGAAATCTAAAAGCTGGACAGGTAATCAGTGAGTGAAGTATTCCCAGAATTTTCAAGTCTACAAGTAAAATGTATGAAAGAGAATTTGCCTATCTGAAGGTGTTACCCCAATCTGTTTTTTCTGCCTGTAAGATACATATTTCTTGCTCAGAATGGCTGAAACCTGGAATGCCTGATTTCAGCCATGATCACATACTTGTTAAACTAAAGAAATATTGAGTAAATTATTACCCTCCAAAAACATGCTATCATTCCATTTTTCCTCAGAGAGAAAATACAGATTTGACATGCAACAGGAAAAGGACATGAAAAACTCATGGGTGCTTATGAGACAATCAGTTTGCCACATATACATATATGGTAAAATTAATGGTTGTGTGAAACTTTATGCTGAGCAGTAAAATCATAACAAACATGTTTCAGTCAATGAACTTTGCCGTTTTTTTCTGTTCACAAATTATCTGTGAACAAACTATGGAATTATCTGCCAAGCAATTTCTACCCAACAGTTCAGTCAAAATTTTGAAATTTAGGAGTAAAAATCCAGTCAGTCAGAGTTACTGGGCTATTCAGCAAATGAAAATTAGATACCCTTTAAAAGCTCTTAAATTCATTTTTCTACCGAACTTTAGATTCCCAGTTTGAAAATCTTGTCTTTAGTTTATAGTTTATATGTATATGACGCCACCTGAAGCATTTAATATTTGAAATGTTGGTGATTGAAGACATAGCATTCTATTTGTTCTCAGATTGCACAAGTTTAAAAACATCTTTGAATAAGGTTTTTGGGAAATGCTCATGATTTTGGATTTCTTGCCAATAAGTATTTCCTTACAAACCTGGAATTTATTTCAGCATTTTTTACAGTAAACTCATCTGCAAGGATAACTGAAAGAAGCAGGCATGAAAGGGTGCTGTGATGGATAGGAGAAATGCTGGCCAGCACCTGGTGACTAAGGGGTTAAACTCATGTGGCTAGCAAGTTTGTTGGTTGGGGAGGAGCGGCAGAAGAACCAATGGAGACACAGTGCTGAAATTTGAATAGTATTCCGATACCTTGCCTACTCTCTTTGTGTGATTCTAAGTTAAGAGCTGAAGGGAGCAGATGCAGAACTCAGAATTACCATACCTATAAGAAATATTGGACATGGGAGTGAACTGGGCCTTGAAGTATGGATCAGCATGGATCGTGAGTAGATGGAAAAGTGTATCTACTCACAATCAGGGTCTTTTTCTTTATTCACACACTTTTCTGTGTCAATCCATACCTTTCCTCCCACATTCACTATCTAGAAGTTCTTCCTAGAGATTTTCTCTGTGTTTTAATTTGTTTTACTCAGTTGCTCTATATCACCTAGCAACCAAGTATGCTTTATCAAATATATCTTTTGTTTTGTTAATAAAATCACTCTTTTTAAGATGATGATTTGATTCTTGTGTCCTAGAAAGTAACAGGGGGTATCTGTGTGTGTTTACCTACCTAACACTGAGGCTATGTCTGTATTACAGAGTTTTTGCAGAAAAACTCATGGAGCATCCACACATCTAGCGCGTTTTTGCGCAAGTAAACAGAAAGATCAGAGGGATTTTTGCGCAATTGGTAATCCTCGTTCTATGAGGAAGAATGTCTTTTGGTGCAAAAAGGCGTGTGTGGATGTGGAAAAGTGGTTTTTTGCACAAGAGGCGGGAAGAGGAAAAAGCATAGATGCTCTGGTGGCCATTCTGTCCATAGTAATCACTGCTTACTTGCAAGAGAGCATCCAGACAGTCTGGACGCTCTCTTTTGCAAAAGAGCATCACTTTTTCGATGTACTTTTGCAGTGTGGATGGTCTCTTGCGCAAGAAGATTTTGTGGAAGATCTCTTCCGACAAAAGCTTCTTGCACAAAAAGCCTGTAAAACATAGTCTAGACATAGCCTGAGTGGTCAGCTACCAGAAATTGCAGCTTGTTTTTCTCTTTCCTTTTTCATGCTCGCTTGGGGTACACCCAGGGAAGGAACTCAAGTGTTCCCTCCTGGTTTTTTTTTTTCAGGGTTAAATCACTTGATGGTGGCATCTTTTGTTTTCTTCTCATAGCCAGTGCATCTGTGACGGTTGAGTTTTTGTCAGCAGAGCCTATAGAGGCGAGGTATTTAATGTCTTTTCATAGAATCATAGAACCATAGAGCTGGAAGAGACCTCAGAAGGTCATCAAGTCCAGCCCCCTGCTCTAGGCAGGACCAATCCCAACTAAATCAACCCAGCCAGGGCTTGGTCAAGCCGAGACTTAAACACCTCTAGGGATGGAGACTCCACTACTTCCCTGGGTAACCCATTCCAGTGCTTCACTACCCTCCTAGTGAAATAGTTTTTCCTAATATCCAACCTGGACCTCTCCCACTACAACTTGAGACCATTGCTCCTTGTTCTGCCATCTGTCACTACTGAGAACAGCCTCTCTCCATCCTCTTTGGAACCTCCCTTCAGGAAGTTGAAGGCTGCTATCAAATCCCCCCTCACTCTTCCCTTCTGCAGACTAAACAGACCCAACTCCCTCAGCCTCTCCTCATAAGTCATATGCTCCAGCCCCCTAATCATTTTGGTTGCCCTCCGCTGGACCCTCTCCAATGCGTCCACATCCTTTTTGTAGTGGGGGGCCCAGAACTGGACACAATACTCCAGATGTGGCCTCACCAGAGCCGAATAAAGGGCCCCCATCTTCTGCACTCAGAGTGCCAGAGTGGGGAACAGTCCTGACAGGTGCAGATTCAAAATGAGTTAATTAAAAAAAAAAAAACCCTCTCCTAATATGCAGAACAATGCACAGATACAAAGTTTGCATTCGCATCCACATCCATATCTGCAAAAACAAGCCGCGGATATCTGCATCCAGATCCGTGGATGCAATTACCTGCAAATATAAAGCAGTTATCTGCAGATTTGCAGGGTTCTACACACAAAATGTGTAATCACATCCTTATCCACAAAAATGAGCCACGGAGTCAGATACCTGCAAATATAGAGCGGATACTCGCAGATTTGCACCACTCTATGAATATGGACAAAAAAGTGTATGGTATTTAACCAGCTCTTTCTGAAATCCAGAGGACCCACCCTGCACAGTAATTATGTACCATTTAGTAAATGACAGTGTTCAACAACATAAGCCATTATAGATATCAAGAGAATAGTGCACAAATAAAAGAAGTAGTGCCTCGAGCTTGTAAATGCTACTTTTTAAACATGCTTTCACCACGTCTGGCAAAAAAAGGGTAGTGCCAAAACACTGATTTAATGTTTAAACAAACAGCTAGTTCCCTGTGAAAATGAAATCTTAGCAATACATTAAGGACATCTCCTAGCTTGGCTAGTTTTGTTGAGTCAGTGGTTAGAAAATCTTAGTGCTGCCTGGGAGAGTCAGTTTCCAGGCTAAGTTTGGGCCAATGGGATCTTGGCAGTGTTAGAAACTATAGCCTTGGCCTTATGTTGGATCAATTTAGAACAGCATGATAGTCTTAAGGGATATGGTCAGCCTCAACAGCTGGTATATGGTGAGGCAGAAGGCAATTTAACAGATAAAATGACAACCCAGAAGGAAAAGCATCTCCAGCTCAGACTACTCATGATCTCAAAATACTGCTCTAGGATGCCAGTAGTTCTCTCCTCCCTTGAGAAGGTCTACATTGGGTAAATCAGACACTGACACAACAGGACAAAAGCAGTTTTCAGACAAGGAGCTCAATAATTTCTGAACATCGCTTATTAAAGAAAAAAATAGATTTATTTTGTCAGCCACAGACAAAACTGATCAATAATGTATTGGTTTAGACCCTTTTTCCATTCAGATTTTTAAACTCCTGTTAGGACCAGTGGAAAATTGTTTAATTCCCAGAGATAAAATTTGTGAAGGTGATTCGTTATTTTATACATAGTGCCATAAGCATGCATGGCACTGTACAGATGATATAGCCTAAAGAGTTTTCAGGTTAAATAGATCTTTTGTGTGTAATGCCTTAAGTAAACAATATACATCTGTATGTCTTGTCTTATATCACTTCCATACTATACACTCAGAGGTCCAGTGTTCAGATGAGTGAGTGCAAGACACATGATGTACAAATAAGTGCATCGCCTCTACATGGAGAAATATCATTGTTGTGCAGACAAATAAGTTGAAGAGTCTGCAAATGGCCAGTTAAACACCATTGTGGAACAGCATCTCCATGAAATTGTGTCTACCTATTTTTGATAGGGCTGTCAATGTGTAGTCGACTATATCAGTGGTTCTCAACCTTTTTTATACTACGGTCTGGCAACCCAGTCACAAAATGTTGGCAGACCAGTATCATTTTATTTGCACATTTGCCTATTCATCATGCAAATAATGAATATGCAAATATGTAAATAAATGTTACTAGTCCATAACAGATCAGAATTTGCAGATATCTACCACACTAAAAAAAAGTTCACAGAAAGAATTCCCATCTGTGGGGGAATTCCCATCAGGGTGGGCAGCCCTTTCCCTGGGGCAAATAGTACCTGCAAAGAGAGGGGTGCAGAGAAAGGCACCCACAGAGGCAGGGGGCATTTGCGGCACCCTATTCAGCAACTTTAGAAATTTTCTCAGGGGCATAGGAGTGCTACCACCAATCACCTCTGCCCTCCCCCTCCCCCAGCGAGTGGGGGAGCTGTTATTGTATCTCCCTCTCCTTCTGTACAACCCTTGCCCTGTGTCTCTCCCTTCCCCAGACAGGCTGCTCTTGCTCCTACAGTCTCCGCCCTTCCTCCCCTCCCCACATCCCCACTGTCCCTCCCTGTGACTCCACCTCAGAATTTCCCTCCATTGCACCCCTGCTCCCATCCGCCCCATAAGTTTCCCTTCAGCACTTCCTGCATCCCCTCTCCTGTAGCCAGTTCACACATCCCTGTTCGCCCTCTCCCACCTTATCTGCCGACACTCCTCTTCAGCCTCTTCCTGACCCTCCAACGCTGCACAAGCTGGGAACTGGAAGCAACTTCCCTGGGCCCCAGGGAAGGATCGCAGCCAGCTCTGCTGGGAGCAGCCTGGGGCCAAACTTTTCCCCTGCAGCTCTGGGGCACCAGCATCCTGAGCCTGGGAGGAAGGGAGAGGGGTCTCCCTTACCTACCCACCAAGTGCTACTGCCCTGGGGCAGGTGCTGGATAGGCTTCGGGTGCTGCCCTGGAAGAAGCTCCTGGGGAGCAGTGAGACCAGTCCTGCTGGAGATTCCCCCTCCCAGCTGCAGCCAGGGCTCTGGGTAGGGTTGCCCAGGGTTGCCAGGTGTCCGGTTTTCTACCGGACAGTCCGGTTTTTGAGCCCTCTGTCTGGTAAAAAAAATCCAGAAAATACCGAACATGTGCAATGTCCGGTATTTTCTGGTTTTCTGGCTGGACCCCAGACGGAAGCCTGGTGAGGGCAGGGAGAGTGCCTGGGAGGCAGGGCGCGATTGGCGCTGGGAGCTCTGGTTGCGTGTGAGGAGGGGCAGCCCGGCCCGTGCTCCTGCGCGCTGGTCAAGCGTGTGGTGGAGCCGCAGCCGGACTGACTCGCACTTCACCTGGACCCTGCACAGGACGGGAACGCCCTGGGATCTGCACGTGCCCAGGTCAGTCCTGCTCCCTGCCGCCGATTCGCTTCCCCTCCAGCTGGCCAATTGGTTCTCCCCCACTTCTCCTTGCAATCTTCCGCGACCAGCCCCGCTGCACCCAACCCCACCGCCACGTCTGCCTCCTGCCGGCCGGTTCCTGCTCCGGATCTTCCCTGGCCAGCCCTGCTGCACCCCCCGCCAGCTCTGCTTCCGGAGGCCAGTTTTGCCCTCCTCCTCCTGAGCTCCCCCAGCCAGCCCCACTCCCGCCGGCCGCCCCCGCCCCCAATATGCCCAGGCTAGCCCCACTCTGCCCGACCCCCCCCACCAACCACCCCTGCTTCCCATCACCCCCCCCCATTTCCCTCGGCCAGCCCTGCTGCCCCCCCATCAGCTCTGCCTCCCACCCCTCCCCCCCGTTACCCTCCTTCCTCCTGTCCTGCCCCACTCCCCTCCCGGCTGGTCCCTCCCCTGATGAAGTGTGTCCGGTATTTTTTTTATGACTACCTGGTAACCCTAGGGTTACCAGGTATCCAGTATTGAACAGCTCAGTATTTTGCACCTTCCGTCCGGTAAAAAAAATTCAGAAAATATTTTCTGTTTTTCCTGAGGCCCGGCTTGGGCACTCTATGGATGGCCACTTGGGACATGCTGGGGGCGGAGAGAGCTGCCCGGGAATTAAAGGGGCCGCGACTGCACAACTTTTCCTGTGGCTTTTTTTTTTTGCTCAACAGAATTTGTTTTCCGGTGTTTTTTTTGCAAGGGGTTTGGTATTTTTAGTGAAACTATCTGGCAGCTCTAGCTCTGAGGGCCCCGCATCAGCCCCCACCAGGACTCAGGGATCCGGCCTGGAGCCTAGTCCCATAGTCCCCGCAAGCAGCGGCTTATCAGTTAATCTTGTTGATTACATTCATTCCCCCCTCCCTGGCTGCCTCTGTGGGGGGGAGCTGGTGCCTGTGAGGAGCTGGCTTTAACCAGGCTACCCACGAGCACCGGAGCCGCCTGTCTCCACCCCCTGCACTACTTTCTCGGATAGAGAAGCAGCAGTGTGGAAGGTGAGGGAGTAGGCTGGGGCCAATACACATGGAGAGCCAGCTTTCAAGCCAGCTCCCCACACATACCAGCTCCACAGACCTGCCTGTCCCTCCACATCCCACAGAGGTAGAGGCAGGAGCTGGTGCTGGGGGGAGCTGACTTAAAAGCAGATTTCTCCCAAGACCGGCTCCGTGGTGCTGACTGTTCCTCCCACCTCCCATCCCCATCCCGCAGAGGCAGCAACGCAGAGTAAAAGGGGGCTCCTCAGGAGTGAGTCAGGGAGTACACTGGCTGCTGGCCCCGCCCCTAGGGACTATTGAATAGTCATGTAACTGCTAAAATTTTATGTGGTTACTTGACTATTCAATTTTCCAAAAGCTAACATCCCTAATTTTTGAACCTTAGAGTCTGTTTTGAAATCAAGTGAAATTTATTTTACCCTGATCAGTTATATAGCATAGAGTTTGAGGCAAGATAATTTTGCCTTCATTCTTAATAGGTTTGATTGAAGATTTCACTGCTCCTTTTAAAACAGAGGACTTCCATCTTTATTAGTGCATTAATTTAATTAAAATTTGTTTGGTGTGGTTTTGGGTGGCATATTTTCAAAGGCATAAGCGGTGGTTAAACGCTTATCTCCCATTGACTCTTCATCTTTGAAAATGTCCTTTTTGTTTCTTAATTTTCATTACCTAAGCAGCTGGAAAATAAACATGAAGAAAACAAAATTCAAGCGACCAGAAAATAGGCCATTCTGTGTTCTCTCATGTGCAGAAGGTGTCTCTTGCTAGAAACACAAGACAATACTTTGCTCATACCCAGACTTGACAACAGCAATTCTAGGCCCGCGAGCAGAATAGTCAATGGGCCCCCATACATGCACAAGCCATGCCTATGTAGATGCAGTCTGCCTGACAATTGGACAGTGCTGTGGGTGCATAGGAAGCTGCTGGCTACACTGACTGACACTCTCTTCTGGGTTTCCACATGCCCGCCTGGCTGCCTTTACTGCCACTGGTATCACTCCCAGCACATGTCTAGGTGCCATGTTCCCTTTGTCCTGTCTGTCAGCAGGCCTGCTCATTCTTTATTTTTCATGTTTTGTATTCTTTTAGTGTTAGTGGATATGCAACAAGAAATATAAATCTGCAATCAACAGCAACAATAATGAAAGAGGTAGCTATAAAAAGACTTACGGAATAGCCTCGTCCTGAAAGCGATTGAGCAGAACTCTGTAGGAGGAAACAATATGCCACAGTAAGTAAAGCGAGAGATTGTATGTAATGTAATCTAAGAGAGAGACATTGTGAGATTTCCCCCACCTCAATATATTTTGGGGGAAATTTTACAACTAAATCATTTCTTCGGTTATTTTCTAGCATTCCCCACACTGCTGTCCTAGTCACTGCGTAACAGAAAGAGCATTTCCAGGTGCTGGTTCAGAGACTCTTTAATACATAAATTGTGACAAACTACACAAATGCTACACAAATGTTACAAACTACACACGTGCCACTGTGGACAGTGCTGTCAGCAGGAGAGCTTCTTTTGCCAACATAGCTAATGCTGCTTGCAGGGGCCGGAGTAATTAGGCTATCATTAAACAGCTTACAATGGTGCTGCTACAGTGGTGCAGCTATACCCAGTAAACTCTATAATGTAGCCATACCCTAAGCCTGACTTCAAAGGATATTTCTTCACTGCAATCAAAAATATGACTGCAGCAAGCTCAATATACCCAAGGTAGCTTTGCTCCACCTACTGTGAATTATAACAACAGACATTTGACAGCACAGGTTAGCCTCTGACTGCAGAGTAGATTTATCTCAAGGCATTTGTGTTAGGTCTATCCTAGAGACTTATAGCAGTATAAGATGGTGGGGTGGGTTCTGGCATGGATTAGAAAATGGGGCGTTTACCTGAGGAGAGAAGGGCAGTGGGTTCAAGTACCATCCCGGCAGGGAACAGCAGGACAGCCAACCCCCAGGCTGCCCCCAGAATGGCACCAGGAGAGATTGTCCTATTGACATAATCCACCTCTGTGAGAAGTTACAACTAACTACATAGAAGGGAGAGTCTCTCCCAATTGACATAGGAGCATATTCACTTAAACACCACAGCTGCACTGATGTAGCATTTTCAGTGTAGACCTGCCCTTAGGAATCTTTAACTGGGGCCAGGCAGATTGTCTCATGGATTAGCTTAAGACCGTACAGCCACTCCTCCCCTCCAGTGCTCCCTTGTAAGATGAGTGCTTGGGCAGCCACCCAGGAGAGATTCAAGTGCCATTCAGATGATTAGCACAGTACCCATAGCTGTTCACATCTGGCAGTATGTGTTTCTGCAAGTGGTGCACATACAGACATGCCTTGGTGCAGATACAATTTATTCCACCAACAGATGGAAAAAATTAGAAGGAACACTGCTCTCCTCCCATGGAGAAACCTGCACGGAGCTGTGAGCACGGGCATGTATTTGGCGTGGTTCACCCCCATTCCTGACACTTGCCCCTTCTGTGGCGAGAGGGAGAACCTGGCGCATGTCTACCTCAAGTGTGCCAGGTTACAGCCCCTCTTTCGGCTTCTCCAGAACCTCTTGTTGAGGTTCTGGCTGCACTTCTCCCCTCACCTGTTAATTTACACACACCCCATCTGTGGCCCCACAAAGTCACGGGACCTCCTGGTCAACCTCCTCCTGGCTATTGCTAAGATGGTAATTTATAAGACCAGGGAGCAGGGGCGGCCCGTGAGCATAGGTAGACTCAGTGGTCGCCTAGGGCACCGCCGGCGTGGGAAGCCCAATGATAACGTCACGGCCATTGACGGCCGTGCAGGCGGGGCGCCAATCGCGCCCTCTGCCTGGGGCGCCAGCTGCCGCAGTCAGCCTTGGGCCGCTCCTGCAAGGGAGCAGAGGTTGGCCAAGGGAGGGGCCTGCGACTGTGGGGCCTATTTTCGTTCCTGCATCCGCTCACATATCCGGGCAGAGTTGCACTGGGCGGCGTCCGCTGGCTCTCTCGAGACCTTCGAGGGGCAGTGGGCCCTGTCCGGGGTTCTCTACTCAGTGTCCCCATCCGGTTCCCTTGTTTTAGCCCTTTGACCCTCACACCCGTCCCTGTTTTTTTTCTTTATTTGTCCCAAGTAATTACTTGGTTCTCTGGGCTCAGTGGACCCTCCACATAGGCTGAGGGGAGGTCCTTTAGATGTGATAACGCCCGCCCACCTCCCAGACTCCAATAGGCACAGCAGAGCAAACCACCTGCCAGTGACTGCATGAACCACCTCCTCTTCCCATTCTTCATTGCGGTATCTCCCTGTGAAAATTACACCAACAGCTTGCATAGAGAACCAATCATGGGAAATGCTCTGATCTGTCTTATGCAGCTTTAATAAGTTTTGTTCCTTCTGTGTACAAAGGCACCACGCATGTATGGTTGCTCCTCATTTCTTCTCTCTCCACCCCCTTCCTCTCCACCTTACTGTCCATACTTCTCCATGACTAGGTGCCTTTACTCCTCTCCCCAGCCACACACTACTCTACCACTTCTCCTCTGCTTCACTGGACAGACTGCCCAGCCATCTGGTCCTTTTGTCCCTCTGCATCTTGGGACATCCTACTGAGCTGTCTCACTGCCTCTATCAGTAGACTTCACTGTCTCTTTCTCTTTGGCTGACACCTTTCCTCCTCCTCATTTGTAATGGTGGACCTCGTAGAGGCAGCTAGGCTGATCCCACATCCTTCTTCCCAGCTCTTACACATCACCAGGCTCTTATTTGCAGTGAAGGATCTGTAGGCCTGTAGAAGCAGCAGGTAGCAGGGAAAAGGAACAAGAATTATGTGACCAGCCAGTCCTCCAGCAATAGGCCTGGTTTGAGGATGTTTTATAATTGCTAACCCTTGTAGCATTCCATGTGAGGTAGCTGCATTTTATTAATCCCCTTTTACACAATGGTAAGCATGCTTCTGCAAAGATTAAGAGACCTGACCAAATGACACTGCTGGTAGTGGCAGAGCCTACAGTAGAATTCAGAATCATAGTTACTCATTTCCAAAATAACCTAATGGTCGCTGATGCCTTGATATAACTTAGTATAGAAGCCTGAGAGAAAACCCATCCATTTTGTTCCCAGTCCTGCTAAAGATTTACTTTGAGCACTTGCTTGACAATCATTTACCATATTACAAGAATGTTACACTTTAATGCCAGGTGACTTTTAAATTATAATCAGTGGAAATTTCTCCCCAGTAATTTAACGTGCTTACTAACAGCAGTCACACAGCTCAGATATCCCCAGATCTTAGGTTTCCAAACTGCATATGAAGAATAAAGCTTTGATTGGGAACTCTCTGACAGTAATACATAAATTAAATTGCTTACATTGTTTAGGCTTCAGCCTCTCATATGTTACACACAGATCTGACCTCTGCTTCTAATCATCAGTAAAGGTTCAGAGTTATAAATAAACCTTTCAACATAAAGTGTCTGGAAATAAAACTACCTGAGTGATGAAACGAAAGGCAGTAGCTTTTATGGGATTTCTGAGCTGATGAAAAAAAATCATCCCAAACACTAATAAACTGAAAACCAGAGAACTCATCATAATATTGATAACATCCCCCCATTTGCATAAAGATATTCAACAGATAAATTACATTACCTTTTCCACCAATTTCATTGGTTGTCCATATAGTCAAGTATTAAACATAAAAATATCATAGTCAAAGAACTGGGAAGGAGGCAACATATTTGCTCTGTGGAGGTGGGGGGAGGATGCTGTATTACCACTCTTGACCTTTCAGTTTAAAATACAGAAACGAACAAGGAGTTTAGCAAAATGGAAGAATAGGAGGGAGGCTTCATTATCAGCTCCCTTATGGGATTTTAAATGCAGTTCATAGCATCTTTTGTTTTAAAAAGACAAAAGCAGCAATCAGTGCATAATTTACCATACCTGAAATAATGATGATCGAATGCCACTTCACTGACATTTTTCACTGCTAAAAAGCTTGCTGTTACAAAGATAACACACACACACACACACACACACACACACCCCTCTCCAGGAAAAAAACAGTTCTCTCTTATAGAATTTTCACTGCATATGTAAAGTAGCGAGCAGTAACCCTTCAGATCTAATTCCTGGCAATCTTCCCAATATCTCACATATTTAGACTCATGTGAGTCCAAGACCCTGGCTTCTTGGGCTGTTTGCATGGCTGTCCTCTGATATAGGCCCAAAATGTGTTGTTTCTTGGGAGAACTGGAAACATTCAAGTTTTTTTTTACACAATCCTTATCCAACTGCTGCATTCCAACCCTCTAGAAGCCTCAAAGGATAAGTGCCATACAAGTTCTTGAGTCAAATTCATGCATTTTGCTTGATATTCCTAAAATGAAATCCTTTTGATTTTACTTCAAGATAAGCCATTTAAACACACTCATAAGGCCCAATCTTGAAGTCTTTACTCAACCCTTAGTTAAGAATCATCTCTACATACACAGAGACATGATTATCAGCAGAAACTGAACCTGGGAGCACCAGTATCAAGAATATAGTCCTCACCTACTCGACCTAGGGGAGAACGCTTTTAGCTGTAAGGGTTTGTCTACATGGGGAAAGTGACTGGAATAACTACTGTGGAATAGCTACCCATGTGGACACATTTATTCTGCAATAAGAGTGTTCCCATAGGGAACTAGACAGAACAGGTTATTCTGCAGCAGCTCTTCTAGTCAACTTTTTTGTGTTGATAAGCCCTGAGTAGCATGGTATTACTGTCACCAGTTGCTAGAACAGCAATGGGCAACATAAGTTACCTAGTGAGCCGCAATGATTGGCTCACCATCTCAGCGAGCCACGAGACTGTCATAATCAAGACGGTCTCCCAGGACAGGGTAATTCTGCTAACTGCGCTTGCGTACTTAGAATCTGTGAAGCTGGGTCAACTGAACTGTAGCAGTGCTTTGATTGGATGCAGAAGGAGTACATGGCTCTCACAGTCAAAGGTGTGTGCAGTCAGCACACACCTCACTTCATATGCCCTTGGTTAGTGTGCGTATCACTTTAATAATACTCGTAGAAAAAAATGATGTGGATGGAAACCATCAGAATCTGGCAACTCTGCACATGTGGGCAACAATAAACAAAATGTTTCGCGGGCTTCTCATAGAACCCTGATGGCCCACCACTGTGCTAGGGGAAAACATGTTACTTGCTGCCCTGAGTACTAACTCCAAAGCACCTGGCTCCCAGCCTGTGCTTACCTTCCCAGCTCCAGCTGAGAGTCTGAATAGCCAGAATTGGGAGGGAGGCTGGAGCTCCACTCTCCTCTCCTGCCACCAAGGGGGACCCATTCTTGAACCTGAATCTTCTCACTAGACGGGAAGATCTGGTCTGTCACCCAGCCCAAGAACAGAAGGACCTGTTCATTAATTGACCAACCACACCACAGCTAGAACCTACAGAACTATTCCTCTACTGAACAATGGGAGAAGAGTCACCTAGAGACACCCCTATGAGATGGTAGGAATGGGAAAAACCAGTGGGAGAAAGGGCACTGAAACAAGGATGGAAGGACAAGTGGTTTGAGAATGGGGGAAAGAGCATAGCACTGATTGGGGGTGAGGGTAGGGTGTTTCACCCGGGAACATCATAGGTTTTGTTCAACAATACAGAACCTTTGAGGAAGCCTCTTGTTAAAATAGCATCAGGAGCACAGCACTGGCTGAGCTAAAGGAAGAGAATGCCTACTGAAGAACTGGTCACTTGGGGGAACTAGGTGACTCTGATTTTCTGCCAGAAGCAATATAATCATAGAATCATAGAATACTAGGACTGGAAGGGACCTCGAAAGGTCATCGTGTCCAGTCCCCTGCCCTCATGGCAGGACCAAATACTGTCTAGACCATCCCTGATAGACATTTATCTAACCTACTCTTAAATATCTCCAGAGATGGAGATTCCACAACCTCCCTGGGCAATTTATTCCAGTGTTTGACTACCCTGACAGTTAGGAACATTTTCCTAATGTCCAACCTAAACCTCCCTTGCTGCAGCTTAAAGCCCATTGCTTCTTGTTCTATCCTCAGAGGCCAAGATGAACAAGTTTTCTCCCTCCTCCTTATGACACCCTTTTAGATACCTGAAAACTGCTATCATGTCCCCCCTCAATCTTCTCTTTTCTAAACTAAACAAACCCAATTCTTTCAGCCTTCCTTCATAGGTCATGTTCTCTAGACCTTTAATCATTCTTGTTGCTCTTCTCTGGACCCTCTCCAATTTCTCCACATCTTTCTTGAAATGCGGTGCCCAGGTCTGGACACAATACTCCAACTGAGGCCTAACCAGCGCAGAGTAGAGCGGAAGAATGACTTCTCGTGTCTTGCTCACAACACACCTGTTAATGCATCCCAGAATCATGTTTGGTTTTTTTTGCAACAGCATCACACTGCTGACTCATATTCAGCTTGTGGTCCGCTATAAGCCCTAGATCCCTTTCTGCCGTACTCCTTCCTAGACAGTTGCTTCCCATTCTGTATGTGTGAAATTGATTGTTCCTTCCTAAGTGGAGCACTTTGCATTTGTCTTTATTAAACTTCATCCTGTTTACCTCAGACCATTTCTCCAATTTGTCCAGATCATTTTGAATTATGACCCTGTCCTCCAGAGCAGTCGCAACCCCTCCCAGCTTGGTATCATCTGCAAACTTAATAAGCGTACTTTCTATGCCAATATCTAAATCGTTGATGAAGATATTGAACAGAGCCGGTCCCAAAACAGACCCCTGCGGAACCCCACTTGTTATACCTTTCCAGCAGGATTGTGAACCATTAATAACTACTCTCTGAGTATGGTTATCCAGCCATTATGCACCCACCTTATAGTAGCCCCATCTAAGTTGTATTTGCCTAGTTTATTGATAAGAATATCATGCGAGACTGTATCAAACGCCTTACTAAAGTCTAGGTATACCACATCCACCCCTTCTCCCTTATCCACAAGACTCGCTATTCTATCAAAGAAAGCTATCAGATTGGTTTGACATGATTTGTTCTTTACAAATCCATCCTGGCTGTTCCCTATCACCTTGCCACCTTCCAAGTGTTTACAGATGATTTCCTTAATTACTTGCTCCATTATCTTGCCTGGCACAGAAGTTAAACTAACTGGTCTGTAGTTTCCTGGGTTGTTCTTGTTTCCCTTTTTATAGATGGGCACTATATTTGCCCTTTTCCAGTCTTCTGGAATCTCTCCTGTCTCCCATGATTTTCCAAAGATGATAGAGGAGGTATCTGAGCCTCTAGCTATCAGCTCCTTGAGTATTCTAGGATGCATTTCATCAGGCCCTGGTGACTTGCAGGCATCTAACTTTTCTCGGTGATTTTTAACTTGTTCTTTTTTTTTTCTTCTAAACCTACAGACTTCAGACTTCCTTCAGACTTCTCGGTGAAGACCAAAACAAAGAAGTCATTAAGCATCTCTGCCATTTCCAAGTTGCCTGTTACTGTTTCTCCCTCCTCATTGACCAGTGGGCCTACCCTGTCCTTGGTCTTCCTCTTGCTTCTAATGTATTTATAAAAAGTCGTCTTGTTTTCCTTTATTCCCGTAGCTAGTTTGAGCTCATTTTGTGCCTTTGCCTTTCTAATCTTGCCCCTGCATTCCTGTGTTGTTTGCCTATATTCATCCTTTGTAATTTGTCCTACTTTCCATTTTTTATAGGACTCCTTTTTTATTTTTAGATCATGCAAGATCTCATGGTTAAGCCATTTGGAAAACAAAAACACCTATAGGCCAAGAAGAATTAATGCCAAATAACTGAAGCTCTTACAAAAACAAAGACTTGCAGACATGTTAGCCAGGACTAAAAAAATAAATTAAAAAAATAAAACGAATCATTTTATCTTGTGTTAGCTTTGTTTTTACCAAATGAGCATTTCCCCTTGTTTGTAACCCGAATGACATAATGCTGCATCACTATACTGCCTGCAAATTAAATAGTATTTTTTTTATTTATTTCATTGGGCAAGGTCTGAGAAATGTGAAGTGGTAAACAAACTGCATTAAAATGTAATTTGTGAAACAACGAGAAGGGCAGAACTTCTTCATGTTGCCCACCAAACCAGACCTATGGAGGTGACAGCTAAGAAGCAAAAGGGCAATTCACGTCTAATAAATCCTAAGCGCCCGTCAACGAGTGCCAACTAGTGTTAACTATGATAGGATGACACTTTGATACGGACACCTGTAGAAAGATATTCCCACACAGATACTCCCACGCAGGCTGGAGACCTAAGCTCTGAGAATGGAGCCAAGAGACTTGCCAGACTGCTCGGTAAGGTTGGGGTAGGCCTGGCTCTGCACTCCTGGAGGGGTCGGAGTTGTGGGAAGCTGGGCCTCAGCACCACCCAGGGAATGGTCCGCTGCACTCTACCGGCAATCTAAAAGAGTGGTTCCCAACCACCGGTCTATGGACTGGTGCTGGGCTGTGAAGCACTGGCTGCCTGGCCGCAGTGGCTCTGGGGGCTGGGGCCAGGATACATTCCCCAGCATCTCCTCTCCCACCACGGCTGTTGGGAGAGGCATGTCCTGCCCCGCCTCTCAGCCAACCAGTGCCGGGCAGAGGCGGGGTCTCCTCCTGGCCGGAAGAGTAGTTCGCTGTGCGGCGGGAGGGCTGCGCAGAGCCTGACATGGCAGCCTTAGAGCAGCAATGACCCAAGCAGCAGGGCTCAGCTGGCTGCTGGGAGGCAGCTGCAGGGCTAAATGAGGGGGGCGGGGCAGGCACTGAGTGCTCCGGGATTGAGTCTAGTGCTGGAGGGCCATGGAAGAGGGGGGCTCTAAGATGTCCTGGGGGGGAGCTGGCATGTGGGACTCTGGGGGCAGGGCTAGCAGTGAGGGAACTACGGGGGCAGGGCTGGCACTGGGGGGCACTGGGGACGAGGCTAATATTGGGGCCTGGAGTCTGGCACTGGGAGGGTCCTCGGGTGGTTGGGTGCAGTGGATCTCTGGAAACAAGAGGCTGATACTGGGGGGCTCTGAGGATGGAAGGCTGGACCTGGGGGGCTGGGTGCAGGGCTCTCTGGGATCAGTGGCTGGCTCTGGGAGGTAGTTGAGGGGTAGAGAGTTTTAGAGGTTAGAGGTGGTACTGAAAGTGTGTAGGGGTTGGGGCTTTTTATTCCGCAGACCAGCAAAACCATTCAGAAAGTTTTGGCGGACTGGTAACATTTTTTTGCATATTCGTTATTTGCTGAATGAATATGCAAATATGCAAATGAAATGCTACTGGTCCGCCAAAAGTTTGTGAATGGGTTTGCTGGTCCATGGTATAAAAAAGGTTGGGATAACTAACTGTATCTGACGTTAAATTTTTATGTGTATTTTTTAAATCTGTAAACTTTGCATAGTTCCCATCACTATCATATCTGAGCAGTTCACAGTCTTTAATGCACTTATCCTGAGAACACTCCTGTAAGGAATGGAAGTGCTCTTATTCGCATTCTGCAGATGGGGAACTGAGGCACAGAAAGGCCAAGGGCCAGATACACAAAAAAGACTTTTAAGATGGGCACTGATCCATGTACATTGTATTCAGGACCCAACACATTAGACATGCTCAGAGGCCTTCTAACTCTGTATCAAACAGCCATGGAAGGAAATAAATTTAATTAAATAATTGAATAATAAATTGGGCTAGAGACAGAGCATGAATTATTCAATTGTCTAGTGGTAAGAGCATTCACCTGAAAGTTAGCAGATCCCAGTTCAAACCCTGCTCCCCTTCCACTGCCAGCCTCTGAGCAATGCCCACTGATCAAACCCTGCATGCAGTTTAGATGTCTGAGAGGCCCTTTGTGGCTTAAGCAGGAAATAAGTATCAAGGTGCCTAGAGACAGGCAGCAGAGAAGAAAAGACAAAGGCATGTAGGGAACTATTACTGAAAAAACTCAGGTGCTGAGCAACTTTAGGTGCCTCTAAAGTTGAGCAGCAGCTGAGCTGGAGTTTTGTGGATCACAGTGGACCCCTACATCACTTGCCCGAAGTTACACTTGAAGTAACTCACCCTGGATCTTCCAACTCCTAGGCTAATACCCTAATCCTCTCTGGAACATGCAAATTTATCTCCCCTACAGTCCATAAACTATGACATGGTTAGTCAGCACTCAGAAGAATTAATAAATAGCCCCAATAAAACTAATTTTTGGTTTAATTTCTACTTGGGGAATCTTACCTCAGATGGCCCCAGGCAGTGCATCCAGTTTTACAAGGAGGAAAAGAACTAAGATACAAGCACGTAAAATTCTCCATCCATCCATCAAGGCATTTATAACACTCTCAATCACCATCGTGTTAGCACAGCCTTTAAATACTGTTGGAAACTAGTATTTCTATTTCTCGGGATGGGCCTTATAAAACTAGACCCCACTCTGGACAGTAGGGAGGGGAAAACTGAGGCTGGGAATAAGTTTATAGTTTAACCATGAGCATCTTTATGCAATTAGTCACACCCCTCTCTGTGCTAATTGCAATGAGGTCAATTGACTTGCCAAATGTCAGACAGTGCATCAAGTATTCACTCAGATTAACAACCAGGACATGCCTGGATAACCACAACATAATGTGATTTTTGGATGTTATGTAAAACTTGATTCATCTTCTCTCCCTAATTTTCCTATTTTATACACTAGATAAACAAAGAGTTTTCAATGTTTTCAACAGTTAAAAACTAAAAGGATTTGTTATTGGATATAAAATTATGTAAATTCTAATAATCTGTAATTGACCTGACAAGTTTTTATGGGGGGGAGGAGAAGAGCTTCCTACAAAAGAGGGTTTTAGAACCCCAGCCCAAGCTACTACAGAAACAGTAACATGATGGAAAGAGAGCTGATGGTAAGGAATCCTAGAAATCTGTTTGCCACAGAAAAACATGGAGTTTGCATTTTTTCAGAGAATCTTTAGTTTTTACATTTCGTAGGGGGAAAAAAAACCCCATACAGTGGAACACCAACTATCCGATTTAATTGGGATTAGGGCTGGATTAGCTGTTCAAAAAAATAAGATAATCAGGAGAATAGGCAGCACCACTTTCAGCCATAGATGGTGAGGTTTTTAAATTGGAAAATTTTGTTGTTTTTTTAATCACAGGAAAACTAGGATCCTTGGCGATAGGTGAATCTTATTTTACATACAGGATTCTGGGTAATAACATGAGATAACTTTTATAAAACTAAACTGCTTTTTATAGAGAGAACTATTTACAGGTGCTACAGTTGCAAGTGGCAGTCATGCCATGTGCAAACCAACTCAATTTCTGGTGCCTTCTGCAAAACTCTTCCCTCCTATACTCTGGGCTTCTCACTCTGTATTTCACACAGGTTGCTATAAACTTCACCATAGGTTCATCTTAGGTACCAAGTGTCACCATCTCTCACAATTTTAGCACAAGTTTTGCAATGTTTAACGTTTTATTTAGAGGCCCAGAACCTAGAAACAACTCACTGTGTAAGAATCTCAACTCACATTAAAAAAAAAAAAAAAAAGCCAGTTTCTAGTCATACTTGCAGAGAAAAGCTTGAAAATGTGAGTCAAGTGCATGCATCCTAAAGATTCAATAACAAAAAAGCAAAATTAAATAACCCCAAATTTACTATGATACAATCTCATCAGTTATGGGGGCCTGAGTATTCAGTCTAATGACTTTTGAGGTTACCAGCACAGAGTACTGTGGCAGTTGCCTGGGGGCTTGGTGATTCAAAGTGCCTGGGTCTCCCAGCTACCACTGCTGATATGGCAGTGGTGCGAACCCTGGGCCCTTTAAATCATTTCTGGAGCGCCACTCCGCACAGTTCTGTGGATTGAAGGGGAGGGGCAAGTGCTGTGGTCTGGGCAGCACTGAGGGCTGACTGTCCTATCCCACCCCTTCTGGCCAAAGCCTCACCCTTTTCAGGGTTAAGGAGCTGGCCCCCCTCACACTCTGCCTAGGGCCCCACAGAATCTGGTTGCTCCACTGTCTATACCCAGTCACATAATTCATCTGATTCCTCACATCACCCTACAAAACCAGTCAATCAAATGTGTTTCCCCCCATTCACACATGAGGAACCTTCAGCAGAGAGACTGGGGCTTGAGCGTTCAGCAACCTTCACTGAGTTCAACTGGAACTACATGGTATATCTACACTTCAGAGAAAACCCTGCAACATTGAGTCTCAGAGCCCCGGTTCATTAATTTGGACTCATGGGGGATCAGTCTATAGGACTAAAAATAGCCATGTAGATATTCCCCGATGGGCTAGAGTCTGGGCCCTGAAATCAGGTGAACTGGGAGGGTCTCAGAGCCTGGGCCCTACTTACCTAAGTGGGAATGTCTACATTGCTATTTTTAGATCAAGCCTCAAGAATCTGAATCTGCTGGCACCACAAATATTTCTCTGCAGTGCAGCACACCTGAGATGATAAGCCCTCCTGAAAATCAGGCCCAAGATGAGTTGGCCCAGGTCATTTGGAAGTCAGTGGAAGAAATGCACCCATGCTTCAGAAATTCTCGATTTCCAGGCTTGGGCTAAGATCACAGTTCCCCTGCTCATAAGAATATCATGACCAGCTCCCTTCTCCTCCTCCCTCCCAATTCAGCTCCTTCGTTTTCCTGACTTAACTTGCACCCCTTTTCACTCTTGTTCCTCTTTACTGTTCTCCCGTCCATAGCTCTGTTAGCAAGTTTATGCTTGGTGTACAGTCACTGTGTGGGGCTTCTAAATTGGTTCTCTCATTACTTTTATCCACAGGCAAGCCTTGGCTGGTACAGAGATGTGCATACACCCATTTCAGCACAGTTTCTCTCCATCCCGGGTCACAGTCATCAACCAAGAGAACCCAAGAATGCTAATTTTAAGATTCTTTTCAAACTTCCATGCCCAACTCCACTCTACCAACATACTTCCACTTCAACTAACAATACTTTCTGTTATTCCTCTCCTCCCACCTAAGCTTTGTTAATGCATCCAATTCCTGACTGGCACTGTCTTCTGCTAGCCATTCCTCAGCTCTATAACAGTGCTTGAATGTACCTCCACCCTGACTTGCAATTCCTTCTACTATTAAATTACAAATACCACTATTTTTTTGTAACAGCATCCAGTGGCCCCATTCAGGATTGTGTCATTATGTTAGATGCCGTATAAATGTAAAATAAAGAAGAACTGTGTTTACAAGTCTAAATAGTGGAAGTCTAGGCTGCTGATGGAGCTCCTCCAGTGCACCCAGGATACATCACCTCCACTATTCCATTCCTGAGTCCCAAAGACCACTTGTAGCCAGACAGGAACCCTCCCCCGCTCCCCGTAACATCTTGCTTGCCCCTCTCTGAGATGCCTGGAGCACACAGAGCACACAGAGCAGAAGCCTTGACAGGAGGCCTGGATATGCTGGCTGCTGTGACCCTGGATGGCTGTAAACAGAGATACGCCAATTGCTGACCTCGAGGCTGCGAGAACTGCCTTGACTGAAACCCATATTGATACGAACACACACTCGTCCGGGGGGAGGAATCTCCTGCCCAGTAAAGAATGTCCAGTACTCACAATTTAGTTATCTCTCTTGCAAGTGTAAATTAAATTGAAACTCCCTTGTAAGAACTGGCGTCACAAAGATGGACCAACACAATTTGGCATCTTAGATAAGAAAGAGGATACGGGCCCCTATGGGTATAAAGATGGGTCCAGCAGCACACTTACTCTGAGCGTCAATCTACCATCTATCTGCTGGTTGGGTTAGGTGATTGGCCTCCCGAGGTTCCACGGGGACGCCCACCTCGTATTCATCTTTCCTAAGAATTGAGGGACCGGCTCTGGCCTGATACGCTGGAGTCGAGAGGCACAGAAAGGGGTAAAAATTGTACCTGGATGTGTCCTTTGTCTTAAGTGTACACATAGACTTAGAGCTCTTTAAAGATTAAGCTGTCTCTTGGTACCATTATTATTCTTATTTTTTATCTTTATTTTCTTTGTAACCACTTTTAAGATCTATATTTGCTAGCAGTTAAGAAATAGAGCAATAGCCATTGTAACCATATGATTTATAAGCTTCTTTAATAAACCTGTATCTGTTTACGCTTTAACCTGACTCCTTCAGTTGCTGTAACAGAACCAAGCACAATTTAAAAGAACTCCAGCCAGTCATAAGGGACAGATACAGGCAGAGCTGGGCGTTTGGATCGTGTCGCTTCCAGGGGACAGATCCGTAGGGGCACCTCTCAGCCTTCCCTAGGCTGCCTGCTGCGAAGGGATCATGTGTCCTAGCAGTCAAAGTCTGAGGTGTAATAAGCTCTCCCTGTAAACTCTGGGGCGTCTGTCAGCCTGTTGGCTGCCCGCTGCGAAGGGACCCCGGTCCTAGAGGTCAAAGACACGGATGTAAAACTTCTCGGGGCGCCCGTCGGCCTCCCCTAAGGCCGCCCCCTGCGACAGGACCTTGTGTCCCAGCAGTTGAAGACTCGGGTGTATAACACACACACACGCACTGCCCTAACCATCGGATGACACCGCTATCAATGCATCTTATTCCTCACTACAAAACAAAGTGTGCTACTTCACTTCCAAACCCCTTTCTCCATCCTGAGCTAAGACTGTGACCTGAAGTGGACGAATAAGGATGGAGACTACATAACTCATTTTTGCTTCTGATATTTGTTTAATGTCCTAGCAATGGGACTTAATCGTTGGCAAATCCAAAAGACCACCAGGCTTGTCATACAGCATTGCACTTGCTATTACACCTGCACTGGATTTCATCCATTTGCTCCATCAGAGGGCAGTGCAGTACAAAGTGCAGGACCAAGAAGGGGAGAAAACTATAAGCCTGGTGGAACACAAAGAAGAGCAGTTCACAATACATGTACAGCTGGGGAAAAAAATCACTGACGCTTTATTGTCCATCTCTACTGGAGAAAGGACTTCACATCTAGACTACGCAATACAGGGCATCCCTGCTATGAGTTGCCCCAGTATACATGCATTCTACACTAAAGTCATTAACACTTGTAGGAACTGACACGTTATAAGTATGGTGACCCTATGTCCCTTTTTTTTCCAGGACAGTCCCGGATGTAAAGGATCTGTCCCGGTGTCCTGATAAAGGAGGCAAATGTCCCGGAAAATCCATTCGGACCCGGCTACAAATGGCGCCTCCATTTCCCCCCCTCTCTTGGACAACCTCGCACACACCCAGCACTAGCATGGCACAGCAGCAACTCCCCTCCTCCACCCAGCACATAAGCAGCTCCCTTGGTGCTTTGCGCGGGAAGTCAGGGCCGCTGCTGGTGGCGCGCAGGGCCGCTGCCGGTGGCATTCCAAGCTCCTGTGCAGTGCCCTCCCCTCACCGCATGGCCCTTCCCTCCCGCTGCAGGACTGCCAGCCCGGCCACGCCACCTCCTCCATCCACAGGCGGCTGCCACCGCTGCCGGAGGAGGAGGGGGATAAACCTGGCAAGCCGCTCCTTGGAGCTGCTGCTAAAGTCCTGGCAGAGACCGCGCAGAGCCTGGCTGGAGCACTGCAGAGCAGGGTATGTTCAGGCTCTGCCAGTGTGCTCTGTGCACGGCCCTTTCTCAGCCCACCCCTTCCCACTCCGCTGGGGGAGCAGCAGTGCACAGACCCACTTACACAGCCACGCTCCGCAAGCCGGGTCTGGTGGGGTGGGGGCTCCCCCCCCATCCCCGCTCCTCCTAATGGGAGCCAAAGCTGGTGCGGGGACTGCACTAAAATTAGCACCGTGGGCGGCCCAGCTCCAGGTCCAGCAAGCGGTTCTGCCCCGGAAGCAGCTGTGGCCAGGGTTGTGGGGACTTCTGGGGCCCGACCACAGACTCCAACTCCGTAAACTGGAAGGCAAAAGGTGGGGGAGGGAGAGAACTAGGGAGAAGGGGGGTGGGAGAGGAAGGGGCTTGTGTTGAGGGGAGAGGTCCTGGACAGGAGAAGAAAGGGGAAGGCACCAAGGGACAGGGTAATGGAGAGACAAATGCCACGAGGCCAAGTGGAGACAATGAGGAAAAGGGCAGGAGGAGGGAGGGGAGGTGTCAGGGTGGAGGGGATAGGATGATGCTGGGAGAGGGGAGAGGTACTGGGGGCAAGAGAGAGGAAGAGGAGGAGGAGGTGCTGGGAGAAGGGTTGAAAGGAGGGGTGGGCATGAGGAAGGCGGGGATGGAGCAAGTCATGTGTGAGGGCACAGAGGGGAAGGGGGGAACTGGGGCAGAGGGTGGTGAGGGGATGGGCATCAGGGAGAAAGAGGACAAGGGGAGCAGGGACGGTGAGGGAAGGAGGAGGCACCAGGAGGGTGCAGGGGTAAGGGAAGGTGCAGGTGCCAGGGGATTCTGGGGGTGAAGCAGAAGGGCAGACACCTGCAAGGGGGGGGACCAGCACCAGAGAAGAGAGGCAGGGCAGGTGTGTAGAGGGAGGTGTTAGAAGAGGGGATGAGGAGGGGTAGCTCACATGATCAGAGTGGGGCTACTGGAGGAGTGGGAACAGGAGGGAGAGAAGGGCTGGTGGAGGGGGGCAGGTCTCAGGAGGGCTGAGGGCAGTGAGAAGGGCAGGAGTCAGGACAGCAGAGGAGGGTGAGCAGTTGGGGGGCAGCAGGCACTAGGGGAGCTGATTGAGTAAGGGGAGGAGACGTGGCAGCAGAGGGAAAAGGTAAAGGTTTATGACATATTTATTAATAACTTGGGTGCCACAGTGGCACATCCAAATAAGCCACATGAACGCAATACTGGTGCACAACACAAAATTCATTCTGCTCATGGGAGGAAAATCTTAGAGGGAACAGTTCCCCCAGCCTCTCCCCCCCCCCCCGAGTTAATGTGATACAAATTGGGTTAATGCAATTGCAGTATAGTTGCATGAGGGGGGTCCGGTGGGGGCCAAACTCATCCCTATTGGTAGGAGGGAAAAGTTCTTAGGGGGGGTCACACAACACTTTTACTTCTGGTCATGTGTCCATCTTGACCCTGAGAGTGTTACCTCCAGAGGTGTGCCTAGTGGGGGTCAGAGGCGTGGTTAACAGAGGTCAGGGGGTATGGCTAATGTGTCCCTAATTTTGGTTCAGAAAATATGGTCACCATAGTTATAAGTCCTCCTATTCCCACTCTTAAAGTCATGCAAAAAAAATAATTGTGCAAATGGAAATCAGCCATGGGGGAAAAAAATCCCTGCTTTACATTGTTTCACTATAATTCAAAGTTTTTCAGAAAATATCTTGGACTTATAGCAAGGATGGCCTGTACATTAAACACTGATCCAAAAACATTCAAGGAAGGGAGAAAAAACCCCTGCAACATTTCTACTTTTCTGACAGAGGGATTTGTTTGCTTGTTGCAATGTAGAAACATTTTGAATGACAGGGAACCAAAGAGGGTAACTGAAAGAAAAAAAGAGAAAAGCCCAAAATGACTTACTAGAACTGCTTGTATTTTTGTGCACAGCCTAAAGTCAATCTCCTGAAAAAAGAGGGTTTTGTCTTTAAAGTGGCCAGCACCTCTTGCTACATATTTCCTAATCAGCTAGTATTTATGGTCGATATTTTATATTTCCAATTTCCCCCTAAGGGCTCATGAGAAAGCAGCACACCTGCCAACCTTTTCAGCTGGGCCAATAATTGCCAATTTGCTCTTTGCCTTAGTATATCACTCAATTTAGCCCTTGCTGTGCCCTGCATACATCCTCATTCATCTAGGTGCCCCCATGACAATTAGAGTATTAGCTTCAGCTAACTAGGGCAACTATTCTAGTAGGGCTGGAAGACAATTATTAGTCTATTTTTCCATCTTCTGGCAACAAAATTGAGAATCCATGACAATTACATTGAGCAATTCTATACTGCGCTTCCTCCTCCTCTCCCTCTACCCACCTTCCAAATACTTCAAATTATCACAGATCTACTACTACATTCAAATTTCCACGTTCACAGGGAGTGAGGGTTCTATTTAAATGATAATGAGGGACGATCCATTCAATTTAGTGAGGGAGAAAATCCATTAAAACACAGTCAGTTCTTAAGCTGATGGGTCAAGAAAAAGATAAAACCTTTTTTAAAGCCATTATACAAGGGTCTGTGTGGATTTTTTACACTGTTTGGAACATCAGAAAAGTTTAGGACAATTACAGAAGGGAGAGAGGAAGCAAAATCTCCCAAACCTCCCAATTCTACTTGGGTCAACACAACAAGCAGCAATGGGGCTTATCTATCTCATAGTTCTTTAGTAACTTTAAATAACCTTACTAAGAAAGATAGCAGGAAAAAAAATCCTGTTTTGGAAAATGGCCATTGACCAAGTGCTGATTATAAAAGAATCTGAGTGAACACTAAATACATCAGCTTCAGAGACCTTCACTTCGTAATAAATTAAAGGAAATTTACCACTGAGAACTGCAAGTATGAACAAGTGTAAATTGTAACCCTTTCCCACCCCTTTAAATAAGAACTATTTGTTGTGCAAAGACTTGTTAAAACTTCTTCATTTTCCTATAATAGGTTTATCGTATTAATTGAAATACCAGCCCCAACAAATCAAACCTTTTTTGCAGTCAGAGATTATTTCTCTAGGGTCACTCAAAATATATATTTTCCCATAAATAGTGCTCCGAACAACATCTGGAAAGATGCACTGTACAACACAGAGCATTACTGTTATACTGTAAAGCTTCAATTCTCTTTCCACAAGGAAATTTCACTGTGCAAAGCAGAATGAGTATGAGTGACAGAATGAGGATATGGGTGTGTGTACATGTGAGAGAGAAACTCAGTGACTTCACTTCAGTTTCCCTTAGGGTAGAATTATTAATACTAAGCTATCAAGACTAAGCTACCCTCTTGCCTTCATGGTTCATCAGAGACTAAAAACATGTATTAATGTAAATAAAACACAATTTACTGGCACCCATTAAATAACTCATCTCAAGAAACAAAGAAACAGCGAAACTAAGTGGCTCCTATTAGCACCTCCTAAATGCAGAACTGCAATGAAGTGAGAGGAGGAGCCAAGGAATGCCACAAAGCGATGTGCAGAGTGGCCACACTATGCTCCCAAAACTGTAATACTTAATATTATAGCTGAAACAAAACACATATATCCCTGTTGTACACCTGCTGTGCCACCACACAGCAGCCAAATCTGTTAACATCTGCTTCGTTTACTCTGGTTGTTGCCACAAGTTAACAGAGATGGAGGTGGGGGATGAAGGCAGCACAAAGCAGGCATCGCAAGATTGTATTGAGTCCGAACACACTGAGGAACAGCAGAACAGCCAGTCGGACTGAGCGAGCAATGGGCCAGATGCCTAAGGAAGCGGAACACATTGGCAAGAGAAAGTAATCACACTAGGACCATTGTGTTTCTGAGCCTCAATTTGTAATCCCTCAGCGGTCCCTAAGGGGGGGGAACATCTTAACATCTTTAGTGCATGATGGGGATTTAATCCTAAGAGTATCTCACATAGGGGTCAGGTCATTTCAACTGCACACCATCCATTTGAATGGTATGTAGGAGATGCATCTATACAATCTTATAGGATAGACAGTAAAATCCTTTGCTAATTCACAAACCTTACAGCATGCACATCTTGAGTCTTCCCCATTCCTCTGCAAAAGTGTAACAGTAGTTTGCAGCACTGCAGCCATTGAAGACTTACTTGGGAACTGTCACTAACAAGGCTATCATCCATTTACTACCTTGTGATGTACTGTTGTCAAAAGTAAATTAAAATTCAATTGCTATAATCAAATAATGAACAAAGTGCATTTTGTGATTCATAAACCTCACTCTTCAAACAGTTTCATTGGTCACTATCTGGAAAAATTCCATCATTTGTAATGGGTCGCAGGGTCATTAGAGCAACATAACTGAGGCTCTACTGTACGCTCCAGCCCATAGGCATCATGCATGGCCGGAAGCCTCAGGCACCTGGGCCACACTGAATTTCTTTGGATTAACAACTTCCTGTGAGGCGGACCCTGTGGAGTTAAGCACCCAATGAAATTCAATGACGCTCAAGGCCTTTAGGTTCTCATGCTGTAACATTGTGAGTGGAAAGAGAAAATGGTTCTCTCCCCATCCACAATGTGACAGGCTCCTCCAAGAACCTATGACTCTGGCTAATCAGTTGATTTAACAAGAAAAAAATTCTGAGGGTCCCTTAGAAATACCTTGACCTAAACTGTTCAAACCATGTGGTAGGTCTGAAACTTTTATTCTTTTTTCCCCATCCGTACTGAGCAATAGCAGTGTTATTAGCTGCCTCAGGTCACATACCTGTCAAGAGTGACTAGAGGGAGAGAATCACTCCAAAAAAGAGAGCCAGAAAGACTATTACTATCCAAACACACACAGGCAAACACCACACACACACACAAAGATGATTTGTCCCTAAGGGATTCTCCCTCCCCTTTTTCCTCTTCAGTGTGCTCAGATTCTTTATCATGGAAGCAGATCACATGGACAGCTTCTTTCCCCTCCTTCCTCCCACCATGTAGATTGTTTACAGAACCCCATTCACACTCAAAACATGTAGAGAGAATTCCCCCTACCCAGTCACATTTCCCTGTCAGAGCTGTCAAGCTGAATCCAGCTTTAATCTGCCAGAAGCACTTTTCTGCTGACATTTTTAATAAATACTTTCAGCTTTTAAACACATTTGTGGGAGCCATTTTCCCCTTTCTTCTTTTCCCCCTCTTCTCTCCTGTAGAATGGGCTCTGAAAGCCTTAATGGCAAATACATTATGCTTATCAAAGGCTCCCCCCTTCCTTTTGCATCCTGAAGCAGAGGTAGTGTTTTCAATTTTAAAGCTAAATTAACTGTCCAGTTGAATTTGGCTGGTGTGAGCCGTTTTCTCTGACAGCTTTTAGTTATGAAGCATATTTTACATTAATAGAACTCAACATGAAAACCGCTCACTCTGGGATTTCTGTGGTTTGCCATTGAAATGTTAAATTTAATACTTTAGACATGCTTGTGCCAGCATTTGATTATTGTTCCTCATTTAAATCTCTCCTAACGGGAAAGGTCCTAATTAGTAAAAAATCATGTTTTAATGAAGGCAAAATGCTAATTGCTAACACAAAAAGCCTTCACATAAAATTATCCCAGCACTGCCATTGATTTCTTGGTGACTCAAAAGCCCATTTGTGTGTTTACACACGAAGGCACCATTTACTTTTGTTTTATCATAACATTTCACTCAAAGTAGAGTTGAGTTTCCTGAGAGAAAGGCAGCTCTCCACCAGTACTCAAAAAACGTTCCTCATCTCTGAGGCAGGAAGCATAACAATAGGTGAGACAGGTTTGTATCCACCATAATTCTGTGCAGAAGCTAAAAACAAAAGCAACTGCAAAAAGCTTTTTACACAACTTTTTTTCTGAAAAAAAATGTCAAGCCATCTTTCCCTCAGGAATAACAATTCCATTTTGTTTTCCCATCTCTGATCTTTCACTTATCATATTATGCTCACTGTGATTATAGTGTTTACAAGACAACTCAACCACTTACGCTATAACATTCAATCATCACATAAAAAAAAGTTATTACACAGTGACCTCTGGATGCCAACATTTGTTCAACGAGATTTATGAAAAGCCGTGTCAGCAGGGGAAATTGCTGCAACGAAGCAGCGCTTGATTCTGGTACTTACATCACTGAGACAATCCCTTGAGCTGCTCCGCTGAGAGCTGGTGGCCTCCCTGATGCTGTCTTCCTCGCTATTTCTGCTACTTCTGCTTGCAGGGACCTTCATCTAGAGGGCGCAAGGAAAAACAAATAGAGGATTTTCAGGCACTGCTGTATCAGTTGTTCCTGGGGTCACCCAAATCAGTTTCTCAAATGTATTCACACCTATAATTTCACTGCAGAGTGTAGAAGATGCTCTTGAGTTTATGAGCTCTTTTCTAAAGAATGCCTTGCCCCCTTGTTTCTGCATCTCTTGTTAACATTCAAGGAACAGGTGAACTTAGCACTCAAGGAAGTGGGACAGGCAGCCCAAAGTAGGTAAGACCAGGAAGAGAATAGACAAATTTTCCTCACAATCAGGGGAACCAACAGATCTGTTGGGCCTCTAGACGGGGTAGGAGAGAGTGGGTCCACACTCCTGGAAGAGATGGGGCCTCGGATAGAAGGGGCGGGCCCAGGGCAATCAGCCCTCAGCACTGCCCACAGCATGCTGCCCCCTCTTTCCCTGCAGGAGCCAAAGCCCTGATCCTTTTGAATCACGAGCCCCGCGATAGTTGCCCCTTTTGCCCACACTGCCAGTGATCCTGCTCGCAATCTACTAGAGCATTCCTAAAACCGAAATACCCACCTGGAGAAGTGAAAAAACAGATTGACAGAGCCAAAAAAGTACCCAGCCATGAACTACTTCAAGACAGACCCAAAAGGGAGAACAACAGAACTCCACTTGTTGTTACCTATAGTCCACAACACAAACCCCTCCAACGCATTATACACAATCTGCAACCCATCTTGGAAAATGATCCCTCAGCCTCAGAGGCCTTTGGGGAAAGCCCATTCTCGCTTACAGACAACCCCACAACCTGAAATGAATTCTTTCCGGTAACCATGCTACACAACCACATCATAAGCATCCAGGAGCCCAGCCCTGCAATCAGCCGTGTTGCCAACTCTGCTCACACATCTATATAAGCAAATTAATTACTGGAGCCAACAACATAAGCTACCAATTCAGGGGGATCATTCAATTGCACATCCAGTAATTTGATCTATGTCAGCAATGCCCCACTGCTATATATATTGGACAAACTGGACAGTCCCTACAGGAAAGAATCCATGGACACAAATCAGATATACGTAAAGGGAATATACAGAAACCTGTTGGAGAGCACTTCAATCTACCTAATCACTCTTTAAAAGATCTCCAGGTGGCGGTCTTATCACAAACCAATTCTACAAGTCAAATACACAGAGAGGTGTTGGAATTACAATTCATCCGCAAGTTCAATTATCATCCTGATGGCCTCAATCCTGATGAGGGATGGTTGGGACACTATCAACCTAACATTCAATGAAGGTGCAAACAGCTCTTTGTCTGTGTAGATTCTAGCGTTAGCTCCCTTCCTATCTATTACTATCCTGATCTGTTTCTTTTCAACTATCCAATCTTCAGATGTTAATAGATTGCCAGTTCTGCCTACTTGTTTTACCCTTTGATATTTTCATACCCTCTGCTCCTTGTTTCCTGCACCCCTCCTTTTTTTCCTTCTCCCTTCTCTCCTATTTATTTTGGGTCTGCACATCCTAAACTCAAAACTCGGGTCATCTGAAGAAGTGGGCTGTGCCCACGAAAGCTCATGATACCATCTACATGTTTTGTTAGTCTATAATGTGCTACCAGACCATTTGTTGTATTTTTAAGTTTACTAATGTAATGCAATTCAGCTGAATCACTTCAATATAGAAAATACTCTTAACTGTGCTGAATTATTAATATACATGTCTAAGGCTCCCAATTCAATACTGAGCTGTCTTTTCTTTTTTAGAAGTACATCAAGGGTCTCAAGGAAAAGAAACAAAGTTCCTCTTGCCTGCCTAGCAGAGTGAAACTGCTTGTTTATAGGGAATAAAATTAATTGTGTGATATATATCTGTAGAGCACCCAGTGAGCATGCAGTATCTTTATGTAATACTAAAATAAGTCCCAGTTTTTTACTGGGACAGATCAACTCATTCCTCAAAAAGCTACTGTTACCTCACAAGTTTCAATGATATTTTCCTGACAATGTATGCTTTTATCCCTGTGAGGTAGGGAAATGCTATTACCCTCTTACAAGTAGACAATGGAGTCATGGAAAGGCTTATGGACCAGATTTTTAAAGTTATTTAGGCACCTAATAGGATTTTCCAAGGTCCATGGATTTCAATGAGCTTTAGGTGTCCAGATGCTTTTGAAAATGCCACTAGGAGCCTCCTTATCTCTTAGGCATGTCTGGCACAGCAGGAAATGGATAGGACTGGAACCCATCACCCAATTTATATGAACCAACATTTTAAATAGCGTAATTTAAATAGAAGCAGACTGATATGACTAGAACTTAATAATACATTAAACACCCATCACCTCATATAAATTGGTATTTTTAATGGCAATTAAATTCCCCTGTTTCCTTTTGCGCAATTTCATTGCATAATTTCCAATTCACTGACCAGAGATATTCACTGATGGTGCCACCATACAACATTAGCCCCTCCCATGGCTCTGTCACTCCATGCCCATGGAGACAGTTCCCTGTATATGCTACACTACAGCATTCAGATGCTTCAGTACAAACCCTCAACAGTGAAATACTCGTACATTTTATACAATGCCCCCTTCAACATTTAGTACTGCTGCAGTTATAAGACTTTCAGTTTCTTCCCAGTGAATGTGCAGAGGCCCAATACTGAGCTAGACTGGGAAATACAGTACTGTTTTTCTCCAAAGAGGGTGCTGTTCACTGTACATGTTCAAAGGAGGAGATGGGAGGGGGAGAGAAACAAGAAAATCCACCAATTAGAAACTCTCAATGTTTCTAATCCCTTAATCTCAAACTCAAATATTCACCAAAAATATGTAATAAAATTAAATCTCAGAAGTTTACTGCTAAAGGTCTCACCCACTCAGGCTAGGTCTACACTGCAGAGTTTTTGCACAAAAATGGCCGTTTTAGCACCAAAAATTGTAGAGCGTCCACACCTCAAGCGCGTTCTTGCGCAAGTAAAACAAAAGAACAGAGGGGTTTTTCCACTGTAGGTATTCCTCCTTCTATGAGGAATAACTCCTTTTTGCGCAAGAGTTCTTGCTCAAAAAGGTGTGTGTGGACGGGGAAGAGGGTTTTTTGGTGCAAAAAGAGGCAATCGAAAAAAGCACAGGTGCCCTGATGGCCATTCTGTAAATAGTAATCAGAGCTTCCTTTCAAGAGAGCATCCATGCAGTCTGGATGCTCTCTTTCACAAAAGTGCATCACTTTTTTGATGCACTTTTCTGTGTGGATGCAGTCTTGTGCAAGAAGTTTTTGCAGAAGATCTCTTCTGCAAAAAGCTTCTTGCGCAAAAGCCTGCAGTATAGACATAATCGCAATTACTGAAGAGAACTCAATGTTTGGAGCTCTGCAAATCCATGGATATCCGCTATATATCCATTGGTATGTACGGCTCATTTTTGTGGATACAGAGGTGGATGAAAATACAATTTTATATCTAGAACCCTGGAAATGTACAGATATCAGCTTTCTATCCGCTGGTATCCGCAGATGTGGATATCCACAGCTCATTTTTGTGGAGACAGATACTATACAAATTTTGTATCTGCGGAGACCTCTACAAATCTTTTTTGAGCAGTAGTATGTCTTCCATTCCCTCCCCTTGTTTCCCTTTAATAAACTTTGGAAGAAAGAAACTACCTCTATACACAAGAACAAATTGAGACAATTTGATCGGAGAAGGTCTTGCACGGGCAAACAAATTAGAAGTGTCACTGCTGCCATTAACCTTTCCAAGTAAATATCAATTATTACTCTTGCTGTACTACCTCTGTCCCCCTTTTGCTGCTGTGAATTAAGAGGGTCATCAGCCTTTATGACAGATCTTGTTCATTCACACCTGCTGCCTGCCAGCAGGGGAGCCCACACACACGCAGCCTGAGTGCTGAGCCAAGCTGCTTTAATTCATCAGTAATTACCCTAACGAGCCACATGCAGGATTGAACTAGGAGGACAAGTTGTTCTGCTAAATGGATGCATTGGTTTCATGGGCACTTTCTGCAGCTCTAGAGATTAATGAACTAGTCAAAAGCTTGTTTCTTGAAGTTGCTCCTGGCTTGACTACTTGATTTTTAATCCATTTCTCTGGATGTTGCTATTTCAACTATAAAAATTCCCTCTGGCTGTATCCTTGAGTTGAATCTTACTTTGAGAACTAACATCCCTTTGAATGGTCTTAGCCCTAGATATCCATTAAATCTTTTCATGTGACAAAGCCAGTGAATGCACACTTTCACCCTGTTCTGTTGCCTCACTTGGGTCTTCAGTAAGATTTGAACCTGGACTTTCACCACTGTAAAACAGACTTGCACCACTTGGCCACAGGAAGTCATTTAATCAACTGGCAGCACTCATAAGCTCCTATGTCCTAGTGAAGCATCCAATAGTGCCCATGTTTTACACAAACACTACTGTAATATCAACCACTTTGTTTATTTTTAAAATGTGAACAAAACCAAAGAGTCTAAAAGTTGAGGATAACTGATGCATGGAAAACTTGAAAGTACTGTGCTTAACTATTGTTCCAGGAATGCCCTAGAATTATTAAAAACAAGAGAATAAAGGGGAAAAAGCCTATTTTTTCAGTTTGTTGACTTGGTGAATTTGACAGTACTTTGTAAATAGCCTTTTTTCCGTTTTGCTAACAGCACAAGCCTTTTTTCTAGGCCCTGTAATATGGTGTTTCCAGTAACAACAATAAAGATGAAGCAGAAACAAAAGAAACTAGAGGCAGCAATGTACCACAGCCATGTGTGAATTTGAATAGTGTTGATCTTGAGCATGCCCCAAACAACATTCTAAGAATCAGGGAAGCAGGAAAACAAAAATCAAAACCCTAAAAAAAATATCAAGACATAATCTTGAAAGAATGCTCTTTTCAGACATTCTCTTTTGTTTCAAATAGTCTATTACTAAAATCAGGTGCATAATGCCTCTAGGAAAGTTAAATCATAACAGAGCGGCAACGCAAACTTGTAAGGTGGTGACTTACAAGTTTAATAATTATACTTGGCAAAAAATGATATTTTTTTCTAGTTTTGATATTTGTAATATTTATTTTTCAGCTTTTTTAGATTTTTACTGATTTCTAATGTTCAGTTATGCAAAATTATGCATTCTAAGCATTTTTTATTTGTATTTATTTAAATTTTCACAGTTGCAGAAATTATGGGGGACAGACCAGCTATTTCATGACAGTAGTCACTGAGATTAAGAAGTTAAAGCTTTATAACTTATCAATAAGAACACATCAAAATATATGAATAATGATAGTTAAATCAAATGTCAATTATGTTCCAAAGCAGCATACATTTCAATTATTATAGACAGAAACACTTTCCATTAGTTGTTGTGAGCATAGTGAAACTAACATTTACTGATATTTACCAATAAAAATCAAATTCTTCCAAGCATATTAATAATTTACCTCTTCCAAGGGACAAACTCTGCCCTCATCTAGATCCCAAATCAACAGCGTTTAAGTCCACCATATTTAGCAAAACACTCAAGTACGCATTTAATACTTTGCTCAGTCAAGGCATGAATCCCTATTGAAGGTTTGTCTGAAAGCAGAATTTGTTCCCACCACTGCTTAAAACCCAGTGTTGCTTGGACAAATGCTGCCTTCTTCCTGACACACAGCCCATCAAAGGACATGCACATGATGCTGAAAAGCTGGCAGTGAGTAGAAATCTCTGTAGTTCAGTGCAATTCTCACCAAGCACAGCCCCAGCTTTCAGAATATGAGGAGCTACCAAATCACCCATTCTGCTCAGGAGCTAGTTTGGCAGAAGAAAGAGCAGAAGGACTAAATAGATAGATATGAAAGGCCAGCCACAATCAGGCAGCATGCTCCAGGTGCTCATATGCAATCCTAAAACACATTCAAAGCCAAGAATTATGATTTTCATGCTACTGGATAACATGTAGCATGATTAAATACCGTAACTCATTCTAGCAATAACTTCATCCCACATTACATTCCAGTTCTGCTTTTCTCTTCTGCTTCTGCCTTATTTTCCCCCCTTGCTTCTTTTTCCTGAGGGAAAAAAATGTGCCTGGACAGAATGGGATCTTCCTTCCACAAAAGGGCTTTCTGTCATTATCTTTGTGCTAGCTCCCAGTTCCTGTTTTTTAATCATAATAGATCAGTCCACTTTCCATTTACTTATGCTTTTCCCATGTCATAGAAAAGCACATTTTTATTTGGTTTCACTATTTTCAAATCACAGGAACGTTGTCCCAGCTCGTTATTAATAAATATACTTTGATTTATCAGAAGCTCCGTTGAGTGCCACAGGGAGGCTGGGGCAAAAGGAGACAAATTCTTTTCTTAAGTTGTCGTGAAAGGTGCTGGGCTTTCCGACCCTCACCCCCATTAACCTAGCAAAGCTAGTTCGCTCCTACTGGGAGTTCCATGGCTTGCACAGCGGCAAACTCGGACTGATCTTGTGCCATCGCAATATATTTGTTCATTATCTTGCGCACACACAGAAGCATTTGGAAATGTACTCAGGGCACAGGCCAAATTGAATCATCTGCCTTCATTTTCCACACGATCTGAAGCTACAGCTGCTACAACAGGCTGTGAGATTTTTTTTTCATTCCCTAACAGTTTCTCTCTAAAAGTCACAGCCATCTGGTTTTTAAACCCATGTCATTTCTGGTTTTGTGAGAGGGTGGTTTAATTAATTAATTACTTGTTGTTATTTATTATTATTAATAATAACAGCTTTGCAGACACAGTCTCTAATTTTACTGAAGTTTCATTTGGGGATTGCACCATGGAAGCAGTAGAGAAAGCAATGCCCTTAGGAGAACAGAGTAATTGATATTCATGTTTTATGGTGACTCAGATGAATCTATTAATCCATTAATCCTCTTGCCTCTGTTATTGGGCAAGAACCTAGTAGAGGTGCATCTGCCCATCGTGTGTACTGATTTACTGTGACTCTTATGCCGGGAAACAGAGAAAGGGACTTTTTGTCCAGTTCACACAGTACCGTGTGGTCCTGCTGGTCCATGTCTGGGCCTCTTCGGTGTCATGATAACACAAACAAATAATATTGAACACGCCCTTCCACATCCAAACAAAGAATGACAGATGGAGATCCATGTGTTGTTCCACTTCTTGTGTCCTCTGAGAAACAGAAAACTAACAACCCAAGGGAATGGTTTGATTGGTTTAAAAACTCTGAAAAAATCATCTTTGAGTTGTGTTGTGTGAAAGGACAAATCAACGGTAGCCAACAAAATTCAAATGAATTACATTTCCGTACCAACTTAGTGGCAAAATGTATGTCGGCAATCACTATTCAAAAGAAAAGCAGACACTTTTCTCCTGAGATATACCCAATAAGAAAAGTTGGGAGTCAAGCTTCTGGATCTGGAGTTCTTGGTGCAGACCTGTCTCTATAATTCACATACCTGTGCCATACTGCTGCTGAATGGATTAGGTGTTAATAATAATAGAAAGCCTTATAAAATAGTTTGCCAAGAGACCTATTTCCAGTGTTTCTGGAGGGACAGTCCAGAGACTAAGCATTCTTTGCAGTTATGTTTCATACTGCCAAAGATTATGTCTGGCCTGAGACTACCAGAGCTGGTAAGAACTTGACTACATGGGTAAAATGCCTGGAACAGCTGCAGCTGAATAGTTATATCACAGTAGTTCTCTGTATGGTCACACTTATGGCTTGTCTCCACTATGTCAGGGAACAATGCTGCAGCAATTTATAGCATCTGCTTAGGGACTATAAATTGATTTACGAGTGCTCACCCATTGACGCTAGTACTCCAACAAGATGAGAAGAGTAACTGATGTTGATGGGAGAACAGCCTCTCCCACCCCCACCAACCTTACGGCACACAAGATGACATAGTAAATATGTCGACTTAATCCAAACTTAGAATTTATTATATTCTAAACCTAAGAATGCTTTTGTCGAAAATGAATTAACCTAAACCACAAACAATCCCTCTTAGTGTAGAATAAATGTCCACACAGGAATGTGTGTGGAACAGTTATTCTGGTTCAAATTCACACCCTACTTATTTTGCACTAACCTTCCTGAGAATTCCCTTAGTAGATAAGCCCTTAACTATACTTTTGGGATAAGTTATTTGGCTGCATTCTCTTCCTTTTTAATATCAACTCCCAGCTAAGTTAATGCGTCTCCTTGGTAAACTATATCAGTAAATAACAACTCTCTGCATTAGAAGATAACAAACTGGTTTAATAAATATAAATGGACAATTTAATTAAAATATATTGAAGATTAGGAAAAAAAGTACTCTGTGGATGAAGTGGTGTTGAGGGATTGCACTTGAAGCTAGCTCTGTGTATTTTAAGCAGGCAACGATAAGTGTAAGTGATATATACTGTTTAGAGGTCTACTACCGATTATTAAAAAGGTAAATTATTAAAGTGTTTTTCAGAAGGGAAAAAAATCGTCAGTGAGTTGCCTATTGTTTTAATGCTTAAAACAAAACAAACCATTTCACTTCAAAAATGTACTTCTTTTAACTTGAAAAAGCCCATGTATCCAAACAAGGTGGAATCAGCTAAATACATTAGTTCTGACTTATTCTTTGAAAATCCACCCTTAATGCAGTCTAACTGAATTTATCTATCCCAAGCATACTTCATAATGAGATCAACTGGGAAAAATATCAGGCTTGTTTGTATATTTTATACTTGCTCTAACTTGGCAGTTTGGAGATTATGTATTCCCCAGGTCCCTCCTTACATCGTTTCACATGCCGCAATTTGATTTTCTTTGCTTGCCCTTTTCCACAATTTTTGATACATTTTATTGAGTTCTGGCTGAGAGGGAAACATTCCCTTTGAATGACGGGTACAATGAATTTTTCTCTAAATATGGACACATGGCACAGAGAGCAAGGATTTTATATTGAATTAGGACTCATTTAAAAAAAAAGACAGTAGCATCAGGTCAGATTAACCTAGTTTTTCTAATTGGATGGCACTGGTGTGGATCTTGTGATAGTCCACTTTAGGAATAACTAATTTTTAGAGTGACATACCAATCACATATCACTTACTATGATGAGGAAATGTCTAAGCAGTAGAACACAAGACTGAGACCCAGAATATTGGATTCTAATCCTGGCTCACTCGTATGAACCCAGAAAAATAAATTTACATCTCACACTTTAATTTACCAATCTGTAAAAATGGAGAATAATATTTACCTATCACAGAGGGGAATGGCGAGGCTTAATTAATGTTCATAAAATAACCTATCAAGATTCTACACTAGTGCAAAATAAATGATAAAAATGATAATAAAATGCAAAAAGTAGTACTGATGCAATGTTAAGTTAAAAAAACCAAGTATGCAAAAATCAGGAAATTCCAAAAGTTAATAAAATATTAACTTAGCCACATTTGTTTATAAAACAAGATGGTGCAACCTTAACAACAATACTAGTTTTTACACAATCAGTTTTCTTGGTTTCTTTGTTTTTAAAGAAAAACGGTGAAACAATCAGCACCTATTCATTTTGTGCAGACTACTGACTCCAGTCTTGGCCAGTGGACACGACAGGTTCTCTGTTCTGGAAGTAATAGGGTCATGGAGGATCCCTAAAGTCAGACGAGCATCCAGTAATGAGCTCATCCTCAACCAGTTCCAGGCCAATTCTTAAACCTCTGTTTAGACCAGGGATAGGCTGGATGCGACCAACATCAAACCTTCTGATCTGGCCTGCGGCCTGCCCTACCCCAAGGCAGGCTCTCTACCTACTGCAGTCTGAAACTGCTTAAAATGGTTGGCGGCTGCCTCTAGGCACCACACATCCCTGGTGAGTGGTGGGGAGACTTCAGGCCAATCACCCCTCCCATAGAAAAATGCAGCTCTTGAATACTTACCAAACTCCTGAAGTGCCCCCCCCCATCAAAAATTATTGCCCTCCCCTTGTTTAGACCGTCATATTGCAATCTGCCAACACTGCTAGTAGGCTGGACTGGCCTTCAGTGTAAGGAACAGACACAGTGGCTTGCAGTGCCAAACATTCTATCATCCCCAGCAGGGCTTTGGAGCGGAGCCCGGAGCTGGAGCGCAGAGCAGTGGAGCTGCAGGTTTTTGCCCAGAGCTGGAGCAGAGCCGGATCACAGAAAATCTTGACTGCTCCACAGCTCCAGGTTTTTTTTTTTTTCATTTTCAATCCAAAATGAATGATATTTTAGCAAGAAAGTCCTAAAGGTGCCAAAAAGTTTCAGATTATATAACAATTGATATTAACATTTACTTTACCACTTTACGTAATACATCACAGTTATTCTCACTTCGGCCGAAATCAAGATTTATGTACAGATACAAAATTACAAAGTTTTCTGGAGATATGTTTTATTAAAGAATCAGATAATTATCAGACATCCAGCAACACTGCAGACTGCTCCCACCCTGGCACCAATGTAAGGCAAGTATGTACTCGCATAGATTAGTATGTGTTTATTTTCAACCTTGTAACATGTAGCCTTGTTACTTCCCAACAATTAATGCTGTAGAACAGCGATAGCACGTACTAACGCTACAGCACATACCAAATTTCATTGATATATCTATATTAAAGCGTTTTTGAGATATTAATTAAAAAACTTGGAAAATATTTCGAATATTTTTACAGCAAATTTTCATAAGAAAAACTAACTTGCAATTTATAAATAAAATTTATATTAATTATGTATATTAAAAATACTTCTTACTTGATTAGAACTGCAAGAAACATGTTAAAATATTAAAATATACTTTAATAATAATTTTGTGTAAAAAGAAAATGTGATCATTTTTGTCCAGAAAATCCAAAATAAATTCAAAGTACCTTAAGTGGTTAAGATATCACAAGCAGGTACATTATAAAAGAATGTAATGCTTTTGTTCATTGCTTTTCGAAGATCATAACAACAAACATTTGGATGCAGTAGCAGCACAAAAAGATTTGGCCATGGCTTCAACAAAAAAATCAAATCTGCCCCCCATGACTGATAGCCAATTTACGGAAAAGGATCTCAACGACGTCTTTACTTTTGAATTTGAAAAGCCCAAATTTGGGCTTTTGGGAAAAGGAAAGAAGAAATCGGCAACATGCAAGGTGGAAAAGGAAGTGAATGGCAAGCTCAAACCATGTAGTTTCAAGACAAGTGAAGCAAGTGCTGTGAAAAGTTTCAACCTTTGGCAGCATGTAAAATGTAACCATCCTGAAAACTATGCGGCTCTGGTTACAAAAAAGGACCAGGAAGATGAGGCAAAACAGAAAGCTGACATGGCTAAACGACGTTTATCTGGCTCTTTGAAAACTCCTGGAGAAAAGATTTTTTGGGGAGCTTCATCTGAAAAGAAACCCAAAATTGAGCAAACAAAACTTGACTCAGATTTGAAGTCCTCAAAGGTTACAGTCACCATGGATGCCAATACTTTCCGTGAAGGGCTGATGGAAATGGTTTGCTTGAGTTCAACACTGCTCACTACCTCAGGCTAAAGAACAAAGGATTCAAAAAAATTGCAGGTGAAATGGGTCAGCAGCTTGGCGTTTCAACGGGGCATGATGCGGTTCGTCATTTAGTTGTCAGCACAGCTGACTCTGGTCCCGAAGAGCTCAAGAAAGCTTTGAAGCAAAAACTGTGCTACCTGAAGATGGAGGCGGCAACCCGTGGAAACAGAAATTTCCTTGCAATCAATGCTCAGTACTACGAAGAAGGAAAAGATAAAGCTGTGGTAAAAACCTTGGACATAATCAACACTGAAGGGCGTCACAATTCTTCCTACATGAAAAGTCAAGTAAAAGCTATTTTAGAAAAATTTGGGATCAATGAAATACAAGTGCTGAGCATCTGTGTTGACAATGCAGCAAACATGACATGTGTCGTCAAAAATTTCAGCAAGGACAATGAAACCATTTCTACCTCTGAGAACAGGGATGTGGACAGAACTGAAGCTATTTTGCCTGATGAAGGAACTAAAGGAATGGATGAAATCGAACTCAACATGGATGCTGCTGCGCAATGGGTTAATCACCCTAGCCTCATACTGCCAACATGGCTTCATGAGGACTCAAAAGTCCAACTGATGAGGTGTGGTATTCACACTCTTCAGTTGGCAATCTGGGATGGACTGAACAAAGAACATGCGAAGAAATTTCTGGCAAAAATTCGACAAGTCGTTGTCAAACTACAAATCCCAAGTATTCAAAGTGTTCTGCTTGATCTACGTGGGGTAACTCAGTCATTGGATACTGTGATTCACTGGGGTCCAACATTTGCGATGATTGATCGGCTTCTCGTTTTTCAATCTTACTGTGAACAAGTGGCTGCTTCTGGAACAAGAAAACTCAAGTTAACAAAAGATGAATGGGACGAAGTGAAGAACCTGCAAGACCTCTTGGCAAAGCCAAACCAAACAACCGTGAATCTTCAAGCTTTAATGAAGGAATGGCAAAAACTGTCAAAATTCTTGCAAGAAAATGGTGGACAAATTGCAGAAGGAATTCTATCCTCCATGCAGAAATGCAAAGAGAAGCTTTTTGACAATATTCATTTCCTTGCTGGAGTTTATGTTGACCCACGGTATCAGATTCTTCTTACCTCAAGGGAAATACCAAAGGCAAAGGAAGGGCTCCTTGATATTGCTCGACGACTCGAAAAACAAAATCTATTGCTACATTTGAACTCTGCGAAAGAGGTTGAAGAAAACGAAACACAACAAAAGGAGTCATCAACAATCGAATTTGCGGTTTCAGAAAGTTCACATCCTTCAGAAATAGCAGGCTGTTCTCAAACTTCTGTCTCCACTCTGAACTTGTTCGAGCGTCCACCCCTGAGATGTCTTCAACCATCACAGGGAAATGGAGATAATTCAAGCACCAATTCTTCAGAAGATGACAACTTCGAAAAGGAATTGGATAAACAAGAAAGATACCGGCGAGTTTCTGTGATTCATAATTGTAATGAAGCATTATTCGAGAGAAACTTTCGAGAAGATTGTGAGGCGATGGAGTCTATTGGTAGGCTAAAAGTTAAGTTTGTTTTTGAGGCCATTCACAGCTACCCACACCGCATTCAGGCTGCCTGTAGAATTGCTTCGAGCATGCCAACAACTCAAGCTAGTGTAGAGAGACTGTTTTCGGCTTTAAAGTTAATTTTAAATGATCTGCAGCAGGCTATGAAAGACAACTTGATTGCTGCAATAATTTTTTACAGATTGAATTATGAATGATTCTAGTTTGTATCATTGTTGATGACATTTAAATTGTTTTAAAACTCTGAATAAAAATAATGTTTTTTTCAAAATTACAGTATGCACTTTTTTATTTAGTTAAAAATTAATTTGAGTCAGAGCACAGAGCGGAGTTGGAGCAGAGCTGGAGCAGTCACTATTGGTGCCAGAGTGGAGCTGGAGCAGAGCAATTCAAAAATCTGATTGCTCCAAATCCCTGGCCCCAGTTTGCAACTTATGGGCTAGCTCTCCCCTTCTAGATGTGCAAGCCAAAAGAGAGGAACTCTCAGCTTGTTTTCCCCATCAGGCACTGTTCCTCTCATGGTATGCCTACACCACAATTAAAAACCTGTGTTGACATTGCAATTAGATATACGGAACTGGCCTATGCCTGTTGACTTTGGATCACAGGGCCTGAGGTAAAGGGCTATTTAACTGATAGACATTCAGCTTGGGCTGGAGCCTGGATTCTAGAACCCTGCAAAATGGGAGACTTCCAGAGCCTGAGCCCAAGTCAGCTGGCACAGGCTAGCCCTGGATGGCTAACTGCAGTGTAGATATGCTGAGAGGCTTCTTTGATTGATGCTTTGCAGAACAAAAGGCCATAACTGTCAGTAGATGTCAACCTTTCTACACTGGAACCAATTCACTGAAGCAGGTGCAAAGATTTTCATAAGCTCTGCACTGAAGGATAGTCTTTACAGTGGAATAGAGCCTTGAATGCTTTCATACAATGGATTATGCCATCTTTATTGGGAGGTTTACTGCAAATCCAGAAATTGATACTTATTTTGGAAGAGAACTACTGCTTAAATGGTCAAAACTGCCTGACTTTACAGCTGCCACCCAGCTACTACAGAATGCCCCCATATATGCTTGGCAGCTGATATTAGACAGCTGGGAAAATCTGGATTTGACATACATCAGTGGTGAAGTGTTTCAGTGTAGACCTGCTTTGGTTACAGCTAGGAGCTAATGTGAGAGCGAACCTAATAGAGGGTAAATAGCAGAGATCTCAATCATTTCTAATCAATTTAACTGAAGTCTGTCTGCCACTAATGGGTATGCAGCAAGTATCTAAAGATTCCTCTATTCAGTATGGAGAGTCAGAAGAGATAACAATGCAATTTGGTGACTTATGGAGTACATAGCAGACAGAGTATCAGAGGGATAGCCATGTTAGTCTGAATCTGCAAAAACGAAGAGGAGTTCTGTGGCACATTATAGACTAACGGATTTATTGGAGCATAAGCTTTCGTGGGCAAAGACCCACTCAGAGACATGTAACAGACCAGTGGTCACTGCAATTTGTCATATCCCATTGTGAAGGCAAACATATAAGCAATGGGGAGGAGGGAGAGAAAGAAAAGATTTTTTTGCACTCACTACATAAAGAAATCTTTTAAACTTTGACAGTAATACAAGAAGCTTATTGGAACACATTTGGCTATGTTTAGTAGATTAAAAGAATCTGTAGCCACAGAACAACCAGACTACACTGACAAGAGAAATGGGCTACAAAGCAGACAGTTAACAACAGTACTACAACTGGAGACTAGAAACTTATAATGATCAATGCTAAAAAGGCAGTTTCTGATAATTGCTGGGATTCTCAGTCAGAAGTGGGATGCTTTAACTATACTCTAATTTAGCTATTTGTCAAGAAAGGAATATGGTAAATAAATACTTCAGGAGAAAGTTCAAAGTCCTTAGCAAGATACTAGATAAGATTTGTAGTCCTGACTTGCACACGAATGTGGTTTGGATAACAAGTCTCAATCATAAAGTGCTCCTCAGTCCATGTTTGAGGACAAATAGAGCTGGTACACATTAGATAAACCAGGGCTACTCAACATGCTGACCGCAGCCCATTTCTTTTGGTGGGAGCCAAACCAAAAAAATAGTCAATATAATGGTCTTCTGTTGATATGTGTTTTAGTAGCTAAATTCCTGGACTGTCATTGCTCATTAAAAGCGCTGTCATATGGGTGGAAATTGGGTAAATATTGCATTTTATTAATATCAGCAGAACTGATTTAAATGGGCCTGTGTGTTATATAGTCTTGCCTTAATTTTTATATTCATGTCCATCAGTGTGAAAGAAGCTATTTACATATATTTGCATGTATATGCGACCACACTTAAGTTGCAGCCCCTGGCATGTGCTGTGAGTATCACTGTGGCTCACTGTGAGTATCATTTGGGGCTTCCAAAGTTGAGTAGCCCTGGGATAAACAATAACAAATTTGTACGGTCGCAAGGATAAACTCAATCAATATTCTTACAAGAGAGATGTATAGTCCTAAACTATCAATACTGGTGCTTCTGACCATACTGAAGTTATCGTGCATTTGGCTGGAGCCAATGGTGTAAATTAGGTTGAGTTTACATAATGTTTTTAAACAAAATTGACATATTTAACATTGTTGTCATATAAACAGTTACCATCTATTAAAGACTAATATCAATTGCTGTTTTGTTCAAAACAAAGGTAAATCTGATATGCATATAAAACTGTCCTAAGCTGCAAGAGATGTCTCATAATACACTAGGAAATTCAACCAAAACAAACAAACAAACTCACTCTCCTTTGGTTTATCCATGTATTTTTCTTATACAAAACTCCATCAAAAATGAGGAATCCTGAGTTAAAGGTGAAAGAATTGAAATTCTGGAAATTAACTGTAGAAAAGGAAGACACTGAAACCTGCAGGTGGTTGTTAATAATCAGACAGAAAACAGTGTCCAATAGATATTTCGGTTCTATATTTGGAAACAAGCCAGATGATGTACTCATATTATACGAGGATGAGAAAGTATTTTCCGGTCCATTAATAACTGAGGAGGAGTTAGACAATATCTACTAGGGATAAACATTTTTTAATCAGTAGGCCTAGATAGTCTGCACTCTAGTCTTAAAAGAGTTGTCTAGGAGATCTCTGCCCAATTATATCCCAACAAATCTGGAAATAAAAGGAAAATTTCATAAAACTGGAAGAGAGCTAACATTGTGCCAGTATTCAAGCAGATTGACCAGAATACCTATAGGCAGATTAGAATAACACCAATGCCACTTCCCGCCCCTGCCCCCCCAAAAAGGTAAGCTGATGTAAGATACAAATGATAAAGAATTAAAGAAGAAATGTTCCCCTCAACTTACTCCTCACAAGTAGTAGGAGTCTTTACTAGACCCACTAAATGGAACTCCAGAAGATCGACTGCCACAGTGTCAAGCTTCTGCGAACTGAAGATGTATCCTGATTGGGGTGAGAACTCACCCACTGATCTCAAAAAGAAGTTATCAATGGGGAAATTATCAAATGGGAACTTTTTGAGTGAGGTTCACAGGAATCTGTACTAGGATAAATACTTTTCAGTGTTTTCATTAATGATCTGGAAGTAAATATCAAATCACAGATGGTAAAATTTACAAATGACAAGAGATTGATAAGATCAGTAAATAATGAGATCTGGATCATTTGGTAAAGTTGGCTAAGGTTGTTAAATATCAACTAATTTACCAATCGAGTAGTTGATGGAATTTCCATCGACTACTCAATAGGCACTTCCGCATTCCTCCTTTGCAGAACTCCACAAGTGGAATGCAGAACTCTGCATGCTGCCTGGGGCCAGCGGTAAGGCCAGTGGGGGCTCTTGTGCATTTCAAAGTGGAAACGCCCTTTTGGAGCCTGGGATCAGCGGAGGACTCAGAGTCCCCCGCTGACCCCGGGCTCCATGCTGTGCTGCCACTTTGAAATGCCACCGCAGAGCTCGGGTCAGCTGGGGATTCCCCCCCCAGCTGACCCCGAGCTTCACACAAACACTGTGGCAGCATTTCAAAGGGGCAGCACTGCACAGCTGATCCTGGGCTCAGCTGTGTGGAGAGGCCGCTTTGAAATGCCGCCGTGGCATTTTAAAGTGGCAGCACCACACAGAGCCCAGGTATGGGCTCCGTGTGGCGCTGCCACTTTGAAGTACCCCTTTTTGCCCTCCCTTTGCTGCCTCTATCTGATAGAGGGAGCAAGGGGGGGGTATCAACTAGTCAACTAGTCCCTAACACCTTAAAAGTGGGCCCATTCAAATCAAATGTATTTTCATATAGTTGAATACAAAGATGAACATCTAATCTAAGAATGAGGAATACAGTCCATACCTGCAGAATGGGGAGGGGAGAAATCTATCCTGGAAAACAGTCACAGGATTTAGGGTTCATAGATGACCAATTCAACATATATTTTTAATGTGATGTTGTGGCAAAAAGGGCTAATGGGATCTCTGAATATATGACAAGGGAGCAGCTGGTAAGATTTGGAAGGTGATTTTACATCTGTGCATGGCACTGGTGGAACCAATACTGAAATAGTACATCCAGTTCTGGTGTCCATATTTTAGAAAAGATCCTGAAAAATTAGAGAGACTGTAGAAAAGAATGCACTAGGCAATGCAGTATGGGAAGGAGGTGGAAAGCCCTTGGTGGGTAAAGAACAGGTTAGGAACTATTTAGAAAAGCTAAATATACACAAATCCATGGGTCCAGATTTAATGCACCCGAGGGTACTGAGGGAGTTGGCAAATGTCATTGTGGAGCCTTTGGCCATTATCTTTGAAAACTCGTGGAGATTGGGAGAGATCCCGGATGATTGGAAAAAGGCAAATGTAGTGCCTATCTTTAAAAAAGGGAAGAAGGACAATCCAGGGAACTACAGACCAGTCAGCCTTACCTCAGTCCCCAGAAAAATCATGGAGGGGGATCCTCAAGGAATCCATTTTGATGCACTTGGAAGAGGGGAAAGTGGTCAGGAATAGTCAACATGGATTCACCAAGGTCAAGATGTGCCTGACCAATCTGATTAGCTTCTATGATGAGGTAACTGGCTCTGTGGACATGGGAAAGTCAGTGGATGTGATATATCTTGACTTTAGCAAAGCTTTTGATACCGTCTCCCACAATATACTTGCCAGCAAGTTAAGGGAATATGGACTGGATAGAAAGCTGGCTATACTGGGGCCCAATGGGTAGTGATCAACGGCTTGATGTCAGGTTGGCGGTTGGTTTCTAGTGGAGTGCCCCAAGGATCTGTTCTAGGACCCGTTTTGTTCAACATCTTTATTAATGGCATGGATGAGAGGATGGATTGCACCCTCAGCCAGTTTGCAGATGACACTAAGCTAGGGGGAGAAGTAGATATGTTGGAGGGGAAGGATAGGGTCCAGAGTGACCTAGACAAATTGGAGGATTGGGCCAAAAGAAATCTCACAAGGTTCAACAAGGACAAGTGCAGAATCTTGCACTTGGGACAGAAGAATCCCAAGCACTGATGCAGGCTGGGGACTGACTGGCTAAGTAGCAGTTCTGCAGAAAAGGACCTGGGGATTACAGTGGATGAGAAGCTGGATATGAGTCAACAGTGTGCCCTTGTAGCCAAGAAAGCTAATGGCATATTAGGGTGCATTAGGAGGAGCATTGCCAGCAGATCCAGAGAAGTGATTATTCCCCTTTATTCGGCTCTGGTGAGGCCACCTCTGGAGTATTGTGTCCAGTTCTCAGCTCCCCACTATAGAAAGGATATAGACGTACTGGAGAGAGTCCAGCGGAGGGCAACCAAAATGATTAGGGAGCTGGAGCGCATGACCTATGAGGGGAGACTGAGGGATTTGGGTTTGTTTAGTCTGCAGAAGAGAAGAGCGAGGGGGGATTTGATAGCTGCCTTCAACTTCCTGAAGGGAGGTTCCAAAGAGGACGGAGAAAAACTGTTCACAGTAGTGACGGATGGCAGAACAAGGAGAAATGGTCTTAAGTTACAGTAGGAGAGGTAGGATATTAGGAAAAACTATTTCACTAGGAGGGTGGTGAAGTACTGGAATGGGTTACCTAGGAAGGTGGTGGAATCTCCATCCCTAGAGGTTAAGTCCCAGCCTGACAAAGCCCTGGCTGGGTTGATTTAGTTGGGATTGCTCCTACCTTGGGCAGGGGGCTGGACTTGATGACCTCCTGATGTCTCTTCTAGCTCTATGATTCTATGAAAAGAGCCACAAGATTCAAGGGCTAGAGAAAATGCCTTATAGTGAGAGGCTTAAAAACTCATTGGCTATGTCTACACTATATACATTGCCAGCAGAGGCAATGCAAATGAAGCGCTGATTAGCATATTGTCATGCTTCATTTGCATAATCTATTCCGAGCCGTTTTTGCACAAGAGGTTTTTGCACAAAAACAAGCCGTGTGGACATTTCTTTTATTGTGCAAAAAACCCTTTTTGCACAAGATCCTTATGCCTCTCTGGAGGCATAAATTGAACATTTTACATAGTATTTTCAGTTTATTTTTAACGGATACATGCCGCAAATACCGGGCTGTCCAGTCCAATACCGGACACCTGGAAACCCTAAATATATCAATAAGGTGTGCACAAATGAATGCAATATTCAGGTGCACATACATGACAAAAGGTTCATTCTCCACATTGTGCTGCTTTTGCTATGCAGCCCAAAAGAGCACTGGCCTTTTTTCAACAGTCAGAACATATAAGTGAGTTCAGGATTTTCTCTTTCTTTGAGCATATGTGCTTTGGATTCATTTTCTCTACAAATAATTCTAAAGGATTAATAGGCTGCTGTGTTCAAATTTGGTGGTAAGGTCAATGGGGGAAACAAACTTTGCTAAAGGTGTCACAATCTTTGATGTAAAAATTGGCAAGGAGCCAGGTACAGTGCCAAGCACAATAGAAAATGTTTCCCATTTGCAATAATAAAATATGGCAACTATGGACAGATTTAGGAGACTAATTTGGACTATAATCCTGGATTCCTCCAGCTACTTCTGGGATAGAACACAGTAATAATAGAAAGGTCACCATCGTTTAAAAAAAAAAGATCAACATTTGCTAACGATTATCAAAATCTGAGACAATGAAGAACTCCCCTCTCCCTAGAACCGGAATTAACAAAGATGCTTCAGGCTCCATGATGTGGTCTAAGTTAATTGTTTAATGGTAGCCTATGAATATGATACATTCTTTTTAATAGCTCACAGCACCAAAAATAGGCACATTTACATATATGTGCATTTCACTCAAACATTCATGGGTGCCTCAAATAAAAAAGACATATGTGTTTTATAGAATGGACAATTTTTAATCACATGATGTAGTTGGTCAAAGTGGCCACCCACTGCGAGCCTTTCTGGGCAGCACCTGGCCCTAACAACCCATCTGGCCAAAAACCAGGAGGCGGGGCCAGAGACATAAACGATCTGCCAGTGAAGCCCCGGCGGCTGAAGGTGCCAGAAGCTTCCCCTGCGCACCCAGTGGAGGAACTGGACCCAGGAGAAGTTAAGGACTGGGCCATTGGGCCCACAGCTCAGACTGCCTGGATGGAATGCTTACCTGGCCAGATCTTCCAGAGCGACGGAGCCCGGAGGATTGGCCTGGACCCAGGTACAGCACAAGGGGGAGTGTGGAAAGAGCCCAGGGAAAACCGACCACCTTTTGGCCAAGCCAGAGCCAGGCAAACATGTGAAGCAGATCCCCAGTGACCCAGCAGCAGACTGCTCTGCTGCTACCAGGGCCCTGGGCTGGGACGCAGTGGAGTGGGTGGGCCTGCGTCCCCCCTGCCACCTCACTCCCGGGTGGCAGTCTCCCCCCTTAGCTGTGCCCAACTTGCAGCCTACATCCACTGGATCCCCACCTGAGCAAGGGGATCCAGCTGGGCGCTCACTTTAAGACTATTTGTTTGTCTTGAACTGTTTGCTCGCTGCCCCGCCCAGAACTAAGGCTGGGCTTTACACTGTTTGCTTGCCGCCCCGCCCGGAACCAAGGCCAGGCCCTGAAGTGTTTATTTGGCTGCCTCGCCCTGAACTAAGGCTTGGGGCTCTGAACTATTTGTGGTTGCTCGCCCTGAGGAAGGGCCCGGGTACCTAACCATTTGTTGCCACCTGCCCTGAGCAAGGGCCTGGCTTGTGGACCAAAGCCACTGTTAATTCCCCAAAGACTAAATAGTGGGTAGTGGGTCAGAGTGGCTGCTCACTAACCTCAAGGGGGATGCACCCCTTCCTGAGCCCTACTGGCTCACACATGTGTTATGTATGTGGACGGTAATATATTGTTCATATTAATTCATGAGTTGGTATCACCCAAGTAAGTCTTACCTATAAAACACATGTTATTGATAACAATATCCTCATGCAAGTTACATATTTTTTTCCATATGAAGAGGCTCATGCAGCCAGTAACTTAAAGTGAACAAGAGCTAAGAAAGAATATCAACATCCCAGTTTCCTATACTCTGGAAGCTGCTTCTATAATGCCTGATGTCTAGGGATGTGAACAAATAGTTGATTAGTCACTTTCCCCTGCTTGCTGCCTCTACCAGAAAGAGGCAGCAATGGGAGGGAAGAGAAGGGGGGTGCTTCAAAGCAGCAGTGCCGCATGAAGCCTGGGGCCAGACTCCGGGTTCCACGCAGCGCTGCTGCTTTGAAATGCCATGTGCAGCCTGGAGCCAGCTGGGAATCCCCAGCTGGCCCGGGCTGCACGTGGCGTTTCAAAGCGGCAACGCCGCATATAGCCTAGGGTCAGCTGGGGACTCCCCTGCTGACCGTGGGCTCCATGCAACGCTGCTGCTTTGACGTGCCATGGGGAGCACAGGGCCAGCAGGGGACTGCTTGAGTCCCCCACTAGCCCCGTGCTCCCTGCAGCGCTTCCGCCTTTGAAGTGTAGCAACAGCCCCACACTTCAAAGGCAGAAATGCCCTTATCAACGAATCAAATAGTCAATGCAAATTACATCGACTATTCGATTAGCCAAATAATCGACATTTTACATCCCTGCTGATTTCCAGAGTGCTGTTCATGCACCTCATCTGTGCAACAGTGGAATTACGTTGATGACAGTGGTGCTGTCGACACCGGGTCCACTCTCAGAAGGGAACCCAGTGCTCAGACCATGATCCCCCTGGTATGTGATCTATGCTGAGTCCCTGCCGTCACTCATCTCTTCCTCTGAAGGTCCCACCTGCCACTCGTTCCTCTCCACCTTTCCTGCCTCACCACCTGCTTGCTCTTCTCTGCCCCTGCACCACCTGCATATTTCACTCCTCTTTGCTCCCCCTATCTCCTATGTGTGCAGTAAGTGGACCCTAGAAAGAAGAGGACTGGGGAATACGGACCTCAGGGTGGAGCGGGTGGCAGGGCCACAGTTCTGGCACTGGGGCCCACAACAAGTTAATCCTGCCCTGCAGCTGCCGCAGGAATCAGTCAACATCTCCCTGCTAGACTCTACCTCTTGCTCACAGAGGTCAATAGATGGGCCCAGCCAGTGAAGTCAAACAAAAACTAATTTATATCCTAGAATCTGTCTTTGTACTCAGGTGCTGCCACAGCATTTCTGGAGCACTGAGACCATCTTTGCTCACCGCTTGTTGTGATCTATTACGATCAGTCAAAACATTACAGAATGCTGGCTGTGGAAACGTCCAGAAAGGCTATAGGTCCCACTTTACAATTAAAGGTGCAGCAATCAGGAGAAAATGTGTTTGAACTATCATAATAGGCAAAGTTAGCTCTACAAGGAAACATACAGACAATTTCGCTATAATACCTGGGGTAAAATCCTGTTTACTCTTTGGCATCCTGAAAGGGGAAAAAAAATCACAAGAATAATTGAAGCCAAAGCTGTTCAGGTGAAGCCCCTGGATAATTTTTGCCCTGAATAACTAAAAAGGGTGACAATTATTTCAATTAATTATCACTGTGTTTTGCTTTGAGATTAGCATTCATAGCCAAGGGTTAGGAAACACATTTTCAGAAACAGTTCTGTGATTACAACAAGCACAAAGCTCAGTGGAATAGTTGTTTGTCACTTAAAATATACCTGGGATATGCTGAATTACCCAAAAACACAGTGAAAGTAAACAAAGCAGAAAAGTTTTGACTGAGATGAACTGAAATTTCACACATTAAGGGGAAAGGTTTTCTATCTATGTAATACAGATTTTGCCATCTCTCAGTGGGGGCATCAGGCAACCATATCTACATGCAATGTGTTGCAGATTTGCATCTTTACTTGCCACAAAACAGCAGTTCTGCATCAGTTTCTGTTAGAGCTGCATTGTATAGAAAGGTTTTAAACAATTTCATAGAACAAAAATGGGCCCAAACAAATACCCCCGCTCAAAATCAGAACTAGGATCTGTTTCTCTATTGTTATAATGAGCCAAACCAAAATATTGATTCTGAACACACTTTCCAGACTTGTGTATACTCTAAACTTAGTGGTTTAAGCTTAGCTAGCAAAAATCACTTCCCTCACTTCACAAACTCCTATGATCCAATTACAATCACGGGACTCCTTTTGACAGAAAGAGTTGCTTCTTCACTCCAAACAGGAGGTGCCACTGGAATACAGTAATCTCTCTGTGAAGAAACAACAAATGGTCTGGTAGCACTTTATAGACTAACAAATTTTGTTTGTCTATAAAGTGCTACCAGACCATTTATTGCTTTTTCCTATAACAGACTAACTCGGCTACCCCCTGAAGTCTCTGTGAAGAGGCAGTCCCCACTGATGCAGAAGTCTATTGCACCCTCAGTTGCAATATGCTATGCATCACTCAGCATGTTTTTAAATTTTATAAGACAGTGTCACAGCAGAAGGATCTCTGGCTCCTTCAACACTCAGATGACACCTGAAAGTAAGAGGAAGAGGGTTATGTATTCATACTTTGAAAAGGAAAACTAATGGCAGAGAAACACTATGCTGCCTTGGAGTGGCAAGTGCTACTCCGTCTCTGAATACAGACATAGGAAAGAAAGATTCAGGTCTCATTTAAGAATGAGCTATATTTTGGGAAGGGTCCTCAGGGCCTCAAACATTCTAATAGCTCAGACACGTGTTGAGTAAGAACCCAAATTTTGCCACTGCTTATGGTGGTCTCAGACAACATGCAAACTATTTCAGAGTATACAGCCATACAGAAATGGTGTTTAAGGACTTATCAACATGAAAACAAGTTGCACAGATTTAACTAGAAGTGTGATTTTAAAGAGATTTAGTTAAACTGGTGCAAACGCTTATGGAGACTCTTAGGTTTTTTTGCCCACATTGCCAATTGAATAACAAAACTTGTCATTCACAGATGCTTAACTCCACCCCTCCCACCCGAAAGGACAGTTTTGCTGTGGCAAGAGGCAATGTAAATGGCATGTTGTTGGTAAGCAGGGCTGACAAGAATCTTTGCCCCGGCCTCCATAAGTGGCAGGGCCTTGGGTGAAAGGGCCAGCACTGCCAGGGCTATAGGGCGTATGCTGCCAGGGGCTCTGGTTGGCAAAATAAAGGGCCGAGGACTCCAGCTGCTGTAAGACATCTATGTCACTAAAAGCTATATAGTTAGACAAAGCCTTAGTTTGTTTTAAACCAAGTTCAGTCCAGTTTTAATTGATCTGTTTAAGCTACTTCAAAATCAACTGAAACTAAATCATTCTTAATACAAAATCAGTTTTCATAAAAGGGGCTATTGCACCAGGTTTACTAATAAGTTTATAAAACTATTAAGCTGAATTGGTTCAACTTTAACAGGTACACAATCCCTTATACATAGCAAAATCACATATTCCTTGTTACGATTTATTGCTGTTTGCAATTTTTTGTCACCTCTATTTTGAAAAATAGCTTGTTGGATGATTGTAAAACTACAAACAGGGTCACTTTTGATGAGTAATGTGTTACACAACAATAAATGCTTTGCACTTCTAAGCACCTTCCCTCTGACGATCTCCAAATACTTCTGTTAACATTAAATTAGCTTCCCAATAACCCTAAGGAGTATAGCAGATAAGCACAATTATCCCATTTTCCCAGATGAAGTCCATGGTCTTGCAAGCAAGTTATGGCACAGCTGGGATGAGTGAGGACCCAGATCTGCTGTACCAGAGAACTATGCTTAAAGGTATCTGTTATGATGCAGTTATTCACGCTAACCATCCTGTATCTTAGCCAATCATTCCTCCATGCTGACATGCAGTCAAATGTTTCTTAGAAGAACTTTTGTTTATTTGTTTTACAATATGTTGTTGACAGAGTGCAATGTACAAAGGGAGGAAACAGCAGTGCTTTTTAAGAGATTGGTACTTCTAAGACATCACCTGTAAACCACATGACATCAGCTGAAAATGCTTACATTATAAAAATGATGGAGGAATACATATTGGTTTGAAAAGTGAGCCCACAAGATAGTATAAACATGTGCTCATTATACAATTTAAAGTAACATACCACTTGTTTGTAGGACAACTGGGGGAACAAGAAAAACATCTGATGTCAAAGTTGATAAAAACACAGGTAACCATGGCTATTGGGACCAGAACTGGGACAGTACTGGGACCAGAACTGTTCCAAAATGGACTTTCTGAACACTTATAAAAAAGGCTGTATAAACTAAAAGCCTGATTCAAAGACCATCAAAGTTAATGGAAAGACTAGCTGGGTGAGATAATATATTTTATTGGACCAACTTCTGTTGGGGAGAGAACCAAGTTTCTGAGCTTATACAGATCTCTTTTTCAGGTCCAATAAAAGATATTACCCTCACTCATATTGTGTCTCTAATAACCTGGAACCAACATGTCTATAAAAGCACCACATATAACAATGGAAAGACTGGCATTGACTTTAAAGGGTTTTAGATCAACTCACCAAAGGGTCAGAAAAGAAAAATAGGAACAACCCACAACTATAATTAAATTAACCAAGTCAGATAACTACACAGAACTAATTACAGAACAGAAGCAGGAAAAGAATTAATGAGACCTATAAGATCTCTTTACATTTTGCCAGTGGATAAATAGATGAAATGAAAAAGAGGAAGGGAGAATAATACCAAACAACTTCCACCCATAAAAAATTATGATGCAGGATTTCAACTCCGCTGTTGGGAAATAAATCTTACACAGAAATCTCTGCAGAATACCAATAATGTAAGCTTGCTTGTCTCTAAATCTATTTCACAGAAAATAGCTGCATAATGATACATGCACACGCTGCTAAAACGTTGGAGATTAAAAGAAACAAGGTGATTCAATGAACCAACAGTGTTGCATGTGCAAAACAAAGCAATTAACCTATGAATTTACAGGGAAATATGTTAGCACAACAGATGTATGTGCATGTATTTTGGCCCTTTGGCAAAAGGCATGGTTTTGGAGCCAGATGTTTTTGTTCATGCCTAAAAAGAATCCAGCTGCATCAAGCTGTGAAAATTTCTTCAGATCTGTCAAAACCTACCCTGAACTAGAAGAGAAAAAAAAAGAACCTAAGTTTGAAATAGAAGTCTGTTTTCCACAGGGGATTCTACCACCATCTGTATTTTAAAAGCTTTAGTATTACTTCAAGTCCTCTGAAAAAGTTTGAAACTCAATAGGCAGACCACATTAAAAGAACACGCAAATAACGTTTAAAGGCTTTCACCAAACAAGTGTTATACATTTTTGCTTGTACTATCCTGCCACAGCGATGCTCAGTATTACTGTAGGAAAGGAACACCATTATATTTCTGGGTGTAGGAAAGGAACACCATTATATTTCTGGGTGGTGGGGGTCTATTTTAAAAACATTAGATTCAATTAGTCTGTCACTCTCCCTAGATTTTAAACCAGTATAACTCCACTAACTTCAAAAGAAATTACTACAGAATTACATTGACATGAGATCAAAATCAAGTCCATTTTCTTCCACAAACAACCCATGAAAAAGGAACCATGATAATAACTAATAGCAAAACATGGAAATGAATAGCAAAAAAGTAGTTTACAAACATAGCCATCTGTGAGTAGGCTGGCTCAAATCAGCAGGGCAATGAATCATTCTGCATACCCTATCATAGAATCATAGAACCATAAAGCTGAAAGAGACCTCAGGAGGTCATCAAGTCCAGCCCCCTGCTCTAGGCAGGACCAATCCCAACTAGATTAACCCAGTCAGGGCTTTGTCAAGCCGAGACTTAAATACCTCTAGGGATGGAGACTCCACTACTTCCCTAGGTAACCCATTCCAGTGTTTCACCACACTCGTAGTGAAATAGTTTTTCCTAATATCCAACCTGGACCTCTCCCACCACAACTTAAGACCATTGCTCCTTGTTCTGCCATCCGTCCCTACTGAGAACAGCCTTTCTCCATCCTCTTTGGAACTTCCCTTCAGGAAGTTGAAGGCTGCTATCAAATCCCCCCTCACTCTTCACTTCTGCAGACTAAACAGACCCAACTCCCTCAGCCTCTCCTCGTAGGTCATATGCTCCAGCCCTCTAATCATTTTGATTGCCCTCCGCTGGACCCTCTCCAATGCGTCCACATCCTTTTTGTAGTGGGGGGCCCAGAACTGGACACAATACTCCAGATGTGGCCTCACCAGAGCCGAATAAAGGGGAATAATGATCTCTGGATCTGCTGGCAATGCTCCTCTTAATGCAACCTAATATGCCATTAGCCTTCTTGGCTACAAGGGCACACTGTTGACTCATATCCAGCTTCTCATCCACTGTAACCCCCAGGTCCTTTTCTGCAGAACGACTACTTAGCTGGTTGGTCCCCAGCCTGTAACAATGCTTGGGATTCTTCCGTCCCAAGTGCAGGACTCTGCACTTCTCCTTGTTGAACCTCATCAGATTTCTTGTAGCCCTTTCCTCCAATTTGTCTAAGTCACTCTGGACTCTATCCCTGCCCTCAAGCGTATCTACCTCTCCCCCTAGCTTAGTGTCATCTGCAAACTTGCTGAGGGTGCAATCCATCCCCTCATCCAGGTCATTAATAAAGATATTGAACAAAACCGGTCCCAGAACCGAACCTTGGTCACTCTGCTAGAAACTGACCACCATCCTGACATCGAGCCATTGATCACTACCCGCTGGGCCCGACCTTCTAGCCAGCTTTCTATCCATCTTACCATCCATTTATCCAATCCACATTCCCTTAACTTGCTGGCAAGAATATTGTGGGAGACCGTATCAAAAGCCTTGCTAAAGTCAAGGTATATCACATCCACTGACTTTCCCATGTCCACAGAGCCAGTTACCTCATCATAGAAGCTAATCAGATTGGTCAGGCACGACTTGCCCTTTGTGAATCCATGCTGACTATTCCTAATCACTTTCCTCTCCTCCAAGTGCCTCAAAATAGATTCCTTAAAGATTTCTTCCATGATTTTTCCAGGAACCGAGGTAAGACTGACCGGCCTATAGTTCCCTGGATCGTCCTTCTTGCCTTTTTTGAAGATGGGCACTACATTTGCCTTTTTCCAATCATCCGGGATCTCTCCCGATCTCCACGACTTTTCAAAGATAATGGCCAAAGGCTCCTCAATGACATTTGCCAACTCCCTCAGTACCCTCGGATGCATTAAGTCCGGACCCATGGATTTGTGTACGTTTAGCTTTTCTAAATAGTTCCTAACCTGTTCTTTACCCACTAAGGGCTGGCGATCTTCATCCCATCTTGCGTCACTTAGCGCATTAGTCCGGGAGCCCACCTTGTCCGTGAATACAGAGGCAAAGAAAGCATTGAGTACTTCAGCTTTCCCCACATCATCTTCACTAGGGGCCGTACACCCTCTCTGATCACCTTCTTCTTGTTAACATGCCTGTAGAAACCTTCCTTGTTATCCTTCACATCCTTAGCCAGTTGCAATTCCATTTGCGGTTTCACCTTCCTGATAACCCCCCGGCATTCTCGAGCTATACATTTAAACCCCTCCCTGGTCATTTGTCCAAGTTTCCACTTTTTGTAAGCTTCCTTTTTGCGCTTAAGTTCACCAAGGATTTCCCCTGTAAGCCAATCCAGTCTCCTACCATGTTTGCCTCTCTTGCTACGCATTGGGATGGTTTCTTTCTGTGCCTTCAATAAGGCTTCTTTAAAATACTGCCAGCTCTCTTGGACTCCTTTCCCCTTCATGTTAGCATCCGAGGGGATTCTGCTCATCAGGTCTCTGAGGGAGTCAAAATCTGCTTTTCTGAAGTCCAAGGTATGTATTTTACTACTCTCTTTTCTTCCTTTGGTCAGGATCCTGAAATCTACCATCTCATGATCACTGCTTCCCAGGTTGTCACCCACCTCTACTTCCCCTATTAGTTCCTCCCTGTTTGTGAGCAGAAGGTCAAGCTGCGCATGGCCCCTGGTTGGATCCTTCAGCACTTGTACCAAGAAGTTATCCCCACCATTCTCCAAAAACTTCCTGGATTGCCTGAATAGTGCCGTATTGGTTTCCCAACAGATGTCAGGGTGATTAAAGTCCCCTACGAGAACCAGGGCCTGCGATCTGGAAGTTTCTCTTAGTTGTCCGAAGAAAGCCTCATCTCCTCATCCACCTGATTCAGTGGCCTGTAGTAGACACCAACCACAACATCACTGCTGTTGTTTGCACCTCTAAACTTAACCCATAGACTCTCAACAGGTTTTTCTCCCTCTATATACTGGAGTTCAGAGCAATCATAGTGCTCTCTTACGTATAGTGCAACTCCTCCTCCTTTTCTCCCCTGACTGTTCTTCCTGAACAGTATACCCTTCCATGACAGCGCTTCCGTCATGCGAGTCATCCCACCAAGTCTCTGTTATCCCAATTAAATCATATTTCTTGGACTGGGCCAGGGCCTCCAGTTCTTCCTGTTTGTTGCCCAGGCTTCTCGCATTAGTGTACAAACACCTCAGATAACCAGTTGATCGCCCCATCTTCTCATTCAATGTTTCAAATTGGGGTGAGGAAAAGGAGTGAACGTCACTGGCACTAACTGGTATCCTTGCAGAAGCAATGAACGGGCACTGACTGAATGACCCTCTTGTTTCCTAATGATGGTTTCTTTTTGGACAGCAACTGAAGGCAGGGCCGTCCTTAGGATTTATGGGGCCCTATACAGTAGTATGAAACTGGTGTCCCTATGCCCAATGGCAACCAGTGGGCCGATGATTTTTTGGAGATATTTTATAATAATTATTGATGAGGAGGGGCCACTTCAAGAATTTGGAAGGTGATCAAGGGCCACACTCTTCCATGATATTAATGGAGGAGATGCGGGGTCTGGGATGGAGGTTGCGTGCAGAAAGGAACTTGGGGTAAGGGAGGGAGTTTGGGTGAAGGAGGCAGTTGTGACCTAGAGCACTGGACTGAGGTGCAGGGGACTGGATTGTGACCTAGGCAGGGAATTGAGGTACAGGAGGAGGTGTAGGGGTTTGGATTGTGAGCTAGAGAAGGAGGTGACTGTGATGTGGGGCAGGGACTTGGGGTGCTAGATCTGGGAAGTAGTATGGGTGCAGAAGGGGGGACAGAGGATTTGGGTATGTGGAGTAGGGGGGCAGAAGTGGGGCACAGAGAGTTGGGGAAGGAAGGGACTGGTGTGCTAGAGGCAGGCTCTGGCCAGGAGACTTACCAGCCATCAACCTGTTCCTGAATCAGCTTCCCTGCCTGCCCTGTCCTCGCACAGGATGCAGTCATGTGCTCTGTGAATAGCTATGAGCCCCTTGTGATTCATGGCTGTCTGTTATTGAAACAGGAAGCTCCCATTGGCCAGTTTCTGGCCAGAAGCTGACCAATAGGACTGTGCTAGGGGCGGAAGTAGCTCCTAAAGCCTTCCTCTCTCCCCTCTGGGCTCAGTTTTTAAAGTGAAACCACCCCACAGTGGCAGCAGGTGAGGTGAGGCAAGTTGGGAGCCTGCCTGAGGCTCCCTGCAGCATCCACGGGCTAGATCCGGTGGCTTGGTGGGCCAGATCCAGCCCACAGGCCATATTTTGCCCAGGCCTGCCCTAGTACCATGAGATCCCAAGCTTTGCCTGTGATGCACCCACAAGAGGCAGATGGTGAGATGCTGAATCAGTGGTGAGCAACCTGCAGCTTATGTGCAACTTGTGGCACATCAGGGTTCTATGTGTGGCCCACAAGACATTTTGCTTACCATTGTCCTGTACATATTCAGTGTTGCCAGATTCTGCTGGTTTCTGTCCATCTCTCTTTTTTTCACCAGTATTACTAAAATGACACTAAAGTGATAAAGCAGAGGCATATGAAGTGAGATACATGCTCATTGCACACAACATTGACTACAAGAGTCATGCACTCCCTCTAGATCCAATCAAAGTGCTGGTCTGGTTCAATCACAAATTCTAGGAATGCAAGCACAATAAGCAAAACTACCCTATACTGAGATAACATCTTGGATAGAAAAGTCTTGTAGCCTGCTGAGATGAAGGAGAGCCAAACATGTCTCACTCACTACTATACTATTCGTTGTTTTTTAAGTTTTTCCTGTTACAGACTAACTCGGCTATCCCTCTGAAGCTTATCTACTCACTATCTCTTTTTCTTCCTCCCCTCTTTTTTCCCTTCTCCCACTCCTCCGTCCCTTATTTATTCTTGGATCTGGACTTCCTACACTCCTGTCATCTGAAGAAGTGGGTTGTACCCTGGAAAGTTCATCATACAATCTACACGTTTTGTTTGTCTTTAAGGTGCTACTAGACTATTTGTTGTTTTTTAAATTTTTCCTGTTACTAGACTAACTCGGCTACCTCTCTGAAGCTTTTTTTCACTAACCTAGGTTACCCATCGCTGTTGTAGATAGATTTTTGATGTGGGGGAAGTGAGATGAGCCCCCTCTAGCCCTACCTACCTATAACTTAAGCATATTGGAAGGGGGAGTAGGCAAGCTTGCATTACTATGCCCATGCTGTACCCATTCAGTGCACAGAGGTTTTTTATACTTTCTGTTTCATAGAATCATAGGACTGGAAGGGACCTCAAGTGGTCATCTAGTCCAGTCCCATGCACTCATGGCACATCTAGGTATTATCCAGACCATCCCTGACATATATCTTTCTAACCTGCTCTTAAAAATCTCCACTGACAGAGATTCCACAACCCCCTTAGGCAATTTATTCCAGTGTTTAACCACCCTGACAGGAAGTTTTTCCTAATGTCCAACCTAAACCTCCCTTGCTGCAATTTAAACCCGTTGCTTCTTGTCCTATCCTCAGAGATTAAGAACAGTAATTTTTCCCCTCCTCTTCATAACCATCTTTTATATATTGTTATCATGTCCCCTCTAGTCTTCTCTTTTCCAGACTAAACAAACCCAATGTTTTCAATCGTGTCTCACAGATCATGGGGTTTTTTTTGGTGGATTTTTTTTTAAACAAGCACTAAGCTGGAAATTTTCAAAAGGTGCCTATGAGCCTACAAGAGGACTTAAGTTCCTAATGCCTAAAGGAGTTGGGGACACAGTTTCCCAAAAGATATGCAGGCACCTGCCTCCCACTGATAGCTTTCAGCATTTGGGCTTTAATTCTTTCAGCCTCTTTTGTAAATCTGAGCCTAAGAAATTCACTTCATTGAAGCTATTCAAATATATTGTACATAGAGAAAAGAACTTTGACTCTAACCTGTGAATATCTAAAATTGGCTGAATTACAGTTTTAAATCTCGATAATTGATTATAGTCCCCTTTCCATATTTATATATTAGCATTCAGGTAGCTGCGTTGCCTTCCAAGTGCAATGTGCAGATTTTCCACTTACAGGGTTAGCTGTTTCGTGGGGAACAATGTCAAGCGGGCTACAATGAAAATCACTATAGAACAGTTTTGAAAGAACAATTCTTTGCATGGACAATTTCAATTTAATATAAGCTGACAAAAGATTTGCAGGTTCTAATTATTTATCATCATCCAATAGCACTGTGTTGTACTACATTTACTTCATTGCAAGCAACAAAAATCTGGATCTGAGAACTAACTTTGGGACAGGAGGCAGAAGGGATTTTAATAGCTGATCTGATTAGTTTGGATGCATTTAGAAATGGGGCTGATGCTACTTTCTTTTCTCTGAGATGAAAAGGGAAAAAGATGCCAGGCATAGCAAATGCCCTTTTGCATTCCAACCACTAATGCAAAACGTACCCACTCCTCCCATGATGACAACTTCCATGACACAGGTTTCGCCCACAAAAAGAAAAATGTAATTACAATCACCACTTTACACAATACAACAACTGATAATCATGCATAATCACACAGTGAGTGCCTCAACTCACTTCAGGCTAGTTTTAAGTATCATTTTGCTTGACCTATCAAGTTAATATGTTCCTGCAAAAATCTCCAGGGCTAAACTTGCAAATCAGTGCCTGGGAAAATCAATGGGTGAAATCCTTGCAAATGATTTGAAAATGTAACTCAGAGTTTTCAAAAAAGAGGTAGGTTTTTATGCTGTAAAACATAACTCTGTAGATGCACATCCAATATTTTACCTTGTACTTTGAAATAGAACAGGCTTTCGTTGCTACAGAATCTGCAAGTGCCAGATTGACCAATACATTCCCTGGGCACAACCAGGAGCAGTAAAGTTCTGCGACTACCCTAAATTGTTGCTTGGCAGTGCTTTCCTATGTGCTTCCCCACAGCCCAGGCCCTTAAAATGCAGTTCTGTAACAAAGCAATCCATGCTGCTCCTGTTTTTCAATATTCAGAATGGATAACTGAGAAGAGAGAACCCTCCAGCCCAGTGTGCCTTTGTCACATTTAGTGCACTAGCGGATGCCTGAACAGCTGTTTATGCACTCAAGTTTGAAGCCCTCAAGTGCAGAAGGTTCAATATTTGGTTGTTTAAGCGCAGTCAGCTGCACGCAGATTCTTCAGATATCCTTCTGAGTGTGGGTGGGAGAGTGAATGGCTTCACATGCATACACAATACATGCACGTAGGAAAGGCCAGAAAAATACAGTGCAGTGTGAAAGGTCTAGGACCAAGGTCTGCATGGCAGCTACAGTTGAGAATGTGCATTAAAGTCATCTTTCCTTGCCTATGCAGTTTATATATTTATTACAAAGAATTATCCTGAGAGAAGATTGGGGCTGCATATAGAGTAGCAAGCATACAGGCTTAGAGTCTTTGCCTGAATGTGTTAAATTTCTGCCTTAGATATTTCTTTCAGTCTGATCAACAAAATAAAAATAAAGGGACACTTTGTTCCTCCTGTTGCATTATACTAAAATAACAGGCGCTTCCTCTTGCTAGACATTCATCAAGAACTTCCTCCAGTGCAGCCCTGCTTTTCTTTCAGACATAGTCAGAGGGCAATTAGCAGCAGCCTGATGAGGAAGTGCTAAATTTTTCATTACCAGCTTTCTCCTGAGGGTTGGAGTTTAATAATTTGTACTGTATAAAATTTCACATATGGGAAAACACTGCACTACACAGACTCTCCAGATGCTTTTTCTGCAGCTAATCATGTGAACCCCACAGCTAAAGGAGAGGATTTAGGGCATAATTAAAGCTTTATTCTTTACTAGTACTACGTGCAAAGCACAATTTTATTTTTCAGAAAAACATGCCACATTTGTAAGTTCCCATTTCACTCAAGATCAATTTTCAAACAGGCTCTGTAACCAGAACTCATTGTTCTTGATGTACCATGAAACTACGTATTTGGATCCACATAGGAAGCTTGTGGTGATATGAAAGCAGCCTACTTCTGATTAGCAACTATGAAGTTTCTTCAGCTTTGTCTACTTTGACAATTGAGTGACAAAGCTTTTGTCCTTCACAGGTGCTTAGCCCCCTGTCCCATGACAAAAGGCACCTACCAGTGTAAACAGTGTTTTGTGGGCAGGAGTGCTCTCCTGTGGACAAATCAAATGCCACTTACTCATAGGGGGTGTAAGTATTTTTGCAGAAAAACTGTGTTTATGCTTCCTGACTTTTAGCGACACAACCATGTGGCTAAAAAGCTATGTAAAACAGGTTGGACCTCCCTGGTCCAGCACCCTTGAGACCTGAGCTGTCCGGAACAGTGTTTGCCAGACCAGGGGAGATGTTCTCCTTCCCAATTCATAACTACAAGAGCTTCAAATTTCCATGTGGGGGAGGGGAGTAAATGGGAGGCCAGAATGTAGCAAGAACAAAACTATACCATTTGGCTATGCTAAAGGCTGTAGCTAAAATCTTAAGAACTTCCAAACTCATGTGACCAATCTGAGTGATCTTGTCATTTTTTATTCAAATAAATTTTCCTTTGGCTCTTTTAGGATTCAACAGTTCTCTTAATTTCTCCCTACTGCTTTACTGGTTTCAGAGCTGCACTACTTACCTCTGACATGATAATGCGGGTTAACCAGAAGCCTGGGGACTAAGGGGTTAACTACACTTAGCCAGGTGGAGTGGCCAATAGGAATGTAGGTAGGAATTTCAAACTGGGACAAAGGAATTTGGGTTTTTGCCTCCTTTGTCTCTGTGTGAGTTCCTCTGCAGCTACAGAGAGAAAGATAAACATGTCTCTCTCTCCAAGAAACAATTCTTCACTTTCTGTAAGTAGGGTAAAGTTTAGATGAATTGGTTAGGTTTTCTTGTTTTATGGTTTGGGTATGGGATCTGATGTCTGTGCACTTTTTAAAAGATGTTTTGGCTTTCCTTTGTAACTAAGTTCTAGGCCCATGGAGTTTCTCCATGAGTATATTATTTTGTTACTTTTCCATCTAATCTTTATGCTTGCAACAGGAATAGTGTGGTGATAATAAAAGTTTTCTCTTTTCCTTTTATTAACCTGGTATTGGTTAATAGTGGTGTCCTGCTTTTTACTTTAGGGATGAGATTTTCCCAAATGGTCTCTCCCCTGGTTTCTTTATTAATTTGGGTAGTGGCAGCGGAAGTTTTATTTTGGGGGGAAGTTTTATACCAAAGCCTGGTAGATAAGGTTTTGGGGTACTTGCTGGCCTCCACTTCTGCATTTATCGTGCCAGAATGGGAAAGGAGCCCTGACAACCTTTTTACCTGATTATTCTTTATATGCTTCCATTAATGTATATGAATGCTTCCAGGAAGTCCAGAAAGACTCAGCCCCTCTCCTAGACAGTTTGTTATCTATCCCAAAGCTAAAAAAAGATGGTGGGATAGTTTAGGTGCAGGAGGTTGTGGTTTTATCACTGCACAAGAGACTAATGTAGGAAGCTCTCAAGAAAGAAACTGATTTAGAAGGTACTTGGAGGAAAAGAAGTTGGAGACTTGTCCAATCCTAAAAGGCAAAAAGAAAGAAAGAAAGAGGAGATAAAGATTATACAGAGCATACAAAGGTGGAAAAGCTTGATTTTGTTGGGAGAAGAGCCAACAAAAAAAGATCCAAGAGAAGGGTGAAGTTGTCACGAGGATAGGAGAAAGAGTACTTGACTTAGAGTGAAGAAGTCAAGGAGAACTGAAATGGAAGGAGGCTAGAAAATAAGTACTAAAATCAAGAGCACACAGCACACAGAAGAAAATTATAGCGTGAGAAAGGGAGGGATCTGTGATGTTACAGAGGAAAGAAGACTTTGAATGTGTCTGTTTGGTGAGGAAATAGAATGGCTGAGATTGGAATGACTAAATGACTGGTGACATCAAGAATGTCTTCCAGATTAACTTTTATAATTAACTCATCCAAGAACCCACCCCTGCAATCAACTCTGTTGCCAACTCTGTCCACACATCTATACTAGTGATATTATCACAGGACCTAGACACAAACACATCAGCGGCTCATATAACTGCACATCCAGCAGTGTGATCTATGCCATCAAGTGCCAGAAATGTCCCGCTACCATGTATATTCTCCAAACTGGACAGTCTATGCAACAAAGCATAAACGGACACAAATCAGATATTTGAAAAGGTAACACACAGAAACCTGTTGGGGAACATTTTAACTTGCCTGGGCACTCATTAATGGATCTCAAAGTTACCACATGATTACAAGCCTATTTCAAAAACCAGCTTGAAATGGAAGCTGCAGAACTTCCATTTACAAGTTTGATATCCACAGTAGAAGTTTAAACAAAGACCTTATCTGGATTACCTGCTACATTCCACATCCTAATGACACAAAAAGCCAAGCACTGGATACTTAAGAGTACTTAGAACCCACTGTATCACCTTCATTTAGCATGGACACTCTAACTGACAACAGACAATTCCCCTCCCCCCACCCATTTTTTCCTTCTCTTTCCCTCCCCATCTCCATCTTTCTCTGCTATTTATTTTGCAACCTGGACTCCTTAAAACTCCATTCATCTGGAGAAGTGGGCTGTGCCCACAAAAGCTCATGATACCATCTACATGTTTTATAGTAATAGAGAGGTAGCTGTGTTAGTTTTTCCTTTTGTTTTAGCAAGATCGGACTATGTAGCACTTTAAAGACTAACAAGATGATTTAATAGGTGATGAGCTTTCATGGGCCAGGAAGTGGGTCTGGCCCACAAAAGCTCATCACCTATTAAACCATCTTGTTAGTCTTTAAAGTGCTACATAGTTTTTCCTTTTGTTTTATCTACATGTTTTGTTAGTCTCTAAGATGCTGCAGGACTATTTGTTGTTTTTTTAAGTTTTTTTTTCAGTTGCAGAATAACACAGTTTCCCCTCTGAAACTATTATAATTAAATTATTTAGGAACTGTTTCAACTACAGATCCCTTAGGCTTAGAGGGAAGAGAAACAGTGATCAAATCCCCAAGATGGCTACTTACAATGTAAAGAGTTCTTCCCTGATAGAAAATCCTCCCAGATAAATCCTTCAAAAAATAAAAAAAGCATTAATTGAACTGAACTTTTTCCTTCACCAGCTCACTAGGCCCACAGACTGCCTCCAACTGAAATGCCTTGGTGCTATAATAGACTTGATATTCCCCAGGGGCAGAGCAAGTGAGAAGGGAGAGGTGAGGTTAAAAAGTTTAGTAAAATTTCAAAGTGCTCTTTGGTGAACCTCTGTTCACTATGAAGTAGGGACCCCAATTTTACCATTTACTGTCACAATGAAAACACCACACAGGTTGAAAACCTGACAAGCAATATCATCATGCAGGATGATGGGAAAATTGTGGTACCACAGTTAATAATCTATTCAGTTTCTGGGCTCAGGAATATATTGGCAAATATATCAAATGACCTAGAAGTAAGAAATAACCTTTAAAGTGACAACTTATTTCTGATTTTATCCACCTTTAATATCACAGCTTAAACTAAATCAACCATGCATTTTAAGATTTCTAGTGTATCCTTTCAAATCACTGTCCAAATCTATTTGAGAATGCTGAAGTCTTAATACTATTTGCATGGGTGCCATTTATGCAGAGTTGGGGGGGGGGCAGTCACCTCCTCCCAAGTTTGAACACCTGGATTTCATACTTCAGATCTGCTTAAAGCTCATGCCCTGACTCTAAAGACAGGTCTTCAATGCAACAGTTTGAGCTGCTTTCAGCTTTGCCTTTGGGGCAGGGAGTTTGTTATAAAAAGAGGGAAGCAGGTTGATTAAGAACAACAAAAGGCTGGGCATTCAAGCAATTGAAGGCTCATTAGATCATCATGAAAACATTGCTGGGTACTCCACTTAAAAGACAGGAGACAAAAAGAATAGGAATGAGTGCTGTGCTGAAGGGCTCTGCATTTGGATCACTGCTATTAAACTCATAAATGATCTTGGGAAAGGGGTGAACAGTGACTAATCCAAAGCTGACTGCAAAGAGTTACAAAGGGATCTCACAAAAACTAGGTGATTGGGCAACACAAGGGCAGATGGAATTTAGTGTTGAAGAGTGCAAATTAATGCACATGGAAAAATACAATCCTAACTATAAATACAAAAATGATAGGAGTGTAAAATAGCTGTTACCACTCAAGAAAGGGATGTTAGAATCATTGTGGATAGTTCCCTGAAAACATCTGTTCAATGTGAAATGGCAATCTAAAAACTAAAAAATGAACAGAATATTGGGAATCATTAGGGAAGAAATAGATAAGACAAAATTCCATATTGCCTCTATCTTAAGTCATGGTATGCGCACATCTTGAATACTGTATGCAGATATGGTTACCCCATCAAAAAGATGTATTGCACTTGGAAAAGGAACAGAAAGGGCAACAGAAATGATAAGGGGGTAAGGAACAGCATCCATCTGAGGAGAGATTAACAAGCCTGGGACTTTGCAGCTTGGAAAAGAAATGACTGATGGATGGGGGGATATGCTAGAGGTCTAGAAAATCATGAAAGCTGTGGAAAAATAGAATAAGGAAATGTTATTCATTTCTTCACTAACAAAACACAAGAAACTGACTCAATTACATTTACAGTCAGCAGATTTCAAACAAACAAAATAGGTAACAGGGGATAGATCATTATGATTGCCTCTTCTGAAGCACCTGGCATTGATCACTGTTGGAAGACAGGACATAGGGCTAGAAGAACCACTGGTCTGACTCATTATGAACATTCTGATGTTTTCATATAGAGCTGAAATGTATCTGTCCCCTTCTATAATCCACTAGACCCCATTCCTCTTTCAGAGCTGAGATAGAGCCCAGGAATCTTGAAGGGGTCTCTCACCTTCCAGAGTTAGTAACAAAGTAAGATTATATATTACAATTTTAAAGCTAACCAGTGTCCCTTAAGTGACTTGCCACAAGATGTCAGAAAATGCTCATGTTAGAGCTGGGTAGGTTTAATATTTATTTAAATTTCTTTCTTTTATATAGGAATTAGATACAGTGCTTCTGTCTGCTAAGTTGTATGCCAAAAAAAAATAGAGTTTTCCAGTGACTTAATAGCCCCTGCATAGAGATGATGTGTATATGGCGGGGAAGGGGGGATAGGGTTGGTTCCCACCCCCTGCCCAGTTTGGTGCTTGGCTTCTACGGACCATGCTCAGTAACACTGCTAAAGCCTCAGTCTTTAGTCCACCCCACAAATGCTCTGACTCTCTTCCTTCCCCCATTATGGCACGCACAGGTCCCCCCCACCCCCTTACCAAAATCTGAAATAGCATCCCTGGTTATTTGTTGGAACATTTTTATTTCCCTTTGAAATGATTATGTTCATTACTTAAGCCAGTAATTCAGCTAAGGGATCAACAGTTCTCAAAGTCTAATGAAAATGTTACTGGCCAGGAGATTGAGATAATCTTTGGAGATATATGCTAAATACTGATTTGAGTATGAATAAAGGGGAGTTTTAGAAAATCCAATTAAGTAATTGTCCGAGACAGAACAAAAACTATGGCTGCCCGTCGCAAGTGAGTTAACACCTGTTACACCTGAGTCCTGGTATAGGGGGCTCTGTCTACAAGGCGGAGCGCGTTCCATATAAGGGCATACAAATTAGTCATCCTCCACTGCCAGCTCCACCCACTGCGGCAAAAATCCACCAATGGGGTGACTCGTGGTCAGACCAGCTTACTCCACCCACTGCGGCAAAAATCCACCAATCAGGTGTCAAATAGTCAGGCAATAAAACAGGCAGCCAAACCCCCTCTCAGGCGGGAATCGCATCGAGTGAACGCCTGGCCTGATCAACCAGACGCCTTGCAGCCCCCGCTCTCGAGTCTTATTGAGCGTACTTCGAGTTGGTCGACCCGAGCTGAGACTGTTTATGGGCATGTGGCTGGTACTCGTGTTCCTGCTGTCTCCAGAATTGGTATAACACTCCTCCCCCACCATTATTACCCTTGCCCTGATTTATCACAGTTACCCTTGTCATCTATCTGTTAATAGTTATTTGAAGAATCATTGTGCTAGTTGATAAGTAGTTGCTAAAGGTTCATTGTTATCGTTCACAAAATAATGTAAATAGTTGACCTTATGAATAACATCAGTGTTAATTCAACTACCCCTAACCCTTGGGCCATTACTGAAAATTATTGTGATTTGGAAAAACCTCAGGGAATTGTTTTGTACTGTTTAGTAATTTGTTTATTTTTCATTTTAATAATTGTCTGGCGCCCACGCATGTAACTGAGTTCCTTATCACCACGTGCCAGAGTCATTGTTAAAATAAAATCAGTTTCTTTTGCCAATCCCAAGTCGTGGGTCCATTCTTTCCGGCATCCCTTTCGAGCCCTGTGTGTTGCGGGGACCGACATGGCGTCACGAACAGGATGCCGGAATGCTGGAAACCACGACGATCCTGACCACTGCCCTTGGGTTAGGACTGAAACCCCGGGTTCTGAGGAGGATCAGTTCAACCATTTACAATACCACCTCCTCTGTACTCGACAACATGAAGGGGCCCATAGTACCTTTGATTGGGTCTGTGTTGTGGGGCAAGGTCACCATTGTAGGGCTTATACTGTCTCGTTGGGGTTAAGTGACGTGGGTTGTCTGTTGACTCGTCATCCCACCCTCAGAGCTACCCCGGCTGATAGTAGCTTGCAGCCGGCTCTCACTCAAGTGGGTGAAGCAGCCCCTAATTCAAACCCCCTCAACCTCTGGAAAGAGGTGAATAGGGTAATTAAACTCTGTGGGGTGACCTCCTCCATTCAGACCCCCGAATCCAGAGCCCCACATGGATCACCTACACATCATCTGTTAATAGGTTTGGTTCAAAAGTTAGATGAGATAAAAAAGGTTAAGAAATTACGCCCCAATTCTTATAAAATAGAAAGCGTTTTAGCTGCCATTTATAGTACTTTAGCAGCAGCTCTAGATAAAGTAACCGTACTCCATGGGGCCGTTATAAATTGCGCTCGCGAGGTGGCGCACTCACAGTCGGAGGGAGAGTTAGAGCCCTCCCCTCTGATACCAAAGACGCCTCCTTTAGAGACACAACTTCCACCCCCATATCAGGGTTCTCGTGATTCACCAAACATTTACCCCAATCTGACCGCCTCGGGATCAGTTGCGCCCTCGGCCCCTGACCCGACTGAACCCGAGGTTTTTCCCGTGACCGTAACTCGATTTAAAGTAGATGGTCAGGGAAACACCTCTCAGATAACTCCCCGAACCAAGGCGGAGATGAAAGAGTTCATCACAGATACCGCCCGACGTCCGGATGAACCACCATTAATCTGGTTAGGACGATTAGCCTTGGAACAGGGGAGTGATTGGGTCGACCGGGAGGAAGCCTTAACCTTAACCCGTACTGGAAGCTGGTCCAGGGGCCTTACTGGGGGAGTATTAGCTGCCAACAACGACTGGCCCGTAACAGTTGCAGCCGCCGCGTACCTTCAAATACAAGGGGGGTTTCGCGCATTACAAATGCCGCCTGACTGTGTGAACAATTTGGCTGCCCTTATGTACGCGGTTGCTGGGAGCTCTGTCCTACTCTGGGATCCTGCCACGCACCCACTCAACTTAACCAATGCCCAGACGGCAGTACAAAACCCATTTCGTTTTGTTAACGATCCCACCCAAATCCCCATAGAGGATTCAGCCGTGACCCTAGCCGTAGATAACAGCCCTAACCTAGATACAGGGGCCCTTCTCTGGCTGAGGGGATACGCGGGGCAACCGATTGGACGGTTATACGACGCAGTAGAGAGAGTAAAGTGGACAACGCCCAAAGCAGCCTTACTTGCAACTTCCTCTCTTCGGGAAGAAGGCCCCAAAATGGCGACCAAACCCAAATACCCCGAACGATCGTTTATCGAACGTAAAATTTTTGGGTTTCTGTTGGGCAAGGGACTAACTAAGGAAGCTGTTCGGAAGATGAACAGTGATCAGCAAAAAGACTTGGCTATAAAGTTAGGGTGGGAAGATCGCCCCATTCCCCCGCAGCCAAAAAACGGGGGGAGGCCGAGTGCTTAGTAGTCACTCGGCCCGATCCAAATGACCCACGACCATACCAAGATTTGACTACCGAAGACAAAACGGTTATTCCTTTTTTGTTGGACACGGGGGCACAGGTATCCATCATTCCCCCTGAGATGCCCCATATTCCCACCAGTAGGACAGTCTTTGTACAGGGATTAAATAGTGTTGAAGGCCGTCCGGAAGTTAAAGTCCGGGCTCGTCTTAACGGGACAACTATAACTTTTACTGGTCTCTTAGGACGAACCCCTCTTTTGGGAGTGGGGGAAATACGCCGCTACCGATTGGCACCCAAGGTGGTCGAGGCGTTGCCCGCTGTAATTGCAGGGAGCCATCAACCCCACCAACCCGTGCTGTTAAATGCTACCCCCTGGTGATTCTCTCCCATCCCCACGCCCGACAGAGGTCAGTCAAGTATCAGAGTATTGTTGGACCGCCTTTTGAGCCAAGGTAAAGTTCAGCGAATTCCCACCAGTAAATATTTGTCACCAGCTTGGGGAGTCCCAAAACCACACAAATCTGATGAGTATCAAATGGTTATCGATTATCGGGCTGCCAATCACCATATCCAACCCTTAGTTTTTGCAGCTCAGTGGGACATTCCTTCTATAGAGCAAGTTTTAATAAATAACAACTACCAATGGGGCTGCACGTTAGACTTGAAGGATATGTTTTTTCAGATCCCCCTACATGACCCAGAGGGAATTTTAAATTTCGCTTTTGAAGGAGGCTTGTACCAGTGGAACGTTTGTCCACAAGGGTACCGAAATTCCCCAGCATGTGCTACGACAGCCTTGACAAAGACTTTAGAGACCATTTTAACCCTCCCTGAGGTCCGTACCGTTCATTATGTTGATGACATTTTCGTATGCGGGTCAGATCCCCTCGATGTTCAACGGGTCATGAACAGCGTCCTAGAAGCCCTTAGTTTTGATGGATGGGATATTAATTATCAGAAAAGTGTCACTATACCTTCTCGGGTATTTCAGTTTTTAGGATTTAAAGTTGAGAATGGTTGTCTCCAACATCTCATCCATCACCCATTAACTAGTCCAACAGCAATAGGGTCTGTTCCCATTAAGAAAAAAATACAGCAATTATTAGGTGTTATAAATTATCATCGTCAATTTCTCCCCACGGATCTTTTAGATTCTCTGGCTATGGTTCAGGCTTATGCAAAAAATACTCGCAGACCTTGGACTATAGAGGCAGATGAAGCAGTGGCAAGATTATCCAGTTGGTTAGGGTCAGCCCCCACCTTATATCGGTGGAACCCTTCCGTTCCAGTCGTGATAATTTTCACAGTCACGACTACACACGTATCCATTTCTGTGTCCCAGAACGAACGGCCAGTATACTATCAGGCGAAAAAACTATCTGGGCCTGAGCATCGATATGGTACAGTGGGTAAGGCTCTGCTAGCAATTCAGTTAGCTTTACCCTGGGGGGAAATGGCCCAGCCTAGCCTCCTTAAAGGCCCCCACGCAGAGTTGATCCCATGGCTCACTCTCACTCCAGCTCCCGATTTCCAAGGCAATGCCAGCACCTGGCAACGCCTCGTGTACAGTATTCAACAAGGCCTAGGCCTTTGGAAATTCCTAACTCTAGGATCTGAAGGGGCCGGTAACGACGCCTTAGCCGAAGTTGCTGGCTACCGGCCATGGATCATAGCTGATGGGGGAAGCTCCCCTACCCCACGAGCTGGAACCTTATGTGCTATATGTGACTCCTTTAATGCTGAATCGCTACCCCTAAATGACTCCGCCCAAAAAGCTGAAGCCAAGGGAGTCTTGTTAGCTGCCACTCATCTCGCAGCCGTCCACCCGACCCGCCGGGTAGTCTTAGGCCTAGATTCTAGTTATTGTATTTCAATTTTAACTGGGGAAGGAACCCCCATAGCCCATGAAGAGATCTGGGTTAAAGTGTTTGAGTTGGCCACCCGGACCAAACAGCCATGGTTTGTGGTACATTGCCCCTCCCATTGTGCAGGTAGTAATCCGCTCCATTCCCACCTAGATGCTTTACTTAGGGCTCATAGTTTTGAAGATTCAGGCGATAACCACTATGATGTCCTTTATGGAGAACCTAGTTGCGTTGATCCCTTTACTCAGTGGTTACATGAACAATGGGGTCACTTACCTGGTCGTGCTTTGCATTCTGTTGTATTGAGGCAATCTAATCAGAAAGCTGAGGTCACCCGGCAGCAATGCACTGAGGCCACTCGTCGATGTTTTAATTGCCAGCAAGCTAGAGCCCTCAATCAAAACAAGATAACCACTGGGGCATACGACCCCCAGTATTTCTCTCCAGGGGAGGTATGGCAAATCGATCTCATCGGTCCTCTTCCAGGGGCTAAACAATTCCCTAAGGGCCTCGTAATAGTAGACCTAGGGACTCGGCAACTCTTATGCTACCCCCTACGAAAAACTACTGCCCCCTCAGTCGTTACAGCCCTTATGCAGGCTATGGCTGCTTGGGGTCCACCCACGGAAATTCAGTCTGATGGGGGACCGCCTTTTACTAGTCAACTCCTGACCCAAGCTATGTCTCAATGGGGGATACTCCTTCACATCCACCTCCCATACCATCCTCAGAGCAACGGAGTCGTGGAACGACGGATCGGGATGCTAAAAAACCAACTGCGGGCCACTTTAGGAACCCCAGACTTTAAGGGATGGAGTAGAATTCTTCCCCAAGTCCTTATTTCTTTGAATGAGGCGTATTCCAGGTGGCCAGAAGTTAAAACTAAGCCCCGACCGCCATGGAAGCCTCATTTTACGAGTGCCCAACTCGTTTGGGTGACTATTCCCAATGCCCAAGGTTCTCGCAACCCAGTCCCGGGCACCATTCATGTTCAGATCGAAGATAATAAACAACCTACATTAGTTCATCACTATTGGCTTTCCCTACGGTCTTAATTAACTCGCCTTGAGGGCGTTGCTTGTCCCCCTTCTTATTTTTCAGGTATTCGTCCATTCGGGTTCATCACCAGCTGAACAACCTTTAACGACATGGTTACAAGCCTATGCGACTCAGGAAGTGCTTCTGGGAAATATTTCTGACGTTAACCCTACTGATGAATGTGTTGTATGTACACGCCCCGGAGCAGATGCTGGGATCCCTCCCTTTGGCTGGGCTTTTCTCCCATTCCCTAATCTCAGTGTCACAGCTCCTATATCACAGTGTGATAACCAAAACTGGGCCTTCCGACGCGCGTTCTCATGCAATACAACAGAAGCTGATAGACTTCCTAACAATTTTAGTCCTGTAGCTGTGTCGGGACCTTTTCCGTTGGCCCCATGTCTCGTGTTTTTCGGTTTTTCCTCTCCTACCCGATTAGGCCATTATCCTAACTGTTCTAGTTATTATGTTGGTTTGAAACCGTCCCCTGAAGATTATAAGCCCCTTTCTAGAACTGGTTCTGACAGAGCATCTCGCACTTATAATTCTTCCTACTGGGAGTTTGTTAAAAGTGTCAATAAACCAATTATCCCTTTCAAACTTAGCCTGAACCCCCTTCCCAAAGGAATACTCTGGCTTCGGCAGATCCATTTAGCAGAAGCTCTTTGGATGCATGCCTATTCCCCTCAGTCCTTCCGCCCACCACGTCCTCGTCTATTGGCTCCAGCTGGAGCTGTTTGGGTGTGTGGTACTAACATTGCCTACACCCATTTGCCCCCTTTTCCTGTAGGAGCCTGCGCTATAGGCCTCGTCCAAATACAAGGTGGTGGACTATATCATCATCCTCACCGACTGTTTAATTTCCGGAACCGAAGGGAACTATCTGGATGGAAAAAATTTAAGTCCACTACTGAATCCCTAGTTTGGGGATACGTCCAATTCAACCCCTTTTCCTATGCCCTTACTTTATGGACCTAATGTCCCGTAACCTCGAAACCCTCACTAATTTAACCGCAGAAGGGTTTTGACAGGTCGATTTGGCTCTTACCATATTGGCTCATTATGCCGAACAAAATCGTCTAATGATTCAAGTTATCTTACAGAAGGATTTTTGCGTGGCGCTTGAGGACCTCGACCCCAGGTTTAAGGACCAATGCTGCCTGCGTCTTAAGCCTGGATGGAATAACGTTTCGGCTGTCACACAACAACTGACCTCGCTTGCAGTTCGAATTCGTGAGGAACGAGAAGAGTGGGACTGGTGGCAGACGAAACTTTCCTCTTGGGGACTAGGGACTTGGGCCTCCACCATTAAGCGATGGTTGATTATATGTGCTCTTGTGTTAATTGCCTTTTTAATAGGCATTGCTGTTACAAAAGCACTTGTTAAAAAAGTTGTTACTGCTTTCCCTGTTGCTGTTACCTACTGCTCCCCCCTTTCTGAAGACAGCAGCTCACTAGGACCTCAATTTACTCAATTGGCTTCTTAATTAACTACCCTTACGTGCGTTCTCACCTAAGGCAACCCCCTTACCATGTGCTCCGGACAGCCACGGGGGCATGTCCGAGACAGAACAAAAACTATGGCTGCCCGTCGCAAGTGAGTTAACACCTGTTATACCTGAGTCCTGGTATAGGGGGCTCTGTCTACAAGGTGGAGCGCGTTCCATATAAGGGCATACAAATTAGTCATCCTCCACTGCCAGCTCCACCCACTGCGGCAAAAATCCACCAATGGGGTGACTCGTGGTCAGACCAGCTTACTCCACCCACTGCGGCAAAAATCCACCAATCAGGTGTCAAATAGTCAGGCAATAAAACAGGCAGCCAAACCCCCTCTCAGGCGGGAATCGCATCGAGTGAACGCCTGGCCTGATCAACCAGACGCCTTGCAGCCCCCGCTCTCGAGTCTTATTGAGCGTACTTCGAGTTGGTCGTCCCGAGCTGAGACTGTTTATGGGCAAGTGGCTGGTACTCGTGTTCCTGCTGTCTCCAGAATTGGTATAACACTCCTCCCCCACCATTATTACCCTTGCCCTGATTTATCACAGTTACCCTTGTCATCTATCTGTTAATAGTTATTTGAAGAATCATTGTGCTAGTTGATAAGTAGTTGCTAAAGGTTCATTGTTATTGTTCACAAAATAATGTAAATAGTTGACCTTATGAATAACATCAGTGTTAATTCAACTACCCCTAACCCTTGGGCCATTATTGAAAATTATTGTGATTTGGAAAAACCTCAGGGAATTGTTTTGTACTGTTTAGTAATTTGTTTATTTTTCATTTTAATAATTGTCTGGCGCCCACGCATGTAACTGAGTTCCTTATCACCACGTGCCAGAGTCATTGTTAAAATAAAATCAGTTTCTTTTGCCAATCCCAAGTCGTGGGTCCATTCTTTCTGGCATCCCTTTCGAGCCCTGTGTGTTGCGGGGACCGACAGTAATATGTAATATTAAAGTATAGAACCATACACTGCTGGCAAATTGGATAGGCAAGGTTGATAAGGGTGGATTTAAACATTTGGGTTTTAAAACTTTTGGCATGAAGCAACATCCCAGTCTTGAATATATAATCTTTATGTACATTATTGTTTCACCTTTTTAAAAACTCATCAAGACACTACAGGTTGAACCTTTCTAGTTCAGCATCCTCTGCTCTGGCAACATTCATAGTCCGGAATGATTTTAGTTAGTTGGATGTCCACTTATGTTCACTTGGTGTGGCCAAATTTCCCACAGTCCCATAAAGTTTGCTTACAGCCACCAGTCCTGGCTCTCAGTGTTCTGTGCTATTATTTAGCTCTAATTTACTCCTAAATGTCTTCTAATATCTCAGTAAGCGGCAAAAGTGTTGGCAATACTGCTAGACAATACTGACTTCCCATGGTTTGCCAAATCCTCTGATTCAGCACCAGTCAGATCCCAAGGTGTGTGACTAGAGAAGCTCAACCTGTAGTGCCAGAAGCAGTGGTAACCCAGTCATTTGTGCAGGGGTAGGTGGCTACAGAAGATGGTGACATTGAATAGATCATCTATGTTTAGCTTGTTTGTTCTAAATAACCAGCTTTGCATAAAATATATGTGAGGGAAAGCATCTTTCACAAAGCAAGTGGCTTGGAAGGGACAGAATTACCCATTATTATAAAACCCAGGAGGGTGATACCCAGTTCACCAATGGATTTGCTTATCTCATCTATAACAGGACACCCAGTAAAATTTAGACCAGATCACAGAAAAGATAATCTTATGTTTAAGGCATAGGACCAGGAAACAGGAGTCCAAGGTTCTATTCCAAACTCTAAACTCAGGCAAATTACTCACCTCTTTGCCAGAATCTTCTCATTTGTGCAATGGGAATAAGTAATATTTTTAAGGTTATGGGGGTTGATTCATTAATGCTTGTAAAATGTTTAGAGGTTGTCAGCATAGGAGGTTCAGTTCAAGAACAAAAGATCATTATTGAGCCAACGGATATTCTGTTTGTGTAGGAAGAGACTGAAAAGAAGTATACATTCATTGAACAGGAAAGGGTAAACCTATTGGCCAGAGAGCTAATAGAAAAAGTATGGCATCCTGCCACAGGACACTCAAAGTTCTGATTTTGAGTGAATAATTTATATTAATCTACAGTAGATAAGAAGCATAGGAAAGAAATAAATAAGTCAGAGCTTAGTAATGGGTATTATTTCTCAGATAATAGCAAGCTAATGTCATATAGTTAAACAACTAAACCATTCCATATTTGATGGAATAAATTCTCCATATTATAAGGTTAGTTATGCATTTATAATACTACCATGCTTCTGTTGGCATTGCCTTTTGGAACCATGACTCCAACCCAGCTTGACCAAGCCCATGAATTGCTTCCCCCAACACACAAGCTTTCTTGTTCTCAATCCCTGAATAAAAGGTCTAATCACTGTGTCACAGATCTCACACTTCATAGAGCATAAAGGGGAGGGATAGCTCAGTGGTTTGAGCACTGGCCTGCTAAACTGAGGGTTATGAGTTCAATCCTTGTGGGGACCATTTAGGGATCTGGGGCAAATCTGTCAGGGATGGTACTTGGTCCTGCCATGAGGGCAGGGGATTGGACTCAATGACCTATCAAGGTCCCTTCCAGCTCTATGAGAGAGGTATAGAATCAAAGAATCCTAGGGCTGGAAGAGACCTCAGGAGGTCATCAAGTCCTTCCCAAAGCAGGACCAATCCCAACTAAATCATCCCAGCCAGGGCTTTAAACCTCAAGGAATGGAGATTCCACCACCTCCCTAGGTAACCCATTCCAGTGCTTCACCACCCTCCTAGTGAATAGTTTTTCCTAATATGCAACTTAGACCTCCCCCACTGTCATTTGAAACCATTCCTCCTTGTTCTGCCATCTGTTACTACTGAGAACAGCCTCTTTCCTTCCTCTTTGAAACCTCCCTTCAGGAACTTGAAGGCTGCTATCAAATCCCCCCTCACTCTTCTCTTCTGCAGACTAAACAAACCCAAATCCCTCAGCCTCTCCTCATATATTGTGCCCCAGCCCCCTAATCATTATGGTTGCCCTGCGCTGGACCCTCTTCAGTGTGTCCACATCCTTTCTGTAGTGGGAGGCCCAGAACTGGATGTAATATTCCAAGTGTGGCTTCACCAGCGCTGAATAACGCTTCTAGATCTGCTGCAAATGCTCCTCCGAATGCACCCAAATATGCCATTAGCCTTCTTGGCTACAAGGGCACACTATTGAATCATATCCAGCTTCTCATCCACTGTAACTACCAGGTCCTTTTCTGCCAAACTGCTGCTTAGCCAGTCAGCCCCTAGCCTGTAACAGTTCTTGGGATTCTTCCATCCCACGTGCAACTTCATCAGATTTCTTGTGGCCCAATCCTACAATTTGTCTAGGTCACTCTGGACCCTATCCTTACCTTCCAACTTATATATCTCTTCCCCTAGTTTACTGTCATCTGCAAACTTGCTGAGGGTGCAATCCATTCCTTCATCCAGGTCATTAATAAAGATGTTGCAGAAAACTGGCTCTCGAACCAATCCTTGGAGCATTCCACTTGAAGCTGACCACCAGCCAGAAATCAAACCGTTGAGCCTCACAATCTAGCCAGCTTTCCAGCCACCTTGCTGGAAGTATGGATTTGTCCAATCCATACTTCCTTAACTTGCTGGCAATATTGTGGGAGACTATATCAAAAGCTTTGGTAAAGTCAAGATATATCACATCCACTGACTTTCCCATGTTCACAAAGCCAGTTACCTCATCATAAAAGCTAACCAGGTTGATCAGGCATGACTTGCCCTTGGTGAATCCATGTTGCCTGTTCCTGATCACTTTCCCCTCTTCCAAGTGCTTCAAAATGGATTCTTTGAGGATCTCCTTCATGATTTTTCCAGGGACTGAGGTGTGGCTGACTGGTTTATAGTTCCCTGGATTGTTCTTCTTCCCTTTTTTAAAGATGGGCACTACATGTGCCTTTTCCAATCATCCAGGATCTCTCGGATCTCCATGACTTTTCAAAGATAATGGCCGAAGGCTCTGCAATTACATCTGCCAGCTCCCTCAGTACCCTCGGGTACATTAAATCTGGACCCATGGATTTGTGTATGTCGAGCTTTTCTAAATAGTTCTTAGCCTGTTCTTTCTCAACTAAGGGCTGCCCACTTCCTTCCCATACTCTGTGGCCTAGTGCAATAGTCTGGGAGCTAATAAGAATAGACATACTGGGTCAGATCAACGGTCCCTCTATCCCAGTATCCTGTCTGCGGGCAGTGGCCAATATAGATGCCCCAGAGGGAGGGAACACAACAGGTAATCCTCATATGATCCCTGTTCTGTCACCCATATCCAGACAAACAGAGGCTAGGGTCACCATTCCTACCCATCCTGGCTAACAGCCATTGATGGATCTAACCATCATGAATCTATCTAGCTCTTTTTTGAACCTGTTTTTCTGAAGTTGTTAAAGTCTTAGCCTTCACCACATCCTCTGGCAAGGAGTTCCACAGGTTGACTGTGCGCTAAGTGAAGAAAAACTTCCTTTTGTTTGTTTTAAACCTTCTGCCTATTAATTTCATTTGGTGACCCCTAGTTCTTATAGTGTGGGAATAAGTACATAACTTTTCCTTATTCACTTTTTTCCACACCAGTCATGATTTTATAGACCTCTATCATATCCCCCCCTTAGTCTCCTCTTTTCTAAGCTGAAAAGTCCACGTCTTTTTAATTTCTCTTCATATGGGACCTGTTCCAAACCCCTAATCATTTTTGTCGCCCTTTTCTGAAACTTTTCCAATGCCAATATATCTTTTTGAGATGAGGAGACCACAACTGTATGCAGTATTCAGGATGTGGATGTACCATGATTTTATATAGACGCAATAAGATATTCTCTGTCTTATACTCCATCCCTTTTTTAATGATCCCATACATTCTAACTGCTTGTTGACTGCCACTGCACACTGAGTGGATGTTTTCAGAGAACTATCCACAATGACTCCAAGATCTCTCTCTTGAGTAAATTAGTCCCCATCATATTGTATGTATAGTCGGGATTATTTTTTCCAATGTGCATTACTTTACATTTTTTAACATTAAATTTCATTTGCCATTTTGTTGCCCAGTCACTTAGTTTGGTGAGATCTTTTTGAAGCTCTTCACAGTCTATTTTCATGTTCACTATCTTCAGCAGTTATGTATCATCTGCAAAGTTTGCCTCCTTACTGTTTACCCCTTTCGTTAGATCATTTATAAAAGCTGAACAGGATTGGTCCCAGAACAAATTCTTGGGGGACCCCATTAGTTACCTCTCTCCACTCTGAAAACTTGCCATTTATTCCTACTTTTCGTTTCCTGTCTTTTAACCAGTTATCAATCCATGAAAGGACCTTCCCTCTTATCCCATGGCAAAGTAGGTTACCTCCCTCATGAAGTAATGGCCACTCACCCTCCCTGATCACCTTCTTATTGCTAAAATGCCTGTAGAAACCTTTCTTGGTACCTTTCACATCCCTTGCTATCTGCAATTCCAATTTCACTTTCGCCTTCTTGATTACTCCCTTGCATTTTTGAGCAATATATTTATATTCCCCCCAGTCATCTGTCCAAGTTTCCACTTCTTATAAGCTTCCTTTTTGTGTTTAAGCTCACCAAGGATTTCACTGCTAAGCCAAGTTGGTCGCTTACCACATTTGCTTTTCTTACTGTGCATCAGGATGGTTTGTTCCTGTGATGTCAGTAAGGTTTCTTTAAAATACAGCCAGCTCTCCTGGACTCCTTTCCCCTTCATGGTAGCATCCCAGGGAACCCTGCCTATCAGTTCTCTGAAGGAGTCAAATTCTCCTTTCTTCCTTTGGTCAGGATCCTGAAATCTACCATCTTATGATCACTGCTTCCCAGGTTGCCACCCATATCTATTTTCCCTACTAGCTCCTCCACGGTTGTGAGCAGCAGGTCAAGCTACGCATGGCCCCAGTTGGTTTCTTCAGCACTTGTACCTTGAAGTTATCCCCAACATTCTCCAAAAACTTCCTGGATTGTCTGTGTACTGCTGTATTGGTCTCCCAACAGATGTCAGGATGATTAAAGTCCCCTTTGAGAACTAGGGCCTGTGATCTGGAAGCTTCTCTTAGCTGTCTGAAGAAAGCCTCATCTACCTCATCCACCTGATTTGGTGATCTGTAGCAGACACCAACCACAACATCACGTCCGTTGCTCCCGCCTCAAAGCTTAACCCAAACTCTGAACTGGCTTTTTTTTTTAGACCAGTCAGCTTGAACTAATTTCAGGCTTGCACATTATTTATATCTACATTTATTGGTTGAACGAGAATGCCAGCAGTCAGCCTCGAATCCAGGCCAGACTAGAGAAAAAATGAGGGGAAAATCCATTGGTATCATCTTCAATGCAGAGCCCTCACGGATCCTAATTCAATCACCAACTCACACCTACTTAAATATTTTCATTTTATACAGGCAATTATTAGAAGCCAGTTCCTGATCCCATTGAAGCCACTGGGAACTTTGCTATTCAACAAGTCTAGGATTTGGCACTAAAAGGAGGTGTAAAGCATGGGTCAATTTTCCTTTATGTAACAGTCCCATTCCCTTTTCAGCCTCTGAAGAATCCACAGACTACACAAACCAGTCCACAAGAAGTGAAGTTGTATCAAATGACAAAAAGGACCATGAGGCTTGCTGATTGATGCCAATATTTTTACTGTTATTTAGTTACTTAATCTGGTCACAAAATATAAAGAAAAAGATGTTGGCAAGGAAATCAGCCTGAGCCGATGATTTGAATATTGCACAAGCTTTCTCGCTGAGGGAATTTCACAAATAGCAATCAAAGCCCTTAAGATTCAGTAACTTATTTTTACGGAGATGGATATGCTTCACCAGCTCTCACTACCAGTATTGATTACTGTTTCACTTGCTTTGCTATGGAGGCGACAGGCGCTTTGCTAAATGCTTGCCTAGGTCCATTTACATTTTTAAGCCCTTCTTTATTTTTCTGCTTGTGACGGGGTGGCCGGGGCTGAAGGGGAAGCCCCACACCCTGCACCCGAGTGGTGCTTGGCCATGGCGCCGCAGCGCGCAAGCGGCTCTGCTAAGCCTGTTCAGCTGCCGCCGCCTGCACAGGCACGGGGATTCCCCTGGCCGATGTGCTGGGGAGGCCGAGGAGCACCTGCGCCAGCATCCCAGGAAGAGGGCGCCAGCTTTAAAAAGGAGGGCGCCCGCCCTCGATGGGGAGGAGGGCAGGAGTCGGGTCGGCGGCAGGAGCCCGCGAGGTGGACAAGCAGGGACCGGTTGACAGAGGAGCTGCGGGACTCCGAGACGCCGAGGCCAGCGAGGCACCAGGTGACCAGGGGAGAAAGCTGACCGGAGCAGCCAGGACGGAGGACGGCCCGAGGGAAGGAAGAAGCCCCGGGGATCAGTGAGTTGTGGCATTGTCCCCCCCCCCCGGCCCAGCAGGACGTAAGGTATGCCTGTTCTTAGGGTCCTGGGCGGGGACCTGGAAAGAGGGAGGGTCCAGGTCCCCCTTCCCTCCCGACGGATACAAGGACTCCTCGGGCAACCAAGGGGATATCACAGGACTAACGGACAGTGAGGCAACCCGGGGGGTTGCAAAGACTGGGGAGGGGGTCAACCCCAAAGAAGGGGCTAACCCCAAACAGGGGTGAACCCCTAACATGCTGCAAATGTATTTTCCAGCTTCCTAGAAAAAGTCTGCTCAGCAAATCATAGAAGTCATCCCTAAAACACAAATATGCCACAGGTAGAAATAGAGCACCAATGAGTACAACATATCTAGTTTGTCCTAGCAATATGAGCAACCATTCAAGTCACTATTTGACTACTCACTTCCCTCCGCTCTTCCCTCCCCCCACTGCCTCTGTATGAGAGGCAGCAAGGCAGGGGAGCAGGAGCTGGTGCTGGGGAGAAGCCAGCTTAAAAGCTGGTTTCCCCGAGCACTGTCTCTGCAGTGCGGAGGAGTAGGGGGCAGGAGAAGCAGAGGCACAGAGGTCTGGGACCCGGCATAAGCCGGGACTGTTGAGTCCCAGCAGGCACCAGGTCCCCTGCTGTTGCTGTGCCTTTTAAATGTAGGAAGAGCTTCCTGGCTCTTCCTACATTTAAAAGGCAGAGGTGCAGCGGCCTGGGATCTGGCACAAGCCTGGACTCAGCAGTCTCGGCTCGCGCCGGGCCCTACCCCGGCTGCAGCTCTGCAGTTTAAATGCAGTAGGAGCCAGGCTCCCTGCGCGCCCATCTCCTACTACATTTAAACTGCAGAGCCGCAGAGGGGCCCCTTATCAACTAATCGTGTACTTCAGACAAATTGTATCAAGTACACAATTAGTCAGTTACCCGCTTCTTAACATCCTTAGTTTGTCCACTAGTGGAAGCATTCAAGTGTATCAAAATATGTAACTATATGTTAAACCTACCCCTCCCCATGGATATTTCCAGATCTTATATTTATGGTCGAGTCGGGCGAGATTGAAAATTCATATGAAAGAGACATAAAACAGAGACTACCCTCTTCCATCTTTGATCAGAAAGCAATATATCAATATATATTTTTTAATTTAAAAGGATGTGTAAGCTTCTTGGACTACATAAAAGAACATAAGATAACATAAAAATGACCATACTAGACCAGACCAATGGTCCATCTACCCCAGTATCCAGTCTTGCAACAACGGCTGGTGCCCAAAGCTTCCAAAGAAATGAACAGAACAGAGTAATTTATCAAGTGATCCATCTCTTGTCATCCAGTCCCAGCTCATTGTAACCAGAAGTTTAGGAACAAGCAGAGCATAGGGTGGTATCTCTGATCATCTCAGCTAATAGCCATTGATGAACCTATCCATCATGAATGTCCTTTTATATTTGTGTGTGTGCAGGTGGTGTCTACCATCATGCGACCCGGATAGGGGAATTTAGGCACTAACACAAAATACTATTAAATAATATTAACAGTTAAAAATTGTTATGTCCCAAGATCAGATCTATATTTTTTTATTATAGCGAAGTTCATGTGTATGACTTAAAAGAAATCTTCTTCTTCCTCTTAAAAAACCTTCTGCAGCCAAGCTGGTATGGTTGAGCCAACCTGCAGTAATAACTCAATGCATGCATTCTGGGGCAGAACAGAAGTACATCAGAAGCAGGAATAATCAGGGGCCCACTAGATTATCGAAATGCTAATGCAGCACTCTGGAAAAATAAGGCCAGAGAAGCAAAATTATTTCTTTGTATTGGTCTTCATTGCAGAGAATGTTAGGGAGATTCCCACACTTGAAACATTTTTTTTATATTAAAAGAAAATCTGAGGAACTGTCTTAGATTGAGGTGTCAATGGAAGCGATTTCAGAACAAATTAATAACAGTAATAGGTCACCAGGATTATACAGTATTCATCCAAAAGTTCTGAAAGAACTCAAGATATGAACTACTAACTGTTGTATATAACCTATCATTTAAATCAGCCTCTGTACCAAATGATTGGAAAATGGCTAATGTAACATCACTTTCTCCAAAAAAAGGTTCAAGAGGCAATTCTGGCAATTACAAGCCGGTAAACTTAACTTCAGTACGGGGCAAACTGGCTGAAATTATCACTGAAGAAAAGAAATATCAGACATATAATTGAACATGATATGTTGGGAAAGAGTCAACATAGCTTTTGTAAAGGGAAATCAGGCCTCGCCAACGTATTTGGATTCTCTTGAAGGTGCCAAAAAACATGTGGACAAGGGTAATCCTGTTAATATAGTATACTTGAACTTTTAGAAAGCCTTTGAGAAGGACCAGCACTAACAGCTCCTAAGCAAAGTAAGCCATCAAAGGATAAAAGAGAAGGTCCTCTCATGGATAAAAAATAGGGAACACTGGGTAGAAAATGGAGAAATGTAAATAGCAATATCCTCCAAGGACCTGTACTGGGACCAATGCTGTACAATATATTCATACATGACCTGGGAAAAGGGATGATCCAGGAGGTGGCAAAGTTTGCAGATGATACTAAGTTATTCAAGATAGTTACATCCAAAGCTCACTCTGAAAAGATAAAAAGGGATAGGGGTAACCTGTTTGAACTTGCCTTCTTTCTCCCACTGTCCTAAATCAATGACATTTTGAGCCAGGAATAAGATCTTTCCCTGCTGGAATTTCACGGCAAATAATTTTACACATTTGGTATTGCTTTAATCACCCATTAGTGTATCATTTTAACTGGCCATTTTACCCCGATTTGTAAAAATGACTGCATTTTAGGCAGCCTATAAAGAAAAATGTTTTAACAAACAGAAAACATAAATGATCTATAGCTGAGCTTTTCCTCCCCTCTTTCAATGAATAAGCTCTTGATGCCAATTTGTAAGATTTAATGACTATTTGGACTATTAAATGAATAGACAATGCCCTGAAGCTGATCATTTAGGATGCTGATATTGTAATAAAATTAGTTGCCTGTCCAATGAAAGATCAGAACCCTGGGCTGGTGCTGTCTAACTGAAGTTCACAATTTTATTGAAGGTTCTTTGCATCATCCCTTTCTTGCTCTGTTCAGCTTAATGGCTTGTGGCCTTCATTCTAACAATTACAAAATTATAAAGGAAGGTTGCGTGAACATGACACCATTCTTTTACACTTAAACATATCTTTTTCAAGGCAAATTTTACCTATTTTTATCTTAATTTGCATAGATTGATGCGTTTTAATCAAATGGAATAAATGGGTCTTCAAATTTAGAGTGAAAATAGAAAATTGAGGGCCATCGTTTGAGTGCCCTCAACTCCAATGAAACCTGTGACAGTCAAGGATGGGGCTATCCCTACCAATATGCAAAATATGCAGTTGTATATGTGGCATTGTGTCCTATTCCCTAGCTGCCCATCCGAGCGGGCTGCACCCAACAGAACTGTCCCTAGGAGGGTGCGGGCTCTGGACAACTCCACGACTCTATCCCAGCTCTGCCCCTGCCCTACTCACACTTCACCCCTTGGCCTAAGCCTCCAACCCTGCTCTGCCCTGCCCCACTTCTTACTGCTCTAGCTCTGCCCTCATTCCATCCCCTTCTCCAAGCTCTATCCCCCCAGTAGCCCCTGGAAGATTAATGTGGGACTTGGTGTCAGCTGCAGGGATTGGGCCCATCCAAACACACACCAGTGGCAGCAGGAAGTGGAGCTATCCAGCCCCAGTCTGCTGCACTCCACTGATTCCCTGCTGCATGACTTCATTTCCTGCCTCCGATGAATGTGGGGGTGGGGGTGGGGACAGTTCCATCCCTTTCCCTAGGCCCCATTTCCTGAGCGACATGGTTGGGAGTCAGAGGCGTAGAGTGTGCTGGGGCTGGGTCGTTCCACTTCCCATCACCAGTTGTGAGTGCAGACGTGGGGAGTGCAGGGGTGGGCCCGGGCAGGATCCAACTCCCCACCCCTGCACCCTCCACCCCTGCTGCCTCCTCCCTGCCCTGCTCCTGTGACCCTTGAGTGCCACCCTCACTTCAGGGGGGCTGCCCTTTATGGAGTGACTGCTTTCCCCACAGGGATCTGTGTAGGGCACCAGAACTGCCAGCGATGGCACTGGTTAAGGGCATTCCACACATAACAGGAAGCACTGTAAATCTACACGATCTGGCCAGAGTTAGTCCTAACAGCCAGATCAACCCTATCTGTGGAGGCAGGAGGAGAATAGAAAAGGCCTTGGAAGGGGCAAATCTGTGTGAGAATCCCCTAACATATCATCAATCCCCCCACCACTCAACTAGAGCCCACTGGATGGTTCAGGGCAGTCACTTTGGGTCCTGTACTTCAGGGGGGATGTGGGAGTTCGGTGGTGTGGGGGTGGGTGGCAGCTTAACTGACTCCGCTCAGCCACACCTCACTTCAGGGGGTGAGGAGGCCAGCAGAAGAGTGATCACCTCCGCTATTTCTTGCTGGTTCCCAGTGTCACTCAGGAGAGGAGGTTTGAGGACTCTGAGGAAGGGGCAGAACTGGGAGCAGGGCAGGGGTAAGGCAGGGGGGTGGAGTGGAAAAGGGGGGCTTTGAGTAAAGGATGGAATGGGGGCAGGGTGGAGCTGGAGCAAGGGTTTGTCCTGGGTCCTGCACCTCCTAGGGATGGTCCTTTCCTCAACGTCCCTGTGGCCTGCTCCCAAGCACTGCTGATCCCCGGAAATCAACTGGAGGAGAAGCCCATCTACAAGAGCCCCTGTGCCTCCATACCACTTCTGGCCTGATCATCGTTCTGGCTGTGGGAAGCCATGTTACCAAATTCTCCCCAGGCTGGAGCTATCCCTAAAACCCTGGGAAAAGGAAGGAGGTGGGATGGTCTTCAGAAAATATTCATGTACATGCTCACAGTCACAAGGATTTGAAGTGAAGGCTAGAAGGAAACTGGCTGAAGTAGTCAAGACAGGAAAGCAGGAAATGATGAGGGTCCAGACAATACCTTTAGCTATTGAATGCAGGCAGTTACTTTGAGAGGAAGGAGGAAAAGGAGGAGAATGCACTGAGGGGGAAAAAAAAGAAAAAAGTAGGAGAACTAAGAAAGGGGGGAGTCATGAAGGATGAGCAAAGACATGATTCCAAAGAAGGTGTGACTGAACGCTTCAAATGAAAGTCACAAGTTCAGGAGGACGAAGCTAAAGAAAAGGGCCCTTGGATTTGACTACAAAGTCATTAGTAATCATTGTGAGAACAATTTCACTGCAGGAGAAACAGTGAAAACCAGACTGAAGGGCAGATATAGAGGAGTGACACATGAAGTGAAATTTGTTGATTGGCTCGTTCAACCTTGTGAATTCATAGGTTGCTTATTTGCAGTGATCTGGATCACTTGGTAAACTAGGCACAAGCAACTAATATGCATTTTAAGATGGCTAACTGTAAATACACAGGAACAAAGAATGCTGGCCATACTTACAGAATGCAGGACCATTTCCTAGGAAGTTATGAAGAAGATTTAGGAGTCATGCAGGATAATCAGCTGAACACAAGCTCTCAGTACAACTGTGTAACTAACAGAGCTAATATGATCCTGGGATATGTGAACAGGGAAATCTTGATTCGGAGCAGAGAGACAGACTATGCCACACTCTCGCAAAAAACTCAGGAATCACTTTATCAGCATTCTATACAACAAACAGAAGAAATCCACTTCCTTGATACCACAATACAATTATATAATGGACAAATTTCCACCACCCAATATCGGAAACCTACCAACTGCTACACTTACCTTCATGCCTCTAGCTTCCATCCTAGACACATTTCTCAATCTATTGTATACAGCCAAGCCCTAAGATATAACCGGATTTGCTCCAATCCCACAGACAGAGACAAACACCTACAGTATCTATATAGAGAATTCCTATAACTCAAATACCCATCTGGAGAAGTGAAAAAACAGATTGATAGAGCCAAATAAGTACCCAGACAAGAACTACTTCAACACAGAACCAAAAGAGAAAACAACAGAATTCCACTTGTCATTACCTACAGTCCACAACTCAAACCCCTCCAACACATTATACACAATCTACAACCTATCTTGGAAAATGACCCCTCACTCTCAGAGGTGTTGGAAGAAAGGCCTATTCTCACTTACAGACAACCCCCCAAACTGAAACAAATTCCTTCTGGTAACCATGCTACACAGCTACATCATAAGCATCTAGGAACCAGCCCCAGTGCCAACTCTGCCCACATATCTATACAAGTGAATTAATCACTGGACCCAATCACATCAGCCACCAAATCAGAGGCTCATTTAACCGCACATCCAGTAATGCGGTCTATGCCATCAAATGCTCCACTGCAATATATATTGGACAAACTGGACAATCCCTACAGGAAAAAATTAATGGACATAAATCAGATATCCAAAAAGGGAATATACAGAAACCTGTTGGTGAACAATTTAACCTCCATGGACACTCATTAAGGGATCACCAAGTTGCTGTTTTGGTACAGACCAATTCCACAAGCCAAATATACAGAGAAGATTTAGAACTCCATTTCATTCACAAGTTTATTTCTCATGCAAATGGTCTAAATCGTGATATTGGATGGCTGGGACATTATCAACCAACCAATGAAGGTGTCAACGGTTCTTTATGACTGTGTCGAATCTAGTGTTAGTATTCTTCCTTTATAATGCAAACTAATGGTTCTTATCTGCCTCTTTTAACTATCTAGTCTTTAGGTGCTAATAGACTATTAATTGATTTTCAGTTTTTCCTGTTACATACTGGCTCGGCTTTCCCTTTGAAATTTATCTATCCAGTGCCTCTTTTTCTTCCCCTTCCCCCCTCCAATTTTTTCCTTCTTCCCTCCCCCGCTCCTTCCCTTAGTTATTTTTGGTTCTGGACATCCAACACGCGGGTCATCTGAAGAAGTGGGCTGTGCCCACGGAAGCTCATGATACCATCTACATGTTTTGTTAGTCTTTAAAGTGCTACCAGACTATTTGTTGTTTTTTAAGCTTTTCCTGTTACAGACTAACTCGGCTACCCCTCTGAAACTATTTTATCTCTGTATTTGGGACTAGTCCATCCACTACCGAAATACTGTGTTCACTTCTCTTGCCAGCAATAATAGAAGGATGTTGATAAACTGGAGAGAGTTCAGAGAAGAGTCACAAGAATGACAAAGACATGTAGAAATAGATTGCTCTCCTTGATTCTATTTAAGCTTAACAAAGAGAAGGTTAAGGTGTGACTTTATTGCAGTCTATAAGTACGTATATGGGGAACAAATATTTAATAATGGGCTCTTCAATCTAGCAGAGAAACATTTAACATGATCCAATGGCTGGAAATTGAAGCTAGATAAGTTCAAACTGAAAATAAGGCAAAAATATTTAGCAGCGAGAATAATTAACTACAGGAACAATTTACCAAAAGCTTATGGTGGATTCTCCATCACTGACAATTTTTAAAATTAAGATTGGATATTATTCTAAAAGATCTGTTGCAGGAATAATTTTGTGAAAGTTTTATGTTCTATACTATACAAATACATTATGTCGGACTTGATATGACAATGGGGCCTTCTTTGGCTGTAGAATCTATGAATCAGTGCAGAGGAAATTATGGAATTAGTGTCACAGATGGGATATTTTTAAGGACGAGAGAAATCATAATATGTTTGTATTGTGAGTGGAGAGAAACTGATGGAAGTGAGAGGTTAAGGAGAGAGTCAAGAAGGTAGTGAAAATGGGTGTAAAAGAGATCAGAAGGCCAAAGGGAATTGGGTTGCTAAGTCAAGAACATGGATAGAGCAGAAAACTGAAGCAACACCGCATCAGTGATGGAGGAGAAAACAAGGAGACAAGGAAAATAACGGAGGAGGGTGTACGGAGGGTCCTATTGGTGGTTTTTAATTATCTCTTGGAATTATCTCTTGGAGAAAGTCAGTAATACCACTGCAGAATGGTAGGAGAGTGAGGAGGGGAGCTTTTAGCAGGGATTAGAGGTGGTGAATATGCAAACATTTACAATTAATTTTCAATGTTCCAATACTAACCTAAGAAAAAGATTATCAGCAGGTACCAAGTAAAACATGGCAGGAAGAGAACACCCCTCCACCCCCCCCCCGAGAAAGTGATGCTATGTAGTTTTCTGAAAGATAAGATGACGTGTGTTCACTATAAGCAAAACCATCACTTCCACCTCACATACAAAAACATACACGTTATATTGTGGTCCATTAACAGTTAGTTTGTTCCACCGATTAAAAGAATATTTACTACATCTATTGGAACACAGAGACAGAATAAATATCCTTATCATTCCATTTAGTGTAAATACTATTTAAGTGTAAACCAAATATTAGCTATGTTCAGAACAGCATCATAAGGAAACAGCCACTGTTAGCATTATGGTCCCAAACGGTGTTATTCTTAATTAACATCTGACATATATCTGCTTTTGCAATCACCCATTACTGATTAAATGACAAGGCACAATGTCAGATACATAGTCTGATTGGTTAGTGCTCAGTTACCACAGTGTCACATTTTAAAATTGCCTGTGAATTGATTTCTTTTATTGAATTAATAAGTGTTATCATACTATACAGAAGGTAAAATTGCTACTGAATGTGAGTGATAACATATAATTACAGAAAATCAAATCCTCATCTGCATAGTCAAGTCAGGTGTCAACATTATAATTGTTGCTAGGGAAGTACATTAACACTACCGAGCAGAGGGGGGTATCAAGCTTAGAGAGCAAAAGAAATCTATTACATTAGAAAACAGATTTGGTTGGGGGGCGATAAAAACCTCAAGGGTCATTAACAACCCTTTGAGAGTGCAGGAAGCCTGTATTTAATTTTTTACTTTATATGAAATCCTCACATGCTAAAACACCTGATTGCCATACAGTCCTGATTATTCCTTTCAGAGATAATAAGCTTCACATTTTAGGGAGAAAGCCTCTCTCAGATTTCAAGTCTCTTAGGATCTTTATGTAAACTTAATATACTTAATTTCACAACCACCTACAAATTTTTCACATCTTTAAATGCCAACCCTTCTGCCGCTCTTACAGAAAGATAGCAGTATTTTAAAGTCCATGCTCAATAATTAAGAGTGTTTTCTACCGTGAACATTTTTTGATAGCTTTGCATAATTTTTGTTGTTTGACATTCATTGTTTCAGTGAAAAATCATTTCCTGGATGTTTTCCCAATGGTTGGGTCTACACCAAAGTTGAACTGATTTAACTAAATTGATTTCAAAATTCATGTTGTTAAACTGGTGCAAGTCCCTCAGGGTATGTTTACACTTGCACCCTAAGTGAGGTGTAATGTTAGTTCGAACCAAGGGGTTTGATTCGAACTAACATGGCCCGGAGTGCACTTTCGCTTTCGAAACAGCTGGGTTTCGAAACAATGCATGGCCGAGATTATGCTGATGAAGCACAGGATATTTAAATCCCGGCTTCATTTACTATTTCGAATGCCTACATTTGCATCCTTAGTTTGAACTAGGGTGCAAGTGTAGACATACTCTTACATTGTCACTCCCAAGTCAGTTATTGCTCATATTGATTTACAGGAAGTTGGTTTATATTAGCTGTTCCTAATCCTACTGAAGAGTGGTAAGGACACCAATTTAGAAACTAATTTAAATTGGTGCAATTTCAGTGTGTCTACCACGTCACTTGAACCTGGGTTTCCACTCCCGCTCATGAAGAGATGCTGCTCACAATGACGGGGCACCTCGAATGAGTGTGGGGTCACTGTACTTTCCTCCTGTCCCAGTATCGGGCCCAGTCACTTTCCTTATGGCTGTGGGCTAAGAAATCCCAAGTCATCACTGCCACCCTATTTAGAATTGCAGGGACTCCATATTCCTCTGTCAGCAATGCTTCTCTGCAAACTGCTACACTGTCATCTAGTTAATTCAGAAATACCATCTGCTTTTCCCTTCCAGGCGCTTGTCTCCAGCCCCTCTTTCAATCTTACCCAGTCTTACCTTTTCCAGTCTTACCCTCCCTTCCTGTCCCTTCCCTTGAACTCTCTCTTTGGATACTAGATTTTCTTTGCTGAAAGGAATAGGTAGAACTCCCAAGAACAAAATGTAGTCTTATTCACTAATTCTATTACTTAGGCTAAGCCTATACTGGCGTTTTACAGTGCTGTAAGTTTCTGGCTCAGGAGTCTGAACCCCCTCCTCACAAGGGCTGTAAATTACAGCACTTAATGTAAAGCCCAGGTGTGAACCACATTACAGTACTGGGAGCACAGTTTCCAGCACTGTTAGCTATTTCCCTTGTGGACGTGGTTTTCAAAAAGCACTGGGACATCTCTCTCCCAGCGCTTGTGCTGTGGCCACACTTTCAGTGTTACCTTTTAACTGTAGAGCAAGAAATTTCCTTACTATAAGCTTTGTCCAGAAGCCAGATTTCCCTTTTAACATACCACAAGCCAGATGCTAATTTGCTAACCATCTGAGAACTTATGCTTCTCAGTTCTCATCTTTTTCTTTTGTTCTGGCGAAAGAGACCAAGAGTTATGCTATCCTGTTTGGATGCAGAGGGAGTGGCTAAACGTTACTATTCTGCCCACTTGGCAAGCCTGTCATCTCAGGATTGCATATATTGTAAAACTTTGAAAACTCCTCTTCCTAATGTAATGTGCTCATATATTTCTGTTTAACTGCAGAAGGGCCCTTCTTCCTTCTCCAACAGTGGTATCTCTCAGCACACCTAAGCTCTCAAGAGGATTCCTTTCATTTCCCCCATTGTGAAATTTTGATTTTCCCTCATTACAATGAATCCTGGAATAAAAATAGTAAAGCATCCCTAATGGCTGATCTCTTCCTGGACAAAGAGATTGTATTTACCTCCTGTGTCAGCAGCCATGGATATCAATAGAGCGTAATTTGAAGACTGCAACAGTCTGTTGTAGCCACATGCCCCAACTACACTGGCTCATGGGAAAAAAGTATTGCGGCTTCTTGGGTAGTTGGGCTTCTCATTGTGGATGAAAGGCAGACTGTTGCCAACCCACTGGTTAGTTGCAAGAAGATTACCTTGCAGTGTGTGCTTTGATAACATGTGATAAAAGACAAGGCTTTTAGAAGCTAACTAGTGTTGTCTTTGCGTCTTTAAAAAAACAACCCGTGGGCTCATCTATTATTCATTTATACAGTTTGCCAATGCAATCCATGATGACAGACAGCTAACCAACAGGCACTTGCAACACAATAAAGAAGCAAAACTGGACAAAGCAATGTTTTGACTGTATGTACATAAACACATCATAGCATGCAAAACACAAGAGAATAGTTCTTTTCTACAGAGTTTTACTGTGAATGGACTTATAATTCAAGGCACCTTGTTACCTGTTAGATACCGACAAACAGAAGGGAGTTCATAGATGAATAGTAAAAAATATTTCAGGAGCTGACTTAGGATGAAAATTCATATGTTCTCTGTATGCACAGCTTGGCTAAACATTGGCTAAGAGTCGAGGGAGGATGAAGTAACAACTCACACATGCCTGAGCAGTGTAATACCAAGAAGGGAGAGGAATGATTTAAGGTAGCAGAAACAGACATAAGTAGGAGTAGTGGGCTACAAGTAATTAATGCAAAAATAAGGCTAAATATGCGGAGGGTGGAGGGAAGGGGAGAATTTCCTGGCAGCTGGACACATTAAACTGTGAAATAGTCTCTTCGGGGAAGTGGCAGAAGCCTCACTTCAAGGAGAATTTTAAGGAAAATATACCATACTGAGCAACCCTGTGTTAGAGTGGCAGTACGTTTGTTATCATTAACCTCTATGATACTACAATATGGAAAATCTTAGAGGGAAAAATCAGCCAACTGGATTTCATTTCTGTGCAGATTTCTTTTAAGTTGTTTATTGCTTACTTGAAGATATCAGTGCTGGGAGATTTGCTGTGTTTAATTAATGGATTATTTATATATTCTGATTGCCTAGCTTAGAAACACATTTCTAAAAAATACTGAATGGAGCTAACGCACCCGCCCAATGGCAGCACACTCCATTTGTACATTACAAACAAGAATGCCGGGTTTGGGCCATTCCCTTGCAGAGGTACCATCATTCAACCTTTCAGTGACGGCGGTGGGGGGGGTCAGTTTCTGACTCTTGCTGCTCTTGGAGTACCACTCAATCTGAATGAAGGTGTCTCCAATTCTCCTTCACTGAAAGAAACACTGAGGTTATGGCTATACTTCACTTTAACATGCATGAGTTATGTCATGCAGGGCTGTAAATTAGGCACCTCCCCCGCAGAAGCAATATAGCTTATGCCTATTTAAACCCCAGTGTGAACAGTGCTTCTACCATTGACATTGACATAGCTACCACCACGCACTGGAGCTGCAGTAATGAAGCCAACAGGCGAGATCTCTCCCATCAGCTTAGAATGGCTACACTAGACAGCTCAGTGATGTGGCCATGATGCTGTTAGCTCTCTAGTGTAGCCATACCCTGAAAGGTCTGGTGATAGTAGTCATCGCACCCCAGGAAGAGATGGAGCCTGCCCCCTTCTCCTGATTCCCTAGCCCTAAAAGCCATGCAAAGCGAATGGTGCATGCAGTGGTAGCTGGGAGCCCCAGAGTCCTTTAAATAGCCCGGGCCCCGGGGCAATTGCCTCCTTTGCCACCTCATCAGTGGGAATGGGTATGAGTTTGGGTCTTGGGCTAGATCTATTTTTTCTGAGTGATGAGAGAAGTGCCACTATGTTCCTACTATCTGTGCAGTGCCCGCTCCCTGCAATGGGTCCTGGATCAAGCGTTAATTGCTCCTATGCCGTGTGGTCTCTGAGAGTAAGCATCCTGGAGGCCAGTTCCCTCTCTCCCCCAAAATGAAACCAATCTATTAAAATTGCTATTTTAAAAACACTTTTCAATAAATATTTGTGTTCTTACTACAGCAATTACTTTGGCTTCTGCTGTTTGTAAATGGAGCTATGTATTCCAAATCTTATTGCTTTCTGGCTGAGGTGCTTTTTTTCAGCAATAACTTCCTCCCTTTGGAGATTGCTGAAACTGACCTGAACATCTGCTTAATTTGCAGACTATGGCTCCCATCAAAGAGACACAACCTCCCTCTAGACTTGTATTATTCTTTTCCAAATTTTCAGTTTATTAAGTCCATTAGGGACTTCTTTTCTTCTCCTCTAGGAAGCAAGCTCTCCCTTGTGTCATTTATTTAACAAAATGATTCCTGCCAAGAGGACTGTCAACTGCCTGAGCTTCAACTGCTTGTGTTTACTTCACCTGTAAGTGGTGCTGAATGACTGAACCTTCTTCTGCCCCTAAAAAACTTGCCTCTGTGGTGTACCAAAAAAGTGGACTTCTCTGTGCTCTCTCTTGGGTATATGGCCTCCATTACCTTAGTATATGAGCACCTTATTATCTGTAATGTATTTAGCATCATGGCTCCTCTCTAAGTTGGCTAGTACTAGTACCCCCTTTTTCTCAATGGGGATGCGGGGAGCAGTGGAACTAAGTCATGGTATAGGAGCACGGGATTGAATGTGGACCTTTTGAGTTACAAGGTGGGCACCATAACCACTGGAGCATCCTTCCCTCTATTTTCTAGACTGACCAGAACATAAAATCAGGAACCCAAACGAGAGTTTTAAGTGTTTTTACCTTCCATTCATTCCAAACCCTCCTCTTTATATGCTGTATCACCCTTCCCTCTCAGCAGCAAAGACTGCAGCAGTCAAACCATGGATGAGAAGAAAAATATCTCCAAGGCTGCATTTCCTAATCATTATTTACAAGGGGTAAAAATATACATGAAACTATAGTGAACAATGCATGCTGCAGCTCCTTATGAGACAGAAGTTGAATGAGGTAATGTATTTTATTGGACTCCTTTTGGTGAGAGAGATAAGTTTACAAGCCATACATAGCTGTTCTTTTTGTCTCTCTCCCAAATGAAATTGATCCAACAGAAGATATTACTACACCCACCTTGTGTCTCGGATATCCTGGGATCAACACAGCTGTAACAACACTGCATGCAACTCCTCATGTGCTGTCTGCATTGAAAGCGTCACCCCCTTCATGCTACCTCCCATTCACAGCTGATTCATGAGAATTAGGTTCTCTAATTACTTCACACTATTCATGAGGCCATCAGCCAGATTTCACAGATGACAACAATAAAATACATATATATTCGTCCAACAACTAGAGCGCCAAGACAAGCAAGGAGCAAAGCTGTGGGCCAATTCTAATACCAAAGGACTTGGCAAGTAACATACTTTCCAACTCATGTATTTTTATCCAAACTTTCTATCCTGCTATTCCTATCTCCATTTTTTTTTTTTTTTGGACAGACAATAGCAGCAACCTGGAGAATGAAAATGGTCTACAATTGAGAAGTACTTGCCCTTGATAAACTTAGAACTCATGGGCATCCGGTATTCTAGATGAGGGAAGGCACAACCTTTCCAAACCGCCAGCCTGGCCCCACCCACACTCCACCCCCAGAACCCCTAGTGTAGGCCTTCTGGGGGCAGACTGTTGGTGCATTAGCACTCCTGGGCTGGAAAGGCTGGAGCCATGCACCCTCCCTGGGCCAGAGAGGCTGGGGACGCATGCCCTCCTCCTGTCCTCCCAGTGCTCTGGGGCCAGAGAGGCTGGGGATGTGCGCCTTCTGCCTGGCCCCTATGCTCCAGGGCCAGGGAGGCTGGGGGGCATGGACCCATCTGCCCTCTTTTCCTCCCCATGTTTGTGGGGGGAAACATGGTGAGATTACTAATGATAGGGGTGGAGGTGGCTTGGCTCTTGAGGAGGACAGGGCCTCAGCGGAAGGGGCAGAGCTGGCGATGGGATTGGGGACTTACCTGCTCCAGCCCAATCTTCACCAACAACCCATGTTAGAATTCTTTCTGTTCCCTGTCTCCAGCCCTCATTCCCATATCACTCTGCACACATCCATCAGTTGCAAACTCTGGCAAAGGTGAAAAACCTGCTGTTTCTCTTTCAAATCTTAAAAGCCAACTGGCAAACCAGAATTTAACCTCACAGCTGCTGTCTACAGTTGGATCCACACACGCTGACCAAATAAAATATCGCCTTTTAAAGATCATTTCTGCTTGGTACATAGCACATTGCGAAAATGCAGAGCAATTTGCACTTTAGTCTAGCTACAAGCCCTATGTGAGGAACACTTTGATCACCCCAATTTGGATCTGACTGGTTTAATACATCTTGGAAAAAGGAAAGAGCATTAACAAGCCCTTGCACTAGAAATAACTGATATATGAAAATTGAAAACAATTAATTGGATCAAATGTTTTATAGAATGTTGCATGCACTCTCTCTAAAAAAGTGAAGAGACAGTGGAAAAAGATTGATGTTGGGTAATTGTGATGACTTTTTAAAAAAAAACATAGCAGAGTGGCTTCACTTAATCTTTTAAATTAACTCTAGCAATACTATATCTAGGGAAAAGGAAAACCATAGGAAACGGAAGTTTTTTGCATGTCTGTGGTTATCTGGCCTGAAATAAGCACAGCCTCACAATCCTGTATTCTGTTGCTCCTAGACTACATATCTATGCATTGTACAACCAGAGCTAAAGAGCATCAGGATCTCCTCATGCTGAAAGTAAGCACAAACCTAGATCCCAATAAAGTAACGGGAATACTTCCAATGTATGTAATGGGAACTGGATTGAGTGTGTTGAGATAACAATGTTATGGGCACATCCTGATTGTTGCCCTAGGAGTCAATGGGAGAGACCCTGGAGAGAGACCTATGCTTTTTGTTTAGAGCTATTCCTCCTTGCCCCCATAATTTGAAATTGAGCCTTCAAATCAATTATTTTTAAGATGTTTCTCTGCTGTCTTTGGTGGTGTGAGGAGACAAGAATCTCGTGAAAGCGACACGCTCATACCACATTTGCTCAACATTGTCAGGTTTAAAATAAGCTGCATGTAACTCGGAGGCTCTCTTGAAAGGTTTGTTCCAACATTCTGACACAAACTATGGCTCTGCTAAGCCAAAAAGGATAAAAAAGAGATATCTTCATATGTAAAGGAAGAACATTGAGGGATTTCATATTTTAATAAGATACAGATGCCGACCACTGAATGAATCAATCTGTCCATAATTAAAGATTCTTCTGATGTCTGAAGACATTTTCTGTTATGAAAACTACTGAACATTATTTCATCTCCATCCTAAATCTGATTTCAGGCTGAAGGAGGAGAATCAGAAGTCTAATATCACCCCAGACACCACTTACATTCCCAAATCCCTTTTAAAGGATTTGGAATTACTTTCTGTCTATTCCCACTTTTTATAGATTCTAAAACACACTCAGAGCTACACAGGAGATAAGGAAAAATCAGAGATGGACCAAAACTTGAATTGCACAGCAACATGCTTCATGAAAGGCATGTCCCAATATCTCAATTCCTTTCTCTACAGACACACACACACACAAAAATAAGAAATTCTGTTTATAATAGCAGTGATTCAAAGTATACTCCAAATATCTGAACTGCAATAACACAATCTAGGAAATATTTAGACTCCAGTTCCTCAAAATTAAGAAGAATCCAGACTTGAACCTCTATTATAGGAGGACAAGGGCCAAAATTTTGGAGATGTTTGAAAATCAGTCATAAGAATGGCCATAGTGGCTCAGACCAGTGGTCTATCTAGCCCAGTATCCTGTTTTCCAACAGGGGCTTGTGCTAGGTGTTCAGAGGGAATGAACAGAACAGGCAATTCTTGAGTGATCTATTCCATTGTCCACTCTCATCTACTAGCAATCTGAGATTAGGGACACTCTGAGTAAGGGGTTGCATTCCTGACCATTTTAGATAACAGACATTAATGGACTGATCCTCCAGAAACATATGTTCTTTTTTTGAACCCTGTTACAGTTTTAGCCCCCCAGCATCAAGTTCTTCACGTTTACTGTGTTGTGTGAAGAAGTACATCCTTTTGTTTGTTTTAACAATTCCATTGAGTGACACTGATTCTAGTGTTATATAGAAGTGTAAATAACACTTCCTTATTCACATTCTTGACAGCAGTCACAATTTTATAAGCTTTTCCCCATCTCCCATTTAGTCATTTCTTTTCTAGTCTTTTTTAATCTGTCTTCAAACAGAAGCTGTTACATACCCATAATCATTTTTGTGGCCCTTCCATATACTCTTCCCAATTGAAATACATCTTTTTGAGATAGATTATGCAGTATTCAAGATATGGGCACACTATGGATATAGACACTGGCATTATGCAATTTTCCGCCTTGTTATTTATCTGTTTCCTAATAGTTCCTAACATTCTGTTAGCTTTTTCGATCTACCACTGCATATTATGAGTGGATGTTTTCAAAGAACTAGCCACAGTGACTCCAAGATCTCTTTCTTGAGCAGTAATAACTAACTTAGACCTCACTGTTTTGTATATAGTTAGGATTATGTTTTATAACGTGTATTATTTTGCATTTATCATCATCAAATTTCATCTACCATTTTGTTGCCCAGTTAACCAGATTTGTGAGATCGCTCTGTAATACTTCAGTGTCTACCTTGGATTTAACTATCTTGAGTAATTTTATATCATCTGCTAGTTTTTCCATCTCACTGTTTACGCCCTTTTCCAGATCATTTATGAATAGGTTGAACAACAGTGGTCCCAGTACATCATGGGGGGGACTCCATTATTCTGAAAAGTGACCATTTCGACTTAGTTTTTGTTTTCTGTCTTTTATCCAGTTACTGATCCATGAGAAGACCCTCCCTTTTATTCCTTGACTGCTCCCTTTGTTTATAAGAATTGAATGAAAGATCTTCTCAAAGTCCAAGTACACTGTATCTGCTGGATCATCTTTGTCCATGTTTTCCCTTTACAAAAGCCATGTTGACTCTTCCCCCCAAAAAATATTCATCTCTGTGTTTAATCATTCTGTTCTTTACTATAATGTCAATTAATTTTCGTGGTGCTGAAATCAGGCTTACTGGCCTGTAATGACTAGAATTACCTCTGGATTTCTTTTTAAAAAATTTATATCACATTAGCTTTCCTCTAGTCGTATGGCACAGGAGTTGATTTAAGTAATAGAAAACATGCCAGAGTTAGGAGTTCTGCATTTTTATATCTGTGTTCCTTGGAACACCATCTGGTCCTGGATCTGCTAGCATTTAATTTATCAATTTGTTTTTAAAAGTGTAGATTCAAATACCCCATTGATGCACAGTCAGTAAGAGGGTAGATGCTAGTAGAGCACACTTTTGTCTTCCTCTTGTTTTTGTTTACTTCTCCATTACCACTGGTGCCTGGTTACTGCAGTGCCTCTATGGGATCAGAAAGCAGAATAATCTTTTCTTTTGGACAGAAATAAGGCCTGGAGAAAGTTCTGTTGCAGAAAACTACATGCAAGAACCATTTTGAAATAGAACAATTTAAAATATTCTATTATACAGCAAGGAAGTATGGAATTGCCTTATTGGAGCTGCTGAGGCAGAAGAAAACTGGTGAGGTCTTAATGAGATTAGCTGCTCCCATGCAGATTGCTTGGTTCACCCATACTCTCAAAACTCCAAAGAGCCTAAGGATCCATTGTAGCAAATCAGCAGCACTTAGCATTCAGAAGAAAACAGAATGTTATTTTGTTATGCCTATGTTGATATTTCTTCATGTCCAGCAAAAGCTTCTAGGATCTTATAATTCTGCTTAATTGTTAGTGCAAAGTGTGTCTTAGATATGGAAGAGGTAGAAGCAGACAAAGAAAGTGAAAATGAGTCAATAATGCCTCTTCAGTTGTGATGGGATTATCTCAGAAGCCTGATTTATTACATTACTTGCATCACCCAAAATATGATGGCTTCTCTACAGGAACTAGACATAACACAACCTAATCCAAATCTACCCAGAAAATAAGGAATTTTCAGACACAACATTCAGACCTGTTCTATGGAAGGACACTGCATTGCCACATTGTATTTGTAGGGATCTGTAATTCTGGGCTTTGGTTCCCATTGCTTACATAAGCAGTACAGACAGAAACCTAAAATTTCAACTGCACCTGTAATCCTGGAGCCAAAAATACTGTTATAATAAAATAACCAAGATAAAATTTCAGCTCTAACAACCAAACAAGTATTATGGACTTGAAAACTTACTCCCTGAATCTGCTCTCATATGTACCGGTATGAATCTGGAGTGACCCTACTGAAATCTGTGTGTTTCCCTTGTATGAGAACTGCACCAAGCTTTAGTTTTGAAGTCAAAACTGCATTTCATTGTAATAAAGCAGCAGGTTTCCCAAAGGTGGATCAAAATTACCCCTCTCCTGCTTCAGAATATATTTTTAATGTATATAGTTTTATTAAATTGGGCTAAACAATGTTAAATAAATCAGATCTGCATGCAGTAGAGGCAAATTACCTTTAATATTGAATAGTGTGAAGGATAAGCAAAAAAAACCGGAAGGCTTTTAGTGAAAAACCTGTGTCCTTTGAAAAATCCTGGGTTCTCAAAATGATCCCACCGCTATGCCACTGTGTCAAGGCTCCTTCCCCACTCTGGCACGATAAATGCAGAAGTGGGGCCTGCAAAAGTATCCCAAACCTTTGGGAAACCTGCTGCTTTATTACAATGAAATGCAAATTTTAAAATATATTGAATATAGTTTGTATGGGATACCTTCAACTCATACCTCTGCAGAGTTATAAATGGAAAGAGACCATGTGCTTCCATAAATCTATGCACCTACTGAAGATGTTATGCTGTACTGGCAAAAGAAAGGAACAGATTACAATCTCTGAAGAAAAGGCGACATTTACTCCCAATGCTAGAAGGCTGATGGCTGCCAAGAGAAGACATAGGATAGGGGTGGGCAAAAGCCTCTCAGCAGGCCAGATCCCGCCTGCCTAGGGCTTTGATCCAGCCCTCATGGCAGTTCCAGGCCCCGGCCCTTAGTGCATTGCCTGGGAGCTGGAGACATACAAGTCCTTTTAAATGTTTCTATTTAAAGAGCTCATGCATTTCCTGCACCTGTCGGGCAATGCGTTGCATGGCAGCTACAGGGAAGGTGCAAGCCCTCTAAATAGAAGCAGTTGAAAGGGCTCACGCATCCTGGCTGCCTGGCAAGGTGAATGCAGTGCCAGAGCTGCAAGCCCTTTACATAGAAGCAGTTAAAAGGGCTTGTAGCTCCCAGCCCCACTGCTAGCACATTGCCTGGGAGCTGGGACGTACAAGCCTTTTCAATTGCTTCTATTTAAAGGGCTTACGTCTTCCCCAAGGCTGCCAGGCAATGCGTTGTCCAATAGATGCAAGGAAGCAAACCCTTTAAACAGAAGCAGTTAAAAGCCCAGGTCTACACTATACGGGAAGATCGAATTAAGATATGCAATTTCAGCTACATTAATTACCTAGCTTGAGTCAACGTACCTTAATTCAAGTTTCCTCGCTGTCCCCACAGTGGGGGATTGACAGGGACAGGAGTACTGGTGCTGACAGGGTGACCTCAGCATTTGATTTAGTGGGTCTTTACCAGACCCACTATATCAAACTCTGGAAGATCAATCACAGCAGGGTCAATTTCCATACAGTGAAGAGAAGCCCTAAGTGAGCTACAAAGAATGATAATAAGGGAAAGTTAAAAAGAAAAATGGGTATTTTTAATTTTGAGAATAGATGATACAGCAGACCTAATTTGTCTTCAAATATGTTAAGGACTATTAGAAAGAGTTACCAATTGTTCTCCTTATCCACTGAATGTAGGACAAGACATAATGGGTATAATCTGCAATGAGGAAGATTTAGGTTAAGCATTAGGAGAATAATTCTTTAACTATAAGAATACTTAAGCACCGAACAAGCTTCCAATGTAGGTTGTGGAATCTCTGTCACTGGACATTTTTAAAAACAAGTGAGACAAACACCTTTCCAGTATTATATTTCTATTATTTTCTGATCCATAAAAGGGCCTCTCTTTTACTCACCTATAGGAGTTACCTGAACAAAAGCTGTTTTTAGTGCATTCTATCACTCATCTAAAAGACAAACAAAATTCTTTCCTTCTCCCACCTTCTCTTTTCCCTAAGAGCCAAATTCTGCCCTCATTTACATCTTTGAAAGCCCAGTGCAGGCTGAATTTGACCCCAAATATTTGAATACTTCTAATATGTTGACCCATTCCGAATACAACCTCTCCCCTCACTCCCTGCTTTTAAAAAGCAGCATTTCCACACTAAAGTACTTTGAATTGGCTTTTTGCAACTGTGTGTAATACAATCTACATTAATCCAAATTTGGGTGTCCAGTTTATTTTTCATTTCCTTTTAGGGTGAGTTACCACAGTTAAAATTTAATCATTAATGACAATTCATCACATTTTCTCCAGTTTTCAAAGAATCATTTAATATAATTTCTAGAAACAGATTTGTTGTTGATAGGGTTGCCAGGTGTCCGGTACTCACCCGGACAGTCCGGTATTTTTGCCTCCTGTCCGGTAAAAAAATTCAGAGAATACCAGACACCTAAAATGTCCGGTATTTTCTAAATTTTTCCCCAGCCAGGAGGCAAAAATGCTGGGCACCTGGCAACCCTACAAACACTCAGCGCCCGGCCTCCCCCCCAATCCCCAACACCCCAGCCCCCCGGCTTACCTGGTTCCTCAAGGCTGCCGGGTCAAAATGGCTGCTGACCAAGGGGAAGCTGGGTCTGAGGGCTCAGCTGCTCCCCTGTTCCTATCCCTGCACTCACTCTTAAAGGGGACATGCTGTTTTAATGCTGTTTTATTTATTTATTTATTTATTTATTTATTGTCTTAAGAAGTCCTTAGAGTCCGGTTTTTTTTCTTTTTGCTCAACAACTTTGGTCCCCCCCCCTTTTTTTTTCCCTTCCACAGAATTTTTTTCCGGTGTTTTTTTTTGGGGGGGTGGTGTTCGGTATTTTTGTTTCAACCATCTGGCAACTGTAGTTGTTGACTCTCATACACGCACACTAAGGCAAAATAAAGATGACAGCACATTTGAACGAGGAAGCAATAAAAGACTGGTATTAACAAAGAATAAAAAGGCTGTATCAGGTTGCCATGGGAATATGCATTCAAGGACTCCAGGTAACATTGTAAAACATGCTACTGAGCATAAAGCAACTAAGCAGGTTAAGAGGTTATTTATAACATTGCAACATGTCATGCAGTGCCCTTTGGTGAGTGCACAAAACAGGCATGTCTGGGATTAAAAACCATTCAGCAATTTTAGGACAACAAATCTTTATATACTGAATGCATCTTTAACAAGAGAATTGTCAGATCTACAATTATATAAATAAGAAGCTTGAGGGAAAAAAAGTTGCTGAAGAGCAACAGGGAGTTTGAAGCAACATATAAAAATACATTCTCTTCAGTCCCCAAATTGACACTGCTCCAATCTAGAAATTTCCACTGGAATCGCTGCATGTCAAGCAACTGCAGAATCAGGCCCTTAATTAATCATAATTACTTATGCTGCCATGCACATTGGGAAAGAATGTGGAGAAATTACTAAACATTGCAAGAACTACAGCTGTTGGGTTTCCTCTTTGAAAACTATTATAAAAGCAAAAATTGTTTTAAGCTGCCCCTTGTTATATGTTTTCCTTCTGCATATGCATGAATATCCAGGAGTTATTTTTGAGTGTCCTCAGAAAGCAGTCATTTCACACTATTACATAAAGACAACCTAGAATAAAGAGGATGATACCATATTGACCAGACTAAGGATCTGCACATGAAATGCAACTGAATGTGACACTGCATTAGAACACTAGACTGAAGTGGAACTTTCTGAATGGCTGATTGCCATTTTTTTTATTGCTCACACTAACCTCCTCTCCTTTCATGTATACACCTGCCATTTAAAAACAGAAATAGGACACGTGGCCAGTGTCTTTCTGATAAATTAATGTGTATCTTGAATGGTTAACATCATTTGCACTTTGGACTCTGCCTTCAGGCACACTGCAAACATCCAGAAATATGTCTCTTGTCATGTTTTATTAGTTAATTAAGAACTGAAGGGTTTGCTATCAATATCTTCTCAGCAGAGGATTTTTTTTCTTTTTAAGCACATACTCTAACAATAGCCAGTAGTGAAAATATAATTAACAGAATATTTGAATTAATACACTAATATTTCTTATAGATTGTCTTCTCAAAGACTACAATCAAAGCTAGAAACAGGTTAGTTTCCTGATCTTTGTTACATTTAAAGCACTGGAAATAATGGCTCATACTGGTTTGGGGAGGGAAGGTGGGCGCTTAAAAATGATACTATTTCATCATATGACTTGGAGGACCAATTTCTAAAAGGACAAACACAGACTACTTAATACAATGATCGGCAGTGATTTTGTTTTGTTGTATGGTCTGCATACATCCAGTTAGCCAAAAATCATTGTTACATGTTCTAGATACTTCAAATGTAATTTCATGACTAGCAACATATTATCTTTCATTTAATAAAATAACATAAAATACTGATTTATTATTTTATGTAAGGAAAAAATGGGCAAAAAGTGCAGCCTTTAAGTCTTTCCTAGTTTTCCCATTAGAAAAAAGTCAATTCAGTTCTCCCCCCACTAAGTGGCACCAATGCACCACAAACCACAATGAAAACATCTGTATGGGCAGTTTAAAAATATTCTTCTGACTCCTTGAGCCTAGCCCAGGAATGAAATAAAGCAAGCAGAGCATTATGTGATTAAATGCTTTCTGACAGAGGCTACTGACTTCATCCGGTGATTGAACACCCAGAAGACGAGTCAGAATTTCAAGTCTTTTAGCGATTTTTTTTTCATAGCAGAAGGAAGCTTCTGTATAAAAGACATTTAACCCATTAGTGCCAGGCTAATCAACATGTGGCCTGTGGGCCGCATATGGGCCACAGCTTGTTTGTTTGCGGCCCGCCGTGCAGTTTGGGCTTACACAGGGCTCAACACACGGCCTGCAGGTGAGATCCTTTGAACACAGCCTTCACTGGGAACACACTCCACAACGGCGAGTCAATATTATGGTCTTTTGTTGATACGTGTTTTAGTAGTTAAACTCCTGGACTGTCATTGCTCATCAAAAGTGCTGTCATATGGGTGGAAATTGGGTAAATATTGCATTTTATTAATATCAGCAGAACTGACATAAATGGGGCCCGCGTGTTGTGTAGTCTTTCCTTAATCTTTGTATTCATGCCTGTCAGTGTGAAAGACGCTATTTACATATATTTGCAAATATATTTGCATTTACATGCAACCACACTTAAATTGCAGCCCTCGGCATGTGCTGTGAGTATCACTGTGGTCCCCGGGGCTTCCAAAGTTGAGTAGCCCTGCATTAGTGTGAGCATGCACCCAATGTTCAAGCATTAATTCATTTTTCATAAAAGAAATTCAGTTTACACTAAAGCCTTGTCTCCACTGCTGAATTTTATCACGAAAAACTGCCTTTTGGTGAGAAAACAGTGAAAGCGCACACAATGCAATGCGACTTTTATTGTGAAAAATGTCCAGTTTCAATATCAAAAAACTTCCACCCCTATGAGAGACTTCTTTTCTTTTCTTCTCCCTTTATTGTTGATAAACACATAGTTCTGATATTGTACCTGCTTTTCATTACTTTTATTGGCCTCCAGGATGTGTTTCACAAAGCCCAGGCTGACAACTCTGGTCAGCAGTTTGAACTCTGCTGCCCTACAGCCAGATGAACAATAATCTTCCTCCTACCTGTTGTAAGACCTGGGAATTTTAAATTCCATTTCCTGCATGTTGGCTCTGCATGAAGAGGTTTCATCGCATCTTCCTATTGCATCAAATACTCTCCCTCTTGGACCACTGCGGAGCTGTTAGATCTGATCAGCAGATGTGGAAAGGAATCTATGCAGTCCCAGCTGAAATGATTCATAGGAATTGGAATATTCATGGGCACGTTTCTCAAGGCTTGTGAGAAAAAGGCTATGACCAGGACACATCTCAGCACAGAGTGAAGATGAAGGAGCTGAGGCAGGCATATCATAAGGTAAGGGAGGCAAACTGTCACTCCAGTAATGCACCTAACACCTGCCATTTCTATAAGCAGATGGATGCTATCCTCTGTGATGAACCCGCCCCCACCGCTAAGAGCCCTTTGGAGACTTCGGAAGGCACAGAGTGGCAGAAAGAGGACCTATCCCTGAGGATGAAATTATTGATGAAGATGTAGAGCTAGATGAGGATGTGGAGCTCCCAATGGGGCAGGCAGCCAGGAACTGTTTTTCCACTCCTGAAGTGCATGGCAAGTCTCAGCAATTGCTCTCCTGGGAGTGAGAAGCAGAAGATGAGAAGCAAGGTAAGCGGCTGTGGCTTACGGAGTACAGAGGAGGGTGCAGGGTATAGAAAAGTAGGAAGCTGGTTATGTTTCCCTGAGCTGGAAATTGCCTTTAATTGATACGTCCAAAAAGGGAGTAGATGGACACCGAGATCTCCAGAGAATCTGCCAGAGAGATCTCCAGGAAGGTTTCATGGAAGAACCTGTTACACCTCTGCTGCAGGTTCAATGACAGCATCTCTGTTCTTTCCCCCATTGTAGGACATTGTCCCACCCCATTCTGCAATCACTTGTGCAGGGACCACAATGGCACATAGATGAGCTGCATATAGAAAAGAGTGGAAGCCACAAGCATTCAGTAGTTGTACCTTGCTTTTGCTGCTTCCCCTTAGCAGTGAGATGTTGGCTAGAACAGTGTTTCTCAACCAGTGGTATGAGTACCCTTAGGGGTACTTGAGAGAAGTCTGGGGGTATATCAACACAACTGAAATTTGGAGAAAATGGAATGTTTGTTTTAAGTTTTACAGTGTTTTATTATTTTTGTACTTTTTACACCCAAAAATTTCATCACCCAGCCAGCTATGATTAAGTTGTTTAAACAAATGTGTTGCCGTGGTAGAAAAAAAAATTGGCGTGTCTGAAAACTGTAGGTACTGGGGGGTACTTATAATTTTTTTTAAAAGGAGTACTTTATAAAAAAAGATTGAGCAACACTGGGCTAGAATGATCCCTGCCTGTGGAGAAGTGGGATCATTTTAGAATGAGTTCTCTGCAACGCTGCACTGCAAACTCTGTGGGTTTTTTTATCCATAGGTACCTCCTTCCCCACAACTCCCACCATGCTTTGGGTGCCTGAGGAGATGTGTGCCTAAGCAAGGGTCAGCAAGAAAGTGATTGGTATGTTGCAAAAGGTGCTTGTATGTGCAATGTTTTAATGCTATGCTTGAATTTAACAATCCCTCTTCTGTGCATTGTCTGCTTGTGCATCAGCAGATGTGTCCCTGAAGTACATCCCAAGTACTCCTGCTGACTGTATCCGGCAGATAAGAAAAAGGACAACATGCAGCAAAGAAGATATGCAGGGAGATGCTGCAGTGCTCCTTCACAGAGGAAACAGAACGAAAGGAGTACTGGGAAGCTGAAAGGCAGGACAGAAAAGAGAATCAAGCATCTGCTAGGGATGCAACTGAGCAGATGATAAAGTAATGGCGGCATAAACAGAGATGCTGAAATCTTTAATATTACTGCAGAGTGAGCAGATCTGGGCTCAAGCTCCACTGCAGCACATGCACAATTCTTTGTCAAACAAACCCCCCTCTATGCCCTCACATTCCTTTCCACTTTCTGGGACCCCTCAGTTTCTCCTTTACTCCATTCCTTCTCACAGCTTTAGCAATGAGGTAATTACGAGGTATTGTCCTGTTGTGAGGTATTGCCCTTTCCAAGCACCTCCTTACAAGCAAATATGTATTTTGGCGAGTGTCACTGTGCTTTCCCTTGATCAATAAAGGCAAAGTTTTATGATATAAACAATTTTTGTTTTGTGTTCCACAACTTCACACAACAATCATGTCAAATCCATGTACAGGCTTTTCTTACATGGATATGTGGCCCCAAAAATTTACATGCACTGCACCCGGGAAGCAACTCCAAAACAGAAGTATGCTACTCTCCTCATCAAGTGCTTCCTCAAATACCCCCTGATGTCAATTGCAACCTTCTGGAACCCTCTGACAGCCTGAGCATCTGGCTGCTCAAACTCTGTGGCCAAGTGCTCTGCCTCAGACTAATATTTCTCAATGGATTCACGCAGATTATCCAAAATGCAATACACGGTTATGACCTCTGACAGTAAGAACAACCTAGGAAACTACAGACCAGTCAGTTTAACTTCTGTGCCAAGGAAGATAATGGAGAAAGTAATTAAGGAATTCATCTGCAAACAACTGGAAGATAATAAGGAGATAGGTAACAGCCAGCATGGATTTGTAAAGAACAAATCATGTCAAACCAATCTGATAGTTTTTTTGATAGGATAAAAAGTCTTGTGGATAAGGGAGAAGCGGTGGATGTGGTATACCTAGAATTTGATATGGTCTGACATGACCTTCTTATCAATAAACTAAGGAAATACAACCTAGATGGGGCTATTATAAGGTGGGTGCATAACTATCTGGATAACCGTTCTTACAGAGTAGTTACTAATGCTTCCATCATGCCAGAAGGTCATAACTAGTGGGATTCTACAGGGGTCTGTTTTGGGACTGGTTCTGTTCAATATCTTCATCAATGATTTAGATATTGACATAGAGAGTACGCTCATTAAATTTGCAGGTGATACCATGATGGGAGGGGTTGCAAGTACTTTGGAGGATAGGGTCAAAATTCAAAATGATCTGGACAAACTAGAGAAATGGTGAGACGTAAATAGGATGAAGTTTAATAAGGACAAATGCAAAGTACTCCACTTAGGAAGGAACAATCAGTTTCACACATGCAGAATGGGAAGTGACTGTCTAGGAAGGAGTACTGTAGAAAGGGATCTAGTGGTCACAATGGATGACAAGCTAAATATGAGTCAACAGTGTCACACTTGCAAAAAAAACCCAATCATGATTCTGGGATGCTTTAACAGGAATGTTGTGAGCAACACATGAGAAGTCATTCTTCTGCTCTACTCTGCAATGATTAGATCTCAGTTGGAGTATTGTGTCCAGTTCTGGGCACCATATTTCAAGAAAGATGTGGAAAAATTGGAGAAGTTCCAGAGAAGAGCAACACAAATGATTAAAGGTCTAGAAAACACGACCTATGAGAGGAAGACTGAAAGAACTGGGCTTGTCTAGTTTATAAAAGAGAAGACATGATAGTAAGAGGGGATATGATAGTGGTTTTCAAGTATCTAGAAGGGTGTTCAAGGAGGAGGGAGAAAAATAATTCTCCTTGGCCTCTGATGATAGGACAAGAAGCAATGGGCTTGAATTGCAGCAAGGGAAGTTTAAAACTTCCTAACTGTCACGGTGGTTAAACACTGAAATAAATTGCCTAGGGAGATTGTACAATCTCCATCACTAGAGATATTTAAGAGCAGGTTGGACAGACATCTATCAGAGATGACCTAGACCAGTGGCTCTCAAATTTTTTGGCCCACAGACCACCTGGCTCAATGCAAATCTTTCCACAGGCCACCAGTTGCTAATGGAAACTCACAGATAATTACATAATTACATCTGAGCCATTTTGCTAGAGCTGTAGCTAGGGAGAATGGCTTAATTTAAATTATTATGCAGATGAAGTATTTTCACTTTTTTGTGTTTGATAAATTAACTTCATTTAAAATAAAATATGAATTTATGTCAAACACAAAAGGTTTCAATGTTTTCTTTATTTATGGCGGGGTGGGGAACCCTTTTTAGGTTAGGGGCCAGTGACCCGCAGAAAAAAGATTTGGGGACCACACAAGTGAGAAGCAAAAAAACTCCTCCAAAACGCCCCAACCCTCACTGATGTGCTTCCCAACTGAGGTGGGGGTCCTCTGGTGCTCCAGCCTCACGGGATAAGGGGAAATGTCAGGGAGTACTGAGATTCAGGGCTTCCCATTGGCCAAATTTACTTTTCTGCGATTCCAGAGTTAATGGAATTTGTAGGCCCCCCAAAGCTCTGGATTGGGACAAAAATGAGGGGTTCAGTGTGCGGGACAGGGCTACAGGATCTGGGAAGGAGGTGGTGTGCAGGATGCCAGGTCTGGGCAGGAGGTAGGGTGCAGAGGGTTGGAGGCGGGAGGGACTGGGGTGCCACAGACAGATTCTGGCTGGGAGACCTTATCTGGCTTCCAGCCAGCAGCCCAGTAGGTTCATTAACCAGGGTCCCTGTCTTCAAGCCCCTGTACTAGATCAGGGAGCTGCAAGAAGAGCCATGTTTATTGCTCTGAACTGAATGCTGTAATCCCGAGGGAGGAGGGGCACTTTCCATGATGCCTGTCCTGCAAACAGGCAACTGGTATTGGCTGAAACTGGCCAATGGAAGCTATTCGGGGCAGGGGCAGCATGAGAAGCCTGTCTCCCTTCTCTCCAGACTCTCAGCGTTCACAAACACACATATGGCCCTGTAGCCAGGTTCTCTGAGTGCTGAGCAGGGGCAGAGCTGGCAGGGAGCTGGCTGAGGCTCTCATGAGCCACATCTGGCCCACAGATTATCTTTTGTGAGCCCCAGTGTAGGAGCAAGCTGGGGTGTAGGGGCTTGGCAGGGGGAAGTGAGGGAGATTGGGGTGCACGGTCTGAGCTTCGGGGGGGAGGGAGGCTGCTTAAGGGGCTCCATGCCCTCATGGGTCTCAATGTGGTCTTCCGCTGGTCCCATGGGCTGCAACTCTAGCTAATCAGAGTGGCAGGAAAAGCTCATCATTAGCCTGGCGTTGCCCCAGAGATCTGGGCAGGAGGGAGGCAAGAAACATAGCATAAAGCCCCTTCTTCTGCTCCCTTCACACTCCCTCCTCTCCCCACCCACAGGGAAAGCCCTTGATTAAGATGCTGCTCCCCCAGCTGAGCTGGACAGGAGGGAGGTGAGAAACTCAGCATGGTTCTGCTCTCTGTCTCTTTTGAGCCAGTCTGGTGGGGTTGGGGGTTGGCGGATGTGATGCTAGAGTGCCAACATGCTCCTTGCTGTGGGAGGAAAGGGGGAATTAACTCAAGCCACGGATCAGCACTTTGGGTACGTCTAGATTACATGCCTCTGCCAACAGAGGCATGTAAAATAGGCTTCCCAACAGTCAATGAAGCGGGAATTTAAATATCCCCGGCTTCATTAAAATAAAAATGGCCGCCGCGCTGTGCCGGCTCAGCTGATCGTCGGCACAGCGCACGAGTCAAGACGTGGATCCGTCGACAAGGGAAGCCTTTGTCGACTGCTCCTGTAAACCTCGTTTCATGAGGCATAAGGGAGCGGTCGACAAAGGCTTCCCTTGTCGACCGATCCGCGTCTTGACTCGCGCGCTGTGCCGACGATCAGCTGAGCTGGCACAGCGTGGCGGCCATTTTTATTTTAATGAAGCCGGGGATATTTAAATCCCCGCTTCATTGACTATGTCAGGTAGCCTATTTTACATAGGAACCACTAAATGATGCTTGGTCCTGCTGTGAGGGCAGGGGATTGGACCTGATGATCTCTCGAGGTCCCTGCCATTTCTAATATTCTATGATTCTATGACTGTGGGAATATTATCCACTGTAAAGTCTAACCTGCTAGAGAGGCACCTCCAGTATGTATTTAATATGCCAAATGCATATTAGACTGTCACGCAGCACCTGCTCAGCCTGTTGTTAAAATTCTACTTACAGCTGTCCAGGTGCCCTGTGTAGGGTTTCATAAGCCAGAGTTCCACTGTAGCCTTGTGGTCTAGAAAGAAAATTCCTGCCTGTGGCTTTTTATACAGGCTAATGTTCCTGAACATGCGTGCGTCATGCACCTTTCCAGACCATCCCATGTTGATGTCTCTGAAATGCCTATGGTGATTGACAGACACCATGGAGAAGTATCCCTTCCTATTAATGCACTATGTTGTGAGGTGGTCTGTCACTAAAATTGGAAAGTGTGTGCCATCTATTGTCCTGTCCATCTCTTCAAAGCCCTCCACTGTTTCCTGCACATTTCCCAGAGTCATGATCCTGCATAGCAGAATGCAATGTATTGCCCTGCACACTTGCATTAATACAACCTCAGTGCTAGACTTCTCCACTCCAAACTGATTTTCAATAGACCAGAAGCAATCTGGAGTCACCAGCTTCCAGACAGCAATTGCCACATGCTTCTCTACCGAGGGGACAGCACTCATTCTGATATCCTTGCACTGCAGTTTGGGGGCCAGCTCAGCATGCAGCTCCAGGAAGGGTGCTTTACACATCATAAAGTTATGTAACCACTGCTCTTTATCTCACACATGGAAGGTGATGCAATCCAACAATGAGTGCTGCTTTCCCTAATCCAAAAGTAATGATCTACCCTAGGGGTGGCCAAACCGTGGCTCGTGAGCCACGTGCAGCTCTTCACCCCTGAAAGTACGGCTTGCGAAGCCGCTCCATACACCCCTACAAATGGCCCCTGTCCCCCAGTGCTCACTGGGTGTAGGGGAGCTGTCCGGCGCGGCAAGATGGCGTCAGCTGGTGGGAGCCAGATGTGGCCAAAAAGCCTGATCTGTGGTTTTTAAAGGGACAGCATTCCTTTTTTTTTTCTCAACAACTCTGGTGCGGCTCTTTTTTTCCCACTGCTGTTTCAGCTTCCTTCGTTTAATGGGTTGGCTACCCCTGGTCTACCCTATGCAGTTGCTCTGTGAATGCCAAAAGCAATGCTACGTTGCTGCTGTCCATATCATGCAAAATATTGGGTGTCTGTGAGTCTTTCTCTCAGTAGCTTCATGATCACTGAGCTGCCATGCATGATGTCCCCATGATATTTAAGAGAGCATAATAGAGAAGTGCTGTATCCATCCTTTCTCACTACAGAGCTTGGAGTGTACAGCAATGAATGGCATTTGAAAAATGGTGTAAAAGGAAGCTAGAAACCAAGGGAGGGCTGGGATGGAAAGCAGTGTGAGACAGAACATTTAGCATGGTCCCAAGATGTGCTGCCCTCTGTTCTGCCTTCCCACAACACCTAGCAACAGAAGGTGTTGCCAGGCACTGAGAGATACATACCCATAATGCACTGTTCATGCTGTCAATGATAGTGTTGACAGAGGGAGCAAATATGAAGACCCTTTGATGATACTGGTTTTATTATTTTTCCATGTTCACACGAGTTTCATGGACAAAACACTGTAGACAAACCCTGAGTTTAAAAAAAACAAATGGGCAGTCCATTTCTCATCAAGCCCCTACAACACTGTCAAAACTAATCCTTGAAAAACTCTGAGCTTTTAAAATTCAACATCACCAAAGTCAGCATTGACCATTATTGCAGCACCTTTCTTTCAACACAGAAAAGAATCAATCCCCCAAGCACCTGTTCTGCTACTTTTATTCCTATGTGAAAGTAAGGGAACAATGTGAAGGATTAAAAAGTTGTACTTCCCCCAAAACATTTGCTTCCTATTACCCAGAGAATACCTATTCTTTCATTTAAAAGAAAAAAAACCATTAAGAATATGCAAACTAGTGTGCCAAGCCTAGCTTGGATTGTATATCTACCATACACAGTCTGCACTCCACTGCATGTACTCGAAGCCTGATTCATGAGCTTATAAACTTTCTTTTGGCAAGTCCTTTCAAGTGCCTTTTGTTTGTGCAGATAACAAGATTTAATGACTCATATTCTAGAAAGAGTTATCTTAAATTTTCTCAGAACTCACCTTGAAAGGCTCTTCGATATCACACTGACTGATGGGGTATAAGGTCCTACACAGAGTAGATCACTGGTTTTTTTAGTCCACAGGGTAATATGGGGTTAAAGGCTACCTAGGCATCTAGTAATTCTCTGACTCTCCTTCTGGTTTGCTTACTCCCGCTATAGTGAGGCCTTGCCTGGCTGGCCAGGGAATTAGGACTGGTTGCAAGGGTTACTGGTTATGAAGGACTCGGGGGCGGGGGGGGAGGGGGAAACACTGGTCACATAACAGCCCTCCTCCCCCATCCATGTGACTCCTTCCCAGGCCAGCTTGGGAGGGCTGGGACCCTATCCACCCCAAACCCTGGCCTTGCCCTGTCTCTTCCCAACTTGCCCTTGCTCTGCCTCTTCCCCCATAACTCCCTCCCGAGTGATGCAGCCCAGGGAATTAGCAGATGGACCTGGTGTCTGCAGCAGGAGTCAGGCCCCTGTACTTGCGAGCAGTGGCAGGGGAAAAAGGAGCAACATGGCTCTGTTCCCACAGCTGCTGGACATTTTGAAAAATAAATGATGATGGCCCTTCAATACATATTCATACACAAAATACAGAATTCGTTTTGTACCTTTTGGTCTTTTTTTACTAGGCTGGGCAGGCATGTGGTTTGAGTATCAAGGTATCAGCCACTCCTGGGGAAGCACTGACACTTAAAAGTCACAACATACTTTGACAAGGTAACAAGCCTTGTAGATATGGAAGAAGTGGTAAATATGGTATATCTTGATTTCAGTAAGGCTTTTGATATTCATGACCTTCTAGGGAGAAAAATTGCTCTTCCTAACCTCTCAAGATAGGACAAGAATTAATGAGCTTGAATTGCAGCAAGGGAGGTTTAGGTTGGACATTTTAGGTGAAACTTCCTCATTAGCAGGGTGGTTAAACACTAGAGTAAATCACTGGGGGAGCTTGTGGCATCACCATTATTGGGGACATTTTAGGAACAGTCTCAGAGGGGTACCATATTAGTCTGTAACTGAAAAAACTTAAACAACAAATGGCCCTGCAGTACCTTAGACACTGTCACAAGCTTCATCTGAAGAAGTGGGTTGTATCCACAAAAGTTCATGACACTATCAACATTTTTGTTAGTCTCTAAGGTGCTGCAGGATCATTTGTTGTTTTTTAGGTATTTTAAGAACAGGTTAGACCAGGGGTGGGGAACCTAAGGCCCGGGGACCAGATTAAGCTCCCAGCTTGCCTGGCTCCATCCTCTGAGATTCAGGGCCCTCCTAGCATTGGGGAGCCTGCACTGGCACTCCAGCCCTCCACCACCCCTCCTTGGGGCAGGAACACACAAAATCTACTAGCCAGGACTCCACTAGGCTCTGGTATATGAGGGGAATGTGGGGAGTGTCTTTCCCCTCTCTGGTTGGAGCCATGTCAGTGAGGATTTTTTTTTCTTTTTTTTCTTTTGCTTCTCACTTGTGTGCAGCCCCTGACTGATTTTTCTGGGGGTCAGCGGCTCCTGATCCAAAACAGGTTCCCCACTCCAGGGTTAAACAAAAGATGTGTCAGGGATGGTCTAGATAAAAACTAATCCTACCATGAGTGCAGGGGACTGGACTAGATGACATCTTATGGTCCTTTCCAGTCCTATGATTCTAAGATGAAATCAGTAAGAATGCAAGTATAATGGTGTCAGAGCTGTAACACTTTCATGGAGGCTGACAAGCAACTAAATCCCTAGAGTTTCATACAAGGGTTTCATGATGATGATTGATTGTTTCAGGTTACTGATTCTTAGATGGGGAAAAACCAACTACCTATTTCCAGTAAGATGGAATTTCTGCTACCACAGTTGTTTGCATGGATGAGTTATCCTTACTGGTGACCTATGGTATATTCACCAAGAGGCATATCACCCAGCTGGTCAATATGCAGGTGATAATGAAGTGCTACATTGAAAAGTGCCAGAAAACACTGTAAAGTCATAGCAACATAGGAAGTGAGGGTTGGTTTCCAAATTCTTTCCTCATCCTCAACTAGTTCACATTTGTAGCAGCAGAAAACAGATCTGAAGCAGCTGAATTCCCTGTCATTTCTTTGTACATGAGCCCTTTTTGATCAGCAGATCCCAGCACTTAAAAGTAGCACCAGGACTGAATAAATGGTGCTCTAACCAAAACTGTCATCAGCCAGTAGCTACCATAACCTAGCCTGAGGGCATGATTCCACCTCTTTAACCCCACCTAAAATATTCCTTTGCACACAAGAATGGTAGGAATTCACAGTGTTAGTGATACCCACAATTGTAATCATTTTATTCCAGCAAGGGAAAAACTATGCCATTGTTTGTAAGGGGAAAAGTAACATTTTGAAGTTGCATATAAGGCCTGGTCTATAGTAAACCCAGAAGGTTAAATTAAGGCATGCAACTCCAGCTACGGAGCTGGAGTCAACATATCTTAAGCAGGGTCATCTTCACAGTGGGATGCTGACGAGAGAGCAAACACTCCCATTGGCTTCCCTTATTCCTCTCGACAGTGAGGAGTGCTTGTGCCAAGCACGGGCACCCTCAGCGTCCAATTTAGCAAGTCTTTATTAGACCCACTACACTGAATGCCAGAAGATTGATCTCTGCTGTGGAAAGTGGAGACATGGCCTAAGACAAAGTTTGCAAATCTCATATATTTAGGCCTGGTTCTAGCTTTCCAGTAGTTTGAATATACACAGAGACTTCCCTGCTCTTGAAATACAACAGACATCCTGTGCAGAAGGCAAGCAGATAGCCTGGGCATCAGATCACTGTCCATACTAGGTGATATGGCTCCTAATTCTTCCCTTTATCAGTGAGATAGCCTGCAGCTGATTATTTTGTTGTCTGTAGCAGGCTAAAATAATTAAGCTTAACCTTATTCCTGTGAGAGTCTCATAGAAAGTTAGTGATCCATGGCATGACATGCTGTTATTTATAGTTGATTAAGTCCTATTTATCTCCGTTTAGATGTTGCAGGAGATGGGAGAGATCCCAATACATATCTGTGACTGATTAGAAATACTTGCACAGTATGGTAGCTTAAAGTTCCCTTTGGTTGATGAGTTGGAGTGAGGTGGGGGAGAGACCAGAATAACTATTTTCTGACCATATCTAAATAAAAGAGGATAACTTAATCATAGTTTTCAATAGTATGACTCTGTGGATCCTTTGTTATGAAACCTGAAACCACATGAATCTCAGGTGCTTTGGGACTCAAACCCAGAATCAAAATTAGCTAGGTGAATATGAAGCATTCACCTGTATGCAGATAGAGACAGATGTTTTGAAACTGAATTTTGTCATTACTTTAAATAATCATTGTAAAACCTTGGGCCAAAGGTGCTATGAATGATGTCACAATGGGGAAAGTATGCTGTGACTGCTCTTGTGTCCAACAAGGGGGTAAGTGTTCAGAAGCTATTCTGGAAAAGCCTGTGATGGTTAGAAGTTTTCATATAAAGGATTTGAATGATAACAGGAAGAATTTCTACTCTTTTTGCCTTTGGGAAAAATTCCAACATTTTTTCATTTGTGTTTTGTAAAGCCCCTCAAGATCCTGGGATGAAACGCACTATTAAAGTGCTAAAAACTTTATTATTATTCAGAAAGCTACACACAGTGTACAGGCTTAATAAAGTTCTGTATGGTAACCTGTGCAATTTATTCTTAATTAGTGCATGAGCAAAAAACAAAGCCTCTTCAGATAGAAAATATGCATGCACACATGCATGCACACCATCAATAAGAGCCAACAAAGTGGCATAAGAGATCCCCAAACAAAAATGCCACCATTCATTCCTTCAGGAAGAGGCAAATTTTACTGTAGTCACCAGTAAAAAACCTCTACATTTGCTTCTTGCATGTAATTAAAGTAACTGAAATATCTGAAGTATTGGATAGTGAAGTCAACTGAATTATTAGTAAATGGAAAATGGGAATATTTAATGATAAACACTGCATTAAGAATCCAAAGCCAGATTCCAGGGACAGAGACGGTCTGACTTCCTCCTCAGCTCCACTGATATCCTAACTGGCAGGTCTACTGTCACTTCCCTGCTTCTCATCAAATCTCAGAGCAGAATTTTATAAAGGACAAGCAGGCAGACAGTCAACGCCCCCAGCTACTGTAAACATAGAGAATGATCCGAGTTAAAGCACCAAGACAGCAGCAGTCAGACCTAGTGGGGCCTTTTGTGTCCTCATTCTTTAGAACCTCAACTCTCCAGAACAATGACAAAGGGTCAAGATGGAAGGAGCGTGGCAGCCATTTTGCTTCCTGCCCCTGAAGAGCTCAGGTGGGAGCATATAGGTGCTAAAACTAAGAGTGCAGGAGAGTGCTCTTGCCCTCCCTGGCTTGCAGTGGTTTCTATTATACACCGTGTTTACACAATGTTCAATGTCTCTTAGCACCCACTATAAAACCTATTCCAAAATCACTCAGTGGGAGGAAGGAGCATGTCAAACATCTGACTACTAAAGACAGCTAATGTGAGCAGCATAAAAGCCACAAGAATCTGATTTGAGGCTTTTAGTGGAAATCCTATGAAACTTGATGTATTTGTCTCTTTTTTGTTATAGTGCAAATACCCAGCAGATCTGGTTGAATTTCACACTGAACTTCATTTCAAATGAACCTAAAACTCAAAATTAAACTCACCAGGAGTACAGTGAAACATTGAAGTTTGAAACAAATCTAATCTCTAAATCTTTATGGCTTCAGAGCTACAACCACCTCACCTTCCTCTAACCAGCAGACAGAATGCAGAGGGGGAGCAGGAAACAGCAAACTTCAAAACCTGGGAGCTAAGTAGGAAAACTTTCATACAGCAGCTATTACAAGGAGTGGGACAGTACTTCAGATAGCTGGCACTTGTTTATTATGGACCAGAGAGCTGCATAAATCATTGCAGAGCTTAGTTCACAAGATTAACTTTCACTTAATAGGCACCTAAATATCTTTTGAAAATCTGGTCCTTCATCTCCTTGTGCTTCAGCATCTGTAAAAGGTATATGAATATTTTCCTTTCTTCCACCTTTCATCTGTTTTATCTATCTAGACTGTAATTTCTTTCAGGAGACAGACTGCTTATACAGTACGTAAGAGAGAGAGCTTCTGGTCAAGGTCAGACCAAAGGTCCATCTAGCCCAATATCCTGTCTTCTAACAGTGGCCAATGCCAAGTGCCCCAGAGGAAATGAACAGAATAGGGAATCACCAACTGATCTAGCCTCTTTACCTCTCAAAATGGGGCCCTGACATCAGTAGGGATGCCTGAGTACTACCATCTACTACAGGGGCCAGCAACCTTTTCAAACCAAAGAGCCAAACTACATCAAAATTCAGAACAAGTGGTCAACAAAGAGCCACATAAGAATGCCCATTTGTATGACTAAAACCATACAATGTAATATTATTGATAATTGACATGATGATTAATAATAGCATAAATGAAACATTGTGCTCACAGACTTTATTTTATGGGACTTCTATTGAGGCATCTTTTCACACATTTCTTTGAAGTTTACATCAAATCCAGTTTCATGCAGATATTCAGGCTGTCTGTCAATCTTATGGCAGGGTGCTAGAGATATGGGGGTGCAGGAGTCTGGGTTGGGGTTTGTGAGGGACTCAGGGCAGGGAGTTTGGGTGTATGATGGGCTCAGGACACAGGGTTGGGGTATCTGGGGATGCAGGAGTGTTATGGCAGGGGACTGGGGATGTGGGGGTGCAGGAGTTTGGGGAGGTGGGAGTATGAGGGGCTCTGGGCAGGGGGTTAGGGTGTGCGGGAGTGCAGGAGTGTTATAGAAGGGGGCTAGGGATGTGGGGCTGCAGGAGTCTGGGTTGGTATGTATGATTTGCTCAGGGTAGGGAGTTTGCATGTATGATGGGCTCAGGGCACAGGGTTGGGTATGTAGAATGCAGGAGTTGCATGACTCTGTGGCCAGATGGGGGCTGGATCCTAATTAAGGGCTTATTGGCTAGGCTTCATTTTTAAATAAAGTAAAATATTTTGCCCAACACAAAAAAGTTTCAACAATGTCTTTATTTATGGCGGGGCGGAGAACCTTTTTTGGGTTGGGGGGCCACACAAATGAGAAGCAAAAGAAAACCCTCCAAAAGCCCCCAACCCTCACTGATGTGACCCCGAAAACACCTCACTCCCCCATGCTCCAGCCCCATGGTTGGGGGGGAGGGGGAGAGAGGCAGGAGGATTGAGGTTCAAGGCCCCTGACCAGATCAATTCTTCTGGGGTTCCAGGGTTAGTGGAATTTGTGGGCTCCCCTAGGCTCTGGAGTGGGACCAAAAATGAGGGGTTAAGTATGCAGGACAGGGCTGGCAGTGAGTGGGATACAGATGGGGATGTAGGATCTGGGCAGGAGATGAGGTACAGGAGGGGATGAGGGTGCGTGGTCTGGGTCGAAAACACTGTACTGCAGGTAGACTGCAGGAGCAAGCTGGGAGTACAGTGTCCATCTGGGGGAGGAGACAGGAACAAGGGAGGGTGGATGAGCGGGCTGGGGGGTGGATAGGGTGTCTGGCCAGGGGTGAGGGGCAGGAGCAAGAGAGGATACAGGAGCAGGCTGGGGGTAGGGAGTGTGGCCAAGGTGGAGGGTGCAGGAGCAGGGTGTGAGTGCGTGTCTGGCCATGGGGGAGGGAGCAGGAGCAGGTTGGGGCTAGGGTGTCTGGCCAGGGAGAGGGGGCAGAAGCGGGGTACGGGTGGGTATCTAGCCAGGAGAGAGGGGACAGGAGCAAGCTGGGGGTAGGTGTCCGACCAGGGGGGAAGGAACAGGAGTAGGGTGGGGGTAGGTGTCTGGCCAGGAAGGAAGGGGCAGGAGCAGGGAAAGGGGCAGGAACAATGTGGGAGTAGGTGTCTGGCTCAGGGGATGGTGCAGGAGCAGGCCTAGGGTGTGGGATCTCGGTGGGGGAGGGGTGCAAGAGAGAGGTGGGGTGCAGGGTCTAGACATGAGGGGCTAGGAGGGGGCACTTGTTTTCGAATCGTGTGCCACTCCCTAGTACCAGATGCTTTCCCTGCTGCTATTGAAGCAGCAGGGAAAGCCTCCAGGAAGTACATCAGTGTGCTGCTGTTCTCCTGGTCAGAAGAGGAAGAGGGGGGCAGCAGTATGCAGCCATTTCTGCACTCTGTTTCTGGCTACCTCAGGGCTTTCCCCCCTCACCTCCCGCAGGAAGCTGGTGCTGGCACTCTAATCGTGTAGGGGGTTGCGAGGCTGTAGTGCCAGCCTGGGCTCCCTGCTGTGGGGAGGGGAGCAAGGAGGGGTTGGGCTTGAGCTTCAAAAGAACCATATCTGTCTCTCTAGTGAGCAATATTTGGCTCGTGAGCCATCGGTTGCCAACCCCGATCTACTATATACTTGAGAGAATTTGTGTGTGTGTGTGTGCGTGTGTCCATTTGCTCAAGGACTCCTCTTAAATGGTAAGAGCTAAGACCACTAAATTCGGTATATAGCATCCTCTTATCATAACTTAAAGCAAGGTTTTGCCTGGAAAATGGGATGTGCCTCCAGGAAAATGGGATGTGCCTGGAATGGGCTTGCGTCTCAAAACCACGCAGAACAGAGACAATCACCAGCAGGTGAAAAGAGCTGGCTGAGGGTTTACCCATCCAGGATTGCCCTAAGCCTCCTTTACAGAGGGCGGTTCAAGCTCTCCGCCCCCAGATTCATATGGGAACATTACTGTTCCCCTTCATCAGGGAGTCAGGGGAATGTGCAGAGTTTGCTGCATTCCTCAGTCTGGCTGGGGAGTGCAGGGTGCAGATAAACCTGGACCTGCCCAGCGGAGGGACATGCACCCCACTCCCGGCAATGCCATGGAGAGGCACGTCTCACCTGGCTCCAAGCTATAGTCCTCTCTCTCTACGACAGCTTGCATACTGATCCCCTCATCCTCAGCCCCACCCCGGAGCAATAATTTAAATGAAGCATGTACTTTTTCATTTCATTTTCCAAAGCCCCAAAATTAATTCAGTTAAGGACCTGAGAAACACAGAGTAAAACTTCTAGTACAGGTTGCACCTCCCTGGTGTGGGACTCTCGGGGACTGACCAGTCCCGGATGAAGGATTTTGCTGGACATGGGGAAGTCATTTCTGGATCCCGGCTGCTGGCCTCCCACCCCGCCTGGCCCAGTGGCCTCCTGGATGGCTCCTCAACTACGGCTGGCCCCACTGCCCCGCCGACCCTGCTGGGCAGCCATCACTGCCCAGTCTCTAGGACCCGCAGGGCAACAGTGCTTTGCTGGGGCTCAGGGGCCCGCCAAGCAGCCATGCACGCTGTGCTGGGGCTCCAGGACCTGCAAGCATCCATGTGTGCCACTCTGGGGATCAGGGACCAGCCAGGCAGCTGCATTCCACAGATCCCTGCCCCACTGAGCTACCACAGCTCCCAGCCCTGCTGGACAGCCACGCACGTGTCTCTCAACCACACTGGGCAGACCTGCTGTCATGCACTGACAGTGGCTCGCTGTGGACAGCCCATGCACTGCCAGCCCCACAGGGATCCTTGCCCCTGGCCCTCCACCAGGACTCTCTGATCCTGAAATATTTGTGCCGGACCATGGATGTTGCCGGGCCAGAGAATCCTACTTAAAAGAGTTTCAACCTGCATATTAAAAATAAAAATACAACTCCAGTCTTTCTTTCAGGATCTCAAAACTCATCAAGAAACAAACATCTTATAGACAAACCCTGCCCATGATTTGAAAATATTGGATAATAAATACATCATCATCATCAAATGAAGCAAAACTTTTGGCTTTAATGATCTTGCAAAACAGTATCACCATAATGTTTTAAGGCATATCTGGTATAAAAAACCTATCAACTTCTTCTAAATAATATGCCCTGAACTACTAACTCCTCGTGCTTATGACTTCATCACACTAAGTCTTCCAGGAGTTGCAGGCATGCATGAATGGTACGTAATCTTTTAAAAAGGACTATGAAAAGCGCTCTCTGATACAAAATAGGTAAACAAAGCACCTTAGAAGATACACAACTCTTGTTTTTCAGGTCGAAATTGAACATATGAAAAAAGCTCCGACAAAAAGTCTGATCCCTCTGAGCCAAATTAATTCCCATTGGCACAGAGTTAATATGGACTAGAATTTTGCCCCCGGCATTGAGGAAATTTCACTGCAATGGGAACAGAAATGGTACAGTATGTTCACAGTCTCACCAAGTGGAAGAGGCCTTGCTTGTTGTTTGTTTTAAACTTTTCATTGGCAGGTGGAGTAGAGACTACATGACACTCAGTCCCAAGCAGAATTTTCTGGAATCCAGCTAGCCACATGAAATGAGAGTATAATAACCAATGCCAAAGACAGATGGGAAAAGAGGGACATTGTGTTTGAAAATCAATCTGATGGGTGGAGCTAGAGAACAAGATTCTCCTGACTTACATCACTTGACACTTCACTGATTTCAATGGGAACTTAATGGGTGTATAAATTAAAACAGATCCGGCCCATTCTTTTGTACAAAAAATAATGAAGAAATGAACTTTCAAGATGCTATTCAGGTTTTGTCTGTTTCCAAATGATTTCCCGTAACATCTTCCTCCTTTGCTGCTCTAGAGTTGACCTGGCACTAATGGCCTTTTAAACACCATCAAGACAATCACTGGTGACCTATCTATCTCTGCTGCCTTGTCACTGCTAGCAACAGTGGAACTGCACCAGTAATGGTAGGAAATTTTAAAGGAAAAAATATCAACTTGGTATTACAACACAGAGAAATGGGGCTGGTTAATAGCAACAAAACAGTTCCCTATTGTTGTACTGAAAGTACACCACTGTCCTTTAAAGGCCTACTGTGTTATGGGTCACAGATATTATATAAATCTATTAGCTAATGGACATTCTTTTTTAGAAAGCTTTTGCTTTTGAGTAAGAGAATTTGAGTTTTCTCCCCACTCCAAATGCTCTAGGTATGCAGCACTGTAATAACAACTAACTATTCCAGTGGCAAATCTGACTCTTTTTTTCTTGATTATTTTTTAAACATGTCCTGATTACCCTTTCACTGTCTGGAAAAATGTCCGTAGACATGGAGTTTTTGAATTCATAGTCTTGTTATCAGGTCCATGAAGAACAAAATAGAAAGAAGCTCATCAAAAAACAGTAATGGAAATGCAAAAGGCTGCCATTTTTGAACAGACACAAAGTTTAAGGCTAATTACTATTAACATTGACTTTTCTAGCTCTTTCTATATCACAAATATAGTCCTAGGATTTTTGTACATTCTTCCATTGCTCCAAATTCTGCTAATTTCTCTACTTTCTCATTTCAATTATTGCTATGAACAAGAGTTTTGGTAGGATTCTGAAAAAACTTATATATATAATTTATTTTTTCTTCAATGCAGAAAGATCAGAGAAGTTGTTTGCACGATTTACTCAAAGGAAAACAGAACCCAACACATGACAGAGTTGCAATCCCATCTATCTCTTCATCCAAAATTAGATATAGATGTAAATAAAGATATATATAGATAGAGTCATTGAGTCAGGTAAATCTAGCTGAAAAAATATCTATCATGAATTTTCATAATCTTATTTTTGTCTTTTTCTATGTATGTAAATGAAGAGGAAAGATAAAAGAGAGTTTAACCTTACAAAGGTGTCATGAAATTTTGTGAGATGATGGGGCACAAAAACTACTCATTTTAAAAGTTGATATTTTACTCACCAGTTAAAAAATTATTTGCTGTTGGTAAGTAGAATTTTGCAAGAAACTTTGTATTTTTAAAAATACAAATACAGCCCCACAAAAATTCCAAACTATCGCGCCTTTGGTATCCTTTTTTTGTTTCCGACACACTTGTACAATGCAATAAAGTCAAATCAAGAGGTGCAGAAGTATTTTGTTTGTCTTCTTCCCATCAATATTCACCTCCCCTCTTCAGTATAGGTCACCTAGTCTTTGTACATGTCATTTCCATTCAGGACTCCAGACGGGTATTTGTTGTTTTTTTTAAAACAATGTTAAAATTCCAAATTCCAAAATACTTGAAAAGAAAAAAGAACGAGATGTACAGAAGAAGAAATTCCACCTTAGCTCTGCAGCCGACTGAGCTCCTAGCAAGTGCCAGCAGTTTCAAAAGAGCTGTAATCTGTAGAATGTTATCAAGGTTTTTATCACACTTGAGTACTTATCTAAGCGAAACAATCACTAGAACAGCTGATAAGGCATCCTGACAGGGTAATTTCAGCAATTAAAGCTCCACAGCTATAGCCATCATAGGCTGAGAATATTTTAACATTCTTTCCACTTTAACCTCTAAACCTCATTCTCTTCTTATGTTTTTTCCAAACGTGGTCAATTTCCCTCTCTCTCTCTCTCTCTCTCTCTCTCTCTCTCTCTCTCTCTTCTCTCTTTTTTTTACAACAGCTTGCACTTCCTGATGCCATTTACATTACAGACAGGTGCACTTTGAGCTCTCCCGTCTGGTGTGTACAATTCATTTACTGATACCATTTTGCTTAATCAAAGGCATTGTTTCCTCACAAAATTGAAGTGGCAGCCTTCCCTGTTTTAATATAGATTCACCATTAGAAGCAACAAAAGCCACCATATACTGCAGTTTGGAAAGAAAGAAAAATCAATGGTGGTCAACATGCCTTGGAATCCTACTCAGTCCTAATATAAATGGGCATAACTTGATGGAATTGTCTTTGGAATATAGGTTGAATCTCCCAAATCCGGGACCCTCTGTCTGGCAACATCCATGGTTCAGCAAGGCCATGGATGTTGCTGGACCAAAGAGCCCTTTAAGCAGGAGCAATGGCAGGACTGGGGAGCCCGGGCTGGGCCAGGTGGCATGTGGGAGCCTCCTCCCTTAGTGGAGCAAGGTGGCTTGGGAGCCCCATCCCCAGCTGGCATTAGTGGGCAGGCAGCGCCTGGGCGCTCTCGCCCTGGCCGGGGAACCCCCAGTGTCAAATAGGCCACATGACCTGGGCGTTCTGGTAAGCTTTCCCGGTGACAGGAGAGCCAGGGTGACTAGGCAGCCTCTTCTAGGGAACCCCCCGGCTGAAGTGGTGCTGGCAGAGGCAGGCAGCTGGAATTCCGAATAGCAACGGGGCAGCCCTACCTGCAGGGAGGGGTAGCTGGATAGGGAACACTCTGTGGCAGCGGGGCCAGCAACAGCCAAGGGTCCCATCAGGAACCCCAGGAGACCCTGGGCAGCAGGATGGAAAGCCTGAGCCGGAGTCCAGGAGCAGGGCAGCCAGCAGAGGAGCACTGGCCTCCCCTAGTCCAGCAAACTCCCTGGTTCAGAACAGCTCAGGTCCTGAGGGTGCCAGACCAGGGATGTGCAACCTGTATAACCCTCTGGAATGTACATCTAAAGTATTTCACACATGTATCACAGAGCAGAATTTGTTCAGAAACGTTTGGATTCACCACTCCTCTTTTAATCCCTTCATATCACAGAAACATCAGGCGAACATTTGCACTGCAGAAGCAGTGTCTTTTTCTCAGTTTTAAAAGAAGGCTCTTCTTGCTGCAGGTATCACACCAAGCAAGGATACAGATGTGCTTGTCACAGATTTCTACTACCAGGCCAGGCTTGTATGTTTTAAAAAACATTTTGTTGCCAAATGTTGCTGGCTACTATTGTATAAAAAATGGAAGCTACTTGTCAACTGGACAGAAATGTTTGTGGCTTGACAACATTCCTTCCAGATACTGCCTGGGCATCATTCCAAATTATTTTGCTCCTGTATGTGGGTGTAAGTGAAGTAGGGAGTAATGTAGCTAGCTTTAAGCCATGACTGTGCTCTGCATATTCTTTCCCTGTGCAAGGCCCTGTCTAGCCTCTAGTGCAAATCAGGCCAGGTTCTAGTCTGCTCCAATTTTGTTTTCATGGTTCTCTGTTAGTCCTGGGGAGCAGAGACTGGTTGCTATGCGGTGAACTCTGGCTGCACTTTATCATCCCACTAATTTACTGCTACACCAAAGGCTGGAAGCAGTACCAGAGAGAGAATCAGTTGCCAGTTTGATCCAGGCTGGGGAAGATCTCTACACAGGAGCTATTTCTGCTCATTTTAAGGCTGTTTTATGCTGCTGTATATTCCATTAAACCACAGCTGACTGCACCACAGTCATGGTTGCTATCTCCCTGTGCGATAACTGCAATTTAACATCCTTAGTGTATGTTGTATAACAGTTATCTAACTCATCGTGTAGTCAATGCAATTCGTATTGACCATGTGACCTGTCAGTAAGAACTGCTATGCAGAGCCACAGTGGGGGTAGCTCCAGGAATCAGCTCAAGCCAGAACTGAGCAATTCCAGCTTATGCTGGCTCTGGGAGCAACCCATGCTGCAGCTCTGCATTTTAAACATACTAAGAGCCACTGAGCTCTTATTACATTTAAAATGCAGTAGCTCAGTGTCCCACTAGCATGAGCTGAGGCTGCTCGGACCTGGCTCGCACTGAGTCCAGTAACCCCTGGTCACATCTAGCACTGTCTGCTGCGGGCAGAGGCTGCTGCAGGAGCATCCTCTGTTCACTAAGGACAGGACTAGCCGTGGCCAGCCCTAGCTGCCGTGAACAGCAGCAGCTCCTGTCCACAGCCAGCCTTGTCTGTCATGAACTGAGGCTGCTCCGGCAGCAGCCCCTGTTCACAGTGGCCAGGGCTGGCTGTAGAGCAGCCCCTACACATAGCCCCTATCCATGGGGTCCCACTGCAGGCGGAGTGCAGGTGGCACAGCAGTGACAGTGCTGGGGGGAGCCATCTTTTAAGCTGGCTTCCTCCAGCACCAGCTCCTGTTCCTCCCACCTTGTGGCCTCTCAAAGGCTGCAAGGAGGGAGGGGAGTATTCGATATCCAGTCAACTACTCGCTTACATCCCTAACATGCACTTCATTTTTTTGAGTTTGAACAGTCAGAATTAAGAACCAAGAATGCGCAATTTCTGGCATATCTTCACATTTAAAAAAAATAAGACACCTCAAGAAACAAGCAATCACTTCAACTAAGCAGGGTGTCATGGAATTTTCCTGTTTCAAAAACTTTCTTCAATTAAAATTTAAATGACTCAAGAGACAGAATCAGATGCAGAAAAACATTTTTTTAAATAAATCACTTATGCCTTGCATGTGGCATGCAAACAAATCTGTTTAAATTACAATAGCTAATGTGGCTATAAAAATAAAGGGACGCCTTCATGTTTTTATTCAGAAAAAAATGTATCTTGAATTTTAGGAAAAATTACCCAGCTCAACTAGCAATATTACTGTCTATAAATATAACATAGTCGCTTCCATATTACAGGACTATGTAGCACTTTAAAGGCTAACAAGATGGTTTATTAGGTGATGAGCTTTCGTGGGCCAGACCCACTTCCTCAGATCAAATTGTGGAAGAAAATAGGCATGACCATATATACCAAAGGGATACAATAAAAAAAAATGAACACACATAAAAAAGGACAAATCAAATTTCAGAACAGAGGGGGGATAAAGGGGAGGGGGAGGCAAATGTCTGTGAGCTAATGATATTAGAGGTGATAATTGGGGAAGCTATCTCTGTAATGGGTAAGATAATTAGAGTCTTTGTTGAGACCCCGGCGTAAAGTGTCAAATTTAAGCATGAATGACAGTTCAGAGGTTTCTCTTTCCAGCCTGGTGTGAAAATGTCTTTGAAGCAGTATGCAGGTAATCAAGTCATTGAGACAATGCCCTTTCTGGTTGAAATGGCAAGAAATTGTTTCTTCTTTGTGATACTGTCTGATATCCGTTCTGTGTGCATTGATTCTTTGGCGAAGCGTCTGAGACGTTTGTCCAACGTACACAGCAGATGGACACTGTCGGCGCATGACGATATAGATTGTATTTCTGGATGAGCAGGAATATGTGTTCTCGATCTTATAACTGAATTGGTTAGGTCCAATAATGGTGTCAGCAGAGTATTACCTAACCAATTCAGTTGTTTTTTCATTCAATTACCTGATACATATATTTCTGACATATATATGCAAAAGAATTATTTCAAGAAATTTAGTTGCTCTATATTAATGTGTTAGAGATGAATGCTGATCCAGTAATTAGAGCATTGTTCTGGGACTAGGACATCTGTATTTAATTCCAAGCTCTGCCATGAATTTCCCACATGACTTTGGGTGAGTCACTTAGAGTTCATCTACACAATGAAGCAATGCGTTGTGAGGCATGTGATTTCTGAAGAATATGACTGTGTTACATGCTAAAAGGTCATCATAGAACCTACTCGTGCACAATAAAAATTCCTTAGAATGTTTTAATGTAGTAGCGTTCAAAACATTTGCTAAAGTGCACAAGAAATTTTTCAGTGTGTACCAGCAGTCTATACACACCAATCTCTATATGACATGTTAGTGCGCTTTAGAAATCACATCACTTCACAGTATGCTTCATTTAGATGTGCCCTTAATCTTTCTGTGCCTCAGTTCCCCATCTGTTTGGTGGAAATTATGATACGTTATTGCGAAGATAAATGCATAAAAGAATGTGATATGTTCAGCTACTACAGTACTGGGGAGGCTATGTAAGTATAAAAGTGTAGCTACCTATTACAATGTCTCTTACTATGCAAGCAGGAAAGTCATTTATCCTCTTAACTGTTGTGGTACTAATAAATGTAATTCATCTTGTGGTTATTAGGAATGCTAAATTTCAAGACTAAACTGAAGGACATAAATTTTTAGCCTTGCATTTGATTAGTGATTTCGTCTTCCCATGTGATTGGATCTCTCATTGTAAAAATGTGGGAAGAAGAATGTGAATGGAGCTACGCACTTTTGATCAGGGAGTGTATGAAACTATATTTTTTTCTGATCATTGGGATTGATATATTAATCCAATTGGTCCAAAGAGGGCGGCTATTGGCAAGGAATGAGCATTTCTCCCATGTTCTGAAGAAGTTTCAAAATGGCAGTTCCACCTCCCCAACAGGAATGGAACACATATTTCAACCCTTTTCTTCCCCATCATCAACAGAGAGCAAACTACCCACTTAAAAGCACAACTATGTATGCACTCAATATTTAGAGCACCCAATCAATCTGCCATAAACTGTCATTCTGGACATTTATGATAGGCTATAAACACATGCTTATCACAGGACACCTGTACTCTGCAATCCAAGCAATGGTGCAATATTCCTTATCAAATGGGCTACCTCATAAGCAGCTTAACAAAAATAAGGTTATACCTTGTTGTCTCCCCCTTGTGACCTATGCTCCACCACTATTACATGTGGCTTCAATTAAAGCTACATTGCTCAGACTCTGTAGACCTACTGACAAGTTGAACCTCTCTAGTCCAGAACCTTCAGGACTTGACCAGTGCTGAACCAGAGAATTTGCCAAACCACAGGGCATCAATTTGTCTAGCAGCATTACCAACACTTCCACTGCTTATTGGGTCTTTACCAATTGCCACCATTTTTGGACCAACTGGATTAGTGAATCATATCCCAATAATCAGAAAAACAAAGTATAATTTCATATACCCCTGATCAAAAGTGTGAAGCTCCATTCACATAAATAGTGTCTTCTTCCCACACTTTACAGTGAGAGATAGAAGACATTTAGAGGCAAACTAGACTTACATAACACCACATAACACTGAGAGCCAGGACTGGTGGTGTAAACTCATTTTATGAGACTGCAGGAAATTTGGCCACACCCATGATAAGTGGACATCTAGCTAACTAAAATCATGCTGGACCACAGATGTTGTCAGACCAGAGAGCGCCGGACTAGAGAGGTTCAACGTTTACTAATATCTGCCCTAGAAAACAAATCCCTTCTGCTGACAAAGTACAGTGAAATGATCATTGATGAACTTGACAAATATGGTGCTAACCTATCTTTTGATTTTCTTGCCTGTTGCAGTGCTTGCACATAGAACTTGTGTGCAGCAATGTGCCAGCATGGAAGTGTATATATTTAGTCAGTCTGTTCAACATCTGTTTACAAGCAACTTTCTATATTTTAGCAGCTAACTATCATTTTTAGCATTTTAAATCAAATCAACTCACAAGTGAATCCAATACATTAATTTTATATATGATTCAAGTGACTCTTCAGTCATGATGGTCTTTGTTCTTGGATGGAAGTCACTGCTTCCATTAATCAAATGAATGCACACAAGCAAGAACAAAAACTTATTCATTTTGGCCTCCCCCTTTTGAGAAGAGACTTGGATCTTTCCAAACACTGTATATTGCCTATAAAAAAGGGAAAGCAGGCTCTGATCAAGAGAAGATCTCCTGGTACACACAATGCAAAAGCAATTGAAGTGAGTCGCCCTGCTATTTGAGCAATACAAGAAATGAAGTCATCCTCAAAAACGATTTTTTTTTGTTTTGCCAATATGAAAAATCTCCTTTCACTGAGGGCACTTGTTGTGCCAGAGTAATCGGGTACCTCATTCTTTTATTCACTAACTGATCAAAACAATAATTTCTGACAGAAACAATCATTTCACTTTATAAATTATGCACGTGATCCAACTTTTACTGATGATAACACTTCCATTCACTTCTATAGAGTTCACTATCAACGTCACTGCCCAATTCAATCCAATCCAATTCAATCCAATCCAATTCAATCCCCACTTCCTTATCATAGAATGCTGACGAAACACAGTTTATTTTAACATGTCTGCCCTTCTTGGGCAGAAAGGCCCACCGCCACCCGCGCCAGGTCAAACAGAGCTCCCAGAAGGACGCTACAAAGCCCGCGTCCTCCAGCAGGCTGTTGTTGAAATGCCAGTAGGCCAGCCCTGGCCCTCCAAAGAGAGAGAGGCCATCACGGCCACCAAGTGGTGGTCCGAGAACGGGGCCGGCCGAATGCTGGAGGGGTGGGCTCAAAAGAGATGACGACGTGAGAGATAAATGCGGTCCAACCGGGAGTGAAACAACCGTTGACCCTCCACCCGGACAAAGGTAAACACTGCATCTTTGCCCGGGTGGAAGTCACGCTAGACATCCACCAGGGAGTGTTGGTCTATTATCCCCCTGAGGACGTCCGTGGCGGCCGGGCACCGCTTGATCCCCGTGCGGTCCCATTCCTTGAGGGTGCAGTTGAAATCCCCGCCCAGGACCAGGCACTTGTGAGGATCCAAAGAGCCGAGGAAGGCGGCCGCCCTCTGGTAGAAGCAAAGGCTCTCTGGGCTGGATGTCGGGGTGTAGATGTTAATGAGATTTAATGTTAGCCCCTCTACTCAGACCCGGAGGTGCAGCAGGTGGCCTTGCACAACCTCGGCAGTCCCCAGCACCTCAGGCTGTAGGTTTGGGGAGAACAGGGTCGCCACCCCGGCTTGATTGGCCGACAGGTGGCTGAAGTACACCCTGTCTCCCCACTCCAGCCGCCACCTCGCTTCGGCGGCCGACGCGGTATGGGTCTCCTGCAGGAAGATGACAGGAGTACCCCCCCCCCTTCCCGAAGGAAGGAGAGTACCCGACACCTGCGGAGACCCAGCCTGCAGCCCCAGGTGTTCAGAGTAGCAATGACGAACGGCGGCATCGAGAGGGCTGGAGAGGCTCGCAGGAGTGCTGGCAGTCCCCATTGGGCCCCGCAGCAAACCGTGACCATACCCAAACATAAGCAGGGCATCATGGAAGACACGGGCCCACTGGTAGGCCGCACCCTCCCGCCGCCCAGTCCTTTTGCCCTCCCCCAAAATGGCCCTTATGGTCTGGAGGATGAGATGGAAATCTCCCCAGCGCTGAAGGGCGAGAGCCACTTTGTTCTTGGAGCCACGAATGTCCTCCAAGAAGCTGCGCATCTCGCCCCTCAGCACGACGGGTGTTGGGGCCTCAGGCCAGACCCCTCCGCTTGCCCCGCGATCAACTGATGCGGGAAAGCAGGGACTCTGCAGTCCCTGCTGAGATGACGACAGGGGTAGTGGCGGAGGGGGAACAGCCCCAGATGTGCTGGGAGCAGGAGAAACAAAAACTGCCTCCCGGGGGCCGTCTGAGCTGAACGTGGCAGCCCCGGGGGCGGCAGTAACAGTGTAAGGGGAGGAAAAGAGGTCAGGGAACGGATCAGGGAAAGGAGAAAGGGAAGTAGGGGGAGGAAGAAGTGGGGGATTAGGAAAAAGACAAGGGGGGGGAGCAGGAAGAGAAGTGGGAAATTCAGTTGGGAGAGGGGCTGAATGGGGAGCAGGAGTAGGGTCTGAAGCCTCAGTGGTAGAGGCACCGGGTTGCAGTGTCTCCTCGCAGGGTGGGGGGATCAGTGGCAGTGGTGGGAGAAGTTAGTGTCTCCCCAGCGCCAGGCCCGGCACCACTAGGAGTGCAGCACCGGAGGCTCCAGCACCAGGGGTAATGGGGAATGACGGGAACTCCTGCCCGCTAGGATCCCCCAGGGGTTCGGTGGCCGAAGTGCTGCCGATGGCTGGACAGTTGGTTACACCCTGGGACAACCCGGAGGCAGGAAAAAGGGAGAGCGGCGGGCTAGAAGGGGAAGGAGAGGCCAACTGTTGTCCCTCCAAGGCATGTTGATCCCCCTCTGAGGCAGCCAGTGTTAACCCTAAGGCATCCACCTCTTGGGAGAGGAAGGCGAGCCCACTGCCCGCCGCCACGTCGTCGCCCTTGTTGGCGGCAGGGTCAGCGGTCACCCTCACAGCGGAGGTGGGGATGGTGGGAGCATCCCCTGTGGACACTCCTTCTTGCAGGGATTCCGGGAGGGAGGCATTTACCCCTTCCACAACCGCCGAGGGCACCTCAGCTGCCTCATGGCGCTGTGAAGCATCCGGGGGCTCGGAGGGAGGGATGGCCCTGACACCCACCCCTAGAGGCACGAGGAAGGTATCTTCCCCTTCAATAGGTGGGGTGGAACGTCGGGCTCGTTTGCGGCGCCTCCCCGTGGCAACCTCCTAGCCTTCAGAGGAGGAGAGTTGGGCCCGATTAGGGGAAGAGCCAGGGGGCGAGGGCAGCGGTGGGAGGGCGAGGGAAGATGGGGGCTGGGCAGCTGGGGAAGGGGAAACCTCCCCGAGGTAGGCCCTGTTCGAGTCCCGTCTCTGACCCCGCCGCCCTCTCCTCCGCAGGCCCGGCCTAGCCGCTTTTGGTGGTGGTAGCGGCGCCCGCACGCTCGTCTGGGCCCTGCGGAGCCCGAGCGGGATTGACGACGGTCATGGTTGGAGGAGGGGCGACCCCAGGATCTAGACCGTCAGGGCCACCAGCAATGGTAGGGCCGGTGCCCTCCCGGGCATCGGGGGTCCCGAGTGCATCTCCGAGCCGGGCCAGAGGGCAGTTTCTTCGGACGTGTCCTGTCACCCAACAGAGAAAACACCGGGCCTCCCCCAAGGTGTAATATACCCGGTACTGGGCCCCTTGATAGGGCACCAGAAATTACCCTTCTAGGGCTTCTCCACCATGCCCCGCCGGCAGGAGTTACATTTGCACCTGCCGGCAGAAGGAGAGAACGTGGCGGAGGGTAGGGTCCTTGCAGCCCAAAGGAAGGGGACTAAGGACTGACAAGGGCCTCCCCAGGCTGGAAAGGAAAGGCAATAGGGCGGCATTGGGAAGGAAGGGAGGAACGGAGGAAAAAACCACCCGTACGCCCAGGTCCTCCAAAGGCTCGAGTGGGACATGGACTCCCCCCACCACCAAACCCTTCTTCACCGCTTCCTGGGTGGCGGCCTCTGACGCCAGGAAGAATACCACCTTCCCGAACATCTTGGAGGCTGCCACCACGGCTGCAGGCCCCACCACGCGTGCCGACGCCCGCACATAGGTCTCCACGTGGGACGAGGCTGACACCAGGAGGCAACGGACCCCGTGCCTCCTGGTCAGGGTGGTGAAGGGGCTGTGACCGCCGGAGATGGAATTCCGATAAGCGGCTTCGGTGGATCAGGAGGCAGCAAGCGGGGGGGTGGCGGCTATCTGGGTGTACGCCCTGGGGGCCGGGACACCGTCGCCCTCAGAGCTGGTGGAAGGAACAGGGGGACAGGAAAGAGGGGAAGCCGCGGCCGAGGCCGCGGCAGGGGGGGTGAGCCTTCGCCACAGGAGGTTTTGCCTTCCGGGCGGGGCTCTTGCCCTTCTTGGTCCCCTGGCCCTTCCTGCCTTTCAGGGAGGCTTTCTTGGTGGTGACACTGGTGGCAGAAGGTGCCACGGCAGGAGCGGTCGGGGTCCCGGGATCTCCATCCATGTCCACCACCTCCGCTGCATGAGTGGGTGGCCCAGCAGCCTCAGAGGGTTCAAGGTTCATAGAGGCAGTGAGAGGGGTGGGCAATGGGTGGTAGGGGCATCGCATGACTGCCCCTCCATTATGGATGGAGGGGCGGGGGGAGACAGGAACAGACAATTCGAGGAGACCAATAGTGCCAGGGGGTGGAACAAGGAGCAGGGGAGAGGGGGAAGAAAGAGGGAGAGAAAGGCTCACCACTCCCCCAGCTAGGCTGGAAGCGGGGTGAGAGGGCAGCAACGCACATAGGAGGAAGGGGGGGGTGGCACCCCCATTTTCCATCTTTTTGGGGACTGCCTGGCCCCTTTCTTCACTGCTGCAGGCTTGGACTTCACCGTTCCTGCAGCTGCTACTCCCTCTGGAGTAGAGGAGGTAAGGGGGCTGCTTTATAGCAGCTCCTGGGGTTCTTCCTTCCCCTCCACAGGTTTGTGTGTGGGGCATGAGTGTTTGTGAGGGGCCTCCTGCCATCTGGGCCCCTAGGTGGCAGCTGGCACAGCTTCTGTGGGGTACTGGGGCTGGGGGGTGGCTCCCTCTGCCCCCCGCTGTCTCCCCTGCATCTCTGCTGCTGCTATTGCTGCTCCCTTCCTAGCCCCAGGTGATGCAGGGGCCATCTCCATCCTTGGCCCCACTGCTTATCTCCCCACCCCTCCCTTGCTCTGTTGGGTCCTGCAGCTGGTACTGCGAGCCTGCCACTCAGGTGCCCGTGGGCACACTAGTTTCCTCCCCCCTCTCCCCAGCAGTGTCTTGCTGCCCCCTGCTTCCTTGAGCAGACCCCTCCTCACAGCCTGCATTCCCCTCTCCTCTTTTCGTGTGCCCATGCCCCCCTTTGTCATCTCGTTTGGCGCCTGAGCCTCCCACTCTCCTTTAGTTACCCTCCCCCACGCACCATTTCACTTCCCACATGGCTTTCAAATAATTGACCCTCTCACATTCCCAGTGCAGCTGGAGGAGCCGCTCTTACCATCCTGTGCTGGGAGCAACTGGCAAGAGATGTGAAGGGTAACAAAGAAGGTTTCTACAGGCTTATTAGCAATAAGAGGGTGATCAAAGAGGGTGTGGGACCCTTCCTGGATGAGGGAGGTAACCTAGTGACAGATGATGTAGTAAAAGCTGAAGTATTCAATGTTTTCTTTGCCTGTCTTCACAGACAAGGTCAGCTCCTAGACTACTGCACTAGGCAATGCAGTATGGGAAGAAGGTGGGCAGCCCTCGGTAGAAAAAAAACTATTTAGAAAAGCTAGACATACACAAATTCATGTGTCCAGATTTAATGCATCCAAGGGCACTGAGGGAGTTGGCAAATGTCATTGAGGAGCTTTGGCCGTTATCTTTGAAAACTCATGGATATCGGGAAAGATCCCGGATGACTGGAAAAAGGCAAATGTAGTTCCCATCTTTAAAAAAGGGAAAAAGGACAATTCAGGGAGACCAGTCAGCCTTACCTCAGTCCCCAGAAAAATCATGGAGGGGATCCTCAAGGAATCCATTTTGAAGCACTTGGAAGAGGGGAAAATGATCAGAAATAGTCAGCATTGATTCACCAAGGGCAAGTCATGCCTGACCAATCTGATTAGCTTCTATGATGAAGTAACTGGCTCTGTGGATATGGGAAAGTCAGTGGATGTGATATTCCTTGACATTAGCAAAGCTTTTGATATGGTCTCCCACAATATTCTTGCCAGCAAGTTAAGGAAGTATGGATTGGATAAATGGATTGTAAGGTGGCTGGAAAGCTGGCTAGATTGTCAGGCTCAACAGGTAGTGTGCAACGATTCGATGTCTGGCTGGCAGTCAGCTTCAAGTGGAGTGCCCCAAGGATTGGTTCTAGGGCCAGTTTTCTTCAACATCTTTATTAATGACCTGGATGAGGGGATGGATTGCACCCTCAGCAAGTTTGCGGATGACACTAAGCTAGGGGGAGAGGTAGATACACTGGAGGGCAGGGATAGGGTCCAGAGTGACCCAGACAGATTAGAGGATTGGGCCAAAAGGAATCTGATGAGGTTTAACAAGGACAAGTGCAGAGTACTGCACTTGGGACGGAAGAATCCCAAGCATTGTTACAGGCTGGGGACCGAATGGCTAAGTAGCAGTTTGGCAGAAAAGGACCTGGAGATTACAATGGATGAGAAGCTGGATATGAGTCAACCGTGTGCCCTTGTAGCCAAGAAGGCAAATGACATATTAGGGTGAATTAGGAAGAGCATTGCCAGCAGATCTAGAGAAGTGATTATTACCCTTTATTTAACTTTAGTGAGGCCACTCCTGGGCTATGTCTACACGGCAGGCTTCTTGTGCAAGAACAGCTATTCTTCTCCAAAAACTTGCGGAGCGTCTACACTGCACACACGTTCTAGTGCAAGTAAATTTACAGGAAGATGTCGGAACAAAGGATTTCTTGCGCAAGAGTTATTCCTCTCCCCATGAGGAATAAACCCTCTCGAGTAAGAGCTCTCGTGCAAGAAGGCAGGGTGGATGGGCAACAGGGGTTTCTTGCTCAAGAAGAATGGCCATCAGAACTTTCTTGCACAAGAGAGCATCCACACTGCCATGGGCACTCTTGTGCAAAAGCACATGGCAGTGTGGACGCGCACTTGTGCAAGACCTTTTGCACAAGAACTCTTGCGCAAAACAGTTCTTGCGCCAAAAGCCTGCAGTGTAGACGTAGCCCTAGAGTATTGTGTCCATTTCTGGGCCCCCCACTATAGAAAGGATGTGGACGCATTGAAGAGGGTCCAGCGGAGTACAACCAAAGTGGTTAGGGGGCTGGAGGAGAGGCTGAGAGACTTGGGCTTATTTAGTCTGCAGGGAAGAAGAGTGAGGGGGGATTTGATAACCGCCTTCAACTTCCTGAAGGGAGGTTCCAAAGAGGATGGAGAGAGGCTGTTCTCAGTAGTGACGGATGGCAGAACAAGGAGCAATGATCTCAAGTTATAGTGGGGGAGGTTTAGGTTGGATATTAGGAAAAAACAGTGCTTTTTTTGTTTAAAAAAAAAAAGCGCCAGGGTCACAATGCGGTCGTAGCCCCTTTAATTGCCGCGTGTCCCAAGCAGGTTTCCGTCCTGTGCGCCGCGAGTGCTCCCAGGGCTGACTGGGGGCTGTGCTGGGGGAAAGCAGCGAGTGCTCCCAAAAAAAGGGAATTGTGCCGGTGCGTACTGTCACAAAAAAAGCACTGGGCAAAACTATTTCACTAGGAGGATGGTGGGATGGGGTACGTACTGAGGCGGTGGAATCTCCATCCCTAGAGGTTTTTAAGTCCCAGCTTGACAAAGCCCTGGTTGGGAAGATTTAGTTGGGGTTGGTCCTGTTTTGGGCAGGGGTCTGGACTCGATGGCCTCCTGAATTCTTTTCCAGCCCTATGATTCTAAGGAAATTTAATCATTTATGGTTTATAAAAATCAACTGAGAATCAGAATCATTCTTCTCTTTCACAGTCTCATTTTTCTCAATCCTGCAAATAGCCTTGCTAACACAGATTTAGTAAACATATTGACACAGAACAATCACTAACCTATTCTTCCCCTTATGTTTTGTATCATGTGATGTTTCTTGATCAACAGGAGTATGATTCAGAAGTTAGTTAGTAGAAGATTCAGAAATATGTTTTGCATTTTATTCTTATGGAAAACTGTCAGGCCTGCATTATGGAGGAGCTATTCTTCTGCAAGGAGAATGTAAACTAGTGCATTGCACTAGCCAATTTACCATACCTGATACTGAAGTAATACAGTGTAATGCAGGCTTATTACATTATTAATGAGACACTGGAATACAGATGAGTAGCACTACTCTAGATATTGTCAATACAACTTAAACTATTTACTCTTGGGAAAGAATTCCACAGCTATTATTCAATCACTTACATGAAAACATGCTGGTGATGTCACACACACTAACATCACAATCAGTACCAATGGTCATCTTCGCTGGCAATCACTTCAAAATTCAAGGAGGGAATAGGTCACAGAGACTCAGCCTACCCTCTCAATTCCTTCTGTCATTATATCTGTTGAGTATTTGTATAATGGTAGTGTCCAAATGCCCCAATCGCAAGTGAAGCCCCATTGTTCTGGGCCCTATATTAACATGGTAAAGGGAAAAAATCCCTGCCTAAAGGGCTTACTGTCTACAGTGGAGTCAACAGCCACCACGGGCCCTGGGGCAATGTGTGGGAGGGCAGCTCTGTACCCCGGAAGGGGTAGGGCTGAATGTTCTCAGCACTTAGCACCAGCCAGACTCTGTCACTTCCCCTGAAACCTCTGCCAGCAGTTGCTGGGGCTCTGCCACTGCAGTAGTGGTAGCCAGAAGCTCCAGGCCCCTTGAATCTCCAGGCCTGAGGCAATTATCCTTTGTGGGCCCCAATCGCAGGATCTTGCTATCTAGATAGATCAAGGACAGGTAATGCGAGTATAGCATGCAGTTAAAGGTGTATGGTAAAGACTTGGCACCATTTTGTTTGTTAAATGTATTGGTGTTGTGTTTCAAACTGAGATTTGATGTAGGCAGGAGTAGGGAAAGGAAGGAAGGGGAATAGGAATAGTCACCACTGATTACCTGCCTACGCACAATCAGCCAGCTGGGTTCTGTTGGCATCATGGGAGAGGGGAGTCTTAGGAAAAGATCTGAAAGTGGGTTTAACATCAAGACTGGTTACTTGGTCAGCTAGTTAGGTTTGGGCTAAAAACAATGTTAATAAATAATATGCGCATGGGCTTGAGAAGCTGACATTAATTAACCTCAGTCAATGGTAGCATATGGCAGCTGGATTACTATGGTTTGCAGCCACAGAGGAGATCAACATTTCTTGATGGGAAAGTTGTTTCCAATGGGCGAGTATGAGAGAATGACTTCTTGGGAACACAGGAATTGCTGTAGTGAAACAGAGCGGGTACCCTGACTATACCCAAATCCTTTAGAAGTTAAAATAAGGAAACTATCTGGGAACCATTAACAGAGCCACATCTGACACATTTTTTGGCTGATAGGTCTATTTCTATTGTTATAGCTATGTAGGTCCCAGCATATTAGAGAGACAAGATGGGTAAGATAATAATATCTTTTACTGGATCAACTTCTGTTGGTGAGAGAGACAAGCTTTAGAGCTTACATACAGCTCTTCTTTAGGTTACTAATTCTGTACCTTTTTTGAGAGGCACTGGGTTCTACTTCTGGGTCTCCCTGGCTGATCCAGGCATGGGTTTGTCTTTCTAGGGCTGACAATTAAAGAGTTCTATTTAGACTGATGGATTTACTTGAAAATTTCCATTTCCCACCCAGACTGGAAGATTGGGATCCTTTCCTAGCACAGCATTATTTGGGGTTTTTAAATTCAAAGATCAGGAAAGTTTAAAAAAAAAAAAAAAAGCAGAGAAGATAAAAAGAAAACCTGAATCATGAAAGAGAAAACTGTTGCCTTTTCATTACCCCCTGCATTGAGAATCAATAACATTTTTTTTACTGCTTTTTCATGAAGCGAAGGGTATAACCATTTGCATGCAATCTCTATCTTCAAGTCAGCTTCCCGCTACAGTTTGCCTAATTTATATTTACTAGCTTCTACAATGAGCCTATGGTTCTTCAGTGTACTGTAGGCCAACCTCCTGCATAGCCAGATTCCTTGACTCAGTAAGGTTTACATAGCTGGCTCAGGGTTGTTGTCATTTTTAGTACCATGAGAATAAGAAATTTAACTCAGCAGTGAAGACGGATCACAAAAAAAGGGGGGGGGGGCTCCCTGAAGAAAGAGCTACAGTACAAGTTCATGTGGGTGTTAATTATTAATACTACTTAGCACTTGTAATCTTCAAAGCCTTTTACAAACATATAACTTAAGTTCTCACAGCACTCATGTGAGATAGGCACATGACTACATCTGGATACCATTTTACAGAGAAATAAACTGAGGCAAAAAGTGACTTGCTTAAAGCAATGAAGGGAAGCAGCAAAAGAAAAAATGTTTTAATTCAGTCATCGTAGAGGATTCCAAGACCTGTGGTGGGACCAGAGCTCTTAACTTTAAGATCTTTCAACATGGCCTGTATCTCTTTAACTCTTCTTTAGGAAAGTGGAAGCTAATAGCACATTATGCACAGGCTTCACTAGCATGATCTGAAAAACATGGCTTCAGGCTCTAAGAAAAAACAGAAGTCTGACCTTTGTCATTTTTTTTCATGCTCAACAAACTGACAGTCAATAGGAAGCAAAATGACACCTTGTACCAAGAAAGTGTAAATTATTTTATGATACAGCAGTTTATTCAATTTAAAATCAGGACTATTAAAAAGACAGATAAGAGAGGTAAAAACTCAGGGACATTTCAATCTCATATCTTACCTGTTCTAGTGTAATATTAACCAACTTGATCCACCATATTACAGTCACTTTGTGATCTTTTCAGAGTTGAGAATCATTAGGGAATGTCAAGTACTCAGAACTTTGTCCAATTGTATTTCAAACAATACAATCTTATTTTTTGATCAGGCACCTCACTACAGTAGCAGCAGTACAGAGATGGTGTAAATCTTTTATGCCTTTAAGCAAGATGTGTTGGGTAAAAGTAAAAGCTGGGCATTGTGATTTTGTTAGATCTCAAATTATGGAGGTTTAGGACTAATTGCACTTAGATGAAAAAAGCCCCAAGCAATACCCAGATGGTACAGATTTCTTTTTAAGATACTCACTCTCTTCCCATATAAGGCCATATCTTGCAAAGACTTACACACATGAAAAAGCGGCAAGGAGTCCTTAAAGGTTAACAGATTTATTTGGGCATAAGCTTTTGTAGGTAAAAACTAATTAATCAGATGCATGGAGTGGAAATGCATAGACTTAGACATGTGTGGTACACAAATCTTTGCTGGGTTGAGGTCTAAGCACATACTGAATGACTGCCTGGGGGCCATGGTTTTAAGGTACATTGTGCTTGGAGAGTGCTATTTGTGGCTAGAAAGGGAACATCATTTTTTGCAATGCAAAAGGTGTTATGTTAGTTAAATGTGAAACTCAAAACAAATACAATATAAACTGTGTTTTTGCCTTTTGTTTCACACCTCTAGGATATAAGGAACTTCAGCTGGCAAACTGTCAAAACTCCATTGGTAGCAACTAACCCTAAAAATGTCCTCAACTTTGTTACTCTGCGTTTAATGTTGTTGTTCTGCTTGTTTAATATTGTTATTTGCTTGTTTAACATTATTATTGTGTGTGTGTGTGTGTGTGTGTGTGTGTGTGTGTGTTTTTTTGGCTGGGTGAAGAAGGGAGGCTTCCATTTTAAATAGTATTAATCTGAACTGTGCTATTTAATAAAAGCCAAAATGATGTGTAGAGGCGTATCCATTTCATCAACTTTTTCAAGTGAGAAGGTGTCTAAGAAGCAGACCTCTCTGGTCACTTTGAGAGAGAGAGAGAGAGAGAGACTGCCCGCCCGCTGCTGAAACTGACGAACGGCGGACAAGCAGCAGAGCAGAGCAGCTGGGGTGCTGCCGGGTTGGTCCTGCAGCGCCGCCCCTCACCCCCCTGCTCGGCAATAACTACTGCAGTCTGGGGGGGTGGGGAGCCCGCTCCCCTCCCGAAAACTCTCAGCAGCGGCACGGGGCTTCCCCCGCCTTCCTGCAAAACAGCGGAGGGTTCGCCCCTCGCCACGCCATTCTCCGCCAGCAGCTCCAATTGTCCGGCTGGCCAGAGCACTCTGGATTCCAGTTGGTGCTGGACTATCAGGAGTGCCAGACCACTGGATGCTGGACAATTGGAGTTTTACTGTAATTAGCGCATGGCAGAGAGACACTGAATAAACCTGTAACAACAAACTTGAAAACCACTGCTAAAGGTAGCTGAATTATTGCTAGGAGCACAATGAGGACAGTGCATTCCCTACCCTGTTTTATTTCAGGTGAAAAAAGGATCTGATACCAAAAAGACCAAAAGCAGCAAGAGAAAGGCTAAGACCTGGAGAATAGTAAGAATTTTTTTTCCACGTGGAATGTAATCTTCTGAGCAGGCATCATGAGTGACTCTGTCTGAATAGAACCTAGGACAATAAGGCCGTGAATCACTTGAGCTGCTGCATTATAAATACTGACTGATTAACATGCATCTCCCATTCACCACTGATGGTAAGCAAGGCAGGAGTGCCAGAGCAGGCATGGTGAGGAGACAGGGACGGAGGGTGGGGTGGCTTGGGGTGAGCAGGGCCAGAATGGAACAGAAGTGAGAGGAGAGAAGCAGGAACTAAAGGGGTATAGAGACAGGACAGGGGAACTACAGGAGGGGAAAACTAAGCAAAATTAATGAGATGGAGCGGAAGATATATAATGGGATGGGAAGCAATGGCATATGAGGGAGGCCGCTCCAGCATTTCCCACCCTTAACCACCACTTTCTGCCAGTTACCTTATACTTCCTTGGAGTCCCTGCCACTTACTGCTTTTTGTCACTATTAGCCTGTCCAGGCACAGTCCTGAGAGACTATTTTTCACTGGTGCAAAGCACATGGAACTGCTCCAAATTTGGCTGCTGTTTGTCAGTCACTTTGTGATCAGAAGGGGAAGTGCACAAATCCCTCACAGCAACAGTTCTCAGACATTACCTCTTTGCAGACCTCTTAGTCACATGGCTTTTCTTCTCAAAGACCACTGCTCTACAAACCCTGATAGCACAGCTACCCTGCAATAACAATAGTGCCCAGTCAACTAAAAAAAGGTAACTTTGGGACAAACTAACTTGCCTTAGTGGATGGGAGCTGCTGCTTGTTTGTTAGCACTCCCCACCTCTATCCTCATCCACCACACACTCTGTCTATGCTGTTTACAGTATATTTTCTTCCTGGGTATACATGGATTAGGACCGGTTTTGTGAACTCTTTCTGATGTAAGCTGGTTTCGTGGAGACAAATACAATGCTTTTGCAGGTCTAGATGAAACCAGTTCCTTAAAGAAAATATAAAACACATTTTGATTTTGTCAACTCAGCAGTGTTTGGCTAAGGGGCTTATCCTTTCACACTTATAACCAACAGTTACAACAGCAAAACTTCTTAAATGTAGCTCAAGCTGCAGGATAGCCTCTTCATGTAATACAAGTTTGGTCAGAACCAAACCAAGTGGGGACTTTTGGTTTGTGGCTTTCTGGGGGATTTCCCTGACCTAAGAGACTGTTCCCAAGATTGCCACACTGCGGCCGTGAATGCCACAGAGAATTATGATTGCTATCACTTTGATACTTGTGGTGTTAGCAGAATGAGTGGGAAGAGAGAATTCCAGGCTAGTCACAAAGAAGACAGCTGTGCAGACTCACAGAAAGCAGCAGATACTATAATCGTGATTGAAAAATCAAATGTAAATGCATCTGATCTCCATCTTCCTCTCCCCCCCAACCTTCACGCCCTACTAAGTGGTACAGAGAAAGCAAAGAAGGAAAGCCAGCAGTGAGCAAATACATACAGTCTATTTCCCACTGAAGGCAGGCCTTACATTCCAGTCTGCCAAAGTTATTTTCTGTACTATACCTTGATATGGTAGTCTGAAACCCACACTGTATGAATGAATTCCTTACATTCCACAAGTACATGGTGCACATGCTGTCTCTACAGGTGTGGAAAGAATATGGGAAGAAATTGAAAACTGCCTTTTAATATAAGCATCCAGCCTTCCTTCCTCCTCTCCATCTCAACATCCACAAGTGTACTCCTGACAGGGATCTATCTTCCCATCTCAGAACACTTCACCCTGAGCATTGGGCTGTAAGTGGATGAGTGGCAAAGCCAACAGTTTAGGGTTGAAGGCATACAACATGATCTAGTAGTGTGCAGTGGTCCCTATTAGCTGGGTGCTTTGCAATTGCTCAGGAGAAATTCACTTCCTGCCCAGCTGATTAGCAGAGCACCCAAAGCTAGTTTTGTGTTTCTCCCGGTGCTGCACCTTTGCATATGCCTCAGTGAACATAAAAAATTTACAGATGGATGGGAAAAAAATCTGCATATAGATGGAAAAGATTACAGGGAGCATTGGTGGTCTGTGCACAAGGCTGGAAAATAGGGTGATCTCCTAAATTCTAATACAACCTACATCTCTGATGCCATTGCAGTCCTGGGAAAGTAGCTCACCCATTTTATGCCTTGGTTTCCATGGTGTGAAATGGTTATAATGCATGCTTGTCCTAGCGGGATGTGGTGAGGGTCAGTTAGTTTATGTCTGTGGTTTGCTTTGAGGATGAAAAGTGCTACAATGAGCACCGAAACATTCTTTTGTTATTGCTTTTATAGAAGCAGCTGAATAAGCAATCTTAAAACCTAAGTGAATCCTGATGGCACACAGAAAGGAATGATCTAGCGCCACACATGAGAACGTTTCCATGTTCAATCAAAATATCTTCTGAACACATCCTTCAACCAACTTGGTTATTTCTGCACATAAGAGTGAGTATGTGAAGCCAGAAGGGATTTTAGCTTCAGAAATAAACTTTTGAGATCTAGTTAGAATTAAGGATGTTAAGGACTAGTTGACTATCCGATAAGCATTTGCTTATCCGATAATCTGTTGATTAGTCAACTAGCTGATCCGCCCCCCCCCCCCCACACACTGCCTCTATAAGATAGCAGCAGCAAAGGGCGGGGAGGAAGGGTACTTCTAAGTGGAGCCCGGGATCAGCTGTGTGGCACTGCTGCTTTGAAACCCAAAGGCAGTGTTTCAAAGGAGCAGCCCCTGCACAGCTGATCGTGGCTCAGCTGTGAGGCGCTGCCGCTTTAAAACGCAGAAGTGCCCTGGAGCCTGGGGTCAGCTGGGGACTCCCCAGCTAACCCTGGGTTCCAAGAAGCATTTCCCCAGGACCCAGGGTAAGCTGACCCTGGGCTCTATGGCGCTGCCACCTTGGCATTTCAAAGGAGCAGCGCCGCACAACTGAGCCTGGGATCAGCTGTGCGGCGGCTGCCCTTTAGAATACCGCCTCTGTGTTTCAAAGGGGCAGCCATAGAGCTCGGGGTTACCTGAGGACTACTCAGCTGATCCCGGGCTCCACGCGGCATACAGTGCAGCATACAGCGAGTCCCCCGCTGACCCTGGGCTCCATGGCTTTGAAATGGACAAGAGCCCCTGCTGGAGACTCTTGTACATTTCAAAGCAGGCATCTGCATGCAGCCCGGAGTCAGCGGGAATTCCTGCTGGCCCCGGGCTGCATGTGGAAGTGCCTAATCAACTAGTTGAGTAGTCAATAGAAATTCCATCAACTACTCGACTAGTCAATTTACCGCCATTTAACATCCTTAGTTAGAATGGATTCACATTGGGTATGACTACTCTACAGGATAAGGTCGAATTAAGCTATGCAACTTCAGCTACATTCAAAGTAAAGTCAAAGTAGCTTAACTAGACTTCTGATGCTGTCCACACTGCAGGAAGTCGAGGGAGAACACTCTCCTTCCGACTTCTCTTACTCCTCTCGGAAGCACCACTGCAGAGATGGTGCCGGGGGGAACCGGCTTTTAAGCTGGCTCCTCCCAGCACCAGCTCCTTCTCTTCCCACCTTGTTGCCTCTGATACATCCCTATTCTGGGGTGAGAGGTCAGTTCAGAGCTCTGAGTTGAATGAATCACTGGCTTCTCTATTGAGATGGTCAATAAAGCCAAGTGTGATTACAGATGCTGGTGCACTGGGCAATGGATTGAACGTACCCACTCATTTTATATGTCATTGAACAGTTGTCAGACAGTAACAGTTTTGCTCACCACCAAGCAAGGCCAAACTGGAGCCAGTTACCTAGGTAACAGAATGCAGAAACATTTATGTCCATCTTCTGCACCATCCATTAGAAAATAATGGGGAAAAAGTTGCACACAGATTCACAGGTCTAATTTTTAATTATCTATTGCAAATTTAACTGCCAAAACCATGGGTAAATGTCTTGCAGCTTTGTTAACAATGGAAAATTTAATTAGCAGTGGATTCTCCCTCATAGGCATATGTAGCCTAAGGTAGCAATGCAAGTCTGTACAACAACTGAACATCTGTGACCAGCCCATGTTAGCTGACTACTGTGTTGCAGACATTCCAGCTGGTCTGGATCCTGAGCTCTGGGACCCAAGTGTCTACACCACAGTTTTACTGTCCCGCAGTCTGAGCCCAATAAGCCCCAGCCATGGGCATTTAATCATAGGGCAGACATAGCTTAAGCAGCTACAATATGATAACAGAGTACTAAGACCAAAATTGTCTTGGGTATTTCAAAAGATCTGTTTAGTGCCCTGTACAGTTGCATATTTTTTCCTTTCTCTATGACACCTTAAATCAATGTCAAAAATGCTGAACAGCATTTCTCAAAAACAGACTGGTAAAAGCTGAAGCCAGCTTGTTCCCAAGATGTACAGACTATATACCCACTGAACATCTCCATTGGAAGAAGATAGCTGCCAATAAATTGTTAATACAGGCAGCCAGTGAATTTTCAAAGCAAATACAGAGATTTTATCCATGAGCTTCAAAGTGCAAATGTTAATCTTTTAAACATAACCTCATTTCAATTGTACAGGATGCTAAAAAATGATTCTCTGACAAGGAATAATGTAGAATGACAGCTTTTCATATATAACCAAACATATATACAGCACAACCTGTATGTTTGCCTTGCTATATTTTCACGCACGTTTATACTATGGTTCTGAAAACATTTTAATAAGTAGATTAAAATAATCAAATGTGGAGCTGACAAGTTTATTTTGGCTATCTGTAATGGGGACAAGGTATCAAAACACTTATAATTATTATTTCTCTATACCCATATCTGCTATTTATAGTTTTTACAATAGAATCTTCTTAAAAAACACTAAAAGTTTAGTTATTTTATTACAAAAATCAATGAGCTAATTTCAAATTAGGGGAACTAGGATGTGTGCCAATTAGGGAACATGCTAGTTTACGCTTACATGGTATATGCTGGGTATAAACACCCACTCAAGTACATGTCTGACACCAAGTCAATTTACCTGGACAGCATGTGCTATATTAAATATTAAAAAAAAAAGACATGACCTTGAAAGAAAGAAAAAAAGAAAGAAAAAGCCAGCACCAAGAAGAAGTTTCCTCCCAAAAAAGTATACTTGGGACTCCTCTGCCTCACAAGTGGGTCTCAGTTTGGCAACCCACAACTTTAAACAAATTGATTTTATAACTATCATTATTAAGGCTTTATCCACACTGCAAATGTAACTGTGTTCAGAAGCCTGGTCACATTACGTTAGTCCCTAACCTGATTACAAAGATGGTCATAAACTGGAACTTAATCTTATTTCATAACCAAGCTAGGCCAGGTCTATACTAGACCTGGAAGGTCTGCTTAAGGTACGCAACTCCAGCTATGTAAAATTCATAGTTGCAGTAAGCTTACCTTTAGCTGAGCTTAATGCTGTCCCCACACTAAGAGGCCTATGAAAGCAAACGCTCCTGTCAATTTCCCTTACTCTTTGTGACTGTGAGGGATACAGGCACCAACTGGTGTTGCCCTCAATGTTCGGTTTATAGGTCTTAACTTGACGCAGTAAATCGAACACCGGAAGGCTGACCTCTGGCATGGCGAGTAAAGATTCCCTAAAGTCTGGAAATGACAAAGTTGGGGTAAGAGGATAACCATACTGTAAACTGAAAAACTTAAAAAACAACAAATAGTTTAGTAGCACTTTAAAAACTAACAAAACATGTAGATGGTATCATGAGCTTTCGTGGGCACAGCCCACTTCTTCAGATGACCGTTATCTGAAGAAGTGGGCTGTGCCCACGAAAACTCGTGATACTGTCTACATGTTTTGTTAGTCTTTAAAGAGCTACTAAACTATTTGTTGTTTTTTAAGTTTTTCCTGTTACAGATTAACTCAGCTACCAATCTGAAACATTTGAAAATACTATAAACTGTCATGGTTATATTTGCAGAGTAGACAGGGTTTCAGAGCGGCCAATATAAGCTCTATTTTCATTGGCACTTCACTTTATTAATAGCAATGACTGACCTCTCTGGGTCGAATCCTGCTGAGCTCCTTCCTCTCCTTTCAACTGTGTGGGACTGATGAATGCTTGCAAGAGGTCTTTGTAAATGGATCTGGCCCCCATCTTAGCTAGAAATAATTCAGAGCACTTTACAGGCCAGAAGAGCAGAGGAACATAGATTTCAACAGGCTATGTGTCAGATTCTGAGCAAGGCAGAATCCTAAGTACCACCTTACTTAGCAAACAATGACATGGACTTTTAAAGAAAGTCACTTTTCATGATGGACTTGCCAATCAAACTTGATGGTATCATGAGCTTTCAAAGTCGTATTCATACAAGACCTGATACAAAGTTTACTGAAGTCAGGAACAACCTCCCTTTGACTTCAAAGGGCTTAGATCAAGCCCTAAATAAACTACAAAATGCCACAAGGTAAATAATGTGTCTCTGGGTGGTGCTCTTATTATTATTTTTTGTTAAACTTGAACCCTGTTATGCCACATGCTCAGGGACAAGACAGCTGAGACAAAATGACTCTCCATACATCTGAAAACCATATGAACTCTTTCTATGCAATCAGCCTAATTACACTCATGTAGAAGTCTAATTACACTTCTGCCTTCGTTACCAGTGAAGTGTTTCTTGGGTTATTCCTGAGCAGCAGTTTATTCCTAAGCCTCATCCATTAAATGACACTTAGTGTCTGTAGTCTTAGTATTCCGATTATGCACCTCAAATCAGTCTGTGAAAATCCTCCTTGCTGCCAAAGATATCCCTGTGAAAAATTAGGGATAACGGAGGTGGCTTTGGTTGAAAACAGCATCTGCATTTTAAATGATTGTTCTTATGCAAGGCCTTGCATTTCATTTAAATTTATACTGCCTGAGATGCAAACAAGACTGATTTCACTACATGGGTGTGTTATTCATTTATTAACCATTCTGTGTAATTTCACTAAAGTTCATAAACCATTTTAAACTGAGAAATGGATGAAAAGCGAAATGATCCAGCAGTTGCAAATCTTGAACTAAAAGCCTGATGGAAATAACTTTGTCTATTTAAACAGCATACAAAATTGAATTCAAGGCTACAATCATCACATGTTCTTTTTTAAAATGTATGCAGAAAGCATTCTGTTTTCATAAATAGAGAAAACGTTTTCTTAGTTTACTACTGTACTAAGTTATAACTAACACTTGGTAACAAACAGTAAGTGAAGCAAATTGTCAAAATGTGAAAGTCTTCTTCAGGGACAGACAAACAGAAAAACTATAATCCAGCAGTTGAAATTAACAAGTGTTTGGATTCCCAGCTACTGCTAACAGCCAAATAGCCTCAGAATCTGAGACTGGGAATACAGAGAGTAAGCCCTGCACCTGAATTAACTACTCCTCTGACTCCTTGCCTTAACTCCTTCCCATCAGTGAGCTGGGCAGGAAAGCTCCCAAACCAGAATAAACTAAACAGAGTTACATATTTTTCACACATGAACATATCCCTTTTGTTATAGACATAACTGCACACACACAGAGCAGGAAGTTATTCAAGTGTAATGGAGGTGTAGAATATATGTCCCACCCAATGAAACTGCAGTGAAGGGTTATGTTTCTATGTGATACCCAGAACTACAGCTGAGAGCAGTTTTATTTGTATACTTGACACAAACGATATCTAAATTGCAAAAGTTTTTATAAAAGAACTTCAATACAACCCTAAATACTGCTTCATACACATTGAGAATGAAAATCATCAAGATTTTGTTAGAGTACCAAAGCAACGGCAAAAACAAGTGTATGGAAAAACAGTTCTCTTCTCACTCAAAGCAAACACATATATTTTGAAACTACAACAAGCTATTACAGCAATCACATAATGTCACTTACCAGTCATTTTGCTCGCCAGACACCATGTAGTATAATAATTGCCCAGAGTGCCATTACTGAATAAACATATTCAGGCTGGTCTATTTAAAAAATATCATATTTGCCTGGGTCAATAAGTGAGTTGTTTAAATTCATGCTGAGCTTTCAGAAATGAAACAGCTCCTGACAAGTCAATTTCTTTGAGTAACTCACAAGATTTATCTATGAATAATCTGACAGCCAACGACCAATCCGATTTCTACCCATTCTGGTTTGTGAAATATTTCATTTTTAATTGGTGGGGCATGTGGGAACATGTTCTCAACTTTACACACTGGGAGCAGTTCCATTGAAACCACCGTGCATAATTTATGCATGTGAATAAGATTTTCCAGGATCAGGGCCTCAGACAATACTAAATTTAATATGGGTTTCAATGCAATTATAAAAATTCACCAGGGATGTAGACAGCCTTTGAGGGTGAACCAACATTTAGAGTCCTACTGACTTTAGCAGGATCATGCCCTTAAACATGAAACTATATAGAAAGAGATTGCCTTTACTATGAGGTGCTCATGCTCTTTTTACTAGAATTTATCTTCCTTCTTCTGAATACTCAAATGGCAGCATCTGAAACTTTGAGACCTAGTTTAATGGATCGATCACAGAGCTATTGTAAATGCACTGGGTAATGATCTGTGTGATAGAATAATCTGTGAAATATAATTGTCTGATAGAAATAGGGAACTGCTGACTGTGGAATACATAAGACTATTAGTTTGTAAACTGCAATAAGTAAAAAAAGGTATAGTCTTGTAGCACCTTAGAGTCTAAAAATACATATGGAATCATGAACTTTCATAGGTAAAATCCACTTCTTCTGATAAATTGGAGTGGAATTCCACTCTGAAGAAGTGGGTTTTACCCACAAAAGTTCATGAGTCTACATATTTTTGTTAGTCTCTTAGTTGCCAAAGGACTACTTGTTTTTAAAGTTACAGACTGACACAGCTACCCCTCTGAGACTTTTTCTGCAGTAAGTAAGTATTGGATTTGAAGTTTCGTACTATTGAATATCTGGTGTAATATCTTATTTTCTTTGTGGCTTGCATTTCATTTGCCTTTTCCCCTGCCTAAGCTTCATTGTTCTGTTTATATTTGGAAAATATCTTCTGCAACATTCTCTAGAACACTATGTTATCATGTTACCGGAGTGTTTTTTCAAGACATCTCTAAAAAGAACAATCACCACATTAGTCGTCTTTTTATTCTAATATTGCATACAAGCACTTAATACAAAGAGAATCAAACATTTACATTTCAGTGTCACAGCAGCAGTCTCAGCACAATAAAGGTGGGGCTATTTCCCCTGGTTTGAATGGGTATTATAAACCATATCTCTAACTAACAGGCTTGGGTCATATAAGGATGACGTCTTCATAAAACTCACCACCCCTGGAGCAAATGTCAAACTGGATTCTCAATAGGGTTACCAGGTAGGTTTAGAAAAAATACCGGACACACTTGATGGGGGCGGGGACCGGCGTGGCTGGCTATGGGAGATGAGGAGGCCGGGGGGCGGGGCTCGCAGGCGGGGGGTCGGGGACAGCACGGCTGGCCGGAGGAGATGGGGGGGGGGAAGTTGGGGCAGTGCAGCTGGCTGGGGGAAATGGGGGGGCCGGGGATGGGGCTGGTGAGCGGGGAGTCGGGGCAGCGCGGCTGGCCCGGGGTGATGGGGGAGGGGTCGAGGGCAGCGTGGTTAGCTGGAGGAGATGTGGGGGGGGGGTCAGGGGCAGTGCGGCTGGCCCAGGGAGATGGAGTAGGATTGGGGGGCAGCGCGGCTGGCCAGGGGAGATCAGGAGGAAAAGAACCGGCTGGCAGGAGCAGGGGTGGACGGGAGGGGGTCGGAGGAAGCGCGGGGGTGGGGGGGGCGGGACTGACCTGGGTACGTGCAGATCCCGGGGCACTGTCAGTCCTGCGCATGGTCCGGAGAAGCGCAAGTGAGTCCAGCTGCGGCTCCACCACGTGCTCAGGAGCAGGGACAGGGCTTCTCCTCCTCCCCAAGGCGTCAGACACAGCCAGGGCTCCCAGCGCCGATTGCGCCCCACCTCCCAGCCACTCCCCCAGCCCCCGCCAGGCTTCCGTCCGGCACCCAGCCAGAAATCCAGGAAATACCAGACATTGCACATGTCCAGTATTTTCTGGACTTTTTTACTGGACAGAGGGCCCAAAAACAGGACTGTCCGGTAGAATACCGGACACCTGGTGACCCTAATTCTCAAGCCCCACTACCTCTGCTTGACCTTTAAACAATAAGCTGTCCACTAAGCAGCTAGTCTGATTGCTGAAGTCTCAAGGAGATGTACTACTAACAAGAATACATGAACCTTATGTCACCTGGGACAACTTTCCAATGAAGAGGAGAAGCTACCTAAACCCTCAGAGCTCAGTTTGAAAAGAGCTTATTGTATCAGGAGGCAAAACTCCTTCAGAGGGCTTTTTCTGATGCGTAACAGCACTGATTTAAAACATCTTATTCGCATTAAAATTAAGTAAGTGAACCAGTCCCTTAGCATATTAATAGCTTTCTTGAGCTCCTGTCTCTTTTCAATAAACAGCAGCCTTGGAAGGGTTTAAGTGACTTGTTTTAACTGCCCTTAAGTAGGCTTGACAGGCAGAATCCCTCTGAAGATGTGCTTACCCACCTCACTAATATGCAGCAGGTATGAGGGAAAGAGCTTTACTCTCTGAAGCACGGCACTTTGCAAATCTGAATGCTGTTAATCTTTGAACATTAACAAATGTGAGCTCAACCTGCAGGCGATCAAATTGCTGATTGCACTGGTTATTACTAGTATTTCAAAAGCAAATTGAGGGTGCTCCATTAGGCAAATTCACCAAGGACAAGAATCCCGGTGTAAAATGCACATATGCAAATGACAATACTACAAAAGCATCCATTGTTGTTGGCATGTTGTAATTGTCTTGATCCAGGATATTAGAGGTACAAGGTTGGTGAAGTAATACCTTTTATTGGAGCAATATGTATTAACTCATCTGTTACAGCTTGTGTTTAGCTGTGACACTGAGGGTACCTTTCCCAGACATGAGGTACTCCTCTTTGAAAGCATAAAAGCTTGTATCATTCATCAAAAAAAGTTGGTTCCGTGGACAATATTACTTCACTCACTTTGTCTCTAAAAGTAGCCATGGTGATTTCACAGTCAAGATTTTGCTCAAAATTCCAAATGAAGAGGGTCTATTAAGTGTGTCACACTTTTGCATCATTTGACTTTAGTGCCTATTTTTGATACAGTGTTTCAGGGGAACAACCGTGTTTTCCCATGTGATTTGTGTATGTGAAATATATGCCATCAACTTTTCAAAACATTGCAAGATGCACCCCCTGTTGTGAAATGCTGCCAGTTGTCTTCACTTTTCTCACACACACACTAGCATATGCACACCCCTCCACATACACACGTGTTCTGATAGCACCTCAGACTGAAGGAAATACCAGAAATTTTTAAATTAAGCACTCTAAATGGCCATAATCAGAATGAGTTTCACTCAGGTTATCTGATGCAACTTCTCAGAATTTTCATCTATGTCTTATTTCACTTACATTTCTCCTTTTCCTGATGAACTCTGTCCCTGCTGAGGGGCAGCTTCAGCACCAGGGGCATGTGTGCAGACTGTGGGGGCTCCTCGGGCTTAGCAGGGATGGGCAGGGCATATGGAATGGGAAATATAGTGGGGAGGAGAAAAGGCTTGCATCCAAGGGGTGGAAGAACTGTAGCTATGCTGGGATCCTGGGGAAAAAGGTGTACTCTATTTAAATGTTGAGTCTTGATTCTTCAAAGTAGGGATGTTAAATATCGATTAATTGAATAGTTGATTAACCTCATGAATTCTTATCAGTTACTCAACTATTCTATAGTCCTCAGGGGTGGGGCCAGCAGCCAGTGCGCTCTGGCCTCACTCCCGAGGACCACCTGCCACTCGGTGCTGCTGCCTCTGTATCAGAGGCAGCAGCATGGGGCACCAGGTGGGAGCTGGTCTACAAGGGGAGTCAGTTTAAAAACTAGCTCCCCTCGTGGACCAGCTGCCTTTTGCCCCACATTGTTGTGTCTGATACAGAGGCAGGGGGCAGTGGGGATGGCAGCAGTGGTTCCTTGCTGTACTGGGGGCCCTGACACTCTGGCTACGTCTGACCTACACCTCTCTGTCGTCAGAGGGATGTAAATTAGAAGTATCGAAAGTGCAAATGAAGCCGGGATTTAAATATCCCGCACTTCATTTGCATAATGGCAGCTGCCGCTTTTTTCCTAAATGGGGCTTTTCGAAAAAAACCAGCAGTTTAGAAAGGGCATTTTTGACAGAAATGCCCCGTTTCGAAAGATCCTGTACTCCCTGCCCCTGCCCACCCCCTGCCAGTTCTTAATACATTTAAAAGGCAGAACCACAGTGAGGTTAGCTCCCGAGGCCAGGAACTAGCCCCGCTGTGGCTCCCCCGTTAATTGGCTAGTCACTGGAAATTCCATTGACTAGTTGATTAGTTAATTTACCTAAATTTAACATCCCTACTTTTCATATAAACTAATTTGTTCTTTATGTACCCTGAACTTCAATTTGTTCACTCTTTTTCATCTACTGAGTGCAAACACCAGCGTTGATGTCTCCACTGCAATTTAAAACACCATTTATCTTTCCAGAAAAAGCCAAAACACACATTAAGAAACTGAAGTGAGCTCAGTCATTCTGTCATGTTTCAGGAAATCAAGGACACCCTATACTTTGCAGAGCCATTTATTTCCTGCGAGAGCTCCCACTTCCCTCTTGGGACACGAGTCCATCCACCTGACAAAACTTGCAATTAACTTACAATTCAATGTGCTAAGATGCAAAAGCCAACTGTTTTCTGTCTTAGGAGACAGCACAGCAGTCAGAACACAGGGTTGACAATAGTCACAGAACACTGCTTTGTTTCTCTGCTTCTGCGAGGGGAGCATGAGTTCTCAGTGAATCATTTCTCTAGTTTCAGGCACGCATTCACACAATATCTAGAAAATTATTTTAATGGAGCAGAAAGAAACACTTGGAAATTTTAGGCCACTCTAGGCCAAAAAGTCTGCCATTAGTAGGTGCCTTTCTACAGCTGCCTTTTATGCAGTATAACCCTCTCCATTACAAGATTACTATATCCTGACTCTCAACAAAAATCAAATCCCACTGAAAACATTACAGTCACAGCAAAACGTTCTTCCTTGCTAATGGACAACGCACATAGCTCTTGGAAATAAGCCTTCTATAATGATATAGGGGTTTGTTTTTTAGCTTACTCTTCCCGATTCCTTTTATTACCTGGAAGGGGATGGAATTTTATCAGCCTGACTCAAAATCGATTAGTCCTGTGCTAGAAGTACAAAACCCATTAGGCCAGCATTCAGGCGTGTACAGCAGTGTTTCCCAATTGGTGCTCCACGGAACCCCGGGGTTTCACGAAGCGAAAACCTGGCACTCCCTCACCCCCTCTTAAGGAGACAGAGGCAAACTGCGGCAGGACTCAGCATGTTGGGTTTTTTTGGCTCGACAAATCGTGTCAGGTCTTTTGTTTGTTTGGAACCTAGAGGTTCCTTGAAATTCTTTTAAGCTAAAAAGGGTTCTGTGGCCGTATAAAATTGGAAACACTGGTGTAGAGGCAGAAAGAAGGCCTGAGGGGATTAGGGTTAACTATGAAAAGGAGTATTTAGATTGGATAGATTCTATGCTTCCTAAAGAAACCAATTATAAAAGCCCCACATTAAGATCAGTTTGTGTTTATTCTCTTCTGCAACACATTTTCCCAATCCAGTGATTCCTAAAAGAACATGTTCTTAGTTTGAGGCTCCATATGTTAGTCAACATTTATACACTTATTTTTGCTTGTTTTGCTCATCCTCTCAAATATTCTTATGCTTTTGCTAACCTGGCTGCCAACCATCTTAAATATAATGGGAAGGAACCATGCCAACAAATAAACTTCACCTACTTGAGACACTAAAACAAGACATCACACACTGCATGTTGTGTATATTTTCATCATAGGGTCTTCCCTCTTCTTTCTGGTGTACATTTATCAGTATTATATAATTATCAATATTATCAATAGGTTTTAGAGGCCACAACCCACTGGGATGAACAAGGGCAATTCACACCCTTTAGAACTATTGTTTCAAACTGTATGGGAATTAGGCAGACAACATTGCATCAGTTTACAATCCAAAGAACCTTTCATTCCAACTCATCATCAAGAGGTTGTACCTAAATGTTTTGGAGCTACTCGTTAGGGATGTAATAGTGTAGTCAATTAAGCGATAAGCCAAAGTTTATAGGTTAATGCTATATACTACACGCATCTCCTCTTCCCACTTGCCAGTACATTTTTAGCAGGCTGGCCAGGAGCCCGACTAAGTCCTGGCTCACACCAGGTCCGGGACCTAACCCTGCTGCAGCTCTGCATTTGAAGTGTATTAGGAGCCAGCCAGGCAGCCCAGCTCAGTTCTGGTGTGTGCTGGCTCTGGGAGCTCAGCCCCTCCTTCTCCCAGCTGCTGCCACCCCATGCTGCTAACTCTGATACACAGGCAGCCTGTCCACAAGGGGAGCTGGTTTTTAAACTGGCTCCCCACGCAGATCAGCTTCCGCCTGGCACCCCGTGCTGGTGCTTCTGATACAGAGGCAGCAGCACAGACTGGCAGGGGGCTCCTCGAGAGTTGGGCCGGAGAGCACTGGCTGGGTCCTATCCCCCGGGAACTAGATTAGTTGAATAACCGATAATACTTAATGAGGTTAATCGACTATTCAATTAACCGATATTTAACATCCCTACTACACGTCATAGTGCCATTACTTTGTAATAGACAAATATACCTAGTTATGTTACAAACATAAAGCTCTGGGGTTGGGTTTGCTAAAAGACGTGTGTAGGTTTACAAACCATTTAAAGAACTTAGGCAGAGTTTTGGATGCTTGAAAGGGATTTCTGGTTTCAGATGCAAACCATGAAAAATTCAATAAATTCAAGCAGATTATACAGTTTTAATAAACTCCACTCTGAGAACTAGGGTTCATTTAAACTACAGCTCAGCAGGTGCCAGTTCATGTGAATCCCAACAAATAAAGTTTGCATGCCCCTCTTCTAATTGAAATCACTGTATTTTGCAGAGTTGCAGATATGGTAAGTTTGCTAGGACAATAAATATTTAAATATTCCACCTAAATAAAACTGTCTTTCCAATACCAAATATAGATAAAATGATCAAAGGACTCTCAAAGAAATTAAAGGAAAAACTCCTGCTCACCAAAAATCAATTACCTCAAGTAAAACGAAACTCTGGACATTAACTTCATTTCCCCTTTCAAAAATTGTTCTGTTAAAAATTCCTGGAAATTTGAAAGTTCTTTCATAACCCTGAGGATTATTTTCCTTTCTTCCCTCGTCAGCCATTCCCTCATAACACATCAATGCCATCTCTGGATGGATCAGCATTCTATATTGAAAAGCTACCTCTCTTCCCAGAGATGGAGATAGCTATCTTTTTAAGCTATAATTTTATTTATTCATTTTTACTGATCTGTGTTCAATTTTTTCTTTTCTCACCATTAATCCATTTAAAATATTTTCTTCATTTGAATTAGTAGCTAAATGCTAACTCCACAGCCCCCACCAAAACACTCTTGAATTATCTCAGAGGCGTTGCCATGTTCTCTTACAAAGCAATTTCAGGAATCAACTAGAGAGAGACACTGTGGAACTGGCCTTCATATGCAGATTTGATACTATTTCACACGGCTTGAACAAAGACATAAACTGGATGGGCTGTTATATTCAACATCAAAAGCTAAGTATTACTGCTTACTCTATTAGCCTCATTGAGCATGGACACTTTAATTGACAAGGTTTTTTTTCTCCTCCCCCGCTCTCCTTTTTTTCTGCTTTACAATTCAACCTCTATGCCTCTTACTCCATATCTGCCATCTGAAGAAGTGGTTGTGCCCACAAAAGCTCATGATATTATCAATATAATTTTTTATTAGTCTCTAAGGTGCTACAGGACCATTGTTGTATTTTTACTCCTGAAATATGGGGAAGTTAGGATCTAAAATCAGATCTATATCGAACCTTGTGCTGTGGGTCAAACTCTGTTAGCCAAGTGTTCAGCATGACTACATTAAAATGGCCTTTTATTTCCTCATCAGTACTTTATAGAGTTGTTAGAAAGGGACATACAATATTTACAAATTATCTTTAAGAACACAAAACACCACTGATCTCTTGCAAAGAAGAAATCAGATACCTCAACTATCCTGTTTATAAAAGAAAATGTCATTAGCAGAGAAGATTCTTTTTTTTTTTCAAATGGCAAGTTAAATTTTTATTTAACGAGGTTGCAAATATAATGCTGTAATGGAATATTGATAACACTAGAGAAACAGAATAGGGATGCAGGGATGAAAGGCAGGGTTTCTTCTGATGTTTATGTCCACATGCAGAATGCATTTTGTTATGGGCACCGATATGAAGGTGATATGTCACACACTGACACAACACCTTCATGTTGATGCACATAACAAAATTCATGTGGTGGGTGGTGTGGAGCCAAGGGGCTTCAAATGTGGGAAGTGAAGCAAAAGGTTGAGGTTTGGGCTCTGGGGTGGGACTGGGGATGAAGGGTTTGGATGCAGGCTGCCCATGGTAGAGAGGACTACCCCCTAGTCCTTTCTCACTGTGGTAGCTTGGAGCCAGTGAGAGGTGCTTCTCCATGGCTGTGGCAGCTTCTGTGGGGCCAGGGAAGGAGCACCTGTTCCCTGTAGGGTAAACTGAGGCAGTCCATGGTATTTCGCTAAGAACCCCTATTCAATCCTAAAGGTAACCATAAGGCTGCTCCTGCTACTCCTATGGAGCTGGAGGAAGGGAGCAAGGAGTGCGCCATGTGAAAAGGAGGACTGGGAGTGGGGTACCAATCCCTCTCCACCGGGTTCACTTTGCTTTAATGGCCACACCAGTGAAATATTTAGCTTTTGCAAATTTGCACACTAACCATGAAAGTGGTTTGGCCAGAGATAACAAGAAATCTGTAAGTGAAACAACACGGGCGAGTGGGACATCAGAATATTTAAGTAAAGATGCCCACAACATTGATGCTCACAATAATGGGGAAACTAGTAACCTCACCATTGTAATAATAGCCAATTGCCCTGCTACCCATTGGTGCCAGGTGCCTGACACCTTAAAAGGCCTTAAGAATACCTGGAAAGAATCATGGAATTGAATGGGTTCCCATTAATAATCAAACCATCCGTGAACCATGCTATGCTCCCATATGAGAAACAGTGACTCCACTCAAAGTAACCTGGCTTCAAGTCACATACAGAGGAGGACAAATACACACTAATAGCAATGGGGAATACAAGGCCTTGGGCCACCCCTCATTCACACACAATCATTTCGTTTATTGTAATAACATGGACACTATAAGAACAAGGAACACACAGTCCTTGATGTTAGAATTTGTATGGGATATTGTGGGGGAGAAACCAAATCCTAATATCAGGTCATGCGCCAACTATGCTGATGAGGTACCCATTGGAGTGAGACCTACTGACTCCCACTAGGGTTTACCACTTAAGGCCAAGACAGAGGTAACCCCTGAGGCATGGCAATCATTCGTTAAACAATGGCCATTACTAACTTGCCCTCATTTGGATACTATTCACCAAATTCTGAAGGACAAAAAAAGCCTCCCGATTGTACATCATGTCCTGAACAGACCCCAGTCCCAGAACCAGGACTGATAATGATAGGACCAATGTCACCAGTCCTTACCTCTGCGGTGTTCTACAGGGTCGAGGTACACATTGCCCTACAGCAGTGTTTCTCAACCTTTTTTTGCTCATGGCCCCCTTCTGAGCCTCATTCATCATACGCCTGGCAGTTAAGTTTGGGTGGCCCCCTCAGAAACTTACTGTGGTCCCCTAATGGTCCATTTTTTTCCATGTGCCCCCCTAGAAGTAAGGCGTGGCACCCTGGGGAGCCATATGGCCCACATTGAGAACCACTGCCCTAGAGGGTATAGGCCAGCAAGGTACTAACACTACCAGACTGACCAATCAAATTGTTGAGCACCTAATTCGGCAGAGACAGCGCTTAGCAGATACCATCGCAGGTTGGTCTGGGGCTGGGAACTCTGTCAGCAACACTTATGTCATAGCACAACAGGCAGAGGAAAGGAACCGTATTGAATCTAGGCTGGCAAATGCAATAATATCACTGCCCATGGAGACATAGACACCAGCCAAGCTAATTGGCTGAACCTAAACAGTTTAAAGGATCTGTCCAGTTCTGTGTCCACCTCATTAAACATACCCAAATATTTGGACGAGAGATTAATTGGGTTGCTAATTAATGGTACTAAATTAGAGAACTTAAAAGACCAGTGTTGGAGAATAGGACAAGCCTTAGCTACCACCACCCAGAAAATTGTAACAAACCATCTGGATGGTAGAGTCTACCCAGCCCTTATAGAGGTGGTGAGTCCCCATCTATCTCACGCCAAAAATCTCTGAGAATCCAGAGGCCTACATGGACAGGCCATAGTATAACCTTCTGTCTTTTGACCCCAGGAACTGTTGTACCCACTCCAATAAGGAAATTTTATGTACCTGCCCATATAACATCATGACAAATCTGTCTAGGTTTGAAGTGGTTGTCACAGAGAAGCAAATACATACAGAGCTGGTCCAAAATAAACGGTACATACTGGTGTTTGACTACCCAGACAGACCACTCCATCGAACTAAATGGAAGGCCCTGCCCCTCTACATAGCCATCCACGTGCATAACAGTCCCTCACCGGGTGATCCTGATGGTTGACGGGATGCGGTTCTACTGCACTTCGGCAATGATGGGTAACCTAATATGGGATCCCGAGTGGCATAGCAGAAGTAAGTACACCTAGAGGAGGGTCCACTGGCCCTGCAAGCAAAAATCGAGGAGTTGGTGGCCGACGCCCAAAGCCATATCGGGATTGGCCATCTGAGATACACACAGATAGGGAGAACCATGGACCATGCCAAAACCCAATACTCTGAGGCACTCACCCAGGCAGTAGAGGTCAAAACTATAATCATGGGCAGCACCTTTACTAGCGACGAAATACCTTGGGGATGGATATGGGTAGTGTTTTGTCAAATTACGTGGGGAGTCTCAGTTGTAACATTTATAATAGTGCTGGTGTTGTACCAGTGCTTCCAGAGTAAAACAAAAACCCTGAAATTGTTGTATTTAACTTGGCGGATTCAAGAACCCTAAGGTCAAGAGGAGGGAACTGTAGGGTAAACTGAGGCAGTCCATGGTATTTCGCTAAGAACCCCTGTTCAATCCTAAATTTGAGACAGGCCTGTGAATACACAGCACAGGCAGTTAACATGACCCTGGTCACTCTGGCAACCACATTCCAAGAGGGCCTCACTCCGATAAGACACTGGCTGGTACCAAAACAAACTTTGTGAAAGTTGTTCTCACTGCCTTCCTTTAATTCTAGATAATAAGCCTGGGACCCAAGGACTATGCCAACGCAAGGCGGTATCATCCCACAGTAGATGCATCATAATTTCAACAAAGTTGCCATTAAAATGCTTGTCTTGTTTATGTTGGCTTATTTATCTTGCTAGGAATAAATTACCTGTATTATTGATAAGGTGTTTAATTGGCGATGGGCGGAGATGCTATGTAACCTTCGTAATTGACTGGCTTACGTGCTCATTTCATCTTTCCACCAAACCCTATCAAATTGCTTCTCCTCCGTCCATCTGCTGCCTATATAATCTATTGTAATGTTTTGATTAAGCAGTGTTCACCAGGTTAACCCCTGGTTGTCACTCCACGAGCACTGAGTGTGTAATAAATCCTCTGACTTGTTTTCACCTGCATCGAGTGTCCAGAATTATTCCCTACCTTCCCCAACAGTGGAAGGTCCATGCCAGGGCTGAATTCAGGCTGGAGTGCCTCTCCTCCAGCCATGGCAAATTTGTGTCAGGGCTACTCTGGGCCTGGGAGAGGGGTGTCTCTCCCCTCGCTACAGCAGGTCTAGGGCAGGTCTGGGTTGGAGCTGGTGGAGAGAAGCACCTCTCCTTGCCGTATCAGGTCTAGGACTTCAGAAGAGGTATCTCTCCCCACGGCAGCCCTAAGCCCCTAAGTGGGACTTAATTGGCACTTAGAGAAGTTAGCTGGAAGGTACCTCAAGTAAAAGGGGAGCTGACAGCTTCATGAGCCCTTGGGCAAGGTGGGGGGGAGGGGAGAGAGACGGCTCTGTGCTCCCAGAAGGGGCTGGGCCTCAGGTGGAAGGGACAGGGCTGGGGCAGGCAGCCCTCAGTGCCACCTGGACCACGGTATGCCCCTCCTCCCACAGACTTCAGCAGTGCTTAGAGCATGCAATGCAGCACTCTAGTGGTGAATTAAAAGCACCAGGGATCCAGGCCCCATTGATGCCACTGTAGCAGACTTAGCAACGAGGACCCCAGGCCCTTTTGAATTACCGAACCCTGGAATAGTCCTGCCCCCCCCCCCATCAGCACATGCTCCCATCAGTGGGTCTGTCAAATAGTCATTAAGTCCAGGCACCTGCACTGAGACGGAACCAAGTACAATTAGACTATCCTGCTAGGTATTTGTCCAATTTGTTCTTAAAATGACAGGGATTCCAAAACCTCCTTTGGAAGCCTATTCCAGAATTTACCTGCCTTTTATAATTATAAAGTTTTCCCTAATATCTAACCTAATTCTCCTTTGATGGAGATTGAGTCTGTTACTTCTTGTTCCATCCTCCATGAACTTGGAGAACAATTGATCACAGTCCTCTCTATAAACAATCATCAACATATTTATAGACATATCAGGTCCCTCCCTCAATCATCTTTTCTCAAGACTAAACATGGACAGTGTTTTTATAACCTTTTTTCTTGGGTCACATTTTTTAAACCTTTTTATTATTTTTATTCCTCTCCTCTGGAGCTTCTCTAATATATCTCCAGAAGCAGACACAATATTCCAGCTGAGGTATCACCAATGCCACATAGAGTGGGATAGTTACCTCCCATGTCTTACATATCCCACTCCTGTTCATACACCCCAGAATTATATCTGTGTGTTTTACATCTACATCATACTGTGGACTTATATTCAACAAATGCTCCACTGTAACGCTGCAGATCTTTATTCCCCATTCTGTAGTTGTACATTTGATTCTTCCTTCCTAAAATATCATTATTAAAAATTAACTACAGTAGTTACTCGTTTAACACGTGCCTGCTTAATACGTTTTCGCAATAGCATGATTTTTTGGGGGGACCATTTTTTGAATAACACAACCATCTCCGAAATAACACGAAAATAATCAAGTGGCAGACTACTTCGCACAGCGATATAAGTTGGTGAAAACAGTGGTAATACGCATGAGTGGATGAATACACGTGATCACAGCGCTCCTCCACTCACTCATGTGTTTATCTTTGTTTTAATAAACCATGGCGACTTGTGTTGCTAGATATCTAATGTTGACGCTGACTACCCAGAACCAACAAAAATTGACTTTGCTGCCACCACCACCTGAAACACAACCCCCACCTTTTCCATTATTTTTAATGGGAAAATTGATCCCGCAAAGAACATTTTTGCTTAGCATGAACATTTTCAGAAATGCATCTATAGTGTTAAATGAGGAGTTACTGTATGTCAATAACAAATGAATGATTCGAGTCTTTCTATTATTTTTTTTCTCCACTCTTGTCCTAGGAATTTTCAATTCTCTTTAAAGGCACTGGATTGATAGCCCTGAATAACGAAGCTCTGCACTCATCTATTCATTGGGTACATGTGTGTCTTGTCACTGCACTATCCCTATTTCCACTCTTGCTAGATCTGCTATAGAGGACTAACTAGTTCCAATTCAGTAGGTTATTCCAAGTGGACAGCTGCCATCTTAGAACTGAAGTAAAGTCACCAGTGCATTACTATCCTATGTGTTGCATTCATAGCTGAGTGGAGTCCACATTTTGATTACACATATTAATTCTTCAGATGACAGGAAGTGATAAGTTTGTGCCATAAAACGGGTATATAGCTGGAGAGCTGAACTCTCCTAGAGTTCCAAAGGGCTTGGCTTAAGTGTGCCAGTTTGAGAACAATTCTCCTTACAAGGAGAAAAGAAATCTATTATTGTTAGGAATGCTGGGCATCTAAAGGATCTTGTGCTTTAATAAAATGTCTGAATATTTTATCTGCAGATTTTTTCCTCTGTTCACACCCCTTGCATTTCCCCCTACGTCCCCTATCTTGTCCTTTTCTCTACATTTCAGTGGTCTGGATATTTCAAGGGAATGCCCAATCTACAGCAGTTTCATATGGAGAACTCCCATACAAATGAGAATTACTCTAGAACCAAGTACTGCTGGATCAGCTGACAGAGGTCTAGGAACCAATCAACCAGCCATCCAGCTGACAATAACAGTATCTTCAAATTCAAAAGCCAGGTAATGCCTGGATACATGCTCTCTAGTCCAGCAAGCATGAAATACCCCACTGGAAAACTGTAGAATGTGACATTAATAAGTGCATTTTCTATCAGAACCTTTTCCATTATATGGGAATTGTTCATTCACAGCTATTACAGATGTAAGCATCCCATCCCCCTCTACTCTTTGCCATATGTTTGCCTGAAAAACACAATCTTATCATATAGCTAATATTAATGCCCAGATTCATAGTCTTCATACATCATTATGGTGACTGCAGATTTACATTCTCAGCTCACAGATTGGTGACTGCTCAGCCATGCTATCACTGTGGCTATATTGCCACTCACGCACAATATTTAGATCTAATAAAAATCACAACCTCCTCTAAGCACCTCCCCCCAATGCCCACTGACAACTTTCATATGGAATTCCTGGCTGGGCATGGCAAAGGTAACTGTAGAAAGGATCCTGGATTGCAGCTAGTCCCTTTCCCAGTGGTAAAGATAATTAATCTTTCAACTATTGACTGGAAATGCTTTCTTATGCAAGGATTGCTCAGCAGAGGGCAGTTTTGATCCATAGACCACTTTCAGCTGTGTTTTCTCCTATACTTCTTTGTGGTTCTGGAGAAGCTGAAGCAGAGGTGGTGCTGTGTACTTAAAAATAAAGACACTGTTGCGTTAGCCTACTCTCTCACTGACTTCCCCTACCCACCAAGTTTTATTAAGTTCTCATCTTTAATTCATGCCTGTAGCAGCGCTGATGTTACTTCTTTGCTATAAAAAAATAATCCACAAAGCACAAGCCAAGCAGGCAGTGCTATCTCACCTACTTTTGCTTCTCTGTTTTTATTTCCTGTTTCGATGATTTGTTAGTGTTTCAACATCAAAAAACCCTGAAAACCTGTTGAAGCAAGAACAGGATTACAGGACTTAGAAGGGAAATAAAAATATGCTACCTCTTAGATCTCAAAGTTTATCCCTCTGGAAGGGCAGGATACAGCCCAGAGACATATCACATATTCAACTTACCGGTTATTGTTGGGTGCTGGTGACTTAGTGAAATAAACAGTTTAATAACTGTTAAGGTGAATTCCCTTTTGGGAGGCTGACACCTAGCACTGTTGCTTTCACTCCGGATACAAAATGTGTGAGAAAGAACATGGAAGTGGGTAAGGAGGCAGTGTGGTAGATGAGCTATGGGGTAAATTTCCTGCAAGTGGTGTCAGAATTGAGTCAGTCTGAAGCTGAATCCTCCAGAATCAATGTTCCTTGGAGAGGAAGGATATACTTACAGGTAAGGCATAAAGATGGGACTTAAGTTATCTGGGCTCCACTCCTTATTCTGCCACAGATTTTCTATGCGTCAAAGCATTTAATATCTCTGCTTTATTTCCCCACCCTGTAAAAAAGGAATAATAATGATACTTCCTTTCTCCCAACTTTTGTCTGTCTTTTTGATTTGGACTGTAAGTTCTTCAGGAAATGGATTGTTTCTGCATTTGTATAGTGCTTAGCATGGCAGGTCCTTGATCTCTAGACAGTAATGTAATATCTTATATAGTAATCATGCTAATAATGTTGAAATCAAGAAGAGAGTTAACTATAGTAGCAGACACAGATTTACCCATTAGAACTCATCACTGGTTCAGATCAAAAGAAGGTAGACAGGAGGCAAGAAATGTATCATTCTGAATTATGGTGAAACAGTGAATAACTACTCCTATTCAGTGACAGGGAAGAAGTAAGATGAGAGCAAAATTTAGACAGCTGTATCAAGGTTATAAGCACAGCTAGAGATTGTAATGTAGAGCTACACCAGGACCATGTATCTCTCACAACTTTAGCATGCAAATTTAACAGGTAACATAGCTGGGCAGCGTAAAAGTCTAAAGGCTAGCACAAAGAACTGGGAGACCACGTGTTCAGTTCTCATGGGTTCAGTTCTCATTCCATCACTCAAACACCTTGTGTCTCTAGTATCCTTCAGTAACACAGTTACAAGTACTCCCCATACTGCTGTGCTCTGTAATCATTTAGCCTTGTGCCTCAGTTTACTCATCTATAAAATGTGTATCGTACAGTAACACAAGGTATGTCTGGAAACTTCATTCATTCATGATTGCTAAGCACTGTGTGAGCTTAAAAGGACACGAAGTATTAAATCATCTCATATGTCACATCATATGTCAGGCCTAAAGAGCCAGAAGTGCCTATATAGATAGGAATGTTTAAACATAAGGAACAAGAAAAGCAAGGATGAAAAATTAAAAAGGAACTTAGACAGAAAATAAAATAGTGGGGTGCCCTACACTGCCAGATTATGTAATGATAGCCTATGGAATTATGGTTACTTATACCACACAGTTTGCATTCAACTGTGGGTCTCACAAGCAAAGGCAATAACTGAGGCTTATTTAAAGGGATTTTCCTTCTCCAGGATCATCTTCATAGAGTTTCATTTGAACACTTTCTACAGGAGATGCACATAGCGTTTCACTGGTTATGCATCACTGGAATAACATTCCTGATTTTACATCCCTTTGTGTGGCACTGCAATGTGGAACTCCACACAAAAATCTAAAACTCTCTTTAATTGCCAGCCTCCCTGTCATACTTCCCACTAGAACTAGTATGTTACTAGTTACTCCCCTGTTTTTAATCCACTGAATGCTGCAATAGTCACTTCAGTTTTGAGGTTGTAAGACAAATGACAAATGGAATAGCACAGAAAGGATTTATGCCTTTTCTTGCATAAATCCCTCAACTGCTACCATATAGGTTAAAAAAATGTTAGTAGCATTTTGCTCTGTGTTTAAATATAGCTACTGGCTTTGTTTCATAAAACAAAGTCACACAAGATCAAAGAAGGCCAATGCCATGTAGGAGCTTCTCTCTGATGTTGCAAGATTAGTTTTGGTGCAGCACATGAAACACTGTTTGGATTGATATCACAAGCCTAGAGGCTAGAATTTAGTTGAGATTCTGCTGCATTAAATTGATGGTATATATCACCTATATTAGTAAGGGGGACTGAAAAAGAAAGCTATTATCTTTAAAAAATCAGTTAAAAAAGCACATTCACTCTGCTCTTGCTTAAAGAAATGTGGCTTCACCGAAACTTTGGTTTGCTTCATTTCTGATCCAAAAGCCTCTCTTACACTACATTGCTTTTATATCTTACCTTTCCTGCAAGGTGCATTACAAACACAGATTAGCCAATCTAATGGGGAGTGGAATGGCTGGGTCATATAATCAAATACAATTTTTCACGTCCCTGTTGTGAGAAAAAAAGCTATTTTAAACCCATTTTACAACAGCACAGCAAATCTAAGCTCTGCTCTACTCAAGAGATCCATCCCAAAAGAAAGAACGAACTAGCTGATTATTGCTTTTCTCTAGGTATGGTCTGAGTGGAGCAATATCAGTGGCTGTACCCCAGGCACTAACCTCTGTGAATGAGGCCAAGTCTACAAGAGGGGATAAATTAAAATTAGGATAGGCAACTTCAGCTAAGTTAACTGCATAACTGGAGTCAATATGCCTTAATTTGAACTTTGGTGCCATCCCCACAGCAGAAGGTTGATGGGTGAAACATCCCTATCAACTTCCCTTATTCCTCCCAAGGAGTACAAGTACCAGCACCGATGCGGCCACTCTCGGCATTTGATTTAGCGGGTCCTGACTAGATCTGCTAAATTGAACACGAGGAAATCATCTCTGGAGCATTGATTTATGGTTAAGTTTAGACATGGCCTGAGAAGTGAGACACTCACTTGCATTTAGTAGGGCTAGCTTCAATTCCCAGTCACACCATGCCTATCTACAGATCCATGGTATTGAACGAGGGACACCGTACAAAACCCATTGAAAAAAAACAATAGAAATTCCCTCTCATGGACTTCAGTGGGCTTAGGTCAAGCATTAAGGGCTTGTCTACACCAGCACGTTTTGTGACAAAACAGTGAGAGCATTTACATTGCAATATGACTTTGGCAGGAAAAATGCCCAGTTTTGGCAACAAAAATCTTCTGCCCACGAGAGACTTTTTGTCTTTTCCCCTCCCTTTATTGTCGTCAAAAAGCCAGTATGGACTCTACTTTTTGTTTTGTCCAGAGAACTGGCTTCCACCAGCATCCCACAATGCCTGCCCTGATGGCTGTGCTCAGTGTTTTGTCATCTCTGCTACCCTGCAGGCATGTGCCCCTCCCCTTTCAAAGTTTCAGGAAGTACCTGATAGATGAGTGAGCTGCTCTATTTAGGGAACAAACAGAAAATCACTGGAATACTTCTATTCTACCCTACATTAGGAAAACAGCAACATGCAGACTGCTGCTGCAGGAGGAAAGCTGGAGAGTCTGTTGTGCAGCTTTAACATTCCTTAGCTTGGAGCTACAAGGAAATCCCATGAAGCACAGGGATTAGCTGTGCCTTCTCACAACACTGCACTTGCCCACACTGCTTTTCTCTCTCTGTTGACAGGGTGCTAGCAATGTGGCCATGAAATGTCAACAATGGGAACATAAGAACCTAAGAATGGCCGTACTGGGTCAGACCAAAGATCCATCTAGCCCAGTAGCCTGTCTGCCAACAGTGGCCAGCGCCAAGTGCCCCAGAGGGGGTGGACCAAAGACAATAATCAAGCAATTTGTCTCATGCCATCCATCTCCAGCCTCTGACAAACAGAGGCCAGGAACATCATTCCTACCCCCTGGCTAACAGCCTTTTATGGACCTAACCTCCATGAATTATCTAGCTTCGCTTTAAACTCTGTTATAGTTCTAGCCTTCACAGCCTTCTCTGGCAAGGAGTTCCACAGGTTGACTATGCGCTGTGTGAAGAAGAACTTTTGCGTATTAGTTTTAAACCTGTTACCCATTAATTTCATTTGGTGTCCTCTAGTCCTTATATTATGGGAACTAACGAATAACTTTTCTTTATTCACCCTCTCCACACCACTCATGATTTTATATACCTCTATCATATCCCCCCTCAATCTCCTCTTTTCCAAACTGAAAAGTCCCAGTCGCTTTAGCCTCTCTTCATATGGGACCTGTCCCAAACTTCTAATCATTTTAAGTATCAGAGGGGTAGCCGTGTTAGTCTGGATCTGCAAAAGCGACAAGGAGTCCTGTAGCACCTTATAGACTAACAGATGTATTGGAGCATAAGCTTTCGTGGGCAAAGACCTACTTAGTCAGATGCATGTAACGAAGTGGGTCTTTGCCCACGAAAGCTTATGCTCCAATACATCTGTTAGTCTATAAGGTGCTACAGGACTCCCTGTCGCTTTTGCTAATCATTTTAGTTGCCCTTTTCTGAACCCTTTCCAAGGCCAAAATATCTTTTTTGAGGTGAGGAGACCACATCTGTACACAGTACTCAAGATGTGGACGTACCATAGTTTTATACAGGGGCAGTAAGATATTCTGTATCTTATTTTCTATCCCTTTCTTAATAATTCCTAACATTCTATTTGCCTTTTTGACCACTGCAGCACACTATGTGGACGTTTTCAGAGAACTATCCACGATAACTCCAAGATCTCTTTCCTGATTTGTCGTAGCCAAATTAGCCCCCATCATACTATATGTATAGTTGAGATTATTTTTTCCAACGTGCATTACTCTACACTTATCCACATTAAACTTTATTTGCCATTTTGTTGCCCAGTCACTTAGTTTTGTGAGATCTTTTTGAAGTTCTTCACAGTCTGCTTCTGTCTTGATTATCTTGAACAGTTTAGTATCATCCACAAACTTTACTACCTCACTGCTTGCCCCTTTCTCCAGATCATTTATGAATAAGTTGAACAGGATTGGTCCTAGGACTGACCCTTGGGGGAAACCACTAGTTACCCCTCTCCATTCTGAAAATTTACCATTTATTCCCACCCTCCGTTTCCTGTCTTTTAACCAGTTCTCAAACCATGAAAGGATCTTTCCTCTTTATCCCATGACAATATAATTTACACAAGAGCCTTTGGTGAGGGACTTTGTCAAAGGCTTTCTGAAAATCTAAGTATACTATAACTACTGTATCCCCCTTGTTCGCATGTTTGTTAACCCCTTCAAAGAACTCTAACAGATTAGTAAGACATGATTTCCCATTACAGAAAACATGTTGACTTTTGCCCAACAAATTATGTTCTTCTACGTGCCTAACTATTTTATTCCTAACTATTGTTTCGACTAATTTGCCCAGTACCGATTTTAGATTTACCGGTCTGTAATTGCCGGGATCACCTCTAGAGCCCTTTTTAAATATTGGTGTCATGTTAGCTACCTTCCAGTCAGTAGGTACGGAAGCCCATTTAAAGGCTGGATTACAAACCACAGTTAACAGTTCTTCAATTTCCCATTTGAGTTCTTTTAGAACCCTTGGGTGAATGCCATCTGGTCCCGGTGATTTGTTAACATTAAGTTTTTCTATTTATTCCAAAACCTCCTCTAATGACACTTCAATCCAGGACAGTTCCTCAGATTCATCTCCCACAAAGGACAGTGCAGGTTTGGGAATCTCCCCAACATCCTCAGCCGTGAAGACCGATGCAAAGAAATCATTTAGCTTCTCTGCAATGGCTTTATCGTCCTTGATTGCTCCTTTTGTATCTCGACTGTCTAGGGGACCCACTGGTTTTTTAGCAGGCTTCCTGCTTCTAATGTACTTAAAAAACATTTTGCTATTGTTTTTTGAGTTTTTGGCTAGCTGTTCCTCAAAATCTTTTTTTGCTTTTCTTATTACATTTTTACGCTTAATTTGACAGTGTTTATGTTCCTTTCTATTTATCTCACTAGGATTAGACTTCCATTTCTTGAAAGATGCCTTTTTGTCCCTCACTGCTTCTTTTACATGGTGGTTAAGCCACGGTGACTCTTTTTTAGGTTTTTTTACTTTGTTTTTTAATTTGGGGTATACATTTAAGTTGGGCCTCTATTATGGTGCCTTTAAAAAGTTTCCATGCAGCTTGCAGGGATTTGGCTCTCGTCACTCTGCCTTTCAATTTCTGTTTAACTAACCTCCTCATTTTTGTGTAATTCCCCTTTTTGAAATTAAATGCCAGAGTGCTGGACTGCTGAGGTGTTCTTCCCACCACAGGAATGTTAAATGTTATTATATTATGGTCACTATTCCCAAGCGGTCCTGTAATAGTTACCTCCTGGACCTGATCCTGCGCTCCACTCAGGACTAAATTGAGAATTGCCTCTCCCCTTGTGGGTTCCTGTACCAGCTGCTCCAAGAAACAGACAAACTGGTTTGATGGGTTTTCACTTTTGGCTCCTTTTGCATGTTGACAATGCTTCTGCTGCCAAACGTTGTCAGTGTAGACATAGCGCTGGGATACTTCCTTGATAAGGAAAGGATCTTTGAAATTCAGTTTATGCCTGAGTTTTTGAACCCACACACAAATATTCATGCAGGTCTTCACTTTATCCACCTCTTCTATGCACTCAGTAACCCACTGAATTATTAAGATCTTGAGAACAAACAGAGTCACAGAAATTAAAATATAAAAGTTAAACTTTCATGTGTTATGGCAAATCCTACTCTACTGAATGGTGGGGGGGTTCTTTTTTTTGTTAAAGCCAGGTCCTGCAACCACATGATTATGTAAGAACCTCATCTTTAAACAAAAGCAAGTTTCTAGCACAGCGTTATGGCAAAAACCTTGAAAACAAGAACCTTAACGCCCCCAAACAAGAAGGCAAATAAGAACCTCAGATTAATTATTTTAAACTTGTCTCATGATTCTGGGACTCCTGACTTAGGATTTTTGAATGTATGGGACTGGCAAATACTGTAAGTGATCATCCCAAGGATACACAGAGAGTCTGTTCCAAGAGTCTTGATGTTGTAAATACTGGACTCACTGCTTCCCAGGCCTTTATTTCCAGATGGATGAATTCAGTCAGAGCAGAGCAGTGCATATTTGGGCTGAAGAAGCATTAAAAGATACATTTATAGCTTTACAAGAAACCCAGGCTTTGGTCACTCAATGCCAATGATCATCAAACACACTTCCCAGGGGTTGTAAAATGTCATATTTTACATATCTGAGCTAAAAAAATGGTTTTGTGAGTAATAATGTTACAGGATAGACTAAACAGTCAAAACTGGAAGCCTAATTAAGCCTAGAGCAGTATTGCCATCCCCAAATATTCAAAATAGATAAGTCAGGTTCCCCAAAGGAGAAGTTTAGGCTTACAATTCACAAGAATTTTCAAAATAATATCTCTTGGTTCTTTTTACCGCACTTCCAGTTGTTGAGCTATTAGATTAATATTTTCAAGCTTTTCTTTCCAGCAGACAGGACTGAAAACCAACTTATTTTATCCCTCATGAAAGCTGAGATTCTCTTGTAGTCACATATTTCCAAGGGCCGTGACTTTGAAAAAAAACCTAGCCCCTACAAAATATTATGAGAATTTCAATAAAAATCACTTATAATTCACAACACTAAAATTTCAGTGAAATCATTGGGAGTTTTTCCATTTTAATTCAATAGGCTTTGGATCAGGCCCATGAAGAACTTCAGCTTCTTGGCTGCTTTAAAAAATCAGGCCACAAGCTTAGGAGCATGTATATACAATAATATTAGTTCTTAATATATAGAGACTTTTTCAGCTGTTGATTTTCAAGTACTTTACCAAAGAGGTTGAGTATCATTAACCAAAATGTGTACATCAGGAACCAGATGCAGAGAAGTTGCCCAAGATAAAATCAAATGCAGAGCTGGGAGGAGAAATCTAACTCCCCTGATTCTCAGAATATACCTACACTTAAAACAGTACAGAGCTCCAGCTGCACATCCTGTAGTGCTTCAGCATAGACACTACTTATCCTGAGGGGAGGGGTTCTCTCACTGGTGTATGTAAGTCACCTCCCCAACAAGCAGTAGCTATGTTGGCCGGAGAATTCTTCCATCACTTGGTACTGTCTAAAAGGGGACTTTGGTTGAAGTAGTTACACCACCTAGGGTGAGGACTTTTCACACCTGTGAATGATCCTTTCAGGTGTATACCAGCCCTCAAATCCAGTGCCCAACTCACTGAACCAAACTGACTCCATAACGTATCACAGCAATATGTCATGAGTGACTTTAGATATGGGATAAAATGACTGCGCAAATTAAGTGTAAGCCGCTCTGAGCAAAACCTCAAACAACATAGTAAATAGGTATTTATTGCTTCATTCTGCCTCGCTCTCAATGTGCTGAGTATTAGATCACCCTGCCTTTCTCTGTTTTGTTGTTTTCAGTGTTCCAGTGCCAATTTAGCAGAAGGAAACTACATCCAGTTTCTGCTTCAGGCAAGACTGCAAAAACCTTAGTCTAGGTTGCCTCCCATGGGCTTCCACAGCCAGGAAAATGGAGAGATTGTTTCTGTTTGAGGCCCTGAAAAAGTTAGCAGCAGTCTGGAGCCTCTGCTGAAGAATGTGTGCCAGGATCTACATTCCTATGTGCTCTTGCTTATTTTTCGCACCGGTGATGATAGATTATATAAAACCACAAGTTGGGCATGAACTGGCAGTCACTCTCTCTTTCCAAACATCTTGTTTCAGTCTCTGTATTAGAAACTGCCAGTGGCTGGTTTCAGAGTGCTTGCTGCATTAAGAGCACATATTCCTCACAATATTACACTAGCACACTGCAGGCTTTCAATTTTAAAAGGTTCCTCCTCACTGTGTGTGCAAGAAAGAAAAGTATCCTGATGTTTCCAGCACATTGGAAATGAGATGGCATGTTGAACTAAATATTTCTCCTCATACATAATCCCAGAAAAATGCTTGGTTAGTTCCCTCTAAAAAACTGGGGAATTTAAACCCAAAACCTCTTCCATCTCAGTAGGAAGGATATTCCCTACAGCACTAAGCAGTATAAGCTGCCCTTAGTGCCCTTAGTGTAGATATGGCTGTCGTTAAAAAAGAAAAGAAAAAAAGCATTATGAATTTCTCTTTCCTTAGATGTCTTGCCTGAATGCTTTAAAGTAGCCCCAGAGGATTCTGCTCTTGGGTCTAAACCCCATAGGAAATTATTCTTCATGGTGAATATTCTTCCCATGGGGCTTGTCTGTGTGTTTTGATTTGATATAATCCTCCCACTTTGGTTTTCAAAAGTAATACTACCCACATTACAGCTCTTTGGTATCCTCAAATGACACTTGTGCATACTGTCATGTTTTCAACTCTTCTGGAGAAGCTATGTGGTTCGTATAATACATATTTATTTAAGCCAACTCTGATAGCATTCAATGAGTCCAAGCCAGTGGCAGGCAATGCACAAAAATGCCTAGAACATTTGCTCTTTCCAAATGAAATGTGTTTGTGATGTGTGAGAGAAACAACAGAATAATAAAACACTATGACTGTCAGGAACTGCTGGCATCCTGTAAATCCAGTCCCTGTTGTGACTCCCTTTTTGTCCTCTTCTAATTTATATGCTAGGAAAACTCGCCAGATTTTACATAAATTTGTCAGTCAGGCTCCTGATTCCAGTACAATTTTACCAGTGTTGTCCTGGACTCCTGGGTCCCATACCCAGCTAATGGACAACATTGCCTATGTACTTTGTCTCTAGGCTAAAACAAAAGCTGATGATCTCTCACTAGACATGAATTTTCATTGCCACTGCCTGTCTTGGAGAATTAGAACAGGATTTTATGGTTTCCATTTTAGCTCATCATCATCATCCTGCTGCTGTAACAGGTTTACATTCTTTTCATGCAGAGTGAGAATCTGACCATAAAAACATTCCTCTTTTGGAGTGTTATCTTTTGCTGATTCTAAGGCAAATTTAAATATTAGACAAATTTGAACTACAAACATGACAGCCTCAGCACCCCAGCTTGCTCATACAGTGAAGGTCCTTGAACAGCATAAATCAGCATGTGCCCACAGTTTCCAGGCAGTGCTGTCTAGCTTCCAGCAGTTACCTCTTCTGCATGGGAAAAGACTCAGATACCACCATGTGGAAACCGTAGCTGACTCCTTTGCAATGATCTCCTTCTAGAAAATCGCCTCCTTGTAAAGTGGTTTGTTATACTGCTTTGCACTCTCTGAAGACAGTACAAAAAATCTAACAAATAAATCAAAGCATGTCGTAACCATGTATTATTAAACCTCATAATACATCTGTCAAGCAGATGAGGGTAAACTTTCTTCAGTTTGAAAAGTGCTGTAAAATTCAGATATCTTAGTACACAATAAGGGACCATTATAATAATCTAGTTTAACCTCCTGTATAACATAGATCAAAGAATTTCACCCAAGAACTTTGGCACCCAGCCCATAACTTCTGTTTGAGTTACAGCATCCTCTTTTAGAAAGATACACTGTCCTGATTTACATACACAAGTGATGGAGACTCAATCCAATCCTTAATTAAGTTGTTCCAACAAGTAATGTGCACCTAATTTATACTCTGAATCCTTCTAGCTTCTAGACCTCTTGGCAAAAAGTGTTAGATGGTCAGTATATATCATCACCAGCATTATTACTACTGTAATAGATATCAAAAGCCAATGTGGACAGAATTTGAGCAAATTGTTTGGGAGGAGGGGGTACACTGTCAAACACTGAAGAATAGTTTAATTCCATTGAGGACCAAATCAGGACTACCGCCATAAAAGTGAACTATAATTTGATTCTCCTCAGGCAATTTCATTGTGGGGACTTCCTCTAGCACAGCAGTTCTCAACCTTTTCCAGATGGGGACCCATTTTGACAATTCAGGAAGACTTGGTGACCCAAGGCAATTCAAAAATGGGGGGGAGGAAGGAGGGCAGAGCCACCTGGGGAGATACTTGATGACCCTTTTGAAATGTAATGGCGTCGCCAGATGGGTCGCCAGATGGTTTAACCAAAAAAACTGAACACTGCACCACCCCTCAAAAAAAAACCACTGGGGGGGAAAAAAAGACTCCGAGAGTTTTTAAGCAAAATAAATAAATAAATAATAAAACAGCATGGCCCCTTTCAGAGTGCTGCAGAGTCAGAATAGGGAGAGGAACAGGGGAGCAGTTGAGCACTAAGGCATTGCTTCCCCTTGGTCTTTAGGCTTTTTGCTGATGGCCCTTTTGATCAAGCCAGAACGCAGCTTCCTTGCGGAACCAGCTAAACAGGGGTTCCGGGGGGTGGGGAGTGTCGGGGACTCGGGGGAAGGGAGGGAGGCCAGGGGCTGGGCCCAGTTGCCGAGTGTGTCATAGGGTTGCCAAGTGTCCGGTATTTTCGCCTCCTGGCCGGGAAAAAAATCAGACAATACCGGACATTTTAGGTGTCTGTTATTTTCTGAATTTTTTTACCGGACAGGAGGTAAAAATACCAGACTGTCTAGGTCAACACCGGACACCTGGCAACCCTACGACCCATAGGTTGGGAAACCCTGCTGTAGCAGGAAGTGGGGTGAAGTAACTCAGACTTGTCTGCCAGACTGACAACATGGTGAAGGGTAAGGAGGTTTCACTTCGTTTTCCACAGAGTGGCAGTAAATTGAAGCAATGCAGCTGCATTCTGCTCATGCTTAGCAGGAGGTACATTCTGAAGCTTACATGTTTGAACAGCTATTTAAGAGGGTGGAGCAGGGACAAGGAGGTCAAAAATTGACTTGCAATGCAGATCTTGTTGAGGATATAACTTTAGGAAAGGCACAGCATGTTTATTTTGCAAACAGATCTTTGCTTGGGAATTATGAAAGAACAAAACAGCAGCTTGCTATTAAACAAAGGCAAAGCAAAACAGACTACAAGCATTGAGAAGAGAGAACATGTGGGCAACTCTCAGAATTGTACTGAGAATCTTGTGATATCTAGTGGTTTTTATGATCCCTAAACTCCTGGAATCATGATGTAGCAAGAACCTTAGGTTTTTCATTAATCCCTCCTCCCCTAAGTTTCTAGCCCTTGTGATGGCAGAGAAAAACTTGGAACATAATGACCCCTACAAACTCAAAACTTAGAAGTCAAATTTAAAGAAGCAAAAATTTTGGGTGAGGAGGGAGCCAGTTCCTGGTTTCTGAACACCCAGTGTCAGTAATACAGGTGAACGAATGCACATTGCTTGTTTGTTACTTATTGTTGTATCACAATAAGTTACACGTTGGTTTATTAAACATTTCTGGTTATTTGCAAAACACACTGAGGAATTCTAAAAGGGAATGGGTCCAATTCTGTTCTTGCATCTCTGTGATGTAATGAAGTTGTGCACATATCTGATTAACATTTATATAAGCAAGAGGAGACTCACAATCAGTTTTATATCAGGTGGAATAACATTTTAACTTATAACTTTTGCCCTAAAATTCTCAGTGCCGTTTCATAGTTTTACAATGGAATTATCTTCTAAAATACCATACTTTAAATACATTTTCTCAAGTGTAAATTTACATTTCCCTGTAGAGAGAGAGAAATGGTTTTGGAGCATGCACATTTTATTGCTTCTACATGCAAGCAATGTGCACAAGTAAACTTGTATAGACATACACACAGAGGTTAGGTCAGGACCCTTTGACAATCTGCCCTTGCAGAGCAGAGGAAGAAACAAGATGGCAAGAGAAAAATGGGCTTTAACTGTTGTTGCTTGTTTTTCCAAGCAGCACCCTATATATTTCAAACACCCTTCTGTTGAGAGCGTAAAGGAAAGTTTGCAGTGAAGCAAATTCAGCCCAGCACACAGCTCACTTTTTAAAATATCAGTGGTAATGGAAAGTGCACCATTTGTGCTAATATTCCCAGGCCCAGTCAACACTAAAGGGGAAGGTCAAATTAAGATACACAACTCCAGCTACGTTAATTATGTAGCTGGAGTCAATGTATCTTGATTCAAGTTTTCCCATCATCCCCGCAGTGGGAGGCCAACAGGAGCAAATGCTCCTGTTGGTTTCCCTTACTCTTTGCAGGAGCAAGAGTAGACCCACTAAATCAAACTCTGGAAGATCGATCACAGCAACAGTGATCTTCCCTGGAATGAAGATATGGCCCCATTTATGAAACCCACAGGACACTCTTGCTTGCCAGGGGAATGAAGCAAACGTTGGCAGTACTCAAAGGAATCAAAACAACAAAAATTGCAGGTTCACAGTAATAGCAGACACAGAATAATCTCTAAGCCTGTTGCCTCTTCCACTCCGCAGCCACATTGTAAACGTAAGTGTCACAGCCCTGATCCTTTCAACTCTGCTGAAATCAAACAAATTGCATAGAATGACTGAAATTCAACATACAGGGATAAAAAATACCTTTTGCATTGACTAATACGTCTCAAACAAGAGCTATTACTTAAGCCTTGAGCTGGGCCTGTAACTTCAAAACAATATATTTTCTCCATCCTCGCGGCTCTATGATCATAAGACTTCATAATCTCTCCCTTTTATGGATAGCAGAACTTGCAGAGGAGCATTTAGATAGCTCTGAAAGCAAACCCAAAAATGTCAAGTGATAGCAAGAACTAACCATTTCTATGACACAGCACTCAGTCCACAAAAATAATCAGACCCCAAAAAGAAAAACAAAACCAAGTGTATACTAGGAAATTTCTACATTTATTTTAGACCTTCTTCAGAGCTTACAACCAGAGCCAGATTAAGGGGGGCTGCCCAGGGCACCAACCTCTGGAGGGCACCTGATGGCAGCTGTAAGGGGCGCCGCACGCCCAGCCGCACGGCGCCCCTTAGAGCTGCCATCAGGCGTTGCACTCCCGGGGGCCACGCAGTGCATGATGGCAACTCTAAGGGGCACCGCGTGGTCCCCAGCGCATGGCGTCTGGTGGCAGCTCTAAGGGGCGCAACGCGCCGGGGGCAGGGCCGCGCATGCACCACGTGCCTGGGGCGGAGCCACGCATGCGTCGCGCGCCCGCGGCGCAGGAATGGCTCGAGCCGGCCCTGCTTACAACACTGTGGTAGGCTCTGGCCTTATAAGCAAGCCAGGGCTGGGTGGAGAGAGCAGCTAAAGTGGCAGCAGAGGATTTGGGCTTTGGGGAAGAGGAGCGGCTGGATTTCCTGAAGAAGCGGCACGTGTGCTTCTTCCAGCACTGCCTGCAGATCCTGCTGGAGAGCTACAACCAGCAGACACCGGCTGCACTGAGGAGGCGATGGGACCAGGATGCTGCTGCTGCCGGGCTGCTGCTAGGTGGTGTGTGCGAGGCTGAGGGGGCCCGTTGGAGCTGTCTCAGGGCCTATCGCATCAAGGCACCTCAAGGTTGGGTTCTGCTCGTGGCCAGCAACCAGGCAGAGGATCCCACCACTGCTCCATTGGCTGGAATATGACCAATGCAGCAGTCGGAAGCTGTACCTGGGACAGGGAGCCTGAGAGCAGGGTGTGGGTGGGTGTCTGGCTAGGGGCAGGAGGCAGGAGCAGCGTGCCGGTGGGTATCTGGCCATGGGGAAGGTACAGAAGCAGGGTGTGGGTGGGTGTCTGGCCATGGGGAGGGGGCAGGAGCTGGCTGGGGATGCACGGTCTCAGCGTAGGGTGGGTGGGGCGTGCTGGGTCTGAGCGGCACTTACTTATTTTTTGCACCCCCACTGCTCTCAGGCTCCCTGTCCCAGGCACGGCTTCCCACTGCTCCATTGGCCAGAGGGAGAAGGCCAGACACCCACCCGCACCCTGCTCCTGCACCCTACCTCCCATCTAGTTCCTGCTCCCCATCCCTATCCCACTCACTGGCAGCTCTGTCCCATATACTGGATCCCTCATTTTTGGCTCCGCCCCAGACCCGAGGGGGAGCCACAAAATCCACTAACCCTGGAACCTCAGTCCTCCCTCCTCCCCCCCACCTCCCATAGGGCTGGAGCACCAGGGTAACTGAGGTATATCAGTTGGGGCCACAACAGTGAGGGCTGGGGGTTTTGGAGGATTTTCTTTTGCTTCTCACTTGTGTGGTCCCTAACTAAATTTTTTGCAGGTCAGTGGTCCATGACCCAAAAAAGGTTCCCCACCCCTGCTATAAATAAAGACAATGTTGAAACCTTTTGTGGTGGACATAATATTTTACTTTATTTAAAAATGAAGCCTGGCCAACAAGCCCCTAATTGGGGCCACAGCATCATAACATTTCAGCACCACTCACCCAACCCTGAGCTTATCATGCACCTGACCCAAGCCTCTCAAACCCCCACATCCCCAAAATCCTGCAGCCCCACTTCCCCAGCCCCCTGCCATAACACTCCTGCACCTCCCACACACCCCAACCTTGAGCCCATCATACACCTGAACCCCTTGTCCTGAGCCTCTCATACACTCCAACCCACTTGCAGCCCTATATCCCCAGCCCACTGACATAACACTCCTGCATCCCCCACATCCTCTCCTGTACTCCTGCCCCTATCCTGAGCCCATCATACACCTGAACCCCTTGTTCTTAGCCCATCATACCCCCACAATCCCAAACTCCTACACCCCACATCCCCAGCCCTCTGCCATAAGACTGACAGAAGACAGCCTGAATGTGTGCATGAAGCTGGATTTGACCAGTTATGATGTAAACTTCAAAGAACTGTGTGAAAAGATGCAGCAGGAGAAGTCCCATAAAATAAAGTCTGTAAGTACAATATTTCATTTATGCTATTATTAATCATCATATCAATTATCAATAATATTAAGGTGTATATTTTCATTCATGCAAATGGGCATTTTTATATGGCTCTTTGTTGACCACTTGTTCTGAGTTTTGATGTAGTTTGGATCTTTGATTTCAAAAGGGTGCCAACACTTAACCTATAGTATAGGAATTTTATCATCAATAAGGGAAAACAAACTAGTCTTAAAGTTTTCAGCTGGATAAAAATTCAATGTAGAACTTCCTGAGATCTGCAGAGAGAAAACTGGGATCGCAAGAGAGATCAGGTTTTTTTTTGTTCACTTTACAAAAATTGTAAAGGAAGGCCATATTCTAAACCAGTCCTTTCCCAGTACGCCTTAACCCCAATGATCAAAATATCCATAGGAAACTGCCTTGTACATACAGTTATGTACATACTTTTCTGAAATAACTGTTTAAATCATAAACAAGTTCTCTGCATTATCCTATTGGAGCAGACTGACTTATGTATCTCTACAAATCAACATTGCAGTCACCAATTAAATAATGTATTCACAAAGTGGAAGGGGTCTCTTAATGCATAGTAAGGGGCAGGAGCAGGTTCTCTCTGAAAGGCTTTTCAGTAAGTTTTTTCTTCAAAGAGGTTGATGACAGGTGTACACACTATGTATTTGTGTAGCTAAGCCTGCCTAGACTCTGCTTAGGAAAGATATTAATAGACACCAATAATTCAGCAGAACAGAGTGAAAAGCCATTTGGTAATGGCCCACTAGGAGTGTTGTCAAAGCTTAAAAAGATATTGAAGAAGATTTATTTTTATTTTGCTTGTTTTATGGAAGTATATTCATTTCAGCATCACTTCCGCCTGCAGGACTGGACTTCCAAATTAGTAACCTATAGATATGCAATACTACTGCAGGCTTTTGAGGGAAACACAGAATGTCTAGTGATTCTCTGCTTTCTAGGGAAGAATTGGTGGGGAGGGGAGACAAAGAGGAAATTATGTACCAGGATGTTACATTAATTAGGCCATGGATCTAGTTCCTACTTTGGACTGATGAGAGTGGGACAAATGAAAAAAGTATTCTAGTAAGTCAGATGACTGCAGTTAACAGACCTTTAGACCCCAAGATAGATATCCTTCCCCCACCCCCTCAAAAAAATTGAGATTTCTGGGTAGTGATGTATGACTTTTTTAAAAGCTATCACCGAGTACCCCATTTCAGATACTTTTTCTCCTGGTTAGCTCAGAATACTGCTCTAATCCCCAAGAATCCTGATCCACTAACAGGGGAATGTATGATGGAAACTGCTTTTAAGCAGGGAAACCAAAGTACAGACATACCTTGATGATACAAAAGGGAAGTTAACTGCTAACTGACCTACAATATTGGAATTATTCTTAGCACTTGACCTTTTTTGCTGCATTTGTGTTCTTGGCCCAACACTACACATCATTTGACTCAACCTCAGTTTGGCCCAGAGGAAAAAATTAATTACAATTTAATGGGATTCAAATTGGTACACGGTATCCCATCATTAGGGAACAAGAAAAAGTAGAGTAGCGCTACATTAGATGGTTAGCAAAGAGCTTTAATCAATGCCGTAGAACAGCCTACCTTATCTCAGAGACATGATGAACTGATATCTCATCAATAACTGTAATTTATTATTCAGTGGCAGTGAACTAACATATGAAAGAGCTGGCACCAACAAAACCCAAATAGCATTTTGGAAGAATTATTTCCAAATAATAAGGGTCTAACTTAAAATAATTTTGCACTGAAATGGAGATGTGTTATAATTTAACCCAGGCAGCAGTTACATCTACCAGAGGATTAAACTGTAAATCAGAGGCAGACTTCAAATGTCAGCTGAACCTCTTTCTTACTGAGCAACCTTTGACAAGTCACTCGACCTCCTGGTGCTTCAATCAAACCAGCTTGAGAACTGATAAAAGAATCAAGATACTATTCTGCAGCTGAGCTGAGAAGTCTTAGACTGCAACCCCTTGACTATTAACATTACATTTGAAACTAAGGTTTGCATTATTAAAATCAGATTGTACCACGGTTACTTAAATCATATGTGAGTGAAACAGGCTTTATGTTGAAGAAATGTACCATGGCTATAAAACTGAGGTAAGACATACACACACACACATACGCATGCACAAAGCTAGTACGCACAAACTCGATGTTGTGTAGGAAACTGTTGGGTTTGAAGGGATACAATTTACCCCCATCAACCCTCTGACAGTCCTGTGGCTGAAGCACAATCCCTACCACCTCTACTCACATACCTTCCACTCCAGTCTTTGAACTAGAATAGTGACTCCTACAGATCCAGTCCAGTTTTTAGGCTATAACAACTTCACTTTCGCAGATCAAGTGGCCTCTGAGCTGGCTCAAACCAAATCATGCCCTCTGCTTCATGGACACAACTGCTGAGGCCTTCTAGGCTGCCACACATACTATCACTGTCCTCATCAGTGGAGCCAGGGAGCTAGCTAAAGAAGTGTGTAGGGCCTGATGGGAGGCCATTATGCTGTGGTGAACCTCAACCACCCTTTATAGCCAGAGTTGCTGAGGATTAAATTCCCCTCCCCCCACCAATCCATGCAAAGGGCAGAGCTATGCTAGTGGGCAATATTGACCTAAGGTACGAACCCCCTATACATGACTAGCATAGCTGGAGTCAACATATCTTACATCGAGTTGCCACAGGGGTCTCCACTCCTTCCACTTCTCATTCTAGTACTGTACCAGAGTTGACAAGAGCACAATCAGCAGCTGATTTAGTGAGTCTTTACTAGACCCACTAAATCAAAACACACACACACACACATCATTCTAGTACTGTACCAGAGTTGACAAGAGCACAATCAGCAGTTGATTTAGTGAGTCTTTACTAGACCCACTAAATCAAAACACACACACACACACACACACACACACACACACACACACACGGTGCCCACTGCAACACTAGAGTCTGTGAATTGGGTTTCAAGACTTGGAGTTGAAAAGTGTCATCATTGCCAAGGAAATCAGGGCTATTATGGTTAAACCAAGTTGCTATTAAAACTGTAACTATTTGAAACCTAAATGTTTCGTCTGGACTCACTCCTTCCAATACACACACAACTTGAGACCATTTAAGCAGCAGCACTAAATAGTGCTTAATAATGGTGGTAGAGGGTGAAAATGGTTGTAGCAGAACATAGTAGTAAGCATATTCTGGGATGCAGCAGCAAACATGGATGGAATCCTAGAACAGACAATTACTGGTGAAATTTTTCCATGCTTATTTTTGAGGTCTTATTTTAATTTTGTATCCCCCAAACCCACCTGCAACAGACTAGCTGATTTTTTACACCAGATGCATCTTTGAAATTGGTAGAATTAATGAGTATCTTAGTATGAGTACAACCCTCTTAATCCAGGAAAATTCTATCTTTTTTTAATCAAAAGCCGTAAATTGCACAGACAAATCCTTCTGCTGGGATGGAAAATGGCATGAATGCATACAGAGTTACTGGAAGTGTTTTTCTTGGCAAGCTGGTGCTTTGACAGGCCTTTTTACTTCATTGCAAACAGCTTTATGTAGTTCTCACTCTCTAAGATGCATGACCAAGTGGAGCTATTTCAAAGTAATAGATACCCGAGCCCCTCCTCAAGTGCATGTGTAAGCAGGGGAATGGTCCCGCTATTGTGGGGAACTTTCCTGAGTTCTATACCGCCCGGTGAAATGGACCAACGAAAGGATCTGAGTCCCCGCTCCCACTTCCTTTATTCCAGGGCCTCCCTGATCCTGAGGGCTCCCCCTCCTGAGTAGCAGAGTCCTCAAAACCCCAACAAGGCTGGGCCCAGGTTTCCTGGGGCTTAATCCCTGACCTTGTAGTCACCTGGGGCAGGGGCTAGAGTGTCCCCACTCCAGGGTGCTCTCATCACACTGCATGCTTTTTTGGCCTAGTGATCATTCCATAAAGTTCAAAGCAAATACAATTTATTAAACATCAACTGATTATAGAGAAAAGAGTAAGAAAAAATGAGAAAGGTTAAATGAGAACACACAGTCCTGCTCTGGAGCATGAGAACATCACAAACAGCAGTCTGCAGAGTGTAGGGACAGTTCAGTCTCTTCTTTATAGGCACCTTAGAGGCCCTGGATGTGCTGCAGGGGGGCTGCAGGCTGGACACGCTTGCTCAAGCTCTAGGTGGTCAGACCCCTCTCCCAGTCTGGCCTGCTGGGCCGCTTGGCTGGTGATATCTCCCTGCCCAGAGCCTCTCCCCCCACTTTGCTGGTCCCAGCTGCTCACCACACCCAGCTGCAGGCTGTGCTGCTTTGCCAGTCTCCAGCTCCTTGCGTTGCTTCTCTGTCCCTTTTGGCTCTTTGAGCACTGCCAGTCTGCTGCTCAACACAGGGTCTGTGCTCCTTGGACTGTGTGTGCCTGACTCTGTTGCTGCAAAACTGCCCCTCAGCACAGCTTGCACTCCTTGGGCTGTGTGTGCCTGGCTCTGTTGCTGCAGGACTGCCTCTCCACACAGCTTGCTCCTCTGAGCTGTGTCTCAGCTCTCTCTCCTTGGTCTGAGAGACCCAGAAAAAATCCCAGCTCACAGGGAGGACGGGGCCTGGCCTCTTACTTTCCTCACTGGCCTGTCCAACCTGTCAATCAGGCCGAGCTGGAGTGTTGGCTGCTTTCCATTGTCTCTGGGGTCTGTCAGTCTCGGGGCCCTGATTTCTTATGGACCCTTCCCCTTTCGATACTGGGAGCTGGCGAACCAAAAACTCCCACAGAGTTTTAGTAAGGGGCTAACAGTCCCCTTACACATGGAATTAGAGTTAGTCTTTCCTGAAGCTTCCTGAGAAACTGGTTTTACCAAATACAGAAGACCACAATTTATACACCCAGAATGTTTCCAATCTACCCTTCTCCCTAGAAAACCTTGAAGGTTGGTAATTAAGAAAACAAAATGCTTTGACAGAAAAACTGGCCGAGTGTGGTATCAAGACTTTTCCCATAGGTGTACACTGAACACCCACAGTATTTACACTTATCTCCCAACCATTAGGTAATTCTGGAGATAATTTTAGGATTAAACTCCCTCCCCCCAGTGTTGCTACAGCTCCACACAAAGTACTTCACAGCTGTCATCGCTAAAGGAGGGCCTCCCACACCTCAGATCAGACTCTCAGAACATCGCAGCTATAGTCTTCCTAGCCAGTTGGAGCCATCACCACTACAGTAACAAAAAAGATCTTCTCTCTCTTCAGACTGTACTACCTCAGATCTTCCTGTGTGTTAACAGTGCTACCACCACCCAGACTCAGAGAACTTTTTAAAAGAGAGCAACATCATTACCTCCTTTCACAGATGGAAAAATGGAGGCACAGGGAGATAAGCTTTTTACCACTATGACCCAGGCCCAGGCCTGGCTGGGAACAGGAATACAGAAAAAAATTAAAAAGGCAGAATAGTTTCATTAGCTAAGTTTGTAGCCAGGAGTTTGCCTCTCCTCAGCTATCTCCAGAGTCCCTATATTTTAAATGGCATTTTGACAAAATGTTATTTCAATTTTTTTTTGGAAGAGATGGTGATGGTGGTTTTTAAATCAATTTATATTTTTGCAATAGTCAGAAACAAAGGAAAGCTTAGATATTAATTGAAACTGTCATTGCACTAGAAGTTAAGATTCATATCCAATTCAGAAATAAAAGTCACATCTCGTAAAATTAATTTCTTGTTGACTGCCAGAGAGAAATGACAGCAAAGGAGGGCACCAATAATCTACAGCTGCAATATAACTTATAATTAGCTTTCCCTCTCAGTAGATTTAAATTAATATTAGAAATCTCTCTGATTTGGGGGAAGGTAGAGAAACAGATGACTCACAGACTAACACTGATTAAAATCTAATCCTGCCAAAACCACAGTAAGCTATTGTAAACACCTATTAGCAATTAACTAAAAAAGATGTCTTCTTGGCTGTGTTGACACTGGCATGGCCTCCAAAGCATTAGCAGTTTGCATCTTAAAAGGACTCAGAGAAATCAACAAGCACCACCAAAACTTTGTGTAAACTAAGTTGCTCTACCTAACCAATTTAAATCACATAGGACCTAAATAAAAAGCAGAATGGATGACATGAAATAAGTGTTTTGTCCCCTCCATTCCAAAAAATCACACATGCTTTTCTACAGGTCTGTGAGGTAATGGAAAAATCCTGCATTGGCAGTGCAAATTTAAGCTACTCTGACCATTTAAAAACAAAATATCTTTGGAAAATGAGCCTGAACACAGAATAGAAGACTCAGTTGCGATAGTGCTTCAGAAATAAACCTCTCAAATGACCAGAAATCCTACTAAAAGCCCCACTAACAGACCTCAAAGCTTGCAACAGGTTGCACATTTGTCTGGGTGGGAACTCATCAGAGCGAAGGGATTGCATTTGTGGTCTTCATCTTGATAACATCATGAAAACCTTCTATGGAATTACAGGACCTGCGCTCAAAGTGGGGTTTTCAGAAGAATCTCTGAAAGCCTGTGTATACTTTCAGGGCCAAATCACTGTAGCATTTAGTGAAGATGCTACTCACGCTGAAAGGAGATTACTCCACCACCCTGAGAAGTGGTAGTAGTACTGACAGGAGAAGGCTGACATAGCACTGTCAACATGAAGACAGAGGGGGGTTGGGTTGCTATAACTGCATCGTTCATAGGTGTGGATTTTTCATACCCCTGAGCACCATAACTATACCAACATAAGTTGGTAGCACAGGCCAACACCTGGTTTACACTACAGACCTAAATCACTAAGAGGTGTGAAAAAAATCGTACCTCCTGAGTTATACTGACCTAACAACTCATGTAGAGAGTGCTTTGGTGACAGGAGAGCTTCTCTTATCGGCATAGGATTGTCTTCACTTAAGGGCTGCAGCTGCACTGATGCAGTTTGGCAGTGGAGAACTGCCCAAGCCTCTGTGACTCAGGAGCACAAAGTTTTGTTGAAAGCTCCTAAATCACTTAAGGTCAGATTATAAAAGGTATTTTATAGGACATAAATTGGCACGTGGAGGAATCTGCAGTACTGCCTTTCTCCTAGCTTCCACTGAAATGAGAGTGAGGCATCTAGGCACTTGTGAAAAGCCTTAGTGCCCATCTGCATATTTAGGCACCCCAGTAAGTAGCCAGATTGTAAGTATTACCCAGCACATTGTGGTTGTGTCAGATGCTAAGCTCTTTTGTGTGCATACTAGATCTTGGGTCGAATTTGTAATCTCCAGAATTGTCATGCTTTGTTTCTAAGTGAAATTAGCACAAATACAGAACTGATATGAAGTACCCAGAGTCTCTGTCATTGCTCTAGGTGACATGACAGTCACTTTGTTTAAAGAATTGATTTCTGCAGGTAAAATTATTTCAAAAGATCTAATTTTCCTGGTGCCCTCTGTTTCAATGAACAATAACCACCATTTAGTTGTCAAGTGTACCTACAATCAATTCTGTATCTCTTCCGCCTTTGGCTTTGCCTTAGGCTTAAACCTATTTCATCAGGTGACCAGACAGCATTTCAATTCCCACAATACAATAAAATAAAATAAAACCCCCACAACGTGTCTTTTTTTCCCTCTGGGATAGTGCAGACTCTTTGTTACATCTACTATTACAATATGCCTATCACAATCTTCTCTAACAAGCAGCCCAACGGTCAAATGTGTCCCTTGATCAATTCACTAGAGGTCCCTGGTGCTGCTGCAAGTAGACTATGTCTGAAAAAAAAATCCGTTTATTCTCTCTGCTTCACTGAAAAAATATGCTGTCACTGAGATTTCTCTTTTCTTCCTCTACTCTCAACAAGTCAGGTAAACAGAAGCAGCTATGGTTGGCATGGCACTGAAACCACTATGGATCTAGCATGCGTATGAGCCTATTCAAACAAAAACACATTGGTTTGCCAAACCACCTGGCTCTGAGTATAATCCAGGGACAAGGAAAGGAACCAGTCAGTCCACTTCAACAGCTACAAACTGGAAGGAAGCAAGGGCAAACATAAGACACTCCAGATTAGCAATTATTATTTATGATTCCCCCCCCCCCCATTAGATTTTAACAATCCCTATCATGGCTAACACCAAGGCAGTCTGATTGGTGGTAGCACTAGAGCAGATACACTGCCAGCTGTCTAACCACCATGTTATATAAACCTACTTCCGGCAAGCAGTTAAAATACTGGTGGTCTGTCCTGCTTTACGACCTGGCATATAGCAATAAGTAACAACTACACCTGGCCAAAGGTTCTTACGGGAAGGAGCCAGACTTACTATAGAAACTGCTGCAAAAGAGTATTCACAGCAACAGGGAAGGAGTTAATGCCACAGGCCAACACAGTTAAGTGCAAAGCTTACTCATGCTTGATTGCATGATTTCTATTTCATATGTTGTGATTTATTTTCAGTTCCCGGTGTGGATTTTAGTCACACAGCTCATATCAGCTTTGTGGTGCTGCCTTCTAAAGCTTGCTGATTTGGAGTTTGACCATAATCTACCTGCCTCCAGTGATGAAGACATGGCTGAGTAGTCTTGGGAGTGCCTTTGCCTCCCAAGGAGATACTTGGAATTCTCCAGTTCCCCTTGCTCCTGACTAATACATGACAATACCTACAAGCAATGAATGAGTAGACCCCTTAAAAAAGTGAGTAACATCAGAAAGTGACCTTTAATGGGGCTGAATAAAGACTGAGCTGTCCCTTATTCATGCATGGCTTCATCACTTTTATTTCTTCCATATCGTGCCCCCTTGTCATGATTTAGAGCAGACAATTTATAAATCCACATGGTACACAAACTGAAAAGCCCAATTCCTTATGCTATGTGATATCTGGCCCAGACACTTACTTTGATAACTCAAACTCCTATCGATACAGGAAGCTCCAGCCAGCGGTGCCTGGGCACTGGTATTGCTGCAACACTGCAAATCCCTGGTGTACACAGGTAAAGCCTTGAAACTGGGGTAAGGCAGTGATGATGCAATTCACAATTTATAATAGCAGCTTTGCCTATTTACTTAAGGGGTTTGCAACTGGTGCTGTGACTCGGATGGATGGCTTACAATGGATGCAACTGTGGCAAATAGCTATTGTAGATCATAGCTCTATTCACATAAGAAAGCTGGGGATTTGGCTTGCTTGATGCTGCAGTGACAGCAGCAGCACAGTGAAAAGCCATGTAGGACTGGCATTCCCCAAGGATATAGGGAGCACACAGGCAGCCACATGTAATAGAGTTAGTGCACTTTTTAGAGCGCAAGAAAGGGCATGAAGAACTGCAAAGGTATTCTAAAACTTTCTTTCTAAGGCCACGTCTCCAATTGCCACATTAGACATTGATCTTCTGGCATTCGGTTTAGTGGGTCTAGTAATACTGAGGGCAGCCCTAGTCGATACCAGCACTTCTACACCTCATGAGAAGTAAGGGAAGCCAATGAAAGCATTTGCTCCCACTGATCTCCCAGTGTGGAGATAGCACCAAGCTCAGCTTAATGTATGTCGATTCCAGCTATTCTATTTATGGAGCTGGAGTTGTGTACCTTAAGCCAACCTGCCAAGTTTAGTATAGAACTAGCCTCATTCCTACAGAAGCAATTCTCACCTTCTCTATATGTGGGACCTCCCACCTAGCCAGGACCTGCTTCCTATTTAATATTAAGGGAAGAGAATATCTGCAATTTGCAACTTCCAGGACAAGAACCCACATCGCTGGACAAATACAGGCAAAGCATTTGTAAGTGACCTCTTTCAATTCCATTAGTCTCTAAAATCCTGGGATTATGGAACAAGACCACATAGGTCAAGAACATGGAATATGTATCAAGAGAAAAAAATTGCAGGTTCCAGCAACAATTATGGCTCAGAAGTTGGGGGTGTTCTTAGACCAGCAATGGGCAATCGAGACTAGTGAGTAGGCCACATGAATGGCCCTCCTTCATGCATAATTGCTAGTGGTGGAAAACCTGTGGCCCACTGGGGTTCTACTTGAGACCCAAGAACCCTCTGTCTACACTCCTCCACATGCTTCTTGTGCTGTGGGGACACTGGAGCCCCATACTTTCTACTTCCCCCCTTCCTCCCTGCACTTTCAGAGAGCCATGAATCTGCTGATTCATGCTCTGTCCCTGTTCTGCTCCCTCCCTCCCAGAGCTTGAACAGTCATGAACAGCTGATTCACAATGCCCTAGTGCATGAGCGATGTACAGGGAAAGAGACAGAGAATGCATGTGCTGCAGGTGGAACCCCAGTGAGCCACATGCAGCCCTTGGGCCGCCGGTTGCCTATTACTGTTCAGGTCACTCAGACTGGTGCAACACTTCATGCTGAAGGCAAGCTACTGAGTGCCCTTACATCTAGGGTTGCCAGGTGTCCGGTTTTGACTGGGACAGTCCAGTATTTTCGCCTCCTGTCTGGTAAAAAAATTCAGAAAATACTTTCTGATTTTTTCCCGGCCAGGAGGCAAAAATCCCATATTGGGGTGCTTACCTGGTTCCGCAGGGGAGCTGTCTGGACTGGAGCAGGGAGACAAGATGGCGGACGGCCGCCGGCAGCCTGTTAAGGCCAAAAAGCCTCAAAAGCGTTCCTTTAAGGTTTATTTTTAGGTACTGTGTGGTAAGCAAAAGCCAGGCTGATTTTTACTTTTGTCCTTATGTACTGGTAAGAAAAATAAAACATCAGCTACAAACCTAAGGTATCTTAAAAAAAAAAAAAAAAAGTCAGTAACCAAGAGGTTAGTAACCTGTAACCTGACTGGGATTCCTTTGGTATTCCGTCAGCATCATGAAAAGCCATTTATGAATAGAAACTGCTCCATATAAATGAGAGAAAAAGCAGCATACTGTGTTTTAAAACAGTAAGTTACTGTGTTTCCCTCCACAGTAGAACACCTCTCTCATGCTAACTGAACTCCCTATAGACTGAGATTTCAACTCCAGACACGTGGCTAACACCACTAACACCTACCATGACAAATTATAACTACTGACTGACAATCACTTACAAATTACCAGAATCTATAGAAATAGGAAGTTATGGGCTCCAACACTCCATCTTTGACAGCTGCAGTGCTACCTGCAGTATAAACTACATCCTTGTATTCCTTTATTGACATCACACCACAGAGTTTGGTAGGTCAGGTTTGCTCTTATAGGCAGTTTTATCTTCTACTTGCTGCTTAGCATCCAACTCTCAGAGGGGTAGCTGTGTTAATCTGTAACTCTAAAAACAAAGGAGTAATCCTATGGGTTTTACCAATGAAAGTTCATGATACTATATATTTTTTGTTAGTCTTTTAAGGTGCCACAGAACTACGCATTTTTAAAGTCTCCAAGGCTCAGGAAGAGGCGAAAAGAGGAATAGAGAAAAATAAATGGAACTCGTGTTATCCTTCAGCATTCTCCTGCATGAGCTGTACAGCTGATGAAAGATGGAGCTCCTTAATCATTCATTCCCCTGCTCTGGAACCAAACTATTGAACCACCACTATGGAGAAAGCAGAGCCTGAGAAAAGGATTCAGTTAGGAAGATTTGCTAACCCTAGCTGCCTGACTGTCTGAGGCTCCCTCTTCGGGTGCTACCACCATTCTGGACTCAGCACCAAGCAGCTAACATTGACACTTTGCTGTGTTATCTGAACCATCTTTAATGAGCAAGAAACCAGGGAAAATATGATGCTACTAAAAGCCTGTGCACAGAAGGCAACTCTCAGGAGGTCATTTTTCAACATGGTGACTGAAGAACGAAGCAGGCAAACTCCCTTTAACAGGAGGGGTTTATATGCTCCATTCCTGGAAATTACCGCTTGAAATATTCTTCTTCGTGAGCTTTATTTTTATGACCAAATTAATTCCAAAGTCTGACACATTTAAAAATATGTCTGAAAAATCAATTTAGAACTTTAAAAGCAAAGAGGCTGTATTCATGGGATCATATCTTCAGGCTTATTTCATCCTGGTTACATGTTATGTACACATATGACTATCCCTCAGGAGTCCCTTCACCTGCAAGTCTGGAATAGCTTTAAGGCTTTAAAACTCCCTGGTGATTTTATTTTAGATTTTTAAAACTTCCTCTATTAAATAAAATTGCAGAGGAAATACCAGGGACTTCATATGTTGGCTGAAACAAATAAATAGCCTGCAGGCATCCCATCCTCATCACCCCCATAACTACAAGTACTTTGGCTTGATGGACCACAGAACAAGGAGTACTTATTTTATCTAAGAGATGTCTTCAAATCAAAGATATGCTTACTCAAGCTGTGCGTATTCTCAACAGTTCATGTAAACCCATTCATCGGTTGTCAGTCTGATTCCCTGAGGAATCAGTGCAGGAAGACAGGGGGAGGAGGTGTTTTGCAAGACAGCCTGAGCCTGCACTTTGTGAGGATAGTGCCACTGCAAGATGGAAAACAGCATCTTCTTTGATATATTTCCATAAGAAAACCCAATTAAATTGGATAAATGTCATTAAAAGGCTTTACATGAGACCTGGCAACCACCCTCGTTTCTGCTGTAACTCTCGAGGGAGGCTCTGAATCAGACATGCAAAACCTTCACATTTCTCAGTTTTGTGGAAATGAGGATCACCAGTTAGAAAGAAACAAGCACAGCTTGTTCTGCCTGCTTGGAACAACAACTGCAACAACTGTGTTTTAGAAAAAATATATATTTAATTCACTCTCAGCAGTGACTCATTTAGGATTGTATCTTTTTTATTTCCTGAAATCATATTAGACCAGGATAGATGGATCCGTTATCCCAGTGAACCATACGGTATAAAAACCTAGACAGATTATATTGTTCCCTTGACGTTGCTTATGTTTGTTTTGCAGACAAAAGAACCTGAGGTAGGCCTGAATTACGTCTACTTATGAATTAAAGAACCACACTTTGTTCTGAGGCTTTAGATATTATGTACAAAGCCAAAGAAGATATAAGAATAGAGTGGTTACAATTACCTGTCCCTAAAAAATTTCAACCCTGGTATATCAAAAATTCACTTAAAGTTCCCTAAATGAGATTGAGGGCCAGTGAATCAAGGTCCAAGTCTGTGATAGAATCATCCATCTACCCAGCCAGAACGAGGATGCAAGCTGAGGTGCAGCTCCTGCAAGTTAACTCCTCCAGCTTCCAGGTTGCAGTAGTGCTTGTTGTGTGTAGCATATCCGTCCTGAAAGAGCTTTGGGTGGTGGGTCTGCATAGTTCATGGACCAGCTGGCAGCATACAGTATCACTGGAGCTAGTGAAATCATGGTGGTCCTTTTGCAATAAGGGGGCAAGAAGTATTGAATGAGAAGAGACGGAAAGAGACCAACACAGATGTAATGGCTGCTTTTCCCTTTCTTTTATTTCAAAGTGCTACTTCTGACCCCTCTACCTTTCCCCATTCCCAAAGAAAATACAAATAAAAAAATATTTTGAAAAGCAAAGCAAAGTAAAAGGACTTTTGCATTTTTGACAATTAAATACAAGAGAGACAGAGACAAGCAGTTATAGCTTTCTGTAAATTACTTCATGTAATTAAATTCACTTCTCTAAATTACAAACCATTTAGCTGTTCTTTTAGAACAATGTAAGCAATGACCACCAACCACTTTTTTATGGCGCCTGATGCCATAAAAGTTGTTAGCGATGAAATTTCCTTTCTATCTCTTAATTTCAAATAAACCATTGTAATGAGACCCAATTACATCTACTTAGCAATCAACTACATATTCTGCTCCAAGACTGAAGCTATATTTAACCTGTCATGACCTATCTGTGGTCTCTGTTCATCAGCTAATGACTAGACAGAGGAGCTAAAGATGACCTGAAAAGCAGTTTGTGTCCTCTTTACCTATATACAGAAGGCTTCTCAAGTTGTTTTTCCAACAGTTCTATTACGGATTGATTTTTTACTTTGGACATATCAGGAATGCCAGTTAAAGTCTTCCTGGGTGTTGCCAGAGGCCTTGCTGGGAGTCCCAGGAGACAGATATTCTGAGGAAAAGATGCACACATGGGAGTATTGAAGCTATAATAAGCAAATCCTTTCAAGTGTGCAGCTCACCAGCACACCTGCAAGTGTGCAGCTCACCAGTCTGGAACTTCTCCAAGCTATTTAGATCCTTACACTCACCATTATGACACTGCTATGTGGGAACTATTTTTATTTTATGGATGAGGAAACAAACCTTGTGGATGAGATTCAGACCTTGCTTATGCTAGAAATAATTTTTAAACAGATGCCGCCACTGTTTGAGCTGCACCACAGGTAACACTGGGAGCATTCAGATAGACCAGATATTGGTGGCTGCTGATATCTTAACTCCCGTGCTTTCTTAAGCTACTCTAAGCAAGGTTTGATGCTTCATCCATGTTCAAATGACAGGGGTCAAGTGAAACGCTCTCTATGCTAGTGCTGATATTGCTGCTGAGGGGAGCAATGGTGGAGGGAGGGGAATCCAACACTGCAGGCACCACCTAACTGCCTGATCTGGATCCCTACAAAGTCACTAGTCACATCTTGAAACCAGAGTGGAGCTTCCGACAGTAAAATGGGGAATGGAATTCAAGTCTCCTGCTCCTCATTCTGTTTCTCAATTGCTAGGTAATCCTCCCTCTCGGTGTTCACCAGGCCAGATGCAGCACAGGGCCCAGAGGATGGGCAGGTGGCAGTTTAAAATTGGATTGGATATGGAGGCAGGGGCAATGTGCAGGAAAGCTCAAGAGGGCACCTACCCTCCCAAATGCCATGGGTGGGAAGCTCAAGGAGCCAGCTAGCAGCCAGTGGAGCCAGAGTCCCTAGGCATTGAGGGGGACTAGAAAGGCTGACTGCTCCAGGGGTCCGGCCCCCCTTATTCATTGGCAGTGGTAGGAGAAGCAAAGCAACATGATCACAGCTTGCTGTGCTCTCCTGGCACATCACTTGGGGGTGGGCACAGGACTACCCTGCTCTTACTGGTGGAAAGCAGAGTGATGTGGATGGTGAACAGAGTGAGCAAGGGTTGTGTTGCTCCACTTCTTCCACTGCTGCCAATGGGAGGCAACACACCCCTCTAGTCCCCAGGACAACATTGCTCGGGGAGGAGGTGGAGGAAGAGTCAGGGTGTGAATGGAACAAGGGCAGGGAGAGACAGGGCCTGAGGGTCAGGGGGGGTTGTCCAGCCCTTCCCTGGGTTGGGGGGGGGGAGTCACATGGCCGATAGCCCCTTCCATCTCTCCTCACTCTTTGCCTCTGTTTGGGAAGGATGCTTAGAACCCCCACTTCCCATAAGAAACCCTCTCAAACAACAGGTAATTCAAAACTCCTTCCAATTCATGCTTTAAATTTTATTCAAAAACATTCCAAATTTTAATATGTTCTAACCTCAGAGTCCTGGCTAAATGTTAACTCAGATAACTGTACTTCACCTCCTTAAATTTCCCTGATAGTTTCCAGTGGATATAACTCCCTGCCACATACACTCACACATTATTTGCCATGATATGTAGTGTTACAGAAATCCGTTACCATTTGTTGCATTCCACAGAAGAGGTGTCTGCATTTCAGTGATGGATAAAGTTGTCCCATCTCTCTATTCTGTAATTGCTTAAAGGTTTGCAATGCACTTAAAGATATATCAGAAAAGCAAAGCCTCTCTTTCCAATGTATAGCAGGATTATCCGCCACCAAGACTTCAAGAATCTTTAAAACCACTGGGTAAATTCTTTTAAAATAACAGCACTTTTTTATAATAGTCAGTTTTGAGTTGGAAAATAAACATACAGCATTTATTTACAATGAACGTTTTTCCCACTGCTACCACTGTGCTTGGCCCCAGCTTCCCTGCACTTTGATGCAGAAAACAGAATACAAAGTGCATAACTAGGACTTAAAGCAAATTTTTAAATTAGTTCCTAACAGTGCAAACAGATTGCTATTGACTGAAATGAGGCTGATTTTAGGCCTTGGATTAGCCAACCTAATGACTAAATAGAGTATTGCCCATTTTGGTACTTTGAGCGGTGCCTCCCCAGTGATTCCACAAACAGCTGTGAGCTCTTGATACTTGCAGATTACTCAGAGAGTAAGAGAAGACCATCTGTGTCTTCATAGTGTAGCAGCCCTCAGCCTGAACTAAGGACCACCAATAAAAATCCCACTGCGACAGGGTCCCTTTGCTCCACATCCTCATTAAGAGCTCTGAAGGCAATGGGACTGTTCACAAGTATACAGATTCGGTCTTTTGAGGTGTCGGGATCAGAGTATTCAGTACCTTGCAGGATCAATCCCTGAGTACTTTTTCCTCTTCTTGGCACAAACTTGGGGGAATCAAGGTTGCGTACTCAGTCTACAACCCTGGACATTTCCAGGCAGCTTAACCAAACCACAGCCTTTCTACTGCTAATAAGTGTCAAATTAATGGTGTAGTTCTTAAAGCAATCATATATACATATTACAACAGATGCTGCCAACTACCATTAAGCCCGACATTTATATACTTACAACAACAAAATGACCAAAAAGTGGATTCAGATTTTGAAGCTCTAATAGAAAAAGAAATATTTTCTTAAAAGAGACTTCCAGAATAGTTTTTCCATCTGTTTTGTTTTGAAGTGTTCTCGGAAAACAAACAACAGAATCTGCTAAATACAAAAGGTGAGGCCACCAAGAAACAAAGAATCAGATCTAATTTCACTATTCAACTATAGTGAAATGGGGGGAGGATCTTAATTTATCAGTAATACAGAAAGGAGGGATAGGAAATAAGGTCTAAGCATACTGTAAACAGAATTTTTGTCTGACCATTTTATCTGTTTGCGCATATTACCACCATGGAATAGAGACATGATGGCGATACAAAGAGTCTTTCACCTCTAGGTCTTCTGTTCAAATCTACCTCAGGTCAGCTGTGACTGGACGTATCTGATGGTAATTTAGTGTACTATTAATTAATGTGCATGTGATGCTAAACTGATAAGCACTACAAAAAGTCTATAGTAATTTAAACAAGTAAGTAAACAAAAATGCAAATGAAACTCATTTGGTGATTCCAGTCCAGAAAGAGCCCCTATGACAACCTGCATTAACTACCATGCTAGTTCTGCAATCTCATGTCACAGGCCAGATTATAACTGGGACATGGAGATTAATTCCACATCCCTCTCCCCAACCCAAAAAATAGAGTTTATCACACTCATGGTTCAGCATCAGGAAGCCTACACTCTCATATGCCATACATCATCTAGTTCATGAACATAGGGATTTCAGCTTCCTAGAAGGTCCCAGCCCAGCACGGCTCCTAAGCACTACATACACACAAAAGATATTTAATGAAAACTCTTTCATCAGCCTCTTGTGATGTCTTGGATAGCAGGAGTAAAAGGGAAGGAAGAGGTGAAAAATGGTAATCTCCATGCTGAATGGCTGCTTGCTGTACAGTATCCCATTGCCACTACAGCAGCACATAACAAACATTCAATACAACATGCTTCTTCTGACTTGCCTGCCCACAGATCTTGGGGCTAGCTAATTTTTAACAGCGCCAACTCTTTTCTGCTAACTTTGTTTTTGGCAGTGTGATGCAATAGCACAAAAGATCAGCACAACTCTGGCTGCATACACAGTGCCACTGGGTCACAGTGCTTGGCACAACAGCAGCTGTATTAACAGCACTTAGTTCTGGGCACCTCATTTCCAGAAAGAAAATAGCAAGCTGGAAGGATTTCAGCAGAAAAAGAAAGCAACAAAGACAATCACAAGGGTGGACAGAGAGATTTAGAAGGAAAAGTAAAAAGAGAAATATACACAGTATGGCAAAGGGACAATTAAGGGGATAACAGAAAAAATGCCTGAGGGGTGAAATGGCCAAGGGGGGGGGGGGGATTCCTTTATCCTTCTTATGGACTGGACCATCTGTATCCAGCTTTTGGAGAACGAAGTGTTGCTGTGAGAGGGTTCTAGCCCTGTCAAAAGTTTGCATTGCTTCAGATATCCCTGTGTGATTCCCAAAGACTTCACCATCACCATTGAGAAAGCAACAATTCTGACACAGCTGCCTTAAACCAACATGTTGATGCATCATCCCTGTTCCAAATACAGTAGCAAAAAAATTTCTAGGGAAGGGAAGAGAAAGAAAGAAAGAAAGACAGAAGAACAGAAAAAAAACCCAGAGCCATGTAAATCTTTGGCTAATTATCCTTGTGTCATACAAAATGCCCACAATGACCTGTTTTTTCTCTATATAGTTACTACAAGCTTTAAAAGTTTAAACCACTTTCCACAGTAGTTTGGAAAAGACAGATCATCTCTACCAGCCCCCCTTCTCCATATTCCAAAGGGAAACAAGAACAAAATCAGAGGTAAATAAGAATTCGGATGTTTTCTCTGTTGAAAAGAGAGTGAAGGATTAATTTAATTTCCTAAACAAACCTGGCACTCAAATCAGCTTACCATCTTGCACATCTCTACAAGGATAAGCAGAGCACCTTAATTCTAATGCCCAATTTGACTTATTAAAGGAGGCTTTACAGAAAAGATGACAATTCAATAGCTTAGAACAGAGAAAGATTGAGAGAGAACAGGAGGCTTTGAGTAGACCAGCAGCGTCTTAAATAAAAACATATGTCAATACAATTAGTGTTAGTCATAGTAAATTTACCAAATTAGGGAAGACCGCAGAATGGATCCTAAGATCCTAACCATGCCAAAAATGTAAGAAAATTTAGATCAAATGCAATATTTCTAGAATGGACTTGAAATATAACAGCCCTAAACTTGGAGGATATTAGACCTGCGTTTGAATTTCATGGCTATAAAAATGCACAGAAAAAGAAAGCAGGGTTATAAAAAAAAGCATAATTGAATGTAAATTTCAAAAGGCTTGTGCTAAGGGAGAAATAGTTTTACTTGTTACACCTGAAAGCACAGTTAATCTAACCAAGTCATTATTCATTAACACACAGGAAGAATACAGATGATATCTACAATAAGCACTTATCTCTCTAGCCTTAAACAGATTTTGAACATGTTCCAAAGTTATCATAAACACTTTGCTTCTAGGATTCATTCAGAATGCTGTATGTAAAATTTGAGCCAAGTGACTTATTTATGATTGTTCAAATTAGTCACATAGTATTGTTTTGGTTCCTCACCTGGGTGGGTATGCAGTCCTGTCCAGGGAAACTGCTCCACATGTGTGATTAAGCTTCATTTTCCACAGATACCTGCATTTTGCACTTGAAATCTGCTTTCTGTGAATATTTGTGCCAGTAAAACACTTTGTTCAGATGTTTGTAGAAAATGAGTGGAAAAGGTGTGTAATTACAGCCAAAGCTAGTTCTCTTTTACTCATCTTTTTCAGTCTAACAATATTACTGCTGCAGAGATGTTTCTGCTGAACATTCATTTGGGTGGAAGCTTAGAAAATGTTCACTCATTTTCTAATCCCCCAAGTAAGCATGCTCCAGCGGGCCAGGGGAAGGTAGGAGTAGCACGCAGCCCAAGGCTTCCTCTCCCATGCTCAGGGAGGCTGGAGATGATTTTCCCGCTTACTTGGAGAATCATGAGGGGTGCATTCACACCCTTACAGTTCACATTTACAAAAAAAAAGCACCTCCCACAGAAATTCCTGTATACGGGCCTGAATAAATAAACAATGACCCAAGAAAAGATGGAGGAATATGGAAGACGCTATTGTTTAATATCAGTGGAAACAGTAGCGTCAGTCAGCAGAAAATGCAGGTAACTTCTGATAGGTCTTCATTATTCACATTATATTAAGAGAAATTAAATATTGGAATAAATTCAGACAGTAGGACGCACTCAAACTGGAATTTGGCCAGGACACAAGGGTCTATTTCCCTTGGGGTTTCTCAGAAAGTACCATAATATCCTTAGGGACCACAAATAACAGAAATCTTGGTTTTACACTTCATTTAAATTAAAAGATGGTAACTCCATTCTCCAGCACACCATGCTGAGGCATTGGTTCACTACTGACTCAGAGGGATGAGTGATAATAGCCTCAGTCCCTGAAGCATTTTGGATAAATGCCTAATAGATTTCAGGTATAAGTAAACTTACCTTAAAAGCAATGAACTGACAGCTTTTTAGCCTAGGTTTCAAAGAACATTCTGGTTATGCAGTTTTAACCAATGAGTGAACATTTTCTAAGCTTCCACCCAAATGAATGTTCAGCAGAAACATCTCTGCAGCAGTAATATTGTTAGACTGAAAAAGACGAGTAAAAGAGAACTAGCTTTGGCTGTACATAAGAACATAAGAATATAAGAATGGCCGTACTGGGTCAGACCAAAGGTCCATCTAGCCCAGTAGCCTGTCTACTGACAGTGGCCAGCACCAGGTGCCCCAGAGGGGGTGGACCAAAGACAATGATCAAGCAATTTGTCTCCTGCCATCCTTCTCCAGCCTCTGACAAACAGAGGCCAGGGACACCATATCTATCCCCTGGCTAATAGCCTTTTATGGACCTACCCTCCATGAAATTATCTAGCTTCTCTTTAAACTCTGTTATAGTCCTAGCCTTCACAGCCTCCTCTGGCAAGGAGTTCCAAAGGTTGACTATGCGCTGTGTGAAAAAGAACTTTCGCTTATTAGTTTTAAACCTGCTACCCATTAATTTCATTTGGTGTCCTCTAGTTCTTCTATTATGGGAACTAATAAATAACTTTTCTTTATTGGCCCTCTCCACACCACTCATGATTTTATATGCCTCTATCATATCCCCCCTTAGTCTCCTCTTTTCTAAACTGAAAAGTCCCAGTCGCTTTAACCTCTCTTCATATGGGACCCGTTCCAAACCCCTAATCATTTTAGTTGCCCTCTTCTGAACCCTTTCTAAGGCCAAAATATCTTTTTTGAGGTGAGGAGACCACATCTGTACACAGTATTCAAGATGTGGGCATACCATAGTTTTATACAGGGGCAGTAAGATATTCTATGTCTTATTTTCTATCCGTTTCTTAATAATTCATTACATCCTATTTGCCTTTTTCACCGCTGCTGCACACTGTGTGGAAGTTTTCAGAGAACTATCCACGATGACTCCAAGATATCTTTCCTGATTTGTCGCAGCCAAATTAGTCCCCATCATACTGTACGTATAGTTGGGGTTATTTTTTCCAACGTGCATAACTTTACACTTATCCATATTAAATTTCATTTGCCATTTTGTTGCCCAATCACTCAGTTTGGTGAGATCTTTTTGAAGTTCTTTACAGTCTGCTTCTGTCTTGACTATCTTAAACAGTTTAGTATCATCCGCAAACTTTACCACCTCACTGCTTACCCCTTTCTCCAGATCATTTATGAATAAGTTGAATAGGATTGGTCCTAGGACTGACCTTTGGGGGCACCACTAGTTACCCCTCTCCATTCTGAAAATTTACCATTTATTCCTACCCTTTGTTTCCTGTCTTTTAACCAGTTCTCAATTCATGAAAGGATCTTCCCTCTTATCCCATGACAATGTAATTTACACAAGAGCCTTTGGTGAGGGACTTTGTCAAAGGCTTTCTGAAAATCTAAGTATACTATTACACACCTTTTCCACTCATTTTCTATAAACATCTGAACAAAGTGTTTTACTGACACAAATATTCACAGAAAGCAGATTTCAAGTGCAAAATGCACGTATCTGTGGAAAATGAAGTTTAATCACACATGTGGAGCAGTTTCCCTGGACAGGACCGCATACCCACCCAGGTGAGGAACCAAACAATACTATGTGACTAATTTGAACAGTCATAAATAAGTCACTTGGCTCAAATTTTACATACAGCATTCTGAATGAATCCTAGAAGCAAAGTGTTTATGATAACTTTGGAACGTGTTCAAAATTTTTTAAAAGATCCTCACCAATTTCACTGGAGGAAATTGATTTGCAATCAAAATGTCCACAAGCAGAAAAAATGAAGCTAGATTTGACAGACAAGTCATTTGTTGTGAGTTATCCTCAATAACAATCCATTTTTATTATCAAAAGACAAACAAAAAAGATGTCATTTTTAATAAGGAGAGTAATTAACCATCAGAAGTGATTTGGAAGGTAAACTCTCTGTCACTAAGGTCATGTCTATACTTGCATATGTCAGCAAACCTTCTGTCACTCAGTGATATGAAAAAACCCCCACCATCCCTGGGTGACAAATTTTCCTGGCGTAAGTGCTCGTGTGTCTTTCTGCGACAGCTGCTCACTGAACTCTCTCAAAGGACAGTACAGCTACATGAGCTGTACCAATATAACTGTGCCACTGTAAGCATGTAATTGTAGACATGCGTCTATCTTAATATTTGGTGCAGTGTCTTTCTGAAAGATATGCTTAAGTTCAACCACAAGTTATTAGAATCAATACAGAAATCATCAGATATCATTCCGTGGCATTCATAATACAAGAGAACAGATTTCATTACCATAATGATCCTTTCTGGGTTGAAAAAAATCTACAGTTCAATTAAAAATACTTACAATGACTACAGAATCTAAACTTCTGTTGCCATCTGAGACACATAAGAAATCCCTACCCACAGAAGAAAAGGCTTGTTTGTTTATTTAAATAAGCTCCTTTTTCTGGAGTATTATGTAGTGTTCCAAATCCTTTTTATCGCACATTTACTTCTTAGCTTTCCACCTGGCAAAATATAACAGGTAGTTCACAAGTGTTTGCTCTTAAATCAGTGGTTCTCAAAACTTTTGGCCCATGGACCACCTGGTTCAATGCAAACCTTTCCTTGCTAAGGAAACTCACCATTAAATATATAATTACACCCGAACCATTTTGCTACTGCTGCAACTAGGAAAAACAGTTTGATTTAAATTATTAAACTGAGTAAGCATTTTAACTTTCTCATATTAGCTTATCAATATTAATTTATCTCCAGTGGGAAGGGGGTAGATTTAGAAGATAAAATAAAAAAAGAACAAGTTAAAAATTACTTAGAAAAGTTAGATGTTTGCAAGTCACCAGGGCCTGATGAAATGCATCCTAGAACAAGGAGCTGATAGAGGAGGTATCTGAACCTTTAGTTATCATCTTTGGAAAATCATGGAAGACAGGAGACTGGAAAAGAGCAAATATAGTGCCCATCTATAAAAAAGGGAAATAAGAACAACCCAGGAAACTACAGACCAGTCAGTTTAACATCTGTGCCAGAAAACATAATGGAGCAAGTAATTAAGAAAATCGTCTGCAAACATTTGGAAGATAGTAAGGTGATAGGTAAAAGCCAGCATGGATCTGTAAAGAACAAATCATGTCAAACCAATCTGATAACTTTCTTTTATAGGATATCGAGTCTTGTGGATAAAGGAGAAGCAGTGGATGTGGTATACCTAGACTTTAGTAAGGCATTTTATACGGTCTCGCATGATATTCTTATCAATAAACTAGGCAAATACAACTTAGATGGGGCTACCATAAGGTGGGTGCATAACTGGCTGGATAACCATTCTCAGAGAGTAGTTATCAACGGTTCACAATCCTGCAGGAAAGGTATAACAAGTGGGATTCCGCAGGGGTCTGTTTGGGACCAGTTCTGTTCAATATCTTCATCAACTATTTAGATATCGGCATAGAGAGTATGCTTATTAAGTCTGCAGATGATACCAAGCTGGGAGGGGTTGCAACTGCTTTGGAGGACATGGTCATAATTCAAAATGATCTGGACAAATTGGAGAAATGGTCTGAGGTAAACTGGATGAAGTTTAAAAAAGACAAATGCAAAGTGCTCCACTTAGGAAGGAACAATCAGTTTCACACATACAGAATGGGAAGCAACTGTCTAGGAAGGAGTACGGCAGAAAGGGATCTAGGGCTTATAGTAGACCACAAGCTAAATATGAGTCAACAGTGTGACGCTGTTGCAAAAAAAGCAAACATGATTCTAGGATGTATTAACAGGTGTGTTGTGAGCAAGACACGAGAAATCATTCTTCCGCTCTACTCTGCACTGATTAGGCCTCAGTTGGAGTATTGTGTCCAGTTCTGGGCACCACATTTCAAGAAAGATGTGGAGAAATTGGAGAAGGTCCAGAGAAGAGCAACAAGAATGATTAAAGGTCTAGAGAACATGATCTGTGAAGGAAGACTGAAAGAATTAGGCTTGTTTAGTTTGGAAAATAGAAGATTGAGAGGGGACATGATAGCGGTTTTCAGGTACCTAAAAGGGTGTCACAAGGAGGAGGGAGAAAAATTGTTCTTCCCAGTCTCTGAGGATAGAACAAGAAGCAATGGGTTTAAACTGCAGCAAGGGAGGTTTAGGTTGGACATTTGGAAAAAGTTCCTAACTGTCAGGGTGGTTAAACACTGGAATAAATTGCCTAGGGAGGCTCTGGAATCTCCATCTCTGGAGTTATTTAAGAGTAGGTTAGACAAATGTCTATCAGGGATGTCTAGACCAGTGTTTCCCAATTTTATTTGGCCACTGAACCCTTTTAAACTTGAAAGAATTTGCTGAACCCTTAATAACAGTCTAATATTTGGAGCTGAAAAAGCTGACCACAAATAAGTAAGGATAATAATAAACAAATGCTAAACAAGGTCATGAGATCAACATTTAGTTTAATTGCACATATTTAAAAACAAAAATCTCACATTATTTTTTTTAATCATAAAATGTTATTGTAATGAAATTTTCTGGCGAACCCTTATTTTCACTTTGCGGAACCCCAGGGCTCCACGGAACACCACTTGGGAAACGCTGGTCTAGACAGTACTGGGTCCTGCCATGAGGGCAGGGGACTAGACTCGATGACTTCTTGAAGTCCCTTCCAGTCCTAGTATTCTATGATTCCTTTACTTTAGAGCAATTTTCTGCAAAGGAAAATTGTACCGACCCTCACATCCTCTCTCTCCTCCAGCCTCATTCCCCTCAGCCCCATGATCCCCGCCCCAGCACCTCATTCCTCTCAGTGCAATCCCTGCCCTCTCCCATCCTGTTCCCACATCCCCTATCATCCCCCTCGTTCCCCCACAACCCTGTTCCCCAGGGCAGCAGCACTGGGACTCACAGCCCCCTGGGACTCTCAGCCCCCCAAGAGTAGTGCTGATGCAAGCCACATCCCTGCTGGGCGCAGCCCTTTCCCCTGGGCTCGCCCCTCAGCCACAGGCTTCATCTCTGGGCTGGGGCAGACAGAGCCTGGGTCTGTCCAGTGTTGGCTCCAGCTTGGCCAGGCACAGCGGAGCAGTTGAGAAGGGTCTCCCTGCCTCAGCACATACCCTTGCAGGGAGCAGCACAGTGCTGCCTGGGCCCCAGAACCCCATGGAGGCAGCAGCAGCGTGTGACTGGCAACCTTGCTCTGATCTACAGAGCAGCCTCTGCTCTGCCCCCACCCAGATTAGGGGGAAGAGTCGGGGGGGAGGGAGGTTAACCCCTCAGTTCCTGGAAGCTGCATACCCATGATGGGCAGAAGCAGCCCCAGGAACATGGAGCCCAAGGCAGGGTCATGCTACCTGCTCCGCTTGCCAGGCCACCCCAGCCCCTATGCCATGCCATGCCCACCCCAGTACCCTCCGAGCAGGAAGCCAGAACTGGTGGGGAGGAAGGGACTGTGCTTGAGCTGCAGACCACCTGGGAGGTGGCCACAGACCACTAGTGATCCATGGACCGCACTTTGAGAACCACTGTCCTCAGGGCTGGCCCGAGCCCTTTTGGCGCCCTGGGCCTGGGCGCGCGGCGCTGCCCCCAGGCGCACGGCGCATGCGTGGGCCCGCCCGTGAGGCATGGGCCCACCCCCCGCTCAGGGTGCGCGGGTCTGCCCCCAGAGAGCACGGCGCATGCACGGGCCCGCCACAGCCTCTGGCGCGCAGCCCGGGGCCCGCCCCCGGGGCGCACGGTGGATGCACTGGCAGCGTTGCTGGCGCGTGCGCCGGGCTGTGCAGGGCCCCGCGGCTGTGGGGGGAAGGGCGCTGCTGGCCGGCGCCGCGGGGCCGGGGCTGCGGGAGCCGGGCGCATGGCGCCTGATAGCAGCTGTAAGAGACGCCGCACGCCCCTTACAGCTGCCATCAGGTGCCCCCCATCGGTTGGCGCCCTGGGCAGCTGCCCGGCTCGCCCATGCCTCCGTCTGGCCCTGACTGTCCTAGATATTCCTTGTTGTACCATGCGTATTTCAAGCCACTGACAAAACTCATCTGAGGAAATGGGTTTTACCCATGAAAGCTCATGATACTATATTGTTAGTCTCTAAAGTGCTAAAGGTTTGCTCGTCATTTTATTAAGTTGCAATAAGTGATAAATGACCTGCCAGCCCCTTCTGTGTTTCTTTTACTCCTGGAGGAATTCTGTTTCAAAAAATTAAAAAATTCTGTATTATAAAATTAAAATTCTATGCACAATATTTTAAAATTATGTAAAATTCTGCATCACCCTCCCATCTAATAGTAATGTAACTAGTATTCACCCTTTATTTCTAGTTATTAGTCAACAAATATATGTAGTCATATACTCAGTGTTATCTCACAGGCAACTGAAGAGCAAGTGAGGGCTGAGGATTCAAACTCATAATTTGTACTGACTACTGATCATCCCCAGAAAGGTCAGTAGTAAACAGTTCATAGACTATATTTTATTAGGAAATTTTTTCAGTCCAAAAATTTGACCAGTTCTAATCACATTTATAAAGCCCTACTGTCCTTTATACCACTCTGGCAATGTAAAGAAGCCTTAACATTTTTACATTTTTTTTATACTCCAAGAGGAATTCACTAAGAACGATGGGAACAATTCGCTAATCTGGCAGGCTGTTACATTCTGGTCTGCCTGAGTGGACAGAGCCTGCCCCACACCTACCTCCTTAGAAACACCCCAACGCCCTATCCCTCCACACAAAGCATGCTGCAAGCACAGAATATCCCTCTCTCTCTAACACAAGCATGCCTGCCCAGTTCCCCTGCCTCTCCCGCCCTGGCAGTGATTTTACATCCCTATCAGTTGCTTTGGGCACCCAAACCAACCTTCTGCTCTGCTGAGGAGAAATTCATGTCTGGCTATCCTTTTTACTTCTCTAGATGAAGTAATTTTTCTGCGGGGAAGCAAAGAAATCTGCAAAGGCCATGAATTCGGTACGTTTGCAGTGATACAGAATAGTCTCAGGAGTACTCTCTTCACCTCTAAACACACACAGTGGTTCAGACAAGAGCTTTTGAGGCTATCTTCTTCATGTTTGTGGCATTCAGGGTGACAATCACAGCTAAATCACCACTACCAGACTGTATTAATTCATTGCCTGGTTTCAAATGCATAAGTGAACTATAAGTGGCACAGGAAAGGAGGGACCAACCCTTTCTTCTGTCTCTATTTCCATTTCTTAAATCCTCTAGTACTCCCCTCAGTCTTAATTCACTGTCTGGCAGGCTGCAGAAGGACTTGATTCATGATGTGTACGCTGGTGTCACATTTGCCAACTCTCCTCGAATATACATGAACAACCTTGCATTCCCTAGTTTTAGGCACCAGGAAAGATGGCTGAGTTGGATCACAGCTTAATATTCATACTGTGTATGTGTGTGTCACTTCCTGTGTGATTCTGCAGCAGATGTAGCATTACAGGGTAGTTTGCTCCTTTCTAAACAAATTGCCTCTCTGTGCACCTGTTTTTTAGTTTTAACAAGTGGAATTTCCTGCCACCTGTGTCTACTCACTTGACTAGATTCCATGTAGGAGATATTACAGCACTTGGTACAATTAGCCAGGAGATTTTTAAATGGACATTTAAACAACTTCCACTCAGCAGAAATAAGACAAAAGCCTAATTAGGTCACAGTCACTTCAGAGGAGATAGAATTCACCTACCTGTTTGGTTATCTTCAAGGGGTGTTTCTTCTTCACCCTCTCTTTGCCTCTTTCAGTCTCCCTTTCAGAGCTCCCAGCATCATTATTATGGCCATTTTCACTAGGCTCAGCAGACACACAGTTTTCAGATTCTCGGGGTTTCTTTCCTGGATGCCTCTCCCATTTCTCCTTTCGCTCCTGAGGCTTTAATGACATGTCCTTCTGTGGAGAGGAAAAAAAATAAAGAGCAAAACCTTTAAGTTCTCCCAGTAAGCACTAGAATGTATTACATGTCTGTACAGCATCTAGCAGAAAGGTCCACCTGCCATTAGGTTCTAAAGCAATTTAAATGTTCAATAAAAAATAAAATAGGTCTTTTTTTCTAAGAGAGAAGCTGAAAATGAGCAATATAGTAGTAGGCAATACAAACAAAAATTAGGTCTGAATGGGACGAATTTTCTCCAGGCTTTGTGGGTAACAACTTCAGAGAACTAGTCATGACAACAAGTTCATGTCTGACTAATACAAAAGCCACATTTCACTCATGAGCATCCAAACACCAAAACATCTCAGAAGCAAGCTCTGTAAGGTTTTCTCCCCATTAATGGTTATGTATCATACCTAGTGACATAGTAACTTGTGAGCTGAATAAGACATAGGGATTATGATTCAGAAAAGCATCCCTGCTGGGCAAAGAACTTTACTAAATATATATGCACTTTCCTGAACAGGGATGCTTAAGTCAAAGATATTTAAACATGTGGTTCTAGTTAAAGTTTGTAAGTGCCCTTCTGAATCAGGGCCAGAATGCATACCTGGAAGGTAAAATATTGAAGCCATTGGTGGAGTGTGTAATAAAACAAAGTCAATACAGATATAGAGAGCAGAGAAAAAGATACATTACTGTATGTTTGTGAAGAACATAATTTAGTGAAGTTAAAGAAAAAGGTACTTTATTACATTCTTTGAAGTTGACTATTGGAAAAACTACGCAAAGCACACGTGGAAAAATAGACTGCAATGAACTGGCTATTATAAGAAACAACATACAAAAATATTCAATAGTTGTGGTCAGAATTCCTGTAAGGTGTGCGCTTGCGTGGGTGTACACCAAGAATTTCATTCCTACCCACCCACCCCCTCCGCAGAGCTGCACAACTGTGGCCTCAGCTGCCTCTGGGGGCGGGGCAGCATAGCGGGTGACTGCCCACCCCAGGAGCAGCTGGGCAATCACCACGCAGCCTGCATGGCTGCAGCTGCCTACTGTGTGTCCCTGCACCTGGGAGCAGCAGGGGCTGCCTCTGTGACAGCTGTTGGGGCCAGGACCACGGTACTAAAAATAGCACCGCAGCCCCAGCGCGAGTCCCGGTACATGCGGCATGCTGCTCCGTGTGCTGGGACTGGAGCCAGGCCAGGTGCAGTTGCTCCTGGGCTGCGGCTGCAGTACTAAAAATAGCACTGCGGCTCTGGCTCCAGCCCCAACACATAGGGCAGCTATCTGCCATGCTGCCCTGCCTGGCAGGTGCAAGTGTCAGGAAGGCAGAAGATAAGGGAAGGGGCAGGAGGAGAACTAAGGGGAAGAGGGGATGAAGAGCGGAAGGGACTTGTGCTGAGGGGAGAGGAAGGGGCCAGGGCAGGAGAAGAAAGGGGAAGGCACCAAAGGGCAGGGTGAAGGAAAGACAAATGCCAAGGGGCCAAGAGGAGACAATGAGGGGAAAGGGCAGGAGGAGCGGGGGTGGGAGGGAATGGGAAGGTGTCTGTGGGTGTGCGGGAGGGGAAGGGGCAGGGTGATGCAGGGAGAAAATGGAGGGGCAATGTGAAGGAAGAGGAGGGGGAGGAGTGGGTGACAGGAGAAGAGGGATTGAAAGGAGGGATGAGCATGGAATAAGTCATGTGTCATGTGAGGGTGCAGAGGGGCATGAAGAGAACTGGGGCAGAGGGTGGTGAGGGGGTGGGCACCAGGGAGGAAGAGGGCAAGGTGGCAGGTGTTGGGAGGGCAGGGGCAGTGAGGAAAGGGAGAGGCACCAGGAGGGTGCAGGGGGTAAGGTTAGGTGCAGGTGCCAGGGGGATTGTGGGGATGAAGCAGAAGGGCAGACATGGGGAGGGGAGGGGAAGAGAGGGGAAGGATGGGCACCAGAGGGCAGAGAGAGGCAGGGCAGGTGGGTAGAGGGAGGTGTTAGCAGAGGGGATGGGGAGAGGGGCTAGAAGAAGGGTGGACACGGGGGGAGGAAGGGCAGGAGCAGGGGTCAGAGAGGTTGGGGACATGGGGCAAATCCCAGGAGGTCTGAGGGGAGTGAGAAAGGCAGGAGCCAGGACAGCAGAGGAGGATGAGGGGTGGGGAGCAGCAGCAGGCTCGAAGGGAGCAGATGGGGCGAAGGAAGGATGGGAGACACAGCAGCAGAAGGGAAAAGGGAGAGGTTTATAACTTGGGTACCACAGTGGCACACATCTGAACAAGCACTGTGACCTCAATATTGGTGCACAAGACAAAACTCACTCAGCTCATGGATGGAAAATCTTAGAGGGAACACTAATTGTGGTTATGTAATTCTAAATAGTTAGATTTAGATTTTTGCCATGCCTTTTATTATACCATCCAAGTGCCAAAACTAACCCTTTCAAATGCTTTGCAGACTCACTGTCCCTATACATTTTTCACATGAACTAACGGAATCAGATTAAAAGATGCATTAAAATCTCTACTAATTATTCCTAAATTTATCAAATTCTGAGAGATAAACTTTTATTTTTTAAATCTGCAGGCCACTTCCTCTGACTCAGTCACAATCACTTCATCAACATTCATGTCCCGTGTGAAGAGAGCTCACAACAGCACCTATTCATTTTGGCCTACACTTATCTTCAATGTGCAAAAGTTACATTACCTTCCTATACCTTGAAACTCAAAGCACCCTACCAAAAGATGAGCTGAGAATGGGGAGAAAATTCCCTGGTTCCTGCTCTATGCTGTTTTTCCTCTTACTTTGCAAATTGGGTTTCTAAGTATGCACCCTGCTGTTTCCATTTCAAATCATTCACCATTTATAGTTTTCTTTCCTTCTGAGGTTAAATGATGCACTGACATTCTAGTGAGATGCATAAACATATGAGTTTGTATCTGGTTCATAACAATAACAAGTGTGGGGGAGGGCAGGAGGACAACTAATTTTCCATACACAACTATGTCAACACTCAATGGTTACACACACAGGCAAGTCACTGTATAGTTTAGAACAGGATTGTTTAAGGCAGCGGTTCCCAACCGCCAGTCCGCAGACTAGTGGCGGGCCATGAACCACTGGCTGCCAGGACACAGTGGCTCTGGGGAGCGGGACTGGAGTCCACGGCCCAGCACCTCCCACCATGGCTGTGAGGAGAGACACGTCCTGCCCTGCCTCTCAGCCAACCAGCGCTGAGCAGGATCTCCTCCCAGATGCGGAAGAGAGGTTCATTACACGGCAGGAGGGCTGCGTAAAGCCTGGCATGGCAGCCTTAGAGAAGCTGCGACCCGGGCAGCAGCGCTTTAGCTGGCAGCTGGGAGGCAGTGCAGGGCTATGTGAGGGGGGCAGGGCAGGCCCTGGGGCCTCTAGGGACAAGGCTAGTGCTGGGGAACTGTAGGGGTGGGGGGCTCTAAAAGGTAGGGGGCTGGCACTGAGGGTTCTGGGGGTGAAGCTAATACTTGTGGACTCTGGGGACGGGGCTAATACTGGGGAGCTCTAAGGGGTGGGGGCTGACACTGGGGCATCTGGGCTGGGGAGCTGGTATGGGGGGCTCTGGGGGAGGAGCTAGTAGTGGCAGGCTATGGGAGCAGGGCTGGCACTGGGGTTAGCTCTGGGGGGACTGGGTGCTGTGGGGCTCTGGAAACAGGAGGCTAGCACGGGGAGGTCTGGTGGTGGTGGGGCTCTAAAGGGCACGGGGCTGGCAAAAAGGCATTTGGGTTGGGGGCTGGTACTGGAGTTCTCTGAGGGGAAGCTGGCACGGGGGGTTAGGTGCAGGGGACTTTGGGGTCAGTGGCTGGCACTGGATGGTAGTGGAGGGGTGGGGGGCTCTTGGAGTTAGGGCTGGCACTGGAAGGTCAGAGTTGCCGCCCACCATGTGGCAACTGCCAGAGCTGAAGCTGGCTGTTCGTGGTGGCTCTGGGGGCCAAGTCTTTTGGCAGATTGGTAACATTTTATATGTACAATTGCATATTCGTTGTTTGCATAATGATATGCAAATATGAAAATAAAATATTATTAGTCTGCCAAAGATTTGTGAACTGGTTTGCCGGTCCATGGTATAAAAAAAGTTGGGAACCATTGGTTTAAGCGGCTAGCAGCATCTCCTCAACGCATACACACATATGCAACCCCACTAAGGAGCAAGTATAAAAAAAAATCAGCAATGTCCCCTAGACATGCAGGGCAAAAATAGACTATGCTGTTGACTGCTAAACCTGTAAGTATGGAGAGAGCACCAGGAAAATGGTGGTTCTCTGTAAATGCTAAAATTAAAACTTCAACTCAGGATTTCAGTTTCAATCTCTCTCTCTAAAGCAACTGTTTGTAGTGCCCCTTATAGAAGGTCACACCCTCCTACTTGCTGGGATGTTTTTAAGACAAATTGACTGTTTAAGTTCTGATAACTAATCAGAAAGTAATGTAACTTGAACTTTCATTGCCCTGCTAATCACCTGATGCTCAAATAGCCATGTAAAATATTAGAAATAAAAGCCACTGGAAACTTGTCTGGTTCAGCTTTTCATACGAATGTATGGGGAGATTTTCTAAGGCACTTATGGAAAAATTAGTACCTTTGAAATATTCCCCAAAATGTTCAGTTTGTATTCACTGATAAATTCTATTAGTTTTACAAAACTTACCCATATACTCAGACTGGTGAAAGGTTTCATGTGAAACTCACTGCTTGGAAATTCATAATTTTGTTCTGAGTGAAAGCGAAATTAATTCAGGGAATGCCATCACCACTGGATCAAAGCCAAAAAATATAATACATTTGCTTCTAGTACCCCTAACCCCAAAGTACTTTAGAAAAGTTAATAAATTAATATGCACAGCACAGTGTGAGTTAGGTTTTTATGTGTATTTTCCTCATAAGATAACTGATTCATAGAGGTCTCAGCACACATAAAGCAGAGCCAAAGGAAGATCTCAAATATGTCAGCCATAAGCCAGGATTTCAAGCCCATTCTTTCTCTCAAAGATCATTTGTACGTAACTAGGGAAGTGTAACTGTATGCAAAGGATTGTGTGAGTTGGTCACAGGACTATTTTCAGCTATTATGTGCTGCAAGAGAAGCGATATGGGGTTGGGGACTGTGGGTGAAGGGACAGGTGACCAGGGGGAGACCAGAGAGACCCATCTCTGCTGCCCCACAGTCTCTCTGCATCCCAGCTTATCAGCCCCCAATGAGGAGGAGTCTCTGAACCTCATAGCACAACCTTTATCCTCTTCTGATCACCACACTGGAGAGAGCTGAGGGGTGTCCTCTCTTCCTCCCTCTTATGGCAGGAGAGCAGACAGCCACACCAGGTATCTAGGCAAGGTGAAGAGGAGGGTGGCTCTGCACTCCCAGAAAGGGTGGGACTTGGGTGGAAGGGATGGAGCCAGAGCAGCCAGTCCTTGGAGCATTCTGTGCCATGGCCCCTACCCCCTCCCGCCCTTAGAGTTGCCCAGAGCATGCAGTGTGGCGCAGCACTCCAGTAGCGATTTAAAGGGCCGGCTGGGAGCCTGCAAGGGGAAAGCTTTTTTTTTAATTTTTGCCTCTATCCCCCCAGTGCTGACTGAGTCTATCACTGTGTGCTGAGGAGTAGAAAGTAAGGATGTTAAGGACTAGCCAACCAGTTGATTCCCCCTCCCCCCTTGCTGCCTCTATCAGATAGAGGCAGCAAAGGGTGGGGAAAAAAAGGTACTTCAAAGTGGCAGCACCGCACGGGACCCATACCCGGGCTCCGTGTGGCGCTGTTGATTTGAAATGCCATGGTGAAGTTTCAAAGGGTCAGCGCTGCATAGCTGATCCCATTTCTGCGGAAATGCCACACAGAGCCCAGGGTTAGCTGGGGATTGCTGACCCTGGGCTCCGCGTGGCATTTCAAAGCAGCAGTGCAGCATGGAGCCCAGGGTCAGTGGGGGACTCTGAATCCTCCGCTGACCCCAGGCTCCAAGAGGGCATTTCCACTTTGAAATGCATGAGCCCCCGCTGGGGACTCTCATACATTTTAAAGCTGGCACTCCCTGTACAGCCCAGGGCCAGCAGGAAGTACCGCTGACTCCGAGCACCATGTGGGTGCTTCTACTTTAAAATGCACAAGAGCCCCCAGGGCTACAAATATCCTTCAAATGAGAGAACTCACTGAGTGCAGAAGTAGTAAAAACAACAGAGGCAGGAGGAAAATCATCCAACACACTGGGGTAGAGAAGATGGAGTGATATCTAGTTTTAACTATATAGAAATGCACTTATCTTCTAAACAGCGTTTAACATTATTAGGGCTTAGTCTGCCCTACAAAGTATTGACAACATGGCTATGGTGGCTAGGAGAGAAAAAAAACAGCTTTTCTAGAGGCATCGCTAATATTGTTGGGGGGAAGTAGTGAAGATAGGCTAGCAGAAGAATTCCATCTGCCTGTAACTGGGGTGCTTTGGCTCTGTCCCAGCCTCAGTGCACAGTCACCCGGAGACCCTGGATTCAGTAACCATCAGTGCAGTTTATTCACAAGAATGTTCCCACCACCCTTTTGGCATTACACGTATACCTTCACCATATGCAGGCAGAAGGGACAGAAGAGCGATTTCCCTGCTTTACTAGTGGCTTACTTCCCTGAGGCTTTTATGCAGCCCCAGGCTAATTAGGTAGCAGCTGTCCTGCATCCCCAGTTAGGGCCAGGTTCTCTCTACTCTGCTATAATTTGTTCTTCTAATGAGGTCCTGGCATGACAGAGAGCTGGATCTTCAAGCCTTTGCCCGGCACCCTGTCACACTGCCAGCTTTCACTACATCTACACGAGGAAGCTGTCAAAACCAATATACTGGCGAAGGTTCTATTGCTTAGAAAAAGCCCTTGCTTTCATGCATGGCACAGTTATAGTCCAGCATGATTCACCTAATGCTGAGGTAGAGATGGGAGAAGGTTGCAAGTCTTAAAAAGCAATTAATTCCCTTATTGTCAGAATGCCCCCACAGCTCCTAACTGTATGATTCCCAAACTTTTTGGCAGCACATCTCCATTTTGAGACTCATGGATTCCCACGATCCCATAACAACATCATGAGCTACAGCTTGAATCAAATGCTGTGCCTTTACAGGCCTCCAACAAAAACACACGATTTACAAAATAGTCTCCTCTATGTTTCATGACCTCATACATATAGTTCACACTATTCTGTAGAGCAGGTTTGAATGTGTTTGGACTTGGGCTGTGTATTCAGTAGGGATCCAAACGCACTTGCTGATGACATGATCCCTCTTAAGTTTGAGACCCGCTATATGGGAACCACTTCTTTAATAAATCATGTAGACACCTAGGCTACGTCTAGACTGGCATGATTTTCCGTAAATGCTTTTAACGGAAAAGTTTTTCCGTTAAAAGTATTTGCGCAAAAGTGCGTCTAGATTGGCACGGAGTTATTGTTATAACGATGCGCTTTTGCGCAAAAGCACGTCTACACTGGCAGCGCGCTTTTGCACAAAAGCAGAAGCCCGGAACCATTTTGCAGAGGGCAAAAGGGCACCAGCCCTTTCCGGGGCAGGGGCTGGAGCTCCTTTGAGACACGTGCTTAAAGGGATCTCCCTGGACAGCCGTTTCTCTCCTGCTCCGTGCTTTAGTACCTCTTGTAGGGACTGACAGCCGTAGCAGTTTTGGTGGTTGCCCTCTGCCTTTTGGACCCCACTGCCTTTTGCCACCTAGTGTTTTTGCCTGTTTTTTTTTTCTTTTGCCTTGTTTTGTCTCCCATGGAGCCAGAGGTGGCCGTGTGCCTGCTCTGGCCCCTGCCAGCCATTTTGGAGTGCTTGCAGCTGGTGCTCCAGGCTGGTGCCCTTCTGTTCCAGGACCAGGAGGCGCAGACCGCTCCAGGACTGTTCCAGGACCAGGAGGGACTCCCTCACCAGGGAGGCCATGGCATCCCTGTGGCATCCCCACCCCAGGGTGGAGAGGCCACTGTGGAGACTGGACACCAGTACGGACTGGTGGGACTGGCTGGTCCTGGGGCAATGGGGCGACCAGCAATGGCTCCGGAATTTCCGCATGCGAAAGTGGACGTTCCTGGAGCTGTGTGCCTGGCTTGCCCCTGCACTCCAGAGAGCCACCACCCGGCTGCGGGCACCCATCCCCGTCGACAAGAGAGTCGCCATCGCACTTTGGAAGCTGGCCACCCCTGACAGCTACTGATTGGTGGCACACCAGTTCGGGGTGGGCAGATCTACAGTTGGTGTCATCGTGATGGAGATAAGTCCCAGGGGGAGTGGGGTGGGGGAGGGTGCTGCACTCCATGCCCAGGGGTAGCCAAGACTCCAGGCTGGGCCACCCAGGGGTTTGGGCCATCCCTCCCTTGCACAGGCCTGCTGGTGGGGGGAGGGGCAGGTGGGGTGAGGGGGCCCTGGTGCGTGTGTGCGTGCGTGAGGACAGAGGGAATCACGGGGAGGGGGGGCCAAGGGAGCGCACACTCACCCCTGCCTTATGTGATGTGTTCCCCTGTGTTTCTCTGCACCTTTCTGCAGGTCGTCCACGCCATGAACAATGTCCTGCTCCCAAGAGTGATCCGCCTGCGCGACGTGGATGCTATGCTGGCTGGCTTCGCTGCCCTCAGGTTCCCCAACTGCGGAGGAGCCCTGGATGCAACCCACATCCCCGTCCGGGCCCCGGAGCATCGAGCAGCCCATTTCATGAACAGGAAGGGGTACTGCTCGATTGTTCTTCAGGCCCTCGTGGACCACCGTGGCCGCTTCCTGGATGTCTATGCGGGCTGGTCCGGCAGGGTACACGACGCCCGCATCCTCCGCAACTCCGGACTGTTTCACAGGCTGGAGGTGGGCACCTACTTCCCCCGGTGGGAGTTTACTGTCGGGGATGTGCCTATGCCCATCTGTATCATAGGGGATGCAGCCTACCCCCTGCTGCCCTGGCTAATGCGGCCCTACACAGGGCGGCCGGACCAGAACCGGGCCCAGTTCAACGACCACCTCAACCGGGCCCGGAATCAAGTGGAGTGCGCCTTCGGCCGCTTAAAAGCCCACTTCCGTTGTTTGCTCACCCGTCTCGAGATGGGTGAATGGAATGCAACGGAGGTAGTGGCCGCGTGCTGCGTGCTCCACAACGTTGTGGAGCGGAGTGGGGAGGCCTTCCTCCCTGCATGGATGGCAGCCAAGGGCCAGACTTATGAACAGCCCCACACAGCTGCCATCCGCCAGGTGCACCAGGACGGGGTGCGCATCCGAGAGGCCCTGGCGGACATGTTCGCACAGGCCCCATAGTAGGGTCACCTCGGTCTCCCCATACAACTCCCTCCCATCACCTACCCTTCCCCCTCCCCTCCCCTTACCTCCCAATAAACACCAAACACAGTTTTGTTTTCAGAGAAAAACTTATATGTTTTTATTTACAAGGGGAAGAGGGGGAGGAGACCTTGGAGGGGGAGGGGGAGGAGACCTTCAACTGGGAGGGGGAGGAGCTACTCCTGGGAGGGGTGGCCCCTGCGACCGCTCCTGCAGGGGAGGACCTGCACATGGGGGGCAGGCCGCGTCGGGGCAGGCTGCACAGGGAGGTGGGCAGGAGGGGCAGGAGCAGGAGCAGGAGGGGCAGGGACAGGAGCAGGAGGGGCCATTGCAGGAGGGGTGAGGGGCACTGCTAGGGGAGGGATGGCGGGGGCACGGGGCAAGGCCATGCCATAGTGGAGGGCATGGCCTATGTGGGCGGTGAGGGTGGCGATGGAATCCGCCATGCAGATGCACTGGGCCTGGAAGGCACCTCAGGCCTCCTGGCGCCACTGCAGGTCCGCCTCCACGCGCTGAGTGATGGCTGCCTCGATGCGCTTGACGGCCTGCATGTGGCACCGAAAGAGCTGGTCCCGGTGGCGGAGCCGCTGCCTCGGTGGTTGGGCGGCTGGGGGTGCTGCTGCTGCTGCCAGACTGGAAGGTCCCCGGCTTGTGTCTGGTCCCGCTGCAGGGAACAGAAGAAAGGATGGGTCAGTCAGGCAGCACAGCCACTGTCCCTATACCTCATGCCCTCCACCACACCCCTGAGCCCAGATGATACCACAATGGTGTGGCTTGGGCCCACTCGGTTACCTCCCCTCCACCTCGTGTTGTATGTTTGCATAGAGGACCGCCCCTGGAGTAAGGTCCACCTCCATGTATTGTAACCACCGGTCTGTGTCCTGGCCCCGTGGAGGGTACTTGTGTTGTGTAAACCTGTGGAACTCCCTGCTGGTGGAAGCTGTGAGGCTTTGGGCTAATCAATGGTGTTTGACAGGGAGTGAGATGAATCCTCACACAGTGCCTGGGAGCACATCTGGCAGACATGGTCTGGGCTCTCAGATCCCCATCACGTGGGATGTCTCCTGGACGGAACCAGGAGAGAGTGACTGGGGAGCGTACCATCCTTGCAGCAAAACTCAGGCGGCCCTAGGGCCAGCCCGAGCGCTTCCCCCCCCCCCCCACTAGCCCTCACACACGTAGCCCAGGGACATGTGAGGCTGTAGTGGGGACTTCCCTCGGGGGGCCAGCCAAGGCACCGGGAGCAGGCGAGGGGCTCAGTGGGGGCCACGCTCACGGGCTGTGCTGCTGAAGTTCTCCCAGAAGCAGCTGGCTGTGCCTCACAGCCAGGCATGGGACAGTGTGCCGTTCTGTGTGCTGCACCCTTGTGGAGGTGCAGGCTCTGGCCTGAGCCCCTGGGGCCCTGGCTGGTTCCAGCCGGCATCCACCCTTCCCCCCGGTCCCACCGGATGTGTGAGAGCAGCACGGTCCCAGGAGTGCCCTGCAGCTGCCTGCCGCAGCCACATGCTGCTCGGTCACCAGGCTGCACGTGGTTGCATGTGCTGCTTACTGCCTAATGCTACACAGCCCGTGCAGCTCACGTGGCCTGAGTGGCGTGCTCTCCCCCTCCCCCCTCCGGGCGCCTGGCTCCCCGCCCTTGTGAGTGCAAAGTGCAACACTCACCCGTGGATCCTTCCCCGGGCTCCGAGGATGCGTGGGAGACATCGGGACTGCCGGAGGGCGCCTGCAGGGTGGCAGTGCTGGCCTCATCCTCCGACGCACTGCTGGGGATGTCTCCTTCCCCCGTCTCGGTGGTCCTGGTGACAGGGGGGGCGCTTGCTGCTGTCCACCGGGACGTCCGGGGCTTGCGGGGCTGGCTGGCTCAGGATGGCTTGGATCCGCCGGTAGTGGGGGCAGGTGTCGGCTCCTGCCCCTTGCTGGCCCGGATGTAGCCCAGGCGCAGTTCTTTCACTTTTGCCTGGACTTGTTCCAGGGTCCGGGCTGGATGGCCCTGGTGGGCGAGCGCCTGGGCATGCGGGCAAAGATCTCCGCATTCCGGCGCCAGGAGTGGGTGTCGTGGAGGGCCTCCTCCTCCTGCCACAGATCCAACAGGGCCTCCAGCTCCCCCGAGGACCAGGATGGGGCCCTTCTTTTTCTGGCCCTGGGGGCCTCCTGCGCTGGGGGTGCAGGTGGCTGATCCCTCCCTGGAGCTGCCATTGCGCTTGGGGGGTGTCTGCTGGACAGCAGGGGCCACGTGGCAGACCTCTGGCCAGAGGTCTGAGGAAGGCTCCTGCCGCGTGAGCTCAGCAGCCTACGCCTGCTTTAAGGGGGCTTGGGTTACCAGGAAGTCCAGGGAGCTGACTGTGGCTACAGAGTCTCCAAGCGTCCATAGGGCTTTTTTCCGTTTAGCCTGCTTTTGCGCAAAACGTCTTAATGCCTTTCTACACTGGCCCTTTTGCGCAAAAACATTTGCGCAAGAGGGCTTTTTCCCCGAGCGGGAGCGTCATTGTATTTGTGCAAGAACACTGACGATCATACATTAGATCGTCAGTGTTCTTGCGCAAATTCAAGAGGCTAGTGTAGACAGCTGGCAAGTTTTTGCGCAAAAGCGGCCGCTTTTGCGCAAAAACTTGCCAGTCTAGACGCAGCCATATATTAAAAAGAGAGGGGCTGGAAGGATCTCTCTTCACCATCACCTCCCAGACTTGGGCTAAGGATCATGGAGCACTTGCTCCAGTGGTCAAAGAAGAGTGATTACTTGAGAAAAAGGTGAAAAACTGCTCTTTTATGACAGAGCCTCTCTGTGTCTATATAGTGTTCCCATAGCACAGCAGACCACAGAGCAAAGGACTGGTCACCAGCCCCAAGTGCCAAACACCCTACTTTTAAGGTTTTTGTTCAACTAGCCAGTTATATCTGTATTGAAAAATGCAGTGGAGAGTGACTGGTTCCCAGATAATGAATTATATGTCTCTATCTAAAGTATTTCTAATGCTGCTATTTCTGTGGAAACGTAGCTCTGTATTACAATATACACTGCATGTTACTCATTATTGTTATGAATTGGTATTTATGAGTTTTCTAAGTGCACAGAGCACTTTACAGATGCATAGTAGACCAGGGCCCCACCAACAGAAGTTTACAATCCATTTCAGATGGATAAAAGTAACACAGGAGCTACCCATTCAAATGAAAAATATTGGCAAGGAGATTTACATGAGGCCATATGAAAGAAGGGCCTTTGGCAGACAAGATGTGAGAGATTTTTCCAAGAACAGCCACCGGCATAAAAATGATGTGAAGCCAACAGAGAAAGGAGATGAAGAAAATAATAAGTTCAAGCAAGTGGGAGGAATGTAGGATATGAGGAGGAGGTTTCTGGAGCACAGATTTAGGCTGGACTGTAATGATTATGTAGAACCTTGAAGGTGAGGAATATATGAGCTGCAGTTTTCTGTGATACAAAAGAAAACAAATGAAGAGAATGAAAATGGAAGTCAGATGTTTTTCGAGCAGTGAGAAAGGAAGAGATTTTTCAAAGACCTGCTTGGGAGAGACTGCTAAGGTAGAGAAATCAGTGAGGAGAAGGTGAATACAATAATTAAAATATGACCAACGCAGGGAGATAAGCATAGCAACAGCTTATTGAAAAGCTGATCTGTCTGCCAGGCCAGCAGTGAGCACTTAAGAATCACTAAGCCCAAAACCCAATCAGGGCAATTTGGGAGGCAAGCTGTTGGAATCTCTACAATGTTCAGGGAGAGGGAAGTTCTCTCCTTTCCTTTAATATAACACACACTTGTTTGTTTTACTTTCCCACCCTCACTTCTCCCCTACCGTGATCTTGACTGAAAGTGCAACTCAAATCTTTCACCTTTCAGCCAATGCAGCTAAAGCTTTAAAGGAGAGAAGCCTGGATTTGAAAAGGCTCTCTCAGTGTGACCCTTGATTCAGGCAACCCAATCAATATCAATTAAAATGACTGCAAGGGAAATCTTGCTTGTTCAACCCTAAACAACAATTCCATCTGCCAGATGACACAGTCCAGACTAATTCAGGCCTTCCTCTCTATGTGTGTAATGCAGGCTCTGACCCTGTTAAGAATAAGAAGACTGCCTGAGAGTCAACCTCAGAAAGGCTCAGCCATTTGAAGGTTTATGATACAAGCTTTAGCTTAAAAAACATAGAAATCAGAATATTTACCAGAGATCGAGTTCCTATTTATCAATGGAAAGCTGAAGAGCAAATTGCCATGCAAACTACCAAAATTTGTTTCATTTTCTGCACATACACAATCTCCAAGCCCACACCCTTGCAGCTTAACAGGTCACTGCAGTCTCCTGCCTTATTTCCTTACAGATTCCTGGAAATAATTCCATTAGAGACAAGTTCTTGGATACTTACTTCCCAGGGCATAAATAGCATTCAACTCATCAAAATGTTTCTTTCTGCTCACCCTTCAGGTTAGCATTCTTCTTGGGACCATTTATTGAGTCGTGGCTTCCCTAGTCTGTGGACACTTCCCTCAGCTTCAGGGATTTTTTCAGAGCTCCTGCCTGGGGCTGTGTCCCAGCCAAGTTCAGGGCCCACCTTTCAGCTGGGTGATCTGGGCAGAGGCCTAGAGTGCCAGAGCCACAGGGCACCACAAAGGGCTTAGACCCCTTCCCTTTCCTTTGGCTCCTTTTTCCTGATGGCCAGCTTTTCTCTTTCCCTTCCCCTCCCAAGTGGTCCACAGCTCGAGCTCACCTCCCCCCTTCTCCCTTATGCAGTGGGGAGCCTGCTCTGCCTCCCTGCTGTGTGGGGAAAGAGGAGCCAAGCTCCTCCCTCTTGCCACCCTGCTGGTGCTACTTGGGCAGATGTCACGACGGCACTCAGAGGATAAGCAGCAGCCCACAGGCTGCACCGCTGCTGAGAGCCCTCTAGCACCAACACAGCCTGGCATCCAGCCTCACCACCTGTGGGGAGTTGGCTCTGCTAGATGGAAGATCAGCATCCACCTCCCAGTGCTGAACTGTGGCATCTGCCTGCAGGCCTGGCTGCCTCCAGATAACGGCCTGCAGAAGCCCTGGAAGTGGCAGGTCTGGTGCCGTTGCACTGCGGGGCTGAGGAAGCATCTAGAGGAGTGCTGAGGCCTTTCCCCTGAGGAACCTGCCCATCCTGCTTTCTGCCCAGCAGTGCAGGCAGCTGTATTTCCAAGGCAGGGAGGGCTGCTCTGTTGGGCAGCCACGCAGACTAGGGCTCCTCCAGAACCCAGGGGAGGGGGCTACCTGTCCCCCCAGGAGGTTGGGGAAGGGGGGTGCAAGCCAGAAGGAGTGGGGTACTAGGGGACTCCGCCCCTCACCTTCATCTCTCACTGAAGAGCTGGGGTAAACCAAGAAATGCTTCTATATTGCATTGTGCCCAGTGCATCCCACCCCCTAGCTTGCTCTGTACTACCGCAAAAAACTATCTAGACTCTCAGGATTTCAGAGGTACTGTTTGGGTTGCCATAAACCCAAAGCCAGTGCAAAGGACAACAGAGGAGCCCTCCCGTGCTGAAAGGGGTAGCAATTCTAAACATTTGGTTTTCTTTTTAGAAACAATAGCCTGTAGGATTATGCTGCTTCTGGTAACAATATATTATAGGAGCAGTTCCTGCTACTGGTAGCACAGTATTACAAGGGAGTAGCTCTCTACAAACCACCCGCAAATGGGAGCATGAAGCCAGATAAGTATCCCCTTCTTGTCCAGACCCCCACACCTCAACCCCCCTCACTCCCTCCCTCCCTCCACCAAAACCCCACACCCCCAGTTTGCTCCTATACCCTCTCTTGCACCTTCCCTCTCCCTTCTGGCCATATTCCGCACCCTCTCTTGCTCCTGCACTCTCCTTCCTTGCGAAACACCCCACCCCAAGGTCCTCCTGCACCCTTCTTTGCTCCTGCATCCACCATTGCTCCTGCACCCTCCCTCCTGGCCCCACACTGCACCATCCCTTGCTCTTGCTCCCTCCCCCCACCAAACACCATACTCCCAGCCTGCTTCTGCACTCTACCTCCCACCCAGACTTCATATCCTAATCCCCTCCTGTACCCCATCTCCCAGCCAGATCCTGCACCCCCATCCCTATCCCACTCACTGGCAGCCCTGTCCTGCACACTGAACCTCTCATTTTTGTCCCCACCCCAGAACCTAAGGGAGTCCACAAAAGTCTACTAACTCTGGAACCACGGTAAAGTAAATCTGGCCTATGGGAAGCTCTGAACCTCAGTCCTCTCTGTCCCTTCCCCTTCTCCTTTGGGGCTGGGACTCCAGAGGAGTGAGGTGTCTCAGTTGGGAGCCATATCAGTGAGGGCTAGAGGGTTTTGGAGGATTTTTTTGCTTCGCACTTGTGTGGTCCCCAGCTTATTTTTCTGTGGATCAGTGGCCCCCGACCCAAAAAAGTTTCCCCATCCCTGCCATAAGTTAAAAATAACATTGAAACCTTTTGTATTGGACATAAATTAATATTTTACTTTATTTAAAATGAAGTTTGATTAACTAACATGAGAAAGTTAAAACACCTAATCTGTTTAATAATTTAAATTAAACCATTCTACCTAGCTGCAGCACTAGCAAAATGGCTTGGGCATAATTATATAATTAACAGTAAATTTCCATTAGCAACTGGTAGTCCACAGAAAGATTTGCATTGAGTCAGGTGGGCCACGGACCAAAAAGTTTGAGAACCACTTTCCTTAGCCTTATGAGTAGGGATGTAATAGTGTAGCTGATTAGCCAATTAACCGATAATCAAAAGCTTATAGATTAATGCTATAGAATACACATATTTCCTCTCCCACCCTGACAGTAAATTTTTAGCAGGCTGGCCACCAGCCCAGCTCAGTCCTGGCTTGTGCTGGGTCCAGGACCTATTCCTGCTGTGGCTTTGCATTTAAAGTATATTAGGAGCCAGGTGGGCTGGCAGCCCGTCTCAGTTCTGGCTCACGCTAGGTCTGGGAGCTCAGTCCGCTTCCCCGGACAGGGACTGCTGCCCCCCCACACTCATGCCTTTGTATCAGAGGCAGCAGCGCAGGGTGACAGGCAGCAGGTCCGCGAGGGAAACTGTTTTTTAAACCGGCTCCCCTCGTGGATCAGCTCCCGCCTAGCTGCCGTCCCCACCCCTGGGGACCATAGAATAGTTGAGTAATTGATAAGAATTCATGAGGTTAATTGACCGATATTTAACATACCTATTTATCAGGACAGTACCTTTACATTTTTTCAGAATTAATCCTGCTCACACTGAAGATACACCAAGAAGATGCAGCAGCTACGAAGGCAAATTTCACCTATGAAAATGATACCTTCCAAGCAAAATATCGTCAAGTTTAAGAAGTACAATACAGCAATTCAATTAACTTTTTTTTATAACTGGCCTGAACTCATGATAATTATTACAATTGTGCACATGTCCCCAAATTAATCCTATACAGATTCTTATACCACACACGTAACCTTAATAGTTCATTAATCATGTGACTGGCATTTGTCACAAATGCTTCACTCCCTGCCCCCTCCCCGCTAAAGTAGCATCGTTTGTGGCATTCCCTAGTCTCTGAAACTAGGAGAATATTTTCTTTTAAATACATTAACGTCTCTGAAAGAGAAAAAGTCAATCCCCTCTCTGCAGCAGCAACTGTATTTGTGGTATTTCTGCTCCTGTGTGTGCACAAACGTGAATTTTTGCCCATATTTTGATACAGTGTTAAAATTACCACTGTTGGATTTTTCAGGCATCTCATTGTTTTCTGTCACATTCCTCAATACAGGAAACAGTTTCTCATAAAGCGGGGAGGGGGGTTATTTTTTCTTTTTTTTGATTCCCTGCAGAATTTCAGAGTCTGTGAATGCCTTACTGTGAGGAATTGCACACATCTTTCCTGCTACCTACTGACAAGCACACCATACAGCTATTAAAACTCCCACAGGTGCTTCCTGTCCATCAGAAAGGAAATGATCCCATTTTAAGCCATCAGTAATTCCTCTAGTGATGGCAGTAAATGCCCAACGAGCACTCACAGAATTACTGTCAGTGAAAAGTGTGTCAGAGAGCAAGGGAGCTTAAATGATTGAAGGGAAGCCAGAGCACTGTTTTCTGGTAGATGAAATGAGGCATATTGAGAGACCAGCCTGCCCAACTTTCACAGTGTATAGTGCTGAAAGAGCTCTCCATTCACCAGGCACCACAAGGCCAACCCCACTCAGTTTCCACAATTCATAAAAGCATGTTTGGGACAGTGCCGCTTCCTGCCAGCACCGTGAGATCAACCTGACTGGTTTATGTGGCACACACAGAATGCACAGAGGAGCTTACGTTTGTTTGACAATGCCTGTTTCAACTCATAGCTGCCCTGACACTTCGTACAAACTCAGAGAATGAAAAGAGTGCTCCCTAGAACTCTCACTGATGAGAGAATGTGGGGTTTTATTCCTGAGTGAATCCAGCCCTCATGAAAATTGCCATGTCAGAAGCCTTGAAGGATTATTCCACAAGGTAGGTAGAGTCATAACAGCAGCACTTCATGAAGAGCAGCACTGCCCTCTTAACCTACCACAAAGGGGCAACGTTGAGCAACAAAACGGTAGTTCATTTGCAGGCCAGGGTACCAATTATGATTATGGTCTTGCCCGATGTTCCCTTTAATTTTTTTCATCTGTGTGTAGAGTAAATTTTGTTATGTGCACCCAGGCATGTGCTGATGTGTACCACCACTAGAAAAAAATGCGGCTGTCGGAGGCTGTGGGCACTTTTCAAATAATCTGTGTGATGGCAGTTGGATTTCTCCTGGGTGGCTTCCCAACCGCTTAGCTTACAGGGAATACTAGTCTTGTCCATTGAAAACAGACAGAAGCCATCAACTCATATCATGCAGGCCCACTGATAATCATATAACAACTTCTTATCCTTACCCACCATGGAATCTAAATGCCAGGCTCTATATATTCCATTATCAACACCTCTGAGCCACTATCCATTCTTCTCCTCTGTCCCTCACCACTCACCTCCACTCTATATATTAATAACACTTTGTGCTTTACAGCACCTTTTAGCAGGGGATCTCTCAGTATTTTACAAGCAGTATAAGCCTCAGAGAGCCCATATGCAATTCTGATTTTATAGACAAGGAACCATGGCCAACGGAGGTGAAAGGGCTTGCTCAAGGTCAGGAATAGAACTCAGGAGTCCTGCTGTGATGGACAGGAGCAGAGCCGGCCGAAGCTACGGGCTGACTGAGCTACCGCCTGGGGCGCCCCATAGTAGGGGTGGGGGGGCCGCGCATGCACCGGTGTCCCGGGGATGGAGCTGTGCATGTGCCGGGCGCCCAGGGCCCGGGGGCACCGCACACCCAAGGGCGGGGCTGAGCATGCGCCGCACTCCCAGAGGCAGCGCTGCGCTCCCGGGGCCCATGAATGGCTCAGGATGGCCCTGATAGGAGGAGTGCTAACTAGCACTCGGTATCTAAAGGATTCTGTTAAGGGTGTTGGCAGGAAGGCAGAAGAACCAATGAGATATAGTGCTGAAAATTAAATTGTAAATATATACCTTGCCTGCTCTTTTGTGTGTGAGTTCTAACTTAGCAGCTAGAGGAACAAGATGAAATAATAAACCAGAATTACCATGCCTACAAGAAATATTGGCATGGTTCTGGACTGGGCCTTGGGGGTATGGATCAGTATAGATTGTGAGTAGAGGTAAAATAGATATTTAATTGTGATCAGGTTATTTTTCTTCATTTTGCTGTTTGGTAAAACTTCTCTGTGTGAAATCCATGTGTCTCCCCCCACCATTCACTAAACTCAAGCTGTGCCTAGAGATATTTTTTCTCTGTATTTTAATCTGCTCTTTTCTTAGTTGCTCCGTAACACTTAGCAACCAAGTGTTTATTAAGTATATCGTTTTGTTTTTTTTAATAAAATCACCTTTTATAAGGCGATGACTTGATTCTTGTGCCTCGAAAGTAACAGGAGGTCTCTGTGTGTGCCTGCCTAGCCTGAGAGGTTAGCTATCAGAGACAGTTTGTTTTCTGTGTTTTTTGTTTCTTTTTTCAAGCTGTCTTGTGGCAAAAGAACTTGGGGTAACCCTTGGGAAGAAATGCAAGTGTTTCTTCTTGGTTTTCAGGGTTTTTTTAAATTACTTGATGGTGGCAGTCTATCTGTGACTCTGGGGAGTTGTTTTGTAAGCACAGCCTATGGAGGCAAGGTATTTAAGGCCATTTGCAGGCTTCCACCTTCTATACTCGGAGTGCCAGAGTGGGGAACAGCCCTGATGCCTACACTTTCACACTATGAAGAAAAGAAATAATAAATCATGCAAATGACAGCTTGGGGCTGCATTATTCTCTATTCTCAGGCATTAACTTCATGGCTCATATGCCATCCCTCTCTCACTTCGCAACAGCAGGACTGGAAGGGAAGGGAATTCACTGCATAAAATTTAGAGTGGGGAAGGAGAATTCATCACCTTTCCCTCTGGCAGAGGCAGCTCCTAGCAAATCATCAAATCTGGCCCTGAGCTGTCCAAGGACAAGAAAGCCAGGTACTCCTTTGGCACAAGCAGGTCAGTCAGCTGGTCATTCTTACCACCACAAAGCATCAGCTTATACAGTCAGGAAAACAGAGAATTGGAGGATGCTGTTGAATTATAGATGCCTGCAGCACATTTGCTACCAGAACCCAGCACTTGTAAATGTTTCTTTTCATTTAAAATTAATGGCACGTGAGAAAAAAGCTCTTGGTCAATGGAATTCTTTTGCCCGGTTGAAAATGGAAACTATGAATTTATGAACTGGATTCTGAAAGTCCGGCTGAGATGACTTCAACCTAAGCAGACTATAATACAAACTGTGGCTGAAATGTTCTGAAGCAGACAGCTAAATCAGTTCGTAAATCCGTATCTAGGGACTTAAGTGACCCGATATTCAAAAGTGCAGTACATTCACCATCTGCCATATAGGGATGTGAACAACTAGTAGAGTAGTTGACTATCCGATAAGCAAATGCTTATTGGATAGTCAACACACTAGTTACTAGTCACTTCTCTCCCCCTTGCTGTCTCTATCAGAAAGAGGCAGCAAGGGAGGGGGAGAAGAGGAAGGAGTGCTTCAAAGCGGCAGCACCGCATGAAGCCCAGGATCATCTGGGGACTCCCGCTCTAACCCCAAGCTCTGTGCTGTGCTGCTGCTTTGAAATGCCACATGGAGCCTGACACTGGGCTTCCCACGGCACTTCAGAGCAGCAGCACCTCATGGAGACTGGGGTCAGCAGGATTCCCCAGCTGATCCTGGGCTCCACACAGCACTGCTGCTTTGAAACACCTCAGGGAGCACGGGTCCAGCGGACTGCCTCACTGGCTCTGTGCTCCCTGCAGAGCTTTCGCCTTTCAAGTATAGCAACAGCCCTGGGACTGTTTCTACACTTCAAAGGTGGAGGTGCTCTTATCGACTAATTGTATAGTCAATGCTAATTGAATAGTCAATGCAAATTTGTCAATTAATTGAAATTTAACATCCCTACTGCCACTGACATAACTGTACTGATTCCAATGTAAGCTGGCACATACTCAACACTTTTAAAAACAAGGCCACTTATTTAGGTGCCTAGCTATGGATCTAGGAGCATAACTTGAGGAATGTCTGTTTGAGGTTGGTTATGTTGGTTTTAAATCTTGGCCCATAGTTTTAACAAGTCAAATTCTTCACCCTGTAAAACTCAAACACACAATTACAATTTATTGCCTTGTGATTACAAGTGCCAGTCAACCTACTTGTTGCCTTCCTTTATTATTTTAGATTTGTACTTTTAAAATGTAGCTGTGAAAAATAACAATTCAAAGAAAGCTGTTTTAGTTACAAACTCAAACACCAGAGGAAAATTTACTTAACCTGCTGTGCCCTTGGTGCTGGACTCTATAGCACAGGGAAAAGGTGAACTATTTTGGGGACCACAACATGTTATGATAAAAACAGAGATTCTAGTGCAAGAGTTTTCAGTTCAGCTACCCAGTGTGTATATAAAAAGTATTCAGCAGTTTATCCTCTGGTAATATCTTTTGACTGGGAAGCAGACAAATTATTTTAGGATCATTTCACTGATAAGAAATATATAAGTCCATATACAAAAAGCACCTGTTCAAGGCACTTCACCCTCTGAAATGACCTGAACCTCACAGAATGGAGTTCTAGTACTTCACTGGAGAACAGTTATCAAGCCAGTGGTAATCGTGACATTTAATAAGAGTGGAATACTTTTTGCTCTCTTATTATTAGATGGATTCTCTTCCAGATCCCTGATAAATAAGGAATGGAAGATACTAATAAAACAAAAAATGCAAGAATGTTTATCATATGGGAATGACTGACAAGATAAATATCACCCTGTTTTTGGGATGTCCTGGGTGCTCTGTTTTCCAAACTTTATGTATGTTACTGAAGACCAAACTCTGCAGTTCTAAAATGAGTTTTCATAGAGTGATTCCACCTGCTAGAAATACTGATAGATATTTTCATGATTATAATGAATGGTGCCACATGCAATTCTATCTGCATCCTTCCTCCTTGCAAAAAAGTTACACCAATGCCTTTATTCTTATGCTTGCCCTTTCTACTTGCCCTTTCATCACTGAATTGGTTCCCTCTAAAACAGAGGTTGGCTGTTGGTCTAAAGCCATCATCTCTGCCATCAACTGTTTTCTCCCATATATAAAATACTTGGTGCATGGTGTATTTGGGTGTACTAACTCTATAAATGATTGCTAGAATGAATAATCTTGATCCAAATGTTGCCAAATATCCCAGTGATTCCAAAGGACAGTTCCAAACACCCTAATAGACAAGTGAGCAATGAATGATTCATTCACATCGCAAACAATCACTGAAAAAAGGGAGAGGTATACCAGGACAGACAACAATTTTAATATATTATATGTTACAATACATTTCGTCCAGAAAACCTAAAGGTCATTAATAGATTTTCACATGTTTACAGACAGCAGCAATTTCAAATTGTGCAATTTTAAAATTGCATGTCAGTCTCAACTTCTAGCTATTATCTGAACGTTAGATGATGAACACAAAGCAAAGATTACATTATCATTTAAACCAGCTTATGTACTGCATCTGGTAACACAAACCATTTATTCAATTCTAATTACACATATATTACTTTTACTACTCTTTTTAAAACAGGGAACATAAGGGCAAAGCTTTTTTTTCAGATCAACAGTTAGAGAAAATGAAAATGAAGATTATTCTCTTTAATGCAGCAAATCTACAGCAAGTTGCTGTTTCTATCCGCTTCATTTCAAATCTCTGCTGATTTACAGTAGTCTCTCTCAAAAACACAACTGCATCTTATTAACACCACACCAGTCGGTGCCACCTATAGCTTTCAGCCTCAATTTTGTTTAAGTGCTTTATAGATGCTTCACATATAGGCATTGATATCTGCTTAAAATGATTGTCTGATTACAGAATTAAAAGGTTTTGGGCCCATCCAAAGCACCAAGCATGCACTTGTTACAAGCTTTCAGACACAAAACAGCTGTAAAATTAAGGACTTCCACTGAAGTCTATGAATTTCTTCAGATGCATGAGTTGATGATCTCAGATACCTCTTTAGAAGATATTGGGTCAATTCATCCTGGTTTCTGTGCATTCATATATTTTAAGGATAGGATTTAAAGTTTTTCATGATTATCCAGTCTGACTTCCTGATTAACACAAACCCAAGGAACATTAATGCACAAGGGCTTTGATTACGGGGAGTTTTGGAAAGCATTCCATCCAAAGCATAGCTCTTATTCAAACATGAAAACAAACAAAACCCACCTTTAGCACCGGAAACTTTTTTTCATCCTAGTCCAGGGAGATATTGAGAACCATCAACACCCATTTATTTATTCTGACTCCAATTGTCAGTTGCACAGCATGCGACTTCAACTGGAGATGAAGCAACTCAGCCCCAAGAATAGGCTTTGTAGCAGGATGGACCCGCAACGTCCTTTTGTACAAGAGAAGCATCCTACAGTGACAGCAACGCTATCTTGGCAGCCTCTCTAATGCCTAGCGGAGCCTTTTCCAGATATGAATTTCACACAGAGAAATTCCACGTTGTAGCATTAAAGCATTTCAGCTGAGCACAACAAAGCCTAGAGGATTTCCACTGAAATGTGATGGGATTTGGCAGCCAAACTCTCTTAAGCTTCTTTGAAAACACCAGTATCATTCTCCTTTCCATTTCTCTCCCCACTTTTCTGTCTGAGTGTAAGCATGCAATCAGAGAGCAGGGGTAGTGCTTTAGGGAGGATATGCTACTATTAGATCAACAAGACAAATCCCACCTCATCTTAGTATATATTAGAGCTTGTCTATAGCAGACAAGATGGGAAAGAATAAATCAATTGGTATTTTCATTAATGTTCTTGATGGGACTAAAATTAGTGCTTTTAGAGATTGTCCTTCCTTCCTAGACATTAAGGAAAGAGCAATAGGCAAACACTCTGCAGAATTGTAAACAATTAAGGCTCTACAGAGAAAAAAACCCCGCCACTCTGGAAGGATGAACATGTGCAGAATCAAAATGATGTGATTCACTTACCCAAGCATGTAAAATAAGGCCTCAGGCACACTTAGCTGACAGGGTGATAACTGATTGTAGAGAAAAAAACATCCATGGAGCAGGTGCAACCAATCACTCTGGCTACCTTCTCACCAAAAACCAGAGTGAACTGTGCAATTTTTCTTCTGTTCTGCTGCCCTGCCTGCCACAACAGGGCCTTAGTCTGAGCAAGGAGGGCCAAACAGGGGCTCTTTGCAATCCGCTGCCTTCATCTCCTCAACCTGCACCATTTAAATAAGTCATTTTCCCCTTTGATTTGTTCTCAGTCCCATAAGTGGTGCTAGCTTTACTACCTGCATTTACAGATCTGCAGATAGAATGGAGCCCACTATCTATTATTTAATCCTTTCTAAAATAATTCCCAAACAATGAGAGAGTGAGGCTAGGTCTACACTAATTAGGTAGCTGGACTTGATGATGTACCTTGTTTTGAGTTTCCCTGCCATCCTCACAGCAGGAGGCCGAGAGGAGCAAACACTCTTGTTGGCTTAAATTACTCCTTGCAGAAACAGGAGTACCGGAGGCTGACAGCAGCGGTGTTCGATGTAGTAAGTCTCAACTAGACTAAATTGAACTCTGGAAGATCAATTGCAGCAGCATCGATCTTCCATTTAGTGAAGACGTGGCCTGCGGAATTATACTGTGGAGTTCTCAAAGTTTCAATGAGGCCAACTGCCCCACGCACTGGAGGAATTCTATGTGATGTAGAGGACATTGTGTTTTATTTGCTTCACAGGCAACAATTGCAGTTAAGAGTCAGTCAGTCAAAAAGAAAGGTTAAAGCAGAACAGATTCAGGTTGGATGCCTGGAGAACAGACATGAGTAGGGAATCCCTCAGTTACTATAGATGCACCACAGCTGACATTAAGCACTTCTCCAAAAGCTAACTCCTTATTCATGCAGATAGTCAAAATTATCAAGACCAACTAGAATATGAGGCTATCTAGTGACTCCCAAAGTTACAGTAATGTAAGCAAAAGTGCCAATAATCCTGGATTCTAGTCCTGCTTCTGCCACTGACTTCCTGTTTTACCATGTGCCAAGCACTTATCTATTTTTCACAGACACAGAGGCTAACAGTTGCAGGACATACCTCCCACAGATGTTATGGTGATTAACCTCTGTAAAGTACTTTTAAGGTGACAGTAACTATCAGCATACTTAATACTGTTTATTAACAAATGTCTCCCACTGTTATCATACTAATTATCCACAACCTTCTTTTTTGCTAGTCTAATAATGTGGCACATTACATCTGTACTAAGCTATGTTCCCTCGTCTTGTGCATGGCTGATGCCTAAATTTGCCTCCCCAGACAGTTTGTTGGAGGAGAATCTATATAGGTGGCACAGCAAGAGCTCTCCTTCCCATCTCCATCTCAGGAGCCTGTTGCTAAGCAACTAAGCGTCTCATATCTGCAATATCTGTCTTTTGCCACCAGCCCAGAGAGCAGGTTCTGAGTGTATTTCCAAATACAGGACCCCTATAGAGTAGAGCTTCTGTTTTGTGGATTTTAATACTATGAATAATTTTATGCATAAAGTACCCTCTGCTAAGGAACTCAGGGAACTGTATGATAGTAAAGACACTAAGGTCAGATAAAAGGCAATACTAAGAACAAAAATCTCCACAAACAGAAGGGGAGAGTGGAAAAATTCCACATACCAGGGTCAAGAGTGATCAGAATGAAGAATACCTTTGAAAAAGAAGAGCTCCCCCATGTGTGTTTGAAAGGAGAGAAGTAAAAAGGTTGATTTATTTAGTGGGCTCAAGTCCCATGCTATAGGCCCACCTGAACACCTACCAATTTCTGGTGCAAAGGTGGCTCCTTTAAAAACAAGAAGCCGGAAGAGCACAAATACTAATCTTTGTGGAGAAACTAAAGCAAAGGTGTCCTCTAAGCTGGCAGCCAGGACTGATGCTGTTAAAGGCTTTAAAAACCAGCAATGCCAACTTAAAAAGCAATCAACTTTACATAGGCAGCCAATTTGGAGAACATAGAGCATAATAAACCTGCATGTCAAGGAATTCCTCTCTCAGTCTCTCTTTAAACCGAATAGATTTCCCCATCCAAACATTAATCTGTTATTCATATAAACAAAGAAGCTTCTGGCTTTTAAATTTTTTAGTGAAAGCTTTCCTCTAGCCAAAATGTAAAGAAGGGAGGGACAAAAAATCTAATACATAAGAATACCACCTACGGAGGTGGGGAGGACAGAATTGTTGGGCCTCTGGGCAAGATGGGGGTACTCAGCTCCGTGCTCCCAGAAGGGAGCAGGGCATTGGGCAGAAGGGGAAGGGATGGAGCATCTAGCCTTAAGCACCACCAGGAATGTGTACCCCCTAATCCCTGCCATCCCTCAGGGCTAGTCTAGACTACGCTGAAGTTTTGAAAGAGGAACTTTCAAAAGTGAAAGTAGTCGGGATGCAGTTTTTTCAGCAACACCCCCCTTTTGAAAAGCTGCTCTTTCTCAAAAAATGAGGGGGAGGGCGCATTGCCGAAAAAGCCGTGTCCTGACTATTTTCCTCTTTCGAAACTTCAACATAGTCTAGACATAGCCTTAGAGCCACACAGAGTGCACCACATGGCGCTCTGGCAGCATTTTAAAGGGTTGGGGGCTCTGGTCACTGCTGCTGCTGTAGCCGGGGTTTGGGGCCCCAGGCTATTGTGAATCACAGGGCTCTGGGGCAACTGCCCCTTCATACAAATTTTGCATATGGGGAAACTGAGGTAGAGAGGTGACCTGAATTCCCTATGCAGCAAGCCAGTTGTGTTATATTCCTTGGCTCCTGTCTTATGTGCTGCCCATCAAGTCACATGGCCTCCTCCTTCCCCTTCAAAAAAGCCCCATGTAAGCCAGGAAGGAGCTCACTTTCCTGGCATTAGGAAGGATAATCTGTGGAGTTTTCTATGTGGAGTTTTCTATGGTGTATTGCAAATGCTAGCCTTCTTGCTAGCTGTGAAAGAGGGAGCAGGGATGGGCTGTCTGACTTCATCCTGTAGATTAATAATTTACAAAGCCAAAGCTGAAATTGTCAGGATGACAGTGAAAACAAAATTGCTCTATAAAGTCAAACTGGTTGTTACCCAGAGATCAGGAACTGGCAGGCTCTCTTGGCTTCTGTGTTCTGACACATTCCCTGTCCTTTCTAGTTTGCTGCTTTGGATATCACCCAAACCCAGGACCATCTGGCTGGCATATATACACAGTGGGTAGGGAACAGAATCCTGAGTGACAGCAAAATGACATCAGCGCAATACTGGGGATTCTACCTTTCTTTGAAGACAGTGCAAAGTTGACCAGTGCTTGGAAAACAAGGCTGGTTAAATAACTCCAGGCATGATGAAGCTGAGAGAGGCAAGATGAGAATGTTTCATATGCCTGGGTTCTGGATAAACACTTACTTTGTGTGCACAAGCAACTGTCACCATTCTGAAGATATGTGAAATGAATTTTGTAGTACAGGTGCAGAGTATAGGTATCACACTCCCTTACCCAACCCGACAGCTAACCCCTGAATTCAAAAGCTGGATTTTTCTACTTCTGCTTTTGCAATCACTCTTCCACAACTGAGCTTTGGCTTCACAGCACAATCAAAACTGACATAGGGGTCCTCTTTCCCTATACCTTTCACAGACCCTTAATCTTGCTTCCCGGCTATGGAATAAACCTTTCCTTCTCACATTCCAGCTGCAGGAGCACAATGCACAACTTCTTCTAAAGTAATTTTCAAACAGTCTCAGGGGATGTGGCAGGAAGGTGCTAAAATAGCAGTGTGGTTCATAGACAAACTCTGAAGAGCCCTGAGGGGTAGTCATATTAGTTTGTACTTTAAAAACAATGAGTAGTACAATGGCGCCTTAGAGACTAACCAAAATATATAGAATCATGAGCTTTTGTGGGAAAACCCACTTCATCAGATGAACTGGAGTGGAAATAACAGAAAGCAAGAGATACATATAACAACAGAAGTATCACCTGTCAATTGTAGGACCCATGTTAATGAGGCTAATTAAGTGGGCTGGATGTGTCCCATACATAGCTTTTGATGTGGAAATGCAGATGTTAAAGGCAGAATAAATTGGCTTTGTAATGCATCAAACAGTTAATGTCTTTGTTCAAGCCCAGGGTAACGGTGTCAAATCTGTAGATAAATTCCAATTCTGCACACTCTCTCTGTAACTGGTTAGTGAAATTCCTTTGTAAAATTCTGTAGATACCTGTGTGGAAACCATTTCATATTTAGCTAGAAGCCATTTGTATCACAGAAGCCATTTAAGTTGCCTGCTTCTGCACGTACACTAGAAAGTGAACTCTCCTTCACCCCATGTGAGAAAGGCCAGAAGGATGAGCTATTGGAATGTGTTAATTGAGCTGGTTTGAGCTGAAGCTCTCACTCCCTACTACCTGTTTCTTCTTGCTGATAACAGTCTTCTCTTTTGAGTTTAATTGATAATTTCTGTAATTGGATGCCCTGACGTCAGACTTGTTTGGTTAAGGGTATAAAGATACTAGGATTGATTTGTATTAGCAGCCTGACGGGCCTGGTTCTGCCGGGGTCACGTTTGGCTCACTTTGTACCTTATTGATCAATAAAGCTGTTTGTTAGCCGCCTAAACAAGGAGGGCTGTGTCTATACTGGCGCGATCTTGCGCCAGAGCTATGCAAATGAGGCTCAGCGTGGAATATCACGGAGTCTCATTTGCATAACTAATGAGCCGCCATTTTTGCGGAAGAGGCTCTTGCGCAAGATGGAGCTGTCTACACTGCCCCTTCTTGCGCAAGAAAAACCCTCTTGCGCAAAGCCGTTATGCTGATTATTTTCAGGCATAACGGCTTTGCGCAAGAGGGTTTTTCTTGTGCAAGAAGGGGCAGTGTAGACAGCTCCGTCTTGCGCAAGAGCCTCTTCCACAAAAATGGCAGCTCATTAGTTATGCAAATGAGGCTCGGTGATATTCCACGCTGAGCCTCATTTGCATAGCTCTGGCGCAAGATCGCGCCAGTATAGACACAGCCAGAGGAGGTTTTTTGCTTCAACACCTGCAACTTGACCTGCAACTTGAAAGGAGCTGACTACAAAAGTGTCAGATGTGGGTCAGCTGACTAGGATCAGCCCTGATCCTGCCCATGGAGTCAGTAAGGCAGCATCTGCATGCCCTGATTCTGCTGGTTAGACAGTACCACACTGAGCTATGTGCACTGTGGAGTGGCTGCAGAGGCAGCAGTGTGGGATAAACCAGGGGAGGCTGCTCCAGCAGGAGCCCCTGTCTGTGGGGGATTCCAACTCTCTGCTGGGACCCCTGTTGACAGTGGCTGCTGGACCCCAGTGTGAGCTGGGACTGAGAAAGCCCAACTCAGTCCCACTCACACTGGGTCCAGGAGCTACCCCAGTTGTGACCCTGCAGTTTAAATGTACTACATTTACACAGTAGAGGTAGCTACCCTTCTGAGTGCCTTTCCCTCATTGACTAATCGATAGTTGATACAAATTGTATTGACTACTACATCAGTGGTCTCCAACCTTTTTAACCACAAGATCAGTTTTTCAATTTAAATGCAATGTAAGATCTACCACAAAGCCAAATACCCTTGCCCCACTTCCTTCCCCACCCCCCTTCTCTGAGCCCCCATCTCTGCTCACTCACATCCTTCCTTCCTCCCAGAATCTCATTCACTTTCACCAGCCTGGGGGTAGGGGTACAGGCTCTGGTCTTGGGACAAGGGGGTTGGAGTGTGGCAAATGCCCTACCCCCTAAGGCCACTCCAGAACCCACCCCGGTCCATCCCTCAGACAGCCTTTGTTGGCTATCTGGCTGGTCCCAAGGTGGGCAGGACTCAAGCCCACCACTGTGTGTTCCCCAGGTAATGCCCCATCCCGTAAGCCACTCCAGAACCCACCCCCTCCTCACTGCTTACCCCCTGTTGGCTGTCTGGTCATTTCCAGGGTAGACAGGACTTGAGCTGCTGAGGGGGAGCTGAGACTCCAATCCACAACCCTGCCCTCATCAGGCAAGTGCTGTATCCCCTAGTCCACTCCAGAACCCACCCCGGCTCCCAGTCTTCAGAGGGGCTCTTGTTCTCTGTCTCGTCACCCCCCAGGGTGAGTGAAGGAGGTTGAGCTGCCTAGTGGGAATGGGACTATGAACCCACCACCCTGCTCTCCCCAAGAGCGCATCCTATACCCTAAGCCACCCTACCGCCCTACCTTCAGAGGGTCCCTTATCCTGCCTTCCTAATACAGGAGCCAGGTCCATCCCTGGGGCAGCCAGTGTTGGCTACCCAGCCGGTGCCTGAGTGAATGGAAGGGGACAGGATTGAGCCCACCATCCTGTGCTCCAGAGGCTGATGCCCTATCCCCAAGTTCACTGGAGACCCCACTCCATCTCCCCAACTTTCAAGCCCACCCCCTCCTTCTGCCCAGCCTGGGAGCGACCAGACACAGGACAAGGCACCCTCTGAAGGTACGGAGGTGAGGTGGGTTCTTGAGTGGACTAGGGGATATGGCATTAGCCAGGGGAAACACAAGGTTGGGGGCTTGTGTCCCATCCACCCAGGCAGCAGCTGGGCAGCCCCAGGGATGGATTTGGCTACTGTATTAGGAAGGCAGGATAAGGGACCCCCCGATGGTAGGGAGGTGGAGTGAGTTATGGAGTGGACTTAGGGGACTTGCCTGGGGAGTACACGGTGGGAGGTTCAAGTCCCACGCACCATGGGAGCAGCTAGGATGGAGCAGCAGAATTAAGGCAGGCTTACTCCTGCCCTGGCCTGGCACCACTCCCAAAAGGAACTGGCATGTACAGCAGTGGCTCCATGTGCTGCCCCTCATCTACAGGCCCTGACTCCACAGCCTCTACTGGCCACAGTTCTCCATTGCTGATTAATCAGAGCTGCAGGAGTTGCCGCTGCTGGCAAGGACAGCATGTGGAGAGCCCCTGCTCTGAGGTTCTCAGGGATTGCAGGGACATGCCAGGAGCACAATTACCACAGGGATAATTACTCCAGACGAGACAGTTCAGGCATTTTAGAACTCACTACTCAAAGAATTAAATTTAAGCATAAGAGAGAAATGAACAGTCCAGCCAAAAACTAAAAACAACCCACTTTGCAAGCAGTAAAAGTAGTAACACCACTCCCATGTAAATGTTGGGTCAGGGGATGAGAGGGAAGGACAGTGTGTGTTTGTGAGAATGACAGAGACACACGCAGTGTGTGAGAGTGACAGAGATTTACATTGCCAAGCTCCCTCCATCCCCTTCTCTCTGGGTGGAGACAGGATACAGGAGTGGGGGGAGGAGGGGCACCCTGACATCAGCACTCCCCTCTTCTCCCTCCCACACCCTGCACAAAAAGCAGGAAGTTCCTAAAGGGCAGCTCCAAGGCAGCGGGCAGGAGCAGCACGACAGCAAGTGAAAAGGCACTGAAGTGAACAGGTGATTGCAAACAGGGAGTTTAGAGTGGGAGTTCTCCAGGTAAGGGAGAAGTGACTACTGGACTCTTGAGGGAAGTGGCTGTCTGTACTGTGTGTTGTGTTTGTTTGGGGCTGTCCTGCTGTGTACTGAGTTTGTGTTTGTGAGTGTGGGGTTTTTTTTCCTCTCCCCCGCCCCCATGGAATGTGTGCTGTGACTGGCAGCTGGTAACTGTTGGCTTCTAATTAAAGTTTGAAATCGAGAAGCATCTGCTGATTGGCTGAGCCTTGGTATGGAGAGGGGCTATCAGGCAGTCCAGGGCTTTATAAAGGAGGGACTCAGAGACCAGGGAGCTTCCAAACAGGTGATTGTAAACAGGGAGTTTAAAGTGGGAGTTGGGAAGGGGGCGAGTATTCTTGTCTTTCCTTTAAACCCTTTTTTAGGGCAGCAGGTATGGATGGTGATAGTTCTGCTGTTATTACCTACACAGCATGTCCCATGTTTGTCTTCCTCCTAGAAGAAAGAAGGGATTTCATCTGCACTAAGTGCAAGATGGTCGCCATTTTGGAGGAAAAAATTAGAGGACTGGAGGCCCAAGTGTCGACTCTACGCTTGATCAGAGAGGATGAAGACTTCCTCGATAGAAGGCAGAGTTTAATCCTGCAAGCAAGGACAGGCAGAAGAGCCAGAGAGGGCAGTACAGGACGGGGAAGAGAACTGGCAGCATGTAACTTCTAGAAGGAAAAAAAGGCCATCACGGGAATCCCCCTTTCCTACAGAGGTAAGTAATCGCTTTCAGGCTCTCTCCACAGGCTCTGCGATGGAGAATGCTTTGGAAGGGACCTCACAAGAAAGAAATTGGAAGGGAACCACTTCAACTGGAAGGCCTGGGATGCATAGTCCTAGGAATTGGGGTTCCATGACAATCACCACCAAAAGAAGAAGGCAAGTGGTGATGGTGGTCGGGGACTCCCTCCTAAGAGGGACTGAGCCATCCATCTGCTGTCTGGACCTGGATTCTCGAGAGGTGTGCTGCTTACCAGGAGCTTGAATTCAGGATGTGACTGAGAGGCTTACAAACCTGATCAAACCTTCGGATCACTACCCCTTCCTGCTTCTCATTGTGGGAACTAATGATATGGCCGAGAACGACCTTGAGCGGGTTACTGCGGATTACGTAGAGTTGGGAAGAAGGATCAGAGAATTAGGAGCTCAAGTGGTGTTCTTGTCCATCCTCCCTGTTGAAGGGAAAGGTACTGGGTAGGGATTGTCGAATTGAGGAAGTAAATGCGTGGTTGTGCAGGTGGTGTCACGGAGAGGGCTTTGGTTTCTTCAACCATGGGACTCTGTTCTGGCCACAAGGATTGTTAGGAAGAAATGGGATCCACCTAATAAAGAGAGGAAGGAGCATCTTCGTGAGCAGGCTTGCAAACCTAGTGAGGAGGGCTTTAAACTAGGTTCTTTGGGGGACAGTGACCAAAACCCTGAGGGAAGTGGGGAAGTCGGATACCGGAAAGAAATGCAAAGAGGAACGAGCAACAAAGGAGGACCCATGATTTGAATGCAGGGGGTAGGGCGATCAACTGGTTATCTAAGTTGTTTGTACACCAATGCGAGAAGCCTGGGTAACAAACAGGAAGAATTGGAGGCCCTGGCCCAGTCCAAGAACTACAATTTGATTGGGATAACAGAGACTTGGTGGGATGACTCGCATGACTGGAGCGCTGTCATGGAAGGGTATAAACTGTTCAGGAAGAACAGGCAGGGAAGAAAAGGAGTAGGAGTTGCACTGTATGTAAGAGAGCACTATGATTGCTCAGAACTCCAGTATATAGGAGGAGAAAAGCCTGTTGAGAGTCTATGGGTCAAGTTTAGAGGCGTAAGCAAGAGCAGTGATGTTGTGGTTGGTGTCTACTACAAGCCACCGAATCAGGTGGATGAAGTAGATGAGGTTTTCTTCGGACAACTGAGAGAAGTTTCCAGATCATAGGCCCTGGTTCTCATGGAGGACTTTAATCACCCTGACATCTGTTGGGAGACCAATATGGCAGTACACAGACAATCCAGGAAGTTTTTGGAGAATGTTGGGGATAACTTCTTGGTACAAGTGCTGCAGGATCCAAACAGAGGCTGTGCGCAGCTTGACTTGCTGCTCACAAACAGGGAGGAGCTAATAGGGGAAGTAGAAGTGGGTGACAACCTGGGAATCAGTGATCACGAGATGGCAGATTTCAGGATCCTGACCAAAGGAAGAAAAAAGAGTAGTAAAATACACACCTTGAACTTCAGAAAAGCAGACTTCGACTCCCTCAGAGACCTGATGGCAGAATCCCTTGGGATGCTAACATGAAGGGGAAAGGAGCCCACGACAGCTGGCAGTATTTTACAGAAGACTTATTGAAGGCACAGAAAAAAACCATTCCAAAGCGTAGCAAGAGAAGCAAATATGGTAGGAGACCAGATTGGCTCACCGGGGAAATCCTTGGTGTACTTAAGCACAAAAAAGGGAGCTTACAAAAAGTGGAAACTTGGACAGATGACTAGGGAGAGGTATAAATGTATAGCTCGAGAATGCAGGGGAGTTATCAGGAAGGCAAAAGCGTAATTGGAATTGCGAGTCGCAAGGGATGTGAAGGATAACAAGAAAGGTTTCTACAGGCATGTTAGCAAGAAGAAGGTGATCAGAGAGGGTGTGGGGTCCCTACCGGATGAGGGCAGTATCCTAGTGACAGATGATGTGGGGAAAGCTGAAGTACTTAATGCTTTCTTTGCCTCTGTCTTCACAGACAAGGTCAGCTCCCAGACTAATGCGCTAAGTGACGCAATATGGGATGAAGATGGACAGCCCTTGGTGGGGAAAGAACGGGTTAGGAACTATTTAGAAAAGCTAAACATACATAAATCCATGGGTCTGGACTTAATACATCCAAGGGTACTGAAGGAGTTGGCAAATGTCATTGAGGAGCCCTTGGCCATTATCTTTGAAAAGTCGTGGAGATTGGGTGAGATCTGGGATGATTGGAAAAAGGCAAATGTAGTGCCCATCTTTAAGAAAGGGAAGAAAGACGATCCAGGGAACTATAGGCCAGTCAGTCTTACCTCAGTCCCTGGAAAAATCATGGGGGGGATCCTCAAGGAATCCATTTTGAAACACTTGGAAGAGGGGAAAGTGATCAGGAATAGTCAGCATGGATTTATGAAGGGCAAGTCATGCCTGACCAATCTGATTAACTTCTATGATGAGGTAACTGGCTCTGTGGACATGGGGAAGTCAGTGGATGTGATATATCTTGACTTTAGCAAGGCTTTTGATATGGTCTCCCACAACATTCTTGACAGAAAGTTAAGGAAATGTGGATTGGATAAATGGACTGTAAGATGGATAGAAAGCTGGCTGGAAGGTCGGGCCCACCAGGTAGTGATCAACGGCTCGATGTCAGGATGGCGGTCAGTTTCTAGTGGAGTGCCCCAAGGTTTGGTTCTGGGACCAGTTTTGTTCAACATCTTTATTAATGACCTAGATGAGGGGATGGATTGCACCCTCAGCAAGTTTGCAGATGACACTAAGCTAGGGGGAGAGGTAGACATGCTGGAGGGAAGGGATACAGTCCAGAGTGACTTAGACAAATTGGAGGATTGGGCCACAAGAAATCTGACGAGGTTCAACAAGAACAAGTGTAGAGTCCTGCACTTGGGACAGAAGTATCCCAAGCATTGTTACAGGCTGGGTACCAACTGGCTAAGTAGCAGTTCTGCAGAAAAGGACTTGGGGGTTACAGGGATGAGAAGCTGGACATGAGTCAACAGTGTGCCCTTTAGCCAAGAAGGCTAATGGCATTCTAGGTTGCATTAAGAGGAGCATTGCCAGTCGATCCAGTGATGTGATTGTTCCTCTTTACTTGGCTCTGGTGAGGCCACATCTGGAGTATTGTGTCCAGTTCTGGGCCCCCAATTACAGGAAGGATGTGGACGCATTGGAGAGGGTCCAGCGGAGGGCGACTAAAATGGTTAGGGGGCTGGAGCATATGACCTACGAGGAGAGGCTGAGGGAGTTGGGTCTATTTAGTCTACAGAAGAGAAGAGTGAGAGGGGATTTGATAGCAGCCTTCAACTTCCTGAAGGGAGGTTCCAAAGAGGCTGAGAAAGGCTGTTCACAGTAGTGATGGATGGCAGAACAAGGAACAATGGTCTCAAGTTGTGGTGGGAGAGGTCAAGGTTGGATATTAGGAAAAACTATTTCACTAGGAGGGTGGTGAAGCAGTGGAATGGGTTACCTAGGGAAGTAGTGGAGTCTCCATCCCTAGAGGTGTTTAAATCCCGGCTTGACAAAGCCCTGGCCGGGTTGATTTAATTGGGATTGGTCCTGCCCTGGGCAGGGGGCTGGACTTGATGGCCTTCTGAGTTCTCTTCCAGCTCTATGATTCTAAGTGCGAGCACTTGATAGCTTCCTTGCCAAACTAGTCAGGATCACCTGACAGAGGCTCCAAGGTCTACCGGTAGATCCTGATCTACTGGTTCGTAACCACTGGACTACATGATTACCCCATTACCCACCTCTTAACATCTTTACTCCACAACACACACATACATAGCATACCAGAGGCATGCTGCCACTCCACATTTTATAAAGGCAAGGGGTGTTAGTACTGATTCAGGTTCTGGGGGGAAGGTTTGGGTTGGTCAGAAAAAGAGTCAGCCGCTCGTGTTGAGTGGGGTGAGGTCCAGCATGGGACTAAAATGGGACCAAGCAGACACTTAAGCTTCTGTCTTAGAGAACAGATATGATAGCAAGACACAAGAAGTCATTCTTCTGCTGTACTCTCTTCTGATTAGGCCTCAATTGGAGTATTGTGTCCAGGTCTGGGCACCACATTTCAAGAAAAATGTGGAGAAATTGGAGAAGGTCCAGACAAGAGCTACACAAATTATGAAAGGTCTAGAAAACATGATCTATGAGGGAAAACTGAAAGAAGAGGGCTTGTTTAATTTAGAAAAGAGAAGACTGAGAGGGGACATGATAGCAGTTCTCAAGTATCTAAAAGGGTAGGGAGAAAAGGAGGAGAGAAAGAGGAGGGAGAAAAATTGTTCTCCTTGGCCTATGAGGATAGGACAAGAAGCAATGGGCTTAAATTGCAGCAAAGGAGGATTAGGATGGCCATTAGGAACTTATTCCTATCTGTCAGGGTGGTTGAACACTGGAATGAATTGCCTAGGGCAGTAGTTCCCAACCTGTGGTCTGTGAGGGCACTGCAGGAGGTCTGGGGAAATTTTTAAAAAGTAAGGATCCTTCCTTTTCTTTTCCTTTTCTTCTCCCCCCAGCTCCACTTCTGGAGCCTGTACCGTGGGATGGGGTGTGTGCTTGCATCCCATGCATGCCTCTCACATACCTGCCAGGCATGGCATGCAAGCACTTTCTCCATGCTCCCTTAGCTCCCGGAGAACAGGATCAGAATGGGAATGCGTGCATCCTGGCACGCATGGCTGCTCCCCGCCCACCACACCCCCAAGTTCTACCCTTGCCCCCTACCCTCCTGAAGTTCCGCCCTTTTCCCCTACCCTCCTGAAATTTCACCGTTGAGAAGCTGGCAGCTCCTGAGCTCCCTTTGACCACGAGAACCCCCTCGCTCCATGGACGGGCAGGGGACAGAGGAGACAGGAGCTGAAGAAGCAGCACAGGCGAACATCAGCCAATGAGACCTGAGGATTCAGTCAGGTGACACTTGGCCTGGGAATCTGAACAAAGGAGGAGTAGTGGCAGCCTGAGGGGTGGTGAGCAGATGCTAACTGTGTAATTTACTTTTCAGCTGGCTTATAGAGAAGGGAACATAGCTGGCCTGCGAGACTCTGGGCTCCTCCTTCCCCAAGATGGATTGTACTGAAAGCTCATGGCTCCTGTAACAACACATCTGGGCTACACTGTGTCCCTGTGATCCAATAGACCTTTTGTTTTACCTGTAGGGTTGCCAGACGGTTTCAACAAAAATACCAGACACACCTGACATTACATCACAATCGACATTACATCTTATTTAGAAAATACTGGACATTTCTATTTTCTCATTTATATTTTCTCAATTTGTTTCCTGAACAGAAAGCTCAAATACTGGACTGTCCAATTCAAAACAGAACACCTGGCAACCCTATCTACCTGCTGGCTGAGAGTCACATGTGACTGTGGATGGGGGTGCAGGGCCCAGTGACTGCCACATACTCCGTGACAATGGGTCAATCACTTTTTACCATTTTTTTCTTTTTTTAATATGTCACCCCACTCTAACCATTCAAAAGGTATTACAGTGGCAGGAAGGGTTTAGTTGGGCTAGCAAAAAATCGGTCGGTATATCAAGTCAGGGACACTGAAAAGAAAGGAACCAGAAGACCATTGTGGAATGTCAAGTTCCACTTCATAACAAACACAGAGGAAACCAAAGATGCGAAAATATAGTGCTGTATAGTTGGAGTTAGGGCTTACATGGATTGGCAATGAATCTGAACCATGTCCATTATGCTTACTCTGTAAGGAGGTGCAGATGAGAGCTTAAAACCAGCTAATCTTTGACATCACCTTGAAATGAAACATGGCCAATTGAATTTTTTGAGAACAAACTCAAATAATTTAAGGAAAGTAAGAAATTAATTGAGCACATAGCCACAGGCAATAACAATGCTAACATAGTGGAAGTCTTTTATCAGGTGGCTCAACTCATAGCAGGACAGGGAAGCCACATTCCATTGGACAGGAACTGATATTACCTGAAGCAAAGGAGATGGCGAGTGCAATACTCAGAGACAAGACTGGGTGAGTGCAATGCTCAGACACAAGCCTTGCAAACAGATTGGTTTAATTTCTCACTCAAACAACACAGTTCGGCGCAGAATTGACAAAATGGCTCAGAATGTTAAGGAACAACTGACTGAGAGGAAATGGTGGAAATGTTGCTTCTATTCTTTGTAAATTGATGAGCCATTGGATATCACAAACCATTCAAACCTCCTATCAGTCATTAGATATAAATACAATGGAGAGGTCCAAGAGGGCTGTCTCTTTTGCAAATTTTGCTCACACGTGCAACTGGAGACGCTATTTTTCATGTGTTGAGCTATTTCATGAGGGAGCATGATAATGACTGGTCAAAATGTGTAGGGATCAGTACTGATGGGGCTCGTGCAATGACAAGCACATATTACCTATGAGTTGTGTACATATTCTTCTGTTCACATTATTCAATAAAAATATATGGCACCTCAGAGTTGTTACATTTTAATGTATTATCTCTCAATATTACTATATTTGTTTATATAACATGAACTATTATACATTTCAAATGATTATCAAGTAACAGAATGTTTGAAAACAACTATATTGTTTGCAGGAGTCCGTGAAATGTTAATAGATTGAAAAGGAGTCCATATGCTCGAAAAGGTTGGGAACCACTGGCCTAGGGAGGTTGTGGAATCTCCATCTCTGGAGATATTTAAGAGCAGGTTAGACAGACATCTGTCAGGGATGATCTAGGTGCTTGGTCCTGCCTTAAGGGCAGGGGACTGGAGTTGATGACCTCTAAGGTCATTCCATGTCTAGCATGCTATGCTTCTATGATCTAGAATCTGATTCTATGCTTATCACAACCACAGCCCAATGCTCTTACAACAGTCTATTTCCAATTAAGAGAAACACAGACAACTTAAAATCCAGACTTTACATTCCCCTTGAAAATAAATTAAAATCAGACTCTGGGATACCCCAGCACCTGTGTATACCTGCTGATTTTGGCTTTACAATATTTCTCTCCCCTCCCCGCTTCCTGTGAGAGACCCAAGCAAAAGACTAGGGGTAATGGGCTGACTGCAGGAGAAATCATGGAAGCGACTCTAAACAAAACACTGTCAAATGCACAAAGTGATCAAGATGAGAGAACATTTCCTCCCCACCACCTCCTTTAGTTTCTTTCATTATAAGGTATGTCTATGTAGCAGCTGGATAGCATAATCCCATCTGAGGGAGGCCTACACATGCTAGCTCTTATTAGCTTGCACTTTAAAAACAGCAATATATAGATGACAGCAGGGTCAGCAGCTTGAGCTAGTCCCCAAATATAATCCTTTGCATTGCCCCTGCTGCCACAGCCACACTGCTCTTTTTAGTGCTCTATCAGAATTAGCACTGGTACATCTACCTGAGCTGAGAATTATACCTCCCAGCTGGTTCCCCTAGCAGTGATAAGAGGGGTTGCTTGTTATGACAGGGAGCAAATTGTAGATAGGAGTATGAGTTCTAAGTAGACCGTCACTGTCTCTCTCTCACAAATATACACATCATTTGGAGAGGGACAATGGGGAAATTCCAACCTTTCAATGACTGTAGCACAGAGGATGCACATGGACCATCTACTGCAATTTTATTTGAAAACAGGACTACCTATAGCTTCCCTTCACTACTGAGGCACTGACAGCACTAACCACCTAGTTGTTGTTACAGCACATTCAGTGCTGTAATAGGATGGCTTAAAAAACAAAAAAACCCCACATATTACTTTTCGTTCCATTCAGAAGTTCCTACTGAAGAGGAAGAGAAGGAAACTTTTTATAGGAAAAAAGAGAAACAGGGACAAAGAGGTTCAAATTAATGAGCATCCTTGGAAATCAAGGAAAGTAGAAAAGCTGGGAACTGAGGAAGATTAAAATATCATCTTTGTTTAAAGCTACCTTCTGTGATCTTTATACATCATGTGAAATCCATTGCCCCTTTCCCCACAGATTTTGTTGTGCACTTACTTTACCCTTGTTTCTGAACTTCTCAATAAGCCCATCATGAAAATCTAGTTTATAACATGTTTAAGCATTCAAAGTTCCTCAGCTACCAAAAACCTCTTTTGGTGGAGGATTACACTGGTATTTTCTTTAAACCACAGAGTGAGTAGAAGAAGCATGTTACAAAGGCAAAGACAAACAACAAGGGATTAGTCTGGATTTTTTCTTTAAATAGCACAGATGTATAAAACCATAAAGATTTATAATGCTGGAGTTTTTTAAATAAACCAAGGAGTAGCTATGCTTTTGGTGGATGCAAACACTGGGAAGATAATAAGGTGATAGGGAACAGCCAGCATGGACCTGTAAAGAACAAATCATGTCAAACCAATCTGATAGCTTTCTTTGATAGGATATCAAGTCTTGTGGATAAGGGAGAAGCGGTGGATGTGGTATACCTAGACTTTAGTAAGGCATTTGATACAGTCTCGCATGATATTCTTATCAATAAACTAGGCAAATACAACTTAGATGGGACTACTATAAGGTGGGTGCATAACTGGCTAGATAACCATTCTCAGAGAGTAGTTATCAATGGTTCACAATCCTGCTGGAAAGGTATAACAAGTGAGGTTCTACAGGGGTCTGTTTTGGGACCGGTTCTATTCAATATCTTCATCAACTATTTAGATATCGGCATAGAGAGTACGCTTATTAAGTTTGCAGTGATACCAAGCTGGGAGGGGTTGCAACTGCTTTGGAGGACAGGGTCATAATTCAAAATGATCTGGACAAATTGGAGAAATGGTCTGAGGTAAACTGGATGAAGTTTAAAAAGGACAAATGCAAAGTGCTCCACTAAGGAAGGAACAATCAGTTTCACACACAGAATGGGAAGCGACTGTCTAGGAAGGAGTACGGCAGAAAGGGATCTAGGGCTTATAGCAGACCACAAGCTACATATGAGTCAACAGTGCGACGCTGTTGCAAAAAAAGCGAACATGATTCTAGGATGTATTAACAGGTGTGTTGTGAGCAAGACACGAGAAGTCATTCTTCCCCTCTACTCTGTGCTGATTAGGCCTCAGTTGGAGTATTGTGTCCAGTTCTGGGCACCACATTTCAAGAAAGATGTGGAGAAATTGGAGAAAGTCCAGAGAAGAGCAACAAGAATGATTAAAGGTCTAGAGAACATGACCTATGAAGGAAGACTGAAAGAATTGGGCTTGTTTAGTTTGGAAAATAGAAGATTGAGAGGGGACATGATAGAGGTTTTCAGGTATCTAAAAGGGTGTCACAAAGAGAAAGGAGAAAAATTGTTCTTCCTGACCTCTGAGGATAGAACAAGAAGAATGAGCTTAAACTGCAGCAAGGGAGGTTTAGGTTGGACATTAGGAAAAAGTTCCTAACTGTCAGGGTGGTTAAACTCTGGAATAAATTGCCCAGTTGTGGAATCTCCATCTCTGGAGATATTTAAGAGTGGATTAGATAAATGTCTATTAAGGATGGTCTAGACAGTACTGGGTCCTGCCATGATGGCAAGGGACTGGACTTGATGACCTCTCGAGGTCCCTTCCAGTCCTAGTATTCTATAAAACAAGTAATTCTCTCTTTCAAAGGGTCAAGTCAGGAGTCCTTTCTGAGGTGTAAGCTTGCTCACCTAATGTCTCAGTGCCTGGTTTCCCAATATGTAAAGAAGGGGGATATAATACTTAAATACCTCATTAAAGCACCTCAAGAAATACAGACAATATTATAAAAACTTGTTCTATCCATAGAGAGCAAAGCACTTTACAAAGGAGATAAGTATCCATTTTGCCATTTCACAAGTGGGGAAACTGACATAGAGCAATTTGCCAGAGATCACAGAAAGTAGACCTTACAGCAGGGGGAGGCAATAATTTTTGAGGTGGGGGGCACACAAAGATTTTGGAAAGTGGTTGAGGGCCATGCTCTTCCATGATATTAATGGAGGAGATGCAGAGTCTAGGATGGAGGTTAGGTGTAGAAGGGAGCTTAGGGTAAGGGATAGGGGGTACAGGAGAAAGAATGGGGTTTGGGAGGGAGTTAGGGTAAAGGAGGCAGTTTTGACCTAGGGCAGGGGATTGGGGAGTAGGGTTTTGGAATGTGACCTAGAGCAGGAGGAGGTTGTGACCTAGGGCAGGGATTGGGGTGCCAGATCTGGGAAGGAGTATGGGTGCAGGAGGGAGCACAGGGTTTGGGTATGTTGAATGGGGGAGCAGAGAGTTGAAGACAGGAGGGGCTGGGGTGCCAGGGGCAGGCTCTGGCTAGGAGACTAACCAGCCAGCAGCCCAACCAGCTTGCAGAGCTAAATGTTTACAGAGCTTAAAATGCCTGCACAGACTACAGGGCCATGTGCTTGTGTGGATAAGTGAGCTGGAGGGGAGGGGGCAAGGTGCTTCATGTGCCGCCTATTATTCAGACAGGCAGCTCCCACTGGACAGTTCCTGGCTAGAAACCAGCCAATGAGTTTGTGCTGGAGGCAGGGGCAGCACCTGAAGCCTCATCCCCCTCCTCTCTGGGATCACAGTTTTGAAAGAGAAATGGCCCTGCAGCTGCTTTTCTGAGTGGCGTGTAGAGGTGGGAAAAGCAGGGAGAGACTCCACGCTGCATCCACGGGCCAGATCCAGTGCCTTGGCGGGCTGGATCCAGCCCTTGGGCTATATTTTGCCAAGGCCTGCTTTACAACTTCTGAGCATCCCCTGTGGATATATTTTCTTTGGAGAGCCTCCTGCAATTTCCAACAGCTTTTCTGTCAGACTGACCTTTCTCCTTGTTTAATCGTATTTGACGATAACATACCCTATCCCTGGTTTACCATCTCAAACATCAGAAAGAACTAGGGGGCTGTACCCTCTGCTTGCTATGCTTGCCAACCCTACTCTCTCAAGGTAGACAGACCTGGCTCTCCCCCTGGCCACCTGGGAGGGCCAGGCTGAGGCATGGGAGCCCTGGTCTGCCCCCTCCCCTAGCCGTCAAGTGGGGCTGAGGCTGGGCCAGCACCAACTGACACCTCACTTCACCCGAAGCCGCCGAGAAGGATGGTTCTGAACTCCACCTGCCTGAAAAAGCCCCTCGTTCTGGAGTCTTTGGCCTCCTCCAACAGCTGTAGACTCAGTGCTGTATTGGCAAGGGCTCATTCCTCCTCCTGATGCACTGTGCCCCATTGAAGCGGGGCTTAATTATAGCATGTGTGCGCGAAGCTGGAGGCTAGGCAGACTCTTGATTAACCTAGTGTTTATGTTGGAGGAGGTTGTAAACAGCCTGTAGGAGGAGGAAGGAATGTCTTGAGATGGGTGTGTTGTGGAGCCTTAGGGGACTATAAAGGATTGTGTGTGTGTGTGTAGTGTGGGAGACTGGTGGACTGTAAGGAAGCTAGGGGTCTAGGAGTAGGTTGAGGAAATGCATGCTCTTCTTTCAAGGACTTTGAGGAGGCTGGGGATCTCTGTGTGCTGAGGGAGACTGGGCTGTGAGAAAGCTGCTTGAGGGCCAGGGGACTGACTGAGGACTCTGCAAGAGGGCTGGAGGGGGTCTTGGAGGAGGTTGAGGACAGTGTGAGGAGATTGGGGGAGGCTGCCTGAGGGCAGTGCTGGGAGGTTGGTGAGGGGCTGGAAGGAGGCTGGGAGCTTGAGGGGTGGCAGCCTGAGGGCAGGGCGAGGAGGCTGGGGGCTCTGAGGGCTGTTTAGTAGGGCAGGGATTGTGCTTGGGGGGCTGCTCTGTCCTGTCTGCGATCTGGCGAGGGCTGGGGGAAGAAGGGAAGCGCAGCGGTGCTTGCCCTCCCCGTCTGGGACGCAGCAAGGTGCAGGTACTGCAGTCTGTATGCAGCACTCCAGTGAACTGTAACCTGCTGAGATGGAGAAAGCAGCAGCGCAGGGGGCTGCTGTCCTATCTTCTCCCCCATGTGGTCTTGTCTGAGTTTCTCACTGCCCCAGCCCTGCCTGAAGAGCCTGGGGCTACCCACCTACCGGGAGTGGAAATGAAGGAGCAGACAGGTCAGTGCAGCGGCTCCCCTGGGCGGCTAGGGTGCAGTTAGTGCAGTCGCTGGGGAGGGGTGAGTCTCCACAGGGCCAGCCAGACTCCGAGTGGCTAGGCACTGAACTCCAGCTCCCCAAGAGCCTGGCAGTGGGGGAGCCCCTAAGACCCGCTGCTGGCACACAAGCCCAGCGAGAAGCTTCACTCCTAGCACCTGTCCCCAGGCTGCTGACCTGAGCACCAAACCACCCCCTGCCCCAGCTGTCACAGCTGTGATCTGGGGTCTGCTGGCGACTGTGCCATGTTTCTTGGTGTTGAAAGCACTGTGGGGCGGGGATGGAGGAAGGGGAGTAGGGGCTTGGTTTAAAACAGCCATTCCAAGGGGCAAGGGGAAGCAGCAAGGTCAGGCTTGAGTTGAGGGATTTTGCCTCCTGCTGCACCAGGAAGGTGGGCGGGAGGAGGCATGCAGGTGGGAGAGTGACATAATGATGTCACTCTGTCATCAGACAGGAAAAGGTTTTTTTATATACATACAGAGAATGCAGATTGCACCTGCATGAAGATTAAGGTGCTAATTGTTTTAGCTGCCTGGTAAGGAGGTGAGAGAACAGAGTGCTGGGGCAGCCTACTGTTTTTATTCTTAGCCCTGTCACTGACCTGCTGTGTGACCTTGGGCACAGATTTGTGGGTGCTTCCACACAGCCCAAGACAGCCCAAGTCAACAAACTAGGGTCTGCAAGGCTCACTCCAGCCCGCTAAACTCAGCACTGCAGACAGCACTCCATGTTGCAGGTCAGGCTGTAGCCTGGGTTCTGGAAGTCTTTGGAGGTGGGTGAGTTTCAGAACTAGAGCCACAACTCCTAAGCACTGCCTACACATTTATTTTTAAAGAACTAGTTTCAGCCCCAGGTCCATGCCTGTCATTCCAGGTTGGGAGGCTTGTTGCTACTGGCTTTGTGGAATGCTCTGTCTCTGTTTCCCCTTCTTCCTTTATCTGTATATTTACATTGTAGAGACGTGGTCCCCAAACTTTTTACCACATGCCCCGCTTACCCTTGTCCATGCTGCCTTCTCATCCCCAGAACTGGGAGCAGGGCTGCAGATTCAGGAGGTGGGAAACATAGTTAGAGATAAAGGGGCTGAGGTTGGCGGCACTGCTTGGAGCAGAAGTGGAGCCTTGGCTAGGGGCCAAGGCTATCAGCCAGGGACGGGGCACAAAGCCTGGGTGCGGGGCCAGCAGCTTGAGCACAGAGCCAGCAGTCAGCGCTAAGAGCGGAGCCTCGGGGCTAGAAACTGGGGCTGGGAGTGGAGCTGGATAGCACTTCCCCTCCTGCTCCTTGTGGGGGCTGACTAAAGTCCCAGCCATGCCCTCATCCAAGCATTCCTTTGTGTGCACACCACAGTTCACAGACCATCATTATAGAGAAGCAAGTTGGGTAAGGTAGTGTCTTTTATTGGATCAACTTCTGTTGGGGAAAGAAACTGCTTTCAAACTAACACAGAGCTCTTCTTTTAAACTTTCAGGAAGGGACTGTTCTGCATTTGAACAGCACCTAGCACAATGGAGATCCCTCAGCCCATGACTCAGCTCCTCCTATACATCATCACAAAAGAAAAAGTCCGAACAAATAATAAAAATGAAAACAGACAACTTGACCTTTATTTAAAGCATGTCATGTCCTGGATGAATGGAAAGATTCATAGGAAACTCATTTTTATGGATTTAGGAGGAAGATCTATAAAGCAAAGCTTAGCTGGCACAGAAATTATTTCAAAGTGTTCACATTTTTTATGCAGTCAGAAAGAAGAGATGAGGGATTCTTATGACCCTGTTTGAACTGGCCTTTGGCTACCACCAGTTATGGTAAGGAGAATCTGTGCTGCTGGGTTTTCAGCAATAATATAACTGTCACCAACAGAAAACCAGAATTAGGAGTTGGTCTAGTTGGAAAAACTATTTAGTTCAAATCAGTACAGGCCCCAGCTGAGGAATTTATAGATTCCTTCCTTAACCTTTGACTGCAAAGCCAAACTAGCATCAGACAGTCTCTCATGTGCTCCCTTCAGCTAAATCAAACCACCCATTGCAGTTCTACACAGCTAAAACAATGTGAACCGGTTATGTGTAACCTTAATTACTCCCTGACTAACAATGAGGTGCTAATTCACAGGGTTTAATTACCCTTCATTATTATGGAGCTGAATCATTAGTTGCCTCCGGGTATGCCTCTACAGGGAAAAAAAATGTGTACTTAAGTGGGACTAATAAAAACAAGAGTGAAGACATTTCATCTGAAGAAGTGGGTTGTGCCCACAAAAGCTCATGATACCATCTACATGTTTTGTTAATCTTTAAGGTGCTGCAAGACTATTCATTGCTTTTAAGTTTTTCATAGCTACGCAGCTCAAGACAAAGCTTGTAGGGGAGCCTAGCATTGAATTTAGGCTGCTAACCCAAGTTAAGAGCCCAGCTGCTGTGTTTTCACTCTGGCCAGGTTTACACTACACCTGGAAGATTGGGTTAGATATGCAACTCCAGCTAGGTACATAACATAGCTGGAGTTGACATACCTTAAGTTCAGCTTAGTGCCATCTCTACAGCTGTAGATTGATGGGAAAAACACAACAGCGAGGAGAACTGGCACCGATGGGGGCACCCTCAGCATTCGATTTAGCAGGTCTTTAATAGACACCCACTAAATCCAACCCCAGAAGATCAATTACCAGATTGTCAATCCTCTAGTGATTCAAGACTTGGCCTTACTTGTAGACCAGTGGCCCTCAAAGAAGTCTAGGAGAGCTGGCAGTATTTTAAAGAATCCAGATGCGCAGTAAGAAAAGCAAATATAATAGGTGACCAGCTTGGCTTACCAGGGAAATCCTTGGCGAGCATAAACACAAAAAGGAAGCTTATAAGAAGTGGAAAATTGGACAGATGACTAGGGAGGAAAATAAATATATTACTTGAGAATGCAGGGGAGTAATCAGGAAGGCGAAAAATGCAGTTAGAATTGTAGCTAGCAAGGGATGTGAAGGGTAACAAGAAATGTTTCAACAGGCTTGTTAGCAATAATAGGGTGATCAGAGAGAGTGTGGGGCCCTTACTGGATGAGGGAGGTAACCTACTGACAGATGATGTGGGAAAAGATGAAGTACTCAATGATTTTTTTGCCTGTCTCGCAGACAAAGTTAGCTCCCAGACTACTGCACTAGGCAATGCAGTATGGGAAGGAGATGGGCAGCACTGGGTGGAAAAAGAACAGGTTAAGAACTATTTAGAAAAACTAAACATATACAAATCCATGGGACTGGATTTAATGCATCCAAGAGTACGGAGGGAGTTGGCAAATGTCATTGGAGAGCCTTTGGCCATTATCTTTGAAAATTAGTTGAGATCAGGAGAGGTCCTGGATGACTGGGAAAAGGCAAATATAGTGCCCATCTTTAAAAAAAGGGATGAAGGACAATCCAGGGAACTATAGATATGCTGACTATATGGCCCAGAAAATCCAGGACAGTCCTGAAATTTCAATCTCCTGTCCCAGTGCCCTGTAAAACACTGAAAATGTCCTGGAAATGGCAGCCCAGCTAGAAGCGGCTCCACCCTGCTGTTTCCCCTCCCTCTCCCTCTCCCGGGGGAACACAGCTGTGCAGGGCCTTCTTACAGATTTTTCCCGTTGCTCTGGAACCAAGCCAATAAGGGCAGCGGGAGGCAATGCCTGACTTCTGGCCCTCTGCTGCTCTAGCAGGAAGGTAGTTCTCTTGGGAGCCACTCCAGTAAAGAAGCAGCAGGTAAATGTCCCCCTTCCCCTCACAGCCCCCTCCATGCAACCCCACTGCCCTTTAAACTTCGTAAGAGCCCTGTCGGTCTTCTTAGATTTACAAGGCAGAGCCGTGCGGGACTGAGCAAGCTGAGCTTGAAATCAGCTGATCCCGCTTTGTGCAGAGCGCTGGCTCTGCCCTTTAAATCTAAGAAGCTCCGTGGCTCTTACGCAATTTAAAAGGCAGAGCCTTTTTTGTTTCTGCAGAGTGCTGGCTCTGCCTTTTAAATTGCGTAAGAGCCACGCGGCTTCTTAGATTTAAAGGGCAGAGCCAGCGCTCTGCACAAAGTGGGATCAGCTGATTTCAAGTGCAGCTCTGCCTTTTAAATCTAAGACCACCCACGTGGCTCTTACTAGGTTTAAAATGCAGAGCGGCAGCACAGGAGGAGCTGGGAATCAGCTAATTCCCAGTCTGGCTGCTGCTATGCCCTTTAAACTTAGTAAAAACCACATGGGTCATCTTAGTTTTAAAAGACAGAGCCGCGCTAGAAATCAGCTGATCCTGGTTTGTGCAGAGCACTGACTCTGCCCTTTAAATCTAAGAAGCCATGTGGCTCTTACTCCATTTAAACGGCAGAACCAGTACTCTGAACAAAATCTTCTGGTGGCAGGTGGGCAAAACGGAGTTGGGGGTGTGGCTAAATGGGGTCAGAGGCATGGCAAATGAGTCTCTCTTTTTGGTTCAGAAAATATGGTCACTGTAACTATAGACGGTCAGCCATACCTCAGTCTCCAGAAAAATCATGGAGGAGATCATTTTTAAGCACTTGGAAGAGGGGAAAGTGATCAGGAATAGTCAACATAGATTCACCAAGGGCAAGTCATGCCTGACCAACCCAATTAGCTTCTATGAAGAGGTAACTGGCTCTGCGGACATGGGGAAGGCAAGGCAGTGGACATTAAATACCTTGACTTTAGTAAAGCTTTTGATATGGTCTCCCACAGTATTCTTGCCAACTAGTTAAGGAAGTATGGATTGCATAAATGGACTGTAAAGTGGATAGAAAACTGGCTAGATTGTCAGGCTCAATGGGTAGTGATGTCTGATTGGCAGTCGGTTTCTAGCAGAGTGCCCCAAGGATAGGTTTTAGGCCAGTTTTGTTCAACATTTTTATTAGTGACCTGGATGAGGGGATGAATTGCACCCTTAGCAAGTTTGTGGATGACATTAAGTTAGAGGGAGAGGTAGATATGTTGGAGGGTAGAAATAGGGTCCAGAATGACCTAGACAAATTGGAGGATTGGTCCAAAAGAAATCTGATGAGGTTCAACAAGGACAAATGCAGAGTCCTGCACTTGGGACAGAAGAATCCCAAGCAACAGTGTGCCCTTGTAGCCAAGAAGGCTAATGGCATATTAGGTTGCATTAGGAGGAGCATTTCCAGCAGATTAGAGAAGTTATTATTCCCCTTTATTCGGCACTGGTGAAGTACTGCGTCCAGTTCTGAGCCCCCCAGTATAGAAAGGATGTGGACACAATGGAGTGTATCCAGTGGAGGGCAACTAAAACGATTAGGGGGCAGGAGCACATGACCGATGAGGAGAGGCTGAGTGATTTGGGCTTATTTAGTCTGCAGAAGAGTGAGGGGGGATTTGATAGCAGCCTTCAACTTCCTAAGAGAGGTTCCAAAGAGGATGAAGAGAGGCTGTTCTCAGTAGTGAGGGATGGCAGAACAAGGAGCAATGGTCTCAAGTTACACTGGGGGAGGTCTAGGTTGGATATAAGGAAAAATTCTCTCACTAGGAGGGTGGTGAAGCACTGGAATGGGTTACCTAAGGAGGTGGTGGAATCTCCATTCCTAGAGGTTTTTAAGTCCCAGCTTGACAAAGCCCTGGCTGGGATGATTTAGTTGGGGTTGGTCCTGCTTTGGGCAGGGGGTTGGACTTGATGACCTTCTGAGGTCTCTTCCAGTCCTGGGATTCTATGATTCAAAGTATGGTCTGAGGACCACTAGCAGTCAGCGACCATCTTGCAGGTGGGCACAGGCTTAGGACTCAGGCACATCCCTCGCTTGGGGGAATCCATGCTGGTGTTCCATACCCACCCCCTCCATCTGCAAATCTAGAGAGCCAGCACTGGCTCCCCAATGTCAGGAGGGAGCCCTGAGCTTTGCAGGCTGGATCTAGCTTGCAGGGGAAGGAAAAAACTCTGTACACTGCCGCTCTTCCTCCATCCAGCTGGGAGAACAGGAGTGCAGGAAACTGCTCACGTGGAGGCTTTCCCCACTGTTCCCATTGGCCAGAATCCCAGCCTGGCCATGTGGAGCCAGGTAAGTACCTCCTATATCTTTCATGCTGGACCCTGTATCCCCATGGCCCTCACACACATTCCCTCCTACCAAGACCCCGCACTCTCAACCTGCTCCTGCATCTTCCCTTCCGACCACATCCCTCACCTTCAGCCCGCTCCTGCATCTAACCTCTCACCCAGACCTTCCTATCCTAAGCCCACTCCTGCACCCAAACTCCCAACCAGACCCTCTCAACCCGAGCCTGCTCCTGCACTCAACCTCCTTCCCAGACCCCCACCTTCAGCTCACTCCTACACCCTCCCTCCGCCCATTTCGTCAGCATGGGTGGTTGGCTAGTAGTCCCCAGAAAAATTTCATTTGAGCGGGACGGGGCAGAGGCCAAAAAGTTTGAGAACCACTGCAACTGACATATTGTAAGGCATTGACACACATTGCTTATTCTTTGACATAGCATCCCAAGCTGGAAGACAGTCTTTAACATTTCATCGTAACATCTACTGACAAAGCTGCTGAACACTGTTTCAGGAGAGAAGAATATTTATTTAGACTTCCTGTTAAAGATTCCTGCTGCATTTTGATCCTGAGGCTCACCTAGTCCTTCCAAATAATTTAGTGCATCTTGTGGAAGCATCATAAAATAGGACAGCTACTGCATATAACTGAGGTTTAACTCTCTGACTGGCAAAACAATTCTGTTATCCAAGCTCCTCCCGGGGCCCCAGACAAAACAATGAAGGTTGAAAAAAAACTACTCTATTTCCAATAAGCATACATGTAAAGGCAATAAAGGAAGAAAGGAATAACGGTTGAAGTATTAGGAGCCTAATCTTGGGAGACTTAGTTCAATATCCCACTCAGCCATATACTTGTGACCTTAGGCAAATCACTCAGCCTCTCTGTGCATCAGTTCCCCATTTGTAAAATGGGAATAACAGAATTTTGCAAGCGTGTTGTGAGTAGGGATGTCAAAGGTTTACTGGTTCCAGTTAACCAGTAAGGACTGGAGCAGCTCCCCACCCACCGTAGGCAGGAAGCCGCTCCAGTCCCATGGAGCAGCCCCTACCCATGGAGCAGCCCCTACCCGTTGCAGGCCCGGCTGGACCATCCCTCTCACCACAGGTTACATGCTGACTCCCCCAGCCTAGTTCCTGGGGAGGAGGCTTCACTGTGGGCTCTGCAGTATAAAGCGTATTTAAGCTTTACACTGCACAGCTTACAGCAGGAGTAACCGCTATGTTTTTTAGCAATTACATGTTTACATTTTAATGGCATTTTTATATCCCTAGTTGTGAAGGGAGGTGTGTGTGTGTATCAAACATTATAAAGTGCTCAGACACCACAGCAATTGGGGTCATAAAAGCACCTAAGATAGACAGATATTTGTAACATATCCCATGTCCAAGGAAAAGTCTGTTTTCCTATTAATATTGCACAACATGAAGCAATCTGGACCTTACCTAGAAGAAAGGAAGAGAATCAGAGATTCCATTCCATACTTTTCCATATTTGATTCCCAGTGGTACAGAACAATACTTCCAGCAACAAATTTTGAATTTGTGTGTAGAAAGTATTACCATAAATTGCTGGTTACAGAGAATAAAGACAAGGAGGAAAGATACATTACTTTTACATTTTATGGTTGATTACCACAAGTTAAAAACTAACTACACAAAAATGAAGGGGTTCATTTAGGGCTGTGCTGTTAACTAACATGTCGGCAAGAAATGGTGGGAAAAAACAATTTTACTTTAGGTGATTTTACACCTGCCAGATTTGAAGGTTCTCTTTTCTTTGCAATTTATGTCCCCTAAAGAATGCACATTTTGTGGGCAGGGACTTTGCCAGGCACAATGTGAGTGCTATGAGAAACAAACAATGATAAAAGGGCCAGTTGAGGAGCCTCAGGGCTGACTCGGCCTGCACTGTTTGAATTTATGCACTAGTCTATACCATTGCACTAGAATTACCTACTGTTGTAAAATTGTTTTTCACTAACCTGCGTGTCATTTTGCCCTTATCCAATTTTAAACAGCACCGGTTTTCACTGGATATTCAATTTTGCAGTTTTATCAATTATTTATTATTATAGTAAGCCAAAAAAACCCAGTCAAGGAACGACTGTTATAAGCACTGTACCCACGCAGCAAAAAGGCAGTTTCTGTGCCAATAAGTTTATTATTTTGATTTGGAAACCTCCCATGGCTATTCACACTACCCTAGAGTAAAACATGGCCACCAGAAAGCTGATGGTCACCTGAACTAAATTCTAAGAATCTCATGATTCTATCTTTAGGGAACAGCAATGCTTATTTTAACTCTAAAATGCTCTCAATTTGCAATACAAAAAATGTTTCTTGAACTTATCTTCCCATTTTAATGAAATTACACCATTCCCCTGAAATCTAAAAACCTTAGAATCCGAGGATTTCAAACATCTATGTGAACTCACTGCCCTGATCTAATTGAGTCTCTCAGGCCTTTTCCATACATAAACGTTGTACTGATTTAACTAAAATAAGAACATCTAAAGTGGTACAACTCCCTGCCTCCCCCATCGTGGACATAGATTTATGGTAGAAATGTGCTTACACTTATTCTCATATGATAATGGATATGTGATAATGGATGTGTGATGGATGCATGTTTCCCCTGATGTTTACTTGCGCAATGATGGTATGCATCAGGAAATAATTCAGTTGATAGAAATCAGAAGTTGAGGAAAGAGTTAATTATAGGATGAAATCTTCACTCCCTTCAACTACTTCAGGTAATAAGGAACCTAGGAATTTTCCTTCCCTCTGACTCTGCTTCAATAATGCTAAGAACTTGTTTTTGTCCAGATAGAGTAATTATTCCAAGAAAATTAAAAGTTGCTACCACTAAGTATCTATAGATCACCGGGAAATTTTAAAAAGGAGGTTTGCGATTTTTTTCACAAGGGCTTATGGCAGCGATTCTGAAGGATGAAGTTACATGAGGCTTGACTAAATCAAAGATGATTCTGAATTCTTGTGTTTCTTAAATCATATTGGATCCATTCTATGAGACTGACTACATGAACTCAGAAGCTATTTAAATAATTAATCACTAAATGTGTATAGATGTAGTTCTGACCACTCCAGTTCTCAATAGGGTTTATTTCAGTGGCAGGAAATTTGAGTTAACCACTCACTTACTCACTCACACACTCACTCAACAATGCACCTTTTAACCTTCCTGTCATCAATCAAATTGCAAGAACAAAAGTACATGATGTTCTAGATGCTGTGGCCACTTAGGCTACAAACACATGGCAAGAAATAAATACAGGGGGCACTGATAAAAGGACAACATACAACTTCAGCTCAAGAAGAAGGTGAGTGGTGGTCAGGAACTTCCTCCTAACAGGGACTGAGCCATCCATCTGCTGTCCGGACCTGGAATCTCAAAAGGTGTGCTGCTTACCGGGAGCTCGAAATCAGGATGTGACTGAGAAACTTACAAAACTGATCAAATCTTCGGATCGCTACCCCTTCCTGCTTCTTCATGTGGGAACTAACAATACGGCCAGGAATGACCTCAAGCAGGTTACTGCGGATTATGTAGAGTTGGGAAGAAGGATCAAAGAATTCGGAGTGCAAGTGGTGTTTTCATCCATCCTCCCTGTTGAAGGGAAAGGATTGGGTAAGGATTGTCGAACTGAGGGAGTAAATGCGTGGTTCCGCAGATGGTGTCACGGAGAGGGCTTTGGTTTCTTCGACCATGGGACTCTGTTCCAGGCACAAGGATTGTTAGGAAGAGATGGGATCCACCTAACAAAGAGGGGAAGGAGCATCTTCGTGGGCAGCCTTGCAAACCTAGCGAGGAGGGCTTTAAACTAGGTTTGTTGGGGGACGGTGACCAAAATCCTGAGGGGAGTGGGGAAGTCGGATATTAGGAAAAAATGCAAAGAGGAACGAGCAACAAAGGAGGACCCATGATTCGAATGCAGAGGGTAGGGCGATCAACTGGTTATCTAAGGTGTTTGTACACCAATGCGAGAAGCCTGGGTAACAAACAGGAAGAATTGGAGGCCCTGGCCCAGTCCAAGAACTACAATTTGATTGGGATAACGGAGACTTGGTGGGATGACTCGCATGACTGGAGCGCTGTCATGGAAGGGTATAAACTGTTCAGGAAGAACAGGCAGGGGAGAAAAGGAGGAGCTGCACTGTATGTAAGAGCACTATGATTGCTCAGAACTCCAGTATTTAGAGGGAGAAAAGCCTGTTGAGAGTCTACGGGTCAAGTTTAGAGGTGTAAGCAACAGCAGTGATGTTGTGGTTGGTGTCTGCTACAGGCCGCCAAATCAGGTAAATGAGGTAGATGAGGTTTTCTTCGGACAACTGAGAGAAGTTTCCAGATCACAGGCCCTGGTTCTCATGGAGGACTTTAATCACCCTGACATCTGTTGGGAGACCAATATGGCAGTACACAGACAATCCAGGAAGTTTTTGGAGAATGTTGGGGATAACTTCTTGGTACAAGTGCTGCAGGATCCGACCGGGGCCATGTGCAGCTTGACCTGCTGCTCATAAACAGGGAGGAACTGATAGGGGAAGTAGAAATGGGTGACAACCTGGGAAGCAGTGATCATGAGATGGTAGATTTCAGGATCCTGACCAAAGGAAGAAAAGAGAGTAGTAAAATACACACCTTTGCACTTCAGAAAACCAGACTTTGACTCCCTCAGAGACCTGATGGCAGAATCCCCTCGGATGCTAACATGAAGGGAAAAGGAGCCCACGACAGCTGGCAGTATTTTAAAGAAGCCTTATTGAAGGCACAGAAAGAAACCATTCCAATGCGTAGCAAGAGAAGCAAATATGGTAGGAGACCGGATTGGCTTACCAGGGAAATCCTTGGTGAACTTAAGCACAAAAAGGGAGCTTACAAAAAGTGGAAACTTGGACAGATGACTAGGGAGAGGTATAAATGTATAGCTCGAGAATGCAGGGAAGTTATCAAGAAGGCAAAAGCGCAATTGGAATTGCGTCTCGCAAGGGATGTGAAGGATAACAAGAAAGGTTTCTACAAGCATGTTAGCAAGAAGAATGTGATCAGAGAGGGTGTGGGGCCCCTATTGGATGAGGGCGGTAGCTTAGTGACAGATGATGTGGGGAAAGCTGAAGTACTTAATGCTTTCTTTGCCTCTGTCTTCACAGATAAGGTCAGCTCCCAGACGAATGCGCTAAATGATGCAATATGGGACGAAGGTGGACGGCCCTTGGTGGGGAAAGAACAGGTTAGGAACTATTTAGAAAAGCTAAAAGTACATGAATCTGTGGGTCTGGACTTAATACATCCGAGGGTACTGAGGGAGTTGGCAAATGTCATTGAGGAGCCCTTGGCCATTATCTTTGAAAAGTCGTGGAGATCGGGAGAGATCCCGGATGATTGGAAAAAGGCAAATGTAGTGGCAGGATGGCAGTCGGTTTCTAGCGGAGTGTCCCAAGGTTCGGTTCTGGGACCGGTTTTGTTCAATATCTTTATTAATGACCTGGATGAGGGGATGCGTTGCACCCTCAGCAAGTTTGAAGATGACACTAAGCTAGGGGGAGAGGTATATAGGCTCGAGGGCAGGGATAGAGTCCAGAGTGACTTAGACAAATTGGAGGATTGGGCCACAAGAAATCTGATGAGGTTCAACAAGGAGAAGTGCAGAGTCCTGTACTTGGGATGGAAGAATCCCAAGCATTGTTACAGGCTGGGGACCAACTGGCTAAGTAGCAGTTCTGCAGAAAAGGACCTTGGGATTACCGTGGATGAGACGCTGGATATGAGTCAATAGTGTGCCTTTGTAGCCAAGAAGGCTCATGGCATATTAGGTTGCATTAAGAGGAGCATTGCCAGTCGATCTAGAGATTTGATTATTCCTCTTTATTCGGCTGTGGTGAAGCCATATCTGGAGTATTGTGTACAGTTCTGGGCCCCCAATTACAGACAGGATGTGGATGCATTGGAGAGGGTCCAGCGGAGGGCGACCAAAATGATTAGGGGGCTGGAGCATATGACTTTTGAGGAGAGGCTGAGGGAGTTGGGTCTATTTAGTCTGTGGAAGAGAAGAGTGAGGGGGGATTTGACAGCAGCCTTCAACTTCCTTAAGGGAGGTTCCAAAGACGATGGAGAAAGGCTGTTCACAGTAGTGATGGATGGCAGAACAAGGAACAATGGTCTCAAGTTGTGGCAGGAGAGGTTCAGGTTGGATATTAGGAAAAACTATTTCACTAGGAGGGAAGTGAAGCACTGGAATGGGTTACCTAGGAAAGTAGTGGAGTCTCCATCCCTAGAGGTGTTTAAGTCTTGGCTTGAGAAAGCCCTGGCTAGGTTGATTTAAGTAGGATTGGTCCTGCCTTGGGCAGGGGGCTGGACTTGATGGCCTTCTGAGGTCTCTTCCAGCTCCATGGTTCTATGATTCTATGATTTCTCTTTGGCACAGGTCAGGTGGAACTACCTAATTAAGTTTACACTAACACAGAGTACCCACTATCAACCACAAACCAGCTAACACATTTTAAAGGTATTATACCCTGTCTACAGTTGTGTTTACAAATGTGTTAGTTAAAACATATTAGCTAACAGGTTTTTAAACAACTTTATTTTCCTAATCAAGATAGGATCGTTGAATATTAAGAATCCTTTAAATCAAAGCAAATACAAGGTTGACATGAGGAACGTAACAATCAGTATTTACTTTAAATTGCTTTATTGATGTCAGCAGACATTAGCAAGGTAGATTCAACCTGAGGAGTGGCTGTATGATCAAGGCTGTTTGACTATTAACCTCATAGCAAATGAAGCTCCTATGGGAACTGTTGCAGGTCACAATGCATATGGGAAAATTTCCAGTCATCAGAAACAAACACAGATTGACTATCACCTAAAAACCTCCAGCCAGTCACAGAAGCAGCACTTCAGGTCACAAAAGAAATGCAAACACAATAGCAGCTGGAACAAAAGATTATCTTCACAATCACAGTGGGTTTTGTGTTCATACGATCATTTTTAATAGTACATAGAAGCTCAAGATACCTCCCAACTGTTATGCTTTGGAAAGATGTGCATGGGTCTTAAGTGTTCTTCATTGCCACTAGTATAACCCCTTCAACTTCAGGAAAGACAGTTCAGTGTCTCATTCCCTTTGACTGAGTAAGAGAGAGAGAGAGAGAGAGAGAGAGAGACATCCCTATGTACTAGAACAGAGGCTCTCATGTAGCAAAACTCACCAGCTATCAATGAGATACCCAATACTAGATATAAAACAAGATTGTACACGCACTATTAAAGACAGTAAGAGAGACTGCAGCCCTTCCTGGAAGACTAATATGTCTCTACTTTTAAATTTTGTAATTTATAGTGAATTTGCTGCTCATGAAAATGAGGGACTCGTACTAATTAGAGCCAGATTCTCCTTGCAAAATGGTCCCTTTATAGTTCTGCTAGTGCACCCCTGTAAACTGAATCACGGGCTTTTTTGTGATTCAGGGAGGATGAGCTATGCATTATTTTGCAATGTGAACAAAAAGGTCCACCAGGCATTATTCTAAACAAAACTCATTTCCTCTTAGAATATTTGAAATGAAGGTCTCCAGAAGTGAATACTAATGCATTATAATTTACTGTGTGCAGCCTACTGTTCTCTATTGCTTCCCTATTTTATACTGATTTCTGCAGGGAAACATACAGATTTAAATTGAGTAAATATGCCCTGTTTTGTTGTTGTTTAAATTGGTGCTGCATTGTAGACTACAAGATCTAGTAATCAGGACTCCTGGGTTATTTTTGCAAGTCATTGTTTGACTGCCTTGGTTTACCCATTTGCAAAACTCAAAATGGCACTGAGAGACTTAGTAAAGCACTTTTAAATTCATGGTAGAAAGCTACTTTAGAAGCCCAGCACATTACTTCTAACACTAACTGGAATAGTAGACCTTGATAATAAAATCATGAATGGGATGCTCTTGCAGTATATCAAATTATATTTGCTTTGATTTTGAGGGAAATGGGTGGTTATTTATGATGCACAGCTGATAAATAAAATAGGAATTACAGCTCATCATCATAAAATTTAGCATTTAAATGCATTTTTCATGTATAGATCTGCAAGTCCAGAAGCATTTTTTCATCTTTAATTTCTGGGAAATGGAGGTACAGAGAGATTAGCAGACTCCACAGCCAGTTAGCTGCAAAGCCAAACATAGAACCTGGTTTCCCTCGACTCCCTGTTCTTGTGCCTCATCCTTTGGGCCACAGCATGACAATGTAACTGGTCTCTTGCCAATAAAGTCATTTTCGTAACAAATGATTCTGTTGATACAATTTGCAAGTATTGTTTTCCATGATCAAATAATGTTCAGTAATGTATTAGTTGTGTTTCTGCCACCAGGCAGAGGGCATAGATATTTGAGTAAAAGATTTAAGCTACAGTTTAAAAGGAAAGCAAGAAGGTTTCAGTCTTGAGATAGAGCCATCCCAAACCATACAGGAAACTGAATGGAGAGCAGCCAAAATTTTCTGCAGAAGCCCAGTGTTTCCCAAACTTTCAGTAATGAGGCATTTTCTGTCACTTACCCATTCACTCATTCCTTCCCACCAAACACAGATAGAGTGCCTGTCACAGCCACAGCAACGCCCAAGTCAGAGATGACAAATCACAGGGAATGTGTGTCAACACAATCAACTGGCCTGAAGACAGACAGCCGTGCTCAAATTCCACCGCAGACAATACTGTGTGTAAAATCATTCCAAAGTATTTTCAGCAACAGCAGCCTCTCAACACCATCAGTGATGGCTAAAAATAGCCCCAGCTGAAGACTTCATCCAGCATTAGTAACAGAATTAGCTAAATTTAAACAACAACCTCCCTTCTGGGAATACAGGAAAAAAATACCAGTGCACAAAGCAAGCCTGTAAATAAGTGGTGGTTTTGGTGTTTAGAAAGATTAAAAGGCCCTTGCTGGTTATTTTTAAGACACCTAACTGGATGAGAAAACACAAACATACAAACATACATACATACATACGTGTGTGTGTTTGTGTGTTTTCTCATCCTCTCAGATATCACAGTGAGAGATGCTGAAAGGGAATTTAGACAGAATTGTGGACTTAAGAAAAAAAAATAAAGTCCAACACCAACTAATCTCAAATGATCATCTATCCATTCAAACAAAAAGTGTTGAATGCGCTCATCTCCCATAGACTTCAGTCACAGAAGATGGTTCTTCTAGCCTAGAAAAACAGGGACAAAATTGCTTCTCCACTAGTTTTGAATCTGTCCTTGGGGAAGGTCGGCAGGAGGGAGACAGATTCATCTTTTTTGGTATACAATGCAGCTGGATTATGGCCCAACTTTCTGAGATGCCAAACTCCTACAGCTGTTAATGAGGCCAGTGGAAGTTGTGGGGGGTCCAGCATCATTGACAATCAGGCCAGTGAATGGTGCTCACAGATGTACATGTAAAGAATTGATTCCTTCATAATTAAATACCATAGTACCAACTCCTCTGTGAACCCCCATTGATTTCACAGGTGTAACTGAGTGCTGCCTTTGGATCTATGGCATGTTTTAATAAGTTAGTCCTCCTTATTTCTAAATTCAACTTCTAGCTATTGGATCTTGCTATACCTTTGTTTGCAAGACTGAAGGGCCTCTAATATAAAATTTCTGTTCCCACATAGGTTCTTACACATTGATCAAGTCTCCCCTTAAACTTTCTTTTTGATAAAGTGAATAGACTAAGGCCCTTCAATATTTCAGTGTAGGGCATGTTTTCCAATTCTTCGATCATTCCAGTGTCTCTTCTATGCACCCTCTCCAGTTTTCTTGAACTGTAGGCACCAGAACTGGCAAGGTATTGTAATGGTTGAGGTAGTGGGAAATACTGAGGTAAAATAATAATCTCTATGACCTACTCAACATTCCCCAGTGCATTCATCCAATTACGATCACCTTAGCCATTTTGGTCACAGAATTGCACTGAGAACTCATGTTCATCAATTATTCACTATGAATCCCAAGACTTTTATAGGCTCTGCTTTTCAGAATATAGTCCACCATCCTCTAAGTTTTCTTCATCCTATGTCTGATCTTACATTTAATTTTACAGATTGAATCTCTCTAATCCAGCACCCTGGGGACACACCACAGGAAGTCAGTACTGTCTAGCACCATTACCAAGACTTCCACTGCTTACTGGGTTCTTAGAAGACATTTAGGGGTAAATTAGTGCTAAGTAACCGCACAGAACACTCAGAGCCAGGGCTGGTAGGTGTAAACAATTTTCATAGGACCGCAGGAAACTTGGCCACACCCATGATAAGTGGACATCAGGCTAATTAAAATCATGCTGGACCACGGATGTTGCTAGACCAGACAGTGCCAGACTAGAGGTTCGATCTGTACTGAAATGCATATTGTTTATCTATGGCCAGTTTACCAAGCGATCCAGATTGCTCTGTATCAGTGACGTGTCCTCTTCATTATTCACCACTCACCAAGTTTGAGTATCATCATCATTTACTGAGAAAGCTGGCAATGTTTTCCTCCAAGTCATTGATTAAAAAATATTAAATAGTGCAGGACCAAGAAATGATCTCTGCAGAACGTCACCAGAAACACACCCCCTCAATGATGATTTACACTTTGAGTTCTATCAAAATGTAATCCACCTTTTAACTCACTTAATGTGATGTGCCTGTTCAATATCTCATTAAACAAAAATAATAAAGCTGGGAGAGTTGTGGTAAGATCAACTGAGCTTCACTATGTGGCATAGCAAGCATCTAGGGGCTGCCACAGCAGATTGGAACAAATGTCAGAGGAAATACATTCTCTGAAAACCACACTTGTAGCAGATAAGACTAAATAAACCCAAATCTGGGATTGTGCCTTAGAGACGTGTAGCATCTGGTGTTCTTACTCTGCCCAGTGGGGTATTCCAATCTTAATGTGATGGAATTAGACTGTCTTTAATGTAAAGGATCTAAGTGCAATGAGAAGAATATATACCAAATGAGTACTGCAGTATAGCATAAGACATGCCCCATTACTTACATAGTCTTAATCAGCCTTAGTTTGAATTGATCCTGCTCTATTATGCAGCCTTAAATCTCACCTGACTACCAAGTGTTACTAGGTAAAACAAGCTGTCTTCTCTAAATCAAGCAGCTGAGAAAGATAGGGGGTGTAAACAGAATATTGATCTGCAATCATATTTTCTCACACGGCTGTAAACTGGTGGGCCAGCACTTAGCCAATCCGTAAGTTTCTGCTCAACACTAGGAATTCAGTCCCTTCTCTCCCATGTTGAGTTTTATTTCTCCCAATTAAAATCAGTTCAACAAAATATAAATACAACAGACTCTTTCCCCTGACACAGAATCTCTTGCATGAACTATTCTCTACTGAGCTACATATTGGCCCTTAATCTAAGGACCATTTTCCCTGTAGCTATCACTTAATCACTAGTCACAGACCCATCACCTGGAAGGTAGCTGATTAGTCACAGGTGAAGCTTAGCCCAACTCCTGTACAGAGCCATCCCAGGCTGTCTCAATCTCCATGACACTAGGCACAGCTGTCACCAGGCTCTCTCATCCCCAATAGCTTGATGGGCAGAACAACATGACAGGATTTCATAGATCAAAAATCAGTAGACAGTCTGGGCAAATAGATGCCTACTTATCTTTCTAAATGTGCTAGTTTCACACTTATTTCTAATCAGCTTTAAGCTACTTGTTCCCGTAGCTTTTATCTGAAAGCATTCCAGATGACCACAAATTGTACGGATTTTGCCTTTAAATTAACTTTAGACAAAAGCCATCCTAGGCTACTATATAGCAGCTACTACCACAACACCCACACCTGGGTCTACTGGCAGCCAGTGCAGAGAACACAGAACTGATGTGGTGTGTTTTTGCCAGCTCATTTTGGAAAAAGGTGCCTTGTTTGTGACATTAGCCAGATTTTCAAAACGCCATCCAGTATCAGCCCCCAGTATAGCCTATGTACTTATCAGAGGGGTAGCCATATTAGTCTGAATCTGCATAAACAACGAGAAGTCCTGTGGCACCTTATAGACTAACAGATTTATTGAAGCATACGCTTTCGTGGGCAAAGACCCACTTCATGCATCTGATGAAGTGGGTCTTTGCCCACAAAAGCTTATGCTCCAATAAATCTGTCTATAAGGTGCCACAGGACTCCTCGTTGTTTATGCCCATTATACTTGTTGCACCTAGATGTAACAAAGATGTGGATAACAAGATCTGTCCTGCCCATAGGGATGGTTCTGGGGGTGGGCACACTGCCCCAGACCACTAAGAGGAGGATCTATTAATGGAGATTCTCTTATGTCCTGGTGAGGAAGAGAGGATGAAAAAATGATAAAATACAGGCAGGCTCTGATTAGAAATAGAGGTCAAGTGAAAAAGAGTCCCATTCAATTACATCATGTAACGGAAGACAGCTAAAAAGTGACATGTTTTTAAAGTGTTTATATAGCAATGCTAGAAATCTAAACATTAAAATGGGTAAACTAGAGTGCCTCCTATTAAATGAGGATACTGATATAATAGGCATGACAGAAACTTAGTGGAATGAGGACACAGTCATACCAGGGTACAAAATATACTGGAAGGACAGAATAGGTTGAGCTATCAGGGAATGACACTATGGGTACGTCTAGACTACAGGCTTTTGTCGAGAGAGGCTTTGTCGACAGATACTGTCGACAAAGCTTCTGTCGACAAAGAGCGTCTCGACTGCATCCAGTTCTGTCCACAAAGCAAGCCGCTTTGTCGACATGAGAGTGTAGACGCAAAGGACAGTGTAAATGCAATAACGCCTTCTGTCGACAGAACTCTATCGACAAAAGGCATTATTCCTCATAGAATGAGGTTTATTGCCATCGACAAAACTGCTGAGTTCTGTCGACGTTATGTCGACAGAACTTGGTGGTAGTGTAGACGCAGGTATAGTTTTGTTGACAAAAGTCCACTTCTGTCGACAAAACCCTGTAGTCTTGACACACCCTACATGTGAAAGAAAGCGTAGAATAAAATGAGGTGAAAATCTCAGCTGAACCAAACTCTACCATAGAATCTCTATGGATAATACTCCCATGCTTCAATAATAAAAATATAGCAGCAGGGTTATAGTACCTGCTATAAGCTGGAGAATAGGGTCATAATCCAAAATGATCTGGACAAATTGGAGAAATGGTCTGAGGTAAACGGGATGAAGTTTAATAAGGACAAATGCAAAGTACTCCACTTAGGAAGGAACTATCAGTTTCACACATACATAATGGGAAGTAACTGTCTAGAAAGGAGTACCGCAGAAAAAGTTCTAGGGGTCAGGGTAGACCACAAACTAAATATGAGTCAACAGTGTGACACTATTGCAAAAAGCAAACAAGATTCTGGGACACATCAACAGGAGTGTTGTGAGTAACATATGAGAAGTAATTCTTCTGCTCTACTCTGTGCTGATTAGGCCTCAACTGGAGTATTGTGTCCAGGTCTGTTCAAGAAAGATGTGGAAAAATTGGAGAAGGTCCAGAGAAGAGCAAAAAAAATTTATTAAAGGTCTAGAAAACATGACCTATAAGGGAAGACTAGGCTCTTAATACATTTAAAAGGCTGAAGCGCAGTGCAGGGAGGAACTAGGTGCGAGCTGGGACAGCTGATTCCCAGCTCATGCCCGGTCCCCCGCTATGCCTCTGCCTCCCCTGCCCCCCTCAGAGATGGTGCTAGAGTGAAGTGGCTTTTAAGCCGGTTCCCCCAAGCGCTGACTCCTGTCTCCCCCCTCTCTCCCTGCAGCCTCTGATAGAGGCAGCAAGGCGGGGGGAGCAACTAGTCGAGTCACTACTCAACTATCCGATAAGCTTATGCTTATCAGATAGTTGACTAGTTTCTTACATCCCTACAGGAAACATCAGCAACTGGTTTTGCAAAAATAGCAACTGGTTTTGCAAAAACATTTCATTTACTCATTCTCTTCAAATCACACTGCATTAGGGAAGATAATTACTGATTTAAAATAGCGTCAGTCATGTGATTGTCTTTGGTGGGTCAGCCTATTTTTTTTCTCCAAACTATGGCTTTAGTTGGTCTAAATTATGCATGGTGAGGAGGAACTCACAGAATATGTCCAATTCTTTGGTATGAAGAATCCAGCAGAACAAACTTCTTTTCCACCTCCAGTTCTCATTCTGCTTCTACCAGTAAAACTGTCATGCTACATTTAAGGAGGCCTGATTGTAGACTGGGCTCGCACATACATTTCTCTGTAATCTTCTGCTCTGATTAGCAATTTGAAACCAATTTATGGCCATGACTGTCCCCTCCCAGTTTTCCCTGCCCCACGCCCCACTGCTGTCAGGCTGCAAAGGCATTGTCTTCAGGGCGACAGGTGGATTGACAAGAAGATGGGTGCCGCCTCAGACCACTAAACTCTCAAGTTTTATGGCCACTTAATACACTTGTCACCCTGTTAAAAAAATAATGAGCTATAGCAAAGTTATCCCAGCCAGAGTAAGTTGTACAAAAAAGAAAGCCACTCTTTTTTTATTATTATTATTTAAAGATTTAATGGGAAAATGATAGACTGCCCCTTGGCTACAGTGCACTAGTTACAAGGACCTAAATTCCCATGTTAGCAATTTGTATGGGTTTGTGATGCTTTCTAGTCTGTGCAAATGTGACCTGCATTTAAAAGTAAGCAGCTGGTGTCGGCACACAGGGGAAAGTGTGGTTTTCAAGCACAAAAAGCCTGGCTATACCAGTGGGCAGACGGTGTCCTGAGACCTGTATGTGTTCAGGGTTTGAAAATTTCAATAAGAGGAAAGACAATTTGAGGGGTAGGTCAAGGCAAACACCTTGTTACTGCAAACTTTTAACTGTGCTGAGCTAAAATTAGCTTAATCTTACAATAAAATGCCATTGAGATTACCCTTACAGCAGTTGTTGGAGAAACGTGTTGAAAAGGGCTCCTTTTCTCTGGACAGTACTACTTACTAATGGAGTGCTATTAATTTTTAAATGACTGTAAAATTTTTCTCCCTGGCTCTATAAGAGTAGGCTTAAATAGGATGACTCTTAAAGGAGCCCTTGCCAAGCTCAGATACAAGCAACCCAGAATTGTTGGAAAGGGAGGGTGGTTTAGAGTATTCATTTACCTGTTTGGCTACTATCAAAAGATGTAATTGATGCTTACTTGCAGTGGAGGCTACTTGCTTGTGGTGGACAATGGCATGCACAAGTAATATCAAGGACAGCTGTAGCATTTGGACAGAATGCCCCCTTTATTTAAGCAGCAGGAAACTTAAAAAATACTACAAAAATGCCATTATGAAAATTCCATTAAGCTGCCGTGCAAACTTTTCCACCATTAGTACTGTTTATAAAAATAAACTCTCGTCAAGCGGTCCTTTTTTTTTCTTCACAAGCCAATCTGCTGCATCTCCCCAAATCATTCCCTGTCATAACCTCAGATTGGAGACATGAGAATTTGCTTTTTAAAATAATTGAAAAATAAATCTTTGGAGAAGCATTGTGGTGTCAGTCCTTTATGCTGCAGAGTGTTACACCCTTACAGTATAATACTGCACTGCATTTTTAAATAAGGAGTGATGATAATTTGATATAATGGACAAGGCAATCTAATGAGGGCTTGACTCTATTGATTAAGTTCCCATTTGTATTAGTGGGAGAGGCTCCAGACCAGAAAGATGATACATGGCTAAGTATATTAGGAGGCAAAGTCATGAAGTGACTTTAAAAATGAACACAGGAAAAGCAGGTGAGAACTCAGCAATGCCTGTGGGGGGCCCAAGTGAGATCCAGATGTGAAGTCTTCCAAAACTTGGAGAATTCTGAACTAAAAAGTTGTTTAGGCTCACATCTAGCTGTATTTAGACAGTTTAAGAATTCCTCACCACATCCATATAGCTTGTACATCGTCCCCCAGTCACCCATATTGCTGTTTGCGTAGTCTTCTGGAAATTTGCCTGTTTGTTTAGCATCTTAGCTACTGCCAGGTGAATGCCAGCTTAAGCTTGCTGTAAAGTCCAAAACAGAAAGCAGTGTCTTCAACACAATGAGGAATTTCCAAGCACTGATTGATTCATTCAGGGTTAAGGTCTGATGAAGGAGTTTGTGTGTGCAGTAGGGTACATATGTGAATAAGTAGAAAGATTTTTATAAAGCCTTTCAAAAAGACCTTACTATTTGAAATGTGGACTGACGCATGCCTAAATTTTATAAACAAGTGCCCAGTTGTACATGAAAACTATTTTGCCCTCTCATCTGAAAAGTAGGCCAACAAGGGTGCTGCAGAATAACGCCTGAGCTGGTATGAGTGGGAAAAAATCCACCAAATCCATTTACAGATGATAAAATGTACTTCCTTTTTGTTGGGGTAGAGGGAGAGAAATCCCATTCTTATTATTTTACTCTTTCCCTGACCGTCATTTTTTGGGCAGGTGGGAGGAGGAAGTAGAGAGGAACCCACCTGCTCTCAGTTCTTCACCTCAGTCTCTGCTCTGCGGGGGGAGGGAGGGAGAGTAAAGAGAGATAGAATGGGGGATTTTTCACTGAAATGAAGTAACCTATTTTAGAAAACTTTTAAAAGTTTTGACATTACTCATTAAAAAATGCAAATGTAACCCATAGGTGTGTGGGTTACACAAACTTTTACAGAAACCTCTGAATTGAATAAAATATTTTAATTTACTTCTGAAATGCTCTTACAGAGCATAATCAACTTTCTTCTTTGCAACCTGATATGCCTGTAGAGTATATGGGACCTAGTTCAACTCTGTACAAAACACAGCTTCTATTGGTGCTTTCCTAAGCCCTTAAATTCAAATAAACAACAGCATGTATAACCAAAAATGTTATTTACAGCAAGCCTGTTCTTACTGAGGCTGAGCCAAACAATGTAAATTACCTTAAAATATCTAAAATGTGCATTTTGTCCAATTCTCCATTTAACATCTTTGTCTAGAGACCATTCTCTATAAAAACATGAAAGTATTGCCCACTTGAATTAAACTGGTGGGAGTGTATCTGAACTGTTTTTATTGGGATTTCAGTTGTTTTCTATTGATGCTCCATTGTTTTCTTTGTTTAAAAAAATTATTGCAGTTGTTTGTGTTCTTTGTGGTTGAAAAATAAATGTGCTTCAAGTAGGAATTTGAAAGCAAATAAATATTTTCCAATTGACAAAGTCAAATTACTCCTTTTCAGTCTAAATTTTGGGGGGGGCCAGTGGTAGGATGAGGGAAGAGTACAGGTTGGATCTCCCTGGTCTGGCATCTTCAGGTGATCGGTCCTGGATAAGGGATTCTGCCAGACCAGAGAGGTCATTTCTGGCTCTCCTGCAAATGTTCCCACCCTCCCAGCCCTGGACCAACTTGTGGGAGGCTGACTCCCCTTTGTGCCTTGGTCCAGCTGTCTTGGCCCCAATGGGCTTCCCCACCGGGCAGCCCCGTGGCTGTGCACTGGGCTCCAAGTCCTGCTGGCAGCTCTTTGCTGGCAATGTAGCCTGCAGGGCTCCTAGCTGCCTGCCTTCCACTGGCACACTCTGGTCCTGGAACATCCATGTTGCTGGACCAGAGAGTCCTAGTTTAGAGAGGTTCAACCTTTACAAACAGCAGATGTCTAGATATATCAGCTATGGTTTGACTCACCAATTATGTGCTTAATATGTTGAATGTCGGAGTTGCATGTTTACATGCAGTTTCTAAAACATACTATAATCCGCCTCCTCAAGAGCAATATCCTTGAAAGGAGACAGGAAGAGTAGCAGAAGGCACTCTACTCAAGAATTCTGAAACCTGAAATCCTGGCAGTAAAGAGGCCAATAGACTCAAATTACTTCATTTCTGAGTGAGGACTATAGCAGAATGTCTTTTGGCTACTGATGAATTAACGGTGAGTGTGAAGCAGAATGGTATCTAGAACAATATCACAAACCAGACCATCTTAGAATGTGAGATTTCCTTCCTCCATTCCTTGAAAGTGAGTCCCACAGACAGACAACTGTGAAATGAAAGCCCCAGAAGGCACATGCTGCTGGCAGCTCTTTGCTGGCAATGTAGCCCACAGGGCTCCTAGCTGCACCGAAACAATCTGGCAGAACACCATGCCATCCTTTGTTTTTTAAAAAATTAAGGCCCCAATCCTACAACTTCTCCATGTCCTGTGTTTGTGGGAAGGGACTGGGGGGACTCCAGCCCAGCAGCGGTTTGGGAAGCCACTCCGGCTGGGCTGGAATGGCCCTCCCCACCTCTCTCCTCCTTTAATCAATTAACTGGTTAACCAAATAAACAGGATTTTATATCCCTAACACACACAGACACACACACTAACATATCAAAAGACAGGAGTTATTTGTCAAACGTAGGGCCAGTGTTAATGAAGCCATTTCAGTCAGGGGACTGAACCAGTGGTATGAGTACCCTTAAGGGTACTCGAGAGAAGTCTGGGGAGTACATCAACACAACTGAAATTTGGAGAAAATGGAATTTTTGTTTTAAGTTTTATAGCGCTTTATTATTTTTGTATTTTTTTACATCAAAAAATTTCATCACCTGCCTGGATACAATTAAGTTGTTTAAACAAATGTGATGCAATGGTAGAAAATTTGTGTGTGTGTCTGAAAACTATAGGTACTGGGTCCTGCTGTCTTGGCTATCTCTATAGCTATCTCTACAGCTGTCTCTGTGATTTCCACTCCATGCATCTGACAAATTGGGTTTTACCCACAAAAGCGTATGCCCAAATAAATTCATTAACCTTTAAGGTGCCACAGGACACCTCATTGTTTTTACAGATACAGACTAATACGGCTATCCCATTGAAAATTTCCAAGGTAAGAAGTCTGCCCTAGAAAAGTCAATGTACTTGCTGATGAAGGAAATGCAATTGAATCACTTATTCATTCATTGATTTATTCATACTTCTGTTACTTGGCTTGCCTTGGCAATAAGTTCTCTGATCTCAAAAAACCTGGGTACTGTACTGATGGCAGTACATGTTCACTTTATCTTAAACCTGACAAGCCATTTGTGCTCCGGGGCATGTGTAACAGGAATTAAATGTAAACAGTCAACCTGCAGAGGACTAAGAGACATGAATGATAGCGCAGAGGGATTAAAGATTAAAGGGGGAACAGCCATAAGCAGGATGGAAGGCTCACTTATGCATCTGGCTCCCACTAGCTAAATATTGATGAGCAAAGGGAACCGAAGATTGCAAGAATGTGTGGGGGTTTGTATATGCAGGGCAAAGACCTCTATTGAAGGTCATTGCTTTTCTGATTTTGTGGGAGATTTTCAAAGGTGTCTAAGGGATTTAGGAACACAAATCCTATTGAAAGGCTCTCATGACGTTTTCACTGAATTCAAAGCACTGTCCAAAGATTAACTAATAGAATGAGAAATGAACATGATCACAGAGCCCATTGACCCTGGAGTTTTAAGAAGAGGGAGAGAGGAGTGAATCTGTTGGAGATGTAAATAGAAGGAAAATCCGTCCAAATATCAGAGAGGTAGCCAGGTTAGTCTTTATCCACAAAAACAACAAGGAGTCCTATGGTACCTTAAAGACTAACAGATTTATCTAGGCATAAGCTTTTGCAAGCAAAAACCCACTTCCATAGCTGCTCATTCCCTAGAACTGACCAACTCTTTAGTTTGGGGGTACTTCTATGCCTGAGATGTATAGTCTCAAACTTTTCTCCAAGACACCTTCTCCTTTTTGCACTCTGAAAAGCTGAGTTTTGCTAGTTATCAGAGACAGGCATAGTAGAGATACTTAAGGGCACCTTTTGTCAATTAAGTTCCACCAACAAGATTGGACGGAAGGAATTTCCACATTTAATTCTGCTTCTGAATGAAACCAACAACTACCACCTCTTGCATTCTTCTTCTCTCTTCAGCGGCTTACCCTCCCCCCCCCCCCCCAACCTTGTTCCAAATCCACATCTGTTATTTCTTTGATGAGGCTTTGCTGTTTCCATCTCAAAAATGTCAATCTCTGACGTGCACCTCAACTAGGGATGTGAATGGGTAACCAACTAACCAGTTACCTGGGTAAATATAACCATTAACGGTTAACTGGTACCTCAGAGCAGCCCCCATTAACTGATTAACAGTTAACTATCAGCCAGGATTTTACATCCCTACCTTCAATCTCCCACAATGATTATCGCAATATATTCACAAAAATTGATTTAGCAGCAGCCTCAATCATTTATTCTGATCTGTATTTTATGTCTACAAGTGTCAGGTAGTCAAGAAGGAAACAAAATGAAAAAGCCTTGAATTTCAGAGGGCTGAGCCTCCAAAGCTACCACTGACTTCAGTTGCAGCGGGGATGTAAAATCCCATTTAACTGGTTAACCAGTTAAACATACCATTTAACCGGTTAACCAATTAAAAGGAGGTTTTGGGGGGGAGGGGTTGCTTCAGCCTAGCTGGAGCAGCCCCTGTCCATGGTAGGCCGCACAGGGATAGAGCAGCCCCCAGCCCGCAGAGGGTGGGGAGCTGCTCATGCCCCCACCAGTTAACTGGAACCGCTAAGCATCACCTCATAAGGGTTATGATTACCGGTTAACTGGTTAGCCGGTTAACCTTTCACATCCCTAAGTTGGAGTTGTAGATGGCTCAGAACCTATGAAGAAAAATCAGGTCACAGATGATCAGAACCTAGAAGTAACCAGTGCTGAAGGCAAGGCAGTGGTTTTTTAGGCACCTCCTACAGCACGTGGGTGCATGGAAAGTTAATCAGATTAAAGACAAGTCTGGGTTTGCTGAGAACAGAGCTTTAGTGAGTAAAAAGTAATTTTCAATGTATAATTTACATCATTTGTTGCACAACAACCATACATGCATTTTGCAATGATACTGATGACCAGTGTTACATAGCCTTTTATTAGAAACCTCATGTGACCTTTTGGGTAACCCAGCACATAAAATACAAAATCCTTTACTCACCGCATGTACCCACGGTCAATTGCCAACCAGAGGACTCTGGGTCATAATAATATTTACCCAAAGGGAAACAGACCACATTTAGGTATGGATAATTGAGACAGCCAATCCAAGATTTTATTTACAAATTTATTTTTTAGTTAAAATAATCTCTTCACTCCTTACGAGGGAGATGTACCAAGTTCTTATAGTTCAACATTTGCAAAACAAAGCAAAAATCAAGTAACTGAAAGAATGTGAAGTGATACTGAGTGAGGCTAGAATATACCTTTTTCTGTGAGAATTGTTTTCTATGCTACACCGGGAAAGATGTTGGTGTTCAGAGTGATGAATCTGGATTATTATTATTTATATCATAGTAGCACCCAAGATCCTCATTTAAGGACTTATTGTGTGATGCAAGGTACAGGAAGGTATCAAAGATGTCAAGTCTCTGCCCCAGAGCATCCACAGGTTATACATCAAAAAAGATGTAAAAGCTAGATGAAACAGACAAACAGATTAAAAAGATGAGGTGATAAAACAGAAGAAGTCACAATATGTCACTTGCCTAACCAGTGGCCATATGCCAGGGGTGGGCAGTTAAATGGAGGCAATTCACCAGGGTTAGCACCTGACAGGTCATAGACACTTTATTCATCTGTGCCTACAGAGGTATGAGTTCTTGCAGTTCCCAGTGGCCAGGGGCTAACCCTGGTGAATCCATCTAGCTTGCAGGCCGGTATTCACCCACTGCTGCTATATGCAGATATTTTAGGTATAAAGTTTATATTTTAAAGATTTTTTTGTCACCAGTTTTGTTTAAATCGAGCTGTATTTTATTTAAAAAAAAATCTAACAGGAATATTCGCTAGTTATCTAGCTTTATGTGGGTATGATACAATCAAGTCTCTGGGACTTGGGAATAGTACCACAGCACTGAGAGTAATTTATTTTGATTTCTATGAAAAAGGTGCTTATTTACAGCTCCAAGGGAATGTTAGAAAAAAAAGATAAACCTAAGAAAAGAGGAAGAACTATTTTATTGAGCCCTTTACACAGGAATGCAAATAGGTCAGCAAAGGTGAGCTGCACTTTTAGATTAGATAAGCAAATGCTCCAGTCTTAGTCCTTAAAAGCTTGGTCTACTACATTCTCTAATGAGTCTTTTCAGGGTGGGGGGAATGGGCCACTCCAGGCTCCCAGAAGGTGGAGCCTCAGACAGAAACAGCGGAGCTCTAACATCTCCCCTTCCCACCGCTGCTAGCCCTTGAGTACCGCAAGCAGCTCCATGCACTGCTGTAGTGGTGGCTGAAGACTGGAAATAGGTTTCCTTTTCCCAGCCCTTGCCAAGTCTGAGGGCTGGGTCTCCATTAGAGAACTAGAAAGATCTGGGTACTTCACTCAGGGGTGTCAAAATCCACACCTTGAGCGATGTCGTTAGGCCAGGCTAAGTCCCCACATAGCCAGAATGAGGTCGATGGAAGGATTCTTCTGTTGATCAAATTATTACCTCTGGAACCAAAAATTAAATTACCATTTTTGCTTGCATTGTGCATAGATGCTCAATTTGCTTGGTGCCAACCTCCTCTTATGCTGCTTTTCTTTGTCTTCACATGAAGTATTTTTTTAAGCAATAGCACTCTGTGACTGAAAAGGTTTAGCAGAACACAGTTTTTTGTTTGATTGCTCCATTAATTTTATTTATGTTCCAAGGTGTTGCTTTTTACCAATTTAGTTCAAGGGAGACAGATAGGAATAATAAGGAGGAAGAAAAAAATATGTTCTTACTTGAAAATGAAGTTTTGGGTAAAATACGAGAGATGAATATTAGAACTATATAAAATATCATCATTATATTGGTAACCAGGCCATTTTGATGAGTAGCAATTACAGAATAATACATACTGTAACATCAGTCACAACTCAACTACATATTTAGAGCAGGGGTTCTCAAACTGTGGGATGCACCTCCCTCAGGAGGCACAGAGGAATGTCCAGGGGGCACAGTAGGGCCCAGGTCAGCCCCCATATGGTGGTGGGGAGGAATACCACGCATCCCTACTCTGTCCTAAAGATATTAAGTAGCGTAAAATTCACTAATCGAATAGTTGATGTATTTTTGCATCAACTATTTGATTAGTCGATAGGGGTGGCGCTGCCCCTTTGAAATGCCATTATGGCATTTCAAAGGGGGAGCACAGCACGGAGCCCAGGATCAGCTGGAGACTCCCCAGCTGACCCCAGGCTCCACGTGGCGCTGCCCCTTTGAAATGCCACCGCAGCATTTCAAAGTGGCAGCGCTACACAGCTGATCCCAGGCTGTGTGTGGTGCTATCCCTTTGAAATGCTGAGGTGGTTTTTCAAAGGGGCAGTGCTGCACAGCTGATCCCAGGCTGCGTGTGGCGCTGTCCCTTTGAAATGACATGGCAGTGTTTCAAAGGGGCAGCATCACACAAAGCCTGGGATCAGCTGTGCGGCGCTGCTGCTTTGAAGTACCCCTTTTCCCCTATGTTGCTGCCTCTACCTGAGCATTTGGATATGGTAGTCCCTAACATCCCTAATTTGTCCCCCCTATTTCCACTCCAACCTTGCCTCTCGTCCCAACTCCCCAGCCCAGAGAGTCAAAAGCATATTCTATTTCTCATAATGGAAGAGAGTGTCAAAAGGAGAGTTTGGGGATGACTGGTTTAGAGGAATAATGCCTTTATTTTCTAGGCTATGAGTATGAACGTAAATTGTCAATCTTGAGGAGAGAAAGGTCATATCTTTTAAAAAATGGCAGCGTATTTTGCATTATTCACACTACCTCTCTTGAAAGCCCTCTATGTACAACATGTGTCAATGGAATTAGAAACCACTCCTTCCAAGTGTACCATTCCTAACATTCTAATGTTCTAATGCTAAACTACTAACACAGCTCTTCAAAAAAAATCAAAACACGTGTCCCCTCCTCCCACACACACACACACACACACACACACACAAAACCACACCTTCCACTTCCACCATTATTACATCATAGAAATGCTTAGCGGGGTGGGCAGACATTGTCTGAACAAAAATGCAGGTTTTACTTTATTCTTTATTAGCTGTATTACTGTAACACCTAGGCACCCCAATGGACCAGGACTTCACTGTTCTAGGCACTGTACAGACAGAACCAAAAGGCAACCTCTATCTTAAAGAACTTAGCATGTCAGAAATATCATGGATTGCAATGGAGGAGAGCTGCTCTTTTGCTTTATGTTAGTTGCATGGATCAAGCGCAGCAGAATCAGAGTTTAACTGCAAACACCAAAGCCAATGGATCAAAATAAGTGGAATTTTTGGCTGTATTAACTTTAGGGATGTAATAGTGTAGTTGATTAACCAATAAGCAAAAAGGTTATAGGTTAATGCTATAGACTACATACATTTCCCTCCCTCCACCCACCAGTAAATTTTTTAGCAGGCTGGCCAGCAGCCCGACTCAGTCCTGGTTTGTGACAGGTCTGGGACCTGCTTCTGCTGTGGCTCTGCATTTAAACTGTATTAGGAGCCAGGCGGGCAGGCAGCCCAGCTCAGTTCCAGCTCGCGCTAGGTCCGGGAGCTCAGACCCTTCCTAAACAGGGCTGCTGCCACTCCACACTATATCAGAGGCAGCAGCGCGATGTGGCAGGGGGCTCCTCAAGAGTAGAGCTGGAGCGCACTGGCTGCCGGTCCCACCCCTGGGGACTATGGAATAGTCGAGTTTACTCGACTTCAATTAACCGATATTTAACATCCCTAGTTAACTTTGATGGAAACATGGAACTATTTTTGAAAGAGCTAAAGCATTGAGGAAATTTTTTTTCCACTTCTGATGTTATACAATGTAGTTATTTAAGGTTTTTTGAAAATAAAAAAATGTTATGCATAACCCATGGCATAATAATTTCAAGTGCAAATTATCTATCTAAATCAGTAAAAAATCTAGTCATATGGCACCAAAAAATTGAAAGTAAGACCAAGCCAAGAGTGACTTCAGTCAGAGCAATATTATTATGTAAGGTTCTTCAAAGGCCCCAGGCAAATCAATAATGCTGAAAAAAAATCTATTGCCTCTCCAATATGTCTATCATTATAAGTGCAAACACAGAAAGGAAAGATGGTGCACTGGTTAGAGCAGTAGTCGCTGACTTGGAAACCCGATTTCAATTCTCTGCCACACCACAGGTTTTGTGTATGATGTTGGCCAAGTCACTTAACCACTTCATGCCTCAGTTCCCCATCCATAAAACGGGAACAGCAGAATTTTCCCTGCCTCATGGGGGTGTGTGAGGATAAATACACTGCAAATTGTCAGGGGCTCAGATACTACTGTAATGGAGGCCATATAAATACCTAATATAGATACTGTTTCAATAATCACTTTAAGCAATTTGCAACTAGGTGTTCAGGGAACAACATAACAGGAACTTCTGCCTTGCCCACCTGAAGCTAATGGCTAGTTCCCTGGGTTTTTTCCTCAGAGTTTTGCCTCTCTTAATAGCAATATTATTCTCTGAAGCAATTATAATTATGAAAATACTTTGCTGACAATCAAACACTACTTAAACAACAACCACCATCACCATAATAGAGTCACCAATACTGGCTGACAAAACTGTTTCCAAAGGAGTTCTTCTTACCTAGTAAAGTAGGCAAATAGGCTCTTCTTATCACTGCCGTAAACATACGTAAAGCAGAAAAAGAAGAAAGAAAAAGCCCAACAACTGCCTACAAGAAATTAATGATCATGAGACCTCATACAACACCTCTGCTAATGACAAGGTATTACTGCACAGGTTAATGAAAACCAAACACCAATTTAACATGCTAACCTCTGAGCAAATTGAGTTCATCTCATCAAGGCCCCTCAAAAAAAGCTATTTTGAAATAAAAGACAGGAAAATCATTCACACAAGATGGCAGATAACACCATTCAATGGCTCCTGTTCTGGGGAATTATCCCAAGGAAATTAATGTATCATGTAGGGCCTTTTCCTTGAAACATTTTGGTGCACATGCCAGGAGCCAGATTCTACACTCTGAGTCTTCTGCTCAATTCCCATTAAAAAAACAAGGGCCAGAGTTTTCTGCAAGAAATAAACCATATTTTAACAAATATTTTAACAAACAGAAGCAAGAGCTAGAATCTAGTAAGGATGCATCAGAGCCTGCAGCACAAAGTGGTAGCCAGCTCCCTGGAAGTGGGGCCAGCAGCTGGGAGCCAGTATGTGCACTGGGAGCCAGCTTATTTCATAAGCCAGCTACTGGCATGCACCAGCTCCTGGCTGCTAGCCTCACTCCTGGGGAACCTTATATTGCAGAGCCTACAGTAGCACATACAACTTTGTAACTGCTAGGATTTTTAACGGTTACACAGACACTTTTTGCACCTATTTTTACATCCCTAGAATCTACCTTATAGTCAACAGATGTGACCATTATTCTACAATGCACTTGCACTAGATGACTTGACATATAAACAATGAAAGACTTCTCCATTTCTGGATCTCCACATACTCTCCACAATACCACAAATTATTTAATAAACTCAGAAGTGAACATTGCATCAGTTAAAATTATATTCATCATCATTTGTAATTTGTGTAGTGGAAAGTATGCTGTATGTGTCCTGATTAGTCAACAAACACAGCATACAATTAAAAGATTTGGAACATGTCCAACATTTCACAAGTCCAAGATTTACTAGATGCAAGATCCTAACATTACAGAAACTTAATAGAACCAGGGCATAGTATTTAGGATTATATTTAAATAATAGCAAGTTATATAATTCATTATCTTCATTTCTATCAAACACTGCAGACTACACATTAGTCACAAGTCCTTGAGCAGGTTTTTCTTTCAATTAAGAGCTCTGAAATAAAAAGGAACGGCTGGCCACCCACACATGCTTGGTTTGGCACCGCAACAATTGTCATTGACTGGTGCAACAACAGATAACAGTCTCAATGGATCCTTAACGATGATTTTATATGAAAGGCACCTTTGGCATAACTGACAACAATATCTCCTCCAAATTGTTCTCATTATTGTCACATAATTGTCCCAATGAAAGACAGAGAAGCTGTCACCTTAAGGAACATTAAAGCAGGATGAGTGCTGGAAATGATCAGCACAGAAAGAAGGAGGAAATAATTCTCAAGAATGACAAATGGTATTAATACAACAGAAGGCCACAATTCAGGAAAACATCAGTGGACACATGTTCACCAGAAACTGGACTAAGACCAAAAATATTCCAGACACAATACCAGACAATCACTTCAGTAACTTCTGGTCACTATTGACCAGGTCTGGTCTCATTGCATTTTAAGTCTCTAGCCATAATATAAATTTCTTTCTTTATTTTAAGTAAATGTCAGCCACTGAAGTTCATTTTGGGAAGGATTAGGAGGCACCTGAACTATTATCACTCTCATTTTTATCTGATTGTTATGCCATCAGCTTCTTAAAACCTCTCTCTACACTAAGCAATCTGTGACAGAAACAATTATGAAATATAGTTAGTACATATGGTGTTCAAAGCTATTTCAAGGCCTGACTGACTTAATATTTCAGCCTCATTAGTCTGAGAATTTCAGAAAGGCCTATGGAGATTTTCAGAAAGGCTTTAATGCAGCAATGTGGCTATGGCAGGAGCACTGGAAGAAACCTCTCTTCGCACTTTAGGTAAACTACCTTCATGAGGAGAGTAGCTAGCTGCACTGGAAGCTGGGCTTACAGCACTGTAGCCTGGTCTACACTGGCATTTTACAGTGTTTTGACTTACTGCTCTTGGGGAGGGAGCATGGGCGGCAGGTTTGAATAATTTTTGGTGGTGCCCCATTAGCCACGCTCCCTGGCCGCTGTTAGCCACGCCCCCTGACACACCCCCCCCCCCGTTAGCCATGCCTCTGGAGGTAACATGATCGGGGCAAGATGGACACATGACCAGAAGTAAAAGGTGTCATATCACCCCTCTTGAAGGGCTTTTCCCACCATCCTCCTACCAATAGGGATTAGTTTGGCCCCCACCAAACCCCCCTCATGCAACTATCCTGCAATTGCATTAACCCGACGTGTGTGACATTAACTCGGGGGCAGAGAGACTGGGGGAAGTGTGCCCTCTAAGGCTATGTCTACACTCGCGGCTTTTTGCGCAAATACAGATGTTCTTATGCAAGAACCCACAGAGCATCCACACTGCCCGCCTGCTCTTGCGCAAGGAAATTTACAGTACGGCGTGGTAAGAGAGGGCATCTTGCACAAGAGCTACGCTCTTTTCTAATAGGTGTAAGCTCTCTTGCGCAAGAGGGCAGTGTGGATGCTCGGCAGGGATTTCTTGCCAAGAAACCCCTATGGCTAAAATGGCCATCGGAGCTTTCTTGCGCAAGAGAGTGTCCACACTGCCATGGATGCTCTTCGCAAAAGCATAGCTCGCACATGGCGGTGTGGACATGTTCTTGTGCAAGACTTCTTGCACAAGAACCCTTTTGCAAGATGTTCTTGCACAAGAAGCCACCAGTGTAGACATAGCCTAAGAGTTCCTCCCATGAGCAGAATGGATTTTGTGTTGTGTACCAGTACTGAGTTCATGTGGCTTGTTTGGATGTGCCACTGTGGCACCCAAGTTATTAATAAATATCTTATAAACCTTTACCTTTTCTCTCTGCTGCCATGTCTCCTCCCCTTGTTCCATCAGCTCCCCTGGTGCCTGCTGCCCCCCAACTCCTCACCCTCCTCTGCTGTCCTGACCCCTGCCCTTCTCACTGCCCTCAGCCCTCCTGCAACCTGCCTCCCTCCACCAGCCCTTCTCTCCCCCTTGTGCCCACTCCTCCAGTAGCCCCATTCTGATCATGTGAGCTACCCCTCCTCATCCCTCTTCTAACACCTCCCTCTACACACCTGCCCTGCCTCTCTCCTCTGGTGCTGGTCCCTCCCTTGCAGGTGTCTGCCCCTCTGCTTCACCCCAGAATCCCCTGGCACCTACACCTTCTCTTACTCCTGCACCCTCCTGGTGCCTCCCCCTTCCCTCACTGCCCTTACCCCCTTTGCCCTCTTTTTCCCTGATGCCCACCCCCTCACCACTCTGCCCCCGTTCCCCTCATGCCCCTGTGCCCTCACATATGACTTGCTCCATCCCCACCTTTCTCATGCCCACCCCTTCTTTCAAGCCTTCTCCCAGCACCTCCCCCTCCAGCCCCAATGCCCTTACCCCCTCCCCTCCCAGCATCACCCTTTCCCCCTCCCACTAACACCTCCCCTCCTGCCTTTTTCCTCATTGTCTGCACTTGGCCCCCTGGCATTTGTCTCTCCTCTACCCTGTCCCTTTGGTGCCTTCCCCTTTCTTCCCCCTCTCCCCTCCCCCTCCGCACAAGCCCCTTCCTCTTTCACCCCTTTCCCTTTCTTCCCCCTCCCCACTCCCCCTCTGCACAAGCCCCTTCCTCTCCCAGCCCTTCCCCTCCCCTACCTTCTGCCTTCCACTTTGCAGGGCCGGAGTCTGCGCTCCGAACCCGCAACTCAGCCGCGCGGCGCAACGCAGCACCCAGCAGTTTTAAAGTCCTGGGCCATGACGTTACGTCATGCCCAGGTGTCTCCCCGCCCACCAGTGTGAGCACACTGTGCATGGCAGCAACACCCGGCAAGGGGGAGATCAGTGAAGGTTGCGCATGGCAGGGACGGGACAGGGCTGGGGGAGAGACGCTCTGGGGCCAAGGTGGGAAGACGCGCAGGGGGACCGGGACCCGCTCCAGCTCCTAATATTGGTGGTAGCATATGCACCACGAGCCCATACAACTCACTGCCCATGGGAGGGAGAATGTCTCTTCACACCCCTGAGCCAGAACACTGCAGGGGAGTAAAGTGAAATGTAAATCTTAGGCTCCCACTGAATTTCACTGGAATTTGGATGTTGTGCTCCTTTGACACCCACCCCATGTCTTTTTTAGCTGACTTGAAGACTGCCCTGCAATATTTTAATTCCTGCTCCCCTTCTCCCACCCAATTCCCTCCATTCCAATCATAGTTTCACAAGACCTCTTGTGAAACTATACCTTGCAGTTAAGGGATTCCATAATTAAACCATAATTACTCAGCCATACAATGTGTCAAATTATGGAGAATGATTATTTGTTAAAGTACAGATAAGAATGAATAAATCTGGAGCCACAGATAAATAAAAAGTCTTCCCCTTAGCATTATTACACTAACACTTCCTGTGTTTACTTCCTACAGCTAGTTTACACACACAGTTGCTGTGAAAACCTTTACACTATACACACAGTATTAATCCCAGTAGTAAAAAATGCAGTACAAGGAACAACTGCAAAGAGGGACATCTGTTCCTGACAACACTATCACTGTAGTTATTACTACTTGGCACATATTTGGCTAGTTTGATATGAACAGGTCAGAGGACATAGTGAAAAGGCGACACAAAGCTGAAAGCTGTTCTGGGATTTCACTTATTGCTACATTTGCCAAAAAAACCCTCATCCTAATCTACTAACTACTCTTGCACATACATTCACAAAGCAGTTTCTTTTGAGGACATCTAGACATTTTGTTATTCACAACAGATTGCTGGTTGCTGAAACTAAGGATGTAAAATCCCATGTAATTGGTTAACTGGTTAAATGTGAAGTGAACTTCACATTTAACTTGTTAATCAATTAAGGAGGGGCACTACAACCCAACTGGGCAGGAGTGGCATCCTCCTCCTTTTCCTTCCTGCCATGGCCAGGCTGGAGGATACCTGGAGCACCTCCGGCCTGTGACATGCTCAGGCCCACCACAGACAGGGGCTGGGCCTGATGTCCAGAGCAGCAACTGTCCGCAGCAGGCCTCAAAGAGCTGGAGGCCCTACGGCAGGCGGGGAGCTGCTCCAGCTCCCACTAGTTAACCAGAACTGGTAAGCATTACCCCTTAAGGTTGATGCTTACTGGTTAATCTTTCACATCCCTATTGAAACATTTTACAATGTTGTTTGGCCTCAGAGTGTAGAAATAACAGGGTGCGGGCTCTGGGAGGGGATTCAGGGCTGGGGCCAGAAGTTGCAATGTGCAATACAATCTCTGGGAACGAGTTTGAATGTTAAAGGGCTGCAGGGGAGCTTGGACAACGCTGCCTTGACCAGAATAATAATGTCTGCATTGTCTGGCCCTGCCCTGACTGGACTAACGATGGCTGTCTTTCCCAAAGTGCGGATTTCTAACAAAGCAAACCTAGGCCTGACTCAAGTCTGGTGCACATACGCACGCAGGCCAGCCTGGGGGGGGGGGGGAGAGCTTTGAGAGTCAGGAGTGCTTTAAACAATCGTGCGTAGGGAGATGGTATAGTGAACACCATGCCAAGAACATTGGGAGAAAGCTGGTACTGGTACATAATATTTCTGATAAGTAAAAATCACAGATACAGCCATAGAACTGTCAATCAAGTCTGGTACAGCCTGAATAGCAGGATGTATCCCAAATATGGGCATAACAGGTATTTTATGCAATACATAATTAATTGGTAGATATTACTAGAATGACTAAGTCGAGTGTAAATATAGGTGCAGAAAAGATAAGCAGGAGAGAGATTGGGTAAGGTGTTCCCACTACCTTACTCACTGCAACTAGAAGCTGTGCCTATTCATACTGACCAATGCCTTATGGACGCCTGTGCATGTGGGGAAACTACCTCCCATCTGACAATCATAAGGTCTTAGCGGTGGAACTGCATGTGATTTATAGAAATAAGTATATGTATATTCATATCCTTAAAATTGAATATCTTGTGTATTGTCTTAGGTGTAGAGGTTATTATATTGTATGTGCTACATATCCCATTCATTGAAATAGATCGTGTAACTTTGCATTGTTTTACTTTAATATTCTGTGCACACTAAATGTAAAAATAGTTTATTTGAGGTGTTTATTGGCTCCTCTTATATCTAAAACTAATTGAACCACAGGACACGGGCTTGGACAAGGGATTGAAGTGCAAGAGAGGGTCAGGGCTGGGGCAAAGGTTTAGAGTGCAGGAGGGGTTTGAGCTCTGGCTGGGCACCCTTTACCTCAGGAAGCTTTTGGGTGGCAGCACAGCAGGACTAAGACAGGCTCCCTGCCTCCTCTGGAAGCAGCTGGCATATCCAGTAGTGGTTACTGGGGGGATAGGCAGGTTGCTCATTGCACAGCCCCCGCCCACAGGCACCACTCCTGCAATTCCCATTGTCCACCATTCCTGGACAAAGGAAGTTGCAGGGGCAGTACGTGTAGCCAAGGCAGCATATGGAGCCATGTGGCCCCTGCAAGGATGTGCCATCCACTTCCAGGAGCAGCGCAGAGCAAGGGTAGACAGGGAGTGTGCCTTACCTTCACTGTGCTGCCTGTCAGCAGCTGAATTCCCAGTTTGTCTGCAGAAGCCTCCACGGGATTAAGCCCGATTCTGGGAAATCCCTGGCCAAACCAGAAGGGTTGGCATCCCTTGAGATAGATTGACTGTCAGAGACTACACAATTGATCAGTCAATGACGATTTGCTGGCTGGCAGCCACTGACTTAGACGGTATTCCAGTGAGGCTATGTGTACACAGGTTGCAATGCAGCATAGAAGTTTTAACTAGAAACAGAAACAGAGAGACACGAAAGTATTTGTGCTAACACAGAGGCATTTAATGAAGCTAAATATATAGGCACTATGAAACAAAGGGGTTTTTAACAAATGGAAAAACACAATTATAAGCTTATTCAGTAGTACCCTCTTCTCTTGAATGGATGAGGAAAAAAATCTGCAGACTTCTGAGAAGCAAAGGATGTGAGTCAATTCAAAATGGGGTAAAATGATGTGGAAGCACAAGAGGCTCACCAAAAACAGTGTACCAGAGCACATTTCCAACTGCAGTCCCTACAGCCATTTAATCACAAGTTATCCGACCACAAAAGGTGCTTTGCTCTGAACGAGAGCATATCTGAACCTCTGCATTAAAAAACATGACGAAGGATACATCTGATTTAAAAATTCAGCCTGTGTGAAATTATACAGTTTGTAATCTAGAGAAGAATAAAGGAGAAACCAAAGGAAATGGCTGCTCAGTTTAGAATCCAGAAAGGTTATTTATCCAGTAGCACAGACAATCTGCCTGACCTAACCAGAAGCAATTAGCACTAAACCAGCTAGGACTGCCCACAAAAAGACAGAAATGAGCCAAGTAGGAATGACAACAGACAGGATGATTCAGCAAAAACTATAAAGAATGATAAAATAGGCAGATTTCAAAGGATTCCCAAGAGGAGCAAGTTTCAGATTTGCAAGGGGTTCCAAAGAGTACTTAGATAAATTGGAGGATTGCACCAAAAGAAATCTGATGAGGTTCAACAAGGACAAGTGCAGAATCCTGCAGTTGGGACAGAAGAATCCCAAGCATTGTTACAGGCTGGGGACCAACTGGCTAAGTAGCAGTTCTGCAGAAAAGGACCTGGGTATTACAGTTGATGAGAAGCTGGATATGAGTCAACAGTGTGCCCTTGTAGCCAAGAAGGCCAGTGACATATTGGGGTGCATTAGGAGGAGCATTGCCAGCAGATTAGAGAAGTTATTATTCCCCTTTATTCAGCACTGGTGAGGCCACATCTAGAGTGCATCCAGTTGTGGGGTCCCCCACTATAGAAAGGATGTGGACGCACTGGAGAGGGGGCTGGAGCACATGACCTACAACGAGAGGCTGAGGGGTTTGGGTTTGTTTAGTCTGAAGAAGAGAAGAGTGAGGGGGGATTTGATAGCAGCCTTCAACTTCCTGAAAGGAGGGTCCAAAGAGGAGAGAAGCTGTTCTCAGTAGTGATGGATGGCAGAACAAGGCGCAATCGTCTCAAGTTACAGTGGGGGAGGTTTAGGTTGCATATTAGGAAAAGCTATTTCACTAGGAGGATGGTGAAGCACTGGAATGGGTTATCTATATGTTGACCATATGTCCCTTTTTTTCCAGGATAGTCCCGGATTTAAGGGTTCTGTCCCGGTGTCCTGATAAAGGCGGCAAATGTCCTGAAAACCCATTGGGATCCAGGCTACAAATGGCATCGCCATTTCCCCCCCTCTCTGGGATATCCTCACAGACACCCAGCGCTAGCGTGGTGCAGCAGCAATGCCCCGCCTCCACCCTTGCTCCCTTATTGCTTTGCACGGGCACCCAGGGCTGCTGCTGGTGGCACTCAGTGTCCGGAGCGCCAAGCTCCCCTGCAGCACACGCTGCTGTCCGGCACATCCCCCCCCCCCCCGTTGGCTCTTCCCTCCCGCTACAGGACTGCCTCCGCCGTGTGCAGCTGCCAGACCGGCCTCCTCCACCCACAGACCGCAGCCACCGCTGCCGGAGGGGGAGGGGCACGGGTCAGAGCCGGTGAGCCGCTCCTGGGAGCTGCCACCAGAGTCCCGGCAGAGACCGCACAGAGCCTAGCTGGAGCGTTGCAGAGCGGGGTACATTTGGGCTCTGCCGGTATGCTCTGTGCACAGCCCTTTCTCCCCCCTCCCCATCCCATTCTGCTGGGGGAGCGGCAGTGCACGGATCTGCTCGCACAGCCGCGCTCCGCAAGCCGGATCTGGGGGGAGTGGGGGTGTCCCTCCCCCCCCGGGTGCTCCTGCTAATGGGAGCCAAAGTTGGTGCAGGTACTGCAGTAAAATTAGCACCACGGGTGGCCCAGCTCCAGGCCTGGCAAGCAGTCCTGCCCTGGAAGCAGCTGGGGCCAGGGCTGCAGGGCTATCTGGGGCCCAACCACAGACTCCAGCCCCACAAACTGGAAGGCAGAAGGTGGGGCAGGGGCAGGGGGAAAACTAGGGGGAAGGGGGTGGGAGAGGAATGGGCTTGTGCTGAGTGGAGGGAGCAGGGTACAAGAAGAAAGGGGAAGGCACCAAGGGACAGGATGGAGGAGAGAGAAATGCCAGGGGGCCAAGTGGAGACAATGAGGAAAAGGGCAGGAGGGAAGGTGTCAGTGGGGGTGGGAGGCTGGAGGGGACAGGGTGATGCTGGGAGAGGAGAAGAGAGGGGAGGGGCATTGGGAGAAGGACTGGCACAAGGGGGAGGGGGAGGTGCTGGGAGAAGGACTGAAAGGAGGGGTGGGCATAAGAAAGGCGGGAATGGAGCAAGTCATGTGTGAGGGCACAGGGGCATGAGGGGAACCGGGGCAGAGGGTGGTGAGGGGGTGGGCATCAGGGAAAAAGAGGGCAAGGGGAGCAGGGACAGTGAGGGAAGGAGGAGGCACCAGGAGGGTGCAGGGTAAGGGAAGGTGCAGGTGCCAGGGTATTCTGGGGGTGAACCAGAAGGGCAGACACCTGTAGGGGAGGGGAGAAACAGAGGAGAGAGGCATGGCAGGTGTGTAGAGGGAGGTGTTAGGAGAGGGGATGAGGAGGGGTAGCTACACATGATCAGAGTGGGGCTACTAGAGGAGTGGGCACCAGGGGGAGAGAAGGGCTAGTGCATGGGGGCAGGTCCCAGGAGGGCTGAGGGCAGCGAGAAGGGTGAGCAGTTGGGGGGCAGCAGGCACCAGGGGAGCTGATGGAGCAAGAGGAGGAGACGTGACAGCAGAGCGAAAAGGTAAAGGTTTATAAGATATTTATTAATAACTTGGGTGCCACAGTGGCACATCCAAACAAGCCACATGAACTCAGTACTGGTGCACAACACAAAATTCATTCCGTTCATGGGAGGGAACACTTCCCCCAGCCTTTTCCCCCCTCCCCCTCCGAGTTAAGGTGATACAAATTGGGTTAACGCAATTACAGGATAGTTGCATGAGGGGGGTTTGGTGACGGCCAAACTCATCCCTATTGGTAGGAGGCTGGTGGGGAAAGGTCTTAGAGGGGGTCACATGACATCTTTTACTTCCGGTCATGTGTCCATCTTGACCCCGAGAGCGTTACCTCCAAGGGCGTGGCTAATGGGGGATCAGGGGCATGGCTAATGTGGGTGAGGGACATGGCTAACGGGGGCTTGACAAAGCCCTGGCTGGGATGATTTACTTAGGGTTGGTTCTGCTTTGGGCAGGGGGCTGGACTCTATGACCTCCTGAGGAATCTCTAACCCTGCGATTCTATGATATAATCTGCACCTTAAATTTTAAGAATGACCCCATCCATTGTAATCTTTCCAAGGTAATTTGTAAATTCCAGCACTCTGAGAAGAGCACTTCATGCTGAGTGGCTATGACTACAGATTTTTATTTGACTTCCCTCATGAATGCACTACCCTGGCTTTTAGGCAAGATCATTGTGCTTGAGTGGAAACTCTGTTTTGCTGAATAGTATCGTGCTCTGCCACACTTTTGTGACTCACTAGGGGGAGAAGCCATCAAACACATTTTAGTTGTGCCTTAGCAGAACTGGGCCTTAGGTGTTCTCTCTCCTGCCCCGTTCTCTATTCCTCTGCAGTGTTACAATCCTTGTTCACATATACTGCAGCTACATATAGTCCCTGTACAATATCAAGAGTGACCTATAAAAAGAGCCCCATTACTCATTCAGTGTAGAGAAAAATCGATTACAGAATTGGGCACACTATAGAGAAAACCAAGCTGGTGATAAATTAAGGATCTCCCATCTTAAGTGGTAATAATTAGGTTTTCATTTTAAAGCAACAGAGGTCTAAAGAAACATTAGCATCACCACTCTTTTCTACTTCAATGTTACAGTACTGATTGGGGTTTTTTTTCCCAAAGAAGGCACATTTCCAACTAACTCAAAATCAGAAAGAAATGAAAAATGCTAGAGCAATCAGTTGCCATTCTTATGGGGCTTGAAAACACTGTTTAGTATTATGTAACTTCAGTAGCAGTAGTCACGTACAGCCAAATTTAAATAAAACTAAGTCTGCAGCAATACAGTCTCCTGGCTGAAGTGTAGGGCCAGGAATAAAAGAGCAGGATTCTAGTCTCAGGCTACAAATCATGCTCTTCCTTGAACTTTGCAAGGGAGATAATATGTACCCACCTTTGTGAAATGCTGAGACATCTTTAGGAGAAAAGCAGATTTTCTATATAATGGGATAACCATGATGCTCTTAGAGGGATTCCTTAAGGTTGACCACAGGATAGAACTCAGTGGTCCGGCACCCTCGGGACTTGACCAATCCCGGATGAGGGATTTTGCTGGACCAGGGTGGTCATTTCTGCCCCCCTGCCACTAGTTGCCTCCAGCCCTGGCCCAACAGCTACCCTCCCTGCTTGCTCCCTCCTTTTACTGGCCCCGCTGCCCTGTCAGTCCCTGCTTGCCCTACTGTGCAACCCCGCCACCTCTATGCAATGGGATCCTGCTGTCGAGCCCAACTCCTGCTGCAGCACCTGGCAGCCCCACTGCCTTTGCGCACCAGGCTCTCAGTGCTGCACTGTGCAGCCCTGCTGCATCTGCATACCGGTTTCCTGCTGCAGAGTCTGACTCCTGCTGCTGCTCCAGGCAGCCCCACAGCCTCTGCATTGGGCTCCTGCTGTCACGCATGGGGCTCACATAGCCCTATCAGGAAGCCCTGCTGCCGTACATAGGGTTCCCACTGCCCTGCCGGTAAGCCCTGCTGTCCTGAGAGCTTTTGGAGCTTCCTGGCGTTAGCCCTCCACCGGAACTCTCTGGTTCTGGAACATCCTTGGTCCAGCCAGACCAGAGAGTCCCAGTTAAGAGAGTTTCAACCTGTTTTTGCAATGCATTTTTTATAGCTGCTACCATGCTGACATTAGAACCAATAAAAAAGCGACAAAGGAAATCTAAAAGAAATAAAAAAACTATATTAACACAAGATTCAGAAGATTAAAAACAGCAGGAATCTTGACGAGATATATAAAGCAAATTAATAAAAAAAAGTACATTAGACAACACTGTGACAAAACAAATAAAAGGTAAGACATGGAAAGCTCAGCATACACCCCATTCTTAATGCTACTGTATGAATGAACACACATTTAATTTAGAATACACTACTGAAATCAATCACCTAATTTTTAATGGATTAATTAGGGCCTGATGCAAAGCCCCATCAACCCCAATAGAAACACACTGATTGACTGGAATGGGCGTAGCAGACCCTAAAAGGAGGAGAAAATGTTTTTGCAGTCTCTCACTAAGTTTGAGCTCAGGACAGCACAAATTAAACAAATTCAACACCACTGAGTACATATATCAAGCCAAATTTATTGCAACTAATTGCTAATTAGGGTTATTTCTGAAGCACTCCTGTTTGCACCATACCAGCTTTGCACTTGGAAGGAAAACAAAAATTCAACAGGATTTACAAGGTCAGACTGACCTGTAAACATTTTTATGCAGCCAGTTTTATTCATGTTACAATCACTAAATGTCTTAGCAATTTGAGAGTGGAACAATAGTGCTTACATAGGATGGTATTAAAATGGTCATTCCCAATATTTTGTCAGTGGTTATTAAAGGGCAAAAATGCAGAGTAAGTTGCAACACTTTAGACAGACAGCTCTCTATATTATTAATGGAAAAAGCATGAGGCAAGTGCTTGTTCCATGCACTGCACCAAAAAATAAAACACTGCTAATAATGCACACTGTTCATTTTCATAGTATAAGGCAAACATTGAATGCACTAGCTACCAGCATTTGCAATGATGTATTACTATCAGCCTGGGGACTATTAGCCACCAGAGGAACAGCTGGCAATCTTCTCCCCAGCTACTTCCTATGTGTCATCATCATTGGTGGATGGGTTCTGATAATTTACAGGGTCATGTCTGGGAGTGTTAAATTCCTAATTGTATGTAAATGTATCTAAGCATTTATACCATGCTGGTCAACATATTATTATACAGCCTTTTCTCTGGGGATGCAAATTCCATTCCAGAATATAGATCTTTCACTTTTAATGTCTTCCAACATTTTGTTCCTGTGACTTATGACCTCTCAATGCCTAGTTCACCAAAGAATATAATGTAAAGTCTTCAATGAAAATCAGGGTCATGCTGAACTTCAATATCAATGTAAAATGTACCTACAAATACTGTGTAAGGACTTCTGTATCTATGCTGAAAATATCTTCCTGAAATCTGTATGAAGGCAGAATTGACAGATTTCTTTACAAACAAAACATGTCTCCAAATCCTGCAGGTAAATTAAGCAATGGAAGCCAACATCAGAGAAGTCCTGTTTACGAACCAAATACAAGATATGAAATCAACAAAGCAGCAGCAGGATTCAGGGGGGGAAAGTGATTAGTGGTGGGTTCACTGTCTTATTGAGGACAGACATCAGACTATGAGCTTTGGGGATATAAACTGAACTCAAAGAGACACCCCTTTCATCCTGCACTTAGGAAGTAAGCAGAAAGCACATGAAAATGGGATCCTAATCAGGCTTGGTTGAAAAAGAAATACCCAAAACAAAACAGAGGACATTTTGGGTGACAGAGAAATTATGTTATGATCTTGTTTTCTGTAGCAGATGATGAAATTGTTTATTATTATTTTTACTGCAATCACATGCCTAGCTAATTTCTAATGGCATTTGCATACCCATAGCATAATTCCTATTGGAGCAATGCCATAGTAAAAATATTTCTTCCACAAAGAAAAGGTGAACTGTTCCTATTGGAATCATCCTGAGGAAAAAATCTGAAATAGACTTATAGACTTTGAAGTTAAGTCAGGAACATCAGCAAACTCAGGCTCTGTCTGGTGTACATTTCAAGCAGTACATTAAATTTTCAAGCTTATCTTTACTGTAGATCATGAGTACAAGAAGAGAACTCTAAGAAGCCAGACTTCAAACCATGAGCATCATAATCAAAACCACCACTTTGAATCACAATAGAGAACAAAATGGAAGCTACAGGAAGCTCTGAGGGCTCCTGCAACTAGTGTAATATACTCCCTGAGCAAGCCACCACCTACACCACCTTAAAATTTGAATGGTCTTTCTGTGTAATTCAAGTACAACAATTTCAATATGGAGGCAAAAGATCACTGGGTTGGGTTCCCCACTTCCATCAGGAAAGGACACAGTCTTCTAACTAAGCTGTGATGGGGGAGGGGGGTGGGGAGGAGAACCCTTAAGGCAACTGCTGCTCTCTGGATAGATAATCAACCAGTAGAGAAACAAGCCCCAAAGACTGCTAATCTTAATTACAATGTTCAGTAGAAGTAGCCAATATCATCTCTCACATTCCCTCAGATTGCTTCTTCCACCCTGCTGGCACCTGCTCTTTTTTACCATTCCAGCTGCACTCAGATCACTGCTCCCCACACCAGCAGCAGAAAAAGTCTGGGTATGGGAGGGGCATCAGGGCAGAGAACTGGGGAGCAGGAGGAGATAAGGCTCTGGGCAGTGCTTGTCTTGACCGGCTCCCTGGAAGTGGCAACATGTCCCTCTCTCAGGCACAGCTCTGCAGTTCTTGGTCAATGGGAGCTGCGGAGCCAGCATTTAGGGAAAGGACAGCATATTCAGCTGGAGCAAAGGGAGCCACAAGGAGCCAGGTAGGGAGCCTGCCAGCACAACAGCAGCAGGAGTCTCAGGCCCCACACCGCCACCTCTGGACTGCCCCCCATGAGCACCTCTGGGGCAACCCCCAATTTAATCAGGGGTTTATAGTTAGTTTACTAGAACTAGAAACATGGGGGCCTTAAGAAGTCATCAAGTCCAGTGCCCTGCATATGTAGCAAGACCAAGTAGCATTTAGACCATCCCTGACAGATGTCTGTCTAACCTGCTCTTAAATATCTCCAGTGAGGGAGATTTCACAACTCCACAATAGGCAATTTATTCCAGTGTTCAACTACCCTGACAGTTAGGAAGTTTTTCCTAATGTCCAACCTAACCCTCCCTTGCTGCAATTTAAGACCATTGCTTTTTGTAAGGATGTGAAGAGGCAGGTAATTCACTAATCGAGTAGGCAATAACATTTTTATCGACTACATGATTAGTTGATAAGGGAAGGCACTCAGTCCTGGCTTGCACTGGGTCCAGAAGCTTCCCCGCTGTGGCTCTTTAGTTTAAATGTAGTAAGCGCTGGGCACGCAGTGAGCTGCTACTACTGTATTTAATCTGCAGAGATGCAGCTGGGATAGGTCCTGGACCTGACATGAGCTAGGACTGAGGAAGCCTGAGGACAGGAGCTGCTGCCAGAGGAGGCTGCTCCCATGGTGAGCCTGGGCCTGAGGTGGGCAGAAGCTGCTTCATGGCAGCCTCCCTCTGCCCTCCCTCTGCTACTGCTTCTGATAGAGGCAGCAGTGCAGGGAAGGGGGCAGATATCACACCTATTGCTTCCCCTTATCCACTAGTCCAGTAATCCTGTCAAAAAAGGAAATTGTCTTGACATGGTTTGTTCTTGACAAATCCATGTCGGCTATTATTACCCTATTAGATTTCATTAGCCTTTTATGTCCTTTGCCAGATGTAATTCCTGAATGCAGCCATGGTTCAAAGCTCCTGGAGATATCTGGCAACAGCTGGCTTTGGCACTGCAGGTATCCCCCAGGTACCCTTCCCAATACACACATACCCCTTCTATGCCCCTCAAGTGCCCCCTGCAGCATCCCAAAACTATACTTTTCTACAGCTGTCCCTCCCCCCAGCCCTGTGTACTCTTTTTGGGAACCTGAAATATAGTAACCCTGTGGAGCCACTGGCCTCTAGTCTTCCCATTTTTCCTTCGCCTCGGGATAGTTTGTAATTTGGTCTTTAACACTATCCCATGAGAAAACTGCCAGCTTTCCTGAACTCTTATCCTCTTGAGACCTTTCCATAGGACCTTATTGATCAGTTCTCTGGGTTTGTTAAAGTCTCCTAAGTTCACAGTCTTTATTCTTTGGATCTTTCCCCTCCCTTTCCTTAGATCATGAAATCTATCTTTTCCTGATCACTTTCACCCAAATTACCTTCCTGATTCAAATGCACAATTAATTCCCTGTGAGTCAGAATCAGATCCAAAATGGTTGTCTGCTGGTTGCTTCCTCCACCTTCTGAAACAAGAATTTGTCCCCAACACATTCCAAGAACTTACTGACAAATGGGTGTTTTGCTGCATTACTTTTCCAAACAAATGGCTGGGTAGTTCCCTTTACAAGTCATGTAAAATCATGTTTAATTGGTTGACTGATTAAACATATTGGTTAACCAGTTAACCAATTAATGGGAAGGGGGGGGGGGATTAAAGCAGAAGGCAGAGCAGAATGGCCAGAGCAGTCTGTCTGCCATGGGCTGGAGCAGAGGAGCAGCAGCAGGCAAGAAGCTGCTCAAGACCCCACCAGCTAACCTTAACGAGTAGGCTTACTGGTTAACTAGTTAAACATTTATATCCCTAATCAATACCTAGTCTTGCATTTTAGATATTTGTTCTAGAAATGACTCTTCTACTTTCTCTTCCTCCTCCTGATTTGATGTGCTACAGGTTTGCAAGTATTTGAACTAATCAAAAATATTCACAGAAAACCATAAAACGTAAAAAGAATTTCTGCTGCTTGTGTATGAAACTTCAGTGGCATGAAGAGCAGAAATGCATTGCAACCCATGCCAGCGCAGGAGATCTGCTATTTCCCAGTTACTAAACAGTAATGTCAGGTGCAGCATGTGGATGGGGGCGCGGAGGGAAAGAACAGAATGGAGGATTCTTTCCACTATCGTAGTGCAGTTTTCACCTCTCTGTACGTGGTGGGGACTTACACGTGTAAAGCTGTGGTTCATCAAGAAGTGAATAGACCTTTTTGTTGCAGTTTATTACAGTTATAAAGATTCCAAAGGGAGAGATTTCAAAGCTTGCAGGGAAGTTAAATATGGAAATATCAAGATTCAAAACATGGCCTGAAACCTGAACCACAAAGCTACCCTGTAAAAAGCTCACAGCCCCTTTTTAAGGCCCTTTTCAGAGTTTTATTCAGGACACTGCCACCCAGCACTCACCTTACACTGCATATGTGTGGTCTTCTCATACAGTAGGTGCCTGCAGCCCTGGCATCCCTCCAGATCCCACTGTGTGACAGCAACAAAAGGCTATGCTGGAAGCCTTCAGCTACAGCACAGCTCTCACTGATGACCACAGCAGGTAAATCCTCATTATCTTCATTTTACAGAGGGGGAAACCAAGGCACAGACTTGTTTCAGGACATGCAAGACATCTGAGCTAGGGATCTGAACGGTTAACGGGTAATCATCACCTGGTTACTGGGTAACAGTGAACCAGTTCCGGGCAGCAGCCTCATGGAGAGGGTCTGAGAGGTGGCTGTCCCATGTACCAGGATAGGGGGGTTGGCAGCAGGAGGAAGTAGCCCCATGTAGGGGGAAGCAGGGTCTGGCAGTGACAGCCCTGGGGGAGGGGGGAAACAGCAGTAGCTGGCAACACCAAATGGGGTGTGGAGGGAGGAGGCAACAGAAGTGGATAGCCCCGAATAGGCAGGGGGCCAGCAGCCCCACCAGCTGAGGGCTGCTCCAGCCAGGCTAAAGCAATCCTCGCTGGGATCCTGCTTAATCGGTTAAATCTAATGTTTAACCAGTTAACTGGTTAACCAGGATTTTACATCCCTAATCTGAGCTAGACAGACAACCTAGAGCTCCTCACTGGCCTTATTTTAAAAAATCATTAAATTGGATCTCATGTTGTGCAATATGCTCCAGCAGTGTGAAGGGAGAGTTACTTAGTGAATATAACCAGCATGCTCAGTGCTGTACAAACATAGGCATTGGTTCTGTAATGTGACATCATCAGGATTACACTCTGTCACCTCATGTCTCAAGTCAAGGACCCAGCGAGGCACAGTGTTTGCCTCAAGCAGTCTGGAATTTAATTCACATGCACTTGGCAAAATCCTTAGTAGTCCCATCATTTACTGTGCAATTTGCTAGCACGTGCACCAAAGGCTGCTGAGAAATCATTTACAGATTAATGTGTCCCTGTACAGCACCAAACACAATTCATTACACTCATTTGTAAGATTTATTTTAATCCAATAGTTTCCTCCCACGCTGCAGGAGAGCAGACCTTTTATTACGAGACTTCTCACATATGTCAGCGAGTTAATGATTCAAATTAATGGCATTTTTTTCAGCCGGAGAAATAGTAAAAACAAAGATCATCCTGCTCCAGTGTTTTGGTTTTTCCATCTCCAAGCACTAGTAGTCAGCATATTGCATTGGTGTTATGGAGCAGGCAATTTATAACGTTCTCCTGACACCTGACAACACTGTTACTGTTCCAACTCTATCTTTCTCACCTTTCCAAATTAATTATTTAAAAAGAGCACAGGGAAGTGTAGTTTGCAGCCACCTGCAGTCAAACAGCAGTTGACCTACTGACCAACAGAGGAAAAACCCTAATGGTTACAGTGCTACACTAGCACTGCTCTACCAATGCACTGCATGTGCGGAAGACGCAATAGACAACCCTAGGCTAGTGAGTGAGCCACATGAGCAACCCTCCATCTCACCAGATCACAAGACTGTCATATCCAAGATGGCCTCCCATGACAGAGTACTGTAGTTTTGCAAACTGTTCTTGTGTATAGTAATTCCTCATTTAACACTACAGATGCGTTTCTGAAAATGTTCGTACTAAGCAAAAATGCGCTATGCGGGGTCAATTTTCCCATTAAAAATAATGGAAAAGGTGGGGGTTGTGTTTCAGGTGGTGGTGGCAGCAAAGTAAATTTTTTGTTGGTTCTGGGTAGTCAATGTCAACATTACATATCTAGCAACACAGGTCGCTGCGGTTTGTTAAAACACAAAGATAAACACATGAGCGAATGGAGGAGCGCTGTGACCACGTGTATTCATCCACTCATGCGTATTACCACTGTTTTCACCAACTTATATCGCTGTGTGAAGTAGTCTGCCACTTGATTATTTTCGTGTTATTTCAGGCATGGTTGTGTTGTTCAAAAAACGGTCCCCCCAAAAAATTGTGCTATTGTGAAAACGTGTTAAGCGGACACGTGTTAAACGAGTAATTACTGTACTGGTAGCAGTACTTTGATTGGATGCAGACAGAGCACACGGCATTCACAGTCAGTGTTGCGTGCAATCAGCACGAACCTCACTTGCTTTAAGCGTGGATGGAAACCAGCAGAATCTGCCAACCTTGCACATTGGCAACAGCAAACAAAACATCTTTCGGGCCACACAAAGAACCCCGATGTGCTGCATATGGTCCTCACAGGTTGCCCATCACTGCGCTGTGCCAATGGGATAAATAAAACCTATCTTTGCAAGCTATGCACATGAATGTTTATGTTAGTATAAAACTTATGTCATTCAGGGGACCCCTGCATGACACAAGTTTTGCCCACAAAGGCTGACATATAGACATAGCCAAAGAGAAAGGAACAGCTAGTTGTGTTATGCATCACCAGTAATTTGATGCCAGAAATAAATATACCCATTTGAGTCAGTAACAGATTTATGCAAACAGAAGCTACAGTGCATCAAATACTCAAAATATTTTCTATCAATAAGGCATTAAGGTAGATAAACACTCAGTTAATCTTCTGTCTTCCTTCCCCCTCGCCCAAAGCAAATCTCCCACTAGAAGAGGAAAATGGTAAAATAAATCAAACTAAGAATCACACAGCCAATGGTGCAGCAGGCAAAGTTGGGTAGACAGATACAGTAGGCTTGCTAGAGCTATCCTGGAGCAAAAATAAGCATTTTATATCTCTACAAATCATGAAGTTAATTTTTAAATGATATTTTGAAACCATCTTTTGCTACTTGTAGTGATATGAACAGTAGGAAAATAATGCTCTGCAATCAAAACTCCCAATACTTGCTGCGAGCCACCGTAACTCCAGCATGCAGTGCAGGGCTCCATCCACCCACTCTACAGCTATCACAAATAAAGAAAAGCAAATGAAGTAAAGTCAGTGTTTTGTGGGTCTGATTCTCAGCTCTTCCGTTCCTGCACTCGCAGCAGGGAAAAGATGAACGGACAAAGATGCCTTCAAATGAAACTGTGTTTCTCAAGGGCCGGGGCCATGATTTCCCCAGAGCAACCTGTGGGCCTTGGAACAGAGCAAATCACTGCAATATAGAACCATGCCCCTTATCTGTCCCCCTGAGTGGGAACAGGGCCAGCACCAGAGACTTCCTGCCCAGGCAGTAGTCTTGGGATTCCATTTCTACTCACTGTCTATGTGGACAGGATTGTGTAAAGGAGCCCGCGTGTAACAGAGAATGAGGCCTGGTGAGCGGCAAGTATCACTAATCATTCAGGGGACCTGGTGCCCTGAAATAGTTCAGAGAGGCCAAGGAACAGAACAAAAGAATGATTACTCTCTCTCCAGAGATAAGCCCTATCCCAATTTACATCTCCTCCAGAAATAGAGATGCTGTTTGCCGGTGATTGAGAGGTTAATCTTGAGAGTCTATCTTTTTTCATTCACACAAACACACGTCTGGTGACAGGACCAGCAGAATTCAAGCAAACCCAGGTCTCCCTAGCACCAAACTGGAGGCCTGGAGAATCTGATTAACATTCCTGTCTCTTGTTCATCCAAAGCAGGATAGAAACGCGTAACAGTTGAGGATCATACACTGCATTTTTTAGCAGCACATCTGTTAGCAGCACTGATTACATTGAGCAGAAGTCTCTCCTGAGCTGGAAGAAATGTGGCTTCTGGTGTGGCTGGACAGTGTAGTGATGGGGCAATGGGCAACTGAGTGCAAAAAAAGGTTCTGTGGGTCACAGAGAACTTTTAGGAGGAGAGTACGTGAGTGTGTTTAAAATACATTTTGTCCATCTCCAGAGGGAATGGCAGCATTCTAACATGCCACCAGCCGAAATCACTCATAGTAGCACAGGGGTCGGCAGCCTATGGCTCGTGAGACAAATATGGCTCACTAGGGCTCTTCTGAAACTCAAGTCCAGCCCCTCCCTCCTTCCTCCTCTCACAGCAGGGAGCTCACACTGGTGCTACACCAGGCCAGAGCAAAACAATCCAGCCTACAGACACAGCAGGGAGCCTCAGGCAGACTCCCCTGCTTGCCTCGCCTCCACACACTGCTCAGAAAAGCAGGTGTGGGGGTGTTTGTTTTTCACAAACTGTGAGCTGAGAGGGGAGGGTGGAGTGGTGCCTGATGGCTGCTGCTTCCCCCAGCACAATCCCATTGGCCAGCAGCATGCAAAGCACCACTTATCCCTCCCCTCAGGCTCTAATTCACAGAGCACATGGTCCTGCAGCCTGTGTGAGGGGTGGGGGGAGAGGCAGACTGCTGAGAAACATGCTGGGCTGCTGGCCTAGAGCAGTGGTCCCCAACCTTTTGGGGCTGCTGGGCACCCGGGGGCAGGGCCGCGCATTTGCCATGTGCCTGGGGCCGCCCGCGCGCCGCGGGGCCGGGGCGCCCGCGCCCGCGCGCCCGGGGCCGCCCACGCGCCGCAGGGCCGGGGCCGCCCACGCGCCGCGCGCCCGGGGCCGCCCACGCGCCGCGCGCCCGGGGCCGGGGCCGCCTACGCGCCGCGCGCCCGGGGCCGGGGCCGCCCATGCGCCGTGCGCGGCCGGGGCCGCCCATGCGCCCGGGCCGGGGCCGCCCATGCGCGTGCGCCGGGGCCGCCCATGCGCCGCGCGCCTGGGGTAGGGGCCGCCCATGCGCCGCGTGCCCGGGGCTGGCACCACGCATGCCATCCCAGATCGTTCGGCGGGCGCACATAAATGCCCCGGTGGGCGCCATGGTGCCCGCAGTCACCACATTGGGGACCACTGGCCTAGACTCTCACTGGTAAGTCTCCCAGCTGGCACTCCAGCTCTTCCCCCACATAACCAAAACCCTTTGGCCCCCTCCTGAGCCCATACCCCCTACCAGATCCTGCACTCCAATCCTCTGTCCAGATCACAATCCCCTCCTGCCCTAGGTCACAACCCAAACCCCTGCATCCCAGTCCCGTGCCTCGGGTCACAACTGCCTCCTTCATCCAAACTCAGTGGCCCCTGACCCAAAAAAGGTTCCCCATCCCTGCCATAATTAAAGACAACGTTGAAACCTTTTTCTGTTGGACATAATATTTTACTTCATTTACAACGAAGCCTGGCCAACGAGCCCCCAACTGGGGCCCAGCCCCCATCTGGCCACAGCATCATAACACTCCTGAACCCCCACCCAACCCTGAGCCCATCATACACCTGAACTTCCTGCCCTGAGCCCCTCATACTCCCACATCCCAGACTCAAGCACCCCAACATCCCCAACTCCCTTCCATAACACTCCTGAACCCACTACACACTCCAGCCTTGTGCTCTGAGCCAATCATACATCCAGACTCCCTGCCCTGAGCCCCTCATACATCCCAACCCAGACTCCTGCTCCCCCACATCCTCAGATCCCTGCCATAAGACTGACAGAAGAGCCTGAATGTCTGCATGAAGCTGAATTTCACCAGTTATAATGTAAACTTCAAAGAAATGTGCAAAAAGATGCAGCAGCAGAAGCCCCATTAAATCAAGTCTGTGATTACGTTTCATTTATGCTATTATTAATCATTATGTCAATTATCAATAATATTATGTAGTATATTTTTAGTCATGCAAATGGGCATTCTTACATGGCTCTTTGTTGACCACTTGTTCTGAGTTTGGCTCTTTGGTTTGAAAAGGTTGCCGACTCCTGTAGTAGAGCGTGGAAATGATCTCATGCAACTGTTCAAGAAGACTGGGTCTATGCCAAGGAATGCTGTCAGCCCATTCAGCATGGGATGTCAGCTACCAACTGAAAGCTGAAGTTATGAAACTCTAAATGGGCAGACTTTGTACTCTGAACCCCAGGGATTGTGATAGCTCCATGCCACAATGTGGGACAGAAGACTGGTTTATCTAGGATTACTGTACATAGTGCAATGACATTCTCTCCTCCAACTGGTTGATTTGCTTCTGGATATATTTGCCAATGGCAATGTTTCCCAAATGGTGAAAGTAAGTGTTCCGCGAGAAAATTCTACTCCCCCGCCCTTGAAGAGCCCATAGACAGCTCCCATTGGAGTTGTGCCAGCGGGGGCAGGCTTCTGGCAACTCGCCTCTCTGGCCGCTCCACCACCCACGGTAACTGCCCCACGACCGCGCGGCCCCCTCCTCACCCTGCAGGACTGCCCCTGTCCCACAGGGCTTCCGGTGCCGCGCAGCCTCCTCCTCCTCGTGTGCAGGCGGTGGCTTGTTACAGCGGCTGCTGCTGGCAGGAAGGGGAGGGGTGGCTGGGTCCGAGGTGCCAAGTAGCCACTCCTGGACCTTGGCATTTTTAAACTGCTGCCTGCGCCCCAGCAGGGGCTGCATGCAACTCAGCTGGGGCTCTGCCCTCCCCTGCCCAGGGCGCGCTCGGGCTTGCTGCCCCCCATGCACTGCCGCTCTCTCTCTCCCATGCCCCTCCCCACCTTGCTGGGGAAGCGGCAGAGTCTGTTCTGGCGGGGAAGGTTAGGGTTTGTACACCCCACCCCGCCGCCAGCAGGAAGCCTGACCTGGTGCTGCCGCTGTGCTGGGATCCCTGCTGCATGGGGAGGGGAGGAATGAGCTCCCTCTCCTGCCCCCCTGCTGGAGGAATGACAACATGCTGCCTGGAGGTTTTCCCTGCTGCAGCAGGGCGCCAAGCCAGATAAGCGTTTCCCCTCGTGCCCAGATCCCACACCCAAATCCCCCTCACTCACTCCCCTCCCCCCACCAAGCCCCCACGTTCCCAGCTTGCTCTGAGACCCTGCTCCATACATCAGACTGTTACTAGGGGTTCTGTGAAATTCTTTCAAGTTTAAAAGGGTTCCGTGGCCAAATCAAATTGGAAACACTGGGCTATGGCAACAGAACCACACTTCCTAAGGCAGTGTGTGTGTGTTTAGGGGTAGGGAAAGTTAAGAGCAAAGAAGACTGTGAAGAGTTTCAAAAGGATCTCACAAAACTAGGTGACTGGGCAACAAAATGGCAAATTAATTTTCATGTTGATAAATACAAATTAATTCACATTGGTAAATAATCTCAACTATACATATAAAATGATGGGGACTGATCTAACTATAACTACTCAAGAGAGAGATTTTGGTCATTGTGGATAGTTCTCTGAGAAAACATCCACCCAGGCTACATCTAGACTACAGGCTTCTTGAGCAAGAAGCTTTTTTCGGAAGAGATCTTCCAAAAAAACTTCTTGTGCAAGAGCGCGTCTACACTGCAAAAGTGCATTGAAAAAGCGATGCGCTTTTTCGAAAGAGAGCATCCAGACAGTCTGGATGCTATCTCGCATGTAAGCAGTGATTGGTTAGACAGAATGGCCACCAGGGCACCTGTGCTTTTTCCTCTTCTCTCTTCTTCTAAAAAAAATCCCTCTTCCCCGTCCACACACACCTTTTGGAGAAAGAGCTCTTTTGGGAAACGGCTTCTTCCTCATAGAATGAGGATTACCAATTGTGCAAAAAGCCCTCTGTTCTTTCTATTTACTATTGAAAGAACACGCTTGCAGTGTGGACGTAACGCAAGTTTTGTTGTAAAAATAGCTGTTTTTCCAACAAAACTCTGTAGTCTAGACATAGCCTCAGTGTGCAGCAGCAGTCAAAAAAGCAAACAGAATTATAGGACTCTTTAAAAAAGGGGTTAAAGAAAAAGACAGAGAACATTTTATTGCCTCTATATCAAACCACGGTATTCCCACATCTTGAATACTGTGTACAGATGTGGTCTCAAAAAGATATATTGGCATTGGAAAAGGTTCAGAAAAGGGCAACAGATGATTAAGGTTTTGGAATGGGTGCCATATGGAGAAAGTTTAAAAAGACTGTGATTTTCCATCTGAGAAAAGAGAAGACTAAGGGGGAATATGGTAGAGGTCTATAAAATTGTAACAGGTATAGAGGAAGTGAAAAAGGTAAAATTATTTACTTGTTCCCATAACATATAAGAACTAGGAACCTCCAAATGAAATTAATATGTAGCAAGTTTAAAACAAACAAAATGAGGTTTTTCTTCATGCAGTGCGCAGGCAACCTGTGGAACTCCTTGACAGAGGATGTTATGAAGACCAGGACTTTAATAGGGTCCAAAAAAGAACTAGATAAATTCATGGAGGTCTATCATTAGCCAGGCTGGGCAGGAGTGGTGTCCCTGGCCTTTATTTGACAGAGGCTGGAAATGGATGACAGAAAAGGGATCCTTTGATGATTACCTGTTTCTGTGCATTCCCTCTGGGGCACCTTGCAGTGGCTGCTGTCAGAAGACAGAATACTGGGTTAGATGGAACTTTTTTTCTGACCCAGTATGGCCATTCTTATGTTCTAATTTTTTTTTAAATGTGGTGGTGCAGTCAATAGCTTGTACTAGTGTATGGATAGCCTGGAAAAGGAAAGATGGTCTCTGAGTGGATAACATGTAGGACAGGAGAACCAGGACTCCTGAGAACGCCTCCCAGCCAGTGCCACTGACTCATCACAAGACCATGGGCAAGTCACTTAACCATTTTGTGCCTGAGTTCCTTCATCTGAACAAAGATAATGATACCAAACCAATTCAATGTTTGAATTTGGGGAAAGCAGCTTATTCCATCATTGCCTGTTAAGCATTTTGATCCCCTACGAATGGAAGGCACCACCACTGGTTACTGCCGTACAAAGTACAAAATTGTCACATTTACATCTGACTGGATTTTGAGTAGCTGCATGTGCTTTAACTAACAAATTAACCCTAAATCACAAGAGATGCCCGAAAAACAGACTCTCCCACCACCCTCTCTCTAGTTGTAAAGAGTAAGAGGGTTCCAAGTGGCTGAACAAGAGACAGGCAAATGGATTTTTAACAGATTTTGTTTCTATAAATATTACAAAACTTTTTGCTCTTTGGAGGCTGCTCTGTTCCCAGGGCTGCTGACATTCTCATGACATTTAGGAGGCTGTGGCATTGCCTCGCTGCCTTTCTTGTGCTGGTGTTGTTCAAGGGATCAGGGAGACATAAGATTACACAAGAGCTGCTTATTCAAACTGACCAGCTACTCACAAAGGCACTCTCCATTCAAGTGTGCAGGCTGCTGCAGTCTCCACTGCTATGGAATGCATGTAAGTGCAAAGAGTGGTTAATTGTGTGGTACCCCCAGCAAGGGGAGAGGAACGTTGGCTTAAGGAAGAGTTGGGTGGATTTTTCAGGTTGGGTCTTTTCACTCTCACTCAGGTTCCATGCAATGCAAAAGTGTCCTTCTCCACAATGGGATTCTATATTGGGTTTCTTCTCTCCTCTTGCTTTTTCAAGCTATTCTGCCCTGCGCCCTCTCCCCATCCCTGTACTTTCTCTGGAGACTCTTGCTAGAGAAGCTGCATGGCAAGGACACAGTATGAATGGCACTCAAATGGCATGCTCCCCAGACATTGACATCACCTCTGCTAATGCCCACAGCCTCCACCGAGCTGGGATCCAAATCCTGCTTTTATAACTCTGATTGTAATTTGCAGCCCGCTGCTTCCATCCTAGCTCTAGTTTAATCTGCATTGATTCCTTTATTAAGAGGCGGGACAGTAGTGTAGTAGGACTACTTAAAAAAAAATGAGAGGACTTCCTAGGCCAGATTAAACAAAACAACAGCACACACTCAGGTCCACTCTAGAGCCCTTTAAAGTACTCCCTCCCACCCCCATACATACAGTCCTCTGCCTCTTGCCAAAACTTGAACCTCCATAGCCTATTTGTTTAAGAACTAAAAAATATGCTTCCTGCATATTTAAGCACATTTCAAAGGATAAGATAACAGGGTGGTCAGGGCTGTAAGTACTGGGACAGATCGAATGTAACACATTAACTTTTTTTTTAATACAAGTCAAGATGATGAATTTTAATCAGATATTTCAGCAGTGGGAGCATCCTTATTTCATTTCAACTAGAGCTATGCAAAATCAAGGACTTTTCCCCCACCTCATGAAGTTTGATAAATTCAAGCTGAATGGATGCCCATATTCCTCTAATCAGTAGAGAATGTTCACATTATATATTAAGTGCTGGTTCTTTTGCAAAGTCTGCAGTGAAATGACCAATTGCCTGAATCCTGTACATACCTGTGAAGGTGCTTGTATTTCAGGATTGGGGCCCAAGGTATCATGTGAAATACATGTGTGTTTTCTTTTAACAGGAATCCTCCACAACAGTACAGTGCACGTGATACTTTTTTATTTTTGCCCTTTCAAAAAATTAGTAAAAAGTTTTTTAAACAATAGCTTTGTCTTCTGTGTTCACAGTGGAAGTTCTTCTACTAAAACTCAGGGGAGGAAAGGAAGGATATGCCCTTCTGTGACAGTTTGGCTGGCAGAAACCAATGACAATTGATTTGTTTGGATTCTTTAAATTTTTTCCCCATTTGACATTTAATATATCAATTGACATGGTAAATGGATTTTGAGAGGCACAAAGAAATCACCATTAACATGCATCCCCTAACAGCATTCTTCCAGAGAAATAATCTGCACCAAGCTTCTACCTGTCATGCTTTGCAATGAAAGGAGACTTTAGAGCATAACTGTAGTTTATTAACCTTTTAACAACGAAAACAATTCTCCTCCCAATATCCAGAAACAGTAAGTAGATTCTATAAAGTCAACACACTTTTTATAAGCAGATTTGTAAGGCAATAAATTTTCTGTGACTTAACGATCAGCATTGACTATGAAAGCCAATGTTGTAATTCCCCATTGATTGTAAATGGTAATCTTGAGAGACTCTTGTTCTTATGCTGTGATTTATTAGGTGAATTAATGACAGATTGCACAGTTAAAGCAGGCTGCTGTTGTACACAATATCTCAGGAAGATCTATCCAACTTAGTCACACCAAGGAAAGGAGGAAGTGTTATTGTATAAGGTGAAACTGCTTCAGATACTTGAGCTAATTGGACATATCTCACCAGTGAAATGCTGCACCAATTTGCCTGCCAATTAACCCTGACTGAACACTAGGAAAGATGAACTTCTGCTATGCTTAGGAATCACACCTAATTAGCATATGATTCACCAATGTAAAGAGCTCCGCTTTCCATAGAAACTAGAGTAAGGCCATGTCTTCACTCTGCAGAAGATCACCGCTGCCACGATCGATCTTCTAGAGTTCAACTTAGCAAGTCTAGTTTAGACTTGCAAAATTGAACTCAAAGAGCACCCCTGCTGAAGGGAAGCTGACTGGAGCATCTGCTCCCAACAATCTCCTGCTCTGGGGATGCCGCCAAGCTCAGCAAGGTAAGCTGACAACAGCTGTGTATTCTACATAGCTGGAGTTGTGTACCTTAAGCCAAGCTGCCAGGTCTAGTGTAGACCTATCATAACATTTGTCTGCCTGTCTGGGCTGGAGGCATGGAAATGATAACCCACACACTCTGTTTTCCTTCTCCCCCATCAGAGAAGGTGCCATTTGGCTATCTAATCTTCCTGAGCCTGTTTTCAGTAACAACTGTTGAATTAGTCCAGAGAATACTAGAGACTTAAATCCATCTCCTACAAATGGTCTCAGTAACAACACAAACTACTTGGGCCAAATTTTCAGCCTCATTTTTCTCCTCTATATTACCTCAGTAGCACAAATACAACTTGATCTGGCTGCAACTGGCCAGTGAACACCACTGGCAGAGGGAAATTCTCAACTGGCATAAAGCTAGTTCCTATAGCAATTGCCATCCCAACCAGGGAGTGTGCTAAGGGAGGGATGGAGCAGAAAACAGTTCACAAAGAGCAAATCTCATCTTGGCATATGGTTCCTAGGCTGCACTCATTTATGACAAAACCAGGGCAGCTGGAGAATTTGGGAGCTATTACAGGCTCCCTGACATCCCCCTTTCTCTTCTATACTGAGTGCATCTTGAAGAGAATCTGCCACAAACAAGCGTCTAGCAAGCTGGAAGAATGACAGGCCTTTTGTTACATTCTAGGTATATACGTTGTGATGCTGGGATGAACTCAGACCTTTTCCTGTCAACTGTGCCATCAAGATACAATGCAGATTTGAGAAAAGAAGTTGTGAATTTGCAGAAAAACCATTCAGTTACAGAGGAGTTTTAACTTTGGTGCAGGAGACCACGTTTCCTATAGCAAACAGCTTGGTCATTTGCTTTTTAAAAGCCTGCCTCTGATGCAATCCTTCTGCTTTGCAGTGAATTTCAACTTGCTTGGCAAATGCATTTTTGTGTGGAGGTACTTCCCATGCTGCAACTAAGGCTGTCACTGCCACTTTCAGTGTTAAAATTTGAGCTATTCAGAACTATGAAAAAATACATCCCGAGTGACAAAAGTTTTAGTACCACTCACAACTCCCAGCAATAAAGATACCAACAACTAATTCAGGGTGTTGTGGCTTTTTTTTTTTAAATCACAATAAGAGCTCTATCTTTGTCACAGGACTGAGGCAGCAGCCCTGCTGTGGCCTCACTGTAACACGGACAGTGTGTTATCCGTTCCTTCTAAACCACTGTTCACAGTCCGATTGTATACTTATATGGACAGTGGCTCTTTCCTCCTCCTTGCTCATGATTAGCAACAACATATGCTATATTATACTAGGGCTCTGAACTGAGCTTAATAATTTAAAAAAAGTGAATGACTGAGCTGTGCATGTAACAGGTATAATTTATCTCTGAAAAAATCATATTGATTCCCCAGGATCACAATAGAGATGTTAAAATACATTTTTTTTGGTAAAAGTGTAACCACTGAAATTTTCAGAGGTTACATGTTTGCAAGCGGGAGGGAGGTGGCTCCCCGTGAGCACTGGCTCCTGACTCCTATCCTTCCCCTTCCTCACAGGCTGCTGCTTCTAAAACCCAGGCAACAGTGTGCGGGCTGGGAGGTTGCATGTAACCATGGAGGTTAACTGATGAGCCCAGACTGGATCACAGCTGTTAACAGTTATAAAAACTGGCCCTAGCCATCTGCTGGTGGTCAAACACCATGATGTGGCAATCAATTACAGCTGTTATCTATTCCCAGTTTAGACAGATGTTCCTCTTTCATTGTACAGTAATTACTGGTTAGCTGCCAGCAGGGTTCACACTTCAATTGTGATGCTAATTTGAGACAAAGATGGAGAGACAGACAGACAAGGAAAGTGAAAGCTAAAATGAGCTTGGCAGTTCCAGCTTCAATGGATTAAGTGTTTCTTTATAAACAATGGGAGGAATACCGCAACCAGTCACCCAAGTGAGACGGAAAGATCCAGCAAAGCACTATCCAAACACAAAATGGCCACTGACAAGGAGCCGGGGGGAGGCGGGGAGGTGGTTAATCATAGTCTTTAAGGTTGCAGAGCTAACTCTATAGAAGCTAGAAGAACTCTACTTCCGCAAATGCCAATATGGGGTTAGATCAATGACTGGTTTGCCCTGTAAGTGTGTAACCGGTCTAAAACAAAACCAAGATGACTGCTTCTGGAGAAAGGATCCAGGGACCGAAGGTTGTAGACATCTGCAGGGCTGCCAACTGTACGTCATAAGATAATCATGGCCTGCCAAAAGTCTGGAGAGGCCTAGCTATCTGACAGAGAAAAGTCAACCATTTGAATGTAAAACTTTAGAAATTAATTGCACCTGTCATATCATTCTTTATTTTCACACTCTGCTTACTGCCTAACTTCACTACATGATTTCTACTGCCATATAAGACAGCTAAGCATGGCCTATTATTTGCATTTGCTTTAATGCACTGGTACTTTCTCTTTTTATAGAGCCCGTAAGTGACGGGGCGGAGCGCTTCTGCCTCTCTGAGGCAAATCCGCCCCGCACTGAGCCGGCGGTCGTGCTCCTTGGGATGGCCCGGGGAACGTGGAGGTTTTGCCCTCCCTGCACGGCCTCCGCGGGCCAGCTGAGCAGCAGGGGCAGGGTTAGAGGCGGAGGCTGGACGTCAGTCTGGCATGGGGACGTCAGAGGGCGGGAGGGTAAAGGAGTCCCAGGAGGAGGAGGAAAAAGGGGGGGGACAAGGAAAGAAAGGGAGGTTTTAGTAGGAAGAAAAGAGGAAGAGAGGAGGCGGACAAGGCGATGGGGTAGGAAGAAGCCCAGGGCAGGGCCTGGAGTAGTGCCCGGCGAGCCGGAGGGTTGCGGCCAAAACCCCCCCCCACTGGCTGGACAGGTTCCATCGAACCTGTTCGTAGGGCCCTGGGCTGGGGCCCGTGAGAGAGGGCGGGCCCGGGCCCCCCTACTCCTCCCCCCCCCCCCCCCCCGCGGCCAATCGCAAGGAGTACAGTGCCGGGCGCCCGGGGAGAGCGTTAGTTTGGGACTACAGCTGGTCGGTTCCCCTCTGTGTGAGGGTGGCAAGACAGTGTGGGGCGGGCTGCTCGCGTTTCGGACTGGTCGGCGGCACCCGCCCCCAACACGTGGTGGAGAATGTGGGTATATGATCCCATACCCCGTAGGTGTAGGGAAAGTTAAATTAGGAGGAGCTAAGGTCTATTTAAAAAAAAAAGGTGAGGGTATATATAGGGTATAAAGGGGAGGAAGGCGTTGTTTTGTTTTTGGTTTGCATTGCTCGGATATGGGAGACAGCACCATGGATGCCACAGATGTATTTAAGTGGCTCACGGAGAACCAGTGGCAGCAACAACAGCAACAAACCCTGCTACTGCAACAGCTGTCAAACCAACAGCAGGAGCAACAAAGACAGCTCATAAAGGACCTGGCGGAGCAGACCCAAGTCCAACATGACTGGTGGGTGAAGCAATGGGGGGCCCTGGGGAGAGGGCGGCCCCTGAACCTAGACGGAGAGGAAGCCGGGGGGGGGGGGCGGGAGCGCTGGCCCAGTTACCCTTACGGCTAGCTAAAATGGGGCCTTTGGACGACCCCAAAGCCTTCTTGATAACCTTTGAGAGGGTAGCTACTGCAGCCCGGTGGCCAGAGCAACACTGGGTGACCCTTCTAGCTCCGTATCTCTCGGGGCCAGCTCAGCTGGCCTATCGGAGTCTGGAGCCTCGGGAGGCTCTACATTATTATAAGGTAAAAGAAGCGATCCTTGATCAGTTAGGGATCACCCCAGAGACCTACTGACAACGCTTTAGGCAAGAGAGATACCCCGTAGGAGCGCGGCCGCGGGTTGTGGCTCAGAGGTTGTGGGAAGCGGCTTGGCAATGGTTGGAGCCCGAACAACAGACCGGGCCCCAGATAGCCGAGAAGGTAGTATTAGAACAATTCGTACATATCCTACCAGGGGCGGGGCAATGCTGGGTCCGCCGACACCACCCCTCGACCCTGAGTGAGGCGGTAACCCTTATGGAAGACTACCTCACGGCTGAGACGGTGGAGGGGTCGGGCGGCGGCCCGCGCGACAATATCCCTGGGGGAGTAAGAAGGGGGTGAAACACCCACACCAGGGGAGGGACAGTCCTGGGAGGTCTCCACGGGGCAGGGAGAAGCGCCAGAAGACGGTTGGCACCAGTGTGGACACGCCCCACGAAGGAGGGACTGGCGCTATGAGGATGTCTGCAAGAGAGCCTGGAACCCAGTATGCCCTCGACCCGAGTGACACCTGGAAGCTGCTACCAGTGTGGACAGGAAGGACACTTTAAGAAGGACTGCTCCTACATGGACTGCTCCTACGGGCAGGTAATGAAGGGGCAGACCCAGGGGAGAATATTGCGGGAGGTCGAGGTTGAGGGGCGGACCATCACTGCCCTCATGGACTCTGGGTGTGGCCAGACACTGGTGAGGGTGGGGCTAGTCCAGGAGGAGAGTCCCAAAGGCCCCCCCGTATTTGTCCAGTGTGTGCACGGGCACGTAGAATCATACCCGACGATGTGGGTGCAGATTAAAGGCGGCGAGTGGGGAGGGTGGTGTTATGTAGCTCTCGTGCCACAACTGGCGTACCCGGCCCTACTAGGAAGGGATTGGCAGGGGTTTGAACGGGCCATCCGTGAGTGGCCGGGTTCAAGAAGGGGGCCCGAGGAGAAGGCCCTGGCCGGGGAACTACACCCAGATGCCCCGTCGGGTCGACACCCCACGAAGTGGGACCCGTCACGACCGACCGGGTCAGCCGACCTCAGAGACCCGGAGTTAGAAATAGGAGCCATAGATTGGGCGGGGGACTTCGTGCACGAGCAAAGGGAGAACCCCTTGCTGAGACTGGCATGGGAGGCTGCCGCGCCCAACACCAGCGTGAGTGGCGAACCGCGGCCAGGGCTAGCCTACCCCTACTTTGAGATCCAGGGGGAGCGGCTGTACCGTATCACGGTGGGGAGAGGGCAGGGGGAGGTAGTATCCCAGTTGTTGGTCCCGGGCAAGTACCATCACCGCCTTCTAAAGCTGGCCCATGAGAACCCCTGGGCGGGACACCTGGGGTACAAAAAAACCGTGCGACGGTTACTACAGAGGTTTTATTGGCCCGGTATTTATCAGGCCGTGAAAGATTTCTTCAGCTCCTGTCCCAAGTGCCAAAAAACAAGGACGGGGAATGTGCCCAAGGCCCCTCTGGTACCGCTCCTCGTGGTGGACGTCCCCTTTCAGCGTATCGCGCTGGACTTTGTGGGGCCACTAGAGAAGACGTGCAACCGCTATCAGTACATTATGGTGGTGATTGACTACGCCACAAGGTACCTGGAAGCCATCCCGTTGAGGAACACTACCGTACCCACGGTGGCAGAGGAGCTGGTTAAGGTCTTCGCGAGGGTGGGGATACCCCAAGAGATTCTGACTGATCAGGGGACAAATGTGACCTCTGCGCAGTGACATTTCACTCCACGTTTCAGGAAGCTAATCCTTCTGGAATGCAGCAATTGCCTTCTACAAGTTAGAGGTCTCCTGCCAGAGTCCAGTTCCCTGCTGCTTTCCCTGTGTTGGCTGAGAAGTAGAGAAGAGCAAGCAGAACAGATGCTGCTTCTTTGCACCTGGTGTAGTCATTCACCTCAGTGCAAAATGTGTGTAAATTTCAGCTCTTCTGATCTGGCACATCCTCTGTTCAAGAGTAATAGATGGAAGGCAGAAGAGATTCAGACCTCATCTATATTGCAATATAACTTATTTCAGACATTAGTGTAGCTACACCAAAAAACAGAAAAAGAAAGCCCCAAACATACCATATTCTTATCCCGATGTTCAAATAGGCACCTTGTGGGAAACGGGCAAACACACCTAGGCTGGCACTTAATTCTTAATAGCATCAACAAAGAATGAAATGATCTTGTTACAGTTGCTCTCCAGATGCAGAACGACTAAAAGGAACATGAGGTATTCCCAAGGCAGGAAGGACAAGATTGACATTCTTGTTAGTGTAAAGGAATGACCTTTTGTCATTTTGAAGCTGTCTTCTCTTATAGCTGGGGAAGGAAGGGAGGGAGAAAGTGCTGCTGGTTGCACAAGGAATTTCTGAAGTGCTAAACTGCTTCAGGAATATACAAGTCTGCCCTGAGGAGCTTCAGTCTGAATTACAGATAGGAAAAGGAGCAAGAGAACAGGTCAGACCAGACAGAAGAAGGACCAGGGCAACTGACCGGGGGAAGAAGGGGGTTGTATCTGGGGAACTCCAGCAGATAGTTTCAGAGGGCCACTCTCTATTACACCAACTTCAATTAGTCTTGGCTGCCTCTCATTACTTTAACACCAACCTGTAGGATTCCAGAAAACTCTCCTGCCATTCTGTGGCTTTCTACCAAGGAACACTTAAGACAGACAAGTAGGGTAAGGGAATATCTTTTATTGGACCGGCTTCTGTTGGTAAGAGAGTAGCTTTTAAGCCACACAGAGAGCTTCCCCAGGTCTGGGAAAGGTACTCCCAGCATCACAGCAAAATGCAAGGTGGAACAGACTGTTTACCATAAATAGATAGCACATGTTATAAGGGACCAGTAAAGTAAAGTGTCCTCTTGACACTTCTACAAGTTATAGGACAAGAGGAGGGGATTACTAGGTTACAGACTTTTGTAATAGGCCATAAATCTAAATCCAGCCTCAGTAGAGATGTTAAAAGCTGGTAATTGGGCAAACGTGTAACGGCTGGAAAACTCCTCAATGGTTCCACAGTTACCTGCCATTAGCCTTCCTGGCTACAAAGGCACCTGTTGACTCATATCCAGCTTCTTATCAACTGTAATCCCCAGGTCCTTTTTTGCTAAACTGCTGCCTAGCCAGTCAGTCCTCAGCTTGTAACAATGCTTGGATTTTTCCATCCCAAGTACAGGACTCTGTACTTCTCCTTGTTGAAACCTTGTAAGATTTCTTTTGGCCCAATCCTCCAATTTGTCTAGGTCACACTGGACCCTATCCCTGCCCTGCAATGTATCTACCTCCTCCTAGGTTAGTGTCATCCGCAAACTTGCTGAGGGTGCAATCCATCCCCTCGTCCAGATCATTAATAAAAATGTTGAACAAAAGCAGCCCCAGAACTGAACCCTGGGGCAGTCCACTTGACACCGACTGCCAACCAAACATTGAGCCATTGATCACTTTCCATTGAGCCCAACAATCTAGCCAGCTTTCTATCCACCTTACAGTCCATTTATCTAATCCATACTTCCTTAATTTGCCTGCAAGAATACTATGGAAGACCATATCAAAAGCTTTGCTAAAGTCAAGATGTATCACATCCATTTACCTTTTTTCAATCATCTGGGATTTCTCCCAATCTCCACAAGTTTTCAAAGATAATAGCCAATGGCTCTGCAATCACATCAGTCAAGTTTCACATCCCTACTATTCAGCCCTATGACTTTTAGTGTGTAGCAGAGCCAGGCCCTATGCAGCCCAGCACCAGCACCCCATCCCTCGTGAGGCAGAAGCTGTGGAGCGTAGGGTTGTCAGCTCTCCCAGACCAGATGCAATTTGCTGCAATGGTGTCCAATCCATTCGGTCCGAGAGAGCTGGCAACCACAGGATGGGGAAGGAGGCTCACCTGCAGCCTCAGAGAAGCAGGCGGTGGTGAGTGAAGGCTGAAGGACTCAGGAGGAGCAGAGGGTAGTCATGTAGCCAGCCAGATTGAAGCAGTGCTCTATCCCCTCGCTGGCTGCCCCCTGTTCCTCCTCAGTTCTCTTGCCCATGCTCACGCTGCTCAATACCACCTGGTGAGCAGGGTCTGGGCACAGGCCACAAGTGGTGGTGGATGAGGGATGGAACTGGGGGCTGCCAAGCTGGTGCTGAACTCTCAGGTGGGAAGGCTGGAAGGTGGATAGGATCGCCAGAGCCCTTATGCAACACCCAGATGCATAAGTCCCATGAAATTTGGATCAATTTGGTGCCCCAAATTTCATGGTCCCCCATGCGGCTGCATGTTTTGGTTATGTGTACGGATGGCCCTAAGCACAGCAATGGATTTAAGCTCCAGGGTCCTCTTTTGAAAATGTGGTGCTAATTTGCTTTGAGGATGAGGACTAGCCAATCAGATATAGAGTGACCACTTTGTGAAAAGTGTCCACTCACAGGTTAGATCTTTTGTCTGGTATTGTTTTCCTGTGTGAGTTAATTCTTGAGGATTGTGACTGTCTGGTTTCTGCCACATAGTTGACATTGGGGCACTGGAGGAGGATTGCTGCATGTTGTAATAGCATGATTAGGGCCCAAGAAATTTGAATGTGCATTGTGGGAGGCACTGATCGTTGTGCAGTGTGTCTGCAGGTTTTGCATCCCTTGCTATCTAGGGCTAGGTTTATTTTGTTACCCTATCGGGTCTAGGGCTGCTTTTGAGTTATGATGTTCTGGTCTGTGGGGAGCTTGCTTCTGATGATGATGATGATGAGTGAGACAAGGTCAGGGCTAGAAGTGGGGGTTCAGGAAAGATATTTTATGGGGTGGGGTCCCCACTGAGCAAGCGCTGTAGTATTTTGATTATACCTTTTACGGGTTCCAGAGATGTAACTCACCCCAACTTGTGTGTCTAATATTCTGCAACTTACACAGCTACAACTACACTGCATACAAGAAATGCTTTAGAAAGTTGCAGCCTACTATCAGCACCTGCCAGTGTCATCTCCATGATTCTCCCAACCCCACCTCTTGGCCCATAGGAAGCCTGATATTCCATGAACTGGAGTCACACCAGCACTACCAGTTCCAATATTCTGCTGGTTCCAGAGATATTAAAGATACAAGAGTCATGCGGCCAAAAGGAGATGAGCTTTTTATCAACCCTTTTCTGTTATCAGTCATGTCACAGGAAGCTGCAATATACCATGAATAATGGACAGGTTCAGGGATTTCCACCTCCCCACATCTTTAGTAATTATCCTGTGCATCTTTGCCAGCAGCATTTCACAAAACAAGACTTCAAGACAAACTGCATTGACTTTTGAACTATATCCCACAGCAAAAATAACCTTCAATCCTAATTAAAGGCTCCTTTACTCACAACAGGGAAAGTCTATTACAGCTGCTTGGTCACACAGCAGTATCATTTCCACTTACTTAGCACATCACTTAACAGACACAGAGAAAGCAAGGCTCTCTCCAGGGCTGACTAGGCCTCAGGATGCTGAAAGTAATTAAGGCCTAACCAGCACAGGGTTTTTGTTTGTTTGGTTGGTTGTTTGTTTTTGTAAATGAAGCCCAGCTGCCAAAACATTAATTCCTTTTTACAGGATCAGAACTGAAATGTTCAAAATAATTTCTTAACAAAACAAAAGAGACGGTTGAAAAGAATAACATTGTGACAGCTGCTGGGAAAGTCACTGATGGGTGAAAGCTTTGGTCGCACTGCAGATCCTGTTCCCTTCACTGGCTATGGGAAGGAAGTCATTTTATATCCTGAACAGAAGTGTTGGTGTTTCATTTTTGCACATTACATTTTTTTCTTCATTCTAAAGAGGGCCAGGTTCAGAATGCTCAATGTCTTCTAAAGCTCTTAGTTTTGAAGACACTTCACAACAATGGATATTCAAAAGGAAGGATGACCCAGTGGTTGGGTTCTATACTTGCACTTGGGAGACATGCTCTGCCTAAATATCCTGTGTGACTTTCGGCAGGTCATTTACATAAGAACATAAGAACAGCCATAGTGGGTCAGACCAAAGGTCCATCTAGTCCAGTATCCTGTCTCCCAACAATGGCCAATGTCAGACGACCCAGAGGGAGTGAACTGAAACAGGTAATCATGAAGTGATCCCTCTCCTGTCATCTATTTCCAGCCTCCGACAAACAGGCTAGGGACACCATTCCTACCCATTCTGGTTAATAAGTATCAATAGACCTAACCTCCATGAATGTATCTAATTCTTTTTTGAACCCTGTTAAAGTCCTGGCCTTCACAACATCCTTTGGCAAGGAGTTCCACAGGTTGACTGAGCACTGCATGAAGAAAAACTTCCTTTTGTTTGTTTTAAACCTGCTACCTACTAATTTCATTTGGTGACCCCTAGTTCTTATGTTATGGGAACAAGTAAATAACTTTTCCTTATTCACTTTCTCTATTCCTGTCATGATTTTATAGACCTCTATCATATCCTCTATTAGTTTCCTCTTTTCTAAGATGAAAAATCCCAGTCTTTTTAATCTCTCTTCATATGGCACTTGTTCCAAACTCCTAATTACTTCTGTTGCCCTTTTCTGAACCTTTTCCAATGCCAATATATCTTTTTTGAGATGAGGAGACCACATCTGAACGCAGTATTCAAGATGTGGGCGTACCATGGATTTATACAGAGGCAATAAGATATTCTCTATCTTTTTCTCTATCCCTTTTTTAATGATTCCTATAATTCTGTTTGCTTTTTTGACAGCCGCTGCACATTGAGTGGATGTTTTTACAGAACTATCCACAATGACTCCAAGATCTCTCTATTGAGTGGTTGTAGATAAATTACTCCCCATCATATTGTATGTATAGTTGGGATTATTTTTCCCAATATGCATTACTTTACATTTATCTACATTCAATTTCATTTACCATTTTGTTGCCCAATCACCTAGTTTGCTGAGATCCTTTTGAAGTTCTTCATAGTCTGCTTTGGTCTTAACGATCTTGAACAGTTTAGTATGATCTGCAAATGTTGCCACCTCACTGTTTAACTCTTTCTCCAGATAGTTTATAAATAGGTTAAATAGGATTGGTCTCAGAATGGACCCTTGGGGGACACCACTAGTTACCTCCCTCCATTCTGAAAACTGATAATTTTATTCCTACCCTTTGTTTCCTGACTTTTAATCAATTATCAATCCATGAAAGGACCTTCCCTCTTATCCCATGACAGCTAACTTTACTTAAGAGCCTTTGGTGAGGGACTTTGTCAAAGACTTTCTAGAAATCTAAGTACACTATATCCACTGGATCCCCCTTGTCCACATGCTTATTGACCCCTTCAAAGAACTCTAATAGATTAGTAAGGCATGATTTCCTTTTACAGAAACCATGTTGACTTTTCCCCAACAAATTATGTTCTTCTATGCGTCTCACAATTTTATTCTTTACTATGGTTTCAACTAATTTGCCTGATACTAACGTTAGACTTACCAGTCTGTAATTGCCAGGATCATCTCTAGCACCCTTTTTAATATTGGCATCACATTAGCTATCTTCCAGTCATTAGGTACAGAAGCTGATTTAAAGGATAGGTTAAAAAACAAAGTTAATAATTCTGCAGTTTCACATTTGAGTTCTTTTAGAACTCTTGGCTGAATGCCATCCAGTCCCGGTGACTTGTTACTGTTAAGTTTATCAATTACTTCCAAAACCTCCTCTAATGACACCTCAGTCTAGGACAATTCCTCAGATTTGTCACCTAAAAAGAATGGCTCACGTTTGGGAATCTTGCTAACATCCTCAGCCATGAAGACCAACGCAAAGAATTCATTTAGTTTCTCTGCAATGGGCATATCATCTTTGAGTGCTCCTTTAGCATCTCGATCGTCCAGTGATCCTACTGGTTATTTAGCTGGCTTCCTGCTTCTGATGTACTTAAAAACATTTTGCTATTACATTTTGAGGTTTTGGCTCAAACTCCTTTTTGGCTTTCCTTATTATATTTTTACACTTAATTGGACAGAGTTAATGCTCCTTTCTATTTTCTTCACTAGGATTTAATTTCCACTTTTTAAATGATGCCTTTTTATCACTCACTGCTTCTTTTACTTGGTTGTTAAGCTACAGTGGCATTTTTTTGTTGTTCTCTTACTGTCTTTTTTAATTTGGGGTATACATTGAAGTTGACCACCATTATGGTATCTTTGAAAAGTTTCCATGAAGCTTGCAGGGATTTTACTTTTGTCACTGTACCTTTTAATTTCTCTTTAACTAACCTCCTCATTTTTGTGTAGTTCCCTTTTCTGAAAATAAATGCCACAGTGTTGGGCTGCTAAGGTGTTTTTCCCACCCACATATGTTAAATTTTATTACATTATGGTTACTTAGGGTAAAACACAGCCCTGGTACAGCTGCACTGACACAACTGCTCCATTGTAGCCATTTAACGAAGGCATCAAAGCTTCATCTCTACTACCATGGGTAGTTAACTCTAGTTATGCAACTTCTGCAGTTGACATGATCAAGGAGGAGGTAGAAGGGATATTGGTGCATGGGATGAAAATTAACAACTTGAGGTTCGCGGATGATATAGTTATCATTGAGGAAGATGAAGAGAAGCTAGCGAGAATAGTGTAGGTGCTAAATGAGGAAGGGAAGCAGTATGGACTGATTATGAATACTGATAAAACTAAGACAATGGTATTTGGAGATAAGGAAAAAGGAAGGAAGATCAGTGTAGATGGGATTGAACTAGAGGAGTTCACGTATTTGGGGAGTAACATGACGGTATGATCTAGACCGTAAGAAGGAAATAGCGACTAGAATATGAAAGCAAGAGCGAGTTTGAAGTCGACGGATAAGATCTGGAAAAGTAAAGCGATTAGCTTAGGAACGAAGCTGAGCGTCTTGAAAACGTGTGTATTTAGCAGCATGTTGTACGGATGTGAGACATGGGTGATAATGAAATATTTGAAGAGAAGGATACTAGCGTTCGAGAGGAGTTATTATAGAAAGATTCTGAGAATTGGATAGATGCAGACGGTCACCAACAAGAAATTATATAGGAAGATACAGCTGAAAGAGAACCTACTGCAGAAGGTTATACAACAGAAGTTACAGGTACTTGGGCATATCTGCAGAATGAATGATGACCAAAAAGTTAAGACCCTGGTATTCGGCATAATGGATGATACGAATAGGAGAGGCCGACCCCAGAGAGAATGGGTAGATGATACAGTATATTGGCGCAGAGCTAGTCTACAGAAACTAAGCCACTCTGCACTGGACAGGAAAAGATGGAAGGAAATAGTGAGGGAGGCATTGGACACCAACGGGCATTGAGCCCATGGTTGTTGATGATGATGAGCTGACATGCTTAGGTCTGCTTAGCAAGGTACATTCACTACAGTAAGTCGGCAGCTTATGCTGTCCTGTCAACTCCACCTACTCTTCTTGTTTTGGTGGAGTAATGGGGTTGAAGGGACAGCTTTCAGTGGTTGATTTATTGTGTCTATACTACACTGACCCCCTGCTGTATCGACCACTGCCTGTCATTCCAACGGGTAGTGAAGATGTGTCCTAAGAGAACTTTCCTGTTAGCATAGTTACTCCATCTCCTCAAGAGGCAATAACTAAGTTAGTGGGAGAAGCTCTCCCACCAATGCAGTGCTGTCTACACAGAGGGGACGGAGGGGAGGTTGGTATAACTATGTCGTTCAGGGGAGTGGATCATACACACTCGTGAACAACACCAGACTTGAATGTCTCTGTGTGAGGGATGTTAAATTTTGAGTAACTGACTAATTGAATATAGTTGATTCAATTTGCATTGACTATTCGATAAGGCACCTCCGCTCTTGAAGTGTAGCAACAGCCGTAGGGCTGTTGCTGCACTTCAGCAATGAAAGAGCTGCAGGGAACATGGGGCCAGCGGGGCAGTCCGTGCAGCGCTGCCACTTTGAAATGCCACAGGGAGCCCAGCGTCAGGCTCCTCGTGGCATTTCAAAGTAGCAGCACCCCGTGGAGCCTGATTTTAAAGAATTATCTGGATCATCAGGAGACTCCCCCACTGACCCTGGGCTCCATGCAGTGCTGCTGCTTTGACACACCACGGGGAGTTCAGTGTCAGGCTCCACGCAGCATTTCAAAGTGGCAGCGCCACACGGAGCCCAGTTCACTGCTGCTTTGAAGTACCCCTTCTTCTCCCCCCTTGCTCCCTCTTTCTGATAGAAGCAGTGGGGGGGGAGGAGGGGCAGAAGGGGGAAAAAATGACTAGTTGACTAGCCTGTCAACTATCTGATAAGCATTTGCTTATCAGATGTTCAGCTAGTCGTTCACATCCCTACTCTGCGCTCCAGTTCCACATCTTTAAAATCAGTATAAACCTACCTTGCAGAGTGTTCTGAGGATAAATACATTGGAAAATCTTGAAATATTCAGATACTGTGGTAATGGCAGCCATTTAAGTATCCTGCACAGATATTAATGATCACTTTAGCTAAAACCTGAACTGGGATACATTACTGGGTAAGTTAATAAACTTGCACTATATGGGTAATTCATTCTTCCCATACATTTATTTTAAAATGATAGGAGTCTCTATCGAGCACAGGCATCCGCCTCTTTCTCTTCAAGACAAAAGACTTTGCCAACGATAAGCTTAATGATAGAACCATTTGCTTCCATCCATACAAATTCCTCCCTACAGACTCTTCCCACAGCCAGAGAACACACAGAAAGCTGCCCTGCATAGTCATTACAAAAAGTAAATGGAATTTCAAGTGAAATGAAGTTTAATTATGTATATTTAATGTCAGCTATGTGTTTTAAAAGAACTGTATCTGTGCAACATCTGTTCAATAAAATACTGCCCGTGCTAAAGAAAATGTTTTAGCTATGAATGAAAAATGCCATTCCCTGTCTTTACTTATCTATCAGTAAAGGTATCCCAATGTATACATATCCATCAATGATATTTTTTTCCTCATTTTCTTCCCCCTCATTCCCCAATAATGCTGGGTGTATGTCTGTATGGAATTCACCTTCTTCCCCAAAATACCTGTCACCATGAGCCACTTCTAGAAGAGTAGTACTGCTGCAGCAATGTCTTCAAAGCCTGTCTCGGGAGTAGCTCCTACCCTGTAACACCACCCATCATTCCTTAGTGACAAAGACCCTAAAAGTCCTGTGTTTAACTTGGCCAACCAAAACCCAAAGATACAAGGCAAGTATCTTTAGGAAACCACTGACTGGGGCTGTGGGATATGAACAGAAGACTCTGGCCAGGCATATCCCGGGAGGGGTAATAAGAAACAGAAGAGGGTGGAGTATGTGGAGTGTGGCAAAGGAAATGAATTTGAAGGGGAAGTTGGAAAGCTACTGAGAATGAACATCTAACGGCTGAGAAGAAGGGAGGAAATGGGGGAAAGGATTGTGAGAAATGGTAGTGAGGTCAAAGGTTGGATAGGTTTAAGGCTTCATCCAGACCCCACTTCAATGGGAGTCTTCCATTAACTTCAGCAACCTCCAGATGAGGCCAATGGGCAGAGGAAAGGTAGGAAAATTTTGAATGGAGAAGTTTAAAGGAACACATAACACCATAAAAATGAAGCGCAACAGAATAGGAAAAAAATACTGAGACATGTACGGATTGGACCTCACTGGTTTGGCATTCTTGGGAAGGGTCCCCTGCCACCAGCCCCCCTCAGCCTGCCACTCCTCCCGGCCGCTGGCTCCTTCGCCCCCACTATCGGCCAGCCGACACGACTGCTCCAGGCCCGCTGACATAGCTGCTGCTCCAGCCCCACTGCCGGCACAGCAACACACAGCTCTGCCCTGCTGCCGGCCAGCATGAAGTCCCATTCGGGCTGCCAACCAGCTGTGGCCCCAGATGGGCTTCCCCGGCTAGGCTGTCGCAGCCCGGCCTCAGTGCCAGCCAGGCTACCGTGGGTCTGTTCTCACTGACAGGCTGGCACACAATCCCAGTCAGCTGCTGCAGCACCAACCCCACTGCCAGGCAGCACGCAATCCCAATCAGGCTGCCGATCTGCCACAGCTCCAGCAGGATTGTTGCAACTCCACTGCTGCCGCCCCAGATGGGCTTCACCTGCTGGGCTGCCATGACTCTGTCCCCATTGCTGGCCCGGAACTAAGCGCCACTCGTGTTGGCACAGCACAACCCCGCTGCCGGGCTAGCACACATAGGCTGCCCTGGTCCCAACTGGGCTGCCCCTGCTCCATCACTACAGTCCTGCTACTGCAGCTGCGTTTAGGGTTGCCAGGTGTCCGGTATTCACCCAGACAGTCCGGTATTTTCGGCTCCTGTCCAGTTAAAAAAATTCAGAGAAATACCGGACACCTAAAATGACCGGTATTTTCTGAATTTTTCCCCAGCCAGGAGGTGAAAATGCCGGGCACCTGGAAACCCTACAAACACTCAGTGCCCGGCCTCCTCCCCACTCCCCTGCGAGCCCGCCCCTGGCTCCCAACACCCCCAGCCCCCCGGCCCCAGCCCCCATGCTCACCTGGTTCTCCAAGGCTGCCGGCCAAAAGACCTAGGGGAAGCAATGCTCAACTGCTCCCGTTTCTATTCCTGCACTCAGTTTTAAAGGGGACATGCTGTTTTATTTTAAATTAAAAAAAAAAATTTTTTTTTGGCTTAATAAGTCCTTGGAGTCCCTTTTTTTTTTTTTCCCCCTTCAACAACTTTGGTCTCCCTCCCTTCCCCCCCCCAACAGAATTTTTTCCCGGGTTTTTTTTGGGGAGGGGAGGGGGGTGTTTGGTATTTTTGTTTCAACCATCTGGCAACCCTAGCTGCGTTGCTGAGGCCCTGGTCACACAATCACCAGCCTCCCTTTTTGCAGGGCTCTCAGCTACTGGCCCTCCTGCCCTGAGGCTCTTTTGTTCAGCAACATCCATGATCCTGCCAGACCATGGAAGTTGTCAGAGGAGTCTCAGTTTAGTGAGGTGCAACCTGTATTAATGAACCAGAGAAGAAAACCAGAGAAAGAAGGAAAAAAAGTGAAAATTTACATGTTAAATCAGTTATCCTCAAGAAGGCTAAAAATAATCTGAGGAAATGATGCAACCTGATACAGAACTGAGAGAAGACAAAGGCAGAAAAAGATAAAAAATGAGAGCTACACCTTGAAGATAGCCCACTGCATAAAATTTTTTTGAAAACATGGTTGAGATGAACCCTATTGAAATAAGAACTGGAAGCCTTTTTGGGGAAAGGACTGGAGAGGTTCTCCCAGACGATCTCTACCAGACTCAGATGAAAAAATGTTAGAAAAACATTTACCCTTCTTTTCCTTTTTCCTGAAAATAACTTGAAATTTTGAAGCAAAATTAAATTTCAAAGAACTCTGGCCATCTCTTCTTACAGAGCAGAAAGTAAAGATGGCCCAGGATTGGGTGCTAGGGTAATTAGGTCACAAGTTCCTATTCCTTCACATCCTTCCAATTAGTCTCACTTTCTCAGTTCCCCATCTGTAAAATGGGGATAACAGCACTTCTCAGCTGCACAGGGGCATTGTGAGGATAGACCCATAAAGCCTGTGAATTGCTAAGATACCATGGTGATGGGGTCATGTAAGTATCACATAAACATATTACCAAAAGTATAACTCACGTTCTATTGCATACCACTTTTGCTTTCACTCTACTACCACTGGCTGAGTCCCTTCTCCCAAAGTAACCTTTGCCCCAGCCATCACTCATAATTACTGTGGGCCAGGATTAAAAATATTCAAACACGCCATGAGAGATCATGAGAGTCCCCTAAAATTGGATGTGCTATTGTACAACACTGTGACCAAAATATTAGGCCTCAAGCTACCTGCGTGTGAACCCACAAGCTGTTCAGATCAATCATCTTCTTTTTGATTCAGTTATAGGCACAGTCCTATGCAGTATAAACAAAGATTCTATTTAAACAAGTATCTTAGAAACCCATAGTTACAGAAAAAGGAAATAGTGATATCCTCATTTGGATTTGGTAAGTTCAAGTCTGCTTGAACTCAAGAGCAGTCGTTCTAAATTCTCTTATGTCAGTGATGAGCAACCTAGGTTAGTGAGTGGCCCTCTCTCTCAGCAGGCCGCAAGACTGTCATAACCAAGACAGGGATAGGGTAGTTTTTCTAACTGCGCGTGCGCACATGCAGGCTGTGGCGATTGAACTGTAGCAGTGCTTTGATTGGATGCACACAGCTCTTACAGTCAAAGTTGTGTGCAATCAGCATGCACCTCACTGCATGTGCTCTTGCTTTATGTGCATGTCACGTTAATAACAGCAGTAGGAAAAAAACTACATCAATGGAATCCAGTGGAATATGTCAACCCTGCATGAGGGCAACACTGTAGATACAGCACTGTGAAAGTCAATGATCTTGGCCTTCAGGAGTTGTCCCACAGTGACCACTCTGGCCAGGACTTTCAATTTACCATTCTGATGCTCTCCTAGTGAACAGGAAAAGCCCTGGGAAAATCTGAATTTCATTTCCTGTGTGACCAGCATGATGAGCAATCCTCAGAACAGGCAGCACACCTGAGTAGCACACTTGACCATGAGCTCTGAGTTCCCAGGGTTGCAGCAAGCACCAGCATGGAGTGTGCAGGAGATCCTGGACCTCAGTGCTGTGTGGGCAGAGGAATCTCACAGAACTATGGAACAGCAAAAGAGCATGGAGGTGAAAAGATTCACCAGGGATGGCTAGCAGTGCCGAGTGAAAATAAAGGAGCTGAGATAATCATACCAAAAGATAAAGGAGGAAAATGGACGGTCTGGAGCATCACTGCAAACATGCCGCTTCTAGGAGCGGCTGCATGTGATCCTTGGGGAGGACCCAACCAGCTAGCCAGGCCATGGATTCCTCCCAAAACACTCAAGCAGCTTTGGGCAGCAGCATGGAGGACAGTGTGGATGAGGAAGAGGAGAAAAATCAGCAGGCAAGCAGGGTAATCAAGCTCACTGAGAGCCAAGAACTTTGGAGACAATCCTCTCCTCCCAGAACTTCTTGCAGTCAGTCACTGATTCCAGGAAAGACACTTCTATGGAGTTCACATTTTTTTATTATCCTAAATGTGGGTTAAGGCAATTGGGTGTGATCTGTGGTGGCCGCTGTGCCTATACAGGAGGGACAACTTGTTAACGAGTCTGGGGATGGATTGGGAATTCTCCCTGAAGATCTCCCATAAAGCTTTCATAGAAGAACTCCGTAAGCCTTTTTATTGCAGACTCTCATATAGAGGCAGTAGCATGTGTGTAGCTTTTTAAACAGGTAACAGATAAGCATGAGCTTACCCAAATGGTTACATGTCGGCTCCTAGTCCAGTTCTCAGGGAGCTAAATACCACCCCATGCTGCTGCCTCTGTAGCAGAGGCAGCAGCATAGGGCAGCAGGATGGAGCTGGTTTGTGCGGGGAGCTGGCTTAAAAGCCAGCTCACAGGGAGCCAGCTGCCACCCCATGCTACGGCCTCTATATGAGAGTCGGCAACATGGGGCAGAAGCCACCACTCCGGGAGTGGGGCCATTAGCTGGAAGCACACTGGCTTCTGATCTCACTCCCAGGGAGCCAGCGTGTAACTCCTTTTGCCCATCTGCTCCTGTGGGAAGCCAAACACATGAGTGCCACATGAGCCCCTGCCCTACTGCCATGCCTCACCCCCCAACTCCCACAGGCATGTGCCCTGGCCTGTCCCTTACTATATCTGCCACCAATCCTAGTCCAGTTGCTCCCCCAAGAATTCTGTGGTACACCTGCTTCATAGTGGCCACTTAAAAGCATAACTGTGCCCTTGTACATAACATATCCCTATTGTCTTTACACAGACCTTCCTTTAATTCTGATATATTAGGTTTTATGCTCTACAACGTATCATCTGAAAAGTCTGCCTTTCATTTTTCTTTATAGTGGGAACAGCAATGAGCCTCCTGCACACAGCCCCACTGGCACAAATCTGCTGGTGGCACAAATTTGCAGGTGAAAATGAACTGGGGATGACATAGTCAAGGAGTAAATGCAATCCTCCCATTTGGACAGGAGGTGGGGGTTTGGAGCCTGGGGCTAGGGTTGGGGCTAGGAGTAGAGCCTGTTATTTTAACACAGTAGGTGTAGACAATCAATGGGCCACATGCAACCCATTGGGGTTCTACGTTTGGCCCATGAGGCAGTTTGTTTACCATTGCCCATACAATGGACTGTGAGATTCTGCTGGTTTCCTTCCATATAGTTTTTTTTTCCTACCGGTATTACTGAAGTGACACTCATGTAAAGCAAGGGCACGCAAAGTGAGGTGTGTGCTGTCTGAACACAACATTGACTGTGAGAGCTGTGCATTCCTTCTGCATCCCATCAAAGTGCTGTTACGGTTCAATTGGCACACCCTGCAAATTCTAGGTACACAAGTGCAGTTAGCAAAACTACCCTATCCTGGGAGACCATCTTGGTTATGACAATCTTGCAGCCCACTGAGACGAAGGAGGCCCAGTCATGTGGCTCACTCACTAGCCTAGGTTGCCATTCACTGATCTTAAGCAACTCTGCAACATTAAAGTAAAAACCCAGTATTTTTCAGACATGCCTATTGATTTAGGATGCCTAGTTGGAAGCATTCTGACTTTTAGGAAGTGCTAAGAACTCAACCTCTGAAGATCAGGTTGCTAATCCATCTCAAACTGAGCACACACACACCCCTGCCCCAAATAGGGGGATGACACAAAATCACTAATCACTTTGGAAAATCCTAACCAGTATTCTAAAGTGCATTCCTTACACAATCTAAAAAGTGGCACTGTCAGCCCAGAGGTGAGCTTACAGGAAACCACAGGACTGGTGAGAAATCTTGAGGACCAGAAACGACAGCAACTTAGTTCAATGCAAGCAAGGCTTGTAGTGATGAGAGGGGAAGCAGAGCTCAATGTGGTTTACAGAGTGTAACCGCCCTTTATCATCCATCTCATGAGCTGCCAGCCACCTTGGACTTTTTTTTATTGCAATGAGTAACACTTAATTCGTACCAAATGTTCATTCATCAGTACCCACATAGGTTTGCTTCAAAGCACAGAGGCTATTTTTTTAAACCAGAAACTCATACCAGCAACTCTATGTTTACACCCTTTCTCTCCCTGAATCTTCACATGAAGAAGAAGATGGAGTGGTGGAGGAAAGGCATGTACTTGTAGGACAAAAGGCACCTAAGGTTATGTAGCAATTGATCTGGAAGAAAAGCACCAATTATGGAAACAAGCGCCTAACACTGCCCTTTTTTTAAACAAATATTCTTTCAAAGTCCCTATGGGGTAGCCTAGTAAATATGAACCAAACTTTTTTTTTTTCCTTTTGTTTTATAGACAAGGCAGGCAAACACACAGTGTTTCCTTTGGAAGCAGGACCAGCTGGCTCAAACACACCAAACATAAATTATTTAGCTTGGAAAAGCGGTGCAAGTAATACTATTATTTCAAATAACAACATGGTGGCTGGGGACATTGCTAGTCACAGTCTTGGGCTGTACAGTGCTTTTATTTGTTAAGGAATCCTCAGGGTGTCTTGACAGTTGGGGAACAAGAACCTGAGAATCATAAAGTAGCTCTGGGAAAGTCAGCTGATAAATTCTGGGAATATTCATAAATAAGAGGAAAAAATATTCTAATCTGGGAATTCAAGTTCTCGATTAAGTTCCGTATTGGTTCAGGACACTAGAATTTACTCTGCCCACTAGCACTTGGAAACGGTACCCTGTTTATTTGCTCCTAGCACCAAGAACTCATTTAAACCTTTCTATGGGTAAAACCAACTCACATTTCCACTTCTCAAGTGATCTCCAGGCAGTAAAGAAGAAGACACCAATAATCACAGCACTCCTCCTGATGAAACATTAGGCATAACCAATACTTGCAGAGTAACTATGCCCCATCCTGGTAAATAAAGGGCAAAAAGAGATTCTGAGGGCCCAGTCAGGGCATTCAGTAGCACCAGGAGAGGGGACAGCTAATTGAGCATTAGATCCAGCTGGTTTCAGACTGTAAAGGAAGGGGGAGGGGAGGGGAATGTCTCCAATTCTGTAAAGAGGAGATCCAGGAGAAAAGAAGTGAGGATTCTCTGTCTGGGAAAGGACACACCAAGAAGCTAAAGGAGTAGAGGTAGCCCTCTGGTACACCCTGGTAAAGAAGCAAAACCCATGAAGACTTTCCTCTAGTTTGGTGTCTCAAGAGAGGAATAAGGGATTGAGAAAACCTAGGGCAGTGGTTCTGAAACTTTTTTTTCCACAGACCACTTGAAAATTGCTGAGGGTATCAGTGAACCACTTTGTACCCTAAGCTAACAGCTGGAAAGTGCTTTGGATAAAAAAACATAATAATAATAAACATTTTTGTTCTACAAATATAAGCACATAACTCATACTTTAATATCAGTAGGGGTCTCTCTCCCACCTCAACAGCTAAAGAGCTGATCCTGGGAAGGCGGGACCTGCCTCTTTCTCTGGTCACTGCAACCCTGCATGTCCCAAATTCTTTCCCCCCTCTTCTCACCCCACTACCTTGCCACTGACCTCCTATTTCCCCCACCTCACCCCACTAACCTCTCCCACTACTCCTTTTTCCCCACCCCAGGTGTAGGTAGAGCTATACCTGTGAGACATTAATTAGGTGAACAGCCCTTCATTCTCCCGTGCAGCCACCCAGGTGCACACCTTACAGGGGACTATCTGCAGACAACCTGAATGGAGCTCCTAGACCACTGGTAGTCCACGGACTGGAGTTTGAGAACCTCTGACCTAGGGAGTCTCCTGGAATTAAGTGCCAGAAACCCAGATAAACGTTTTTATTAACCACAGAAGGATCACATGTTGGGCCCTTGTAACCACAGAAGGAGTGAATATGAGTCTGGCTGCAGGGCCAAGTCACCTATAAGAAAAGTATAATTGGTCAGGATCCTGTGGTGACTGTCACCTAATGTGCTGAGATCTCACTGAACTGGCCTTCCCTGTCAGCGGGGATGCCCTGTCTTTCTTACTTCTTACTAAGCCCAGCTCTCCAGGCTGCTTCACAGGGATAGGGCCACACCACCGAGGCTGGAGAGATAGACACTCACATACACAGCCTCTCTGGGAGCAGAACCATAAACCCATCTAATGCTGCTTAGCAATCTAGACAGTGTAAGCTCATGAAAATTCACCCTCTTTCTCAATTTAAGGAGATACACACACAGACTCCTTGCCCCCCCCCCAGATAATAATTATTATACTGAGTTTATTAATAAACAAAAGTGATTTCAATAAGTATAAAAGGTAAGGTTTATACGGGCCACATGCGGCCCACTGCTCGTTTGTTTGTGGCCTACGGAGTGGCTTGGGTTTACATAGAGCTCAACATGTGGCCTGCGGGTGGGATTCTTTGAACATGGCCTCCACTGGGAACACGCTCCACAATGGCAAGGCGTCTCCCAGGCAGGGTAAGCACTGAAAGACGCAAGCGGATGGGCTGGCTGAAACTGATGGGTACAGGGTGTCAGTGTTTCTAGCCTCCAGGGAAGACATGCTGGGAGTGCCAGGGCATTGTGTGAAAGAAGCTATTTGCATATATTTGCATGTATATGCAACCACGCTTAAGTTGCGGCCCTCAGCATGTGCTATGAGTATCATTGTGGTCCCTCGGGCTTCCAAGTTGAGTAGCCCTGGTTTAAGCAGTCATAAGAGATAGCACACAGAACAAAGTAGGTTACTAAACAAAATAAAACAGAACACACAGACTCAGCTTAATACACTATAGCAGGGTGGGCAAATTCCAGCCCGCGGGAATGGATCCAATCTACTGGGTTAATCCCTGGTAGGCCCCCATGTCTATTTAATTGCACCTCCACAGATATCAAGTGATCACAGCTCTCATTGGCCATGGATCAGTGTTTGCGCCTAATGAGAGCAGCACAAAGCAGCGTTCCAGTCCGTGTTGCTTCCAACCATTCCAACTGACCAAGAACGGTGATTTGTGGCCAATAAGAGCTGTGACTGCCCGATGCCTGGAGAGGTGCCAGCAAATATAGAGGTGGCGTCCCACCAGAGACTAATCCTGGTGAGCTGCCGTTGTTTTATTGCCTACCCCTGCACTAAGGCAACTGCTTAAACAAGTGGGCTATGGTTGAAATCTTTTCCTTAATCTCTATCCTGATGGGTATTTCTGCTTACCTACAAGCTCCATTGTAAATTAATTTGGTAGGCCATTGGGATTGTGTTGCAAAACTCATACCCTTTTTCTTCAGTCTCACTTAGTTACCAAAAACATCTTCAAATTCTTTCCAAAGTGGGGAGTGTTTGTCATTAGATCAGGGACACTGTTGACTGCCATCACTTTGTTGCCCTGGTAAAAATCAACTTCAATTTGTTTTGCTCCTTCCAAATTTAAGACCCCACTCTCCTTTCCATGTTTTTTAAATCAATGTTGGATTTAACAGTTCCCCATGCACCTCGACAGATGCTGGAAGAAGAGGAGCCAGGGTAGCTAAAAATAAACAAACAAACATTACTCATTCTGATGGCGCTATTATAAAACATTTAATATTAATACATTTTATTTCTCAACTGCCAGGGCATCCCAGACCACAACACAGCAGATAAATACATCTGCTACATAACCCCTCTCAAGGAGGCAGCAAAGAAAAGTACTCCAGATTTAGAGGAGGTCAAGGATTTGTGAAGTTTTAATAGTGTCAGCAACCTGCAGAAAATACCTTTGCTTACATAATTTTCACTGCTCAGCATCCAGGCAGAGAAAGAAAGGCTCATCTTATAGAGCAGTACAGACTATAGAACATCAGAACTGGCTTGTTAATTACCATGATATGTTCCTTGAATCAACAGATGCAATTGTTTTATAAAACCCATGAGTTGAACTTTCTGATCATGTGATGTTGCCCAGTTATCATTACACCTGTGTACCTTTTGTCTTCATTACACTGGTCAAACACCTTAGAAATTAAATGAAAACTTTACATTGTAATGTGTACAGCAGAGGTAGGGGTGCCAACCCTCCAGGATTATCCTGGCATCTCTCAGAAATTAAAGGCTGACGTGATGAATTCTCCAGGAATATGTCCAAACAAAACTGGCAACCTCATACACAGCACAATTCACTAATCTGACAAAGTGACAAAAGGCAGTGGTCATATCTTCAAGAAAAGGAAAATCTTCTGGCCAAGTTAAGATTATGTGAAGCCACTGTTAATAGCTGGGTCTCCAGAATCAACTGAGGATTTAATAAAGCCTCTCAGTTTTATTAAACTTCAGCAACAAAAGGCATTAATCTAGGAAGTAGAACTCTCTATTTCTTTTGATGATCTCTTGCAGCCAACCTTAAACTGTTCTACACTGGGGGTGTGTCTAGACTATAGGGTTTTTTTTGAAAAAAGTGGCCCTTTTTTTTTTTTTTTTCAAAAAAAACTTCCCCTGCATCTAGACTGCTGCCGTGTTCTTTCAAAATTAAATTAAATGGAAAGAACACGGCAGATTTTTCGACCACAGTAAACCTCATTTTACGAGGAATAACGCCTTTTTTTGCAAGTGCTCTTTTGAAAGAAGGCGTTATTGAATGCAAACAGGGCCTTTTCAAAAGAGAGCATCCAGACTGCTTGGGTGCTCAGTGGTTGCAAGCTAGATGCGCTCTTTCAAAAAGATTCTTTCGAAAAAGCCTCTTTCAAAAGAGGCTTGCACAGTCTAGATGTATCCTGAGTCTCAGACAATTTGCCCTCAATCAAATCCTCATCCTGCCCAGACATTTGGATGAAGATTTTGCAAAAGGATGCTAATCTGTGTATGAAGTGAGAAATAATTCATTTTGTGCTCTCTTTGCCTAGGCTAACCTAAGTGGCCTCAGGCCTGGTCTACATTGACAAGTTACAGCACAGTAAATCAGCTCCCAGCGTTGTAACTTCCAAGGTGTCCACACTGGCAAGGCACTTAGTGCACATCAACTCTACACTTGCTGTGTTCTGCGCAGACCGCTGTGATGGGGCAACCCCGCCCTGCACTCAGGACACTCTGGTGCCCGCACTGTACGGGGAGTGCGGGGCATGGCTCACTGCTTGCGCCGCTTGTTACGGACCGCAGCTCAGCTGGGCGGCACGGCGGCCCCAGGGCAGGGCGTGGCAGCCGCTGTACAGCCCCGACGCCGAAGACGTACAGGAAGGGAAGGCGGGGCCTCTGGGCATGCTGAAAGGGTGTCATGGGGGGAGGGAAAGGGAGCAGGAGCGGGGAGGGAGATACAAAAGGGTGGCAAGTGAGCGAGCGGGGGTGGGGTGGACTGTCTGACCGAGAGGGGAGTTGGTGGACTTTGCGTACAGCCCACGCACGCAGAGGAGATAACAGGGAAGATGTCCGGCGCTTGCCGGGTGGAACCACGGTAGGAAGTCGCCCAGGGCAGGGTTCCCCTGTCGGACGCCATGGGCTGATGAGTTATGGCAGGAGTCCCCGTCAGCCAGACAGGAATCAGTTGAAACCTGTCTTTAGGGCCCTGGGCTGGGACCCGTGAGAGAGGGTGGGTCTGGGTCCCCCTGCTAGGTGTGGGAACGCAAAGAAAAGGCTATTGGACAACCCAAGGGTTGCATGAACTGCCGGAAGGGCGGAATAATCGGGAGACTCCCAAACAAAAGAAGAGGGAAGGGTCAAAGCTCGGCCCCGGCTGAGTGAATGCTTACGTTCCCCTTTTACAACCATCTTGACAAGAGGTGTAGAGCGTTCTGCACAGAGGCTAAAGCACATCCAGTGTGGATGCTCTGGGTCCTACAGTGCTGTGACTGGCTTCCAGCACCTGTCCCTCAATGCCAGCTCTCACCCCTCTGGTCACTGGTTTAAACTCTACTGGCCTGCCCTCAAGTGACCAACCTTCAAACCCACCATTTTCCTCTTCCTTTTTTGCTTGGTGCTGTGTGGACCTCTCTGAGAGCATCTTTCAGGGTCACCATGTCTGCTCCACACAGCGGGTGATTCCCTACTTGGAGCCATGCTGAGGTGCTGGATCTCATCAGCATTTGGGGAAAGGAGACTGTCCAGTCACAGGTATGTTCCAGCCATAGATCTATCAGCATTTTCTTCAACAGTTCAGGATCCATTCCTGAGGATGCAGAGAGTATATCACAAAACCTGTTGAAAGATGGTGTGAAATGTGGACAGAAGTACAGGGGATGCTGGGATGTGAAGCAATTCACCATAAGGCATTTCATCAGGAACCAGGATGCCTTGCAACGCCTCCCTGCCTTCCCACAGTAACTGCTAGCACATTATATCTGCCAGTGGTAACAAAGCGTCAGAGACAGTCTGCTTTTGTAATGAGTTGAGTATATTCTAAACCAGGGGTGGGCAATTTTTGAAGTGGCCCCGGGCCTCCTCGGAAGGGGCGGAGACAGGATGCTTCTGGGCTTCCCCATCCCCAGACCATGACTGTTCTGGGGGTGGAGGAGCACCCTTTGCCCCTCCCCCCACTAGGCGCCCATGCTCCTGGCAGAATGGGAAGAGGCTTCGCACACTCCCACACCGGCAGGCCAATCAGGGCTTGGGGGCGGGGAAGCGTACGAAGCCTCCTCCTGCCCTGCGAGGAGCACGTGGCACTTCAAAGTGCCATATGCTCCTTGCAGGGCGGGAGGAGGCTTCGCGCGGTCCCCCTGTCCCCAGGCCAATCAGGGCCTGGGGAGGGGGAGCTGCACGAAACTCCCTTTGCCCTGCGTGAGTGTACGGCACTTTGAAGTGCCACGCACTCCTCGCATGGTGGGGGGATGGGGAGCGTGTGACGTTTCCTCCCGCCCTGTGAGCAGCACATGGCGCTTCAAAGCCCCCAGGCTCTAATTGGTCTGGGGAGCGGCAGGGCCTCTGCGGGCCGAATCAACCCTCTTGGTGGGCCGGATCCAGCTTGTGAAGGCCCTTTTGCCCACCCCTGCTCTAAACCAAGGATTTCAAACTCTTGGCCCACAGGTCACCCCTAGCCCAGAGCAATTGCACAATCTGGTTTGGGAGTACCTGTGGGCTGGGTGGGCACGTTGGAACTGTCCTGAATCCCTGCCCCTTTCCATCACTGCCCTGCCCTCCATGGTACTCTAACCCACGAAGGACATGGCCTCAGAGGCTCCTGGGAAGCCTGGCACAAGGCAGCAGCAGCATTCGGCTCTCTGGCCCTCCCCAGAGCTCCTGCCACTATGGGGAGTGTAGGGGGACTGAATCACTGCAGCTGCATGATGCCAGGCCCCTCTGGTAACCCCCAAGGCTGTGTGTCATGGGAGTCAGGGTGCCATAGGGGGGGAGAGGCAAGGCGGTGACAGGAAGGGGTGGGGCTTAGGTGACGGTTCTGGTGCCCAACTTGCCATTTTTCCTGCGCTGAATTGCACAATCACTCCAGCCAGGAGTGGCCTGCGAGCCAGGAGTTTGAGACCTCTGCTCTAATCACAGGTGCCATGAAATGCTCACATTTGAGCTGTTCAAACTTCCATTGCTAAGCTTCCTTAGTTTAATTACACTGCTCTACAGCCAAAAAGCTTCTGAAAAAATGTAGTCAAACGTTACTAATTCTGGGTCACTGAGAACGAAAATGATGCTTAAAATTGTTGATTGGCTCTAGTTTTCAAGATATGCTATTGGGTCAGTATATACGACCCTTGACTTGGGAATGGCGGAGGGTAAGTGAGTTATAAAGGGAAGGGATCTCAATTTAAACCAGAAATGACTAAAATACATCTTTGACTGGATCTATGAATAAATCTATGACTGGCTTTGGACAGTACTTGCTTTTTAGGCAAAACAATGAATGATGCAATCTGAAGCTGGTATTGTGTCATACATGATATGAATTGCATCATGTTATTCCTAGAAGTCATGGATGATGCAATCATAATGAAGCTTACATCACTCTGCTGAACAAATTGCCCTATATCAGCTCTAGAAATCATACAGTGTCGTGCTCTCTTATTTGTCAGTGTTTGATTTTGCAAAGGGGCACATTTCTGTTTAGCCAAAGTGAGCAGTGATGCCTCGTACTTGTGTGAACAGTGCAGATAACTTCTGCTATGTTTGTGGTGAAGTGACTTTTGCATCACAAAAGCGCAGTATAATCACTATGGTTAAGAAAGCCTATCACCTTTATTTTGGCTGCAAAATTGGAGATCGGGACAAGAGGTGGGCCCCACACATATGCTGCAACACTTGTGCAACAAATCTTCACCAGTGGTTGAACAGGAAAAGGAAATCTATGCCTTTTGCAGTGCCAATGATTTGGAGAGAGCCAACAAATCATACCAGCAATTGTTACTTCTGCATGGTGCCTCCAGTTGGGAAAGGTGTGTCAAAAAAGAAAAAGTGGACTGTGCATTATCCAAACATTCCATCAGCTATACGCCCAGTTCCCAACGGAGAAGGACTGCCGGTTCCTGATGTACCAGAATCATTCTCACTTGAGTCAGACGAGGAAGAGGAAGAGGATGAAACTTCTGGTCCTGAACCATCAATGTCACAGGACCCACATTTTCTCCCATCCTCCTCCTCTGAACCACACCTCATAACACAAAGTGAACTGAATGACCTTGTCAGGGATTTGGAACTACCCAAGAGTAAGGCAGAGCTGTTGGGCTCCAGACTACAGCAGTGGAATCTCCTGGCAGGTGATGTTAGGGTTTCCATCTTCCGTGATCGTCAAAAGGTTCTTGTCCCATTCTTCTTCATGGAAGGTGATCTTGTAGCCTGCAACAACATCGATGGTGTGATGGCAGCCCTCAACATCGTTCACGATCCAGATGAGTGGAGACTGTTCATTGATTCATCGAAGACGAGTCTTAAAGCTGTTTTGCTGCATAATGGCAATGTTTTGCCATCAATTCCAGTTGGTCATGCAGTCCATATGAAGGAAACCTATGACAACATGAAACAACTTTTGAGGTGCATAAATTATGACCAACATCAGTGGCAGCTTTGTGATGATTTGAAGGTTGTTGCTCTCTTGCTTGGTCTGCAGACTGGATACACAAAGTACTGCTGTTTTCTCTGCGAATGGGATAGTCGTGCAAGAGATTCCCACTACATCAAGATAGATTAGCCACTCCGACAGTCATTGCAGCCTGGGAGGAAAAGTGTTCAGCATCCACCACTTGTTGAATCAAGGAAGATTTTGTTACCACCCTTACACATCAAGCTGGGTCTGATGAAGAACTTTGTCAAGGCCATGGACAAAACACAAGCAGCTTTCAAGTACCTCCGTGGAAAATTTCCAAGGTTAAGTGAAGCTAAGATAAAGGAAGGTGTCTTTGTTGGTCCTCAGATTCGTGAACTTCTTTGAGATGATGCATTTGACCATGCACTGCGTGGCAAGGAAAAGACAGCATGGAAAGCCTTCCAGTTAGTGGCAATACATTTTCTCGGAAACAACAAGGCAGACAACTACAGGTTGTTGGTGGAAAACCTTCTCAAGGCATACAAAAACCTTGGTTGCAACATGTCACTAAAGATACATTTTTTGCACTCTCATCTAGATTTTTTTCCACCGAACTGCGGAGCAGTGAGCGACGAGCACGGCGAGCGATTTCACCAGGACATTGCAACAATGGAGAAACGCTATCAGGGCAAATGGAGCCCATCAATGCTTGCAGACTATTGCTGGACAGTGACAAGAGATGCTCCATTTAATGAATACAAGAGACAAGCCAAGAAGCGCCGAGTAAACACTGAATAGGACTAAACTATGTACATAATAGTTTTTTGCCTTTTGTTTCATAATAAATTTTATGTATATAACCCTTTTGCTGATTTTTAAAGTGTTACGTAAACAGGACAGGTGAAATATTATCATGTAAAGCAACCATAAACACATGAAAAGACCTAGGTTTACAATTTATGATTAAAACTCTATCTACACAATATACATACATGTAAAATGTAAAAACTTAAATATCTTGGAAACAGTAGCCAATCAGTTGTTTTAATTGTCATATTTGAATTCAGCACATCAAAATACATAATAAATAGCACATTTTATCTCTGAAGCAGACGACTTCTAAAAAATTGTAGACCAGTGTTATTTAATATTACTACATTCATGGAGACTGTTGCTCCAAGTAACAGGTTCCCTATTGGAACTTTATTCTATTACATATTCTAGAACGAGTACTTCAAAATCTGTTTCACAAGAGGAAATTCCCATTTCTGGGACAGAAAAATAGCAACAATTTTTGCCCAGCCCAATTTTGAGCTAGAACAGATACTTGTGGAAGGATGGCATCCCATGCTGATACCAACACAAGACAGGGACCAATGGGAGGATTTAGTTGGGATTGGTCCTGCCTTGGGCAGGACGCTGGACTTGATGACCTCCTGAGGTCTCTTCCAACTTTATGATTCTATCATTTGGTGTGATAGAGCGATACATTAGAGAATAGTGTTTTTGCTGCTAGAGGGTAAATTCTATCATCTGTACTGATTTTTTACTGACAGCCTATTCATTTAGATGAATTTTTGTGACAACTGCCAGAATGAATCCGTTAACCAAGCAAGCAACTACACAGCAGGGTAAGAAACTGGCACTAAATATCACCTCATTCACCATTAAAGCATTTCAAGAAAGTAAATTCTTCTAAGAAAGAGCCAAGTTTATGTACTCAGAATAAGTTTAAAGGAATTAAAATATCTGGTCAGGCACATTAATTAAAGGCTATGCTATAGATTCAGAGTTTTATTGTGTGATAATCTTCTAAAACAGCTCTACCCTTGAGCGAGAACTCTTTTAACTATCCTTTTCTGCAGCAGCAATTATAGACTGGAGAAATTTTACTGTAAATTTGAAATTTACTGTAAATTTGACAAATTTTTGACATTTGTTGGTTTTTGTCACCACTAGATTTGGGGAAATATTCATTGTGTTGCTAAATTAACTTGGTATTTGCCCATTTTTGAGTTCACAAATCATCTGTGAAAATACATACTTTACTGCAGCTTCACCCAAAAATATGTTAAGATGCAGTAACATGTTGCTTCCAACTCTTCATGCTGTCGGTTAATTAGTGTTGGCATACAGGTACTCTGGATGGTGGAGAGTGATAAGGCTTGGTCTAACAAAAGGTCTGGTTTTTAAGTCATTATAGTTAACTAAGTGCAATTGTATGTAGACATGCCTCAATTTCAGAATATTTTAAATCAATTTAGCCTTTGTTGGTTTGTAACTGGATTAAGCTGAACAACCATTTTAGAATGCCTCCTGAGGGACTGGAGGATGCATTCATTAAAACTGGTTTTCTAAAATGATTTACTAAATATCAGCACAAAAACTGCGTAGGCAAGGCCTGGTGATTTTGGAATACTTGGATGGTTAAAAAGACTGGCTTTGCCTTACACAACTGTCATTTTGTAAGCACTTACAATCTTATCCTCTGAGGAATGTGTGAAGTTAGAAAAAAAAGAAAATAAGAGGAAATTTAGTGACTGAGCACCTTCTCTCTCTTTTGGGGTTTTCAGTACAAGTTTATAGAGAGATACCCTCAAGAGAGATCAGAGCCAAAGTTGTTGCGATACATTGAGATGGCAAGAGTTCTCTCTATCATCATACTTCATGATTTCACAAAGGAATCTTCAAACTCCATTATTTTCTCTTACAACAAACACTGATTGATCATATGTACTATGTAACTCTTGGCAGAGATCCTAGTAGATTCTATAGAAAACTACGAAGTGCTACACGTTAATCAATGCCTATACAAAACCCATCTTGTCAAAGATGTTAAAAATGAGGCTCTATTTACAACTGTGATAATTAATGGTAATCATCTCCAAGATGGGAATTCCACCAGTATGACACATACTTTGTTTTGATTATATGCAAAAATAAATCTCACCCTTTAAGGATTTCGTCAGGCATCTGCTTACATTGGTGGCCGCTTTTAATCATTCTTACTTTATTCTCCTAAATGCATCTCTCACTAACTCAAAACACACTCTTTATCACTTCCTTTTTGAGAGGAGAAATAAGCAACAAAACTTAGGACAGCCAAAATATAAGACAGATGCGTATGTTTGTGATTTTTAATGTTTCTCAACTTTTTACTACCCTGTAATTTTCAGAGCTAATTATGAAATTACCATCTGTATTTAAAAGACTTCTATTTTAACCATGGTTTAAACTCTCAATGCACATCCTAACCATATTCACTGATCCACAGAGCAATGTCATCAGGGAGAAGTGTCACATATTGAGCATGGCCTTGTTCGCTAATTTTCCTTTTCCCTTTCCATACATTATCTATGTTTCGTAAGTACAATATAGTGTGTGATAATTCTTGGCCATTAGAGCTACAGTGAAACATACACCAATCTTGGCATTTAATATTGAAGTAGGATTTACAGTCCTAAACAAAACATAATGTGACATAATATGTAGGTATTGGTTTGCCTTCTTGATGTTTGCATTTGAACTAAAATAAATCAAAATCTTTTTTGTTAATTTTGAAACTGACAGTGTGAGTTTTGATTTGTGTGAGCTTGCATTCTTTGTAGATATAACTGGTGGGTTCACACCAAGATAGAAGGCACTCAGATTCATGATCTAAAAATGAATGAGAGGTTTAGCACTCTAAAAAGTAAGAGTTAGGAAAGCCCCAGGAAGACTTTTGCCAGGTTTCTGACATTATGTTGTTCCTGCTAGAGAAGGGCAAATAATAAGGAGTAATTAATGTGACTGATTTTCCATGTTTTGACACTCATCAAGTGTCTGGTGTCTACAACAGAGCCTATCTTAACTGCAGTTTGATATCTGCCAATTTATTTCTGCAAATAATTCTTAGTCTGTAGCTTGTTTGTGAGCAGTCCATTGTAATTATTCTAAAATCAAACTAATTTGATTAGAGACCCAGATCTATGATACATTTTGACTAGCTCTTAGAATCAGGTTCTGGTCAAATACGTGTGGGTACAAATTTCAAGTTTGCTTTCTTCAAATATTCACCAATAAGTTGCTGTTTTAGCCCATAATGCCGCCAGACACTCTACTCATTTGTTCAAATATCCACATTCATAGAAAGTAATGTCAAAGTGGCATGAACACAATCAAAGCAAATTCATTTAAAAGCCTGAATGAATATTTATACTGAAGAGTTGCAAGTTATCACACAATCCCATAAGTTTTATTCAATTTCTGGCCTAGCATATGCCCCATGTTATCAGTTTGTGCAGCTCACAACTAGCAATGTCACCGTGTAGGACAGACAATTAACCTGGCCTGATTAGTTAATCTTAATAAGCCTGGCCTGATCAGTTTATCCTGTCAACTACATGCATCCCCCCCCCCCAACAAACAGGGACTGCTACCATCCCGCGCTGCTGCCTCTATCAAAGGCAGCGGCCTGTCTGTGCGGAGAGCTGGTTTTTAAACCGGTGCCCCTCACGAACTGACTCTTGCCTGCCACCCCACACTGCTGCCTCTGATAGTCATGTAACTTCTCGAGGGACTATTGAATAGTCATGTAACTGCTAAAATGTGCTGAGGTTACCCTACTATTCAATTATACACTAACATCCCTACTTACAATGAAAAAAAAATCTACTACAGGGTTAATTAGACTACTGAGAATGGCAAATAATTTCTAACACCAACTACACAACACAACACCAAGAGTTGAGGGGAGAACATAGTTTCTTAAAGGAAAAAAAAGATCATGTTCACTGTACACCCTGATTTTTAGCTGAAGTCTATGACGAGGAGAGTGGAGAGCAGGAAGAAATCATTCTAAATATCATGCTGTGTTTTCAGCTTCTGAGATTCCCTGTAAGCAGAAATATCAACCAAGCTTTCCACATTACCAACAAACAGAAGGTCAGTCAATAGCCATCCTTGTCAGTGTCAGCCAGAGGACTAGTCATACAGTAGTAAGAACACCACTCCTTCTCTTTAGAGCAAGTGGCAACACAAACCCCTTTCTCCATTCAGTGTAGGGATTTATAACCCAGCTACTTTTGTGCAGTCTCTGCAGCTTGAGCTACAGAGCCAGATTGGACAGCCAGGATGGTGACAGACACATCCACTACAGAGCAGGAATACAAAGGGTGACGTGACATACATATAGACTAGGGATGTTAAATATTGGTTAATTGAATAGTCGATTAACCTCATGAATTCTTATCAGTTACTCGACTATTCTATAGTCCTTGGAGGTGGGGCCGGCACCCGGTGCACTCCCCCACTCCCAAGGAGTCCCCTGCTACTCCATGATGCTACCTCTTTATCAGAAGCAGCAGCACAGGATGTCAGGCAGGAGCTGGTCTGCGTAGGGAGCCAGTTTAAAAACCAGCTCCCTTCGCAGACTAGCTGCTTGTCGCCCCACGCTGCTGCCTCTGTACCAGAGGCAGCAGTGTGGGGTGGCAGTGGCCCCATCCAGGGATAGGTGGAGCTGAGCTCCCAGACCTGGCGCAAGCCGGAACTGAGCCGGGCTGCCTGCCTTTCTGACTCCTAATACACTTTAAATGCAGTGGTGGTAGGTCCTAGACCCAGCCCAATCTGGGACTGAGCCAGGCTGCTGGCCAGCCTAATAACAATGTACTGGCAATGAGCAGAAGGGGGATGCGTGTAGCCTGTAGCATTAACCTATAAGCTTCTGCTTATCAGTTAATTGACTGCACTATTACATCCCTAATATAGACCCGTCAGTTCCCTACAGTGTAGAGAAAACTTGTTTTGAACACCTGTGGCTCATGTCAGTTCAATTCACAGATAGCTTTTAAATCAGAGGCTGTTAAAACTGAAAGTGTTTCTAGGGCTTGAGAGGAGGCGGATTTACAATGAAACATACCATGCCCTGGCATCCTCCCTCCTCCCCCCCCGCCAATGACATGGGGCCCCCAGGGCCGGGCAGTCCAGCACTTCCTCCCCTCCTTGCAGGCGGTGGCTGCTCCGCAGGAAGAGGGGCAGAAAATCTCTGCAGAGAGGGCTGTGGATGGAGCAGGAGAGCAAGGAGGCCTGCCTGCAAGCTGCAGCCTCTCAGGAGGGCTGGCAGGAGGCAGTGAGCAGCATGAACATGGGCTGGAAGGTTTCAGAGGAACACGGGGCAGCTGCACAGTCGGCTAGAGAAAAGCGGCACTCTGAAGTGGGAAAGCACTGCTTCTCTCCAGCTGCAGGCTGTGCGGCTGCCCGGTGCTCCTCTGGTGCCTTCCAGCCCATGTTCGTGCTGCTGGCTGCCTCCTGATAGGTGGCAGCTGCCTGCGGGGAGAGGAGGGCAGCCGGCTGTGGCTGCCCGTGGTGGCAGGAAGAGCTAGGGCTGTAGAGCCCGCAAGCTACACAGCCGACAGAAAAAAGCTGCACTCTGAAGCGGGAAAGCGCACTTCTCTCTGGCAACTGGCTGTGCGGATGCGCTAATCCCTTCTCTTGTGTCCTCCAGACATTGTAATGTTGCGCTGCTGTTGGCTGCCACCTGGGGAGTGGTTGCTGCCCATGGGCAAGGGGGGAGAGTGGCTGGGGCTTGGAGAACCTGCGCAGGGGTGAGGCTCTCAGGTAGCCATTGGAACTGTGCTCCCCTCACCTTCACATGAAAGGGGCAGAGCAAATGTTCTTTTTCTTGGTTGGGCTCCTAGGGGGGGGCCCCCAAAAAATGAAGCTGAGCACAGGGCCCCAATAAGTCTAAATCTGCCACTGCCTCGAGATAAAGAACCGGGGTCTGTAAGGCAGTAGGGGCTAATAGAGTTGTATACTCCGTGAATCAGGCAGTGTGTATGTGTAACACCGACTGGTAGTTGTTACACACTTACCATAGTGTGCTTAGGTTCATATGTAAACTATCATTATTCTGTATTACTCAACAATGCTTTGCAGTTTATGAATGACAGGAAAAGCAAACTAGTGAGAATATTTCTTACAATGCCTTAAGTGTTTTTAGTGACTCGTGTTTTTTCTTTCATGTGCACTCCTTTAGCTTTCCCTTGACTCTAGCTTCAAACTGCCTGCTCAGACCAGCTTTACCTTTAGATCCACAAATGTTACAGTGTCTTTAACTCTTGTCACAAACACTCAGCACATTCAGCTGCTCAGTTAAGCAGTTGGTACCAGCAACATAAGAACATAAGAACATAAGAATGGCCATACTGGGTCAGACCAAAGGTCCATCGAGCCCAGCATCCCATCTGCCGACGGTGGCCAATGCCAGGTGCCCCAGAGAAGGAGAACAGAAGACAATGATCAAGTGATTTATCTCCTGCCATCCATCTCCTGCCCTTGTTATGAAGGCTAGGGCACCATACTTTATCCCTGGCTAATAGCCATTTATGGACCTAACCTGCAAAAATTTATCAAGCTCTTTTTTAAACCCTAATAGAGTCCTGGCCTTCACAGCCTCCTCGGGCAAGGAGTTCCACAGGTTGACTGTGCGCTGTGTGAAGAAAAATTTCCTTTTATTAGTTTTGAACCTACTACCCATCAATTTCATTTGGTGTCCCCTAGTTCTTGTATTATGGGAAAAGGTAAATAATTTTTCTATAATCACTTTCTCCACACCATTCATGATTTTATATACCTCTATCATATCGCCCCTCAATCGCCTTTTTTCCAAACTGAAAAGTCCCAGTCTCTCTAGCCTCTCCCCATATGGGACCCTTTCCAAGCCCCTAATCATCTTAGTCGCCCTTTTCTGAACCTTTTCTAATGCCAATATATCTTTTTTGAGGTGAGGAGACCACATCTGCACGCAGTACTCGAGATGTGGGCGTACCATAGTTTTATATAGGGGAAGTATGATATCTTTTGTCTTATTATCTATCCCTTTTTTAATAATTCCTAACATCCTATTTGCCTTACTAACTGCCGCTGCACACTGCGTGGATGTCTTCATAGAACTATCCACTATAACTCCAAGATCCCTTTCCTGATCTGTCGTAGCTAAATTTGACCCCATCATGTAGTACGTGTAATTTGGGTTATTTTTTCCAACATGCATTACCTTACACTTACCCACATTAAATTTCATTTGCCATTTTGCTGCCCAATCACTCAGTTTGCTGAGATCTTTTTGTAGTTCTTCACAATCCCTTTTGCTTTTGACTGTCCTGAACAACTTTGTGTCATCTGCAAACTTGGCCACCTCACTGCTTACCTCATTTTCTAGATCATTGATGAACAAGTTGAACAGGATTGGTCCCAGTACTGACCCCTGGGGAACACCACTAGTTACCCTCCTCCATTGTGAAAATTTACCATTTATTCCCACCCTTTGTTTTCTGTCTTTTAACCAATTCTTGATCCATGAAAGGACCTTTCCTCCTATCCCATGACCACCTAATTTACGTAAAAGCCTTTGGTGTGGGACCGTGTCAAAGGCTTTCTGGAAATCTAGGTATATTATATCCACTGGGTGCCCCTTGTCCGCATGTTTATTAACCCCTTCAAAGAATTCTAACAGATTAGTTAGACACGACTTCCCTCTGCAGAAACCATGCTGACTTTTGCCCAACAATTCGTGCTCTTCTATGTGCCTTGCAATTTTACTCTTTACTAGTGTTTCTACTAATTTGCCTGGTACTGATGTTAAACTTATCGGTCTATAATTGCCAGGATCTCCTCTAGAGCCTTTTTTAAATATTGGTGTTATATTGGCCATCTTCCAGTCATTTGGTACCAAAGTGGATTTAAAGGATAGGTTACAAACCACTGTTAATAACTCCGCAATTTCACATTTGAGTTCTTTCAGAACCCTTGGGTGAATGCCGTCTGGTCCCGGAGACTTGTTACTATTCAGCTTATCAATTAATTCCATAACCTCCTCTAATGTCACTTCAATCTGAGTCAGTTCCTCAGATTTGTCACCTAAAAAGGCTGGCTCAGATTTAGGAACCTCTGTAACATCCTCAGCCGTGAAGACTGAAGCAAAGAAATCATTTAATTGCTCCGCAATGGCACTGTCTTCCTTGATCGCTCCTTTTATATCTTTATCATCCAAGGGCCCCACTGCTTTGTTAGCGGGCTTCCTGCTTCTAATGTATTTAAAAAACATTTTACTATCATTTTTTGAATTTTTGGCTAGCTGTTCCTCAAACTCTTTTTTGGCTTTTCTTACTACATTATGACACTTAATTTGGGAGTGTTTATGTTCCTTTCTATTTTCCTCACTAGGATTTGACTTCCACTTTTTAAAAGCTGCCCTTTTCTCTCTCACTGCCTTTTTAACATGGCTGTTTAGCCATGGTGGTTCTTTGTTAGGTCTCTTACTGTGTTTTTTTATTTGGGGTATACATTTAAGTTGGGCCTCTAGTATGGTGTCTTTAAACAGTTCCCATGCAGCTTCCAGGGATTTTAGTTTAATTACTCTCCCTTTTAGTTTCTGTTTAACTAGCTTCCTCATTTTAGTGTAATTCCCCTTTTTGAAATTAAATGCCAAAGTGTTTGACCGCTGCGGTGTTCTTCCCAACACAGGAATATTAAAAGTTATTATATTGTGGTCACTATTTCCAAGCGGTCCAGTAACAGTTACCTCTTGGACCAGATCCTGCGTTCCAGTCAAGACTAGGTCGAGAATCGACTCTCCCCTTGTGGGTTCCTGTACTAGCTGCTCCAAGAAGCAGTCATTTAAGGCATCAAGAAACTTAATCTCTGAATCCTGTCCTGAGGTGACATGCACCCAATCAATATGGGGATAATTGAAATCTCCTATTATTACTGTGTTTTTTATTTTGGTAGCCTCTCTAATCTCCCTTATCATTTCAGCATCACTATCACTGTCCTGGTTAGGTGGTCGGTAATATATTCCTAATGCCATATTCATATTAGAGGAATGAATTGTTATCCATAATGATTCTATGGAACATTTTGATTCCTTTAGGATTTTTACTTCATTTGATTCTATATTATCCTTCACATATAGTACCACTCCGCCACCCGCACGACCTGTTCTGTCTTTCCGATATAATTTATATCCCGGTATGATAGTGTCCCACTGATTGTCCTCATTCCACCGTGTTTCTGAGATGCCTATTATGTCAACTTCCTCCTTTGATATGAGGTACTCCAGTTCACCCATCTTATTAGACAGACTCCTAGCATTAGTGTAAAAGCATGTTAGAAAACTACCACTATTTATATGTCCGCCTTTCACAGACACATTGGATTTTTTTATGCACGATTGTTTCACATCTGATCTTGCCCATATATTATTTCCCACGTTCCCTATCTGACTAACTTCTAGGGAATCCCTACCTATGGAGCCTCGTGTAAGAGAAGTCTCCGTCCGATCCAGGTGCTCCCCCGCACCAATCGGCTTTCCCCCATATTTTGTCAGAGCTACACAGAGTAGCTGTCACATTCACACTGTGAAACTAGTTGTGCAACAAAAGGAAGCTGCATTTAAATAAAATGCAGATTTTCCAAATCAATAGAAAAGCTCAGAAATGAAAAGGCTTTTGTCCTAAAATTACTAGTACTTGATTAAACTTTATACTTTGGTGTTTAGTGCATTGAAGTCCTTCCATTATAATGTCTGTTATTACAGATCATGAATACAAAATGCAGAGACGGAAGCTGTGGGGGGAAAGTTCAAAGGGAGGCAAAAAAAGATAGATACAGGTACAACAGACAAAATCCATATTTAGAGCATTGATTTGAAAATAAAAACAGAGGAACACGGATGAAACTCATTGGTAAAACAAAAAACAAAAGAGCAAAATAGAAGGGCAAAACCAAAGGTAACTACATGAAAAGAATCAAAAGGGACTGTGCAGCAGAAAAATAAATCAGAATACAGAAATCAAACAACCACCATAGAGATAACAGCCAGCAAGGGAGAGAGAGCCCATGCAAATCAGAGAAAGCTTTTTGATTATCTCAGTATTTTGTGCAAGTTTGAAGCAAGAAAGATCCCTCAGCCATGTTCATTCTTACAATTTTCTTTTGGGATCCATTATTGCTCTGCAATTGCATATTTTGTCAGAGCTACACAGAGTAGCTGTCACATTCACACTGTGAAACTAGTTGTGTCAACAAAGATAAAGCTCACTTTTCACTCCCTAGAGCTTTCACAAATACAGATCAGCAAAAGGGGGAGATTCAAAAACCTCAGAAGCAGATTAAAACGTGCATCACAAGAGCATATATATGTTCCTGTAATGCACAGAAGCCATTCAAAATGGACTTGAACTTTTGGCATGCGGATCAAGAAAGAAGTAAAGCTGTCAGGTATATTATATTGCACATCATAGAATAAGTAACAATACTACTAAGAAAAAGATAAAGGGAAAATCTATTGTTGCTTTGTTTTCCTTCTGCCACCATAATAAATTTAAATAAATAAAACTAAGCCTTCAAAAGCCAAGACTAATAGTATAATACATAATGAAAAAACACCAAATTCCAATGAAAACTGGAGGGAAAGGATTCTGCAGAGGGGCAGAACCAAGTGTTATTTATGTCTTAGAAGAAACCCAGGTTGCTAAGGTAGGCTGGTAGGTACTCTTCTATTGTTTTTACTGCAGACAATAATGCAGACATACCACTTTTTGTTGTGAATGTTCTTTCCCTCCATCAGCAGTTCCCAAACTGTGAGTTGCAAATGAAACCATGGGAGTAAGATGAAGGATAGCAAAGAAAATGAATGAAAGCTTCTAAGCAAATAGCTTTTGGAGAAGCCAGGAAGGAACCACCTCTATCAGACAGAGCAGTGTGCCTTCTAAAGCCACCAGATCAAAATTCCATATGAAGGACACAGGAACACCACAATGAGATGAGAGAAGTGCAGGAGGTGGGGAGGGAAGGATTTCCCCTTTTCCAGCACATGGGATGATGGATTAATCAAGTGGCATCCAAAAAGAAAGTGATCTGGTGGGCTGCATACGGCCTCCAGGAACTAACTGCCCATTCTTTTTTTGGTCCAGTGGTCAGGGCCCGCCCCTAAAATGGGGCCTTCTGCAAGTTCACTGAGTGCATATTGTTTAATCCAGGCCTGACTTTTCCCCCATAGTTTTCAAAGTAGACTATTTTGATGGAGTGTTTATTTGTGGAAAGCCAAATTGAATACGAAATCTGGGAGCAGGCAACCGTTAACACTGGGGAGTCCAACAGGGATTGCAGCCTGAAAGAAAAATTTGAGACCCACTGCCCTAGAGAGAGCGCAGACATTCAAGTTGTGCAACTCAACAGCACTCCCACTGGGACCCCTCTGATTTAGGAATATGTAGCTTGATTTATCTTTCATGGAGGTGAGTGGGAGTCTCTTCAACGACTTCATCAGAAGTTGAATAGGGCCTTAAGCTAAGGTATGATTCATACAACTTCTTGTGGAAACAGCAAAAAGAAATTCTGGCTCTGCATCAGAAGTCTGAGAAATTCCCCATAGTCCTTGGTTTAAACTCAAATTCTTGCCACACAATGCAATTGCCCTTCATACCAGAAAAGGCTAGATGCCACTCCTTTAAAATGCCATTACTACTAATTAGTTGATTGAAAGGGTTACTAATAACTAGCATGAGATTCTTGTTCCTTTCTGGGTCTGTTCATTCTGCACTTCCATCTGATACGGATCTTGCTGGTCTGTGAAAGGAGGCCCCAAATCTAGGAATTAAAACTCCTGTCTTCTGCAAGATAGAAAGCAGAGCACTGCCAACTACCACTAGACTGACCATTCTAATTATATTTTTAAGGGGCCCAAAGCATTCCTTTACCCCTTAAAACAGGGGTAGGCAATAAAACATTGCCGTTCACCAGGGTTAACCCCTGGTGGGCCTGCCACGGCTATATTTACTTGTGCCTCCAGATACCAGCAATCACAGCTCCCATTGGCGGTGGATCACTGTTCCTGGCCAATGGGAGGGAGAAAGAGTTTTAGGACACCAGTTCCCGCAGTTCCCATTGGCCAGGAACAGTGATCCACAGCCAACGGGAGCTGTGGTTGCCTGTACTTGTGAGGGTCCATAAGGGGCGAACCCCGATGGACCAGATCCAGCCCATGGGCCAGTATTTGCCCACCCCTGCCTTAAAACTAATTTTATAGAAGCTAATTTTGTGTTCAAACTTCCCTTTACCTCTTGAAGTTTTGTTCTGAACACAAACCCTCATCCGCATTGAGAACAAAAAGTTGAACAGTTAATTACAAGCAGATCTCTCACCTGTATTAATTAGGGTGACTCTAGTTTTTATTTCTTTTCTCCTAGACCAAGGCTCCCCTAGGACACCAGTTTTCAGACAACACCATCAATATCTGGACAAGACATAACATCAAACCTGTCATGGCTTCTCTGTGCAGGTTTCTCTATTTTGCAGGTCCACCAGAGCTCATATTTGTTCAGCTCCTGAATATGCTGCAAAGCTCATCTTGTTTCTGTTTCCTAAGAGCAGGGGATATCTGAGATGCATGTGTACTTATGGGAGGATCCTTACATTGGAATTTTAATTTATGGAACATAGAGCACAGACTGGCCACCTACAGTAAAATTTTAGACATTTAAATAAATCAACTTCCCTTTTTTGCACCTGATATTTTGAGCATTCTTTCTTTTATATATAAATAAAATAATTGTAACTCTCAGGTTCTACTTCAAGTCAGCAGCAAGAAAAATGTACTGAGCTTTTTATCTGATTTGGTCTGGGAGGATTTGGCGCATGAACCATTTGTGGAATGGTTAAAAAAAAAAAAGTTAATCTGCTTATTCCAACTTTAGCCTATAACAACAAAATAGCAGATTGTGGCTGTAACTCAACAGGAATTATAGAGCTAGACATGTCAAACTGAAGAGAGACTACACTGTAATTTTCTTCTGTTACTTCCAAAACTTTTTTTTCCCAAGTGTCCTCACCCATACTTGCCAAGAGAACCTAATACAGATCAGAAGCATGAACTGGAACAGATGGCTTTTTCAGTCTCCTCTGCACCCCTGGGAGCACAGACTGAGATTTCTTACGTGAAAAGATTATTAATTCAGTAAAGTGTCAGATACATATAAGGTCAATCAGGTACATGGATTTATTTCCATTATTATATTTCCAATAACCTATGATTTCACTGTCCACAAAAGCAGTAATTTACTAAAGTTAAAATAACAGTGGTATTGTATTTTGGCATACCTAACCAGAAAATATCAGCTGACACCTGTTTAATATTTACTAATGTGAACAGTGTTAAAAGCCAAAAAAGCTTTTACAGATTTTACATAGTATACTAGGGGGTTGTGCCTTCTGCTCACTGCACTCGCCAACCTCCCCCCATCACGGGGAGGGGGGGGGAGCCAACCATGGCTCTCCCCCTGGCCACCAGGGAGGGCTGTGCTGCAGCTATGCCAGCCCAGGCCCCTCCTTCCTCCCCCTCCTATGCCCCCCGTCCAGCCAGGGCCTTCTCCTTCCTCCCCCTCCCCCATCCAGGCAGAGCCTCCTCCTCCCATGCACCCCTGTCCAGTCAGAGCCCCCTCCTTCCTTCCCATGCCCATGTCCAGCCAGTGCCTTCTTCTCCTCTCCTCCATATCCCCCCCAGCCAGGACCCTCTTCTCCCTCCTACCGCATCCCCTGTCCAGCCAGGGCCCCCTTCTCTCTCCCACGTGCCTCCCATCCAGCCAGAGCCTCCTTCTTCCTCCACCCCTCCTGTCAGCCACGGCCCGCTTCTCCCCCAACCAGGGCTCCCTTCTCCCTCCCCACCCTACACCACAGCCTATCCGGAACCCCAGTGGCACACACCAGGCCCAGCTGCTCCCCTCCCCTGCCCCCCGCCCCCCAGGAGGGCATGGAGCCAAGCTGCACAGGGCTCCAGCCTGGCTTTGCCTCTAGCCACTGGAAAGAAGAGGGGAGAGCCCTGGAATGGCCAGTCTGGGGGTGGGCGGGGCATGTTCCTGTGGGATGCAGAGTGATGTGATAACATCTCTCTGTTATCCCACAGGAAAAGCTTTTTTAAAGTATAGTGAGAAAAGATAAGCTAGACATATGAAGTAACTCTTCCACATTTGAATTATTTTTTAAAAAATCTACATTACATGTATTTCCTCATAGAAAGGACTCCTATCCTTCTCACACTTCATGGGCCAGAAAATATTTATAACTGGAGAAGCTATCATAAAAAGCTTCCATTCCCAGAGATAGAAGTGCCAAACCCAATACTTACAAGCAATCTAAACTAACAACAGAAATAATCAGGCAGTGAAATATCAGGCTACAATCAGGCCCGTTAAAATGAAACAATTCTCCTTTTAGCATAACAATTAATGATGGATAACATTACCTGAAGAAAGAATCACCCTCATCGCACCTGCAGTGTATTCTTATTAACTGAATCTAGTGAGTATAATTTAGTTTGATCTTGTATAAAATATCTGTTTTCAGTTTTATTTCCCTTATGTTTCTTTTGCTTACATTTACACAAAAGTTAATAAAAAGTGTAGGTGTCCTACATCAGTGTTTCTCAACCAGTGGTACGAGTACCCTTAGGGGAACTTGAGAGAAGTCTGGGGGCGTATGTCAACACAACTGAAATTTGTAGAAAATAGAATTTTTGTTTTAAGTTGTACAGCGTTTTATTATTTTTGTACTTTTTACACCCAAAAATTTCATCACCCACTTGGCTACGATTAAGTTGTTTAAACAAATGTGTTGCAATGGTAGAAAAAAATGTTGTGTGTCTGTAAACTGTAGGTACTGGGGGTACTTATATATATATATATATATATATATATATATATATATAATTTCTTTTTAAAGGGGTACTTTATAAAAAAAAAGGTTGAGAAACACTGTCCTACATAATTGCAGAAGGTAGCCTTAATGAGTACTTGCAACTACAAATTCGGCTACCCCCTGAAGTTCCTGGTATATATTTATTTAGCAGCTCCACTAGTCTTTCCACATATATACAATACCACTGAATCCCATCAGGCTGACAATCAAAGCAACAATTTCTTCTAGTAATCAGGGGTTTACCAGATCTAGTAATTATGTAAGTTTAATGTATCAACTTCAGTTAGAGCAGTCTTCAAGTTCTCAAGACTATGAGGTAGTCATATTTTATAAAGCAACCGATTAACACTAGATGGTGCTTTTAAAAAAGTGAGGGTGTCCGGGAAGGGATCTCATTTTATTTTTCAAGAGTATGATCGTTAGGTACAGCTAAAAAAACAATTTTCAGTGGATTTTTTTCAATGAATTTTTGAAGTTTTTCAATCAACTTAGATATTGACAGAGTCCTTCAAAAAAAAACCTCTCTGATCACATTTGCGTTCTTCAGATGTATGATAACTCAGTCAACTAACAGTTATATATATGAGGCTATATTATAGATCTGGGGAGGAGGGAAGACAAAGAATTAAACCAAGAAGTAAGTTTCTGTTAGAACCAAGTGAAAACATTTTCTTGCCATATTCACTCAGACTAGATAAGTCTATATTCATTTTCCATGAATACTCTAGCCCCAGTGGTCACCAATCAGTAGATCAGGATCTACCGGTAGATCTTGGAGCCTCTGACAGGTGACCCTGACTGGTTTGGCCAGGAAGTTATTAAGCGCTGGCACTTCAATTGCCCCTCCACCCAGTTTCATGCTGCTCCTGCTCTCTGCCTTGGAGTTGCCCCCATGGGAGTCTCCTGCTTGCTGGGCAGGGAGTGGGAGGGAGAATAGGGGTGGGGCTGATATCAGGGTGTCCCTCCTCCCCCCACTCCTGTAACAAATGTCCACAGAGAGAAGGGGATGGCAGGAGCTTGGCAATGCAAATCTCTGTCACTCTCATACAGTGTGTGTGTGTGCGTCTCTCTCTCTCTCTCTCTCTCTCTCTCTCTCTCTCTCTCTCTCTCTCTCTCTCTCTCTCCTCTACACACACACACACACACACACACACACACACACACACACACACACACACACACACACACACACACACAGAGTCCTTCACTCTCATCTCCCAACCCAACACACGGGCGATGGCTGTTACATCTTTCACTGCTTGCAAAGTGGGTTATTTTTCGTTTGTGACTGGTCTGTGCATTTCATAATTTTCATTTCTCTCTTATGCTTAATTTTAATTCTTTGAGTAGTGAGTTCTCAAATGCCTAACCTGTTGTGGATGGAGTAATTAACCCTGTGGTAACTGCTGCTCCTGGAAGTGGCCAGCATATCCCTGCAGCTCCTGAGAAAGGCAGAGCAGGGGGTCTCCACATGCTGTTGTTGCCTGCAGACACCACTCCTACAGCTGCCATTGATCAGTAACAGGGAACTGTGGCTAGTACCCAGAGCTTGTACCCTGAAGCCCCTCTTGAACCCCAATCTCCCACCCTGGGCTAAGCCCAGAGCCCCTCCCACACTCCAAACTCCTTTGCTGAAGACCAGAGCCTGCACCCCAACCTCCTACCCCAGCCTGGTGAAAGTGAATGAGAATGAGGGAGGAAGGGGGATAGAGTGAGCAGGGTCAGGCCTCCGCGAAGGGGTGGAGCAGGGGCGGAGCCTCAAAGAAGGGGAGGGATGGAAGTGGGGCAAGGGTCTTTGGGGTAGATCTTACATTGCACTTAAACTGAAAAAGTGATCTTGTGGTTAAAAAGGTTGGAGACCACTGCCCTAGCCAGTCATTTCAGTGTAGCGAAATTCATGGAATAAATGAGTTTTGAGCAAATTTTGGAGAATATGTGCAAAAGAGTAGTTTTAACTTTTACATGTAAGTATCCACACAGGAAACCTGATTCTAGAAGCTGGTGCATCCAGGGCTTGAGTCAGTAAAAGCACATAAGTACCCAAAGAATTTTAAGAACAGGAGCAGTTTCAGTATCTTTAAAAGGACTACTCACACATGTGTGGATGTGCTCTGCTGGTTCAAGGCACCAAACAATGGACAAGCAATACATTATTTTAAGTCTAAATATCACATACTTCAAGAATCTAAGTATTATAATTTCTAATAAAGATCTGAGAAATCTCATGGAATTTAAATGGGAAGGAAGAGAGTAAAAATGTCAGGGAACAGACAGTTCAAATTAATTACCCAAAGGTCCTCTAAGATCACCAGAGTGGTTCATTTGCACCTGTCTTCAATTAGCAATTTCAAGACACTGAAGTTTTAATTGTGATATGCTAATAAGTGGCTTCTGTGTCTCACCCTCTGCGTCCCCCATAGGCAATGTGTTATTTGGAAAATAATTGACACATACCAAATGAGTTTGTTCTCCTCTCTCCATCCAAATCTCTGCTCGCTCCATACACATTTTTTTTTACTACATATTCTTTACTATATCTTGTGGCAGTAGTTTTATTTTTGAGTAAGTGCTTGGTGCAGTGTTATTCCAGTTACCACTACAGACAGAGACATGTTCTCATTTATGAGAACATCCTTGTGAAGCAGTAGAACAGAGTTTAGCACTTCCCAGCATAAATACAAACTTAAATTTATACAGAACATATATTGTGTTTGTAAAGATAAAGAATAAGAAGATTATGGAATCTAAACAGATGTGTTTAGCTTTCTCATCATCATAGCTAGCATACTGAGTGACCAAGGGCATGGAAATAAGTGCCCTCTGAAAATAAAACAAACATCCTGTTTCTATCCATCTACACAAAATCTTTAATAACTATGCTCAGGTCTATACTGGGACATTCTTCCCAAAATTTCCCATTGTTGCTATCTCCAAACAAGCTCTACTAGTGGCAGCAACAGTGCTGAGAAGAATCTAGTGGCCACATTCTGAGCACTGTGTCATATTCATCACCTGTGAAAAGGGTTCAATGATGGTGCTGGAAACACCAGCAGCTGTTAACAGGTCTGCTACACATTAGTGTTCCCACTGTTGCTGCAGTTGATGGAGACAAATTGGTGGTACCAAGGGTGGGAAATTTTAGCAAAAAAAAGTAAATCCCACTTTGCAGAGAGAGAGACACATACAAGTGTAGAGCATATGCAATAAAAGAACACCTCCCCCAAGTACAGGTTCAACCTCTCTAGTCCAGCACCCTCCAGACCTGACTGGTGCCAAACCAGAGAATTTGCCAAACCATGAGATGTCAATATTGTCTAGCAGCATTATCAACAATTCCCCTACTTACTGGGCTCTTAGAAAACATTTAAGGGTAAATTAGAGCTAAATAACAGCACAGAACACCAAGAGTCAGGACTGGTGGCTGTTATCAAACTTTATGGGGCCATGGGAAACTTGACTAACTAAAATCATGCCAGACCACGGATGTTGCTGGACCAGGGAGTGCCAGACTAGAGAGGTTCAACTTGTAGACACTATCAGCGGTTCCTGGAACCCAATGGATTTGTGAGTGGAAACCAGGCACACGTGCAAAGAAAATGACAAACCATAGTGACACTGGAAAGGCAGACTACAACTGCTTTATTCTGTGAAGCCTGGAAGGGTTCTATTCCATTCTTCTCACTTCTTCTTTTAAAACAATGATCAGATGTGTATGTGCATCTATCCTACTATATTCATTTCATTCTTCTACAGCACTAAGCCTCTTTTAATGTCCCAGACATAAATCAAATATGGGCTGGGCTTTACAGAAGGCACACATTATTTCTTGAAGCAAAGACAACTGTTGCCTTTGATTTTTTATGCTTTGAATATTTTTTATGAGACTTGCCATTAAAAACAAATACATGGGGAAGCTGCTCTCCATTCTAATGCTATAAGGTTAGATAAAATGTTTGAGTATGATAGGAGAGTTGCTATCACACCTCACCCTTGTACTTAAAGGAAGTAAGCCATGTACATGTTATCATTATTAACATTTTTCATAGCAACAATATTTATTCCTTGCAATAGTAGAAAGCCTTTCATCCAGAGAGTTCAACACACTTTACAAACAATTATGCCTCATGGGAACCAGATGCACTATAAGTTATTACAAACCAGAAGGTTAAAGTGACTTTTCCAGTCTCATAAAGCAAGATTTCATTGACATTACCTGACTTCACAGATAAAATTTGCCCCAGTACAGTTCCAGCAGAGGGAGGGAATTGCTCTACAGAGAGAATACAAGTGTTTTTACCCCAGGCATCGTCTAATCCCGTGGTGGCCAACATGTTAGCAACTAGTCACATGTGGCTATTTGGCCAGTTGAGTGTGGCCAGTTTTCTTCAGAAATGGTTGGACACCATGGATCTAACCCTTCCCAACATTAGGAAACACACCAGTATAGACCCCTAGATCCTGTGTACATGAGAATTTCCATTGCTAGTAACTTCTATGAAGGCTTATAGTATTGACAAGATAAATCCAAGTGCATGACAGAATCCAGTCTCAATTAGACCACTGTCCTTCCAAGCATATTGACACAGGCTGGTATAATGAGTTGCAAACATTATGTAATTTACTATTATCGTGTATGGTCCTTAGATTGATGTGGTCTCCTAAATTATCAGCAACTGATGTAATCATAAACCATTAACCTCCTCACTGAGCAATTTTGAATTATTCTTACTTTTTCTAAGTTTTCAAATAATTAAGTGCAATCTTGATTCACAGGTATTATTATTAATTATTTGTGTTACAGTAGCACCCAGCAGCCCAGGCACAGGCCAGGACCCTACTGGGCTACGTGCCAAAAAAGCAGAAGTTCTTTTTTAATTAGGGTTACTCTTATCTTTAAGGAGAAGGGTTATGTGTTACTGAGAAATTCAAAGGATTTATACTACAGTCAGTTCCCAATGAACTCTGCTTTAGTTAGCACAAAAACACAGGAAAGAGGTGGATACAGAAAAATTAACTTTAAAGAAAATAAAAGATGGATTTGTTCCAATCAGATATTTAAAGTTTATATTAATCTAGAAACTGAGAATTACAACCTTGCAAACAAAAATGGGATTGAGCATGCTTTACACGTGTACTGCAAGCGTGTGTACAGGAATACAACAGACTGAATACAAACTATGGGCCATTAAGTCAGTGGCAACAGCAAATGAACAAGTGGGCTTTCAGAGTGCCTTTGAATTACTTTACAAGTATTAATCCTCATTAAATATTAATTAGGAGGGGTTTTTAAGTGTAGTGGCAGTATATAAAACATTTTCCATCAGTGCTACTTCTCTGAAATCTTTTGCCTGTTACATTCAGTCCAAGGCTGTTATGATCTGTTGATGCTCGGGTAGAGGTACAGTGGAACTACTTAACCATAGGGGAGGAGGAACACAAATGAAAAAGCGAAAATTAAGTATTCCTAAAAAGGTCACATCATCTTGAAAATGTGATTTCTGTGAAGTTGATTGACCAAAATTGGCCAATGCCATCTTGAGTTCTTCATTTAAGTAGACTCCAGAAAATAAGGATCAGGAATTTGGTACCACTGCCCACTTGCGACTTGTTTTTCCTTGGTTCCCCTTATAAAACTTCTCACCCTAAGAGATAAAATATATAACTAAAGACTAAACAGCTAATATCCACAAGTGATCTCTTAGCTCAGGAGTGGGGAACCTTTTTTGGGTTGGAGGCCACTGACCCACAGAAAAATCAGTCAAGGGTCACACGCAAGTGAGAAGCAAACCACCCCCCTCCCCCCAAGAAAAAACACCAAAACCCTCACTGACGTGGCCCTTTACTGAAAAGGAGAGAGACACTCCCCACATTCCCCTTGCACATAGGGTTGTCAGGTGTCCGGTATTCACCCGGACAGTCCGGTATTTTCTCCTCCAGTCCGGTAAAAAAATTCAGAGAATACTGGACACCTGAGATGTCCGATATTTTCTGATTTTTTTCCCTGGCCAGGAGGCGAAAATACCGGGCACCTGGCAACCCTACAAACACTCAGCGCCTGGCCTCGCCCCCCCCCCCATCCCCACTGGCTCCCAAAACCCCCAGCCCCTCGACCCCAGCCCCCAGGCTTACCTGGTTCAGCAAGGCTGCTGGCACAAAATGGCTGCTGACCAAGGGGAAGCTCTGGGTCTTAGTGCTCAACCGCTCCCCTGTTCCTATCCCTGCACTCACTCTTAAAGGGGACATGCTGTTTTATTTTAATTTTTTTTTTTTTTTTGCTTAATAAGTCTTGGAGTCCTCTTTTTTTTTTCCTCAACAACTTTGGTCCCCCCCCCTTTTTTTTTACTTCAACAGAATTTTTTCCCGGTGTTTTCTTTGGGGGGCGGGGGAGGTGTTCAGTATTTTTGTTTCAACCATCTGGCAACCCTACTTGCACAGCAGAGCCTACGGGGGCCCAGGCTAGGAGATTTTGTGTGCTCCAGCCCCAAGGTGGGGTATTAGAGAGGCTAGATAGCATGGGCTCCCCAAATGCCTGAGCCTCAGGAGCCAGATCCAGACAAGCTGGAGGCTGCAGCTGGTCCCCGGGTGTGAGGTTCCCCACCCCATCTTAGCTGGTGACGAGAGGTACTATCACACACCATGTAAAGAAAAATTTCAAATAGGCATCAGTTTGACCTTAATTTGTGTAAACATAATGGTTTTCCAAGGGCAGTTAGGCAAATAATCCTTGGAAGCCAATGGAGTGCCTCACTTCCACTCATACCTTCAAAAATCTGCCCCAGCTCCATCTACTGGCTGATGCATGCACTAACATTAGCAATTAATTGTGCTCACGACACTGATGGCAGACTTAAAATCAAATCCCAATATTTAGAAATCATTCTGGTTTTTTAGCTTCACCGGTATAGTTTTTTCACACTCAAAAAATGCAGCCAAAATACTTCCTCTCCTCTTACTTAATTGCTTCTCAGCCACTTAAAAAAAGAGTAAAGCTAAATTCCCACTGAGGGTATGTCTTCACTACAAGCCCATCAATCCAGCCTGGGTTGATTTATCATGTCAACTTAATAAATCAACTAGTGCGTGCTCTCACGTTAACTCTGGTACTCCACTAGAAGAACACTAAGCGGAATCAATGGGAGAGCGTCAGTTGTCAGCTTACTGTGGTGAAGATACCGCAGTAAGCAGACCTCGTACATCAACTTCAGCTATGTTATTCATGTAGCTTAAGTGTGTAACTTAGATACGCGGTTCATGGTAATTTAGACACGGTCTGACTGAGGTGGAAGGCTAAAATCTGAAAATATCCCCTTTCAGACATCCTTCCCCACCCCTGCACCCATAAGATCACACATAAGATCCACTGAAGCCACAACTTATATAATTATCTTAAGAATGTTCTCTAAAGACATCCATGCCTGGAAAAGAGGCAAGCTTCCAGGGAAAGCTCTATCAATAAATATCCCTTTCTAAAGCATGATTTAATGAAGAACTGTATAACCCAATTAAGGAACTGGGGCACATAATTTTAAAAACCATGCCAAAAAAGGTACGTTAGATTAATAAATCTTCTTGCAAGAAAGGCAGACAATTATAGAAAGGAACAAATAAGACAGATAGTAAAATGGACCTTCCCTAATAAACACAACTGTTTCTTGCCATGGCACTTCATGTGACAAGGTCAGTCAGGTCAGGAGCTCACTTATACCCTAAACAAGAGTGTGAAGAAATTTCTGTAAATGACTGTGCAAAGGGCTTTGGATGTAGACTGTAATGCAAACTATAATTTTTAAGGGAGTCAGATACTAGAAAGATTAGCTCAACTAATACATACAGTGAATTTATTCACACAAAGTCAGGTTTTATCATTATACCACTCTTTGCATTTCCACGTATGTGCTACTCACACACACAATTTTTCTGAAGTCAGAAACAATCTGCTTCTGCTAGCAGATGCAAGTCTTGTAAAGATTAATAAACATCATGAACAATTTCAGCTGCAGGGGGAAAACATGCTAACATCTGGTCTCTATACAGCACTTGATAAAATGGCAAGGTAACTTCTCAAAGACACCTTCTCAGTTAAACTCAATGGTTTTGTCTACACTGGCGGCATCTTGCGCAAGAACATCTTGCGCAAGTGTTCTTGTGCAAGAAGACTTGCACAAGAAAACGTCCACACTGCCATGTGCGAGCTGTGCTTTTGCACAAGAGCACCCATGGCAGTGTGGACGCTCTCTTGCGCAAGAAAGCTCTGATGGCCATTTTAGCCATAGGGCTTTCTTGCTCAAGAAATCCCTGCTGAGCGTCCACACTGCCCTCTTACGCAAGAGCTCCTGCGCAAGAGGGCTTACACCTGTTAAAAAAGAGCGTAGCTCTTGCGCAAGAAGCCCTCTCTTACCACGCCGTACTGTAAATTTACTTGCGCAAGAGTGGGCGGACAGTGTGGACGCGCTGCAGATTCTTGCGCAAGAACGGTCATACTTGCGCAAGAAGCCGCAAGTGTAGACATAGCCAATGAGTGCAGTGAAGTGTCTGTTAAATGGGGAATGCAGTATCTTCAAAGAGTTACTTTGTGTACCACCTGGAGATTGTGAAGATTTCCCAATATTGGTTTACATTGGAAATGTATCTCTGTTAAAAGACAGATAATGGCTCAGGAGTTTTTAGATAGAGAGATCATACATACACACAGCTTTGGCACAATTTGTGTAAGTTACTACACAAATCTGCTTCACAAGGATAGCAGAGCAAAGGATAAGAAAATAAATTTGAAGCCTTAGCTAATAGGGTGTCCTGCTTAGCCATCCTTTTCATAAATTTGTTAAGGCAGCAAACAGCAAGTGATAGAGACAGTTTAAATGCTAAACAAAGAAGATAGTTTTGGAAAGGCCTGTGTGATATTTCTCGGATTTTATCTTCCGAATTAAAGTCTCATACGCTTCACAATAGCATCAAGTACACACACTTTTGGAGGTATCCTTCCTATTAGCAAGGGAATGAGAATTGTGTAAGTTATACTGCAGCTGTCCTGGGATTTGTTTTTTATGTTTAGTCCAAAACACATACCAAGCAATGCACACTTTTAGAGATCTCTCTGTTAGCTCCTTTCTATTTATGCTATGCACTCAGAAACTCTCTTACCCAATCCCCCACTACAACACTCTCATCCCTTCCACTTCGTGGCCTAACAGCATGTGTTGATTGCTGGAATGGCACCCCACTCCTTAATTGTTTCATGTTCTGAAATCTTCAATTTCCCACACCAAAGTGCTCCCTAACTACCACACTTGACAAAAAAAGCTTCCATCCCCTTAATCCAAGTGCCTCTATTATTCGTGGGCCAGCTTCTAGTCACATCCATTCCTCTAGATGTCCTATGTGGATTATGAAATGTTACCCTGGAGCTCTATCTATTGTATTGTATACAGGGTGCCACGACATCCTGATTGGAAGAATGTGGCATTTCTTAGAAAAAATTATCATGGGTGTAGTTTTCATGAAAACAGGCTGAAAATAATTGGGGGGAGAAAGGGGTTTAAAAAACTGGAGGCCTTTAAATCTGCCAAACCATCTTCCATCAGAAAAGTGATTAATGTACCTTGGATGTCAAATGGCCTTCTGGTGCCAATGATTTGTCAAGAAAGTAATTGAGAAATGGCTCAGTATTTCCTAGTAAGTGATAGAGTAACATGGAAGAACTCACTTCTATTTTAAAATGGACAGTAGGTTCAAAATTAGTGATCTTGGGAATGCACCAGAACAGCACTGCTTTACAAAGGTGAAAGCACAAGGAACAAATCATTTGACACCCAAAAGGAGAACGCCTCTTAGAATCATAGAATCATAGAACCATAGAGCTGGAAGAGACCTTAGAAGGTCATCAAGTCCAGCCCCCTGGTCTAGGCAGGACCAATCCCAACTAAATCAACCCAGCCAGGGCTTTGTCAAGCCGAGACTTAAACACCTCTAGGGATAGAGACTCCACTACTTCCCTAGGTAACCCATTCCAGTGCTTCACCACTCTCCTAGTGAAATAGTTTTTCCTAATATCTAACCTGGACCTCTCCCACCACAACTGAGACCATTGTTCCTTGTTCTGCCATCCATCACTACTATGAAAAGCCTTTCTCCATCCTCTTTGGAACCTCCCTTCAGGAAGTTGAAGGCTGCTATCAAATCTCTCCTCACTCTTCACTTCTGTAGACTAAACAGACCCAACTCCCTCAGCCTCTCCTCGTAGGTCATATGCTCCAGTCCCCTAATCATTTTGGTTGCCCTCCGCTGGACCCTCTCCAGTGAGTCCACATCCTTTTTGTAGTGGGGGGCCCAGAACTGGACACAATACTCCAGATGTGGCTTCACCAGAGCCGAATAAATGGGAATAATCACATCACTGGATCTGCTGGCAATGCTCCTCTTAATGCAACCTAATATGCCATTAGCCTTCTTGGCTAAAGGGCACACTGTTGATTCATATCCAGCTTCTCATCCACTGTAACCCCCAGGTCCTTTTCTACAGAACTACTACTTAGCTGGTTGGTCCCCAGCCTGTAACAATGCTTGGGATTCTTCCGTCCCAAGTGCAGGACTCTGCACTTCTCCTTGTTGAACCTCATCAGATTTCTTGTGGCCCAATCCTCCCATTTGTCTAAGTCACTCTGGACCCTATCTCTGCCCTTAAGTGTATCTACCTCTCCTCCAGCTTAGTGTCATCTGCAGACTTGCTGAGGGTTCAATCCATCCCCTCATCCAGGTCATTAATAAAGATATTGAACAAAACCACTCCTAGAACCAAACTTTGGGGCACTCCGCTAGAAACCGACCGCCATCCTGACACCGAGCCATTGATCACTACCCGCTGGGCCCGGCCTTCTAGCCAGATTTCTATCCATCTTGCCGTCCATTTATCCAATCCACATTCCCTTAACTTGCTGGCAAGAATACTGTGGGAGACTGGCTCAAAAGCCTTGCTAAAGTCAAGGTATATCACATCCACTGACTTTCCCATGTCCACAGAACCAGTTACCTCATCATAGAAGCTAATCAGATTGGTCAGGCACGACTTGCCCTTTGTGAATCTACGCTGAGTATTCCTGATCACTTTCCTCTCTTCCAAGTGCCTCAAAATGGATTCCTTTAGGATCCCCTCCATGATTTTTCCAGGAACCGAGGTAAGACTGACCGGCCTCTTCTTCTTCCCTTCTCTTGTCTCCAGTTCTTTGTTCCCTTATGTTCCATTGAAGCTTCTCTGAGACACACATCAGTCACCTAATTATGTGTTGATTTTCAATTTACCTTTCTTTGGACTAAAGCAGGCCGGTGTTGTGTCATCAGGCTTTCTTTTCATATACCAAAGTTCATAGGCACAGGAAGTAGGGATGTGTGCACTCCCCACAGATTTCAGCCCACTGCATTACTCTGTCTGCGTCCCACAATGCCTCAGGCTGGGGCCACAGCTGTGGGCAGCAGTGGAGCCCCGGGCATGGGGCTGACAGTTGAAGCCCAGGGGGCCTGCAACAGGATCCATGGAGTTGTTGGCCAGGACCCCGGGCAGCAGTGGGACCCCTGGGCACAGGCTGGTGACTGAGACTGCAGCATGGGGTTCAAAATCTGGGGGGTGGGGGGGAGGGATGCACAGCTCTACTTCCCATACCTATGAACTCTGGCATATGAAAAGGAAGCCTGAGGGCACAACACGTAGTCTAGCTTTACTCCAAAGAAAGGTAAATTGAAAAGCAACATATTAGGTGATAGATGTGTGTCTCAGAAAAGCTGCAATGGAACATAAAGGAACAAAGAACTGGAGCCAAGAAGAGGGAAGGAGAGACGTTCTTCAGCTGGGTGTCAAATGATTTGTTGTAAGATAGCATGACGTCTGCAGCAGCATTCAAACACTGTCACGTTGCAACTTTCCTTCTGGGTAAGGAAGATATTCAAAGATAAGGATTATGTGTGTGAGTCATCATCATGAGGCACCTATTACAGAGTGGGAGGTAATAAGTTATTTCACTTAGGCTGGGAGCACTGGAAGAATACAGTTACCCTAATAACAGCTTTCTACTCTGGAAGAATATGCCCATTCTTCAAATGATGCCTTGAAAGTCTGTGGGAGGAAAGAAGAGGAGGAAAAAGAAAAGAAGTTTGAATCCATAACGAGGGACCTAAATTTGTGTCCTGATTTTAAGATATCACTGTGACATATAGGCATGCTAAGTATCAAATGTTAAATGCTTAAAATATAGATTCCTTAGACTGATTTTCAAAGGTATTAAGTACCCACTACTGCAATTATATTTAGTGGAGTTGCATGTAATTAATGCTGCTCAGTATCAGGCTACCATGTGTCTAATTTTTTAGGGTCCCTAAAAAATTTAAAATGTGGATCTAAACTCCAGTCTCCATGATCTCTTCAGGAATAGACTACAAAACAGCCCAGCTACCAAGCTGTCTCCAGTTCAAGAACATGTTTGTTTTGAGGGTTCTGAGTAAGGATGTTAACTAATGACTAATTTACTAGTCGAGCAGTCGATGGAATTTCATCGACTACTCAACTAGTCAATAGGCACTTCCCCCTGGGGATCTTGTACATTTCAAAGGAGGAATGTGGAACTCCACATGCAGCCTGGGGCCAGTGGGAAGTCCCACTGACTCCGGGCTCCTCGAGGGGGCTTACCCTTTGAATTGCACAAGAGTCCCCAGGGGCTCTTGTGTATTTCAAAGCGGAAGCACTCCCATGGAGCCAGAGCTCCAAGAGTCCCCAGCAGGGGCTCTTGTCTATTTCAAAGCGGAAGTGCCCTCATGGAGGCTGAGGTCAACAAGAAACTCAGGGTCCACTGCTGACCCCGGGCTCCATGCTGTACTGCCACTTTGAAATGCCATGGGTCAGCTGACCCAAGGCTTCACGTGGCATTCCCCAGGCTCTGTGTGGCATTTCCACAGAACCCGGGGTCAGCTGGGGAGTTTCCAGCTGACCCTGGGCTCCATGCGCTGCTGCCGCTTTGAAGTACCCTCTCTCCTCCCCCGCTTTGCTGCCTCTATCTGATAGAGACAGCAAGGCGGAGGGGGGATCAACTATTTGACTCAACTATCCGATAAGCAATTTGCTTATCAGATAGTCAACTAGTCCTTAACATCCTTAGTTCTGAGACAGGACTCCAGGCATTTGTTTCATGTAACCACAAATTTCACACATTTCATCAAGAAAGGAGACTAATGTTTGGAAATCAGTGGTTGAATGGTTCCGGAGTCTAGTGTTTGGAAATCAATCACACTGACTTTTTCTGATCCCACTACATACCATTTAATACTAAAAGGTAAACAAGAAACCAAGCAAGGGTCACATTTATGCCACAGAACTAGTGATCTGCTCAACTACTCCTATTCCTTTCAAATCACTCACCTTAGAGGCTGAAATAGTGTACAGGAAACTAAAAATCCAGTGCAAGCTATATTATTTTTAAATGTATAATTCTGTCAGGAGACATGAAATGCATACAAGGGTTTATTATTTTTTCAAATCTCTCTTTCTCATTAGGATCCTTAGTAATAATATGCACACCTGTGCAGACAGGTTAGAGATTCCACTTCATAACTGACCTGCACTGAGAAGCCAGCAATAGGAAATTCCATCTCTATCATATAAATTAACTTTGATCAATGCAATTACAAAAAATGCCAAATGAATTAAGAACATGGCATATGTAACAAAAGCACAATAGTGACCAATCTTCAGTCTTCCCTATGCCTATCACTGTCCTGCCTGCTCTAAATTAACTAACTTTTTAAAGGCAAAAACACGTACCAAAACCAGGTGTGTGCTTTTTTCATGTAATTTGGGGCAGAAACTAAAAAGATAGAAGTCTACCAACTGACACACGTACCCTGTCATGGTCATGAGGGGTGGCCAGCAGCCTGGGGACTAAGGGGTTAACTGTACCTAGCCAGGTAGCAGTCAGCCAATAGAAATGCAGGTAGGAATTTCAAACAGGGACAAAGGAATTTTTGGACAAAGGAATTCCTTGGTCTCTGGGCAGCTGACTCTTCAGATACTGAGGGGGACAGACAACATGTCCCTCTCCAAGAAAAGACTCTTCACCATCTCTAAGTAGGGCAAAGTCCAGATAAGTCCGCTAGGTTTTATTGTTTTATGGTTTGGGAATGGGAATCTGATGTCTGTGCATTTAGAAATGGGTTTTCCTCTCTGTTGTAACTAAGTTTTGGCCGATGGGAAAATTCCCCATGAGTTTATTAATTGGTGGCTCTTACCATCTAGCCAATCCAACTGTGCTTGTAACAGGAATATTGTTTTGATAATAAAGGTTCTTTCTTTTTTATTAACCTGGTACTGGTTCAGTTCTGTGTCCTGGAAAATCTGTCTGTGGGATCTGCATGCCTCTGACTAGGGGATAGCAGCCACAGACTGCAGTTTGTATTTTCTCTCTTCTTATTCAAGCTCTTTAGGGAAAAGAGCTTGGAGTGCCCTGGGATTGGTTTCAAGTGTCCACCACTGTTTGTGGGTTCAAAAGCACTTGATGGTGGCAGCGGATTTTTTTATCCCCAAAATCTAGGTTTTTAGGATTTTGTGGGGGAAGTTTTATACCAAAGCCTGGATAGAGAGAAGGTTTTGGGGTATGTTTGCAGGCCCCCACTTCTGCATTTATCATGCCAGAGTGGGGAAATCAGCCTTGACATACCCTTATCCAGAAAGTTTGCTGAGGCTTAAAGTTTCACTTGATCATTTCAGTGTCAAACTCTGGATTTTGCAGAACCCCTAATAACAGTCTTATACAGGGAGCTGAAAAAATATACCACAAATAAGTAAGGATAACAACAACTACGGATGTGGCACTAGTATATTCGTATTCAGTTACCCACGTGATCCACGCTCTCTGAGAGTGAGTACGGGGAGTTACGGTGGTATATAACTGGCGATTGCACAACTGACTGACTGCGCACGCAGCACTGAAGTAGTGACATCATTGTCCCCACTTCTGACTAAGCTGGCATTACACAGGGACACTTACCATGGCAAACACAAATGAAAATTGTTTTATTACAATTCATAAATGCTTAAATATTAATTATTTTTTTAAATCATAAAATGTTATTGTAATGGAATTTTCTCGCAGAACCCTTATTTTCACTTTGCGGAATCCCGGGGTTCCGTGGAACACCTTTTGGGAAACACTGGTGTAGCAGGTCGCATCTGCTGTGGCATGCCCCTAATGCCCCAGAGCAGTAAGAATGAGTATGCAGAGACACAACAAAAACACATCTTACCAAAGCTGGCTTAGTGACCAGACCAAACCTTGATAAATTCAGGCTGGAACTTATTAGAAAGCACATTTTTTAAAACAGTCACTACATAAAAGATCTGAGATGAGCCCTTAGCCAGTCTAACTAGCAGATTGCAGGAGTAGGCAGTATGGATTTGATATGGGGAGGAAAAGGAGATTTGGTGACATATAGGCAATGGACAGTCAATACCCACACGCTGACACATGAAACATGCCTATTGTAGAAAACTCAGCTCCTACTAAGAGGAAAAGCTCAAGAGCCAGAAGTAAAAAGGCGATCTGCAAGGCCGAAAGAGAAATAGCCCTATTCTCTAGCATTAAAGGTTATGTGTAAAATATGCCATTAAGCAATGTATGAGGGACATGCAGCTGAAAACTCAATGACTATGATGCTTTCTTATTTCTTTAAGAATCCTTGAAGGAAAGTGCCTTCTTCATCTAAGGAACTCCAGCAGTGCCTGGGTCAAGAGCTTCTTCTTTTCCATTGTAGTGGCTGGATCCCAGTGTACTACGATCACTTGAAGCAATGGCCTTCATGCAGTCAGAGCAGGGGTTGGCAATAAGAGGTTCACCAGCGTTAGCCCCGGGCAGACTGCCAGATGCTTTATTTACCCAAGTGTCTGCAGGTACAGCCACTCACAGCTTCCACTGGCCACAAATTGTTGTTCACTGTTCCCAGCCAATGGAGCTGCAAAAAGTGGTGGCCCACCCTGTGCTGCTTCCAGCAGCTCCCAATGACCAAGAATGGCAAACTGCAGTCTGCAACTAACTAGAGCTGCGAGCAGGCATGCCTACATATGCTGAGGTAAATAAAATGTCTGGTGGCCCACCAGGGGCTAACCCTAGCAATACGTGTGTAGCCCACCAGCAGTTTATTGCCCACCTCCCTGAGTCAGAGAGAGGCAAATGGAGAACTTTTGCCACACGTAAGTGCTGACAGGTGTGCAGCTGGCAGAAGGGTCTGCTCCCTCCAACACCAGCCATCACTTAAGAATAAGAAAGAGGCATGTAAAGGCAGGGCCTGGCTGAGACAGTTAAGGGCGACAGAACAAAGTTTCACTGGGCAGAAATCTGCAGAAGCCAGCATCAGCTAACGCAGCCAAACCATACACTTGTGACATAAACTGGGGCCGCATCCCTGCAATTCTAACCTATGCTAGGATTAGCCAGCTCTGAATCAGGGAACCACAACCAGCTTTTCACAGCTGACACTCTCCACTCCTCCCATGCATAGCTCAAAAGTGGCTAAGCATCAGAGCTCAGGATTTCATCCAAGAGCAATGCAGAGGCAAGCAAAACGGTTTCTCTGCTGCAGCTGGGGATTTGTCTGCCCTGCCTTGTAGATGTCTGAAACTCTCCCAGAACAACGGCTCTGTTTCACTTGCACTTGGGGACTTCCCACCTCCAGCAAGCCAGCACCTGGCTACAACCCCCTTTCTAGAAACTCTCTTTGCACCAGTTCTCAAGAGACTCTCTCTCACCTGGTCATTATTACATGTCCTCAAGCCAGCAGAGGAGCCCAGATTTAGTCTGTGGCAGAAAGAGGGGTTTGGAAAGATGTGTGTTTTCCTGTATCGTAGGCTAGTCTATTATGGGAGGAAAGGTTCTGATCACAAGCTGACTGTCCTAAGCCTTCCAATAGCCTTCAATTTAGATTTGAAGTGCCCCATAGTACACAGATCCTAGGACCCCAGTTGTAAATGTATTTAATCACCTAAAGATAGCGGATGGTCGGTGGGATTCTCAAAACTACCACAGTGTCTGTTTCCCATGGAGATCCATGTGAGACGCCTTGGTGTGTTAGGCACCAAAAGGGGTTTTCCATCTGCACCTTCAGCTACCTAAATACCTGTAAAAATATGGCCCTCTTTTCAGAGGTAAAGATATCCCATTATGATGTTCTGACAGAAATAGCATGCAACGTGAATTGTTTTAATGCAGTGGTCACCAATCAAGTAGATTGGGATCTACCAGTAGATCTTGGAGCCTCTGACAGGTGATCCTGACTGGTTTGGCCAGGAACCTATCAAGCACTGGCACTTCAGCTGCCCCTCCACACACTGTCAAGCTGCTCCTGATCTCTGCGTTGGAGCTGCCACCTTGGGAGCCTCCTGCTTGCTGTGCAGAGTGTGGGAGGGAGAATGGGGGGGGCGCTGATGTCAGGGTGTCTTTCCCCACCCCACACCTGTACCTTATCTCTACACAGAGAGAAGTGGATGGAGGGAGCTTGGCAATGTAAATCTCTGTCACTCTCACACACTGTGTGTGTCTCTGTCATTCTCACACACACACACTGTCCTTCCCTCTCCTCTCCTGACCCAACACATAGGTGGGCAGTTGCTGTTATTTCTTTTACTGCTTGCAAAGTGGGTTATTTTTGGTTTGTAACTGGTCTGTGCATTTCAAAATTTTCATTTCTCTTTTACGCTTAATTTTAATTCTTTTGAGTAGTGAGTTCTCAAATGCCTACCCTGTCATGGCTGGCGTCATTATCCCTGTGGTAACTGCTGCTCCTGAAGATTGCTGTCATGTCCCTGCAGTCCCTGAGAAAGTCAGAACAGGGGGTCTCCTCCACATGCTGTCCTTGCCTGCAGACGACACTCCTGCAGCTCCCATTGGTCTACAATAGGGAACTGTGGCCGGCAGAAGCTGTGTGCTCAGTGCCTGCAGATGAGGGGCAGCACATGGCGCCATTGCTTTACATGCCAGCTGCTTTCAGGAGTGGGGCAGGGCTAGGGAAGGAGTAAACCTGCCTTAACTCCACTGCTCCACCACCTGGAAGCCGTCTCAGTTAAACGGTGCCCAGTCAGAGCCTGCTTCCTGAACCCCTGTCCCAACCCTGAATCTCCTCCGACATCCAACCTCCTGCCCCAGGCATGAGTCTCCCTGCATCCAAAGGCTTTCCCAGAGCTTGCACCCTGAAGCCGTTCCTGGATCCCAATCCCCATCCCCCACCCTGGGCTAAGCCTGGAACCCCTTCCACACACCAAACTCCTTGGCCAAAGACCAGAGCCTGCACCCCAGCCCCATACCCCAGCCTGGTGAAAGTGAGTGAGGATGGGAGAGGAAGGGGGATGGAGTGAGCAGGGTGAGGACTCAGGAAGGGGTGGAGCAGGGGCAGGGCCTCAAAGAAGGGGCGGGAAGGAAGGGGGGCCAGGATATTTGAGTTTGAGGTAGATCTTACATTACACTTAAATTGAAGAAGTATTCTTGTGGTTCAAAAGGTTGGAGACCATTGCTTTAATGTCTAGCATTTCTCCTCCTGCTCAGAGGATGGTTATTGGATTCTTCTGGAGCGTAATTAGTACAATGCATTGCAGTCTTCCTATGCCCCACTGTCAATGCCAGCTGAACAATGCTGCTACTGTTATCCTCTGGGATCACAGTGCAGAGCCCACTCAAGACAATGGAAAGCCTCCCACTGACTTTGGACCAGCCTTTGGCGACTATGCCAATTTAAGTATATATTTGTCTCCATATGGTTCATCATAAATATGAGTTTGGGGACAAGCAGGAATGAGTAGCCAGCCCTAAGCACAGCTCACATCACTCTCAAGTGCAGATTTGTGTTTGTTTTCCAGCTTGGTGATCTATTTCTGTTGGACATGAAAATACAAGAGCACTCTCTTTGCAACACTAATATGCAAACATTTTCAGTTCTCACACATCAAACCTAGTTGTTACGACCCTCAACAAACTAAAGTTATTTAGTTTACCACGAGGACCACTTGACAGGGCCACCGCTCCCAGACTGACAACCCTGCAGCATTGTTGAGAGCATGTAAAACCTGGTGAGTGCAGACTGCTATGCTCTCACAGAGAGGCAAAGAGCTCATGGCTTTCTCAGAATCCAAGGCACAGGCATTTAGCAGCATCACTTTTTTCTCTCTCTAAAAATCCTTTGTAGAGATTCTCATGAGAACAAATAAAACATTCAGAGCTTTTCTATTGTCTGTCCTTTTCATCCTGCAATTATGAGACAGACAGTAAGTTTTAAGGGAGAGAGACTAGGTATACATGCAACCAGCCTCCTTTTCTATTTGTATTACAGGAACTGGTCAGATATCATTCAGGTGCACTTCTATAGCCAGCATTAAAATCAGAAGGACACAATTTCTCTGTTGGCAATACAGTAGCAATTCATCCACACCTGCAGGTCCCCATTTTGGAAATATATTCAGTTTACTGACCCACATCATGTAAACAACAAAAGCATTAAAAGGAAAAACATTTACATTTGATAAAGGAAGAACTACCATACCATGCAGAATTAGCCCATAGAACTGACACACAAATTATCATTGAGTTTAAGAATGTAACAGAAGTCAAAAATTACTGGATGGATAACAAGGGCATCTATAGAAATGAAAGAGCAAGAGCTTTAAAAATATACTAAAAATACCAAGAGTTTGGGAAGGGACATAAACCAACTTGCTTCACAGCACAAGCCAACCTCTACCTTCCGGAGGGTTGAAAAAGCCTCTCTGTGAGGGCGAAGGTCTCTCTCCCTATTCCCAATTAGTTTTATTTTTTCTTCTAGTGCCATTTTGGTAACAGCTCCCCCTATAGCCCAGTCATGCACAATCCTCCTTCATGTGCAGGGACTAACCAATTCTAGGAACCCAAGACCTGACAAACAGTTGCAGAAGTCAAACTCAGAACATGAATGTAACTAACCTGAAACACGGCCATAATTATATTGGTGTTACAAATAAAGTCAGACTAGATTACCACAATGATTCCTTGTGCCTAGGAAAAGACCTTCATCTGGGCCCAGCAAAATGGGGGGGGTGTATGGGGGAGAAGGGAGCAACTGCTCCAGGGCCCAGAAATTTAAAAAAGGCCTGGGGCTTCGTGGGTCCTTTAGATCACTGCTAGAAAGCTGCACAGCATGCGCCAGCCTGCTCTGAAGGCTGGCAGCATAGTATGCTCCAAGCACCGCTGAGGGCTGGTTGCCCCTTCCCCCACCTCTTCTGCCCAAGACCTGGCCACTTCCAGCACAGAGTCACACCCCCACCTTGCCCAGGGGCTCAGTGTGGCTGTCAGCTCCCCTGCCTTCAACTATAGCACCCTATCAAACTGTCCCCTAGATTAGGTCATGAGTAACTGAGCAGTAGCTGCAGGAATAGTTGGGGCACTGCCAGGGGAATAAAAGAAAGAAGGGATTTGACACAGAAGGCAGTAAAAATGTGGAGGAGAAGGAAAACATCACCTACACAATTCTTGGATATTATCTGAAGACATATAACTATCACATACTAAGCATGTTGCTTCCATAATATCTAGTGTGCTGCAATTCTGAAAGCTGACGGAGCCTCAAAGACAATTACACTGGTTTAATTTTATGTTAAGGGAACAGTTACAATCAAAAGGTGATTGTAGCCAGCTTACTGAGCCAACAAGTGTAGCTTTTAATGAGCAGCAATTTCCCTCTAAGATGAGCACTGCAAAAGTGCTACTGCTGTTGAATGGATCTAGTCAGTGGTTCAACAATTTCACCACCACGATTGACAGAAAGAGAAAGGGCAACTAATCCATATCATTATCATCATTTCATAAGCTTGGGGTATAGGATGGAGATACCCCATACCAGCCAGTTGTCCAGACATGGAAACATTTATTCACCTCTTATTCTCAGGACAGTGGTGACTATGGCCATGCATTTCATGAATACCCGAGGGGCTGTGGACAGTCCACAGGGGAGGACCATAAACTGGTAATGGTCCTGGCCAACCATAAAGCGTAGGAACAGCCTGTGGTGAGGAGCGATTGAAATATGAAAAAAAGCATCCTTCAGAGCAAGGGCAGCACACCAGTCTCTGAGATTCAGGGATGGAATGATTGATGCCAGGGCCACCATCTTGAGTTTGGCCTTGGCAACAAAGGCGTTTAGCACCCGGAGGTCTAGAACGGATCAAAACCCTCCTTTCGCCCTGGGAACCAGTAAATACTGGGAGTAGAAACCTCTGCCCATGAACTCCCAGGAGACCATTTTGGCTGCCCTGAAACTCAGGAGCTGCAGCACCTCTTCCCGGAGGAAATGCTCGTGAGAGGTAGGTGGATAGATATGGTGAGATGAAAGGAAGGGGATAGAATATCCCCTCCCCACCGTCTCTGGAGCCCACTGGTCTGAGGTAATGGAGCCCCAGGCCCAGCGAAAGGGGAATAAGTGATCCCAGAACTGGAAGGGGAAGGCTGGTAAGCAGTTCTAAGGCATACCCTCAAAAACCCTGGGCCTTATTAGAGGGGCCCTGACCCTGATCCAAAGGAGGTCTGGAACGGTGCCTATTGTTCCTTCCATTCCCATTCCTCCCCCTATGTCGAGGAAAGTCGGGTTTTCAGCCCTGTTGGGCAGTCCTGGGAGGATTCCTACCCAGGAGGGAACACCTCTGAGGAGCTAGGATGCTTCCAATCATCCACACTCATGCAGTCACCGTCCACAAACTACAAGGGACCATGGTGGATAGGGTAGTCGTGTACCTTGGCTCTCAATACTTTGTGCCAGCTCAACCATTTGTGATGCTCAGTAGAGTACACTCTTTGGAAGATATACAGTATATCTGTCAAAAAAAATCCCAAATAGATATAATATAATCCTAACGGCACAGTTGCAATCAATTTACCCTTTTGCTCTAGGACTCAATTAATTTCTCCTTGCCTTACACGACAACTATTTTTAAGTAAAAATCTCAATACCGACTACAAATATTATTTTGTTAAAACAGTCTACCTCAAAATATCTCTGCAGATGAAAATGAATCTTGAGGTTTTTATTCATTGACAAAATGCAGTTCATTTAAGACGAAAAAGACAACAAAAAAAATGTAAAGACAATCTTTCTAAAAGCGCACCAAAAGAGTAAAAATAAACTTTTCAGCTACCAATTTATGAGAAAGATTGGATGGCTAAGTACGATTCAAGGTAGCTGCAAACTGTTAGTCATCCAATCTTTCTCATAATTGGAAGCTGAAAAGTTTATTTTTACTCTTTTGGTGCGCTTTTAGAAAGACTGTCTTTTTAAAAAGATTTTTAATATGTATTTTTTTTGTATTTCCCCTTTAGCCATGTATTTCACTCCCCCTATGGGACTGGGCAGATGGCTTCATGGTGAATAAGGCACCTGGCTTTGCCAGTGGAAGGAATAGTCACCAATAAAAGTAATAATGCGTCCAAATTCACATTTTAAAATACTTTAAAATAATAGCATTTTAATTCCATAGCTATAGTAATGGAATTTGGTCTCCACAAGCCTAACCTGTATTAAAAATGAACTAAACTTCTTCCCCTCACTAACAGTTTTGGCACACTCCTTGGTACTGATTTTTTTTAAAGAGAAATCTATTTGTGGAAATAGATTAAAGATGGCTAGAAAGGTAGTTTGTATTTCCCATGTCAGTTGCTTCCAAAGTATCTCTCAGCATTTCTTTGTGTATATTATGCAAGATACTCTCATCATTTTGGTTTGCCCGTTGTTCAGGGTCCAAGCTCCTCCCACACTGCTGCTTCTGTATCAGAGAAACCAGCACAGGGTGGCAGGCAGCCGTCTGCAAGGGGAGCTGGTATTTAAACTGGCTCCCCTCGCAGATCGGCTTTTAGTGCAGGATGGCAGGGGGCTCCCCGGGAGTGGGCTGGAGCACACTGGCTGCCAGCTCCATTCCAGGGGACTATAGAATAGTCAATTAGCTGCTAAAAATTCATGTGGTTAGTCAACAATTCTACTACCCGATAGCTAACATCCCTACCGGATACTATTTTTTCTTTTAATGTACAAAGTGAACATTCAGAGCCTCTCTCTCTGAATAGCTGGTTAGGGCACTGCAGAGGTCTCACACCACAGGGTCTTTATTTAATTGAAGAATTTCAGGAGTTGATCATTCCACGAGTATGCCACAATTACAATTTAGACTGCTGTACTTTTTGGGGCATTTCAGCAGTCATGCTCTGTAAACCTGCCAGCTCAAACTCTCCAAGCAGGAAAGGCGACAGAGTTGATTAACCAGCTTAACAATCTTTCTATGAAGAACAGACTCCTTACTATATGCATACTTCTTGGCTATGTTTACATGGTAATCACTTGAAAAGTTTCACTACAGGCTATTTTAAATTAAGTTTTAATGTATAAAGCATGGCATGAAATTGTAATTTTCCATGTACAGATTTCTATCATTTGGGCCTTAAAAGAGCAGTTTAGAGTCTAATACAGGTATAATTTTAACAAGCAGAATTATATCACATTTGTCTGATGAGTCTCAGAGAACTCCTTAACTGCTATGGCCTTCTTGACAATGATAGATAGCATAATTCCAGGAAGAAAAATAATTATGGAGAAAGATGAACATACACCATGGAAACAGATAAAAGATGCAGTGTAGCTGTAAAAAGCAGTATTTCAAATATAACATTATTAAAACAAAGTCAATGTAATCTGCATAAAGGCCTTTCTGCCTGTTGAAATTTATAAGGAGTTGAAGTAATTCTATTCCAGGTGGAAGTTACTTCCATTTTATTTGTGCATCCTTTTCAAAGCAATGCTTTGACTTAAGACACCTCTGTTCTCAACTTTGTGTACTGAACAAAGCTGAACAAATAATTCATAGCCAATCATGTACTTGATATATCAAGCTTTTTCTCTGCTAACTGATGTTCTGCGAGTACACTGGAATTTCCTCAATTCTAGTCATTATTTGAATTTTCTGGCAGTGAACTGGGAAGAATATTCTTACATGGAAATTTGAGTTTTGTCAGTTAATTGTGATTGGTCATATGAGTCATACAATACTGTTCCTGTCTCCTGATTGTAACTCTTCTAATCAAAAGTGTCTTTAACAAACCACTGGAGCTTTGACTTTTTCAAGCAGAGGTGGCATGTAAATCTTTTCATTATTTATTTCTTTATCAAATGTACAAAAAAGAACGGTTACTTACCTCGTAACTGTGATTCTTTGAGATGTGTTGCTCATGTCCATTCTAATATAGGTGTGTGTGCGCAGCGTGCACGTGTTGTCGGAAGATTTTCCCTCAGCAGTACCCTTAGAGCCAGCAGGGAGCCCCCTGCAGTGGCGCCAGTATATCAAGGCATATATACCCCTGCTGGCTCTTTCCCCAGCCTGTTCCTTCTTACCAGTACACTGCTGGCAGATAAGGACGGTGGGCGGGGATTTGGAATGGACATGAGCAACACATCTCGAAGAATCACAGTTACGAGGTAAGTAACCGTTCTTTCTTCTTCGAGTGATTGCTCATGTGCATTCCAATATAGATGATTCCAAAGCAGGATCTAACTAACACGGGAGGCCGGAGGAAGAAAAGGCCTCCGAATTAAGGACCGCCTGCCCTAGGGCGGCATCTCCCCATACCCACTGTGAAACGCAGGAACCTGCGGTGGGAGGGGGCAATCAAGACGTGAAAATATGCATCCTTTAGATCAAGGGCAGCGTACCAGTCTCCGGATGCTAGGGATGGGATGACAGATGCCAGGGTCACCATTTTGAACTTCCTTTTCATGATGAAGGAGTTCAGGGCCCTGAAGTCTAGGATTGGGCGAAGGCCCCCTTTTGCCTTGGGGACTAGGAAATACCATGAATAGAAAACCCTGCCCCGGTGTTCGTGGAGAAGGGGTTCCACGGCCCCCAGTTCAGGCAGATGGTTCACTTCCTCCTGCAGGAGGGATTTGTGAGAAGGGTCCCTGAAAAGGGATGGGGTAGGGGGAGGGGGCGATAGGAAGGGGATGGAGTAGCCCAATTCCTCTATCTCCAGGACCCAGCGGTCTGATGTGATTGACCTCCAGGCCTGGAGAAAGGGGGACAAATGGTCCCAGAAGGGGAATGGGGAGACTGGTATGTGGCCCTCGAAGGTCCCGTCAAAACCCCCGGTGGGACCCAGGGGGCTTGTTGGAGGGCCCCTGGTTGGAGTCAGAGGGTGGGTGGGATCAACAGCGGTTGTGCCTGCCGTTATTACCCCTGCTCCTGCGGCATGAGAAGTCGGGCCGTGGACCCTGCGAGGGTGCTCTGGTGGTGCTCCTACCCAAAAAGAAATGCCTCTGCGTGGCCGGGGTGTGCAGGCCCAAAGCCTTAAGAGAGGCCCTAGAGTCCTTCAGCGTGTAGGCGCTGGTCGGTTTGCTCTGAGAAGAGCGAGGTACCCTCGAAGGGGAGGTCCTGTAGGGTATTTTGGACCGCAGGAGGCACCCCAGAACCCTGTAACCAGGAGCTGCGACGCAGTACGACCCCTGTGGCCATGACTCTGGAGGCGGCGGCGGCCACGTCGAGCGCTGCTTCCAGGGCCGCCCGAGAGATGGTCTGTCCCTCTTCTTGCAGGGCTTTAAACTCTGCCCGGGACTCCCAGGGGAGCAAGTCAACAAACTTGGCCATCGACACCCAGGTGTAATAGCCGTACCGGGAGAGGAGGACTTGCTGGTAAGCAATCCGGTACTGGATTCCCCCAGACGCATAAACCTTCCTCCTCAGTAAGTCAGTGTTTTTGGCATCCTTACTCTTGGGGGTCACCACCGGTTGCCCCTGCCTCTCCCTCTGGTTGACCGCCTGGACCACCATGGAGCCAGGGGGAGGGCGAGAGAAGAGGTGTTCATTACCCTCCGGTGGGACAAAGTATCTGCGCTCGGCTCGCTTATTGGTGGGCGGGATGGAAGCCGGCGTTTGCAAGAAGGTGGCGGAGATTTTGGCAACAGTCTTATTTATGGGCAGTGCCATTCTGGAGGGGGTGTCGGCCTGCAGAATGTTGACCATTGGGTCGAAGTCCTCGACAACCTTGTCAGCCTGAACCCCCAGATTTTGGGCCAGGTGATGGAGGTCCTCGTGTGCCCTGGCATCCATAGAGGGCATGGGGGGGGGGCATCGCATCCGCCAACGCTTCGTCCGGGGAAGAGGACAATGACCCCTTCACAATGTCCCCCATGGGGATGTCTGTGTGCGCCTGACCCTCAGAGGTGGTTACAGAGGGAGGAGGAGGACCCAGCTGGCTTGGCTGCCCCGAACTCTCTGCTGGACCCGGGGATGGCTGGCCCGGGGGCAGGGAACGTGTTGAAGTGGGAGACTGGACCAAGGGGGTCGCTGATGGGGGAGCCCGAGGTCCTGACACCGAGGAAGCTGATCGAGGAGGCACCGAGCCCTGGCTCTGGTGGTAGGCCCAGGGAGTCCAGAAAGGCCACTGCCCCGACAGTTGAGAAGGTCAGGTTTGCTGCAGCATCAGCACCGACATCGGTTGCCCCCGTTGCTGCTGGTGTGGAGGAGACTGGTGCCAGGAATGGTACCGTGATCGGGAACGGTGCCGTGATCTGGACCAGTGCCGGGAGCATGATGGGTGTCAGGAGCATGACCTGGACCCCCTAGACAACGATGCTGAGGCCGCATCGGAATCAGAGGAATAATCCGACGCAGACCACGGCGGTGCTGATGATGGGTGTGGCGGGGCATGACAGGACATAGCCTCAGGTTTGCTGTGGTGGAGGAGGAGGAGGCATGGCCATGGCCGGTTCCTCAGGCGGGGCAGGCACTGTGGCACCGGGGGTGTGGGACTCGGCTGCTGCCGGTAATGTTACCATGACCGGTGCCGACTGTGGCCCGAGGCTGTGCACTTCATGCTGCTGCTCACGGGGCGCCCGCAGTGAGTGGTGCCAGGAGTCCCCATGCCGTCTGGGCAGTGTCACGGCAGGGGGAGGGGAGGGGGATGACTCAATAAACACCCTGGCTGCCTCCAGTGCCTCCGGTGTTGATGGGTCAGGGAGGTCCTCTGGGGAGCTATCATCCCTCCGCCAGGGTGGGTAATTGCCCAGCCTCGAAGGCCCGGGGTGTGGGTTGTTCGGCACCACGTGCCCCACCGAGGGGCGCACGGAGGGCGCGTGCCCAAGCGGGGACTGGCCCCTGTCCGGCCGCCTCTTCCTGGATGGTGCCGGTGAGTGGAAGCGGCGCCTGGCCCTGCGCAGTGCCGGGGAAGGGCGGCACGTTGATGCCTCCCTCACCGAGGCCAGTGCGCTGCCCATGCTCGGTGCCAGGCCCAGTGCCAAGGCCGGTGCCGGGTGGAGAGCTGACTCCATTAAGAGTGCCCAGAGATGGGACTCACGCTCTCACTTAGTCCTGGGTTTCAAGGCTTTGCAGATTTTACACACTGATGTGAAGTGCGATTCTCCCAGGCACTTTGAACAAGATGAGTGCGGATCGCTGCAGGGCATAGGTTTGCTGCACTCCTTGCAGGCTTTGAAGCCCTGATGGCCAGGCATGCCGCAGCGGGGTGAAAAGGTCAAACACAAAGAAGAGTCTTTAAGGTAAGTTCACAGGTACTTAACTGAAGCACAGAGGTAAACAATCAAGGAATTAGCAGTTGAAAACACAACTCAGGGAGCTGAGGTTGTTCCAAGGACCATCACCAGAGGTAAGAAGGAACAGGCTGGGGAGAGAGCCAGCAGGGGTATGTATGCCTTGATATACTGGCGCCACTGCAGGGGGCTCCCTGCTGGCTCTAAGGGTACTGCTGAGGGAAAATCTTCCCACGACACGTGCACGCTGCGCGCACACACCTGTATTGGAATGCACATGAGCAATCACTTGAAGAAGAAAGTAGAGTTATTTCACACCTGAGAGTTCTTTGCCAGGCACAGAAAGAACAATTAATCAAATAGCAAATGCCGATCTACCAATAGCTCCCTAACAAAACCCTCCCTCATTCACAAAAAAAACAGCACCTATCTAGTATTTCCCCCCTTCAAAAACCTAACAATCATACTTTGTAATGTGCCCTCAGCATGCCTAGGTTGTTTCAGACAGAAGAGTGACGTGAGTTCCACTGACTTGCACAGCAAATATTTTATTATTCTTTTAAAAAGATCAGGACTCCAGGTTGGGGGCATCAATCAGTTACACACAGATCTCCCGTAAGGCATTGACTATTGGCTAGGGGCAGAGCATAAATTTAATTTCATCTGATCTCATTCACACAAAGTGATTATGTTTGCACTCCTATGCTGGGTTAATTGCCTCTGCACCACAGTTCTGTCAAATGGTCTTGGGAACCATCTCTCCATGATGCATCATGCAAGCTAGCAAATTGCTTCCACAAGCATTCATGTGTGTAAAGCTCCATCAGTAAAATGTTTGCAGGTACTGAACAGTCAGAAAGGCTGCAAGCAAGGCCAAAGTGACTTCATCTCAAGTGGAACCACTCTGGGAACAGAACTTTCTTTGCTATTTTCTGTACACTGCCTAATACAATGGGGCCCTGATACTTGCTGGGGATTCACAGGCACTAATACCATTCTACCAGTGCCCCCCCATGCTTTATGAGCTTGCTTTATGAAAACTGATTTATAAATATTAATATGAATAACTCAGAGATGCCTTGAACAAAATGTATCACGTAACCTATCAATTTTAGGTTACAATCTGCTGGATCTGCATATCCTATTTTGGTTCAGGTATCATTTTTGTATGTAAAGTTAGAAATATTACATATGAGACATAGTATCCTCCAAGGTGCACAGCTGTGCACAAACAATTCTAAAAACTTTTAGAAAAGCTAGACATACACAATCCTTGGGAACAGATTTAATGCACCTGAGGGTGATGAGGGAGTTGGCAGATGTCATTGCAGAGCCTTTGGCCATTATCTTTGAAAATTCTTGGAGATCAGGAGAGATCCCAGACAATTGGAAAAAGACAAATGTAGTGCCCATCTTTAAAAAAAAGAAGGACAAACCAGGGAACTACAGACCGGTCAGCCTCGCCAGAAAAATCATGGAGGGGGATTCTCAAAGAATTAATTCCGAAGCATTTGGAAGAGAGGAAAATGATTAGGAATACCGTAAAATCTCGAATATAATGCGCACCGATGTACAATGCGCATCCTGACTTTTGAATTTTATCATAATGAAAATGTCTATACTCCTATATATAATGCGCACCCCGACTTTGCCCATTGTACATGTATTTTATGATACCCATCATCATAGATATGAAGGCGTCGTTAAATATAGTCTACTCGATTGCAAGTCTATGATATGCCGGCACGTCGTATTTCCTGCCTTTTTGTACTGCCGGTTGATTGCACGTGAGCGTACGACTATAGAATGTCAGCAATTAATTAACTATAAACTATTCCATACAAGTAAAATGTAAATTTCATATTATTTTTGTTTTTAAATATTTTAAAGCATTCTAGGAATCTCTGCCATTTCAGTTGATGTTGATTTCATGTTTACTGCCATCTTAGCATGGCGTCAGAAGATGATGAATCTCCGCTATACCGACACGGAACTGCCAAAATAAAACTTTAAACAGTAACTCCTATATATAATGCACACCCCGACTTTGACCCAAAAAAATTAGGAAAAAAAGTGTGCATTATATTCGAGATTTTATGGTAGTCAACATGTATTCACCAAGGGAAGTCATGCCTGGGCAACCTGATTACCTTCTGGGCCGAGGTAGCTGATTCTGTGGACATGGAGAAGTCAGGGGATGTGATATACCTTGACTTTAGCAAAGCTTTTTATACTGTCTCCCACAGTATTCTTGCCAGCAAGTTAAGGAAGTGTGGATTGGATAAATGGACTGTAAGGTGGATAGAAAGCTGGCTAGTCTGTCGGGCTCAACGGGCAGTGATCAACGGCACAATGTCTGGTTTGTGGCCAGTTTCAAGCAGAGTGCCCCAAGGGTTGGTTCTAGGGCCAGTTTTGTTCAACATCTTTATTAATGACCTGGATGAGGGGATGGATTGCACCCTCAGCCAGTTTGCGGATGACACTATAAGCCAGAGGGAGAGGTAGATACGTTGGAGGGTAGGGATAGGGTGCAGATTGACTAGACAAATTGGAGGATTGGGCCAAAAGAAATCTGATGAGCTTCAACAAGGACAAGTGTAGAGTCCTGCACTTGGGACAGAAGAATCTCAACACTGTTACAGGCTAGGGCAGGGGAGGCCAACCCGCAGCTCGCGAAGAAAAAAAATTGAGGCTCCTGATGAAACTGGGACAGAACCTAGAATCACTCGGGTCAGCTGCTCTCACAGCCGGGCCGCTGTGAGCCACATGCGTGCTCATGGCCGGTGCCGTTCCACTCACGGCCCCCAGCGCACTGCATCATATCCTGCATGTGCAGGCCAGGTCGCACACAGCATCCCAGCCTGCAGTGCTAGCAGCCGGATGCTGAGTGCAGACAGCGGCAGCGGCTCCAGCGGCAGCTCCAGCGACGGCTCCAGAACCTGGGCATAAGATTAGCGGGGGAGGGGGATTGGGTTAGAGCGGGGAGGGGAGGTGTCTGGCTCTGGGGAAAGGGTTGGGGGGTGCGCATGGCGTGCCGGCCGCTCAGTGCATGCGCCCCAGAGCCTGAAGGGAGATGTGCAGCTGTAGCGACAGCAGCAACTCCAGGACCCGAGGATTAGGTTAGAGCGGGAGGGTGGGGGGGGAGAGGGTGCCTGGTTCTAGTCTGGGGGAGGGGAGGGGAAGGGAGGAGGATTGGGTTGGGGGGTGTGTGTGCATGGCATCCCACCCAGCACGTCTCAAGGCCAGCTGCTCAGCGCACGTGCCCCAGCGCCTGGAGGGAGACGCATGTGGCTGTAGTAGCTGCTCTGCCTCCAGGATCCAAGAATTAGGTTAGAGCGGGGGGGAGGACTGGTATAGAGGGGGGCTGGTGCCTGGCTCTGGGGGGGGACTGGTTTGGGGGGGTGTATCTGGCTCTGGGGAAGGGATTGGGTTAGGGTGTGTGCCTGGCTCTGGGGAAGGGGAGGAGGATTGGGTTGGGGGCGGGGGGTGCCTGGCTCTGCGGAAGGGGAAGGGGAGGGGAATTGGGTTGGGGGTGTGTGTGCCTGGCTCTGGGGAAGGGGAGGGGGGGATACCTGGGGGAAGGGGAGGGGAAGAGCAGCCAGCGCGCTTCCTGAGACCTGGAATCCCCAGGTACTGGCCCCAGCTGTCTCTGCCCCCTCCTCCTGGCCAGACCCCCCCACAAATATCCCCGGCCCCAGCACCCACCAGCACTCTGCCCCAGCACCCCATCCCCTGCCCCTACCATCATAGTTGGGGCCACATTAGTGAGGCTTGGGGGGGTTTGGAGCAGTTGTTTTTTTGCATCTCACTTGTGTAGCCCCAACTGACTTTTCTGTGGGTCAGTGACCCCTGACTCAAAACAGGTTCCCTGACCCTCTCATAAATAAAGACAACGCTGAAACATTTTGTGTTTGACATAATATTTTATTTAAAAATGAAGCGTGGCCAACAAGCCCCCAATTGGGGCCAAGCCCCCATCTGGCCGCAGAATCATAACGCTCCTGCACCCCCCCGGACCGCAAACCTGAGCCCATCATACACTGGAACCCCCTGTCCTGAGCCTCTCACATCCCTAAACTCCTGCACCTCCACATCCCCAGTCTTTTGCCACAACACTCCTGCACCATCCACACACTGCAAATCTGTGTCCTGAGCCCATCATACTCCCAACCTCCCTGCCCTGAGCCCCTCATGCACCCCAGCCCAAACTCCTGTACTCTCACAGCCACAAGCCTGCGGCTTGCTCAGCACCCAACCTTCCACCTGACTTCAACACTCTCCAGCCTGGATCCCCCTCCCTGAGCCTGAATCCGCCTCTCTACTTCCTCCTGCACCCAAATTCCCTCCCAGAGCTTGCACACTTCACCTCTTCCTGGTGCTTTTTTTTTTTGGAGAGCCACAATAGCAGTGGAGATAGTGTGAAGAGCTGGGGCAAAGTTAAGCAAAAAAAAGGGCAGGGCCGCGAAGACCTGGGGAAAAATTGTTTTTTGTTTTTGTTTTTATAAACAACTTTTCCCCAGGTCTTTGCGGCACTGCCCTCCCCCTTTTTTTTGGCTCAACTTTGCCCCGGCTCTTCACACTGTCTCCACTGCTATTGTGGCTCTTCGTCTGGAATGGGTTGGCCACCCCTGGGCTAGGGGCCGACTGGCTAAGCAGCAATTTGGCAGAAAAGGACCTGAGGATTACAGTGGATGAGAAGCTGGATATGAGTCAACAGTGTGCCCTTGTAACCAAGAAGGAGAATGGAATATTAGGGTGCATCAGGAGGAGTATTGCTAGCAGATCTAGAGAAGCGATAATTCCCCTTTATTCGGCACTGGTGAGGCCATACCTGGGATACTACATCCAGTTTTTGGCCATCCATTACAGAAAAGATGTGGACCAATTGGAGAGGTTCCAGCAGAAGGCAACGAAAATGATTAGAGGGCTGGAACAGATGACCTATGAGGAGAGGCTGAGGGATGTGGACTTGTTTAGTCTGCAGAAGAAAAGCATGAGGGGGCATTTGATAGCAGCCTTTAACTATCAAAAGGGGAGGTTCCAAAGAGGATGGAGAAAGGTTGTTCACAGTAGTGACAGATGGCAGAACAAGGAACAATGGTCTCAAGTTACAGTGGGGGAGGTCTAGGTTTGATATTAGGAAAAACTATGTCACTAAAGGGTGATGAAGCACTGGAATGGGTTGCCTAGGGAGGCGGTAGAATCTCTATCCCTAGAGGTTTTTAAGTCCCCGCTTGACAAATCGCTGGATGGAATGATTTAGTTGGGGTTGGTTCTTCATTGGGCAGGAGGCTGGACTAAATGACCTCCTGAGGTCTCTTCCAGCCTTATGATTCTATATGTTCTACACCCATCTACCTCCTTCGCAGAGTGAGGCTGCTCTGGGAGCCTGGACTAGTAATACATGTGACCACCTTACCTTGTAAGGGGATTCCATTTTGACCCTGGTAGTTTTCCACAGAAGGGGAGGGATGTAGGAAAAAAAGGTTCCCATCTTAGGACAAAGACTATTTAAACAATGGGAAGCTTCAGCCCTTTGTCTTCGGCTGGGCTGTAAGATCTTGGAAGGATATAAAATGCGGGGGACCTAAGTCAGGGTAAAAGAGTCTCTGACCTGAAGATTATGCCTAAAACAAGAACAGCTTGTTAGGATAAGAATCTGCTTGCAGTAAGTTTTTTAGTGAATTGGCACTAGCTATATATTTTCTTTTCATTTTAACTTAGTAACTTACTTTGATCTGTCTATTTTCACTCCCAGCCACTTAAATCTTACTGTTTGTACTTAATATGATAAAAAGGGTAAACATCTTCATGAACATTCCTTGTGTAAAACTTTTACACAGAGAAAGATGGATTTATTTGGGGTTTTGATCCTTTTGGGGGGTTGGTTTCCTGGGTGATGTGCCCTAGAAATGCATTCTCCCAGAACTGAACTGATTTAGTATCTGCATTGCTCTGGGGTGGGGGCTGTAACCCCAATTCTGTATCTTGTCTAGGGGAGACAAGAGGCTCTGGCCAGGCAGGACAAGGTGGTGGGGAGCCCCAGAGAGCAAGAAGGAGAGTGTCAGTGGCATGACCAGCACACTGGGGAACAATCCTAAGGGCTCCTCTGTGACCACACCCCGTCACAACAATAATAATAATTTAATTTTTAAAGTGTAAGAGTACACCTGAGATTTATGCTATTTGACCAGCTCTAGTAGTAATTAGAGAAATAATTAGTGCTTCTGTTAAGATCTTTAAAAGTTTGGATTAAGTACATTTCTTTTAAGGTGAACTATTCTTGCAAATGCAGCAATGACTAAAATGAAGCTAGATAGAAGACAGAAGAAAAAGTAACTGTTAACAGCCAAAAGGCAAAAAATAAGAGATAAACCAAACAAACAATACAATCATTTTTTTATGGGAAAAATGTTTAAGAATAAATCAAATATAGAAAGAGAGCCATAAGAGAAGGAATCTCCTCTCTGGAGAGAGAGTTTTATGCTAAGCAGCATGTTACACATCAACAAAGAATAAATAGGCTAAGTATAGCTTGGAGTCAAATTATTGCCACTTTAAAACGTAGTACATTTAGGAGTCCTTTAAGGACAACAGCCAGCTTGCTGTCAATGCATCCTGAATTATGTTTAGGTTCTCCACCCTACAAATCATTACCTCCACACCAGTCAATGCCATCCATTTGAGCCGTCTGAAGTATGCATATCTCAACATACCAGAAGTAGAGTCTTGCCCTTCACTGAAAGTATTAGCAAATGGTGAGCCCTGACTGGTTAGTAACTTGAAGCATTCCATTCTCATATTTCACACAGGGCTCAGCATTCTGGTAATGGAAGACAGTCACTCATCTGTAGGTCAATGGTTCCTTCGCATGTTGTTTTGACCAGTAATGACAGAAATTTGTTATAGGATGGTTGCTTAGTGAGCTATGTGGTGCTACCAAACTCACTTCAGTTCCTTGTGGGACGGATGTCTGCTTTCCAAAGCACTAGCTTAACCCACACCCATGCTGATGGTCTCAGTAAATAGGCCAAGGGCTGAGTGAATGGAGAAAGACCTATTATTAGATGCAAATCAGAGAGCAGGGCTCAGACTAAAGTTTTGAGAGGACAAGGAACCACCTCTCCTCCCACATGCACACAAAATATGAAATGGAAAAATTTGGTTTGGATACATTTTGAACAGCCATGAAAATTTGGTAGGGTAAGTAAAGGTGCCTACAACTTGTAGAAGGAGGACGTTTCTTCAGGCCAGCAAGCGCTGGTGACACTGCTGGAGGAGGAAATATATTTTTCCAACTGTGGCAAGCCCCTTTTGTTCATGGCACCCTGCCCACTGCACAGGAAGAGGTAGGCCTATCATTGCCGCCTCATAAAATACATATTGAAACATCCAGATTGGATGTTTTTCTTAAAAAAAATATTGCTTGTTCTACCACAAGTTATCAGGCTCCTGCAAGAATTACTGGTTGAAATTCCATGGCCTGTCTTATGCAGAAGGTAAGACAGAATGGACCATTACGACCATTTTAAGCGGGAAGTGGGTGTGGAGGAAGTCATGAACTGGAGAATAATTTAACCCAATAAATTGTGATAAATATTTTCCATAAAAATGTATTGACAAAAGTCTCCACATCTTATGTGCACACCCAACTGCATGGACTATTTCACATACAATGTTCACAAAAGAGAAAACCACAATGCAGTAAAAGTCTTTGGTATACACACTAATCAGGTATTTATAGGAAAAACCTTTGGTTTAACCTTACACTTGCAGCTGAGCCCTTGGGGAAAGCAGAATACTGGAGCCCTATGAGCCTTACCCAGTCAGGCACTAACTCTGTGGTGCTTCAGTTCATAAACCAGACATGGATATGTTGTGTCACAGATGAGAATCTCACAGAAAGCTTAAACCATCTATATACATTGGGAAAGAAAATGATCCATGTCTTAATTCTGCACCAACTGCATACACTGAATGGGTGTTGCGTTGACTGAAGAGTATTGCTCATATCCATGTATATCCCACAGATGGGTAGACTCAACTGCCTTTTTTTTATTGCATTTTCTTGCTCATTCGGTAATACCTGCTTCTGACATCTGTTAAATAATTAAAACCTATACATGGATAAACACAGCTCTGTGAGCTTTTGTACCAGAAAATGAAGCTGTAAAACTTTTTTGGAAGTAGGAGAAACAGTCATGTTTCCAGAAAGCAGGTCTGTTACTATTGAGTTTATTCTGTTATGTGACCCACTGAGAGACATTTAGTCTCTGGTGAGCTGCTTCTTGCATTCACATCAAACTCTTCTTTAGGCATGCAAGCTCTCTGTCATAGCAGCCCTGCAGGAAATGCTTATTGTTTTACATGTTTACAAACAGCCTTTTCAGTTCTTAGTCTGCTCTGTCTCCTGAGGTGGTATGTATTGTAATAAATTCACATTATGATGATTTAGAGTGGCATGTTTTAGCGCCTTGATCCAATTGTCTGCTTCTCAAACTGTCAGTTTGCTCACTGCAAATCCCGCACGGTGAAAAGCTGTTCCCCTTACATAAACATTTATAAACATGCCGGAAAAGTTGTACTTTTGGGGAAAGGAATTAGTAGCAATGTCATTTAAGCTTATTACCAACAAGATCTTCTCTTGTTAAGATACAAGTAGATTGAGCTATAACATGGTTGTTTTTAACATGGGGTTACTCCAAGATTTTGTTAAGTGGCCAAAACCCACACTTCTGTGGAGGGGATGTGGGATCTGGGAAAGCAGGTGGGGTGTAGAAGGGAGCTTGGGATAGAGGACTGGGGTGCAGGAGGCAGTGTGGGGTCTGAAAAGGAGTTGGGATGAAGGAGGTGGTTATAATCTGAGGCAGGGGTTTGGGGTGCAGGGTTCAGGAGGAGTAATGGGTGTAGAAGAGGATTCCAGCTTGGGGGAGAGGCATGGGGGGGGCGGGTTGCAGGGTTTGGGAGGGAGTTGTGACCTAGAGGTGGGAAGACGGGATATAGAGGGTGGTGGCCTAGGGTAGGTAGTTTGGGGGGGAGGGCTGCAGGGTTTGGGAGGGAGTTGTGACCTAGAGGTGGGAAGACGGGATATAGAGGGTGGTGGCCTAGGGTAGGTAGTTTGGGGGGGAGGGCGAGAACAAGCGGGGAGGATGCCAGAGGCAGGCTGTGGCTGGGAAGCATGGGTGTCAGGTAAAAGCCCCCCTCCCCCGGGCCCCCAACACCTCCCATCCCCAGCTCCCCGACACCCCTTGCCCCGGACTCCCTGCTTGCCTGGTTCCACAGGGAAGCTGCGTTCTGGCTTGATCAAGAAAACAAAATGACCGCTGGCAAAAAGCCTAAAGACCGAGGGGAAGCAATGCCTTCCCTGAGTCTTAGTGCTCAACCACTCCCCTGTTCCTATCCCTATTCTCACTCTGCACGCACTGAAAGGGCCATGCTGTTTTAATGTGTTGTATTTTTATTTCATTTATTTATTTTTTGCTTAACTCTCGGAGTCTTTTTTTTCTCAACAACTTTGGCCTCCCCACCCCTTTTTTTCCCCCTCAACAGAATTTTCCCCCAGTGTTTTCTTTTTTTGGCGGGGGGGGGGGGCATGTTCGGTATTTTTGGTTAAACCATCTGGCAATCCTAATCGTTGATGAGAATCTTGACTGGAGCCTTTGTCCTGCTTACATGGGCGTTGGGTATGTAAGGGGAGAGGGGAAGGCTCTGCCTTCCCAAACTGCCAGGAACAGCCCCGCCCGCACTCTGCCCCCAGAACGCCTGCTGTAGGCATTCTGGGGGCGGAATGTTGCTGCCCCCAGAGCCCGCCCTCCTGCTGTTGGAGAGGCTGAGTAGCATGATGTGCCATTCTCCCTCCCTCTGGGCTGGGGAGGCTGTGTCGGGCCATGTGGTGCAGCATGTCCTGCCTCCTCCCTTCTCTAAGGCTGGACTGAGCTGGACGGCACAGTGTGGTTTCCTTTGAGGCAGCTGCGGTGAGCGCACTCCCCTGCCCTCCCCATGATTGAAAGGGGGAGAATATTTGCCGCTCTGCCTCCCTAGGAGGGTGGGGAAGAGGCATGGCCTGGCAGAAGGGGTGGGGCTGGAGGTGGGCCTGGGGACTTGCCTCCCCCAGCCCTGCTTTCACCGACCTCCCATGCCTGCTTATTGTTGTTAGTTCTTCCTATCTTATGCTGAGCTGTGTGCTTCTGAGGGATGTTCCTTCTGCAGGAAGTGATGGGTTCTGGGGCATCCCATCTTCCTTTTTGATTTTCCCTCAATTTGTTGCAGATTTTAATTACTCTTATCACCTTTCCCATCTTGCTTAGCTCTCTTGTCTGAGCTGTTTCCTTTGATCTAAGCTGAATTTTACATGCTGTTCATTGGCCATCCCTGTAGTGCCGAGACTGTTTGACTCCTACCAATGATTAAAGACTTAAACTGATTGTCTTAACTTTTTTTTCTTTGGCACATATTCAGTAATCAGGAAGGCTAAGTTTGGCAGCCATAGAAATTAAAGCTTTGGATTTAACCACAGACACTGTAATTTTCAAGTTTCCTCACATTTCTCTGGCACTGACCTCCACCCTTACCAAGAGGGATAAAATTATACATGATAAATCCAGAATCTAGCCATCTTTTCTCTTCTAGATCTGGACGCTTTTTCTCCATTTTATCTGTGGACACAGTAATATACAATGTCCAACAGAAAAATAGACATTAATTCTAAACACACGTCTTCATAATCATTTGCTTTACAGAGGCTTTTCTTCAGTGGAAAGATGCACGTACAAGAAAGTAATCTGAGGAGGTAAAGGGTCTGTAGTCCTTGAAAATACTCACCTTCAGTTCCTCTATATCCATTTCATGCCTTTCTTTAATTGCCTCCATTACTCTGTCTCTGCATTGTTGGTAGTCAGCTTAAGCATATAAGCAAACAGGAAAAGCAGCAGATGGGCTATGTGAAGTGCTGTGTTTCAGCTGTCTACTGCCACCCCCATTCACAAAAGTGTCTATGGAGCCTCTCTAAACACTGCAATTATCAAGGCTTTCCCCAGCTTGTGACCCCAAAGACAAGTGTCTGTTGTCTTACATCACTGCACTCACTGGCCTCAGACAATCAATATCATGTAGGTATGGAATTATTGGGGCAGGGACTGATGTTTTGTTCTGTATTTGTACAGCACCCAGCACAACATGATCTTGGTCCATGACTGGGATTCAGACAATATAAATATTTCAAGTAATTATTATCTCACTTGTAGCTAGGAATATTTGAAGTAGACTATGATAGGCTCCGAGTCTCATAACAAATTTATCCATCAAGACATATCATATTAAAAAATGACCTGAATGAGTAGGTCCTCATCCGCTCACAAGGAAATAAGAACAACCATCCACAATCTCAATGGAGAAATGCCAAAATCCCACACACACATGCACCCGAGACTCAGAATACACGGCCAGGCTGATGCCTGATGCATAGTCACACCCCTATTTAAGTGGGTTAAAAAAATAATCCATGAGAACCCATCCAGTGATCTGAATAAAAGCCCAAAGCCCAACAGTATATCTGTCAAAAAAATCCCAAATAGATATAATGTAATCCTAACTTAATAGGCACAGTTGCAATGAATTTACCCTTTTGCTCTAGGACTGAATTCAAAGCCAAGAAAGTAACCAAGAGGTTAAGAGGTGAAGATCAAGGAGCCTTTTTGAGAAAAGGTACTCGAAGAAAGATTCCATTTTGCCAAGGACGACAAAGGAGATTGGTGGGGTTTATGTCTGGGGGAAGGGGCAAAGCAGCCATTTTGTTCCTGCTCATGTGTAATTTCCAGCATGCATATTTGCCTTCTTCTTCACCTCTCGTACATAAAGTGGTCAGGAAAATTGAGCAGTGGCAGAACTGGGAAGGATCCTAAAGTCTCCTCACTGAACATTCAAACTGGCCCATGGTCAAAGCTCTTTGACCAAATTTCCATTTTTCTCCGCTACCAGAATGAGACACATTCTATTCTAAAAATGGTGCCACAGGACTCCTCGCCGCTTTTGCAGATTTAGACTAACATGGCTACCCCTCTGATATTCTATTCTACGGCGTTCAAGAACCATAATTGAGGATATGAAGCCTCTATCTTTCATAAGTCAAGACAAAGGAATGTCCCCCAGGATGACAGACAACTTGCTTAAACAGAAACATTAGCCCTCACTGATAGGAAATGGGCCATGTTCTGGAGTTCATTCAGGAGAAGCTGGTTCTCACTACACTGAAACAGCGAAGAGCCAGCCTTTCGTGCTGTAAAGGAGAGCAAGGGCAGGATGACATAGTAAGCTCTCAAAATTTGCCATCACTTTTATTCAGGTTAGTAGCTAGCAGTGACCCTGTTTAACTAAGCTCTCTATTTTGACTATTTCCCATTTAGTTTTTTTAAGGCATCAGCTGTTCAGGTAATTCTCACAACACAGACCAGAAAGCACGACTTGCACTCAGCTTTCATTTCAATTATAAAATGACCTGCAGTGCTCCGCCAAATGCTGGTAAAGTTCCACTGAGCAAACAGGATGGCACTTGCCACTATGAGCTCCTGCAGTGAAGAATATTTTAATTAACAATGTCAGGCAATACAGAAAGGCTTATTTAGACTTGGATCAACATATGTTTCAGATAAGCATCATGTTGGCAAAGCACTTGCCAGCTATAATATGCGCCAATCCAGGTCTAAACAAGTTTGTTCTGTAACACCTTGTGCCACCAAAAAAAAAAAAAAAAAAAAAGAATTAAAGTTCCCCCTTTCTTGAGCTGATGGTGCTGCCTGTTTTATGAATCACTCTCTCCCTTTGGGCGAGATCCTGTCTTAGCAGTCATCATTTCATAGAGAGCTTTACATCCATCTTCCACATGCCATCTTACAAATTCACCATAAAATGATTGCTCTTTTGCAGTACTTCAAGTGTTCTGGACAGAATAAAGCAGTTTCCCATTTTATTTGAGCAGAAGTAGATTTGCCAACCTGTTGCCTTTCCTCAAGGGAACACATCTCTGAAGCTTTTGAGGAAGTGAGGAAAACTTCTAGATTTTAATCTTTTAAGGTTGCTAGTATCTATACAATGGAAAGTTCCACTGGGAAAGAAACCTTAGTTCCTGTTTTTATAAGGGAATATATACACATAAACAAGCCCACCCGTTCTACATGAGTGCCCAAACCTGGGCATACCAGATAATTCTCAGTTATAGGCTGGAATTACAGAAAATAAATTTGATATGGGTAACTTACATTTCTTTCTACAAACTTGGCAAACATAACATGGGATGGCACCAGACCTGGATAGCTATTTCAAAGACTATAACATTCTTCAAAACATTCTTCTTTCTCTCTGGAATTCAAATATATCCCAGTGATGTTGACAATGATTTTCACTCACTAGCACCATTGATATGTGGAGTGTTTGGGGCCCAAGTTAGACACTAAAAATAGCCAGAAAAAATCTAACTCACTGTGTGCAAGAAAGAAAATGAATCAATTGCCACCAGCTGTCAAGATTTGCCATTGTTAAGACCTATTAGCACTGGAAAACACTCACCAAGGATTAAACCAGCAGTGCGTGTACAGTAAACTGTTAAGCAAATGTATACTGCCTGGTAACACATGGTGCAAGGCTATAATTAATCATTAAAAATGTGACAGAAAGTAAAATATTATGAGATAATGCCAGAAATTGGATGCACTAGCTGTATCCCTCTCCCCCCACGATTCCCTTCCTCACTGGCCTGAGAAGACCTGAATGTAAAGCTCTATAAAGTGGCATGAATCCTGCTCTTCTCTGGTCCACTGCCCATTATTTTAGAGAGTGGTATTCAACCAGCAAGAAAAAAAAAAAAAAAGGAGAAGCTACTGCCTCTTTTATCCTAGTTACTCCAGTAGGCAATTAGTAAAGATCTCCATTACATTACACACTATTGCAAGGACAATTATTTATCAAGGGTATGGACAATAGCACTGATTGTTAGAAGTTTGATTGATTAAACAGAGAAATTGGCACAGTTTCCACTTCCCTGCTTACCATATGTTTCTTCTTAATCATGTGGTAAAGACTTTGTACTTCCTGAAGTAACTTAACAGGTGTTGAATCAAATCCTTAATGCTCTCACTTCTCTCTTTTGAAGCAGATATGTGAGAAGGAAGATTATTGCATTTCCAGCATCTCTCTCTGGCTCCCTCCCTGGCCTAATAGCCTCAGGTTAAAAGTACTAAAGGGAATTCTTTATTAATCATTAGGAGTCTTCTTTGATGTGGAGAAGGTTCTTTATATTGAGGAAAGGAAATAAAGCTTTACAGCACCAATGTGATATTTTTTTCACATTGCAAAGCAGAGCAGGAAAGGCCTTTTTACCTGACCACTTGTACACATTTCTGCAACAATAAAAACTTCCTCTCCCATCCAAAGGGGGCCATTTGTTTATTGTGCTCTGGCTGATGGTGAAACAAAAGCTACAATTACACATCCTAGTTGCAGGAAGACATTGACAGCAACAGGCAGGGTGCCAAATCTGTAATTCTAGCACAAAGAACAAAAACACAGGTGTTTAACACTGAGAGGGCACTCTGTTTTGAAAAACACAATGCTTTCCCTAATTATATCTTATCTACTTAAAACTATTGGATACTTTTATAACAATTAGAAGGGCCTCCCAGGAGGGCTGTTGGGATCAAAGGCCCTTTCTGCTCCTAAGTTTAACAAGGAAATTAACACTTTTGCCAAGCAATTTGCACATCCTGCCAGAGTTGTTTTAACTTGCTGTAATATTTTAGTTTTTAAATATGTACTTGCAGAGATTCTGCTTTTGTTCGGTCATCCCCTTTTCCAGCTGGAAACTCCAACCAGTCCCACCTTCCTTCTTCTATGTTTTCATTAACAACCACCTAGGGGGAAAGGACTCCTACCTTTACCCCATGAAATGAAGAACTTTTTGGATGCAGAAATCTGCAGCCTCTTTTTTGCATGGTGGGTGGAGATTTTTCAGAGCCTGTCCTAAGGGATCTGAACACTTAATGCTCACTAAAATTATTGGCAATCGGGTGCACAGATGCATTCTTGAGTGTCACTGAAAAGAGTAGAAGTCACGCTCTAGGAAAAGCAGCATTTCTTAGAATGCTTCTGTGCTGAATAACTTCACTGATGCCAATTCATTCAGTAAAATTAAGACCGGTCAGGACAGAATAGCAGCAAGCAAAGTTTTATGTCTGAATGGTGAAAGCCTATCAGAAAGAGGGAGGACTCTTTCCAACATGGAGTCTAAGGAACCACGGCAAGATAAAATTCTACATTTATAATCATGTCTTTGATATGCCAATGTAGAAGAGACTTGTGGTTAACGCCCTAGACTGGACACAGAAAATCTGAGCTCAATTCTCAGCTCTGCCACAAACTTCCTGGGTAACTTTGCACCAGTCACAGTCTTCGAGGTTCATTTGCCCACCCATAAAACAGGCCACACTCCGTCCCTTTTCCCAGGAGGGACTGTCACATGTGTTTGTACTGAACTTGGCACAACAGAGACTGTTCTCAGTTGGGGCCTTTTATGTGCTACTATGATGCCCATGAACAAATAGCTCTGATAAGTAGTCATGAAAGAAGCCTCTCCCTTGGGAAGCAGGTGTTCCCCCAGATTCTAGAAACTTCTGATTCAGCCCACCACAGAGACAGTTCTTTTAAATTTAGGGTTACCATACATCCGGTTTTCCCCAGACAGGTCCTCCTTTTCACTTATTAAATTTCCGGCCGGACAGCTTTTTTAAATGGCTAAAAATGTCCGGGATTTTGCCCTGCACAGAGGATGGGGGGGGGGGGCATGTACCTGTCACTCAAATTGAACATTTGAAGCCATGTGCCTGGACGTTAACAGCCGCTCTGCACACATGCCCGAGCCCCTGGAGGGAATAGCATGTGGGTGCGGCGGCAGCAGCTCCGGCGAGACCCAGGCAGGTCTGTTGTGGGGAGGGGGGGGTTAGCTCCTCCCACGGAGTCACTGCGTTACCCTGCATCCCACTAGGTTATGTCCCCGGCTCCACGGGAGGGGAAGGGCATTGGGTTACAGCAGGAGGGCTGGGGATGCCCGGCTCTGGGGGAGCAGTGGGGCATTGGGTTAGAGCAGGCAGAGCGGGCTGGGTTGCCTGGCTCTGAGGGACGGGTGGGACATTGGGTGAGAGTGGGGAGGGATGGCGATGCCTGGCTCTGGGGGGGCGGGGTGCATTGGGTTAGAGCAGGGGATTGGGTGTTAGAATTTCTGGATTCTTTCCTTTCATGTAGGTGGGCAGTGGGTCTGTTGGTTAGATTTGGGGCTTCCAGCCAGACTCTGCTTTGAGGACTGTGGGAGCTGGTGCTTGGCAGGGTGGGCAGGGGAAAGGAAGGGATTCTGGGAAGCAGGATTCCTGGTTTCCTTTTCTAGCCATGCCACTTCTCCCTTTGGTGCCTTTAACTTCATGCCCCAGGATAGGCCCCAGCCAGCAGCCTCCCTGGCCCCCCACTCTCTCCTCCTGGCTCCACAGCAGCCCAGACTGCCGGCTGGTTGGTCGCTGTCACATGTCTCGGGGCGGTGCAGCAGGGAAGCAGGAGCCCAGCATGCGGCGTCCCCTCGCACCATGAGAGCCAGTGGGGGCAGCGGCAGCCCTGGCAGCAGCAAGACGGCGGCCAAAGCCTCAAGCCTGGCACGCGCAGGGATGAGTTTGCCGGCTCCCGAGCCCGGCATCCTGTGCAAGTGGAGCAGCCGCTGCCACAGCAGCACGGGGGGCAGGCACCAGGTGTCCTCTTGTTTGAAAGTTCAAATATGGTAACCCTATCTTAAATGTTATTCTCAACATTCTATAGTACTGTTGCTTCTTCTATTTCATTCCTGAGGAACCAGAATGCTTCACGGTCCCATTTGAGTACAAGTTACAAAACATCCAGGGATTTTTCTCCAACCCCCAACCCCCAGGGGTCTACCTTGTGTTGAAGCTATACTACAGCTGTTACCCTTACCAGGAAAATTTCACTAGTTACTATGGTGCAATGGAGGCAAAAAACAACTATTGTGATATGGAACTCTAGAAATCAGAAAGTGGAAAGAAAATCTTGGATTTCAAAGACAAAGAACAAACCATTCATAATTCTGGCAACAGCAGCAGGGGCTCTGAACATGCATATGTGCCACTTTCTCAAACCAGAAGCTTGCAAAAAGCATTTTATTTTTAGTAAAGCAACAGTCTCCCTTTGTTCACTTCAGTAACTCAATTACATCACAGTAAGTGATCCATTGCAGTGCAATATAAAACTGCCTAGTCAGAGACAGTTCTGAGTCAATAAGAAAGACATTTACTGTTCTGAAAAAAACCCTGACATGAAGGTTAAATTCACCTGGAAAAGAATGTCAAGTGTATTGGCACATGGATCCTTGAACCAAAATGGACTATGACCTAGTAGGCCTTTTCCTTTCATTATTCGATCCAGCTTTTAAAAGATAGCACCACATTTTTATAGGCCCTCACCATGGATGCCTCTTACGCAGTTTTTAATTGCAGCACATGGAGTATACAGGGCTCTTCAGTTTTTTAAACCAGAGAAGCCCCATGAATCTATTAGCAAAGCAGTAGCAGCCAAATGTTAAAAGAGAATGTGGAACATTTCAGATCCTTCCATTTCTTTTGCCCAAGTGATTCTTATCTTTTCAGACTAGGGAAATCCAGAGGCTCAGATTCATTATTTCTATTATAGTAGAACCTAAAGATTTCTATCAAGATTGGGTCTTCACTGTACTTGGTGCTGTGCAAAGATATGGTGGGAAACAGCCTACCGCCAAGATTTAAAACTTAAATAGAGAAGGCAGATAAAGGTTGAGGGACAGTAATATCACACCTCACCTCCATTCTAGAACTAGGGAACGGATGCACAGAGAGACAGAGTGCCTTGCCTGCAGTCACATGGGAAAATTAAGATGGAGTTCAGAACTGAACCTAAAATCCCTCTGCCTCAATTCAGTGCCTTAACTAGGATCTTGCATTTCTCAAAAAGCAAAAGATAAACTCGCTTGACTTCAGCTTCATGTTGTCCTTAGTTGGGCAGCTATTCACATTCCTGGAAACAAATTCCATTCAGATAAGATCAGACGAGGGCAACTCATGAGCTGTTTAACAGAGGCTGTTCTGATACAAATGCTGAGTGTTTTTCTTCCTGAGAAGTGAATTTGTTCTAGAATGGACACTAAATCTTATTTTAGAAGTGTTTATTATTTTAAACACGCTAAATATACAATGAAAGAAATCAGTATATTTAACAAGCTTTTCCCTCCCTCAAGGGCAAGTAGCAGCTATTGCAAACATTGAAATAATTTGGTTCAAAAAAGAACTAAACAAAAAGAACAGGTTCATCAATGGCTATATAAGTCAAGATGGTCAGGGGTGCAACCTGTAAACCTCTGACTGCCAGAGGCCAGGGAAGACCGAAGTGGATCTGTTCTATACACTTCCCTGAAGATCTGGAATGGACCATTATTGGAGATAGGATAATGGGCTAGAAGATCAACCATTGGTCTGTTCCAATCTGGCACCTTATGTCATTCTTATATCCCAGGTTTATATTAAGCTCATGCTGTTTTTTAAAGCTAAAGATTCAGATTCAGGAAGTAGTCCTGGGCGAGAATAAAACCCCTCCTGGTCTAGTACATTGCAAGGAAAAGCTAAAGTGAAAACTACTTGTTTTCTTGGACAGGCCATTTCTAGAGTCAGTGGGAGAAATTTCTGCTGAACCCTGTTCCATCAATATCAGAACTCTGCAAACTCAGGGTGAACTCAGTAGCATTTCATTTTTGGGGAAAAATATGAGCAAGTCCTGACAATATGAACACATCCCATTGAAATGCTTTAATTTTTCATATTGAAATTACTGATTCACTTTAAAATTTGTATTATACTAGAGGATTTACCCACAATTGCTCAAGTTCTTAACTCTAATAATTTTTGTTCTTCTTCATTTAAATCATGACTCTGGGGTGGGGCTCAAGATGAGGGGCTCAGTATGCAGGCTGCCGCAGGGAGAGAGGACAACCCCAGACCTCTCACACCACAGCAGCTGAGGGTCAGGTAAGAAGTGCCTGTCCATGGCCATTACAGCAGGCACAGCTGGGGAAAAGGTGTACAAACAGAGACACTCAAACTCCCTTGAATATACAGTAGATAGCTGTTCCTTTCTCTACCCCTACCCTCTGCTGCCTTAATGGGGGTGGTAGCTATTCCGGTCCCCATCTAAGGCCCCGTGCTGCCCCCTCCCCACCTGTGGTCAATATACAGTATAACTGTCCCTCCTACCAGAATCCTCCCTGTCCTTCTGATGAGAAACAATCACATTCCAAGCACATTCTAATGTCCTAGAACAACCAAACCCTGACCTTGCTTTAAGTTATGATCAGAGGAAGCCGTACCAAATTTAGTGGTCCCAGCTCTTACCGTTTAGGAGTTCTTGAACTAACACACACTCAGACAGACAAACTCTCTCAAATATATACAGCCAGTCCCCGAGTTATGAACACATCGACTTACGACCGTTCGTATTTACGACCAGCCTCCTATACAGCCGGTACCCGAATTATGAACGAAATCTGCATTTACAAACAGTGCGGCCGTACGTACGTGAATGTAATCCGACTTACGAACAGATCGAGTTACGACCTACTGTTTGGCACATAACTCGTTCGTAAGTCGGGAACCGGCTGTAATTGTTACCTTCGCTGGTCTACTTGTATGTGTAGACTTAGAGGTTCACCCAGCCTCTAGGAATAGAAAATGAAGCAGCACTCAAAGTTTGACCTTTTCACCCTACAATTTAAATGAGTAAAGTTGCAATGACACAGTGGAAATAAATGACCCTTTTGAATTCAGAGAACAAGTAGGCTCTGATTTATTCCTCTCCTACTTTAGGGTTAGGCACACCCACCCCATGCTAGCAGGAATCCTGCTCACTTCATTTACCCAGCCTCTCACCTGGGAGAAGTTCAAACCAAATAAAGCTTTCCATCATGTATAATTTTATCCCTCTAGGTAAGGGTGGAGGTCAGTGCTAGAGAAATGTGAGGAAACTTGAAAATTACAGTGTCTGTGGTTAAATCCAAAGCTTTAATTTCTATGGCTGCCAAACTTAGCCTTCCTGATTACTGAATATGTGCCAAAGAAAAAAAAGTTAAGACAATCAGTTTGTTAAGTCTTTAATCATTGGTAGGAGTCAAACAGTCTCGGCACTACAGGGATGGCCAATGAACAGCATGTAAAATTCATCTTAGATCAAAGAAAACAGCTCAGACAAGAGAGCTAAGCAAGATGGGAAAGGGAAAATCAGAAAGGAAGATGGAATGCCCCAGAACCCATCACTGCCTGCAGAAGGAACATCCCTCAGAAGCACACAGCTCAGCATAAGATAGGAAGAACTAACAACAATAAGCAGGCATGGGAGGTCGGTGAAAGCAGGAGGCAAGTCCCCAGGCCTACCTCCAGCCCCACCCCTTCTGCCAGGCCATGCCTCTTCCCCACCCTCCTAGGGAGGCAGAGCGGCAAATGTTCTCCCCCTTTCAATCATGGGGAGGGCAGGGGAGTGCGCTCACCGCAGCTGCCTCAAAGGAAAGCACACTGTGCCGTCCAGCCCAGTCCAGCCTTAGAGAAGGGAGGAGGCAGGACATGCTGCACCACATGGCCCGACACAGCCTCCCCAGCCCAGAGGGAGGGAGAATGGCACATCATGCTACCCAGCCTCTCCAACAGCAGGAGGGCGGGCTCTGGGGGCAGCAACATTCTGCCCCCAGAATGCCTACAGCAGGCGTTCTGGGGGCAGAGTGCGGGCGGGGCTGTTCCTGGCAGTTTGGGAAGGCAGAGCCTTCCCCTCTCCCCTTACATACCCAACGCCCATGTAAGCAGGACAAAGGCTCCAGTCAAGATTCTCATCAATGATTAGGATTGCCAGATGGTTTAACCAAAAATACCGAACATGCCCCCCCCCCCGCCAAAAAAAGAAAACACTGGGGGAAAAATTCTGTTGAGGGGGGAGAAAAAGGGGGTGGGGAGACCAAAGTTGTTGAGAAAAGAAAGACTCCGAGAGTTATTAAGCAAAAAATAAATAAATGAAATAAAAATACAACACATTAAAACAGCATGGCCCTTTCAGTGCGTGCAGAGTGAGACTAGGGATAGGAACAGGGGAGTGGTTGAGCACTAAGACTCAGGGAAGGCACTGCTTCCCCTCGGTCTTTAGGCTTTTTGCCAGCGGTCATTTTGTTTTCTTGATCAAGCCAGAACGCAGCTTCCCTGTGGAACCAGACAAGCAGGGAGTCCGGGGCAGGGGGTGTCAGGGACCCAGGGATGGGAGGTGTCGCGGGCCCGAGGGAGGGGGGGAGGCCAGGGTCTGTGCCCAGTTGCCCAGTGTGTCGTAGGGTTGCCAGATGTCCAGTATTTTCACCTCCTGGCAGGGGAAAAAAACAGAAAATACCAGACATTTTAGGTGTCCGGTATTTTCTGAATTTTTTTACCGGACAGGAGGCAAAAATACCGGACTGTCCGTGTCAACACTGGACACCTGGCAACCCTATCAATGATGTACATGACTAGAGTTACACGGCGGAAGTACAGCTTCTCCACTTTCTGCAAGCGATAGACAGACAGGCCTGTATACAGGGACAGCGCGAAGGGTGCGAACGCTCCCTCACACCCCCATGATTCCAGTTCCAGCCGGGCTAGGGAAGGCTGGAGTAGCACATTACCCCACTTTCCCTCCCCCGTTATCTGACTGGCTGGGGCTGATTCCCCCCCCCCACAAGAAGCGAGGCTGGGGGTGGGCCCTTGCTCCTTTGGGAGGGAGAGAGAAAGGAAGAAATCAGCCCCAGCCTTCCCAGCCAGAACATGGGAGAGGGTCCAATAGGACAGTAGCAGCCACCTGGCTGGGGTGATGCTTCCTCTCCAGCCACCGGCGGCTGCAGCTCACCACAGCTCTCATGTTTTGCTCCCCTTTTTCTTCTTTTTAAGTAGTGTGTGCAGAGCTGCCGCACCCTTCATGTCACCAACCGGCAATGGGGAAAGCGCACACACCTGTAAAAAAAAAAAAAAAAAAAAAAGGAAGCAGCAGAGACAGGGCTGGTGGGTGTGAGACCATGCAGCCCAGGAGAGGAGGGCTCAGGCTGATTGCCACGGCAGCAGTGGCCATTGGGCACAACGGGCTGGGGCTAAAGCCATTGACTCCCAACCCCTCACATTGCCAAGGGGGAGACAGAACAAGGCTGGTTGCTCCTGCTGCACCAAGCAAACCCCCCAGTTGGACCACAACACATCCTATGGCAATAGCTCCGGGCAGCCTACGTCCCACACCTACCCGCTGCTGGGTCATGCCCCTGTAGGGCTCCTCATGTTTCCACAGAGCCAACCAACCCGGGTAGCTTTTTTTCCTCCGCCCCTACCTCCCCAGGAGCACACTGCCCAGCCATCAGAGCAGGAGAGACACAAGACTTCCCAGATGTGCCACTGAGACACAGTGTGCCCTTGGGCACATCTCAATGCTGCCCTTTGTCTTAGTTTTCCTATCTATAAAAGTGAAGTGGGTTTCTTGAGGCAGAGTATGCTCCTAATGAACCTGAGGGGAAGTGAACACTTGGAGCTGGGGATGTGTGATTCCCAAATGGAGGAGACATACTTGAGCTTAACCTAATGGAGTTAGAGAGCTAAACATGGTAGTTGCAACAGCAGTGTGAGCTAAGGGACTAGCTATTCTGAGTATGTTAGCACGCTAGCTCCATGAAAACTAGCTTCAGCTGGGAATTGCACTCTCTACCCTCCACTTATCAGGACCAAATAGTTGAAGTTGGGCACAATTCTTATTCTGGGGCTGTGCACAGGGAAACTGTGCTAGAACAGTAGAATGAAAAGGCATAACTTCCTACACATTTCAGCCCCAGAGCACACTATGGGATGCACTCCCAAACCCTTCTGCAAAGGGCATACACATATATGTTTGCTTAGTTACACACCACAGTCGGAGATCCACTTCTGCAGCCACTGTGCTATTGTTTTTGTTTGACATCTTTATTAATGACGTGGATGAGGGGATGGATTGCACCCTCAGCAAGTTCGCAGATGACACTAAGCTAGGGGGAAAGGTAGATACACCTGAAGGTAGGGATAGGGTCCAGAGTGACCTGGACAGATCAGAGGATTGGGCCAAAAGAAATCTGATGAGATTTAATAAGGACAAGTGCAGAGTGCTACACGTGGAAGAGAAGAATCCCAAGCACTGCTACAGGCTGGGGACCGACTGGCTAAGTAGCAGTTCTGCAGAAAAGGACCTGGGGATTACAGTGGATGAGAAGCTGGATATGAGTCAACAGTGTGCCCTTGTAGCCAAAAAGGCTAACAGCATATTGGGGTGCATTAATAGGAGCATTGCCCACAGATCTAGGGAAGTGATTATTACTCTTTATTTGGCACTGGAAAGGCCACATCTGGAGTATTGCATCTAATTCTGAGCACCCCATTATAGAAAGGATATGGACACATTGGAGATAGTTCAGCGAAAGGCAACAAAAATTATTAGGAGACTGGAGCACATGGCTTATGAGGAGAGGCTGAGAGATTTGGGCTTATTTAACCTACACAAGAGAAGAATGAGGGGAAATTTGATAGCAGCCTTCAACTACCTGAAGGTGAGTTCCAGAGAGGATGGAGAGAAGCTGTTCTCAGTGGTGACAGATGACAGAAAGAGGCACAATCCTCACAAGTTACAGTGGGGGAGGTCTAGGTTGGATATTAGGAAAAGTTACTTCACTATGAGGGTGATGAAGCACTGTAATGGGTTATCTAGGGAGGTGGTGGAATCTCAATCCCTAGAGGTTTTTAAGTCCTAGTTTCACAAAGCCCTGGCTGGGATGATTTTGTTGGGATTGGTCCTGCTTTTAGCAGGGGATTGGATCTGATGACCTCCTGAGGTCTCTTCCAACCCTATGCAGGCCCATGTACGGGGGGGTGCAAAGGGTGCAAACGCACCCCCCTATATCCCACCAAATAAGTGTGAGGGGACTCTGTTAAGAGGATGGGAGAGAGTTGTTGTGACGTAGTGTGGGTGCCTTGCTGGTTGCTATGCTGGGCAGTGGGTTGTCAGTGACCTCCACTGGCTGCTGTCTGCAGCACGGCCCAGCAGGGCAGGGGATGAGTCATTATGCAAGGGGGCTTCGAAACTCAAAACTCGTCAGACAGGTATCTCCCATGGAGCGGAACAATGGAAAGGAAGGGGGCAAGGCCAGCCCTGGCTGGGGGCAGGGCTGGAAGGGAGAGTTTCTGTCTGGGATCATGAGGAGACAGCCTAGGGCCCAGAGGGGCTAGAATTTAGGGGCCCAGCATCCCCCATCTCAAGGGGGGCTGAGGCATCCTAGGCCCGGTTCCTGTAACCAGATGACATCTGTGCTGTGCTGTATCCTGGAGAAGCAATAAACTCCCTCTATTCTACTGGCTGGTGGAGTCTGTCCGTGCCATTACGGGGGTGCAGGAGTCGGGGGACCCCGACGCGCCGCCACAGTTGTGTTGTGGGAGGGAAGGCCGGTGGGGCTGGTGGCAGCGCAGCAGGGTCAGGGGAACAGAACCCCCTAACTGCCAGGAGTGGCCAGGGCCTGGCCCTGCTGGCCAAGAAAGTGGGGAGCCATTGCTGCCGCACTGCCCATCATGATCCCAGAAGGTATTCATTACTGTTTACATTTTTAGTATGTTATAACAAAATCATTTTGCCACGCACTTTTTTCCTCCCACTAACCTCTTATGCACACTCATTGTATGACTATTTTGAACTCCTTTATATTTAAAAAAACCTGAGGTCCACATTTACAAAAATAGCACCTCCCCACTGAAATTCCTGTATTCGGGCCTGATAAATGTGACTTATGCATGCATTTGATTCACATACTATCATCTCTGTGAAACAGCTCCAATTAGCTAATTCTGTGGCTAACATCCCATTAAAAAGCTCTAATCCTTTTAAATGCGTAGACAATTCTGATCTGCCGAATCATTTAAAATTTCAATTTAATTCTTATTTGGCACTAGGGTACTTTCATTTGAAGAAAGAATTTAAGTGTTATTTGGATTACCTACGAATTTTTTCCTTAAAGGCCACAATGCTTGCTTCATTGTGGGGAGTTCTCCAAACATTAATAAAACAGCCAAATGTAGTGAAGAGGATCCGTCCCCACTGAAAGTCTCCTTTGTACAAAATGAGCGCTCCCTCATATTCAGCAATTCAACATTCATGGAACTGAGGCTGACTCCGCCTTTTTTCTCAGCTCTGTACTTCAGAAATTCAACTTTCACCCATACAAAAGCTTTTCTGGATACAGGGACTTATATGTAAACATAGCATGAGCAATGCAGTGCTATTTGCAGAAAGACTGAAACTGCAAATTTCAACACCCCCATTACTGTTGTTCATTATTGCTCATGTTAGCATCCAGTAAGGTGCATTATATCCTGCTATCTCTACAGGCCTCTCACATCTCCACAGATGTGAAGAAAGTCCCAAGTCCCCCTTTCTCACCCCTCTTTAAAAGCTTCTATCTTCCTCCAATAGCTTCCACCAAAATGTGCGTTTTTGTTGCGAAGTTCTGTACTAACAGAAAATTATAAAGAGACTGTAAGAAATAGAATTTAATATCACATTGAATACCAGCAGAGATCCAAGGACTAGTATTCATACCTATATTTAATTAATTAAAACCTCATATTTCTAGTTTAACCAAAGATGTCACAGACTCTCCAGCTATCAGAATACTGCTCAAAACAGAAGTCACAGTCAATGGTCCCTCTAATTTTTTCCCATCCATGTGCAGAATAAATTTTGTTATGGGCATTAAGGCACATGAACCACCAGTAGAAAAACATACTGCCATTTATGGGCTCTCTGCTAATCAGCTGGGCACTATATGGGCTCTGCTAATCTCCTGAGTGGCTGCCCAAGTGCACAGCTTACAGGGAACACTGGTCATGGTATAAAGTTTACCTCCAGCTTGCTATGGAACACACAGAGCTCAGTGGGATGGGTGGAAAGCCTCCTTTTGTTTTTCCCTGAAAATCAAATTGAATATAAAAAAGGCTGGAAGGAAACTCTTTCAATGCTTCCTCTGTGTGTCCTAAACATATGGGATCTTCATCAGTGTTGAGCACCCACAACCTGGACCAGACTTTTACTAAAATGTCCAAAACACTTAGCTCCCATTAAGGCACCAAATAAAGTTGGCAGATTTTCATGAGCGCTCACAACTTAGAAGCTCACACTGAATACAACAGGTGCCAGTGGATGCTGAGGTTTTGAAAATCTGGTTGCTTCTTTTGGTGCTGAGTTCTTCTGAAAAACAAAAAATCAACCCCACAAAGTCTCAACTACTCAAATTTATACCCTAGCTGAGACCTGTGTCCCTTCCTCGTTTGCCCAATAGATGGGAAGTTTTATGAGCTTCTTGTCTAGTATCAATTCATAGAATCACAGAACACTAGAACTGGAAGGGACCTCAAGAAGTCATCGAGTCCAGAGCCCTGCCCTCGTGGCAGGACCAAGCACCATCTCGATCAGGGGTGGGCAATAATTTTTAAAAGGGGGCCACTTCGGAAATTTCTGAAATGGTCCTGGGCCACCCCGGAGGGGGCAAGCCTCGGGCAGAAGGAGTAGGGCCAGGAGACTTCTTGTGCTTCCCCACCCCCATCCTGATTGGCCTGGGATGGAAGAGGATAAGAAATCTTCCCCATTCCTCCTCTCCCCCTTCAGAGAAACACCAGCTATTTTAAAACAGGTGGTAGTTCCCTCTAGACGCCTAGTGGAAGGAAACCTCACGCGCTCTCACTGCCCCCAGACTGATCAAGGCCTGGGGGGCTGGGGACTGCGCAAAGTCTCCTCACCCCCACAAGAGCGTGTGGCAGCTAGAGAGACACGCCAGCTGTTTTAAAATTGCCAGCATCTCTCTCCAGCTGCCACATGCTCTTGCAGGGGTGAGGAGACTTGATGCGCTCCCCAGGCCTTGATTGCCCTGGGGGTGGGGAAGTGGCAGGGAGGCCATGGGCCAGATCCACTGGCTTGGCAGGCCGCATCTGGCCCACAGAAGGCCCTTTGCCCACCCCTTATCTAGACCATCCCTGATAGATGTCTATCCAAACTGCTCTTAAATATCTCCAGTGATGGAGATTCCACAACCTCCCTAGGTAGTTTATTCCAGTGATTAAACACCCTGAGAGTTAGGAAGCTTTTCCTAATGTCCAACCTAAACCTCCCTTGCTGCAATTTAAGGCCATTGCTTCTTGTCCTATCCTCAGAGGTCAAGAAGAACAATTTTTCTCCCTCTTCCTTGTAAAGACCCTTTTAGATACTTGAAAACTGCTATCATGTCCCCTCTCAATCATCTCTTTTCCAAACTAAACAAGCCCAATTCTTTCAGCTCTCATTTTCTAGACCTTTAATCATTTTTGTTGCTCTTCTCTGGACCATCTCCAGTTTTTCTTGAAACATAGTGCCCAGAACTGGACACAATACTCCAGCTGAGTATCTGTATCCTTGCTCATTAGACAACGAGAGAGGCTAAATGTGCAGAAGTTAGCTGATGATCTGTGTTTTCAGCTAAGCTCAAACAGTTATGGTCAGTCAGCTCACTGAAGTACGGTTATACCGAGGGTTAACTCCATGGAGCCCCATAGCTTATTTGTACGTTTGATGTCAGTCTTTCCAAATCCTCAGTGTCTTTCAGAAACCAAGAAACAACAGCTTATGGTAGTGTTTGGTCCAATGAAAGTCAAATACTCAGTGTGTGAAATGAAATGAAATATATACATGAAATTCACAAAACTCACTTTATACTTATCTAAATAGCATACAATTTAGGATGATTCTTCCGAAGCAAGAATTGCTGCTCCTGTACTTTGGCCACTAGCAGTTTAAATGCTAACTGCCAGAGTCATTTGCTGGGTTTGTTGACACAGCAAACTCTATCCAAATCTCATGTACAAACACAGTTCAGCGACTTGTGTGATAAAACCATTAGTAATTACACAAATAACTCAGCAATCTGCATGGACAACTTCATCTTACAGTCAACGAATAACAGATAAGCAAAGGATTTATTTTCAGCAATACAGCTCCAAAGGCTACTTGCTGACTGCTGTTCAGTTGTTCACGGTGGCAAGCAAAAAAAAAAAAAGTACCTGTCATTAACAATATAATAAAATAAGGAATTTATAAGTCATATCTGTATTTTTGGGGCAACTTCTAGTCATTTGTGTTGACTGAGGCTATGGTTACACTACAGGTTAGAATGCAAATGGGTAACTGGTACTTGGAAGCACTTTCCTTGTGCACGGAGGCAAGGAGCAGAAGCTGCCCCTTCCTGCACTTGGGGCTGCTGGTAGCAGCAGCTGGCAGCACTAAGCATGGGGGAGGGGCTGGCTGGCTGAGCCCCAGGTGTGAGGGGCTCAGGAGCATAAAATGAACCCCTTGCACTTGGGTTTGGGGTGCTGGCAGCAGCAGCCTGCAGCCCCAAACAAGGGGGTGCTGGGAGCAGAAGCTGGCCCCCCCCATGCTTTGGGCTGCCAGCTCCTGCTGCCACCCCACCACCCACACGGGATCCTGTTTAATCGGTTAACTGATGTACTGGCATTGACATCCCCACTACAGATTTAATCAACATAAATATGTAACTCAGAAGTGTGAATTAGCCATTTCCCCACCTCGCCCAAGCAACATAACTTCTGCTGAGTTAAGCACCAGATTGGCAGTGTTATGTCAGTAGGAAACACAGCAGCCACCTTTGGCAGGAGCTGGAGTAATTAAGCTGACAGGAGACCTCTCTCCCATCAACTTAAAGCAGCTACATTGGAGAGCGTACAATGGAGCAGTAGCATCAGTGCAACTATGCTGTTGTAAGCTCTACATCAGGGGTGGGCAATAATTTTTGGCCGGGGGCCACTTCAAAAATTTTTCAAGTGGCCCCGGCCTGGCCTGGCCCAGAAAGGGCAGGGCCTAATCCAAAAGGGGTGGGGCCAGAATGCTTCTGGGCTTCCCCACCCCCAGATCATAATTGGTCTGGTGGTGGAGCCTCTTTAGGCACTCATGCCCCTGGCAAGGTGGGAAGAGGCTTCACACACTCCACCACCCCCAGGCCAATAAGGGCCAATCGTGGGACGCCTCCTCCCACCCTGATTGGCCTGGGTGCGGGGAGAGTGTGTGAAGCCTCCTCCCGCCCTACCCGGCCCTGGGAGGAGCGCACGGCACTTCAAAGTGCCATGCACTGCTTGCGCGGCTGGCGGAGACATCACGCGCTCCCCTGCCCCCAAGTCCTGATTGGCCTGGGGGCAGGGGAGCTGTGCGAAGCTTCCCTCGCCCTGCTCCTGCCCTGCGCTCCTCACAGGGCGGGGCGGAGGGCGGAGGAAACTTTGCACACTTCTCCTGCCCCCAGTCCAATCAGGGCTGAGGGGCGGGGGAGCGTGTGACGTTTCCTCCCGCCCTGCGAGCAGTGCATGGCGCTTCAAAGCGCTGCGTGTTGCTCACAGGATGGGAGGAAGCTTCATGTGCTCCCCCACCCCCAGGCCCTAATTGGTCTGGGAATGGGGGAGCGGTAGGGCCTCCGTGGGCCGGATCAACTCGCTTAGTGGGCTGGATCCAGCCCACAGAGGCCCTTTTGCCCACCCCTGCTCTATAGTCTAGATCTATGAATAGCAACACTGGGTAATAAGACAAGTAGTTTTAATAGTGTTAATAATCTTTAAATGCTAAAAAGGCTGCCAAAGTATGTCCCACAGCAACAGCCCTGGTCAATATAAGTTTCTGCTATCAGATTTATAAAAGCAATTATACTAATCTTACCAATTTTCAAATTTCCTCATGATTAATACAATTTCAGCCCATGCTGGGGCCAATCTTGCAACAAGGCAATCCTTTTGCAAATAACAACCCTAATTAGTGAAATATATAATTAGAGGATTTGGGGGGTGAGCAGATGGAGTGGTACAAGTAATCTGTTAGAATCTGGGGCTTGGGAGAAGCTAGAAGCTTTGCCCATCAGGCAAATGCAGTGAGATCTCCTGAAGCAACGGGTCCACCAAATTCAGTAAATTTGTCAAAACTGGCAATGCTAGTTATCTATCACGTGCTGAAGATAAGTAACAGAAAGCCAAAAATCAAAAGACCAAGTCACAAATACAATATACATATTCATTATTATTTTTGAGTAAATCTAATGTTTTTCAGAGATTTGATTAACGCTTTTTAAAACCCTGGGATCTGGAATATTGATACTACCAAATTTGTCTTGGTTAGAACTGGGCAATTCATTTGTACTTTTTTTTTACAAAGGTCATCTTCTCTGTCCCTGAAGAGATTGCCAAATTCTTTACATTAATTCAGCATTCACAACTGCATGGATTTCAAATCAGGGAATAATTCTTGATCTATAGATTGTTCATGCAAATATTTGAAACCAGACTCAGTTAAGGACCAGTACTGCAAAGTGGCATGCCTGCATGGAGTCTCATTGAAGTCAATGCTTAACGCAGATTTTATCAGTCATATGGCGTTGTTTCTAACACTTCAACTGAATAACATAATTAACACCACAGCAGTTCTACAGAATGCAAAATTCACACCTTTTTATTTAGTCCTGCAATCTGAAGTTATCTGTGGATGAGTATTTGACCTCAAAGTTCACTGTTTGTGACTGTAGGTTGAACCTCTGTAATCCAGAACTCCCTGGTCCAGCAACATCCATCGTCCAGCAGGACCACAGATGTTCCAGGACCAGAAAGTACAAATGGGAGAGGGAGGCCTGGCAGTTAGGCTCCCCGCTACTGGGCTGTGTGGTGCACCACAACTAGGCATCCAGGTACAACCCAGTGCGGCTGCCCGGCAGGGTCAGGAGCTCAGTGCTCCGCAGCGAGGCTGCTCCGTGGGGCCAGGAGCTCAGCATGCCACAGCAGGGCCACCCTGTGGAGCCAGGAACTCAGCACTCCACAGTGTGGCTGCCCGTGGGACCAGGAGCTCAGCACTCCACAGTAGAGAGCCTGGTGCACAGGGAGCTGGGCTGCCTGGCCTAGAAGGGAAGGAGGTGGGGGGACCAGCAGGGCAGTGGGGGGACCAGCAGGGCAGTGAGGCTGGCAGCAAGGGGGAGCCCACCAGGAGACTAATAGCTGGTCCAGTGCTGTGGGGAGCTGGTAGCCGGGGAGCCAGATATTACCTCCCCCAGTCCAGCAAAATCTTTCATCTGCGATCAGTCTGGTCCCAAAGGTGACGGACCAGAGAGGCACAACCTGTATTTGCCCTATTGAAACTACTTCCAAGGAAATAAAGGCAGAGCAAGTTATTTTAAAAATTCTGAAATCTGTGGTTTTAAGAAATATCTCTCTGGTTTAGTCCTTTCATCGCAGCAATGAGTTTTAATAGGCCACAGTAACTAAAAAAAACCCAAAATCTTTGCTGTTATAAAGTATATTTAATATAACACAACTGGCCACACAGTATATATATAATTGATCCTTCCATTATTATGTGCATCTTCTGACTCAATGCATTAGTGAATACAGTAAAGTGTTGGTTAAATATCAGCAATCGAACTACCACTTTGCAATGTGTCCAGAACTCTAGTTTTGCTTAGTTAGGCTGAAAAGTCCATAACCTTATTAGCCTGATTTACAGAAAGTATTGCCTACCTCCCAAGAATAAAAAGACAAGACCAATGTCACTCACAGCAAGAAGAGTAAGTATGAGGCATGTCTGACCTTCATTTCTTCTAGAAAGTTCAGTGGAGTATTTTAAAGAAACCATTTTTCTAGTAAATATAATTCCATACCTACCTATTTAGCTTCCTCTCTGAATGTCCAAGGCAGAAGACTATGCTTATTACTGGCATAAAGGAAGGAGACCACTCAGCAAAAATACAAAATAACATGAATGGGGGGGAAGGAGGGAAAAAGCAATGATTTGAATGCCCATGAGCAGGGGAGCCAAAAGTTTCTGTGGCCCCCTAGGGAAAATGGGGGGGGACGACAGGTTCTGTGCCCCAGAAGGGGCGGGTCCTTGGGCAGAAGGGGTGGAGCCAGGCAGCCAGCCCTCCGTACCGCCCAGAGCACGGCACCAGGCTTCCCCAGCCCTCAAAGCCACATGGAATGCTGAAGGGTCAAGGGACATTGTCCCATTTGCTCCCCCTGTTGGTGAGAATAAATATAGGGCCAAATTTTCAGCGAAGCTTCCTCTGCCTTCAAGATCTGTGCTTGCACCAGGTTGTTTCTTATATACCCATTCTTATTCAAATATGAAATTTCTGTAGAAGTCTATTTAATGGTAATAAAATTTCCTTTTCTCCATCCTTTGTCTTGGCTGTAAGCTTTTTGGGACACAGATAGGCTTTTGTTACTATATCTAACACAGCTCCCATGCCAGCTGCAATCTCTAGAACTTACTATAGTAACCAAAATATAATAGTTATGGACGCAGTGAACAGAACTCACATTTAGGATCTACTTCTACTCTAAGAGCCAGACATGTTTAACTAAGAAAAATCAGTAGAAACCAGCAGCACAAGGTAAACGTTAGCTCTCAGAGTTCTGCCATCTTCAAAATGTACTGTTCATCAGGCCTACACTACCTTTGGGTCCTCTACATGAACCTTGGGTCTTAAAAATGAGCCAAGTGCTGGAACATAATGGTGAACACTGAAAGTCTTCATGTACTACCACTGGACAATTCTGCTATAATTCTCTGATATGGAATAACTGCTGCTTTGTGAGCAAGTCAAAAGGAATCTTTCCTGCCTCTCTTCCTCCAGCCCCACAATAAAGATCTGTTATCTACAGCACATACACCAAATCTAGTAATGTAGTCTGGGACATTCAATGTAATTGTCCACGCTGCCTAGGTTGCTTTGGATCCATAAACTGAACTCATTCATACTAAGGAGTTAATCCTCTTCTCTAAGACTAATATTAGCAGTTATATCAATCTCAATGTTTAATCACAGGCTCATTTAATAAAAATACTGTTCCTTTTACTTTGCATGTGTGTGCATGTGTGTTCAAAAGTAGTGGAGTTTTATGAGAGTAGACAGAACACCCTGCCTTATTAATAAATAATAATGAATACATGGCACTTGGATCAGATACAAATGATCTTTAACTGTTATTATAAAGTGGCACTGAGTGAACCATATGTCAGTTTTGCCTGCTTACTTTCTAATGTCATTGGCTCTCCTGAATAGAGTGGAAATTGCTTATGGAAAGGAAAGTTGACATACTTCATAACATGTTGCCTTGACCAGGAGAGCTGACAAACTCACCAGGCCCTTGGGCAAGGTAGGAAGAGGGCGCGGCTCCACACTCCTGGAAGTGAGAGGACAGAGGGACAGTAAACTTTCAGCACTGCCCAGACTGCACCATGTGGTTAACTAGCAGCATTTTAAAGGATTGGGAGCTCCAACAGCAAGCAGCCAGGAGCCCCAGGCTCTTTTGAATCACCAGGCCCATAGCAACTCTAAACTTGGAGCAAAATACTCAAAAGTGACTAAAGATTGTGGGTGTCCCATTGTGAGATACCTTAAAATGTTCCCTAACAGATTTCTGTGTGTTACCTTTTTGACTATCTGATTTGTGTCGATTAATCCTTTCTTGTAGTGACTGTCCAGTTTGGCCAATATACATGCCCAGGTACTCATTAATGGATCTCAAAGTTACCATATTTTTGCAAGCCAATTTCAAAAACCAGCTTGAAAGGGAGGCTTAATTTCATTTACAAGTTTGATACCTGCAACAGAGGTCTAAACCTTGCATGGATGCCCCGCGACATTCCACATCCAAATAACGTAAAAAAACAAGCACAGGGTATTTAAGAGCACCTAGTTTCCACTCTCTCAGCTTCATGTAGCATGGACACACTAACAATTTTCCCCCCCTTTTCTCCCTTCTTTTTCCTTCTACACCCTCTCCTCTTCCCCCAATCCCTTGTCTTTCCCTGCTATTTATTTGTAAACTAGACTACTTGGTTAACTCCATTCATCTGAAGAAGTGGCTTGTGCCCATGAAAGCTCATGATGCCATCTACATGTTTTGTTAGTCTCTAAGGTACTGCAAGACTATTCATTATTTAAGTTTTTTTCAGTTACAGACTAGGGATGTAAGCGACTAGTCAGCTAGCTGATTATCCAATAAGCAGAAGCTTATCGGATAGTCGACTAGTGATGCGACTGGTCGCTTCCCTGACCCCCTTGCTGCCTCTATCAGAATGAGAGGCATCGGGGGTGGGGGCGGAGAACCAGTTCCCCCCAGCACCATCTTCGTGGGGGGCAGAGGAGTCAGAGGCACAGTAGGAAATGGTGCAAGCAGGGACTGAAGCAGTATCTGCTCACACCGCTTCTGCTGCAATGCTGCTTTTGAAATGTACAAGAGCCCCAGTGGACTCCCTTGCTGGCCCCATGTTTACTGCGGGGCTTCCGCTTTTGAACTGTAGTGAGAGCCCAGCAGGGCTCTTGCTACAGTTCAAAGGCAGAAGTGCCCTTGTAGACTAATCGAATAGTCAATGGAAATCCCATCTACTACTCGATTAGTTAATTAATCTAAATTTAACATCCCTATTACAGACTAATATGGCTACCCCTCTGAAACTCCTACAAATGGGCAGAATTTAGCCCATAGTAACTATTCTTGTATTTTAAAAACCTCTCTTTCTAAAACTACATATTTTCTCTAAATTCCTAACACACTACCTTTCTCTTCCCCCATTTCCAGTTGTCTCCCCTCCACTTTGGAAGCCGCAGAACAGTTTGCTATTTGTTTCTGGGAAAAGAACCCGTTTTTAAGTTAAAAAGAAGAACTTCAGAGCTAAAGTGTCCTAGGTTAAATTTAAGTGTTTCCAGGGGAATTCTGTGTAAGCGATAGGTTGCCTGTTAATAAATTGGTGCTTTAGGGAAGAAAATATCAATTAAGTTTCATAGCATGCACCCAGAAATTGACCTTGAAAGCTATTTGTAACTTACACAATTTAAACTTGAAAATTCAGAGTCTATTGAAGTCAAATCTTCTGCTTTAATTGGTTTTCACTTTGCTGAAGAATGGCACAATTCTGCAAATACCTAAGTAAAATGAAGAGAATCAATCTGAAAAAGAAATCCCTCTGAATCTTATTAAGAGTTTAGCTATGACATCTGTGTGTGGATCTGTGGTTGCCTGCCCTTCCTTTGCTTGTGGCCATCACCTCTGAAGACATTAGTGGCTCTTTTCTCTTTCTGATTTTTAATAAATCTGAAAATGTCAACAATCATGATAGACTTGCACACTAATGTCCATAAACATGCATTAGATTATTGTATATATAGTAGGGATTATGTTTTCCAATGTGCATTATTTTACATTTATCAACATTAAATTTCATTTCCCATTTTGTTGTCCAATCACTTAGTTTGGTGAGATCTTTCTGAAGCTCTTCACAGTCTTATCCATCTTGAGCAGTTTGGGGGCACTTTCCCTCTTCAGTGTGGCTTTTTCCATCATCTGCAAATTTTGCCACCTCACTGTTTATCCCTTTCTCTAGATCATTTATAAATAAGTTGAAAAGGATGGGTCCCAGGACAGACCCTTGGGGGACCCCACTCGGAAAACTTACTTATTCCTACCCTTTGTTTCCTGTCTTTTAACCAGTTACCAATCCACGAAAGTACCTTCCCTCTTATCCCATGACAACTTACTTTACTTAAGAGCCTTTGGTGAGGGACCTTGTCAAAGGCTTTCTGGAAATACCACTCTGATGATAGTAAGGGCTGGCCGGACGGGGAGTGGAAAGAGAGGGAGGGACGCAGTGAGGTTGGGGTGGTGCTGAGAGCTGGTGACCACCAGACCCAGCCCTTCTCCCTGAGGCCCCACCTCTTCTGCCTCCCCACTTGGTCCGAGGGCCTGGCAATTCTATCAGCCCCCTTGTGATTGGTACTACTTCCCTGTCTCTCAAGGTACACTGGCCTGCATTTTCAGAAGAGCTCAGTGACTATAGCTCCTAATCTGACACACCTCCTGATTTTCAGCAAGCGCTGAATACTTCCTCTCTGAAAATCAGGGTCTTTCAAGCAGTTATGAGTTGAATCTTCAACAACTGAGGCACCCCAAAATCATTAGTCTCTCGTGAAAATGTTAGGCCATTATCTACACCATTTCAATATCAAAGAAAATGTAACAATTACAGAACATAATACACTTGAACACAAACTGGCAAGACAAGATGGGTGGAGGAGTAGCATCCATCATAAATTTGTTGTGTAGAAGAACAGAATGAGGAAAATTATAAAGTACTTCACACCTGGAATTTGTATTGCTCTTTAATTTAATGCATCTCCCATTGCAGTAGCAATTACAAATGCTGCTGTAATTTCTTTTAAATATCAGGTTTTGTCAGAAACAGTTCTGCTGAAATGATAAGGGTGATTTCTTATCTGTTGTAGTGCAGTTTATCAAAGGCCTCATAAACCACTTCAGATTAGTGAGTTAACTTCTCCCCAATCAATGTGAGACCAGAATACAAATATTTAATGGCACCTCCTTTATCCAGGAAAATTAATAGTTTACAAATCACTCAAAAAATAATGCTCCAAATTTTGGGGGGTTCATGGGAAGTTTGCCTGAATAAGGGCTGTACATGCCCTTGGTAAACACCTGAAGCAATGATGAAAACAATACTATCTCCCCACCACAATAGCCTGGATTGATTGTCCAAACCACCAGATCAAAAAGGAGGCAGGAGGAAAATGTGCAAATTTCCTGAAGGTAGCTAGAAGAATCCAGCTTCTACGGATACTTTGCTAAAGCTTAGCTTGTGTTCCCTTAACAATTCAGGGAATATGAATAATCACAGCAAGAATTAATGCCTATCTGCTGAAAAAAACTTAAAACAACAACAAATAGTCCCACACCACCTTTAGAGACTAACAAAAATGTAGATGGTGTCATGAGCTTTCGTGGGCACAAGCCACTTCTCCAGATGAACCCACAAAAGTTCATGATACTATCTACATGTTTTGTTAATCTTTAAGGTGCTGCAGGACTATTTGTTGTTTTTAAAGTTTTTTCTGTTATAGTCTAATATGGCTACTCCTCTGAAACTTTTGTATCTGCTGAAAGGTAGCTAAGCATGTTTTCCTACAGAAATTTTTTTTGGGCTGTTAAATCAATATCACAGGTTTGAAATCCTATCCTCCCACCTCTTGGTTTTCTATGGCAGCTGAATTCAAACCTTTCTAAGTTGGTTTAGTGGATGTAGGGGAAGCAGCAATATTAGTTTGATACTGGCTAATACCGCAGATTCAAGGTGGAGAGGGTAGAAGAATCTTTAAACATCAGTTTTTTTCCTCATTGGGTCAGTTAGTCCTTCTGTCAGTAACCAAGATGTGAGGAATCACGCATCAGAGGCCAGGCATCAGAGCCAGTGGTCAAAGCCGAAAGAAAGGAATCAGGGCAGAGGATCAGTACTGGGTTACTTCGCATAAGTTAAGGTTTCTGGGTTAACTGGATCCATGGCAGAGGCAGGAGCTACAAAAGCCATAGATGAATGCTCAGATTCCTTTTACCAGAGTGACTGGAAGCAGCCAGAGTACCCAAACAAGTGGGATGACAGCCATAGCTATTAAGCAATGAACCTTTATACACTGAGTAATAATTTCCCTCCCCCTGCAGGCAAAAACCAAAAAGCTTATCAAATTTCAAAGTTAATCTCAGAAATCTTTTTTAAAAGAGATTTTCCCCACATTTCTATGCCAGGTCCAATATATACAGGAAGATTCTATAGGGAAAGTGAGATCTCCACACACTAATGCTCAGAGAAAAAAATAATAGGACTGCTAAAGTTTCTCTCACTTGATATTGCCTACAGACCCCACTTGTGAACATACAGATGTTGACTTAGGTATCAGCTTTACAAACTCCTTCTTTGGAGCCCATGCTCTTCCAATCCTGTGACACTGTTTGGGATAAGTCTTTCTTAAAAGCCCGCAGATGTGTAGAAAAAGTTCAAATATTTGGTTCCTTTTATCACCTTTAGAATACCATATTTATGTACTCTCTTTTCTCTGCATTGTGAAAGGTGATGAAAGGAAGGGTGAATAATTCCTGCAGGCTGTTTAAGAATTTGTGAGGTCCTTTTGTCCCCAAATTTGGACTACGATTCCTCTCTCTATCATTCCTGGCTGAGGATATAAGGCGAGGAGGCTGTTTGCCTTATGGTATAGATCCTATTGGTACCTTTTTATTTCCCCCAGTAGTAATTTCACTGCACTATTAATAGCTACTATGGAATCTATTTGAATTGTTAGATCACACTGATGTACTGTCTGCACTTAAAATGCCATAGCAGCACGTCCCAGAATGACAACAGCTGGGTTGACTTAATGTTTTAGCATAAACCAGGCCACACAGGCAGATTTTTGTGAAGCACCAAATTGTTCTGATTCAGGCACCCATTGCAATCTGATGGCCTCAGGGTGGCATATTTTACTTAAGGTTCCATATTAAAGGTTGAGATGGGCTCCTGTGGTCCAATAATACTAACAGACTGGAATTAAGGGCCGATATCTGCTGGTTTACCAAGCCTGCAGAGGTGCTCCCAGCAGCAATTACAATATGTAAAAGCCTGATCTACACACAGTTTTTGTTGTTGTTTTAAATATATTAGTTTAGAAATGGAGATAATTAAAGTGGTGCAACCCCTTGACACCCAAACAAGCCTGATGGACTCTCCAGTCTTCGTATTTGATTTGCCCTCAGGGAAGATATGCATCTTTTTACATCCCCTAGCACAGGCTGATGCCCTCGTAGTGGGGTGATTTTCCTTTTGGGCTTCCTTGCCTGTGCAAGAGCAACCATGGAGAGAGATGCGGTCCCATTCAGCTGATTCACTTTGACAGTCAGATCAAGTGGCTTCCATCATCTCTAATCAAGGAATTTAAAAGCTGAAAGGTATTGCCGGACTCTAGCAGCGGCAAACAATTTTCCTGCAGGGAAAACATTCAGAACTACCAAGATTAAGCTGGGGTTTGTGTCTGTTGTTGTAACTTAGCAATAAAATGAATATCCTTTGAAGGTGGAAGTTTGGATACATGCTAATGTACACCATGTGATCTGCCTTTGAGCAGTGGGAACAGCAGCACTTAACAAGGTATTATATCATGCTGAGGACATCTATTTTGATCAGAAGGTATAATTCACCACCTCGGATTAGAGTCACAGGCATATTTCCACCACCCACAGCTCCAGGAAAGTGATGCTGTTTTTCCTTCATTTCCTAGATGACAGACCCTGAACAGAGTTCATTCTCCAAGGGCACTTCTCTCCCTCTCTGAGGTATTAGGGGACAACTGCTAAGTGTTGGCCATGTCTACTGTGTGTTTGTAAAGCACCCAGCACAGGGGTGGGCAATAATTTTTGATGGGGGGGCCACTCCCAAGATTTTAGAAAGTCGTCAAGGGCCACACTCTTCCATATTAATGGAGGAGATGTGAAATCTGGGATGGAGGTTGGGTGCAGAAGGGAGCTTGGGGTAAGGGACTGGGGTGCACGAAGGAGACTGGAGTCTGGGACGGAGTTAGAGTGAAGGAGGCAATTGTGACCCAGGGCATGGGACTGGAGTGCAGGGGTTTGGGATTTGACCTAGGGGAGGAGGGAATTGTGATTTGAGGCAGGAGACTGGGGTGCCAGATCTGGGAGGAGGTTGGAGTGTAAGAGACGGACAGACGGTTTGGGAATTTTGAGTGTGAGGGGCAGAGAGTTGGGGCAGGAAAGGGATGGGGTGCCAAAAGCAGGCTGTGGCCAAGAGACTTACCTCCCAGCTGCCAAACTAGCCTGCCTACGTGCAGAGCTTAAAATGTTTCCCAGCCAGCCTGCCTGCCTGGCCATGTGCTTCACTGAATTACTGAGCAGAGGAGACGGAAGGTGGTTCTTCTTGCCTGCCTGCTATTCCAACGAGCAGCTCCCATTGGCCAGTGGGATTGTGCTGGGGGCGGGCCAGCTCCTGAAACTTCTCCCCTCCCCATCAGTTTTAAAACAGAAACAGACCCCGGGGGGCCACATTTCTGCATGGCGCGCAGGGCTGCGGGTCAAGCAGGGAAACCTTCCATGGGCTCTCCACTGCCTCCATGGCCTGGATTCGGCCTGCAGGCTGTATTTTGCCCAGGCCTGACCTAGCCCAATGGGTTCTTGGGCCATGATTGACATTCCCAGGCACTGCCTACCACAAAAGAAACAACATTCCCAGAGTGATGCATTGTCAAGGCGTCAGGGCTTTAAGATTTTTAGTTTGTTTTTTTTAAAACAAAGCAGTTTATAACTATTTTGATATAGGGAAACTATCTTTTAACTATACTATGATCCTTTTTAATCTCCACTTTCTGCCTCACTAAAATCTCTCATTGGTTTTGCATATGGTTATATTGTAAGAAGCTGTCTACTAAATTCTTCTTGTAGTGTGGGAAGTATGGCACTAGTGCTGTCTGGATGTGGGTGAAGGCCAGTACCTTAACTTTTATCCACATTTCGTCATTGTTTCTTTGTATATATTTCGTATGAATGTGGACCTGGAGAAAAAGTTTATTAGCTTACTGGAAATTACTTGGGTTTTTTTTATTATTCCACAACTAGAATAACATCTTCTTCTCAACACTGCTACACAGATGTAGTAGAAACATTTTCAAGTAGTTAATTGGAGTTAGTAATTTAGCTTTTGCTTAGCACACTTTTCCACTAGAAACATGTCCAACTTGCTGGAAAACATGCTACACAATAACAGGGTGGTAATACTGCAGAGGTAACAGAAACAAAGAGATAAGGTTTCCAGAATTAAAAGAAGATTCCCCCACCTTCTTTTCCCACATGGGCAATATTTAATCTCATTTATGTACTGGTGTAAATCCACTGAACGACTCCAGATTTACACTGGTGTTTAAATCTGACACCACCATTTGACTCTATGTTTCTGTCCAGCACAGTATCTGTAATGGAATCAGAAGATGAAACTTAAGTGACCAAAAGTGAACAGCCTCTGGAGAGAAAGAAGGTGTGCTCCAGAAAGGCAAGCATTATAAATCACTGCTAGCCATAATCTTACATTCAAATGCATGTCTGAACAGAGATTAGATTAAGCATGCTACTAAATGTGGAGATAGAAACCTGCAGTACTTCCACCTTCAGTGTAATCCCACATTTTTGCTGAATTACGATAGTCTCTCATTTAGCAAAACTGAGTTTTACTAGTAATGATGAGGGTGGTGGGATTAGCTTTAATTTTGCTTTAGAATCAAACTTGATTGGGAGACACAAAAGATACAGAAATTTTGCGTATTGTCCAATGCTGGGGTAGCTAGAGCAGTGTTTCTCAACCTTATTTTATAAAGTACCCCTTTAAAAAAAATTATAAGTACCCACAGTACCTACAGTTTTCAGACACACAAATTTTTTTTTCTACCATGGCAACACATTTGTTTAAACAACTTAATTGTAGCCGGGTGGGTGATGACATTTTTGGATGTAAAAAGTACAAAAATAATAAAGCGCTGTAAAACTTAAAACAAAAATTCAGTTTTCTCCAAATTTCAGTTGTGTTGACGTTCCCCCAGATACTACTCTCGAGTATCCCTAAGGGTACTCATACCACTGGGCCAAAGCACTGAAGAGATGCTCTCTCATGACTCTTTTCCTTTCCTCAGGATTATTTTGCAGCTCAAGCAATAAGGCAGCAAAACAATTTCCTGACAAACTAGGAAATGAGCTTTGGAGTGAATTCAGGAACTATAGAAAACACTAGAGAAAGATTTAATTGCATGTGCTTGGAACTCATTGACCTTGCAGTCAAGTAAGAATGCCATTTCCCAACGCATCAAATCTACATATTAAAGTGCAAAGGGAGTAACTCTTGCTAAAAAAAAAAAAAAGTTATATTTAAATATTTTTTATCTCAGATAAATGTATTATGTAAAAATAAGAAGAGCCATTTACATCCTAATCACCAGATATGTACCCAATTCTCAGCAATCACTGGTGAGAGTTTTCAGTGAGGAACTGTTTAGTGTTAAAATGTGCTTCAGTAAATATGTAACCACTTAAAAATGTGTTACACACAGGGGAGGCAGGCAGCTCCCCAGGCAGCTCTTTAGGAGCCGGTGAACACGGGGAGCCAACTTTTAAGCATGCTCATTGGTTAACCATGTACATCGTTACACCTTCACATCCCTACTCTGCACAGAGCAACAGGGCCTTAATTTCAACAGGGGCCTAGAGTGTTACTGTAATGTAAATAATAATTAGACAGACTTCTCTACTTTAAGGTAATCAAAACCCTTTGTTCTTTGTGCACATGCAATATCATGCATGTAGAGATAGTAGTTGCTTTCTTTTTCACCCATCAACTCAGTTACAAACTCAACCAGACAAGTTCTTCCATTTTTAATGTACCTCTTGGTTCTGAAGAAGGAAAACAAAAGGAAGTGTTTTATGCTTCCACAAAACAAGAAAATGTAATGAAAAGCTCCATCTTACCTACATGAAAAATGACTGCTCTTATTAATTTCCGCTCCAATAGCTCACTTTTAATCTACTTTTTCTACTCAGCATGGTGTTCAGACAAAGTAATATTTTAGCTTGCAATGCCCTCTTTTGAATTCTATGGCTGATGATCAAGTTAGCATTCTGCTGCTATAGAGGCACTGTCATACCTTTCAGATCTTGTTTTTCCTATCTTTTAACCCAGAGATGACGGGGGGAAGGGATCCAGCCAGTGCAGTGAAGCTTCTATTACTCTAAAAACTGAGTATTTGCTGAAGACAAAAAGCGACCTGCCTGATGAACATGAAAAACATCTGAGACGTCGTTAAAGAGTTTGGGCCACCTCTTGCAGCTTTTAATTCCGCCTTATATGACCTCAGTATTATGAAGGAAAGCTAATGTATATTGTCCACGAGCAATACTTGACAGTCCTTTAGCTAACAATATGAAGGTCATTTTTAAAAAGCATTATGTGTGTGAAATGTCTGTTTTCACAAATTCATTGTTGCTTTTATTTTAAGCATGCTGCAGCAAATCTATTATTAAAAAAAAGATAAAAGAACACTATGTATTCTAAAAAAATTTGACATATTGGTTCTAGTCTCTTTTCAAGGTCAACATTAGTTTTTTATTTTTGTTAGAATACTCCAATTTATATTTTACATTAATTCTGCTTAACATCATAAAACTTGTCCATCCCTCTCTACCCCAAAATGCCAGCTGTATCCAACTGTTTTATAATTACAGTAATTATTCGTTTAACACGTGCCCGTTTAACACATTTTCTCAATAGCACGATTTTTTTTTAGGGAACATTTTTCGAATAACACGACCGTCCCCGAAATAACACGAAAATAAGAAAGTGGCGGACTACTTCGTGTGGTGGGATAAATTGGTGAAAACAGTGGTAATACGCATGAGCGGATAAATACACATGGTCACAGCGCTCCTCTGCTCACTCACGTGTTTATCTTTGTTTTAACAAACCGCGGCGACTTGTGTTGCTAGATATCTAATATTGATGTTGACAACCCAGCACCAACAAAAAATTAACTTTGCCACCACCACCTGAAATGCGACCTCCCCCTTTTCCATTATTTTTAAATGGGAAAATTGACCCCGCATAGCACGTTTTTGCTTAGCACGAACATTTGTAGAAACATATCTACAGTGTTAAATGAGGAATTACTGTATATATTTAGACTGTAAGCTTTGGGGACAGGAAGTGTCTTTTCATATTAAGTATGTACAGTGCCTAGCACAACTGGGTCTTCATTAGGACCTCTAGATTCTACTTTATTAGAAGTAACTACAAACCCTTATTCTAAAAATAAAAGCTATGCCTATAACACAGCAGTTAATAGCTCCTAAACATAACTACATACTTACTAAATAGGTTTCATTGTAAAGTTTACAAATGAGTGTATGAAAGTTATGTTTGCTGTCATTTTGACCACAATAAATTGAACTGCATTTTATCTCTCTGAACAATAAAATTATTACATATAAAAGAATGCACATTCTACCCAAGTAAATTAATATCAGCATTTAAAATTATTAATACCCTGATTTCCTTGCTTCAGATACCTTTTGTACAAGTCACTCACTATTCATTTCTTAGCCCAAATTGAAATGGCAGAGTACAGCACAGAGACAGTAAGACAAATTATATGCAGGGAAAGGAGGAGACTGGATGACAAAGCTATGATTTGATATTAGGTGTTGCTAGGAAACTGCAACGGCCCACCCCACACCAAGCATAGACCAAACTCTCACTCTTTGTTTTGTCTCATTAACAAGGTTTACATTAAGAGCAGTAAAACATGTCTCACTTTGACAGCTTCCTAGAGAATTTAGGAATCACTCCAGAACTTTGTGAATAAGAAATCACATAATACTGTTAGTGTTCAGTTTCAAGCTAGCTTCCTTCTGTTTCATGCTAATGGAAGAACAGAAAGGTGGTTCACTTTCAATTAACCTATCCCCTAGTATCTGAAATATGTGTTTCTGAAGTAAGGGACGGCAGGAGGGGCTAAGGATTTAGGCCCTGATCACATTCATGCTCCCAATGATTTCTCCATACGTCTTCTATCAAGCACACATGATAAGCCTTTGCAGGATCAAGGGGATAAATAGTAACTCAGTTTTCACCAATAGTATATAGCTGCGTAGTTGAGAGAATTAAGTCACCTGCACCTTTCCATGACACCATGAGACAGGGTTGCTGGAACAATTTGTAGAGTGTGAGTGCTGCAAGCCACTGAACCAAACGTAAACCATGTATATAATGGAAACGAGGGATGTAATAGTGTAGCTGATTAACCAATTAACCAATAAGCAAAAGCTTGTAGGTTAATAGTTATAGACTACAGGCAGCCCCCGACTTGCAACACAATTGGTTCCCAGGGAAGCATTGCAAGTCAGGGGCATCATAACTCGAACCCTCATTTACAATAGGTGCTGTGCGACGTTGTAAATGCGGGCCGAGGATGTAAGTCAGGGGTTTTCAGCCCCTTCAGCCCTTACAACCATTTTTGTAAGTGTGGGGGGTCGTAACTCAGGTGGTCAGAAGTTGGGGGTCTCCTGTACACACATTCCCCTCCCCCCCACTGTAAATTTTTTAGTGGGCTGGCAAGCAGCCTGGTTCAATCCTGGATTGTGCCAGGTCCAGGATCTACCTCTGCTGCAGCTCTGCATTTAAAGTGTATTAGGAGCCAGGCAGGCAGGCCGCCTGGCTCAGTTCCAGCTCATGCTGCGTCCAGGAGCTCAGACCCTCCACCCCACACAGGGGCTGCTGCCACCCTGCACTGATACCTTTGTATCAGAGGCAGCAGCGCTGGGCAACAGGCAGCCAGTCCTGTTGGGAGCTGGTTTTATGACATAGTTGGTATCACAGAAACTTGGTGGGATAGTACACACAATTGGAATATTGGTATAGAAGGGTACAGCTCACTCAGGAAGGATAGGTGCGGAAAAAAGGAAGAAGGTGTTGCCTTATATATTAAAAATGAATACACTTGGTCTAAGGTGGAGATGGATATAGAAGACAGACTTGTTAAGAGTCTCTGGGTTATGTTAAAAGGGGTAAAAAACAAGGGTGATGTCATGCCAGGAGTCTACTACAGACCACCTACCAAGTAAAAGAGGTGAATAAGGCTTTTTTCAAGCAACAAACAAAATCATCCAAGCACAGAATTTGGTGGTGATGGGTAACTTCAACTATTCAGACATATGTTGGGAAACTAACACAACAGGGTGCAGATTATCCAATAAGTTCTTGGACTGCACTGGAGATAATTTTTTATTTCAGAAGGTTGAGAAAGCTACCGGAGGGGAAGCTGTTCTAGATTTGATTTTAACAAATAGGGAGGAACTGGTTGAGAATTTGAAAATGAAAGGGAGCTTGGATGAAACTGATCATGAAATCATAGAGTTCATGATTCTAAGAAATGGTAGAAGGGAGACAAGGAAAATAGAAACAATAGATTTCAGGAAAGCAGATTTTAGTAAACTCAGAAAGCTGGTAGGTAAGGTCCCATGGGAAGCAAGACAAAGAGGGAAAAATCTGAGTTGGCAGTTTTTCAAAGGGACATTATTAAGGGCCCAAAAGCAAACTATTCCACAGTGAAGGGAAGATAGAAAGTATGGCAAGAGACCACCGTGGCTTAACCAGGAGATCTTGCATGATCTAAAATTCAAAAAGAGTCATATAAAAAGTGGAAACTAGGTCAAATTATAAAGGATGAATATAAGCAAACAGTACAGGTATGCACGAGCAAGATTAGAAAGACAAAGGCACAAAACGAGCTCAAACTAACTAGAGAAATAAAGGGTAACAAGACGACATTTTATAAATATATGAGAAACAAGAGGAAGGCTAAGGACAGGGTAGGCCCATTGCTCAGTGAAGAAGGAGAAACAATAACAGGAAATTTGGAAATGGCAGAGGAGCATAATGACTTCTTTGTTTCGATTTTCACCAAGAAATCTGATGATGAAGGAATGCCTAACATACTGATTGCTAGTGGATATGGGGTAGGTTTAGAAGATAAAATAATAAAAAAAACCAAGTTAAAAATTACTTAGAAAAGTTAGATGTCTGCAAGTTACCAGGGCGTGATGAAATACATCCTACAATACTCAAGGAACTGATAGTGGAGGTATCTGAGCCTTTAGCTATCAGCTTTGAAAAATCTTGGAAGACAGGAAAGATTCCAGAAGACATGAAAGGGGCAAATATAGTGCCCATTTATAAAAAGGGAAGTAAGAACAACCCAGGAAACTACAGACCGGTCAGTTTAACCTCTGTGCCAGGAAAGATAATGGAGCAATTAAGGAATTCATCTGCAAATACCTGGAAGAAAATAAGATGATAGTTAATAGCCAGCATGGATGTATAAAGAACAAATCATGTCAAACCAATCTGATAGCTTTCTTTGATAGGATAACAAGTCTTGTGGATAAAGGAAAAGAAGTGGACATGGTATACCTAGACTTTAGTAAGGCATTTGATACGGTCTCGCATTATCTTCTTATCAACAAACTAGACAAATATAACCTAGATGGGGCTACTATAAGGTGGGTGCACAACTGACTGGATAACTGTTCTCAGAGAGTAGTTATTAATGGTTCACAATCATGCTGCTTTGGAGGATACAGTCATAAATCAAAATTATTTGGACAAACTGGAGAAATGGTCTGAGGTAAACAGGATGAAGTTTAATAAGGACAAATGCAAAGTGCTCCACTTAGGAAGGAACAATCCTGTTCACACATACAGAATGGAAAGTGACTGTCTAAGAAGAAGTACTGCAGAAAGGGATCTAGGAGTCATAGTGGACAAGCTAAATATGAGTCAGTGTGACATAGTTGCAAAAAAAAGAAAACATGATTCTGGGATGCATTAACAGGAGTGTTGTGAACAAGACATGAGAAGTTATTCTTCTGCTCTACTGTGCGCTGATTAGGCCTCAATTGGAAGCACCACATTTCAAGAAAGTTGTAAAGAAACTGGAGAAGGTCCAGAGAAGAACAACAAAAATGATTAAAGTTCTAGAGAATATGAGCTATGAGGGAAGACTGAAAGAATTGGGCTTGTTGAGTCTGGAAAGGAGAAGACCGAGAAGGGACATGACAGCGATTTTCAAGTATCTAAAAGGGTATCACAAGGAGGAGGGAGAAAATTGTTCTCCATGGCCTCTGATAATAGGACAAGAAGCAATGGGCTTAGACTGCAGCAAGGGAGGCTTAGGTTGGACAGTAGGAAAAACTTCCTAACTGCGAGGGTGGTTAAACACTGGACTAAATTGCCTAGGGAGGTTGTGGTGTCTCAATCTCTAGAGATATTTAAGAGCAAGTTAGATAGACATCTGTCAGGGATGGTGCTTGGGCAGTGGGCCAGGGACTGGACTTGATGATCTCTCAAGGTCCCTTCCAGTTCTTGTATTCTATGATTCTATGATTTGCAAAGGAAAAACCAAGGAAAAGCTTTTAAATAGCCAGAAAGAATAAGCACTTGAATTTTTAAAAAGAGTCTCAGAGTATGTCTCTATAGCTTCCATCACCGTTGCATCGAAGGGCAATGTTCATTATAATTTTAACAGCATAAATGCAGCCTAGCTTCCTCCAGCTTATTTCTCAGCCATCCTTTATCCCCAGTGCATTGGGTTTTACAGCCTCCTTGACCAGTACTCATTCTCCTCTTGACTTCAAGGAACATGAAATTCAAAATGTGTGTCAATAAAGGTTAACGACTTGTCTACACTGACAGAGATGCAGCTGCTCCACTTTAGCACTTAGTGAAGATGCTACCTCCATCAACAGGAGCCAACATAGCTAGGGTAAAGAGTGTGAGGAGGTGCAAACTGTTGCTGACAGGCTGTGCTGCCAAAAGCCCATCATGCATATGCAATTATACTTGCAATACTGTTCTTTTAACTTATTTCCCTCACAGGAATAAGGTTGGAATAAGCTTTGCCAGTGTAAGTTGTGTTCACACGAGGAACCCTTTGCCACTACAGCTACACTGGTCAAGTGCTTTTAGCACAGAGCTGGCCTGAACACAAACTGCTGAATTCCATAATTAGCACTATCCGCACAATTTGTTTGTGTTTCAAGGAGGTGTAAACACCACCTATGCAAATCACATCTATGCCAGCCTATGCTAAGACTAAGCACATGCACCAGTGCACAGGCATCACACATGCATTACCACCAATGACTGTAATACCCAGTGTAGGACAACTCTAAGCATATGCAGAAGAGGAAAGAGACAGAATTAAATCCAAATGTCAGTTTCATATGAAATGACCGTTAGTAATTTTGATCAATAATGTACAGCTAAATACACATACAGGGAACCCAAATAACCTCAGGCAAAAGAAATCTTTTATTTAATTTTCCCCAGAGTTGAGATTTTCCTTACACTGGAGAATTCTAATATTTTCCTTTAAAAACAAAACTTTCAATCATTTATTTGCTTCCATGATGAGATATATTTTTAGGTCCTTTTTAAAACATTGCAGGCTGGCTGAAATAAAAGCTTGGGTTTTGTGCCTTCTCACTAAATGGGAATGTGAAAAATGTACCAGAGCTTTCTGGCTCAATAGCCAATGCATCTCAATTTTGTGCTTTCATGAAGAAATGTAAATGTTGTTATATTTCAAATTTGAATGCTTATGTGGCTTCCAGCAAGGGTTTAGAAACAGAACAAGTTACACTCACTGATTGATAGAGAATAGAAAAAAAAACTCAGATATTTCCTGACAGCAGATGGTCAATTTTTCAATGATTCTGCCACACAGGTAGAAAACATTTTCAACTTTAAAACAAAACAAAACAAACTCTAAAGCAAAATGGAAGATAATAGTTACAACAATCTACCTATTAACTCTAATTAGCAAGTATTTGTTTTCTGGATTTGAAACTTCCCAACTTCTGTTGATGAATGTCTGAATAATAGCTTCCATTTAAAAATGTGTGCAGGAATCTGGTGGGGGATTTTTTTTTCTTTGCCACTCTAACCAAGCAAATATACACAGGGAGTAAATATTAAAAATATGCTATGCTGACAGTCAATACACAAACACAAATCTAAATGGTGCATTATATAAATGACAATTAACTGAACAACTAAGAATTCCTTTGAAGAAAAAAGTCTCCCTCCTATATAAAGTACAAGAAGGGCATCTGCTGTGATGAAATACTCCTTCCCAAACACTTTGCAGGAAAGCCAACAAGGGGAAAAAGTAACCAACTTTGGTTTTAACACTGCATCTGTTCCTATCCCACACTCTCCTGACTCTCCTGTCATGCTACATCTGCAGCATCTTTAAGCTCCATTATGCCAATCACCATGGCAACATCCAACTACGGTGAAGATGCAAACCCAACAGGACACGAGTTCCAATAATTTGGGTTACAAGGCTTTTTAGAGCGTGGGTATAGAAAGTAATCAGGCAGTAATTAATGGGATACCATAGGTGTTGGTGTCATATGCTTGTGCCAGTTCTGTCCCCTAAATCAATGTGTAAAACATAATGCACTATCAAAATCCTGAATCCTTTCAGGGCTTTGAATCTCATTTGTTTGCTAATTATCCTGAAAGTCTGGGAAAGGCGAAATACAAAGAAATGTGCATCTGTTTCACTCCAGCAACTAACAGCATAACACAATAAGTGAAATATTTGCAAGACAAAAACACCTCTTGATGAGTTCCACCAACAAGAGAGAGAGAAACCCAGAAGTGAGATTTAATTTTCATTTCATTGTAAGCTGCCAGAAGGGAGTAAACAAAGGTATGCAGTCATAAATATCAGTGCTGTTTATGGCAGCTTTAAAACAGGCTCATTGTAATCAAGCTCCTCCTGGCATCACTGCATATGTGCTGGGGTTCAGGAACAGACTGAGACAGCACAGTATTTAGGGATGCTGTATGGCTGGAGTTACAAATTCATCTAACTGGATTAAATACACACAAGTCCAAATACTAAAGGGGCTGTGTCCAACTCCAGGTTCCCACCATCCTAGAAGGCAAATGACACTTTCCAAGGGGGTCAATGAAGCAAACTTTGACAGGCTGTTTAAAAACATAGTTCTTTTCCTACCATCAGGAGCTACTATGGCTCATGGCAGATGTTCAGAGGTAGGAATTAGGGTGAGGGAGAGAAAGAAAAGCTTTAAAATTTCCCTTTGGGACTTCAGGGATTCAGAAGAGGGGCTTTCTATGACAACATCCTGGGGCTCGGACAAAGCCCCTGAACTTTCTTGCTCCAAAGAAGGCTTTGACTTTAATTATTTTGAGATCTCACTTGCATAGTTATGGAGCAGAGCAGAAAATCACCATTTAAATTAAGGCCATTTTACACAGACTTCGGCCTTAAGGCCATTTTACACAGACTTAGGCCAGGTCTTCACTGAAGAGGAAGGTCAAATCAGGATACAGAACTCCAGGTATGTTCATTACATAGAAGGAGCTGACCTGCCCTATTTTGAGTTTCCCCACTGTCTCCACAGCGGGAGGTCAAAGAGAGCAAATGCTTCTGTAGGCTTCTCTTACTTCTCACAGGAGCAGAAATACCAGCTAATGATGGGGCACCCTCTGAGTCTGATTTACCAGGTCTTAACGAGACCTGCTAAAAATCAAACTCCAGAAGATTGATTATGACAGCATTGATTTTCCCTTGAGTGTTGACATGGCCTTACTTAGATCTAAATCCAGATGTGGATCCAATACTTTCCCCCACCATTTCTAGGCTAGCATTTGAAGGCTTGGGAATGTGTGCATTTTATGGGGTGAAATTAGGACTGCAGCCATTTATTTTATTCTGGTTGCTTCTGATTGGGGGTTTTAGCTATTGTCAAGGCAATCTTAGATGGGAGCCTTTTTTTTTTGTATAATTGGAAATACAATAAATAGCTCCGTATGTCAATAACAGCAATAGTGTAGTCTAGCACCTTTCACAAGCACAGCCAGAGCATAGGACCCAAAGACAACAGACCTGGGTTTTTATTCTTGGCACCACTGCCGGCTCAATGAGTGACTTAAGGTAAGTCATATCTTGTATTAACAAGGTCTACCTGTAAAATGAAAATAATGCACAGGGATGTTGTGACGTTTAGTTCAGCAGGCACACTGAGATCCTTGAACAGAAAGAGCTAAAGAAGTGCAAGCTAGTGTGTTTCATCTGGAGAGCCTGAAATACTTTTTAAAAGCTCACTGAATTGCAAAGCACCAATGAGATACAGAAGTTATTGTCCTGATTTATCACATGAGGAAACTGAGGTACAATGAGGTGATATGCACACCACATAGCTAGAGCCTTGCACAAATAAAAAATTTATATCTGCAACCACAAAAATGAGCGGTGGATGTCTGCACCAACATCAGCGGATGAGGATACTTGCTGATATCTGCAGATTTGCAGGACTCTACAGATAGCTAATGGAAAACAATGTAAGAAGTCTTGGCCTGTCTCCTTCCGCAGCTACAACAATATAATTTAATTAAAATAATAAAAAGATACAAAACACATATGTACATCCAACAGTTCTCCCTGTGAATTGGAGAATTCCTTCTTGCCAGGTCTCAGTCCTACCCATAAGTTACTTAGTCACAACAGCTGGCATTTTGTACGCTGAATTTAGCAATTAACTGCTGTATTTTCAGAACATATTTTCCCCCTTATATTGTTGCTGTGGTTGCACTAAGAACCATGCAATAATGGAAGAATGAAAGCAAGTGCTAAGTAAAAGCATTAATTATATTGATCAAACTGACACAGTACAGGTATAAAATTATAACCCACATGAGTTGCTGATTTTACGTTCTGCATTTTTCTTCTTGTTTAGCTCAATACTGAAACACAGACATACAGGAGTCAAGTGCCAAACTTCAGCTTCTCTGAAATACCATGAATACCATGAAGAAAAAGTACAAGAATAAAAAGCACTAGTGATATTTACATGTGCTGCTGGGTCCGTTTCTTTAAAAGGTTATCTGTTTTAAAAAAATCAGTTGTGAAGATTACACTAAAAATTGGTGTGGCCCTTTTCTGTTCAAATGCTGTCCTAGACATAGCCGGATGCCCTTGTGTATCAAAGTACTGACTCAGAGAAATCCAAGGATGTCTGCAAACCCAGGTTAAAATAAATTACTACCTGTAATCTGATGACAACAATTCAGTCCAGCTCAAGAAAAAAGTACTAACCCTGACACAGCCAGATAGCATGGCAATCAAGATTTTCAACTTATATTGAAGAGGATGCCATAGACTCCCAGATGCCAATACTGGCTTCTAATGAAGACCTATACATCTTTATCCTACTACATTTCCCCCTGGAGAGAACACAGCCACACAAGCACCAGGCTGGTCATATGCATGATAAAGGGATGGGGGAGTGATAGATATCAACACCTTTACAGATGGACCTGTGTCACTCTCTCCTTTCCTTCACTCCAAGTGTATTCTCTGCCTCAGGCCAATGTTCATGCTGCTTTTTCAAAAAATTCCCACATTTTAAATATAAGTATGAATTGACCCCATTGACCACTTCCGTGAATATTTTGGGACAAAACAAACTAAGGCATATTATTTTCAGCTCCAAATTCGAAACACACCCCTATTTAGCAGTATATTTAAAACATACCTACCCATAGCTTTGGATCCATATACAAGAGCTGCATTTAAAAAAAAAGTCAACACAACTCACAGTGCCCCTCCCCACAAGTCCCAGGAGGGGTATGATCCCTGTACTCCCTAAGCATGCAAAAATTCCACTTAAGTATGGATTGGCCCTTTGTTTTATCAGGCTACTATAAAAAAAAAAAAAAGGTTGAAGAACACCTGTCATAACTACTAAGCAACACCCCAAAGATAACAGCCTGAGAGACAAGAAGCCGAACTGAACCCTCTTTTGAGTAGTAATCTGTAAACAATTCAGGACTAATACCAAATTTCTAGCTTCTTAGTTTTATTCTGGGGGGCAGCTTCAAAATGGTAAAAAGAGTGAGATGGAAATAACCTAAGAAACTAGTTTGTCACAGGAAATGTTGCAGCATGTTCCAATTACACAGCATCAGCTGAGTCCCAGTAGTCTTTTACAAGAAGAAAAACATTGAAAGAAAAAGAGAATCCCAACAACCAGTCAGGAAAGTCTGGACTGTTTATTTTTGGCAGGAGCTGCTGAAGTGGAAACTGTTTGTAGTTAATGTTCTTGGTAGCATGACACAGCTTGGGTCAGGTTACGACTCTGATTCACTGGCAGGCTGTAAATGACTTTGCTCTCTCTCGCTTTTGTGTGGGGTTTTTTTTTTCCTTTTTGCATAGACCTTTGGCAGCCTTTCCTCCTCCTCCCCCTCTTCTCCACCATATGCCACTTGGAAATCTTTTCATGCTAGGTTGCTCCATGAAGAAAATATTAATTTTATAGAGCTATGGCCAACCCTGTTGGCTGTGTCAACTGCAGCAGATCAAAGAGGGATACTCAAACATCTCCAGTGATGTCACTTTGGTGATGTTTTAAACATTAAATGATAGCGTTGCTGTGTTAGATGGATCTGGGCCTTTGCTAGAGCAACAGCAGGAGACTGGTAATATTCCTTAACTGATTACTACTCAAAAGAAAGTCAGTTCAGGTTCTTGTTTCTCAGGCTGTAATCTTTGGGGGTGTTGCCTACGGCTGTGGCAGGCGTACAACTTTTCTATCATAAGAAGCCTCATCTTAATAGTGATATTGTCTTGTGGACAATCGTCTGGGTCCCCCTCCCTCCCACACATACTGGCCACTACCCCTAGCTGTTTGACATCATACCTCAGAATCTACACAACTCCAATGATCAGAAGTTACACAACACACCTTCCTAAAGTAACAGCTGTTTTCTTCTAAAACTACTTACTGAATTTGAGTTATTCAGGCTGTCAAAGGTTACTGCTTAATTCATCTCCTTCCCAACCCTCGTTTTGTGTCTTTTGTTCTTTACACATTGTCAACATGAGAACCCACATTGGCACAACTAGGTCCCCAATTTACTATGTTTGCTCAATATACACAAACACTCCAGCATACATACTGCTCCTCTGACTGGTTTCTGACAGCTTCAATATAACAGTGACTGCCACTAAACACCTTACAAACTATGAGTATGTCTACACAGCAAACGTATTTGGGAATAACGGCTGTTATTCTGAAATAACTATGCAAGCATCTACACAGCAGTAACTATTCGAGTGTCTACACAGCAATTGCGTCTACACAGCAACTATGCAAGCATCAAAATTATTTCAAAATTATGGGTGGCTTATTTTGACATTGGTAAATCTCACAGAATGAGGAATAATGCCTTTTCCATATCAGGTGAGCGCCATCACGTTCCCTACCACACAGGGTGGAGGGGATGGGAGGTGAGGGGCTAGAGTGCGCTCCTCGCTGAGCCTTTGCAGCCTGGGGATCACGCAGCAGCCTGTGCATGTGGGAGCATGTGGAGTGAGACTCCAGGGTGCACAGCACCAGCAGGCTGCACCAGAGGACCCTTGTGCTATTGGCCACAGGGTGTCTGAAAGACCTGCCATACTCCTTACACTGGGGTGGGACATGCTCCCTCCACAACCACTAGAAAGAGGTCAGGACATGGAGATACACACGCACATGCACATACTCAGCCATCCCGCACAGGGCACACAGGTGTGCCTGCACTCCCAGGGACAGCGCAGTAAGGTGCAGGAGGGTCACACACACCTCCCCCACCAATACCCTGTCCCTCTCTGCCCCAGTGGGAAGGGATACAAGTTATCTCTCTGTGAGTCACCGCCACTACTGGACCCGGCAGGCGCGTGGCACAGAGGGAAGCCCAGCTGCCACGTAGCCCCCCCTCCTACTCACAGGATCCCATTCTGACCAGCACCATCCTATGCCTCCTTGTCCCCAGGTCAGGGGGTAGTGAGACTCCCTGCCCCAGTCCCCGAGGACAACTGAGCCCCTGCAGGAAAGGGCCCACGGGCTACAGTGCACATGGTTTAGCTCTAAGAACACTGCCTTCATCTGAGCTGAGAACTCTCACACTCAGCTCAAAGATGAGGGCAAGGCTTCAGGCACAGCGTCTCCTGGGATAACTGACCATCTCTCTTTATTCTCCACAGCCAGACCAGCTACAAGGAGGGGGCAGTCGAGACCACCCAAGGGCAACCTCCCAATCCCGAGGGACCCGCAGGCTCCAAACACCCATGGATGACTTCCAGAGGGAGCACCTTGCGGCACTCCAATCCCTGGAGCAGACCTGGACTGGAGACTGCAGGAAAACATCCAGCTGCGGAGACACACCTGATGGGAGATGCTGGATCAGGGCCGCACCTTGTGCGCGGCTATGCAATCCCTGGTCACTAGCATGCTGTCTGCGCCTGCTCCCACCCCTGCTCCTCCCCCAAACCCTTCCTATGGCCGCTGAGGTCCTCATATCCATGGCGGTGGGATCACCAGAGGCAGGTGCCACTGTCCCTGTGCTTCTCCTCACCCCTCCTGCCCCTTCCCCTCTCTAAGGTTATCATCCCTCCTCCTCTTTCTCCCTCTTCTCTTCTCCTCCCTCCTTGGCTCTTTCCCCGTCCCACCCCAGTTACTTTGACTCCAAATAAAAAAACTCTGTGTTGTTTTTAAGTCTGTTTTATTGTCTCTGCAGGGAAGAGGGGAAAGGAAGGGATGCTGGAGGAAAGGCAGGGAAGGAGATTTACAGGTCCCTAGCAGTGAGGCCCAGGGGAGAGTGTTACTGGGGTCCTTGTAAGAAACTCTCCCTCAGGGCCTCCCAGATGCGCACATCCCCCTGGTGGGCCTGCTGGATGGCAGATGTGCATGGCTGCTCAAATGCCCTGCCAATCCAGTCATCCTCTGCCCCTCACCCTGGCAGGAATGCGTCCCCTTCCGGTCACAAATATTGTGAAGCACACAGCATGAGGCTACCACATGTGGGATGTTCTGCTCCCTGATGTCCAGCCGGGTAAGGAGGCATCAGAACCACACTTTCAGACACCCGAACATGCCCTCAAAAACCATGAGGGCCCTGCTGAGCCTGGCATTGAACCTGTTCCCTAGAGTGGTCAAGGTGGCCAGGGTAAGGCTTCATGAGCCAGGGCAAGAGAGGGTAGGCCGCCTCCTCTGCCATGCACATGAGCAGATCCCCATCCCTGACCCTGATGGTGAGGTTGGGGAAAAAAGTGCTGGCAAGCAGCTTCTTGAGCATCCTGGAGTTGCAGGACATGCAGCATACACCTTCCCCAACCACCCGACACAGATATCCATAAACTGGCCCCAGTGGTCTGTGATGGCCTGCAGGACCATTGAGAAGTACCCCTTCTGGTTGATGTAGACAGATGCCCAGTGATCGGGGGCCGGGATGCGGATGTGGGTGCCGTCAATAGCTCCCCCCCACAGTTGGGAAAGCCCATGTTGGCAAACCCGGCGACGATGGCGTTCATGTCACCAAGGTTAATGACTCTGTGCAGCAAGATGGTGTTGATGGCCCTCACCAACTGTAGAAGGAGACAGACAGAGTCACAGGGTGGCCAGAGCCCTCGGAAGATCCCCACGCCCAACTCCCCCCACACACACCAGGAGCAACTATTCCCCCCCCCACCACCACCAACCTCATCTCCCAGCAGGGCTTTCTGAGGGTGGGACTGAAAACCCCCCCAGGAAGGGGGCTTCCACCACCACCCTCATCCCCACCACCTCTTTCCCTAGGGAGTCCCATTCCCCGCCTGGGACAATAACCTAGGAGTGTCATACCTACATGACCAGGACCCTGACGGTCGATCTCCCCACGCCGAACTCATTCCCCATGGATCAGTAGCTGTCCAGCATGGCAAGCTTCCAGAGGGTGATGGCGACATGCTTCTGGATGGGGATGGTGGGGCTCATGTGAGTGTCCCATTGCCTGAGGGCAGGGGTGAGCCACTCACAGAACTCCAGAAAGATGTTTTTCCTCATCCAAAACTTCTGGAGCCACTGCTGGCTGTCCTGCCACTCCATAATGAGCCAGTCCCACCAGTCTGAACTGGTGTCCAGATGCTGGAGGCAGCAGTGCCCGGTGTGCAGGGGAAGGCAGGCAGGATCCAACAGCATGAGCCATGCCCACAGAGAGGTGAGGAGGGTCTCTAAGCAGAGCAGGGGGTTGGGTCCCTGAAGAGTCTGGGAGGCAACCTGCAGAAACTGCTGCATGAGGGCTGCAGAACAAGCTGCAATAACCATCGACTGCCCAGAGGCAGCTCCAGCTCCATGGCTGGATTGCTGAGGTGTCCAAAGGGCAACCACAGCAGGCAAAAGAAAAGGCTTTGCTATCCCTCAAAGAGGTAGGCAAAGGAGAAGAGCCTTAGACATTGCTGTATGGGGGGAGGGCGTCTTTAAGCAAGAGCCTCAGATAACCTCAGGCAGCAGCTCCAGGACATAACTGCTGACCTGATGTCCTGCCTGAAGTGGTTTTAGGTGGCCTTAAATGCAAGTTAACATCTAATCAGTATGGACACTCTATTTCGAAATAGCTAAGCGCTATTTCAGTGAGCTTCTGGTGTGGCTCTATTTCAAAATAAGCTATTTCAGAATATTTCTTCTGGAATATCTTATTCCAAAATAAATGTGCAGTTTGGATGTAGCCTAAAGAACACTACTAGAGCCCTGTGCAAATACAAAATTTTGTATCTGCATGCTGCATCTGCAAAACTGAGCCATGGATATCCATGTCCATGTCCACGGATGAGGATACCTACAGATATAAAGTGGATATTTGCAAATTTGCAGGGCTCTAAATACTACTCTGCACCTCTGTGCTACACCAATCCATCTGCTCTGTTCCATTTCTCTTTCTCTGTACACACCTTTCCATGCTTCTCTGCCATTTGGTCTCTTCACTCCATTGCATATGCTTCCCAGTGCCCCAGGGCATGAGGCCCAATCTCCTAGCCTTTTTTCTTCCCCGACTTCTCTATAAATACTGCTCCCTGAACATTCCTCTCCAACAGGCATCTTAATTCAAGAAGGGGGTGGGGGATCTATTTCTTCTCAGGTAAGTGGTTTTCAATTAAACCATTTGTAGAGGTTCCAACTTTGTTCTTACTGGGCTCTTCCTTTCAAAGGCTGTAAAATCAGCTGGAGAGAAAGAATCAAGCACCATCTGACCAGCCAGAACTCTGTGGAACACAATCAAGCACAAGATGAACCCAGGAAACCTCAATTCTACCCCAGGCTATACTGAGTCAGTCATTCACTTGCTATCTTCTCTGTCTCATTTTGCCAATTTAAAATGAGGCTGATAACTTATCCACTCTAACAGAGTGCATTGTTTATAAAGCACTCTGATTTGCTTGGATGAAAGACACTAAGTATTATCAGTGGAAGATGACTAATTGTTATTATTCTTGAACACAATATACTTAGCACATGCCAATAAACCACTGAACTGCAAGCTGCTATAAACTCTTACACCTCCCACATCATGCAATAAAATACAGTTCAGTGAAAATACTATTACAGAATGTGAGGGATTGTTGTGTGTTTTGACAGGCACTTAATATAATAGGGATGAGGGAGGCAGTGGGATTTAATGGTCATTTTCAGTGATGCTAGCGTCGAGGAGCATATGACTGGCACTAAAAAAGTGTGCTTAAGAAAATAAAAGACAGTTAAAGGAGATGCAAATTATTTAAAATTCCATGGAAGCATATTGCACCAACCCTCCTCTCTTTACACAAGTCCACCGAATCCAGCTGCTCAGAATACAGATGGGAAAGGGAAAATTCTTGTCTTGCCAAGCACCAGGTTTCTAATCAAACCACTGGGAGGAAAACATTCAAAGGTAAGGTTCTTTAAAATTGGGCTATTTTAATGTGCTGTACGAAGTTCTCTTCCCTTTCTGCTTTGTTCATTTCTTTGAAACATAATTTCCTATGTTCTGGTACTGTACACACAGTCTGACGTACATGTGGAGTCCTGCTATTAAGACTAACAGTCACATTTAAAAAGGTGATTCTTCTGCTTGAAACATTAAAAGGAGAAATAAATGTCTTCAAATAGAGAATGCAACTCCAAACCATTTATTTATACCTATACCTATACCTTAATTTCTGGAATTGACAACTGCAGGTAAAGGCTAGGAAAGAAGAGGTTTGGGGCCCTCGTAATTAATTCTAAGTGGTTTAAAACTGGCTAGGGAATTGGGGTAGACAAGATGTAGCGTTGGGGTCTAAGCCAAGCTGCAATGCCTTCCTCCACTCCAGTCGCACTATATTCTGGAATATTTTATTTACATTGTCATGACATGAAAAATATAAAGTATTTTCCACTTTTAAAAAGAAAATCCAACCTCCCCATTTTTTACAAAATACAAACTGAAATTTTAAAAAAGGTGTTTTAGGCTTCACTCTGCTGGCTTTTAGAAGGAACAAGGAAAGTGTAACAGAACCATGATTTCATATTAATAAATTGTGTAACACAACGGTCATGAACATGAGGGGAGAACTTGTTAGTAAGAACCTCTTTGGAGTAAAATACATCACCTCATTCAAATACAACTCCTTTAAAAATTAAATTAAAAATTTTTACAGTAATGTCCCATTGGAGAACATTTATTATTCTGGAGTTTTTTTTCTCCCTAACCTCCTTTTTTATTAAGACTTTGTAAAAATATAATGAAACATGACAACACAGCATATGGCACATAAACATACTTCCAACCTCACCAAGTTAATTCAATGGGCTGTGCAGCAACCATTTGCCTCTTTGGGGACAATACAGACTCAGTCCCTTTCTTCCACTAATTAATTCAAGTCCTCCAAAATGATGGAATATCATGCTGGGGAACCATTCAGAATACAGGCAGTTCACAGGGTCACAAGTGTCTGTGTTTGTACACACAGCAATCCTAGGAATCCCCAAACCAATGTATATTACATGATAAACATCTTGATTGAAATGTACCGTCCAAGCAAACTAATTGGCAAAAGAGTGGAACAAAAAAAATCCCATTGAAAGGACTTAGTGCCTAATTCCCTTATGCACATGGAAGATCAACCAGACATGACTCAGGAAATTACTATTATCCTCCCCTCCGATGCCCTCAGATTGTGTCAATTGTTTCTTTCTGTAGCTTAGAATATTCAGGGCCAAGGGATTCACCCTTTGACACAGAATTATTTCTGATTCTCAGATTCCGTTTAATAAAAGTTTCTAGCCCAAGAGATGTGGATATCACCTTGAGTACACCAGTTGAGTATAACTAAAACCAGCGTAATCTTACCAAGTTTGAAGAGATTCTGAAACACTATCAGAGAACAGAACTGCTCCAATTCAATTCAACTCAGTCATAAAGCCATGGAATTTGCCACTTGGCTAAGAGATAGGCATCCAACATTTTGTGCTCTGTCTCCCTGCCTCTTGCTTTTTACATAAGAGCCTTTGGAAAGGGACCTTGTCAAAGGCTTTCTGGAAATCTAAGTACACTATATCTACTGGATCCCCATTGTCTACATGTTTGTTGACCCCTTCAAAGAACTCTAATAAATTAGTAAGACATGATTTGCCTTTACAGAAACCGTGTTGACTTTTGCCCAACAAATTATGTTCTTCTATGTGTCTGACAATTTTATTCTTTACTATTGTTTCAACTAAATTGCCTGGTACTGACGTTAGACCTACCGGTCTAGAATCGCCGCGATTGCCTCTAGAGCCCTTTTAAAATATTGGTGTTACATTAGCTATCTTCCAGTCATTGGGTACAGAAGCTGATTTAAAGGATAGGTTACAAACCATAGTTAATAGTTGCACAATTTCACATTTGAGTTCTTTCAGAACTCTTGGGTGAATGCCATCTGGTCCCGGTGACTTGTTACTGTTAAGTTTATCAATTACTTCCAAAACCTCCTCTAATGACACTTCAATCTGTGACAAGTCCTCAGATTTGTCACCTACAAAAGACGGGTCAGGTTTGGGAATCTCCCTAACATCCTCAACCATGAAGACTGAAGCAAAGAATTCATTTAGTTTCTCTGCAATGACTTTATAGTCTTTAAGTGCTCCTTTTGTATCTCGATAGTCTAGGGGCCCCACTGGTTGTTTAGCAGGCTTCCTGCTGCTGACGTACTTAAAAAACTTTCTGTTATTACCTTTTGAGTTTGTGGCTAGCTGTTCTTCAAACTCCTTTTTGGCTTTTCTTATTACATTTTTACACTTAATTTGACAGTGTTTATGATCCTTTCTATTTACCTCCCTAGGATTTGACTTCCACTTTTTAAAAAGTCTTTTTCTCTCTCACTACTTCTTTTACATGGTTGTTAAGCCATGGTGGCTCTTTTTTAGTTCTTCTACTATGTTTTTTAATTTGGGGTATACATTTAAGTTGGGCCTCTATTATGGTGTCTTTGAAAAGTGTCCATGCAGCTTGCCGGGATTTTACTTCAGGCACTCTATCTTTTAATTTCTGTTTAATTAACCTCCTCATTTTTTGCATAGTTCCCCTTTTTGAAATTAAATGCCACAGTGTTGCGCTGCTGAGGTGTTCTTCCCACCACAGGAATGTTAAATGTTATTATGGTCGCTATTTCCAAGCGGTCCTGTTATAGTTACCTCTTGGACCAGATCCTGCGTGCCACTCAGGACTAAATCGAGAATTGCCTCTCCCCTTGTGGGTTCCTATAACAGCTGCTCCAAGAAGCAGTTGTTTAAGGTATCAAGAAATTTTGTCTCTACATCTTGTCCGGATGCAGTCAATATAGGGATAGTTGAAATCCCCCACTATTATTGAGTTCTTTATTTTGATAGCTTCTCTAATCTCCCTTAGCATTTCACAGTCACTATTACTGCCCCAATCAGGTGGTCGATAATAGATCCCTACCGTTATATTGTTATTAGAGCAGGGAACTACTATCCATAGCGATTCTATGGAACATGTTGATTCATTTAAGATTTTTACTTCATTTGATTCTGAATTTTCTCTCACATACAGTGCCACTCCCCCACCTGTACAACCTCTGGGGCTCAGTTCCCCATCTGTAAATGGAGATGTGAAACAAATCTTTTGTAAGATCTATAATCATACATCTAAGACCTATGGATGAACAATGAGTTATCCCACCCTGTTTCCAAGCAATATGGTTAAGAACAGGTTAGGAACTATTTAGAAAAGCTAAACATACACAAATCCATGGGTCCAGACTTAATGCAGCCGAAGGTACTGAGGGAGTTGGCAAATGTCATTGAGGAGCCTTTGGCCATTATCTTTGAAAAGTCGTGGCGATCGGGAGAGATCCTGGATGATTGGAAAAAGGCAAATGTAGTGCCCAACTTCAAAAAAGGGAAGAAGGATGATCCAAAAAAAGGGAACTATAGGCCAGTCAGTCTTTCCTCGGTTCCTGGAAAAATCATGGAAGAGATCCTTAAGGAATCCATTTTGAGGCACTTGGAAGAGGGGAAAGTGATCAAGAATAGTCAGCATGGATTCACAAAGGGGAAGTCGTGCCTGACCAATCTGATTAGCTTCTATGATGAGATAACTGGCTCTGTAGACATGGGAAAGTCAGTGGATGTGATATACCTTGACATTAGCAAGGCTTTTGATACGGTATCCCACAATATTCTTGCCAGCAAGTTAAGGGAATGTGGATTGGATAAATGGATGGTAAGATGGATAGAAAGCTTGCTAGAAGGCTGGGCCCAGCAGGTAGTGATCAACGGCTCGATGTCAGGATGGTGGTTCAGTTCTAGGACCGGTTTTGTTCAATATCTTTATTAATGACGTGGATGAGGGGATGGATTGCACCCTCAGCAAGTTTGCAGATGACACTAAGCTAGGGGGAGAGGTAGATACGCTTGGGGGAGAGGTAGATACGCTTGCGGGCAGAGAAAGGGTCCAGAGTGACTTAGACAAATTGGAGGATTGGGCCACAAGAAATCTGATGAGGTTCAACAAGGACAAGTGCAGAGTCCTGCACTTGGGACGGAAAAATCCTAATCATTGTTACAGGCTGGGGACCAACAGTAGTTCTGCAGAAAAGGACCTGGGGGTTACAGTGGATGAGAAGCTGGATATGAGTCAACAGTGTGCCCTTGTAGCCAAGAAGGCTAATGGCATATTAGGTTGCATTAAGAGGAGCACTGCCAGTAGATCCAGAGACATGATTAATCCTCTTTATTCGGCTCTGGTGAGGCCACATCTGGAGTACTGTGTTCAGTTCTGGGCCCCCCCACTACAAAAAGGATGTGGATGCATTGGAGAGGGTCCAGAGAAGGGAGACCAAAATGATTAGGAGGCTGGAGCATATGACCTGTCAGGAGAGGCTGAGGGAGTTGGGTCTATTTCGTCTGCGGAAGAGAAGAGTGAGGGGGGATTTGATAGCAGCCTTCAACTTCCTTAAGGGAGGTTCCAAAGACGATGGAGAAAGGCTGTTCACAATAGCGATGGATGGCAGAACAAGGAACAATGGTCTCAAGCTGCAGTGGGAGAGGTCCAGGCTGGATATTAGGAAAAACTATTTCACTAGGAGGGTGGTGAAGCACTGGAATGGGTTACCTAGGGAAGTAGTGGAGTCTTCATCCCTAAAGGTATTTAAGTCTCAGCTTGATAAAGCCCTGGCTGGGTTGATTTAGTTGGGATTGGTCCTGCCTTGGGCAGGGGGCTGGACTTGATGGCCTTCTGAGGTCTCTTCCAGCTCTATGATTCTATGAAAGCTGACCCTGGGCTGGCTGAGGAAATGGAGGCTGGTTGGGCAGCCTGTTGAGGCTGGAATCCCCACTGACCCACAGACCTGGTTGGCATGTTGCGGTCTGGATCCCCACTGACCCGGTGGCAACGTGGGCTGCCACTGCTAGGTCCCTGGGCTGGGATGCAATGGAGCACGTGGGACTGCATCCCCCCAGCCACTCTTCCAGCTTGGGTGGCAGGTTCCTCATGTAGGGAGAAAAGCCCCTGTGCTTGTCAGCTCTCCGCCAGAACAAGGAGATCCAACCACTGGCTCAGCCTGCAGAGAGGCCTAAGCATTAAACTGTTTAAACTGCTTGTTCGTTGCACTGCTGTGACTAGTGTGTAACCTCATAAACTGCTGCTTAGGCCTGAGCAGTTAACTGTTCCCCGCACTGCCCTGGCCCAGGGCCTGGGCTCATAAATTGCTGCACAGCCTACAGACCTAACTGCTTACACTGTTAGCTTGTTGCCCCGCCCTGACCAAGGGCATGGTCTCTGTAGTCAGGCCCAAGCTCCCTGATTTAGACTACACCACGGCTACTCAAGTTTGGAAGCCCCGGGGGGGGGCCACAGTGATACTCACAGCACATGCTGAGCATCGCATGTGCTTCAGTGTAGTTGCATATACATGCAAATATATATGCAAATAGCTTCTTTCACACTGACGGGCATGAATTCAAAGATTAAGGCAAAACTATACAACATGAAGGCCCCATTTATGTCAGTTCTGCTGACATTAATAAAATGCAATATTTACCTGATTTCGACCCATATGACAGCACTTTTAATGAGCTACGACAGTCCAGGAATTTAACTACTAAAACACATATTAACAGAAGACCATTATATTTACTCACTATTGTGAAGTGTGTTCCCCATAAAGGCCATGTTCAAAGGATCCCACCCACAGGCTGAGTGTTGAGCCACGTGTAAACCCAAACTGCATCACTGAGTAGCCCTGTACTACTGGTTACTTGCTTGTGGCCCCACCCTAAGGAAGGGTCTGGGCCTATAGACAGCCACTCAGCCTGCTGACAGGCCTGAGCCTTACCTGCTACACGATTTACAGCCGTCTTTGTTGCTCTGCCCTGATCCAGGGTTAAGTTCACTGACTGTGGTTCAGCCTGCAGCCTGAGCCTCCTGACCTGGTTAGGGCCTCACCCAGGACTAGGGCCAGGAAGCCCAAAATTACTATTGGCCCAGCTAAATATAGTGCGTCAGCGTGGCCTCCCACTGACCCGGACCATTAGAAACAGATATGAGAGTAGAACAGGCCACGTTTAGTCAGACGTGATTAGGTTATTCTCTGATTTGTTGGACTTCTCTGGGCTGAGCCCATGGACTCACCCCAATGTAACTTTTAAGCTGAATCCCAGGGAAGCAATTCTCCATGTTTCTTTTTTTCAGTTGTACTGTAACACCTCACAAACAACTAATGTTTTATCAAACATGTTTCCTTTGTTTTGTTAATAAAAATCACTTTTGTAAGACCTTCTGATTCCTGAGTCCCAGAAGACAGGAGGTTCTGTGGGCACATGCCCAAGACTGCAAGGTCAACTATTCAGAAATTATAGGTAGTTTTTAATTAATTAATTAATTTATTTTGTAAAAGATCTCTCCAGAGGGAAGTTTAAAGAGCCGGGGGATACTCCACAGGAAAAAAATCCCAAGTGCATTTTCCTGAGTTCTCAAAGGAGTTTTTGCATGTGGGTGGTGACAGAATATCATCCAAGGTCAGGGAATATATGACCTTGGGAAGTTTTTTAACAGAAGCCTTTAGTGGCAGGGTATTTAAATTATCTTGAAGGCCCTTAATTTCTGCACTCGAAGTGCCAGAGTGGGGAACAGCCTTGACAACTCCCTTTGGGCAAGATACATCCTCCCTCATTTTATACTGGAGAAGAGACCAAGTGGCTGAAGAAAAGGCTGAGGGGCCAGCATAGAGTCTGCCAGCAGTAGACAAACAGAGGCAGTTGCCTTTCTCTTCCTATCTTATCTGAGAGGAGAAAAGACAACTGTGCAGCCACAGCGGGTGATACAGAAGGTCAACAGGGGCCTGAGGCAAAGTGTCTACAAGAAGAGTCTCCCGAGGGGAGTTATGCATTCTGACTGCATGTTTGATGGGTTAATGGTACTGTAGTACTGTAGTGCAAGTGCACTACAACAAGGAGGCTGAACTCAGCCATTTGGGATCCGTTAATGGTCCACATTTTCATAAACTACTCATGATTTCAGGTGCTCAGCTTGAATGGCCTCAAAAGTGGTCCAGTTTTTAGAGAGCTGAGCAGCCACACTCTGGATATTAGGTCACTCTATGACATCTCTAAATGGGCACTGAAATGGAAGCTTTAAGGGTTACTACAAATGTGCACACAACCTCAGTAAGGGCAACTTTTACACAGGCAAGCTGGTTATGAACTGTCTTTACAACAAGGCAAAACTCAATCCAGACGTCCCACTGCCATCGATAACAGAGTCAGTCAGCATTCCACTGGGGTGCAGCCAGACGACAAGCCAAGCAATGAAGAAGAGCTCTGTGTAATCCTGAGAGTTTCGCTCTCTCACCAACAAAAGATGATCCAATAAGGAGAAGCAGTAGTGCTGTGCAAGTTCACTGATAGCTGCTTTATATCTTCGGGTATCTCCATCCGCAAATGCGGGTGCGGATATTCACACCTCATTTTGGGGATTACAGATGCAGATACATATGTTGTATCTGTGCATATTTCTAGGTATTATCTCATCCACCCTGTCTCCCCAAGGAGCAATCCTTTCATTTCATTCATTCATCAGTTTCACATGTATTAAAGGAATAACAGACAGTTCTCTCCTGCTTCCCACACATTCTGGATCTTTACTTTAACATATGCTTGCAGAGCAGATGATGGGACTCCTTTTCCTTGCCTCCACCCAAAAAAGAAACATACTCAGGAATCATCCAGTCACCAACCCCAGAGAGCTACAGACCATCCAGAAGCAGGGCCTTCCCTAATTCAATTCCCACTGATGTTAGTGGGACACTGCAGACTCGTGAATGTCTCCAGGTGTCCAACATAACCCGGAGCCTGCCATGTAGATAAGAAGGGCGAGAAATGATGGGCAGACTGGTTTTGCTGTCCCAGGCACAGTGAAAAACACCAGTACTAAATCTCGGCATGGCTGCCATACATGTGTTCCCCAGCCTTATGTAATGAATTGAAGCAAGAATCAGCCAAAAACTCTACCAAGGAAATAATGCAGAGCAACCAACCAGAGAAAATTAAAAACAAACAAGGAAAAACAAACAAAGAGACTGAGCTTACAGTAGCTGCCACACTAGTAGAAAAAGTGTGTCCCTGACTCATTTTAATGAGGATGGGGCGATTGTTTTCATTCTCACTTTCATATATCCAGCAATAACAATTTAAGGAAAAATACAACCAGATTCAATCTGTCACGCAAGACCGGCAATAAAAAAGAAGAAATACATCTCTTAGTATATATATTAAAAAAAAACACCTTTTCCTGCGGGATGACAGTGTGACGTTATCATGTCACTCTGCCTCCCGCCTGCCTTTTCTCTCCCTCCTCCTCCTCCAGACCCTCCCTGGCGTTAGGGGTTGGAGAAAGAAAAGCCTCGGCCTGAACTAAGTCCTGGCAGCCAGGGGAAGAGAGCTGGGCCTGCCACAACCTCCGAGCGACCCAACCCCCCCCAGCAGTTGGGGCAGGGGAGGGGGACAGCTGGGGCTGGCCCAGCCTTGGGGAGGCCCGGCTGCTGGGAGGGAGAGAGCCTGGGCAGGCCAGGGCTGCCACACCACAGCCTGGCCCTCTCCAGCAGTCGGAGGGAGAGCTGGGACTGCCTACCCCCAGAGAGGAGGGTTGGCGAGCATAGCAAGCAGGGGTGCAGCCCCATGATAAATTTAAAAAAACATAACAAAACTGTGCACAAAGAACACTGCTCAATTTCTAAATTGTAAACTGCATTTCAGGATTGTTTAATTAAAGTCATTTTTAGTTTTACTTGAATGCAATCACCAGACATTGTCTCCCAGTCAGCGTCTGAGGGGCAAACATGCTGTTGCCAACAATAAGTACAAATCTAGCTCTCATTGTCTTCCCTAAAAATAAACCATGCACGTTAAGTAGCTCAAGAACTAAAGAAAGGCGGGGGAGGGAGGGATTTTTCCCCTCAAGATTTTATTTTTAAATTAAAGGATCCTGATTCATCATATAATGAACCAACATCACAGCATGGAGCTAAGGAAACACTGTGTCTGGAGATGCCTACCTGTTGTACGTCTACACTGCACTCACGGGGTGATGTTGTAGCTCATGTAAGCATAGGCAAGATAGCATTAATCTACCAGTGAAGCTGCAGCAGTACAAATCTATCCAGAATCCAGCTTTGCTACGACTGGTGCTTGGACTAGCTAGATCAAAGCTAGCTCAGGTATGTCTACATGAGCTGCAGTCACACCACGTGAGTACAAAATAAACATACCCTTAGACATGAGATGTGAAATAGAGATTCTGGATGCCTCTGATTGTTAAGGAACCTTTTACCCTTGCCGAACCCTTTCTCTATACTTCCCTGACCCCTTTCATGTGGTAAGCAAGAAGACAGATATTAATGCCAGTGTCCTGGCCAAGTTCCACACAAGGAATCCTTACTTTCTGTATTCTTGAATTCTCCACGATGTATGTCTCTCAGTCTGCCAATGGCCAAACATAAGTCATAACGTGTGACTAACCCCAAATAATTATTCATGTAAGAAAACCTCTTTGCAATTCCTTTCTTTAGTGTGAATAACTTTCTATATACCACAGTTTCATGATTCTTTATTTGTCATTTAAATAATTTTGAACAATAAAAATGAATAGACGCCACACATATGGGCACTGTAGGTGATTTTGGGATGAAAAATGAGTGACAGACATCTAAATTAAGGACTATGGACTGGTACACCCTCCATCTCACACTGCATGTGGCATTGTTCACTTCCTCTCCTAAATTGCTAGATGAGGCTATAAAACCACATCATGCTCCACCCCAGAGGTAACAGCCTATCAACAATCAGAGAAATAATTCTTACATAGAAAACTGCAATGTTCTTCAATCCTTCTGGATAAGAAATATCATAAAAGACAGCTTATAAAACTATTACATGAATCAGACTGAAGTGCAGGGAAGAGATGAGATGACTATCTTTTGCTTAGAGTCAGGATTACTTGCCAACTACATAATAGCAGCTTGAATTTTTATTACTAGGTTACTACCTCTTCAGGATCTTGAGTCAATGGTTGCATTTCCCTGCTCCCCTGTAGGCATTATATATTAAATGTTTGCAGATTCATAACATTCTCTTAGATGGCATTTATAGCAATCAAACCTGATTTTATTTTTTATTATGATTTGCTAATCCAAGGAGATGGTCACTATTACAGTTTCTGACATTTTTCTATTGCTAGTAATGCACGCTGGATTATTGATGGTTCCAAAAAACAATAAAAACACACACACACACACACACACACACACACACACACAAAAAACCCACCCAACAAAAACCAAAAACCAACAGTACTGAAAGCCTATCATGCAAAGGCCAAGGTACTCAGCACACCACCTCTGATATTACTAACAAACAGAAGGCAAAAAATGCTTCAAATGAAGACATGAGTCCAAACTGGTTTAGGGATCATTATTCAAACCATGTAGGATATATGAACATCTGTTTTGATGTAGTCTGACCAATACTTTTAATGAACCCACAAGTCCAAAGATAATTTTTCTGCTGAATTTTGCCTGGTTTCAGTTAAAAAAAAAATACAAACCTATTGAGTTTTACACTTTAAATTGTTAAAATATCCCCAGATTTGTGCAAATCAGTGATTCTGGTCTGAATTTGGGTTCTATAATTAAACCCAAACGTAAATGGTTCCAGTTTCATTACCTACTTTCTCTTTTAATACTCTGAAGATACATTACCAATCTAGAAATACATTTTCTGTTTGTTTTTAATGCACCAATCCCCAGTATATCTGTCCATGCTTGATTGGATTTGATTCTGCTCTGTAACTTTATGTCCATTTCTGATCTGTAAAAACTAAGCAAGTCACTGATGTTTACAAAAACTGCATTTATACCACTTAAAATTTGGGCAACAAGCAACAATGAACCAACAGTGAAGTACAGAGATAGTCCACTGCTGATTAATAACTAGCCTGAGGGGGTGTTTCTGGGAACACAGGAAAAGATTGCAAAAGTCAATCTTGGATTCTAGCAAGCTGCATAGGCTAGTTCAATATTCATGTCTTGTTGAAAACCATGGGCAATGTGACCCATAAAAAGGCCCTGTGCTATTGGATAACGATTAAAACTAGCAATAAGTCATCTTCATCAATCATGATCCCCTGCTGCCTACAGTAAAGAAACCATCATGAGGCAACTCTGAATCTAATCTGATGAAGCTACCTAAATCTGGCATTCAGGTGCCATGTTTATACATTCCAACTCAGCAATGCAAACACTCTCCTCCTCCTCAACTTCAAAGTATAAAGAAAAGTCCTAGTGCTTCCTACTGAGGCTACTGGATGCTCACCTGCAGCAGCACAGTAGAACTCAGCTGGTAATTTTGCTTTACAAACTAGATCATTGCCTATTTCTGGCTCTGAGTGCCACCTCTGTTCTTGATATTCACTTGTGCTATAGAACTAATGCCAGTATCTCATTCACCTCACCAGATCCAAGAAGTTTTCCTTTCTCTGTGGAGAGAATGCTAAGTCCACAAGAAAACAATGATCTTCCCTCCATTTTGTATTTACTCTCAAGAACAGGTGCCTCCATGCCAGATTTGGACTCATCAATCAGGCAATCATTCATTACAGCCACCATTTTCCTTCTCTGGCTCAGGCATTCTCAATGTATCTCTATCAATAGTCACTCCATATTGAACCAGAAAGATTCGGGAAACATGCAGTGCTAACCAATTGGAAGAAAGTCTAAGACCAGTTTAGGAGCCAGCCACACTCAGGACTGAGGAAGGATGTCAGGAAAAGAGTTAATCTAGCACTTTACATTCACACAGAGGCCACATTCTGTCACCAGCTTGCACATTCACATACCAGCCCATGCCTCTAGAACCCATCTTCAGTGCCCTAGGGAGACAAGATGGCCATTTGATTCTGTAAGACTTGTTCTCGAGCCCACCTCTGGAGCACAGACAAGGTGGCTCTGGGTTCTAGTTCTGAAAATACTGTGGTCACTAGCAGATTCTTAGTTTCTCTGCCTTTGCTTGCTCCACATTTGAAGCAGACATTGGGACAGATGGGGGTGAGTGAGGAAATGATTTACATTACCCCAGAACTAGTCCTCTGCCTAATGTGCTACAGAGAAAACCTGCAGAACTGAGGGTAAACAAGAGAGTGATGAAGAGGGAGGAAAAGGGTTCAAGGAAGGAGGAGTTCTCGGGGTTCTGAAAAGGACACAGAAGAGAGATTAAGAACATAAGAATGGCCGTACTGGGTCAGACCAAAGGTCCATCTAGCCCAGTATCCTGTCTGCCGACAGTGGCCAACACCAGGTGCCCCAAAGAGGGTGGACCGAAGACAATGATCAAGCGATTTGTCTCCTGCCATCCCTCTCTAGCCTCTGACAAACAGAGGCCCAGGACACCATTTTATCCCCTGGCTAATAGTCTTTTATGGACCTAACCTCCATGAAATTATCTAGCTTCTCTTTAAACTCTGTTATAGTTCTAGCCTTCACAGCCTCCTCTGGCAAGGAGTTCCACAGGCTGACTACACGCTGTGTGAAGAAGAACTTTCTTTTATTAGTTTTAAACCTCCTACCCATTAATTTCATTTGGTGTCCTCTAATTCTTCTATTATGGGAACTAATAAATAACTTCTCTTTATCGGCCCTCTCCACACCACTCATGATTTTATATACCTCTATCATATCCCCCCTCAGTCTCCTCTTTTCTAAACTGAAAAGTCTTTAACCTCTCCTCATATGGGACCCCTTCCAAGCCCCTAATCATTTTAGTTGCCCTTTTCTGAACCCTTTCCAAGGCCAAAATATCTTTTTTGAGGTGAGGAGACCACATCTGTACGTAGTATTCAAGATGTGGGCGTACCATAGTTTTATACAGGGGCAGTAAGATATTCTGGGTCTTATTTTCTATCCCTTTCTTAATAATTCCTAGCATCCTATTTGCCTTTTTGACAGCTGCTGCACACTGCGTGGAAGTTTTCAGAGAACTGTTCATGATAACTCCAAGATCTCTTTCCTGATTTGCCATAGCCAAATTAGCCCCCATCATACTGTACGTATAGTTGGGGTTATTTTTCCCGATGTGCATTACTTTACACTTATCCACATTAAATTTCATTTGCCATTTTGTTGCCCAATCACTCAGATTGGTGAGATCTTCTTGGAGTCCCTCACAGTCTGCTTCTGTCTTGACTATCCTAAACAGTTTGGTATCATCTGCAAACTTTACCACCTCACTGCTTACCCCTTTCTCCAGATCATTTATGAATAAGTTGAACAGGATTGGTCCTAGGACCGACCCTTGGGGGACACCACTAGTTACCCCTCTCCATTCTGAAAATTTACCATTTATTCCTACCCTTTGTTTCCTGTCTTTTAACCAGTTCTCAATCCAAGAAAGGACCTTCCCTCTTATCCCATGGCCATGTAATTTACACAAGAGCCTTTGGTGAGGGACCTTGTCAAAGGCTTTCTGAAAATCTAAGTATACTATATCTACTGGATCCCCCCCCTTGTCCGCATGTTTGTTAACCCCTTCAAAGAACTCTAATAGATTAGTAAGACAGGATTTCCCTTTACAGAAACCATGTTGACTTTTGTCCAACAAATTATGTTTTTCTACATGCTTCACAATTTTATTCTTTACTATTGTTTCGACTAATTTGCCCGGTACTGAAGTTAGACTTACCGGTCTGTAATTGCCTGGATCGCCTCTAGAGCCCTTTTTAAATATTGGTGTCACGTTGGCTACCTTCCAGTCATTAGGTACGGAAGCCGATTTAAGGGATAGGTTACAAACCACAGATAATAGTTCAGCAATTTCCCATTTGAGTTCTTTTAGAACCCTGGGATGAATGCCATCCGGTCCCGGAGATTTGTTAACATTAAGTTTTTCTATATGTTCCAAAACCTCCTCTAATGACACTTTAATCCGGGACAGTTCCTCAGATTCATCACCCACAAAGGACAGTGCAGATTTGGGAATCTCCCCAACGTCCTCAGCCGTGAAGACTGAAGTAAAGAAATCATTTAGTTTCTCCGCAATGGCTTTATCGTCCTTGATTGCGCCTTTTATAGTTCGATCGTCTAGGGGACCCACAGGTTTTTTAGCAGGCTTCCTGCTTCTAATGTACTTAAAAAACATTTTATTTCTTTTTGAGTTTTTGGCTAGCTGTTCCTCAAAATCTTTTTTTGCTTTTCTTATTACATTTTTACACTTGATTTGACAGTGTTTATGTTCCTTTCTATTTATCTCACTGGGATTGGACTTCCACTTCTTAAAAGATGCCTTTTTGTCCCTCACTGCTTCTTTTACATGGTGGTTAAGCCACGGTGACTCTTTTTTAGGTCTCTTGCTATGTTTTTTAATTTGGGGTATACATTTAAGTTGGGCCTCTATTATGGTGTCTTTAAAAAGTTTCCATGCAGCTTGCAGGGATTTGGCTCTAGTCACTGTGCCTTTTAATTTCTGTTTAACTAACCTCCTCATTTTTGTGTAATTCTCCTTTTTGAAATTAAATGCCAGGGTGCTGGACTGCTGAGGTGTTCTTCCCACCACAGGAATGTTGAATGTTATTATATTATGGTCACTATTCCCAAGCGGTCCTGTAACGGCTAACCTGATCCTGCGCTCCACTCAGGACTAAATCGAGAATTGCCTCTCCCCTTGTGGGTTCCTGCACCAGCTGCTCCAAGAGGCAGCCACTTAAGCCATTGAGAAATTTTATCTCCGCTTCTCTTCCTGAGGTGACATGTACCCAGTCAATATGGGGATAATTAAAATCCCCCATTATTATAGAGTTCTTTATTTTGGTAGCCTCTCTAATCTCCCTCAGCATTTCAATGTCAGTATCGATGTCCTGGTCAGGTGGTCGATAATATATCCCTACTGCTAATTTCTTATTATTGGAGCATGGAATTACTATCCATAGCGATTCTATTGAACATGTTGATTCACTTAATATTTTTATTTCACTTCATTCTACATTATCTTTCACATACAGTGCCACTCCGCCACCCACCCGGCCTGCTCTATCCTTCCGATATATTTTATATCCCGGTATGATTGTGTCCCACAGATTTTCCTCATTCCACCAGGTTTCAGTAATGCCTATTATGTCAATCTCCTCATTTAATACTCTAGTTCACCCATCTTATTTGTCAGACTCCTAGCATTTGTGTAGAAGCACTTTAAAAATTTGCCACTGCTTATTTGTCTGCCCTTCCCTGATGCATTGGATTCCTTTGTACGCGGTTGTTTGTCTGCTCTGGTCCATGGTTTGCCCTCTCCCCTACTCTCTTTCTGACTACAGCTTAGAGAATCTCTATCAATGGATTCTCCTCTAAGAGATGTCTCCCTCCGATTTACGTGCATCTCCGCACCAATCAGCTTTCCCCCATCTCTTAGTTTAAAAACTGCTCTACGGCCTTTTTAATGTTTAGTGCCAGCTGTCTGGTTCCACCCTGGTTTAGGTGGAGCCCATTCTTCCTGTATAGGCTCCCCCTCTCCCAAAAGTGTCCCCAGTTCCTAATAAATCCAAACCCCTCTTCCCTACACCATTGTCTCATCCACGCATTGAGATTCTGAAGCTCTGCCTGCCTACCTGGCCCTGCGCGTGGAACTGGAAGCATTTCCGAGAATGCCACCATAGAGGTCCTGGATTTCAGTCTCTTTCCTAGCAGCCTAAATTTGGCCTCCAGGACATCTCTCCTACCCTTCCCTACGTCACTGGTACCTACATGTACCACAACCACCGGCTCCTCCCCAGCACTATGCATAAGTCTATCTAGATGCCTCGAGAGATCCGCAACCTTCGCACCAGGCAGGCAAGTGACCATACGGTTCTCCCGGTCATCACAAACCCAACTATCTATGTTTCTAACGATCGAATCACCCACTACTAACACCTGCCTCTTCCTAACTGGCATTCCCTCCCCCTCAGAGGTATCCTCAGTGCGAGAGGATACCGCAACATCCTCTGGGAGGAGGGTCCCAACTACGGGATGGTTTCCCTCTGCTCCCATTGAATGCTCTGTTCCCTTGAGACTTTCATCCTCCTTAGGAGCACTGGGGGTCTCAGACTGGAGGTGGGACAGTACTACAGTGTCCCAGAAGTCTCATCAACATATCTCTCTACCTCCCTTAGCTCCTCCAGTTCAGCCACCTGGAGGTGTGGGAGCCTAATGTTCCAATGATTAAGTGTAATTCTTTTTACCAACCGGTTCCTCTCGTGGACCAGTGCAAGGTACAGTTTCATTTTCCCCAAATCTCCAATCTCCTTTTTCCATCGTAATGGAATCTGTACCCTACACAAATCTTTTTGTCACATGTGTGATATCAGTGTTATTCCTTTGTTGCTCTCTTCCCAAGTGTGTGTGGGTGTGGGGGGGGGCAGTAATTACTAAGTACGTGTAAAAAAAACAAAAACCACAAAGCAAGCCTTACCTCCCACCCATTATGTGTCATCACTAGATTCTCTATGCACAGTAGTGAATGGATGGTTCACTGAACAATTCTGGAATGGCTGAAGAAGCCTTGAATTGCCTCTGACCTGTGAAGAGTCTGGAATGTGTAGACTCACAAAATTAAATACATGTCCTTTTCACCAGTTCTATCAGTCATCTCACTGAGAGCACAAAAAACGTAAACAGAAACATTAGCCATCTCAATGGCTCCTGTATTCTGTGTTGGTTTGTACACTGCATCTTCTTGTGTCAAGTCTCCAGCTGACTTTTACACTGTATACACATTATGCCTTCTCAAACAATGGCACCTCTCTCAGCCTGTTCCAAAACAATCAGCAGTAGTACAGTGTGTGTCCTGTTGGACCAAGCTGGCACAGCTATTGGCTTGGTGTAATTTGACCTACTCACAAGATTCAAACAGTGTAAAAGCTCAGCTAAAACCAGTGATTAACTGAGCTTCAGCCAGTTGCATTATTTATATACATGCTTTGAAAGAAGCCAAGTGGTGAAACCCATTTAACAGCAAATGGTGTACAAACGTGTGTGTCTGTGTGTTTAAACTACCCTCTCAATTTAATTGAGTGAAGAACTAAGGAAAGAGACAGGGATGGCAAGAAGCATAAAATATCTTCAAGTCATGTCAAAGTAGAGAGGAAAAAAGGCAAATATATTCAGAGGGGATCAGAGCTGATCACAAGCTACAGAAAGTTTTCGGATTTAGAATCACGCACTTACAGAAATAGCCCGGATCCAAAGTCCCTAAGCCCATCCTTTAACAAGGATGTGCAACAGCAGGGCTGTCCCTAAGGAAGTGCAGGGCCCGGGGCAACCTCTCCTGCGCTAAGCCTCACCCTGATCCCCCTCCACGCTTTCCCTCAAAACTTACCTCTGCTCCACACCTGCCCTGCTTCTTCCTACCCCCACTCTACACCCCCATATCCCCATTGCATCCTTTCCCCCCAAGAAATGCAACCCAAGGGATTACCTGAGGGGCTTGGTGGGGGGTGGTGACAGGGGTTGTGTCTCCCTGACTGGGGTCAGGCTGCTCTGCAGTGAAGCAGAGTGCAGTGGGCTGGGATATGGTGGCAGAGCAGAGTAGGCTGCTGCATTGCTCCACTTCCTGCAGCTCTTGCAGGTGAGTGCAGGGGGCCCCAACCCCTGCTGTTGCCTGTGTCAGAGCACACAAGGCCCCACAGGTCCCATCCATAGGACTGTTGAGGAAGCTGCCATGGGGCCTCCCAAAGCACAGGGCCTGGGGGAGTAGTCCAATGGCTTTGTGTATCAGTCTATTTGCGAACCTGCATCTCTCTGTGGCCATTAGGTGAAGGCCACCGTGATTACTAAATGATGAGACATACAGCTTTCTACCACTACCTTGTCCTGTCCTCCCCTGGCCTGTCTGCCTGTTTATTCATCTGCAGACATACTAACTACACATCCTCGCTCTGGGAGTACCTTTGTAAAATAGGGTCCATAGGGTTCTTAGGCAATACTGCAACAGAAGGAAGAATATAAGTATTTAAGATTTGTAGAACATCGTGGGGTGAACATGTTCCTCTCCTATCTCAGGCAGGACAAGGAGCAGGCAAAAGGATAAAGTACTTCTCCTTCTTCACACAGATTCTTCCTCTGTCCTTCAAAGTGTCAGAAAGGAGGCAAAGTAGCTTAAAACACAGCAGCAGTTTGGCTATGATTGCCAGTTTTGGTTGGATGCATTCCTGGAGGTTTCATCACATGACAATCTTTAATTAAATATTAATCTTTACTTCTGGAGACGCTAGGACAATCCTGGAGAGTTGGCAACCCTAGATTTGGCACAGCTCATGCAGCACCATACAGGCTGTTCCAGACAGGCCTGCTGTTGACTCAAGGAAGAAAGATGGTTCAGTAGGTAGGACATTCATCAAGGATGGGGTAGTCAAGAGACAGACTATGCGCCACATGACTGCCAACATGCTTTTAAACAGACTGCAAACATCTTTTTGTTTACTTATCATTGTTATTGCAGCGTGAAAAATGTTTCTTTGGAGTCTGGTCTGTGTCTATCTTCACAAAAAAATAACTGACTACTCTGACCTTGATTTGTGAGACTCTCAGGCTGGGAGTTGGCAGCCTCACGCGTGGTGGAAGTGGCGGGGGCGGGGGGAGGGTACTACAGTGACAGGGGTGACCATGATAGATCCTAAGTATCTTCTTTAAACCTGAACACCAGCACTGCAAGCTTAGCCACCAATATTCCAGTTTACAACATTTGGGTATACCTACCCTGGCATTAGTCTTAGTCTGGGGAAATCTGAAATATTCTATTTGGTTCCTACACTGGATCTTTCTTCTAGAAAGTATTATGTGAGTTGGGTGTCAAACATATTAAAGTTTAAAATTTATCTCAACCACACAAGAATCTCTTCTAGGACTTTTGTCTGCTCAAACCTTGCACAGCTGAGCTAGGTTTAAGAAGTATGTCTTCATATATTTTAAAATGTCCAGAAAAGGGGAGAGGAAGTAAACATTTCTTTATTTATTGTGCACAAAAACTGTGTTATTCCTCTGCAGTTATTCAGCTCCATTTGGTTGCTTTTTTCTAAAACTCAGCAATGAAATTTTATGGGTGCAACCATGATGAAACCTGTAGAAAAATACAATAAACATAAGTCTTGTGTGATGAGATTTAAAGTTTTAATGGGGGGGAGGCCATTCCTCATCTGGTTTAGAGTTGTTATTGTTTTCTCAACCTTGCAATGTTTGGAGAAGACTGAGCTTCATTACTGTTTCATACCCTCTGACCTTGTTTCTGGGGCAATGTTACTGAAATCTCTCTTTTGGGCAGTCATGATCATAACCTTTGTTACTTGCACAATGTGGAGCTCATTGTCAGCCCTAAGCAAATAAGTAGCAATAGGCTCTGTTAATATACGGTAAGTTATTCTTTATGAAGCCCTGCTGAACTTCATAGTATGCTATTTTACAGAGCACACATGGTCCATATGACACTAGGAATTTCTCAACCACATTTTCTTTTCCAGATGCTGTGGTGAACATGATTTGTCTAGAAACAAACTCTTTTTAACTTTTACTGAAGAGCTTCTACTATTAGACAGTAGGTCTCATCGATGTGGGAATGCTGATACACTAGCACTGCATTTCCCAAAGTGTGGTCTGCGGCCCAGTACCGGTCCTTAGAAAAAAAAATACCAGTCCTCAGAAAAATTTTCACACATGATTCTTGGCAGAGAGCCTGCCGCCATGGCATCTCTGCCGGGCATGCTCCCGGGCAGCAGGGCTAGATCCGGCGCTAGGACCCAGGGGGAAAGCCAGGCGCACTGACGCAGAACACCCAGCATCGGGGGAGCTGGCGCCGGCTGATAAAGGAGGGGGGGCAGAACAACCCACCGGACAGGTAGGGCCAGCAACACGCCCTCGGGCAGGGTGCGGTCCGCCGTTTCACCCACGAACACAGGCACAACTGGGGGAGAGGACACAGGGCTACTCACCCGACCTCCAGGGCCCGTACGAGCCAAGTCACCTGGCAGGCCAGAGAGGGGCCTTCTAATCTTACCGGTCCCAAATGGCGGTGAAATAGATACCTCGGGGTTGGGCTCAGGAAACCGCTCAGGGCAGTTGACTGGGCCCGCTCCTGTTGGCACTGGGGGCTTTGGGAGGACCAGAAACAATTTATTCGCATAATCATCATTTGCTTAATGAATATGCAAATATGCAAATAAATGTTACCGGTCTTCCAAAAGCTTATGAATGGGTTTACTGGTCCCCAGTATCAAAAAGATTGGGAACCACTGCACTAGCATGCAAAGAAACATGTCACTCCGGACCATGACAAAAAAAATAGGATTGCTTATCTAGCTCAAAGGCATTGCACAGGTACCATTTTTATTACAGTTGAAAAGTACTAAAATGTAGCTCAGAACATTTGGCTTGGAGACTTTGATTTAGGTCTTCTTCCATTTTTTACTTGATGACTCTCAGAGATAGTTTGGAACTATACATCCAAATGTCTTCAACCCTCTCCCCAAACATGTATTAGGACTGGATGAAAGCCAGTTCTAATACATGTTTTTTACATCAAGCTGACAATGAGGTTTTGGGGGAGGGGAAGCAATCAACAGACTTTGCTAGTCTTCCGGATGTTTTTGTACTTGGATTTTTCCCCCCTTTAATTGCCGTTAAAATGAAGGATTTCCAAATAAAAATAGCATCTTCAGAACTTCACCTCATCCCTAGCAAAATCTGAGTTGCTGTGACAACCCACCCGCTGTTCTACATTTCTGCTGACAGTCAGAACTTGGCCTGCATGAAGGAATGCTAATGCTGACTTGCTATTCACACCACATCACACTGAGTTAGATGCTGTGTGTCACTCCACCAGCACACCACCGTCCAAATCAGCTTCAATATTTACCAATCAAATAAAAAAATAAAAAACTTCAAATAGATTGCATCAATGCTAGAAAGCTCTTCCTCCCTCAGCACTAAATCTAGAGATACAAATACCTTTAGCCACGGGAATGTGAAAGGTTGGGTGGGATGGAGGGTGGCAGATCTAGGAAGTACAGTGCTACCATTTCCCCTGCTGCTTGTTAATCACCACAGTACAGCTGCAATACTGAACATGGGGATGACATGAAGCATTTAATGATCCTCCATGTTGGAAAGTCTCTGGCATTTCTTGAGTACAATTGGATAAAGGCACAATGCAACAGACAAAGAGCTGCCTGATTGATTCTGCATATGAAGGAAGGAGTTGGGCTCTTGCACTTCAGCCAGGAAAGCCCAAGCACACTTAAGTCATGGTTTTCCAATTGTCGATACAGTAAACATGTCATGGTAGAAAGGAACACATCAGTTTGTTCATGATAAAGCAAAGATGATTGGGCTTGGCTGGTTGGTTCTGGAGGAAATCTGAAGTGGTGTTATCGCAACAAATTAATCTGATTTAGAACATCCTCCACCCCTATCCCTCACACCCCCCCCCCAAAAAAGGCAAAAATAAAAAACGGAATTTCCTTCACCTCAGTCAGTAGCAACAGCCAGATCTGGAAACAAGGCAGAAACAATCTTTTGTTGGAAGAAGCGTACAACTCACAGGGGCTTTCAGCATCCTCTTGATACGAGAGATAAATCGGCATTCAAGAGGAAATCATGCTCACTCAGCTATAGATCTGAAATGGATTGCACCATGAGGCACTTCCTTACTCACAACTCTGAACACAAATCTTCCATACCAGAAGGAAACTCCACCACTTCGCCCCCCTTGCTTCTGTCCAACTGTCATTTCTGCTTCAATCTCACATGACAAAAAAGGGCAGCTCTGTGTGGCTCTCCTTTTTTCCACCTATGATGCACGTGACAATCAGAGATACAAAGAATTATTTTGAACACTTCCGAGAGGAAGAAGAAAGTTCAGGCTAAAGAACACCAACACACATAATACACCAGGGATAGACAATAATTTTTAATGGGAGGCCACTCCAAGATTTTGGCAAGCGGTCAAAGGCTGCACTTCTGTGGAAGGGGTCTGGAATGGGGTCTGGAATGGAGGTTGGGTGCAGAAGGAAACCTGAAATAGGGAACTGAGGTGCAGGAGGGGATGAGAACTCTCAGAGGGAGTTTGGGTGAAGGAAGGGTCTGTGATCTGGGGCAGGGTCTTGGGGTGCCTGGTCCATTAGGAGGTAAGAGTGCAGGAGAAGACTCTGGCCTGGGGGAGGGGCTCTAGGAGGAGGTGCAAGGTCTGGGAGGGAGTTGTGACCTGGGTGAAGGAGGAGCAGAAGGTTTAGGTGGCGACCTGGAGCAGGGGATTGGAGTGAAGGGTCTGGAAGGGTTATGGATGCAGTAGAGGATTCTGGCCTGTGGGAAGGGTACAGGAGTGAGTGCAGAGTCTGGGAGGGAGTTGTGACCTGCGAAAAGGGGGAAAAGGGATACAGAGGGTTTGGGTGGTGGCCTGGGACAGGTAGTCCATAGGGGAGAGAGGAGGTAGGGTGTCAGAGGCGGGCTCTGGCTGGAAGGTGCTTATTTGCAGAAACCTGACTGTCTGCTGCAGGTTGCTCGCTGCTCCACGCGGCTCTGCTCCAGGCATGGGAGGGGGCAGGGGCAGAGGGAGGAAAGGAGAAGGCTTCCCACACTGCCCCTGTTCCCAGCAAAAATTTTCAGCTCCTATTGGCCAGAAACTGAGAGATTGGCCAGTGGGAGCTGAGAGATTTTGCTGGGGGGTAGGAATAGCATGAGAAGTCTCCCTCATTCCTCCTCAGCCATTCAGAGTGGAGAACAGCTGGCTTTTTAAAGCATGAGCTGCTTTCTGTCTAAGGGTTTTGCCAAGGTGGCTGCAGGCTGGATTGGGTGGCTTTGCAGGCTCGATCTGGCCCGCTGACAGCCTCTTGCCCACCCATGTAATACACACTCCTGTAGCCTTTCCTATAATCAGAAATGCATTGCCAGTCTGGTGTTCAAGGGGTTCGCCTTGTGCCTTTAATAAAATACATAGCAATGAAATCATAAGGGAGTAATTTTTCCTTGCTAGCCCATCAGAGCCTACTACAGGTAATTTTTTAACTGACCTCTGAAGCAGTTGGTTCCTGGTACCCAGGGATACGTCCACACAGCTAACATTATTTCAAAATAACTAGCATTATTTCAAAATAACTTAGTCCATGTCTACACAGCAGGCAGTTATTTCGAAATAATGTCGAAATACTATCAAGCTGTAGCACTTCTTACTCTGACTCCTGTAACCCTCATTGTACGAAGAGTAAGGGAAGTCGGAGGAAGAGTGCTCTATTTTGAAATACGTGCTGTGTAGACACTCCCAATTACAAAGTAAGCTATTTTTAAATAAGCTACACAATTGATGCAGCTCAATTTGCATAGCTTATTTTGCGTTAAGCCCTGCTGTGTAGAACAGGAGTGGGCAAAAGCAACTCCGCGGGCTGGATCTGGCCCACCAATCAAGTCGAACTGGCCCACGGAGGCCCTGCTGCTCCCCTCACCCCCAGGCCAATCAGGACTTGGGGGCAGGGGAAGTGCACAAAGTCTCCTCCCGTTCTGCCCCTGCCCTGCAAGGAGTATTCAGTGCTTAGAAGCGCTGCATGCTCCTAGCAGGGCAGGAGGAGACTTTGTGCGCTCCCTTTGCCCCCAAGGCCAGACTGGCTTGGGGGGAGGAGGGAAGCACGCAAACTCTCCTTTCGCCCTGCAAGGGGTGCGGCGCTTCTAAGCACTGAACACTCCTTGCCAGATGGGGGTAGGGTGGGAGGAAACTTCGAGCAATTCCCCTGCCCCCCGGCCAATCAGGGCTTGGGGGCAAGTGGAGCATGTGAAGTCTCCTTTCACCCTGCAAGGAGCTCAGCACTTAAAGTCAACTGCCAGCTGCTGCTTGGCTAGCGGTTGACTCTAAGCATAATGCTCCCTTGCAGGGCGGAGGCAAGGAGTGAGAGACTTCACATGCTCCCCTTCCCAAGGCCCTGACTGACCTGGGATCAGCAAGGGGAGCACACGAAGTCTTCTCCCACTGTCAGGGGCATGAGTATCTAGAGGGAACCGCCAGCTGTTTAGAACAGTTGGAGGATCTCTCAGGGAGAGGGGCAAAGACTTTGTGCGCTCCCCCACCGCCAGACCAAACAAGGTCTGTGGGAGGGGAAGCACAGAAGTATCCTGGCCCTGACCCCTTCTGCCTGAGATCCCGCCCCTTCCAGGGCGGCCCAGGGCCACTTCAAAAAATTTTCAAATGGCCCTCGATCAAAAATTATTGCCCACTTATGGTGTAGATATACCCTATCAGAATGATCCCAAGTCAGTAACATTTTAAAAGTGTCCCGAGAGTGGCCTAAAGGCATTACGTGATCTTAACGTTGCCATCCTCAATTTATATTCCTGCATCCTGCCTTCCTACATGGCTTTTCACTGGATACTTTTCTCCCTTGGTTATTATGAAGACAGACACACTTGTATAGTACCTCACACTTTCAAAATAACCTCTTACACCTAGACCTTCTGCAAAAGAGTAGAATCTGTTAGATGTCAAACATTCTGTAAAGCCAAACAATGTGAAACAACAACAACAACAAAATCATCTCTCTCTCTCTCTCTCTCTCTCAAGTTATCTCTGTAACACTATTATTTATTTGTATTAATCTAGCAACTGGGAACTCTGGTCACAATCCAGGACTTCAATTCTGATATCACTAGAACAAAAACTCTATTAGGGAAGTTAATGAGTAACCAGTTAAGCATTACCCTTAATGGTTGATGCTTATTAGGTAACAGTTAACCGTTACCCAGTAGCAGCCTTCCTCTGGTGGCCTGCCACAGGTGGAGGGCTGCTCCAGCCCCCCAGGGCTGCCAGCTCCCAGCCTGTGCAGGCTCATGGGTTGGGATTCAGCAGCCTCACAAGGTGGTGGGAGACGGAAATGGCAGCCCACACAGGGTCGGAAGCAGACAGGTTGTAGCAACTCCTACCCATGCATGGCAACTGCTCCAGCATAACCATAGTGGGCAGGGAAAGGGTGGGTGCTCCAGCCCAGCTAGCTGGAATGGCCGCCCCCACCTGGTCCAGTTTAATCAGTTAACTGGTTAAACTTAAGGTTTAATTGGTTTACTAATTGAACAGGGTTTTACGTCTCTAGTTCTGATGCCAAAAAGCTAAGCAACTTCTCTGTCTCTTGAAAGAATGTTAAAACTCTATGTATTATTATTACATGTAATACACATACCTTGATTTAAAGGGACTATGATAGCTTTTATCAGAATCCAAGCTAACAAATGTACAAGTTAGTATTAAACCTTTAGCTGAGTCCTAAGAATTTTTGTTTGTACTTCTGCAAGATAACTAGGACTTTGGGGGTGATTTTCCCCTCTTGTTGGATGTAAACAACATCAACAGTAGAAAAGACCACAGACTGGAAATGACAGAGGATGCCATAAAGCCCAAGATGGATAAGTGAGAATGACACAGGTAGAGAGTATTTCCTCCAGGAAAATCAAAAGAAAGTCAAATGGCGATCCTCTAGCAACCTACTATTTTTAGAAGGGCTACAAAGCCTTCGAGAGTGTACATGGATGCTTTGAGTCAGTAAGTCAATAATCATACAACAAAGAAATAAAAAAATTGCTATTGAAAAAGGGGCTTAAAAATCCCAAACATATAAACACAAATGTATAATCTTCACAACCAATTGTTGTAGCTTCCTCTTGCAGTAGCCTGGAAAATTAAAGGATGATTTTTAAATCTGATTACTGCAAGCACTAAAATATTCTTGCTATTACAATTTTATCTTGCAGGTATTAAGACATTCACCATCCCTACTATATTCCTTCAACACATCCCTCTATTTCACTCGAAAAACTTGCCAATCGAGAAAAAAACCCACCAAAAACCTCACAATACAGAACACATTTAAACACTTTTCAAGAACAAAATTCCAAGCCATACACAATAGTGTTTCTACTGCACTTGCCAGACCACAAAAATATTAGATGCATGAACCCCAACAGCAGGATGCATTGAAAGGGATCTTTGCTCTGGGCAGCTCTGTAAAATGCTCTCTTTCACATGCTTCAGAAATTCATAATGCACCAGTGAGCAATGTGAAAGTTTACTTACTCTTTGTGAAAGAATTAATTCTAAACTGTGTTACAAAACTGAAAAAGAAAGGACTCGTCACTGAAAATTACAACCAATCTATTGCTTTTTTGAATTCTGCATTCTCCGATTGAAGTTAATTATGGGATTTTATAAGCTCATGTATGATAAAATAAGATAAAGGGGGGAGAGAAAAAACAATTGATGTCAGAGATGTTCTGACTCATGTAAGTAATATTCATAGTAACTAAACATCTAGGGTACATCTAGACTGCATGCCTCTTTCGAAAGACACTTTTTTGAAAGAAACTTTTCAAAAAGTGTCTTTCGAAACAGAGCGTCTAGACTGCTGGACACTCTTTCGAAAGAAAAAGTCACCCAGAACCGCTTCTGCCAGGGCATGGGGGCAGCATTTCCTTCCGGGTGCTGCTGCCTGCCCTTTGCAGAGACGCGTGGTTAAAGGGACCCCCCTGAACACCCGTTGCTCTGCTCCTGCAGCTGCCTTTGCTGTCCCTCTAGGAGGTAAGCAAGGTATTGCAGTGCTTGTTTTGAGTACCCAGCTTCCTGGGACACCACAGCAAGTGTTTTTGTTTGGAGGTTTTCCTGATTTGGATCCCTTTTTTTGCCATGGAGCCAGAGCTGCCCCTGGGCAGGCGATGGCCCTACGTCATCATACTGCAAGTTTTGCTGCATCTGCATGACACAGTCATGAGGCTACTTCCCTATCTGGACCCAGACCAGAGGTACGAAAGGTTCGCCCATCATGCAGCCCCCCTGCCCTTGCCTCCAAACTTCTTTGTGGAGAGGCATTTTTGGAGGCTTGACACCAGGTCCAACTGGTGGGACCAGCTCGTTATGGAGCTGTGGGAGAACCAGCAGTGGCTCCGCAACTTCCGGATGCGGAAGGCCACTTTCCAGGAGCTGTGTACCTGGTTCGCCCCCACTCTGCACTCACCTGCTGCTTCGTCTCCGGCATCAGATGACACCTGGGAGGCCTCTGGGGTCTGGGCGACTGGCTCCAGAGTGAGGGTCACAGTCTCCTCGTTGTCCTCCTCCTCCGGCACCATCTCCCCCAGACTTCCTGGACTGCTCTAGGTCCTGCTCTGGTGCGTCCACGACAGGGTCCTCCAAGCCAGACTGGATGAGACGCAGTGGTGTGCGTGCTTCCCCACCACTAAAGATCTGGGCCAGCTCAGAATAATAAGGGCAGTAGTGGGGGGCTGCCCCAGAGCGGGAGCTCTCCTCCCTGGCCTTAACATAGCCGTGGCGCAGCTCTTTCACTTTAGAGAGCGCTTGGTCCTGGGTGCAGGGTTGATACCCTCTCTTGGCCAGGGCCTCTGCCACGCGGCCAAAAATGTCCGCATTTTGCTGCCTTGTAAGGCCTCCTCCTCCAACCAGAAATCAAGAAGGGTCTTGAGCTCTGGCCCAGACCATGCCAGTGCCCGGCATTTAGAGCCCCTGGTTGAATCCCCAGAAGGCTGTCTGGAAGGGCCAGGAGAGTCTTGGGGCTGGGACATGGCTGCACTGGAAGAGCCGTATGCTCTGGCTGCTTTGCTGTCACAACTGGCTGTGAGGGTGACTGTCCCTTTAAAAGATGGCTGCAGACAGGAACCAGAGAGATACAAGGCATGCCCCGGACTGTCCACCAGGGCTTCTTCCTGGAGGCCCCCCTTTTTTTTTTTTTTTTTTTTTTCCCTCGAAAAAACTGGCTCCCCGCATCCACACACACTTTTTTTCGACGGATCTCCGTCGAAAAAGGCGTTCTTCCTTGTGAAATGAATACCACTGTCAAAAGAAAAGCCGCATTCTTTTGATTTAATTTTGAAAGAACGCAGCTGTAGTCTAGACGCGGGTGAAGTTTTTTCGAAAAAAGGCTACGTTTTTCGAAAAAATCCTGCAGTCTTTGATCCTTTTAATCTCATTGGTTACTACAGAGGAAAAATTAATGAATGAACATCTCATTGCAGAAGGAAATGAATGTGTGATTTTCAGAAGCACATGGAAAGCTCTACACAATGTAGTCATTTCTTAGTGAGTAGAATATACTGATTTCCTCCTTTTATCTATACAAATTAAACCTACTTCCAATGATGAAACTACGACTTACATGGTCATTGCTGATGCCTGTTTGTATGTACTTTGTCTCCCAACTTTATCAAACAAGCAAACATGGAGTTGAGGTTTCATCCTCAGTCAGACCTCTTCAGGACAGATCATCATGTGCTTCTATATTATTGCATCTCCCACCAGAGGATACCAGAGTGTTTACAAATAAATCAAAGAATAAAATCTCCCAGCCCCTATGAGATCAACTATCCTTATTTTATAGCTAGAGAAACTGAGGAACAGAAATTAAATGACCAGCCCAAAGTCAGAGAAAATGGCATATTCTCACTCTGCCTCTATGAGAATTAACTATTGCCTCTACTAGGGCCGATTAAATTTTTTCTTCAGACGCTACTTTCAATGGAAAACTGTTTTTGACCAAATGAAATTTTTATGAGACAAGTGTGTACCTGCTTTCTGCTGAAAGTTCTGAGTTTTTGTCGAACAACTGAAACCTGAGTCTTTCCAGTTTTTAATGTCAAGTTAACATTTTCCATGTGGAAAAGAAAACACTTTCCAACAAAGTCTAGTTCCAACACCTATCGTAGAAGAACATGTAAGATACGGACCTGTGGAGAATAAACAAACATTCTGAGAAATTTACTGAATAGGAATTGAAAAGGTCCAGTTTTTTATTTCAGTAATTTATTAATTTATCACCAAATCAAAGATTAAGTTCTTAGTTATATTCAAAATAGTTTAAAACACCGATTTTTTTAAAAACATCTCAATCATTTCTGGTACCCTGAGAAACTGCTAAGCAATAATATGCTGTTTTGCTCATTTATTTTTTTTAACTTCAGAACTTAATCTCTATCCCTCAACATGAAGGAAGCATTTCACTGGCTTAAATTTGGTACAGTAACAAACCTGCATATACAATAGCCAATCTATTTGCTATGATGTTACAAGATACTATTTTATTAGCTTAATTTGTCTTACACACAGTGGAGATCAAGGTAACTACAGCTGAACTACTGGAGAGAACATGTAAAAAATGATTTTGTTTTTTAGAAGAATATCTAACTGCTACTGCACTCAAACACACCGGCTCCGTCTAGACTGGCATGATTTTGCGCAAATACTTTTAACGGAAAAGCTTTTCTGTTAAAAGTATTTGCGCAAAAGCGCGTCTAGATTGGCACGGACACTTTTGCGCAAAAGCACTTTTTGCGCAAAAGCGTCCGTGCCAATCTAGACGCGGTTTTGCGCAAGAAAGCCCCAATCGCCATTTTCGTGATCGGGGCTTTTTTGCACAAAACAAATCTGAGTTGTCTACACTGACCCTTTTGCGCAAAAGCTTTTGCACAAAAGGACTTTTGCCCGAACAGGAGCGTCAAAGTATTTGCGCAAGAAGCACTGATTTCTTACATAAGAACGTCAGTGCTCTTGAGCAAATTCAAGCAGCCAGTGTAGACAGCTGGCAAGTTTTTGCGCAAAAGCGACTGCTTTTGTGCAAAATCTTGCCAGTCTAGACACAGCCACCGTGTTTAGCTTGCTCATGTGAAGAAAATGAAGTTAAGAGCAGCTGCTTGAGGGTATCTTTTAACCCTTACTATGCCTAGCAAAGATTGTCCATATGTGAGATGCTGCTATGTCCACAGTATATTGTATTGGCATACACACGGCAGACAAAAGTGGAGCTTTTGTTTAATGTGCCAGATAAAAGATTGTGAAATACTCAATTTAAAAAAGAATTGTTAAAAATAATTTCTCAGATTACACAAATTAAGAGTTCACCTGACTCTCTGCTTGAACCATACAATCTGGTCTTTGATTGAAATGTTTTCTTTTTTCCCCCTTTAACTGCACTGCCACAATGAAAGTTAAATGAAAGATAAAATTATATACAAAAGATCTGATTGAAATCCTTGCCCCACTGAAGCCAATGGGAGTTTTTCCAGTTGGTGAAATGCTGTCCCATTGAAGTCACTGATCACTGCAGACAGCTTCAGTTTATTTTTCCTTCTTTTTCCCCAGCTCTCTCCTATCTTTTATAAAATGCACTAAAACTCCAGTGTGTTCCCAGTTCTTGAATAATGTGTTCTCCAACTGTGCAGCTGAGACTACAAAGTCAAATTAAATTTGTGTTGCTATTTCTACATATCTGAGACCACTTTACACTGTCCCCACCACATAAAAATATAATAAAAATAGCACACAGTCCTCCAGTTTCCTTTTTATGGGGGAGGGAGGCAATTGGGTAACAGGGAGTTTAGAGAGGGAGTTCTCCAGGTAAAGGAGAAGCAGATACAGGATTCTTGAGGGAAGTGGCTCTCTGCAGTGTGTGTTGTGTTTTGGGCTTTCTTGCTGTGTGCTGAGCTTGTGTTTGTGAGTCAGGGGTTTTTTTGTTTGTTTGTTTTTCCCTTTCCCTTCTCCCTCCCCCTCCCCTTCACGGAGTGTGTGCTGTGACTGGCAGATGGAACCTGTTGGCTTCTAATTAAAGTTGAATTGTAGAAGCCTCTGCTGATTGCCTGAGCCTTGAGAGGGGGAGGGACTTTCAGGGCTTTATAAACCAGGGAGCAAGCGACCAAGGAGCCTGCGAAAAGGTGAGTGCTAACAGGAAGTTTAGAGAGGGAGTTGGGAAGGGTGCGAGGTTCTCTTGTCTTTCTTTTAAATCCTTTTTCCAGGACAGCAGGGATGGATGGTGATAGATCTGCTGTTGTTACCTGCACAGCGTGTGCCTTGTTTGTCTTCCTCCCGGAAGAAAGAAGGGATTTCATCTGCACTAAGTGCAAGCTGGTTGCCATTTTGGAAGAAAAAATTAGAGGACTGGAGGCCCAAGTGTCGACTCTACGCTCGATCAGAGAGGATGAAGACTTCCTTCATAGAAGGCAGCGTTTAATCCTGCAAGCATGGCAGGCGGAAGAGCCAGAGAGGGCAGTATGGGACCAGGAAGAGAACTGGCAGCATGTAACTTCTAGAAGGGGAAAAAGGCCAGCACAGCAATCCCCCAATGATATAGAGGTAAGTAATCGCTTTCAGGTTCTCTCCACAGGCTCTGCGGTGGTGAATGCTTTGGAAGGGACCTCACAAGGAAGAAACCAGAAGAGAACACCATCTACCATAGTCCTAGGGATGGGGGTTCCATGACCACCATCCCCAAAAGAAGACGGCGGGTGGTAGCAGTCGGGGACCCCCTCCTAAGAGAAACTGCACCATCCATCTGCCGTCCGGACCTGGAATCTCGAAAGGTGTGCTGCTTACCAGAAGCTTGAATTCAGGATGTGACTGAGAGGCTTACAAAACTGATCAAACCATCGGATCGCTACCCCTACCTGCTTCTCCACGTGGGAACTAACAATACGGCCAAGAATGACCTTGAGCGGGTTACTGAGGATTATGTAGTGCTGGGAAGAAGAATCAAAGAATTCAGAGTGCAAGTGGTGTTCTCGTCCGTCCTCCCTGTTGAAGGGAAAGGACTGGGCAGGGATTGTCGAACTGAGGAAGTAAATGCGTGGTTGCACAGGTGGTGTCGCAGAGAGGGCTTTGGTTTCTTCGACCATGGGACTCTGTTCCGGGCGCAAGTATTGTTAGGAAGAGATGGGATCCACCTAACAAAGAGAGGAAGGAGCATCTTCGCGGGCAGGCTTGCAAACCTAGTGAGAAGGGCTTTAAACTAAGTTCGTTGGGGGACGGTGACCAAAAACCTGAGGTGAGTGGGAAAGTTGGATACCGGGAAGAAATGCAAAGAGAAATGAGCAAGAAAGGAGGACCTCTGATTCGAATGGAGAAGATAGGGCGATCAGCTGGTTATCTGAGCTGTTTGTACACCAATGCAAGAAGCCTGGGCAACAAACAGGAAGATTGGAGGCCCTGGCCCAGTCCAAGAAATATGATTTAATTGGGATAACAGAGACTTGGTGGGATGACACGCAGGACTGGAGCGCTGTCATGGAAGGGTATAGACTGTTCAGGAAGAACAGGCAGGGGAGAAAAGGAGGAGGAGTTGCACTATATGTAAGTGAGCACTATGATTGCTCTGAATTCCAGTATTTAGAGGGAGAAAAACCTCTTGAGAGTCTATGGGTTAAGTTTAGAGGTGGAAACAACAGCAGTGATGTTGTGGTTGGTGTCTACTACAGGCCATCAAATCAGGTGGATGAGGTAGATGAGGCTTTCTTTGGACAACTGAGAGAAGATTCCAGATCGCAGGCCCTGGTTTCCGTGTGAGACTTTAATGACCCTGACATCTGTTAGGAGACCAACACAGCAGTACACAGGCAATCCAGGAAGTTTTTGGAGAATGTTGGGGATAACTTCTTGGTACAAGTACTGAAGAATCCGACCAGGAGCCATGCGCAGCTTGACCTTCTGCTCACAAACAGGGAGGAACTAATAGGGGAAGTAGAGGTGGGTGACAACCTGGGAAGCAGTGATCATGAGATGGTAGATTTCAGGATCCTGACCAAAGGAAGAAAAAAGAGAGTAGTAAAATACACACCTTGGACTTTAGAAAAGCAGATTTTGACTCCCTCAGAGACCTGATGGGCAGAATCTCCTGGGATGCTAACAGGAAGGGGAAAGGAGTCCAGGAGAGCTGGCAGTATTTTAAAGAAGCCTTATTGAAGGCACAGAAAAAAAACCATCCCGATGCATATCAAGAGAAGCAAACATGGTAGGAGACTGGATTGGGTTACAAGGGAAATCCTTAGTGAACTTAAGCACAAAAAGGAAGCTTACAAAAAGTGGAAACTTGGACAAAAGACCAGGGAGGGGTATAAATGTATAGTTCGAGAATGCTGGGGGGTTATCAGGAAGGCGAAAGCACAACTGGAATTGCGACTGGCAAAGGATATGAAGGATAACAAGAAAGGTTTCTACAGGCATGTTAACAAGAAGAAGGTGATCAGAGAGGGTGTGGGTCCCCTACTGGATGAAGGAGGTAACCTAGTGACAGATGATGTGGGGAAAGCTGAAGTACTCAATGCTTTCTTTGCCTCTGTATTCACAGACAAGGTCTGCTCCCAGACTAATGCGCTAAGTGACACAAGATGGGATGAAGATGGATAGCCCTTGGTGGGTAAAGAACAGGTTAGGAACTATTTAGAAAAGCTAAACGTACATAAATCCATGGGTCCAGACTTAATGCATTCAAGGGTACTGAGGGAGTTGGCAAATGTCATTGAGGAGCCTTTGGTCATTATCTTTGAAAAGTCGTGGAGATTGGGAGAGATCCCAGATGATTGGAAAAAGGCAAATGTAGTCCCCATCTTCAAAAAAGGGAGCAAGGACAATCCAGGGAACTATAGGCCGGTCAGTCTTACCTCGGTTCCTGGAAAAATCATGGAAGGGATCCTTAAAGAATCCATTTTGAGGAACTTGGAAGAGAGGAAAGTGATCAGGAACAGTCAGCATTGATTCACAAAGGGAAAGTCGTGCCTGACCAATCTAATTAGCTTCTTTGATGAGGTAACTGTCTCTATGGACATAGGAATGTCAGTGGATGTGATATACCTTCACTTTAGCAAGGCTTTTGGTATGGTCTCCCACAATATTCTTGCCAGCAAGTTAAGGGAATGTGGATTGGAAAAATGGACGGTAAGATGGATAGAAAGATTGCTAGAAGGCTGGGCCCATCGGGTAGTGATCAATGGCTTGATGTCAGGATGGTGGTCGGTTTCTAGCGGAGTGCCCCAAGGTTCGGTTCTGGGACCGGTTTTGTTCAATACCTTTATTAATGACCTGGATGAGGGGATGGATTGCACCGTCAGCAAGTTTGCGGATGACACTAAGTTAGGGGGAGAGGTAGATATGCTTGAGGGCAGAGATAGGGTCCAGAGTGACTTAGGCAAATTGGAGGATTGGGCCACAAGAAATCTGATGAGGTTCAACAAGGACAAGTGCAGAGTCCTGCACTTGGGACAGAAGAATCCCAAGCATTGTTACAGGCTCGGGACTGACCAGCTAAGTAGTAGTTCTGCAGAAAAGAACCTGGGAGTTACAGGGGATGAGAAGCTGGATATGAGTCAACAGTGTGCCCTTGTAGCCAAGAAGGCTAATGGCATATTAGGTTGCATTAAGAGGAGCATTGCCAGCAGATCCAGAGATGTGATTATTCCCCTTTATTCGGCTCTGGTAAGGCCACATCTGGAGTATTGTGTCCAGTTCTGGGCCCCCCACTAAAAAAAGGATGTGGATGCATTGGAGAGGGTCCAGTGGAGGGCAACCAAAATGATTAGGGGGCTGGAGCATATGACCTATGAGGAGAGGCTGAGGGAGTTGGGTCTGTTTAGTCTGCAGAAGAGAAGAGTGAGGGGGGATTTGATAGCAGCCTTCAACTTCCTGAAGGGAGGTTCCAAAGAGAATGGAGAAAGGCTGTTTTCAGTGGTGACTGATGGCAGAACAAGGAGCAATGGTCTTAAGTTGTGGTGGGAGAGGTCCAGGTTGGATATTAGGAAAAACTATTTGACTAGGAGAGTGGTGAAGCACTGGAATGGGTTACCTAGGGAAGTAGTGGTGTCTCCATCCCTAGAGATTTTTAAGTCTCGGCTTGATAAAGTCCTGGCTGGGTTGATTTAGTTGGGATTGGTCCTGCCTTGGACAGGGGGCTGGACTTGATGACCTTCTGAGGTCTCTTCCAGCTCTATGGTCCTATGATTCTATGAATATATGTGGCCCACAGAGGGCCCTGTGCCAGAACATACCCATGTCTGCTATTGTATTTTGCACAAAGATCTTTACACCTTGTGAGGTATTATGTGGGAACTAGTGATTGGCGTCTCATGTATGTTCTGGTGCAATACATGTGGCAACATTGTATGAAAAAATTTAGGTAGGGCCCTATCAAATACATCATCCATTTTAGTCAATTTCACAGTGCGAAGATTTCAAAAGTTGTAAATTTCATTATTTCTGCTCTTTACATTTTAAATATCATGGTGCTGTGATTGTAGGGGCCCTGACCCACAAAGCAATTGTGTGGGTAAGGGAGAAAGGTTATTGTATGGGGGTTGCAGTCCTGCTACTCTTCTGTTCTGCTAGTGGTGGTGGTGTTACCGTGAAAGCTGAGCAGCTCGAGAGTGGCAGGTGCTATCCAGGAGCACAGCTCTGGAGGTAGAGCCACTGTCTGCAGCAGCACAGAAGTAAGGATGGCATGGTATAGTTTTGACATTCTTAATTCCGTACTGTTATCTACAGAGCTGGGCCCTGAGTCAGCATTAGGGATGTGAAAGGTTAGGTGCTGCTGTATTACAGGTAATATTTTCAAAAACACCTCTTAATAGAACCAGTATTAAAAATATACTCAATAGCAATGATATCGCCAAGAGTTATTACAAATCCCAAGTTTCAGGATTTCATCAGTAACCTTCAAAAATCTGATCCAGTCTCCAAATTGGTTCAAGTAATTTCTGCCCAGTTCCTATGGACCAATGCAATTACATACAGTCTCTCATATCTTCTTACTGTATAGGAGACAGGCTTTCTAAAAAAATGCTACCGCTGACCCTACTGCTGTCCTGAGACCAAACAGCTCATAGAATCAGAGAATCCTAGGGCTAGAAGAGACCTCAGGAGGGGCTGGACTTGATGACCTTCTGAGGTCTCTTCCAGCTCTATGGTTCTATGATTCTATGAGCGAGTCCAGCCCCGGCCCAAAGCAGAACCAACCCCAACTAAATCATCCCAGCCAGGACTTTGTCAAGCCAGGACTTAAAAACCCTTAGGGATTGAGATTCCACCCCCTCCCTAGGTAACTCATTGCAGTGATTCACCACCCTCTTAGTAAAATATATTTTCCTAATATCCAACCTAGACCTCCCTCACTGCAACTCGAGACCACTGCTCCTTGTTCTGCCATCCGTCACTACTGAGAACAGCCTTTCTCCATCCTCTTTGGAACCTCCCTTCAGGAAGTTGAAGGCTGCTATCAAATCCTCCCTCTTCTCTTCTGCAGATTAAACAAGCCCATATCCCTCAGCCTCTCTTCATAGGACATGTGCTCCAGCCCCCAATCATTTTGGTCGCCCTCCGCTGAACCCTCTTCAATGCATCCACATCCTTTCTGTAGTGGTGGGCCGAGAATTGGACACAATACTCCAGATGTGGCCTCACCAGAGCCGAATATAGGGGAATTACTTCTCTAGATCTGCTGGAAAAGTTCCTCTAATACACCCTAATATGCCATTAGCCTTCTTGGCTACAAGGGCACACTGTTGACTCATATCCAGCTTCTCATCCTCTGTAATCCCCAGGTCCTTTTCTGCAGAACTGCTACCTTAGCCAGTCGGTCCCCAGCCTGTAATAATGCTTGGGATTCTTCTGTCCCAAGTGCAGGACTCTGCACTTGTCCTTGTTGAACCTCAATCAGATTTCTTTTGGCCCAATCCTCCAAACTGTCTAGGTCACTCCGGACTCTATCCCTATCTCTCCCCCTATCTTAGTGTTATCCAAAAACTTGCTGAGGGTGCAATCCATCCCTTCATCCAGGTCACTGATAAAGCTGTTGAACAAAACTGGCCCTAGAACTCATCCCTGAGGCACTCCACTTGAAACCGACTGCCAATCTGACATCACCACCCATTATGCCCAACAATCTAGCCAGCTCAGATACCACTGTTATGTGTACCAGCAGAAGAATCTAGATAGATAAGCAACTGGGGTATAGGCAACAACTCCATGGCTGCTCGGGTGGGTGTGCCAACTCCTCCCCTGTCCCCCCGCCATCTGCTCCCCTCCAGGGCCTCCAGTCCACCACATGACACAGTAAGGAGCAGGGATACAGCCGGGGCAGAGTTAGGGGTCAAGCACCCTCCCAGGCCCTTTGAAAATCAACACTTATGAATGGATGACTTTATTTTGTCTGAAAGGTGCTGTTCCTAAGCACACAGGATAAATCTATTATTACCTCAGTTCTTGAAGGGAAAAGGGAGGATTTAATGACTGAATCCTTTGGGTAAAAAGACTAGACCTTGGCATTTCAATGCATCCTCAAACATCATCTCTCCACTGGGTATTTTTACACTGAGTATCTAAATAATCAGTATAGATGGGTTACATCAGAATAGATGGGTTACATCAGTATAACTTTAAGTAAACCATGTTATAAATCTGAGCACTCTGTCACTGTCTGCATAAGGGTTTTCCTGTGTAACTGCATCAGTTTTGCCACAGTAGTGCTAATTTTCCTCATCTAGTTATGACCAGAATACCCCAACGTTTTTTGAGCTATGCTTTGACTGGTTGCATTTTATCATTGTTCGTGTGACCATGTGAGAATATGAATAAATAAGAGTTCTGTTTTTCAGTATTGCTAAGTACTTACTTAAATATGCAGCCTTTGCATGACCACAAGTGCAGAGTTTTCTGAAGAGTTACTTTTATATAGGGGTTCAGAGGATACTTGTCTGAGAAATTCTGCCATCCCTGCCCAACCCTCTCTCTTCTGAATTAAATCTTATAACATCTGGACCGTATGTTGAGAGAGGCATCAGTACTGTGAACTTTAGGTTGAGTCTTATTTGTTTTAACTCTGTTGCACTAGTAGCTTCTAAAAACCTTGGTTTCATTCAACTGAAATGACAGGGATTACAGAGATTGCACAATTTAATGAGAGAGATATATGGAAGGAGAGAGAACTCTTGGCTCTCTTTAGGGATGTGAATGCCATATCTTATAAGAAGCATCCATATCTATTTCTTTTTCTTGAGAAAATACAGTCAAGCGGAATTTGAGGAGTGCTAATTCAGAAGTAAAAGGGAACAAGGCAAAATGTGAATAAGATTCTCAAAGATTGTAAATCAGACAGCTCCACTGACAACCACAATGACTACACCAATTTATACAGGCTGAGGATATGAGTGTCTCTTTCCAGTCACATTTGTCAGATATTTTCAGGCACACTGATACACAACCTATCTGGCTTTACTGTAACGGGGGTTTCTTTCTAACCCAACAGTGTCCCAAAGACCATGGGACAACTTGGTAGTACACGCACAAGCAAAACCAAAACAGTATTGCATGCATTACTCAAAACTGTGTGCCACCTCTGCTTTTACAGGATTGTTTAGAGCAGGGGTGAGGAACCTTTTTTGGGTCGGGCTCACTGACCCACAGAAAAATCAGTCAGGGGTCGCACATGAAATCAAAAAACCCCCCACACTGATGTGGCTCCCAGACTGAGAAGGAGAAAAACATTCACCATATTCCCCTTGCACACCAGAGCCTAGGGGGCCCAGCCCAGTACATTTTGTGTGCTCCAGCTCCATAGTAGGGCAGCAGGGGGGCTGAAGCACCAGCACGGCTTCCCCAATGTAAGGGAGGGGCCTTAAGCCTCAGGGGCCAGATCCAGGCAAGCCAGGGGCTGCATCCAGCCCGTGGGTCTGAGGTTCCCCACCCCTGGTTTAGGGGATCAACCTACTGTTTCATGGGCTGCAGCATTCAGTGAACGGTTCTAATACTGGCCCACTCACAACCACAAGGCATCTCCATAACAGAACATGACACATTTTACAACACCAATGGGCCTTCTAGCTTCATTAACCACTATTTGCTTTGAGGTCTCTATTTCCCAAATCAAAAAATCATAACTAGAAGTCTGTTCCTAGTTCCTCAGTTCACTTCTCCCTCTTGCAAAGAAATTGCTTTGGGTTTGCAGCGGCTGAAACAATTTGTATAATGGGGGTGCTGAGAGCCATTAAACCAAACTGTAAATCCCGTGTATGATGGAAACCACTTCAAAACAAGGGGTGCTGCTCAATGTTTCCTCATTTTTTGCATCCACGTGTGGAATTTGGTCATGGGCACCAAGGCATGTATGGATGTGCACAACCAGTAGAAACATATCCTGCCAGCTGTGGGCTCTCACCCAATCTGCTGGTCATCTGCCCAAGTGCTCAACTTACAGGGAACAATGGTCTGCTGCTGCACCTCCAGTGCCTGTAATTCCTGCAGGTATGTTAAGGATGTCATGCCAACAAGGTTTAAGTCAGTCTACCTTAACTCGCTAATCAAGGCTGCAAGTTCGTGAGCTAGCTGAATGCTCTCCTTTCTAAAACTCAGACCATGGGCTATTTTTACTATTGTTTATTATTAGGAAGCCGGTGTCCACTAAAGGCTAGAACACTGCACTGGGACTCTGGAGACCTGACTTCTATTCCCAAGTCTGCCAATGGCCTGCTGGATGGTCTTGGGCAAGTCAAGTCACTGCTCTGTGCCTCAGTTTCTCCAGCAATTAAATGGGAATAAGGACAGCAACCTCTTTTGTAAAGTGCTTTGAGATCTATGGGCGGAAAATGCTTTATAAGATTCAGGTATTGGTTTGGGGGTTTTTTGGAGGGGTTTTTTTGGTTTTGTTTGCTTGTTTTTGTTTCTGTTTTTCATCCCGAACTGTAGCATTGTATATGAAAAGTAATTGTTGTTATACAACAGTTTGGGACAAAATGTGAAAAGAGCAGGGGGAAATTCAAATGACAGAGCAGGGAGAACTCAGGCAAGATAGAATGGCTTGCAAATCAGGTATTATGAAATTATTATTCACTGAATCTGTAATTATAAGTTTCCATGCATCAAATCTGAACTTTTTTTAATGAAATGAGGGTCTGGACAAAGTAGTATGTGGACAGTCCTTATACCCTCAGATAACAGTGAAATCCCTCCATTTTCAGATTTGCCACCCCTTTCCCCATATTTTTGGCACATGTTCAGCTGCTTTACCTCCCTCTGTCTCACCTGATAAATCTATATGCATTGCTGGAAATGGAATTTAGTGTGCATGATCAGATTAAAAATATACTTTCTGCCCAGATGTGGTTTTCCCCTCTGGCAACCCACTTTACTGCACATATAGCAAAATTCTGACAAGGTCAATAACTAGGGTGCCCAGGGAGGTAACATATTCTTACCTATGTCTTCAATGTGTTCTAAGTGTGTACTTTTTTCTTTAAATCAGCTAGTGTCATCCAATGAAACACTGTTGTTTTAGGAAGTCCAGAGTTTATATAGCTCAAGTGCAATTTTATTAAACACACAATTTTTTTTCCCCTCCAATGCAATACTAGTAAAAGCCCTCTCCAGCATGATTATCTATATCATCCACAAGCCAAGCACAGGAATTATCCCAGTTCAACCAGCCACCCTGACTCTTAGAACATTTACGCTTGTAATACTCACTGAGAAAGTCTCTGCAATGAGTTTGCAATAGTGTTGGAGTCCTTGATATGTGTCATCTCTCTCCCTTCTCTTTAAGTCTACAATATATATCAGCTGCTTCTTTATAAGGAAAACAAATGAATAGGGGAAAACTAATCATCTCCGGACAGCCCAAAGTCAAAAGTAGTTCAAACATCTCACTCACTATCAAAATCACCCAAACAAGAAAATCCCATTTATTTTCTTGCTTTTGCTTTGAAAAAACAAAATCAAAAATTAAAACTGTACAAAAGCCACCTGTTTTCGCCTTTCCAAGAGACCTCTCACATATCCCACAACATCCACTCTTCTCTCTTCCCAGTCTTGGAAATAACAAGGCTGCATGGCATCTGAAGTGGAAGGTTAATTACAATTATATATGATCATTCAGCACTGTTCAAGTGGATCCTCTAAAGTTACAAGTCAACCTGAATAGATGGCTAAGAATAAATGGTTTCACCCATCTTTTTGCAAACTCAGCTCACTCCTGACACCCTTATTACTGGTAATGTGGGAATAACCAAGCAGGAATCATAGATCAGGCATTTTAGCTTAGCAAAACGGAATCTGTTTACTACAGAGCCATCTTCACAGCATTTTTCTCCTCTTACTAGCTTCCTCTCTCCTTTAAAGCATTTTGAATATGAGGGTCCGAGTAGCTGAATACTGAACAGAGGATACTTCGAGGTGCCAGAACTGGGAAGAGAACTCTAAATCTTGATTGCCAGAAGTAGGGTAGCTTCGATTTCCCTTGCAAAGGCAAATAAGTTTAGCAATGTGGACAGAGTGACTCCACAAATGAGAAGAGAAACCAAGGTCAAAAGAAAACGCCAGATGGAAAGGGAGGAGGGAAATAAATGAGGCAGATGAACAATCAGCATTCAAAAACCAGTAGTCTGCCTTACTAACTAAATGTAAACCCATGCAGGGAAAGAAAAAAATGTCTTTTCCAGTATGTTAGCATAATAGTTTTCCATTTTGCATGATTTTCATATAATTCTCTCCTTGTGATAATTCGTTTCAGGTCTCACACAAGGCAAATTCTTACAATACCTGACTGAGGAAGACCCAAGGTTTGCCAGGTGTTACCAGGCAGATTTCAAGTTCAGCTAAAGTCCTACTAAAATTAGGACATATACAATAAGGCAGCTATTTATTTCCATAATGCTTTCCAAGCAGGTGTGAACCTTTATCAGCAATAAAGTAATAATACCCAAACAGTATCCAACCACAGGTCAAAAGAATGTTTAGCAGAGCAAAATATTTTTTCCTCCAATCTGAATTTTTCAACATCAAGAATGATTTAGCATCATATACATTGTAATCACATGGTATTCTTTTCCACTTCTCATTGCAATCTGTAATGAAAACCACAAAATACTGAGTGCAGTACTTTCTGAACATTTTTAAAAAAAATTAAAGTCAATAAATTAATATACATGCACCACTTTGTGAATCAGTTCAATTTTCTTCATCTCTATTTTTGATACTTATTTATTACTCTTATGGAAAGTTAATTTTAAATCCACACCACTGAATTATGAAAACTCATGATTTAAATTCCATCAGTGCCCAGAGGTTTTTAATAACTAAAAGAAGAAGTGTGTGTATTGAGGTCAATTGTTATATAATCCATGGGAGAAAGAAGGACAAAAGCCTTTAACATCATGAAGGACACATGGCAACTAGGTTAGGACCTAAATATTAATTCTTTATTTATTGAAAAATATTGGGTGTATCACTAATTATCAGAGATTTATTTGCTGGGATTTAAACATTGCTAGGCCCAAGAATTAGAAAGTGAAATGCACATAATCTAAAGTGGAACTGAGTAACATTTTAATGTTCAGACTGAATAAATGGTAGCAGATATACAAAAACTAAATGAAATTTAAAAAACAACAATGGCCCTATAGCACTTTAGAGACTAACCAAAAAATATATGGATAGTATCATGAACTTTCATGGGCACAACCCACTTTGGTTTAGCATATAGATGTTTAAAGTTCATTTGTAGCCTGACAGTGTGTTTTATTTAAAATGACAACAGTTTACAAAAAAGAATATACTGGGACAAATATTTCACCCTTTATTGCAAATTCTTATCTTCCTGGAAACTTTTCATCCAGTGAGTGAGGGGAGGCATTCTTGACATCTACATTTTGGAGATATGATTGAGAAGAGTGATACTTATGTGGAGTTAATTTATTAGTCAGGAAAATATCAGGCTACTCATATTGTCAGCTTGGGAACACATTATTGTACTCCACTTCAATTTACAAGTGTGGTGTTTACTTTTATCAAGAGCTTGACCATCATGAAGAAAAAAAACTCAAAGGCAACAAACCCCAAGTATGTTACCATATCTGGGACCATAAAAAATGTGCTATGAAAAGCTGTCATTCTCTGAAGACACATCAACCTATTTGTCTAATGCTGGGTGGGGAGGGCAGAGGAGAAATACACTTGTGTGACATTTCTGCTTGTTGCACAGAAAAATTAACCCTTTTCTACCCCAAAACATCAGACATATCCATATCTTTTACAGTAGAATGCTAAAAATGTCCATCATTTTTTAAAACATGTTTTGTTCACCTCTTTATTCTTATCTGCATGTTCTCTTGTGCTTCATTTTCTGCCTCAGTCCTATAATTATTTTTCCTGCAAAATGACACTGAAATACACTGATAGGAGAGTAATTTCATAGTATTCAATGTTTTCGGTTTAGAGGAGAAGCTACGGTGTATCTGCTTCAGATACTTGTATCTTATTTCCATAAGAGAGACAGGAAAACCACTGCTCATCCCCTCCTTGTCCCCCCTTCCCCAATAATATTTCTGGAAAAAGGCATCTAATTTCTTCTGAATATTTTCTCCTCTTCAGTTGAGCTATATTTTGTCAACACACTTCCCCCCCTAATTAATCTGCAAAGTAATAAATGGTCTGAAGCCTGAAAGGTTTAATATGGTCAAGAGAAGCATACAAAAGTCGAGATGCTTTATCCACTACTACAGCACACACACAGATTGTAATGAGCTGCACAAAGATCTATTAACCTCAGAAAACAACCTTGAGAGGCTGAAATTATTACCACCACTTTACAAATGAAAAACTGAATGAGCCCCTCTCTCCTACTCACCAAGGGACTGAGACATCAGTGGTAGAATCTCCTGACTCTGGCTAAGTAGCAGTTCCGCAGAAAATAACTTGGGGATTACAGTGGATGAGAAGCTGAATATGAGTCAACAGTGTGCCCTTGTAGCCAAGAGGGCTAATGGCATATTAGGCTGCATTAAGAGTAGCATTGCCAGCAGATCCAGAGAAGTGATTATTCCTCTCTATTCAGCTCTGGTGAGGCCACATCTGAAGTATTGTGTCCAGTTCTGGGCCCCCCAACTATAGAAAGGATGTGGACGCATTGGAGGGTGACCAAAATGATTAGGGGGCTGAAGCGCATGACCAGGGCTTGACAATCCGTGGTGAACTCTACTCGCCAGTCCCACACTGCGCATGCGCCAGACCCGCATTGCGCATGCGTGCACCGCCGGTGAATGGGGCGACCGGCTGAAATCTACTTTCCACAGGCGAGTAGATTCACTGATTTGTCAAGCCCTGTGCATGACCTATGAGGAGAGACTGAGGTATTTGGGTTTATTTAGTCTGCAGAAGAGAAGAGTGAGAGGGGATTTGATAGCAGCCTTCAACTTCCTGAAGGGAGGTTCCAAAGAGGACGGAGAAAGGCTGCTCACAGTAATGACGGATGGCAGAACAAGGAGCAATGGTCTCAAGTTACAGTGGGGGAGGTCTAGGTTGGATATTAGGAAAAACTATTTCCCTAGGATGGTGGTGAAGCACTGGAATGGGTTACCTAGGGAGGTGGTGGAATCTCCTTCCCTAGAGGTTTTTAAGTCTCAGCTTGACAAGCCCTGGCTGAGTTGATTTAGTTGGGATTGGTCCTGCCTTGGGCAGGGGGCTGGACTTGATGACCTCCCGAGGTCTCTTCCAGCTCTCTGATTCTATGACTCCTAGTTCCAGTACTTCCTGCTTCTGGACAGATGGGGAATATTGCAAAAACAACCATCCTCATGGTATAAAGTACCAGTTGAATATTTCCTGGACTTATTAACATCTTGGCTTCAGTTTGGTTCAAGTCTTAGACATACATTGGGCTCATTATTCTACTGTAATCACATTAGGAATAAATCAATTATTATTAAACAAACTGTTACTCCTTTATCCTCCATCCAATTCTACCTGCAAGCCTCCAACTAGCTTTAAATAACTGCAGCAAGGGATAACAATAAAACCTGCCAGTTGGTACATGTGCATAATAAGGAAAGAAGACAGCAATGTAGAGATACCTGCAAACTATTTAAGAATCCCAGTATTCCAATTGTAGACGATCAATTAAATGTGCTAGGTAATCTCACAAACCAGGAACTTGTTAGCACTAAAGGAGGACACAGTGCAGAACCCCAAACCACATCTTATTTGGAAACAGATCATGTATGTGGTTTTTCAGAAAAAAACCCTCTGGCATGCTATTAAATTATAACCTGTTTACGATTTTATCTGAAGACAATTTGTGTATACAGTACTGCTCACCCACAGCAAACCCACTCCCTACTGCTTGTACTGCAGTGTTAAGTAGTAAAGACTGCACTCATTTACCTATCAAAAGCCACACATCCGAAGTCGCAAGAGGAATCTTGCTTAATGTTAGGAAGCAAGACTTTGGAAAGCCTGCTAGTCTATCAGCCAATATGCAGATTATCCTTTCTTGCAGGAACACCGCTTGAGAGAATACTTTATTAGAATCAAGCTTCCTGGAATCGCGGCTAATGTTTGCCCATGAAAACATGTTATTGCATCAGCAAATCTCATATCATTTTACCGTAAGGACTACTAAAACTCTCAGAATAAAAAGACAACTGGTAGAAAACAATCTCCATAGGGATGGAGACTAGGGATGTTAAATATCGGTTAACTGAATAATCGAGTAATCTCATGAATTCTTATCAGTTAGTTGACTACTCTGTGGTATCCAGGGGTGAGGCCGACAGCCAATGCACTCCGGATCCACTTCCAAGGATCCCCCTGCCACTCCTTGCTGCTGGCTCTGTATCAGAGGTGCAGGCGGGAGCTGGTCTGCGAGGGGAGCCAGTTTAAAAACCAGCTCCCCTTACAGACTGGCTGCCTGTCACCCCATGCTGTTACCTCTGATACAGAGGCAACAGCGCAGGGTGTCAGCAGTCCCTGTCTGGGGCAGAGTGGGGGGTGGGGTCTGTGCTCCCAGACCTGGCATGAGCCAGAACTGAGCCTGGTTGCTTGCCAGCCTAGCTCCTAATACACTTTAAATGCAGAGCTGCAGCAGCAGTAGGTCCTGGGCCTGCCACAAGCCAGGACTGAGCCAGGTTGCTGGTTAGCCTGCTAAAAAATTTACTTGGGGGGAGGAGGAGAAATGTGTGTATACTACAGTATTAACCTATAAGCTTTTACTTATCGGTTAATCGACCACACTATTACATCCCTAGTGGAGACTTGCAAAAGCAATAGTGCTTTTTACTGCCTAGTACTGTTGGGATTGGTCTGCCAAATACACTTTCCTTCCAGCACACATACCACATCAGGGGGCTCCAGAGAAAACAGTAATAGGACTTGGATACGTTTTTTTTTATGTAATCAACATTACTATGTGTGCCTTAAAATGAACCTGCAGACAACTGCAGAGTTTGAGGGATGAGCCGATAGCAAGCAAATTACAGAATCGATCTGTTTGGAAAGTCATTGTTATTTTCAGCTAAAATCACATTTGCAATATTAAATCACAACTTGCTATTTAGCTTTCAAACAGAATGTCAGAATAAATGGTATGCCTTTTTCCTGGAGAGGTGTCTGCAAAAAGCATTTGTTGTTTTTAATGTTCACTGTGTTACACAATTGTGTGCACTGAATGGAATTAAAGGTGATTTTGGGGTTTTTTTATTTTTGGGCGGGGGAGGGTTATAATGTTCTGGGTTCTTGATAAATAAAACAGACAGGGACTGCCTATCTTGCTCTGCAGTGCATTGGTCTCCCTTGAGATCTGAACTTCATGAGGGAGCTATCCAATGAACCCGCAAGCAAATGCAGGGAGAAGCAAGACTGTGGATCAGGAGAACCATGGAGAAAAGCAAAGACCCACAAAAAAACTTGTTTTGCATACTTCAGTTCATCACTTAGGAAAACACACACATTTTATAAATGCAGTACAGTCTCTAGAATTTATGCACTGTATCAACAAGAGATGGACTACAGCAATTTCAGAAAGTCAGTGTGAAAGGGATGTAACAGTCGTCTAGAGGAAAAGCCTTTTGGAGATTAGGATTTTGCTGCGTGTAACTCACACAGGATTCAGCCTTTGTTTGCAGCTTTTTCTAGAGTCTTAAGAATTCAGATAAAGTAACAGCAACATCGAAGTTCAAGATACTAGAATGATGAGCGAGAGATCAGGAATACTATACACATACACCCAGTGATGTGGTATTCCCTCCGCTAAATAAGAAACATTTATCTGTACCTGAAGAGCTATTCCAGTGTGCTAGGCACAGTTCACACACATAACACAATATATCCCCTGACCTGAGACGTATTCCCCCATATGTTCCAGTGTAGCAAAATGGTGAATATTGGTCATTAGCCACAAAAGTCGATTAAGCTATGTGCCAAATCATATAAGCTGAGAATCTGGCCTCCCCATGTGGTAGCTAAGGATTAGTATACACTGCTGATGGGTAAAATGAAGCACAGAGGTTAAATGACTTGCTCAAAGCTCAGACAGGAAGTGAATGGCAGAGTCAGAAAAACAACATAGCTATCTAGACTTCTGGTCCCCTTGTTAACCACTAGACCACAATACTACTGTTATAGTGTAACATCAAAATAAATGAATATTGTGTATTAATAGGAAACCCACTTTACTGTAGTTCATCATTAGAGCATATTCTCAGCTTGGTAGTGAAAACAATTCATTCAGTTTTTAAAACACATTTCAGTTACAGTTAAAAATAAGGCTGAAAGCATTGTGACACAGCCGCCTATAACACAAGCAATTCCCCCCCCTTCCTGACTTTTCCAATTTAAGAAGTCCTCTTCATAAAAGCAATTATTGGACTTTTTAGACACTGCAAAAAAGCAGTGGAAAAGATGGCGACAATTTCTCTCTCCCTTTTTATGCATGTGGTTTTTTATTTTTTAAAGTTTGGCCATGAGATATTTTATGTCTCTTTCAATAACAATACAATTATATGATTTCTAAAGTACACGGTAGCAACACTTGAGGAAATTTTAATCATTTCGGGGGACAAGATTCTTCCTTCATATCTAATATACAAGAGGATTTTTTTCCACATCATTCACAGGTTTCAGTAACACTCCAGACAGCTCCCAAAAGCTGAAGAATTTGGGACATTTTGGCAAGGATCATAAATACGCCGAATTGCAGTGAACCAGTTGCAGTGAACCTAAATAAAAATGAAGGGTTGTTGTTTTTTTTTTAAATGGCCCATCATTTTTCTCAGGCTTCATGTCCAACTATTTTCACATTCTGTATTTAATTTTACAATCTGAAAGAAATGCCAAGCCTCCATCAAAAATTATGGATGCTGCAATTATATTTTTCCCCAATGGCTGCAAGTTATTAACAAGCTGTCAAAACACCATAATTATTTTATTTCAGGTTTGACTGAGTCTATAAACACCTCAGCTCCATAGTATCTTTAGTTTCTCTCTCTTCCCCTACACGAGATCTGGATAGATTATAGAAAAGAAGTTGGCCACTCAGCAAAACATTCACATCAAAAATGTATTCATGCCTCCAATTCAATGATCTAATCTTATTTATTAGCCAAAACTTAGCAGCAGCCAAACAATAAAACAGCCACCCCAAACAAATGCTTTAACTTTGTAGTAAACAGTGTTAAAACTATGAATTTGTTATACAACAGTAGAGAAAAAATCCTGCTCTGTTACTAAAGAAAAATATCAACAATAGTAGTATTATTCGTAATCTATGGAGAGAGTTGGACGGGGGAGAAGAGTTCTATGATAATCAGACACATATGCTACATTTCATACATAGCAGACTATAGGCAGCACCTGAATACACCAAAGATTTTCTGCATGCATCTCTATTAGAATACCGATAGAAAGAGCCTTTTATGTGAAGTATATCTTGTGTAGCTGTACATAGCTTGTAAAAGATTAAGAGCTTTTCATTCAACGCAATAAGAGAGCCAGGAATGATGCCATAAGCCCATGTTTTGCAGTCAGTAGCTCTGGGAATCATTTTGATCCCACCAATCCCCTTATCCATGCCAACCACTGACCTTGCCAATGCAACCTTTGTTCAAGGTAGTCTCTTTCTGGCTTGGAGCAAAACAGAACTACAAAGGAAACATTCTATTTCTACCTTGAATGACACAGGAGAGCTGTAGACATAGAAGCTTAGGAACTAATTTGTCATTCAGAGTGTTTAAAATTTTTCTTCCATGACAGTTAATTGAAATGAATAATGTATACGTGAGGTGCTGAATGCTTAAACCAGGGATGGGCAAAAGGGCCTCCGTGGGCCAGATCTGGCCCACCAACCAGGTAGATCTGGCTTGCAGAGACCCTGCTACTCCCCCGCCCCCAGGCCAATTAAGGCCTGGGGGCAGGGGAGCGCCTGAAGCCTCCTCCCACCCTGCCAGGAGCACATGGCGCTTTAAAGTGCCGCACGCTGCTCGCAGGGCGGGGGGGAGAGCAGAGGAGGCTTTGCACGCTCCCCCGCGGTCAGGCCAATCAGAGCCTTGGGGGGGGGGGGAGCTGCGTGAAACTTCCTTCGCCCTGCCTGGGCCCTGCGAGGAGCCCATGGCACTTCAAAGTGCCACGTGCTCCTTGCAGGGCGGGAGGAGGCTTCCCGCGTTCCCCCCCCCCCCCGCCAGGACCTGATTGGCCTGGGGGTGGGGGAGCATACCAAGCCTCTTCCAAGGCATGGGTTCCTAGTGGGAAGGGAGGGCAAAGGGGCTTCCCCACTCCTCTGGGGGTGGGGAAGCCCTGCCCTTTCCCACTTAGGCCCTGCCCTTCCTGTTTAGGCCCCAGCCCTTCCGGGGTAGCCAGGGGTTACTTCAAAAATTTTTGAAGTGGCCCCCAGGCAACAATTATTGCCTTGGCCTAAACTCTGCCGTTTCCAGCACATTCCCACTCTTTCCCACTATTACCAAAAGGTTTGATAGTTTCCCCCTCTGCTATTTTACTTCCCTGCATACCACTGCAGCTTTTCTTCCTGCATTGGTGTATGACACCTGCTCCCAACAATGCTCTGCAGAGTCCATGACAACCTCCTCTGAAGGTGTGTCATCACTGCAGGCTGAATCAACAGTCTCTGGGCAGCGAATGATACAGCGAGGGGTGAATTCGTTACATCTGTAGACATAATAAATTGACTACTGACCATTCTCCCATCAACTCCAATACTCCCAAGAAGAAAAGTAAGCAGAGTCAATGAGAGAGTTTTAGCACTCAATTTACTGCAGTGAAGATACCACTGTGTGCAGACCTAAGTAGGTCAACTTCAGCTACGTTAATTACGTAGCAGAAGTTGTGTAACTTAGTTTGATGGCCCGCAGTAATACAGACAAGGTCTGAGTCCTTGAAATCTTCTGTCTTTCTCTATTCACTCCCTTTTCCATACCCCCCAACAGATCTTGAAATATCTTATTACTTAATGCTCCCTGGACAGACTCAGCTTTGATTGCATTGATGACCCTTAATTCACTACTGGTGCAGTATCACTGATAGTAACAACTTTGGAAATTACAGGATAGAGAGGTCTCGGATCATTTTACCCATCTGTCAGCTAGCCCTGTTTTAATAGAGTAAAGTCCCCTGAGGCCTGTATACACTTCAACTTTCACCATGCTAGCAGAGTGATGAATGGTGATGAATGATGGGTGCCACTATTGCCCATGCAGACACAGCCTTGAAAGTTAAGCCACCTAAATACTCTTATTTTAACGTGAGCTGATGTTTTTTCCTTAAAAGCAGTTTGGATTCATAGCTGATTCTTTCAGCATTTGAAATATGTTAACAACAGCTTGTTTGGTCTGGAAAAGAACATTTATTAAAAGAGATGGAACATACTCAATAAAGGAGCACTTAGATACCTCTCTTACATTCAGGTAGCACTACTAAAGTCAACACCCTTCTGTACTATAGCACAGCCATGCCAAGAAACAGTTAAATACTTCAACCACTTCTCACAAAACTCTTTCATACTTTACTGTGATTAACTAGAGCAGTGGTTCCCAACCTTTTCCAGATGGGGACCCATTTTGACAATTCAGGAAGACTTGGTGACCCAGAACAATTCAAAAATGGGGGGAGGAGAGAGGGCAGAGCCACCTGGGAGACACTTGGCAACTCTTTTGAAATGTAATGGCAACCCATATTTGGGTCCAGACCCATAGGTTGGGAAACCCTGAACTAGAGGCATTAAAGTGCAAAGCACTGGAAACTGATCTCACTTACAGCAAGTTGCTCAGGATATCAGGATGCAAGCCTTCCCTACTGTGCTTCAAAGCTTTATTTAAAAAGTCACTGAGCTTGATTTAAGAGCTCAGCCCATGGTTTCAGTTTTGCTGATATTTAACTTGCTGTATGCAACACACAAGTATTCAGTCACTGCCACACTAAGGATATCTGAACATAGTTCCCCTCTCATAAATAACTGTGACAAAGAATGAGTTTTGGAAAAGGTTGTCTACAGTGATCTTTATCCAAAAGGTTCACTTGAGAATCTATATGCATGCAACAAACTCCACATACCCTACAACGGCATGGAAATGAGAAGTTTTGGTCAAACACAGCAAGATAAATCACTGAATTTAAATTCACTAGCATAAGCTATACTGATATAAGCATCTTTATAAAGGAACAACTCAATCTACTATAGTGTTGTACCACTTTAATTATATCAGTTTCTAAATTTATATAGTTAGTGTGGCACAAAATATCTGTGTCAATCAGATCTTACACAGAGCAAACCAGAATTGGGTTTAAGAAAATTTTAGGCTGAGGGGGCTAATATTGCTCACAATTTTGCGTTGTCCTTTTCCTGAACACACAATTATGAAAGTGACAGTCATTTCATTCAGATAGCCAAGATAAATGATAAAACTTGTCTATCATTAGCATACAGGGGGAGAAAATGGAGTTTTTATTGGTTATTTCATTGCAAGCCAAATGCATGTTAACTAGAACTACCTACCTATTTTTTTTAAATAGGATGCTGTCAGACATTTTTTTAAATATATTTTATAAAACAGCCTTACCTGAGTTACATACATGATCTTAGACTATTAAATCCTAAATAATTTGAAATCATATTTACCCTTCACTATACATAGTGTTCAAATTTGTTTTTTCCTTTTTTTGGAGGTTGCAAATAGACTGGTCAGCTACATTTTTGTTTTAAGTCAGTTCCAGTCAATTTTACTTCTGTTCTTTCACACCAGGCAGAATACTGAAGTGTTGCAGGAGGACATTTGTAACTTTCTAGTGGAATTATTTTTAAAAAGAATATATGCGTTAAAACTTTTTCATTGATCTCAGTCCATCATGTTGAATTTAGACTGTTCACACAGCAGAGTGCAGAACTCTATTTTTCTGCCTCAAAGGATGAAAGTATCAGTTGACTCAAACATTTTGTACCTTCTGTTTCAAAGCGTATAAAAATGTTGAAAGCTTGCTGCTCAGCTCAATAAGACCTCTTCCTCCGATCAGTCTACAAATACAGTAAATAGCACATATCCACATACTACCATAAAACTAACATGATCCACATATGCACTACTGCTTTCTTGGAACAGTCACACTTCACTACAATACACAATCACTGCTATTGAATGACCTATTCACATGTAATAGTATTCAGGTTTCAAAGGTAGCCATGCTAATCTGTTTCAGCAAAAATAGGGAGTCCAGTGGCACCATAAAGACTAAGACTTTTATTATGCATAAGCTTTCCTGAGTTTCAATTCACTTTATCTGATGCATGAAGTGAAAGAAAAAGAAAAAGAAACAGATAGTAGGGGTACAGAGATGGGAATGTTACATCAGAGTTAATTCAATTGGGGTGCTTGTGGATAAGATGATGAGAATATCTAAAGTGGAAAATTACTTACTGTAATAAGAAAGCCATTCCCAGTCCCTGCTGAGACCCATTCTGATAGTATCAAATCTGCATATAAATTTCAGCTCAGCAGTTTCGTACTAGAGCTTGTTTTTGAATTTTTTTGTTGTTTTTGTTTGAGGATGGCAACTTTCAAGTCTGTAACTGTGTGTTTAGGAAGGTTAAAATGTTCTCCCACTGGTTTTTGTATGTTACTATTCTTGATGCCTGATTTGTGTCCAATTATTCTGTTATATAGAGAAAGAATGTCCAATGTACATGGCAGAGGGGCACTGCTGGCACATGATAGCATATATCATCACATGAGTGGATGTGCAGGTGAACGAGCCTTTGATGATATGGCAGTAATAGTAGATCCATTGAATACATTGTGTGGTTACGTCCACTGATGAGGTATGGAGTCCGAATAGGGACAGCAGCGTTGAATTCTTACTCATTACTAGCTCCAAATTACAATTAGGTTTTGTACAGAATAGGGATATTAGCAGATAGCTGTTTAAATAATTGACCAATAAATCTAGTATTATCAGTTAATCCAAAGGCCTACATGTAACCTTCCCCCTAGCTTTTAAACTGGCTCCCTGTGCATGCTAGTTCCCACAGAGCTGCCTGCCCCCGCCCCTGCAGTCTCCCACAGAGCTGCCTGCCCCCGCCCCTGCAGTCTCCCACAGGGGCAGCATAATGGGGGAGTTGTCGGGAGCCACCTTCCTTCTGACCTTGCACTGCTGCCTCTGACAGACAGGAAGCGGAAGATGCAGGCAGGAGCTGGTGCTCTGGGGGAGTCAGATTAAAAGCTGGCTGCCCATGAGACCCAGTTCTGCCGTGCTGCCTCCCTCCTCCCCCTCGCCCTGCTTCCTCTTTATCAGAGGCGGGGAGAGGGGATATATCAGAGCAAACTCTGTCCACTTGGAGCTCAGGCCTCATCTGTGGACAGGGGCTGCTATTGCCTTGCGCTGCTACCTCTGTGTCAGAGGCAGCAGCGTAGGGCTGCAGATGGGAGCTAGTCCACACAGAAAATCCATTTTTAAACTGGTTCTCCTCATGGACTGGCTCTGCCTGCCACCCAGGAGAGGGGCCAGGAGCTGGGAGTGCACTGGCTGCTGGCCATACCTCCGGGGAATATTTTAATAACCCATCACTGCTAAAAGTTGTAGCGGCTACACAATTACTAAAGTACATGATAGCTAACATCCCTAGTACAGAAATTATCTATGCTGCACTACTGTTGTGCTTAGTGAAAATGCTGCCTACTCTGATAGGAGAGCTTCTTCTGTCAGCATAGATACCACACTTTCATGAGAGGCAGTAACTACTTTTGAAAGAAGCATACACACACCCTATACAGGGAGTTCAGTTGCTATAATTCTGTTGCTTCAGGGTGTGGATTTTTCACACGCAGCAGTTGTATCAAAGTAAGTTAATTGTGTAGAAGGGCTATGTTTCCCTCCCTCTCACTGAGGGTATGTCTATACAGCAGTGTTATTTTAAAATAATTATTATTTCAAAATAACTAATGAGTGTCTACACAGAAAGCCAGTTATGTTGAAATAATGTCAAAATAACTGGTGTCTGATTTTGAGGAATAACACCTATTCTGATATAGTTATTCCAAAATAGAGCATGGGTAAACAGTGCAGTTGTGGGTATTTCAAAATAAGTGGCCTCCAGGGCTTCCCACAGCTGCCCTGCTGGCCACTCTGTCCACAACCACCAGAACTCTATAGTTCCCCTTTCCCTACAGCCCTTAAAGTTGCAGCACAGGAGAAAGGGCTTGAGACAAAAGCCAGGCCCTGACAGCCTTGTGCCACACTGCAGCAGCCATCACAGCTGTACCTGCTGCCATGAGCAACCCCCATCCTCTGTCCGAGCCCTCCACTGCTGCAGCCAAGCAGGCAGCCAGCTCCCAGGACCGTGCCTGTGGAGGAAAGATGCATGCACCTTCCTGATCTAGTGCAGAGATCATGGATCTCACTGGGGTCTGGGGAGAGGAGGCAAACCTCCAGGGTCTCCGTACCAGGTGCAGGAATGCTGCTGTGTATGACCAGAGTGCTGACATCCTGCACCACAAGGGCCACATGTGCATCTAGGAGCAGGTGCACATGAAGATCAAGGAGCTCAGACAGGTCTACGCGAAGGCAAGGGAGTGCAGCTCCCCTTCCAGGGTGGCACCACACACCCGCCCTTATTATGACCAGCTCTACCATATCCTGCTGGGGGTGGAGTGGGTCAGTCCCTCCCTCCACCCTCATTGTAGACTCTGGGCTGGAGATGCCTATCGCTGCCCTTCCAGGGGGCAGAGACGGTGAGGAAGAGGAGAAGGAGGAGTCCAACGAGGTCAGTACCATCTCGATGCCCACCAGCCAGGAGGTCATATTCGCCCTGGAGCCGGTACCCTCCCTCCCAGGATGTCACGCAGGTTTCGTCCAAAGCCTGGGAAGGCTCACCAGGTGAGTGCCATTACTTTCCCTAGATACATGTGGGTGGAGGCAGCGGGCTGCTGCCCGTGCCTTGCTCAGCGTTCTCAGCCTGTGGATTGCGCAGCAGCCTGTGCACGTGGCATGCCAGTTCAGAGAACACAGCCCAAGGAGGCTACAACAGAGGACCGTCTGGAAAGTCCTGCCTTACTCTTGAGACAAGAGTGAGACACCCTCCTACCACAAGCTATCAGTATAAGGAGGTTGGGGACTTGGACACACACACTCTCTCTCTCTCTCTCCCCACTTTTGGGGCAGCAATCACTCTTGGGGACTGTGTGGCAAGGCAGAAAACACCAAGCCCCTGCTGGGAGGCGAAGGAAGTGGAGGGGACCCCAGGAGCACCCCCTCTGGCAAGCAGTGTCTGCCACTCATAGACACCTGCCCCTCCCCTCCTCCAGCGGGCAGGGATACAATTCCTCTCTCTGTGCGGGATGCCACCACTGGACCACCAGCATGGAGGGAAGCCCAGCGACCCCTTTCGCTCTCCCTCCCCCCACAGGCTCCTCGCCTGGGCGGCACGTTCTCATGCCTGCTTGTCTCAGGAGCATGGGGGTAGTGAGGCCCGCCCCAGGATATGTGTGTCCCTGCAGAAAGGGCCTGCTGTACCACCCCAGGTGGCCTTGCTGGAAGCACATCCTTCACCTGACTTGAGAGCTTTCAGTGTCGGTTCAGAGATGATAGCTGGGCTTCATGCACAGTGACTCAGGGGTTGACAGGAAACTTGGAAATGGCGGAGATGCTTAATGACTTAGTTTTGGTTTTCACCAAGAATTTTGATGGTGACTGGATGCCTAACATAGCGATTGCTAGTAGAAATGGGGCAGGTTTAGAAGTTAAAATAAAAAAAGTTAAAAATTACTTAGAAAAATTGGATGTCTTCAGGTCACGAGGGCCTGATGAAATGCATCCTAGAATACTCAAGGAGCTGATAGAGGAGGTATCTGAGCCATTAGCTACCATCTATGAAAAATCATGGAAATCAGGAGAGATCCCAGAAGACTGGAAAAGGGCAAATATAGTGCCCATCTATAAAGAGGGAAATAAGAACAGCCCAGGAAACTAAAGACAGTCACTTAACCTCTATGCCAGGGAAGATAATGGAGCTAGTAATTAAGTAATTCATCTGCAAACATCTGGAAGATCATAAGTGATAGGTAACAACCAGCATGGATTTGTAAAGAACAAATCATGTCAAACCAATCTGACAGCTTTCTTTGATAGGATATCAAGCCTTGTGGACAAGGGAGAACCAGTGGACATGGTATATCTAGACTTCAGTAAGGCATTTGACACCATCTCGCATGACCTTCTTATTAATAAACTAGACAAATACAACGTAGATGGGGCTACTATAAGGTGGGCACATAACTGGCTGGATAACTGTTCTCAGAGAGTAGTTATTAACAGCTCACAGTCATGTTGGAAGGGCATAACAAGTGGGGTTCTGCAGGGGTCTGTTTTGGGACCGGATCTGTTCAATATCTTCATCAATAATTTAGATGGCGTCATAGAGAGTATGCTTATTAAGTTTGCAGGTTACATAAAGTTGGGAGGGGTTGCAAGTGCTTTGGAGGACAGGATCATAATTCAAAATAATCTGGACAAATTGGAGAAATGGCCTGAGGTAAATAGGATGAAGTTTAATAAGGACAAATGCAAAGTACACCACTTAGGAAAGAACAATCAGTTTCATACATACAGAATGACTGTCTAGGAAGGAGTACTGCAGAAAGGGATCTAGGGGTCATAACGGACCACAAGCTAAATATGAGTCAACAGTGTGATGCTGTTGCAAAAAAAGCAAACATGATTCTGGGATGCATTAACAGGAGTGTTGTGAGCAAGACACGAGAAGTCATTCTTCTCCTTTACTCTGTGCTGATTAGCATCAATTGAAGGCACCACATTTCAAGAAATATGTGGAGAAATTGGAGAAGGTCCAGAGAAGAGCAACAAGAATGATTAAAGGTCTAGAGAACATGACCAAGAGGGAAGACTGAAAGAATTGGGCTTGTTTAGTTTAGAAAAGAGAAGACAGAGGGGACATGATAGCAGTTTTCAAGTGTTAAGAGGGTGTCACAAGGAGGAGGGAGAAAAATTGTTCTAGTTGGTCTCTGATGATAGGACAAGAAGCAGTGGGCTTAAATTGCAGCAAGGGAGGGTTAGGTTGGACATTAAGAAAATCTTCCTATCTATCAGGGTGGTTAAACACTGGAATAAATTGCCTAGGGGAGCTGTGGAATCTCCATCTCTGGAGATATTTAAGAGCAGGTTGGACAGACACTTGTCAGGGATGATTTAGACCAGTAGTCTCCAACCTTTTAAAGAATGAGATCACTTTTTGAATTTCAGTGCAATACAGGATCTACCTCAAACCGAAATATCTTTGCCCCACCTCCTTCATGCCCCTTCTCCAAGGCCCCACCTCTGCTCATTCCATCCTCCTTCCCTCTAAGGGATTTGAAGTGTGAGAAGGACTCTGAGCTGAGCCTGTGGCAGGGGTTAAAGTGCAGGAGAGGGTTCAGGGTAAGGCTGTGTCTAGACTATATCTCTTTCTTGAAAAAGGGATGTAAATTAGGAACATCAAAATTGCAAATGAAGGCGGGATTTATATTTCCCGTGCTTCATTTGCATAATGGCGGTCGCAGTTTTTTTCTACACTAGGCTTTTCAATAGAAAAATGGCAGTTTAGACAGGGATCTTCTGAAAATAAAACCCTTTTCCGAAAGATCCTGTATGGTTTACAGGATCTTTCGAAAAAGGGTTTATTTTCAAAAGATCCACGTCTAAACTGCCGTTTTTCTATCGAAAAGCCCCATGTCGAAAAAAAACCACAGCCGCCATTATGCAAATGAAGCATGGGAAATTTAAATCCCAGCTTCATTTGCAATTTTGAAGTGTCTAATTTACATCCCTTTTTCAAGAAAAAGGATGTAGTCTAGACACACCCTTAGGGAGTTTGGGTCTAGCAGGGCTCAGGACTAGGACAGGGGTTTGAGGTGCAGCAGGGGGTACAAGACTGGGTAGGGATTCAGCTGGACACTGCTTACCACGGGTGGCTCCTGTGTGGTGGTGCAGTAGGGCTAAGGCAGGGCTACCTCTGCCCTGGCCCAGCACCACTCTCAAATGCAGCCAGCAAACTCCCTCCATCCCAAACTCTGTTGTATCCTCCACACCCCATTCTGTGGAAATAGAATACAGGGTGGGAGAGGGAAACAGCTCAAAAGCAAAGGGCAGTGGGGGAAGGGCAGCTTCACATCATGGCCAAACCAGTCAAGATCACCTGTGAGAGGCTCCAAGATCTACCAGTAGATCCCAATCTACTGGTTGGTGACCACTGCTCTAGACGATGCTTGACCCTGCTGTAAGGGCTCGGGACTGGATTTGATGATCTCTCAAAGTCCATTCCAGTTCTAGTGTTCTATAAGTCTATGATTCTTTGTTCTCCACAGCTGAACCAGCTGTGAGTGGAGTGAAAGCCACATCTCCTGCACCAGCCTCTTGACCCCACCTGACCTGCAGGCAAAGGCAAGCCTAGGAAAACCTGCAGCGGGAGCACAGTGCCTGCCTGCATGCCCTGCAGCATTCCCTTGAACCAACAGGACCGCAGACTGGAGACGGACCTGGAGCTGCACCAAAACATATGGCAGGAATTGCAGCAGCAGGGCCACACCATGTGCACAGCTGTCACCACCACCCTCAACTGCATGGTGGCTACTCCTGCTGCCACTCACGCTCCTGATCCCACTCTTGATCCCCTGCCTTTTCCTACTAGCCTGTCCCTGTGGCCACAAAGGGCCTTAGACAAGAGGCAGTGGCACCACCGATGCAGGCGCAAGTCCCAGCCCCATCCTTAAGCCTCTACTCCCACCTCCTCCTCCCCATTCCACCTCTCTCCCCGCTCCCCAGGTTCTTCCCCAGTCCCTCCCCAGTTACATTTACCCCAATTAAACAAAACCAGTTTATTCTTTCAAAACAAAAAGTGTGGTTTATTGTGTTGGCAGGGGAGAGAGGAGAAATGGGAAAGGAACGGGTGAGGGAGGAAAGGCACACTGGGCCACTGCAGAGGCCTCTTGTGGGGAGGCCCAGAGGAGATCACAACTGGCCCTGGATGAAACTCTCTCAGGGCCTCCCAGATGCACACAGACCTCTGATGGGCTTGATGGATGGCAGCCGCACATGGCTGCTCGAAAGCCCTAGCGAGCCACTCAGCTTCTGCCCCCCACCCTGGAAGGAACATCTCACCCTTATGATCACATAGGTTGTGAAGGACACAGCAAGCAGCTACCACTTGGGGGATGTTCTAGTTGCCAAGGTCCAGCCAGGTGAGGAGGCAACAGAATCTCCCTTTCTGACTACCAAAGGCATCCTCCACTACAATGAAGGCCCTACTGAGCCTGCCATTGAAGAGTTCCTTGCTTTTTTCCAGTGTGGGGTTTCATTTGCCAGGAAAGCAGAGGGTCAGGAGCATCCCCTACAATGCACATCAGCATGTCCATGTTCCTGACCCCAATGGTGCAGTCAGGGAAAAAAGTGCTGGCGTGCAACTTCTGAAACAGGCTGGAGTTCCTGAAGATGCAAGCATTGTGCACCTTCCCAGACCACCCAATATTGATGTCCAAGAAATGGCTGCGCTGGTCCACAAGGACCTGCAGGACCATTGAAAGGTACTCTTTGCGATTGATGTATTCAGATGCCCGGTGGTCAGGGGCCCAAATAGGGATGTGGGTGCCGTCAATTGCCCCCCACAGTTGGGGAAGCCCATGGTAGAAAAGCCAGCAATGATGGGGTCCACGTCACCCAGGATGATGACCCTGCACAGCAGGATGGTGGTGATGGCCCTCGCCACCTGTAGAAGGAGACAGAGAATCACAAGGTTGCCAGATCCCTTGGGAGGTCCCTGGACCCACCCCCCACACATATACACACGAGGAGCAACCCCTACTTACCCGATCCTCCGGCAGGGCTTTGTGAAGGCAGGACTGAAAGACCTCCCACGGAGGGGGCTTCCACCACCACCACCCCTCTCCAGCAGTTCTCTGCCCCCCTGGGACAACAGCATGGGAGAGTCATACCTGCATAACCACCGCCCTGACGGTCGATCTCTCCACGCTGAACTGGTTCCCCACAGTAGCTGTCCGGTGTGGCAAGCTTCCAGAGGGCAATGGCGATCTGCATCTGGAGGGGGATGCCAGGTCTGATGTGCGTGTTCTGTTGCCTAAAGGAAGGGGTGAACTACTTAAACAGCTCCACGAAGATGTCCTTCCACATGCAGAAATTCTGGAGCCACTGCTGATCATCCCAGCGCTCCACGACAATCTGGTCCCACCAGTCGGAACTGGTGTCCAGACACCAGAAGCAGCAGTGCACAGTGTGCAAGGGAGGAAGGGTGGGTTTGAGCTCCATGAGCAGCACAACAAGAGAGGAGAGGAGGTGTCTCGCAATGGGCTGGAGTTCTCCTCCTGCACAGCCATGAGGGCAGCCTGAAGAAACTGTAACAGGAGGTGCAGCATGAGATGTAAGAGCTCTCGACTGCTGGGAGACAGGTCCAGCTCCATGACACGAGTGCTGTGGTGTCTGCAAGAGCACACAGCGAAAAGGTTCTGCTTTACCTCAAGATGGTAGGCAAAGGAGAAGAGCCTGAGACACGACTATACAGGGAGGTCCCTTTAAGCATGAGCCTCAGATAGCCTCAGGCAGCAGCTATGGGAAGTGACTGCTGTCCTGATGTCCTGCCTGGAGTGCTTCTGGGTGGCTTTAAATGCGGTACAGTGTCCAGTGAGTGTGGACGCTCTATTTCAAGATAGCTCAGCGCTATTTTGACAGGCATTTGCTGTGTAGACACAATGTTTTGAAATAAGCTATTTTAAAATTTAAATTTCAAAGTAGCTTATTTGAGAATAAGCGTGCAGTGTAGACGTACTTTAGAATCATAACGTTATGGGAATACTTAAGCCTTTCCAGAATTGGAGCCCTAATTTTTTTTAAGATGCAGTATTAAGTAGACACCCATATTTTACAAAATGAAAAGCATGCAGAAGAACAAAATGCTTCCAGAGAGGAAGTAATAAATAATATTATAATAGTCTGCAGGTTTGCAAGTTTCAAGGGTGAAAAAATTCTTCATTTCAGCTGCAAACTTTTTATGTCAACTGAGTTTCTCTGATGGGCATCTTAAAGCAACATATTCAGAATTAATTAATAATAAATCTGTACTCTCTTTTGATTATTTTATAGTGTCTGAAAATTATTTGAAAGTATTCAGCTTTCAAAGGAACCTTTTCTTTGCACTTTTAACTTCATTACAAGTTGGGGCAGACTTTTATTGAGACCACTTATCCCTTAACTGAAGGGGCAGAAGTGTGAAATCTTTAACATCATCTCCTCTTCGCCAAAGAATGTGTTAGTCAGTTAAGTTAAACAAGTGCTTCCAACTCCTCATCCAAAACGACAACAAATTTGTTTAAAAATGTTCCCTTCTCTGCTGCTCATGCTTATTTTACTAACTCTGTATCACTTTAGGGTTTTTCCCAGGTGGACAAGACCTGAATTTTTTATGTAAAAAATAAGCAAAAGAATGATCCTTTGGCCTCCTTTTGAATCAAAATGGAGCAAGAAGGCTCAAGCACATTATCCATCTTTAAGTCGATTTATATATTGCTCTGAAAGGACAGTCACAATAGGTTTATATAGATCAAAATTTTAAAAATTGTCAGCACCTGTTAATTTTTTTTCCATTATAATTAATCCAGTTAAAAGTACCAATGAGTGAAATCATATTTATGCCACCAACACACAATTCCCTTGAGCAACATTTACTTCAACTTGCAGTGGTAAAACGGTTTTCATCTAAGAATGCTAAAGAAAGAATGGGGTTCCTATGAAGTTGGGTGTTCAGCACATCAGGTTTTCCAATTTGAGAATAGCCCAAAAAGATCTCTCTGGTTTGGTTTCTGCTATTATAGAAATGGCAGTCACCAACCTGTCTTCTTCTATGTCAAAATGTTATGAGCATGTTACCACAACTTGAGCTGGAACAGTATTCTGCACAGTAACATCAAATGTGCCCACTTTGCTGTAATAAGCAGCTTTCTCTGGTGATGTTGCTGAGAATAGGAATTGTAAAAGCAATGCCAAATATGGGAATTCCAGAAGCAAAGTGGGTGTGCTAATTTCCACATCAATAGTCTAATTCTTCTTTCATGTCACAGCTACGTCATGGCAAGACTAGTGTCCAAGGTATGTGGGCAAAATTAAGCATTTGGGTGAGTTTCTGTGTGAACAGTAGGTTATTTTCTCTAAGTTATTTAGAAACACTAAACTGAGTATTGCAGTCCACTTTTCACATGTATTAGCAATATCAGTTCATATTTATTTTTTAAAAAATTCATGGAAGACAAATTCTTACAAGTAAAGCAGATTTTATAATATTTCTATGCAAAAAATAATTAACTACCATAATTAACTTGCTTTTTCTCAGATCTTGAAAACGTACTGCTACACAAACAGAATCGAAGACTACTAAGTTTGCAATTAAATCAAAAGTCTAAGCAGTGGTCCCCAACCTTTTGGGGCTGCCAGGCACCCGGGGGCGGGGCCGCGCATGCGCCGGGTGCCCGGGGCCTAGGGTGCAAGAATGGCTCAGGCCGGCCCTGGTCACTAGGTGTGCGCACATAAATGTCCCAGTGGGCTCCATGGCGCCCGCGGGCACTGCGTTGCAGACTCCTGGTCTAAAGCAACTGAAATGGGATCTTTAAAAGTAAAATATTTTAAGGAACATAATTCCTCAAAAACCTGACTTCATTAATTGACATTAGGCAATTAAGCACCCAGGTAAGTACTGTGAATGTTGGGAACCTGCCCTTTTAAACATGAGTGCTGCTTTATGGGAAAGTTTTCATTACATCACATTAAAAAACCATGCATAAGATATGATCATAAATCAAAGGTTACATAGCTAGGTCACTGGAACTAGCACAAAACCTTTGGAACAGGAAGTTAAGCTCATTGGTTTTCTTATAATTGCAAGATCAGAGTAACAGAAACAGCAGAGTGTACTTGTGGAAACAGCCTTTACCAACACAGAACCTGAACAGAAGACCAAGCAATTACAGATTCTGCCCCAAAATTGAGTACCATCTCTAAACTCTCCAACTTGTTAGACGGAAGTACAGCCTGCCTTGTTTCTCTGTTAGATCCCTTTTGAAATGAAGGTATGGGAAAACTAGCACAATATTAGCATCTGCCCTAACTCTATGGCCCCAAGCCTGCAAACACTTATGTGCATGTAGCCTAAAAAACTTCAGTGCGTCTACCAACTTGCATAAAGTTAAGCACAAGTCTGTCTTTTCAGGACTCAGCGCCCTGTTTCTGTAACACCTAGCACAAAGGTATCTTGATCCCAGCAGGATTATCTAGGAGCTACCATAATATAAATAAAAAAGCCTAAACCTTTCATGCAGCATTCCATGGCTTTGTAAAGTTAATAATAAAAGCAAAAAACACACAAAGATATAACATTTGCAATAGTTTTGAACAACTGGACTCAAAGATCTCATTCATTTACATTCTGATGAAGTTCCCTTTTCAGCACTGTTTTTATAGTTGAAAGGAACAGCTATGATCAGAGAGAGAGAGAGAGAGAGCCCTCAAAAACAGATTCATTCATCTGGTTTTTCTCACTGTGATTCACCAATCCCCTTCAAGAATAATTAGCAATTTCATTTAAATGAAATGAATATATCTATATCCAGAGAGACAAACACACACACACATACCCATTCATTTCAGGGTGCTGTTCAAAATTTCCCTCTGTTTTTTAACATCCCCTCCCAAGGACTTTATTCATCCTGCTTCACAGATCACCCCTCTCCTTTTCTTTCCCTGTTCATACATTACTGAGCTCACAATCACCTCATCATTAGTGCAAGAACCTTCTCTGCAGCACAGATCATCTAAATAGCATTCCAGTAGTTTATGGTGTAATTGTAACTATTTTGGTCTCAGGATACTAGAAGGAAGATGGGTGAGATAATATCTTTTACTGGATCAGCTTCTGTTGGTGAAAGAAAAAAGCTTTTGAGCCAAAAGAACTCAAAAAGAACTCATTTTGTGGTTCAAAAATGTGTCTCTCTCACTTCCTGTAGCTGTCCATCTTATTCGGTCTCCTCACTAACTCTCCCTCTCAGGTTAAAACATTTATCTTATTTGTTTAATCTGCTAGTTAAGTCCCTCTATTATTTCTTTTAAACTCTTCAGTAGAATTCAATGGAATTTCAAAGTCTGTAAGATAAAGCTGCATTTTAACCTGTATTTGAATAGAGATTTGTACTGGTGGTGGAGGATATTTAAGTGCAGGTAATGAGCTGGGGTACTTTCAGATTCTTAAACACAGAGAAAAACTGAAGGTTTGCTATTGCTTTTTGTTTTGATTTTTGCTGGATTTTTTTAACATTATCTGTTTTAAGTTCTCTCTTCAACAAAGAATACTTAGGACTTGATATAGGTGAGCTGTTCCTAAAATGAAGCCACAAGGAGATAAACACATGCAGAGTTGAGACAGCATCATCAGGTGCCAAATGCCATCAGCAGCATGCTGTAGTAGTGTACTGAAAATTCAAAGCACTATTCTTTTAAAACTTAAAAAAAAAGTAAAGAAAATATCATACTAACTAACTCCCTTTATAGGCAACAGCAAAATTAACCCCTGAAGGGTTCAGAGTGCTGGTATCTTCACTTCAACATACAGGAAGAGTATATATAGCACTCTACATTTACAGGAACATAAAGGTGGTGAGAATTTTTTTGAAGAAGTGGAGAAGGGGATTTCACATTATTTGAGACAAAAAGAAAAAGAAAATCTTACATGTTCCAGACTTCTCTACCATTAAGTTCTCTCTAACCACACAGCAATTTAATTTCCCAGGGGATGCCCACAATTTAGCTAGCCTATTTAACCTAATCACAGGTCACTGTAAAACCAAATTAAAAACAATGAAATGCAAAACAGCAACATGAGAAAGGGTCATAATGAAGAAGTGCCACATACACAAACAACTGCTTCTTTTTAGGCTCACAAATGAAAAAATGACAAGGCGGCAACATATGCATGCAGAATATTAAAATTCATGGATAGTCTCTTCTTTATCCTAAAACTTTATGTGACTTTTATTTAATCAGTCAACAGATTAATTTTTGTAAACATGTATGAACTGTAAAAGATGCTTCCCCTCAAACCCAGTGAAAGACCACCTGTTGTAATCAAGTATACTATTAAGTATTGCTTCTTAGTATTCTGAGTGACCTTAGAGATTCAATAATTTGTGTGGTCATATGTTACTTTAAAGCAATTTTGTCGTGATAATCCCCTTAGCTTGCTGCTATATCAGAAGTCTGCCAGGCATTATCCTTTGTCAAAAGCAGCAATGCACTTCAAGAAAAATTCTCAGAATGCACAGTGAATGTGTGTGCTGCTAGAATTTATTAAATACACAGACCACCTGGGTTTTCAAAAGCACCTCAGTGCAACACATGAAAGAAACAAGAGAATTCTGCTTGCAATACTTATTCTGACAAGCCAATTAAAATCTAAAATGAATTTCATGTACTCCCTTGCATATTGATAAAACTGCAGAAATGGATTGCTTCTGAATTCTCACTAAGGATCCCAAGGGGACTATCGTATCTAGCATCTTTACCAGAGCTCACCTCCAAACCAAAAATGTTTTCAGGGATTTATTTCAGGTGTGTGTGTTCTTTTTAAAATCACCCCTCTTCCCTTGTGTGTGAAACTATTACCCAAGTGACTATTTGGTTGATTTGATAGCTAAGCTGGTACCATGTATAAACCATGAGAGGTTCCTCCTCTCTTCTTTTGCCCCTGGAGTGACTGTACCATCACTTGAATTATATTTCCCAATAATGTGCTCATTGTGGCAGAAAATTTCCCAAAGAAAATTAATTTTATTTTCTTCATTGACAGCTCCAAGAAACACTGTGGTTTAATTGGACCTCTTAGATTGTGTGTGCTAAAGGACATAACACACCACTTACCAGTTTATCATAAATCTTCTCTTTTTTTAAACATTGCAGCATTTACACATTCGATATTGCATTTGAAAGTCAGTCTCTCTGAACCAAAATCTTGCCAGCCCATTCCCACAGTAGATTTATAGGGTATCATGCATTAGAAATATTTGTTCTCAGAACAACTCCATATACTGCTGCTGAGCTGTTGTCCCCGTCCTAACACCATCACCATTTACCTTCCCAGTACTGACTTCCCAAGCAAAATACTCAGGAATTAAGATAGACAGGGGAAATGTAAGGTCAAAAGAGATAGAAGTTACTAAAGTGTAGAAGAATCATCTTTATGATACAAAGGAGTTGGTCCTGATCACCAGCTACTTGTTACAACAAACTTTATAAAGTACACTACTAACAAAGTGTGGGTGAGCAGAAAAATCCTGGTAACCACAGCTCCTCCACAAACTATAAGAGAAAGGGCCTGTGTTCCAAAAGATTAGGTCTAGAATAAGACAGACTCTTTGGGAAAACTTCTAACAAAATGTTTACACCCACATATCAAGAATGCTGTATTGATGTACGAGAGGGCTAAGGAAACAAGTCTAGGATTTTAATTTACTGTAATTCTTTTTAAGACAGACACTAAAATGGCAGGAAATCCAAAGTATGAATAATCAAATACATTACCCACATTTTTAATACAGCATGTTGAATGAAGTGAATAAGAATGCCATTATTGCTAATATTTACTGAAAATATGATGAAATATTTTCTTTGATAAATGTCTTTTGATAGCGGTTTTCTTCTACCAACTCACATTTTCCCATCACTCACCCAAAACAAAAATCAAAAGCCACACAAAGTGCTTGTTTGTCATTGCCCCTCTGAGAAATATTAAGTTTCCTACTCCGCTTAATTTAACTCAGACAAGACAAGCAGTATTTGCTCAGCAAATATTGTTTGTAATAAGTTTAACAAGCAATATTTTTGCCAACCTATTAACACCAGGAAAATATGTACAGTCAATAAGAGATGAAGAATGTGTTCAATTACTTCAAAAACTGGGTATTACAACCAAGGAATTATTATCCATTTAAACATTTCTTTTTTTTTCCACAAAATGTTAAACTTTGGCCATTTGCTGTCTCCTGAGACAGATAAAGTAACATTTTGGCAATGCAAATACAAAACTTTAAAGGCCTAGGAAAAAAAAAAGCGGTCTAAGTATTGACTCCACAATTCACAACAATGCCAGGTAATCCTCAATATACCATGATGCACAAATATACTGCATTGAACTCATATTTATTTTCAGCCAACTAAAATCCTACACAAACATTTAACTTGCCCCCACTGATACTTAATACTAGTTGAAATGGAAAGTATAGGATTACCCACAAATACTGGCCTACATCAACTTACGCATACACATACAAGTACTCAAGAAAGATACTGGTGTTCACTTGCCATCCCTCTAACCACATACACAGCTCCCCCTATACTGAAATTCTTCCAGGCTGACATCAGGATTAATGCACACAGGTAATTTACAAGAAGAAAGTTAATTGGCATTTACAACGTGGAGCCTAGACTCAGCGCCTCTATAAAAGCTCTCCCCCGGTCCCATGCGTCTTCAGTAGGCAAAGGCTACCTCTGTAGACCACCAAAATAAGATACAAAAGAACCCATCAGTCTGATCTCTTACCTCTAGGGCTTCCAAGGTATTGAAGCTGGCTATAGCAAACCCATCAATTAAATCCTCTTCTTGGGAGCTTGATTCCCGTCTCCTGCGCCTCGGAGGTCTGACATTTCTTGCGGTGGAAGCCTGGTTTTTGGGATTTGTACAGTTTTGGCTTGTATTTTCTTTGCCGGGGCTTTGCTCCTTTTCGGATGTCGAAGAAGGACTTTGATTTCGGGGATCCCTAGCAGTAGCTTCCCTTCTCCTCACACGGTCCCTTTGGGACCTTGATCTCCTGCTCTGCCTGATTTTCCCATCCATTTCCAAAAAAGAAACAGAAAAAGGGAAGGGGGAAATAAAAAAAAAAAAAAAAACCACCCCTTTACTCACCACTTCCCCTCCCCAACCCCTGAAGCCCTAAAAATCCTCCTGTTCAGACCCTCGGATCCAGAGAAATTATAATCCACAGAGCAAGGCTGGGTGGTGGTGATGGTGGGAGGCGGTTAAGGACGAGATAAAAAAATTAAATCCACGAATGACCTTGACAAAAATCCCCCCTCCAAAAAAAAAAAAAAAAAAAAAAAAAAAATAAGATTCAGAAAAAAATCTCAGCCCCTCTTGGATTCCCATAGGCAGCAGCAGAAGACGGGAGATCCAGGAGAGCTTGACCGGGCTCGGGATAATCCAGAGGCTGCGGCTCTGCGCCCCCTCCCCCAGGGCAGCGACCGGCTCCGGCCCCCGGATCCGAACCTCCAGCAGCCACGGGCGGCGGGTGGGTTGCAACAATATCACTCGCTCCGCAACTTTGTTGCAATGAAAAGAGGGAGACAATCCCGGCGCAGCCCCCGCCGCCTGCAACCCCTCCTGCCGGGCACGGCTGCCCGGCCCCGGCGCGGCTCCCGGCTCCCGCCTGCCCCCGCCAGCCGCCGGAGCACGCGCACCCCCTCCCCAGCCCGGCCGCCCCCAGCGCAGCCCCAGCCTCCGACAGCGCCTCGCTCTGCACTCCCCGGATCCCGCCCCGCTCTCCCGGAGCTGGGACCATGCGCACCGCCCGGTCGGCCGCGCATGAGCAGGGCTGCCAGCTGCGCGTCAGTCCCCGGCGCAGGCCCGGCCTGCCCCGCCTCCCCCGCCGGGAGCCCCCCGCTTCCCCCCCCCCCCCAGTTCAGAGCCCCGGGAGCGCCCCGCAGAGAGGCGTCCTCTCCAGCCTAAAACCCTGGGGGCAGCCCCTCCCACCGCTTCTGAACCCAGAATGTGGAGGGCGCCCCGAGGACGCCGGGCAGCTTCCTCCTTCACCCCCAGCCTAGCCACCCGGGAGCCCCCCCCCCCCCCCGCCAGCCCAGCACTCCCAGGACAGGCCCTCCCACTACTCCACCAACATCCCATCACCCCTCATACCAGAACCCCAGGAGCTTCCCGCCAGCCAGAACCAGGAAAGCTTCCTCCTATCTTCTTTCCCATAATCAAAATGTCCCAGCTCTGAACCCCAGGAGTTTCCTGCTCTGCTCCCCCTGCCAAAAATCCCAGGAATAGCCCCCTACGAAGAACCTGCAAATCTTCCCCCTCCAGCCCAGAACCATGAGAACATCACTCTCAGCCCAGAACCTGGGAAACTCCTGAGGTTAGAAGCACCCAGCACATGCATCCTTAGCCCAAATCTCTGAGAGCTTCAGCTTTCTCAACCTAGCACCTTAAGTGCTGTAAAACTTAAAACAAAAATGCAGTTTTCTCCAAATTTCAGTTGTGTTGATGTATATCCCCCAGACTTCTCTGGAGTACCCCTAAGGGTACTGGTACCACTGTTTGAGAAACACTGAGCTAGATGGTGCTTGATCCTGCCCTGAGGGTAGGGGAGTGGACTCGATGACCTCTAGAGGTCTCTTCCAATTCTAGTGTTCTATGATTCTATGATTTCCCTTCAAACTCCTGCTCCTCGGTATCGACTCCACCAGCTCCTACTTGCTCCTCATCCTGTCACTCTTCCCCCAGCCTCATTCTTGTAGAGTCATCTCTCTCCCCTGACCCTGTCTGTCTCCTGCTTTACTTCAGGATGTCTGGGTGTGCTCCTTACCATCTCTCACTGCTCCACACTTGTACTGTCCTTTAGTCCCTCCATGCTGTTCCTTCTGGCCACCTGCTTCTACCTTCCTCCAAGTGCCCTTCACACTCTGCTCCACCTGTGGTCCAGTGCTCCCCCTCTTCACTATTTAAACTATTTAAAAAAGCTAAATGTACATAAATCCAAGGTCTGGACTTAATACATCCGAGGATACTGAGGGAGTTGGCAAATGTAATTGAGGAGCCTTTGGTCATTATCTTTGAAAAGTCGTGGAGATTGGGAGAGATCCTGGATGATTGGAAAAAGACAAATGTAGTGCCCATCTTTAAGAAAGGGAAGAAGGACGATCCAAGGAACTATAGGCCGGTCTGTCTTACCTCAGTCCCTGGAAAAATCATAGAGGGGATCCTTAAGGAATCCATTTTGAAGCACTTGGAAGAGGGGAAGGTGATCAGGAATAGTGAGCATGGATTCATGAAGGACAAGTCATGCCTGACCAATCTGATTAGCTTCTATGATGAGGTAACTGGCTCTGTGGATATGGGAAAGTCAGTGGATGTGATATACCTTGACTTTAGCAAGGCTTTTGATACGGTCTCCCACAATGTTCTTGCCAGCAAATTAAGGGAATGTGGATTGGGTAAATGGACGGTAAGATGGATAGAAAGCTGGCTGGAAGGTCGGGCCCAGCGGGTAGTGATCAACGGCTCAATGTCAGGATGGCGGTTGGTTTCTAGCAGAGTGCCCCAAGTTCAGTTCTGGGACCGGTTTTGTTCAACACCTTTATTAATGACCAGGATGAGGGGATGGATTGTACCCTCAGCAAGTTTGCGGATGACACTTAGCTAGGGGGAGAGGTAGATACGCTGGAGGGCCGGGATAGAGTCCGGGGTGACTTAGACAAATTGGAGGATTGGGCCACAAGAAATCTGATGAAGTTCAACATGGACAAGTGTAGAGTCCTGCACTTGCGACGGAAGAATCCCAAACATTGTTACAGGCTGGGGACCAACTGGCTAAGCAGCAGTTCTGCAGAAAAGGACCTGGGGATTACAGTGGACGAGAAGCTGGATATGAGTCAACAGTGTGCCCTTGTAGCCAAGAAGGCTAATGGCATATTAGGTTACATTAAGAGGAGCATTGCCAGTAGATCCAGAGATGTGATTATTCCTATTTATTCGGCTCTGGTGAGGCCACATCTTGAGTATTGTGTCTGGTTCTGGGCCCCCAATTACAGGAAAGGTGTGGATGCATTGGTGAGGGTCCAGTGGAAGGTGACCAAAATGATTAGGGGGCTGGAGCATATGACCTATGAGGAGAGGCTGAGGGAGTTGGGTCTATTTAGTCTGCAGAAGCGAAGAGTGAGGGGGGATTTGAAAGCAGCCTTCAACTTCCTTAAGGGAGGTTCCAAATAGGCTGGAGAAAGGCTGTTCACAGTAGTGTTGGATGGCAGAACAAGGAACAATGGTCTCAAGTTGCGGTGGGAGAGGTCCAGGTTGGATATTAGGAAAAACTGTTTCACTAGGAGGGTAGTGAAGCACTGGAATGGGTTACCTAGGGAAGTAGTGGAGTCTCCATCCCTAGAGGTGTTTAAGTCTCAGCTTGATAAAGCACTGGGCTGGGTTGATTTAATTGGGCTTGGTCCTGCCTTGGGCGGAGGGCTGGACTCGATGGCCTTTTGAGGTCTCCTCCAGCTCTATGGTTCTATGATTCTGTGATTCACCTCTCACCCTAACTCCCCTGCTGTGCTCTTCTTCACCTCTCACCGTAATCCATGCCCCCATTGTTTGCGGGTTATCTATAACCATGTTACTTCTCTCTTATGGGCTGACCCATGCACCTCTTTTCCTGTAGTGCTCCACCTGTTTGGCTGCCTCAGCTTTGCCACACATACACCTTTACCACTGCTACTTTCAGATTCCACCTGGGGCAGCCCCTTGTCGCATTTCTAGGAGTAGTGGAATGAAATTGTGAAAGGGAGACCAGTAGGTAAGCATGAAGAAAAACCTGTGGGGATGATCTAGCTCTCTTGGGCATACTTTCAGGGAACCTATGGAGTAATTCTCCAGAGGAAGGGATGGAAGCCAAGAAGCCTTCCCATTCCGCATCCTGATCTTTTGCACTCATTGTGCACAAGAACTAAGGAAGTCCAGCATGAACAAGGGGTTCGTTTTCCCAAAGGGGTGTGTCCTCTTTAGACTAATGAGAAGAATGAGGCTGCTACATTCTTGGATGTGAAAGGGGATCCATATTTCTTCCAGCTTTGTTCAAAGCCATATTCCATTCTGCCCTAAGCATAGTAATGAAACAACTAGAAGCAGTGTGTCAATTCTCAGACCTGGCTGCCTTCCTACCCCAACAAGGCAATATAGCATATAGCCACAAACTTGTTCTGGCCTATTTAAACAACATAAACTTCATAAAATGACTTTAAAATTGTTTTTTTTAATAATCTTGTTTAGAAATATCAAAAATAATTTTAAAGAAGGGTTGGAAGTTCTTTATTTAGTATTAGGCTGCTTAATGCATTGTGCACCTCTATAATACTTGTATTGGTGTCATCTGTGCCCTGATAAAATCTTATAATAATTTATGTGCCAATTTAGCAAAGACGATAGCTAACGCTAACAGCTTCTTTTGGTAATTATAGGAGTCAATGGATACTGATCCATGTAGTGTGTCAGAGGTATAACCTAACCTGTGTCAGGTGACTAGGACATGGGGAAAAATCACATATCATAGCAGCTCTTTTTTACGATATTCATATTAACATCTTAATTGTGTGCTTATTGTGGCAGATCACACTGTACCTTTGCTTTCAAAGGACCAAATATTAGACCACTGCACAAACCCTGAGAAAATAGAGCATGGAACATCAGAGCTGTAGCTACTATTGTAGCAAATGTGGTCATTCTGTCCTATTCGAGTATACACGGTCACGTCACACAACAGCTTGTGCCCCTACCAATGAGAACGTGGCATTCTAGTCTAGAAAACATGGAGACCCTGTCACGGCTCCTTCCCCGCTCTGGCACAATAAATGAGAAGTGGGGGCCAGCAAGTGCTCCCCAAAACCTTATCTACCAGGCTTTGGTATAAAACGTCCCCCCAAAATCTTAAAACCCTAGATTTGGCCTAAATGGCTTGGATAGATTAAATGAATTAAATACAAGACTACTTAAATTAATGAAAAGACAATAGAAACTATGAGAGGCTACATTTCAGTATTCTTATGATGTTAAATAAGCTGTTTTAGGTAAAATTTTGTTACTGCTTATTATGCTTGTCCAAAAATGAGCTGGTTGTAACAGGTTAATACCTATGCCCTTAATATGAACTGCTTTTATCACTTCCTTTACAATGCTCATTTCTAGTGAAAATACCTAATCATTGTCAAAGAACAAAGAATCATTACAAATAATTAGTTGCTTCCAATATAGCAATTCAGCCTCATAAATCTTCAATCTTTGGCAATGGTTTTGGAGAGAAGGAGAATCCTTAACTGCTACTCTTTCAAGACTCGTTAATTGACAAGCAATTTTATTCAGAATTAAATTTAACAGTTATAAACCATCCCAATAAATTAATATCAGCCTATCTGCTTCTTAAGGGTTCGAATATGATTTTTAACTATGGGAGAAAAGCATTCACTTACAGTGGGTGAATAAATGGTTAGAGAGCTCTGACAAATTTTTGATCAGTCTCACACACTAAGTCTTCTAGTACGAGGCATTGCCAAATCCTATATGATGATGGTTTGGATATTAACTTCTCCCCTGCTTCTGACTGAAGGGGGTGAGAAGGGATGGCCCTGGTATTGCCTTGTCTTCAGAAAAGATGGTTTTTCCCTTCCTCATCCGAGGTTGGAGAAGGTGAAGCTAATGGATATTATATCTTACTTTTATACAGTGCTTTTCATTCAGTGAGCTGTCGATGTTACAAAAAAAGGTCAATATCATTATCCCCAGTTTACAGATGTGCAAATGGAGGAACAGAATTAGAACTTAGGTCTTCCAAGTCCCAATCTAGTGCACTGTCCATTAGGCCATGTTTCCAATCCGCATAGTAGGGAAGTGGGGTGAACTTTACTCTCCAAGATAATGAATGGTAACCATTTAAGATACCTAGAACAGTTTACCTTTCTCTGCCTGCTAAGCATCTTATCTCCTCCCTCAGATCTTTATTTAAAAGGTCACTTCTTCCAGGAGACTCCTTCATACCTATTGAAAAATCTCTTCATATCTTCCTTCCCCAACCACTGTCCTACAGTTGGGTCTGGCTGGTGTCCCTTAGGCCTAGTCCCATGACAGGATCCAGGTAGATAGACAATTGATCTCACATGGAGCCGCACTGACTGGTGATGGTATGCTGGGGCCCACAAGTCCATATACATGAGTCAGATGTATCCTGGTAGAAACCACATCCTTTATGTGTAAAGTGTCCTGTATGATTTCAGTGCTGCATGCATGATTAATATATGTTGCTTAGCTAGTGATGCCCAAATCATCTTAAACTAGAACAATATCAATGTACACAACCACCTTCTTCTCTAGCATGCACAGTATACAATATGGTGCTGGCATTTTCATGGGCAAATGCGGATCATAATTTTATCTAAGGGTATGTCTACACTACAGGATAAGGTTGAATTAAGATACATAACCTCAGCTACATTAATTGTGTAGCTGAAGTCAGTATACCTTAACTCGACTTTTGGTGCTGTCACACTGCAGGAAGTTGAAGGGAGAACACTCTCCCTTCGACTTCTCTTACTCCTCATGGAAGCAGAACTACTGGCATCGACCAAAGTGCCCCCTCAGTTTGAATTAGCATGTCTTCACTAGACCTGCTAATTTGAACCATGGAAGATTGACAGCAGCAGCTTCCATCTTCTCTGTAGTGTAGACATACCTAACTGTATTATAGCCTTTATAGGTGGTGGGACGTTAGCATGAATAAGAACTGCCTGATTGAGCTAGTATCTCACTGAAGTATGCACCCATCTTACTGTTTGAAAGTCTATTAGATACTTTGTACCTCTCTGAGTTATAGTTATTAAAACCAACCTCTACATAACAAACAGCAACCACTGTCAAATGGAAATTATTTTCTTTCGGTGTACCTTTCTACTTTATTCACTCATTTGAACAACAACAGAAACAACAACAAACCCAACCCAGTAATGATCATTGAGTGACTATTTCTGGCAACAGACATTTTTCACAGCTCCCCCAACAGAGACTGGTAGGGAGTGTGAACAAAATTAATGGGCAATCAGTTGCTTATGATAAAATAAAAAGACACTAAAACACTTCTGCAAGTATTTCCATGAATGTTTTGTTTCTTTAAAGCAGGGGTCTCAAAATTCCCAACCCACAGGCAAGTTCATGCCTGAGCAACTGCACAGTCTGGTCTGGGTCTTCTGGTGGTGGGCGGGGGTCGTCCGTTACTGGGCCCTAAGCTCCGCCCTCCCATCATTGCCCCACCCTCTCTCCCCACAGCACCATGTCCCCCAAGCACATGGCAGCAGTGGCCCCCCATGCACTCCGTGCAGCATCATGGATTGCTGGGGAAGCAGAGCACACTGGCCAGGCGCACTTGCGCTGCTGCTCTCCACTTCCCCGTGGCAGCAGGAGCTGCAGTTTGGAGGGGTGCAACCACTGCCATTGTGCAGTGCCAGGCTCTCGCAGTAGTGTGTTCAGGGATGAGATGATGGGCAATGAGGAGAGGGCTGGACAATGGTGTGAGGGGAGCGACTTAGGGCACAGTAACAGACAGGCCCCTTTGGCTTGCTGTGAGTTCTGGGCCGGATTGTGTAGTCTCTCCAGCTGGGGCTGACCCATGGGCTGTGAGTCCGAGATCCCTGCTTTAAAGCAACAATGTGAGATGTTGTATTGTAATTACAGTACCTGGAAGGAAGAAATATAGTAGCTAGGTAACAATTGAGAAGGCCTTCTCTGCACTGGGAGTTTCAACTATCAGCACAACCACAGTAGTAGGAACCCCTAATGTAGACAGGCAAAAATTCTGTGATATATGAGGTCAGGTTACCTCTCCCGGAAGCCACAAGTAGCTAGCTGCATTATTTTTAATCAGAATTTTGCCCTGTCTAAAGTCAATGGCTATAACAGGGACAAATTTCCAGAATAAGTAAGGTCCATGATATTCCTCCATGGACACATGCATGTTTTCTCCTGTCTCACACATTTGTGCATCCAAACTTTTAAAAGCTTATATTAGTAAGTGGATTCACTGTGAATAGCTGCATATAGGATACACAGAATAAAATGCAATGCTTTTAATGGGCTAAAATGGGCCATCTGTCTGGAAATATTTTTCAAAATTGAAAAGGAATTGGAGAGGAATTGAGAGAAAATGGGGAAAAGTGTCCAGGGATTACTTACATTTAGAAAACATGACTTCTCAACATACAACATGGTATTTTTCATGTGTGCTCAAGACTGATTACTGCCAACCTTGGGTCTGATTCACTGATTGCATTGCACTTTTGCACAGGAAGGAAGTTGTCTCAATTTATAGCAGGCAGAAGATGTTTTGAAGGCTGGGGACCGGTATTGAATTTCAGAAAGCCTTTCATGAGACAGTCATCTGCCACAATTTTGTGCCACGGGACTTTCCTTGGAAGTGTGTATTTCTCCCTCAAGTCTTTTGAATGGCTTTAAACCACATGTTTCAAGAGAGCTATATCAATAATCATCAGTATCTTTCTAATCTGGAATGCAAGGTCTGCAATGCAGGTGATCAAGCTGTGCAATTAAGTGTTTTCCTTTTCAAATCAATGGAGTGAATATTTATTGTTTACTATGTTCTATTTCCATGCCTCTGGAATATAACGGTGCATCTGAGCACAACTGACTGGAACTATGAAATCATTACATCCTCGCTTTCATCACTTGCTGCCTTTGTTAACACAATACACAAACCTTCATTGCAATAGAAGCTGTATATTTAAAATGGAATTCCTCAATCCTGAACAAATCTATTATTAATATAAGAGCTTTCTCAACTGGTATGTGGTCAGCATAAGAGGTGGGAGTACTGTTTTGTGCCGCAAAATAAGTAATATATTATATGTTTGGGTACGAGTTGTGAACAGTCTATTAAAAATGAACTATGCAATACTACGAGAAGTGAATAGATTGGCATTTGACTGCTCGACACTCTGCATTGCAATACAATATCTCTTATTTTATACCTTTACAGTAACCTATATACTCATGTTGGTAACTAAGCACCATGACAATTCCTCAACTAAAGCAAACTGTCCTAATATTCTGTTTGAAACTGGCATTAATTGACTGTAAACACATAAGAATCTGGAGCATCACAAAAATAGTAACATTGCCTTAAAGATTTAAACTCCTTTTTCTAATATCTCAGGGTGCGTCTACACTGCACCATTATTTCGAGATAACTAGCGTTATTTCTAAATAACAATGCGAGTGTCTACATAGCCATTACATTATTTTGAAATAATTTCAAAATAATGGATGGCTTATTCTGATATCTGTAAACCTCATTCTATGAGGAATAACGCCTATTCTGAAATAGCTATTTTGAAATAAGGCATCTGTACACATTCCACTGCTGCTATTTTGAAATAGCCCCTTGTGCAAAAATGGTGGCTCATTAAGTATGTTCTTGTGCAAGAAAGCGCAATGTGGACGTAGCCGAATAGCTTATTTTGAAATAGCCGTGCAGTGTAGGTGTTCTTTCAGTGTGAGATTCTTATCTATATCTATATCTATATTAGAGCGTTTCTGTCTGCAAGTCCATTTGTTCAAGAACTCCTAAACCATAAGAGCTAGGGCCACCAAATTTGGCATGCAGCTTCCTCTTCTCCTAACTTAAAACAGGATTGTGGTTGGTTGAGCCAGGACAACTGGAAGCCCTGGGAAAGGGACTGTTTTCCATAATATGCAAAGGGAGGGGCTACTGTTCAGAGGGATATAATACTCAAAGTGGCTGCTGGGGGCAGAGCTATCCTGCAGAATATCCGCTGGAGGCAGCTGTACCATGAAGAGAGTGGCCATCAGGGCTAGGGCTCTGCCATCTTGTCTACCAGCTCACCAGGTAAGTAGACCTCCTGTCCCAAACCCTTTTCCCCCTCCCAGCCCTTGGCTTTAGCATTGGGGAGGGTGGGGGGAGAAAAGGCCCCTGATGGGGAGCTGGAGGAGAGAACATGACACTGACAGCCAGGGAAGGGGCTAGGAGAGAGAAAAAACCTGTGGAACCTGGAACTCTCCCACCTTGAGCCCCTCCACACCCTCAATCCCTCACTCTCACCCTACCCCCCAGCCTCCTGCACTGCCCCCTCCCACATCCTCAAGGTCCTGCTCCAACTTTTGCACTTCCCACACCACCAGCCCCCTGCTCTGAAGGACCAGGGTAATGCTGGGTAAGTCTGCTAGTCACAGGATACTTGCTATGTTGGTCATTTTAGATTCTAAGCTTTATTTGAAACTTTCCCTAGTTGTAACTGAAAACTGGAATGCCCTCAATTACTTTGCTTTATGGCTCTGAATCAGCACAGAGATGTACTGTATGCTGCTAATTCCTCCTGTTAGTTTTGTTCCAGTGGAACTCAACCCACTGCTCTCAGTTTGCACATAATTCTCCAGGACCTGGAGCATGCAGCTCACAGGAAAGGTTGGTCACTCCTGTTGCTTGAGTGTCCTTTCAGGAGCAGTAAGTGAAGCATGGATCACAGTATTCCCTGAAATGTGTGATACACATAAGGTATCTAGGGAGCACTGAGCAATGGAGCAGTAATGGAAACCATAATAAGGGGAAAGAAAGAAGAAATGTACCAACACCAACACCACTGTCAGGGGATGGGAAAAAGAAGAGGAAAAACTTTCTTCCGGCAGCTAAAAGGGGGATGAGGAAAAAGGGACAGGAACAACCACAAAGAAGGTGGAGTTGTGATGCTGTTGCATTGTGACTCCACATCAGTATGTAGTGACATCAGGTAGTAACAGTGCAACATTATTTGCAATATCACAACACAATTGTTTTACAAAGCAACAATGGGACATGACCCCATACACTGAGATGCCATGGGATTATAAAACGTGTTTCTTCAGTTATCAGAAGCTAAGTATCACTACATAACACAATTGTTTTTCAAAGCAACAATAGGACATCGCCCTACACATTGAGATGTCACAGGGTGCCAAAAGATGTTTCTTCAGTTGTCAGAAGCCAAGTACCACTGCTCTAGGACATCAAACACCAGTTCCCAGACTATGGAAGTAATTCAGAGAAGTTACTCAAGATTTTTGTGGTGTTCGTTGTTTGGGTTGCTTAACAAAAGGCGGGATGTCTCCTTGGCTACATCTAGACTACAAGCTTCTTGTGCAAGAACCTTTTTTCGGAAGAGATCTTCCAAAAAAACTTCTTGTGCAAGAGCGTGTCCACACACAAAAGCCCATTGAAAAAGCGATATTAACTGTGGCCATAATCCCCTGAAGAGAGGGACTGAAGCCATTGGGCCATTCCGAAAATAGCCGCAGTGGATGTTAGGCCATGCAATCAAGGGGAATAAGTTTGAGGGGTCTCCAAGGGCCTGTCCCCTCTCGACAAGTGGTAACAGCTTTTTTTGGATCTTAGATTTTACATCATTTCTGTATTTATAGTTGGGATTATATTTTTCCAGGTTCTTTGCTTTGCATTTATCAACACTGAAGTCCATTTGCCCTTGTGTTGCCCTCTCACCCAGTTTTGTGAGATCGCTTTGTAACTCAGTCAGTTTTGGATTTAGCTATGTGGGTAAATCTGTGGTATCGACAAATTTTGCCACCTCCATATTTACCTCCTTTTCAAGAATATTTAAAAGTTTGGCAATACTGGTCCAAATACAAATCCCAGCAGCACAACACTCATTGCTACTCTTTTTCCTGACTAGCTTTTAGGTTGGCAATGTTTTCATGATGATCTAATGATCCCTTAATTACTCGAATGACCAGTCTTTTGTTATTCTTAATCACCTGCCTGCCTCTTTTTATAACCATCTCCCTGCCCTAAAGGCAAAGCTGCAAGCAGCTCAAACTCTGTTGCAGTTAAGAGCTGCCTTTGGAGCCAGGGCATGCAGCTTTAAGCAGACCTCAATATGAAATCCAGCGGTTCAAACTAGGAGGGGGCTACTGTCCCTATTAAATGGCACCTGTGCCCTTCTGCACCCCTGTTCCCTGCCCTAGGTCAGAACCCAAACTCCTGCACCCCAATCCTATGCTCAAGATCACAACTGCCTTCATCCAAACTCCCTCCAAGACCTTATATGCCCTCCTGCACAAAATCCCTTACCCCATTAGTGGGCAAGACAGCCTTCTCAGGCTGGATCCAGCTCGCCAAGCTGGTTGATCTGTCCTTCAGCTGTTCTGCCACTCTCCCGGCTGCAGGCCAATCAAGAACTAGGGACAATGGAGCTGGTGGTTCTCTCTAGGTGCTGGGGGGATGGGTGCAAAGACTTCATGTGCTCCCATTGTCCCTAAGCCAAACAATGTCTGTGAGTGTGGGGAACACAGGAAGCATCCTGACCCCACCCCTTCTGCTCGAGGCTCTGCCCCTTCTGGGGTGGCCCTTGACAACTTCAGAAATTTGTGAAGTGGCCCACTTCAAAAATTATTGCTTATCCTTGGCTAGACCAATAAAAGGTATTAATTAAAACAAAGATCTTCACTTTGTCTGATTTAAAGGACCAAAAAAGTATTTCAGACTTTCAGTTTAGAATCAGAGGGATGTTTATCTTTCCCAGGACTTAGAAACACAACCCACTGAGCACTCTGAATTGACACGAGTCTAGATGAAATCTGACTAACTGTCCATGTGAGACAATGCCTGATAATATCTACAACATCAAGCTATATATTTCTTTTTTTAATACAGTCTTAACTGGTTTAGCGATACAGTCTTAACTGGTTCACATCTCTATTTTAACTAGTGTCCAGGGCAGCCCCCTGCCTGCAGCCTGCAGCAGCCCCAGTCCTTGGATCCCATTTCACCGGTTAATTGGTTAAAAGTTGGGATAACCTAATTTTTAGTCACTTTACTGATTAATTGGGATTTTACATCCCTATCTTAAAATGACCCCAAATATTTACCTAGAAAGTACAATGCATGCTTCTACCACTAGAATTTTAAGGAGCAATTTCCAGATGGTGTGATAAAACATAACAGTTCACTGTTTTGTTCTGAAGCTGCCTTTTTGCCCTTGCATTCAGCTGGTCATATTTTTTAAAAGAAATCTCTTTTATTGAATTTTTCATATACAAATATAATGTGCCCTACCAGCTTGCTAGGGTCAGAACCAAAACCAATTAAATTTATTTTGTATGTGTATTTTAAATACAGCCCTTTGAAAAACTGGAACGAGAATACTACAAGAATAAATGTAGTCCTCAGATTGACACTGAATACCTTTGAGCTATATGTATGAGTAGACATATTTTACCACTCTCTAAACCAGTGGTTCTCAAAGTGTGGTCCATGACTGCCTCCCAGGTGGTGTGCGGCTCGAGCAAAGCCGCAGTGGGGAGTCTGCAAGGCTTGGAGCACCAGCTCTGGCTTCTGGGAGCACAAGAGTGGGGAAGTGAAGAAAGTCCCGACCAGACCCAGTTCCCCACTCGCCAGTGTCTCCAGGAGCTGCCCTGGCTCCCCACCCACCTCCACTGGGATTGGGCCCTGCTCCTGCATGTGTGCCACTGTTGCTCCGCTCGCCCCAGCCCCGCCAGCATGCAGGAGGGCTAGGTGAGAAGGAAGCAATGGGGTGGGGGAATCCACCCCTGGTACCCCTGAGAACCGCCCTGGCTCCCCACCCACTGCCACAAGCAGCACAGGGACTCCACAGAGAGCTGGGATGGCCCACCGTGGGAGGGGTGGAGTAGTGGGGGCAGGAATGGGGGAAGCGGGGGCCGGGGTGAGGAGGCAAAGGGGATTTGGAGAGTGGGGTGTGATGGGTTCAAGCTCTGAGATCATAGAACATGGGGGCACATGGTAAATTGTGACCCCACCCCACAGGCAAGGCTGTGCAAGGAGCAGACCCAGGGACTGCCCACAGTTTGACCCATGCCAGGGAGTGGGGCATGGACAGATGGACAGAGCGCAAGCCCTGGACCAATTCGGGGGGACCAGGCCTGGCCTGCTGTCAGGGAGGACAAGGATGCCCAGGTCAGTGCATTGCTCTGAAATTATCCCTTGCTCTGAAAAACATGCCCCCACCCTGGGGACAGAACATTGACTCCTTTAGCATCATATCAGGGAACTGAGGTCAACATCAACCAATAGTTCTTCCTGAAACCCACTGAACAACTGTGCTGTGCTCTTTTTAGACAGCCCCACCCCAGAGGTGGCTGCATCTCAGCAGTGAACAGGGGATCCCCGCCTAAACTCCTCCCCTACCCGATCCCAGGGCCAGCTGCTTCTCTGCACCAGGTGAAGAAGCGGCCCCAGTGCCAGTGCTGCACAGGCCCTGGCTGTCTCGTAGCCTGTGAAGCATCCCTGAGAGTCCTGCTGTGGGAGTCGCTGGGAGCCAACATCTCTGGCAGGGTAAATGAACTGGACAGTCATGGGAGTGGGGAGCCCAGGAGCTACTCGCTGGTCAGGAGGGAGCTGGGGGAACGGTGGCGCAGTGATGTGCTGTACAGAGGCTTTCCCCGCTGCGTGAAGCCAGGTAAGTGTCCTCCTTATGCCCAGACCCCTGTACCCCAATCTCCCTCACTCACTCCCCTCCCCCTGCCAAGACCCCAAACCACCAGTTTGCTCCTACACCTTCCCTTGCTCCTTCACCCTTTCTCCTTGCTCCTACACCTCCCCCCTGGCCAGACACCTACCTCCATCCTACTCCTGCATCCTCCCTTCTAGTCACACACTGCACCCTCCCTTGCTCTTGCTCCCTCTCCCCTGGCTAGACACTACTCCCAGCCTGCTTCTGCACCCTACTTCCCATTCAGATCTTGTACCCTCACCCCTGCTTGCAGCCCATCTCCTGCCCAGATCCTACACCCTATCCCTATCCCACTCGCTGGCAGTGCTGTCCCACACACCAAATCTCTCATTTTTGTTCCCACTCCAGAGCCTAAGGAGATCCACAAAATCTTCTAACTCTGGAACCCCAAAAAAGTAAATTTGGCTTATGGGAAGCGTTGAACCTCACTCCTCCCTGTCCCTTCCCCATGTGTCGTGGGCTGGAGCACCAGAGGAGTGAGGTTTCTCAGCTGGGGGCCGCATCAGTGAGGGTTGGGGGTTTTTGGAGGAGTTTTTTTGCTTCTCACTTGTGTGGTCCCCAGCTGATTTTTCCGTGGGTCAGTGGCCTCCAACTCAAAAAAGGTTCCCCATCCCTGCATAAATAAATAAAATACTGAAACCTTTTTTGTTGGACATTAATATTTTACTTTATTTAAAGTGTAGTTTGATAAACTAACATGAGAGAGTTAAAATGTTTAATCTGTTTAATAATTTAAATTAAACCATTCTCCTTAGCTGCAGCACTAGCAAAATGGCTTGGGCGTAATTATGTAATTAATGGTGAGTTTCCATTAGCAATTGTTGGTCCACAGAAAGGTTTGCATTGAGCCAGGTGGTCCACAGACCAAGAAATTTGAGAACCACTGCTCTAAAAAAACTGAATTGGAAAATATAAGGACTTCCTCTCTGCCATCTGTCCTTCTGGACAGTAAAAAAGGACCTGTAATAATCAGGGTGTTCTGTGAGAATGCAGAAGAAAAACCTAATAGGTAGGTATTTACTTGGTTTAGGGTGAAGGTAGAAAGAAAAGCAGCCAGCCACTACAAAATGCCCAGGCTAGTACTGCTCAGGTCTGACAAATTTAACAGTCTAGCCTCAGAAAGGCATGCTGGGAAAAAATCTACTATAAAGGGGCAGTACTACAATAAGTAATGATAATACAGATTGAACCTCACTAGTGTGGCACCCTCAGGACCTCACAGGTGCCAAACCAGAGAATTTGCTGAATCACCAGAGGTCAATATTGTAGCAAGTAGGTCTCTTTTTATTTGTATTTTGCTGAGGTGAAGAAATGGAACAATGTTTGCAATGCTGCTTAATAATGTATGTCTGTACTGATACACCCTAAATAAGCCTATGCTTAGCCAAGGCTTATCATAGAATCCTAGGGCTGGAAGAGATCTCAGGAGGTCATTGAGTCCAGCCTCCTGCCCAAAGAAGGACCAATCCCAACTATTCCAACTTGTCAACTCTCTTCATAACAAAGTGTTAGTATTATTACATGACTTTATTGCATTGGCACAAGGAAATCTACTATATATTTTGGAAATGTGTACCCATCTGTCTTATTTATCAATCCATTTGTTCAAGAACTCCTTCTAAACAATAAGAGCTAGGACCACCAAATTTGGTATACAGCTTCCTCTTGTCATAACTTATAGCAAGCTCAGAGATTGGCTGTACCAGGACAATGGGATATGCCTGGAATTTGATTGTTTCCATAACACGGAAAGGGAGGGGGCTCATAGGAGGAACACTTATGTTCTGCAGTGACTACGGGTCGGGGGGAGGGCAGCGAGTACATGGGAGAGTTATACTGCAGATTGACCACAGGGGGATGGCCACACCAGTAAGAAAATGGCTAGTTGGGGCCTGGGCTCTATATGTTGCTGACCACTGGCCCATGTAAGTGGCCCCTGTGCCCCAAATCCTCAGGCCAAAGCTCTGCCCCAGACTTTAGCCCTAGGGCTGGACCGGGGAAGGGGGAAGCCCCAGAGCCATGGTCCCGCCCCCCCTCCCGCCAGGGAGCAGCCATCAGCCAGGGCTGAGCAGCAGAGCCCCTGATGCTGCAGTACCCCCCCCCCCCGGGAGCATTGCTAGAAGGGAAGTACAGCCATGGCCATCCCAGGAGAACGTGGGCCCTTGGGGAGAAGTCACCAGCTGGGGCCCACCATAGCAGCCTCTGCTGTTGTGGCCCCACCAGAGAAGTAATTGTCAGGGAAGAGCAGCCCTGGCGAGCCTTGGGGCTTCTTTGAGTCTCCCCATACCTACTCATTCCTTGCCCTGAGCCCCCACCCCATGCCCTGGGGCCCCTCATAGTTCCCCACCCACCCTGAGCCCCTCATCCCCTGCCGTGAACCCCCACACCTCCCATCTCCCTGCCCTGAACCTTCCACTCTCTGCCCTGTGCCCCCCACACATTCCAACCCCCTGCTCTGAGCCCTCTACCCCCTGCCTGGAGCTTCCCACATCTCTCCAGATCTCTGCCCTGAATCCTCTACCACCTGCTTTGAGCCCCAGCATCTCCTAACCTCCTGCTTTGAGCCCCTAAAAAGAGTTATGGACCCGCACAATGCTGGGTATATCTGCTAGTAAGTAGATATTAGCATAAAAACCGTACCAACACTTCCACTGCTTACTGGGCTGTTAGAAGACATTTAGGGGTAAACTGGAGCTAAATAGCAGCACAGAACACTGAGAGCCAGGACAGGTGTCTGTAAACAAACTTTATGGGACTGGGAAACTGGGCCACACCCATGGCAAGTGAACATCCAGCTAATTAAAATCATGCCAGACCATGGATGGTGCCAGACCCAGAGAAGTTTGACCTGCATTGACCAGAATGTCAGTGAGGGAAGCAGGTTGGGGGAGGTGTTGTTTTAATACTGTGTTCACTGCGACACTTAGTTTGCATCATGGCTATACAAGGTGCCATAGGGCTCAAGTTGAATGTCTCCCAAACCTTGTGCTCAAAGGAGCAGGAATTAGTTTTGCCCTAGAGCTGTACTTTTATCATTCACCATTTTCTTTCTTTTAAATATCCTGCGAGCCTGTGCACAAACACAGAGGATCATATGCACAGACAACTAGCATTTATTTTTCGGGTGTATTTTTAATACTTTGCTAGAATAGTCTGGAGGTGAGGGCCAATTTACTCTTAGGTGAAGGTGTTTGTATAACTTCTTCATGGGACTCCTTGAACTTACTGAGTGCTGCTCCCTGCAACATTACCAAGTCCCTTAGCCCTCTGTGCTGCCCAGGCATGTGTTACAGCATTAAATGACTTTCAGTTTCACCATTTTTTTTTGGACTGACCACTACCCAGAACAGATGCAAAGTGACACCTGACAGCATAGGCAAAGCTGTGACAATGCTCTAAGACACTAATAGCTGTGGAGTTGCAGCAAGTCTTCCTTCATCCTTCTTTTTATTAGATTGCCCAGTTTAGAGAAGAAAGATGATCACCCTGGCAGTTTATCCTTAAAAACCCCCTATTGCTGAGCTGTTTAGTCACAAAACTCACTGAACAGTGTAGTCAACATATTGGAAATGCTATCACCATAATCTCTTTAAAGAAGAGCTGATACCTCAGCACTTACAAAAAATCCTATTTAGAAATACTTCTTGGTAGTAGTCATGAGAACTATGAGGTTTCCATGGGGTGGGGGTGGAAGTGAGTGGACACTGGATCATTAGCTGATCAGAAAAGCTGAGAACTCCCCCAAAAAAAAGCAGACTAGCAATTTTGTGCAGAGATTTTCTGTACCTCTTGTTCCTACCCTTTTTTTTGGTTACTAAGGAAATCTGCATTGAAACAAGATCAGCTAGGATCCTCAAGACTCCAGGGAGGAAGCTACAATATTTTCTGTACATCTCTTCCCTTGTTCTTAAGGAAAATTTGCATTAGACAAAAGATCTGTGGGAGATTTTTAGTGGCAGAGCTACTCTATGATCAAGTGGGAATTCCAAGGAAAGGAAGAAAAATACAAATTGTCTGATAAACTCCAGCTGAACAATTCACATGGTTAAGAACAACAGAGTTGAGCTCATGTACAATTGGAGCCCATTGATCTTACAGAAATCACTGGTAAACCTGGGATTGGAAAAGGACATTTTGTTTATCAGCTGCTGCTTCTTCTTTCTTGTTTGACTTCCTAATTCTCCAAGACATCATAATATGAAGCACAGCAATCAGCTGTGAGGTCACAAACATACAGGGCCAGGCTGTACAGCAGTGGTCTCCAACCTTTTCACACCCAAGATCACTTTTTAAATGTCAGAACAAGCCAAGATCTACCCCATCCTTCCCCCAAGACGTCACCCCTTCCTTGAAGCCCCTTCCTCTCTGTTCTCCTCCTTTCCATCACTTGCTATCCCCAGCCCTTATACACTCTCAGGGTACAGCTACACTGCTGCTTTTCCCCCCGATTCTTCTGTAGGAAGAGGTTTTTCCAACATTTGGCCTGTCTAGACTGGTCCAAATGTCAGAAAAATCCCTTCTTTCGGAAGCCCCTTATTCCTCGTGGAATGAGGAATACAGGGGTTGCTGAAAGAGCATGTTTGCTCTTCCGCTAAAAAAAGTGGACGCAGAAGAGTTTTTCTGGGATACCTCTGGTATCCCAGAAAAACTCTTGTAGTCTAGCTGTACCCTCACTGGGTTGAGACAGGACATGTGGGCTCTGGGGTGGCAATGAGGGGTGCAAGCTCTGGGAGGGAATTTGGATGCAGGAGGAGGTGGAGAAGGGGATGCTGGCTCAGGGAAGGGGCTCCAGGCTGGGGAGTGTTGGGGTGCTGAGCAAGCCACAGGGTTGTGGATGCAGGGCCAGCCCACAACATTTTGGCACCTGAGGCGGGGAACTCAAATGGCGCCCCCATGCCCCCTCGCTTGGGCCAAAACTTTGAAAGGTCTCAATTCTGCCTTCTTCCTGTTCTGCTCCTCTCATGGTACTGCTCTGCTACCTATCCCAATAAAGGAGAACTAACAACTTAAAATGACTTGTTCAAAAATTTTAAGTAACACTTAACTTTCAAATGCCTGAACAGCAAATGTAACTTTTCTTGTCTGCATAGTAAACACTGGCATTTTTATCTGTTTGAATAATCAAAGTAGTGCTTTCAGTGCCTTCTTGGTTGAACTGCTTCTTGAAGGTCCACAGTCTGGGCCAGCTCATGCTCTATTGAGATGGTTGCAAGGCTGACCAGCCTCTCCTGTGTCATTGTGACATGTAGATGTGTTTTTATTAACTTCAGCTTGGTGAAGCTGCATTCTCCACTGGCAACTGTTACAGGAAGTGTTAGAAGTATGTGCAGAGCAACAAAAGCATTTGGAAAGAGGGTGCTCATCTTATTTGTGCACATATATTCCAGAACAGCCTTTGGAGTTGATCCTGCTGAAATGTATCTTGAAAGGGCTTTCAGTTCATCACCTAAATCACTCGCATCAATATCACGCATGTCATCATGTGTCAACACTGTCTCTAGTGCCCTGCATTGCTGGTGTAGGTCTTCTTCAGGTATAGTGAGGAGTTTTGGAATATCATACAACACCCCAAATATACTGCTGTGTTCCTTGAGCTTCAGGAAACATTGTTCAACTGACTACATTGCATAATCTAGCACCTGGTTAAAGAATTCAACTTTGAATTGTTGTTTGGGATCTCTTATGGGATTATCCCGTGCCTTGTAATCAAAATGTCTTCTTCTTCGGTGACTCTTGTATTCTTGAATGGATGGGAAAATAGCTTCAGTGTGAAGTTCCTCTGCCAACTTCTGTGCACTCTTCAGAACGTTTTGAAATCCCTCATCTGACTGGTAAGACTGTAGGCATGACTTTGCTTTGTCCAGTTGTTCCATTTCTCCAGATATATCAAGGTCAACACCTTAGAGTCTCTTGCTTACAACATTTATTTCAAACAGTATGTCATGCCGCAACACTAAGCCACACAGAAATTTGAAGTTATGTATGTTTCTGGTGATTCCATTCCCTCTGCCACTGTTCTCCCACGAACAGTTCCTGTCATAGCATTATCCTCCATAATGGCAACTATGGCATCATCTATCTTCCCAATTTGGTGTTTGACAGGCTTTATCCCCTCCACTCAACTTTCCCATCGTGTGGCACTCAGTGGTTTCAGTGTCAGAGAGGATGTTCCCAGATGTTGCTCCAAAATTTGCATCGATGAGTTGATTCAGAGAAAAATACATAAATGCTTTGAATTACATTAAAAAATTCAGCAGCCTCACTAGAAGCTGATGCTGCATCACTGACCACCAAGTTCAATGAATGAGAACTGCATGGGACAAAAAAAGCTAGAGGGTTTAACTCTCGGATCCATGTCTGCACTCCTCTGTTCTTTCCTCTCGTGTTGGCACCATTATTGTAGCCCTGACCTCTCATGCCAGCTATCGCAATTCCCGTATCTTCCAGCGTTTTAAGAAGCACATTTGTCATACCAGCTCCTGTAGTATCATCAATGTCAATAAATTCTAGAAAATGCTCTCTGACAGTCACCATTTTCACTAGGGACATTTTCACTAGGTTCTGTTGTTGTTACAAAACGCACCATTAAAGTCATTTGTTCTGTATGGCTGATGTCAGGTGTGCAGTCCAGAATAATATCTTGCTGACTTCAGATCTGCCACAATCTTCTGTTTGACTTTTGTTGACAGTAACTGTATGATCTCATTTGGAATTGTTTTTCCAAGGTAGTGGTGTGTGTACATTTCTTGGGTGGTGACTCTTCTTAGATGCTTCTGGAGTACAGCATCACACTCAGCCATCAGTTCCACAATTTTAAGGAAGTTTCCATTGTTTGGCACATACAGCAGATCTAAAGTGCCATGCACTGCTAGGTTTTGGGTAGCAAGCATTCTCACAATGGCAATGAGCCTTTTCAGAACATTTTGCCAGTAAAGAGACTCTGATGCAATCTTCTCTTGATGCTGATCATCTATGGTGGCCTTTAACTTTAGTCTCATCTCAAGCTCTTTCCACCTATGGAATGCTCTCTGGTGATTTGCTGCCTTCTCATGACATGCCAGATTTCTAGACAGATTTTTCCAGTCCTTTATTCTTGTAGAACCCAATGTGGCTGGAACATTAGACTGGAAGAGGTTGCAACAAAAACAGTATGCACTATTCTGGGTTTTTGAGTACATAAGCCATGGCCTCTCCACTTTGTCACCATTGGGGATTTCACGCCAGTAATGTGTTGGATGGAAACTTTTATTTTCATTGTCTTTGGGGAACATGAAGTTTTTCACTTGCTATGCAGTACAAGGAAGTCCCTCAGGCTACTGCTCAAGTGAGTCCACAGTCCTGGATCATCTAGACTTTAAGGAACTAAACTCAGCAGCAGCTGTTTCTTGCACCTCCACCACACTCTTCTCTGATCTACACTTTTCTTCAGGAATGTGCATGGTTACATCCATTTGAGATGGAGATATGGATACTGCAGTAGCTGCCAGGTCACCTGCACTCTGACTAACTGGAAGATCAGGCATCTCCTCATCACTCACAGCCTCACTGCGGCCAGAAGGCTCACTGTGAACATTTGTGTCTATGCATCTCAGGAGAGCTCCTTCCTGCTTAGATAGAAAAGCTTCCTATGCTTGTTTTCTTTTTTCTCAATGCTGTCCAGAGGGGCGTTTTCTTCTTTCAGTCATGACTGATGTTTGTGCCAGCTATAGTGGCTCTCAACACTCAACTGAAGGGGACAAATAAGCAGGCTGGTAGCAGGGCCTGAGTGAGGGAAGATATCAGTGTCTTAAGGGCCTAACTGGCTCCTATTACTTCAGTTGACTGCCTGTTCTCCTCAAGTGGGTACAGGGAAGCTGCAGGAAACAGGAAGACATAACAGGGAAGTCTGCGTGCACCTCTTCCGGGGACTCCTATTCCCTCCACCCCACGGAGGAGGGAAGTCTGCGCTTACCTCCTCTAGGGACTCCTACACACACACCCTGAGAAGCTGGTGTTAATCAGTCCAGGCTCCTGGGGGTGCTAGAGAGGTACATAAGAGCAGGAGCGGCCCTAGACGAGATGCCGGCAACTGGCACCCTAGGCGAAACTCGCGATCGGCGCCCCTGCCTCCAAAGCCCTCAACGGCCGTTTATCTTGGCGCCCTAGTTTGCCTGTATTGATGGGCCGCCACTGCATAAGAAGTTCCTCCTCCTCTCTCTCCCTGCTTTCTGTTATTCCCTCTCACGTTTTCTCCTGCCTGCCTGTTATGTCTCTTGTGCCCTCCTTCCTCCAGCACAGCACTCCACCATCTCTGTGCATCTAGAGCAGAGAGAATACATATGCACCAGCAGCAGACACAATTTTCTACACTCTGGGTCTTAGTGGTGCTCCCCCACAGTCTGGCATCTGAGGCCGCTGCCTCATGGTAAGGCCAGCCCTGTGTGGATGTGAAGGTGCAGGAGTTTGGGTTGGGGTGTGTGAGGGGCTCAGGGCAAGGAGGCTGTGAGCATGATGGGCTCAGGACACAGATTTGCAGTGTGTGGATGGTGCAGGAGTGTTGTGGCAGAAGACTGAGGATGTGGGGGTGCAGGAGTTTGAGGATGTGAGAAGCTCAGGACACGGGGTTCCACTGTATGATGGGCTCAGGTTTGGTGTTGCGGGGGCAGTACAGGAGTGTTATGATGCTGCAGCCAGATGGAGACTTGGCCCCCAACTGGGGGCTTGTTGGCCAGGCTTTATTTTTAAATAAAATATTATGTCAAACACAAAAAGTTTCAGCGTTGTCTTTATTTATGAGAGGGGCAGGGAACCTGTTTTGAGTCAGGGGTCACTGACCAACAGGAAAGTCAGTTGGGGCCACACAAGTGAGATGCAAAAAAAAAACCAACAAAAAAACTCCAACCCACCCAAGCCTCATTAATGTGGCCCCAACTGTGCTGGTGGGAACAGAGGACATGGTACTGGGGAAGGGTGCTAGTGGGTGCTGGGGCAGGGTTTTGTGGCAAGGAACAGGGTGTTGGTGGGGGCAGGGGACAGGGTGCCAGTGGGGGCACGGGACAGGGTGCTGGGGCGGGAGCAGGGTGCTAGTGGGGGCAGGGGACAGGGTGCCAGTGGGGGCACGGGACAGGGTGCTGGGGCGGGAGCAGGATGCTAGTGGGGGCAGGGAACAGAGTGCCAGTGGGTGCTGAAGCAAGGGACAGGGAGCTGCAGCAGGGGACAGGGTGTTGATTGGTGGCAGGGAACAGGGCATCCCCAGCATGCGCCTCCTCCTGGGACTCCTACCCCCTCCTTCCCCACAGAGGAGGGAAGTCCATGTGCACCTCCTCTGGGGACTCCTACACACACCCCCTGCAGAGGAGGGAAGTCTGTGCGTGCCTCCTCTGGGGCCTCCTACCTCCTCCCCCCCCCCAGGGGAAGGATGTTCCTGGCACACCACAGACCTGGCCTTTCAGGTACCGCACCAGCTGTTTGGGAGAGGGGAAGCAGCCAGCGCACTTCCTGAAAACCCAGAAGTGGCGCGCAGCTGCAGGACTTCCGTCCATCCCGCAGGAAGCCGGTGTTACCTCCATTGTCACTGGAGGTAGGTAGTGGGGCTTCTTGGGGGTGAGAGGAAATGGAGGATCCCCCCCAAATGCCTCACGATCGACCGGTCGGGGCCTCCCAATTGACCAGTCAATCACGATCTATAGGTTGATGACCACGGCTGTAGAGTATGTGGCTTTATTTTGAGAGTGAAGTATTATTATTGGGGAAAGAACGGACACAGAGGTTAAATGAGTTGCCTAAAGAGTCATATTTTCAAAAGCGCTCAGGAGCCTAAGTCTTAATGTAAGTTCCAAAGATATTTAGGCACCTAGCTCCCATTAAAATCAATGGGACCTAAATATTTTTGAGTAGCTGAACCTAAGGGTGCATCTACACAGCAGCATTATTTTGAAATAATGGCTGTTATTTTGAAATAACAATGAAAGCATCTACACAGCAGTTCTGTTATTTTGAAATAGCGGATGGCTTATTTAGAAATCTATAAACCTCATTGCACAAGGAATAACACCCATTCTGAAACAGCTATTTCAAAATAGGGTGTGTGTGGATGCAGCTGCTGGAGTTATTTTGAAATAAGGGGCTCCCAGGAAATTCCACAGGTGCCCTGCTGGCCACTCTGTCCACATTCCTCAGGACTCTATAGCTCCTCTTCCCCTGTAGCCCTTAAAGCTGCAGACACAGGGAAAAGGGCTTGTGACAGGAAGCTGGTCCTGACAGCCTCCAGCCACACTGCTACTGCCACAACCAGTTCTAGGGCCATCATGACCTACCCACAAGCCCCCCCCCCAGAGCACTCCCTCGCTCCCAGGGAGCAGTCTGATGGCTCCCAGGAGCCTGCCAAGTGCTGCAAGAGGCACGTGACGTCCTGGGGGGAGGTGCAGCCTCTTCCCCACCCCTGGTGGTTGACTCAGGGCTGGAGATGCCTGTCATCACCTGCCCAGGGGGCAGAGCCAGTCATGGGGAGGAGGAGGAGGACCCAACGCAGCCAGCACTGTCACTACGGTGACCCTGAAACCAGTACTCCACAACCTGAATGTGTCCCAGGCATCCTCCGAGGCTGGGAAAGGATCATCACGTGGGTGATCTTAGATACATGACACAGACAGGGTGGAGATGGTGGGTGGCGAGGGGCTTTGGCACACTCCTCATGCGGCCTTCTTGACCTGGGGATCGCGTTTCGGTCCATGCATGTGGATGCACGTGCAGCGCCAATCTGTGCCATGCAGCCCCAGGAGGCTGCACCAGAGCACCCCTGGGCTCATGATCACAGGGTCTGGGTAGGTCGGCCACATGTCAGACACCCAGGTGGGATGGATGGGACACCAGTGGGACATACTCCCACCACAACCCATCACTAGAAGGAGGCTGGGTACATGGCCACACACACACACTCAGCACCCACTCCTGGGGACAGTGCAGCCAGGTGCAGATGTGTCTGCTACTCCTACACCCTGACACCCTCTTCACCAGCAGCCAAGGATACAAGTCCTCTCCCCTTGGGACACCACCACTGCCAGACATGGCATGTGCACAAGACCGAGGCAAGCCCAGCCGGCCAGTGGCCCCCCTCTTGGATCACAGTGTGGCCAGCCACTTCCCATGCCTGTTTGTCTCTGGGACATGGGGGAGGGGTGGGAGCCTGCTCCCCTGGGGACATCTGGGCCTCTGTAAGAAAGGGCTTCCTGTCCAGGGCACAGGTGGCCTTGCTCCCACTATATCACCTTCATCTGACCCAAGAACTGTCCGTCTCAGCTCACAGATGAGGGCAAGCTTTAGGGACAGTGTCTCCAGGGATGATTGACCCTCTCTCTTTTCAACTCAGCCTGACCAGGCATGCAAGGGGGCCGCGCAACACCACCTGAGGCAGCCACCATGGGAGCTGCAGGTGCAGGAGAAAGCAGCAGGAACTGCTTCAGGAGCACATCTCTGTGCTCTGGGCCCTGCATGAGACACTGGAACAGAGGCTCCAGGAGGACTTGCAGTTGTGCAGAGACCTGGAAGGAGTTGCTGCAGCAGGGCCACAACATGTGCACAGCTGTTCAGTCTCTTCTTGTCTCTTCTTCCCATGCCTACCTCTGCCCCTTCTCCCATTCCTGACCCCGCTCCAGCTCCTCCCTCTTCCCCTAGCCTTCCCCCACCATAGTTGCTGAGGTCCCTGCGCACAAGGCAGTGGAACCAACTGAGCCGGGGCCAATCCCAGTCCCAGCCCCGAGCCTCTCCTCCCACTCATCCTCCTCCTCAAAGGATCCAATCCCCCCTCCCTCCTACCCCTTTCTTCTCTCAGGTTTTCCCCCACTCTCTCCCCAGTTATTTTGACCCCAAATAAAAACCACACACAGCTGATTGTTTCCAAAAAAACAATGTCAGTTTTATTGTCTCTGCAGGGGATGGAGGGAAGGGTGAGAGAGGAGAGGCAGAGAGGAGCAAGGCACAGGCCCTTAGTGGGGAAACCCCGGGGAGAGTGTCAGTGGAGTCCTCGTGAGAAACTCTCCCTCAGGGGGTAGCCGGTTTGGCTTTCCAGAGGGGTTCTTCCACCTCTGGGTCAGTGGGCACCCCCTCAGCACCTGGTCCAGCAGAAGGAGGAGGGTAGCTGCTCCTTCCCTTCCTGTGCTCAGGAGCACCCTCCCTTCCTCTCTCCCCTGTTTGGTTCTGCTGCTGCCTGGAGCCTTCTCTGTCCAGCTCTCTGCTGTGGCTGCCTGCTGGCTTGCCTCCTGTTGCTGGGCCTCTCCCTCCAAGAACTGCTGCCACTACAGCGTGGTGCTGTCGGGGGGAGGGTGCAGGCTGCCCCCCCCCCACCTGAGGAAGAGGTGAAGAGGACCCCACCACCAGCAGCACCCACCATCCAGAGACCTCCTCCGGTTGGTTGGCTACCACCTGCCTGCTGCTGCTGCCGCAACACCTGCAACCCTGCTGAGGAGGAGGAGAGGAGGACCACCACCATCTGAACTGTAGAGAGGGGGTTTGTTTTCTGAGACTGAGTTTTTTTAACATCTGTGCTCTAGGGATGGTAGTAAATTGAATTGCTGTGAGGAGGACCTGGGGAGAGGCAGGGAGCCCGCCCCCTAGTGCAGCCCTCCCCTCCTACTGCCACCACCCCCACAACCTCCTCCACCAACTCCCTTGTACCATCCGGACTTACTCCTTGCCCCTGGGCAGGGCTAGCTAGTTACCCCTCTTTTTCCACTGGGGACTGTGTAGCGGCGGGTGAGAGTCTGAGCCCCACAAGTGCTTGTGGGTGCGCTCCTCCCCCCTTGATCTTGGCCCCCTTCCCTCAGCTGCATTTGGCTGGGGGGCCTCCCCTCACCCCTTACCTTGCCCCCCTTGCTTCCCCACCCCAACAGCTGGCCTTCTTGTTCCCTGCCCCACCCAAGCAGCTTAGTTTGTTTCTCCCCGCCTCCCTGCTACAGCCTCCCTGAGACTTAGGCTATGTCTAAACTACATACCTCTTTTGAAAGAGGGATGTAAATTAGGCAGATTGAAAGTGCAAATGATGCAGAGATTTAAATATCCCATGCTTCATTTACATAATCGCATTACAGCGTTCTTTCGAAAAAGGGTATTTCAAAAGTGAAACCACTGTCTAAAAAAGGGTATTTCAAAAGTGAAACCACTCCTCAAAAAATGAGTACAGGATCTTTCAGAAAAGAGGGGTTTTTTCAAAAGAACCGTGTCTAGATGGCGGTTTCATTTTCAAAATATTCTTTTTTGAAAGAATGCTGTGACATGATTATGCAAATGAAGCATGGGATATTTAAATCCCCACTCCATTTGCACTTTCGATCTGCCTAATATACATCCCTCTTTCGAAAGAGGGATGTAGTTTAGACATGCCCTTAGTTTGGTGCCTGCCCCGCCCTGCCCCTGAAAGTTTGTTTGCCTGCCCTGCCCAATTCTGCACAGCTCCCTCGTCTGCCCCTCCCCCACCACAGGTCAGTTTGCTGTGGTGTTTTTTCCTGCCCTTCAAGCCGCTACCCTTCTGAGTTTTCCACTGGCCCCAGTCTCCTACTGCTCCTAGTTGTTCCCTCCTCCCAGCATCCCATTATTCCCCTGCCTATCACCCAGTGTGCCCTGGCCCCCTCCCTGAGCACTCTTGTCCCCTTCCTCCCCATTAGTTAGTGCTCCCTGTTCACTGCACCCCTCCATACATTTTGCGATAGATCCCCCCTTTTCCCAGTGCAGCTGGAGGAGCCGGCCCCCATCCTGCACCTACAACTGTGTCCCCTGTCCCGTTCTGCCAGCGCCCTCCTCCTGTGCCTCCAGCCTTGCAGGGAGGAGTTGCTTGCTCCTGATCCCATCAGTTTCCAATTCTTGTCTTGCCTCCACTGGCGCCCTCCCTTCCTGCAAACAGTCCAGCAGGAAGGAATGGTTGCCTTCCCCATCCCTCCCCATTCATGACGCCCCCTTTTGCGCCCCTTCCCCTCCCTTTGGCACCCTTCTCCTCTGCTACAGCTTCGCAAGGAGGAGTGGTTTCTGACTTCCCCTCCCTCAGATTCCCATCCGTACCCTGCCTCCGCTGGCACCCTCCCTCCCCACAAACAGTCCAGTGGGAGGTAGTGGTTGCTTTCCCCATTCCTCTCCCTCCCCAACTGCAAATCTGCCCCTCCTCTCCTCTTGCGTCCCTGCCCCTCTCTCTAGCACCCTCCTTCTCTGCCTGCAGCTAAGCAGGGAGGAGCAGTCACCGTTACCTGCCCTCAGTCCCCTCTCCAGTTTTGCACCCTCCTCCCCTGCCTCAATCTAAGCGAGGAGGAGTGGTTAGCCTGCCCCCTTTCTCCAACCTTACCCCTCCCTTCCAGTGACACCCCTCCCTCTCCTGCCTGTTGCCTGGTGGGGCAGAGTGGTTGATCCACATCCTCCTTCCATACCATCAGTGCCTCCTCCAACCCCCCGACCCCTGCTGTGATGGAGGAGATCCCCGCCCCCTCTCTCAAACCCCATTGACCCCAAGCTTCCCCTAGTGCCACTGAAGACCGCTGCAGCTGACCTCCCAACCCCCAGCCCGGGCTCCGCTGCTGCCACGGCTGATGCTCCCCCTGATTCAGGAGGAGCCTCCATCTCAGCGGGTAAAAATGGCCAGGGGGGGAAAAGGGCAAAGGCCCAGCCCTCCACAACTGAGGCCACTCCGCCCACTGCAGCCCCAACATCTGCCGCAGTCCTTCCTTCCCCTGTCGTTCCCTGCATCGGCTCGGGGGCCTTCCCCCAGCAGCCCCCGGAGCGTACGCCCAGGAAGCTGCTGCTGCCCCTCTGCCTGCCACCATATCTTCAGCCCCAGTCACCGCCTCCAGCTCCACCCCTGGTCACCGGGGCCCCTGACCAGGAAGCACGGCCTCCGTTGCCTCCTGGTCCCCGCCTTGCCCCACCTCGAAACATACATGCAGGCCAGGGTGGTGGGCTCCTCCAGCCCCTTTACCATCTGTCATCACTGCTGCGGCACTTGCTGCTTCAGCGGCAGGAGGATTCTAGGGCTGCGGGGGTGGACTTCAACTCCATCTTTGAGGAGATCGAGGCCTTGGGTCTGACCCCCGTAGTTCATGGGGAGGACAACCCATTACCAGCGGGTCTCTGTCTGGGCGGCGACTCAGTTGTGTCATCCCCTCCTCTGCCCTCTCCCATGCCCCAGGCTGCTGCCTCCATCCTCACCCTGGGGGTGTCCCTAGTGCTGCCCGTTGACCTGGCCATCTCAGGCACCGCATCTGAGGCCACTGAGCCCTCGGGGCCAAGGCTGGTGCTGAGCAGCTGGGTCCCAGGATTGTGGGTGCCCCCTCTTCCACCTCTGGAGCAGAGTGGTCACCTCCCCCCCCCGCTGGGGTCCCAGCAATCACTGTAAACGAGGCCATGGCTTCAGACAAAGTTCCATCCAGGCGTTGGAGCCTGGCGTCAGCACGGGCTCCCTTCCCACCTCTGTCCCCTCTGTCCTTGAAACCATTCAGGAGGTGCCGCAGCCTGGTGGGCCAGACTTGGGGGATAGTTCCTTAGCCCCCCCGGCAAGTTTTGGTTCCCTTCCCTGTCCCAATCAACCCCCTGTTTCCACCCATACTCCCAGCCCTGATCCCACCCCTATTCATGGTCCCAGCCCCAACCCTGTCCCCATTCCCATCCCTGCTCCTGCTCCCACCATTTCTCCCACCCCCCACTTCCATTCCCAACATATTTGGCCCTGACCCTATTTCCCCTTCCGTTCCTACCTATCGTGTGGTTCGATTTATTTAAGAGCCAAGGGAAACCAGTACACTTCAGAGCTACTTAACCACTTTCTCATTTATTGCAAGCTTTAAACAGTTACAAGCCTTAAGAACAATTACTATACAATTTAAACCTTAAATACTATTAATTCTAAAGCAAATAATACAGCGCAAAGCAATGCAAAAGCAGTTACTATAAAAAACACAATAGACAATAATAAACCCTAATTCACTTACACTTCACCCGTATGCTACCTACAGTGCCAGGCAGGAGGTCATGGTGCCATCTTTTCCCACCAATAGGAACACCACCACTGACGTAGCCAGTGTGAAGGGCCTAATCCCTTCTAGTTACCTGGAGCAGGACATTTGGGTCAATCCTGCCCATTCCCTCCCATTGATTGCTATAAATTGGGTTTAGTAAGAACAAAGAGACTTGGTCGTTCTAATATTTACCAATTGATTACATATTGTGTAGGATACGTCAAATGCCCAATGCCCCTATTTGGGGTACATTCTGTACTCAGGATATTGCTGCTATGTGCGCAGTTGACAGTTTCACAGCTGCATCTGTACTTTTTGCTTATCAGAAACAAGTACCAGTACAAGGCTGCTTGTCCTGTGTTCTTGACATGGTCTCGCGTACCAGGCTTAATCTGCATTGTTATGCATAACATTTCCTGAATCTCTCAGTTTTCTTGCCTTGCCTGCATGCTTTGTTACACCAGACTTGAGAAAGGCCAGAAATGCACACTTTGGACAAGGCAGACATCACCCGGTATTGCCAAGGCAGGGTAATGCAGGCTTCCCCACACTCCCCCTTTGACCAAGTCGAGTCTGCAGCGATAAAACTACTTCTAACAGTGTACAATGGCAAGAGATGCCTGTCTCTCCTTGAGCAAGGTTGCACCATATGTGATAATGGCCTGCTGCAATTGGCCTATTTTGTTATTAATAGCATCCCGCTTGGGGCCAAGAGCGGGTGTCCAGTTTACAATACCACTTATGTTTTCCCTACTGTTGGCAAACAGTGATGTAATAAGTCACCCAATGGTAGAAGCCACTAGGCTTTCACTCTGGGTGCCCAAATACAACTCATTACAATAATGGGGACAAGGACAAACTGATAAAAAGGCATTAACATAGCCCGATAACCCACAGGTGCTTGGGGAAATAATATTAATAAACAGCTTCATGTGGTATATATACCACGTGGACAGTGACTGTGACAGGATCACATTGTGCCCACTCTGCACCCATCCAGCCTGTCTTTCATATTGGTTACTTGCAAAAGTTTGCATATTAACTCAGGCAATAACCATCCCTGTCTCAATGGGCACGCCTTTTAGGTTTTCAGGAGCATCTGGAACACTCCCACTACCTGGTGGAATGGCTACCCCTGGTTTAGTGGGTTCAGTGGAGAGATAATAATGCACTGTGCCCCCCCCCCATGCCCAAACCATCTATGTGACCATGTCCACCCAATTTGCTTTACCCAGTCAATGTCTATAGGTCCCCCCATGCTTGTTCCCAAATGCAATACCCTATCTGACTTTATTACAATCAAGAAAACCATTAACACCTGTGATCATCATAAATTTGAGCTGGAGTCCATTTATCAATGAATGATTATAAGTCTCATATGCAGTCCCCATCCAACTGTATACTACTTCAGCAACATATCTGGTATCTTCTGCCCATTACATCCAGTTCATGTTATTTCAGACAGAGATGTTGAATTCAAAGGTAAGGTTACAGCTCTGCTAGGGACGTGGATGCTCTCATTTCACACAACTGGAGTTGATGCTGGTGAGCTCTGGTCTGGGTGGACCCAAATGCAGCCTGGAACTCCATAGGTGATGTAGAGATACTGTCAGTGGTCCAGATCAACCGGTCAGTAGATGGTTGATAATGCAGGAGTGTAGTTCTTGTCTCATACAGTATTTGAGCCGGGGAGGACAGGTCAAATTGACAGATGTGGAGCAGCAATTTTTATACGTTTGTTCTTGTTTAAATAACAGTCTGTTGACCTTCAAATGCTTCCACCATCCATGGGCATAGTGTCTGCAGAGAAAATACAAAACTGTTCTCAGGGTTTTAAATATATCCCCGGCACAAAAATTAAGTTATTGCATGAGCTTAAGACCCAGTAGGTGTGCCCTGCACCCCTGGCAATGATGATGCTCCATCTCCTGGCATTAACCTTAAGATACAGGTACATATCCTGTTTACTAGCCCATCCTGGGGTTACAGCAGAGAGGGCATGTGTTGTTTCCCCTTATTGCCCCTCTGTGTACAATAAGAATGGGGGCACTCCCCTCCCTTGTAGTTTCTGATATTCATGTTCCATACCACTTTGCTTAACTACCTAATCTTTAACATATTACCTTTACTAGCTTAAACCATTACCATCTAAGCTGTTACCATTTACAGGAATTTAAGTTTCCTGTGTCTGCACCTCTTTTACTTTCTACACAGTTTTTTTTGTGCCTACTCGCTTCAACTTCTGCTTTACTTACATAGTTTCAGAATCAACTTCAGCAGCTTGCCAAGCCCATCAAGTTTGCCACAACAACCATGCCACTGCCCAATCCTTGCTCTTTAGGTGGTGACAGGAGGCAGAGGGGTAGGGAAAAGTGATTAGCGAGTCATTGATTTTTCTGATTATAGTATCCCCTCTTTTCTTAAAAACAATACACGATAATGAGAGCATTGAGACAAACACAGAACATATATGAGACAAGACAACACCATACAAAACACGATTTGTCATGACAATAAATCCATATTTTTCTTGTTTGCTCTTCAGATGGTACCAGATCTTTCTAATGTTCCGAAAGGCAAAAGAAAACATTTCTATCCCTGTGGGGGTGGCACATATCTTAGAATACTTCTTTCTTTTACAGATGTTCTTGCTGATTTCTTTCTTTGCCTTAAGTTACCCCCATACTTCCCTATACGTTTGTTTTATAAGCAGACCAAGTTTTAATAACTTTTCCCTTTATGGGTTGAGGGTGAATTATCCCACTGTTTGAATCATTAAGTTAATAAGGTGGTGTACCTCAGTTTCCTTGTTATACTGCAGAAAAGATGTTTCCAATTACCACTTCATCATACTTGAAAGGTTTTCTTTTCCAAAACAAAATTATATGCATTACACATTGTTACAAGGTTACTTTATAAACATTACATTTATCCCAGGATTAAACAACATTAGCATAAATTCTTATAAGTGGATGTTTACCATGCCTATTTTAAAAAAAAATTATGTTTGAGGCCAGTGTATTTCATGTCTTTCTGATATCTTTGCATAGGCTTTAATTTATTCAGGAGGTATGGCAAATTAAAAAATAGATGCATCATGCATGTAAGCAGATTCCTTTTGTATTGCCACAGACACTATTTGACTCACTCTGATATTCAAAGCTATCAGCAGTTTAGAGTCTCTGCCTTAAAGAGACACAATAAACTTTAGAGTTCTGATTGCTGTGAACTTTAAAGTCCTGCTTGGTTGCTATTTTGCCAAAAACAAGCAATTCAGAATCTCTTCCCGTAGTTTTTTCCCCATGTTTCTGATTCTGGCTGCCTCTTATAACAGCTACCACTTGGTCCAAATAAAAATTTAAAGCATTGAGACACCTTAAGGCTTAAATGCTAGATGTAAGAACCCAAGCAACACTAGTTCCCAATATCTGGCAAAAGTGTCTGTCAGTTTTGCATCTCCGAATGAAATGATATTATTCAAACTAAACCAATTCATTTACCTTAAAAGCTATAAAATAGAATTTCATAAACAAACAAAAACACTGGTTAGGTCCTAGAAATCTCATATATTTACATAATATGTACATACAAGTACATGCACACTCTTGACTTCTATTTACACTATTTTCTCATAGCTATACAAAAGTTACATTCCCTTATTGTTTTAGCAAATTCCATTAAAGTGTCCATAGCTAAATTTAAATCAGATTATCTTTTTGCCTGGATTCTTTACAGACATTCCTTTTGAAAAGGGCCCATTTTTCATCCAAAAAGGCTGCAAAGAAACAAAGGATTCTTTTCCTATTACAATTTTCATTTTAGCACATTAAAACAATTACTCAATTCCTTCCAGACTCTGCAGAGTTAACTTCTCTCTCACATACTTATTTGCTTTCTTATCTGTCTGGGCCTGATCCTACTTTTTCTGCAGAATGGCCCCTCTCCTCACACAAGTTTTGTCCATTACTAATTTAGCAAGAAGGGTGGGATCCTTAACTAGCCACCACACCTTCTGATTCCTTTTTGGGGAAGTCCAAATTTTTGTGTATTTGGGAAACTAATAACGTAAGATGGTTTAAACAGCATTCCACTATAATTGCAAAATTCTGGCTTTTTTACCTTTATTCCTATTCTTAGAGCTTCGTATTGCTTTACAAATGCCAAATCATGTTTCCCTCGGTTTTTACCAAATTTCTTCACTTCTATCTCACTTCCAGCCGACCAGCAGCTGAGACAATTTTGGCTTGTAAAATGTACAAGGACAATCCAGGGGTTACCAAGTGCCCATCCCAGTATCATCCCCCAGTCCTTATCCTTTCCTCCCTTACAACTCCTGGAAAGTGACATAGTTCCAAATCTCCTGAACCTGTCTGGATCCCTCGGATCCTATTCGTCACGCAAATTGTTGGGTGGTTCAATTTATTTTAGCTCCAAGGGAAACCAGTACACTTCAGGGCTACTTAACCACTTTCTTATTTATTGCAAACTTTAAGCAGTTAATACAGTTACAAGCCTTAAGAATAATTACTATACAATTTAAACCTTAAATACTATGAATTCTAAAGCAAATAATACAGCACAAAGCAATGCAAAAGCAGTTACTAAAAAAATCTACTGTATGCGGTGATAAACCCTAATTCCCTTACACTTCACCCGTATACTACCTATAGTGCCAGGCAGGAGGTCGTGGTGCCATCTTTTCCCACCAATAGGAACACCACCACTGACGTAGCCGTGTGAAGGGCCTAATTAATCACTTCTAGTTATTTGGAGCTGGATATGTGGTCAATCTTGCACATTCCCACCCATGGATTGTTCTTACTAAATCAAATTTACAGCAAAGAGAGACTTGGTCATTCTAATAATATTTACCAATTGATTACATATTGTGCATTGTGCCCCTATTTCGGGTACATCCTGCTACTCAGGATGTTGCTGCTATGTGCGCAGTTGACAGTTTCATGGCTGCATCTGTACTTTTTGCTTATGAGAAACAAGTACCAGTACAAGGCCACTTAATCTGCATTGTTATGCAAAACATTTCCTGACTCTCAGTTTTCTTTAATAACCCAGCATTGCCTATATGCTTTGCTACACCAGACTTGAGACAGGCCAGAAATCCACACTTTGGACAAGGCAGACATCACCAGGTATTGCCAAGGCAGGGTAATGCAGGCTCCCCCACACTACCGCAACATCCATTTCACTTCCACCCTTCCCCATCCCACTGTTATTGCCACCCCCATAGGGGCTGTCTCATTCCCACTAACTGCGAGTGGCCCTCAGGGTGGTTTTCATGTCTCCCATTCCCTAGGGCCTGTCCTGTTCCTTCCACTGCTCCCTCCCTCACTGGGGATAGGGACGGGCGGTGCGGCGCCCCAGCTTTTGGTGCTGTGCTGAGAATCAGAGCCCTGCTTGCCTGTCCCCAGGGCTCATGAGGTCCATCTGGGGGCCCAGCCAGAGGAAAACCTCTCTACCCCTACCCCATTGGTGCTGGCCGCCAAGCTGCGCTAGTTCCTCGCAGACACCCATGGGACTAACGGCAAGGTGCAGCTTGCCCTTCAGCACTGAGGGTACTTTCACTCAGTCCTCCAGGCCACAAGAGACCTCTTGCAGGAGGGGAGAGGGACCAAAAGGCAGGACACTGCAGCCTACCGTTGGACTGGAGGACGTGGGCTTTGTGGTGTCCTTCCAGGAGTTCTGGCTGGCCTGGTGAGGGCAGCAGCCCACCTTTCCCTCGGTGCGGCAAAGGTGGGATGTGGGGAAAGTGTGCACCCGGCTCTTCTGCCATGACTACTCCTGGGGCACCAGCTGGTGGAGGGAAAGGGGGATAGAGCAGTTGGAGCAGGAGGTTTTGAAGCTTGAGAGGCGCTTGGTATCCGACCCTGAGAATCCACCCCTCTGCGAGGCATACCAGGAGAAGCGGGAGGAACTCCAAGCCCTCGAGGACCACTGGACCTGGGGTGCCTTTGTTTGATTCCGCATCCATCTCCTTCAGGAGATGGATTGTGGCTCCCACTTCTTCTACGCCCTGGAGAAAAAGAGGGGAGCCAAAAGCCACATCACCTGCCTTTTGGCAGAGGACAGCACCTCCCCTTCTGGATCTGGAGGAGATGTGAGGAAGGGCCAGGGCCTTCTACACCAATTTGTTCTCCCCGGATCCGACCGAAGCAGACACCTGCAGTGTGCTCTGGACCGGGCTCCCAACAGCCTCTAACTCTGGCCACGTTCTCAGATGCCCTGCGTCTCATGCCCGCCAACAAAACCCTGGCCATGGACGGGCTAACGGTGGAGTTCTACCGCGTGTTTTGGGACGTCTTCAGCCCAGACCTCGTCATCATCTGGCCAAGTCCTTGGAAAGCAGGGTCCTCCCTCTGTCTTGCAGGCAAATCATGCTCACCTTGCTATTGAAAAGGACCCAGGTGACCTGGCGCGGGTGGAGGCCTGCCAAGCCGTCTACTCGGCAGCCTCCTCCACCCGGATAAACTGGGTGAAGAGCTCTGGCCTGGTGGTTGGGAATGGGTGGCTCCCTCCCACCCGCACCTCAGGCCACAAGCTGGAACACGGGTCTGCTGCTCTATCTGAGCATTTTTCTATCCGCCACACATCCTTCTCCACTGGAGAACTGGCAGGGTTTGGAGGCCAGGGTGGGTGAGTGGCTGCACAGATGGACAGGACTGCTCCAGTGTCTTTCCCTGCATGGGAGAGCACTGGTGCTGAACCAGCTGGTTTTGTCCATGCTCTGGCATCGACTCAACAGCCTGAGCCCAGTCCCGGAGGTCCTGGCTAGAGTCCAGAGGATAGCCCTGGCGTTCTTCTGGCCAGGAATGCGCTTGGTCTCTGCAGGGGTCCTGCGTCTTGCCCTGGAGGAAGGGGGCCAGGGCCTGGTCTGGATGTGCAGTGAGGTCCGGACTTTCCGCTTCCAGGCCCTGCAGAGACTCCTCTATAGTGCAGGTAGTCCAGCATGGAGCACTTTGGCGCACGCCTTCCTCCGCTGCCGAGGGCTCCAATACAACTGGCAGATCTTTTTCATCCACCCGAGGGGTCTTCCATGAGACCTCTCAGAATTGCCGGAATTCTACCAGGAACTCCTCCAGACCTCCTCGCAGAACCCTTGCTCCACAATTCAGCCTTGTGCGTGCAGTTGGCAGAGTCTCCCTCAATACGCTGGAGGCTGATCCTGGCAGAAACCACCAAGGTTGGAGATCTTCTGGACTATGAAAGGGAGGACTGGGTGGATCCCCAAGCACTCGCTCAGTGTAGGGGGTTCTCCACCCCCTGAACCCTCCTGTGCGTACTCCAGGAGGTGAAAACGGCTTTGTCAGAGCCCGCACTCGATTTCCTGCAGTGAGCCCTGTGAGAGGGCACGCCCCATCCCCTCTCCACTGCAAGCCCTCTGGTCCTTTTTCTTGGGCCCCTGTCCTGCGTGCCCCCCCGGTTTCTCCACCCCTAGACTCCCAGCCAGCTGCCAGATTTGCAGAAGGTTGGCTTCTGAACCGTGCTCAGAGACCACCTGTACACGCTCGTGCTCCACACATTACACTTCCTCACCCTTGTGTCCCTCTTGACACCTAGGCTATGTCTACATTACGAGTTCTCTGCAAAAAATATGCTAATGGTTCCTTCATTTGCATGAGTCATGATCTCATTTGCATATTTTCTGCCGATCTGTTTTTGCACTGGGTTTTTGCGTAAAAACAAGCAGTGTGGACATTTTCTTTTTGCGCAAAAACCCCTTTTCCCGCAAGATTGGTAAACCTCCTTTTTTGAGGCATAACGATCTTGCGGAAAAAGGGGTTTTTGCGCAAAAAGAAAACATCCACACTGCTTGTTTTTACGCAAAAACCCAGTGCAAAAATGGATCGGCAGAAAATATGCAAATGAGATTGCAACTCATGCAAATGAGTCCCTCATTAGCATAGTTTTTGCCGAGAAAACTCGTAGTGTAGATGTAGCCCAACTGGCGGGACAACTTAAGATGTATTGAGGGTGGGGAACCCCGATGGGCCAGTGTGTACTCCACCCTAATTCCACGGCCCATCGGGGACATCAGTTGGCAGCTCCTTCATGGAGCCATGAGCATGGGCATGTACCTGGTGTGGTTCACCCCCATCCCAGACTTCTGTCCCTTCTGCGGCATGAGTGAAAACCTGGAGCACTCATATCTGGAATGCGCCAGGTTGCAACCCCTATTCTGGTTCCTCTTTTCCCCACACCTTTTTATTTATGCACACCCTATCTGTGGCCCCACAAAGTTGTGAGACCGCCTTGTCAGCCTCCTCCTGGTCCTGGTGAAAGCTGCTATATATAATACCAGGAGGAGGATGCTGAACAAGGAGGTGCTCTGTGATTGTGGACCAACTTTTATTCGTCCCTAGTGTCATGTATTCGGGTGGAGTTCCTCTGGGCGGCATCCGCTGATTCCACTGACAGCTTTGAGGAGCAGTGGACGCCAGGGTGTTGTCCAGGGTTCTCTGCTTGGTGTCCCCATCCAGCTCCCTTGTTTTAAATCTCCGACCCACACACCCTGACTGTGTTTTTCATTATTTGTCCCCCGGAATCAGTTGAGCCCTAGGTCCAGTCGTCCCTGCCACAAGGCTGGGGGAGGGGCTTTTAGAAGTGTGTGGGCTAATGCCCGCCCACCCCTAGGGTTTCAAATAGTGCCCCACTACACACGGCCTCCTGGATGTGAACCCCCGCCTGATGGGTCTGTCATATGGTAGCTCTGTGCAACTGTTTAGGGGCCCTGGTGACTCAGCCTTCCTCTGCCCCTCCATCCAGTTAGGAAGATATCCCCCTTCCGCTCACATATGGAGCATGCAACACACGGCCACCACCTGGGGATGGTCCACTCCCCAACATCCAGCTGGGTGAGGAGGCATCTGTACCTCACCTTGAGATGGCCAAAGGCTCCCTCCACTACCATGTGGGCCTGGCTGAGCTGGGCATTGAAGCTTTCTTTATTGTGGTCAAGATGTCCATTGTAAGGCTTTATAAGCCACGGCATGAGAGGGTAGGCTGCATTCCTCACGATGCACAGTGGCATGTCCACGTCCCCAATCCTGATGGTGCACTCAGAGAAGAAAGTGCCAGCCTACAGCTTCTGGAAGACATTGGAATTTCTGAAGATAAGGACATCATGTGCCTTCCTTGGTCACCTGATATAGATTTCGGGGAACTGCCCATGATGGTTGATGAGGGTCTGCAGGGATTTATGTAGACAGATGCCCAGTGCTTGGGGGCCTGGATGGGGATGTGGGTGCTATCAATAGCCCGCTGTCTGCACAGTTGGGGAAGCGTATGACATCAAAGCTGGCAATGATGGGGTTTACATTGCTGAGGTTGATGACCCTGCACAGCAGAATGGTGTTGATGGCCCTCACCACCTGTAAAAGGAAACAAACAAGTAGAGAATCACAGGGTTGCCAGAGCCCTCAGTGAGGTCCCTGAATTCACCTTTTCTCCCTCCCACACACACACCAGGAACCACCCCCTATGTAACCCATACCCTGGCAGGGCTGTGTGAGGCAGGACTGAAAACCCCCTGGAGAAGGGGGCCTTCCCCCAGCATCACTCCCACCCTCAACTCCCCCCTTTCCCTAGGGTTCCCCATTCCAGTACTTCACACAGACCCCAGGACTCTAGCCTGAGAGTGCCATACCTGCATGACAAGGGCCCTGACAATTGACTTCCTCACCCCAAACTGGTTTCCATAGACCAGTAGCTGTCTGGCATGGCAAGCTTCCACAGAGTGATGATGACCCACTTCTCCAGGGGGATGGCGGGTCGCATGTGTATGTCCTGTTGCCTGAAGGCAGGGGCAAGCCAGGCACACAGCTGCACTGCTGGTTGTCCCACTGCTCCATAACGAGTTGGTCCCACCAGTTGGAACTGGTGTCCAGCTGCCAGAAGCGGCGGTGCACGGTGGGGTGCAGTTGGAAGAGCTGTGCTCCCAGACAGATGGTGAGGGTCTCCTCAATGAGCTGGGGGTTGCGTTCTTGCAGGGCTAGGAGAGCAGACACAGAAACTGCTGCGGAAATTGCAGCACGACAGATAGGAGCCATCGCGTGCCCAGAGGCTGCTCCGGCTCCATGGCGGGAGTGCTGAGGTGTCCACAAAAAGAACCACAGCAGTCAGAGAAAAGGCTTTGCTGTCCCTCAGAGAGGTAGACAAGCAGGAAAAGAACCTGAGAAATGGCTGTACAGGGAGGTCCCTTTAAGCACTAGTCTCAGATAGCCTCAGGCAGCAGCTCCGGGAAGTAACTGCATCCTGCCTGAAGAGGTTCCAGGTGGCCTTAAATGCAATTCAGCATGCAATCAGTGTGGATGCTATATTTTGAAATAACTAAGCACTATTTCGATGTGCTTTTTATGTATAGATGCGCTATTTCAAAATAAGCTATTTTGGAAAATAAATTCCAAAATAGCTTATTTTGAAATAAGCATACAGTGTAGACATACCCTAAGTGACTTTTGAAAATGGATCACAGTCACACACCCCGTAAGTGGTAGAATCAGAATAGCACCCAAATCTCCTTTCCCGCAAACCAGGGTTTGCCTGGCCACAATTGAGGAGCAACAGAAAGAATCACCCTGAGAAGGAAAACCTACCTTCATGAAATGGCATTAAGGATTAAAAAACAAGAGGGAAGAAACAAAACAAAAATGAGATGCACACCAGACACAAATCCTGCAAAGAAGTGGAGACAGACTAGTTTTTCAGTAGAGTGGAGATGAAACATGGTAGCATTTAAGGGCCATATTTTGCCCTCATATGGCTTGGATTTCTTTGCAATTGCATTTTTTCTGCAAATGTCAATACAGTGAATAAGTGACTAGACTGCAGTAAACATGTTGGGCAATATGAAAAAATAGTCAGTGAGGGATCTGGCAGAGAAAGTGGTCTTATCCAGTAAGGGAAGCATGGAGAGGCTGCAAAAAGAACGAAGAGTCCTTAGTAAACTAATATTTCCTCTCCAAGAGTGTTTGAAATTTTACAACAATTGGGCACATACATTGAAAATTCTCTCTCTTCTCTCCCGCCTTCCCTCCTGAACTAGTATTGTTAACTAACTTACACAGCAGGTTAGCTAAGTTCACACTTGCCTTGTCAGTACTGCAGGAGATACTATTTCACACAGTTATACTGTTAGGCTACGTCTTCACTGTGAGTTCTTCGGGCAGAAAATATGCTAATATGCTAATGAGGGACTCATTAGCATCAGTCGAGATCTAATTAGCAAGGGGTTTTTGCGCAAAAAAAAATGTCCACACTGCTTCTTTTTGCACAAAAACCTCGTGCAAAAAGAAACGGCAGAAAATATGCTAATGAGATTGTGACTTGTGCTAATGAGTCCCTCATTAGCATATATTCTGCCCGAAGAACTCACAGTGAAAACATAGCCTCAGGGTGTGTATATACCACAGAGAAGATTGAAGCTGCCACTGCTGATCTTCCAGAGTTCAAATTAGCAGGACTAGTTAAGACAGTTAATTCGAACTGAGAGGAGCGCTCCAAATGATGCCAGTAGTCCTGCTTCCACGAGGATTAAGGAAAGCTGAGGGAGAGTGTTCTCATTTAGACTTCCTGCCTTGTGGACAGCACCAAAAGTCGAGTTAAGGTACTTGAGCTACACAATTAACGTAGCCAAAGTTGTGTATCTTAATTTGACCTTGTCCCCTACTGTAGACGTAACCTTCCTGATTAAACTGCTCTTAAATACTGCACAAAAACATTTTTTCTTTAACATAAGTCTTGCAGGTTCTTGTGATCTTTAAACATTATGTCTCTGCTGACTCTTGCAGCGGAAATCCATCTCCCCATTCACATCCACTATCCCCAGTTCCCAGGGCAATGGTGAAATACAGATTTTTATTTCTTAGCCAGTATATTCTGGTACCCTCAGCACTCCAACATCTGGTATCAATCATTCCTCTTTAGCAGAGAGGACTGAACCTTCTGCCTCTCCACACCTGAAGATGCAGAATGTGTTCTATTACCCCATAGTGTGCATGGACTCTAGGGGTATGTCTAGACTACACTCTTCTTTCAAAAGAGCTTTTGAAATAGAGCATCCAGACTACTTAAAGCGGATCAAAAAAAGGGCATGAGAAACCACTTCTGGCAGGGCATGGGGGCAGCATTCACTTCTGGGTGCTGCTGCATGACCTTTGCAGAGACATGTGCTTAAAGGGACACTCCCCCTCCGGGACAGCCATTTCTCTGCTTCCGCTGCTGGCTTGCCTACCTGGGACAGCAGAGGGACAGCAAAGCTTCTGCAGTGCTTGCTCTCATTGTCCAGCTTTCTTGGATGCCACAGCAGTTTGTTTTTTTATTGTTTTTTCTGTTTTTTGATCTTTTTTTTGCCATGGGGCTGGAGCTGCCCCTGGGCAGGCGATGGCCCCACATTGCCATGCTGCAAATTCTGCTGCACCTCCATGACACTGTCATGATGCTCCTGCCCCATCTGGACTCAGAACCTAGCCTTGAGCCCCTCGCCCAGGGTGCAGGACCAATGGCCTTCCCACCAAACTTCCTCGTGACGAGGCGATTTTGGAGACTGGAGACCAGTTCCGACTGATAGGACTGGCTTGTCCTGGAGCAGTGGGACGACCAGCATTGGCTCAGAAACTTCCCTATGCAGAAGGCCACATTCCAGGTCTGTGTGCCTGGCTCGCCCCTGCCCTACAACCACAGGACACCCACTTGCAGCCCGCCATCCCCCTGGAGAAGCGGGTCACAATCGCCCTCTGGAAGCTGGCCACCCTCAACAGTTACTGCTCTGTGGGATGCCAGTGTGGTGTGGGGAGGTCTACTGTTGGGGCCATCTTGATAGAGGTAAGTCACTCTCGGACGACAGTCCATGCAGGGTGGGGGGAGGAGTCTGGAAAAGGGGGATTGTCAGGAAAGGACAGAGGGAGTGGGGATGGTGTGGGAGTGGGGGCGGGGGGCTCCTGGGCTTACCCTGCCCTGATGCTGGGGGGACCACCTGAGGGGGGGTCTCCTGGAGTCTTGGGGGGAAGGAGAGGGGCACCTCCCAAGGGCTTAAGCATCCCCTCTTATTTCCTGTGTTGTGTGTTTTATTTGTCTCTTTCTTCAGGTGGTAAGGGCCATCAACTCGGAGCTGCTGCACAGGATTATCTGCCTCGGACACCTGGACACTATCGTGGCCGGCTTTGCTGGGCTAGGATTCCTGAACTGTGGAGGAGCGCTTGATGGGACTCACATCCTGATCCACGCACCGCTGCATCGAGCAGCCCAGTACATAAACAGAAAGGGCTACTTCTCAATGGTGCTGCAGGCTCTGGTTGACCACCAGGGGCAGTTTACGGACATTTGTGTTGGGTGGTCGGGCTGGACACATGATCCCCGCATCTTCAGGAACTCCTACCTCTACCGCAGGCTGCAGGCTGGACCATTCCTCCTGCAGTGGAACTTTGCAGTTGGGGACGTGCAGATGCCGATGTGCATCGTGGCTTATGCAGCCTACCCCCGATGCTGTGGCTCATGAAGCCCTACACTGGCCACCTGAATGTGAGCAGGGAACAATTTAATGCGCACCTGAACCGGGCTCACTTTCAGGTAGAATGCGCCTTCGGGTGTCTGAAGGGGAACTTTAGGTGCCTGCTCACTCGCCTCGACATGAGGGAATGCAACATCCCTGAGGTGGTGGCCGTGTGTTGCGTGCTCCACAACTGGTGGAGAGGAAGGGGCAGGCCTTCCTCCCAGGGTGGGAGACATGGGCTGATGGCAAGGGGAGGCAGTTTGAGCAGCCCCGGATAGGTGCCATATGCCAGGCCGGAATGCGTATCCGGGAGGCCCTGAGGAAGAGATTCTCAGACAGAACCCAATGAATCATGCCAGGGCCTCCCCAATGGGGGCTTGGGCCTGCCCCCCCATACCTTTCCCCCACAACCCATCCCTGCCCCACTTTCTGGACAGTAAACACAGACACCAGGTTTTCTTTGAAAAATAGACTATTTTAAATAACAAACAAACTGTGCATTGAATAACAACCAATAACAAAATAAGGTTTCAAAAATACACTTTGTCTTACATTTACAAATGTTTCTTTTACTGGGTGGATGGGGGCTCTAAACCTGGAGGGGGAGGGGGGCTCTAAACCTGGAGGGGAGAGGCTCAGGGCTGAGGGCGTCGCCTTGACTGCAAGGTCCTGCTGCCCTGGGCCTGGGGACCTTGACGGAATCAGGATTGGCTGGGGCCTGGGACAGTAGAGGGCTGGGTAGGAGGGGGGCCTGCAGCTGGGTCTTGGATGGCAGGGGGTAAAGAGGGGACAGGAGTGAGGAGGGGGAAGGGGGGAAGGGGCAACGGGGGGAAGAGGGTGCAGGGGGGCAGGAGCAATTTGAGCAGGAGGAGGGGCAATGGGGAGAGGATCTGGAAAGCCCATGACCTCCTTCATTGTGGCACAGATTGTAGTGCTCTGCTGGACGAGCTCCTTCTGCAAGCGGTCATGCCACATAGCTTCTGCTCGTGTCCTTTCAGCTATGGTGTCCTTAAATTGATGGAGGACCCCAATGTGCTGGCGCATGAGGTTGTGATAGATGTGCCAGTGCCTGTGGCTTCCATGGACCCGGCTGGATGGTGGGACAGATATCATTCTACCCTCAGGGATGGCTGGTCCGGCTGTGGAGGACAAGAGGGAGAAGTAGTCAGCCATGAGTGCACACACTGTCCCTGATTGTGAACTGTGAGAAACTGTGCTTGGAAGAGGGGATGCCAATGTTCTGATAGCAAGCCCACGGTGGCCTGGCCAGCAGCCCTGGCCTCACAGGGGCCCTGAGGTACCCAGGGCAACATCCTGCCCCCCGTCCCCACACTATGGCCAAGCATCCCAGGGAAGTGTCTGTCCACAGTGGGTTCCCAGGTGTTGGAGAGGGGCCTGGAGCAGCCTGGCCTTCCCAGGCACCCCCCCCCCACACACACCTGCAGATGGCAGCACTGCCTGTGGGAGCAGTTGTTGTCTCGCATGTGTACACATGGCTGAGTGCTATGTGCGACACTTGTTGGTCTGTGTGATGTCGTGCGTGTGCCCTTGTGCCCAGCCTGCTTCCTGCAGTGCCTGGCAGGGGGAGGATGGCCCTTCCTGGGGTCGGACATGTGTGGGGCCCTGCCCAGGCTGTGAGCAGTAGCCTATGCGTGCCCCGGGAAGAGATGTGCCCCGGGACTGTATGTGCACGTGCATGGACAGTAGAACGCTGTCCAGGCAGAGCATGACATGGGAATATCGTGCCCCATCGCCTGTGCTCCCACCTCACCCGCCCTGTGTGTGTGACAACCTCACAGCACTCACCTGATGTACCCTCCCCAGGGTCAGAAGATGCCTGGGAGGCCTCCTCCTGGGTCTGGGGGACTGGCTCCAGGGTGAGGGTCACAACACTCTTGGTATCCTCCTCTTCGTCTGGGAACTGCTGGTCATCTGTGCTGGCCATGGGAAGCTCCGGCCAGTGCAGGATGGGTCTCTACATTCCGGACTCCACGAGAACCCGTGGAGACAGGGGTTCCCCACCACCCAGGATCCTGTCCAGCTCCTCATGAGTGCAATAGTGAGAGACTTCCCCGGAGCAGGAGCTGCATTCACGGGTCCTGGCATACCCCTGCTGCAGTTCCTTGACCTTGGTTCTTACTTGGTCCAGGGTGCGGGGGTTGTGGCCTTTCTTGGCCAGCTCTTTGGCCATGTGTCCATAAATTTCAGCATTCCTGTGCCAGGATTGCAGGGCCTGCAGGGACTCCTCCTCCGTCCACAGTTCTAAGAGGGTGTTGATCTCTGCCCCTGACCACACTGAGGCTCGACGTTTACTGCCCCTGGGTGGATCCTGGGACCCCTGGGGCTTCTCCCTGGAAGGTCTAGTGGGGTCTCGGGGTTGGGAGGGGTTGTGGCTGTGCCATGGCTGGATCTACCTGTGGCAGGGAGAGCTGTGTGCTCATGGTCCTGCCCTGGCTGACTTCCTGCCACAAGGGCTGCCCAGGATGCCTGTGCCTTTAAGACATGGCTGTAGATAGGTGTTTATTATAGATGGAGTGTCACCAGGGCTTTTTCCTGGAGGCCTTTTTTTTCCGAAAAAAATGACTCTTTCAAAAAAGGTGTTCTTCCTCGTAAAATGAGGTTTACTGCTGTTGAAAAAACTGCCGTGTTCTTTCAATTTAATCTCGAAAGAACGCGACAGCAGTCTAGATGCAGGTAATGTTTTTTTGAAAAAACCCTGTAGTCTAGACATAGCCTAGGAGAAAATGAAAGAGCTTTAAGGGCATGAGGGCCATAGGCACAGGACAGGATGAGTTTCCTGGATACACTGTGCATTACAGCTTAGGCTTCACCCTTCTGAGTCAAGAGAATCTTCATGATGCTATTAAACATACACTTTAAATTGCATCTTTGAGCCAACTCTATCCCAAGGGAGCATTGCTGTGTAGTTTACATATATACTCTTTGACACACACATATACACATTAAAGTTGGCCCAGTCTTTTCCCTGTTGTCTCCCCAGATCTTTCTTATGCTGCCAAGATTGTGATCTCAGAGTCCCAGACCATGGTATCTCACCAGTTCTTATCTGATAAGCCAGCCTTTGAAGCTCTTTCCAAATCATTAATAAGGACAAAGCAAAATAGATAGATTTGCTCCAGTCGGCCTCCTTAACTGTATCTCTCCTGACTACCATCTGTGCTCACTGTGCTTGTCTAGCTCTGTCCTGCATCAAGCCTTCTTACTGATGATGTGAGCACCTTTTCTTGCTCCTGAGCAGCTCCCACTATCTGGAACAGCCTCCCAGCAATTGTCTGCCTTATCTACTTTGTGTCTGATTTCCAGTCTCAGCTGAAAATGTATCTTTATTTCTCTAGTCTCAAGTCCTGAATATCTCTGTCCGTCTGCCCTTACTTCCCTTATAACTGGGTTTTAAAACTGTAGTGCATTTTTGGATACAGTTCTTATGAGGACTGCTTTACAAATCAAGAATTTTATTCTATTATGGATGTTACAGATGCCTGGGCAAAAATATTTTTCCATAAGAACAAAGTGCAAATAATTTTTTAAAACATTATATATTACAAGTGTTGAGTTAGATTCAAGATTAGGTAGTGAGATGATCTGAGGAGTAGATGCTGATGCAGGAGAAGTTTAACTTTAATCAAAATACAGGATAAATTTAAAAAACTACAAATAATCCTCCGGTCATCTGAAGAAGTGGGCTGTGCCCACAAACGCTCATGATACCATCTACATATTTTGTTAGTCTATAAAGTGCTACCAGACTATTTGTTGTTTTTTAAATGTATCCTGTACAGACTAACTCAGCTACCCCATGAAGCTTAAGATCAAGATACAGGTTATTAGAAAAGAAGCTAAATTGTATGAACTCTTTGGGCCACATTTTCAGCCAGTGTATTATATTTTTTCATTTACTAGTTGCCAAATCTTTAAAAATAAGCCTATTAGCCCCAAATACATACTATTCATAAATGTTCCGTGCTTCTTCTGAATCATGATATACTGATCTGGGGGTGGGCTATTTCCCACCTGACCTTCATCACCAGCACCTTACAATCTTTTATGGCAAATAATCTCCTAGCACTCCTCTTGGTAGAAGAAAATTATCCTCATCACCCCTATCACATAGATGGGAAACTGAGGCACAGAGATTAAATGACTTGCATAAGGTTGCAGAGTGTTCTGTGGCAAAGAAGGGATTAGTACTCTGTCTTCCCTGGTCCAAGGCTAATATCCTAACCAGTGGAGCATCTCTTCATTCTCTTAATGTACCCCCAATGCACACCTTAATGATCTCCGCAGAAGTGAAAGCATTTTCAGATCCAAAAGAACATAGGATCCCTCATCTCATTAGCATTCATTGGGAGTTGGGTTCCAAATATGTTTAAGCACTTTTGGAAACTTCAGCCTAAAATCCAGGATGGATATTCGTGAGCTTTGGAACATCGATACCAAATATGGACAAATGTATCTTCCACACATGCTCTTTCCACTCAGTCATCGGAGACATCCTTTTTTAAAAAAGAGGCGACTGGGCAATTTTCTTTTTACTGCTGTGCCCATGGAAGTGTAATTTGCTCTATGCCAACAAAGGGACTAATGCTCTAGATTAATTGCCGTAGCTTCCAAATCAAGTTTAACTAAGTTGGTGATATAGTTTTGAAATGATGCCCTTTCAGCCTCATCTACCTTTCTGGTGTCTATAAATGGGTTGGTGAAATCCACTCTTTGTCAGGGCATTGGAATAGAATATTGTAATTATATACAATTAGCTCATCTATATATAAAGTTATTTACAATGTCATACAGTTTTTTCCCTGTTAATTAAAGGTCTTACACATTGAGGACCCATTTGCCCCTTCTCTCCATTTTTTGTGGGAAGGAGGCATAATTGTCTCCTTGAGGGAAATAAAATGCTTTAAACATTAAATATAGTGGGAAGGGAATTGCAACAAATCTTTGGTTACGTAGTTGTTATCATGAACAATGAGCACTTCACAGCTGCATTAAGGACAAAACTCTCATCCTTTTGCTCTGAAAGCACCAGAAGAGGGTATTTGAAATGAAGGAGAATCTCCATTGGATGGTCACATTATAGAGTCAATGACACAGTTAAATCATTCAGCTCTACTGAGTGGAAGGCAGAGTTGCCATTAATTATTGTATTTTTATGTAATACTGCTGTGCAGTTACTGAACAGGATTTATTTATTTTAGTGATAATATGCTTTACCTTTTTAATATTGCCATTTTGCTAAAGAAAAGGAGGGGAGGGGGAAGTAGCCTAAGCAAACCAGAAAATCCATGTGATTTCCAGATGTTACAAACAAAATGATGAGAGCATCACATCCAACTGTCAAATCAATGCAGCTGAATCAAGTTTTGTTGAACACTTTTTTGTGTAGCTCAGGTTATGTTACAAAGGCAATACTGAGCTATGGGCTCTGTCTGTAGTCAGTGATGTAACTTTCAAGTTCAAAACACACAGCTCATATGAATTTTCAAGCTCAATGCCTGAATACAGGTGGTTTGCATGCCCAATTGGCCAGACAATAAGCCTGCCCCACCTCTGCTCCACAGAACTGGTGTAAGCAGAATTAAAGACTGGAATAATGATACTGTACTGAATACTGGATGCCACCACAGCAGACTCAATAAAACTCAGCAAGACACTTGACACTATATTTCCAAGCAGCAAGTCATAAATTGGCATGTATGTGTAATCCTCCATGCCATTAGTCAGACAGAAACAGAACTATTGCACAATTGCAGGTGCTAGTAAGGGGAATAATGTACAGACCACTGCCTTGTGGGGACAGATTCCTGGTAGGGGAAATGGAAAGTAACTTGAATGATGTATATAATTATATTTGAATCATATTTTACTAAACATGGCTCATTTGCCCAGGCTATGTAATTACAGAGAGTCCCTAAAACCTGAGATGAAAAGCCTAGATAGATGTTAGATAGGTAGATAAATAGATAGATTAGATATATATAGCTATAGCTCTAGATATAGCTCTAAGGCAATGAAGAATCAGGCCCTCGATGTCTATGCTATCTGCATTATAGCATGGTAGCCATCTGAACTTGGTACAAACACACATTGAATGGAGCTAATAAAATGGGAATTGGATTGTAGATGTGAAATTTTGGCAGTTGTGAAAAGAGAATTCTCCCACTACCTTATTTGATGTTCCTAGAAATGATCAGATATCTATATTGACCAGGAACACCATAAGACCATTTATTATAGGTTTGTGATAACTTTAGCTTCACTGTGGTGATGAACTGACTCTTGTGTAAATAAATTTGCAGTGGTTCATGGGGGAATATTTTGTTAGGTTTCCCCTCCAGAGTGGAAAGGTGTGTGATGTTCTCCACAGCAGTGTGGTTTAGAGGCATATAGTTAACTCACCATCCTGTTTGTGTTGCATATAGTGAGCGTGTTTGTTTTTAATAATGTGCTTGAAAAGATCATAATTTACTGTTGCCTGAGAATATGTTTAAAATACGAAAATGTAGTTGAGGTGTCTGCACTGAGGATGTTTTCTAAGAGCATGGTGGGAGGCTTAAAGCCACTTTTTAAACAAAGACACTTTTTTCCCATCATTTTGGTTTGTGATGAATTATAATAGCAGGTGTTACCCATGACTGCATGGAGATCTTTAAGTGATGGTGACAGGTATGGTCACCATCTTCTAGTTGGAAAGCAGAATATCTACTAGATCGGGGTGGGGAACCTCAGGCCAGGGGGCTGCTTGTAGCCCCCCGTTTGCCTGGATCCAGCCCCCAAGGCTCAGTATTGAGGAACCCATGTTGGCTCTTCAGCCCCTCTGCCACCCACCTACAGGGTTGCCTCTTGTTCACATCCTCAGCTAGGTTAGAGATAACCAAAACTAGAGACAAAAGGAGTAATTTTCATTATCCAGAAGTCTAATCCCCTATCAGAGATGATTGAGAACCAGATCCAGTTTGCTCCAAGCCCTGGATAAATGGCCCAAACTGGAACCATCTCTTTTAATCAGGACTGTAGTATTCTGATAGTCTTACACACCCAAGGGTCCTATTGACATTGGTGGGTACATGACCAGTATTTGCCCACCATGTACTAAGTGTTTTTTACTAAGTGTCTGCCACCAACACCCTTGCCAGCTACCTGAGTTTAACCCCTTAGTCACTGGGTGCTGACCAGCACTCCTCCCATCCATTCCACCATGGTTCCCCATTATTGATCAATGGGAGCTGCAGGAGAGGTGTCTGCAGGCAAGGACAGCATGTAGAGACTCCCCCCCCCCCGTGCCTTTCTCAGGGGCTGCAGGGACATGCCAGCCAATTCCAGGAGCAGCAATTACCACAGGGATAATTACTCCAGCCATGACAGAATGACAGGCATTTGATAACTCACTACTCAAAGAATTAAATGTAAGCGTAAGAGACAGATGAAAATTATGAAATGTACAGACCAGTCAACAACCAAAAAATACACACTTTGCAAGCAGTAAAAGAAGTAACAACCCTCCACCTATGTGTTGGATCAGGAGATGAGAATGAAGGATAGTGTGTATGTGTGAGAATGACAGAGACACACACAGTGAGTGAGAGTGACACCCCATCCCATACTTTCTGTGTGGAGATTTGGTACAGAAGTGGAAGGAGGAGGGATGCCCTGAAATCAGCGCCCCCCTTCTCCATCCCACACCCTGCCCAGCAAGCAAGAGGCTCCCAGGGGGCAGCTCCAAAGCAGAAGGCAGGAGCAGCATGACAGTGGGTGGAGGGGCAATTGAAGCACCAGCACTTGATAGCTTCCTGGCCAAACCAGAGGGATCATCTGTGAGAGGCTCCAAGACCTACCAGTAGATCCCAATCTACTGGTTGATGACCGCTGATCTAGACCTTCATCATTGCCAGGTGAATTCCAATGCTCACCATAGGTCTGATCCAAAGCCAGTAGGCATCAATGGAAAGTTCAGTAGGGCTTGAATTTGGCTTCAGATCAAATGGGCAGTGTTTTACAGACCTCTTTGCACTTCCTGTGCACATCTGAAAATTCAGAGCCACAGAGAATCAGGCTCTTACGGCTCAAACCTTAGAACTGTGAGGCTTCCTGTCTGTTTGGACAAGAAAACAGCTGCCCTGGTGGCCTATGAAACATGAATAACCCATGAAGAGAGTGAATGCAGATGAATGCAGTGCTCATGTTCATCTGAACTATCCTCTTCTCTTGTGTTTCCTTTGGCTATGTCTACACTACATGTTTTGTCAGAAGAGGCAATATAAATGAAGTGCTGATTAGCATTTTCTTGCACTTCATTTGCATAATCTATTCTGATCCATTTTTGCACAAGAGGTTTTTGTGCAAAAACATGCAGTGAGGACGTGTCCGTTTTGTGCAAAAACCCCTTTTGTGCAAGATCCTTATGCCTCTCTGGGCAAAACCCTTTGTGCAAAAACAGATTGGAATAGATTGTGCAAATGAAAAGTGAGAAAATGCTAACCAGCGCTTCATTTGTATTGCCTCTTCTGACAAAACGTGTAGTGTAGACATAGCTTTTGAGAATGCTGGGAGGCAGATGGTAACCAACAAAGAACGCACTCCTGGATGTGGTTGTCATTTTAGGGAGGATAAATTAAAAGGACGCATGTGGGAATCTAAATGACAATATTTGGAGCCCAGATGAATTGCTCTCTAACACAAAGAAGAATGTGTCAATGTCAGTCAGGATGGAATGTGTCAAGAGAAGGAAGAGCTGAACACTTAATCAGTAAAAATTACAATCCTACTGCTATGGAAATCTAGATCTATGTCCTAAAGAGAGAATCAGCTTCTGAAATGCTGCAGCACAGGTCAGATCTGGGGAGCACGCACACCAGGGCTTGCCCTGCAGCACAGATCAGGTCACACTGATGATTAACTCAGTCTTGCAAAACTGTCATAAAAATTCTGCAGCCCAGGCAGAAATCTGCTTGCCTGCTCCTTCCCACAAAGACTGATGATATAACGACTCATGATGCTTTACTCACCTCTTGGAAAAATATTTGTCTTTGTCATGTGCAGAAACAGTTTTGCAAGGCTAGTGTAAAATAAGCTTATGCCCCCTTCCTTCGCTTCAATGACAATTGCTGTAGTTCATTTCAGCTGTAAAATCTTTTACATTTTTGCTCCAGGAAAGCTATCAGCCAGAGCCCATTTCCTGAGCTAAACTGGAATTACCTGAGTTCATTCTGGGACGAGTCCCTGGTGTCAGATTCTGTTCACATTACCCTTCATTCATCCCACACCTGTCTCCACAACTGCTCTGCCTCTTAGATGTTAGAATTCCATGTGTTCCTGACCCCCAGGGAAGATGAGGGAAGGCTGAAGGGAATGGCTTCCTTTTATATAGAATCAGAGAGTGGTGCTAGGGTCCATCCAGGAGTGGCCTGAGGCTGGCTGCGGCAGCTGGCGCCCCAGGCGGAACACGCGATCGGTGCCCCGCCTGCAGGGCCGTCAATGGACTGACATCATCATCGGGTGCCCCGGGTGCCCCCGTGACGTCATCATCAGGCGCCCCGGGTGGCGGCGCCCTAGGTGGCAGCCGAGTCTGCCTATAGTCACGGTCTGCCCCTGGGTCCATCATTCACAAAATGTGCACTTGCAATGGTGACCAGGAATGGGGAGCCCCTTGCTGCTGACCCTCTCTCCCAGTCTGGTCTGTATGAATCTCCATAATGTAGTCTGGGATGGCAGAGGCTTTTTTCCCATACACAATATAATCATGAGGTAAAGTCTGAGGTAAAGCCAACTGGGAGGTAAAGTCCAAGGTTATGTCTACAATGTGGGGCAATGCTAAACTAAGGTATGCAACTCCAGCTATGTGAATAGGGTAATTGGAGTCGACATGCCTTACTTTGAGCTACTTTGGCATCTCCACTGTGGGTTGTCAATGGAAGAGTTTCTCCCATTGACTCTTCTTACTCTTCTCAGTCTGGTGGAGTGCTGGAGTCAACAGGGCCATGATCAGTGACTGATTTAGGGGATCTTTACTAGACCCATGAAATTGACCCCTCGAATATCAATCCCTGCAATGCTAATCTCCTGGTAAGTGTAGATAAACCCGGAATCTAGCCTCCTCTCATGATGCCTCAGCACAGCACCAGCGGAAGACCCCTCTTTATCCCTAAAGCATCTCTAAACCAGTGAGTCTTACTTCACATGTGGCTCCAGCCACTGGAAGAGTGACCCTTTGTGAATAAGGCACAGTCCTGCACAGGATTTGAGAGATCATGCACTGATTACTCTCTGCACTGCTCCTGCCTGTGGAATGAGCTGTTTATATTGCCCTTATGCTCTAGGTTAAAACACATTGGCGTATATACAGCTTTCCAGGCTGCGCAAGCTCTAGGATTTTGTTCATTTTAGGGCCCTTCCAATACAGCTCCTCACTAAACAATAATGGTTAACCGTAGCACCATAATTTTAAATGCAGCACATGGACACACCCAAGCCATGTGTCTTTCATTAATGTCAACGGGAAAAGCAAGTTTAACACCATGCATGCAATTTTAAAAACAAAGGGGTTATTAGAGAGGAACAGCTGTTGGATTTCATCATGGGCAATTAGTTCTGGACTTCACCCTGAGCGAAATATCATAGGGGAAAAAATAACCAATCAGACCATAAGGATCTGGATCCACAGATGGGCCAAAAACCATTTTCAAATTTTCAGTCTCTCTGGCTATGTCTACATTGCAGGGTTTTTTTGGGAAAAAGATACGCAAACTGCGAATCTCAATCTGCGTACCTTTTTCCGCTTGTTTTTTCAGAAGAAGCTTTTCCGATATTTGGCCCATCTACATGGGGCCAGATGTGGGAAAAGCCTCCTCTTTGGAAGATCCCTGTATTCCTCATAAAATGAGGAAAGAAAGATGCTGAAAGAACGCGCCCGCTTTTTTGGCAACTGTTCAGAAAAAACAGACGCATTCCCTGGACGTGGCAGAGTTTTTCCGGATACCTCTGGTATCCCAGAAAAGCTCTGCAGTCTAGACATAGCCTCTGTGTCACAAAGAGACAGTGAGGAATAGTGGTTAGAGTGATGAACGAGGCACTAACAATGGTGGGTTTTGTTCTAAGTTCTCTCATTACCATTCTGTGTGATTTAGAACAAATCACTTCCTCTCTATTTTTCTTCCCATCTTTTGCTTGCCTTGAGTATTTGCTCCGTCAACTTGCCCTGGCAGTGGCTTTCTCTTACTATTTCTATGCACAGTGCCCAGGACAAATGGTTCCTGGTTTTGGCTGGAACTTCTAGGAACTAGGTGCTACTGTAATACAAATAAATAAAAAGAATAAAGGCCTCACTAAAGAGAAGGAGGCATTTGTGTCCTAGAAAGCAATGGTAAGTATTACAGATGACAGAAGCAAATGATTAGGAATGGAGGACCCCTTTATTTATGATGAAAAATGGATTTTTATGGGAAAACTAAGGAAAAAAGTGCTAGTATTATAAATATTCCTTTTTAATTATTTAAAACAGGGGGTCTCCAATTACTGCCATCCCTGGCTGGAGCAATTGCACAATCTGGCCCAGGACTCGCAATGAACTGGGGGAGGCTCTCTGTTACTGACTCCCAAGTCCTACCCCCTCCTGTCATTGTCCTGCCCTCTCCCTCCATGGCACCCTGTCCTTTTGAGAATGCAGCTTTGAAGACCATGGGGCAGCCTCACATGGCAGCGCTCCCTGAGGAGGAAGTGGAGCACAGTAGAACGAGATCACTTGTCCAGTGCATGTTGCTTCCCTTGCAGTTTCTGCTGATGTGGGGAGTGCAAGGAGCAGTTGCTGCTGCCCCCCCACATCAGCACCCCTGATGATCCCCAAAGCTGAATTATGGAGGGGGGGAGGTATGCCATGGGAGGGAGGGGCAGGGTGATGGCAGGAAATGGAGGGATTTGGAGGCTGGTAATGGACAGGCCCTCCATCAGTAGCCCTAGGCCAGATTACACAATGGCTCTGGCTGGGAATGGCCTGCAGGCCAGGAGTCTGAGACCACTATTTTAAAAAACTGTAAGTTCTACATAAGATAGTTTTATTGAGGGTGCATCATGTAGCAGGGCTTAATTCAAAATAAGCTACGCAAATGAGCAATGTCAATTGCATAGCTTATTTCGAAATAGCTTATTTTGAAATTGGGAGTGTTTACACAGCAATTATTTCAAAACAGAGCACTCTTCCTCCGACTTCCCTTACTCCTCGTACAATGAGGGTTGGTTGCATGAGTGTGAGTAAGAAGTCCTCCAGCTTCACAGTATTTCAACATTATTTTGAAATAACTGCCTACTGTGTAGACATGGACTAAGTTATTTCAAAATAATGGCAGGGGGTCAGAAGAACCAATGGGGATACAGTGCTGGAATCTGATTTGGATATAGATACCTGGTCTGCTCTTCCTTTGGGGGGGATTTCTAAGGGTATGTCTACACTGCAGGGTTTTTCCAGAAAAACGGCCATTTTTCTGGAAAAACTACACTTACATCCACACTGCTATTGGGTTCTTTAGACAGAAAGTCGAACAAACAGAGGGGTTTTTTTTAACAGTGGTAAACCTCTTTCTGTGAGGAAGAAGACTTTTTCCGAAAGAGCTCTTTTGGAAAAAGGTGTGTGTAGATGTGGAAGAGGCTTTTTTTGTTTGTTTGTTTGTTTTTAAAGAAGAGGCCTCCAGGAAATAACACAGGTGCCCTGGAGGACACTCCATCCGAACTAATCACAACTCTATAGTTCCTGTCTCCTGCCAGCTCTTAAAGCTGCAGGCACCCTAGACAGGCCTTGTGGAAGGAAGCGGGCCCTGGGAGCATCACCTGACACAGGCATTGCCACCCATGGCCCAGCCACAAGCCCCGGATACCACCCTGGCCCTCATAGGGAGCAACATCAGGGCTCCCAGCACCCTGTCAGGGACAGCAAACAGCGTGCACCCTCCTGGTCCAGAGCGGAGATCCTGTCCCTTCTCAAGCTATGGGGGGAGGAGGAGGAGACCCTGCAGGATCTCTGCTCCTGGCACAGGAATGCTGACATCTATGGATGCATGGATGAGGCCTTGGCAGAGAGGGGACACCCACGTGGACTTTAAAACAGGCCCATAGTAAGATGAAGGTGCTCTGCCAGGACTACGCCAGGGCCAGGACCCCATTCCTGCCCCTACTACTAGGAGCTCCACCAGATCCTGGGGGATGGGGAAGCCCTTTCCCCACCCATGGTGGTGTACTCGGGGCTTGAGACGCCTGTCATTCCTCACCTGGAGCCCGCTTTTATAACAAAAATCAGTTTTCACTTTTCAGCCAATTCTTCACCACAACATTCTCAGTGTGAGAATCCCAAGGCTAGTGCACATCCTGTGTAGACCCTTCAGTTGTTGAGCTGGCTTCCCAATACAGTAGAACTTCAGTTAAAAACCACCAGAATTACGAACTCACCAGTCAACCATGCACCACATTTGGAACTAGAAATATGCCAATAAGGCAGCAGTAGAGACAAAAAATAGTCTTCTGTCTAGTAAAATTTTAAAGTTGTATTAAGCCAATGATCAGTTGCAAGATTTTGAAAGGACAACCACAATGTTTTGTTCAGAGTTACAAACATTTCAGAATTACAAATAACTTACTTTCCTGAGGTGTTCAGAACTGTGAGGTTTTACTATTCCACTTTTCGTGTTGCAGAATCATTGAATTATGAAATGATTTAAAGAAAGGAATGGAAAATATAGCCATTAAGCCTGAGAACGAAGTGACATATTCAGCAAAAAAATCATGATTGAAGAACTGTTCTCAGATAAAGTCTTTAAATATCTGCAAATACTCGCTAAAATTTAATAGACTATCTTTTCATTTACCTATCAGAGTCTGTCATTATCAATGATATTTCTCTCAACACCTGTAAAGGCTTGATTTCAACATGAACTCCAGCTTGGCTTATAGAAAACTTCTCAGTAAACAAAGTAAGTATGCATCTTATATCTTAAAGTCACTCTGGCAGTGCAAAAAAGCATCTCATATTTCACATACAAGAATGTTTATAAACCACACATCCAATACTTTTATGGATTTAAAAGTAATGTAATGAGTCTGGGACAGCAACATGGCCTCCCTCTGAGCTGGAAGAGGAAAAGCCCTCTAAAACTCCTTGATGGGCAGGTTCTGCCTCACCTAGCCCCGCCCACAGGAAGCTGGAGGGCAGGAGTAGGAGTATAATTGCTGAGAGCTGTCAGAACCTGGGAGCTGAACATAGGGTTGCCAGATGGTTTAACCAAAAATACCGAAACCTCCCCCCCCAAAAAAAAACACCGGAGAAAAAATTCTGTTGAGAAAAAAAAGGGGAGACCAAAGTTGTTGAGAAAAAAAAGGAACCCGAGAGTTATTAAGCAAAAAAAATTAAAAAATTAAAAAATTTAAAAAAACCAAACAGCATGGCCCCTTTAAGAAATGCCTTTGAGACTTTTTGGCCCTAACAGGCTGCTGGTGGCCATCCGTCATCTTTTCTCCCTGTTCTGGGCCAAACAGCTCCCCTGCGGAACCTGGTAAGCACCCGATATTTTCACCTTCTGGCTGGGAAAAAATCAGAAAATATTGGACATTTTAGGTGTCCGGTATTTTCTGAATTCTTTTACAGGACAGGAGGCGAAAATACCGGCCTGTCCGGGTCAATACCGGACACCTGGAAACCCTAGCTGAACAGGCCAGATGCTCAGCCCCAGCTCCCACAGCAAAGAGTTCAGCTGGGCTGCACCCGAAGGGAAGACTGGGTTGGGCCACCAGGACCCCTGCCAGCCCCTGGCCCTGGCCTGGGCTGCTGAGACCCCTGCCACAGCTTGAAGATATGCCAAGACCTCTGGGACCCCTGCCAGGCCCCGATGACTGGATTGAGCCTGGTAGGCCCCCAGAGAGACCCCCAGTGGCTGAGCCTGGTAGGCCCCCAGGGAGACGTGGGAAGCGGCCCAGGGACAGCTGACCCCGGGGTGGCTGAAGAGATGGAGGTTGGGAGATCAGTGTGTTGCAGCTTGGATCCCTGCCGACCCACAGACCTAGTCGGCGTTTTGCGGCCTGGATCCCTGCTGACCCAGTGGCTGCTGCACTGCCACTGTCAGGGCCCTGGGCTGGGAGTGAGTTGGCCTGTGTCCCCGCTACCACCCATTCCCTTGGGAGGCAGGTTCCCCCCTGTGGGGCAAAACCCATGTGCTTGTCAGCTCTCTGCCAGTGAGAAGACCCGACCCCTGCCTGACTGGGACCCGGCTGGAACTTTAAACTGTTGAACCGCTTTTTGTAGACATTTGTCTGTCCGCTCCGCCTTGGCCCAGGACTGGGCCTTATAAACTGTTAGCCCAGGCTGCACCCCAGCCTGGGTCTTATACACTGTCGCTCGGCCTATGGCTAAGCCAAGGTGTGCTGAACAAACTTATTGGCAGCTGTGGCACTGCAATTGCTCTCTTGTGGGGCACTCTAGGGAATCAGTGTGGCCTCTTGCTGACCAAGGACCCTTTACAGGTAGCCATTCTTTTACAAAGGAATGCCGCTACCCAATTACAGAGAGAATGTGCAGAACTGGAATTTATCTACAGATGTGACACCTTTACCCTGGGCTTGAACAAAGACATTAACTAGTTGGTGCATTAGAAGGTCAATTTCTTCCGCCTTTAATATCTGCATTTCCACATCAAAAGCTATGTATGGGACAAATCCAGCCCACTTAATTAGCCTCATTAACACTGGTCTCTAAGGTGCCACAGGACTATTAATTTTTTTTATATTTACAGACTAACATGGCTACCCCTCGGAGATTTTTCACACATCCCAGTGAGTCAATGGAAGTGTATTCAGTCTAGTTTACAATCACAGTACAATAAAATACGCTGAACATAAATAGCAAGAAATCAATTTCCTTTGGAAAAAAAAGTAAAATAAAGAACATTAAATGACCATTTGGTTAGATAACTGCAGTTTACTCAGCGGTATAACTGTCAGCTTGCTGCTGCATAATAATGGAATTAATGCTGAGGGGGCATGGTTTAGAAGTCTGCTTCTTTACAATGACAATAATATCCTTGTTTTCTCTAGTGAGTACATATTTATATTCTAATTTTGTCTCTGCAGGCTATAAGCTGCCTTAAACTTGCAAAAGTGATCTGTGAGCTGCTTGCTTGTCAAGAACAAACACTAGTCAAAGGACATGCATGACTTATTGACCCCAAGTTCACTCAACCTTCATTTTAATGATATTGCACCACTAAGGGAGCAGTCCCTGGTAAAATTAAAATTCCCAGATGAGAGAAGAAACATCTCATAGTGCGACTGGAGGTTTTACAAATACATAGCCATCAGAAACTTTAACATAGCTGAATTAGAACAATGAGATTGTAAAAAAGCAAATGTTTGAAAGACAAGAAATGAAATGAAAGTCAAAGTGGATACAAATCAGACATTTGAAAATATGGAATTTCATATTTACATTTCCATCAGAAGCTTTAGCCCCAGTATTCCCTGTTTTGTGTAGTTGTGTGGCTGCTCAGGAGGAATTCAAGTGCCACCTAGTTGATTAGCAAAGCTCCCATAGTTACATTTTTGTTTCTGCTAGTGGTGCATATTTGCACATAGAAAAAAATCTGCACATGGATGGAAAAGATTAAAGGAACATTGCTTAGTCCTATTATTCACCTGAAGATCTGATTATTCATCTGAAGATTCAGGTATATGGCTAGCATGTGTTAGTTATGAAAATCACTATCTTCTCGGATATTATTTTTATTTGTCTTGCGGTAATGCCCAAAGACCTTAGCTATGGGCAAGGCCTTTATTGCAATGCAGACACAAAATAAAAAGATAGTCTTTCTGTCTGGAAGAGCTCAGCTGTTATGTAGTTATATGTTAAGTCCTTTACAATACAGTGTCTGGTCAATGTCAGGGCATAAATAGGTTGATATGATAGGGAGTTATAATGCATTTTGGAGGATGCATATATTGATTTGTCTGTTTAACACAAAATGGATTGGCTTGCCTTAAACTAATTAAGACTTTGAGCTCTTCAGAGACTTTTATTATGCCTCTGATTAAGCAAGGTACTTATGCTGGATGAATTGTTGCCTGTATTTATGTATAGCATCTAGATTCTAGAAGATGGGGCTTGGCTGAGCTATGGCTTCCTGATGCTACCATAAGACCACTATGATGACACATAATAACAGTAGATTTGATATAATGTTCTTCTTAATATGCATATGAAGGACGACAGGAGATGTTGAATGACACTTGCTGTTGTGATATGGGCTGTTGAAGTAGAGCATGATTTTGTCTGGGTCTGGGACCTGTACATGATGGATGTGTGTCACTGTGTAGTTCTATATTTGCAACTATATTTGTGGGTTTTATATTGGAAATCTGGCAGCAGTATGCCAGAATGGTAGCTTGCTGTAAAGGGAATGTTGAGAGAATGTAAGATATATGTAGAGAAATGTGAGAGTCACGGTAATTATGAATGTCTAGACTTTTAAAGGTTTTGGTTTTTGGTTAAGATTCATTTGGAATTTTCTGGCTTTCACATATTTGTTTATTTACAGCTAGAAGATTTATCCAGTGTTGCTTGGGTTGTTAACAAAAATAAGTTTTATTTTCTTTAGTTAAATCATTGCTCTGGGGTGTGGCTGGGAATGAGGGGCTCAGTATGCAGGCTACCCCAGGAGAGAGGACAACCTCACCCCTCTCTCTGCACAGCAGCTTGGGGACAGGTGAGAAGTGCCTGTCTGTGGCCCTTTCCACACCAGCAGGCACAATTCATGGAAGGGTGTATGTCCTCTGATTGGGGGGACAGGCAGACATACAGACACTCAAACAGACTCTTTGAAATATATAGTAGATAGCTGTACCTTTCTCTATGTCAGGCCCAATAGGGATATAGCTGTCTTGGTCCCCATCTCTGGCCCCTTGTTGCCTGCCCTTGTGTTCATTCTGCAGTATAACTGTTCCTCATTCCAGACCTCTCCCTTTCCATTTTATGAGAAACAATCGAATTCTGGGCATATTCCATTGTCTAGGCACACCCAAACCCTAACCTTGGTTTAAGTGATAAGAGGAAGCTGCATACCAAATTTGCTGGTCCTAGCTCTTACCAGTTAAGAGGAGTTTTTGAACAGACTCACAGACATGTGGACTGACAGACAAACAGATGCACATTTCTAAGATATATAGTAAGAAGTTTACAATGTTCCAAAAGTTTTTTAACTTAATAAATATTTTATATGCATTTCTAAACCTATTTTACAGATTTTTGTGCAGTCTTAAGTAATAGAAAGCTAATTACAACTTTAACCATGGAGTTTCTCTTGCAGCTTCATAGCCAAGAAAAAAGCAAGATTTGTTTTTTGATAGGACATGTACCTTAAATGCTCATATAACACTTATCTCTGAGACTGTGTCTACAAAAACTGGTGGAGCGTCCACATCTCAAGCACGTTTTTGTGCAAAAAACAAACAAACAAAAACCCCCCCCCGTAAATCAACAGGACAGAGGGCTTTTGCTGGTAGAGTTATTCCTCTCCCCACAAGGAATAACTCCTTTTGTGCTACTGCTCTTGCACAAAAAGGTATGCGTGGATGCTCCACAGGAGTTCCTTGCGCAAAAAGAGCCTATCAGAAAAAGCACAGGTTCTCTGACGACCATTCTGTTAATGGCAATCAGCGCTTTCTTGTACAAGAGCGTCCATGTAGTCTGGATGCTCTGTTGTGCAAAAGCACATTGCTTTTATGATGTGCTTTTGAGGTGTGGACATGCTGTTGTGCAAGACATTTTTGCGGAGGATCTCTTCCACAAAAAGCTTCTTGCGCAAAAACCCTGCAGTGTAGACAAAGCCTGACTGTGAAACAGAATTGTTTTCTTCCTTTACACACAGATATGTATCTGTGTTTTATAAGTGTTTTATATATGCTTGCAGGAAAAATAAGTCTATCAACATTGAATTTAAAAATTATGGAAATCTGATTAATATTTTATTGGGGATGGCTCCAAAGTTCTACTTTCTCCCTTATATTCAGCCTGTTTCTTAATTCTAGAAATATTTATTGGACAAGAAAACTTAGACAACTGAAAACTTATTTTGCTTATCCCACAAACTGAAAAAGGTCACTTTGACAGTACTGTGAGTATGACATAGCTTCTGCTGTGTGCTACAGAGAACAAAGTCTTTGCATTGTACACACCAAAGCAGATCTTGCTCAAGCAGTTTTAGTAAGTTGGTGGAGAACCTTTGCAGTGTATTTAGAAATGTAGGATAAAGTCCAAACATATTATTTTTCCCCGTTAGCTGAATAGGGATAATGTTGAAGCTGTGAAAAACCTCGAAGCTTAAAGTAATGAAAGAGTCTATCCTTTTAACACAGAATCATTTACAACGACTAACTCATGGCCAATTTAGAAGTGAGCGTATGAAAAATGAGTTAGAAACCTTTAAAACTGTCAACTTTCCCTGAAAGGGGATTCTTTGAATTTTGTCAGCAAAGCAACCTAATTGAAAGTACTTTCCCTTTCATTTTCAAGGTTTTGCAGTTACAGTTTATTTTAGATATACATTTATTTTTCTACTTCTTTTTTCTACTTTCTATCACAGTAACAAAAACAAGTGCAGGGAAAATCCCATGAGTTGTTCAAAATAACAACACTGAAGAGGTTGTACTGATACTATCATTTACTTTTGGGCATATTGTCAGCCCCAGATTTTTTCCAAAAGATGCTGCACCAGGTTCGGAACAGATTGACAAGATTCCACAGCAACTTCAGTGGTACTGGCAGCAGTGAAAGGGGATGTGCAAAGAAACTAGATGGAACCTCTATTGCTTGTGGTGCCAAAGTGCCCCATTGACTTTCTATTAGGTTCCTAACTAGACAGTGGGGTCATGACAGATCAAGAGTCACCTCAGAGTTCCCTCAATCTGTTAATAGTAATTATGCAAGAGATAAAGATCACACTACTGCCTATGCATTACAAAAGCCTCTATCTAGCCCCGTGTACAAAGCACATGATACAAGCCTCAAGGCATCTCTTAGCCTTATTTTAACAAAAGTCTTCTCTGGAAAACGTAGTCATGCAAGTGAGTGGGATGAAATCTTCCTTTCAGCATAAATCGGGGAGTTTTGCATCAAAAACTTTCAGGAAGGTTGTCTTTTGTCTTGCATTGTTGTACTTCACATATTTAATTATCTCTAGTAATTTGGGAGCAGCTGGTTTCTCAGGAGGCATGCTGCAATGATGGAGGCTGTCTCTTGTTTATTTCTGGAATCCTTTTCCCTTTGGCATGTAAAGGTTAGGCACACTATCTAGCCTCTCTTAAAGATCTCATAATTTGTCATGAAATATAATAAAAATTAAAAAGCAAGCTCATAATGGCTAGGTCACTAAACTGTTGCTAAAAATAAGCAAAGGAGAGTGTTTCCCCCAAAAGAAGACACTGTCAAGAGAGACTGAGGTGATATGTTCCCAGTGGGTTCATTTTCCATACATTAGACAATTTTACAGTATGTTCCCAGGTATAATAAATGACAGCCTTGGAAATGCATTCAGTAAATGCCTTTTTAAAATCTGACTTTAAACAGCTGATCCTGTCCTTTCATGCAAGATTTCTCTCAGAAAGTATCTATTCTACAGGCATGAAAAAACAAATAATTACAATTATATTTCGCAGAAAATGTTGGTTTTCCTTATCAGCTATGTACTCATCCTGAGTCTGCTTTGTAAAATTCCTGTGTAGAGAGGTCACAGGTGGCAACTTTTGGAGTTGCACACAATGTTAAACAGCTGTCATAAAATAGGCCCAGATCCTACAAGGAGCTGTGTGAGAATTGACCTTTGTACCTGTACAAAGTTCTGTGGGCATCGGTGGTACATGGCATGTGTGCACAGGTCTGTTCCCAATAGGCACATTTCAGGATTGGGGCCATAATTAGTAAATTGAAAAAAAAATCATATGAAGAAGAGCGGACATTCCATTCACTGGTTGTGGAGATGTGGAACATTTATAGGTCAGATACAGATGGTTCTGATAGGGTGAGAGCACATGAAAACTTGTGTGGCTTCCACTTTGGAAATAAATCTCTGGGCTGAATTCAATAAAATAGCCCCTTCTCTGAAAGGCAGGCCTCCCCTTAGACCTTGAAAACTACGTGTGATATTAACCCTGCAGCCCAAAGGCAACATTGAAGGGGATGCTAAAGTAAGCTGTTTCTTTTTTTAAGTTAAAAAGTAACTTTGTCATTTTTTCCTGATTATGTTCAGGAAAAACTAGTTCACTAGTTCAGTAGAAACTGCAGGACTAAACAGCTTTTCCTGCTGCCTCTGAATAATTCCTCTTCTTTTAGTTATTTTCCTTGTTCTCCAAGGCACTCAGTCATGCATGGGTTTCTCCTTGCTAATACACTGAAAACCCTCTGTGCATTTGTTCTCTGAGGATATATCTACACAGCAATGTTATTTTGGAATAATGGACGTTATTCTGAAATAATTATGCGAGTGTCTAGGCAGCAATTCCGTTATTTCAAAATAATTTCAAAATAACGAGAGGTTTATTTCAGATCCTGTAAACCTCATTCCACAAAGAATAATGCCTCTTCTGAAAGAGCTATTTCGAAAGAGTGCCTGTGTAGACAGGGCGTTTGGAGTTATTTTGAAATAAGTGGCCTCCAGCCCTTCCCACGATGCCCTGCTGGCTGCTCTGTCTACACTCATCAAAACTCTGTAGTTCCCCTTCCCCTGGAGCCCTTAAAGCTGCAGCCTCAGGGGAAAGGGCCCATGGCAGACAGCAGGCCCTGACAGAGCCACCCAGAAGCTTCCATTGCCTTGGTTTTGGGCCACAGTGAGTGACTCTGCTGCTCCCACCAGCCCTCCATTGCTCCCAAGGAGCATTCTCCCAGCTCCCAGAAGCCTACCTGGGGATGCAAGAGATGCGTGCCTTCCTGGTCAGGTATGCAGGTCCTGAACCTCACTGAGGTTTGGGGCGATGAGACCAACCTCCAGGATATTTGCACCAGACACTGGAACACCAATGTCTATGACTAGATGACCGACAGACTGGCCACCAAGGGGCATATCCGCACCCAGGAGCAGGTGAGGATGAAAGTGAAAGAGCTCTGCCAGGGAGGGCAGCTCACGCTCCCGGACAGAACCCCACACCTAGCCTTACTGTGAAGACCTGCACTGCATCCATGAGGACAGGGCAGTCCCTTCTCCCCCCCCAGGAGTAGATTCAGGGCTTGAGATGCCTGTCTTCGTCCTTCCAGGATACAGAGCTGGTGAGGAGGAGGAGGAAGAGGAAGAGGAAAAGGAGGAGTTGGACAAGGCCAGCACTGTCACCCTCCTGACCCTGGAGCAGGTATCCCATTCTCAGGATGTGTCCCAGGCATTGTCTGAGGCCAGGGAAGGCACATCAGGTTTGTACCATATATTCCCTACATACACAGGGTGGCGGTGTCAGGCAGTGAGAGTCTGGGGCTCCTCGCTTGGCTTTTGTGGCCTGGGGATAATGCAGCAGCCTATGTATGAGGAAGCTTGAGGAGTGCCAGTACAGGGCACACAGCCCCAGCAGGCTGCACTAGAGGACCCTTGTGGTATCGGCCACAGGGTGTCTGGAGAGGCCTGTCATACTTCTGACACAGGGGTGAGACATCCTCCCTCCACAAGCCACAACTGAAAGGAGACTGGGAACATGGAGATACATACACACACACACACACACACACACTCAGGACACACAGGCATGCCCACACTCTCAGGAGAGCATCCACGAGGACAGCACAGCGAGGAGTAGGAGAATCTGCCACTTACACACGCCTCCCCCCAACACTCTGCCCCTTTATTCTCCAGCGGGCTGGGATACAAGTTCTGTCCCTGCAGGACACTGCCGCTGGTGGATCCAGTGCATGCATGGCACAGAGGGAAGCCCAGCCACCCCATGGCTCCTCTCCTGCCCACAGGATCCCAGTTTGGCCGGCACCTTCACATGCCTGCTTGTCCCTGGGATGAGGGGATAATGAGGTTCTTCTCCCTCCTGGGGACATCTGGGCTCCTGCAGGAAAAGGGCCACTGGCTAGAGCACACATGGCCTTGCTCCAAGCACATCGCCTTCATCTGAGCCAAGACTAGGGCAAGGCATCAGGCACAGTGTCTCCTGGGATGACAGACCATCTCTCTTCTCCACAGCTGGACCAGCTGTGAGAGGGGAGCGGTCGACAGCACCTGGGGCAGTCTCCCGAACCTGAGACACCTGCAGGTGCTGGAGACCCATGGATGAGTTCCATAGGGAGCACCTTATGACATGCCGATCCCTGGAGCAGACCCTAGACCGCAGGAAGACGTTCAGTTGTGGTGAGATACTTGGCGGGAGATGCTGGAGCAGGGCTGCACTATGTGCCTGCACCTGCTTCTGTACCTGCCCCTGTTCCCATTCCTGCTTCTCCTGGGGACACCGAGGCCTCCCGTGGACACCGAGGCCTCCACACCCAGGGCAGTGGGATCACCATAGGCAGGCACCGCTCCCAGCCCCCGTCCTTAGCCTCTCCTCATCTTGCTGCCCCTTCCCCTTCCCACCTCCAAGGTTCTCCTTCCCCTCCTTCTCCTCCCCTCTCCCAGTTTCTTTCCCCAGTTACTTTGACTCCAAAATAAACTGTCTGTTTTATTGTCTCTGCAGGGAAGGGGGGAAGGAGGAGTAGGGGGGAAAAACTGGTGTTGGAGGAAAGGCAGAGAGGTGCAATGCACTGGCCTCTAATGGAGAAGCCCAGGGGAGAGCATCATTGGGGTCCTTGTGAGAAGTTATCCCTCAGGGCCTCCCAGATGTGCATGGTCCCTTGATGGGCCTGCTGGATGGCAGCCATAGACGGCTTCTCGGAGGTCCTGCTGATGGGGTCAGCCTTAGCCCCCCACCTGGCAGGAATGCCTTCCCCTTCTGCTCAAAATTATTGTGAAAGACGCAATATGCAGCCACCATGTGTGGGATGTTCTGCTCCCCAACATTCAGCCAGGTGAGGAGGAATCAGAACCATGCCTTGAGATGCCCGAAGGAGCCCTCTACCACAAGGTGGACCCTTCTGAGCCTGGTGTTGAACCGTTCCCTGGAGTGGTCAAGGTGGCTGTTGTATAGCTTCATTAACCAGGGTAAGGAAGGGTAGGCTGAGTCCCCCACCATGCACATGGGCATGTCCATGTCCCCGACCCTGATGGTGCAGATGGGGAAAAAAGTGCCAGCAAGCAGCTTCTCGAACACACTTGAATTGCAGAAGATACAAGTGTTGTGCACATTCCCTGACCACCCAACTTATATGTCTGTGAACTGGCCACGGTGGTCCATGACAGCCTGCAGGACCATCAAGAAATACTGTAATTTAGCAAATATAACCCACGGGTTATATTCATTTTTACAAACCCTGCACCTTCCCCCCGTGGGGTATACTAGGGCGCAGGGTATACAGAATTTTTTTTACTCACCAGGTGGTGAGCTCTCCATCGCCTCTTCCTATGGCTGCGCAGTTGCCAACCTCTGGACGGGGGAGCGCTCCCTCCCCAGTTCCTGCGCAGCCGCAGGAAGGAGTGGCAGGGCACTCATCCCCCAGTTCCTGGCCACCAGCCTCCGGGTTGGGGAGCCCTCACCCCACGGTTCCTGTGCAGCCGCAGGAAGGGGCGGGGAAGCGCTCATCCCCCTGCCCCTTCCTGCGACTGCACACAAACTGGGCGGTGAGCGCTCCCTCTCCCGGAGGCTGGTGGTTCCTGCTCCGCCACCCCTTCCTGCGGCTGCGGAGGAACTTGTGGGATGAGCGTTCCCCCGCCCGGAGGCTGGAGGCTGGCGGCTGCACTGGAACCTGGGGCGGTGAGTTGCTATTCCCCGCCTCCCGCACCATAAATATACCCCCAGCAAATATACCCCCGGCACAGAAAAGTCTTGTATACCCCGCGGGTTATATTCATGTGTGATTTTTTTTACTCAAATAGAAAAAACCGCAGGGTATATTTGGGTGCGGGGTATATTCGCTAAATTACAGTATCCCTTTTGGTTTGGGTACACAGATGCCCGATGCTTGGGGGCCTGGATAGGGATGTGGGTGCCATCAATAGCGCCCCTGCAGTTGGGGAAGCCCATGGCGGCAAAGCTGGTGATGATGGTGTGCACATCGCCAAGGTTAATGACCCTGCACAGCAGGATGATGTTGATGGCCCTCACCACCTATAGAAGGAGAGAAACAAGCAGAGGATCACAGGGTGGCCAGAGCCCACCACCTCCTCCACCCGCCATCTCCTCCACCCACGCACTAGGAGCAACCTCCCACGTACTCCATTCCCCAGCAGGGCTTTGTGAGGCTGAGACTGAAAAACCTCCCAGGGAGGGGGCTTTTACCACCATCACCACCACCCCCTTCCCGAGTGAACCCTGTAGTCAGCACCACCACGGGTGTGGTGCTCTGGCATCTGTTCTGCTCCCTTCAGTGTTGCTGACCATTTAGCTGCGTGTATATGTGTGCTCTCTCTAAATGCTGTGCAGGCTCTGTGCAGGTAGCCAACACCTCAAACTTCTGAGAGCCCCCAATAACCACAGATCAGACAAGGTGTGAAGGCACTGGAACCAGGTTTATTGTCAAATGACTTACGGTCTCTAGCACCCTGGGCATCTAGACCAGATGTCAACAGTTTACACTAGTACATATGTACACCCTGGTAATGGACTCAGCTCAGTTAGTGGCCAGGAGTTTCCACTATTCTCTCAGCTGGACAAGGCAGCCCCTCTGAGATACACTTTTATACACAGACACAAACAAGTTACACATCACTTCTTATGTAACAAGGTGCCACCCTTAAACGTATCTGGTTGACATCCCCGACGTACCTAGATGCCACCCATTACCTTGTTTATGGTGGTTCAATCAAAACATTACTATCCATCATGCTGTCATCCTAACCCTGTACTGAACCTGGGTCGGTATGTCCTTGTTATCTATAGAGAGTGTACTGGTACCAAGCTGTTTCTGCAGTGAGATGTTGTTACCATCTTCCCAAGTATGTGTATTTCTGCAATATCAGCAGCCTTATCCTTGCCAAATTTCTGTGAGCAGGACTTGCCTTTTGCTCACAGCTTAGCTTTGCTTTATGTTAGCAAAGCACTGACAGTTGTTCAGGCCTTAGGCCTCACACCAGGCTTCCATTGTCAGGCCTTCTAATTACTACAAACCCCGTTCCAGCAGAATGCTGTCCTGATGCCCTGCCTGAAGTGCTTCTGGGTGGCATTAAATACAATTCAGCATCCAATCAGTGTGGCTGCTCTATTTTGAAATAGCTCAGTGCTATTTTGATGAGCCTTTGTAGTGTAGACATGCTATTTTGAAATAAACTATTTCGGATTATTTCTTCCAGAATAGCTTATTCTGAAATGTGTGTAGTGTAGACATAGTGTAAGCTGCTGGGATAGGTGCAGAGCCTTCTCTCTCTCTCTCTCTTTCTCTCTCTCTCTCTTTCTCTTCCCCCTCCCCACCATGCAGCAGAAGGGTCTTGTCACTTGGGGTTGGGATTCCAATGTGGCAGGACGCTCTTTCACAAAGAGCAGGAGAAAGTCCCCTTGGCTGGCTGGAAATGGAATGAGCTCAGATAGTCCAGTCTCCTTGCTCCACGTGGTCACTGGTAAGACTCCGTTTCTTTCCTTAATTATAGCATCTCAGTGCAAAACTAAACAATAATTTTTAAATTACTGTTGTGCATAATGACTGTTGCTTTCTCCCTACTCCTGTTTGCTATTTTGTATGTTGATTTTAGCTTGCAGTAGCCATCTATCCTCCATGAGGGATGAAAAACAAACTTTCATTCTTTCCCCCGACTCTTCTTGAATGCTAAACAATATTATTTGGCTTCTACTTTAACATGTAAAGATTTACATTCACTGTTACTGGAATTCAAGTTCCTTCCTTGTTACCCCCAAGATTAGTCAAACCCCAAATACATGGAGTTTTAGAACATGTTTTTAAGACTTCTTGCCTCACTGTTTACGATTCTGAGCTGTGGTGCATTCAGATTATCACAGTACGGATAAAATAATATTCACTTCCTTGCATACAGCCTATTATTGCACCTAAAGCCCCATCACTTTGTCCGATTACTCAGAGGAAAGTGAATGACACCCCTCCCTTGAAACTAGTAAAAACTGTTGCGGATAGATTTAAAGGTACTCTAAATCATTTTGACATAACTTCTGGTTAGTGGGTATTCTTTGACATGAAGGCTTATGTCATAGTTTGCAGTTGGGTGTACTCCTGCCTCCAAAAATAGCCCTGCCAAAAAACCCCAACCCTCTCCCTAGAACTGTATTGATTTACTTTGAATCTTGTTAAATATTGTGCAGTCTCAGGAGTGAAGCAGTGGAGCCATGTTCCTAGCTGGAACATTTAAGAACAGTGTAACAAGATTACACTACTGGTCGCATATGCCTAGTCAATCCTCACATGAGGGATATGCCTCTGGCTATGGGACTGGGAACCTTTTTTGGGTCAGGGGCTGCTGACCCACAGAAAAAATCAATTGGGGGCCTCACACAAGTGAGAAGCAAAGCAAAACAAAACAAAACAAAGCCAACTCCTCATTGATGTGGCTCCTGAGAAGGAGAAAGACACTCCCTGCATTCGCCTCACATACCAGAACCTAGGGGCCCCCAGGCTAGTAGATTTTGTGTGCTCCAGCCCCACAGTGGGATAGCCTGTGGTCTGGAGTGCAATTGTAGGTTCTCCAATGATGGGTGGGAGAGCCCTGAGCCTCGGGGGGTCAGATCGGGGGGCCTGGGCCTGAGGTTCCCCACATTTTCTCTCTCTCTCTCTCTCTCTTCACTCTCTTAGGTGACTTACATTCTCTCCTTCAGAGCACTGAGGGGGAGGATAGAAACCTCTTTGCGTTGTTGCCTGGCTTTTTCTAACAAAGAACAAGAAAAAGACTCTCATCAAGCATGAATAGAAGCAGTGACAGGCTGTTGGGCCTAGAATGAATCCAGCCTCCCTGCACTATGATATTTCTGTTTTCACTTGTCATTATCAATATAGTCTCAGTTCTTTTTTTCCCCCTCCCCTTCCTGCAACTTGTAAAAGATTGGCTCATTCTTTCCTAGTAGCTGAAACAAATCTTGCTGAAGTTTTTAGCTTCCATCTACAGAGCTAATTTACTCACTGTGGTTTTACCATGGTTGCTGCATGCTAATTATATTGAAGGGACTGCTCCCTTATCAAAATAAAGACAACCCAAATTAATATTAAAAAAAATCTCTTACCTTTCAGGAATATTTTTCTCACCCTCCCATCCCTCAAATTCTAGGAACGCAATATGCCTACAGGAAGGGAACTTTCCAATAGCTACGTCAGATTAGCTGGTTAAAACACTTCCAGCCACTAAAATAACAAGGAGCTAAAAAGGTACTATTCCAAATACTAACTCTGACCAAATTCCAACTTAAATCAATATTCCTATCTGAGAAGGAGGGAATGTGTTTTTGTTGGGCTCCCAACTTCATTAAAAGTTGGGGCAAATCACACTCAAGTCACTGGGGGTTTTAATGGGTACAAATGCTACTGAGCATAGATGGCTCTTGACCAGTAAATGGGGGTACTTTTTTTCAAATCCCAGTGAAGATTATTGTGGATAATTTTTCAGATATTAAGACTCTGGTCAGCCTCGGCCTACATTTTGCTCTTTGTATTTCTGCATATGTTGTGCACACTATGTTACCTCAGCCTTACCTCAGTCCCCATAAAAAAATCATAGAGGGGATCCTCAAGGAATCCATTCTGAAGCACTTGGAAGAGGGGAAAGTGATCAAGAATAGTCAACATGGATTCACCAAGGGCAAGTCATGCCTGACCAATCTGATTAGCTTCTATGATGAGATAACTGGCTCTCTGGACATGGGGAAGTTGATGAATGTGATATACCTTGACGTTAGCATAACTTTTGATATGATCTTCTACAATATTCTTGCCAGCAAGTTAAGGGAGTAAAGATTGGCCAAATGGACTGTAAGATGGATAGAAATCTGGCTAGACTGTCGGGCCCAACTGGTAGTGATTAATGGCTCGATGTCAGGTTGGCAGTTGGTCTCTAGCAGAGTGCCCCAAGGATTGGTTCTAGGGCTGGTTTTGTTCAACATCTTTATTAATGACCTGGATAAGGGGATGAATTGCACCCTCAGCAAGTTTGCAGATGACACTAAGGTAGGGAGAGAGGTAAATACCCTGGAGGGCAGGGATAGGGTCCAGGGTGACCTAGATAGATTAGAGGATTGGGCCAAAAGAAATCTGATGAGGTTCAACAAAGACAAGTGTAGAGTCCTGCACTTGGGACAGAAGAATCCCAAGCATTGTTATAGGGTGGGGACCGAATGGCTAAGTGAGAGTTCTGCAGAAAAGGACTTCAGCATTACAGTGGATGAGAAGCTGGATATGAGTCAACAGTGTGTCCTTGTAGCCAAAAAGGCGAATGGAATATTAGGTTGCATTAGGAGGAGCATTGCCAACAGATCTAGAGCAGTGATTCATTCCCCTTCATTCGGCTCTGGTGAGGCCACATCTGGAGTATTGCATCCAGTTCTGGCCCCCACATTATAGAAAGGATGTGAACGCATTGGAAAGGGTCCAGTGGAGGGCAACCAAAATGATTAGGGGGCTGGAGCACATGACCTATGAGGAAAGACTGAGGGATTTGGGCTTATTTAGTCTGCAGAAGAGTGAGGGGGGATTTGATAGCAGCCTTCAACTTCCTGAAGGGAGGTTCCAAAGAGGATGGAGAAAAACTGTTCTCAGTAGTGACGGATGGCAGAACAAGGAGAAATGGTCTTAAGTTACAGTAGGCGAGGTCTAGGTTGGATATTAGGAAAAACTATTTCACTAGGAGGGTGGTGAAGTACTGGAATGGGTTACCTAGGGAGATGGTGGAATCTCCATCCCTCGAGGTTTTTAAGTCTCAGCTTGACAAAGCCCTGGCTGGGATGATGTAGTTAAGGTTGGTCCTGCTTTGGGCAGGGGGCTGGACTTGATGACCTCCTGAGGTCTCTTCCATCCCTGTGATTCTATGTTCAACAATAATAATCATTAGTACATTTATAGCACTTTTCAGACAAGTTTCTCCAAATGCTTTACAAAATCACAACATATCTAAGCAGCAGCAGCTTGGTTTACACCAAAAGAAGATTTGTGTGAAAATAAGGACTCGAAATGGGCAATATGTTGCTTTTGGATGAATGAATCTTTTTTAACTCCAGCAGAAGAGTGTGCATGCATGCTCGTGTGTGTGAAAGAGGGGGAAAGTAAAGGATTTTTACCTTATTTTAAGCCTTATGTCAGAATGAAACCTTAACTATAAAGCAGTAACAAATCTCCTCACAACACCCATTTTACAAGTGGCTGGAGGGATCTTAACTCCTTGCCCAATATTGCCCAAGTCAATGTCAGGGCCAGGAACTTGGGAGACCTGTCTCCTAGTTATTCCTCTTTTTCTTAATTTGCATAGTGTCCGTCAGATATGGACTTCAAGATAATATTTAGTACTGGATGACAGCAAAGGGAATGATTTAATGTGCCATCTGCCTTACCCTTTTGTCTGAGCAGGGTTCTCCCCTGGGTTTTTTAATCTGATATACTCTATCCTCTCGAGCGTTTGGGGCTCCGTCCTTTTCACTCTTAGATTATATGTTAGAAATATCTGTTTCCCATTCTGTGCTTTCAAGCCATCAAGCCTTGTTGCTACAAAAATTGACGTCACTGCAGTTAGTTCACTTCCTCATAGTGCCTCGAGAGTGGCATATACTGGACACTATGCAAGAAAAAGTGACACAGAGGTTCCACATTCAGGAGATGCTCTGGTAGTCATCAGATAAGCTCCCATAGACTTGAACAGCTGCTGGGCCAGGTCTTAAAAGAACTGCACTGTGGAACCATCATTTGAATGCTGGAATAAGCAATTTGTACTTTTCTGTGACATGCTGATTCCTGCTAGAGCAAGGCGAAAGTTTTGTCATGAAACCCCAAACCATGTGAGACTTAGCAGGCTTTGTGGCAAACCTGTAAGCAGAGCTAAATTAATGGCAAACCTTTCAAGAGAATTTTAGGCAGTTTTTGGTTTCAGATGAGTTTTCCAATCATTTACAGGTTCATTCACACCCAAAATGTATTTCGCACAAGGCAAACCCTTCCATGTCAATGACAATGGATGTGCTTTGCATGGCTGCACGTGGGGACCCAGTTTTGGGCAAGGCTGTGTGTGCATTAGCCATTGATAGCCTGGTGATAGTTGCAATCGCTAGTCAATTGATCTGAAAACCATTTGCAATTTGTCCATTCCAGCTATGATGCAAGAAAGACAGTCAAAGTTTTGCTCTGAAAAATTATTACAATGATATCTTGGGAATCCATGTTTACTGTATCTCAGGGACTCCACCAAATGGAATTTAGGCCATGTCTACACTGCAGTGTTTTTCCGGAATAACATGCATTATTCAGGAAAAACAATATTTGCATCCATACTGGAATTGCATTCTTTCGATAAACAGTCGAAAGAATGGAGGGGTTTTTCCAGTGATGGGTAAACCTTTTTCTATAAGGAAGAACGCCTTTTCTGAAAAAGCTTTTTCGGAAAAAAGTGTGTGCGGATGTGGAAGAGGGAGTTCTGTTGAAAAAAGAGGCCTCCAGGAAATAACTCAGGTGTCCTGCTGGCCACTGCATCCACACTCATCACAACTCTATAGTTCCTGTCTCCTGGCAGCTCTTAAAGCCTCAGGCACCTGGGACAAGGCTTGTGGCAGGAAGTGGGCCTTGGGAGCTGCACCTCACCATGTGGCTCACACTGCCACACTTATCTGGACCCATGCCCCAGCCTCAAGCCCCCCCGAGAGTCCACTGGCCCTCCTAGGGACTATGCACAAGGCTCCCAGGAGCCCGTCAGGGGCACAAAAAGGCATGCACCATTGTGGTCTGGAGAGGAGATCCAAGCTCTCCTGGAGGTATGGGGTGAGAAGACCCTCCAGGAACTCCGCTCCAGATGGTGCAATGCCAACACCTGTGGCCAGATGGCCAAGGCCCTGTCCATGAGGGGCCACCACCCCAGGAGCCTTGAGCAGGTGTGCAACATGGTAAAGGAGCTACAGCAGGGCTATGCCAGGGCCAGGAAGTGCAGCTCTTACTCTGGGGCAGAAAGACACTCCTGCCTCTACTTCAGTGAGCTGTACCGCATCCTGGGGACTGCGGCAGTCCCTTTCCCCCATACTCCCCCCCCGGTTGTGGACTCAGGGCTCGAGATGCTCATTGTTGCCCACCCAGGGGCCCCAGATGCTGATGCTGATGAGGAAGATGCTGAGCTGGAGGCAGGAGTGGCCCAAGGCCAGCAGTGGCAGCTGGCGCCCCAGGCGGAAGGCGCGATCGGCACCCCCGCCTGCACGACTATCAATGGCTGTGACGTCATCATCGGGCGCCCCAGACCAGCGGCGCCCTAGGCGACCACTGAGTCTGCCTAGGCTCATGGGCCGCCCCTGGCTGGAGGAGGAGGAAGAGACAGCCAGCACCAGGTACCCCAGGGCCTGGATGCCTCCCAGGCATCCTCCAAGGCCAGGGAGGGATCATCAGGTGAGTGCTCTTAGTTTTTCACACACACAGGGTGGGGGAGGCAGGTGCTGAGGGGCTGGGGGTACAGTTGTCACTCAGCCTTCTCAGCCTGGCCCTCACGCTGCACTCCATGCATATAGATGCACGTGCAGTGCCAGTGTGTGCCACACAGCCCCACAAGGCACCTCTGGGCTCCTGCTCACAGGCTCTGGGGGGGGCCACACCACACACATGGCTGACCCCGGGGGGGGATGCCCTCCCACCACCAGTCACTGCTGGAAGCAGGCTGTGGACAAGATCACCCAAATGCCTTCACTCAGACTGTGGAGTGCTGCATACGGGCATGCCTGCCCACTTGAGACACCACCTGCTCCTGGGGACAGCGTTGCCAGGCGCAGGTGTGTGTGTGTGGCCCTCTGGAAGGCCAGGGTACTCCAGGCCCCTCTCCTACCCATGGGATCTCAGTGTGGACAGACTTCTCTTGCCTGCTTGTCCATGGGACTGGGGAGGAAAGGGGTGGGAAATGTGGTCTCCTCTGCACTTCTGGACCCCTGTGAAGCAGGGCCCGCTGTCCAGGCCACACATGGCCTTGCTTCTGGGACATCACCGTCCTCTGCCCCAAGTACTGTTGCTCGCAGCTCACAGAGGAGGGCAAGAGCTCAGGAACAGTGTCTGCAGGGATAACTGACCAGCTCTCCTTCTTTATTCTCCACAGCTGGACCAGCTTTGACTGAGGAGTGATCACCAGCAAATGAGCCAGCTTCCCAACCCTGGGGGAGCCACAGGCACTGGAGGGTCCACGAGGACCTCATGAGAGAGCATGGGCCATCCTCCAGGATATGCAGCAGACCCTGGCCCAGAAGGTCTGGGATGATGCCCAATGGCAGACCCAAAGATGGATCAAGCTGGTGCAGCAGAGCTGCAACATGTGTGCCTCCATCCGGGAAATGATGGCATACCCAGCTCCTGTCCCTGCCCCCACTGCCATGCCTGTTCTTGCCCCCATCCTCCCTGCCATGCCTATCCCCTTGCCATACCTATGCCAGCTCCCCCTCCCCCTGCCATGCCTGTCCCTGCCCCCTCCTCCTGTCATGCCTGACCCCACTCCAGCCCCACCTCCTGCCTATCCCCCTGTTGTCCTTGCTCCCCTCCCCGAGGTCACTGAGGTCCCCGGCCTTGAGTTGGCACTTTCAGGCACACCACACGGCACTCCCAGACCCTGGCTGTGTGCCCCCCTTCTCCATCCCCTTATCCGGATTCTGAGCTCCCCTTCTCTGTTCCCCTATTCAGGTTCTGAGCCTCCCCTTCCCTCTCCCATTCAGGTTCTGAGCCCTCCTCCTCCCCAGTTTCTTTAATTATACAAAAAACCCCCCCCAAAATTGGTTTAACACAAACTGTTGTATTTATTGAGTGTGCAGGGAAGGGGGAGGAAGGGAAGGGGAGGGTTGTTGTGGGAAAGGCATAGAGGGGCAAGACACAGGCCTCTAGTGGGGAGGCTGTAGGGAGAGTTTCTGAAGATGTGGGTATTGTGCACTGTCCCCAACCACCCAATGAGAATGTCAGTAAGCTGTCCATGGTGGTATACCAGGGCCTGCAGCACCATCGAAAAATAGCCTTTTCAGTTAATGTACTGGGTGGCTCTATGTTCTGTGGCTTGGATGGGGATGTGGTTTCCATCAATGGCTCCCCTGCAGTTGGGGAAGCCCAGGGCAGCAAATCCAGCAACGATAGGGTCCAGATCTCCCAGGCTCATGACCCTGAGCAGCAGGATGGAGTTGATGGCCCTCACCACCTGCAGATGGAGACAAAGACACAAAACAGAGAATCAAATGGGCTGCCTGAGCCCTTGGACTGTCCACCCCCTCCCCAATCACCCCAGGAGCCACCCTCTATGAGGCTGCCCCCATAGGGCTGCAGGACTGCAGTACTCCATGAGGAGTAATGGTAGTTCGAATTAGGATCTTTAATTCGAACTACCTAGTCCGTGCTGCGTGTAGCCACGGGCACGGAGTTCGGACTAAGGGGATTTAAAAATGGCAGCACCCAGGAACATGCAAATGATATTTAAATCCCGGGTTTCATTTGCAACTCTGCATGCCCTCATTACCCTACCTAGCTTGAACTAATGAGCTAGTGTAGCCGTACCCTCAGAGAGGTAGGTAAGCAAGCAGAAGAAGTTGAGAAATGGCTGTCTAGGGGGGTTCCTTTAAGCACGCGTCTCACATAGCCTTAGGCAACAGAACCTGGAAGCAACTGCTGACCTAATGCCCCACCTGAACTGGTTCCGGGTGGCCTTAAATACAAGATAGAGTCCAATCAGTGTGGACACTACCTTTCGAATTAGCACATCACTATTTCGTTGCACTTTTTGCATGTGGATGCGCTTTCAAAATAAGCTTTTCCAGAAGATCTCTTCCGGAAAAGCTTATTCCGAAAGAAGCTTGCAGTCTAAATGTAGCCTTAGGATCTTAGTCCTATACTAGCTAAGTCAATGCTTATCGCTGAGCATAATCAGGATGACTCATAGCAAGGATGACTCAAAGCAAGGGTTATGCTTTAGAAGGCTACTTTCAGTCTTTACACTGAGTGTTGCAGAATTAGGCTGTTCATTAGAAACACTGCATACGAGTATCCAACATCCGGTTACTTGCCCTAGAGCTGTGTTAGCAGTGCTGTTTGGGGATTAAAAAGGAGTATTTGGTATTGAAGTCTGCAGGGCTCATCCTGAATGCTCACCAGAGCAGATTGGTTACATGAAAAAGCTGTTAGGAAGAGGGATGGGCTTGTGGGTAAGCCACAGGGCAAGGAGTCAGCAGATCTGGTTGTCAGTTGTGGGTTTATCAGTTTGGCTATGTCTACACTTCGTTGGTTTTGCGCAAGAAATATGCAAATGAGGCTCAGCATGGAATATCGCTGTGCCTCATTTGCATAATTTATGCAAGCCGTTTTTGTGCAAAGGGTTTTTGCAGGAAAAAAAGTAGTGTGGCAGGGGTTTTTTTTTGTGCAAAACACCTGTTTTCCTCAAGATCCTTATGCCAAGAAAGGATCTTGCAGAAAACGGGTTTTTTGTGCAAAAAAACCCCATCCACACTACTTTTTTCCCCACAAAACCAACGTGCATAAATTATGCAAATGAGGCACGGCAATATGCTAATCAATGCCTCATTTGCATACTCGCTGCTGGCAAAACTGGCAGTGTAGACGTAGCCCCTGGTGCTCATATGCGCACATCTGAGGTGACCAATACCCTTACCATGTTTTCAGGTTAGTGAGTGATTTATAAATCTGCCAAGCAGAAAGCAAGAAGCCCGAACCATTGTGTGGAGCGGTGGAAATGTGGAGGCTAGTAACTGCATCATGTGCTTACAGCGAGAGGGATTGAGAGTGGAATATTTTTAAGGTCAGCATCATCCATTCAAGGCAAGAATAGAAGATCTGACCTTTTTCAAATGGTAAGCTTTGTGAGTGGTCCCATTGGGAGTTTTACTCAAGTGGCTGCTTAAATGTCATTTGTAGGAAACCAAGGGATGGACATCTGCTAAACCTTTTATTTCCCCTCAGAGGGCAGAATTCAGAGCTTCTAATGAGGCTACATGATTTCTTAAAAATGAAAAAGTGGATTCACTTCCTATTCTACACAGCAACCATATTATCCCGATGTTGTGTTCCTTTTTCACAGCATGAGGATTTCTATATAATTCCAGTTAACACTCAGGCCATAATTTAGTGGCATGAATACCTTGTGTTTGTTGATGCAAGAGCACACCCCATGGGACTTATATTGCTTCCAGCATATTTGATTCTAGTTGAATACCTGCAGTGGAAATTGATCCAAGGGGGCTGTCCTCTTAAATTTTAATTATCTTGGCCCATTGCATCACTTAGGGTGTGTCTAGACTGCAGGGCTTTTTCGAAAAAAGTGGCCTTTTTTTGAAAAAACTATACCTGCATCTAGACTACCGCCACATTCTGTCGACAGTAAATCGAAAGAACGTGGCAGTTTTGAGGACAGCGGTAAACCTCATTTTATGAGGAATAATGCCATTTTTGACAGAGATCTGTCGAAAAAAGGTGTGTGTGGACACAGAGGGTGTGTCTAGACTACAGGGTTTTTTCAAAAAAAGTAGCCTTTTTTCAAAAAAACTTCACCTGCATCTAGACTACAGCTGCGTTCTTTTGTAAGTAAATCAAAAGAACGTGGCAGTTTTGTCGACCGCAGTAAACCTCATTCTATGAGGAATAACACCTTTTTTCGAAAGTCACCTTTGAAAAAAGGTGCTATTGAATGAAAACAGGGCTTTTTCGAAAGAGAGCGTCTAGATTCTCTTTCAAAAAAGCAAGCCACTTTTTTGAAAAATCTTGTAGTCTAGATGCTCTTTTGAAAGAGCCTTGTTGTCTAGACGTACCCAGGGAGCCAGTTCTGTCGAAAAAAAAAGGCCTCCAGGAAGAAGCCCTGGTGGACAGTCCAGCCTTTACATGTAGAGCACCTCTATGGTTCCTGGCTGCAGCCTCTTAAAGGCACAAGCACCCAGATAGGCCTTGATGTCAGGAAGCTAGTCAGAGCACCGATGCCAGCCATGTCCCAGCCTCAAGGTCCCCCTTGCCCTTCTTGGGAGGAGAACCCATCCAGGGGCACCAAGAGGCGGGCACCAGCCTGGTCAGGGCCAGAAATTAAAAGCCTGCTGGAGCTCTGGTCCCAGGAAGAAGCCCTGCAGGCCCTGCAGACATGCCACAGGAATGAGGACATCTATGAGTGCATGGCTCAGGGACTGGCCAACAAAGGGCATCACCCCTGCACCATGGCCCAAGTGAGGGCCAAGGTAAAAGAGCTGCGGCAGGGATATGCCAAGGCCCGGGACCAGAGCTCCAGCTCCTGGGCAGCCCCACAGAGCTGCCCTTACTGACAGGAGTTGGAGCAGATCCTGGGAAGTGGGGAAGCCCAGACTCCACTGTGTGTGGTGGAGTCCAGGTTACCCCACCACATCAAGGACCAGGCAGGAGAGATGGGAGAGCTGCACCTGGAGGAGGAAGAAGAGGAGGCAGCAGGGACCCTCTCCCAGGAGCTGGTCCTCCAGACCCCAGAGGCCTCCCAGGTGTCCATGGACATCGGGGAGGGATCATCAGATGAGTGCTTTGAGGGGTCACTGCACATGGGCAGGTTGGCAGTGTGGGGGGGCAATCTAGTCCCATTGCCACTATGCGGCCCCTCTGAGGCTTTCAGGCCGCTGCGCAACTCACACGCGATGTCACATGTAACACCCCTGAGTCTCTTGTCCAAAGGACAGCCCCTGACAACCACGGCATGCCCTCAGGGACAGCGGGGGTTCACACAGTGATGGTCTCCTCCTCTTTTCCTCCACAGCCAGACCCTCTACCCAACAGGGGAGCACCACACCCGGCCCACCACCATCCCGGACCAATGGCACCTGCAGGCACTGGCGTGTGTACACAGATCTGCTGAAGGAGCACATAGTGGCCCTGCAGGACCTCAGCAGGACCCTCCAGCAGAGGACAGAGGCAGAGGCCGAGTGGTGCAACAGGCTGCTGGATGAGCTGGTCCAGCAACGCACTGTCATCTCTGCCATAATGTGGGAGGTCCTCGCTTTGCCTGCCCCTGCCACGGGCACTGCTCCTCCTCAACGCCAGACCCCTGCTCCCCCTGCTCCTCCAGCCCCTCTAACCTCCCCTTCTCCCGCAGCTCCTCCTGCTCCTGAGCCCTCACAGGCCCAACAGCTGCCCCCCTCCCTCCTGCTCAGGCCAGGACTGGCTCTCGCTCCACCCGATCCCAAGGCCGTGGTGGTGCCAGGACACAGGAAGGTGGCAGGACCCTGCGATCAGGGAAGCAGCGGCCTACTTGGGCTTCCTCCCCCCTCCAGGTTTTCAGTCCCCTATCACCCCAGTGAGAGGACATTTCAGTTATGTTACAAAATCTTTATTTTTGACTGACAGATTTACTTTGTTTATAAACAGTTGAATAGTAACAAGAGAAAGGTGGTTTATACACAGTTAGCACATCTTCTGTACTGCTAGTGTTTCTAATAAAAAAAAAATTCTGTTTATAAAGAAAACTGGGTCTATATGTCTTCTTAAGGGGAAGAGAGTGAGGGTTGTGTAGGGAAAGGTAGGGGTGGGCCAGGCCAAACCCCCCATGGGGGAAGCCCTGGGGAGAGTCAGTGGACTCCTTCTGAGAATCTCTCCCTCAGGGCCTCTCGGATTTGGACACCAGACTGGTGAGCGTGGTGGAAGGCAGCCATCCGGGGCTGCTGAAATTGCTTCTCCTCGCCATCAGCACCTGTCCCCCACCCCAGCACGAAGGCCTCCCCTTTCCTCTCCACCAGGTTATGGAGGGCACAACATGCGGCCACCACCTCCAGGCTGTTGCGTTCGCCCATCTCCAGGCATGTGAGGAGGCAACAGAACCTCCCTTTCAGACAGCCGAAGGCGCATTCCACCTGGATGTGAGCCTGGCTAAGATGCGTGTTGCTCGCATCCAGGTGGCTGGTGTAGGGCTTCATGAGCCATGGCCTCAGGGGGTACACTGCGTCAGCCACTATGCACACCGGCATCTGCATGTCCCCGAGCATGAGGTGCTGCTGGGGGAAAAATGTTCCTACCTGCAAACTGCAGTATAGGAAGGAGTTGTGGAATATGTGGGCATCATGTGCCTGCCCCGACCACCCGACACAAATGTCCATAAAATGTCCCTGATGGTCAACCAGGGCCTGCAGCACCATGGAATAGTAGTCCTTCCTGTTTATAAACTGGGCTGCTCGATGGGGCGGTGCGCGGATTGGAATGTGTGTCCCATCGAGGGCTCCTTCGCAGTTCGGGAAACCAAGGGCGGCAAACCCAGCAATGATGTTGTCCAGGTCCCCGAGACGGACGAGCCTCTTCAGCAGCTCCGCACTGATGGCCCTCACCACCTGCAGCACGAGACAAATAGACAGAAACCAAGGAGTTAGACAGGTTACCCAAGAGCTTGGGGGGAGAACCCTTCCCCCCTCCCAACCCACCGCTCCCCTTGTCAGGATGCCCCCCTCCCCTGCATCAGTGCAAGGGTGGCCAAGGAGCGGCCTCCTAGTGCCACTCCATCTCCCACTCCCTCTTGCCCTTGCTTGGCAGTCCCCCTTTCTCAACCCCCCCACTCAGCAGGGCCTGTCCCCCGAAAGTGACTTACCTCCATCAAAACGGCCCCAATGGTAGACCTCCCCATGCCAAACTGGTGTCCTACAGAATGGTAGCTCTCGGGGGTGGCCAGCTTCCACAGGGCGATTGTGACACGCTTCTGCAGGGGAATGGCGGGCCACAGGTGGATGTCCTGGTGTTCCAGAGCAGGGGCAAGCCAGGCACACAGCTCCAGGAATGTGGCCTTCCACATCTGGAAGTTGCAGAGCCAGTGGTCGTCGTTCCAGAGCTGCATGACGAGCCGGTCCCACCAGTCCGAAATCGTCTCGTTCCTCCAAATCTGGCTGTCCCCAAAAAAGTTTGGGGGCAAGGACAGAGCTCCTGCATCCTGGAGAAGGGTCTCCTCAGTGCGGTCTGGGTCCATATGGGGCAGGAGATTCATGACAGAGTCATGCAGATGCAGCAGAAGCTGCAGTATGGCAGCGTGGGGCCATTCCCTGCCCAGGGGCAGCTCAGGCTCCATGGCCAAAAACACGGTGAAAAGCAGAAAAAAACCCTGCAAATAAACTGCTGTGGTATCCGAGGAAGCAGGGCAACCAGAGCAAGCACTGCAGCAGCTTTGCTTTCCCTCTAGGAGGTAGGCAAGCCAGAAGCAGGAGCAGAGCAACAGCTGTCCAGGGGGATCCCTTTAAGCACGAGTCTCTGAAAGGGCATGCAGCAGCACCTGGAAATAAAGGCTGCCCCCATCCACTGCCAGAAGCACTTTCAGGTGCCTTTTTTTTCAAATGAGTGTCTGGCAGTCTGGACGCTCTTTTTCGAAAAAGCAGATCGATTTTTCGATCCGCATAATGCAATCTAGATGCTCTTTTTCAACAGCGGCTTTTTCGAAAGATAAAAGCCTCTGTCAAAAAAGGCGAGCAGTCTAGATGTAGCCTTTCTGTGTTTATATTTCATTGCTGCTGTGCAAAACTAACTGGCTAAAAATGAAATGGCAACACATGTCCCACCCCTGTTGAAACCAATAAGTCTGATTCTCCTCACACGGGTGACACACCAGCATAACTCCATTTACTCCTGATTTACACTGCAATGAGTGAGGGAAAAATCAAGTTCCATGGGAGCTGATGGACCTCTGCACCTCACAGGAGTAGGCCCATGTTTGCATGAGCAGACTAGTGTTAAAAGTGAATGGGAATTTTAATGACTTTCCTTCTGGTTTGGTCATGAGTCTGCATTACTAATGATTTTACTTTGGATTGCAAATCTGAGAGATGCAGTAAAGGTGGGGTTGTCAGTGCTACCTGGTCATTTGAAAGAAACTGATTTCCTAAAACAGAGTCATTTGCCAGGAGTGTGCTTTCCCTGAACACTGCATAATGAGACTTGGCATTTGATCAGCAGCTGCTGCTCCTGAGGAATCCTAACACAAGCTCTTTTGAAAGCATCTTTGTCAGCTCCATATAAGCTTGCATGGTGTTTAACAGACTATTAAAATGTACAAGTTCCTGTTCAAAGTCTGAGGACCAGACCAGTGTGTTGCTCAGTGACCACTAAAAATGTAGCTTTAGGTTACAATGTAGATAGCATGGAGAGTTTCACCTTTGGCTCTGTCAATGTCCCAGTAGAATCACAGTTGGTGCTTCTAGTTGCTGAGTTGGATGCTCTCTCAGAGGCTTGGCCTATTAAGTAGATCCTTGTATGGACACAAAATTTGTATCTGCATCTGCATCTGGAAAAATGAGCCATGGATATCTGCATCCATGGATGCAGATGCCAATGGATATAAAGCAGATATCTGCAAATTTGCAAAGTACTAGATACAAAATTAGTATCCACATCCACAAAAATGAGCTGTGGATATTCTCATTCATACCCACGAATGCAGATACCTGTGAATATCAAGTGGATATCCACAAATTTGCAGGGCTCTACTATTAGGGCCAGGACCCAGTCAGCTTCCTTATCTCTAAGTGCTGATTTCTGCCTTTTTACTGACTTCCACACATCCTTTACATACAAATCTTTTGAACCACAGAATGGATATGCTGGCTACATGACACTCAGTTTGAACCTCTCTAGTCTGGCACCCTCAGGATGTGACCAGTGCTGAACCAGAGAATTTTCCAAACTAAGGGAGGTCAATATTGTCTAGTAGCATTACCAAAGTGTCCACTGCTTGCTAGGCTCTTAGAAGACATTTGGGGGTAAATTAGAGCTAAATAACAGCACAGAGCACTGAGAGCCAGGACTTGTGACTATAAACAAACTTTATTTATGGGACTGTGGGAAACTTGGCCACATCCATGATAAGTGGACATCCAGCTAACTAAAATCATGCTGGACCATGGAAGTTGCCAGACCAGAGAGTACAAGATTAGAGAGGTTCAATCTGTAGTTAATAAACTTCCATCAAGCTATGGCTGGGATTTGATGAAAGGGGGATTTAAATGTGAATTCCAAATGTGATTGCGAAGATCCATTCCATTTCTCCCCTTGGAATTCCATTTCATTCCATTTTCCTCTATACAGTTGAACAACAAACTCCTTGATGTGCTATTCTGCACAGCAGCACCAGTGGCAACTGTAAAGGACTGTCTTTGGTTAATGGGAGAAGTATAGAAGAAAGATTCTTTTTCAGCTTATGAGTTCAGTTAACAGAGGCCTTGCATATTCTTTGCTGGTAGGGTCACTGTAGCCATAGGAGAGGGGACAAACTTGGAACACTATGAATCTTCACAAGCCTAAATAAGAATAATCATCTTGAAAGCCCTGCATTCCACCATGAACAATAAACTCTGCCACAGATTTTTATGGCATCACAGCATGAAAAAGATTCTCTGCTAGCAGAAAAGTTTCCAGTGCAAAATGAGAACCTGTGCCCCCACTTTTGCCCCATTCCTATACACACAAAGAAAAACAAGAGACGTGAATATGAATAAATAAAAGAATGGAAAGAGGGATTTTCTTTGCAACAGCCACTATAACTTGTGTTTGAAGATTGTTAGGTAGGGAGGGAAACCTGCCTGCTTAAGGCTGTTTTTGCTTCAGTACATTAGGAAAATTCTTCAAGAACAACAAGATCTGTGTGAAAATGTGACCTGACCCCAGAAATGCTGCTAGTTCCACTGACAGGGTTTGAGCTGCCAAGCCAGTGCTGGCCATGCAAGTTACAGATGCCTGTAGCAAGCTTTTCCTTACCCACAGATTCCATATTTTCAAGCCATCATAGAGTACAGCCTATAAAATAGGCTTGTACTGTCTGTCCTCCCTTTTGAGTTTTTGTTCTCTAGGCCAGCTTGTCCTCTCCATTACAACTCCGCTGACACGATGAGGGGTCACTCTGGCACCAGAGGAACATTTATTATTACTTATATCACAGTACTGCCTTGGAGCCTGAGTCATGGACCAAGCCTCTGTTTTGGTAGGTGCTGCCCAAACACAGAACAAAAGGAGAGTCCCTACCTCCCAAAGCTTACAGACTAAGTCCCTTGTATTCTCCGCAAACATGTTCTGTATTTCTCCGTTCTGGGTCAGTGGCTTTTTTTTTACTCCTCAGGGAGAAAGCATAGGAGTGTATGTGTGTGTGAGTATCCCCTACATTCTTACAGATGAAATATCAGTTTAGAGCAATGCAAATAAGAGCATAGTGTGCTTCCTTTTGAATTCCCATTATACAAAAGTCTATGAGCAAAGGCAGAACAGTGCTGAGTCTTTAATCTTTAAAATCTATTTTACATGATTAAAAAGATCCGCCTGAAGAAAAGCAACTGTGGCTATTTATATCTCCATTCTTTCCCCCATCCCTCCTTTTATTTTTATTTTTTGCTTCCAGAAAATATTGCATAGTCTTTGCACATCTTAAAGACCACGGCTAACTGCCATTAATTTTAATGCTAAATCCTCATCAGCATTTCAAAACATTATGAAAACCTCTAAGCAACTGTCTTCTGCACATGTTGGAAAGAAAAGAAGAATAAAAGGCTTCAGACCATCAAGAAAGTATCAGTTTCAGAGAATATTTATGAATGGATTGCAGGTTCCATCAGTGGGCTGAGCTTGAGTCTGATTGAGCTGCACCAGTAGTGGACAGCAGTTTCACTGTAGCAACAACATGTTCCAGCACTTTCCTCCAATAAGAACACTCCTTCTCAAACCGAGCCCATAACTCAGAATCAATTCTTCTGGATTATTTATATCTTTGAACAGACTTACATATAGCATTAATATGAGCTTTGGACATTTCACGATCAACAATATCCCTTGCAACATTTCTCCTTACGGTGCCTGTTGACAAATGTTTGTTTTCCTTTTCTATGGTCAGAGAATAATTTGCAAATGTAACAGTAGATTTGGTGGTTTCCGAAAAAACAACCATTACTTTCTCATTTCTGTGGTCTCTTTTTCTTCATTCTCAGAAAATGGGACTCACGAAGACCTCTCAATTGCTTTTGTCTTCTAATTTTATTCTCTTTTCTCAAATTTTCCATATAACCTATGTTTTTCAGTATATTGTATCCTATCCAATGAAATAGACTTTGGCCATAAAGCAATATCTTTAGGGTAGGTTTCTTCCCTTACTTTGACAAAATTACCAATATTTTGTAGTTCCATTGCCACTTCAAAGTCCACTTGTTCAGTTTTTGCAGTTGTCGTGGTAAGCCCACAACGAGGCAAGTGATCAGATAATTGAGATGTTTCCTTGCCCATACTTTTTGGTGAATGTCCTCTAGTCAATGCTTCAAGATTTTTAAAATAAGATGACAAATCTTCTTTTTGCTTAGCTTCGTCTTTTTGCCTCACCTTCATTTTTTTGCATTTTTGACTGCCAGACTCATAGTATCACTTCATTATTGCTTAAAAAAAATAGATTTAACACCAATGGCACTGTTAAAAACACTGTTTTTAATAGTGGGGTGCTGAAAGCCAGACCCTGTCTTTCCTAGGCACAGGTCCAGAACTGGGTGTGGGCTACAGGTACAGAAACGTAGCATATGTCTACACTAGAGCATTATTTTGAAATATCTTATTTCGAAATCGTTAATTCAAAATAAGTTATTTTGAAATAACACGTCTACATACAAAATGCATTTTGAAATAGTGTTTTGCTATTTCAAAATAGCGCGTCCACACTGAGTGGACACTGAATCACATTTAAGGCCGGCCAGAACAAGGTCCGGCAGGGCATCCAGTCAGGAGTTACTTTGTGTGGCTGCTGCCTGAGGCTATCTGAGGCCTGTGCTTAAAGGGACCCCCCCTGGACAGCCAGTTCTCAGGTTTCCCTGCTTGCTTGTCTACCTCGATGAGGGACAGCAAAGCATGTTGTCTCTGCATGCTCTGGTTGCCCTCACTCAGGACACCACAGCACTCTGCAACATGGAGCCAGAGCTGCTTCTGGGCACTCTGGTGCTTCTCTTGGATGCGTTGCTGTGAGCCTGGCTGCACTTGCTGCAGGCTGCCATCCGGGAGGTCCATCAGTATCCAGGAGGCCCTGCGGGAGAGCTTCCGCCCTGAGGAGCACTAAGAGTCTCCCTGGTTTGCCCCACTGGGGGCTTGTGCCTCATTCCTCCCTCACGTCCTTCCACTTACCCTTCCCTAACCCCCCTTCCTGATGTCAGATAAAATACATGTATTTTTATGAGCACAAACTCTCTCTATTTAACAACCTGGGACTGGGGGGAATGAAACTCTGGTGAGACTGGGGAAAGGAGGCGGGAGAGGGGAGGAAAGAGGTTGGGAGAGGGGAGGGGAAACCTGGGAGGAGGGAGCTGGAAGCAAGGCGAAGAAGGGGGAGGGGAAGCTCAGGGCTCAGGGTTGCGGGTCTCGCCAGACCAAATTGATTTTCATGTGAACCTGCTCCTGGCATGTGGCCTTTGGTGGCCAGGCTGGCAGCTATCCTGCCATAGACAGCTGCGTTCCTCCATCTAGTGTGGAGACCATGGATGTTGGGGGCATCCCCTCCCAAACCAGGATAAGGTCCATGATCTCCACCCTAGACCAGGAAGGTGCCCAGCTTCTCCAGGCCCTGGCAGGCTCCTGGGAGTTGGCAGACTGCTCCTGGGGAGTGGTGGAGGGCTGGCTGCCAGTGGCTTGCTGGCTCATGTTTTGGGGCCACTGGGTCAGGGGCAGTGACTGCTGGCTCTTGGCTGGCAGGCTTGGAGCTGGCACAGGCACTGTGGCCAGAGTCTACCCCTTTAAAGGCTCCGGGGAAGGGGGGAGGGAGAGTAGTGTTCTTGGTTGAGGCTGGAGTGGCCACCAGGGCACCCTGGGAAGGCTGAAGGCCCCCTATTTCGAAATAAGTGTCTACACAGCACTTATTTCAAAATAGCTATTTCGAATTTGGCATTATTCCTCGTGGAATGAGGTTTACCAAATTTGAAATAAGCACTCCGCTATTTCGAATTAATTTCGAAATAGCGGTTTGGCTGTGTAGACACTAGTGAAGTTATTTCAAAATAAGGGCTGTTATTTCGAAATAATTTTGCTGTGTAGACATACCCTAAGGTTTCAGGGAGGGCTGCTGAAGGAATAGCCAGGCTCCTGGGCAAGGTGTGTGGGGATAGGTCTGGGCCCCCAGAGGGGCAGAGCCTTGGATGGAAGGGGCAGAATTGGGGGTCCAGTGCTAGAGGAGAGCTGTCATGGTGGGGTGCAGAAGAAGACTGACAGAGGAGATAGGAAGATCTGCATGGCCATGGAGGACAGCTTCAGGCATCCCAGTGGCTCTGTGCTAGCTGGCTTGGAGAAGTGGGCAGAGACCTGCATATGCTCCACCTGAAGATGAGGGGGGGAACAGTTCTACCAGCTGCCTGAAGTCCTCCTCCCCCAGACTGTGCATCCCCCAGCTGCTCCCCCCACTCACCCATGGGCAGCAGCCACTCAGCAGGTGGCAGCCAACAGCAGCACAACATTACAGGGGCTGGAGGACTCAGGAAGGGGCAGCGCAGCGGTACAGCCAGCTGCCAGAGAGAACATAAGAACGGCCATACTGGGTCAGACCAAAGCTCTATCTAGCCCAGTATCTTGTCTGCTGACAGTGGCCAACACCAGGTGCCCCAGAGAGGGTGGGATCATGTGATCCCTCCCCTGTCATCCACCTCCAGAGAAACAGAGGCCAGGGACACCATTCCTACCCACCCTGGCTAATAGCCATTGATGGACCTAACCTCCTTGAATCTATCTAGCTCTTTTTTGAATGGGGCTGGCCCCCCTACAGAGCAACCACCCCCTGTGAGGGGGGAGGAGGAAGAGGGACTGCTGGACCTATTGCTGGACTGCCCAGCCCTGGGGGCCCCATGTTGTTGGGGGGCCACATGCCAGGGCATGATGTGTTTCATGGTAAATCTGCCCCTGAGCTGCACCTCACTTACACAGACTCTGCCAGATTTTAAATGCTGTTCTTTGCAGCAGCCATCTATTCTGTGTGCAAGTGCATACACAACTTATATTTATTCAGTGCCATTTAGGAAAGCAGAGGTAATCAAATGCAGTGGGATTTGGTCAGCACCGTGATATTAGCCCTCTCCTAAGCTGTGCTTTTCAAAAAGGATGGATGCTAGTCAAACTGAAATCAGTGTTCATTTGTCAAGCAAATTCATGACTTGGATTCAACAGGGCATTCCTTTGTCGGGAAAGCATTAAATCCAGGCTTAACTTTGAATACATGTTTACGACATCAGTACAAGCTTAATGTTAAGCATTGTGCTTAAGTGATTTCCTGAATAGGGATGTGCTTCAGCAGGTGATAGAGTGCTTTCTCAAACTGTGGGCTAAAAACACCACATGTGTTTAGTTCTTGAAGGCCCAGATTCAGCAGCACACTTGAGCACGTTCTTAACTTTGGCTTTCAATGGGATTTAAGGAGGTGCTTAAAGTTAAACAAGTGCTGTACTGAGCCAGGGCCTACAACTGGATCTATTTTGTGAGTGGGTTGTTTGTAGAATCTGTTTCAAGATTATAATTAAAATGTTAGCCTAGGCAATTCAGTGGCCTGATAGTTTGTTGAGAGAAGTTGGAGATATTTCAATATTTTTAAGGACATGAATTTCATAGGGGCTATGGCCCAAATTGTAATAGCAGATATATTCAGGTAAATCTGGAGTCACTTCATTGCAGTTGTCTAGTCATAATTTGGCCCCAATGAATTGATGTTGTTCAGTCAGTGAATTTTATTGAATTGGACAGCTAGAAAAATGTGGCTGTGAACACTGATTTACATTGCGCTAGTGCCCAAAGTGTTCTACTTGCTGTATAAGCAGAGAAAGTGGGATTTTTAAAACTCAGCATTAGAGTAACTCTGCTTCCACTTAGCAAAAGAAATTGTATCACTTCAATCAGAGAAGAATTGGGCTAAAGGAGAGTGTTCTTTGTAGGTATAAGCATTTGCCTAAATGCACATAGATCAGGTTGAAATGTGGGGTTTTACCTTTTTTTTTTTTCTTGGCAAAAATTTTCATTTTTTTGACAAGATTTTCTGATTTATGTAATGACACTGACATTTTTCATTTTCCTTTTTTCATCCCTTTACCTCCCTTCACTTTAAAACAGGCAGGAATTTGCAAACTTAAAAAACAGTTCAAAATTCCACAAGAAAATGGAAAATTGTAACTTTTCTCAACATTTTCCCTGGAAGATCCTGATCACGTTTCAACCAGCTCTAGCCAACACATTGCAGGATAGGAGCCAAGCTTCTCTGCACAAGAATATGGGCATAGAATAATAAACTCTGTTGGAGATGGAATTAGCTCTCCCCACTCCGGCCCTTTCTTTGGAATAAAACATTCAGAAGAAACAGAACTCTGAAGCTGAATAACTTTAATCTGCTCCTGAACTTCCTCTCACTTTCTGATTAAACATTAGGTTGAAGTATCATCAACAGTGTGACCCCTGAAGAATAATCAGCATGCACTTGAGGTTAGAAAAGCCTTTTTTAATTTATTCAAGTATTTAAAAAAATAACCACTAGGCGCAATGCTTGCAATAAATCACTGCAAAGGCTAGTCGAAGGCTGGAGGTGAGAACTACATTTTTCATTGCAACTCTTCATAGCCACGATGCCTTGTCAAGGCTATTTAACCTTGGAAAAGCTCTTCTATTGTACAGCTCTCCATGCTGGTGTTATTAAAATTGATGGGCATGACTAACCACAAAGACTAGACCTCTGGCTCCTGCCTGATTTTCCCGAGTGTTTGCGCAGTGTGGTTATGATGACCTGTAGCCTGTTGGGGTGCACCCTGCGGAACGAGGGGTGTCCCCCTTGGGGTCAGTGGGTGGCAACTCCAACCCACTACAGGCTGCAATCACTAAGCTGTTAGTAACCCGGCCCTAACACAGGGCAAGGGCTGCAGTAATCAACCAGTCAGTAGGCTGGCCCTAACGCAGGACAGGCTAACACAGTTAAACAAGTAAGAGCCCAGCCCTCAGTGCAGAGCAGGGAATGCAGTCAGTTAGGGAACCAGCCCCAAATGCAGGGGAGGCTAGCACAGTTAAACAGTCAGGAATTAAACAGTGAGAAGCCCAGCCCTAGGGCAGGGCAAGGGCTTCACACAAAGCAAGCCGACTGGTTCACAATCAATAAGTCTGTCTCCTTGTTCAGGAGGGATTCAGTCACTTTGCCTGTGGCTGCAAACTGCAGGAGGGGAGACTGCTACCCAACCAAGGGGTAGCAGGGGGGATGCAGGCCCTCCCTATACCACCGCGCCCCACCCCAGGGCCCTAATAGCAGCCGGTGGTCAGCTGCTAGGTCAGCAGGGATCCAGTCCAAAACTCACTGTCCTGTTATGATGAGGTCAGTGGGGGTCCACACTGCAGCCCACTGACCCTTGGCCAGACCAAGGTCGGCTATCCCTGGGTCGGCTCCAATTCTCCCCTCCGTACCTTGTACCTGGCTCCGTGGCAGGTTCTCCAGGCCGCAAGGCTTGGGAACCTCAGGCCACAACAGCAGGCCTGCTTGGTAGTCTTCCAGCAGTGGGCCTGGAGGCCCAGGCCAGCTGTCCATTCTCCCTTCAGCTCTGGCTCCTCAGCAGGCAGGATTGGGGAGACTTCTGACTCCCTGGCTGTCTGGGACGCAAAGTCCTCTGGCTCCCTTGCTGGCTGGGGAGAGAAGGCTTCTGGATCCCTCTCTGGCAGAGCCCCCACTGGCCTTGTAGGCAGTCCTTTTATATCCCTGGCCCCGCCCCCTGGCTTCCTCCCAGGTGAGTCATCCAGGTGAGCCCACCATGGCTCAGGGAGGGGCATTTTCCCCCTTGGGGTTAGTGAGTGACCACTCCAACCCACTACACACCCCCCTCTTTAACTCCAGCTCCTGTCACTTGGAGCTGGATTTTTGATCTTCACCTGCACGAGACAAAGCATCCGCATTAGCGTTTTCCTTCCCTGGGTGGTGTTGGATCATAAATTAATATGGTTGTAAGGTAAGGTACCACCTCATTATTCTGGCATTTGTGTCCTTCATCTTGTGCAACCATTTAAGTGGTTCATGATCTGTCACGACCATGAACATATTGCCCAGGAGGTAATACCTCAATGTGTCAATGGCCCATTTGAGAGCCAAAGCCTCCTTCTCAATAATCACATAATGCTGCTCCCTTGGGAAAAGTTTCTGGCTAATGTATACAGCTAGATGTTCCTCCCCATCTACATCTTGGGAGAGGACAGCCCCTAATCCACTGCTTGAGGCATTGGCCTGTACTATAAACCGACAGTCAAAATCTGGGCTAAACAGCACCGACTCTCAGCAGAGGAAATCCTTAAGAGTTTAGAATGCCATCTCACACTCTGGGGACCACCGTACTCACTGTGGGCTGTCCTGAGTTAAAAGGGCTGTGAGTGGTGTGGCAATGGTTGCGAAATGTGGGATGAAACGGCAATAATACCTTATCAACCCCAGGAATTGACGTACCCTTCACTTGGTTGTGGGTTCGCTTGAACTTTCTCTATGAGTGGGCACACCAGACCCCGCTCCAACCGATATCCCAGGTATGTAGGTTGTATCTCCTGCCACCCAATGCGGCATTTTTTTGGATTGGCTGTGAGGCCTGCATCCTGCAGTGTGCGGAGGATGGCTGCCCCTTGGAGAAGATAGTCTTCCCAGCGTTGGCTATATATAACCACATCACGGTAGCTCTTGTGAGAACTCAGGAGGTGGTCCATCATCCTTTGAAACATGGCTGGAGCTCCATGGAGGCTGAAGGGCATTCGGAAGAAATGAGAGAGTCCTGATGGGGTGGTAAAGGCTGTCTTCTCCCGGGATTCTGGGTCCAGGGGGATTTGCCAGTACCCCTTAGTTAAGTCCAGTGTTGTAATGTAATTAGTCATTCCTAGGCGATCAAGAAGTTCTTTGCTTCGGGGCATCAGGTAGGCATCAAACTTTGAGATGGCATTCACCTTCCTGAAATCTATGCAGAACTGCAGACTCCCGTCAGGCTTTGGTACGAGCATGATGGGGCTTCGCCACTCACTTTTTGATCTTTCGATAACCCCGAGCTCTAACATCATGCAAACTTCGTTTTCTACTGTGTCCCTCATCTTCCAGGGAAGGGGTCTATTCCCTTCACGAATCACCTGTCCTGGAGTTGTCTGGATCATGTGATACCACGGTAGTCTGCCCTGGGACTGAGGTAAAAGTTTTCCGAAAGGCGTTTAGGAGACATTGGGCCTGCTTTCACTGAGCCTCTGTCAAGGAGTCTTCTAGCAGTGGGCCCTCCTCTGTTCCCAAGTCAGGTATCTGGGGTCTGAGAGGGGGCTCCGGGGGGATATGGTGTTATCATTAACCCCTCACGTTCTCACCAGGGCTTCAAGAGGTTTTACATGATAAACGTGTTTCTTCACCCTCTGATTAGGTTGGTATATTTCATAGGTTACTGGGCCTATTCGATGGGTCACCTCGTAAGGGCCCTGCCACTGGGCCAGTAATTTGGACTCCTCTGAGGGCAGGAGTAGGATCACCTGATCCCCAGGTTCAAACATTCTCTGCCATGCGTTCTGATTATAATCCCACTCCTGGGCCTTCTGAGCTGTCTGCAGATTCTCTTGTCTTTGGGCCCCCACTTTGGCAAGCCTCTCTTGTAACTGCATAACATATTGGAGGAGCCCTTGAGATGTAGAGGGAGGGCTCTCCCAGTTTCTCTCATTAGGTCCAGCACTCCCCTCGGTTTTTGCCCGTAGAGGAGTTCAGAGGGGGGAGAAGTAGGTGGAGGACTGGGGAACTTCTCGCATGGATGGCAACAAGGGCGGCAGGAGTTGGTCCCACTCTTGCAGGTCCAACGGGGGGAACTTCTTCCGCATCCCCTTCAGTGTTCTATTAAACCGTTTGTCAAGACCATCTGTCTGCGGGTGATACACTGAGGTCTGGAGCTTGTGGATCCCCAGGAGAGTGCAGACCTGTTGAAGTAACCAGGAGACAAAATTCGTGCCTTGGTCTGTGAGTAGTTCCTGGGGAAGCCCTACCCTCGCAAAGACCTTTCCTAGCTCGGAGGCAATGGTACGGGCGTTGGTGCTCCGTAAGGGAATTGCTTCGGGAAAGCGGGTGGCGTAGTCCACCAGAATGAAGATATATCAGAACCCTGCTTTGCTCCTTAGGAGTGGTCCAACCTGATCGAGGGCCACCCGCTCAAAGAGGGTCCCAACAACGGGCATGGGTATCAGTGGGGCTTTTTATACTCTGGGGTCGGTGGCCAGCTGACACTCGGGGCACGAGCAGCAGTAGTCCTTGACTTCCTGGTATACCCTCGACCAGAAAAAGCGGGATAGCACTCATGCTAGAGTTTTTTCTTGGCTCAGGTGGCTGGCAGCCAGAATGTCGTGTGCCAACTGGAGCACTGCCCTCTGATAGCAGTGCGGTACCTGGGGGTTCGTCACCACCCTATCAACACGGGCCACTTGGTTGTAGGCAAATTTCAGGGTCGCATCGTCCCACTGATCTCGAGGGAAGTCCGCCAGGTGTGGGTTTTGTAGATCCAGTTCGGTGGGTTCCCTGGCCTGGGCTGGCTCCTTGCTCCTTCCTCCCAGATCTCCTCCCTGGTTCTCTGTGGGTTCCCCATGGTGCAGTCTTGGGGGTCCCACACTAACCGGATCCGCTTCACATACCGCTTGGGGCGGAGGTATCCCAAAACTAATTGCCTGGAGAAGGTCCATAAACCCCGGCCAGTCTCACCCGAGAATAATTGGGTATGCCAAAGTGGGGGGCCACCTCCACCACCATTTCCTCAGTTCTCCCGTTTATGGTCAGGGGTACTCGGGCGCAAGGGTACACCTTTACATCTCCATGAACACATTGGAGGCGCAGTTCCCCCTCCAACTCCACTGAGGGAATAATGAGGTCCTTGTGGACCAGAGTCTGTCCACACCCTGAATCTAAGAGTGCGATCACTTCCTGGGGGCCCAGCCTCACTGGGGCTGTTAGGTTGGGTAAGCCCAGGCAGCAAGCTCGCAGTTCGGCTGTACATACCTGGCCAAAACTGCAGTCCATATCGGGACAATCGTTCTGCAGATGTCCCATGTGGCCACACACGAAACAGGGCCCCAGTTCAAGCTGGGATGGCTGATCTGGGTCCTCCAACATCGGGGTCAGCGGTCCACCCACGCCTTCCGGCTTGGGGTTATCCCTTCTCCCCCACTCACAACTGCGTGGGGGACGATATGCCCCCTTGGAATGGAGCTTCCAAGCCCGAACTCTGTGGTGACGGGCCTGGATTTCTGGTGGGCCTTGGTGATTGTCCTGGGCTCACTGAGCTACTCAGGATGGCCCTCGGCGGTTTCCGAGCTTGCTGAGCTAGTCGAGGCATCCTTCGGTGGGGGTCCTGAGCTCACCGATCTAGACACTACAACTGGGGTCTGAGCAGCCTGGGGTTCCCAGGGTCTCGGCCACCAAGAAGTCCTCCATGAGAGTGACTGCAGCACTGAGTGTCCCTGGGCGGTGTCGGAGGACCCAGGTGTGACCTTGAGGAGGCAGAAACTGGACAAATTGTTCCATGGCAATCTGTTTCACGATTTCATCAGGCGAACTTTGCTCTGGGCATAACCACCTCTAGCACAGATTCTTAATTTCATGCACCACTGCTTGGGGCTGAGCCCTGGGGGGGGACTCACACTTCGAAGCCGGCGCCGAAAAGTTTCAGGTGTAATGTCCAGGGCATCTAGAATTGCAGCTTCCTCAATAGGGAGTCCACGATAGGCTGTCTGAGCCGGTCCGGACAGACAGGGGGCTAAAAGCATTGCCCATTGTTCCCTGGGCCAGCCCGTCACCATCACCACACATTCAAAGGTCTCTAAAAATGCCTCAGGGTCATTGTCAGCTCCCATTTTGGTGAGGCGGACCGGGACAGTGGGGCCCAGGGGACCCCCAGCAGCTCCTGAGGGTTGCCCGTCTGGCTGGCCCCACAGGGAGCCAACTGTTGAAATCCCTGCATTTTCAGTTCCCAGTGTTGAGTGGCTATTTGCTGCAGCACCTGCTGCTGCTGAGCACCCATCTGCTGCATCAGATGTTGCTGCTCGTGCTGGACCTTCATCTGCTAGATCCATTGCTCATGCTGTTTCTGCTGATTCTCAGCTAGATACTGTCATTTTTTATCCAGATCCATGGCTTCCCTCTCTTTCTGGTTTTTTTCCCCCGTCTTTCTCTCTCTCTCATTTTCCCCCCCCAAGGACAATCACAAGGCCCCTTTCATCAGGGATCGGGGTCTGGTGCCCACATTCTCCACCAAATGTAGCCTGTTGGGGTGCACCTCTGCTGCTCTCTTCCTCTCCCTGTCCTGTTCCTGCTGCCCTGCACCAGCCGGAGCTAATACCCAGCCACCACCCGCCCTACCCAGCCACCACCCGCCTGCTGAGGCCCCAGCTGCTGGACCTGCTCTCCTGGGATACCACTGCTGCTGACCACCAGCACTACCACCACCACCTGCTGCTGCCTGAAGGGGGCAGGCCCCGCTGGCCTGCCCCCTCCTCCCCGCTCCAGAGAAAGAAGACCCCACCAGCACCCACCACCCAGAGGCCTTCCCCGGCTGGCTGCTACCCACCCGCTGCTGCTGCTGCTGCACCCTGCCAAGAAGAAGAAGAGGAGAACCATCACCCAGAACTGTGGAGGGGGTTTGTTCATGAGACTGAGCTTTTTTTCACCTGCTCCTGGGGTGGTGGTGAACTGAGCTGTTAAAAGGGGGCCTGGGGGAGAGGCTCAGAGTCCTTCCCCCAGTCCAGCTGCCCCCCCTTCCTGCTGCAATCACCCCCAGTGCCCCCTCCACCACCCCTTCACAGCTGGACATCCTCTTCGCCCCTCGATGGGGCTTGCTGCTCCACCACTCCACTGGGGGCTGAGCTACTACAGCAGTGGGCAAGGTTGAGCCCCCACAAGCGCTCGTGGGCATGCTCCCTCCCCATCCCCTTGGACTCGGCCCCCCTCCCTCAGCTACATTTGGCTGAGGAGCCCCCCTCACCCCTGTTGACCCCACCCTCCCCCCACCTCAGCAGCTTGTCTCCTTCCCCATTGCTTGCCCTGCCCTGCTAGCCCAGTTTGTTTTTCCCTCCCTCCCTAGGGTTGCTCGCTCACCATGCCTGGCCCCAAAGTTTGTTGCCTGCCATGCCCTTGCCCCTGCTAGCCTGGTTGTGTGTGTGTGCCCCACCCCTCCAAGCTGCTGCCTTGCCTTATTCTGCCCCAACTCCCCCAGTATCTCCCTCCTCCCCCAACCTCCTGCTAGCCTTGTGGCACTGCCCTGCCTGCCTTTGGCCCCCCCTCCCCGAGCGCTTGTGCCCTATCCCTCCCCTTTTAGTTAGTCCCCCCTTGTACACTGCACTCCCCTCCATGACTCCATAGTGTCCCCCCTGTACCCCAGTGCAGCTGGAGGAGCCGGCCCCTGCCCTGCACCCGCTATTGTGTTCCCTGCCCCATCCTGCCAGCGCCCTCCTCCTCTGTCTCCAGCCTTACAGGGAGGAGTGGATGCTGGCCCCTCGGTTTCCCCATTTGCATCCCGCCCTTGCTAGCACCCTCCTTCCCTGCAATCAGCCAGTGGGAGGGAGTGGTTGCTTTCTCCCATCCTCCTTCCTTCCCAGTCACGAACCCCTTTCCCTCACATCCCCTTCCCTCGTGTCCTCCCCCCTCCCCAGTGCCTTCCTCCCCTGCCACAGTCTCAACAGAGAGGAGTGGCTACTAGCTCCCCCCTTCCTCGGTTGCCCCTCCCTGAATCCAGTACCCTCGCCCTCTCCACCCTCTTCCCCCTCATTGATGCCCTCCTCCCCTCCTTGCCCTTGGCGGGGAGGAGTTGTTCAGCTTTGCCCACTTCCTGCCATCTGTGCCTCCCTCAGTCCTCCCCCCGTGATGGAGGAAACCCCTTCCCCTGTTGGCCCTATGGTCCCCCCATTACCACCGACTCCGCAGACCACTGTGGCTCACCTCCTGATCCCTGACATGGGTTCCGCACCTGCCATGGTCATTGCTCCCCCCGATACGGGTGAGCCCTCCACCTCGGCTGGAAAAAAGGGCCAGGGGAGGAAGGGCAAAGGCCTGGCCAAAAAGGCCAAACCTCCCGTGGCCGAGGCTGCCCTGCCCACTGCAGCCCTGCCATCTGTGGCAACGCCTCCTTCCCCTGATGTTCCCCCCACTGGCTCTGGGGACGATCCACCTGCAGCCCCCAGAGCATACGCCCGGGTGGCTGCCGCTGCCCCCGTCTGTGCCATCACGTCATTTGCCCTGACCGCTGCCTCCAGCTCCATCCTTGGTGGCTGGGGCCCGTTCCCCACCCTCAGCAGGAGGCATGGCATCCGTTGCCTCCTGGTCACCGCCTCGCCCCACATTGAGATGTACGTGCGGGCATTGGTGAGGGTGGTGGGGTCCTCGGCTGTGGTGGGAGCCTCCAAGATGTACGGCAAGGTGGTGTTTTTCCTTGCCTCAGAGGCCACCACCCAGGAAGTGGTGGAGAGGGGCCTGGTGATGGGTGTGTGTGCATGTGCCCCTCGAGTCATTAGAGGACCTGGGTGTATTGGTGATCCTTATCTCCTTCCCACCCTTCCTCCCCAGTGCTGCCCTGCTGGCTGCCCTCTCCACCCTGGGGCGGCCCAGTTCCACCATTAGCCCTCTCCCGTTGGGCTGTAAGGACCCTGCTGTCTGCCACATGCTGTCCTTCCGCTGGCAGGTGCAGCTCCAGATGCTGCCGGCAGTGAGTGACAGTGTGGCTTTAGAGGGGTCCTTCATGGTGCTTTACCAGGGGGCCCTCTACTGGGTCCATTATTCAACAGGGGAGACCGGGTGCTTCCTCTGCCGGGCGATGGGACACATCCGGAGGGACTGCCCTTTGGCACAGTCGGAGGAAGTGTCTGGGGCCCCCGGGACTCGGGAGGGCGCCGGCCCTAACACCGCCAGCCACCCTGGTCATCCAGCCTCCATGGCTGCCCCTCCTGCAGGAGGAGAGGGTTGTGCGGTCGCTGCCAGGCAAAGGAGAAGACTCCCCCCAAGAAGGAGGTTCCCTATCCCCCTCTCTCTCTTCCTTGCCTCAATGCCCCCCGCAACACCATCAGCACCCCCTGGCCTCACCCCTACTGAACAGTCCTCCACTCCACCTCAGAGGGCTGGACTCTAGTCCAACAAGGAGAGAGGGAAGGCCCCCCTCCCAAGGGAAGGGGGGCCAGCGCTTCCAAGAACACTCACAGCGAGTGTCAGCAGGAGGCATCAGCTGAGGAAGCTGTGGCAGTGAGGGGAGATGACGCCATCCCCCCTGTGGAGCCCATTCTGGAAGAGGCCTTGAGTGGAGCTCCCCCGGCCCCGGTACCAGCTGTGCCCCCCGACGCCACTGCCGAGGTAATTGTTGCCTCAGTGGCCAGTGAGGAGGGCTCTGGGTCCGTGGGTATGGAGCTCAGCTCCATTTTTGAGGAGATTGAGACCCTGGGTCTGACCCCGCTCACCCAGTGAGAGGACAACCCTCTGCCAGCGGGCCTCGGTCTAGGCGGCGACTCTGTTGTGCCACCCCCTCCTTTCCCCAACCTTATGCCCCAGGTGGCCAACCCCGTCCTCATACTTGGGGCGCCCCTGGTGTTGCCCATTGGCCCGGCCGACTCGGGCGCTGCTAGTGAGGCCGCCGAGCCCTCAGGGGAGACAGCTGGCACTGAGCAGCCAAGTCCCAGGCTTGAGGTTGCCCCTGCCTCCACCCCTAAGGCAGGGCGGTCACTTTCCCTCCCTGTTGGGGGCCTGACGACGAACATCTCTGTAGCCGGTGCTGAGGCGGCAGATGTGCATTCTGCTTCTCTATCTGAGCCTGGAGTTGGCCCGGGCCCCCTTCCTGCCCCTGCCCCCCCAGTTCCCATTCAGGAGACGCCGCAGCCCGGTGGCTTGGACCTGAGGAGTCTTTCACCAGACCCTGCCCAAAGTTCTGGTCCCTTTCTCTGTCCCGATCCTCCTCCACCCCCGTTCATACCCTTGGTCCCGATCCCGCCCTCTATGAACCAATCTCCAGCCCTGAGTCCTCCCCCGTCCCCAGTCCCTCTCCTACCATTACCGTTACCCCCCTCCCCACCACCGACCTTCTGTCCAGCCCTGTGCCCACCCTTGTTCCTGCCCTTGCCACAATGCCCACTCCCCCGCCACCATCCCCCTTTCCTCCCCCATCTCCTGCTCCTCCTGTGAAGCCTGCTCCCCCTCCCCCTCCCCATCCTGCTGCCATTGCTGCCCCCGCGGGGGCCGTCTCATTCCCATTATCTGTGGACTGCCCTGAGGGGGTGGTATTTGTGTCCCCAGACCCTAGTCCATGGGGGCTGCCTTGTTCCCACCACCGCTCCCTCCCCTGCTGGAGTTGGGGATGGGCAGCGCGGCACCATCATTCTTGGCATCGTGCCAGGGATCGGATCCTTGTTTGCCCATCCCCATGGCCTGCGAGATTTGTCCCGTGGCCCAGATGGAGGAACAGCTTGGTACTTCATCAGCGCTGGGGGCCGAGCTCTTCCAATTCCTCATGGACACCTGCGGGGCTAAGGGGGGATTTCCATTCTATCCTGGGGGCCATGAGGGCCCTTTTGCAGGAGGGGCCGGGGACCAAGAGGCAGGACATTGTGGCCTACTGGCGGACCCACAAATTCCGCGACACTCTCCACACCTTCAGGTCGGGGAGTGGTCTATTGTGGGGCCTGCGGGTGGCCGATGATCACCCTGCCCGTGAGGATCCCCCCCCAGCCCTCACTATGAATTACACCACCATTGTGACATTAAATGTCCGGGGTTGCAGGGTGGACTCTGCAGGAGCCAGGTGCTCTCCTTCCTTCAGGAGGGGGGGTACTTGGTGGTTTTCCTGCAGGAGACCCACACGAATCCAGGCATTGAGGCTGGTTAGCAGCTGGAGTGGGGGGACGGGGTTTGGCTGGGGTGGCGCCCGTTTGGCTGGGGTGGTCACCCTGTTCTCCCCTGCCCTACGGCCCGAGGTGCTGGGGGTTGCCGAGATCATCCCAAGCCACCTGCTGTATGTCCAGGCCCACGAGGAGGGGCTTGTGTTGAACCTGGTCAACGTGTACGCCCCGAACGTGGGCCCAGACCGGGTCACCTTTTATCAGCAGGCGGCCACCTTCCTTGGTACCCTGGATCCTCGCGAATGCTTGGTCCTGGGCGGGGATTTCAATACCATCCTAAAGGACTGGGACTGTGCAGGAGTCGAGAATTGCCAGGCTGCAGCAGGCGTCCTCAAGGAGATCATGGACGATCACTCCCTGGTGGACGTGTGGCAAGACCACCACCTGGACGACGCCACAACCTTCACGTATGTCCTAGTAGGAGACGATCGGTCGAGCCACTCGGTTGGACTGCATCTATTTATCCCGGGTTCCATCTGCCACGAGCCCACTTCTCCACCATCTGGCCGGCCCCATTCATGGACCACCATTTGGTGGCTGTGAAAGCCTCTCTCAGTTCGGAGAGGCTGGGGCTGGCCTATTGGCACTTTAACAATAGCTTGCTGGAGGACGTGGGCTTCGTGGCATCCTTCCGGAATTTCTAGCTGGCCTGGCAGGGGCAGCAGCCCACCTTTCCCTTGGCACAGCGATGGTGGGACGTGGGGAAGGTGCACGCTTGGCTCTTCTGCTGCGACTACTCCTGGGGTGCCAGCCGGTGGAGGGATGCGGCGATAGAGCAGTTGGAACAAGAGGTTTTGAAGCTTGAGGGGTGTCTGGCATCTGACCCCGAGGATCCGCCCCTTCGTGAGGAGTACTGGGAGAAGTGGGAGGAACTCTGGGCCCTTGAGGACCACCGGGTCCGGGGCACCTTCGTTCGATCCCACATCCGTCTCCTTTGAGAGATGGATTGCGGCTCCCGCTTCTTCTATGCCCCGGAGAAAAAGAGAGGGGCTAAAAAGCACGTCACCTGCCTTTTGGCAGAGGACGGCAACCCCCTCATGGATCCGAAGGAGATGCGTGGAAGGGCCAGGGCCTTCTACACTAGTTTGTTTGGATCTGACCGAAGCTGACGCCTGCAAGGTGCTATGGACTGAGGTCCCAACAGTCAGCGTGGGCAGCCGGGACTGACTAGAGCTGCCTCTCACTCTGGCAAGGTTCTCGGAAGCCTTCCATCTCATGCCCACCAACAAAACCCTGGGCATAGACGGACTGACCGTGGAGTTCTACTGAGTGTTCTGGGACGTCCTTGGCCGAGACCTCGTCACCGTCTAGGCTGAGTCTTTGGAGAACGGGGTCCTCCCTCTGTCGTGCAGGCAAGCCATGCTGGCCTTATTGTTGAAGAAGGGGGACCTCTGCGACCTTCGGAATTGTTGTCCCATCTTGCTCCTCAGCATGGACTATAAAGTCGTAGCAAAGGCCATCTCGCTGCGACTGCGGTCCATGCTGGTGGATGTGATCCACCCCGACCAGACCTACACCATCCCGGGCCGTAGCATCTTTGATAATCTGTACCTGGTCTGGGATCTCTTGGAGCTTGGGTGTAGGACGGTCTGTCGTTCACCCTCCTGTCACTGGACCAGGAGAAGGCGTTTGACAGGGTGGACCACGGGTATCTCCTGGGTACTCTGCAAGCCTTCGGCTTCGGGCCCCTTTTTGTGGGTTTTCTCCAGGTGCTATATGCCCTCGTGGAGTGTTTGGTAAGGCTCAACTGGACCCTGACCGAGCTGGTCAGCTTCGGGCGTGGAGTACATCAGGAGTGTCTGCTCTCGGGGCAGCTGTACGCCATGGCGATCGAGCCCTTCCTGATGGGGTTGGTGCTCTGAAAGCCAGCGCTGCGGCGGGTTCTGTTGGTGTATGCTGATGACATGCTCCTCATGCTCCAGGACCCGGGTGACCTGGAGCGGATGGAGGCCTGCCAAGCGATCGACTTGGCGACCTCCTCCGTCTGGGTCAACTGGGTCAAGTGCTCTGGCCTGGTGGTCGGGGACGGGTGGATGGCAGGCTCCTTCCCACCTGTGCTTCAGGCCATCAGGTGGAGCACAGGTCCACTGCTCTATCTGGGCGTTTATTTATCTACCACACATCCTTCTCTGCTGGAGAACTAGCAAGGTTTGGAGGCCAGGGTGGGTGAGCGGCTGCAGAGATGGACAGGACTGCTCCAGTGTCTCTCCCTTTGTGGGAAGGCACTGGTGCTAAATCAGCTGGTCCTGTCCATGCTCTGGCGCCGGCTCAACACCTTGAGGCCAGCCCCGGAGGTCCTGGCCAAGCTCCAGAGGGCAGCTCTGGAGTTCTTTTGGCCAGGACTGCACTGGGTCTCTGCAGGGGTTCTGTCTCTTCCCCTGGAGGAGAGGGGCCAGGGCCTGGTCTGCGTGCGCAGCCAGGTCCGGACCTTCTGCCTCTAGGCCCTGCAGAGACTCCTCTATAGTGCAGGTAGTCCAGTGTGGAGCACTTTGGCGCGTGTCTTCTTCCACCACCTCCGAGGGCTCTGTTATGACCGGTAGTTCTTTTTCATCCACCTGAGGGGTCTTCCGTGAGACCTCTCAGAGCTGCCAGAATTCTACCAGGGTATGTCTACACTAGCTCGTTAGTTCGAGCTAGGTAGGCAAATGAAGGCAACCGGAGTTGCAAATGAAGCCCGGGATTTAAATATCCCGGGCTTCATTTGCATGTTCCCGGGCGCTGCCATTTTTAAATCCCCCTTAGTCCGAACTCCGTGCCCGCGGCTACACGCGGCACGGACTAGGTAGTTGGAATTAAAGATCCTAATTCGAACTACCGTTACTCCTCATTCCACGAGGTTCGGACTAAGGGGGATTTAAAAATGGCGGCGCCCGGGAACATGCAAATGAAGCCCGGGATATTTAAATCCCGGGCTTCATTTGCAACTCCAGTTGCCCTCATTTGCCTACCTAGCTCGAACTAACTGAGCTAGTGTAGACATACCCCCAGGAACTCCTCCAGACCTGGAAGCTGTTCTCAGTGACCAGGTCCATTGTGGCCACTGAGGGGGCAGACCTCCTCACGGAACCCTTGCTCCGCAATCTAGCCTTGTGCATGCAGGTGGCGGAGTCTCCCTCGGTGCGCCGGAGGCTGACCCTGACAGAAACCACCAAGGTCGGACTACGACAGGGGGGACTTGGTGGATCCCCGAATGCTCACTCAGCGCATGGGGTTCTCCATCCCTCCAAACCCTCCTGTGCCTACTCCAGGAGGTGAAGGCAGCTTTGCTGCAGCCTGCTCTCAATTTCCTGCAGAGAGCCCTGCGAGAGGGTACGCCCCGCCCCTCCCTACCTGCAAAACCTCCGTCCATTGTTATCAGGCCCCTGTTCTGCAGGCCCCCCTGGCCTTCCCATTCCTGGACCCCCCAGCCAGTTGCAGGATTTGCAGCCAGTCTGTTTCTGAACCATGCCAAGAGAACACCTGTACATGCTCATGCTCCACACTCTACATTTCCTCACCCTCATGTCCTGCCCAGACACCAAGTGGCGGGACTACTTAGGACCAATGGAGGGTGAGGAACCCTGATGGGCCAGCGTATATTCCACTTTAATCCTGCGGCCCACTGGGGAGATCAATTGACACCTGCCCCTTCTGCGGCATGAGGGACAACCTGGCGCATGCATAGCTAGAATGTGCCAGGTTGCAGCCCCTATTCCGGCTCCTCCAGCACCTCTTACTGAGGTTCTGGCTGCACTTTTCCCCTCACCTTTTCATTTATGCACACCCTATCTGTGTCCCCACAAAGTTGCGAGACCTCCTCCTGGCCTTAGCAAAAGCTGCGATCTACAATACCAGGAGGAGGATGCTGGATGAGGGGGTTCTCTGCGACTGTGGGGCCTATTTTCGTTCCTCCCTGGTTTCACGTATCCGGGCAGAGTTCCTCTAGGTGGGGTCCACTGGCTCCATTGATAGCTTTGAGGAGCAGTGGGCGCTGTCTTGGGTTCTCTGCTCGGTGTCCCCATCCAGTTCCCTTGTTTTAAACCTGTGACCCGCACCACCTGACCCTTTAGTCATTATTTGTTCCCCGTGATTAGTTGGACATGGGTCCAGTCGTCCCTCCCACAAGGCTGGGGGAGGGGCTTTTAGAACGTGGGCAGGTTATGCCCGCCCACCTTTCCATGTTTTCAAATAGAACCCACTATCTGACCACACAGCAGACTAATCAGCATGATAGCTGACAAATATCATACTGGTTAAGTGGGAGATAGTGCTTTTGCTAAAATGAGCAGTGACCCTGAGGGGAAATCACGCTCAGAGAGCAGCATTATGATTAATATCAGTGCTCTCCCCACTTATTAAGGGCCCTCATCCAGACTTTGTTGCAGTCAAAAGGAATCTTTCTACTGCCTTCTGTGGGTTTGGATCAGTCCCCAAAGGTGTTTTAAACACTTACGCCAGTGGACTATTCCCATTCAGTTGCCATTATATTAAAAACCATTGTAATTACAACTATGATAATGAACTTGACACTAATATCTTGGTCCAATATGATTCCCCCATCCAGTGTGATAATCTCTTTTGAATTCCTGTCATAGCATGCACTAAAATACTCCGCAACATCCTCTAACTCCTTTACCCTTTTGCCCCAAATTTTCTTCTGGGATTACAGACCCAGCTTCTTTCCACCATCCTCAAAGGAGAGAGGCCAACCCATGTGAAACTTGGATGTGCCGCTACTGCTTCCTCTCTTTTTCCAGGCCACACTTCCTCTCCATATGCCTCAACTCCCAGCTCCTTCCAGATTATATGCACCAACTCATCCAGAGAAGCCCATAGCAGGAGGGTCATATAAAACAGCACCTCTCATCATTCCTTCCAGAGGAATATACATATGACTGTGTTGATAAGAGACAGTTTCCTCTCCCCTTTGCAGAAAAATCCCCATATCCTTTGGTCTCCTCTCTTGGCCTAAAATAACCGATACTTTTAGCACTCTGGCTAATCTCCCCCTGCACCTTCTGGGCCTATAGGTATTCCTCCAACAGATGCTCTACCACTGACCATGTGATTGCACAGGACACACTTGTAACACTGCCTTCTGCCACTTTCTATACCTGTGTGCTCTGTGCTCTGATACTTTTCGCGTTCTGTGTCTCCACCATGAGAGTATCCTGCTCCCTGGTATGCCCAATAGGTCATGGGACTCTCCCACACAATCAGAAGATGCCACCAAGAGTGCTCAAAAGATGTTTGATAGGCCATGCTGTAGAACCAGGCATTTATCTGTCCCCATCTTCATTGACTCAAATTTCCCTCCTTCATTCATCCTTCAGTTCTCTCCAGCTCCACACCCTTCTTATTCTGTGCTTTCTTATTAGCTCTTCTCCATTGTTTATGATACCCTGTCCTCATGAATTGTGAATAACCTGAGTGCAAGTGACACAAACCCTTCCCCCACTTCCTGTCCCCACAGATTAGAGATTAAGTCAACTGGTGTGATTCCACTGCTGGACAGGACCAATCCGTAATGACCAAGCCAGATGTCCCTGCCAACTCCCTTTCCCCTTTCTATTGGGGGACTCTTCCAGTTAAGAAGATTATCCTGTGTTTACCCAGTTAATCCATCTTCTCCAACCCCCACTCATTCCTCCTCCTCTTCTGTGTCCGGATTGGTTCATCCCACTCTGCATGTTCCTCTGCTTCATGTCCACACCTGCATTTCTCCTGCATGCTGCCCTCAATCCAAGCTCTGTATAAGTAGCATCCATTTTCAACAAAAGCCCCATCTTAGGTTTTCTCCTAGTAGTTGATTACTCACTGGGTACCAGAGATGCTGCTCATTGCGCCCCAGGCCTCTGCTATTACTCTGGCACTACAAACTCACTGAGTCACTTGGAGGCAGTTATTAGGCAAGGAAGCACCTGGGCATGACAAAAGAAAGGGTATGTCTTCACTAGCCCTCTAGTTTGAACTAGGGAGGCTAATGTAAGCATTTGAAGTTGCAAATGAAGCCCGGGATTTAAATATCCCGGGCTTTATTTGCATCTTCCTGTCCAGGCGCCATTTTTAAATCCCCCTAGTCCGAACTAACTGCCCGCGGCTACACGCGGCAGTCAGAAGTTAACTCGAACTAAGGACTTATTCGAGTTAACGTTTGACTGCCGCGTGTAGCTGCAGGCAGTTAATTCGGACTAGGGGGATTTAAAAATGGCGCCCGGATGGGAAGATGCAAATAAAGGAACTTCAAATGTCTACATTAGCCTCCCTAGTTTGAACTAGGGGGCTAGTGTAGACATACCTGAAGATATTCACAGGAGCATGGAGGGTACGTCTAGACTACAAGCCTCTTTTGAAAAAGGCTTTTTTGAAAGAATCTTTTGAAAAAGCTTCTTTCAAAAGAGAGCATCTACACTGCAATCACTTCTTTTGAAAAAGCGGGATGCTTTTTTGAAAGAGAGCACCCAGGCAGTCTGGATGCTCTCTTTTGAAAAAACCCTGTTTGCATTCAAGAATGCCTTTTTTTGAAAGAGCACTTTCAAAAAAAGGCGTTCTTCCTTGTAAAATGAGGTTTACCATGGTTGAAAAAACCTCTGCATTCTTTAATTTCAAAAGAACACAGCGGCAGTCTAGACTCAGGGGAAGTTTTTTTGAAAAAAGGCCACTTTTTTCGAAAAAAACTCTGTAGTCTAGACACACCCGGAGTGACCAGCCTGGAGAAAAGAGGCTCCTGGAGAGGGGACGAGGCCCCAGAATGCAGGGAAAAACAACACCTAAAAAGAGGGCTTCTCAAAGGTGATCCGAAAGACCACAGGAGAATGATCATAGGTGGGAGAGGCTCAGAAAGGGAGACACTCAGAATGCCAAATGTCAGTGAATCCTGGTCCCCACAGGAAAGCTTCAGCAGCTAGCAGCAGCAAATTCCAGATCAGAGGCACTAAAGGCAGTCCTGAGGAAGGGTTGCTGCAGTTTGATTTTTTTGGGGACCTTGATGGATGCAAGTGGAGAGATCCTTTTCCATCTGCTGACAAGAACCACTGACTCCAAAAGAAGGTTCTGGGTCAAGAGGTCTTTGCAGGTATGTGACCAGAACAAGAATGGGGTGAATGACTAAAGTTAACTCAGCACTATCCCATTCCAGCTAGAGATGCAATGCTGGAGACCTACAGTAGTAAAGTTCCACTTGTTGGTTATATAAACTAGGAGCACTGCCAATACACATACGTTTCATTTGATTTCTTGGTGCTCACTAGGGGAAACTGAGGCAGAGATGTGAGTGCAATGCTGCATTGTACCACCAGAGGGTAAGTGTCCTTCCCACACAATCTCTGCATGGCCACATACTAGTCCCCTTTGCTCCCCGTAACGTAGCTGCAAGCAGTGAGGGGAGCTTATTGTTGCAATACCTCCTAGCTCAACAGTAGCCCATATAGCATTAAATGGTTAATGTTTCAGACTGGGGAGGGGAGGGGAGCGGGAAATCCACCAGGGAGGACACATTAAGGATACATAAACAAGGCTGCTGTGTGATCCTTAGCAAAGCAGTACATAAGAACATAACATAAGAACATAAGAATGGCCGTACTGGGTCAGACCAAAGGTCCATCTAGCCCAGTATCCTGTCTGCCGACAGTGGCCAGCACCAGGTGCCCCAGAGAGGGTGGACCGAAGACAATGATCAAGCGATTTGTCTCCTGCCATCCCTCTCCAGCCTCTGACAAACAGAGGCCAAGGACACCATTTTATCCCCTGGCTAATAGCATTTTATGGACCTAACCTCCATGAAATTATCTAGCTTCTCTTTAAACTCTATTATAGTCCTAGCCTTCACAGCCTCCTCTGGCAAGGAGTTCCACAGGCTGACTACACGCTGTGTGAAGAAGAACTTTCTTTTATTAGTTTTAAACCTGCTACCCATTAATTTCATTTGGTGTCCTCTAGTTCTTCTATTTAGGGAACTAATAAATAACTTCTCTTTATCGGCCCTCTCCACACCACTCATGATTTTATATACCTCTATCATATCCCCCCTCAGTCTCTTCTTTTCTAAACTGAAAAGTCCCAGTCGCTTTAACCTCTCCTCATATGGGACCCCTTCCAAACCCCTAATCATTTTAGTTGCCCTTTTCTGAACCCTTTCCAAGGCCAAAATATCTTTTTTGAGGTGAGGAGACCACATCTGTACACAGTATTCAAGATGTGGGCATACCATAGTTTTATACAGGGGCAGTAAGATATTCTGGGTCTTATTTTCTATCCCTTTCTTAATAATTCCGAGCATCCTATTTGCTTTTTTGACCGCCGCTGCACACTGTGTGGAAGTTTTCAGAGAACTGTCCACGATAACTGCAAAATCTCTTTCCTGATTTGTCATAGCCAAATTAGCCCCCATCATACTGTACGTATAGTTGGGGTTATTTTTCCCGATGTGCATTACTTTACACTTATCCACATTAAATTTCATTTGCCATTTTGTTGCCCAATCACTCAGTTTGGTGAGATCTTCTTGGAGTCCCTCACAGTCTGCTTCTGTCTTGACTATCCTAAACAGTTTGGTATCATCTGCAAACTTTACCACCTCACTGCTTACCCCTTTCTCCAGATCATTTATGAATAAGTTGAACAGGATTGGTCCTAGGACCGACCCTTGGGGGACACCACTAGTTACCCCTCTCCATTCTGAAAATTTACCATTTATTCCTACCCTTTGTTTCCTGTCTTTTAACCAGTTCTCAATCCAAGAAAGGACCTTCCCTCTTATCCTATGGCCATGTAATTTACACAAGAGCCTTTGGTGAGGGACCTTGTCAAAGGCTTTCTGAAAATCTAAGTATACTATATCTACTGGATCCCCCTTGTCCGCATGTTTGTTAACCCCTTCAAAGAACTCTAATAGATTAGTAAGACAGGATTTCCCTTTACAGAAACCATGTTGACTTTTGTCCAACAAATTATGTTTTTCTACATGCTTCACAATTTTATTCTTTACTATTGTTTCGACTAATTTGCCCGGTACTGAAGTTAGACTTACCGGTCTGTAATTGCCCGGATCGCTTCTAGAGCCCTTTTTAAATACTGGTGTCACATTGGCTACCTTCCAGTCATTAGGTACGGAAGCCGATTTAAGGGATAGGTTACAAACCACAGATAATAGTTCAGCAATTTCCCATTTGAGTTCTTTTAGAACCCTTGGATGAATGCCATCCGGTCCCGGAGATTTGTTAACATTAAGTTTTTCTATTTGTTCCAAAACCTCCTCTAATGACACTTCAATCCAGGACAGTTCCTCAGATTCATCACCCACAAAGGATGGTGCAGATTTGGGAATCTCCCCAACGTCCTCAGCCGTGAAGACTGAAGCAAAGAAATAATTTAGTTTCTCCGCAATGGCTTTATCGTCCTTGATTGCACCTTTTATAGTTCGATCGTCTAGGGGACCCACAGGTTTTTTAGCAGGCTTCCTGCTTCTAATGTACTTAAAAAACATTTTATTTCTTTTTGAGTTTTTGGCTAGCTGTTCCTCAAAAACTTTTTTTGCTTTTCTTATTACATTTTTACACTTGATTTGACAGTGTTTATGTTCCTTTCTATTTATCTCACTAGGATTGGACTTCCACTTCTTAAAAGATGCCTTTTTGTCCCTCACTGCTTCTTTTACATGGTGGTTAAGCCACGGTGACACTTTTTTAGGTCTCTTGCTATGTTTTTTTAATTTGGGGTATACATTTAAGTTGGGCCTCTATTATGGTGTCTTTAAAAAGTTTCCATGCAGCTTGCAGGGATTTGGCTCTAGTCACTGTGCCTTTTAATTTCTGTTTAACTAGCCTCCTCATTTTTGTGTAATTCTCCTTTTTGAAATTAAATGCCAGGGTGCTGGACTGCTGAGGTGTTCTTCCCACCACAGGAATGTTGAATGTTATTATATTATGGTCACTATTCCCAAGCGGTCCTGTAACGGTTAACCTGATCCTGCGCTCCACTCAGGACTAAATCGAGAATTGCCTCTCCCCTTGTGGGTTCCTGCACCAGCTGCTCCAAGAAGCAGCCACTTAAGCCATTGAGAAATTTTATCTCCGCTTCTCTTCCTGAGGTGACATGTACCCAGTCAATATGGGGATAATTAAAATCCCCCATTATTATAGAGTTCTTTATTTTGGTAGCCTCTCTAATCTCCCTCAGCATTTCAATGTCAGTATTGCTGTCCTGGTCAGGTGGTCGATAATATATCCCTACTGCTAATTTCTTATTATTGGAGCATGGAATTACTATCCATAGCGATTCTATTGAACATGTTGATTCACTTAATATTTTTATTTCATTTGATTCTACATTATCTTTCACATACAGTGCCACTCCGCCACCCACCGGGCCAGCTCTATCCTTTCGATATATTTTATATCCCGGTATGATTGTGTCCCACAGATTTTCCTCATTCTACCAGGTGAGGAAAATCAGTATTGTTAGAAATTATTCTCACCAGCTATTTGGGTAGCATATGGTAAAACTGGAAAATTGTCAGGGCTGTTCCCCACTTGGGCACACCAAGTGCAGAAGGAGGGGGCCTGCAAAGACCATATTTTGCCTCTATGAGCTCTATTTACAAAAAAAAACCCCAAACCCTCCCCAGAGTCACAGATGCACTGGCTCTGAAAAAAAAAAATGCAAAAGGTGCCACCATCAAGTTATTTCACCCTAAAAAATAGGAGGGAACACTTGAATTCCTTCCTCAGGGGTACCCCAAGCTCTTTTGCTGCAAAAGAGCTTGAAAAAAAGAAAGAGAGAAACAAGCTGCAGTCTCTGGTAGCTGACTACCCAGTTTTAGGCAGGTAAATACACACATAGATCTCCGGTTACTTTCCAGGACACAAGAATCAAATCATCACCTTAAAAAAGTGATTTTTCTTAACAAACAAAAGACATGTTTGATAAAGCATACGTGATTGCTAGGTGTTACAGAGCAACTAAGTAAAACAAATTAAAACACAGAAAATCTCTGGGAACAACTCTTAGATGGTAGATATGGGAGAGAAGGCGTGGTTGCACACAGAGAAGTTTAAATCAAACAACCAAAATAAAGAAAAATACCCTGATTGTGACTAGATACACTTTCTTCTCTACTCACAATCCATGCTGATCTGTACTTTGAGGTCCAGTTCATTCCCATGTCCAATGTTTCTTATAAGCATCGTAATTCTGAACCCTGCACCTTCTCTCTCCAGCCCTTTTCTTAGAAATCCTTCCAAAGAAAGAGCAGACCAGGTATCTATATCCAATTCAAATTTCAGCACTGTATCTCCATTGGTTCTTCTGGCCCTCTGCCAACACCCTTGCTAGCTACCTGAGTTTAACTCCTTAGTCAATTGCTGCGTCTAGACTGGCATGATTTTCCGCAAATGCTTTTAACGGAAAAGTTTTTTCTGTTAAAAGCATTTGCGGAAAAGAGCATCTAGATTGGCACGGACGCTTTTGCGCAAAAGCACTTTTTGCGGAAAAGTGTCCATGCCACTCTAGCCGCGGTTTTTGCCCAAGAAAGCCCCGATCGCCATTTTTGCCATCGGGGCTTTTTTGCGCAAAACAGTCCTCCCCTGTCTATACTGGCCCTCTTGAGCAAATACATTTGCGCAAGAGGGCTTTTTCCCGAACGGGAGCATCATAGAATTTGCGCAAGCACACTGATGATCATACATTAGATCGTCAGCGATCTTGCGCAAATTCAAGCAGCCAGTGTAGACAGCTGGCAAGTTTTTCCGCAAAAGTGGATGCTTTTGCGGAAAAACTTGCCAGTCTAGACACAGCCAATGTGTGCTAGCTAGCACTCCTCCAATCCATCACACTAACATTTCATTATAGAAAGGTACATATTCATTACTGATTGCAATTTACCAAAATACATGGAGGACCCCAGTTTTGTCAGTGTGCATTTGCTCTGGTAGAAATATATCTCCTAGAAAGCCAGGCATCAAAACTAGCAGTAGAATGTTTGCAATGCAGGGAAAGGGTCTGACATCACAGAGCTGGTAGTTATTGAATACAATGTTTAGCAGGGTAATCCCATTAGTTGTTTGTTTAGATGATGCATGGTGTGAAATTGTTTGGGGGCAACAATTTGAAATCAGTGCAGAAGTGAGATCTTGGATTTCTCACCCTTTTTCTGCTTGTGCTTCACTTCCATAATTCGGTTGGGTTACCCATCTGGAGGAATTTCAGGCAACAGTAATTTATATTTCAATTCCAGAGTCGCTGGCTGAGGACTACAGTGGAGTTTTGATGTGTTAGGGGCAGGGGTGCTACTGGATGTTTCAGAGTAGCTACCGAAGCATGCAAAATCTTGATTCATATTATCATGGTTCTGAATGTATTTTTTCTTCCCCGTATTTTCATCTGCTTTTGTTTGTTTATCTTTAACTTTATGGACTCAGTGTCACCTTTGTGTTTTATCTCATCTCTCTCTTTCTGTGCTTATGTTAGATGCTAGCTATTACCCAGTTCATTGATTATCCTGACTCAGGGCTGCTGACAGTGACAGGCACACAGGCTGGGGGCTGCTCTTGGACACTCCATTCCCCTGCTCAGGACAGAGGGGAGGGTTTCTGGATCCCCATAGTGATCTGGGCTCCCTGGGCTACTCTTAACACAGCCCAGCTCTGGCTTCCATCCTGGTCAGATGATGTAACCCTGGGGGAAAGAGGAGGAGTAGCAAATATGGCCCCAGAGGAAAGAGGAGCAAGGGGGCCATAGTTCTGGCACTAGTGCCCCCTCCACTTCTATATGAAGTGCTAATGCTCCTGAGGTGGCCCTCAGATTGGGTGTGGCCCTTTGGCATGGATCTTATAGGCCTATGCATTAATCTGCCACTGCATGGGCCACTACAGGAAGTGAATAGTAGTAACAATGCCTTGGCACAGACTTTAGTACAGGCTACCGATGCAAGTACACACCAGGGTCCCAGCAGGCCTATACAGACAGCACTGCTGCGTCTTCACTGCTATTTCTACTATGATAACTAGGGTAAAGTTAGTGTGATTACACCCCCACAAGTTACAATCACACCTCTGATTGCAGTATGCTCAGAAAGTGAGCCATTCCAGTGCTGTCCCTGCCCATGGCTCCACTGGTGTGGGATGAACAAGTGCTGGGCATAGGATGGCAGAACAGGCAGAATCTCCACCCACTGATCAGGGGCAACAGTGTTTGGAAATGGCAATCCTAACTGAGCTCTTTTAGCACAATGGTGTTTTTCCCAGCAGTGCCATTTCTGGAGTTGGAGAGTCCTGAATAAAGGTCAAGGCAGTATGCAACTGCCTGATGTTTTGGAGACAGAGTAGGCCCCAAAATATGAAGTTTTAGGAGCGTTGTAAGTTAGTATATTAGCTTCTCGCCTCCAGGTTCAAATCCAGGCTGCCATCACAAGTGCAATGAGTTTGATGGTGTCTGCAATTCCCCATCTGTGCATACCACAGTAGTACCAAAGAGACAACAGGAGTGCTGTAGTTCAGAGCTTAGTGGGCATTGGTCAGGGCAGTGTGGGTTTGCACTACCCCTCATTAAAGCCAGTAGTTTAAGTTGCCTAATTCTGCCACTGATTTACTATCTGAGATTAAGCATGTAGCGTACCGCTATCCTGACAAAATGGGGCTATAATACATTAACAATTGCAAAGGGGTACTATAAGGCTTATTTAATTAGGAGACACAAAGCATTTTGAGGTATACAGCTACCATTCAGTGCAGAGTAATTTTATAATGACAAGCAGCAAGGGCCAAAATTAGGCAATTAATATGATTTACAAAAACACCACATATAAATCCCTGTAGGCACCTATCTGCATCTTTATGCATCTAAATACATTTGTAACTCTTGCCTTAGAGGCCCAATCCTGCTTCCATGGAAGTCAGTTGAAAACTCTCATTGGGTGTCGGATCTCAACTTCAGTTAGCAATTAGGACCAAAACCCTAAGCCTCTAGTCATGCCCATGTTCCCAGGGCAGCCTCAGTTTGTCAAACACATTGGCTGCTGTCTAAAATTAAGTGCCTTTTGCCTCCAAGAATGAAGACTCCAAGGGGAGCAGACAGAGTTTCTGAAGCATTTCTACCTTCTGGACTAAAACATGTCTTTTTAAAAAAAGCTCCTCAAAGCAGTAAAAGAGAAAGAGAGAGGATTTATTACTTTTTAACAAGTGCCATACAACATCCATTTCATTAATGTACAAGGGAGTTATAGGGGGGTTGTCAGTTCGATAAATTCTCCCAGATTGCTCCTTTGAAACAACTTTGTGCATTTGGGCTCTGGATGTCACCATGGAGGCTTTTATCCAAATGAGCTATGTGTTCTCAACGGAATGACTAAAATGCCTCAAGAAATGAAGAGAAAAAGAAAAAAATAAAAAGAAGACGCTTTCTGCAAAAGACAGCCTGTCATGCTGACACATTGTTTGAACTCCCAGCAGAGGATAAAGAAATAAAATAAATAAAATCCTTTGAACAGCAGCTGCATCTTCAGCCTGCACAGCTCAGTGTTATTTTCATTCTGAGGGAAGACAACATTTGCTCATGTGTTTTTTTCTCCCTGTCCTAGGAAAAAATGGTTGTTTTTCTGATAGCCAGTGTTTGCCATGCTATGACATGATTCTTCTGTGTGGGGACTGGCTAGAACAGTGACTCTACTGTATTGGGACTGTTTAGAGAGGAGTAACTTGAGAGAGGAATTATTAGCATCCTGATTTATTGGCTAAGCTGGAACAAATAAAAGAAATTGTCTCCCCCCGCCCCCAGCACAGCAGGATCGCGGATGTAAACAGTGAATATATAATTCCCTATTAAACCGCAGCACTTCTATAGCCATCATAAGCAAATAGCTCCATATTTGTTGACTTAGTCATTTCACTTTTAAGAAATTCATTATGTGCTCCTGAAAAGAAAATGAGTGAAAGAATAAGTCAGGTGTACTCTACAGACTTCTACTGGCATAGCTATGCTAGTCAGGGGTGTGAAACAGCCATCTTTTCATCAGCCTGACTCCCACCTTTAGGCAGGTTTGTTTATTTAGTGACTATCATTAACTTTGTATTTGTGCTGTACCTAGTACAACAAGGGTCCAATCACAATTGAGGCCTATAGAAGATACTGCAATACATATTAGTAGTGATTTCTATAGATATCTATTTTGCTGAGTAACATGAATTTGACATCAAATGCTGTGAAATCCACTGGCAGCTTTTTCTGCTCTCAAATTAAAGGTTTCAATTTATAGGATCATTGCCCAATGTGAGATGCAATAGAAAGCTAAGCTTTAATGAGAAAAAAATTCTACACCCTTCCCCCTCACCTGCAAATCTTTCTTCCAACCCATGTGCCCAATTCCCTGTCACTGACTCTCTGCTTGTGCTTCTTTTAGTCTTGTGGTATACCTAGCTCTTAGTAAGGCATTTGATACAGTCTCGCATAATATTCTTATCAATAAACTAGGCAAATACAACTTAGATGGGGCTACTATAAGGTGGGTGCATAACTGGCTGGATAACCATTCTCAGAGAGTAATTATTAATGGTTCACAATCCTGCTGGAAAGGCATAACAAGTGGGGGTTCCTCAGGGGTCTGTTTTGGGACCAGTTCTGTTCAATGTCTTCATCAATGATTTAGATATTGCAATAGACAGTACGCTTATTAAGTCTGTAGATGATATAAAGCTGGGAGGGGTTGCAACTGCTTTGGAAGATAGGGTCATAATTCAGAATGATCTGGACAAACTGGAGAAATGGTCTGAGGTAAACAGGATGAAGTTTAATAAGGACAAATGCAAAGTGCTCCACTTAGGAAGGAACAATCAGTCTCACACATACAGAAGAGAAAGCGACTGTCTAGGGGGGGGAGTACTAGGTGTCATAGTGGACCACAAGCTAAATATGAGTCAACAGTGTGACACTGTTGCAAAAAAAGCGAACATGACTCTGGGATACATTAACAGGTATGTTGTGAGCAGTGCTTTTTTTGTGTACGCGGTACTGGCACCTCCAGACACAGTAGCGGCATCTCCATTCAGAGCTCAACAACTTTTCCCTGGAGTACTGGCACCTTTTTTTTTTTTTTTTTACAAAAAAAGCACTGGTTGTGAGCAAGACCCAAGAAGTCATTCTTCCACTCTACTCTGCACTGATTAGGCCTCATTATTGTGTCTAGTTCTGGGCACCACATTTCAAGAAAGATGTGGAGAAATTGGAGAAGGTCCAGAGAAGAGCAACAAGAATGATTAAAGGTCTAGAGAACATGACCTATGAAAGAAGACTGAAAGAATTGGGTTTGTTTAGTTTGGAAAGGAGAAGACTGAGAAGGGACATGATAGCGGTTTTCAGGTATCTAAAAGGGTATCACAAGGAGGAGGGAGAAAAATTGTTCTCCTTAGTTTCTGAGGATAGGACAAGAAGCAATGGGTTTAAACTGCAGCAAGAGAGGTTTAGGTTGGACATTAGGAAAATATTTCTAACTGTCATGGTGGTCAAACATTGGAATAAGTTGCCTAGGGAAGTTGTGGAATCTCCATCTCTGGAGATATTTAAGAGCAGGTTAGATAGACATCTATCAGGAATGGTCTAGACGGTACTGGACTTGATGACTTCTCAAGGCCCTTTCCAGTTCTAGTGTTCTAGGATTCTATGATTAATCCAATGGAAATAGTGGCATTACCCTTATTATGGCACTACCCTCATACTAGGCCTGACAGGACAAATCTACACAGCAGGGCTAAACTTGAAATAAGCTATACAAGTTGAACTACACTAATTGCTTAGCTTAAATCGAAATAGCTTATTTTGACTTTTGGTGCTGTCTACACAGTAGTTATTTCAAAATAGAGCACTCTTCCCCTAATTTCCCTTGCTCCTTGTAAAATGAAGGGCACAGGAGTCAGAGTAAGAAGTCCTCCAGCTGAACATTATTTTGACATTATGTGGAAATAATTGCTTGTGTGTAGATGCGGACTATGTTATTTTGGAATAATGTCAGTTATTCTGAAATAAAAGTGCTGTGTTGACATAGCCACAGTGATCACAGGCTGCTTGGGACATGGATCGGGTGCCTGATATTTCTATGCCTTCATGCACCTTTACCAGCTATTTGGGACTAGGAGAAACACTTTTCCTGTGAATAAGTGCTGTCAGAGAGGCACCCTGTATCATGGCTTTATATCAGTAGCCTACCTACAGGTTTTGGTGGAGTAAGGCACAGAGGCCCCAATTCAGCAACCTTAAGTTTGAGAGCAGTGTTGTTGAAGTTAGTTGGACTGCCCACACATTTCAAAACTTAAGCATCTAGCTAAAGCCGGGCCAGAATTCACATCTGCTGATCTATTATCATAATAAAATTTACCAGCACTAGCGTGTCATTGTGCTAGACACCGTCCAAACTAGGGCTGTCAATTCCCATGCGTTAACACCTTTGATTAATTCAGGGCAGGATTAACGTGTTAATTTTTTTAAAGCGTTAATCGCAGGCATTAATGCTGCACTGCCCCTTTGAAGTGCTGCTCCGGCCCTTCAAAGGGGAAGTGCAGCATGGCGCCTGAGATCAGCTGGGGACTCCCCAGCTGACCCTGGGTTCCACAGCCCCTTTGAAATGCACAGAGGTGACATTTCAAAGGGGCAATGGAGCTTGGAACCAGCTGGGGACTCCCCATCTGATCCAGGGCTCTGCGTGGCATTTCCCCAGCTAACCCCAGATTCCAGGGAAGTGCAGTACTGAACCAGGGTCAGCTGGGGACTCCACAGCTTATCCCAGGTTCTGGGGAAATGCCTCAGGGAGCCTGGCATTTCAAAGGGGCAGCTGCCATAGAGCCCAGGGCAGCAGAACCCGGGGTCATCTGGGGACTCCCAGCTGATCCTGGGCTCCTTGTGGCAGCGGAACCCAGGGTCAGCTGGGGAGCCCAGGCTTTCCGCAGCATTTCCCCAGAACCTAGGATCATCTGGGGAGTCCCCAGCTGACCCCAGGTTCTGGGGAAGTGTGATGCAGAATGCCTTGCACTGCCCCTTGGAAACACTGCCTTGGCACTTCAAAGGGGCAATGCTGCATGGACCCCAGGATCAGCTGGGAGGCTCACATGATTAATCGTGCGATGAATCGCAATTAATCATGATTACATTTTTTAATCACTTGATAACCCTAGTCCAAACTCATAGGGTATGTCTACACTACCACCCTAGTTCGAACTAGGGTGGTTAATGTAGGCATTCGAAGTTGCAAATGAAGCCCGGGATTTAAATATCCCGGGCTTCATTTGCATCTTGCCGGGCGGGCGCCATTTTTAAATCCCCTTAGGTCGAACTCCGTGCCCGCGGCTACACGCGGCACGGGGTAGGTAGTTCGAATTAGGATCTCTAATTAGGACCTCGTTCCACGAGGAGTAACGGTAGTTCGAATTAGGGATCCTAATTCGAACTACCTACTCCGTGCCGCGTGTAGCCACGGGCACGGAGTTCGACCTAAGGGGATTTAAAAATGGCGCCCGCCCGGCAAGATGCAAATGAAGCCCGGGATATTTAAATCCCGGGCTTCATTTGCAACTTCAAATGCCTACATTAACCACCCTAGTTCGAACTAGGGTGGTAGTGTAGACATACCCATAGTAAGAGACTGCCCCTGTCCTGAGGAACTCAGTATTAAGAAAGAGAGAGACAGAGACAGATGGATGGACAAATGCTGGCAGAGCAAACAGAGCCATAGGGTACGTCTACACTACAGCGTTAATTCGAGTTATCTTAATTTGAAATAGTTAATTCGAATTAATTCATCTACACACAAAATCTATTTCGAAATAGTGTTTTGCTATTTCGAAATAGCGTTTTGCTATTTCGAAATAGTGCGTCCACACTGATTGGAAGCTGGATTGCATTTAAGGCCAGCTGAAACTGGTTCCAGCAGGGCATCAGGTCAGTAGTTGCTTTGTGTGGCTGCTGTCTGAGGCTATCTGAGGCTCATGCTTAAAGGGACCCCCCTGGGCAGCCGGTTCTCAGCTTTCCCGCTTGCTTGCCTACCTTGTTGAGGGACAGCAAAGCGTTTTCCTCTCTGTGTGCTTTGGTCACTCTCATTTGGGACACCACAGCACTTGGCACCAAGGAGCCAGAGCTGCCCCTGGGCACTCTGGTGCTCATTCTGGATGTGTTGCTGCAAGCCTGGCAGCAATTGCTGGAGGCTGCCTGGCACCATCTGCTGCAGGCCATCCCCCTGGCCCTCCCACTGCCCCCACGGGGGGGCCGTGGAGCAGCAGCAGCACCCTGACGCCAGCGTGCTCAGCTGCATCTGGCGTCTGGACACCAGCAGTGACTGGTGGGACCACATCATCCTGGAGCTCTGGGGAGACCAACAGTGGACCCAGAACTTCAGAATGAAGAAGGACACCTTCCTCGAGCTCTGCAAGTGGCTCGCCCCTGCTCTGCGGCAATGGGACACACGCATGAGGCCTGCCATTCCCCTCCACAAGCGGGTGGCCATCGCCCTATGGAAGCTCTCCCCGCTGGATAGCTACTGATCCATGGGGAACCAGTTTGGCGTGGGGAGATCCACCATCGGAGCAGTGCTCATGCAGGTACAGCACTCACCGGCCACTGGGCCAGAAGCGGGGGGGCTGCAAGGAGGAGATGGGCTGCCCCAGGGAAAATGGGAGGGAGGTGGTGTAAGTGCCCTCCATGGGAGGGTTTGGTCTGTCCCAGCCATGCTACAGACCACCTGCGGTGTCCAGGATTGCAGCGGGGGTTGCTTCTGGGAGTGGGGTGCAGGGCAGTGGGGGGGAATGAACACTCTCAGCCACCCCACTGACCCTTGGTTTTGTGTGTCTCTCTGCGGGTGGTCAAGGCCATCAACAGGGTACTACTCCGCAGAGTCGTCCGCCTCACTGACCTGGACATCGAGGGGTTCGGAGCCCTGGGCTTCCCCAACTGCAGGGGGACAATCGACGGGAGACACATCCCCGTCCATGCCCTGGAACACCAGGCCTCCCTCTACATTAACCGCAAGGGGTACTTCTTGGTGATCCTGCAGGCCATGTCTGACCACTGGGGCCAGCCAGTGTGGGCTGGTCCGGCAAGGCACACAACGTGCGGGTGTACCGCAACTCCTCCGTGTGCCAGAGGCTGCACGCTGGAACTTTCTTCCCCGACCGCCACATCAGGGTCGGGGCTGTGGACATGCCAGTGTGCCTGGTGGGGGATGCAGCCTACCCCCTACAGCCTTGGCTGATGAAGCCCTACATGGGACACCTGAACCCCTCCCGGCAGGCCTTCAATGCCAGGCTCAGCAGGGCCCTCATTGTGGTCAAGGGTGCCTTTGGCTGGCTGAAGGCCCGGTTTAGATGCCTCCTCACCCACCTCGACCTCTCTGAGCACAATATTCTGCATGTGGTGGCAGAGTGCTGTGTGCTCCACAATTTATATGAGAGGAAGAGGGAGGCTTTTCTGCCAGGCTGGATGGCAGAGGCTGACCGCCTGGCTGGCCAGTTCGAACAGCCCCACATGGCTGCCATCCGGGAGGCCCTTTGGGGGGCTGTCCACATCCGGGAAGCCCTACGGGAGAGCGTCCAGGCGGACAAGGACTGAAGTCCCCCTGGCCTGCCCCACTGGGGCCTTATGCCTTATATTCCACCACCACCTCCTTCCCCTTCTCCCCCCCCCCCAACCTCCCTTCCTGATGTAAAATAAGAACACCCGTGTTGCCACAAGAAACTCTCTTTATTTAACATAACTGGGGCAAATGAGGGCGGGAGAGGGGAGGGGGGAAACCTGGGAGGAGGGAGCTGGAAGGGGGAGGCAAGGGGAGGAAGGGGGAGGGGAAGCTCAGGGTTGGGGGTCTTGCCAGCCCTCCTGTTTCCCAGCACTGCAGTGAGGGGGCCTCGGCATCCCCGGGGGGAGTGGGTACGGAGGGTGGGGCAGGAGGGGTGGGGGGGCAGGAAGAAGTGGGAGGGGGAGCAGGGGTGGGAGGAGGAGCGAGAGCTGGGGCGGCCACAGGGGCTGGAGCAGCAATCTCTGCACCAGGGCCTGCAGGTGCTCGCCGCAGCTGCCGGTCTTCTTGCACCCAGTGCTCCTGGCTGTGGACCTGCCTTCGCACTGACCCCAGGTGCTGCCACTGGTACCCCTCCTGGTTCCGGGTGCGGGTGGCTGTCCCTGGCGGGGTGGTGCGCCCTGCACTCGCTGGTGCTGCGGCTGCGGTGAAACAAGAGCAGTGGTCAGTTCTCCCTGGGGACACAGTGGGTGAAACCCAGCCCCCCTCTGCAAGGTGAGGACGGCAGGTCTCCGCACCATCACGTCCTGCTGTCTCCGGGAGTGTGAGCTGGCCCAGGACTGCACCCCAGCCCCTGTGCTGTCTACAGTGTGGTGTGTGTGAGGAGGAGGGGAGATGTGCCCTGCCTCGGTGTAGAGGGGGCGGCTGGAGGGAGGGCAGTGTGCAATGTCTCTCCCCGGGGTCAGGAGCCTGTCATGTGCCTTCATGCGTAGACGTGTGTGGGGAACAAGCCAGGGCCCCTGCATGGCACCCAGCTGGGGCCACATTTCCTGGCTGGCACGGCAGATGCACAGTTTGCCACCTGCTCCGTGGTCGGCAAAGCCCATGCGCACGGTCCCTGGGCTCCCTCTCCCCTCCCCCCCCCCCCCCCGCCCCACATAAGGGGACCGCGATGGCACTCCCATGTGGAGGCCTCCCCGACCTCGGATGAGACGGCTGATGGGGTCTCGGGGATGGCTCAGGGGTCCTGGGTGCAGGGAATGCTCCCTGCAGGCTCCTGGCGGTCATCCTCCTCCTCTTCCCCTGTGTCAGGGGCAGGGCCCTCTGCCCCGGAGTCGATGACCACCGGGGGCCACGAACCGTCTGACCCCCCAGGATGCGGTCCAGGGCCTCATAGTGTGGGCAGGTGTCCGGGTCAGCCCCTGGTTGGGAGCCCCTGGCATAGGCCTGCTGCAGCTCCTTTATTTTCGTCCACACCTGCTCCTGGCTGCGCATGTGGCCTCTGGTGGCCAGGCTGGCAGCCATGCAGCTGTAGACGGCTGCATTCCTGCACCTAGTGCGGTGATCGTGGGCATTGGAGGCCTCCCCACAAACCTCAATTTGGTCCACGATCTCCTCACTAGACCAGGCAGGCGCTTGCCCTTTGCGGCCCCTGGCAGGCTCTTGGGAGCTGCCAGCCTGGTCCTGGGGAGTGGTGGAGGGCTGGGTGGCAGCGGGTTGCTGGCTCATGCTCTGCCAGGTGCATGGTCTGCTGGCTGTGTGCTGGCAGGCTTGCAACTGGCATGGGCACTGTGGCCAGAGTCTGCCCCTTTAAGGGCTCCGGGACTGTGGGGGAGCAGACGAGTTTTCCTGGTTGTGCCAGAAGTGGCCACGAGGGCTCCCTGGGAAGGGCTGGAGGCCCCCTATTTCGAATTAAGTGTCTACACAGCACTTAATTTGAAATAGCTATTTCAAATTTGGCGTTACTCCTTGTAGAATGAGATTTACCAAATTCGAATTAAGTGCTCCGCTATTTTGAATTAATTTTGAAATAGCGGTTTGTATGTATAGATGCTATTAAAGTTAATTCGAAATAACGGCTGTTATTTCGAATTAACTTTGCAGTGTAGACATACCCTAAGTGACTTGACCAAGATCAGACAACAGGTCAGTGATGAAGCCAAGACTTTAAACCACAGCTGCTGAGTTGCATTGTGGTATTCACTGTACTAGACTACAATACCTTTTTGGCTTCTAGTCTTGTGGTTTAACTACATAATCAGCCTCTTTCTCCATTTCTCTATTCAACTTTCAGAACTGTTTCTTCTCATATAAAACAAATAGAATGCAAATAACCACAAACATGTACAAACATGCCCTTATTGCCAAACTCCGACATCAGTAACAGAAACATACTATATTATTCCCTTTGTTTGTTTTTTGTCAGAATCTAACCTTTCAGTCATGCAGTGAGTCCTTAGCAGTAATCAGTCAGTCACACAGTGCATTTTTCCTTTCATAACAAAGCCTTTTATTTTTTAAAAAAAAGTGATAAAGCTTTTTAAAATAAGCAAAGATGACCCATGTATCACTGTGAAGTCTTGATGGCAGCAAGATTCTATGCAGACCTCTGCAGACCATCAGAACTGTTACACAAGGATGGCTCGTGTTAATACAGGCCAGATTTTCAAAGGATTTAGGTTCCTAAAGATGCAGGTAGGTACCCAGTGGAGTTTTCAAAAGCATCTAAGCAGGATTAACACTTACTTCATATCCTGCTGTAGTGGGGTGGTTGCCCCACCTTGACCACAACTGGCCACCACTGAGGCTATGTCTACACTACAGGCTTCTTGAGCAAGAAGCTTTTTGTGGAAGAGATTTTCTGCAAAAACTTCTTGTGGAAGAGTGCATCCACACACAAAAGTGCATCGAAAAAGTGATGCGCTTTTGCTCAAGAGAGTGTCCACATTCATTGGATTCTCTCACATATAAAGCCACCCAGAACCAGTTCTAGCCGGGCTTTAGGTCACCAGTTGCTCTTGAGCGCTGTTGCTGGAGCCCTGAAGAGACACGCACTGAAAGGGACCCCCCAGACAGCTGTTTCTCTGTTTCTGCTGCCTGCTTGAGGACCTCTTTTGAGGGACAGCAAAGCTTCAGCAGTGCCTGCTGTGGTTGCCCTGTTCTTTCTGGGGATGCCACAGCTTTTTTCCTGTGTGTGCTATTGAGCTGGAGCTGCCACTGGGCAGGCGATGGCCCCATATGGCCATGCTGCAGTTCTTGCAGCATTTGCTTCCAGCTGCCTACCTCTTCATGCTGGACGTTGACTCCAAATTCTCTCTCGGGACCCTCTGCGTGGCTGCGGCTGCTCCAGTCTGGCTGCCACACCCCAGTGTGCAGAGGCATTTTTGGAGGCTGGGCTCCGACTGGTGGGACTGGCTGGTCCTGGAGTGGTGGGATGACCAGCAGTGGCTGTACAACTTTCAAATGCACAAGGCCACCTTCCTCAAACTCCGTGCCTGGCTGGCACCCGTCATTCAAAGTTGCGACACCCAACTGCAGCCTGCCATCCCCCTGCAGAAGTGGGTCGTAATTGCCCTATGGAAGCTCACCATACCAGACAGCTACTGCTCAGTGTCCAACCAGTTTGGGGTGGGGAAGTCCACCCGTGGGCCCTGCTTCTGCAAGTCAGGAGCTCACGGGCTGCGGGGGGGGGGGCGGCGGGTACGGAGAAGTGTGTTGGATAAGGGGGACCCTCGGGAGAGGGGGCTGGGGATTGAAGGGGATGGAGTAGAGGTGGGGGGAAAGCCCTGTCCCTGGGGGCTTGTGCTGTTTCACCCTCACACAGCCCTGCTGGGGGGGGGGTTGGGGGAACAGGCTCATGGGGGTAGCTCCTGAGGGTTGGGGGGGCAGAGGAGGGGAGGGGGATGGCCACCTGCCAAGGGCTCAGGCACCCCCTCTCTCATTCTCTGTTTTGTGTGTTTCTTTGTCTCCTTCTGCAGGTGCTGAGAGCCATCAACTCCCTGCTGCTGTGGAGAGTCGTCCATCTGGAGGACCGGGACACGACCATGGCTGGATTTGCTGCCCTGGGGTTCCCCAACTGCAGGGGAGCCATTGACAGAATACACATCCCCATCTGGGCACTGGACCATCAAACGGCCCACTTTATAAACAGAAAGGGCTAATTTTCTGTAGTCCTGCAGGCCCTGGTGGACCACTGGGGCCAATTTACAGACATTTATGTGGGGTGGTCAGGCAGGGCACACAACGCCCAAGAGTTTCAGAACTCCAGGCTATACGCCAAGCTGGAGGCGGGCACCTTTTTCCCCCAGTGGGATGTTTCAGTGCGCATAGTGGGGAAAGTGGCATATCCACTCATGCCCCGGCTGATGAAGCCGTATATCAGCCACATCCAGCAGGGACCATTTCAATGCCAGGCTCAACCAAGTGAGGATGCAAGTGGAGTGTGCCTTCAGCCACCTCACGGCACGCTTCTGCTGCCTCCTCACGTGCCTGGACGTCAGGGAGCAGAATATCCCAGAGGTGGTGGAGGCATGCTGTGTGCTCCACAGTATTGTGGAGCACTAGGGGGAGGCCTTCCTCCCGGGGTGGGGGGCAGACACTGGCTGTGGGAACCGTGCGTTTGAGCAGCCCTGCACAGCTGCCACCCACCAGGCCCATCAGGCTGGTGTGTGCATCCGGGAGGCCCTGAGGGAGAGGTTCTCTCAGGCACCCTAGTAATTCTCCACAGGGTCTCGTGGATGTCATGGAGGATGCTGACTTGTTGACAGCAGGTCCTCCTGCACCCTGGCTCGTCTGCGGATCCCCCGCACTCTGGTGGGTGGCTGCGGTGGTGTGGTGTGGCTTGGCCCTCTCTCTCAGGCCATGAAGAGCACACAAGAGGGAAAGGCCGTCAGTCAGCCCTGCACACACATTCCCTGAGGCCGTGCCCTCCTCTCTGAGTGGCGACCGCACCAGTCTGTGGCCCACAGGAGGGGGATGTCCCAGGTGCAAGGCCATATGTGGCCTACACAGCAAACCCTGTCTCACAAGGGCCCCAATGTGTCCAGAGGACCGTGCTGCCCACTTTCCCCCTTCCCCCACCCACACACCATGGACAGGCAGGCATGGGAAGTGTCCAGCCACAGTGGGATCCCCTCATGGGCAGCAGAGAAGCTGGGAGCAGCCTGGTCCTCCCTGGGGTCTGCACACACAGCTGTTGCGCGCTGTGCTGTCTGTGGGAGTGGCTGCTGCCTCGCACATGCAGGAATGCCGGTGTGCTGTGTGTAGCACTCCTGGGTGTGTCTGGGGTCATGACCACGCCCTTGTGGCTAGCCTGCTTCCAGCCAGGAGCGCTCCTCCCTCCGCCCAGGGGGCAGGACATATGTGCCCTCCCCTGAGCCTGGCAGCAGGATCCCGGCTATGTTCAGGGGCTGCCTGTGTGTCCACATGCTGCACCCTCCCATTGCACATGGCTTCACGTGCACGGATGAGCAGCCCAAGTGACACTTGCCCTCCCGCTCCTGTGTGCCCACCTCCCCTGCCCTCTGTGTGTGTGTGTGTGAGTGTGAGACAACTCACCTGAAGATCCCTCTGTAACAGCTTCAGTCTTGTCAGCAAGTGCCCCTTAGCAGCTACAAGGGGGCTTGCAACAATACCCTCATCCACTCAGGGTGAGATACAGTCCACTTGGCGGTCGAGGTCCAGGGTTCCCCCCTTGCCCGGAGTTCTTCCATGCCACCACAGGCTAGCCTCCTGTTGCAGGATTTAGCCTTGGTTCCTTGAAAAGGTCCAGCTCCTACTCAGAGCTGGCCCAGGTACTGATGCTCCCAGCCAGTCCAGAGGTCTGGCCAGGCTGAGCTACAGGAAGAAACTAACTGACCTTCACGCAACAGCTCCTTATATACCAGGCTGCCGAACCCTGATTGGCTGCAGGGCCGGCTGCCCTTCTGCCCTGCTTGGAGGCCCTCTCCACTGTCCCCGCTGCTGGCCAGGGTGCTGAACGGCCTCCAGTGGAAGATGGTCTCTGTCTGCCCCATCACACCCTCCAAGGCATCCAAGGAGGCCTGGGAGACATCCTGACTGACAGTGACTGGCTCGTAGGACAGAGTCACAGTTCCTGACTCCTGCTCCTCCTCCTCTTGCTGGGGCTGGCCCTGGCCCTCCAGCTCATCCTCAGGGCGACCTCTGGGTGGACGACAACCAGGGTTTCCAGCCCTGAGTCCACCACAATGGGTGGGGAAGTCATTTCCCCACCCCCCCAGATGTGCTGGAGCTCAGCATAGTAGGTGCAGGTGTGGGGTTCTGCTCCTGAGTGCATGCTGTGCTCGGTGGCCCTCACATACCCCTGACGAAGTTCCTTCACCTTGCTTTGGACCTGCTCCATGGTCTGGGCAGGGTGACCTCGCTCTGCCAGGGATACGGCCATCCTAGAAAAAATCTCGGTGTTCCACCACTTGGCCTGGGGAATCATGGAGCGACTCCTCCTTGTCCCACAATTTGAGGAGGGTCACTATCTCAAGTGCGGACCAAGTTGGGGCACACCTTTTGGTCCCTCTGGGGCGGAGGGGTCCTGGAACCCCTGGGGCTGCTCCCTGGAAGGGCCAGGGAGATCTCGGGGGGCTTCCGGCTCTGCCATGTGTGGCAATCCAGTGGCAAGAGAGAGCTGCGGTGAGGGACCTGCTCTCTGGCCAGCTTCCTGCCACAAGGCTTGTCCTGGGTGCCTGCAGCTTTAAGGGGGGCCAGCAGACAGGAACTATAGAGTTCTGATTACCTTGGATGGGGTGGCCACAAGGGGTCCTGTTTTTTTTCCTGGAGGCCAATTCTTGTGCAAAAACCCCTCTTGCCCATCCACACAAAGCTTTTTGTGCAAGAAAAACCCCTCTGTTCTTTTGTTTTACTTGTGCAAAAACGTGCTTGAGATGTGGACACTCTGCGAGTTTTTGTGCAAAAATGGCTGTTTCTGTGCAAAAACTGTAGTGTAGACCTAGGCTGAGTGTGGGCTATATAGACTGTGGCTTGCTCCTGAGGTGAGGGGCTGAACCGTGGCTATAATTGGCCACAGTGGCAGGCGTGAGACTGAGAACTGTTGATACCCTGGAAGGGGGTGAGTGACTGGAATAGTGGGCACTGCTGGAAGGCAGCATCTTAAAGCAGACACTGTGATTTAAGAAACCCTCACAGAAACTTCCCCTATTATCACCCTTATGTCATTACCTCACAGAACCTAACCTTCCCCCCTCACCCCCACTCTGTTCTAAAATTTGATTAGTCAATTTCACATGCGTTCATTTTTTTTTATTGTATCCCTTTGGTATATATGGTTGTGCTGATTTTCTTCCACATATTGACCTAAGGAAGTGGGTCTGGCCCACGAAAGCTCATCACCTAATAAACCATCTTGTTAGTCTTTAAAATGCTACATAGTTCTGTCTTTTGTTTCAGCTACACCAGACTAACACAGCTGCATCTCTATCACTGTGATTTAAGGCATGATACAGGTCCAGAGCCAGATGGTGGAGACATCAGAGAGCAGAGAGTGATGATGGGGAGACACTGGCCAGAACAGGGTGCCCTGCTGAGGAACAAAGATAATTCCCAGGGTTATCAGCAGGAGGCACCACAGTGATGAATCCAATCCCATTATACCTGCTTAGACACTTTTGAAAATTCCATTAAGCACCTGTTAAAATCTGACCCTTATTGACACTCTTTTGAACATAGCTCTAAATCCTGTAACCTAATATGCTCATATTTTGGGCTTGTATCCTTCCTAAATGAAAATGAAGGACAAATAAATGCCTGCAAATAGATGCTTTCCCTAATGTAGGTCCCTATGTTCCTTGTTCTGGTCATACATGGTTGTCTGATTGTCTTCTGTGATATCAGAGAATAAATAGTTAAGTAGAGCTGGTTGAAATTTTTTCTCTCAAAACATTAGGCAACAGGTGGACTTTCTATTAAAAATGAATATTTTTCACAGCATTTTCATTTTAGTCCAATTTTTCAGTGTTATTTTTGTTGTTGTTATTGTTGTTGAAAAACCATAAGCATTTCTTTATTTGTCCTATTGTTTTCTGGTGAAAAAAATTCATTTTGCAACAAATGTGTTCAGGATTTATAATCAGAAACTGAAAATACTTTACAAAAATCTGAACATTTAATCAAAGCCTACTAAGAGCAGTTTATTTTTCTTCTCAATTATTTCTTCCCATGATTTCTATTAAATTTCCCATGAAAATGGATATTTTTGACAAACTCTAATTTAAAGACGTTTTTACAGTCATTTTCACTGTTGTATCTGAGCCCTTCCCAAATTTTAATGAAGCCTTAGTCATCCTGATAAAGGAATATGACTATCTCTGTCTCACAGATGGGCAGAAGGAAACATTCAAAGACTAATGCCTATGTTTCCCTACCGGGTGGCCTAAAGTAAGTCCCCTAATTACATGGCCTAAGTTGCAGAGTGCTGAAGTCAACGGAAGTTAAAGGTGTTGAGTACATCAATCAATAAAATGTGTCAGAAATATAGCACACTGGGAGCTTGTGGCAAAGCTAATTTAATGGGGGTATCCAAGCTAATTACAACTGTTCTTATTCTCCCTTTCCAGGGCTGCTTAACTATTTGGGAAGCACAAGCTAGGGCAGTAGTTTTTCAGAAAGCATTAGAGTCAATCCCAGGACTGTTTCTACTTAAAATCCTAAATTTAGTTCTTAATATTTGCTCCCCCTATCACCATTCACTTATTTAAGTCAAATACATGGCCTCTCTTACCACAGGGTCTAAGCCTCTCCCAATGTTTACTGTATTTATATTTACAACTTCCTTCTGAGGTAGGGCAATGTTATTAATCTGCACCTTATAAATCAGGAATGCAAAGACCAAAGTGACTTACTCAAAGTCATAAACACGCAGCAGAGCAGAGAAATGACTCTACGTCTCTAGGTTCCCAGGCCCAGGCCTGGTCCTAACCAATTGGCAGCCCTGTGCAAATATCTTTTAGAGGCCCTTACAACAATATGCCATGTTAGCCCAAATATAACGCGACTGTCGCAGGCGGAGAGCCTCCTCCTCCCACCATTCCCTGGCATGGCAGCCACACCGGCACCAAGGCAGCGGCGGTGCTGCTGCTGCAGGGTCAGTAAAGAGAAAGTGTTGCCGTTCTCACCTGGAAGGATCCTGCTGAAAGCTTGGCTTGGTGGGAGCCATCTTCCCGGGGCTTTTTCTCCTCTCTCCCATAGTTTTCCCCTCACTGGGCTTGGCGCGTGTGGTGTGTCTAGTGGTGGCAGCAATGGCCATGATTAACCAGACAGGCTAAGGCAAAGTCCTGAGGCCAAAGCATTTTGGGCTCCTGTTCCTCAGTGCAGTTCTGGTGCAGGTTGCTCACTAGTGCTGCTGCTGCAGCGGCTGCCATCCGCAAGCCGAGGAGTAGAGAGAGCCTAGGATCCGCTGGCTCCACCGGCTCCAGAGACATGCCAAGCACAGAGATAGGCAGCCAGCAGCGGCAGGGGGAGAGAGCCGTGCAGCTCCTGCAGGCAGCCCGGCCATTGACATCGCCCAGCAGGTGTGAGACACGCACACACCACAGGCCAGCTTAAGCAGGGTGCCAGGCCATGGGGCACACCAGGCTGGGGTGAGTGGGGGAGGGAAGAGTCATGGACCTCTGGGCTTGGCCACTTTGAAAGTATTTCTGGGCATTTTCCAGCTGCTTCCTCAGCTCCAGGGCTGGCTCTAGGTTTTTTGCTGCCCCAAGCAAAAAAATTTTTGGCTGCCCCCCCCCGCCCTTTTTTGTCCAGGGAGGGTCCACGCACAAATGCAGCTTGCGCAGCTTGCTGGGGGTGCGCATACAAATGCAGCTCGCATGGCTTGCTGGGGGTGCGCGTACAAATGCAGCTTGCATGGCTTGCTGGGCGTGCACGTACAAATGCAGCTTGCGCGGCTTGCTGGGCGTGCACGTACAAATGCAGCTTGTGCGGCTTGTTGGGGGTCCGTGTGCAAATGCAGCTTGCACGGCTTGCTGGGGGTGCGCGTGCAAATGCAGCTTGTGCGGCTTCCTGGAGGGTGGAGTGCGTGCTTCAGGGGGAGCCCAAACCCCAGGGCATTTTCATCTCCTAGGAGAGCGCCAGGGACTCCCCACGTGAGGACAATGGGAGGGCAGGTTCATCCACAGCAAGCCAGTTAAAGACTTCCAAAGCATGCAGCTGTTCACATCATCTAGTGCTGGAGTCCCGGTACCACTCCTCACTCTGCAAAGGGATTTTATTATTAGAAGCCATATAATCACTCAGACTCCAACCCATAAGCTGTCCAACTCTTGGTGTCCATGGACAAGAATCAGCCTCACTATACAATGAAACAGTTCAAAGGGATTAAGAGAACTTTTGTTTCAACTTCCCAGCTCAACTGTCCAGAACAAGACACAAGCGACAAGGAGTCCTGTTGTAGACAGGATGTCAACAGTGGTTCTGGGTACTTACACTAGTGAACTGGTAGAATTTCTTTAAAAGTTGACAGGAGACATGTTCTATTTAATTTTTAAATTTAATTCATAAGTTATTTAAATAGGTTTTGATAAATTTAGGCCATAACAATTTTTAATTGAATTTTAAAGGTATATTATTTAAAACAAAGCCTATTTAAATGGGATCACAATTCCAATTTTAATAAAGCTCTCCTGCCCCAGACAGGAAGGGACTTGGGGATACGGGCACTGGGAACACCAGAGTTCCCCTTCCTCAGAAAAAGGGAGAGGGAGAATCACCTGGGTCCTAGGCAGGTGTGAGGTTGTCAGGACACAGCACAAGGGGGCTGGGTTCCTGGGAAGGTGTGTGTTGGGGGGATCAGGGCCCAGAGAGTAGGAGGAGGGGGGATTGTTTAGAGAGCCAGACAGGAGATGGGGATCCAGGTGGGGGGGGGAGCAGAGGAGAGGGAGTCCCAGAAGGGTTGCAGTGGGCCAGGAGATGGGGTTGCTGGGCAGAGGCTGAGCCGGGGTAGGTGGGGGGGGTCGCAGGACAGTGGGCAGCGGCACACAGGCCAGGCGGGGGGGGGCCGGAGGAGGGGGAATTGTGGGAGGGCTCATGGGAGAGGAGGTGGCCGGCCAGGGGGGAGGCACACAGGTGGGGGGGGGGGCGCACTCACAAAGGCAAAGAAGAGGCCACTGTGCTCAGCCTCACCAGCCATGGCTGCCCCTTGCCACCCTCCCAGCAGGGGCCGCGCCTCGGGGCTGCCCACGCAGAGCTCCCAGCACCCCAGGGTCAAGCTCAGGCTCCGAGCAGCTAGGCGCGGGGCTCCTAGCTCAGGGCAGCCTCCGCGGGGCTCCCCGCTTGGGGGATGGGGCCCTGCCATGGCTGAGCCCCAGCGCCCGCCATCCAGTGAGCCGGCTGCTGGGAGCAGCCACCATGGCCGCGGCCTGCCCCGCTGGGCTCAGCATCACCAGCTGCGGCCGCCCTGCGCCGGGGCCAGGTGCCTCACCCTCCCAGCACCCCGCCCCGCCCTGCCCTGCCCTCCCCTCCCAGCGCCCCTGGGCCAGGCGCAGGCTCTGAGCAGCCGGGTGTGGGGCTCCCGGCTCCGGGAGGCTCCCTGCCGCCCTACTCCTCTTGCAGGCCGGAATGCCGCCCCTGGCAATGTGCCGCCCCAAGTACCTGCTTGTTTTGCTAGTGCCTAGAGCCGGCCCTGCTCAGCTCTGCTCTCACTGGGTGTGCCTAGACTTCAGGGTTATTTCGAAAAAAGTAGCCTTTTTTTGAAAAAAGTTCACCTGCATCTAGACTGCAGCCGCATTCTTTCGAAAGTAAATCGAAAGAACGTGGCAGTTTCTTTGATCGCTGTAAACCTCAATTTACAAGGAATAATGCCTTTTTTCGAAAGTACTCTTTCGAAAAAAGGCGGTATTGAATGCAACCTGTGCTTTTTCGAAAGAGAGCGTCTAGACTCTCTTTCGAAAAAGCGGCTTGTAGTCTAGATGTAGCCATTCTGTGCAAGGGACAGAGCCTCAGCTGCCGACGCAACAACGCCACTCAGTTGCAGTTTTGCACACTTTCCTGCTCTGGAGCCGCAGATCCAGCAGAAAAGAGAGGCTGGGGGACACGGCTGTGAGTGTGTGTGTGTGTGTGACTCCATGAATGCACATGTATGCATGTCCCAGGAGAGGGGCATGTGTGCTCACTATGTAGCACGCATGAGGTAACACGCTTTATACAGCATGTGTGTATTGCATACAGAGAAGTGTGTGCACAATGTGCTATGTGTGCAGCATATGTGCAGCTAGTATGTATACAGTGTTGTGAGTGAGGATATGTGTTAGATACACAGAAGTTTATGCACAGGTGTACAACTCACGTCCTCTATAGAGAAACCGCGGATAAATGAAGCACGGGCTGTGAATACAGGCCCCAATTCTGCAAACATTTATACACCTGTCTATTCACTATAGTAAAATTAAGCACATGGGTAAGTATTTCAAGGATGGAGCTCCATTACTCACTGGACTTTTGTCATCACCCAGGACATACACATATTAACTAAACTGTATTTAACCATAGTAAACATACATCTTCAACATAAGACACTTGGATTTCTTTTATTTTAGTAATTAAATATGGGATTTGTAATACAATTTCAACACCGTGTCAAGGAATCTGTGTCAATCAGTCCAGCAAACCTCCTTCCTCTCCTTCAGAAAAACAAGTTAATAGGTGTCATCTTTGATTTTTTGCAATGAGCATAAAAGTAAGGCCAATGTTTTGGTACATTTGTAAAGCATTTTGGTATGACAAGTTGAAACATCATTCAAATGAAAGGCATAGTTTTAGTCTATAAAACTAATAATTACTTAACATTTAGAGAAAATACAAATAATCTTTTCTACATGAAACTGAAAAATATGCAAGGCATCCTAACTCCTCTGGATTTTCATAAATATAAGTATTTGAGGATATATTTACTCAACAATATTTGGTTTATTGGTGTTGGTAGTTTATCAGAGAAGAGTTGCTCATAACTTTTTCTTTTTCCCTGATCACTGACAAAAATTCAGCTATTAAAATTTAAATGGAGTACTAAAATTTTGCAGGCTGCCTTGTTTATATATTTCAGTATAGCTTAATCCCTCCAGAGGTCTCCTTCATTTATTTAAAAGTCAGTCTGACATTTCTGACCCTTGACTTCCCACTTCACAGACTAAATTATTGCATCTATTCTCTGTACTTCCTAGTTAAAGTGACTGTCAGTTTCCCTTATAATTTATATATTTTAAAAATGACAAAAATCATATAGAAACCATGAAAGAAAAATACTAGTCCAACTTTTCACCATCCTGTGTGTCTGTCATGTTCTTGTTCTTTAATATAATAGGTTTGTGTATTTGTTCTGACCAAAAGAATGTTCCTTGGCTAGGAAAATGCTTAGAGATCATTATGAATAATTTCAATATTGACTTTATACTAATTTTTCACAAAATGAAACCTTCGAAGTCACATCCAGAAAAATTCTACCATCAGCCATCAAATGGAAAGTAAACCCATATGTTTTCAAAACTTGCTCTAAAGTGTCAGGTAACTCAAAGTTGGTGAACGAAGGAAGCAATGATAGATTATCTAAATCTTATTAGTTTAAATACTGTTGGTTTGAAACAAGACTTTCCACACCAGTGAAGTTTGAAATAAAAGGTGAAAACTTCCTGCCATACTAATTTTCATTATGTGCACATTTATCTTGAGGTGTTGGATATTTGTGGTTACACCATTTTTTACTCCAATATTGCAAAACAAAGTCAAGATGTTTGGAACTATACTGTGTTTATTTTATTTAAAATCAAAATAGTGCAGATTTCAATGTAGACTTATTTCTTGTTAATTATTGGGGGGATATGTTTTCGTTCTAATTTGTTAGTAGTAAAGAATATCAAAGAGATTCAGATTTTTATCATTCAGATTTTTATTCTTAGAAATTCAGATTTTTATCATTCAGATTTTTATCATTCAGATTTTTATTCTTAGAAAGACATGAAAATGTCATGCAATTAAACATCATGTTAGTGTCAGCATGTGTCAATGGGAGGGGTGTGGGGAAGGTCTTAAACTTCATTAGGACTTATTGCCTAATCCAACTTTATATGGCTCTTCCTAAAGGTACTGCCTGCAAATCTCGTGTATTTGCATTAGAATGCAGATAAGATGAATACTCCACAGTGCTGAGTACACTTAGGGTTTCATGCTATAGTTCCCCGTACTAACGGGTGACAGGATAACACTACAATGTAGAATTGCAAGCGTGCAACACCAAGTGAAAATTGTCTTGTTCTTTGTCAAAAACAAATTATCAATCAACACACCATGATCAATTATCCCCCAGGCTTCCACACAGTGGGATTTGCACAAGGCACTGGCACTGAAAAATTCCTCTCCAGAAGGGATAAGCAGATGGGAACCCAAACTTTGCAGCAGCCAAGCTAAGATGCTGGGAACTCACTCCCCCCATTGCTACTTTTCAACTCATTCAAGATGCCACTAGACTGTTTTGTTTACATCTCGGTGCATTTTAAAATAGCCTAAATTTGTACACCCCAAAAGCTACCACCAGCGTGGGAGGGGAAAAGCAACCCTTATCGCTCTTTACAGCTGGACACAGGCAAGCATTTAAATAGCACTAAATTGTGTAACATTAATTGTTACATTTTGGCGGCCCCTTGAAAATGGCGGCCGCGGGCAACCACCCGGCTCGCCCACCCCTAATACTGGCTTTGCCCAGGCCAGTGGCCTAGCCAAGGGGCCATTCTTCTACCAAGAGAATTTCTACTACTTCTGTGTGGAACTAGCTAAGATTTGAACCTATGACCACTTAAACACAAAGCAGGAAGCCACTGGGCCTTCTGTGACAGAATACTACATGACTGCCTAGTATATTGTTTGTCAGACAGACAAATGTATTTTACATAGTGCTATAAATATTTTAAAAAACAGTGTATTTCGCCCACCCAGAGTTTCAGACACTCTTTATTGAAAGTGCAATGTCTATCAGTTTAGAGCTTTTAGCAGAATTTCCAATCTACTTTAGATTATGTAAGTGTGTGTGCACTTTCTCCTCTGACCTTCTTGAAAGACAATAGCCTCACTTATAGACACCCCCCCTATGTAATTTGTGCCACCTGACTTCTTCTTTGTCTATCAGGGATGGTCTAGACAGTACTTGGTCCTGCCATGAGGGCAGGGGACTGGACTCAATGAGCTCTCGAGGTCCCTTCCAGTCCTAGTGTTCTATGATTCTATGATTCATTTGTCACCAGCATGAAAAGTGCAGTGTCAGGTCATATCTAAACACCTCTCTCTTACCAGCAAATTCTGAATCCTTTTAGCTAGCAATATTCAGTCCCCTGCAAATGAATATCTCACTCTCCAAAGTTTGGTCAGACAAAGTCTTGTCTCCTAGCTGTGACATTTTAGTGACAGGCATGAGGGCACAAAATGTCCAGGCCCCAGATTTTTATCGGGCTCCAGTCCCACTTTAGAGAGCATTACTGCTTATCCTATAATCTCAAGTAAATCAGATAAGATTTACAGACACTTTTGATTTAGTCTTGCCCATGTTTGAGGCCCCATTAGCTATGAGAGAATCCCAATTTACACAACTTGCTAATTGTTAACTCTATCTTCAGTAGCCTGAGCAGCCTTTAGGATGGGGTGGAGAACCTGTTTTGGGTCAGGGGCCACACACAAGTGAGAAGCAGAGAAGAAAAAAACCAAAAACCCCCAAAACCCTCACTGACTGAGCCCCATACTGAGGAGAAAGACACTCCCCACATATCTCTTATCTGGGGGTGGGAGGGCAGCCTAGTAGATTTTGTGAACTTCCAGCCCCACAGTGGGACAGCGGGGGGGCTGGAGTGCCAGCACGGGTTCCCCAATGTTGGAGGGGGGCTTGACCCTCGGGGGCCGCATCCTAAGGTTCTATACCCCTGCTCTAGGGTGGCAGTTCCCAAAATCTTAAGAACTGAGCCAACATGTAATATGCTTAAGATGCTAACAGGAGCCATATTTTTTGACTGTCCGTTCTCTGGCTAAGCCCACTGTAAGAGCATCTGTCCAATTCTCTGATCCTGACCCTCTCACAAAACATACCTTTTGAGTCCTGATGGATAACATCAATGGTGGGGTCTATCCTACATAAGAACATAAGAATGGCCATACTGGGTTAGACCAAAGCTCCGTCTAATCCAGTATCCTGTCTTCCAACAGTGGCCAATCCCAGATGCCCCACAGGGAGTGAACAGAACAAGTAATCAAGTGATCCCTCTCCTGTCATCCATTTCCAGCCCCTGACAAACAGAGACTAGGGACACCTTTCCTACCCATTTCTACCAATTCTAGTTCTTTTAGAACCCTGTTAAAGTTCTGGTCTTCACAACATCCTCTGTCAAGGAGTTTCATAGGTTCAATAGGTTCCATAGATTGACCGTGCACTGTGTGAAGAAAACCTTCCTTTTGTTTGTTTTAAACCTGCTACCTATTAATTTCATTTGGTGACCCCATAGTTCTGAAGTTATGGGAACAAGTAAATAATATTTCCTTATTCACTTTCTCCAAACCCATTATGATTTTATAGACCTCTATCATGTCCCCTCTTTGTCTCCTCTTTTTCTAAGATGAAAAGTCCCAGTCTTTTTAATCTCTCTTCATATGGCCTAACCCAGTGGTCTCCAATCTTTTTACACCCAAGATCACTTTTTAAATGACAGAACAAGCCAAGATCTACTGCCCCATCCTTCCACCAAGACCCCACCCCTTCCTTGAAGCCCTGCCCATTCCTTGAAGCCCCTCCCTGCCCTCTCTATTCTCCTCCTCTCCGTCACTTGCTATCCCCAACCCTTATACTGCTGCTTCCCCCCCCCCCCAATTCTTCTGTAAGAAGAGGTTTTCCCAACATTTGGCCTATCTAGACTGGACCAAATGTCAGAAAAACCCCTTCTTTTGGAAGCCCCCTTATTCCTCATGGAATGAGGAACACAGGGGTTACCGAAAGAGCATGTTTGCTCTTCCACTAAAAAAAGCAGAAGAAAAAACGCATCCCTGGATGCAGAAGAGTTTTTCTGGGATATCTCTGGAATCCTGAAAAACTCCTGGAGTCCAGCTGTACCCTCACTGGGTTGAGACAGGATGTGTAGGCTCTGGGGTAGGAATGAGGGATTTGGGTGTGGGAAGGGGTGAGAGGTGCAAGCTCTGGGAGGAAATCTGAATGCAGGAAGCTGTGGAGAAGGGATACTGGTTCAGGGAGGGGGCTCCAGGCCGGGCAGTGTTGGGGTCAGATGGAGGGTTGGGGTACTAAGCAAGCCACAGGCTTGTGGATGTGAGGGTGCAGGAATTTGGGTTGGGGTATGTGAGGGGCTCAGGGCAAGGGGTTCCAGTGTATGATAGGCTCAGATCTAGGGTGTGGGGGAAAGGGGGAGTGCAGGAGTGTTATGATGCTGTGGCCAGATGGGGGCTTGGCCCCAACTGGGGGTTTGTTGGCCAGGCTTCATTTTTAAATAAAATACTATGTCAAACACAAAAAGTTTCTGCATTGTCTTTATTTCTGAGAAGGGCGGGGAACCTGTTTTGAGTCAGTGGTCACTGACCCACAGAAAGGGCAGTTGGGGCCACACAAACGAGATGCAAAAAAAAATAACTCCTCCAAACCCCCCCAAGCCTCACTAATGTGGCCCCAACTGTGCTGGTGGGAGCAGGGGACATGGTACTGGGGAAGGGTGCTAGTGGGTGCTGGGGCAGGGGACAGGGTGCCAATGGGGGCAGGGTTCTATGGCTGGGGGCAGGGGAGAGGGAACAGGGTGCTGGGAGGGTAGGGAACAGGGTTCTGCAGCAGGAGGCAGGGGACAGGATGCCAGTGGGGACAGGGTTCTGTGGCTGGAGGCAGCGCAGAGGAGACAGGGTGCTGGGAGGGCAGAGGACAGGGCTCTGCAGCAGGGGACAGGGTGCCAGTAGGGGAAAGGGGACAGGGTACTGGGGGGGGGGGCAGGGGACAGGGTTCTGCAGCAGGGGACAGGGTGCCAGTGGGGACAGAGTCCCCTGCACTCTCCAGCCCTGTCGCATGCCTCCCACAGAGCAGGGAAGCTCCCGTCATGCGCCCCCTCCGGGGCCAACCCCCCCCCCGCGGAGAAAGGAAGTCTGTACACATGCCCCCTCTGGGGCCGACTCCCCCCCTCCCGCAGAGAAGGGAAGTCCCAGCGTGTGCCTCTGGGAACTCCCCCGGCAGCCACAGACCTGGGACAAGGAAGCAGCCAGCACATTTCCAGAACCCCCAGAAGTGATACGCATCTCAGGACTTCCATCCACCCAGCGGGAAGCCGCCACTACCTCCATTGTCGCTGGAGGTAGGTAGTGGGGCTTCTTGGGGGTGGGGGGATATGGGGGGACCAGGACGCCTCCTGATCTACTGGTTGAGGCCTTGCGATTGACCAGTCAATCATGATTGACGGGTTGGTGACCGTGGGCCTAGCCCTTTCCAAACCCCTAATCATTTTTGTTGCCCTTTTCTGAACCTTTCCAATGCCAATATATCATTTTTGAGATGAGGTGACCACATCTATATGCAGTATTCAAGATGTGGGAATACCATGGATTTATATAGAGGCAATAAGATATTCTCTGTCTTATTCTCTATCCCTTTTTTCCACTAGCATCAAGCAGCCACCAAGCCTGCTCAGTAGCTACATCTGTTGATTCTGTGCAGGGCTGTGTCTAGACTACATCCTTCTTTCGACAGAGGGATGGAAATTAGATACTTTGAAATTGCAAATAAAGCACGGATTTAAATATCCTGTGCTTCATTTGCATAATCGCGTCATGGCACTCTTTCGAAAAAGCGCCATTTCCAAAGTAAAACTGCGATCTAGATGTGAAATGGCGCTTTTTCGAAAGAGTGCCATGACTCGATTATGCAGATGAAGCGTGGGATATTTAAATCCCCACTTCATTTGCAATTTCGAAGTGTCTAATTTACATCCCTCTGTCGAAAGAGAGATGTAGTCTAGACACAGCCTAGTTGTTCTACTCCCTGTATATATAGGGAAATGCAGGTGATACCATCTAATATCTTCCCCATCTCTTCTACTGTTGCCTTACACTAGGAATAGGGCCCAGAACTTTTGGTACCCAGTCCTATGCCAAGATGACATCTGTCTTACCATTCTGTACCCTGCATTGACTCCTGGTGTCCTTCCTTTGCCCTCCATACCATGCTGCTATTCTCCCTTTCATGGGATCCCCAAGCCTTACTCCATTTCATCAGCTGCCTTCCATGGCAGATAGATCTACTTTTGTATGATGTATAGTTCTTTGTAAGCACTCTACTTGTTAGCGGCAGACCTTATTTCACCATGCAGAAAACCATGCAACTAGCCAACTGAAACAAACTAAAAGGCAAAAACATTAGTATTTAAGGAGATTGAATAGCTGTCCAAATAGGTAACAGGACACAAAGAGCCTTAGGCTGGCAGTGGCAATTGCTGTTTCCATTTGCTTGTTGATGTGTGAAACCAGTTTGAACTCAGTACAGTGCTTATTGGGAAAGGTTCACATTGTCACAAGAAGGGACACACCATCACAATGGTCACCAATGGCCAGAGAATCCTAAAAAAAAATCCTTTCAGGGATTTTTGAGGGTAGGGGAGTGAAGCTTGGATATATTTCCCATGCTGACTTTCTTCTGCAGATATTTGTTTTTATTTCTACCTGCTGAGAAAGGGTCAAACTCCAAAATACCCATGTAAAGGAGTAAAATAACCCTTGTACCTCTTCACAGGCCACCCAAGCATGGGTGGGAAGGCACTGGAGTAAGCATGACTAATCACTTGTTTTCTCCCTCAAGAGAGTAGACCTTGGCTTCACACACACACACACACACACACACACACACACACACCATAGTAAGAGAAGCTGAGTCATTGTTAAAGGGGGCTTGCCTGATTGATTTAATTGGGGTTATAATCCCATTTAGGGAGTGGGTTTCCTGGATACTGGGCCTGAAATTGCATTCTCCTCAGACCTGATTCAGTGTCTGCATTGCTCTTTGGGGGGAGGCAGTAATCTCAGCTCTGTGTCTTGTTGATGAATCAAGCCAGTCCCCATGGATACAGAGTGAGAAGAAACTTCAGCATTGCCAAAAGCTTAGGTTGAATTGGTCTCTCAGTTACCGTTTTTGATCATCAAAATTTATACAGTCTGCTGAGTCATTTGCATCTTCCTACCACTTGCCTGTAGAAATCTTCCGTTGGACTCCATGTGCACTCTTCTGCTTCCTCTGCTGAAATCACTGAGCTAATCAGCTACCCAGTTTATAGCTTTAAAAAAAAAGTTACAAGAAAAATACAAACTGAGAATAGCAAAACACTAAGGGAAAATGACTCTCTCCACCATCACATTCAAATAACAGAAATGTTGGTGATTCATACTACTTGAGACAATTTAAATGAAACCATTTGGTTAAAATCAAACAATATTCCAAGTATTCAATTAAACTGAAAGAAGTTAGTTTTCCTTCCCAGTTTCCCCTTTCGACAATTAATACTACCAGGCTTCCCTGCTAGAGGATTAACATCACTAATCTGCTGCAAAGCAGCTATCTTTCTGCTGCCATGGTTCACTTTCTCCCAACCCCTACAGGGCACATGGCCTTTTGTAAATCAAATGCCCTCACTGCTTGCCCTCATGACATCTGAACCGGGCAACAGGGAACCCATTGAACATACCCAGCTGCAGAAATTTCTGTGTCAAGTTCTAATTGTGCATCTGCCTAGCAACAATGACCCATACACAACTCAGTCCCATACACCCTTCAGAAAGTAATTTCCCTACTAGGGCAAAATTAAGACAACCTAAGTTAGTTGACTTACAGCGACTGTAGTTATTAAACTGCTTTTGCCTTTCCACACTATGCTTCTTGTCTTGAAAGTGCACATCTTCTCCAGGAGTGTTTGCACCAATTTAACTGTTAGCATACAGCATTGTAGGAGAGCTTCTGAAAGGCTGGAACAGTTGATGTAAGTCTACACTGCTGCTGTGCTGACTTAATTACATCAACTTAAGCCAATGGTGGGCAATAATTTTTAATGGGGGGCCACTCCAAGATTTTGGAATGTGGTCATGGGCCACACTTCTATGGAGAAGGCACAGGGTTTGGGACACTGGGTGGGATGCAGAATGGGGTGTGGGATTTGAGAGGAGTTTGGGTGAAGGAGGGGTTATGATCTGGAGCAGGGGCTTGGGGGTGCAAGGTCCAGAAGGGGGGATGCGTGCAGGAGAGGTTTATGACCTCGGGGAGGGAGGTAGGAGGGGGTGCAGGGTCTGGGAGGGAGTTATGGCCTGGAGGAGATGGGGAGAGGGAAACAGAGAGTCTGGGTGGTGACCTAGGGCAGGATGAGCTGATGACCTGGGGCAAATAGCTGGGGGGAAGAGAGGGTAGGCGAATGCCAGAGGCAGGCTTTGGCTGGGAGACTCTTACCTAGTTGGCTCCCAGACAGCAGCCCAGTAGGAACCTGAGGCAGGCTCCATGCATGTCTGCTGAGCTGACTATTCCACATGGCTCTGCTCCAGCACTGGGAGGAGAGAGGAAAGAGGCTTCACTCTGCCTCTGCCTCTACCAAAATTTCTCAGCTCCTATTGGCTGGAAACTGGGAACTGAGGGATTTTATGGCGGTGCGGACAGTGTGCAAATTCTCCCATACCTTCCCAGATTGCAGAGCAATTAGCAGCCAGCTGTTTAAAACAGCATGAGCTGCTGCATAGTGTGGATGCCAGCAAGGTGGCTGTGGGCCAGACCCAGTGGCTTGATAGACCGGATAGCTAGCTCCTCTTGACCACCCCTGACTTAAGCACTACGCCTCTCACGGAGTTCTTAAGTTGGTGTAGTGGGAGAGTTACATTAGTCAGAGCTACATTGTAGTGCAGACACTTACAGAGATAAGTCAATGTAAACTGCCTTATGCTGACCTAATTAAGTAATGCAGACCAGGGTGTAGGCACATGGATTACAGTAGCAGGGTCCACACAAACACCCTAGACCCGTGGTGTCCAGCCAGTTTTGAAGCCACACTCAACTGGCCAAATAGCCACATGTAGCTAGTGGTTAGCATGTTGGACATCATGGCCCTAAGGTACTGTGCCTTAACTATGTCTACATTTGGAAGTGGAAGAATAATTCCCATCTCAAGGAGATAGGAATATTTTCCTAGTGAGGAAACAGGAGATGTGAGGAAAATAAAAAGAGCATAAACTTTGTCATATTAAGTGTAAAAATATAATAAGAAAAGCCAAAAAGGAGTTTGAAGAGCAGCTAGCCAGAAACTCAAAAAGTAATAGCAAAATGTTTTTAAAGTACATCAGAAGGAGGAAGCTGGCTAAACAACCAGTGGGGCCTTTGGACGATTGAGATGTTAAAGGAGATCTCAAAGATGATAAAGTCATAGTGGAGAAGCTAGATGAATTCTTTGCTTCAGTCTTCAAAGCTGAGGATATTGGGGAGATTCCCAACCCTGAGCCATTCTTTTTAGGTGACAAAACTGAGGAATTGTCCTAGACTGAGGTGTCATTAGAGGAGGTTTTTGGAACAAATTGCTAAACTTAACAGTAACAAGTCACCGGGACCGGATGGCATTTATGTTCATCCATAAATGAGAAATTGAGGAACTATTAACTATGGTTTGTAACCATATCCTTTAAATGAGCTTCTGTACCTAATGACTGGAAGATAGCTAACATGACGCCAATATTTAAAAAGGGCTCTAGAGGTGATCCTGGAAATTATAGACTGGTAAGTCTAACATCAGCAAAGGGCAAATTAGTTGAAACTATAGTAAAGAATAAAATTGTCAGACACATGGATGAACATAATTTGTTGGGGGAAAGTCAACATAGTTTCTGTAAAGGGAAATCATGCATTACTAATTTGCTAGAGTTCTTTGAGGGAGTCCACAGATATGTGGACAAGGGTGATCCAGTGGATGTAGTATACTTAGATTTCCAGAAAGCCTTTGACAAGGTCACTCACCAAAGGCTCTTAAGTAAAGTGAGTTGTCATGGGATAAGAGGGAAGATCCTTTCATGGACTGGTAACTGGTTAAAAGACAGGAAACAAAGAGTAGGAATAAATGGTAAGTTTTCCAAGTGGAGAGAGGTAACTAGTGGGGTCCCCCGAGGGTTGGTCTTGGGATCCATCCTATTCAACTTATTTATAAATGATCTAGAGAGAGAGATAAACAGTGAGGTTGCAAAATTTGCAGATGATAAGCTGTTCAAGATAGTTAAGACTAAAGCAGACTGAAGAGCTTCAAAAAGATCTCACCAAACTAAGTGATTGGGCAACAAGATGGCAAATGAAATGTAATGTTGATAAATGTAAAGTAATGCAAATTGGAAAAAATAATCCCAATTATACATACAATATGATGGGGACTAATTGGACTACAACTACTCAAGAGAGAATTCTTGGAGTCACTGTGGATAGTTCTCTGGAAACATCCACTCAATGTGCAGCAGCAGTGAATAAAGCAAATAGAATGCTAGGAGTCATTTAAAAAGGGATAGAGAATAAAACAGAAAATATCTTCTTGTCGCTATATAAAATCATGGTACACCCATCTTGAATTCTGAGAACAGATGTGGTCACCTCATCTCAAAAAAGATATATTGGCATTGGAAAAGGTTCAGAAAAGGGCAACAAAAATGATTAGGGGTTTGGAACTAGTCCCATATGAAGAGAGATTAAAAAGAATTGGACTTTTCTGCTTAGAAAAGAGGAGACTAAAGGGGGATATGATAGAGGTCTATAAAATCATGACTGGTGTGGAAAAAGTGAATAAAGAAAAGTTATTTACTTATTCCCACAATATAAGAACTAGGGGTCACCAAATGAAATTAATAGACATCAGTTTTAAAACAAACAAAAGGAAGTTTTTCTTCACTCTGCACATAGTCAACCTTTGGAACTCCTTGCCAGAGGAAGCGGTGAAGGCTAGAACTTTAACAGGGTTCAAAAAAGAACTAGATATATTCATGGAGGTTAGGTCCATCAATGGCTATTAGCCAGGGTGGGTAGGAATGGTGTTTCTAGCCTCTGTTTCTCTGGTGGGTGACAGGGGAGGAATCACGTGAGGTTTACATGTTGTGATCCCTACCTCTGGGGCATCTGGTATTGGCCACTGTCAGCAGACAGGATACTGGGCTAGATGGACCTTTGGTCTGACCCAATATGGCTGTTGTTATGTTCTTATGTTCTTACATATACCTTGACTCTACATTGATGTTATTTTGCATGTGTTAATTTCAATTTTTTTTTAAAATATCAGTCATTAAAGATACAATTGTGATCTTGCTGATGGTGGAGTATATCAGATGCACCTCAACAGAGTTACATTGGAGTAAAAATGAGCTTGATTGTCTATTTGCTGCGAGGAAAACAATTTACTAAGATGATAAACAAGGGTAGGTGCAGTGATTCAAAGAAATTAGACCTTCCTTTCTTTTGTTTCCCATCCCCTCTGTCTTAACCTTTTCCCATTATTAGAACTAAAATTGAAAAAAACCTTTTTCTGTCTGAGGTTCTGAAATACTCAGCTCTGAGTCAAATTCGTGAAAGAAAGGAACTGATTCAGACAGCCACAACTATTGTTTCAGTTCCACCTTAGACCAGTTGCAGTCCTCAGCTGATCTATAATTCATGTAAGAACTCGTGACAGGTGCCAAACTCACAGCCTTGGAGACAGGCTTTCATTGTCAGAGGAGGCACCCAACTCATTTAGGTTCCTTTGAAAACTCCCGTCTGAGTTCATTGTATATCCACAGAATGAATACATCATACGGAAAAGCGGTGCACACTTCCTCATTACTCTGTCCTTAGAAAGACCCCCTTTAAAAAGATAGAGCAGGCTAGTCTTTACTGACCAGCTTCCAACTAAGCAAACAGGGATATGTTTTGGGACAATACTTGGCACTAGACTGAGACCACTTCTCATTTTCACATGGGTCCCAAAAAAGCCAGAGGATGGTAATAATATTGTCACTTCTCATCAAGGAAAGACAGTCTGATTGTTCAACCACAGTGCCTGCAAAATGGCTAGTTAGTGAAAGGTTGCTTAAGCGATGACTGCAGCATCAGCCCCAGCCACTGCACTATAGTCAGAGATTTGTCGATCCCAGGCACTTTTGTGCTATTGTATGTGCACTGATATCATTGCAACAGAGTGAACACACATTACATTGTTAAAAGTGGCTTACACTAAACTAGATTATTCTGTTTTTCAGAAAATGGTAAGCTGCACTGGTGTAAACACTTGGTGGATCAGTGCTACATTTCTGCACCGGAGGTTTATTCTGGTGTTGCTACATTGGCATAACTACAGCAGTACAAAATTCCCCAGTACAGACAAGTCCCTAGGGGGGAGAGACTATTACAAGTCATCTGAGTCTTCACGTGCCCTCTCCAGTTGTTCTTAAATCTGATACTGATCAATACTTTTGTTGTGTGCTAATGCAAAGTAGTCAAACTAGGTCCTTGTGATGCATCTAAAAGCCTATTTTTATCTAAGGTGATTTCAAAATCTTGTCTACTTCTCTGCATTCTTAAACATAAATACACATCATACAAGTTTCAAAGAACCTTTGGAATAAAAAGATTCCTTTTGTAAGGAAATGCCTGAGATGCCAAAGTCTGATATTTGAGGTGTTCCTAACTGCAAAATAACATAGACACCTGTTGTTTGTTTTGGCATTTATTAAATCACAGTGTTCCCACAGAACGCACACAGACCCATGCATCTGCAGTGGCTGGTAGTGCTGTCACACGTCATACAGGAAAGGATGGCATGTTATTTTTAAATTCCTATGGTATTGTGGGTGATTTAGTAAAGATTGAGTGGAAAAGCCACTCTGCTGCAGTCAAGAAAACAGAAATCATCCTGAGGTAGAGATATTGTATCTTGTCTGCAATGAAATCAGAATAGTGCTAACTGAAACCATGTTTAAGAACAGTTGTTGTTAGCAAGGTTCTCCTAGAGAATTCCCTGACCAGCAGGGATGTGAATTGCTTTCCGGGACCCATGCTTGCTAAGCAGCACTATAGAAATCAATCAGTCATGGCTTCCCCCAACCAAAACTCAACTCAGGCATCCCAGTTTTGAAGGCACCTATGACCAGATTCCACACCTTTTCTAATTGGAGATGGACCCACAATGCAAAGTTAGGATCCAGATTCCAAGATCCTCTTTGTTCAGGGTTGACTGGATCCAGGGGGTTGGTTAGATTTTCTTTCTAATTTTAACAGGGTGAGAAATCCATTTTAAAGAACTGCTAACTCCATTTACACCAAGCAAACAACCAGGTCATTAACTTTCAAAGGAGATGGGACCTTATTTGACAGAAGTCAAACACAGCTGAAACCCCTAAATGTATACAGAGACTAAAAGGAATATAAAATATAGCCCAGGGTATGGGTCTAATATTTCTCTTTTCTTTTGGAATTCTGCTTAGTGTGGTCATTTGAATTGAAGAAATGGGTGACACATCCATGTAAACTGAGAGCAGAATCCATAAGCGACAAACTAAGCTAAAAGTCCTCTAACAACAAATGTTTTTAAATAAGTCTGGCACTAGCATAATTTTACTAGATATGCAGACAGGACTACGAATGGATTTGCATGGAATCTGTTATTTGCATTGTGCAGGCAAGCTCCTAGGACAAGTGTTCTCTGTAAGTTATATACTTGAGCGGTTGCTCAGGAGAAATTCAAATGCTGCCCAGCTGATTAGCAGATCGCCTACAACTAAATTTTGTGTTTTTATGGGTTGTGCACATCCACACATGCGTTGGTGCACATAAAATTTATTCCTCACATGGATGGAAAAAATCTGCACATGGATGGAAAAGATTAGAAGGAACATTGCCTGACCCTGCCTTACGATTGGCAAACACAGTAATAACAAACCACTTATTGCAATCAAGCATTTTATAATATTTCAGGAATAGCCAAACCATGCATGATACTGTGGTCCTCTATGAGGACAGAGCAAGTTACCAAAGTGCCGTGTTCCTAGTCTGTAGCTGACTTCTGTGTTAGCTTTTGCTTAGAAAAGTATTGTATACATCAAAGAACAGTCATGATTACTCACCATCCTGTTCAGCATTTATCTATTCGCCTTCTATAGTATTTGACATACATAAATCATCTGGGGTTAAGCACACGTGCCCTTTTCTATACTATTGATCTGATCTTGCCTTTGGGGTGTTTCTATAGAGAATTGAATTAATACTATCTCTACAGGCATTAATTGGTTAAAATGAAAAATCAGTGTCCATTTGCACACCTGTTTAGTCAGACACAATCTTCTATTTACTAATTCATGAAGGGTTGTTGGTTTTTAAAACCCAAAGATGCCATTAGTAGCCCTAATGAAAAAAAATCAAACTCATTACACCTAGCTCTCTCCAGATAACCCAGAAAGACCTGTTTCCATTTCAATGCAGAAAATATATTCTAACCAAGTTGTCGCTCCACAATTCACACGCAAGAATAATGTATTGTTTTGCTCCAGACATGCTCCCAAAAAAGACTATCCCAGACATCAGTTGTGTTGTGCCCAGCTATCTTGGCATGCTGCTAGTTATGAAAAATCTTCACTGATCATCACTGTCATCTCTGTCCTGTGTCCAGATCTGCCAGTGCAAAGGAAATGCTGGTGTGAAAGGTGTCTTGTTAGCATGTGTGCTACACTCCCCGTGTTCTGTTTTCAAGTTTAACCCATCAGATTGTTTTCATTATTAAATATTCATCTTCCATTTTGCCTTTATGTCTTGGAAACATAGAAGGATCAGCCAGAAAAACAAAACAATTTAGAAGGAGCGCTATCTGGCTGGAGAGGAAGAGGTGTCCTCAGCATGGATTCAGCGGCCTTCTCAGATGTATGGGGTTTTATTTAGTATTTAATCAAGGTTTTTTTTTTTTCAACAATAAAAAGAAACAGCTGCTACAATGTAGGGTGGGTCCAGACTACAGGATTTTGTCGACAAAAGTGGACTTTTGTCAACAAAACTATACCTGTGTCCACACTGTTGTCGAGTTATGTCGACATAACGTCGACATAACTCAGCAGTTTTGTCGACGGCTGTAAACCTCATTCCACGAGGAATAACTCCTTTGTCGACATAGTTATGTCGACAAAAGGCAGGTGTGGACGCAGGGGAAAAGTTATGTCGACAAAAAAGGCCTCCAGGAAGAACCCCTGGTGGACACTCCTGCCACAGCTTTCAACATTGTTCCTGCCTGCAGCCATCTTTAAAAGGCACAGGCACCCTGGATTGGCACTCTGGCAACAAGCCACCTCCAGAGAGGACCTTGACGGCGGAGCTCTGCTGTGTGGTGAACCATGTCTCAGGGACAAGCCCCCCAAGGCCCCCCTGGCCCTTCCAGGGACTCAACCCCCCGGGGAACCTCGGGGCACTAAACGGTGGGCACCCTCCTGGTCAGGGCCCGAGATAAAAGCCGTTTTGGAGCTGTGGGCTGAGGAGGAGGCACTTCAGCTCCCACAGGCCAGGCACTGGAATGTGGACATTTACAGAGATTGGCAGATGGTCTGGCCAGGAAAGGCCACCACCCCCGCACAGCACCGCAGGTCAGAGCCAAGGTGAAGGAGCTGAGGCAGGGGTACATCAGGGCCCATGAGCACAGCTCCCGCTCTGGGGAAAGGCCACACTCCTGCGCCTACTACGAGGACCTGGACAGGATCCTGGGGACAGGGGCACCCCTGCCTCCTGAGAGGCTCATGGAGTCCGGGCTGGAGACCCCCGTGATACAGCGGCCGCAACACCTGCTGGGGGACCAGGAGCTCCAGGAGGAGGAAGAAGAGGAGGAGGACGGCACCCAGAGGACCCAGGAGCCAGGCACCCAGATGCAGGAGGCCTCGCAGACAACCTCAGACACCAGGGAGGGAACATCAGGTGAGTACTATTAGGGTCCAACACATACAGGGCAGGGCAGGCGGGAGCAAAGGGGACGGTGCAATGCTGTGACGTCATGCTGAGCACGGCCCGGAGGAAAAGGGGGGTACACCCAGGGACGCCCTCAGGGAGGGCTGTGCTACCCCTCTGCACCTACATGGCTGCTAGGCACCACCTGTTCCTGCAGGCAGGGATGCCACATGCAGGCATGGGCTGGAGATGCTGGGATTGCCGCACAGCTGCAGGCCTCTCAGCACTCTGTGGGAGCCTCAACAGTGGCCCGACACTCGTCCGTGCTGTTCAGCCATGGGGGATGCGTGGGGGGGGGGGCACGACGGTGGCCTGCACACTGCCTGGGCTCCAGGGAGGCCGTGGCTGCGGGCCAGGCCACACCATGCCTTACTGAGACGCACATGAGCAGCCTTTGACCCTAGGACAGGCACTGCCTGCTGAGAGGAAGGAGGGCATGCCCCCTCAGGGAAAGGGTGAGCATGCATGACTGATGACTCCCTCTTGTCCTCCACAGCCGGACCAGCTGAGCAGGAGGGGGGCGCCACAGCTGCCCCACCACCCAGACGGCCACAGGGAACCCGTCAGCACTGGCGCAGCTATTTAGAGCTGGTGCACCAGCACATCACGGTCCTGCAAAGGATGCAGGAGTCGATGGACAGGAAGCTGGAGGCAGAGGCCGAGTGGCGCCGGCAGTTTCTGCAGGAATTTGCCCTGCAGCGCAGGGACATCTGCACTGCCATCCGGGAGGCCATGGCCTTCCCTGGTCCTTTGCCTGGTCCTGCCCCTCCTCCTCAGCCTGCCCCCCCCTCAGCCCCTGTCCCCCCCTCAGCTCCTGCCTCCTCCTCAGCCCCTGTCCCCCTCCTCAGCCCCTGACATCCCAGACCCAGACTCAGCCCCACCTCCTGCCCAGCCCCCTGTTGTGGCAGCCTGCACACGCAGCCGGGTGCGACAAGGCCTCCGGAGCCAAACCACCAGGGGCTCTTCCTCCAGGCAGCCCCCTCAGCCCTGAGCCTCCCACCCCCCTTCCAAGTTGACATTCCCCCTTCCCACCAGTGACACAAACTGAGGGACACACTGTATTTTTTTTCCAAACAGTTTATTTTATAAGAAACAAATATTTTTATTTCTCTGAACACAAGAGTTATTTATTTTATTTTGTTCCAAAAGCAATAGTTAAATAAACTGCACAAAAGTTTTCACCACCACCTATCTCCGTTCTCAGTGTGTGATGAATGGGTTGATTGAGTGAATGTGGGGCCGGGAGGAGTTGCAGGGAGGAAGGCATCAGGGGCATGGGGCAATCCCACATGTGGAAGACCCTGGGGATAATCAGGGGCCTCCCTGTGTGAAGTGCTCCCTCAGGGCTTCCTGAATGCACAGGCCCAGCTGGTGGGCTTGCCGGGTGGCAGCTGTCCGGGACTGCTCGAAGTGCCTCCCCTCCACGTCAGCCCATGTCCCCCACGCAGGGAGGAAGGCATCCCCTTTCCTCTCCACCAGGTTGTGCAGCACACAGCATGCTGCAACCACATCGGGGATGTTGTGTTCCCCCACGTCCAGCCGCATGAGCAGGCATCTAAACCTGCCCTTCAGACGGCCGAAGGCACACTCCACCTGGAAGCGAGCCCTACTGAGGCGGGAGTTGAACAGTTCCCTGCTCGCATCCAGGTGGCCAGCGTAGGGCTTCATGAGCCAGGGCATGAGGGAGTAGGCCGCATCGGCCACAATGCACGTAGGCATCTGCACATCCCCAAATGCCAGGTTCCTCTCTGGGAAGAATGCCCCAGCCTGCAGCCTGTGGTACAGGTAGGAGTTCCTGAACACGTGGGCATCATGTGCCCGGCCTGACCACCTGACACAAATGTCGGTGAACTGTCCCTTGTGGTCAACCAGGGCCTGCAGCACCATGGAGAAGTAGCCCTTCCTGTTGAGGTACTGTGCTGCTCGATGGGGTGGAGCGTGGATGGGGATGTGGATCCCGTAGAGTGCTCCACCGCAGTTTGGGAACCCCAGCCCCGCAAATCTGGACAGGATGGTCTGCAGGTCTCCGAGGCGGATGGTCCTGTGGAGCAGCTCGGAATTGATGGCTGTCACCACCTGCAGAAAGGGACAAATAGAAACACACAGAACAGGACATTAGAGGGGTTGGCTCAGCTGCTGAGGGGTGCTCCCCCTTCCCCCCCCAGACCCCAACAGCCCTCCCCAGACAATCCCTCCCCCATCCCCCGCCCCCCGCACCATGGCAGGGTGATGCTGAGAGGGCTTCTACCTCTACCACCCCATCCCCAATTCCCTGTGTCTGGTCCTGACTGCCCCCCTGGAGTATCCCCTGAGAATGACTTATCTCCATCAAGATGGCCCCTACGGTAGACTTCCCCACGCCAAACTAATGTCCCACGGAGCGGTAGCTGTCAGGGGAGGCCAGCTTCCACAGCGCAATGACGATGCGCTTCTCCAGGGGAACGGCAGGCTGCAAGTGGGTGCCCTGCCATTGCAGGGCAGGGGTGAGCCAGACACAGAGCTCCTGGAAGGTGGCCTTCTGCACCCGGAAGTTCCGGAGCCACTGATCGTCGTCCCACTGCTGCAGCACTAGCCGGTCCCACCAGTCGGAACTGGTGTCCAGCCTCCAAACTCGCCTCTCCAGGAATAAGTTGGGGGGCAAGGGCAGCAGGGCTGCAGCCTGAGCGAGGGGCTCAAAGCTGGGCTCAGAATCCAGCTCTGCTGCCAGGGTCATCATGCTTTCCTGAGCATGCAGCAGAGCTTCCATCATCACGGTGTGGGGCCATCGCCTGCCCAGGGGCAGCTCAGGCTCCATGGCCAAAAAAGCCAAAATAACACACAAACAACAAAAGAACAAAAGAAACAAACAAACAAAAGGACAAAAATACAAACAAACAACCAAAAAAGCCAAAACCCAAACAAACAAACAAACAAACAAACAAACACACAAACAAACAGACAAACCAGAAATAAACTGCTGTGGTGTCCGACAAAGCAGGGCAACCAGAGCCAGAAAAACTACAGCAGCTTTGCTTTCCTTCTATGAGGTAGGCAAGCCAGAGGCAGGAGCAGAACTACGCCTGTCCAGGAGTATCCCTTTAAGCACGTGTCCCTGCAGAGAGCATGCAGCAGCGCCTGGACTTTATGGCTGCCCCTGTGACCTTCCAGAAGCACTTCCGGGTGCCTTCTTCTGTTGACAGAGCGTCCTGCAGTCTGGACACTCTTTGTCGACAAAGCAAGATAGTCTGGATGCTCTTTGTCGACAGAAGTTTTGTTGACAGATTCTGTCGACAAAACTTCTGTCAATGGAAGCCTGTAGTCTAGACGTACCCTAAGTGATTGCCCTGCTTTAAGAGACCTTATTTTTGTTTCTGCAAGAGAACATTCAGGTTTTATTAAGATTCAATCAATTATTTTATGCTCGATACATCATTGCCTTGGTGAAATTTCACCTGAAATCTTTAAAAAGTACACATATTAAAAGAAAGTCTTTGGAATCCAATTCTGTCCTATGAAAACATATGAACTCTGTGTGACCCCTAAAGAGGCCACTCTGAAGGTAGAGTTTGGGTCTAAGGCCTTTTTACACAACTCTGGCAGTTGGGGGGGTGGCTTAATATCAGGTTGGTGTGGGCTTTTGTACTATATGTGGCACGCACAGGCCTAGCCTTGGAGTCTGTATGTAAGCAAAGCTTTCTGTGAAGTCACTGGAGGCTGGATTGGTGAACCCCTTACTCACAGCTGCATTTTCTTATGTAATCACAGTGCACCCAACACCCATAAGTATTCACCAATGGCATGTCTACACAAGGAAATTATTTCAAAATAACTTATTTTGAAATAATAATTCCTGAAATAACTATTTCAAAATAGTGGGTCCACAATACAGGGAAGGCTCAAAATTAGTCCAAGGCCGGCTCTCTTAGGGCACATCTACACTGCACACTTATTTCAGAATAAGCTATTTCGGAGTGTTTCCTCCAAAATAGCTTATTTCAAAATAGCGTGACTACACAGCAAATGCCCAATGAAATAGCGCTGAGTGATTTCAAAATAGAGCATCCACACTCAATGGATGCTGAATCGCATTTAAGGCCACCCAAAAACACTTCAGGAAGGGCATCAGGACAGCACTCTCTTCCTGTAGCCGCTGCCTGAGGCTATTTGAGGCTCCTGCTTAAGGGGACCCCCCTGTACAGTCATGTCTCAGGCTCTTCCCCTTTGCCTACCTCATTGAGGAACAAAAAAGCCTTTTCATTGTGTGCTCTGATTGCCCTTGTGGACACCTCAGCACTCTAAGAATGGAGCCAGACTTGCCTCCAAGCAGTCGACAGCTCTTATATGTCCTGCTGCACCACCTGCTGCAGTTTCTGCAGGCTGCCTTCCTGGCCCAGCAGGAACAGGATCCCCAGCTCATTGTGGGGCACCTCCTCACCTCTCTCCAGGTGCTGCTTGTGCAGTGCGACCCCACCCGGCCTCCCCTGCACACCGTGCACTGCCACTTTTGGTGACTGGACACCAGCTCCAACTGGTTGGACCAGATTGTCTTGGAGCAGTGGGATGACCAGCAGTGGCTCTAGAATTTCTGTCTGAGGAAGGACACCTTTATGAAGCCGTGTGCATGGCTTGCCCCTGCCCTCAGGTGACGGGACACCCACATGAGGCCTACCATCCCTCTCCAGAAGTGAGTTGCCATCACCGTCTGGAAGCTCATCATATTAGAAATCATTCGGCATGGAGAGATCAACCACTGGGGCCATGGTCATGCAGGTTAATGCATTTGCCCACTGTGCTGCCTAGCAACACTCCTCCTTTCCCCCTTTGGTGTATTCTAATTCTTAACCAGATCCACTAAACTGACAAGTTACCTTGCCAGCAACCAATGTCACCGATCTGGTTAGCATGGTTTTCTTTTTGTATTACCACCCTCCTCCCCCCGCCGTGTCTGCTCTTACATTAACAAAAGCATTAAATTAATTCCCAGTCTATAGTTCAATTGACTAAAATATGTCACAGGACTGGAGGGGTGGGGGAGAAACACAAACAAACAAGCTAAGACTGAAGAAATGTCACAAATTCCAACCATGATCCACTTCTCTTTGCAGAAAGGAAATCAATCCCAGGTAGCTTCTGGAGAACCAACTTATTAAGCCAAGACAAGAGAGCTTTTGGAGCAAATAATTGAAGAATAATATGACAGAACACAATATTAATGATAACTGCCTTTGCAAATTGGCCCTTGTAAGACATTTGCTCTGTGTGTGCCACATGTGTCCCATTACTGTAATTTCCTTGTTCTGAACAGCTTTGTGAAGATTTCAGTGGTAGTCTGTACAATGTAATATTTACAGTATTTTATTCAGACCTTTTGTAGTTGCAATGTTTTTAGACTTTGACTCTCCAGGGGGTTTCTAATACAGTTTGATGGTGCGTATTGCACACAGAGCAATTCCCTGTAGCCACCTGCCTTATAGGAGGTGGGTGGTGGACTTAGGGTTTTTCAAAGAGACATTTTGGCTCTGAATTTCAGTGGTGCTGAGAAGCAGCAGCTTTCACTGACAGCAGCTGGAGTTGTGGATGCTCACACATTTGACAACTGAGCTCACATCTCAAGCAGGGCATCCGGAAAACTGAGGCACACAAAATAACTGGTCACTTTTGAAGAAGATGGTTGAATGTTCTAACCCTACAAACCCCTATTCTGACAGAGCTAGATCTAATGTGACTATAAATTAGCTTAGCTCCATGTAAAGCTTATAGAACTATACCAATTTACACTAGCTGGAGACCTGCCCTGCAATTCTTGCTCCCATGAGCATAGTTCAAGATCAGGACACAATTAAAGGAGAAAAATATAGCGCCAATTTTTGCCTTAGTTCAAGCTGCTCTGCTGCTGTGAGCACATTGGGAGTTGCATGGTTATAACTAGTGGCAGAACAGGAATGGAGCCTCATATGGAGCAAAGTTACAATGAAGTTTGTGATTTATACCAGCAGAGGATCAGATTCAAAACAAGCTCTCTATCTATCACTATATGTAGACCAACCAACAAGCCAAGTGACTACCCTGCATTGATCTCATACTGCTGCTTTTTGAAGACATGCAAGGTGAAATAGATTGTCAGGATTGGGAAGGGGAAGAGCATCTATTGCTGCTACTTTTGCAATATCCTTTTTTTGTATCTTGAGTTTCTGATACTTTAATCTATTGTGGGATGTCATTTAATTAAGCATTTCCAGGGTTCACACTAGACCATGGGATTGTGCTTCAGACAGGCAACACTGGCCTGACACTGCAATAATTAAGGCCCCCAAGGACAGCTTGGTACATAGTCTAGTCAGAGAGCCAACATCAATATGGCAGAAATGGTACTATGCACTACTATGCTAGAAGTGTTCAGTGGTTTCCCCGAGATATGGTTTCCCTGATTGTACAGCAAATTTATCTAGAGGGAATTTAAGTTTCAAAAAGGCTTTCAAGGAAATGAAACAAAGATGTTAGAAATGTTTTGGGCAGTGCAACACCTGCTCGTGTTTATTGCCCTTTACAAAAATATGATTGAACATTAAAAATTCCAAGGCCTAGACAGCTATGTGGCCGTACACTAAAGCCAAGCCTGGGAGCAGACCTCAGCCCAGGGTTCCTGAGCAGTGCTGTGGGGGTGTCACATCCTCAGCCCTGGCCAGGTCTTCTCTTGGTCAATGTTTCTACTGGTGTACCTCTGTTGACTGCAATGGGGTGATGCTGATGTGCCAGCTACACCTGCCCTAGGCACACAATGGGAACTGATCTTAAGTATGTGCTCCTAAGTCAGAATTGTGGGTCAGAATGATTGTTGGTGCAAGTGGCACAAAACCATTGACCTCACAGGGCAGTCACTTTCAGGTGGCTCCACAAGCAACCATGAAGGGAAGGCAAGAAACTGGATCTTCAGCCTGACTTTCTTGGACCCCTACTATGCAAGGTAGGGAAAGAAGGAAGTGTAGGGAAAGCAAGAGGCCCAAGATGGGCTCTGTGTCTTCAAGTCTTTCAACTGGGTCTCTAGGCAGGTTACACAATCTGTAGAATTAGGGATCATATCCAGGCCCATAAACCAAGCAAAGCAAAACCACTCTCCTGTCTCTCCACCTCAAATAGCATATTCTGCAGTCAGAGTTCTTCCTGCTGTTCCCACCCATCCACTGTGCTGTTCTCCACATAGCTCATCTCCTTGCTCCCCAGAACAGCATCCTCTTTGGTTCTGGAGATGGTATATGGAAACACAGCAGTGTTCCCATGAATATGTGGCCGCTCAGGAGAGATTCAAGTGCCATCGAATTGATTAGCAGAGCACCCACAGCTAGGTTTTTTTATTTCTACTGGTGGTGCACATTCACACATGCCTAGCTGCACATAACATTTTTTCCACATATGGATGGAAAAGAGGAGAGGAAACATTGCCTAGAGTACAATCGTTCTGCCACTTGCATTTCTCTCTTCTTTCCACAGGCCATATTCTCTCCTCCACTGCACTGTGCAGTAGTGAGCAGTTTGAAACAGACAACAACTAACTAACTCACTAAAAAAATAAAAATAAAAATAAATGTGGTGAAAACTGTTTATCCATATAATTGTGAAAGTGACCTACTACCCTACCTCTGTGCATTGCACAGTGCTATGGGGCAAAGGGTATCATCAGTAGGTCTCAGACAATCAGTGAAGAGGGGCCAGGTAAAAGGAATTAAGGAAAATCACTGAGGCTGCGTCTAGACTGGCATGATTTTCCGCAAATGCTTTTAACAGAAAAGTTTTTCCGTTAAAAGCATTTGCAGAAAAGAGCATCTAGACTGGCACGGATGCTTTTGCGCAAAAGCACTTTTTGCAGAAAAGCATCCATGCCAATCTAGATGCGGTTTTGCCCAAGAAAGCCCCGATCGCCATTTTTGCCATCGGGGCTTTTTTGCGCAAAACAGTTTTTACTTGTCTACACTGGCCCTCTTGTGCAAAAGCATTTGCACAAGAGGGCTTATCCCTGAGCGGGAGCATCATAGTATTTGCGCAAGAACACTGACAATCTTACATTAGATCGTCAGTATTCTTGCGCAAATTCAAGTGGCCAGTGTAGACAGTTGGCAAGTTTTTACGCAAAAGCAGCCGCTTTTGCGCAAAAACTTGCCAGTCTAGACGCAGCCGGAGTGTTGGGAGATCTTATACTTGCTGTGCTAAAAATCTACCCTGGAACTACACTCCCAAGGAAAGGGAGCCCATCTAGATGACAAAGTAGTTAAGATTCTGGCAGTGGTTGGAGTTCTTTGCACACTAGGGCTCCTATAACTCATCCCACCATTGGAGAGGAACAAGTGGAGAACAGGGTCTGATAACAGGAAGTTTTGAGTGTGAGTTCTCCAGGTGGAGAAGGAGCTAACACAGGACCCTTGAGGGACACTGTAGTATGTGTTTGTGTTTGGGGGTTTCTTGCTGTGTGCTGAACTTGTGTTTGTCTGTCTGAGGTTTAGGGTTTGTTTGGTTTTTTTTTTTCCCTCTTCTCCTCTCCCCTCCTCCCCAAGGAATGTGTGCTGTGGCTGGCAGGTGGAAGCTGTGAGCTTCTAATCAAGGTTTGAAATCTAGAAGCCTCTGCTCATTGGTTGAGCCTTAATCGGGGGAGAGGCTATCAAGTAGTCCAGGGCTTTATATAGTAATGAGTTAGCTACCAGGCAGCTTACGAAGAAGGGCTGATAAAAGGGAGTTTTGAGAGGGAGTTGGGAAGGGGGCGCGATACACTTGCCATTCTTTAAAATCTTTTCACTAAACTATCATCAAAACCTCCTGAGCTCTGGTGGGCCTTCAGGGGTTGATTGCATCAGAGGCAAGGCTTTGAGCGGGGCCTGGCCTCAGCCTTCTAAAAAAGGCAGCCAGAGCAAACGCAGAGAGCAGCAAACAGCGCGGCAGCCAACACAGGAGTTTACCTGGGAATTCACCCTGGGAGACCCCTGTAGTGTTTGGTGCTCTTTTCCTTGAAGAAATTTTCTTTTCTTTTCTCTCTCCTGCCCTTCAAGGAGGCATTTAATAAGATCTGAGGAATCTCTCTGAAAGAAGGCAGGTATGGATGGTGATAGTTCTGCTGTTGTTACCTGTACAGCATGTGCATTGTTTGTCTTCCTCCTGGAAGAAAGAAGGGATTTCATCTGCACTAAGTGCAAGCTGGTCACCATTTTGAAAGAAAAAATTAGAGGACTTGAGGCCCAAGTATCGACCTTATGTTCCATCAGAGAGGATGAACACTTCGTTGATAGAAGGCAGCATTTAATCCTGCAGGCACAGCAGGCTGAAGAGCCAGTGAGGGCAGTACAGGACAAGGAAGAGAATTGGCAGCATGTAACCTCGAGAAGAAGAAGAAGGCCAACTCAGGTATCCCCCATTCCTGTAGAGGTAAGTAATCACTTTCAGGATCTCTCCACAGGAACTGGAGTAGAGAATGCTTTGGCAGAGAGCTTTTAGGGAAGAAGTCAGAAGGGAACACCATCTACTAGAAGTCATGGGATGAGTAGTATGAGGGATGGGGGTTCCACAACCACCACCCCCAAAAGAAGAAGACGGGTGGAGGTGGTTGGGGACTCCCTCCTAAGAGGGACTGAGTCATCCATCTGCCATGCAGACCTGCAATCTTGAGAGGTGTGCTGCTTGGCAGGAACTTGCATTCAGGATGTGACTGAGAGTCTTCCAAAACTGATCACACCTTCGGATCGCTACCCCTTCCTGCTTCTCCATGTAGGAACTAACGATATGGCCAGGAATGACCTTCAGCAGGTCACTGCAGATTATGTAGCGCTGGGAAGAAGGATCAAGGAATTTGAAGCCCAACTGGTGTTCTCATCCATCCTCCCTGTTGAAGGGAAAGGACTGAGTAGTGATCGTCGAATTGAGGAAGTAAATGCGGGGTTGCGCAGGTGGTGTCGGAGAGAGGGCTTTGGTTTCTTCGACCATGGGACTCTGTTCCGGGCACAAGGACTGTTAGGAAGAAATGGGATCCACATAACGAAGAGAGGAAAGAGCATCTTTGCGGGCAGGCTTGCAAACCTAGGGAGGAGGGCTGTAAACTAGATTCATTGGGGATGGTGACCAAAGCCCTGAGGTAAGTGAGAAAGTCAATACCAGGAAAAAACACGAGGAGGAAAGGGCAACAAGGGAGGACTCCTGACTTGAATGGAGAAGGCAGGGTGATCAAGTGTTATCTAAGGTGTTTGTACACCAATGTGAGAAGCCTGGGAAACAAACAGGAAGAATTAGAAGCCCTGGCCCAGTCAAAGAACAATGATTTGATTGGAATAACGGTGACTTGGTGGGATGACTCACATGACTGGAGCACTGTCATGGAAGGGTATAAACTGTTCAGGAAGAACAGGCAGGGGAGAAAAGGAGGAGGAGTTGCACTGTATGTAAGAGAGCACTATGATTACTCAGAACTCCAGTATATAGAGGGAGAAAACCCTGTTGAGAGTCTGTGGGTTAGGTTTAGAAGTGGAAGCAAAAGGGGTGATGTTGTGGTTGATGTCTGCTATAGACCACCGAATCAGGTGGATGAGGTAGATGAGGCTTTCTTCATACAATGGAGAGAAGCTTCCAGATCACAAGCCTTGTTTCTCATGCGGGACTTTAATCACCCTGACATCTGTTGGGAGACCAAGACGGCAGTACACAGACAATCCAGGAAGTTTTTGGAGAATGTTGGGGATAACTTCTTGGTACAAGTGCTGCAGGAACCGACCAGGGGCCGTGCACAGCTTGACCTGCTGCTCACAAACAGGGAGGAACTAGTAGGGGAAATAGAAGTGGGTGACAACCTGGGAAGCAGTGATCATGAGATGGTAGATTTCAGGATCCTTATCAAAGGAAGAAAGGAGAGCAGCAATATACACAACCTGGACTTCAGAAGGGCGGACTTTGACTCCCTCAGAGAACTGATGGGCAGGACTCCCTGGGATGCTTACATGAATGGGAAAGGAATCCCGGAGAGCTGGCAGTATTTTAGAGAAGCCTTATTAGAGGCACAGGAAGAAACCATCCTGATACGCAGTAAGAAAAGCAAATATGGTAGGAAACCAGATTGGCTTACCGGAGACATCCTTGATGAGCTTATACACAAAAAGGAAGCTTACAAGAAGTGGAAACTTGTACAGATGACAAGGGAGGAGTATAAATAAATTGCTTAAGAATGCAGCGGAATTATCAGTAAGGCGAACGTGCAATTGGAATTGCAGCTAGCAAGGGATGTGAAGGGTAACAAGAAAAGTTTCTACAGGCAAGTTAGCAATATGAGGATGATCAGAGAGGGTGTGGGGCCCTTACTGGATGAGGGAGGTAACCTAGTGACAGACGATGTGGGAAAAGCTGGGGTACTCAATGCTTTCTTTGTATCTGTCTTCCCTGACAAGGTCAGCTCCCAGACTAATGCACTAGACAACGCAGTAGGGGAAGGAGGTGGACATCCCGTGGTGGGGAAAGAACAAGTTAGGAACTATTTAGAAAAGCTAAATATACACAAATCCATGGGTCCGGGTTTAATGCATCCAAGGGTACTGAGGGAGTTGGGAAATGTCATTGCTGAGCCTTTGGCCATTATCTTTGAAAACTCAGACATCGTGAGAGATCCTGGATGACTGGAAAAAGGCAACTGTAGTGTCCATATTTAAAAAAGGGAAGAAGGACAATCCAGGGAACTACAGACCAGTGAGCCTTACCTCAGTCCCCAGAAAAATCATGGAGGGGATCCTCAAGGAATTAATTTTGAGGCACTTGGAAGAGGGGAAAGTGATCAGGAATAGTCAGCATGCATTCACTAAGGGCTAGTCATGTGTGACCAATCTGACTAGCTTCTGTGATGAGGTACCTGGCTTTCTGGATATGGGAAAGTTGGTGGATGTGATATAACTTGACTTTAGCAAAGCTTTTGATCCGGTCTCCCACAATATTCTTGCCAGCAAGTTAAGGGAGTATAGATTGGATAAATGGACTGTAAGATGGATAGAAATCTAGCTAGACTGTTGGTCCCAATGGGTAGTGATCAACGGCTCGATGTCAGATTGGTGGTCGGTTACTAGTGGTGTGCCCCGAAGATCTGTTTTAGGACCGGTTTTGTTCAACATTTTTATTAATGACCTGGGTGAGGGGATGAATTGCACCCTCAGCAAGTTTGCATATGACACTAAGCTAGGGGGAGAGGTAGATATATTGTAGGGCAAGGATAGGGTCCAGAGTGACCTAGACAGATCAGAGGATTGAGCCAAAAGAAATCTGATGAGGTTCAACAAAGACAAGTGTAGAGTCCTGCACCTGTGATGGAAGAATCCTAAGCATTGTTACAGGCTGGGCACCAACTGGCTAAGTAGCAGTTCATCAGAAAAAGACTTGAGGATTACAGTGGATGAGAAGCTCGATATGAGTCAACAGTGTGCCCTTGTAGCCAAGAAGGCTAATGGCATATTAACCTGCATTAGGAGGAGGATTGCCAGCAGATGTAGAGAAGTAATTATTCCCCTTTATTCAGCTCTGGTGAGGCCACACCTGGAGTATTGTGTCCAGTTCTGGGCCCCCCATTATAGAAAGGATGTGGACACATTGGAGAGGGTCCAGCGGAGGGCAACGACAATGATTAGGGGGCTGGAGCACATGATCTATGAGGAGAGACTGAGGGTTTTGGGTTTGTTTAGTCTGAGGAAGAGAAGAGTGAGAGGGGATTTGATATCAGCCTTCAACTTCCTGAAGGGAGGTTCCAAAGAGAATGGAGAAAGGCTGTTCACAGTAGTGAGGGATGGCAGAACAAGGAGCAATGGTCTCAAGTTACAGTGGGAGAGGTCTAGGTTGGATATTAGGAAAAACTATTTCACTAGAAGGGTGGTGAAGTACTGGAATGGGTTACCTAGGGAGGTGGTGGAATCTTCATCCCTAGAGGTTTTTAAGTCTTGGTTTGACAAAGCCCTGGCTGGTTGATTTAGTTGGGATTGGTTCTGCCTTGGGCAGGGGGCTGGACTTGATGACCCCCTGAGGTCTCTTCCAGTTCTATGATTCTAAGTGGGAAATTTTAAAGAAGTTTAGTAGAGAAGAAAACCACCCCCTGTTAAAGAGCAGGCTTGATTAGAGCACATTTGTCTCCTTTTCCCATCTTGAGCATTCTCAGAAATAGCCCATACATTCTAACTTAGCACAAATAGCCCTTGTGGGGTGACTCTGATACAAAATAAAGCCCCCAGAAGACATAATTAAACAGCACCCTAGTCTAGCTCATACCTATATCTTAGCGCCCATCACCATGTCCCAGTTCAGGCATCCTTGATCATAACTTACTCATAGGCTGCAGCCTTCTCTGGCCCTCCAGCTTCAGTTCTGAGGCTATGGGTATGTTTACACTGAAGAGTGTTTCTGGAAAAATGTCCGTTTTTCTGGAAAAATTACACTTATGGCCACACTGCTATTGCATTCTTTCAACAGAAAATCGAAAGAATGGAGGGGTTTTTTCTGACAGCGGTAAACCTATTTCTACAAGAAAGAAGCGTTTTTCTGAAAAAAACTATTTTCAGAAAAAGGGATGTATGGACAGGGAAGAGAGTGTTTTTTCAAAAGAAGAGTCGCCCAGGAAAAAGCACAATCACAACTGAAATGCAAGATAGTATTCAATCAATATGGACGCTATCTTTTGAAAAAGGAGATTGCTTTTCATTGCGCTTTTGCTGTGTAGACGCTCTCTTTCAAAAAATTTTTTCCAGGAGATCTCTTTCAGAAAAGCTTCTTCCAAAAGAAGCTTGCAATCTAGATGTAGCCAATGAGAAACAGCAAGCACCTCCCTCTGATGGAGCACCTTAGCTTTCTCCTTCCTTTACTGGCAATGGCTTGTGAAGGTCAACAAGCTTGCCCCTCCATTTTCATTTCAAAGCGTTTTTATTGTTTGCAAAGATAAAAGTACATAGAATCATAGAACCATAGAGCTGGAAGAGACCTTATAACGCCATCACGTCCAGCCCCCTGCCCAAGACAAGACCAATCCCAACTAAATCACCCCTGCCAGGGCTTTGTCAAGCCGAGACTTAAACACCTCTAGGGATGGAGACTCTACTACTTCCCTAGGTAACCCTTCCAGTGCTTCACCACTCTCCTAGCGAAATAGTTTTTCCTAATATCCAACCTGGTCCTCTCCCACCGCAACTTGAGACCATTGTTCTTTGTTCTGCCATCCATCACGACTGTGAACAGCCTTTCTCCATCATCTTTGGAACCTCCCTTCAGGAAGTTGAAGGCTGCTATCAAATCCCCTCTCACTCTTCTCTTCTGCAGACTAAATAGACCCAACACCCTTAGCCTCTCCTCATAGGTCATATGCTCCAGCCCTCTAATCATTTTGGTTGCCCTCTGCTGGACCCTCTCCAACGTATCCACATCCTTCCTGTAATTGGGGGCCCAGAACTGGACACAATACTCCAGATGTGGCCGCACCAGAGCCGAGTAAAGAGGAATAATCACATCTCTGGATCGACTGGCAATGCTCTTCTTAATGCAACCTAGTATGCCATTAGCCTTCTTGGCTACAAGGGCACACTGTTGACTCGTATCCATCTTCTCATCCACTGTAATCCCCAGGTCCTTTTCTGATGAACTGCTACTTAGCCATTTGGTGCCCAGCCTATAACAATGCTTCGGATTCTTCCGTCACAAGTGCAGGACTCTACACATGTCCTTGCTGAACCTCATCAGATTGCTTGTGGCCCAATCCTCAAATTTGTCCAAGTCACTCTGGACTCTATCCTTGCCCTCCAGCGTATCTACCTCTCCCCCTAGCTTAGTGTCATCCGCAAACTTGCTGAGAGTGCAATCCATCCCCTCATCCAGGTCATTAATAAAGATATTGAACAAAACTGGTCCCAGAACCTATACTTGTGGGATTCTGCTAGAAACCGACCACCATCCTGACATCGAGCAGTTGATCACTACCCGCTGGGACCGACCTTCCAGTCAGCTTTCTATCCATCTTACTGTCCATTTATCCAATCCACATTCCCTTAACTTGCTGGCAAGAATATTGTGGGAGACCGTATCAAAAGCCTTGCTAAAGTCAAGATATATCACATCCATTAACGTCCCCATATCCACAGAGCCAGTTACCTCATCATAGAAGCTAATCAGATTGGTCAGGTATGACTTGCCCTTCATGAATCCATGCTGACTATTCTTGATCACCTTCCCTTCTTCCAAGTGCTTCAAAATGGATTCCTTGAGGACCCCCTCCATGATTTTTCCAGGGACTAAGGTAAGACGGACCGGCCTATAGTTCCCTGGATCGTCCTTCTTCCCTTTCTTAAAGATGGGCACTGCATTTGCCTTTTTCCAGTCATCCGGGATCTTTCCTGATCTCCACGACTTTTCAAAGATAATGTCCAAAGGCTCCTCAATGACATTTGCCAACTCCCTCAGTAACCTCGGATGTATTAAGTCCGGACCCATGGATTTATGTACCTTTAGCTTTTCTAAATAGTTCCTAACCTGTTCTTTCCCCACCAAGGGCTGTCCACCTTCATCCCATATCACGTCACTTAGCAAGATCTGGGAACTGACCTTGTCCATGAAGACAGAGGCAAAGAAAGCATTAAGTACTTCAGCTTTCCCCACATCATCTGTCACTAGGTTACCGCCCTCATCCAGTAGGAGCCCCACATCCTCTCTGATCACCTTTTTCTTGCTAACATGCCTGTAGAAACCTTTCTTGTTATCCTTCACATCCCTTGCGAGTCGCAATTCCAATTGCGCTTCCGCCTTCCAGATAACTCTCTGCGACACCACCTGTGCAACCATGCATTTACTACCTCAATTCGACACTCCCTACACCCCTGCATTCTCGAGCTATACATTTATACTCCTCCCCAGTCATCTGTCCACGTTTCCACTTTTTTTAAGTTACCCTTTTGTGCTTAAGTTCGCCAAGGATTTCCCCAGTGAGCCAATTCGGTCTCCTACCATATTTGCTTCTCTTGCTATGCATTGGAATGGTTTCTTCCTGTGTCTTCAATAAGTCTTCTTTAAAATACTGCCAGCTCTCCTTGGCTTCTTTCCCATGCATGTTAGCATCCAGGGGATTCTCCCCATCAGGTCTCTGAGGGAGTTGAAGTCTGCTTTTCTGAAGTCCAAGGTGTGCATTTTACTACTCTCTTTTCTTCCTTTGGTCAGGATCCTGAAATCTACCATCTCATGATCACTGCTTCCCAGGTTGCCACCCACCTCTACTTCCCCTACTAGTTCCTCCCTGTTTGTGAGCAGCAGGTCAAGCTGCTCACGGCCCCTGGTCGGATCCTTCAGCAGTTGTACCAAGAAGTTATCCCCAACATTCTCCAAAAACTTCCTGGATTGTCTGTGTACTGCCGTATTGGTCTCCCAACAGATGTCAGGGAGTCCCCCATGAGAACCAGGGCCTGCGATCTGGAAACTTCTCTCAGTAGTCCGAAGAAAGCCTCATCTACTTCATCCACCTGATTTGGCGGCCTGTATGAGAACCAACCACAACATCACTGCTGTTGCTTACACCTCTAAACTTGACCCATAGACTCTCAACAGGCTTTTTTCCCTCTATATACTGGAGTTCTGAGCAATCATAGTGCTCTCTTACATACAGTGCAACTCCTACTCCTTTTCTTCCCTGCCTGTTCTTCCTGAACAGTTTATACCCTTCCATGACATTGCTCCAGTCATGCGAGTCATCCCACCAAGTCTCTGTTATCCCAATCAAATCGTAGTTCTTGGACTGGGCCAGGGCCTCCAATTCTTCCTGTTTGTTTCCCAGGCTTCTCGCATTGGTGTACAAACACCTTAGATAACTAGTTGATCCGCCTACCCTCTCCCTTTGAATCAGAAGTCCTCCATTGTTGCTCGTTCCTCTTTGCATTTCTTCCCGGTATCCGACTTCCCCACTCCCCTCAGCGTTTTGGTCACCACCGTCCCCCAACGAACCTAATTTAAAGCCCTCCTCACTAGGTTTGCAAGCCTGCCCGCAAAGATGCTCCTTCCTCTCTTTGTTAGGAGGATCCCATCTGTTCCCAACAATCCTTGTGCCCGGAACAGAGACCCATGGTTGAAGAAATCAAAGCCCTCTCTGCGACACCACCTGCGCAACCACGCATTTACTTCCTCAGTTCGGCGATCCCTACTCAGTCCTTTCCCTTCAACAGGGAGGATGGATGAGAATACCACTTGCGCTCCAAAATCTTTGATCATTCTTCTCAACTCTATGTAAACCCCAGTAACCTGCTCAAGGTCGTTCTTGGCCATATCGTTAGTTCCCACATGGAGAAGTAGGAGGGGGTAGCGAGCCGAAGGTTTGATCAGTTTTGTAAGCCTCTCAGTCACATCCTGAATTCAAGCTCCCGGTAAGCAGCACACGTCTTGAGAATCCAGGTCCGGATGGCAGATGGATGGCTCAGTTCCTCTTAGGAGGGAGTCCCCGACCATCATCACCCGCCTTCTTCTTTTTGGGGTGGTGGTCATGGAACCCCCATTTCTAGGACTATGCATCCCATGCCTTCCAGTTGAAGTGGTTCCCTTCTGATTTCTTCCTTGTGAGGTCCCTTCCAAAGCATTCTCCATTGCAGAGCCTGTGGAGAGAGCCTGAAAGCGATTACTTTCCTTTGTAGGAATGGAGGATTCCTGTGCTGGCCTTTTTTTCCTTATTGAAGTTACATGCTGCCAGGTCTCTTCCTTGTCCTGTACTGCCTTCCCTGGGTCTTCCGCCTGCCTTGCTTGCAGGATTAAATTCTGCCTTTTATTGTGGAAGTCTTCATCCTCTCTGATTGAGCATAGAGTCGACACTTGGGCCTCCAGTCCTTTAATTTTTTCCTCCAAAATGGCGAGCAGCTTGCACTTAGTGCAAATGAAATCACATATCACAAAGAACATGGGAACAATATATTTAGTTGAACCAATCTGAATAGCATGGGAAAGTCGGGAATGGTCTAGCAGTGAAGGGGAGATACATAGGAGAGAGCTGCTTATTTATGTAACATACTTTTACATTAATAGTCTTTCCTGGCTATTAGATTTTAAGCTCTGTGGGGTAGGGCTTGTCTTTTTTTTCTTTTTCCTGGGGTTGTACAGTATCTAGTACAATAGGGAATTGGTCTCTGACTGGGGCTTCTAGACACTAGTGCAAGACAAATAACTAATATTTTGGCCTGTTTGCTAAAAATCAGGAAATACGGAATTCTTTCTCCTTTTCTATAAGTAGGGAGGACATTGAACTGATAGAACTAATACCTAGTACCTGGTTTTTTCTGTAATAGCACCAATAGAAAACCCTATTGAAATGTACATTGTCATCCCCATTTAACATCCATTTACAGAGACTCTTGTAGTTCATTCACTTTACCAGTATCATTTTTACTTTACTCATGTGCTTTGACTTAAACAGGAGATGTCACAAATTAGTGTTTACAAAACTTAATCCCAGGGAGCTGTTACTACTTGCATGAAGGTAAGGATTTAGATGGTTGAGACTCAACAGAGGAGGTCAAAGATTGATTACAATAGCAGACTTGTGGAAAGTATTCCAAACATAAGCACCACCCAAGAGCAAGAGTTAAATTAGCAATACTCAGCCAGCAAGTTGCAGGCATGCAGTGAACCAATGTAATTTTCTTGGTCTTTACATGGTGCAGAATAGAATTAAAAAAAAAAAAAAAATCCAAAATCCGCCTAGCTAGGAGACTGCCAGATCTTCTCACACACAACTGCCTGTGGAAGTGAGACTAGCACACAGCCCATTTGCCTTATTAGCCCACTTAAACAAGCAGAGTCTGGTAATTAACCTTGATTGTAAAATAGTATTGGACTGAGAGTGAAAGATGATTGCAGTGAGTGACTCTGGAAAGGGGCTGATTTTAAGAGCTATTGTATGCACCTCCCTTGAATTCAATGGGAGACAGAAATTCTCAGACTCACTCATGATCAGGTCCTTAAACAGGCATGAGCCACCTAGAATGTACAATGGTTTGAGGTTTTTATTTTCTTTTATATATGAAGTAGGGGGGAGTTACTCTTGTTCTTTAGGGATTTTTTTGTTAAGGAGAAAAGATTTCCTCTCAAATCCTTCAGTTCAAGTGTGAGAGATCACATTACATATCTGGCACCTCCGGACTTCTTTTGGTAAAACAAGGGAACGCTTTAGACATTATATTACTTCTTGTGGAAAAAAAATCCAACAAACTACCCCATCTATATTTAACAGCTACACCTTTCTTGCCTCAGTAATTGCAGCTTGTCTTTCTGATACCAAAACACCAACTTGGACTTTCTGGTTTGTGGAATTGTTCCCACCATAACTCCTGCCTTCAGTATGTTTCATTATGATTTATTATACAGTTCAATGTAAATCTTAAGCTACAAAACTGCATTATCAGTGCAGTTCTTTCTAATCAGTTCAAGGTATGGATGTTTAAAAACCAACTGTGCTAGACAGGGGAATTGCTGTTTAGACCTGATTTTAAAAATATATATATAACATTCTCACAATTATTTATCTTTCAGAGAAAGATAAAATAGTCACAGCTGCTTTTTCAAAGGATATTTGTACTTTTTTGCTATCACAGCCACATTTTAAGAATAACCAAGATTTTCTCTAATTCAGAAAGCCTACTGATTGATGATTCTGCTGCATGACAGCATGCAGCCTTAGTTACGCTCATGACAGAGATATTTATACTTTGTGACTCACCTAAGGATTCCTTCCTTTCTTGGGGTTCAGCTCAGCAAACCATTGAAACATGTGAGGTCTATCCTTATCCAGGAAAGCACTTCTTTGAATTGCCCTACCACCCTACTCATGGCCCAGGGCTCCATGCTGCTAGGGCCTGTACAAACCTAGAAAAAGAAGATTGTCCCTGACATTAAAGTTTAAAATCTAAGTACTTCAGAACCTCCCTAAAATTAAGCATGTTTATGTGCTTTGCTGAGGAATAAAGATTAATGAAATACCTATCTCTTCTATGGTTCTCAAAACACTTTACAAAGGAAGCCACTATCTTTATCCCAGTACACAAATGGGGAAATTAATGCACAGAGCAGTGAAGTGATTTGTCCAAGGTCTCCCACCAAGCCAGAGCTGGGGCTAGAATTGAAAGTTCCAGTCCAAAGGTCTAGCCATGAGGCCACAGTACATTTTTGAATCCAGGCTTTGAGAAGGCGTCTATGCTAACCCTTTTACCATCTTAGCTACTGCCTGTAAGAACTTGAGGGTAAAACCCTGTAATTACCATGTCATCAGCTTAAGTCTGATATGGGTAGATAGGTCTCGAAGACCTCATTTCTACAGTATTAATGCAGACAATTCTGGGACTGCACCAACAGTAGCAAATGTTACAAAAATGTGTCTAGTGTCAGCAAGGCCCTGCAATGCTTTGAGATCAACAGCCACCTAGCTATCTGTCAGTCAGAAGCTCCACAAGGAATATGTATGGCCTTGTGTTTAAGGGTCTGGAGTGAAATGCCAGAACATGAATGAAATCCCTTCCCAATTCTGCCACAGACATTCCCGGGCAAGTCACCTAATCCTTTTGCATCTGTTTCCTCAACTCTTTAATACAGGTATTATTTCCCTTCCTCCTGAGAGTGGTGTCAGGCTAAATTGCTTGGTGTGAATTCGGGTATTAGTAATGAGAGCCACAGAAAAGCCTGTAAGTAAATAAATTAAACCATAGAACTTAAACTACTAGCAACTTTCCTCATCACTGGTATCATCTTGCAGTCACACAGAGATAAGAGCCACCACATGTGTAGCTTGAAGTACATATACTGGAGGAGGAGACTCCAGGATATTCTGCAGAGATTTCCATAGAACTGTAGAATCTATATTGAGTATCTTATTTTCTATAAACTTTGGGGCTGGATTTAGCCAATAGAACCCTTGAGCATTTAAAAGGGAGGAAGACACAAGTCACTCCCCCCATGTACCCCATCATAAGGGTCAAGGACAATAGCAGTCCTTGCACTCCACAGACAACATCATCACCCCAAACAGGACAGGAGTGAAGTGGGCTTGTGGCCCCATTCCTATTTTTACTGGCCCAGGAGGAACAAGCTCCATATTCTGACAGGATGCTGCAGCCAATGCACTCCTCTGCTGCAGCAGGATGCTCAGAGAGGTGCTGTCCCCCCAAACTTCCCACATTCCCTTTCCTATCTCTCCTTGCTTCAGCTCCACACCTCACACTAGTTATGAATGTGCCTTCAAGACTCTATCTACCCATTAGGGGATACATTAGAAGGCAAATGTGTGAAGTGCTGAGTGAACATGATGCATACTTAGGTTAGTAACTAAACATCTTAAGTAGGAGATGAGGCTGCATTATGCCATGCAGGATTGGGTCCTTAATTTGGAACAAGTTTATATCCATGCCAACAAATTACTCAGGCCATGTCTGCAGAGAGACTTGCCAGGCCCCTGGGCAAAGTGGGAGGGGGACAGCTCTGTGTCCCTAGAGAGGGCAGGGTCACAGGCAGAGCATGGGGCTGGGGCTAGTCTCTCCCCACCAACCTTTCAGGAGCAGACACATACCAAGGGATGTGGGGGGAGGGGGCAGTTGCCCCTGGCCACCATGCTAGGGGGGCACCAATTTAGCTATTTCCAGGTGCCACTGCCTTATGTAGGAACCTCTGGCTGGCGTCACATGGTGTCAGGCTGCGGTGGTGCAGGGCTGCGGCTCCCTCTGGGAGCCTGCCCCACACCCTGGGCAGTGCAGGGCTGGAGCACAGTGCCCGCACCCCGCAGTCAGGTCTCAGCCCCTATGCATGGGGAGACCTGCTGCCCTGTGCCCTGCAGAGCCCTGGCCCCCAGGCTTGTGAGCTGATCACCTGCCACCGCAGCTGAGCTGTGCAGCCCAGGTACACCCCAATACCCGGTGCAGCAGTGCGGCCCGGGCCATGCCACTGCCCTGCGTTCCGAGGCACTGCCCACAGGGTCCTGCAGGCTGAGCCAGGCAGGGTGCAAAGCAACCGGCCCTGGCCCAAAAGGAACCAGCTTGGAGCCTGGCCCGGCTGCACTCTGGTGTGACCCCAGACCTGCAGTGCCCCAGCCAGGAGCAGGTGCACCCCCCCCGGCCTTACATAACTTCCTGCCCTCGAGTGTGCACTTTGCATCCAAGTGGCTCTCACACTAGCACTCCCTGGAAGGCCAAGGAGGAGGAGCCTTGGGGAGAGGCGTTCTTATTTTTGCTGACTTAAAAATAAATAACATATACATAGTAACAAATGATGGGGGTGTGTGCAAATTTTGCCTTTGCCCCCAAGCGCATAACACCCTCGCTACACCACTGTTCAGGGGTGTTTGACACATGCCACCCAGACCTCTGGAAGAAATGGCATGGGGCTCCAGCCACTGCTGAGTCCCAGGGCAGTTACCCCTTTGCCTGTGGGTCATACCACTCAAGTTAGGTGTGTGGTCCAGGGCTCCTCACAGCAGAGTCCCAACTGGGCTCAACTGGACTGAGCTCCTCACATGGCTCTGACCACAGCCTGGCTCTAGTTTCTGGCCTGGCAGGCCTGCCAACAATGGCAGGGGGCAAAACGGGCAACAGGGTACGGCGATTCAAAGGGGCCCAGCAAACGCGACAAGGAGTTCTGTGGCACTTTATAGACTAACAGATGTCTGGAGAATAAGCTTTCATGGGCAAAGACCCACTTCGTCAGATGCATGTAGTGGAAATTTCCAGAGGCAGGTATAAATATGCAGGCCAGAATAAGGCTAGAGATAACTAGGTTAATTCAGGCAGGGAGAAAGAGGCCCACTTCTAGCAGCTGATCTGGAGGTGTGAACACCAAGAGAGGAGAAACTGCTTTTGTACTTGGCTAGCCATTCACAGTCTTTGTTTAATCATAAACTGATGGTGTCAAATTTGCAGATGAATTGTAGCTCAGCAGTTTCTCTTTGAAGTCTGATCTTGAAATTTTTTTGCTGCAGGATGGCTACCTTTAAATCTGTTACTGTGTATCCAGGGAGATTGAAGTGTTCTCCTACAGGCTTTTGTATATTACCATTCCTAATATCTGATTTGTGTCCATTTAGTCTTAAGGAGCCATTCACCTGAAGTGGTACTAAGCTGAATTGATTTAACAACCTTCAGGCAGTTGAACCAATCAATTGAATTGAATACCATTTCAGTGACTCAGAGCAGAGTAGGGAAATATCTCTGGAGGAAGGCGAGGGAACCCAGAGAAGAAGCAGTGCCCAGCTCAGGTAGGTGGGGGTGGGGAACCAGGTGTCCGGCTGTCTGGTTGAGAGGTTTCCAGCCGCCTCTGCCGGGGTTCCCGTGGCTGATGTTGGCCGGCCAGGATTCTGCACTGGGTGGCTTGCAACTGCAGGGAGACTGGGGTCCCCCCGCTGCCCTAACCAGGTTTCTTGCGGCTGGCAAAATTAACTGTGCCACTGGGCATTGTGTAAATCAGGGCTACTCTACATGCGGCTGGTGCCCCGCGGGGAGTGGTTTTGTCTGCAGCTGTCCTGGGGCTGCCTCTGTGCTGGTGAGCTCTGCGTGCTGGGCCTGGGCAGGGGGGCAGCTCAGGCCTTGTGGTGCAGCCTGGGGAAGGGGCTGGGACTGTGCTGGGGGCTTGCTAGGGTAGGCGCTGGGACTGTGCTGGGGGGTGCCAGGATAGGCATTGGGACTGTGTTCAGAACCTGGGGGGAGGGGCTAGGACTGTGTTCTGTGGGGGGAGAGGGGGGGTGTGCTGGGGTAGGGGCTGGGGCTGTGTTCGGGAGCCTGGGGGGAGGGGCTGGGACTGTGCTGGGGGGGGTGCTGGCGGAGGGGCTGGGACTGTTCAGGAGCTTGGGAGGAGGGGCTGGGACTGTGCTGGGGAGGTGTGGCAGGCCCGGGGTAGAGTCTGGGACTATGTTCAGGGGGGAATTGGGTTGCAACGGGAGGGCTGGAGGGTACCTGGCTCTGGGGGAGGAGTGGGTGCATTGGGTTGGAGCAGGGGACTGAGGAGTATCTGGTTCTAGTGGAGGGGAAGGGGATTGGGTTGGAGTGGGGGAGCTGGAGGGTGCCTGGCTCTGGGATAGGAGAGGGGCTATTTTAGTAAATTTTGAGATCTGCATATATTTGCATATATGCAGCCATGCTAAGTTGCAGCCCTTGGCATGTTATGTGGGTATCACTGTGGCTCCCGGGGCTTCCAAAGTTGAGTAGCCCTGATATAAATAACAGCCAGTAATATACTCCATCACTGTCTTATCGCGTCCCACAATCATAATGCGTGTAAGTGCTTTTATTAGTAAAGCAGCAATCTGATGTTTGCTTGGTGCAATCTTATTGTGTGCATGTGTTTTTGTTATTAACACAGTGGGGGATTGTAAATTTCATTTTGCCCTTATTTGAAAAAATGACTTTAGCAAAAAGAAAGTATGTTGACAAATACATCAAGTATGGATTTACTTGGATAATTACAGCAGGAGTGGAAAGGCCGCAATGCGTCACATGCATGGAAGTTCTTTCCAATGAAGCACTGAAACCAAATAAATTGCAGCATCATTTAAATACTAAACACCCTCAGTTTAGGAGCAGAGATGTGGATTTTGTAATCAAAAAGCAGAAGGTGTCAAGAAATGCTGACTTGATGTTGGTGGGTCTTATCAGCAACAAAAGTTAGCTGCCAAAGAAGCCTCATATATTGTAGCATTGAAAACTGAGAAAGCTAAGAAAGTGCATACCATAGGTGAGGCTCTAGTTCCCTGTACCAAGGAGATTGTCCGCCTTTTGGTCAGTGCAGATGCTTTGAAAAAGCTGCAACCTCGTCCATGTCCATTAATACAATTAAGCGTAGAATTACCAACATGTCTAATGACATCAAATCTCAAGTCATCAAAGAAATTAAAAATTCTCCCGGAGAATTATTCAGTATGCAGCTAGATGAGACAACTGGTGTGTATAATCTTGCACAACTGATGGTGTATGTTCGGTATATTAAAAATGAATATGTAAAAGAAGAATCTTTGTTCTGCAAACCATTGGAAACTACGACCACTGCACAAGATGTGTTTAATATCTTGAATATTTTCTTTGAGAAACATTCCACAGAATGGAAAAACTTGTGCGGAATTTGCACAGATAGGGCTCCTGCTATGCTTAGTTGCAAGTCTGGTTTCCAAGCCCTGGTTAAAAACGTTTCTCCAAAAATCATTGGAACTCACTATTTCATCCATCTGCAAATACTAGCAACTAAAACTTTACGTATGTCTTTGAAGCACATACTTAATGACATTATTAAAGCTGTAAATTTTATTAAGTCCAGCGCACTCAGAACTCACATATTTAAAAAACTTTGTTCGGAACTAGGTTCTTTGCATGAAATATTGTTTCACACTGAAGTAAGGTGGCTGTCGAAGACAAAGTTCTAAATTGGGTGTTTGAGTTACAAAATGAACTTAAAACATTTTTTATGTCACAGAACAAAACTGAGTTTGAATATTTGTTTACGGAAAACAAGAATTTGTATAAAATAGCATACCTAGCGGACATTTTTGGCCTACTGAATGACGTAAATGTATCACTTCAAGGACCAAATTCTACAATTATCGGATTATCGGGGAAAATAAAATCCTTCAGAAAAACTCCAGTTATGGATTTTGAAAATTGATATATAAAAAAAATACGTTTCCAACCCTAGCAACCTTTCTTGAAGAAAGTCCAAATAACATTAATATTAACAATGATTTGCAATTGTCAATGCAGGAGAATTTGAGACATTTAAGTGATGAGCTACTCTGATATTTTCCAGCTACAGCTGGAAAGTTGTTTGCTCTTGCAACAAATCCTTTCAGTGTGGATGTTTGTGATGTACCTGAAGGCACCCAGGAACAATTTATCAATATGATCAATAGCAATGATATAAAAGCAGAGTTCTCAACCATGCCAAATAATCAGTTCTGGATCAGATGCAGAGTGGACTATCCACTTTTGTCAGAAGTTGTTTTGAGAATTTTACTTCCATTTCCAAATACTTTCTTGTGTGAATCAGGCTTCTCACATTTGCTTACAATTAAAAATAAATATTGAAATAAATTAAACGTGGAAGATAATCTTCAATGTGCACTCGCCACAACAATTCCGAGGATACAACAGTTAGAAAAGCAAATGCAAGCTCAACCATCCCATTAATTTAAGTTCAGGTGAAACTGTTTGGTAAAATACTACATTTTACTTGTTTTTTGAATAATGTGTATTATGTTTCTAATATTTTTGTAACACCTGTGAGACTCCCAGGCCCAGAGTGTGCCCCCCAGGCCCTGACTCCCAGCCCTTGAGTGTGTGACTCCCAGTCCCTCCAGCCCCTGAGTGTGATTCTCAGGCCCCTGAGTGAGTGTGCCCCCCAGGGCCCTAACTGTGAGACTCCCAGCCCCTCCAGCCTCTCTGTGTGGGGTTTAAGCTGGAGGGGGGGAGCGGTTTGGGGATGAGTGTCTTTCTGCCCCAACTCAAATAAATGTAGTGTTATTTTATTAATGTATTTTCAGTTTTTCTATGAAATAACTACTATGAATATATAAACAGGAGGCGGCACAATTTTATATTCTTGCCTCAGGCACAAAATTAGCTAGTTACGGCACTGCCTCCTCCCTTTGCCCCCCATTTTTGAACTGCCTTGGGTCACCAAGTCTTCCTGAATTGTCAAAATGGGTCTCCATCTGGAAAAGGTTGGGAACCGCTGGTCTAGCGAGCTCTTTGGGAGCAGCTACTGTCTTTAATTCTGTTTGGACAGCCCCTAATGGAATGGAACATTGATATTCGCTTGAATCTCTACACGCAACAACAATACTCCTCCTTCTTCTAATAAATCTTGACCAATAGCCCTGATGGCTGAATCATCTCCGGAGATAGCATGATGGGCAATATATGTCCCAGGGATGCCTTGTAATTGTTTCTCATCTGAAGATTCTTTGGTGCTAGTAATGGTGGAAGTCCTGGATTGGATGATCTGCCAGTTTCTATAAGCTTTCTCTGTGTAAAACTTTTATACAGAGTAAGATGGTGGGGGTTTGGTCCCACTGAGGCTGTGCTATGTCAGGTCCCTGTGACTGAGCCCTCCCAGAGCTGAGCTGTTCTCTGTTACCCCACTGTGGTCTGTTACCCCAACTCTGTGACTTTGCTGGGGGACACCAGGGCTTCTGGCTCTCAGGACAGGGTGGTGGGGCACCCCAGAGGGCAGATACATGGACTCAGTGGTGTGATCAGCCCCTCAGCTAACAGTCTAGGGGTTTTCTGTAACCCAACCCGTCACAGTAAGTACTTCATTTTAATAACATTTCTTGTTCCTTTTCCATTTAGCTGGATGATTTTAGAAGGAAAAAATCCCACTGTTTGACCGTTTCTTAGATGGCATCAAGGATAGTAATAACTGTCCTTTTGGATAAAAGAGGGAAAACTAGTTGAGATGAGCTATAGCTGTTGCCATTACTGCTGCTGTTAAATTCCAACCCAATTTAATCCCAGCTGGTGAGTGGGATTCAGTTGGAGCCGGTAGAGGTGTTGATGTTATCTGGGTACTTCTCTTTGGCCTGTTCTGGTCTGATCAGGGCATCTCTCAGGATTAGGAAGATGCAGATCCAGGGCCAAAGGAAAGCGGTGGTGTCTATGATGAAGTTTACTTTAGTAGCTTGTCTATTCTTCTGACTATCACTGTCTCTTTAAGGACAAAGGGAGTGATGGGTGAAATAGCCCATTCCTCATTTTGTCTACTAAATGAGACTTAATATCCAAAACACCAATTTTGGTCTGTTAATTTCCAGTTCCACATTTTCTCTTTTTACCAAGCATGATTTCAACATAATCCTTAAATTATATCAATATGGCCTTTGTTTGGACTAATTTAGTCCTTATGTCTCATTTTCTTGCACCTGCTTTTAACATTAATTATTGAAAACAGTTATTTTCCATCAACATTTGGTTGTTGTAGGTTATTGTAACATCTTATACACTTATGAATTTTTTACATTTGAGCTCACAGCTAGGGTAAATCTGTCAGCCCAATTATCACAACAGGGCCATGTTCCATTGAAGGACTGGTTTTGAGGGGACAGCAGGGGAATAGGGAACAGATGGAGCTAGGGTGGAAGTAACTCAGACACATGGATAGAGCAGTGCACATCCAGCTTTACTCTGTGCTAATGCAACAAAATGGCAGCATCAGAACTGTGAGTTCATTGAAGCAAAGCAGCTAGCAGCCACAGCTGTAAGTTGTGCTCTTGTGTGGTCAGTCATGAGAGATTCCAATTGCACCCAGCTGATTAGTGGAGTGCCCACAGATAGGTTCATGTTTCTCCTGGTGGTGCACATTAACACATGCCTCAGTGCACATAATTTATTCTGCACCTGGATGGAAAAAGTCCTCACATGAATGGAAAACAGAGGGAACATTACTGGTGGTGTGAGCCTAGTTTTCAAGAGATGGATCTTTTGTTCACCAACAAGGGACCATATTCTGACTTGGAAGACTTCATAGAATTTGCATGCAGGTCAGCTTTGACCACCACAACCTTCCCTGCAGCATGCCAATAGAATAAGAAGGTGGAGTTAGCTGTGAAAACAGATAAGGGACTGTTACATAAGACTTTCTCTTTGATTCAGACCATATGCATAGGAATACTGTGTTTCAGGGAGGGATCTCTCCTGTGATTGGGGGCCCAGAACTGGACACAGTACTTAAGATGTGGCCTCACTAGAGCCAAATAAAGAGGAATAATCACATCTCTGGATCTACTGGTAATGCTCCTCTTAATGCAACCTAATATGCCATTAGCCGCCTTGGCTACAAGGGCACACTGACATATATCCAGCTTCTCATCCACTGTAAACCCCAGGTCTTTTTCTGCAGAACTGCTACTTAGCCAGTTGGTCCCGAGCCTGTAACAATGCTTGGGATTCTTCTATCCCAAGTTCAGGACTCTACATTTGTCCTTGTTGAACCTCATCAGATTTCTTGTGGCCCAATCCTCAAATTTGTCTAAGTCACTCTGGAATCTATCCCTGCCCTCCAGCGTATCTACCTCTCCCCCTAGCTTAGTGTCATCAGCAGACTTGCTGAGGGTGCAATCCATCCCCTCATCCACGTCATTAATAAAGATGTTGAACAAAACCGGACCCAGAACCGAACCTTGGAGCACTCCGCTAGAAACCGACCGCCAACTTGACATCAAGCTGTTCATTACTGACCTTCCAGTCAGCTTCCTATCCATTTTACCCTCCATTTATCCAATCCACATTCCCTTAACTTGCTGGCAAGAATATTGTGGGAGACCATATCAAAAGCCTTGCTAAAGTCAAGGTATATCACATCCACTGATTTTCCCATATCCACAGAGCCAGTTACCTCATCATAGAAGCTAATCAGATTGGTTAGGTATGACTTGCCCTTCATGAATCCTTGCTGACTATTCTTGATCACCTTCCCCTCTTCCAAGTGCTTCAAAATGGATTCCTTCAGGACCCCCTCCATGATTTGTCCAGGGACTAAGGTAAGATGGACCAGCCTATAGTTCCCTGGATCATCCTTCTTCCCTTTCTTAAAGATGGGCACTATATTTGCCTTTTTCCAATCATCCGGGATCTCTCCCAGTCTCCATGACTTTTCAAAGATAATGGCCAAAGGCTCCTCAATGACATTTGCCAACTCAGTACCCTCGGATGTATTAAGTCCGGACCCATGGATTTCTGTACCTTTAGCTTTTCTAAATAGTTCCTAACCTTTTCTTTCCCCACCAAGGGCTGTCCACCTTCATCCCATATTGCGTCACTTAGTGCATTCGTTTGGGAGCTGACCTTGTCGGTGAAGACAGAGGCAAAGAAAGCATTAAGTATTTCAGTTTTCCCCAAATCATCTGTCACTAGGTTACCGCCCTCATCCAGTAGGGGCCCCACATCCTCTCTGATCACCTTCTTCTTGCTAACATGCCTATAGAAACCTTTCTTGTTACCCTTCACATCTCTTGCAAGTCGCAATTCCAATTGCACTTTTGCCTTCCTGATAACTCCCCTGCATTCTCGAGCTATATGTTTATACCCTTCCCTAGTCATCTGTCCAAGTTTCCATTTTTTGTAAGCTCCCTTTTTGTGCTTAAGTTCACCAATGATTTCTCCGGTAAGCCAGTCCGGTCTACCACCATATTTGCTTTTCTTGCTACGCATTGGAATGGTTTCTCTCTGTGCCTTCAATAAGTCTTCTGTAAAATACTGCCAGCTCTCCTTGGCTCCTTTCCCCTTCATGTTAGCATCCGAGGGGATTCTGCCCATCAGGTCTCTGAGGGAGTCGAAGTCTGCTTTTCTGAAGTCCAAGGTGTGTATTTTACTACTCTCTTTTCTTCTTTTGGTCAGGATCCTGAAATCTACCATCTCATGATCACTGCTTCCCAGGTTGCCACCCACCTCTACTTCCCCTACTAGTTCCTCCCTGTTTGTGAGCAGCAGGTCAAGCTGCTCACGGCCCCTGGTCGGATCCTTCAGCAGTTGTACCAAGAAGTTATCCCCAACATTCTCCAAAAACTTCCTGGATTGTCTGTGTACTGCCATATTGGTCTCCCAACAGATGTCAGGGAGTCCCCATGAGAACCAGGGCCTGCGATCTGGAAACTTCTCAGTTGTCCGAAGAAAGCCTCATCTACTTCATCCACCTGATTTGGGGGCCTGTATGAGAACCAACCACAACATCACTGCTGTTGCTTACACCTCTAAACTTGACCCATAGACTCTCAACAGGCTTTTTTCCCCTCTATATACTGGAGTGCTGAGCAATCATAGTGCTCTTACATACAATGCAACTCCTCCTTTTTTTCCCCTGCCTGTTCTTCCTGAACAGTTTATACCCTTCCATGACATTGCTCCAGTCATGCGAGTCATCCCACCAAGTCTCTGTTATCCCAATCAGATCGTAGTTCTTGGACTGGGCCAGGGCCTCCAATTCTTCCTGTTTGTTTCCCGGGCTTCTCACATTGGTGTACAAACACGTTAGATAACTAGATGATCCCTCTACCCTCTCCATTTGAATCAGGAGTTCTCCATTGTTTCTCGTTCCTCTTTGCATTTCTTCCCGGTATCTGACTTCCCCACTCCCCTCAAGGTTTTGGTCACCACCGTCCCCCAACAAACCTCGTTTAAAGCCCTCCTCACTTGGTTTGCAAGCCTGCCCACAAAGATGCTCCTTCCTCTCTGTTAGGAGGATCCCATCTCTTCCTAACTATCCTTATGCCTGGAACAGAGTCCCATGGTCAAATAAACCAAAGCTCTCTCTGCGACACCACTTGCGCAACCACGTATTTACTTCCTTAATTCAACGATCCCTACCCAGTCCTTTCTCTTCAACAGGGAGGATGGATGAGAACACCACTTGCTCTCAGAGTTCTTTGATCCTTCCTCCCAACTCTACATAATCTGCAGTAACCTGCTCAAGGTCATTCCTGGCCGTATCGTTAGTTCCCACATGGAGAAGCAGGAAGGGGTAGCAATCCGAAGGTTTGGAGATGACCAACAATCAGAGAAAGCAAGCACTAGAGTGCAAAAGGTGAACCAAGGACCTTAGGTGTGAGAAATCTAGCCATTACAGAGACACCAGAAGGAGGTGTGAGAATGCAGTGGCACACAGGTCATAGCAGGTGAGTACATCAGAGGGACAAGTGATCTGAATGAAGAGGAGATGCCTACAAGTCACAGGAAGCAGACAAAGATCATCACAGAATGGAGAGGCAGAGAATCATTGAGAGGCCACACACAGAGTCCAGAGAAAGAGAGAGAATTAACTAAATGCAGATACAGGTGATATGGAGGGAGCAGGCTCATTTTGGCCTGGTCACTTGTTGAGGAGATCAAGCTCTCTCATACTATACAACTCAGCAATGTGCTAGCACTCTCTGGCCAAAAGGAGACTGGGGAGGGGGTCTGGTTATTTTTTTTATTAAAATATTTTGTAAAATAAGGAAGATGTATCAATGGAACTGGAGCCAGAGAGCCATGTTTCCTATAAAGCCTGTTATGGAGGAAACAGTTGGGATTTAGGGATGTAAAATCCCATTTAACTGGTTAAACATTAAGTTTAACTGCTTTACCAATTAAAGGGGTGTGTCTGGGGGCTGCTCCAACTCCACTGGGCTGGAGTGGCATCCTCACCTGCCAAGGCCAGGCTAAAGTGACCCCCATACAGCAGGCAGGAGCTATGCCTATGAGGTGCCTCTGCTCCAGTCATTGCAGCAGCCCCTGTGTACAGGGCACCTTGGCCTGCTGCAGACAGACAGAGTCTGCTCCGGATGATAGGAGCAGCCTGTCTGTGGCAGGCAGGGAGCTACTCCAGCCCCCATTAGTTACTAGTTAATCAGACCTGGTAAGCATCACCTGTTAAGGATGATGCTTACTGGTTAACCAGTTAACCCCTCATATCCCTAGTGGGAGTCAGTCTGGAAACAATTCAGCTGCATATTGCACTTTCAGCTTAACCTGTATTCAGTTTCACTAGTACAGATTGAACCTCTCTTCCAGCACCTTCAGGCCCTGACCAGAGAATTTGCCAAATCATAGGAAGTCAATATTGTCTAGCAGCATTATTAACACTTCCTCTGCTCACTGGGCTCTTAGAAGACATTGAGGGGTAAATTAGAGCTAAATAACAGCACAGAACATTGAAAGCCAGGACTGGTAGCTATAAACAAACTTTATGGGGCTGTGGGAGACTTGGCCATAGCCGGATGTCCACTTATCATGGGTAACTAAAATCATGCCAGATCACGGATGTTGCAGATGAGAGTGCTGGATTAGAGAGGCTCAACCTGTACTAATGTAGTCCCCTTACTAAAGGTGCCTCTGCTTATTTTCTGGGAAGACCCTGTGTGCTGCAATCTAGCCTCACAGACTACAATTCCCATGAGCCCTGGGGAAAAACAGGAAAGTAGTGACTCTTGTTGAGGAGATCTGAGTCTCTCCACTTGTGTGGAGGAAGACTCAGCAGTGTGTGGACTCTTCCCTCTGTTTTTGGAGCAGAAAGGGAGCTAGGCTGCTGTGGAGGAGTTTGATCCAGTTCAGGAGCTGTTATGTTGCAGTTACAGACTGGGACAGTGAGCCTTTGGAACTGGGATCTAGCAGGCTACTTCCGATTGCCCTAGAGAGGAGGCCCTTTGGCTGTACTTGTGGCTAGAAGCTACTCTGCATCCAGCACACAGAAGGAGACTGAGTAACTGGGCATCTTTGGGAAAATGCTGCCTGGGACAGATCTCAGAGATACAGACTAACTCTGGGTTCAGAGAGGTCAACCCAGTGAACCAGAGCTGCTGCATAGCTTGGACCCACCTACACCTTACCTACAGAGAATTTCCATTACAGCTGCAGTTCTTCAAGCGCGCCCACGCAAGCAAGAGTCTGGGACTGAGTCCAGGGGTGTGCACATTCTGGGGTGGGATAAACATTGGCAGTGCAAATGGCAGCTAGATAAGTTCCTTTTACATCTGTGTACTTTGTTACTGATGTTATTCACTGTTTATTTGTTAAAGCCTGTTTAAGTTAAGTAAAGGTTGTTCATTCTAATGCAATTATTTATGATTTGTAATTGTTGTTCTGGAGTTAGATCCAGTTTATTGCTGGAATAAGTTTATTCTTGGAGGCTCCCAAGGCACACCAGTATGTACAGGGCCAGCCAGGTGGAGGCACCACCATTGTACATTCTTTATGAGCAAGGGACTGCAGCAAGAGGGTGAATAGGTTTTCCCCAACCAAACAACATCACCACTGGGGTACTCAGGATCTCCTTTTATGTCAAGACCATCAGGCACCCAGGCACACCTGTGAGTGTGACCTGCTCCTGAGTAACCCAGGGAGGAAAAAGGGGGTTACACTAATGAAACCTTCTGTAGGAGAGCAGAGGAATGCCATGGGAGTAGAAATATTTAGAACATTTCCTGGGCATAGGCAGGGCCACTGGGAAAAGGAATAGCTTTCTGGTTAAGGCACAAGGATTGATGGATTACCAATCCTTGGAGACTCCATTCATCAATGAGTACTTTGAGATCTGTGAATGCAAGGTGCTACTGAAGTACAAAATATTATTATTTTAAAGCAGCAGGGTTTACCTTTCTCTGTCTGTTTTTGTCCCTTCAGTTTGAAGTGCACCCTATAGACTGAGCTATGCACTATGAACTGGGCTGTAGGAAACAGAAAAGCTTAAGTGTATTTAATTTGTATCTGAAGTGTATAGAAACAAGAACTGGAACAATAGTGATGTGAATTTAACCTCTTCCTTTGAAACCATGAATGCTGATTTCTCTCTCTATTTTTGCCCTTTTAGGTCTTATCACATTATTTCTGCAAAGGGAGTTGTGGCATTTTCCAAGAATCAAATAGAATTAAGGATTAACTGTAAATACCTTAAAGATAAAGGGTGTATTCAGATGCCTGGCTTAGGAGAGTCATTGCAGAGTGCTATGCATTTATTCTTCTCTCATGGTGTCTTGCAAGTCTTGATGGTGTGAATATGGGAGGGAGCAAGAGAGAAGGAAAAAATGCAAACCAATTTGCAAGGAATGTAACATGTTATTACAGATTAGTCCATAGTGAATACAACATGATCCTTACTGAACAAACAAGATTACATGGTGAATATAGCATGAATTTCTTATCATTGCACATGGGTTATTTGACTATTGCATTTTAAGTCTTCCCTGTGAAAAATGCATTTAGCATGGAGGGGAAAATGTACTTGAATACACATACTCCAGTGGAAGAGATTGTACTAAATATCTGATGCTTCTTACTAACTAGCTTTTGAGTGTTAAAGCAACACCATGGTAAGTATCAGAAAGTAAGTATGCTCTCAAACACTGAATATGGAGCAAGAAGCATGCCGATTGAATAATAAAGCAGAAAAAGAGAGGACGTGGGAGGAGAAAAACCCTGTCATTTAAAGTGTCCATTCTAAATGAGGCTAATAAAATAGGCTGTAAGAGCCCAATACTTAGCTTTTGATATCATTTCGGTGTTAAATATAAAGACCCATCCAGTTCAGGTCTTTGTTCAAGCCATGAGTGTATCAAATTTGCATATGAAGGCTAATTCCACTGACTCTCTCAAGTTGATTCCTGAAATTGATTTGTAAGAGACTAGCCACCTTTAAATCCTTTAATGAGTGCCCGGGCAAGTTAAAATGTTCACCAACAGGTTTATGTGTGTTGTTTCAAATATGATTTGTGTTAATCAATGCTCTTTGCCTCTGTTTTCCCAGACACTGTCAGCTCCCAGACTACGGCACTAGGCAATACAGTATAGGAGGGAGGTGGGCAGTCCTTGGTGGAGAAAGAACAGGTTAGGAAATATTTAGAAAAGCGAGACACACAAAAATCCATGAGTCTGGATTTAATGCATCAGAGGGTACTGAGGGAGTTGGGAAATGTCATTGCTAAGCATTTGGCCATTATCTTTGAAAACTCATGGAGATTGGGAGAGACCTGGATGATTGGAAAAAAAAGGCAAATGTAGTGGCCATCCTTAAAAAAGGGAAGAAGGACAATCCAGGGAACTATAGACCAGTCAGCCTTACCGCAGTTCCTGGAAAAATCATGGAGGGGATCCTCAAGGAATCCATTAAGCAGCATTGGAAGAGAGGAAAGTGATCACGAAAAGTCAACATGGATTCACGAAGAGCAAGTCATGCCTGACCAGTCCGATTAGCTTCTACGATGAGATAACAGGCTCTGTGGACATGGGGAAGTCGATGAATGTGATATACCTTGACTTTAGCAAAGCTTTTGATATGGTCTCCCACAATATTCTTGCCAGCAAGTTAAGGAAGTGTGGATTGGATAAATGGACTGTAAGATGGACAGAAAGCTGACTAGACTGTTGGGCCCAACGGGGAGTGATTAACGGCTTGATGTCATGTTGGCAGTTGGTTTGTAGCAGAGTGCCCCAAGGATAAGTTGTAGGGCTGGTTTTGTTAAACATCTTTATTAATGATGGATTGCACCCTCAGCAAGTTTACAGATGACACTAAGCTAGGGGGAGAGAGATATGTTGGGGGGCAGGGATAGGGTCTAGAGTGACCTAGACCGACTAAAGAATTGGACCAAAAGAAATCTGATGAGGTTCAACAAGGACAAGTATAGAGTCCTGCACTTGGGATGGAAGAATCCTAAGCATTGTTACAGGCTGGGGACTGACTGGCTAAGTAGCAGTTCAGCAGAAAAGTGATTACAGTGGATAAGAAGCTGCATATGAGTCAACAGTGTGCCCTTGTAGCCAAGAAGGTTAATAGCATATTAGGGTGCATTAGGAGGAGCATTGCCAGCATTTAGAGAAGTGATTATTCCCCTTTATTGGACACTGGTGAGGCCACATCTGGAGTATTGTGTTCAATTCTGGGCCACCCACTACAGAAAGGATGTGAATGCATTGGAGAGGGTCCAGCAGAGGACAATCAAAATGATTAGGGGGCTGGAGCACATGACCTATGAGGAGCGAATGAGGGATCCAGGCTTATTTATTCTGCAGAAGAGAATAGCAAGGGGGATGTGATAGCAGCCTTCAACTTCCTGAAGAGTTGGGGAGTGGGAGAAGGTTTTGGGGCAGAGGATCTAGTTACCCTTGTCTGGTGGCAGGAAAGATGGCAGAGTCGCAGCCCTGCTGGCCATTCACTGGCTGCCCCCAGTGGTCTCTCTACAATACAGCTCTCGTGTGCTTGCTGCCCCTAGTAATGTCTCTGAAATATTGTGTCCTTCTCTGTGCCTCTCCCTTTCCATGCTATGGAAAACAATCCCACTCCTGGCACTTCCCATTTTCTTGGCACAACCATACCCTGACGTTGCTTTAAGTTATGATAAGAGGAAGCTACATGCCAAATTTGGTGGTTCTAGCTCTTACTATGTAGAAGGAGTTCTTGGACAGACAGACAGATGAACATTTCTAAAATATATAGATAGATTGTCCTCATAACACCTGTGAGAGGCAATAATGGCTATTCCTATTGCACAGATGGAAACTGATATATTTAAGCCTGCGGGCCTAAATATATACCCTATTATATTCATTGTTAGCATCTAAATAGAAATAGCTTGATTATTCAGGGTATTGAATAGTTAGATCTTCTACCAATTATAATAGCATTTAGGGGTACTCAGCACTTCTGAAAATCAGGCCACTTTTAATCAAGAGTCTAGAGCTGGATTTTAAACCCTGGTTATAGATACCCAATTTTGAAATTTTGAGCCTAAGTGACTTTCCTGTGGTCATACAGAAATATTAGCAGATCCAGGAATCGAATCCATATATGTTTGCTTTAATGCTGTAAACTAATAAGAATTTATTCCTGCTTCCCAATAATTGAATTGGAACTGCTCAGCTGTGCATCATTGGCCCTCTAGTTCCAAGAGATTTTCTTTCAGTACAAGCAATATAGGCCTGTGGCTTTGGAATCGAAGATTGTGTATTCCATCTTGACTTGCCATGAAGTCCTGACTAGCCAGCATATCCTGTACTCTGATTACCATGGACACCATGCTCACAAAAGTGTGGCTTTGTTTTCTGGCCTCATTTAAGACTTCTAGAGGAAGCACCTTAACCCATATTATTCTGAATCAGTTCAGTTAATTAATGCTTTTCACCCCACCTCTATAGATGGGTCCTAAAATACCAATGCAAAAAAGCATATGCTAGCTTTCTTTGCCAATAAAATCAGTAGGATGATGATAATCACAGTAACATGATCAGTGCCCTTGATCTGAAATTTGTCATAGTGCATTACAGATCAGAAGATTGACTCTGTCTTTCAGCTGGAGTATTAAAGCTGATGACAGACCCTAGCTCATGCAGTTCCATTGAGGTCTCTGGAGTGAGCAGGAATGCAAACACTTACATTTTGTCAGCTAATGAAAATTTTCCAACATACTCTTCAGAAAAATCTCTTTAATGGTGCTGTTTCCAATTGTACAGATCATTGCTGAGAACCAGAGTAGATCAGCAGACTGGAACAGGTAAAACACAATCACAATGCTAATTTAGCAACCCAGCCAGAGAGTTCCTTTGTGACTTTGGGGAAGTCACTAAGAGTGGTATTTTCAAAAAAAGAGAATCTTTGTCAGTTAAGTGCCTAAATTCCAGTGATATTTACTTGGAGTAGAGTGCCTAAATTTTCCTTTGTACCTCCATTTCCAGTCTGTAGAATAGAGAAGAGACTTCTTCCTTTGTCTTGTCTATATAGATTAGAGCAGGGTTGATCTGTGTGGATATATATGGCACCTGGCACAACAGGAGACCAGGGGAACCCCTGCTGAGTTACAGGACAGCATGTGCAGAGGCCTCTAGGAACAAGGGTGAAAATGGGTGGCTGGGGAAGAGAGTTGATGTTAGAAGAGAGAATCACAGGAATGGAGGTAGGATTCACAGGCATGGGGGTTTGGGTAAATGGAATCTTGTGGGGAGTTCTCTCACAGGAGAGCTGACATGGGGCTACTGGAGAGAAGTAATGGGAGAAAAAAGTGTATCTGGGAGCCATCAGGCAGTTGGCTTGGAGAATGGAGTCCAGGGATAAAAGCAGAAAGAATTTGGGACAAACTGGAGCTGGACTTCCAGAAAGGGGCAACTTGAAATAGGAAACATCTCATTACAAAGAGTTAGGAGGAAAGAAAGCACGCCACACTGATCTACAGCTACCTCTCTAGCTGCCCATAGAATGGGATTGAAGGACTCCTATGGCACAGAGGCCAGTAGAGACTGTCAGCTCTGCTGCTCTCACATGGCCTTTCCCCCTCAAAATCCCACCTCTACTTGTTTTTCGCCCCTGGTTCACCCTATAGCCAGTAAAATGTGCAGGGGTCATGATTCCCCAGCCTCCCTCTTGTTCACTGTCCCTGTCCTGAGCCCGCTGAGACTGAGATCCACTGTTTTAGCATGCCAGCAGCGGTAGTAAGAGAGCAACACCATAGGAGTGTTTAGAAATCACACACCTCTAGTGCACTTCACAAGCATTGTGTAGACCCTTACACAAGGGGTGGGCAATAATTTTTGGTGTGGAGCCACTCCAAGATTTTGGAAAGTAGTCAAGGGCTACACTTTCTTGTGGTGGAGATGTGGGGTATAACAGGCACACAAGGTAAGGGATTGGGGTACAGGAGACAGTGTGAGGTCTGAGGGGGAGTTTGGGTGAAGGAGGGGGTTGTAACCTAGGGCAGGGGATTGGGATGTAGGGTCAGGGAGAGTGTGTGGGTGCAGTACAGGGTTCTGGCCTGGGGAAGGGGTATGGGAGGAGGTACAGAGTCTGGGAGGGAGTTGTGACCTGGGACAAAAGGGTGAAGAGGGTATGGATGGTGACCTGGGGGAGGGAGTTAGGGCATAGAGCAGCAAGGGTGCCAGAGATAGCCTTTGACTGGGAGGCACTTACCCAAGCCCCTCAACCAGCAGCCCTGCAGCACCCTAATAGGGTTGCCAGATGGTTTAACACCTTCTCCTGCCGGCCCCCCCCCAAAAAAAAACACTGGGGAAAAAATTCTGTTGAGGGGAAAAGGGGGGGGAGACCAATGTTGTTGAGCAACAAAACCAAACCAAACCAAAACACACCCCAGTGTGGCCCCTTTAAGAAATGCTTTTCAGGCTTTTTGGCCCTAACAGGCTGTCAGCAGTCACCCGCCATCTTGTTTTTCTGCTCTGGGCCAGACAGCTCCCCTGCGGAACCAGGTAAGCACCCAGGATTTTCGCCTCCTGGTCGTTTAAAAAAAAAAAAAAAAAGAATACACCAGACATTTTAGGTGTCCAGTATTTTCTGATTTTTACCAGACAGGAGGCAAAAATTCCAGACTGTCCAGGTCAATACTGGACACCTGGCAACCCTAACCCCCAAAGCAGGCCAGGCTACCTGCTGCTGCAGCCCCAGACAGCTTGAAAATGCAGGCTCCTCCCTCCATGTAGCTCTCAGCTCTGGGATTGGGGAGAGGCTTGCACTGCCCCCATCCCCAGGCCAATCTCTCAGCTCCTATTGACTGCTTGTTTCTGGCCAGTAGGAGCTGAGGATTGGGGTGGGGAAATTACCCAAAGCCAAAGCCTCCTGCTTCTTCCAAAGCAGAGATGCACACTAAGCAACATGCCCGAGTGTCCTGGCAGAGTGAATCTCTGGGCCAGACATGGTGGCTTAGTGGGCTGGATTCACTCCTGCCTGAAACTGATCTATTTAAATTGGTGAAAATCTCTTATATGGACATATGTAAATCAATTTAAGAATGGCTGATACTGATTTTAACTTAATTTAGTTTGTTACAGAAATAAGCAAAATCATTATACTTAAATTGGTGCAATTTTTGTGTATTAACCAGGCCACAGAAATCTTTTCATAAGTGACTTGCAAAGAAGGTGAAAAAGACTGAGTTTGTACCCTCTTTTGGCTTCTTGATGTCTCTTATTTACTATCCACAATCCTAAATCAATCACTCAGCTTTGGGGTGTTTAAAATGAAGGTCTCAATTGTATGATTTTGTTCCACTTTTAATTACCTTTACCCTTCCCTAGATATTCACAGAGGGAACATTGGCTAGATCATCCAAAAGACTGTTAGAAAGGGTGATAATTATTAGGACACTGACTAACAAAACCTGGGAGATGAGGCTCCCTGCTTTGCCACATACTTCCTGTATGACCTTGGGTAGGTCACTTAATCATTTAAGATAGGGAAATATGTTACGATGGTGAGTAGAGACTAAGTGCTTAAATCTTACACTAATGGGGAGCCACAGAAGTACCTCAGTTAGATCATGGCGGTATTTTTTCATTACAGAATTTATAAACTCCCTGTCAAAAAAGATCTGTCGCATCTGCTCTGAATGCGTAAGAGATTGAAAAAGGCTGCTCAATGTTTTCACCATGAACAGATTCAAAAATGAGAGCAAGCCGCCACTTCTCCTCATAAGGGCTCTATCTTGTTACCATTGAAACCAATGAGAATTTTAGGTTTGACCTCATTATAACCAGTATCTAATTGTTAATGGATAACAGAATGTGTTTCCTTCTCATACATTGTACTGTGAGTAGTACCTTCTCTTTGCCTTTTCAACACTGCTTAGTTCAGTGCACTATTATTATAACCATCTGAGTTTAGCCACTAAATTTTATTTATTATAACAGCTGACATCAAGTATGGATCCCTACTAGTCATCAGAGCTTTGTATTGATTCCCTTGCAAGTCTGGCCTCCTGAGCAGTGCAGAGCAACAGCCTACTTACTCTGTTAACCTAACAATGCTTCCCTGTTTCTCTATTGTCACTAGGCATGTTGTGCATAGCAGGTGATCAATGGTTCCTAATGGGCTTGCACAAAGAGGCTAGCCTAGGTGTCACTTAATAACCCTCTTGCTTTTTACAGCCTCTTTAAGTAGGAGAAATTCAAGTGTCCCCATTGTAATGCACAGGGAACAGATCCACCTTTGCATGAGAAATTGGTTTCATCCTGTTTTTGGCAGAAGACCCTAATCTTCTTCCTGAAACACTCTATACAAGAAAACTTCTCTTGCACATATCTTTCATTACCATGCATGTCTCATGTAAAATCTCATTTTCATTCAAGAATAAAAAGGTCTGTCAGCTTGTTTAACTGTGCAGAAAACACCGAACAGGAAATAAAGCCCAATTTAGAATAAAGGGAAGGGGCTCAAACTAACAGTTTTTTTTAAAAATCCACTGACTTAGTTCCATTTGTATGTCATTGCAAACATGCCATGCAAATGCACCAGCTCTGGTACCAAAGCTCATCTTATTTTTACCACAATAATGGCCATGAAGTCCTGTGGTGAAAGTACTAGACTTGGGAAAACCTGGTTTCTATTTCCACACCATCACTGCTGCACCACACTGGCCAACTCTCTGTGCCTGTTTTGCCTCCCAGCCTTTGCATGTCTTGTCTAATTAGATTATATACTCTTGAGGCAAGGCTGTCTCTTGCTATGTGTTTGCACAGCACTTAGCATAATGGAGTCCTGATTGCTTGCAGTTGGGATCTTCCAGAGGTACTTTAATACAAGCAATAAAGAAAATGCTAATATTCTCTGTGGCTGTTAAACCTCTTCTTCACTCTTAGCTTCTAGAATTTTACAAGGCTGTTTGATAATATTAGCCTCCTGGCCTGCCTTTAAGCCTGAAGGAATAACTCCCTTGTCAGCATCCTTTGAGGGTCCCGAGGGCTGAATGCTGCATCCTCATTCAGGGGGAGTATTATATTACTCTGAGTAGTTCTGCTGAAATCAACAGTACTGCTTGTGGCGTAAGCAAAGTTGCCCTTACGAATAGTTGCTATGGGTGACCAGCCAGAATGCCGTGCTCAGGGAGTATCATGAAGTAGTGTCACAATGACAGCCTCCTTCCACCACTACCTCCTCCATTTCATCCCCTGGTTATGTTTACCTCACAGTCATGGCCCACCTCCAGCCCCAGTCTGTTCCCATCCTCTGCATCTCTGCTCTCTTCCTAGCTCTTCTCTTGTCTCCTGTTCCTCTCTCATCCCCAGCCCTGCATCCAGCTCCAGTCCATCCCTATACTCCACTCTACCTAGACCTCCATGGGGCCCCACTGAGCTACACCTCTCACCCAGTTCCACCCTCAGGGGCAGTGTGCCATTTTAGGAAAGGCTACCACTGGGACTAAAGCAGTAGATGACCTGATCAAAGGTGATAGAATTTGGCTCCAAAAAAAGCCATCCTGAGTTGTTCAGAGAACTGACTAAACAGCTCTACAGTCTGAGCCTTGCAGATGAATGTGGGTAGTTTCAGAAGCCTATATGCTTGTTCTCCTCATTCTGTAGCAGGAAAGTTTGAAGTTTGTAACCATTGCATTAATCCCTTAAAGAATTAAGTGGCATTCTTCCAGCAGAAGAGACATTACACAAAACAAACGGGGTTTGAATCAATCAAGGTTGTCTGATATATCCTGCTGAAGTGAGGATGTGGTGGCACATCTTCTTGTGACTTTCCCTGGTCTCTTCAAAGTTCTCAGGCTTGCCTGGATTGAGTGCCAACTCTTCTTTCTAGCCCAATCTCATTAAAGAATTGAATGTTCAATGGCTCATTTGGGTTCAATGAAAGTAGAAGGAGATAAAATTAGGTGCCATTAGCACTTGGGGGGGGGAAAAAAAAAAATCACAGTCCAAACCTCATCTGCATATTGAATAGAGGAGACAAGATGTCAGCCTGTTCAAAAGTTAGTGTGAGTTTTATCTACTAAAGGGCTATTCAACTTTGAAAGCTCCAGAGGCCACATGGATACTCTCAGCACATGCCAAGGGCCACAACATAAGTGTGGTTGCATATACATGCAAATAGCTTCTTTCACACTGATGGGCATAAATACAAAGATTAAGCCTTAAGCTGCGCCACCAGACCCAAATGTGACCAGTGCAAGCCAGTCAGCATCTCTCAAGCTCTGCCCACAAGGCTAAGCAGCCAGAACTTTCCACAATGCCCAGGCACCTCCTCCCTGGGGGCTAGAAATGCTGACACCCTGTACCCGTCTGTTCCAGCCAGCCAGTCCACTTGTGTCTTTCAGTGCTCACCCCACCTGGGAAATGCCTTGCCATTATAGTGTGTTCCCAGTGGAGGCTATGTTGAAAGGATTCCACCTACGGGCTGCATGTTGAGCCCTGTGTAAACCCAAACTGCTCTGCAGGCTGCAAACAAATGGGCTCTGACTAGCCCTGATCTGCTACATATTTGAGAGAGTTTGTCTGTTCAAGAACTCCTCCTAAATGGTAAGAGCTAGGATCCCCAAATTCCGTATATGGCATCATCTTAGCATAACTTAAAGCAAGGTAAAGGTTTGTTGTGCAAGGAAAATGGGATGTGCCTGGAATGGGTTTGCTTCTCAGAAAACCCTACAGCAGAGAAAGAAAATCACCAGGCAGGTGAAAGGGACTTCCCCAGTCCTGAGCCTCCCACCTGCTGAGGCCTTTTAGGGAGTGTGATGGGGACTGAAGCTCCCCTCACCCTGGATTCCTACGGGAGAATATTGCTGGCTGTTCCCCTTCTTCAGGGAGTGAGGGGAAAGTGCAGAGTTTGCTGCATTCTTCACTTGGCTGGGGAGTGCAGGAGATATGCATCCCTTCCCTGACTGCTTGTTGGAGCTGCAGCAGCCATGGAGAAGTGCTTCTCACCTGGCCCCAAGGTGCTGTGGTGAGAGGGCTCTATCCCCAGGACAGCCTGCATACTGAGCCCCTCATCCCCAGCCACACCCCAATTCAAGGATTTAAATGAACCATGTGCATTTTCATTTTATTTTCCAAAATCCAAAAATTAGTTAAGGACCTGAGCAACATTGAGTATCTTATAATACTGTATAATTTAGCTTTCCACTGTGTGATCCCAAAGGCTGTACCTATACTAATACCTCCTTGAGATATCCCTCAAGCAGACTTGGGGCTGTTTTGTAGCCATTTATGAATACTTGATGTTGACATGGCTGTCAGGATGTTTACTGGATGAATGTTAGTTTAGTTTGTTTAGGATTAGTACTCCACACAGGGTCTGAATGGGTTAATGTGGGCCTGAGACACCAATTAACATTGGTATCTGAAGAGAGAGCTATGCTTAGAGGTGATATACTACAACCACTGGAATGGAGCAGGCTGAGGTGGAAGACCTTGTGGTGGAAGATCCTGACAGAAAGTGAACTTTCCAAGTAGAAGCCCTGCAAAGACTTTAATGGAGGAGGATATATGGTCAAGCCCTAGGAAGGCCCAAGTGGGTTTTCATTTATACTTTAGTTTGGAGCTTTGGAACTTGGGATTCCAGTGGAAGGACTCTGGCTGCCAAGGAAGGACCTAGAGGGGGTTGGGAGGAGGGGAGGGGAGGGAGGGGAAGAGAAGGCCTGAGAGAAATGTAGGGTGAAGTCAGGGAAACTGTAACAAGGAGTTGGATTGAGCAGTCCTTGCTTGCTCCTTCTAAGGGTTAGAACCTGGTGTAGTGGAAGAGTTCCCCCTACTAGCCTCTGGTACGGTGGTGTAAGGCTAGAGAAGGAGACAAGGACAGCAGAGAGACCTGAGAAAAGGGCTCAGAATCACAGGGCCCAGAGTCGGGTCTGAAGATTTGATCAGAGTCTTGGACCTTGATTTGCCAGACCTTGTTATCCTGGAAGAGGCAGATTTCATGATCCAGGAAGAGGTGGAGTATTGCAGTGGGTGGAGTGAGGAGGAGAGAAGCAGATGCTAGACAGGGAGAGAAATGCTACACCTTGCCTAGCTAGGAAGAGGTACTTTTGAGGTGAATCCACCCTTTCACTAGGGGTTTGTCTGGAAAAAGAGGCAGAAGAAGAATGGCTCAAGATAAACCATGCCTGAACAAATATTTGTGGGCTATTATGGAGCAGTGGAAGGGCTGGTTCAGAGAGTTCTGGCTTGATTTGCTGAGTCTGCCAGCGTGATTATGACCAGAGGGGTGGAAGTCTGGAAATACAGATTAAAAGAACTATAGCAAGGCTTAGAAGGGATCCTCTTGCTTAGTAGTTGCTCAAGAGAGCTCAGACTCCTGAAGGGAAGATTGGCAAGTATCTGAACTCAGTCAGTCCTGCAGGATAAGAATGGTTGAGCCACAGGCTACAGATATCCAGAAGTGGAAGAACTATGAAATACCACCCCAGGACAAGTACAGGCATGAGACCCTGAGGGGGTATTCAGATTACAAAGGAGATAGAATTGCAGCTAGCCCTGTAATTGTCATACCCTTGCTGTATAGACAGGTGACTGTGGTCATATCTCTGTGCCTCAGATCCCCTAATAGGTCAGCAGCAGAACCAAGGATAGAATTCCAGTCTCCTGACTCCTAGTCTAGGTCTGTTTCAGTGATTCTCAAACTTTGTGGTCCATGGACCACCTGGCTCAAAGCAAACCTTTCCGCAGACCGCCAGTTGCTAATGGAAACTCATAATTAATTACATAATTACGCCTGAGCCATTTTGCTAGTGCTGTAGCTAGGGAGAACGGTTTAATTTAAATTATTAAACAGATTAAGCATTTTAATTATCTTCTGTTAGTTTATCAAACTTCATTTTAAATAACATAAAATATTAATTTATGTCCAACACAAAAGATTTCAATATTTTCTTTATTTATGGCAGAGATGGGGAACCCTTTTTGGGTCGAGGGCCACTGACCCACAGAAAATTCAGTTGGAGACCACACAAGTGCGAAGCAAAAAAACTCCTCCAAAAAACCCCAACCCTCACTGATGTGGCCCCCAACTCAGACACCTTACTCCTCTGGCGCTCCAGAGGAGGGCAAAGGGAACGGATAGGGATGACTAAGGTTCAGGGCTTCCCATAGGCTAGATCCCTCCTGCCCATCTCATGAAGTGTGGCTGCTTGGGGGTAGTTCTGGCTGGGCTCTAGGGGCAGGGTGGCCTGTTCCCTGTCCCCACTACCTCTGGGTCCCTGTATGCTAGTGGGGCTGAGGTGGGCAGAGCAGCAGTGGTGTGTGCGCATGCAAGAGCAGGGGCTCAATCCCATGGGATGGGGGTCCCAGCTCTGCACAGGGTCCCTGTGCTGCCCGGTGACAGGGGGCAGCTCTTGGGGACACCAGGGATTGATTTGAGTGGGAAGTTGGGTCTGCTGGGAAAGGGGCTCTCTTCTCCTTCCCCCCACCCCAGTGCTACGCACTAGTGCTACAGCAGTCCAGTGACTAAATGCTACATTTTAGACTTTTGTAAGAGTCTTTTGTATAGTACAACATTAAAATCACATTGCCCCTTTTCTTATGTTTTATCTGAGGAATTTTTGGATTGCCATGGGGAGACGTTTGTATATTTGTTTTATATATCTGTATTGTGTAAAACTAGCTGGAGTTACCTGGCATTGCTTGGTCCTGCTCCCCACCAGCTGATTTGCTTCCCCCCTGCCAGCCCTACTTCCTGCTGGCCGGTTCTCCTCCTCCCAATCTTCCCCGGCCAGCCCCACTGCCCCTGACCGCCCCCCCAACCAGCCCCGCTCCCCCCCCCCCTTCCTCCTAACCAGCCCCACTCCCCCCTCCCCCCCAAATCAAGTGTGGCCGGGTTTTTTTTTTTTTTTTTTTTTTTAGACTACCTGGTAACCATAGCCGCAGGGGACAGGGCGGATGCGCAAGCCGTTGTGCACGTGGGAATGGGGCAAGTCCTGGATGGAGCTTTGGGGCCACAGGTAGCCAGCACGTGACCTAGGGTGGGCGGGGCTGCCCCTGCAGCGCAGTGCGGCAGGTTATTTTTGATTTTTACAGCTTGAGATCAGGCCCGATTGGGTCCAAAAGTACCTTTAAACCTTCTCCTGGAGGAAAGGTTATCCTGTGGAAAGTTTGGTTGCAGTAGGTCTTATAGTGTCCAAGTTATTAGAGCACAAACATACAAACATTCTCCTTTATGTATTAGATGAAAAGCATTATTTCACAGACAAATTTCTAGATCACGTAGTAGACCTCCTGTAAACATTTTGATAGTGGCAAGAATTAAAGTAAGCCCTCTATAGAGGAGGGGAAACTGAAACTTGCATTTTGTGATATATGTGGGGCTTGGACTAAAGCCTATTCTCACTTACAGACAACCCGCCAACCTGAAACAAATTCTTTCCGGTAACCATGCCACACAGCCACATCATAAGCCTCCAGGAATCCAGCCCTGCAACCAAACACGATGACAACTCTGCCCACATATCTATACTAGCGAATTCATCACTGGAGCCAACATAAGCTACCAAATCAAAGTGTCATTTAACTGCACATCCAGTAATTTGATCTATGCCAGCAATGCCCCACTACCATATATATATTGGACAAACTGGACAGTCTCTGCAAAAAGAATCAATGGACACAGATCAGATATACGTAAAGGAAACATACAGAAACCTATCAGGGAATAGTTTAATCTTCCTACTCACTGTTTAAAAGATCTCCAGGTGGCTGTCTTGTCACAAACCAATTCTACTAGCCAGATACACAGAGAAGCATTGGAATTAGAATTCATCCGCAAATTCAATTCTCATGCTAATAGACTCAATCGTGATGAAGGATGGTTAGGACATTATCTACCTAATAGTTAATGAATGTGCAAATAGCTCTTTGTGTAGATTCCTATGTCAGGAAGGATACTATCAATTGACTTTGATTCTTATCTGCTTCATTTTAACTATCCAATCTTCAGATACTTACTGATTCCCTATACCTTCCTGAATTTTCTATATCCTCTGCTCCCTGTCTCCAACTCCCTCCTTTTTTTCCTTCCCTCTCCCCCCCCCCCCTTCTCTCCTGTTTGTTTTGGGTCTGCACATCCTAAACTCAAAACTCCAGTCATCTGAAGAAGTGGGCTGTGCCCACAAAAGCTCATGATACCATCTACATGTTTTGTTAGTCTATAAAATGCTACCAGCCCATTTGTTATTATCTTTGTTTGGAAACATTTTAGGAAATCTAACAGCAGTATGCTTCAAATTAACTTTAATGAAAATACCCATCTTAAGGAAAATATGTACTGTGGCAAGGTCAGTCCCACTCCTGAGCCCCCAACCCCTGCTCAGCCCACTGAACCATAGTCTAAGAGTCACAGTACATGTCTCACTCGCCTTGGTTTGGGGCCTGTTACCTCCTTGTAGTCTTTGCTGCTCTTTTGCTTCCCTTGGTCTCCTTATTAAGTGCCTGTCTCTTTCTCCAAACTCTCTCTCACAGCTCTCCAAACCCCTCAGTTCTCTCTTTCACAACTCTCCAAATTCCTTCTCCGCACACTCACCCACAGGGAGGGTTCTTAAATAGGCCTCCAGGCAGCCCCAATGAGTTTCCCCTGGGCCTTAATTGATTTTGCAGTCGCCCTGTCCCACCTGCTCCTAATTAGCCAGGATTGCTGACTCTTTCTGCAAGAGCTGCTTCTTCCCCCTTCCACAAAGCTCTTTCACCTGTTGTATTGTCCAGGTTCTGTCTCATGACCCGGAGGTGGAGAGAGGAGCCACTCTTCCACTGAGCACAGTAGGCTGTGGTCTGGGCTTATTGTGCTTTTTTTTCCCCCCCTGCACCCCTCCCCTCTTTCTGGGAGGGGTGTGTGGGGGGAGCTACTGGGGTTGAGGCAGGTATGCCCTGGTTACATTCTGGGTCAGGTCCCCTTTTCTCTCTGCTTGCTCTGTTTGCAGGCAGCCTCTCCCCCCCCCCCCCCCCCAGCTGGCTGCAGGAGCTGCTGGGGGTGTGGGGGTGGATAAGGGGACCTTTGCTGCCCTCACCCTGGTGGGGGGAGCAGGACCCCCATTCTCCATCCTTTTGGGGACTGCCTGGCCCCTTTCTTCACTGCTGCAGGCCTGGACTTCACCGTTCCTGCAGCTGCTACTCCCTCTGGAGTAGAGGAGGTAAGGGGGCTGCTTTACAGCAGCTCCTGGGGTTCTTCCTTCCCCTCCCCAAGTTTGTGGGGGGGTGAGTGTTTGTGAGGGGCCTCCTGCCATCTGGGCCTCTAGGTGGCAGCTGGCACAGCTTTTGTGGGGTGCTGGGGCTGGGGGGCGGTTCCCTCTGTTCCCTGCTGTCTCGCCTGCATTTCTGCTGCTGCTCCTTCCCCAGCCCCAGGTGCTGCAGGGGCCATCTCCATCCTTGGCCCCACTGCTTGCCTCCCTGCCGCTCCCTTGCTCTGGTGGGTCCTGCAGCAGGTGCAGTGAGCCTGCCACTCAGGTGCCTGTGGGCACACTAGCTTCCTCCCCCTCCCCCGCCCGCAGTGTCTTGCTTCCCCCCTGCTTTCTTGAGCAGACCCCTCCTCACAGCCTGCATTCCCCTCCCCTCTACTCATGTGCCCATGCCCCCCTCTGTCATCTCGTTTGGCGCCTGAGCCTCCCACTCTCCTTTAGTTACCCTCCTGCCATGCACTGCTTCACTTCCCACATACCTTTCAATAGTAGACCCTCTCACATTCCCAGTGCAGCTGGAGGAGCTGCTCTTACCATCCCATGCTGGGAGCTGTATTCCTTACTCCTTCCCCTTTCCCCTGTCTGAATTGTCACCCTCCACCCCACTTCCAGCCTCTTTCCTCCCCTCCCTCTCCCTCCTTGTTCCCTCCCCTGGTGGTGGTTTTTTTTTTTTTTTTGTTCTCCCCAACTGTTTGGGTTTTTTTTGCCTTTCCTTCCCACCTATGACCACAATGGAGGGGTTGTCCAGTGACACCCGTGCCAAACTTTCCCCACCCCACCCTAAATACAACAACCCCTCTGAGGCTGCTAGGCCCCCCGTCACCATGGCAAAAGGGGTAGACATGGATGAGGACACCGGGGCCTCGACCGCCTCTGCCGTGGCACCTCCCGTCACCTCCAAAGAACTTCCCCTGAAGGGTAGGAAGGGCCGGGGACCAAGAAGGGCAAGAGTCCCGCCCGGAAGGCAAAACCTCCTGAGGCAAGAGCTCACTCCCGGCCGTGACCCATCTGCTGGCCGCGGCTCCCCCTCCTTCCCGCTCCCCTGTTCCTTCCACCAGCTCTGGGGGCAACGGTGTCCTGCACCCCAGGGCATACGCCCAGGTAGCCGCCACCCCCCACCTGCCGCCTCCCAAGCCACCTCCCGGAATACCATCCCCGGCGGCCGCGGCTCCTTTCCCACCCTGACCAGGAGGCACGGGGTCCGTTGTCTCCTGGTGGCGGCCTTGCCCTACGTGGAGACCTACGTGCGGGCGTTGGCACACGTGGTGGGGTCCGCGGCCATGGTGGCAGCCTCTAAGATGTTCAGGACGGTGGTATTCTTCCTGGTGTCTGAGGCCGCTGCCCAGGAGGCGGTGGAAAGGGGTTTGGTAGTGGGGGGAGTCCACGTTCCCCTCGAGCCTTTGGAGGACCTGGGCGTACGGGTGGTTTTGTCCTCCATTCCTCCCTTCCTCCCCAATACTGCCCTACTGCATTTCCTCTCCACCCTGGGGAGGCCTCTGTCAGTCCTGAGTCCCCTTCCTCTGGGCTGGAAAGATCCTACCCTCTGCCATGTCCTTTCCTTTTGCCGGCAGGTACAAATCCAACTACTGCTGGCAGGACGTGGCAGAGAAGCCCTCGAAGGGTCATTTCTGGTGCCCCATCAAGGGGCCCGGTACCGAGTGTACTACACTATGTGGGAGGCCCGGTGTTTTCTCTGTCGGGTGATGGGGCACGTCCGAAGGGACTGTCCCCTGGCCCGGTTTGGAGAGGCACCCAGGACCCCCGATGTTCGGGAGGGCACTGGCCCTACCATCGCCGGTGGCCCTGACGGTCCGGACCCTGGGGTCGCCCCTCCTCCAACCGTGACCGTCGTCAATCCTGCTCGGGTTCCGCAGGGTCCAGACGAGCGTGCGGGTGCTGTTGGTGCCACTGTCAAAAGCGGCAAGGCTGGGCCTGCGGAGGAGAGGGCGGCGGGGTCAGTGACGGGACTCGGGCAGGACCTACCTCAGGGGGAGGCATCCCTTTCCCCTGCTGCCCTGCCCTCATCTACCCTTGCCCTCCCACCGCTGCCCTTGTCCCCTGACTCTTTCTCCATTCAGGCCCAGCCCTCTTCCTCTGAGGGATGGGAGCTTGCAATGGGGAGGCACCGAAAGCGTGCTTGGCGTTCCACCCCGCCCACTCAGGGTGAGGACAACCTCCCTGCACATATGGGGATGGACGCTGGATCCGTCCCACCCTCTGAGCCCACGAACGATTTGCAGCACCATGAAGCGGTTGAAGTAACCGCGGCGGTTGCGGGAGAGGTGAACACCTCCCTCCCGGGGTCCCTGCAGGAGGGGGTGTCCATGGAGGATGCTCCCACTGTTCCCACCTCCGCTGAGGGGACGGCCGCTGACCTTGCCACCGACAAAGATCACCACCTGGTGGCGGGCAGCGGGCTCGCCTTCCTCTCTCAAGAGGTGGAGGCTTTGGGGCTGACCCCGGCTGCCTCAGAGGGGGATCATCAGGTCCTGGAGGGACAACAACCAACCTCTCCTTCCCTTTCTGACCCCCTGCTATCCCTTTTCCCTGCCTCTGAGTTGCCCCAGGGTCTGACCATCTGCCTGGCCGTCGGCAGCATTTTGGCCGCGGCCACCGAAACCCTTGAGGCTCTCAGCGGACGGGAGCGCCCATTAATATCCATCACCCCCGGTGATAAGGCCTCTGGTGCTGCACTCTGTGGCACTGGAGCCCAGCACTGGGGAGATTATTACTACCCCTACTGCTGCCACTGATTCTCTGCCCTGTGAGGCGGCACCGCATCCCGATGCCTCCTCCACTGAGGCTTCTTGCCCTTCTCCTTCTCCTGCTCCCTGTTCAAACGCCCTCCCAATTGAGCTTTCCACCCCTTTTCCTCCTCCCTCCCATCCTTGTCTTTTCCCCAATCCCTCACCTCTTCCTCCCCCTACTCCCCTTCCTCGTCTCCCTCCTTTTCCCGATCCCCTGCCTGAACTCTTTTCCTCCCCTTACTCTGTTACTGCCGTCCCTGGGGATGCCACGTTTAGTCCAGCCGTTGGCCCCCAGGAGGCGGTTTTTGTTTCTCCTGCTCCCGGCACATCTGGGGCTGGTCTCCCTCCGCCACCGTCCTCCCAGCAGGGACCTCAGACGCCCTGCATTTCGGTGTCGATGGGTCACGGGGCTCACGGAGGGGTCTGGCCCCAAGGTGTTTGAGGGCCCGAGGCCCCGACACCAGATGCGTTGAAGGGTGAGATGCGTGCTTTCTTGGAAGACATCCGTGGCTCCAAGAACAAAGTCGCTCTCGCCCTTCAGCGCTGGGGAGATTTTCATCTCATCTTACAAACAGTAAGGGCCCTCTTGGGGGAGGGTAAAGGGACCGGGCGGCAGAAGGCCATGGCTTACCAGCGGGTCCGCAGCTTCCGTGACGCCCTGCTCGCTTTTGAGCACGGTCACGGTTTGCTGCGAGGCCCAATGGGGGCCGCTGGCACTCCTGCCGGTGAGGATCTTCCCAGCCTTCTTGATGCCACCGCTCATCTTTACCACTCTGAACACCCGGGGCTGCGGGTCGGGTCTCCGTAGGTGTCAGGTACTCTCCTCCCTTCGGAAGGGGAGGTACTCTGTTGTATTCCTCCAGGAGACCCACACAACTCCGGCCACCGAGGCTAGCTGGCAGCTGGAGTGGGGGGACAGGGTTTATTTCAGCCACCTGTCGGCCCGTCAAGCCAAGGTGGCTACCCTGTTCTCCCCAAACCTGCAGCCCGAGGTGCTGGGGACTGCCGAGGTCATGCAGGGTCGCCTGCTGCATCTCCAGGTTCGGATGGAGGGGCTGACACTAAATTTTGTCAACATCTACACCCCGTTGTCCGTCTCGGAGAGGCTCCGCTTCTATTAGCGGGTGTCTGCCTTCCTTGGCTCTCTGGATCCTCGCAAGTGCCTGGTCCTAGGCAGGGACCTCAATTGCACCCTCGAGGACCGGGACCGTAAGGGGCTCGAGCAGTGCCTGGCTGCTGCGGACGTCCTCAGGGAGATAAAAGACCATCACTCCCTGGTGGACGTCTGGCGAGACCTCCACCTGGGCGAGGAAACGGTATTTACCTACGTCCAGGTGGTGGGTCATTGGTCTTTCCACTCCTGGTTGGACCGCATTTATCTGTCTCGTCATCATCTCTTCCGGGCCCATTCCTCCAGCATTTGGCCGGCCCCGTTCTCGGACCACCATTTAGTGGCCATGAAGGCCTCTCTTTCTTCGGAGAGGCCGGAGTCGGCCTATTGGCATTTCAATAACAGCCTGCTGGAGGGTGTGGGGTTTGTAGTGTCCTTCCGGAAGTTCTGGCTGGCCTGGCGTGGGTGGCGGTGCACCTTTCCCTCAGCACGGTGGTGGTGGGATGTGGGGAAGGTGTGCACGCGGCTCTTCTGCTGGGAGTACACCCAAGGGGCCAGCCGGCGGAGGGATGCGGCGATAGAGCAGTTGGAACAGGAGGTTTTAGAGCTAGAGAGGCGGCTGGCCACCGGCCCCGAGGATCCGCCCCTCTGCAGAGCGTATCGGAGAAGCGGGAGGAACTCCGGGCCCTCAAGGACCTTCGAGCCTGGGGTGCCTTTGTTCGTTCTCGCATCCATCTTCTTTGGGAGATGGATCGATGCTCCCACTTTTAGCCCCCGTCTTTTTCTCCAGGGCATAGAAGGCACATCGTTTGCCTTCTGGCAGAGGACGGCACCCCCCACACGGATCCGGTGGAGATACGCGAGAGGGATCGTGCCTTCTACGCCTCTCTCTTCTCCCCGGATCCGACCGACGCTGACGCCCGCAGGGTTCTCTGGAACGAACTCCCGATGGTCAGTGCGGGCGACCGGGACCGGCTAGAGCTACCTCTCTCCCTGGCCGAGTTCTCGGAAGCCCTCCATCTCATGCCCACCAATAAATCCCTGGGCATGGACGGGCTGACCGTGGAGTTCTACCGCGTGTTCTGGGACGTCCTCGGTCCAAACCTTGCTAGAGTCTGGGCCGAGTCCTTGGAGAGCGGGGTCCTCCCTTTATCGTGCAGGCGAGCTGTCCTTGCCTTGCTGCCCAAGAAGGGGGACATCAGCGATCTGAGGAATTGGTGTCCCGTCTCACTCCTCAGCACGGACTATAAAATAGTTGCCAAAGCCATCTCCCTAAGGCTGAAGTCCGTGCTGGCGGACGTGGTTCATCCAGACCAGACCTACACCGTCCTGGGCCGAACCATATTAGACAACCTTTTTTTGGTCCGGGATCTCCTAGAGCTTGGGTGTAGGGACGGTCTGTTGTTCGCCCTCCTGTCCTTGGATCAGGAGAAGGCATTTGACCGGATGGACCATGGGTATCTCCTGGGCACTCTGCGGGCCTTCGGCTTTGGGCCCTGCTTTGTGGGGTTTCTTCAGGTGCTGTAGGCTTCCGCAGAGTGTTTGGTCAAGCTCAACTGGACCCTGACCGCACAGGTCAGCTTTGGGCGGGGAGTACGTCAAGACTGCCCACTGTCAGGCCAGCTGTATACTCTGGCCATCGAGCCCTTCCTCTCTCTTCTTCACAAGAGGTTGACGGGGTTGGTGCTTCTTGAGCCAGAGATGCGGCTGGTCCTGTCGGCGTATGCTGATGAGGTGCTCCTCGTGGTCCAGGACCTAGGAGATCTGGTATGGGTGGGGGCCTGCCAAGCAGTCTACTCGGCGGCCTCCTCTGCCCAGGTCAACTGGGTCAAGAGCTCTGGCCTGGTGGTAGGGGCTGGGTGGCAGGCAAGCTCCCTCCCACCCGCGCTTCAGGCCATCAGGTGGAGCGCGGGTCCACTGCTCTATCTCAGCGTTTTTCTCTCTGCCACGCATCCCTCTCCACCGGAGAACTGGCAAGGTTTAGAGTCCAGGGTGGCTGAGCGGTTGCGGAGATGGATAGGACTGCTCTGGTGCCTCTCCCTGCGTGAGAGGGTACTGGTGCTTAACCAGCTAGTCCTGTCCATGCTCTGGCACTGTCTCAGCACCCTGATCTCGCCTCCAGGTTTCCTGGATCAGATCCAGCAGCTGCTGCTGCGGTTCTTCTGGCCAGGACTGCATTGGGTCTCTGAAGGGGTTCTCCATCTTCCCCTGGAGGAGGGAGGGCAGGGCCTGACGTGTTTGCGCATGCGGGTTCATGTCTTCCACCTCCAGGCCCTGCAGAGGCTCCTATTTGATGCAGGTATTCCGGCGTGGAGCATGCTGGCGCACGCTTTCCTTCTCTGCTTCAGAGGGCTCTGATATGACCGGCAGCTCCTTTATTTGAGAGGTCTTCCGCGAGACCTTTCTGAGCTGCCAGCTTTCTACCAGGACCTCCTCCAGACCTGGAAGCTGCTAGAGGCGACTAGGTCCTTGGGAGCCACCGTGGGGGCAGACCTCCTCGCGGAGCCCCTGCTACACAATCCCCATCTACATGTGCAGGTGGCGGAGTCCCCCTTGGTGTGCCAGAGGTTGGTCCTGGCAGAAGTCACAAGAATGGGAGACCTCCTGGACTATGACTGGGGAGACTAGGTGGATCCTCGGGCACTCGCCCAGCGCATGGGGCTCTCCACCCTATGTACTCCCCGGCGCATACTTCAGGAGGTGAAGGGCACTTTGCTGCCCACCACTCAGGTTTATCTTGACAAGGTCCTGCGAGAGGGTGCACCCCACCTGCCTCTCACCCCCAGCCCACCTGATCTATCCATCAGTCCTAAGCCCCACATACCTCCCCGACCGTCTCCCTGTCGTCACCCGAGCTGGCTGCACACGTTGCAGCTGGTCCCCTTCCGAACTGTGCCAGAGTCACCTGTACACGCTCGTGCTTCACTGGCTCCACTTCCCAACCCTCCTGTCCCTCCCAGACACCAAGTGGCGGGACCTCCTACCACCAATGGAGGGTGGGGAGCCCCGGTGGGCCTGTCTCTATTCCACCTTGGTTCCACGGCCCACCGGGGACATCAACTGGAGAATCCTGCACGGAGCTGTGAGCACGGGCGTGTATTTGGCACGGTTCACCCCCATTCCTGACAATTGCCCCTTCTGTGGCAAGAGGGAGAACCTGGCGCACATCTACCTTGAGTGCGCCAGGTTACAGCCCCTCTTTCGGCTCCTCCAGAACCTTTTGTTGAGGTTCTGGCTGCACTTCTCCCCTTACCTGTTAATTTACGCACACCCCATCCGAGGCCCCACAAAGTCGCAGGACCTCCTGGTCAACCTCCTCCTGGCTATCACCAAGATGGTAATTTATAAGACCAGGGAGCAGAGGTTGGCTGAGGGAGGGCCTGCGACTGTGGGGCCTATTTCTGTTCCTGCATCCGCTCATGTATCCGGGCAGAGTTCCGCTGGGTGGCGTCCGCTGGCTCTCTCAAGACCTTTGAGGGGCAGTGGGCCCTGTCCAGGGTTTTCTGCTTCCCCATTCGGTTCCCTTGTTTTAGCCCTTTGACCCTCACACCCTTCCCTGTTTTCTTTTTATTTGTCCAAGTAATTACTTGGTTTCCTGGGCTCAGAGGACCCTCCCCATAGGCTGGGGGGAGGTTCTTTAGATGTGGACGGGCTAACGCCTGCCCACTTCCCAGACTCCAGTAGGCACAATACATGGACCCAGAGAGAGAGGGTGAAAGTTGTGATTCATACTAATACAAACAAATAAAATTTATTAAAAAGTAATTTTTACAGAAGTAACAAGACTCATATTTAAATATGATTCTTTGTGGCACACTTCTGAACAAACGCACATGACCTCAATATTGGTGCACAAGACCAAACTCACTCTGCTCATGGATGGAAAATCTTAGAGAGAACACTGGAGAGGAGTCATGCAAGAGGGTTCCTTTTTACCTCCATGACTCTTTGGCTGGAGCCAGGTAGTAGTTTTCTGAGAACTGACTAGAAGCAGTATGGCCTAGTAGAGCGCTGCACTGCCACTTAGGAGATCTGAGGTCTCCTGTCTTGGCCATGGCACTGTCTTAGCTGAATGACCTTGTACAAGGCATTTCCCCTCTCTGTGCCCTAGTTTCCCCATTTGTAAAAGGAGTATAATGATGCTAACCTCCTTTGTAAAGTGCTTCAAGATATACCAATGAAAAGCTCTGTAAAAAGGAGAGTTATGAATAGTGTGGGAATCTCTCTCCTTTATGTGTATGTGTATTTGCAGCACATGTATTGACAGCAATGTGTGTGTCATAATGCTAGGGGCAGTATGGCTGCATACATGGGTTTTAAGCCATGGGACAACCCTCTTAGGCTATGTCTACACTGCACACTTATTTAAAAATAAGCTATTCTGGAAGATATCTTCCGAAATAGCTTCTTTCAAAATAGTGCATCTACATAAACCATGCGAATCGAAATAGTGCTGAGTTAGTTCAAAATAGACTGTCCACGCTGATTGGACCCTGAATTGCATTTAAGGTTACCCAGAAGCGCTTCAAGCAGGACATCAGGTCAGCAGTTACTTTCCATGGCTGCTGCCTGAGGCTGTCTAAAGCTCTTGCTTAAAGGGACCCCCTATACAGCTGTGTCTCAGGCTCTTTGTCTTTGCCTACTTCCTAAAGCAGTGGTTCCCAAAATTTTTGGCATCAAGCCCCCTTTTTGATTTTTGAGAAACCCTCATGCCCTCCCTCCACTCCCAATAGCAGCAAAAAAAAAAAAAAAAAAAAGGGAACTGACCAAGGCCAAAAAATAAAAATAGCAGCAAAACTTAGAGGGGGCGGGATTGGCGGGGGGGGCACCTGGGTCACCTCACGCCCCCCCCCCCGGAACTTCTTCATGCATACCCTCCAGTTTGCATGAACCCATGTCCTAAAGGGACAGCAAAGCCTTTTCTTCTGCTTGTTGCAGTTGCCCTTGCTGACACCTCAGTTTGCCAGCCATGGAGCTGGAGCTGCCTCTGGACAGTCTTCGGCTATTGCAGCTTGTGCTGCCACTCATACAGTAGTTTCTTCTTCGAGGGTCCCTGTGGTTGCTCTACTTGCGTGTGTCAGTGCTGCTATGTACATGGCCTGGAGATCTTTAGTAGCAGTCCCTGGCTGCCAGCACATGCTGCACTATTGCGCAATCGTTTAGACTGACAGTTTAGCACATGCTGGCGGCTGTTCCGTCAATTCCTTCTCAACCGCCACCAGCATTGGTTACAGTAGCAACAGTCTCCCTAAAAGACTTTTGAAGAAAAAGAAGAGCAAGAAAGAGTATAGCAGCTGAGCTGATTAACATAGGAAAAGCCACAGAATAAAGAAAAAGCAGAGTGGGGCGCCTGTGACGCTGCTGTGTCCCGCTCACCCATGGTGCCTCAAAGGGGAAACAACCCTGTCACGCCAGCATCTTTTGGTTTCAAGAGGTGTAAAGGGTGCAGCATATTTATCTCAGTAGCAGATGGGTACGAACAGTGTCTCCACTGCCTAGGGCAGGACCACAGACTTTTCCATGAAAATAATTCTCCACTGTAAATCTCTCACCCTTTTAGACCCACGAGCAAGGTTTTGCCTTCACTGTCTAAACCTTGCTCCTAAGTCTAAAAGGTGAGAGATTTACAGCGGAGAATTCTTTTCATGGAAAAGTCTGTGGCTGATCCGCAGCTTGATTCAATTCTCCCTCCCTCCCCAGAGTGACTCCATCTGGGATGGAGGGCAAAAAGAGCATTCCCTTGGAGGGATGTGCTAGAGAGCCAGACCAGGAGTACAGTACAAAATGCGCCAGGTCCCCTGCTGATGCTCAGCAACCGAGCAATAAAAGACCTCTGGTCATGGAGGCAGACAATGCTTGCTCTGAACAGGGCACCATAAAGCAGGTTAAGGGATCCAGCTCAAAGAGAGACAGTGATCCCAAAGTGAAGCATAGAGATGCTGGCCAAGCTTCAAGTTCTCATCAGAACAAGCCTCCGGTACCACAGGAGAAGCTGATACTGGCAACAAATAAAAAAGTAGGCAGGCTGCAAAGCAGCGGAATGCCGTGTGCAGAGAGACCGACGGAACTGTCTGTACCGGTTCACCCAAGTGTGCCGAATACACAGATGCATCCAGTAATGGCAGGCTATACAGTGATGCCACCGCCACCCCTGGTACCAAGATACATGACAGAGGCGGATCTTGCAGTACCGTTGGTACAATGCTCACCATTATTCGGTACTGATGTCACACCAAGGTCTAAAGGTTCTGTTCTGTCATCCACATCAGGATTGCTAAGATCACTGAGATTTAACAATGATGACGAGGAAGAAATAAGGGATCAGTGCAGAGTGCCTCAATACCTTGCAACACAGCAGCAACCCCAAAATTGGCAGATGGCACAATGGGTGCCCCCACTGCTCCCACCACGTGGCCCTATTGGGACCCGTGGGCACCCTACAGACACCAACAACAGCAACTACAACAAACTCTCCAGGTACCAAGGGCTCAGATGGCTGATGCAAACATGCGAGAACAAGTTGACTACAGCCCTGGCAATCATGATAGCGAGTTATCGATGGAGGAAGCGACACAAGATTCGCTTATCCCTCCTAATATGTCATGCTCCACGATGGATGATCACAGTCAGAGGTGACAACTGTAGAAAGTTCCAAGACCTGTTCCGCAAGGTAGCAGACACTCTAGATATACAACTTCCGGACATGACACAGAACAAACACAAGCTTACCAGCATACTTAACTCCACACACCAAATTGGCTCTGCTGACGAATGAGGCTTTAATGGACCCGGCTAGGACCATAAGGAAGACCCCTGCATTGATACTGGCAACTTCCAAGAGAACAGATAAGAAATACTTCATAACGCCTATTGGGGTAGAATTCCTATTCTCGCACCCTTCCCCGAACTTGTTGGTTGTTGAGGCTGCCAATCAGCGGGGGAAACAACAGCAGTACCCCAGAATGCAGAGTCATGACAAGGAGATAAAGAGGACGGATGCTATGGGGAAGAAGGCATGCTCATCAGCCTCCCTTCAACTCAGAATTGCTAATTACGTAGCTGTGACAGGGCAAGCCGGGACCGAGCCGTGCCGCACTAACCCCGTGGCCGCGCTTGTGCTCCTCGGCGTGAGCCGGGAGATGCCAGCCCCTTGTACATGCTGCTTAGCAGCAGCCGCACAGCTGACAGGCTCAGGAGCCAGACGCCAGCGTGACTGAGTGCTGGGGCACGCTTGTGATGTCAGGGCGCCCCGCCCCTAGGTCAGTGGGTGACATCAGGGCACCCCACCCGCAGGCCAGCGGGTGATGTCAGGGCACCCCACTCGGAGATGTGCGGGTGACGTCAGGTGGAGCGATGGGAGATGGGGAATAAAAGGGGACCAGGAACACACAAGGGGGGGAGGGTGGAGAAGAAGCAGGGTGGAGGAGAGAGGGGTCCTGAAGGAAGGAGGAGGACCCATGAAGGGTAACAAAGTGCCGGTGGAGGGGCAGTAGGCGGGGGAAGCTCCACTGGGGCTAGCGGGGTAGGAAGCAGCCCAAGGCAGGGTATCCTAGGACTTGCCAGTGGGCTGGTGAGTTTTGGGACCATCCCCCACCAGCTGGACAGGACGCTGTGAGAGCCTGTCCTTAGGGCCCTGGGCTGGGGCCCGTGAGAGAGGGTGGATTCAGGCCCCTGTATCTTGCACCGTCTGGCTGAGAGACAAACAGGAATCGTCAGTCAAGACTTTCTTCCTCCTGCTGGACTAGAGGGAGGCGGACGTCAAACGGGTGTGCGCAGTCAATGCCACTAAACTAAGGGACCAGCACAGGGGTGGGACACCCTTGTACACTAGCTCTATTAGCAAAATATTCACACCACATATTTAAAACCTTTAATTCCTTTATTCAATATCTACCAGAAGAAATAAGGGAACAATTTGAATCAAATGTGATAGAAGGCTCTCTGATCTCCTGCACAACGTTACAAGCAGCATTGGATGCAGCGGATAGAGCAGCTAGGTTCATTGCAAATGCAATGGTGCTGAGGAGAACGGCGTGGTGGCAACTGTCTGGGTTTCCCTAGGAGGTACAATCAAACAGCGAAGACCTTGCATTGGAAAGAGAGAATCCCTTTGCAGAAGCAACGAATTCATCTCTCCACACCCTTAAAGACTCTAGGGCAATGCTTCGCACATTAGGGATTCAGCTGCCTGGATCTAAGAAGAAACAATACAAACAATATCATCAAAGGTTTAGAACAACAGGGTATAACCAACAGCAGAGACTCTATGGGTGTGTCTAGACTACATGGCTCCGTCGACGGAGCTATGTAAAGTAGTTTACTCGACATAGTCAATGAAGCAGGGATTTAAATAATCCCCGCTTCATTAAAATAAAAATGGCCGCCACGCTGTGCTGACAATCAGCTGATCCGGCACAGCGCGGCAGTCTAGATGTGGCACAGTTGACAAGGGAAGCCTTTGTCGACTGCTCCGGTATGCCTTTGAAACGAGGTTTACTGGATCAGTCAACAAAGGCTTTCCTTGTCAACCGCGCCGCATCTAGACTGCCGCACTGTGCCGGATCAGCTGATTGTCGGCACAGCGTGGCAGCTATTTTTATTTTAATGAAGCGGGGATTATTTAAATTGCTGCTTCATTGACTATGTCGAGTAAACTACTTTACATGGCTCCGTCGATGGAGCTATATAGTCTAGACACACCTTATGAGAATGAGACGGATGAGGCAACCTAGACAAAGACAATCAAATGAACAATCATCCTTGACCCAGGGGTCCAACTCCCGTCAACAAATTTGAGGTGTTGGTTGAAGGTACAATAGTCCCAGGGCAGGCAGATCTAGGGAAACAGATATTTGGAAACAGACACACTGAATTCTATCCAGCTTGGAAAACAATCACCTCAGACCAAAGGGTCCTAGAAATAGTATGAACTAGTTATTGCATACCCTTCACAAATATTCACCCCCCCCCTTCCCTGTCCCTCTTCAGGGACCCCTCTCATAAGAGTGTTCTCCTGGAAAAGGCACAGCGCCTCTTGAAGCTAGGTGCCATAGAGGAAGTACCCAGACGATAAAAAGGCGGGCAGTATTTTAAAGAAGCCTTATTAAAGGCACAGGAAGAAACCATCCCGATGCGCAGTAAGAAAAGCAAATATGGTAGGCAACCAGATTGGCTTAACGGGGGAATCCTTGGTGAGCATAAACACAAAAAGGAAGCTTACAAGAAGTGGAAAATTGGGCAGATGTCTAGGAAGGAGTATAAATATATTGCTTGAGAATGCAGGGGAGTTATCAGTAAGGTGAAAGCGCAATTAGAATTGCAGCTAGCAAGGGATGTGAAGGGTAACAAGAAAGGTTTCTACAGGCATGTTAGCAATAAGAGGGTGATCAGAGAGGGTGTGGGGCCCTTACTGGATGAAGGAGGTAACCTAGTGACAGATGATGTGGGAAAAGCTGAAGTACTCAATGCTTTCTTTACCTCTGTCTTTACAGACGAGGTCAGGTCCCAGACTAATGCACTAGGCAACGCAGTATGGGAAGGAGGTGGGTAGCCCTTGGTGGAGAAAGAACAGGTTAAGAACTATTTAGAAAAGCTAGACATACACAGATCCATGGGTTTAGATTTAATGCATCCGAGGATACTGAGGGAGTTGGCAAATGTCATTGCACAGCCTTTGGTCATTATCTTTGAAAAGTCATGGAGACTGGGAGAGATCCCAGATGACAGGAAAAAGGCAAATGTAGTGCCCATCTTTAAAAAAAGGAGACAGGACAATTTGGGGAACTACAGACCAGTTAGCGTCACCTCAGTCCATGGAAAAATCATGGAGGGGATCCTCAAGGAATCCATTTTGAAGCACTTGGAAGAGGGGAAAGTGATCAGGAATAGTCAAGATAGATTCACAATGGGCAAGTCATGCCTGACCAATCTGATTAGTTTTTATGATGAGGTAACTGGCTCTGTGGATATGGGAAAGTTGGTGGATGTGCTATACCTTGTCTTTTGATAAGGTCTCCCACAATACTCTTGCCAGCAAGTTAAGGAAGTGTGAATTGGATAAATGGACTGTAAGATGGATAGAAGACTGGCTAGACTGTCGGGCCCAATGGGTAGTGATTAATCTGTTGATGTCAGGTTGGCAGTCAGTTTCTAGTGGAGTGCCCCATGGATCGGTTCTAGGGCTGGTTTTATTCATCATCTTCATTAATGACCTGGATGAGGTGATAGATTGCACCCTCAGCAAGTTTGCGGATGACTCTAAGCTAGGGGGAGAAGAAGATATGCTCGGGGGTAGGGATAGGGTTGAGAGTGATCTAGAGTGAACAGAGGATTGGACCAAAAGAAATCTGATGAGGTTCAACAAGAACAAGTATAGAGTCCTGCACTTGGGATGGAAGAATCCCAAGCATTGTTACAGGGTGGGGACCGAATGGCTAAGTAGCAATTCAGCAGAAAAGGACCTGGGGATTACAGTGTATGAGAAACTGGATATGAGTCAACAGTGTCCCCTTGCAGCCAAGAAGGCGAATGGAATATTAGGTTGCATTAGGAGGAACATTGCTAGCAGATCTAGAGAAGTTATTATTTCCCTTTATTCAGCTCTGGTGAGGCCACATCTGGGCCTCCCCCCACTATAGAAAGGATGTGGATGCATTGGAGAGGGTCCAGCGAAGGACAACCAAAATGATTAGGGGGCTGGAGCACATGACCTATGAGGAGAGGCTGAGGGATTTGGGTTTGTTTAGTCTGCAGAAGAGAAGAGTGTGGGGGGATTTGATAGCAGCCTTCAACTTCCTGAAGTAAGGTTCCAAAGAAGATGTAGAGAGGCTGTTCTCAGTAGTGATGGATGGCAGAATAAGGAGCAATGGTCTCAAGTTACAGTGGGAGAGGTCTAGGTTGGATATTAGGAAAAGCTATTTCAGTAGGAGGGTGATGAAGTACTGGAATGGGTTACCTAGGGAGGTGGTGAAATCTCCATCTCTAGAGGTTTTTAAGTCTCGGCTTGACAAAGCCTTGGCTGGGTTGATTTAGTTGGGATTCGTCCTGGTTTGGGCAGGGTACTGGACTTGATGACCTCCTGAGTTCTCTTCCAGCCCAAGGATTCTATGATTCTATGATTTTATCTGGATAGTGCCTAACAGTCAAGAAATTGGGGGGGAGTGAGGGATGGAGACCCATCTTAGGTCTTTGTAGTCTCAACCGGTTCTTCAAATATCAGCGGTTCAAGATGGTTATATTGGCAAAGATCATACCCATCTTGCAGAAAGGAGAATGGCTATCTACCCTCGACCTCAAGGATGCATATTTCCACGTATCAATTCACCCAGCACTCAGACAGTTCCTGAGGTTCACCATCAAGGATTCACACTCTCAGTACAGGATGCTCCCTTTCGCCCTGTTGACAGCACCAAGAGTATTCTCCAAGGTCCTTGCCATGGTAGCCACACACCTACGGAAAAAACAAATAAACATATGTCCCTGTCTTGATGACTGTTTGATCATGGCACTCACATATGGGGATACAGAGCTGGCATTACACTCAACAAGTTATTCGGCACACTTGGGCTCCTATTGAACGTGGACAAATGTACTCCCACTCCTACACAGACATTGGAGTTTATAGGAATGCAGCTGCAATGTGCCAAGGGTATAGACGGGAGAGATTATGCAACTTGATGGTGTCGATACGGAGCTGCCCATACACCTTGGCACGTATGTGCCTGCAAACACTTGGACACATGGCCATGTCAATGTTTGTAGTCCCACACACTCGACTACACATGAGGCCATTCCAGGCCTGGTTAAACTCTGTGTATCATCCCAGGCACCACCCATTCCACAAAACACTCCATGTACCCATACGGATCAAAGCCATCCTAAACTGGTGGACAGACATCAACAATATATGCATGGGGCTTCCACTTCAGGCGCCAACGCCATCCATCACTATCATGACGGACACATCCCTACTAGATGGGGAGCCTATCTGGGGAGTGTGATACTAGAAGGACAATGGACAGACGAAATGTCCCGGCTCCATATCAATGTGTTGCAGCTCAGGGCAGTCAGGAGTGCATGCTCCCAACTGCTCGAGCGCATACTGAGCAAAACAGTGAAAATAATGTTGGACAATGCCGCAACATAAACAGACAGGGAGGCACAAGATTGCGCAGCCTATGTGCGGAAGCATTTAAACTGTGGCAATGGTATATTTCACCATTTCACCTACTGCAATGCATTTACCGGGCAAGGAAAATGTATTAGTGGATGTCCTCAGAAGACAATTCCCATAGAACTATGAATGGGAAATCAACAAATCCATCATAAACAACCTTTTCAGGAAATGGGGTTATCTGGTAGTGGACTTGTTTGCAACGCATGCCAACTCCAAGTGCCCCCTTTATGGTTACAGGGCAGGCATTGGACCATGATCTCTCAGGAACACATTTGCAGTCTGCTGGGACTTCCCATTGGCGTACGTGTTTCCACCTCTACCTCTCATACAACAAGTGGTACTAAAAATCAAACAGGATGCAGCAAGGGTCATACTGGAAGCCTCCAGATGGCTGAGACAGATTTGGTACCCTACCACACTGCAACTCAGCACATGTCACCCGTACAAGTTTCTACCTGTATGAGCTCTGCTGACCCAAGACAAAGGGTGTATACCATATCCTGGATTCCACATACTAAATTTGTGAACATGGATGCTTGTTGGCTCTTGAATAATGAGATAATGCTGACTGGTAGAATCAGAGATATCCTGATCAACTCTCGGAGACCCTCTATGAGACGGACTTACCTGCAGAAGTAGGCCCGATTTGCAGCCTGGAATTCAGCTCACACGCAGGATCCACACAGGGCGGGGATATCGGACATGTTAGAGTATATTCTTCACCTGCAGGACACAGAACTATCAATTAGTTCCCTCAATGTATGTTTGGCAACTATATCTGTGATATACCCACCCATACAGCACTATTCTGTTTTTTCCCACTCATGGTCAAGAGATTCCAGAAGGGGATATGGAAACTCAATCCACCACTTAGAGACCCACTATCATCATTGGACTTGAATCTGGTACTGGATTCACTCACGTGAATCTCATGATGGACTCACTTTCAAGCCACTCACAACTTGCTTGCTGCTCTACTTTTTGATGAAAGTAGCTTTTCTCGTAGTGATAACATCAACTAGGAGAGTGAAAGAGATAGAGGCACTCATGGCGGACCTGCTGTACACAGTGTTCCATAAAGACAAGGTCGTCCTTAGAACCCACCCGAAATTCCTTCCCAAGATACCTACCTTGTTCCATTGTAACAAACCAATATACTTACCTGTATTCTTCCCAGAACCACACAGGGACAGCAATCAGGCAGTGCTGCACATGCTGGATGCATGCAAGGGCATTAGCCTTTTACTTAGAATGCACAAAAGACTGCCAGCACACTCCCAGACTATTCGTGTCTTGTGCAGACAGGTCCAGAGGTCAACCTGTCTCCAAACAGCAAATATCCAAATGGATTTCTACATGCATACAGCTGGCTTATGCCCAGAAACAGAGATAGCCCCCAACAGTTATACAGGCACACTTCATGAGAGCAGTATCCACTACAACTGCCTTCCTCAAAGATCTTCCAAAAGACATCATTTGCAGAGCTGCACATGGACTTCGACCAATACCTTTGCATAACACTATGCTATTCAGTCCTTTCAGGACTTAGACACTAGATTTGGATATACCATATTGTCCAACATCCAGTCCTGCATCACGGAGCACCCACCGCCAAGCAGGAATACTACTGCATAGTCACCTAAGTGGAGTACCAACGGGGACCCTCAAAGAAGAAGGGAAGGTTACTCACCTTGTGCAGTAACTGGAGTTCTTCGAGATGTGTCCCTGTGGGTGCTCCACACCCACCCTCCTCCCCTCTGCTCTGGGCTAAAAGAGTCTGCCGTGGAGAAGGAATGGAGGGAACAGCCACCAGTGTGTGCTAAACTGTCAGTCTCAGGGATTGCGCAATAGTGCAGCACGCGCTAGCGGCCGGGGGATTGCTACTAAAGATCTCTGAGCCATGTGCACAGTGGTGCTGACACACTTAAGTGCAGCATCCACAGGGACATATCTCAAAGAACTCTATTTATTGCAAAAGGTGAGTAACGTTCCCTTCTGTAGGCTGCAGCCCAGGCCCTGCAGAAACCCAACCCCCAGCTCTTCTGAGAGACTCTCCTTGGATCTTTGCAGGCGCGGCTCATGCAACTGGATCCTGCCTGCCCTGCCCTACACATTGTCACTGCCACCTCTGTCATCTGGACATCAGTGCAGACTGGTGAGACTAGATTGTCATGGAGTGGTGGGGAGACCATCAGTAGCTCCAGAATTTCAGGATGAGGAAGGATAGGTTTCTGGAGCTCTGAGAATGGCTTGCCCCTGCCCCAAATGAGACCCACCATCCCCCTCCAGAAGTGTGTCACCATCGCCCTCGGGAAGCTCGGCACACCAGATAGTTACCTATCTATTAGGAACCAGTTCGGCTTGGGAAAATCAACCGTCTGTGTGGTATTCTCAGGCTATTGTTCCAAGGGGAAGTGGACTCCTGGAATGGGGTTCCCAAGGGAAAGGGGGGTGGGTGGGTGGTAGTGCAAGCCCCCTCCCAGGAAGTTTTTTCCGGTTCCACCCTCATAAAGCACTGCCAGGGGTTGGGGTGAGTGGGGGGTTTATTCCTGGTGCGTGGGGGTGGAGGAGGAAATGGAAGGTGGGCTGGGGGAACTCCCAGGGGCCTTGTCACCCCTGTGAATCTCTGTTTGTTTGTCTCCTACTGCAGCTGGTCAGAGCCATCAACGTCATCCTGCTGTGCAGGATCATCCATATCGGTGACGTGAATGTCATCATTACTAGGTTTTCTGTCATGGGCTTCCCCACCTGCAGGGGGTGATTGATGGCACCCACTTCCCCATCCAGACCCCCAACCAGCGGGCATCAGTGTACATGAACCAGAAGGGATACTTTTCCATGGTCCTGCAGGCCATCCTGGACCACTGGGACCAGTTCACTGACATCTATATCTGGTGGTTGGGGACGCCCGTGTCTTTATAAACTCTAGTGTGTTCCAGAAGCTGCTCACTGGAACTTTTTTCCCTGACTGCCCCATCAGGGTTGGGGACATGGACATGCCCATGTGAATGGTGGGGGACACAGCCTACCCTCTCTTGCCTTGGCTCATGAAGCCATAAACTGGACACCTCAACCCCTCTTGGGAATGCTATATTGCCAGGTTCAGCAGGGCCTGCAAGGTTGTGGGGGGTGCCTTCTGCTGTTTGAAAACATGGTTCAGATGCCTCCTCACTTGGCTGGACCTTGGGGAGAGCAGCATCCTTCCTGTGGTGGCCAAGTGTTGTGTGCTCCACAATGTTTGTGAGTGGAAGGGGGAGGAATTCCTGCCAGGGTGGGGGGGCAGAGGCTGACTGCATCGGCAAGGTCTTTGAGCAGCCACACACAGTTGCCATCTGGGCCTCCCCACTAGGAGCCTCTGCATAGCTCCTCACTGCCTTTCCTCCAACAAACCCTCCCTTCCCACCCTACCCCGCTTTCCTGCTGAGACAATACACAAAAATTTTGTTGTGGAAAAAATAAAATCTCTGTTTCTTTTTATCTGGGGTCAGAATAATTGGGGAGAGACTGGAGAAGGAGAGGAGAGAGGGGGGATGTGGGGGGATGAGTACCTGGGGGGGAGGAAGGAGCTAGAAGAGGGAGGAGGGGTGAGGAGAGGCTCAGGGTTGGGGCTCAGAGTGGCACCTGGCTCTGGTGATTCCCACTGCCATGGATGCGGGGGCCACGGCAGCCACAGGGAGGGGAGTGTGGGGGGAGGAGCAGGAGTGGGAGAAGGAGTGGGAAGAGGAGCTACAGCAAAAGCAGGAGCAGGAGCAGGCATTGTGCTAGCCACGAGGGATTGCATGGCTGCGCATGGAGCAGCCATGCTCTAGCAGCTCCTGCGACGTGTCTCACCACAGCTGGATATCTTCCTGGAGCCTGTGGTTGATGGTCTTCTCCAGGGATCGGAGTGTCATGAGGTGCTCCCTCTGGAAGTCATCCATGGGTCTCCCAGCCTCAGGTTCTGGACGCTGTTCCAGGTGGTATTGACTGCTCCCCTCTCGCAGTTGTCCCATCTGTGGAGAATAAAGAGAGATGGTCAGTCATCCCAGGAGACACTGTGCCTGAAGCCTTGCCCTCATCTCTGAGCTGAGAGTGACAGTTCTTGGTTCAGTCAAAGGCAATGTGCTTGGAGCAAGATCATGTGTGCTCTGGCCAGTGGGCCCATTCCTAGAGGCCCAGAGGTTCCCAGGAGTGGGTACTGCCCCAACAGTGTGGGTGCTGAGTATATGTGTGTGTGTGTGTATGTCCTCAGACATCTTCTAGAAGTGGCTAGTGGAGGGAAGGTCCCAGCCCGGGGTCATGAGTATGACAGGCCTCTCTAGACACCCTGTAGCCAATAGCACAAGGGCCCTTCATGGCAGCCTCCTGGGGCTGTGTGGCTAGAAATGGCATGACACATGCTACCATGTGCACAGGCTACTTCATGATCCCCTGGCTGCAAGGGCAGAGCAAGGAGCGCCCCATTACCCCTCACCGCCCCCACCCTCCGACCCTCTGTATGAAGGGAATATGATGGCATTCACATGATGTTCCTTCCCTGGCCTTGGATGATGCCTGGGAAAATGACCACTGGGAAAAGTACTGGCTCCAGGGTCAGGAGGGTGATGGTGCTGGCCTCATCCGGCTCTTTCTTCTCTTCTACCTCTTCTTCCTCATCTCTCTCCTCCATGAAGACGAAAATAGGTGTCTCAAGCCCAGAGTCCACAACCGGGGAGGCGAAGGGATTGCCCTGCCCCCCAGGATGCAGTCCAGTCTTTGAAATAAGGGCAGGTGTGGAGTTTTGCCCTGGAGTGGGAGCTGCCCTCCCTGGCCCTTGCACGTGCCTGGTGGAGCTCCTTAACCTTCATCTGCTCCTGCTTCTGTGTGCGGATGTGCCCCTTGTTGGCCAGGCTCTCAGCCATCCAGCCATAGACATCGTTGTTCCTGCATCTGGTGTGGAGATCCTGGAGGTTGGTCTCAAAACCCTTGAATAAGGTCCTGGAGCTCCACACCGGACCAGGAAGGCGCATGCCTCTTTTGGCTCCTGGCAGGCTCCTGAGAGCTGTCTTACTACTGCCTAGGAGCAGTGGAGAGCTGGCTGGGATCAGCATGCTGGGATCAGCATCCTGGCTCATCTTGGGCAAATTCTGAGGTAGTGGCACTGCTGTGTGGCTCAGGGTTGTCAGGGCCTCCTGCTTGCCACAAGCCTTTCTGCTGAGGCTGCAGCTTTAAGGGCTCCAGGGGATTGAGAGGGGCATATAGAGTTTGTCTGAGTGCAGCCAGAGCAGCCAGCAGGACACTTTGAGAATGTCTGGAGGCTCCTTATTCAGAAATAACTTCAGCTGCCCTGTCTACACAGCCCCTATTTTGAAATAACTATTTCAGAAGATGCGTTATTCCTCATAGAATGAGGTTTACAGATTTTGGAATAAGCCACCTGCTATTTTGAAATTATTTCAAAATAACGCTATTGCTGTGTAGGCACTCACATAATTATTTTGGAATAATGGCTGTTATTCTGAAATAACTTTGCTAACCCTTAATGAGAGCGACTAGGGACATCAATGGAAAGGTTCCTACTTCTTATTAATGTAGTCCTCTTCAAACAGGTTTACATTAATGTGAAGTGGAATCTGTTTGTTCATGCCCACAGCATCTATACAGGAAAGTTATGATACAACATTTTGGAGTACACTGCTGTTTACATCCTGGTAGTCCAAGCTGTATGGCAATGCCCTACAGCAGTGCCCTAAGTGCTTGGCTGTTCGTTTCCAAACTGAGCATGGTCTGTACCACTTCCTTGTCTGGCAATAACATTCAGCTAGTGCAATTTTGAGTGACAGCAAATCAAAGAATTACATTAGTGCTTGTCTTTACAGCCTGTGTACATCTGTATTAGGTTTTTGTTAAATCAATAAACAGGATGTTGAAGGAGAAAATACTTGTAGGCTGTTTATATCTTTGTACTTCATGTCACGATAACAAGAATATTGGGATAACTAGTTGTTTTTTGTCAAATTAGAAATATGTGGGAGATTCAATTCTGAGATCTCATGCTTTGTTTTGAATGGCATTTCATGCTTCCTAGGAAGAAGGGTACGATTTGAATTATTTTTTTTAATGGTAGTTTGAATATAAAATCTCTATAATGGGGCTTGGGAAACTAGCAAAAAAGAGAACTAAGGCTATGTCTACACTGCACAACTTACAATGGCATGGGCAGTGCCACTACAGCAGTGCCATTCAAAGGTATGCCATGTAGCTGCTCTTTGTCTCTAGGCAAGTGCTCTCCTAATGATAAAATAAAGCCACCCCCAAATGAAGGGAAATAGGTTTGGCAATAGGAGAGCTTTTCATCATTAAAATTTTTGTTCAGCAGGGTAGCTTTTTCACACCTCTGAGCATCAAAATTTTTTTAATGAAAATGCAGCGTAGACATTGTTTAAAAGAAAAATCACTTTTCATAATCCAACTCCCAGACCAATTGCCTATAGAAAGGCACTTGAGAATCTCTCACAGTAACTGGATTTCAGTTGTTGTCTCAGCTGATGTGATTTAAAGCCATGAAGGTAACACTTTTGAAATATTCACTGGCACTACAGACTATGGTTACCTTTAAAAAGTGTAATGTAGAGCTCTGCTACATGAAGTTTAAAAACAGTTGGCCCCCTGGAATGCTATCCAAACTGTGTCTGTCCACAAACCTTGTCAAGACAGAAGTGCTGTAGGTAGGGGAGCCAACAGACTCACCTGACCCCTGGACAAGGAGGGGGAAGGGGACCAGCTTTGAACTCCTGGAAGGGACAAGGCCTCAGGTGAAAGTGGCAGGGCTGGGAACAGCCAGCCCATAGCCCAGCCTGGACTGTTCTCCCCCCCCCCCCCCCCCAATCTCAGGGTTGCTTTCCTGGGACTCTGCCAGCAATTTAAAGAGTCCAGGGCTGTGGCAGTGGCAGCCAGGAGCCCTGAGCCCTTTAGAAGCATCCGGACCTCTTCTCTCCACCCCACCCTCTGCACAATCAGTGGGCCTGGTTGTAGACCTGCCTCCACTCTCACACCTCTGTACCAGTGTTAGCTTTGGTGCAATTGCTCCTGATCCAAAGCTTACTGAAATGAATAAAAGATTTTCCTTTGACTTCAGTGGAATTTGATTGTCCCGCAGTTCCTGTATAAGTAAAAATTGGAGATTGGCCCAATGTTTGTTGCTCCAGATCGTCAGATCATAAGAGTGTCAATGCATCATCTCCTGTACTGGGGCCTGTCTATGGCATCCCATTACATGCAGGGAGTCTTTGGGGATCTGATAAAGGAATCCTTTCCTATAAATTTGGTGGCAAGGCATTGCATTTGGGAGGAAAGCTCTGGTTTCAGTGGTGATAGAAAGTAGGTGTCATGCCTTGAGACATAGGGAAGTTTATTTCTCTTTCTTTGGGACCACGGTGGCTCGGTTTTACTGTAATGTATTTTATTTGAGGCTACCCTTAGAAACCTCTCACCATGCCTGATTCTGACTTCTTACTCTGGTGTAAAATATCTTTACCTTATATGAGGTTAACGGAATAACACAGATTTAAAACAGATTGGTAGGTAGACACGGGCGGACTGGCAATCAAAATAGGCCCGGGAAATGGGTTGAGAACGGCCCACTTTTTCACATCAAAGAATTTTTTTAAAGTTTACTCTTTGATCCCCATTAGCCACACCCCTGACCCATGTTAACCATACCCCTGACCCCCATTAGCCACACCCCCTGACTCCCATTAGCCAGGCCTCTGGAGGTAACACTCTTGGGGCAAGATGGACACATGACCAGAAGTAAAAGGTGTCATGTGTCCCCTCTCTAAGGACTTTTCCCACCATCCTTCTACCAATAGGGATTAGTTTGGCCCCCACCAACTCCCCCTCATGCAACTATCCTGCAATTGCATTAACCCAATGTGTGTGGCATTAACTCGGGGGCAGAGAGACTGGGGGAAGTTTTTCCTCTAAGAGTTTCCTCCCATGAGCAGAATGAATTTTGTGTTGTGCACCAGTACTGAGTTCATGTGACTTGTTTGGATGTGCCACTGTGGCACCCAAGTTATTAATAAATATCTTATAAACCTTTACCTTTTCCCTCTGCTGCCATGTCTCCTCCCCTTGCTCCATCAGCTTCCCTGGTGCCTGCTGCCCCCCAGCCCCTCACCCTCCCCTGCTGTCCTGACTCCTGCCCTTCTCACTGCCCTCAGCCCTTCTGCGACCTGCCCCCCTCCACCAGCCCTTCTCTGCCCCCTGTACCCACTCCTCCAGTAGCCCCACTCTGATCATGTGAGTTACCCCTCCTCATCCCCTCTCCTAATACCTCCCTCTACAAACCTGCCCTGCCTCTCTCCTCTGCTGCTGGTCCCTCCCCTGCAGGTGTCTGCCCTTCTGCTTCACCCCCAGACTCCCCTGGCACCTGCACCTTCCCTTACCCCTGCACCCTCCTGGTGCCTCCCCCTTCCCTTACTGCCCCTGCCCCCTTTACCCTCTTTTTTCCTGATGCCCACCCCCTCACCACTCTCTGCCCTGTTCCCTTCCTGCCCCTCTGTGCCCTCACACATGACTTGCTCCATCCCCACCTTCCTCATGCCCACCCCTTCTTTCAAGCCTTCTCCCAACACCTCCCCCTCCAGCCGCCAATGCCCTTACCCTCTCCTCTCCCAGCATTACCCTGTCCCCCCTCCCACTGACACCTCCCCTCCTGCCCTTTTCCTCATTGTCTCCACTTGGCTCCCTGGCATTTGTCTCTCCTCCACCCTGTCCCTTGGTGCCTTCCCCTTTCTTCTCCTCACCTGCCCCCTTCCCCTCAGCACAAGCCCCTTCCTCTCCCACCCCTTCCTCCTATTTCCCCCCCCCTCCCCACCTACCTTCTGCCTTCCAGTTTGCGGGGCTGGAGTCTGTGATCAGACCCCAGCTGCTTCCAGGGCTCCAGACCACGTGCTGGGCCTTGAACTGGGCCATGCGGTGCAACTCTGGGTCAAGCGCTTTTAAAGTCCCAGGCCGTGACATCACGCCATGCCCGGGCATCTCCCCTCACACCTGTTGCATGGTGTTTGAGCACTCTGTGCATGTACTCCCTCGGCCCCACTATGCCTTGTACATGGCCAGCGTGCGGCGCCGGGGAATTTAAATTGTGGGGCTGCAGTGCCCCATCACAATCCCCCTCCTCCTCCAGCAGCCTTCAGCAAGCCCTTCGGAGGACAGCCCACTGTGAAATTCCCGGTGTCTTGCCGGGCCAGTCTGCTTTCATGATGTATGGCCAGTGTTTTTGTTCTTTAAAAAGGCAACAATGTTCTTGGTGCTCAGCAGAAGAGAGGAAGACAATGTCCCTATCACAAGGAGTTTCACTGAAATATTCACTTTGTTGGTATTTGCCAATAAGCATATCAAACACACATTCTACCCTCTCCTTTGTGGTTTGTGCTGGTAAGAATCTAGGTCTTATGAAAGCCTTAATTTAGCAGCAGCATAGAGGGAGGGATTAGTCATTGCTACATGTCCTGTGATTGCAACTGAAGGGCAAGATATCAAGTTTACATTTGGATGAAATTTAGGAAATTTCATACATTTTGTGGCAATAGGAAATTAAAACCCATTCCTTGTCTAGTTGTATCACTTGTGCTGGTGCTCCTGCCTACTAAAATATGGGGTCTCCAGCTCATCATACTTGAAACAGAGCAATCCAGGCATAACAATGTTAAAATCAATGGAGGTTAAATGGTGGGAATGTGATTGTAATTGGGCCTTCACCATTCAGCTGTACCTAAAAATAATGAAATACATCCCTAAATTCAGTAGGCTTCTGTAGTAACCTATAGAATATAATAATGAAGGAGATTCTTTCTATAGGTCTTTAAAAATTATCTCATGTAATACAATAGTAGGGATATACAAACAAATTTGTACCACTTTTTTTTTTTTTTTTTAACCCCATCCTATAGAAAGATCTGTATGCTTTTTTGTTTTGTTTTAGCTGGACTGCTCATAAAAAAGCAGTTCTTAGATCTGACACCTCATAATTCAAGAATTAAAAAAGGAATGTTGCATTTCTCTATCATACTCACTAAATATACTGCAATTTATGTCAAAATGTGTTGCTTTACAATCTACCATAAGGGAACTGCATGGGTTTGAAAGCACAACTACTCCACTTTCCCCTACATTGTGTTGGTAAAAGACAACAGCCAGATTTAAAAACAATTTTTTGCTAAGTTACCCACAGATATTCATCTAGAAGATTCAGGTCCCTCTGCCCTTTGGAAGAACATAAAGCAAACAAGGCTTTGCCAACTGCCACATTATTTTGAGGGAGTTAAGCTGAAGGAAATAAATCTACTATGCTGTCTGAAGCAACTAGTTCTATGGGTTTATAAATGCTCCAATTGAGTGTCTTGACACAGCAGTCAGATACAGTTATTTTCCCTTGACCTCTTGATACCAGAGCATAAGCTGGAACCGCTAGTTAAGCACGTCTGTCTCCTGTTGTAGCATTCGCGCTCCAGAGCACCACCTAATCAAGTGTAATATATCTGTGGTTAAAACACACACAGTGCTTTTCACAGTTATTTAAACACAAAACAGATCCAGTGCATTAGGCATATACAGAAGATACACGGAACTGCTGTTCCTATGGGTAAAAACAAATAGTTTAGGGTTGGAGACACTGGAGAGAAGGGGAAATGATTTGACTGTTAGGCAGGAATAAGGGGCCTGCTTATTTCCCTTACAAACTGCTGTCACAGGATCATAGAGGGTATGTCTACACTACAGCATTATTTCAAAATACATTGTTTTGGAATAGTTATTTCAAACAAACTATTTGCGTGTAGATGTGAAATAACGCATCTACACACAAAATGTATTTCGATATAGTGCATCCACAGTGATTGGACACTGAATCCCATTTAATGCCACCCTGAACTGGTTCAGGCAGGGCATCAGGTCAGTAGTTACCTTGCGAGGCTGCTGCTTGAGGCTATCTGAGGCTCGAGTTTAAAGGGACTCCCCCAGACAGCTGTTTCTCATGTTTCCCGGCTTGCTTACCTCTCTGAGGGACAGCAGATCATTTTCTCTGCTTGCTCTGGTTGCCCTGATTGAGGACATCACAGCACTCTTCACTGTGGAGCTGGAGCTGCCTCTGGGCACTCTGCAGCTGTTGAAGATTTTGCTGCCAGTCATGCAGCACTTTCTGCAGGCTGCCTTACAGGCGCTGCAGGAACCCAACCCCCAGGCCTTCTTGCAGACCTTCCTGGGGTATGTGGCAGAGCAGATACAGGAATTGGACGCCGGCGTGCCTCACCGCATCTGGCGTCTGGAAACCAGTGCTAACTGGTGGGACCACATAATCCTGGAGCACTGGGGAGACCAACAATGGATCCAGAACTTTCGGATGAAGAGGGGCACCTTCCTCTAGCTGTGCGAGTGGCTCGCCCCTGCCCTGAGGCGATGTGACATGCACATGAGGCCTGCCATTCCCCTCCAGAAGTGAGTTGCCATCGCCTTCTGGAAACTCTCCATGCCGGACAGCTACCAATCCATGGGGAACCAGTTTGGCCTGGGGAGATACACCGTCGGGGCTGTGCTCATGCAGGTATGGCATTCTCTAACGACTGTCCCGGGGGGTGGTGGAAGGAGGGAATGAGCTGCCCTAGGGAAAGGGGCGTAGGGATGGAGGTGATGCAAGTCCCTTCCCTCGGAGGGTTTGTTCTGTCCAACCCGCACAAAGGCCTGCCTGCAATGGCCAGGATCACAGGGGGCTGCTTCTGGTGAGTGGGGGAGTGAGAAAGTATGCGGGCGGGGGGGGGGGGGAAGAACTCTCAGGCACCCTGGAATGCCTGTGATTCTCGGGTTCTGTGTGTCCTTCTGCAGGTGGTCAGGGTGATCAACACCATCTTGCGCCACAGAATCATCTGCCTGGCTGATGTCGATGTGATCATCGAGGAGTTTGGCGCACTGGGATTCCCCAACTGCAGGGGGGGCATCAACAAGACACACATCCTGATCCATGCCCCAGACCACCAGGCCGTCATGTACATAAACAGGAAGGGATACTTTTTGGTGATCCTGCAGGCTGTGACTGACAACTGGGGCCACTTTCTGGACATCAGTGTTGGGTGGTCAGGCAAAGCACACGATGCACAGGTGTACCAGAACTCTAGCATGTGCCAGAGGCTGCATGCCAGGACGTTCTTCCCCTACCGCCACATCAAGGTCAAAGATGTGGACATGCCTGTCTGCCTGGTGGGATATGTGGCCTATCCCCCACAACAGGCTAAGCAGGGTCTGCATGGTGGCAGAGGGTGCCTTCGGCTGGCTGAAGGCGCGTTTCAGATGCCTCCTCACCCACCTGGACCTCGGCCAGCAGAACATTCCACATGTGGTGGCAGCATGCTGTCTGCTGCACAACGTGTATGACAGGAAGGAGGAGGTTTTCCTGTGAAGCTGGGTGGTAGAGGCGGACTACTTAGCCAGTCTGTACAAGCAGCCATGCACTGCTGCTATCCTGCAGGCCCATCAGGGGGCTGTGCACATCCGGGAGGCCCTGTGGAAGCGTTTCTACCCAGAGGAGCAGTAACACTGCTCTCTGGTCCGCCCGACTGGGGGCTTGTGCCTCACTCCTCCCTCACATCCTTTCACTTACCCCTCCCTTCCCCCAGTTCCTGATGTAAAAATAAAGACACTTTTGTTTCTCAAAACTAAACTCTGTTTATTGTACAGTACTGTGTGGGAAATGAAACTTGGGAGAGACTAGGGAAAGAACCTGGGAGAGAGGAGGAGGGAGGTTGGAAGAAGGGGTGGGGGGGTGTTGAAAACCTGGCAGGAGGGAGCTGGGAGGGGGAGGAATGGGGAGGAGAGGCTCAGGGCTTAGGCACGGAGCAGCGCTGGCCTCTCTGGCTCCCAGCACTGGGGGTGTGGGGGCCTCGGTGTCCCTGGGGGAGGGGGGAGAGTGTGGAGGGAGAAGCGGGAGTGAGAGAGGGAATGGGAGGAGGAGCGATAGCTGGGAAGGCAACAGAGGCTGGAGTGGGAGGAGGCAGCATTCTCTGCACCAGGGTCTGCAGATGGGTGCAGATGGAGCGGCCATGGGCAGGCTGCTCCTGCCAGCTCTCCCACCAGAGCTGCAGGTCTTCCTCCACTCAGTGGTCGATGGTGCAGTGCAGGGCTCGCAGTGCCCCCAGGTACTGTCTCTGGTACTCCTCCATGAGATAGGTGTGCCTGGGAGGCCTCGGGTGCAGGAGGATGTCCCAGGTGATATGGTGCACCCTCCACTCATAGCTGGTCTGGCTGTGGAGAACAAAGACAAATGGTCAGTCATCCCTGGGGACACAGTGCCTGAAGCCCAGTCCCTCTCTGCAAGGCAAGGATGACAGTTCTCTGCACCAGCACAGCTGATGTGCTTGAAGCCAGGCCATGTGCGCTATGTCCAGTGGGCCCTGCTGTCCCTGGGACTGGGAGCTGCCCCGAGACTGCAGCCATGCCTGGGTGCTGTGTGTGGGACTGCTCAGTTTGTGTATATGTGTGTAGAGGAAATGTCCCCTGCCTCCTTGGAGAGGGGGCTTGTAGAGGGAGGGTGTCCCACCATGTCCCACCCCAGGGTCAGAAGCATGTCATGTCTCTCCACTTACCTTTGTGCCCAACAGCCCAAGGCCCATGTGTGGCAGCCTGCTGGGGTCATGTGCCCAGGGGTGACACGGCACATGCTCGCACGTGCACAGGTGGCTGCATAATCTGTGTCCAGCAAGGCCCAAGTGTGCAGTGCTGAATTCTCCCCCTCCCCCCCTTGCATAACGAGAAAATGATGGCCCTCACATGATGTTCCTTCCCCAGCCTCGGATGATGCCTGAGACATGTCTGCAGGGACGACTCAGGGGTCCTGGCTTAGCTGCATGGTGAGGCTGGCCTCGTCCAGCTCCTGGCCCTCCTTTTCCTTCTCTGTCACATCATCAGGGCCCCTGGTGAGGACAATGTCAACCGTCTCTATCGTGGACTCCACCACTCCGTGGGGGGAACGGACTGCCCCACCCTCCATAATGCGGTCCATGGCATCATAGTAGGGACAGCTGTTGGTGTCTGCCCTGAGTCAGGATTTCCTCTCTCTGGCCCTGGCATAGGCCTGGCGTAGCTCTTCTACTTTCATCCGCACCTGCTCCTGGGTGCAGATGTGGCCTCTGTCAGCCAGGCTGGCAGCCATGTGGCCATAGATGGCCGCGTTCCTTCATTTAGTGCAGAGATCCTGGAGGTTTGTGGCATCCTCCCAAACCTCAATAAGGTCTAGGACCTCTGCACTAGACCAGGAAGGTGCTCATCTTTTCCGGCCCCTGGCAGGCTTCTGGGAGCTGGCTGACTGCTCCCGGGGAGTGGTGGAGGGTTGGCTGGCACCATCTGCCTGGCTCATGTTGTGGCCACTGACTGAGGAGTAGCTGCAGTTTGTCTCAGTGCTGTCAGGCCTGGTGCTAGCCACAAACCCTGTTGGCAGACTCTGCAGCTTTAAGGGCTCCGGGCGGGAGGGGGGCAGGGGGAGGAGAAGAGTTTTCCTGGTGTGTGGCCAGAGTGGCCAACAGGACACCCTGGGAAGAGACAGAAGCTCCCTATTCCAATTTAGCCCCTATTCACTGTCTACACAGTGCCTATTCCGAAATAGCTATTTTGGAAAAGCTCCTCATAGAATGAGGTTTCCAAAGTTCGAAATAAGCCTTCCGCTATTTCAAAATTATTTTGAAATAGCGGTTTGGCTGTGTAGACTCTAGCAAAGTTATTTTAGAATAACGGCTGTTATTCCAAAATAACTTTGCTGTGTAGGCATACCCCTAGATAGAAAGCATGTGCGCTGGTGATTTTAAGGCAGTGGTTAAAATACTAGATTAGGATACTGGCAATATGGGTCCAATTCTGAAGCATGCCAGTGATTTCTTATTTGATCTTTTGCACATCCTTTAAGCTTTAGCTTTGTGACTTTATTTCCCATTTATTAAAACTGGGTTAATTATTCTTCCCTATCCATTCGTATTTGTGAGGGGTTCAGAGGAAACAGGAATAAAACATCAGACTTATTTTAATTCTCATTATTCTTTTTCTTATTTTAATTTGAGTCTTGTGATAGTTATTGTTTTCCTTAAAGCTGTCATGGCTATGAGGAAAGCTTTGAAAATGACTCCCAGTGCATCCTAAAGGATCAAAAAGTAGAAGGCAAATATCATGGTTTTAAAGCCAGTCAGATGGGTTTTGGTGAGCCTGATTAGTGGCATTTGGACATTTGGAATTGGCCACATGGAGTTTTTCTATCAGAGGGAATAATTAGATCCCTAATGTATAACAGTCCACTTCACACAGGAGTGATTCTAGTTTCTCAGGAGCAATCTTTCTTTGCAGAACTAGCAAGTCTTGTTGACTTGTGACAAACTCCTTCATTCTGGCTTAATTTTTACATATTATACCTTACCTTGAAGAAAACTGGAATGTGTTCTGATGATGTGTATGTAAATGACACATTTGTCTTCAGTTATGCCATTGTCAGCTTAACATCTATATAAATTGTGGCAAAGCTCTGGCCATGCCTGACGATCCTGCACTTCCTGAGGGATAGTGTTTGCCTCAGAGGCTCACTGTGACCCTCCGCACAGCTTTTTCTTTTCTAGGGTATGTCTACACTGCCACCCTAGTTCGAACTAGGGTGGCTAACGTAGGCATTCGAACTTGCAAATGAAGCCCGGGATTTAAATATCCCGGGCTTTATTCGCATGTTCCCGGGTGCCGCCATTTTTAAATGCCCCGTAGTTTGAACTCCCTGCCCGTGGCTACACGCGGCACGGACTAGGTAGTTTGAATGAAAGCTCCTAATTCGAACTACCGTTACTCCTCATTGCAGTTCACATCAATGAGGCTAGTCCACAGTTTGGCGTAAATAACCTTTTGTAGTCCTAGTCTTTCCTTTCAGGGAGAGATTCTGAAGTGGCATGGGGAGGATTGGGGAAAATCTGGGTCTGTCCACTATTCCAGGTTCCAGCCCAGGGACTCTAAGGCAATGGCAACAGACAGGGTTTCCTGGAGAAAGGGCCTTCCTGGCTCTTGGTCACAGCATCAGATGGGTTGGGGGAGGGAAAGAGAGGAAAGGCACCTGTAAGTTGGAGAGGTGGTGGCTGAGGGGAGGCAAGGCCCTTGATAGATTGAACTCCTGCCCTGAACCCCTCCTCACCCCAAACCTCACTCTCACCCCCCCCACCCTCAGCATCCTGCAATGCTCCCCCCATTTCTAAGACCAACCCCTGACTGAGGTACCCCTCCCCCTGCCCCAACCACCAGTTCCCTGCCTGGAAGGGCCTGGGCTGGATAAATCTTCTAGTATACCAATTAAGTGTAAAATACAATCTTAAAGTGGCATCAAGTGAGGGGAGAAGACATGCAAACATTGTGTGAGAAATCTCACTGAATCTGCCCAGACTACCCCAGGTGAGTTATCAGTAACTAGAAAACTAACTTGACATACATTAACAAATGATGGATTGGACAAATTAATCTACAAATCAAACTGTGTAGCTTAGATTGAGTTATCCTTGTCGTGTCAACCTGCCCTTAAGTGCTTTTGAGAATCTCACTCTAAGTCCCTAAAATCAGATGCAGGCAGATGGACTGTTATGCCCAGAGGGAACTCCACTGACTTGAGCAGGTATCTATGTGGATCAGTTGCAGGATACAAGGTTGGGCAGCAGCTATTTTTCATGAGTTTCTAAAGCTGTGTATTGTCTTACTTTCTATTTGATCTAAATGGTGCCCTCACTTGTATCCTGTGCATCCTACTTGTCATCTATAAGATTTGTCAGTGTGCAAGTCAGCAGGATTTAGCCCTCCCATATTTCCCACACTAACAAACCTGCTTGACTCCAGCTCAAATGACCCAAATCCCAGTCTTGCAATTGCAGATGGATACCCATCATGGCAATGGAGGTCCAGGAGGATGCATGGTCTCTCCATGTAGCATCTATTGCAGATTCAGATCCAAAAAGCTTTCCCCATCTGGGTATCTGTCTGTTACATGAGTGGACCCATCCAATTCCTAGTGTGTAAATGTTCACTTTAAAAACCCCTACCACATTTGTTACCTTATCTGGCAGGTACCATAGAAAGAGGGTGCTGTGCCACCCCCTTCCCTCAATGCCAGCAGCAAGTTCAGTTGGGGCCATCCTCTCCCTTCTCTTGTGAGGTGAACATAAGAACATAAGAACGGCTGTACTGGGTCAGACCAAAGGTCCATCTAGCCCAGTAGCCTGTCTGCCAACAGTGGCCAGCACCAGGTGCCCCAGAGAGGGTGGACCAAATACAATGATCAAGCGATTTGTCTCCTGCCATCCTTCTCCAGCCTCTGACAAACAGAGGCCAGGGACACCATTTCTGTCCCCTGGCTAATAGCCTTTTATGGACCTAACTTCCATAAATTATCTAGAGCTGGTTAACAGTTGATGCTTACCAGTTCTGATTAATCAATGGAGGCTGGAGCAGCTCTCCACCTGTCTGTGGTGAACATGGTAGGAGTGGGGGCAGGTGGGAACCAATATGCACTGGCAGCCAGCTTTTAAGCCAGCTCTCCATGTGTGCCAACTCTGTGGAGCTGCCTGCCCTACACTTGCTGCTCCCACAAAGGCAGTGGCAGGGATAGGCATGAGCTGGTGCTCGGGGGGAGTTGGCTTAAAAACACTGGCTCTGCCTGCCTCCTCCCTCACCCTGTGCTGCTACCTCTACCCCAGGCCCCCCATGGACAGGGGCTGCTGCCACCCCACACTACTGCCTCTGATACAGAGGCATCAGGAGGCTCCCTGAAAATGAGGCTAGGAGCTCACTGGCTGCCAGTTCTGGCCCTGTGGACTATCGAATAGTTGTGTAACTGCTAAAATTAGATGTGTCTACAAGATTATTCAGTTACACAATATCTAACATCCCTATCCTGTATGGGCTAGAAATAATGTACATTCTGTTCCTGAGCTGTTACTGCCTGCTGTATGACCTTGAGCAAGTCAATTCCTCTCTATGTGCTTTATTTGTAAAATGGGGGATACTGATACTGGTGTCCTTTGTAAATTGTAAGGTCTTCTGTAAAACACTGTATAAAAGCCAGGTAGTATTGCAGGGTTAACATACTCTGGAAATAAAAGACATAAAGAAATTGGATCTATTGCACCTTTGAGAATTAAGAATGAGCTTAATTTTTTAAAAGTTTCCAGCATCAGCCTATTCTGCTCTCACTGACATCAAAGGTGAAACCAATTGATGTTCATAGCATCAGACTTGGTCGCTGAGCACTTCTGAAAAATCTACGTCACTGGGATAAGGGATTGCTGTGTATGGGTAAAGAGCACTACGAGGAAGGCTCCTCATCTTTGCTTTTTCTGATCTAGCCCCTTCTTGTCCCTTTTAATTGTAATAGAATTCGGAAACTCCTGCCAAGCTTGGCACCCTGTGGTGCTAGCAGCTGTACAAACACACAGTAAGACACAGTCCTTTTCCCAAACAGCTGGCAGCCTAAGGATACATCTACATTACACAGCTTTTAGCGACAGGGCTGTGTCAACACTGTCATATCACTATAATCAGGCAGTGTAAAATCTGTCAGCACTTTTGTGGACAAAAAACATCCACCCCTAGAAGGAACACTTACTTTGTCAGCAGGAGTGCACACCTGCTGACAAAACACTGTTTACACTCATACTTGCCACAGCAAAGCTTTTGTCATTCTGCAGACGAAAGGGTTAAGCACCTGTGAGCAAAAAGGCTTCTGTTGTTCAAACGCCATGCAGACAAAGCCTAAATAGGCTAAACTACAGTTTTAGTGGCCCTGTTCTTAAGTAGCGTGAGAAACAGATCAGAAGCAAATGGTCTGCAGAAAAAGAGAGCTCCAGAGCAGGCTTGCTGATGGGGGAGGCAAAGAGGGTGGTTGCCCTGGGGCTTGGTGATTCAAAGGAGGATGAACCACTAGCTGCTGCAGTATCAGTGGTGGCAGCTGGGACCCATGGACCTCTCTGACTCACCACTGGAACCCCGTGCAGTGTGCTGCAGAGCCCCAGGCAGCATGCTCTGGATGGCACTGAGGGACAGGGGGGCATGGTTTAGGTAGTGCTGCGGGCTGGCTGCCCTACCCCTTCCACTGGAGACCTTGCCCTTCTGGGAGGCACAGCTAAGGCCCCCTACCATGCCCAGGGGCTCGGTGAGTCTATACTGGCTTGCTGGCCCAAGAGTAAAACCTGCTGATTCTTCCTAGTAGTCTTTGAGAAAGACACTAGGTCTGCATTTTGATGGTTGGGGTTGGTTGGGACTCATTATATAAGCTGTTAATGAAGACAAAGCACATGTAGTTTTTACTCCCTGGGGGGTTCATCTTCACCTGTGTCTGGTTTGTATTAGAAGTACTTTACATGGAGAGAGCTACCTCAATGTAAAAACACAACTTTTTAATAGTGAAGATATAACCAAAGACAGGGTGCAGTTTGTGCTTAGAGCTGTGCTTTGAGCAGGGGAATAGATTTAATGACCTCTCAAGGTTCCTTCCAGTCTGATGATTCTATACATGATTGGTGTAAAATAGGACAAATGGTTTTCACCAGTAGCATAGAAACCCCTCTTGCATGTGCATACACAAGAGGTGACTAATAATAACCCACTGATAAAATCAGCCTAGATCTGAAAATCAAGGTTAACATTTTAAAAACTGGGGACTTTTTATTTTAGGTTTTTCTTTTGGGGGGTTTTGCTGGTATGTTCAGGAAATCTGATTAATACCCACGCAATCCAGTAACACACATAATTTCATGCCTTTTTGTGCCTCCCATGAAAGAATGCTACTGAGTAAACAATCCTGAACTTCTTTGAAATGTGTCAGAACATCACCCAAAAGAAACACAAAATCCTTTATCTGTTGGATTGATATCTAGTATGTAGCATCTCGCTCCCCAATTTATCTGTTCATAAATGTTTTGGCATTCCATGAAAAATTGGAGCTCTTTGCTGCCACATACAATACACTTCAAAAGTGGCTGCATTTATACACTTTGGACTGGTAGGCGGACACTGACAATAAGCAGAACAATTCCTGTCAAAATGACATGTAAAGGGAGGGCTGATCCAAAATAGCAAGGACATCTGAGGGAAATATTTTATAGCCTTTGAAACAGTGAAAGAGAAACAAAAAACTGGCATGACCAGACTATGTTGGCCACTGCACGAAGTGGGGGAAAATAGATGCATAAGCACAGTATAAAGAAAATGGCAGACAACCTGTCTACTCATTCGTATCTGGTATTTTCCAAGTGTTGCTGTTTTTCTGCATCCTGGTAAGCTTTTGGATTTATTTCCATCTGTTCAGTAGAGATCGCTTTTTGCAGTTTTCTTAAAACACAAATACCCTTTATGAATCTCTACAGATGGTTTTCAAAGACTTATAGAAGAACAAAGATAACACCAAGAAAATCTTGTGTGGTTGCCTGGGAGGGGGGAAGAAGAGGCGGGAATGGGACAGTCACTTTGCCTTATAGCTGCAAGCCACGTCAAATCAGACACTGGTTAGATACGTTTCATTTTCTGTCTGAAGTATACATCTGAAAGGCAGTCTCGCTTATTTCAGGCAATGTGCAATTTTAGTTAGTTGAGGTGCTTTTTTCTCAGCTTCTAAAAAGATGTTCATTTGCATCCTAGAATGAAGACAACAGGTTTTTTTCCCCCTTAATTCAGTGTTTCTTAATCAAAAATTAATCGTGTGTGTCTATTTATCTGGGAAGTATCAGAGGAGTAGCAGTGTTAGTCTGAATCTGCATAAACAACGAGAAGTCCTGTGGCACCTTATAGACTAACAGATTTATTGGAGCATAAGCTTTTGTGGGCAGACCCACTTTGTCAGATGCATGTAGTGGAAATTCCAGAGGCAGGTATAAATATACAGGCACATGAAAAGAGAGGAGTATCAATCAAGAGGAAGGCCAGAGATAACTAGGTCAATTCAGTCAGGGAGGATGTGGCCCACTTCTAGCAGCTGATGTGGAGGTGTGAACACCAAGAGAGGAGAAACTGCCTTTGTAGTTGGCTAGCCAATCACAGTCTTTGTTTAATCCTAAATTGATAGTGTCAAATTTGCAAATGAATTGTAGCTCTGCAGTTTCTCTTTGAAGTTCTTGTCATTTATCTGGCACCACTTTCTCCAGTACTGTGCTAAAAGAATTAAGACAATGTATTCAGAAGTGATCTCTGATTAGTATGAAAGAGGCACAGGCACACAGCTGGAGTGGACCTAGAGCTTCCATTAACTTCAGCTGGAATCATGAATATTCAATGCTTCTCAGAGTTAGACCCAAAGCATCTTATGTTGGACATTCAAAATCAGAGGATGCTTTTGGAAAAGTTAGGCAAAGCCTGTGCAGAGGCTGTAACTAAGCTCTGGTCTACAGAGGGGAGTTATTTCAAAATAAGGTGCTGGTTATTTCGAAATAACTCCTGCTTTTCTTGGGGAATAAGTTTATTTCAAAATAATTATTTCAGGAGTTATTATTTCAAAAGAAGTTATTTTGAAATAATTTCCTAGCATAGACATGCCCTTAAACTTGCTCTTGAGTGCCTCTTAAAGGTATATATTGAAACCACTGCTGTACTGCCCTGTGAGAAGGTGTAGAGTGTGATCCCTTTTCCCCCCAGCTAGCTCTCTGGCCAGAGGGGATATTGAGATGGGTCAGGCCTGGTGTCTCTGCTTTGCCACTGGTGGTATAGTGGCTATGAGCAGAATTTGTGCTCTCATAGTGTAGAACCCCTATTGTCTGTCTCAAAGTGTCTGTGCTCCAATTGCATTAGTCACACCTTGAATCCCATAGCTAGAAAATGCTAGATTCTCTGTAATAATTTGGAAAATAATGATTGAAGGAAATTTGTTGTTTTGGCTGTTTTCCATCAATTAAACATGAAAGAGACAATCTTTGATTGCAAGACAGTAAACATGTACGTAAGACATGTAATGCAGGGACAGACCAATGGACCATCTAGGCTGGAATCCTGTCTTTGAAACAAACTAAGTATTCTGTAACTGTAAAAATCCTACAGTACACTTGATATTGCAATATTATCGTACTAGAAGATTTACCTGATGTTACTTGGATATGTAACTCAAATATGTTTTGTTTTTCTTCATTTAAATTGTTGCTCTGGGGTAGGGTTGGGGGTGAAGGGTTCACTATTCAGGCTGCACTGGGGAGAGAGGACAACCCCAGTCCTCTCTCACTGCAGCAGCTTGGGACCAAGTGAAAAGTGCTTGTTCATGGCCGCTGCAGTGGGCACAGCCAGACAAGGATTGGGACAGCTATAAACCATTGGGTCAACAGGTGCTGGAATGGAGAAAGGGACAGCTAACTACTATATATTTCCCCCGGCTGAGGAACAGACAGACACACAAACAAACAGACAAACTCCCTGAAATATATAGTAGTTAGCTGTCCCTTTCTCCATTCCAGCACCTGTTGGCCCAATGGTTTATAGCTGTCCCAATCCCCATGTCTGACCTCTTGCTGCCTCCCTGTGGTATTCTATAGTATAATTGTCCCTCCTGCCAGACCCCTCCCTTTCCATTTTATCAGAAACAATCAAATTACAGGCACATCCCATTGCCCTGGCACAGCCAGACTCTGACCTTGCTTTAAGTTATGACAAGACAAATCTGCATATCAAATTTGGTGGTCCTAGGTCTTACCATTTAGGAGGATCTCTTGATCACACAGAGTCATGAAAGGATAGATAGACAGACAAACCGACAGACATTTCTAAAATATATTGTAAGTTGAAGTGACATGTACGCCTCGCTATACAAGTCCATGCAGTTAGAATGTGTTTATTTTAGAGTAAGGGAACCATAAAAACAAAAGTGAAGTCTCCATGAGAGAGCAATGTGTGTGTGTGTCCCCCTTTGAAAATCTACACTGAGTTCATCATAAAATGGGTGCTTCTCTCTGCAGAATACTTAGATTACAGACACTTGCCCTGCAAGCCCTTATGTATACGATTGCTTCTGAGCACACACATGAAATTATTTTGGTCTCTCCCTAATTATTGTATCTGCAGCCACTATTCTTATTCATACAAATGTTTAATCCTTTTTCTGAACTCTCTTTAGTGATTTACCTAATTAATAGCCTAAGGCAGCATGCACACATAAGGTGGATTTCTCACATTCAGCCATACTCTTGGAAAACAATAGCCATTGGCTAGGTCTGCTTTCTTTTGACAGGAGTCGAGGCCATGAAAGTATGGCCTGGATCAGCGCAGTCTGGCATCCAGATTCAGCAGAGAGACCAAGGGTAATAGAAATCCAATCCTCTCACACTATGAAGGGTCCACTCTAGCTCAGATGTGGGACAGAACAGTGCAATGCAAGGAATGCTCTCCCCATCTGCTTGTCACTGTTTCTGAGGGTAAATGAAGAGCAGAGTCTCAGCTACCAGAAACTGGCATAGCTCCACTGTTTCCTATGGGGTGTCTTAGCTTCCATCTCCAATGTCAGTAAAACATATGGCATGAGCCTTTCCATGTTTAATGTACCAATGATCTTTCAGAAGTTCCATTGGCCACAGGAAAGTTGGGGATTAATTGATATTCCGGCTGCTGCTAATTTGTTCTTTAGACTCCTTATTTCACAAATGACGGGGAAACGCATTTTGTGAAACTCAGATGCACTGTACTTTCAGTCCAGCTGGGTCCCCATCCAAAACCAATTGAAGTCAATGGAAGTCTTTTCACTGACTTTGACTGGGCATTGAATTGGGCCCTTGAAGATTAGCTTCAAATCGAATCAAAGCTTCATCAGAAATCTGCATATTCGTATTGAAGATCAGGAGCTTGCAGAATGTATCTGTTCATTTAATCTGAATGTAATTCATTACTAGGAATTAGCTATACATATACACACACACACAATTAATAGAGGTGTGATGCAATTTGGCTTTGGACTTCATGAGAAAAGTTAAGGTGTGTTGTATTTGCCCAATTAAAAAGAAAAAACCTGAATACCATGAGAATGAGCTGTTATATGAGCAGCGACTGGCTGAACTGGCAGGTGCATGCATAAAAACTTGTGCAGACTGCCCTATTTAATGAAACAAAGGCTTAGGGCATAGTCATCAATTTATACTGAAGTGATTTCACAAATTTGTGGCACACCATTGTGATGCATTCTCAGAAGAGCAGCAGCATCACCAAAACTCTTCTTGCTTTGTGCATTATAAATGTTTACAGAAATGCATGAAAAGTGCACTCATAGAGCCTGTGAGGAAAGGAGAAATATAAATGGAGGATCACTGAGAACACTAAAGCTACATCTAGACTGCAAGCTTCTTTCCGGAAAAACTTCTTTTGAAAGAGAGCATCTACACAGCAAAAGTGCATCGAAAAAGCAGATTTCTTTTTCGAAACATAGTGTCCACATTGTTTGGACACTATTTCGTATATAAGGCCACCTGGAACCAGGTCAGGCAGGGCATTAGGTCAGGAGTTGCTTCCGACTGCAGTTGCCTAAGTCTAGCTGACAGATGCACATAAAGGGACCGCCCTGGATAGCCATTTCTCTGCTTCTGCTGTGTGCTTGCCTACCTCTACAAGGGACAGCAAAGCATTAGCAGTGTGTGCTCTGGTTGCCCAGCTTTTGGACACCACAGCATACTCCTAGCCATGGAGCCAGAGCTGACATGGACCCCACATAAAATCATAGAATCATAGAGCTGGAAGAGACCAAGGCAGAACCAATCCCAACTAAATCAACCCAGCCAGGGCTTTGTCAAGCCGAGACTTAAAAACCTCTAGGGATGGAGATTCCACCAACTCCCTAGGTAACTCACTCCAGTGTTTCACCACCCTCCTAGGGAAATAGTTTTTCCTAATATCCAACCTAGATCTCTCCCACTGTAACTTGAGACCATTGCTCCTTGTTCTGCCATCCGTCACTACTGAGAACAGCCTCTCTCCATCCTCTTTGGAACCTCCCTTCAGGAAGTTGAAGGCTGCTATCAAATCCCCCCTCACTCTTCTCTTCTGCAGACTAAACAAACACAAATCCCTCAGGGTATGTCTACACTAGCCCCCCTAGTTCAAACTAGGGAGGCTAATGAAGTTGCAAATCAAGCCCGGGTTTTAAGTATCCCGCACTTGATTTGCATTTTCCCGGCCGGTCGCCATTTTTGAACTTTACAAGTCCGGACTAACTGCCCATGTCTACACGTGGCAGGGACCCGATAGTTCAAAATAAAGCCCTAGTTCGAACTACCTGTTATTCCTCCTGGAATGAGGTTTAACAGCTACCCGGTAGCTTTATTTCGAACTACCGGGTCCCTGCCGCATGTAGACGTGGGCAGTTAGTCCGGACTTGTAAATTTCAAAAATGGTGACTGGCCGGGAAGATGCAAATCAAGCCCAGGATATGTAAATCCCGGGCTTGATTTGCAACTTCGAATGCCTACATTAGCCTCCCTAGTTTGAACTAGGGGGCTAGTGTAGACATACCCTCAGTCTCTCCTCATAGGTCATGTGCTCCAGTCCCCCAATCATTTTGGTCACCCTCCGCTGGACCCTCTCCAATGTGTCCACATCCTTTCTATAGTGGGGGGGCCCAGAACTGGACACAATATTCTAGATGTGGCCTCACCAGAGCCGAATAAAGGGGAATAATCACTTCTCTGGATCTGCTGGCAATGCTCCTCCTAATGCACCCTGTAAGCCGGTTCAGCTCCCGGAGGGGTTCCTCTGTCTCTGGCTCGGTGGGCGGCCAGTCCGCCCCACTACACAGCCGCAACTGAAAATAGTCCAAGTCAGTAAGTCTATAGCCGGCTTTGCTTCAGGTTGGGATGAGAGGCAATAGCTCACGTGCCTGACCTTGCTTCAGGTCCGGGCCGTGGGGGAAGAAGTTCAATATATACTCAAGTCTCTAAGCTCACAGTTCCGGGCAGGGCAGCAGTCCTCATTCTGCCCCTTTAAGAGCCCCGGCCTAGGACCAGGCCGGGCAGTAACCACCCACAGTAAATAAGCCCAGGCCCTGGGGCAGAGCGGGGCACCAAACACCATAAATAAGTCCTGGCTCTGGGGCAGGGTGGGGCACCAAACACAGTTACTCAGTTTAGAGGCCCCGGGCCTGGTCACAGGTGGGGCAATCGGCACACACAGTTTGTCAGTCACAGCAAGAGGCCCGGCCCTGGTTCAGGGCATGGCAGCACATACACAGGTTTGGGGAAGCTCTGTATTCAGGAGGAGGGCAGGTAGCGCACCTGCAGCAGTGGCGAGGGGGAGACTACCACCCAGTAGGTGGGTAGTAGGGAGGGGCGCAGTCCCACTGACTCCACTGTGCCCCGGCCCAGGGCCCTGAATGCAGCAGTGCACCTGCTACAGGCTCAGCAGAGGGTCCAGCCCGCAACATGCTGGCCTAGGGCTGCTATCAGCCCGTTACCCTCGGGGCCACTTCCCGTCTCCCCCTTTGCGGGTACCTGTGTCTCCAGCAGGTCAGCCAGGGAGTCGAGGGTGGTGTCATCCCAGCAGGGTCGGGGCGGCCCAATCCAGGCCTCGGTGGGTTGGAGCTCTGCAGCGTCCAGCTGGTTCGCAAGGCCCCAGGGTTCAGGCAGGCATCAGGGTTTAAGCCAGTTCCCCAAATCTGGCAAGCTCTCAGGGTCCCCAGGAGTCGGCAGGTCCTCTGGATCGGGCAAGACCTCAGGGTCCCCAGGTGTCTGCCAGCATTAGGCCTTGAGCAGGACCTCCAGCTCAGGCAGGTCCTCAGAATCGCCAGGCACCAGCAGAGCCCCGGGCTCCTCTGGGTCAGAGGGTAGCTCTGTGGCCGGCTTGGCCAGGCCTCGGCGGCCCAGGCAGGGAAGCCTTCATTGGCCTGAGGGAAGGCGGCTGTGGGAGGCCCGGGACAGGTCTCAGCCTCATCAGCCAGGAGCTCTGGGCAGGCCTCTGTCTCCTTCCGAGGCTAGGCCCTGACTGAGCTCCCTGGCAGAGTTCTTATAGGCTGGGCCCAAAATGGCTCCCGGAGGGGTTCCTCTGCCTCCGGCTCAGTGGGCGGCCAGTCCGCCCCACTACACACCCCAATATGCCATTAGCCTTCTTGGCTACAAGGGCACACTGTTGACTCATATCCTGCTTCTCATCCACTGTAATCCCCAGGTCCTTTCCTGCAGAACTGCTACTTAGCCATTCGGTCCCCAGCCTGTAACAATGCTTGGGATTCTTCCATCCCAAGTGCAGGACTCTACACTTTTCCTTGTTGAACCTCATCAGATTTCTTTTGGCTCAATCCTCTAATCTGTCTGGGTCACTCTGGACCCTATCCAGCATATCTACCTCTCCCCCTTCCTTAGTGTCATCTGCAAACTTGCTGAGGGTGCAATCCATCCCCTCATCCAGATCATTAATAAAGATGTTCAACAAAACCAGTCCTAGACTGATCCTTGAGGCACTCCGCTAGAAACCCACCACCAACCTGACATTGAGCCGTTGATCACTACCTGCTGGGCCCAACAGTCTAGCCAGTTTTCTATCCATCTTACAGTCCATTTATCCAATCCATACTTCCTTAACTTGATGGCAAGAATATTGTGGGAGACCATATCAAAAGCTTTGCTAAAGTCAAGGTATATCACATTCACTGACATTCCCATATCCACAGAATCAGTTAACTCATCATAGAAGCTAATGAGATTGGTTAGGCATGACTTGCCCTTTGTGAATCCATGTTTACTATTCCTGATCACTTTCCCCTCTTCCAAGTGCTTCAAAATGGATTCCTTGAGGATCCCCTCCATGATTTTTCTGGGGACTGAGGTAAGGCTGACTAGTCTGTAGTTCCCTGAATTATCCTTCTTCCTTTTTTTAAAGATGGGCACCACATTTGCCTTTTTCCAATCATCCGGGATCTTTCCCGATCTCCACAAGTTTTCAAAGATAATGGCCAAAGGCTCTGCAATGACATTTGCCAACTCCCTCAGTAACCTCGGATGCATTAAATTCAGACCCATGGATTTGTGTATGTCTAGCTTTTCTAACCTGTTCTTTCCCCACCAAGGGTTGTCCACCTCCTTCCCAAACTGCATTGCCTAGTGCATTAGTCTGGGAGCTCACCTTGTCTGTGGAGACAGAGGCAAAGAAATCATTGAGTACTTCAGCTTTTCCCACATCATCTGTCACTAGGTTACCGCCCTCATCCAGTAAGGGTCCCATACCCTCTCTGATCACCCTCTTATTGCTAACATGCCTGTAGAAACCTTTCTTGTTACCCTTCACATCCCTTGCTAGCTGCAATTCCAATTGTGCTTTTGCCTTACTGATAACTCCCCTGCATTCTTAAGCAATATATTTATACTCCTCCCTAGTCATCTGCCCAAGTTTCCACTTCTTGTATGCTTCCTTTTTGTGTTTAAGCTCACCAATGATTTCCCCGGTAAGCCAATCTAGTTGCCTACTAGATTTGCTTTTCTTACTGTGCATCGGGATAGTTTCTTCCTGTGTCTTTAATAAAGCTTCTTTAAAGAACTGCCAGCTCTCCTGGACTCCTTTCCCATTCATGTAAGCATCCCAGGGAATCCTGCCCATCAGTTCTCTGAGGGAGTCAAAGTCCGCCCTTCTGAAGTCCAGCGTGTGTATTTTACTACTCTCCTTTCTTCCTTTGGTCAGGATCCTGAAATCTACAGTCTCATGATCACCGCTTCCCAGGTTGTCACCCACCTCTATTTCCCCTACTAATTCCTCCCAGTGTATGAGCAGCAGGTCAAGCTGCGCATGGCCCCTGGTCATTTTCTTCAGCACTTGTACCAGGAAGTTATCCCCAACATTCTCCAAAAACATCCTGGATTTTCTATGTACTGCTGTATTGGACTCCCAACTGATGTCAGGGTGATTAAAGTCCCCCATGAGAACCAAGGCCTGTGATCTGGAAGCTTCTCTCAGTTGTCTGAAGAAAGCCTCGTCTACCTCATTCATCTGATCTGGTGGTCTATAGCGGACACCAACCACAACATCACCCCTGTTGCTTCCAGCTCTAAACTTAACCCATAGACTCTCAACAGGCTGTCCTTCCTCTACATACTGGAGCTCTGAGCAATCATACTGCACTCTTACATACAATGCAACTCCTCCTCCTTTTCTCCCTCTCCTGTTCTTCCTGAACAGTTTATACCCTTCCATGACAGTGCTCCAGTCATGCGAGTCATCCCACCAAGTCTGCGTTATTCCAGTCAAATCACAGTTCTTTGACTGGGCCAGGGCGTCTAATTCTTCCTGTTTGTTTCCCAGGCTTCTTGCATTCGTTTACAAACACCTTAGATAGCCAGCTGACTGCCCTACCTTCTTCATTCGATTCGGGGTCCTCCTTTGTTGCTTGTTCCTCCTTGTGTTTCTTCCTGGTATCCTACTTCCCCATTTACCTCAGGGCTTTGGCCACCGTCCCCCAACGAACCTAGTTTAAAGCCCTCCTCACTAGGTTTGGAAGGCTGCCCGTGAACATGCTCTTTACTCTCTTGGTTTGGTGTATCCCATCTCTTCCTAACAATCCTTGTACCCAGAACAGAGTCCCATGGTCGAAGAAACCAAAGCCCTCTCTGCGACACCACCTGCACAACCACGCATTAGCTTCCTCGATTCAATGATCCATACCCGGACCTTTTCCTTCAACAGGGAGCATGGACAAGAACACCACTTGCGCTTCAAATTCCAGAAAAACCATAAAGTGTAGACATACCTTGAGTGTGAGAACACAGTTAACCAGAGCAGCTAATCTGGGCCCCCAAATTCCAAGCCTGCATTCATAAGATGGATTTAGGGAAGAGGTAAGGAACCTGAAGCCCGGGGCTACATGTGGCCCATCGGGGCTCTATGCGTTGCCCATGAGACATTTTGTTTACTGTTGCCCATGTGCAGGGATTCTGCAGGTTTCTGTCTGCATTGGTTTTTTTTTCATACTGGTGATGCTGAAATGACACCCATGGAAAACAAGGGCACGTGAAGTGAAGTGAGGTGTGTGCTGACTACACAGAACTAGGCACACTGATGGGCCTAGCCACTGCCCATTGCAGTGTGCCTAGTGTTGCTTGGAGCCCCGGAATCTTTACATTGCTCCTGGAGCATCACACGATATGCTCCAGGCAGCTCATAGGGTTGCCTGGAGAGGCAGGGGCATGGCACTGTTGGTGGTGCTAAGGACTGCAGAAGGGGGCATGGTGTGCTCCAGGTGGTGCTGAGTGCTGGATGCTCTGTCCCCTCCTATTCTGGGAGAGTGGAGCTAGACCTCTTCCAGCTTTCCCTGCATACAACACTGACAGTGAGAGCTGTGTGCTCCTTCTGCTTCTGGTCAAAGTGCTGCTATGGTTCAGTACACACCGCAAATTCTAAGTACACAAGTGCAGTTAGCATAACTATCCTATCCCAGGAGACCATCTTAGTTACAACAATCTTGCGGCACACTGAAATGGAGGGCTACTCGTGTGGCCCACTCATGAGCCTCAGTTGTCTATCATTGCTTAAGAGTCTTGAAAGGAATGTTTTAATATGTGAGTGCCCAAGAATTGAATGAGGATTTCCATCTTAGGACCTAAAAACCTATTGTGGCACTTGGGGAAGTGATGGTGTCTGTGAACTTCTCATGATCAGATGATAGATAGGGCACGAGAGTTTGAAAACTGGGCCCCCTATTGAACATATGGTGAAGAGAAAGGCTGATCTTGTGGTTAAACTGGAGACTGAGACTCACAGGATGTGGATTATGTTTCCAGGTGTACTACTCCCGGTGTGATTTGGGGAAATCTTTTAATTTCTCTGTATAGTGTACATAATAGCTCCTTTCTCCTCCTCCTCTGCTGTCTTATCTGTGTGGATTGTAAGGTCTTTGGGGCACGGTCTCTTAAATTGTGCATGAACAGTATCTAGCATGAGAGGGCCCAGTGCTGACTGCATCTTAAGTGCTACTGTGATACAGACAATAAGGAGAAGTGTTAGCAAATGGATTTTCTCTTACTGTCATGATGAGTAAGAACATGTGCATAACACATTCATAGGTATGATGCTATTAAAAGAGGTTTCAGTGGGAATTTAAGACTCTAGTGTATTGCCAGTCATCCTGACATGCTGAACTTGCAAATTAAACAGACTTCCTCTTTAAAGCTTTCTTTGGGTGTCAGGATTTATGAGTTGTTTGTGAGATTTTACAATCGTAGAAATGAAACCTTTTAAGATGGTTGTCTGTGGTCTGGGGATTAAGAGTCGGGTATAGACAATTTTATAGTTAGACTGAAGTGGAATTTATGTTTCCAAAGCTTGAGTTACCACATAGGCTGGTTGGGGGATGCCAGCAGAAGACAATTTTAGCTTAGCACTGAGCATTTATGCATTGAAAAAGATAACCATATAGGAATACTGTGAGTTTAATACTTTAAAGTATTTAATACTAATACTTTGTATATAGGCTGTGAGTTTGTAAAACAAATGTTTGTTGCAAAATTTTGAAGTGCTAGAGCTGAATGCATAATTTGCTATGAATAATTTATCTGGTAAAACTAGAATTTCTCTCTGCACAAAGAATATCTATATGCAGGCAGTTATTTCCTTGAGTTTATTTTTACTTGGATGTTATTTGATGAATTATTTCTGTTATGCCAATAAAAGCAAGCAGGATCTTATGAGGGGGATAAGGCAAAAAGCCACATTTATTGTAAAGATAATAATAAAGAATAAAGAAAAGATAGAAGCAAACAACGTTGTTTAACTACTTATTCCTATCACTACTTAACCCTTATACACACACACATATATATATATAAACATTCATTCAATCATTCATCCATTCATTCAGGTTCTGTGTAGTTGTTATAGTTACCAGCCTGGAAGTTGCTTGTGACAGAGTACTGGCCAGGTATTCTGTACACAAGTGATGGTAGTGGAGAGCGAAGTCCTGATCAGATGCGCATATGAAGCTCCTGGTAGGCTGGCAGCAGAACCTTGGACTCTGACTCCATAGTCTTTTGGTCCAGTCTTTATAGGAATTTCTTCCAATGCCAGTCTATGGGAATTGCTGCGTCATGCTGATGTCTACAGGGTGGCTGCCAGGTGCTCGTCAGTGATCTCATAGGGTGGACCTCCAGTCTCCAGTTTTTCTCCACTTGACACCTTTTGGTTGCACTGGCACCTGATGCCTTCTTCAGCCCTTTGATACTGTATTCTCAGGCTGGCACCTCTCAAACCATTCATTCATTGTCCAAGCACTCTCTCTCTTACATACATTCCCTAATTAATGTTTCACATACAGTATTTTGTATAATAATAATTTTACATATATAAGAGTTGTAGTTACAAAAAGTTACAAAAGTTTCTGGGTGGCATTTCTTAAAACATTCTCTCTCTGAGTGCTGAGTTAGTTACTGTTATAGTTACAATGTTTCACTTTGTGATTAGGGTTAATTGGTTCACAATGCTTTGAAGAGAACCTGCCTCAATTGTGTAACAATGCCCTTAATCAATTACAGGGATTGGCTCCCAGAGCAGAGTTAGTGGCTTGACAAGCAGCAACTTACAAAAGTTTGAGCATGCCATGGGACACAGAGAGGGGAGCTGTTTCTGGCTACATAGTATTATATTCTTAATAAATTATATTCTAGAGGGGCAATAATTATAAATCTAAACATTTAACAATCTTAACAAATAATAATAATAATAATAATAATAATAAATCTAAACACTGATATGCTTCTTCTATTTAACAAACGTATACTACTTAGACTTTCAGTTGTGGGGAACAAATTTTGGGGAGTCACTTCCACTTGGGGGAATCATTTATTTTTAATACTTTAATATGTTACCCCTACATTTCAAACTTTATTATTAGCATACTGTTTATATTACAGTAGTGTCTAAGGGCCCCAACAGATATTAGGGCTTAGTTGTGCTGGGCATTGTACATTCACATGCTGAGAGAGACAGTCAGTGTCCTGTATAGCTAACAGTATAAGTAGGGATGACAGACAAAGGGAAACAGAGACACAGATAGCAGCAGCAACTTGCCCATGGTCACCCAGCTGATCAGTGGCAGAAATGAGAATAGAATCCAGCTCTTCTGAGTCTCAATCCTGTCCCCTACTCATATGACATACTGGATTAAGTCTGAGCAGTTCTTTGATTACTGTCACTTCCAGTTGTGTTGAAGCCTGCCTTGTTAGGATTAAAAACTTTCAGCTGCAGGTCCTGCTTGCAGCCATTACCAGGGGCGGGCTTAAAGCCAGGAGGCCATCACTGGTGGTGGGCTGCTGCCGGCGGGTTGCTCCAAAGGGGTGAACCAAAGGGGGCTGCTCTTTGGAGGATCCCTTTTAGGGATCTCTTTGGGGCAGATCAAGGGTGAGGGTGTGTGTTGTGGTGGTGGTGGTTTTGTGTGATATAATATAATTTTTCAGTGTGTTTGTGTGTGCTGGTGGGAGCAGCACACTTGTTGGTTGTGTGGTGGCCTATTCAGTCCCTGGTGAGAGCAGGGAGGGCAGACGAGGGTTCTTGGTGAGATGAAGTTCCCCTTACTTGCCCACACTGAAGGTCGAGGAAGGGTTGTGTTTATTCTCTTTTTTCATTGCGTGCTTTGGCATAGATGGAGTGGCTAAGGGGTAGGGTTCAGAGAGCATTGTGGCAGTTGTGACAGGTAGGGGAAGATATGGCAGTAACATCTGGACTGGCCAGCCAAAAGGAACAAGGTTTAGACAATTATGTGTTATTCCTTTTTCTGGTCCTGTTCCCAGCCTCAATAACTCTGGGAACCCTAATACCTCACCATCTGCCCTGGGGGTGTTGCTGCTGTATCCCACAAGAGCTGTCATCCATGATTTAATTCTGGATGAAGGGGCTGACCTGGTTTGTATCACTGAGACCTGGCTGGGAGTGGAGGGAGGCACTGACCTTTCCTAATTGTGTCCGGCTGGGTTCTTGGTACAGCACCAGCCGCGGCTCGATGGTCAGAGAAGCGGGGTGGCGATTGTCTATTGGGATACCATCTCACTGGCCAGGGCATTGGTCCAACAAAGTGTTAGATTCGAGGGTTTGTACCTGATTTTGGGTGGCCAGGATAGGTTGGGTGTTCTACTTGTATACCATCCACCCCATTACAGCGCAGATGATCTGCTTGAGCTGGCCGAGGTGGTCTCAGACTTGGGAAACTTGGCTTCTGGTTTTGGGGACTTTAATATTCATGCCAAGGCTATCCTGTCTGGTCCAGCCCAGAATTTTATGGATATCATGACCCTAGGACTATCCCAAGAAATAATTGCCCCCACACATGTTTCAGGTCATACACTCAATCTGGTCTTTTGGACTAGTAGTGATAGAGTTCTTGGGATAAGGGATGTGGTTACACGTGCTTTATCATGGACTGATCACTACCTGGTCAAGTTTAGACTATCTGCTGACATTCCTCTCCACAGAGGTGGGGGACCAATTAAGATGGTCCACCCTTAGAGGCTGATGGATCTGGAGGGTTTCTTGAGGTTCCTGAGGGATTGTTCAGCCATTATTGCAAATGGTCCTGTTGATGCCCTAATCGATATATGGTACATCGAGGTAGCCTGGGTAGTTGACATGATTGCTCTTAAGCGCCCTCTTCGGGCTAGTAGAGCCAAGTTTGCTCCCTGGTTTTCTAGGGAGTTGATGGTGGCAAAACTGTCTGTATGATGGCTAAAACGCTGCTGAAGGAGAACTAGAGCTGAGTCCGGTGGATTGTGGGTTAGAGCTGAATTGCAAGCTGACAATGAAGAAAAGTTACTTTTCTACGTGTATCACATCCGCACAATGCCGTCCAGTGGAACTGTTTCAAGTGGCGCGCAGCTTGTTATAGTCTGGCACTCATGATGAAATAGAGGAGCTCTTGGCTCCCCTCTGTGATCTGTTTGCGAAGCACTTTGCAAATAAGATTGCTCGGATTCGGTCTGATTTGGACTCTGGCTGCTATGTAAGTGGGGCACAGAATATGTTGAGCGCACTGCCCAGTCATTTTATATGGAACAGTTTCAGGCTGAAGGTGTGGACAAGGTGCTTGGAGGAGTGCGACCGACCACGTGCTTGCTTGACCCCTGCCCTTCATGGTTTATTTAATCCAGCTGGTAAGGGATGACTGGCTGGGTCCAGGGGATTATTAATGAGTCTTTCAGATTTGGTGTGGCTCCCGCCACCTTGAAAAAGGCAGTGATAAAACCGCTACTTAAGAAGCCTTTCCTGGACCCATATGATTTGAATAACTATTGCCCAGTTGCTAATATTCCCTTTCTTGGGCAAGATACTCGTGTGAGCTGTGGCGTTGCAACTCCAAGCTTTCTTGGAAGAAACAGATTATTTAGATCCATTTCAGTCTGGCTTTAGGCCGGGTTTTGGAACTGAAACCGTCTTGGTTGCCCTGGTAGATGACCTACGCTGGGATATAGAAGGGGGAGTGCATCCCTGTTGATTCTCTTGGACCTCTCAGTGGCGTTTGATACTATTGACCATGCTATCCTTCTGGAACACCTGGCGGAGTTGGGTATTGGAGGCACTGTTCTGCAGTGGTTCTGGTCTTAGCTGTCAGGATGTTTTAAGAAGGTGGAGCTAGTGGGCTGCTATGCGACTCTGTGGCGATTGTGCTACGGGGTCCTGCAAAGTTCTATCTTGTCCCCTATGCTGTTTAACATCTACATGAAGCCACTGGGAGTGGTCATAAGGAGTTTTGGAGGACGGTGCCATTAACATTAAAATTAAAATAATCTGAGCCCCGGCTTTATTCTTGACTTTGCATGTACTTGCCTGTAGCCAAACACTGTAATGTGTTCTTTGTAGAGAGCACGTTTCAATACTATTGTTCATTTTCAACTTCTAAAGAAGTTTTGATGAAAATCAGCTATGACCCTGACTGCAAAATACCATTACTATGCTATTAGTAATGTGGTAGTGGTGTTCTCATAATGAATTGTATTTTAACTCACAATTTAATTCATGGGACAAAGCAGTATCACCCCACCAGTCACAGAATTACAGGTACCTGTCTGCCATGGACTAGCTATGTGACCTTGGGTTTTCATGTTGCCTTGTTTCAGTTTTCCCCTTTATAACACTGTGTTGCTTCATGGCAGTCAAGTGCTTTGGGATCTTTGGATGAAAAGTGCTGCTGTGTATAAATGCTATGTTGATATCGCCACATGTTTGTACACAGCACTGTACCTGGAGAGCCCTGAAGGTTGGGGGGTTAAATGCCTGGCTACTGTGGAGGCTGCCATTTGGCTCTGTGACTCACTGGGAGTTGGAGACGCTCCAGCTTCCAGCAAGCAGGGAGCATGGCTCAGGCAGTCTCTAGCCAGGAGGAACCAATGGTGGCAGTAACCTGGTAACCTGGCCCCACCATATCCAGTGTTTGCATGCTCATATTGCTATAATTTGTGGGAGATGACCCAGTCATACCTGCTGTCCTAGTGCTGCCCTAAATTTTCAGGTGCCCTGCGCAGCTACGTATTCTGTGGATGAGTAGGGACGGCCCTATCTGAGGCATACCACAGAGGAAGAGCAGCAGGATTTGGATGTAGGGCTTGTGTGTTTAGCAGACAGACTCAAAAAGTGTGTGAGTTACCTGAGCACATGGTAATGGTAATGGTACTGACACAGGCAGAATAGGGGGAAAGTGATGAGCTTGTGGGAGAAGGGAGGCTTAGCATTAATTGATGATGGGAAATCCACAAAGAACATCTGTTTAGTTTTTGCCTTTTCAAGCTTAGCAAAGGTTATGGGGCACCAAACAGAACACTCATGGGCACATCCCAACATGTGAAAAGGAGTAATATTGAAACTCTACCCCAGTTGTTCCCAAACTTTTTGGCATCATGCCCCCCTTTTTGATTTTTGAGAAACCCTCATGCCCCTACTCCCCAAAAAAATAGCAGCAAAACTTGTTGAGCAAACAAAAAAAGGGGAAAAGTTGTTGAGCAAAAAAAGCCAAAGGTTGCCCTTTTAAGAGTAGAGCAGGCATTGCCCTTTTAAGGAAGCCCCACCGCAGCCAACCCAAGCTGCATGTGTTCCGGCGGATGCCCAAGCCAAAAAAACCCAGAAAATACTGGACATTTCACATGTTCAGTATTTCCTGAATTTTTTTACCGGACGGACCAGGCTCTTTCTTGAGGGGAGATTGACAGGGGGCTGGGTCACCTGGTGCCCCCCTGGAATTTCTTTATGTCTCCCCAGTTTGGGAACCTATGCGTCTAGCCCTACTTCTTGTGACTTATCCTGAATGTAAAATTTCTCAGTCTCATTATAGAAACTACCCAATAGTTCCCTCCGAACCTTAAATTCTGAGTCTAGGGGTCATGACCCCAAGACAGCGACCATTGTCCTGTTCTTCCTCACTAGATAGGAGGGGTCCTGGACAATGTTCCCTCTAATCTTTTCCACGTACCTGCAGAATACATTTCTTTCTGTGTTCATCAAAGCGTTTGTGAATGTGCACTGCCCATAGAAACAAAAAACCTAATTATAGGCGCTCTGCTAATCAGCTGGGCAGCATTTGACTCTCTCCTCAGTGGCTGCCCAAGCACACAGCTTACATGGAACACTGCTCTTGGAACGCTTCTCCATTGTAGGAGGTGGTGGTGTCTCAGTGGAAAAGGTTGAGGCCCAGGTCATATAGAAACTGGGGCAGAAATCTTCTTGAGCTGCACTGTCAAAAAATCAGAATTTTTTAAAAGTAGAAATTGATGAGTGATATAAAAGTTCTTGAGGGAAAGAATGTATGGTGAGTGTATGTGTTTTTTAAAAGCAATAAAATACTTTCAAAAGGAGTGTTTTAAAATCTTCCAACAGTCCACCAGCTGTCTGCAATTTTGTTCAACTACTAGAAATTAAATGGTGGGTATATAGTACACTGCTATAAGGAACTTTCCTCCTTCAAGTGATCTTTTGAATCTTCACATTGGTTTATTCAACAATTATCTTCTGCTGAACAATCTTTAGCAGAAAAATCTATTTCTACATCTGGGCCCCCATCTGTTTTCTAAACATCCTAATAACCTTTCATAATCAGAGCATTCTTCTGTTCTGTGTATGAGCTCAGGCATTATCTATCCCTGCTACTTAGACTTCCCAGTACTAGAACTCTATCAGGAACAATTTGTTGCAGGTCACTGGGTATTTCTTATAGGAATTGTGATGGACACCCCCCATGGACATGAATTTACATAACTCAAAGGTGCTTTGAGTGAATTATTTTGTGTAACCCACCAATCTTCATGGCATGATCCGCTGGTTCTGTTTATCTTACTTTGGTGTATGTATCATTTTTGGGTATAAAATTAGACATATGGAGTGGGGAATACTTTGAGGGTTTCAATGTATGAATGAGAGACATGAAGGGTGTCATCTTCAAAGTCTTGATAAGCAACTGCCTTATGCCTTTTGTCCTTAAGTCCTAGCAGTGGTTGATAGGGAGTGACCTTAATTCTTTATAAAAAAGAATAGGAAAGGAGAAGCCTGGATCTTTTGGCTGGGCTGCACCTGAAGGAAAGAAGCCAAAGATCCCATGGTGGGGGAGACAGCCCTGGTTTGGAGTGGCAGCTGGAAAAGAGGTTTTAGGGTAAGTTTGAAGAGTTTGTACTGAGGGTTCAGTGTAGAATTAGCCAAGCGTTTTTGTTTCTTTTGATTTACTTTGCTCTGTCTGTTCTCACCTATTATCACTTAAATCCTACTGCTTCCACTTAATAAAATCATTTTTATTTTCTATCAAACCCAGTGTAAGTAATTGTTACCTGGGGGGAGCAACCAGTGTGCACATTCCCCCTTTCATTGTTAAAGGTGGCCTATCTAATTCTTTGGGGTTTGATCTTGTCTGGGAGAGCAACCTCAGGAGGCTGGATCCTAAACTGCACTCTCCTTGGACCTGAGGAGGTTCGGTGTCTGTACTGCTTCTAGGTGGGGGCAGTGGCCTCAGCTTGGGGCCTTGGCTGGGGGAGACCAGGGAGCTGATGCAGCAGGACTGGGCAGTGAGGAGCCCCAGAGAGTGGGAAGGCAAGTGGCAGTGGTCATGTCAGCAACCCTGGGAAGCACTCCTGAGGGGTTGTCTGTGACCGCACCCCATCACAGGAATGTTCTGGTGAGATGAAGTTGGGACAAATACAACTACTGCTGTTAATTCCTCACTTGTAAGGCAAACAAGCCACAAGCAAAGCTTTGATTCCTAATTGGTGGTTTTGCCTCTGGCAACTTAGTTTATTGTGGCTGCAGGATTGCATATCCTATTCAAATTCTCTTTGGGAAAACTGATGTAGCCAAAGGTGGGATGCACTCTGTAGCATACATTTACACTGAAATTGAGGTTCATGGGCAGACAATCTGAGCCTCATCCTAAGTATAGACCTGCAAACAGGGGAAGGCAAAAGGACAACTGCTCTGGGGCCCAGAGATTGTGCTCCCAGCTGCTGCTCTAGCAGTGGCATCCAGAGCCCTGGATCCTTTAAATTACTGCCAGAGAGTGGCGGTTTTAGAGTTAGTGGGACCCTGTGTGCAGCTTCATTTTTGGGGGCCCCGTGAGGCCTTGGCCAAGGAAAAAAGAACATTTAGTCTTCCTGCCCCTCCCATTTTCATTCTTTTTTCTTCATCCTCCTATATATAAATAATAATAAGTAAATGAAAATAAAGTGAGCTACCTTGATTGTTTTTGTAGTCTAACTTTTTTTTCACTGACTGCTTGAAAATTGCTGAGGGTCTCGGTGGACCACTTAATGATCTTTCCAAATATTGTTTGTACCATTAGCTAACTATTGTAAAGTGCTTTGGATAATAGTGCTTTATAAAAAAATGTAATAACCTTTCCTCAAACTACCTGAATGGAGTTCTTGGAGCACAGTTTGAGAACTTCTGGTCTAGATGAAAGCTTGTGTTTGCATTAAGCTAACATGAAAAATGTGAAAAAATAAGATGTATAGAGGACATATGAATGGAAAAATAAAAGTTAGCTTCCTCTGAAGAAACTTATTCAATTTAAAAAAAAATTATTCAGATAGCTTTCTTTCTACACATTTTCTTTACAAAATCAATTAACTCATCCTAAGTAATATTTTGTAAAGAGGCACTTTCAGTTGTCAATATTGCTGAACATATCAAATGTTCCTGATTCATCATCTATTGCAAATAATTTTTAACTCACTTCAATACAGAAAAAGAACTTTCACCAGAAGCATTTGTCACAGATAATGTTAAAAATATTTTCAATATGGTTTCTACATTTGGAAAGGTTGCCTGCAAACCATCATGTACAAGACTATACAAATCAACTGGAGATCTCGAAGCATAGACCTCATCATTTTCAATAAAATGAATGAAATGTTTCACTTCATTTTCAAAAAGATTTGTGTCTATGTCCTCTCAGTAGAATTCATTTAATTTCTTACTGTAGTGGCTTTTAGCATCTTCACCAATAGTCTGTCAAAAAACATGCAAAATAAATCAACAGTTTTCTTTAGAGATTCATCTCCAGTCTGCAGTTGCACTTTTTTTGTGTCACAAATAACATTGACGGTCTCAACAATGATCTTCTCTTTCCCTTTTAAATTGATTTCATTGTCTCTAATTTAATTGAAAAATAATTTCCTGGTTTTTTACATTTCTTATCAGATATATCAGAGGAACCAATATTTTCTGTTACTGTTAGTGCCTCTGCTTCCACAGACCTATAGTCATTTCAAATTTCCATGACAAAACTTGTAACTAAGGCTAATAATTGTGCAGCATTCAGTAAATTTGTATCAATTTTGCAGTGATTTGCTGATGGAATTAATTCTTTGAAATAAATGATTCAATAAAACAGTAAAAACAGCAATATCATACTTTTCAAACTTTTCTGCTAAGGATTTTGCTTCAGTTTTCACACATGGTTTTTCAGAATTTGATGTGGCTATGTCTAATAAGGTTCTCTTTATAACATCATAACTCATCTTCAAAGCCAAAACAGCATCTGTACTAGCAGACCATCTGGTGTCACAAATTCTTTTGATAGTCAAATGGTTTCCATTTGTTTGCTCCAAGCATGATTGTAGCACACTCCACCAATATGTGGAAACAAAAACAAAAACAAACAAACAAACCAAAAAGTGTAGCTTCCTCACAAGATGTGTCTGCAGCACCACAGATTAAACTTAATGAATGGCTGGAACCTGGCATGAATAAAGCAGAGGGATTTGCATTGTTCAGTCTTGCCTGTAGACCTGAATATTTTCCTGCCTTATTTGCAGAGTTACCAAAGCTCTGCTCACAACAGTTGTCAATGTACAAACCTAAATTTGCAATGATTTCCAAAACCATTGTCTCTAGACATTCAGAAGTGTGGGATTTTAGTGGGTCAAAACAAAGAAATCACTCTACAACTTCACCATTGCCTGTCACATATCTGAAAATGCATGTTAATTGGTCTACATGACACATCTGGTGTTGAATCGACTATTATGGAATAGTACTTGGCATCCTTCACTTCATCAGTGAATTGGTTTCTGAGCTGCTCTGCCATTATAGTAATGAATTTATTGTAGGTTTGGTGTATTAAGAAGTTGGTCTTACCCGAGCCACAATACTAATAATTTTTCAAATGTTCACTGAGGAAATTGTCAAATTCACTAAGATATTCAAGGAAGGTTAAAAAATTACCTTTTCGATTTGACCCTGATGACCCATCATGTCCCAAAGAAGACAGCAGTTTCACCATGGCAACAACACATCTCAGCACTTTCCTCCATTAAGAACACTGTTTCTCAAACTGAGCCGATAATGCAGAATCAATTCTTCTGGATAATTTACATCTTTGAACAGACTTACACATAGCATTGATATGAGTTTTGGAAGTTTCATGATCAGCAATATCTCTTGCAACTTTTCTCCAATTAGAGAGCCCAACGACAAATGTTTGTTTTCCCATAGTACGGTCAGGGAATAATTTGGAAACATAACTGTAGACTGCCTTGGTGGTTTCTGGAAAAAAAAATCAACAAATTTCTCATTTCTGTGGTCACATTTTTCTTCATCCTCAGAAAATGGGACTCAGGAAGACCTCTAAATTACTTTTGTCCTTCAACCTTGTACTATTTTTTCTCAAACTCTCCGTATCACCTATATTTTTCAGTTTATTTACTAAGAAATATTCTATCGTATCAATTTAAATAGATTTTGACCATAATGCAATGTGTGCAGGTAGGTTTCTTCCCTTACTTTGACAAAATTACCAGTATTATGTAGTTCCATTGCCATTTCAGAGTCCACTTGTTCAACTTTTTAAGTTGTCATGGCATCCCCACAACTTGGTAAGTGATCAGATAATTGAGATGTTTTCTTGCCCATACTTTTTGATGAATGTCCCTGTCAAGGCTGTTCCCCATTCTGGCATGATGAATGCAGAAGTTGGGGGCCCTCAAGAGCACTCCAAAACTTTGCCTCTACAGGCTCTGATACAAAAACTTTCCCCCCAAATCCTAATACCCAGATTTTGGGGAATCTGCTGCCACCATCAAGTGCTTTTGAACCCACAAACAGAGGTGGACACTTGAAACCAACTCCAGGGGTACCCCCACGCTCTTTTTCCCCAAAAGAGCTTGAAAAAGAAAAGAGAAAAACAAGCTGCAGTCTGTGGTAGTCGAACCCTTAGTCAGGCATTCAGATACAAACAGACAGACCTTCCAGGACACTAAAATCAACCAATACTGGCTAATTAGAAAAAAGAAACAATAGTTTATTATCAAAACAAAGCTACAGTTGCAAGCATAATAAAGTGGTTAGATGGAAAGAGCCACCAATTGATACAGATACTCAGGGAAAGTCCCTGGGCTAAAAGCGTTAGTTACAAAAGAAAAAACAAAAGCAATTAACAGGCCAGACATTATTTCCAAATCCCCAAACAAGGAAAACAAGAAATCCTGACTTTTCCCTACTTACACATTGTAAGAAGTCCGTTCTTGGAGAGAGAAGTGCCTCCCATCTCCCTCAACATGTGGGAGAAACCTCTCTAAATCTCAAAGAACAGAGAGAGAAAACCCCTCTCTTCCAATTTGAAATTCCTACCTGCATTGTTATTGGCTGACCACCTGATATCTGTCTAGGTACAGGAGACATTAGTTAACTCCTTAGTCACCGGGTGCTGGTCAGCACTCCTGATTATGACAGTCCTCTATTCAATACTTCAAGATTTTTAAAATAAAATGACTAACTATCTTTTTGCTTAGCTTCATCTTTTTGTCTCATCTTCATTTTTGTTTGTGTTTTGACTGCTAGACTCATAGTATCACTTCATTATTGATAAAAACTTACCTTGATTTTAGGCACATTTTTAATGTGCCTAAAATGTGTGAAACAACAGGAGTGTAGTTACATGTGGGCTGTGGGCTGGACCACCCATTCCCCAATTACGTTTAACATCAATAGCACTGAAACATTTTTAATAGTCATAGACATCCCCTACGTTTCTTAGGTGCAGGTCCAGACCAGGGTGCAGGCCACCGGCACAGGAACCCACGGTTCAGGCAGGGGTGCTGACAGAATAGCCAGGCCCCTGGTCAAGGTGTGTGTGGGGGCGCAGGCCTGGGCCATAGAAGGACAGCTTCAGGCACCCCAGTGGGGGGCCCAGAGAAGTGGGCAGAGACCCACATGTGCTCCACCTGAAGGTGAGGAGGGGTACAGTTCCATTGGCCACCTGAGTGCTCCCCCCGCAAATGGGCAGCAGTCACTCACCAGGTGGCAGCCAACAGCAGAGCAACATTACAGGGGCTGGAGGACTCAGGAGAAAGGGGCAGCACAGCTGTACAGCCAGCTGCCAGAGAGAAGTGGCACTTTCCTGCTTCAGAGTGCAGCTTTTTCCTGCCGTCTGTGCAGATTGCGGGCTCTACATCCCCTGGCCGCCCTCCTTACTCACCCACCGCAGGCAGCTGTTACTCACCAGGTGGTGGTCAGGAGCATGAACATGGATTGGAAGGCTTCAGAGGAGCACTGGACAACTGGAAAACCAACAGCCAGAGAGACGTGTCACTCTCTCCCTTCAAAGTGCCACTTTTCAGTTGCCCTGTGCTCCTCTGAAGCCTTCCAGCTTGTGTTTGTGCTGCTCACTGCCTCCTGCTTGCTCTCCTGAGGCTGCAGCTTACAGGTGGGCCTCCCTGCTCTCTTGCTCCCCCGCTCCCCACAGCCCTCTCTGCAGAGGGACTGACCACCTGCAGAGTGGACGTCTCCAGGGTAGAGGTGCTGGACCTGGTGCTGGACTGCTGGGAGACCATGCCAGGGCACAGTATGTTTCATTGTAAATCTGCCCCTGCTACCAGAGCACTTTGGGGAGTGCTCTACATATCTCTGAGGGCTGGGGGAGGGGCAGCATGGTGTCCTCTGGATAGTGCTGAGGGCTTGCTGCCCTGGCCCCAGCGCTTCTGCCTGCGGTCCTGCCCCTTCAGGGAGCACAGAACCAACACCTCCCCTTGCCAAGGGACCAGGCATGGCTGTTGGCTGCCCTGCTTATACAAGCTCACAAACATGGGATCTGTTTATTTACATAGGTGGAATGCTGCTGAACTTCCCTTTTTAGTAGAACCTCAGAATTACAAACATCAGAGTAACAAAATTATTGGGTCAAGTCCACATCTGCATGGGCAGTTGGTGAAGGCAGGTCTGTGGAGTTAAGCCCTCAGCCTCACCTCCAGCTCTGCCCCTTCTGCTGAGGCCCCACCTCTTTCTGCACCCTGGAGAGGTAGGGCAGCACGCCATGTGCATGCTCCCCCTTCCAGCCACAGGGCACGCACTCACTCCAGCCTCCCCAACCCCAGAGGTGGGTGTGCCCAGCCCAGCCTCTCGAGCCCTGGAGCACCAGGGAAGGGAGGAGGGCACAGTGTGCAGCCCAGCCTGGCCTGACCTGGATTGTCCATCCCCAGAGCACAGAGGCAAAGGGAGGAGGGCATGCCATGTAACACAGCCCAGCCTCTCCAGCCCCAGAACACCTGGAAAGGAAGAAGAATGCTCTGTATGGCCTGGCCCAGCCTCTCCAGCACCAGGAGCATGGGTGCTGGGGGCAGCAACACTCTGCTCCCACAATGCCTATAGCAGGTTTGAACCTGAGGTCAGGAGAAGGTGCCCCAGTATGCTTTACTTAATATATTGGTATAATGTATCTACACATGGGGTTTATATTTATATGATCCATTGGCCCCATTCTCTTAAACAAATCAACCTCCTCTTAAAATCATAGTATCCTTGGGCTGGAAGAGACCTCAGGAGGTCATCGAGTCCAACCCCCTGCTCAAAGCAGGACCAATCCCAACTAAATCAACCCAGCCAGGGCTTTGTCAAGCCGGGACTTAAAAACTTCTAGGGATGGAGATTCCATAACCCATTCCAGTGCTTTACCATCTTCCTAGTGAAATAGTTTTTCCTAATATCCAACTTTTACCTCCCCCCTGTAATTTGAGACCACTGCTCCTTGTTCTGCCATCTGTCACCACTGAGAACAGCCTCTTTGGAACCCCACTTCAGAAAGTTGAAGGCTGCTATCAAATCCCTCTTACTCTCCTCTCCTCCAAGCCTCCCACCAATAACTCAATGAGGACAAGTCTTAAGATGAGAATCATAAGCAAGTTACTAAAAATCAAGCTTATTGGAAAGAATAACAAGTTCTTCCCCTGTATTAAAGCATGCTGTCTACTTGTCCAGAACCAACATGTTTGGGGTGGGGGGTTGGAATTTTTAAAGTTTTTTATAAAGCATACTGGGCCTGATTCAGTATAAGTGTCTGTTGCGGTGTAAATACAACTTGTCCATAGGTGGCAGGGTACACCACAGTGTGGATGCCACCTAATCGGCTGCTGGGTTGTCAGCCTAGCAGCTAGAGTCAATGAGAAGTAGCCCTTGATTCAGGGCAGCACTGCCTAATGGTTAGAATCAATGAGGGATAGCCAGGGCCAGATTAAGACCTTTAGAGGCCCTAAGCACTGAAAAGATTATGGTGCCCCCCCATATGTAATTCAAAATAAAAACAATACTATACTGTAAAATCTCATTTTTTTTGGTGCCCCTGCTTTGCTGGTGCCCTAAGCACATGCTTAGTCTGCCTATTGGGTAATCCAGCCCTGGGGGTAGCCCTTGGTTCAGGGCAGTGCAGCCTAATGGCCAAAGTCAATAAAGAGGGACCCTTTAGCTCAGGTCAGAGTCAATAAGTTGGGGCAAAAGCCCAGTAGGGGGACCTGGGCTCACCCGACTCCATCAAGTCCCAACCCAGGGCCCTGTGAGCAACAGCGTGAGCTACCACTCGCTCAGCGGGGAATCTGACTGAAACACTCCAAGCTCACCTGGGTGGGAGACACCACTCTGGCACCCTCCTACCAGCACTGGCGCAGGTGCATTCCAGGTGGCCTCTGGATCCTTCCGTTCCCCTGCAGCTGCCTCTCCCTGGGGCTCCTCTGGTGCTGGTAGCTCGCAGCAGTCTCCTGGGTTTCTGGGTCCCACCATCCGAGTCTCTGGCTGGTGAAGCTCATGAGTTCCTGCTAGAGGTCCTTCTCCTCCAGTGGCCACCTTCCAGAATGAGATGAGATGAGATGAGATGAGCTGAGTTGAGCTGAGCGACTCCCTTTTATATTGCCTCAGCGTTTCAAGCATGCCCACTCTGGGTGGAAGGGTGACACTTCCTCCACCCACAGAGTCTTAACCCCACCTGGTTCAGTGCGGAGTATACGCACTCTGTCACAGCATCTATTTTCCATGGGAGTTCTGTGCCTGTGCAAGGACTGATGCTGGATCAGGCCCAATATGTCAGTCTCATTTTTAAAGATGAATAGAAAAAAATTTAGGCAGAAATTCAGCAGCAGGTAGGGGTCTAACAAATTCTTTGTGGTATTTTCAAAATCCTATCCCAGAATTTTTAAATTAGAGGCTCCCACATTAGTACTGGAAACAGCCTTCTTAAGTAAAGTCTCCTATAAAATGTTGGTAAAACCAGGATCAGGAGCAACGTGTTTGGGGACATGAGGGGTCATGTGCCCCAAATATCATGAGTGGAAGGGGCATGGGAACAGCCAGCAGCGGTGGGAAGGACTAGTGAGGGGGCCTAGCACCCACATAGGGGGTTTCCCTTCCCATACTCATTGACAGTGGTGGGGGCAGCAGAGTGACATAACACAACTCTGCTCCTCCAGCCATGTCGCTTGAGGGAGGGGGCGAGACCACCCCTGCACTCAGCAGTAGAAAGAGGAGTGTAACCAAAAGAACGGAGAGAGCTTGTGCCACCTTGCTCTTCTTCCCCTATCACTGCCAGTGAGTGTGCGGGTGGGGTGGGACAGACCTCCTACTACTGGCCCTTTGGCCTCACTAGTCCCCTGGGCTGCCTTGATTGGTGGAAGAGTCAGGGCAGGGGTGAAGCAAGGGTGAAGAAGAGGTGAGGAGAGAGTGGAGCAAGGGCGGGGGGGAGGGGGGCAGAGAAGGCAGATCAGGGGCATGGAGGGGCAGGGCCTGGATTAGAAGGGTGTTGTCCCAGCCCTTCCCTAGGTGGGGGGGGGGGATCACATGGTTGGTGGCCCCCCCGGTCACTCCTCAACAGTTGCCCCTGACCAGAATAATACTGTTTTCAGATTATTTGAAACTGAATCAGTGGTGTGTCTTGCTAATATTTTGTTGAAGTCCACTCCTTGTTTTAGGAGTCAAATCATCTGAAATATGTAGATGTGCAGATTTGGAGTTCAACACATTGGTGAAGTGAATGATCCTGATGATCGTGACTTCAGTACACTGTAGCTCTCCTTTAAGTCACTTTCAAGTACAAAAGCAATCATGTGTGAACTTAAACCAGGGGAGAAAGAACACCAAATGTGTTCTTAAACCAGGGGAGAATGTACAAAAAATCATGAATGATTAAGAACAGTAATAGGAATATATAATATAAATCATCTGATAAAGGAACAGTGTAGGACAGGGGTCAGCAACCTTTTCAAACCAAATAGCCAAATTACATTAAAATTCAGAACAAGTGATCAACAAAGAGCTGTATTAAAATGCCCATTTGCATGACTGAAAGTATACAACTTAATATTTTTTATAATTGACATGATGATTAATAATATTATAAATGAAACTTTGTACTCGCACACTGTATTTAATAGGACTTCTGCTGCTGTTGGGGGTGCAGTCTGTGGGGTGCAGGAGTCAGATTTGCTGTGTATGGGGGCTAAGGGCAAAGGGTTGGAGTGCGTGGGAGGTGCAGGGGACAAGGGCACTGGCATGGCAAATAGAATATGTGAGAGAGCCCTGGAGCCAGATTACCTTACCTGGTTAGGGCTGGGCTGCTACACCTGGGCAGAAGTGGCTGGATGAGGGGGCAAGCCAGCATTGCTGCACCCAGATAATGGCCTCCCCTCTTACCAGTATCACAGCAGGAGGGGGGCCACTGCCAGGCCATCCTGCAAGCCAGATGGGGGCTGGACTGTGGGGTTTGCCCAAGGATCAGGGCTGGGGACAGGATGCTGCAGCCAGATGGGGGCTGGGCCCTAACTGGGGCGTTGTTGGCTAGGCTTCATTTTAAATAAAGTAAAATATTATGTTCAACACAAAGGTTGGGAGTACGGGAGTACAGGATTTTGGCAGGGGAGAGGGTACATGAGGAGGTCAGAGGGGGCACTTGTTTTTGCACTGCATGCTGCTCCTAGGTACCAGAGGCTTTCCCCATTGCTCTAAGAAGTCCATCTGCACATTGCTGTCCCCCAACCAGGGAAGGGGAATGAAAGGAGCAGCATGAGGAGCCATTTCTGGCTCTGGCTTCTTCCCTGCAAGCAGGGAACGTTGGGGCTTCCGCCTTCCTCTCCCCCGCAGGAGGTCGGCACTGGCATTCCAATCTTGCAGAGAACCATGAGGCTAGAGCACCAGTGTGGGCTCCTTGCTGTGGGGGGAGAAAGAGAGGAGCTGAGCTCAAGCTGCAAAAGAGCCATATTTGGCTTGCAAGCCATAGGTTGCTGACCTCTGGTGAAGAATTACTCAGAGGGCAAATTAAAAAATGAGACATATCTGTAGCTACATGGAACTGTAAAATAGTTCCTATGTAACACTCATGGCTATGCTGAAGTTCATAATGGTAACTGGGATGAAACTATGATTGTTGTTTTTACCTCCACCGCTTGAGCTAAAGTGTAGGCTGTTATCACTCAAGCAAGAGAATCTCCATTAACTTTTGGTTGTATGAGACCTATGACACACAATACACAGTTCTGATTCCATTCTCTGAAGGATAATGGATATATCTCAAGACCAATGTAATATGGTGAGTTACCACCATTTAGTTTAGGGAAGGAAATGGACATGATAGACTTGCTACATTCTTCCTTCTGACCTAAAATCTTATTTGTGTTTAGATGAATTAAAAAATAGCTAAATGTGTTTGTGTGGTGTTATCTGATTATAATATGGACCTAAAGGCCATTAATGACCACTCTTACAGTTGCAACAAAACTTGTGCCAAGCAGGACACATGGCCAGAAAGGGTAAAACAATACCAAGTCTCATGATCCAGAGACAATCCACAGAGGCATGTGAGAACAGTATGAAAATGGTAAGGCTATTCAGTTAGACTAGAGCTTTGAGGTACAAACCCGTATTGTTAGAAATCAGAGGTAATGCTAGTTATGTGTGTTTACTTATATCTTATAGAAGTTAATCATGTGTAAACAGACAGTTCCTGTCTGTCACTGTAACTGTTGATTTAGAGATCAAACATTTAGATTAACCTTGGGTGAGATAATGTCACTATCAAGATTTCTCTTTGAAGTTTCTGGTAAAATGTTTAATGGATTAATTACCACGATGTTTGGGAAACAGGAGGTTATATCAAAAGACTATTGTGTTCTCCCAGACTAAGAGGCTGCTGCAAATGTATAAAGGCTTTTGGGTCCTTATCCTGTTGGTTTCATATCTGCTTCGATACTCCTGGGGAAAGCAGCAAGGGTGGGGAACTTAAGACCTGGGTGCCAGATGCGACCTCTGTAGAGAAAAGAAACTGCTCCCACAGTAAAAAAGTTTGGCCAGGCCGCTCTTGCTATAGTGGGCTGCAGTTCTCCTTGAGAGAAACCGGCCGCACCCTTCCTGCATACCATTGCCTTTAGAAAAAGGGAAGGTGTGAAAAGGGGAAAATAGCCTTGGACTCTCCCACCTGTCACCTTGGCGTGAGAACTGCGGGGCTTACCTGGTCGCATGAAACCTGCACAGTTTCGGCCCAACCTCTGGGACACAGACCCCCCCCACTTGGTGACCATTGAGCCATATATGGTAATATGCAAGCGCAGGAAAGCGATGTGCAGATTTGGGGATAAATACCCATGGCACAGTTCACTCTAGGAGGTCTTTGCAACACACGTACCACCATACGTGTGATCACGCCGGCCTGATCAACCGACCAGCCACCTCCCCCGACTCTCGGGCATAACCAAGGCCTTTGCAACCGAACCGATATCTTTGTAATGTTCCGTGTGCTGTGTAAGTTGGTATGTATGATTTGATTTTTTCCTGTTGTATAAGCTTAGTGTTGTAGTTGTTTTTGGGTAGTACATAAGAGTTTGTAGTTATCACTGTTATTTTATTACTGTAGCTGGATGTTTTAAGATTAGAGACTATTCCCCTTGCCATTCCCATCCTTATATCTCTGACATGTTTTACTAGAAACCATAGAATAAATATAATAAATACTGTAAGTTAATTATTAACACAGTCTATTAAAAATCTTAGAATAAATACTATAAATTCACCACTGTCATAAATAAATAATTTTTATTTGATAAAACTGTCCACCTGGTTCTGTCCTCCCCCCCTTGGGTATTCATCATCGGACCTGTGATTCACGCGACAACCTCCTGCTTGCCTGGATCTGGACCCCCGAGGCTCAGCACTTCCTTCAGCATTGGGGAGCCCCTGCTGGTGCTCCAGCCCCCCTACTGTGGGCTAGAGCACACAAAACCTACTAGTTTGGCCTCCCTAAGTTCTGATGTTCAAGGGGAATGTTGGGAGTGTCTTTATGCTTCTTAGTTGGAGACTATATCACTGAGGGTTTGTTTTTCTTTTTTTTTTGCTTCTCACTTGTGTGCAGCCCCCAACTGATTTTTCTGTGGCTTGGCGACCCCTGACCCAAAAAAGGTTCTCCAACCCTGCCATAAGGATTTGAGATCCCAGTCATCGGCTGGGAACATATTTTTCTGAGTTATAACCAAGTACTAAATTCTAAAAATTTTTTGCAACTACAAAATCACCATCTCTATAATGAATCTGAATCTCAAGAAATGAAATGTGTCTGTATATATATTGATCTTTTAACCAGTACTCTTTTTTCTTTTTAAACAAATTTTAGTTTAGTTAATAAGAATTGGCTATAATTGTATCTGGGATAAAGTCTGAAATATTTGTAGACCTAGAAGGTAATGTATCTGATCCTTTGGGATTGGCAGAACCATGGGCATCCAGTAGCCCAAGTGGCTGAAGGCTTTGCCTTCCCAAACTGCCAGGCATGGCCCCGCCCATACTCTGCCCCCAGAATGCCTGCTGTGGGCAGAGTGTTGCTGCCCCCAGCATCCACCCTTCCTGTGCTCCAGGGGCTGGGCCATGTGGCCTCCTCCCTCATAAGTGCTCCAGAGGCTGGAGATGCTGGGTTGTGCTTGGTGTGCTGCCCTGCCTCCTCCAGCTCCAGCTGCACCAATCATCCATGGGAAGAACTTTGGGGGCAGGGGTGTAGGTAGGGCTGGGGGCCTGCCTCCCCCAGTTCCAACTGCACCAACCGCTCATGGGAAGAATTTTATTTGACAGGGATTTCTGGGTGGGAGCCTAAGTACTTTAAGGGGACTGTGTTGTTTGGACTTCTGATTAACCAACAGGGTAATATAGAAGCTGTTTTATGCTGACTTGGTAAATATAAATATTGGATTAACTACCAGTGTTGAGGATTGACTGTCCCATTTCTTGAAGTGCACCCTAATTGAATGACCTCAGCTGGCTCCTCTGGGTTATCACAGTTTATCTAACTGTATATTTGGATATTTTTTGGGTATGAAACACAGAAAAAAATATCCTTCTTAGAGCATCCTGACATTATAACTCAAACACGTGTGGTGCAAACTAGATAGAGGTATAACGCTGAGTGGTCAGTACAGCAACTAAAGTGAAATAGACTAGTCAGTATTAGAATACGGATGACCATGTGGCTTCTCAGAAACTTACTGTTTACACCTTGACTCTTCATTGATTGTTGTATAGATTGTACCAATCACAACACATCTTCCATTCTTTCTTGTATCTTGCTCTTCCTTCTCCATGTGACTTATACAGAGCAGTAATAAGAGTTTATACAGAGCAGTAATTTGCAGACAGCAGCTCTATGTCCATTTTTTGTGGGGAAAAAATGCATTTTTCAGAAGTGTTAAATAATATGGGTTCAGGGCCACTGATGGGTGGTGGGGGGAGAAAAGAGGGCAACTCTTCCAGGGTTTGGTGATTCAAAAGGGCCCAGTGCTTCTGGGTGCCACTGCTGCTACTGCAGCAGCAGTGGCAACCAGAATCCCAGCTGCATGGCACCCTCCAGATCTCCCATGGCTGTTCTTGGCCCTGTTCCTTCTGCCTGAGGCCTTACGCGTTCTGGGATCATGGAGCAGCTCCTCTGCCCACCTTGCCTAGAGGCCTGAGGGAGTCTGTCAGTTCTCCTGAGTGGGTTAAATAACACTTCTTTAAAAAGCACCTTTTCTTGTAGTGAACACAAAATCTAAGATTAACCTTAACTTCAATGTAAATTCTTTTGAGATATGGAACAGAATAAGAAACAAGCTGAAAATCAGCGCAGGAGATGTAAATTCAACTACCCCATCCCATTACCCCAATATGTATGTACCATCTATTTATCTTCTAATATCCTTACTTCTTTTTGCCCTTAAGTCAGAGTATGAACTGATGATGGGCAAAAGAAAAGCACACACTACAATTAATTGCATATACAGGCTACAAGCAAAGAACAGGAGAGAATTCAAGTTTCCCCTAAAAGTTTGCTGTTTGGGTCCTCTTTATGTATAAGAACATTAAACTGTGGTTATCTGGCTAATCGTGTAGTCAATACAATTTGTATCAACTACACTATTAGGGGCCACTCTGCAGAGCAGCAGTAGGGGTAGCTCCTGGAACCAGCTGCAAATGGGACTGAGTAGTCCTGGCTTGTGCTGGCTCCAGAGCCACCCTGCACTGTGGCTCTCCATTTTAAGTGTAGTAAGAGTCACCAGGCTTGTACTACATTTAAAATGCAGAGGTGCAGCATCCCAGACCAGTGCAAACCAGGACTGCTGGGTCCCAGCTCGCGCTGTGTCCAGCAGCCCCTGTTCGCATTGCTCAGGGCTGGCCATGGGCAGGGGCCAGCCCCAGCCACTATGAACAGGGGCTGCTTGGCAGCAGCAACCCCTGTCCTTGGAGCAGCGGGTGGTGGGGGGTGGGAGGTGCGGGGAAACTCCTCACTGGGACTCCCAGGGACAGGGGCTGCTACCAGAGCAGCCTCTGCCCACAGCAAACCTTAGCCCACCATGGGCAGAGACTGCTTCACAGAAGCTGGCTTCCCCCAGCACGGGCTCCTGGCACCCTCCACCCTTGCTGCCTCTCATAGAGAGGCAGCAAAGTAGGGGGAAGCTTATGCTTATCGGGTTGTCAAGTAGTTGACTACTCGCTAACATCCCTATTTATGTATACGACAAATTCATTGGCTTGGTACTGTAGTTAATGCAATAAATTGGCACAGCTGTATTGCTGTGGTTGATGTTAAATGCAACATGATCGTGCTACCGTACTTTGACACATGACATTGTTGACACAGAACATTAACTAAGGGCATCAGCTGCCAAATTCAACTGTAAAATGAGTGGGATAATAACAAAAGCATTTTAGAAACTTCATTCAAGGGAGTATTTAAAATTTGATCAGGTTTAACTGGTATGACAGTGATTTTGCAAATGTGGAAAGTATCCAGTTACCACTACTTATCCATAAGTTTCATTGTGCTAGTGAAGAACAGCATAGTCCCCATGTGGCAGGAAAACCAGAGAAATAGTGTCTGAATGCAAACGTAAACAAAAAACCGTCTGTCCTGTAAGTATTATGGTATCTTATTGAATTAGTTCAAGGATTTATCCCTTGTTTTCCCTTAAATACAATTATTGGGATATTAATGTTTGTAAAATGGTGGAAAGGTATCTCAGAGCGGATGATTTTTATCTTTTTAATCAGATACTGACCATAAAATAAAAGTAAAAAACCCCTCTTCTGTAAATATCCAGGCTATTCTGTGGATCATTGTCTGTCCACAAGGAAACAGCAGGCTCATCATGCAAACAGTTATGCCATGTCTATACTAAGGGGTTGTATAGTTTTAACTATAGGCCTGTATCATTACAAAAGTATTCCTCCCCCAATGTGGGCAGTTATATAAAAATGGTTTATACTACACTTTTTAAAAAATAGAGGTATTCCTGTATGGAAGAAGAATAGCTACATATAACGCTAAAACCCCGCTTGTGCAAGAACCATTCTTCCTCTTTTTTTCAGGAAGAATGGCTCTTGCACAAGAAGGGTTTTTTGCACAAAAAGGAGCCGTGTAGATGGCTCCTTTTTACATAAAAGCCTCTTGCGCAAAAATGCAGCTTCATTAATTATGCAAATGAGGCACGGCGATATTCCATGCTTTGCCTCATTTGCATATTTTTTGTGCAAGGGGGCAGGCTAGACATAGCCTAAGGATGTGTCTGCACAAAAGTGTTCTTTCAGAATAATGGCTGTTATTCCAAAATAACAATGCGAGCATCTATACAGCAGTTTTGTTATTTTGAAATAAATTTGAAATAATGCATGGCTTATTCTGACTTCTGTAAACCTCATTCCACAAGCAATAATGCCTATTCTAAAATGGCTATTTTGGACGCTCCACTGCTGCTATTTCAAAATAGCTCCTCCCCAGGGCCATTCAAAGTAATTACTCCCAAGTTCTTCCTGGGGCATCCACATTAAGGAAGCCTGCCTCAGACTAATTTTCAGGCTTCCCTGTAGTACAGATGTGCTATTTCAAAATAAGCTATTTCAGAGTATTTCTTCCGGAATAACTTATTCCGAAATAAGTGTGCAGTATAGATATATCCTTAGGTGTCTTTAAAAAAATAGAACCATGTCCACATTGTGACTTTTTCTGATATGACTATTTTGGAACCCCCCTATCAGAAGTAACCATATTAAGGAACCTTTCATGTGTAGATCAGGGCTAACGCCTGCCCTTAATTTTATTACTGAGAGTCACTTAACAGGACAACTTACAAATAAAGTTTGTAGGTTTTGAAGTTTACAATGTTTGAAAAAAAAAATGGCAGGAGAATTTTTTATTCTGATGTCTCTTTCAGAAACGTCATTGCCCGTTTTTGAATCTGCTCTAGAATGAATCCAAATATTTGGCATGCTGATGAAATATCCAATCTCAAAATGGTGATGACATTGGTAACTTGGAAATTAAAAAAAAATTGGAGTGTGTGTATCAAAGTGAGAGAGACAGAGAAATAAATAGTCTCTCCCTCCCCCTTTTTTGGTGGTGCTACATGCAGGAGTAATCTTACGTGTAGTCATCTGTATTCGCAGGTCTGGGGGCAAAGTGCTCAGTTGTGGTTTAAAAACCAAAACAACCACCCCAGCCCAAGCAAATTCAAAGCCCCAAATCTCTTTTTATTGTTTGTTCATCTCCTAGCACAATTGAATGCGAAGTCTGACGGGGGCCTTTGGGTATTAGTGCTTTACATATATTCAAAATAAGAATAGATTCCTCCAGTTAAGTGTGGCTAATAAAGTTGAAAAACACCCTTTGAAAAATGATTAGGTAGTTAATAAAATATGTCATCTTGAAAATATGGATGCTTTATGTGATGGACTGGCAATAGTTTATCATATCATGAGTGGCACATCCATTTATAAATATTTATTCTCTCCAGTGGTACTGATAAATCTTTTGAGCCTATAAGCATATTGATACAGACATAGCAATATCATTTGTCTTTCCAAAGCATTTTATTTATTAGTGACTAATTGACTGCCAGATTGTAAATATGATAGAAGTGGCACTGTGCTTTGATTAACTATATGTTAAAGTACCCAGAGGAATTTAGATCTGGCCCTGAGCAAAGCCATCTATGGCAATAAATTGCACATTTTGAAATCAGCTATGCGGTGTAGAGTCACAGCCCTAGTTAAACAAGCTGAGCAAAGGTATTTTCCAGAGCAGTTTAGTTTTATTAATGGGTTCCCAAAAGCCTCTTGCTGCTGTTTACAATGGATTTGCTGTAATATTTACAATAAACTGGGGTTAGTCAAGAGAGTTTTAATATATATCAGTAGGTTACTTACACTTCACAAACCAAGAGCAAAAAGAATAGTGTAAAGTTAAAACAGTAAATGGTTTGTTTGTCTTTTACCTCTGTAGGACCTTTCTGATATATATATTCTTCCCTTTCCCCTCAAATGCATGCATGCAGCAGCCCCAGAGGTTTTCTTAATGTTTAGAAGTATTTTAATGAAATCTGATATAGCCATATGACCACTGGAGATATTTTATCGCATTACAGCTGACACATCTGTTTATAAATATTTATTCTCCTTCATGGCATTTATAAATTGGTTGAGCCTATAAAGCCAGGGATGGGGGCTCAGTACCACTTTCCTTTCTTTCTTCCAAAGTTTAAGTTTGTTATTGGCAAACAATGATCAGACTGGAAATACAATTAGAATGGGAATATTTATTGATTGACTCTCAAAATTAGGGTGTGCAGAACCCATGTTAACTGGCTATTATGGAATCACACCAAGCAATTAATTTCAAAGTTCTCTACAGCACAAAAGTTTTAGTCAAAGCAAAACAAACATCAGAAAATGATTGTTGGCTCTGTTTAAACTGCACCTGTGTATGCACACACACATGGATTGAAGCCTCTTGCTTTCACATCTTCAGCTCAGAAAAATGTAACCCTCACCTCCTTCTTCCCCATTGCCCTTAACTTGAATCCAAGTTCCATTGTGAAAAATCACACAGCTGAGCTAAGAGGAAGGAGGACCTTGTGGTTAAAGCACAGGACTAACACCTATGAGAAACAGGTTCAGGTCCTACTTACCGTGTGACCTGAGCTAAGTTGCATAAACTCTCTGGGACTCAGTTCCCCATCTGAAATAGGGGCACAAAACCTTTCTCCTCTTCCTTCCCCATTTTGATTGTGAGCTCTTGGGGAGAGGGAGAGGAGGAGAACTGTCTCTTACATTTATTTGTATAACCCCTTGCACACTGCAGACCTGATTTCAATTGAGGCCGCTAAAGGCTACTTCAATCCAGATAATAATGATATAGGCAGATAATTTTCTCTCCCAAATGGACAGTAGTTTAGGTCTTTTATATAGCTTGCATGTGCTGTTAATGCTAGAAGGAACTGACTGTTTTATCACACATCCCTCCATGCAAGTGAGATGCCTACCAGTTCATGATTCCCAGCAGCATATATACTTGCCATCTCTCTCTCTTTATTGAATGAGTTTGTCAGGCCATATTGTAATTTGACAAGAACTCTATTGTAATTAATGCTAATTAACATCCACTGATCAGTGTCTCTAATATTATTTAGCTAATCATCTCTTGGGCATTTTTAACAAACTTACGTCGCTTTACTGAAGGTGGAATACTGAAATGTTTGTATCTCCTGGAGTTGACTGGGGCTGAAGAGATATGGAAGAGAGGGCACTACCTTTGTGTCATTATTTCCCCTCTCCTGGAGCCACACAAAAGATCCCTCTCCTCCACCAGCCCCAAAGGGCTCATTATCTGATCCACTGTCCACCCTCCCACCTTGAAATCTGGAATCCTGCTTCCTATTGAGATGGTCTATGGTGGATCAACCCATGGTACCTCCTGTGTGCTGTTCCTTCACCCAATGGCATAAGACGTTTCATGCAGGTCTGGGAATCCAGGGGTGTTGGAAGCAGAATCCTTGCTCCTTTTATGAAGGTGGAAACATAACTCCCACCAGGCATGTTAACAATAAGAGGGTGATCAGAGAGGGTGTGGGGCCCTTACTGGATGAGGGAGTGACAGATAATGACAGATAATGTGGGAAAAGCTGAAGTGCTCAATGCTTTCTTTGTCTCTATCTTCACAGACAAGGTCAGCTCCCAGACTATTGCACCAGGCAACGCAGTATGGGAAGGAGGTAGGCAGCCCTCAGTGGAGAAAGAACAGGTTAAGAACTACTTAGAAAAGCTAGATATACACAAATCCATCATCATCTTCATCATCATTCGTCTTTTGGGCTCCTAAAGGAGCATAGGGCCTCCACAGTCATTCTCCATCTCTTGCGATCCTTAGTGATAGTCTTGATTTGATCCCACATTAAGCCAGCTGCTTTTACTTCATCCAGACAGCTTCATTGCCATGTTTGTTTGGGACATCCTCTTTTCCTCTTTTCCTTTGGATTCCATTCTAACGCTTGTCTCGTGATACATTCCTTATAGTCCTTACGCAGGATGTGGCCTGCCCATCGCCATTTTCTCTTCTTAATCTGGACCTCCATTGGTTTCTGATTTGTTTTGGTCCACAAGGTTTCGTTTGGCATTCTATCATACCACTTTAGCTGGAGAATGTGTATAAGGCATTTATTGACAAATGTCTGAATTCTCTTAGGGCATGTAAGGACTTAGTTCGAGTTAATGTTTGACTGCCGCGGGTAGCCACGGGCAGTTAGTTCGGACTAGGGGGATTTAAAAATGGCGCCCAGATGGGAAGATGCAAATAAAGCCTGGGATATTTAAATCCGGGGCTTCATTTGCAACTTCGAATGCCTACATTAGCGTCCCTAGTTCGAACTAGGGGGCTAGTGCAGACATACCCTTAGTGTTGCTCTGGACAACACACCACGTTTCTGAGCCATACAGCAGCACTGGTTTCACATTAGAAGTGAAAATGCATAGTTTGGTTCTTATAGAAATGGCTCTTGTACCCCAGACTGGTCGTAGTATGGCGAAGGCTTGTTGCACCTTTCATAGTCTTGCATTCATGTCCTCTTCAGTTCCCCCATTCTTGCTGATAATACTCCCCAATTATACAAACTGGTCAACCTCTTGCACTGCTTTTCCTTTGCTTGTAATTTCACCTTCCTGTCTGTTGTTAATGCACATCAACTTGGTTTTCTCTTGACTCACTCACTCTGCTTGGCCCACTCACTCTGCTGTTTCCTGTAGGGCATCTGTCTTCTCTTGCATATGTTCTAATTTATCTGCAAGCAGGGCTAAGTCGTCTGCAAACTCTAGATCTTCAAGTTTCCTAGTTTGAGTCCATTGGATTCCCCTTCCGGAGTCAGCATATGCTGTTTTTGTGACCCAGTCAAAGACAATCAGGAAGAGTAATGGAGAAAGAAGGCAGCCTTGGCGTACACCTGCTGTGACCTGGAATTTTTCCGACGATTTTCCATCATGGATGACTTGGCAGGAGTATTCTTCATACAGTTTCTTGATGATGGTAATCAGTTTGCCTGGAACTCCGTAATATTTCATGATGGTCCAGATGGACTGCCTGTCCACACTGTTGAAGGCTTTCATAAAGTCTATGAAGTTGAGGTGGAGGGGTTCTTGCCATTCAATGCATTGTTCAATGCATGATCCAAAGTGTCACTATCTGGTCTGTGCAAGATTGTCCTCTCCTAAAACCTGCCTGTTCTTCTCCTAATTTGTGGTCTATGGCATCTTTCATTTGTTCCAGGATGACTCTGGTTAATACATTGCTTGGGATGAACAGGAAGGTAATCCCCCTCTACTTTTCACATAGTGATAGATCACTGGATTTAGGGAGTTTCACTAGCAGCCCTTTTCTCCAGTCCATTGGAATCTCTTCTGTTGTCCATATCAGATTTAACAAACTGTGTAGATGGTCCACTATAGCAGCTCCTCCTTCTTTTAATACTTCAGGTGCAATATTATCAGGTCCAGCTGCCTTGCCATTCTTTAGGTTCCGTATTGCCTTGCAGACTTTCTCTTTTGTAATTGCCCCAGTGTTAATGTCTAGGGGTTCTCCTGGTTCTAGCTGTGGTGGATTTGGTGGTGGTGGTCTGTTTAACACTTCTTCAAAATGTTCCTTCCATCTGGCTAGCTGCTCATCCACTGAGGTAAATAGCTGACCATCTTTGTTTGGGTTTCTCTTCCTTTCACTCAAGACTTGAGTTGTATTATGAAGGGTTTTCAAGTCCTCTTGTTTAGATGCTGCCTCTGCTTTTTCTGCAATTTCATTTATGAAATTTCTCTTATCCCTGCAGAGACTTTTCTTTACTTCCCCAGTGATTTCCTGGTATCTGGATGATGCAGCTTGTTTCTGGCCTCTTGTTTTTGGTTGTTTGACTTGTTGTTTGAGTGCCTTCCATTCTTCGATTACGCTCCATGTCTGATCAGTGATCCATTCCTTCCAGTTAATGGAAGGTTGCCCTAACACCATATCTCATGTTTCCACTATAGCTTCCTTCATTAATCTCCAGACTCCTTCCACAGTTTATTCTGCTCCTTCCTCGCTTCGGAGTGCCTCGGAGTGGTTGCTCATGGTAATCTGGAAGGCTTCTTTAGTTTCTTGTATCCTCAGCTTCCCCACATCAAATCTAGTTCTTGTGCTGGGCTGTTGTTTTCTTGCTGCAAGTTTCAATTTAAGTTTAGCAACTACTAAGTGGTGGTCTGATCCAACGTCTGCTCCACGCCTAGAATGCACATCTTCCGGAGATCTTCACCAACTCCTTTGGACTGCAAAGTGGTCAGTTTGGTTTTGTGTACAATTGTCAGGCAATACCCAAGTTACTTTATGGCAATTTTTGGGTGGAAAAAGTGTGTCTCCAATTACAAGTTCATTAAAGGCACACATGTCCACAAGTAGTTCACCAATTTCATTCATCTGGCCTAAACAGTGTGTTCTCATTTCTTTTTCCCGACCGGTGTTGTCACTGCCTACCTTGGCATTCATGTCTCCCATTGTCAAGCACTGATTGCAGTTGTGGGTCTAGATTTAATGCATCTGAAGGTACTGAGGGTGTTGGCAGATGTCATTGCAGAACTTTTGGCAATTATCTTTGAAAACTCATGGATATCAGGAGAGGTCCTGGATGATTGGAAAAGGCAAAAGGAATGCCCATCTTTAAAAAAGGGAAGAAGGACAATCTAGGGAACTACAGACCAGTCAGACTTTTACCTCACTCCCCCAAAAAATCATGGAGAAGATCCTCAAAGTATCCATTTTGAAGCACTTGGAAGAAAGGAAAGTGATCAGGAATAGTTAAGATGGATTCACAATGGGCAAGTCATGCCTAACCAATCTCATTAGCTTCTATGATGAGGTAACTGGCTCTGTGGACATGGGGAAGTCAGTGGTTGTGATATACCTTAACTTTAGTAAAGCTTTTGATATTGTCTCCCACAATATTCTTGCCATCAATTTAAGGAAGTATGGATTGGATAAATGGACTGTAAGATGGATAGAAAGCTGGCTATATTGTCGGGCCCAGCGGGTAGTGCTCAATGGCTCGATGACAGGTTGGCGGTGGGTTTCAAGTGGAGTGCCCCAAGGATCCATCCTAAGGCTGGTTTTGTTGAATATCTTTATTAATGATCTGGATGAGGGGATGGATTGCACCCTCAGCAAGTTTGCAGATGACCCTAAACTAGGGGGAGAAGTAGATACATTGGAGGGCAAGGATAGGGTCCAGAATGACCTAGACAAATTGGAGGATTGGGCCAACAGAAATCTGATGAAGTTCAACAAGGACAAGTGTAGAGTCCTGCACTTGGGATGGAAGAATCCCAAGCATTGTTGCAGGCTGGGGACTGACTGGCTAAGTAGCAGTTCAGCAGAAAAGGGATTACAGGGGATAAGAAGCTGGATATGAGGCAACAGTGTGCCCTTGTAGCCAAGAAGGCTAATGGAATATTAGTGTGCATTAGCAGGAACATTGATTGCCGGCATTTAGAGAAGTGATTATTCCCCTTTATTTGACACTGGTGAGGCCACATCTGGAGTACTGTGTCGAGTTCTCGGCCCTGCACTACAGAAAGGGCATGGACGCATTGGAGAGGGTCCAGCGGAGGACCACCAAAATGATTAGGGGGCTGGAGCACATGACATATGAGGAGAGACTGAGGGAATTGGGCTTATTTAGTCTTCAGAAGAGAAGAGTGAGGGGGGATTTGATAGCAGCCTTCAACTTCCTGAAGAGAGGTTCCAAAGAGGATGGAGAGAGGCTGTTCTCAGTAGTGACAGATGGCAGAACGAGGAGCAATAGTCTCAAGTTACAGTGGGGGCGATCTAGGTTGGATATTAGGAAAAACTATTCCCATAGGAGGGTGGTGAAACACTGGAATGGGTTACCTAGGGAGGTGGTGGAATCTCCATCCCTAGAGGTTTTTAAGTCTTGGCTTGACAAAGCCCTGGCTGGGTTGATTTAGTTGGGATTGGGCCTGCTTTGAGCAGGGGACTGGACTTGATGACCTCCTGAGGTCCCTCCCAGCCCTAGGATTCTATAACAATTGCTGAATCAGGATGAAACTCAGTGAATGGGAACTGATGTGATGGTTCACCCCATGCTTTATGGAATGGATTTATGGACATTAATATATATAACTCAAAGATGCTTTGAGCAAATTACTTTGTGTAACCTATTGATCTTCATGTCTTAATCCCCTGAGTGTATTTATCTTATTTTGGTGTATGTATCATTCTTATATGTACAATTAGACATATGGAGTGTGGAATGCTTTATGTTTTTTAAATGTGTGAATGAAAGTCAACAAGGGAGGCCTCAGTGTCTGGGCAATCATATGCAAATAGCCTTTTGTCTTTATGGCTTACCTGTGGTTGGTAGGGAGTGGTCAAGTGACTCCCCATGCAATAAGGAAATTCTTTAAAAAGAATAAAAAAGGAGGAAGTTAGGTCTTTGGGCTGGCTGGACACACTTGAAGAGGGCGAACCAGAGACTCCAGGGGAACTGGGAATTTCCCTGGTTTTGAAGGTGCAGCTGGAACAGAAACAGTTTAAGTGTGAGTTTATAATAACTTTGTGCTGAGGATTTTAGTGTTAGAATTAGCTAAGCATTTTCTGTTATTTTTGAATTTATTGTCACTTAAATCCTACTGCTTGTACTTAATAAAATCACCTTTATTTTCTATCAAACCCAGTGTAAATAATTGTTACCTGAAGGGCCAACCAGTGTGCACATTCCCCTTTTCTTTGTTAAAGGGAGCTTACCCTGGTAATTCATTGGGGATTTTGATCCCATTTGGGGAGTGGTATCCCAGGGAGCTGGGCCCCAAACTGCACTCTCCTTGGAGCTGAAGAAGTTCAATGTCTGTACTGCTTCTTGTGGAGGACAGGGATCTCAGGTTGGGGTCCTTGGCTGGGGTAGACCAGTGGAGTTGGTCTAACAGGACAGGGTGATAAGAAGCCCCAGAGAGCGGGAAGGTGAGCAGCAGTGGCTGTGTCAGCACTCCAGGGGGTCTTCTGTGACCTCACCCTGCCACATCTTGCTCCTTCTGTGAAGGTGGAAACATAACAATTGCTGAACCAGGATGAAACTCAGGGAATGGGAACTGATGGCCCTTAGGTAAGGCTTTAACACTCTAATTTCACAGATTAGTACATTTATTTCAGGGTAAATGTGATAATTTTATATACGTAAATTATCCCCAGACATCTTGAGCTGAATCCACACAAACCCCTACCAAAACAAAATGCTCTCCTGAACACCCAATTCATCCTCAAGGGAGATGGCGAAATAGAGCACGAACCATACTATAGATGTTAGTCAAGTTGCCCACTACACTACCAGAAGATGCTCAGACACTCCCAGGAGATGAGGGTAGGATAAGAACTTATAACCAATATAAGACATGGAGGATGTCATTAAATCAGCTCAGTGGATTATAATAGCCTTCCTACCCACTTCTAGTACAAGTATTATTATGGTACTTAAAGAACAACACATGCAGGACTGCGGCCCCCTTTTGTCAGGTGTGCTATCCAAACACACAGGGATATCTATTCCACAAAGAATTTACACTCTCCGGTCCTGATTCAAAGACTAATTATGTCTGTGGGAGTTTTCCCACTTAATTCAATGAGCCATAATGTCACAATCTTTCAAGCATAGGCTTAGTTTTGCAGGACTGGAGCCAAGAAGATTAGTACATAATACCGCTTTTTTAGAGTAATGTACGTGTAAAGGAATAAGATTATATTATCTCATCTCTATTTATTTTTTCCTTTTCACCCTATGTGAAGAAATGCTGCAGTGCAGGTTGAGCAGACATTTGGAGAATGTCTATTCCCAGAAAATGTTACTAATTTGGCTTTCACAATTGATACTTAATAAATAGGCTTGGCAGAATTCAATATTTATGATTTTGATGGATAATATCAAGGCCTATGTTTAAGCATTTGTTTTAGATTTGCACCAGTGTACACTTTTGCAGTTGCATGGAATTAAGTAGTGGATGGGGAAGAGTCAGACAATTAGCTAATGACAGTAGATGTTGAGATTCATAAACAATTAGAGCACAACTTGTTAACATCACACATCAAAATATACAATGTAAATATCCTGAAATCAACAAATCATACCTATTTTTATTATACATTCTGTAGCCCATTTGTAGCAAGCTTAACTCCAAAGTCTAAATCGCTGGATTTTGCATCACAGACTGGTGCATGAGTGGCTCAGCTTTGTGGGAGGAGCCAGTCAAAATCCTGGGATCAGAGCCCAGGGTCAGAGATTGGATCAGAAACTGAGCAGGGCAGGAGATAGTCAGGAATGGGACTGGAGAATGGCTAGGAACAAGACAGGCACAGGAGCGATCGCAGCTGTAGCCGTACACAGTGTGCAGTCACTGGCCAGGTGCTACTGCTGGGCTTAGGTCTGAAGCAGTTCTGGCAATGCTGCTCAGCTAATCAGGCAATCTGGTCCATTAGGGACCTCATTGCAGGAGGAGTAACAGTTAATCTGAACTAAGGACTTAGTTCGGATTAACTTCTGACTGCTGTGTGTAGCTGCAGGCAATCAGTTGGAACTATGCGGCATTTAAAAATGGTGCCCGCTCGGGAACATGCAAATGAAGCCCAGCATATTTAAATCCCGGGCTTCGTTTGCAAGTTCGAATGCCTACATTAGCCACCCTAGTTCGAACTAGGGGGCTAGTGTAGACATACCCTTAGTCATCTTTTTCTCAAGCTGAAAAAAGTCACAGTCTTATTAATCTCTCTTCATATGGCCATCACTCCATACCCCGAATCATTTTTACCCTTTTCTAAACTTTTTGTCCTGTGGCCTGACTTACCTCTTCCTGAAGACTGGACATCAAAGGTTGTTACTGTCTTCGATTCAGAACCAGAGCGTTATGAACTTATAACTATGGGAAAAAACTAGTGATTGAGAAGGTCTGATACCTCCCAGAGTTTGTGGGTGGAGTTGAGGTGGCCTCTGGTAAGCTTTTCAGTCTATGTGTGGGTTCTTTTACTGCTTTTAATAAATTTTCTCAAATGTTTTGCTGGGGACATCACAGTATATAGGCAGGGAGCAGTACAGTCTGAAAAAACACTGGTCAGGTAGAGGAGAAATGCGAGTTGCTGCCTAAGAGAGGGAACAGCTGGGACCTGAAAACCATTAAGTGGGTGTTCTTGGTGGACCAGAGAGGGGGAATACAGACACACTTGCCTTGAACTATGACAGGTGTCAAGTCACTGTTTGGTTTTATGACCTGCTCATGTTTTGCTTTGTCAGGCATATATTGTGCTCAAGACCTTGTCAGTTTTGAGCGTTGGCCACAGAAATCCATAATGCAGTCGATAAAATCCAGACTAACAGAAAAAAGGGGCCCAGTGATAATACAAACCATGACAAAATAAGAAGGAAGCAGATGGTTAGGTATTAAACTGCAGTAATAAAATAACATCTGGTGGAATATTATATGCACACGCACTGATGCCCATTTGAAAAGTGTGCTGATTTAAGTAATATGCTTCTCATTTTGGTGCAATTAACACCAAAATTTGCATAGCAAACAGTGACAAAGCACAGAGAAGTGCCTTTTGAAAAAAATGCAATACTAATGCAAGCTACTTCTAGAAGGAGATTGGCTGTAGAGGAGCTGATGGGCTTCTGTTCTGTAGTGTACAGCCATTAATGAGTTATACACTCCTGCTGACCGGACAGCCCATTATTCTATTTACAATCAGACTGGCAGATGTATTTGTTTGCAGGCTGGAAATTAAAAGATAAAAAGGGAGCAGCATCTGATCGAGCAGAACATCACTACTCTCATGCCACAGAGAGAATGAAGTTGTGTTTCCGCAATGCATTAGGAGGAGCATTGCCAGCAGATCTAGAGAAGTGATTATTCCTCTTAATTCGGCTCTAGTGAGGCCACATCTGGAGTATTGTGTCCAGTTCTGGGCCCCCCACTATAGAAAGGATGTGGACGCATTGGAGAGGGTCCAGCAGAGAGCGACCAAAATGATAATGGGGCTGGAGCGCATGACCTATGAGGAGAGACTGAGGGATTTGTGTTTGTTTAGTCTGCAGAAGAGAAGAGTGAGGGGGGATTTGGTAGCAGCCCTCAACTTCCTGAAGGGAGGTTCCAAAGAGGATGGAGAAAGGCTGTTCACAGTAGTGACTGATGGCAGAACAAGGAGCAATGGTCTCAAGTTACAGTGGGAGAGGTCCAGGTTGGATATTAGGAAAAACTATTTCCCTAGGAGGGTGGTGAAACACTGGAATGGGTTACCTAGAGAGGTGGTGGAATCTCCATCCCTAGAGGTGTTTAAGTCTCGGCTTGACAAAGCCCTGGCTGGGTTGATTTAGTTGGGATTGGGCCTGCTTTGAGCAGGGGGCTGGACTTGATGACCTCCTGAGGTCTCTTCCAGCTCTATGGTTCTATGAATGCAGATTTACTATCTCCGTAAAACCAAACTCAGACTGATCCACCAGATTCAAATCCTCTTGCAATATCCACTTCCACATCAAATAGGAAAGCTAAACCATGGGGCTGGGATTTTCAAAAGATGCCAATGAAGTTGGGCTGCCTGAACTAGTGGTGCAGATTATGCAAAAGTCAATTACAATGTGTATGTCACAAGACCTGACCTACCTAAGAGCCAAGCCCTGGCCTGACCAGTCTACTAACAGAAAGTTTCATTCATCTTGGTTAGCATGTAGAATAAAGTCTCCAATTAAGTCTGAGCAGGAGAGGGGTGGGCTGTAACAGTCATTGGGCACTTACAACTCCCACTGAATAGGGCTCGTGGGTGCCAGCACCATTCAGAATATGGCCTCTTGTGAACAGCATTTCCTCCATACTGAAACTACAAATTGTATTTGAAATGAGAGGGTTTTTTATGGGAATCTGCATTAAGGAGTCTCCTGCTGGCAGCTTCCAGGTTTCAGAAAAAGTGAAGCATTATAATTTGTGATACTGGTAATGCAAGGGAGGAGCCCAGTGTCAGAGATCATATACTTCTTCCCATCTCACTTTGATTCAAAGATCATGAATATTACAGAGGAAAGGTCTCCCTTGGCTAAAAGAAATACAGAGAAAGCTGATGCAGAATTACTGATGCCCAAACACCATGCTTCTATGTGGACATGATGTTATTCTCTCACAGTGTCGCTTCAGGCAGAAGTTTGCAGCTGCCTAGTTTAATTTCGTAGTTCATTAAAAATAGTCTTTGCAGCTTATACCATAGTGGAGGTACATCAAAATCTCATACCAAGAGAGCTCTTCTGTTTTCTATCTGCCCACTACTTTTTTCTCATCAACCACATTTTCTGCTGCCACAGTCGTACTTCAGTATATTTACATTGTAGCTCTTAAAAGCCTAACGTAGTGCCAGGAGGACCGGAGGTTTTCATTTTTGTCAGCTACTTCTAAGTAGCATGCGAACAGCCATCTCAAAGACTGAGTAGAAGGCTGAACAAGTATCTGTTGAAGTGAACAGTGATACCCTCATGAGAAGACCATAAAAATGACAGGTGGAAGCAGATACAGGATTGCCAATGTGGTGTTTCTTATGGACTAAAAACGATACAGGACTTTGTACCAAACACATGGCCAGATTTCCAGGTGCTCAGTACCAATCAACTCCAGCTGTAACACTCAATGATCAGATTTTCCAAAGAACCCATGGGGCATTGAACAAACTGAACTCTTGGAAAGTATGTCCTCTCCTTTTATTGGGATGGTTGTTAACAGACACGGCCTAGGTTTTGTTAGAGACGAAATAGGCAACCCAGGAGCAGAGGAGGTAAAAGGAATTGGTTTATTGCCTACGCACGTTTACCTCGGACATTCAACACAATGTCCGAGTGGCAACAACCTGGTGCTGATTACACCCTTTTATCTATTTTAGTATGTTAATTCACATGTCTATCACTACTTTTCCTAAAGCCTTATTTAGTGATGTTAACTCCCATAAAATGAATATTAATAAGCAAATAACGAATACAATTATACCCACCCCTAATTACTATTTATATAATTTCTAATTGAATCAACGCTTTTATACTATAAACTAACAAATTACAGAGATTACAAGGAATTTGACCCTAAAGATATTTTATACAGCGTCAATGAGGATAAGCAAAAGCAGTGGCGTGCTTATCTATTTTCTAGACCGCAGAAACAAAGGGAAAGAGCATATCCAAGGGTAATGCCTGCTGTGGCTGAACTCCTTACCACCATCCCAGATCTGTATTCATTTTACATATCCCAACAGGTTCTTCTTTAGAAGGAGAAAGATAATCCAGTTGCTAAAACTGACTTATCTGTGACTTTTGAGAGTTTGAATCAATTCACTATTCTGCCACAGACTTTCTTAGAAATCTTGGCTATGTTGCTTACTCTCTGTGTCTTTGTTCCCTGTTTGGAATATGTGGGTTACAGTGAGGTACCTGGATATTTCAATAATGAGAGCCTATCAGATATGTGCCTAAAATAGATATAATTAATACAGCCACTCCCCGAGTTACGAACAAGTTATGGACCAACACTTGGTCCGTAACTCTAAGTGTTCGTAACTCGGATCCCATAGAGTTACATGGCGACCGCGCTGTTCATAAGCGCGGATCGCCGTTTGTAACTCGGATCTGCATTTCCGACCACTTTGGTCGTAAGTGCGGATGGTTGTAAGTGGAGGTAGTCATAACTCGGGGAGCGGCTGTAGAGCTCAACCTGACTAAACATAGCTTATGTCTAATATCACTGCACAGTTCCTAATGTCAGGACCTGAGCTAAGCATTCCTGGGAAAAGCCACTGCTTCCCCGACATCTGGCTGTCATATATATTGTAAGAGCAATCCACCTTTTGAGCAGCTGCCCTGATTTCCATGCTGCAGGAGAGCAGGGAGAGAGCGTAGCTTGAAACTGCAGCAGTAAGTCAGTGTTCTGTCAGTAACAGGCAAGGGCAAAGTGTGTGAGTTTAGAGATGGCTGATGGAAGGAAGTACATAGTATTTTGTGATCGCTGCTTTCTGTTTTTGCAACATATTTTTATTGCCGTTTCCTGACATGTGATGCAGATAACAGCTGTTTGGTTGGGTTTTACTGAGTGTTTAAGCATGCGGGGAGTATGTAAGGTTCAAAGCAAAGAGAATGTGGTTTTCATTTTTGTCTATTGATGGTTTGTTAGAAGGCCCAGTCTTGCTCCTCTTGAAATTGATCACACATTCCTATTTCAGTGCAATGAAAGAAAGGAGCACGAACAGGCCTCCAAAGTTCTTTCCTTTCCTTAACAGGCCTGGGTTATTTTATTCTATGCTGTTTGGGAAGGGGCCATTTTTAATAAGAATCTGTACAACAGCTAGCACAATGGGGCTCTACTCAGTTGGAACCCTGAGAATAGGGGATCTCAAACTTACGGCCTGTGGGCTATCCCCAGCAGGTGCAGTTGTGCAATCTGGCCAGGAGACTGCAACAGGCTCGGGGCTAGGGAACTGTCCATTCCATCCCCCAAAGTCCACCACTTCCTCTTCACCTATGGCACCTCATCACCAGATGGACACAGCCTCAGGGATTATTGGGACGGCCTGGTGCGGGGAGGCATCAGCGATCAGGCCCCCCCATTCTCCCCACAGTGGCAGGAGCTATGGGCAAGTAGATCTCACTCACTCCACTTTTCCATGGGGGCAGAAGCCTTAGGAAGTATAGTGGGGCCTGATCTCTGCTGCTGCTCCACATCAGGCTCCTCTCAGTAATCCCTGAAGTCATGCATCTTGGGGGATGGGGTGCTCTGCGGGAGACAGGGCCTGGCAGTGGTGGGAAGAGGTGGTGCATGAGAGAGAGAATGACCAGCCCCCCCACTTTTTCTAGCTCACCTGGAATCCTAGGCTGGATTGTGCAATTGCTCCTGCTGGGGATGGTCTGCAGGCCATGAGTTTGAGACCTCTGCCCTAAGTAGTACTACTGGACAAATAATTAGTAATGAATCTCAGGTACCAACTACAACCTTTTCATTCAAGTGGAGCCAATTTTTCCTCATATGCCTCCTGCTTAATAAGTGTATTTTATTGTAAATTTTAGGAAATTTGAGGGTTAATAATGATTATCTTGTAGTGTATGATTTACCCAGGGCATCAAAAGATCAAAGAGATTATTCAGGGCATCTCAAACTTCTCTGGAGCCCCTTAATACTAATTTTACTATAGAGTTTAGGAGCCCTAATCATGGACTACACTATGCTATTTGCTGTACAAACACAGTCTTTTGCAGCAGCTATTTGTTTTGTATTCCATTTTCAAAAAGTCACAGTCGTAATCCAACATGTTCTTTCCTTAGCTTTTTCTTGGAACATTTGGTCTTTGTCTCTTTAGGCCTGGGCTGGTCCTCATTAAAATCTATGTGTATCTTTCCATTGAATCGAGTTCTTTGACTGCAAGGAACACATTCCATTATGAGATCAAAGACTGTCACATATCACTATTTCTTAGGGTCGATGAAGTTTTTGATCTGTATGGAAATACATTTTGGAGCATTGCATTGAGCCTATGATGTGCATGTACTCCCTGTCAGGGCTGTTCCCCCCTCTGGCACTCTGAGTGCAGAAGATGGGGGCCTGAAAGAGACCTTAAATACCTTGTCTCTATAGGTGAAAACTCCCCAGAGTCATAGATTCACTGATTTTTGGGGGGATAGCTGCCACCTCCAAATGAAACCCCCCTTCTTCTTGAACCCAGGAAGAAAGCACTTGGACTTCTTCCAATGAGGTATCCCCAAGCTCCTGCACCACAAGAGAGCTTGAAAAACAAAGTGAAAACAACTGCACTCTGGTAGCTGACTGCTCAGTCTTAGGCAGGCAGACAGACAGACCTCCTGTGACTTTCCAGGACAAAAGACTCAAATCATCACTTTAAAAAGGGTGATTTTATTAACATAACAAAAAGATATACTTGATAAAGCACACTTGGTTGCTAGGTGTTACAGAACAATTGAATAAAACAAAACACAGAGAACATCTCTTAGATATTGAATAGGGGAGGGAAGGCATAGGTTCACACAGAGAAGTTTAACCAAACAACCAAAACAACCAAAAATACCCTGATTGCGACTAAATACACTTTTCCCCTCTATTCACGATGTGTGCTGATCCATACTTCAAATTCACTCCCATGTCCAATATTTCTTATGGACATGGTAATTTTGAGTACTGCATCTGCGCCCTCCAGCTCTTAACTTAGAATTCAGCAAAGGGAGAGCAGACCAGGTATCTATAGCCAATTCAAATTTCAGCATAATTCAAATTTCCCATTGGTTCTTCTGGCCCCCTGCCACACCCTTGCTAGCCACCTGAGTTTAACCCCTTAGTCACTGGGTGCTGGCCAGAATTCCTTCTTTCTATCACTCCCAAATCCATGTTTGCACACATTAAGAAAGATTTTAAAAATTGGTCTGTTTAGTCTGGAGAAGAAAAGACTGTGCAGGGTAACAGTTTTCAAATGAATCAAAGACTGGTTACGAGGACGAAAGTAAAAATTGTTCCCATTAACCTCTGAGGACAGGAAAAAATGCAATGGGCTTAAACTGCAGCAAGAGTTGGTCATGAAGAAACACTGCCTAATTTTCAGTTTAGTTAAGTGCTGGAACCAATTGTCTAGGGAGGCTGTGAAATCTCTATCTCTGGAGGATTTTCAGAAGAGGATGGATAAACACATATCAGGAATGGTTTAGTTATTACTGAGTCCTGCTTTGAATGTGTAACCCAGACACCTTCTTGGTGTGGTTCGCTGTCCCATGTGGTGGCACTTAGGTCACTTACAGAGAGAAAGAATAAGTGAGTTTTACAGCCTTAGCTGAGAGCCAGCTGGCTTTTGGCTCAAGCTATAGAGCCTCATGCACTAAGCTCTACAGGTCCCAAGTTCAGTTCTACCTGTTGTTACAAATGCATGCAACTGGACTACATGACTTATTAGTTCCCTTCCAGTCCTATCCTTCTATGATAACATTACTCCACAGATGACTGGAGCTGGTAACTCTATCCAAGTCAATGAAGTTACATGAGGCATGTTCCTGGTCCAGTGAGTGCATGAGTTCTCATTGAGTTCTTTTGGCCACCAAGGCCCATGGTTGACATGTATTCTGTATTGTGCTACGGTTTACTAGCTTGAAAGCACTTTATTTCAATGTGAAATGTGGAATTGGCCATTGCTGAGATTTAGCAAGAGAGGAGTACATGATGAATCAAGTGCTGTTTGAACAAAAATTGCCTAATTGCTAAAACTAGTTGCATTTCCTATGGATTTCCCTGAGCTGGTTTCTAAATGTGGCTTAATTTCTGATGTGCTGCTTATATGTTACTTGTATATCCTCTCCTCCATCTCTCAAAATCCCAATGCCTATCTTCTCAAGAGTAATAATATTAAGAGTTGCAATTTATTTAATAGTTTCCCACTATCAGCCTTTCTCCACGTTCTCAGTAGAGTCCCTAAAGTATTGAATGTATAATACATTTCCCTGTTAGAAGTCAGACCTTGTCAGAATCTCCTCCTCCCTGTCAGCCTTCCTGGGATTGTTTGAATTTGTGGTGTGTGCAGAGTATTCAAGGTTAACAGAGAGAGATTATTTTCCTTCTCTTTTCAAGTGTGTGCAGTAGAGCGTTTCCAGATCAGTTGTTAACCCTTTCAAGTACCTATCCAAGAGTGCTCCAAAATGACCCTCCCCCCAGAAGGGCAATAATGGAATGCTCCATCTCGTCACTACTGCTAGCAGTCTAAACTCAAATGGAGAGGCTGGTAGAGGAACTAAAAGAAAAAAAAATCTTGTCTGGAAAAGTAGTTTTGGCAGGAACTTTCTGCCTATAGTAGGAGAGTTGGGGGAACCCAAAAAGCAAAGTGATGAGGAGCTGTTTGTGGAAACTTTTTTGTTAATCAATCTAAGGTGAGTTAGTGAAACTAGTCACTGCTAGTTAGAAGTATTCTGTTATCTTATGTCCTTGTTCCTCTGATGCTGGTAAATCTGAACTCTTAGATGAACTGGACCAAGTACAGAAGAACAGGGCTGGCCCACAACATTTTGGCACCTGAGGTAGAGAGCTCAAATGATGCTCCCATGCTGCCTCGCTTGGACCAAAATTTTGAAAGGTCTCAATTCTGCCTTCTTTCTGTTCTACTCCTCTCATGGCACTCTGCCATCTCTGTGCATCTACAGCAGAGAGAATACATATATACCAGCATCAGACACAATTTTCTATACTCTGGGTCCTAGTGGCACCCCCCCCTCCCAGTCTGGCACCTGAGGCGGCCGCCTCAGTTCACCTCATGGTAAGGCCAACCCTGCAGAAGAAGGAAAGAGGGACAGGAAGGCCATGTAAATCCATCAATGGGGCAGGCAAAGGGGACAACTGCCCTGGGGCCTGGAGATTCAAAGGGGCACAGGGCTCTGTGGCTACCGCTACAGTGGCAATGGCAGTGGCTGGAGCCCTGGGCTCTTTGAATCACTGCCAGGGCACTGTGCTGCATGCTTTGTGTAGTTCTGAGGGCTGGTGGGGGACAAGTCCTACGTCATAGGCCAGCCAGCGCTGAGGACTGACTTTCCCAGCCCTGCTCCTTCCATCTGAGGCCCCACTCCTCCTGGGAGTATGGAGCCACCCCACACACACTTTGTCTGGGATCCTGCAGAAGCTGTTGGCTCCTCTGAGGCCATGGGGTTTGGGGTTTGGGAATTTCCTAAAATAGAATTGCATGAGTGAGGGAGAAAGGAAAATGTTTGCCATGTAAATGAGAAATATAGGGAGTTGGCTGCATCCTTGAAAAAAAGGAGCCAGAGTATAAAGGTTATTCTGACCTTTGGAGGAATAAGGGAGACAGCAGTCTTACCATATGTGAGGTGAACAATGAATGACTCCTTCAGAGGCTCTTGAACCTACCTGTATGCAAAGTATTGGTTGCCCAGTGATTGTTTTGGCAGAGTATAGACTGAGTAGCAAAATGTGGCTGGACTAACTGGGGCTTTTTCAGGACCATCATGAGCTCCTAGGTCTTCTACCAGGTTTGGAAGGAAGCTTGTACTAGTGTCAGACCAATGTATGAAATCAGGGCTGCCCTTGGACTAAGCTTTTATTGAGCTCCCAATTGTACAATACTATCGCTAGTTGACAGGAGAGCCAACAGCCTTGCTGGCCCCCGAGGCAAGTAGGGGTCCTAGCACTGCACTCCCAGAAGGGGTGGGCCCTTGAGCAGAAGGGGCAGGGCTGTGGTAGCCAGCCCTCACTGTTACTTTGAGCGTGTTGCTCTGGTAGCAATGTAAAGGGCTTGAGCCCTCTTGAATTGCCAGGCCCTGGGGCAACTGCCCCTTTTGCGCTCCCATGCCCATCTGGCCACGGGGCCTGATGACTAGTATTTCCAATCCCATTACTATCCCCACAGGCCAGAGACAGTTGTGCTTCTCTTTTAGCAGAAGAGGCCCTATCCCCTCTCTAATTTCTGCTTCAACAATCTATGATCATTTCCATGCAGAGATTTCACTTGAGGTTGTTATGTGCTCTCATGTCTCTGTTTTCATCTGAGCATATTAATGTCTCATGATCCCAGGCCTTAGGGTGTGTAGGAACCACTCACTGCCTGTGTTATCCAAAGCAGTGGAGGAGGCGGCAGAGGCATAATACTATGTCACTTCTGCTGATTCCTTGTCCATAACTCACTGAATGTTAGAGTTAAACAGCATCCAGCTATACAGCCTGCCTGCTCTTCCCCAGGGGCAGCCTGAGATGAGCTGCCGGCAACTGGTGCCCCAGGCGGAATGCACAATCAGTGCCCCTGCCTCCAAGACGAGCTGCTGGCAACTGGAGCCCTAGCGCGATCGGTGCCCCCACATCCAAAGCCCTCAATGGCGGTGCATCATCGTTGGGCGCCCCGTTTAACGCGGCACCCTAGGCGATTGCCGAGTCTGCCTATATGCACGGGCCGCCCCTGCTCTTCCCTGTAGCCACATCCCTGCCAAATATCCCCCTTTTCCTTTGAGTTGGTTCAGCTCTGCATTGTCACTTGAAACAGGACTGTGTCTCAGCATTTGTCTTCACTGCAAAGTTCATTTGAATTGTTACTTCACTGTTGCCCTCCAGTCCACACAGAAAGTTCCTTGAGCGTGGTGATGCTTTTAACTCAAATTGGTTGGCCTGACTAAGCATAGGCTAAAACTCAACTTAGAACAATTCATCAACTGTTACCATAATCATACAGTTGTGTGAACATAGGTTAGTGCCACTTGAGCCTTGCTAATCCCTGATGCTCAGAAATGGCAGATAACATCCCTTGCAATTCATTGGGGAAGAATTCATAGAATGGCTCAGCTCACTGAAGTGCACAGAACCACCAGCTGTTTCCCCCTCTCCCAAGAGTGAGTTCAGTGCCAATATGAATTTCACAGTAAAGGCACTCTCACTTGAGCTAGGTCAACCTGCGTGGTAGAAATTAAGTGTAGATAACATGAGTTATCTAAATGGCACAGTTTAACCCAGAACCATAATCTCTCCAGGGCAAGGACTATCTCATTCATCTAGTACTTTATATAAATAAATAATCTCGGGGAACATGGCAAACATAGATTAAGAACTTCAAAGCAGCCCATGTAGTCGTGGTTGTTCACAAAAGAGTGACTGAGTCACAGCTAGTCCAAGGGGACTTGCCCTGGGGGAAAAATGAGTCAATGACAAAAATGGGAAGAAAACCCCAGAAGTTCTGACTGCAAATTGCCTGGACCTGGTGGTTTAACAGGAGTGCATTCATTGCTATGCTTGATTTCCAGACAGACCTGAAAAAAACTTAAAAATCAGTTAACAAACAAACAAACAAAACAGGTGAGCGCAAAGCCCAAAGGCCTGAACTCAAAATGATTTATTTATGAACTGCATTTGATGGGATGGGGTGACCTGGAAAACAAGCAGTACACAGGAAATTAAACTTCCTTTAGGAACAGGCTCTGGGAATCCTACAGGTAAGAGCACAAACAAGCTCTAACAAGTGGAGCCATTTCCTCTCCTGGATCGATTTGAATCAATAAGACTGAACAGCAAAACGGGAGCAGTAACCATGTTAGGTCATCTTCCTACTAACACATCTCTGTTAATGGTGGAATTGATTGCTGGGGCTTTTGTTTCTCATGATTCCTTCCTATCATTCTGGAAAAGCTTTCCTAGAGGAGAATGATGCCATGTCAGTGTTAGTTTAGTTTCTCAGCTGCTGAAAAAAGGCAGAGTGCCGGTAAATATTTTACTATATTGAAAAGGTAGAAGAAACCACATGGCACATGCTGGGGAGGAAGGGATGCAATAGGCTAGTGTTTGAGTAATGTTGGCTACCTTCTTCTTCTTCTACTGTTACTACTACTATGTCTGATGCAGAGGTTGTACACCTTCCACCTTATGCAGTTACAACAAAGTTCTAAAAAGTCTCTGCTCCTTAGGAATTCAGCCTGTCTGACGATATCTCTGATGGTAATTGGCTCTCTCCCTTGCATAATTTGTGCTATGTATCCATAAAAGGAGGATATTCTTTTACTTAGCATTTCAAATAATTGTGTTTTTTTTAATTCACCTGTCTCACTACCTCTTTGTTCAGTTTTGAGTATCAAGCTAATTTTAACATTCTTCTAGAATACAAGCACTTTGATCTGAGTCTCCTCTCAGTTGGACTAACAATAATGCTTTGCACTTAGGGTGTGTCTAGACTACAGGGTTTTGTCGACAAGAGTGGACTTTTGTCGACAAAACTATCCCTGCGTCTACACTACTGCTGAGTTCTGTTGACAGTAAGTCAACAGAAGGCGGCAGTTTTGTCGACAGCGGTAAACCTCATTCTATGGGGAATAATGCCTTTTGTCAACAGAGTTCTGTTGACAAAAGGCGCTATTGCATCCACACTGTGCTTTTTCAGAAGAGAGCGTCTAGACTCATTGTCGAAAAAGCGGCTTGCTTTGTCGACAGAACTGGCTGTAGTCTAGATGCTCTTTGTCGACAGAGGCTTTGTCAACAGTATCTGTCGACAAAAGCCTGTAGTCTAGACGTACCCTGAGGGTGCTGCCTTTCCAAGGGCCTCAATGCATTTAACAGATAGGAATTGATTTCGCTTTTTGATGAGGCACAGAACTATTACTAATAGCTACTAACTACTGCTATTACTATTCATGCCCTAAGCCACACTGAACGTTACAGCCTTATTTTACAGATGAGGTGGTGGTGATTAAAAGGTGTTGAGATTCTGACAATGTGATAGATTAGAAAGTGACTATTTAGTTCATAGTTTGCCTCTGACTTTGGCTTCCTTGGTTGTTTATACCCAAGTTTAGGCACATTAAAAGGGTTTTGTTTGCAGAAGAGCTGAGTACCGACTACAGCATGGCACATGTATTCAGCACCCCAGTAACCCTGACCTTAGTAGTCTAAAGCCAGGCCCACAAAATCAGGTGGCCATTTCAAATCAGTAGCGTGAACCAAAGTCAGAAATAGACAGCAGGAGTGCAGATGACTACTCCGGTCTTAGCCATCGATTCTTCTTTTCCCCTGGTGTGTCTCATGCCTTAAGCCACACTTAGGCTACGTCTACACTGCAGGCTTCTTGCACAAGAAGCTTTTTGCTGAAAAGATCTTCCACAAAAACTTCTTGTGAAAGATCGTGTCCACACTGCAAAAGCATATTGGAAAAGCAATGTGCTTTTGCACAGGAGAGCATCCAGACTGCATGGACTCTTTCTTGCAAAATAGCTCTGATTGCCATTAACAGAATGGCTACCAGGGCACCTGTGCTTCTTTTGATAGGCTATTTTTGCACAAAAACCCCCGTTTCCTGTCCACACACCTTTTTGTGCAATAACTCTTGCGCAAAAAGGAGGTATTCTTCGTAGAAAGAGGAATACCTATACCACAAAACCCCCTTTGTTCTGTTGATTCACTGTAAATTTTCTTGTGCAAAAACGCACTTGAGGTGTGGACGCTTCATGAGTTTTTGCGCAAAAACGGCCATTTTTGCGCAAAAACTCTGCAGTGTAGACATAGCCTGAATGTTGCTTTTGGTAGATGTGTCTGACCTCATGTTAGGTCCCATTTATGCATAGCACAAAATGACACCAACCCTTAATCTATGGCAACTCAGCATGACTGACAGTTTTTGCTGAGCCAGAGCTTGAAAAGTAGGGAGCTCTGCAAGGCAGGACTGTGCTGCATGGGCATGGTGACATGTGGAAAGTTTTCAGAGTGCTTCCTGAACTCATTCCAGCATTAGGAAGAGACTCCTGGGCTACATCTACACTACATGCTTCTTCCACAAGAAGCCTTTTGTGCAAGAGTTTTTGCACAAAAACTTATTGCTCAAGAGCACATCCACGCCTCAAAGCACATCGCAAAAGCTATGTTCTTCTGTGCAAGAGAGTGCCCACACCGCATGGACACTCTTGCGCAAGAAAGCTCTGATGGCCATTCACAGAATGGCCATCAGAGCACCTGTGCTTTTCCCCATAGGACTCTGGAACATCCACACTTGCCTTCTTGTGCAATAGCTGTAGTGCTAAAAGCAGTTATGCCTCAGAAAAGGAGGTTTACCTGCTGCAGAAAAAGCCCTCTGTTCTGCCGTTTAACTGCCCATTTAATTGCTCAAGAGCTTATTTGAGGTGTGGACACTGCAGGTTTTTGCGCAAAAACAGCTGTTTTTGTGCAAAAACCTTGTAGTGTATATGTAGCCCTGGACTTTCACTAGTGCTACATTCACTCGCACTACTTAATCAATGAAATGGAAAAACTGCAAAATAGGAATATATAAGGCCTGACTTTTCTATTTTGGGACATAATGGCCCATATTGTTAAAAGCACCCAGGTCAGGTCTACCCACCTGGCAGCTCACCCTAAGGTATGGAGTATATCCCCCCAGCAAGAGTACCGGATGTTGGCAAGGGTGCCCTCTGAGTTATATTTAGCAAATCTTAACGAGACGTGCTAAATCAAACTCTGAAAGATCAATCGCAGCAGCAGCAATCTTCTATTTAGTGTAGACAAGGCTTAAGAATCCAATTGCATGTCTAATTGCATGTGCAATTACTGTGAGTGAAAATGGGAGAACTGTGTGCGTAACAGACAGGTCTGGTAATCTGCACATGCAATTACTTGATGTGGGTTCAAGTGTTCTGTGTGGGCAGTTGTGAGATTATCTTAAAGCTCATTATGTCTAACTAGCCGCTAGAATAGTCTTCTTTCCTGCATGTCACTGTTGTTTTTCTTCATCGGGGGCTTTTGCTTTAAAAAGCTCAAGGAGAGGCAGTAGTGGTAAGAAATACCCTAGAACAAAAAATAGTCCTCTTTTCAACGGTGGAAATAAACTGTGGATATTCACATAGCATTTATCTTCCATAGATCTCAAAAGGCTTGATTCAGCAGTCATTGGAGATGCTTCCAGTGACTTCTGTGGTACTTTAGGAAGGGAGCTAAGTATTTTATTCCTTCTTTAACATAGGAAAAAGGAAGGCAAGGTAGGATAAATGGCTTGCTCGTGATCACACAAATTGGAATCACAGCTGACAAAAGTGCCCAAGACTCTGGACTCCTGATCCCATATCCTATATTTGTCTATCTATCTGTCTGTCTGTCTGTCTCCATCTGCTCTTAAATTCAGCCATCAGAAATCTCTTTCTTAGATCCACTGTCATAGGGCTGAATTCTGATGCCTTTACGCACATTGAGTAACACACATGGAACTGGCACTTAAATGCTAATTACAATAAAGAAATACTGAAAAGATCTTCCCCTGGAATGAGGAATGGAGACTTCTCAACAATGGTTATTTCACTGAGTTGGGAAGCTACAGGGATTTTCTTTTAATCTTCTCCCCATTATATGAATATAGTCCTGAAATTGAGGCTCCCAAAGATGGGACTTTGTGCCTTTAACCTTTGAACTGTCAGTTGCCTTCCCCTTCCTTGCACAGAAGATAGTGGGAGATGGTGCTGAAGCTGCATAAGTAACAGAGCTTCTGTCCGGGTTTGTCAGGCACCTCTCCTCTGATGTTGTAAGGCAGTGGACTCTCTGCTGTGCATAATATCTGGCTGCCAGTTTTAGTCTGATAATGGTTTATAGAGTGAGATTTCCTTCTACCCACTGCAAATTCTTCCTCTTGCTTTTTCTTTTTGTGCCTGGAGGAAGCTCTCCCAACAGCCTGCTGAGTGGCTCAGCACATTTCCCAAACACAGAGGGGGAACTTGAAGGAGAGAAACTGAAAGAAGCTGATCCTTCATTGGCCACAGAGCCTAAAATTAACTTGGGAAAAGTGAAGGAGCTGAGATGAAGATGCCATAGCTATACTGCACCCTGTTTTTCACTTACTGAAAACGCTGAAGACTCATCATTATAGTCAGAGATAAAATCTGTGGCTGGGATTTTAACATATTTAGCTTAGTTTTCAGATACTTTTCTTCTCATTATAGACCTTATGGTTTACACTAAGGCCTGGTTTACACTAGTAATTTAGGTTAAACTTAGCCACATTAGATCAAGTTTCTAAACAATGAGTCCATACCACCAAGCCCATTCTGCTGACTTTAAAAGGAGTTAAAATCAATGTCAGTGCTCCTGCTTTTCATTAGGAGTAACAGTAAATTCAACCTTGCATGGTCAACTTTAGGGTAGTGCAGATGAGGTGCTGTGAAAGTCAATGGTCTTGGCCTCCAGGAGGTGTTCCACAGTGCCTCGCTGTGACTACTCTGGCAAGGACTTTCAACTCTGCTGCTTTCCAGGTGCACAGGAAAATGTCTGGGAAGATTTGAATTTCATTTCCCTTGTGAGCATTGGTGAGCAGACCTCAGCAGAACACCTGTCCACAAATGCCCACGGTTGCAAACAAGCTTCGGCATGGAGTGTGCAGGATATCCTGGATCTGATTGCTGTGTGAGGAGAGGAATCTGTTCTTATAGAACTAAAAGCAGCAAAAGAAACTCTGATATCTATACCAAGATCACAGAGGACATGGTGGAAACAGGATATGTCAGGGACATCAAGCAGTGCTGCATAAAAATAAAGGTGCTCAAGCAGGTATACCAGATGACAAAGGAGGCAAATGGACATTCTGTATCATTGCTGCAAATATGTCACTTGTATGAGCAGCAATATAGAATTCTAAGAGAGGATCCAACTAGTGTCCCAAAACTGTCCATGGATTCATCCCAAGAGACTCTTCAGGGAGCCTCAGTCAACAGCAGGGAGAACATTGTGGACAAGGAGGAGAAAGAGGAGAATGGTCAGCAGGTGCATGGAGCATCCAATCTCACTGACAGCCAGGAGCTTTTTGTTACTTTGTAGACAATGACCTCCTCCCAGGACATATCACTGCCAGTCTCTGATAGTGGGGGAAAGGGCATTTCTGGTGAGCTCACATTTTTAATCAGGCTACCAGTGGGTTGAGGCAATTGGGTGTGATCTGTGGCGGCCATTCTGCTTACACAGCAGGGGCCCAGGAAGAGTTTGTTAATGTGTCTGGAGACAGAGCGGGAATCCTCTCTATGCATCTCCATAAAGCTCTCATAGAGGAACTCTGCTCACAAGGTTTCAGGGGAGGCCAGCCTTATTCTGCCCTCCACAGTAGCACACCTTTCTACACCAAGCCAGCAGGATGTGGTGTGGCATCACTGCAGCAGAAAGCATTGCAGCATAAGGTCCAAGTTTCTGGTCACATTCAATCAGCATCCACTCCTTATCACTCTGTGGGTATGTCTAGACTACATGGCTCCGTCAACAAAGCCATGTAAACTAGTTTACCCAGCATAGGGAAAGAAGCGGGGATTTAAATAATCCCCGCTTCATTAAAATAAACATGGCTGCCGCGCTGTGCCGACGATCAGCTGATCCGGCACAGCGCGGCAGTCAAGACGCAGATCTGTCGGCTGGGGAAGCCTTTGCCTTGTGAAGCGAGGTTTACAGGATCGGTCAGCAAAGGCTTCCCCAGCCGACAGATCCGCGTCTAGACTACCGCGCTGTGCCGGATCAGCTGATCGTCGGCACAGCACGGCGGCCATGTTTATTTTAATGAAGCGGGGATTATTTAAATCCCCGCTTCTTTGCCTATGCCGGGTAAACTAGTTTACATGGCTCCGTCGACAGAGCCATGTAGTCTAGACATAACCCTGTGTGATTCAGAGAAGACTGATCCCACATGGCGACCTGGACGAAACAGGAGAAGCTATTGCTCATCTCCCACAAAGCATGGTATGATCCCCTGCCCTGCTGCCACTTTTAGGCCCCTCCCAATCACAGGCTCCTTGATGTCTGCATAAGCTCTGCAACCACACCCTGATGCCTTCCACCCCACAGGCTCATCAGTGCCCAAATGAACCCCTGCCCTGCCACTATGCTTGGACCTCCTCCTGCCCACAGGATCATGTGAGAAGGAAAAGTTGCACTCTCCTGGCAAATGGGATGCTAAGCAGATGGTCACCTTGTGAGCCCCTGCTGCCATGCCACCATGCTCCCCCTTTTGCAAATGCAGACACTTGCTTACTGTGGGACCTGTTATTTGCAAACACCGTGTCACATAGGCTTTCAAAGTGCAAGCAAAAGAGTGAGTCCCAGCCTGTTCCTTACCATGCCTGAACTCAAACTGAGCCCAGATCCTCCCTTAAGGTCTCAGTGGTATACCTGCTGCATAGTGGGTGCTTAAAACCATTTTTTTTTTTTTACATATCACATGCCTATTATCTTGGACAGACATTCTTTTATGCAAAGATATTAGGTTCTGCATTCTACAATGTATCTTCTGTAAAGTCTTCCCTCCACTTTTTTCATTACAGTGGGTGCAAGAAGAGCCTGTTGCCCACTCTCCAGGCTCCTCCAGCTGTTTGGTTAGCATAGATCTGAAGGCAAAAATGTAATCAGGATAACACACTCAATTAAATGCAATCTACCCACATAGGGTACAATTAAATGCGTGAAGGAGAATGATGCTGCAAGAGATATGAATAGAGCATAAGGAGAAGAGAGCGTGCAGGGAATGTGAAGTGAAGACACAGGAGAACGTCTTGAGTATCCTGGGGGAGCTGATGATGCACCTGGTAGACTTACAGGAGAGTTGGATGCACAAAGACCTTCTCTGGCCCATATTGAACCAGATTCCTTCCTTATCAAGTTCCATAGCCCCTCTCCCAAGCATCCTAAAATGTGGGGGAAGGGACGGAAAGTTAAAGGCAGCCTTGTACTCAACTCCAAGGGATGTCTCCTGGAACAAAAGGCTGTCCGTCTCACACCTGTCTGATTGATGCATAGGGAGATTGTAATATGCTGTTTTCCCTCCCCCCACTCCACTGCCAAAGCTCCCGCCCTGTACTCCCTTTTCTGTCTTCACTTCCTTGTGTTCCCTAAATAAATATACATGATTTCTCAATAACAGTATCTTTATTGCTTGTGTTGCATGGAGAGGAGGGGTCAGGGGAAGGGGCAGAAGAGGATTCCAGCATTTAAAGGCAAGCACACTTAATGCAGGAGGCACCTTATTAAGACCAACATACATAATTGTCATATCGCTGTCTGGCCAGTCATAAAGCTGTTTTTCAAAGCCTCTCTGATTTGCAGTGCCCCTTGATGTGCTCTCCTTATTGCCTAGTGTTGGGCTGCTCATAATTACTGACTAGTTTCCCACACCCCCCGACATAACATTTTCCCCTTTCTTTCACAGATATTATGAAGCACACAGCAAGCTGCCACAAAAAATGGAAATGCTGCTTTTGCTGAGGTCTAACCTGATCAATGAACTGCAAAACCATCTCTTTAAACATCTAAAAGCACATTTTACCACCATTCTGCACTTGCTCAGCCTGTGGTTGAACTGCTCCCTGCTGTGGTCCAAGCTGCCTGTGTATGGTTTCATGAGCCACAGGACCAAGAGCTAAGCTGGGTTTCCAAGGATCACTATTGGCATTTCAATGGCTCCAATGGTACTTTTCTGGTATGGGAAGAAAGTTCCATCTTGCAGCTTTCTGAAGAGACTGGAGCTCCTAAAGATGCGTGCATCATGCACACCTTTCCTGACCATCCCAAACTGACATCTGTGAAACGGCTCTTGTGATCCACCATTGTCTGCAACAACATCAAGAAGTACACTTTACAATTCATGTACTCTTTGGCAAGGTGGTCAGGTTCCAAGATAGGGATGAGTGTTCTGTCTATTGCCCCACCACAGTTAGTGGAGTGCTTTACAATGTTTGGGTTCTTTATATCTTGCACATTTACGAGCATCACTACCCTTGGCTACTTGGATCACAGTAGCCCCTCTCCCTATAGATTTACCCAATCCAAAGTGATTCCCAAGTGACTGGTAGCTGTCTGGCTACACACAGTGCATTGCTGTTAAAGCTGACAGTAGCCAATCTACTGGGGATGCACTATGTTAAACTCTTGTGTACAGTGGGGATATATACCTTTGACTTTACAAAAAAATTCAGCCTTATGTTATAGTGTAGGCTTGGTCTTAAACTGAACAACAAGGGTTATTTCTGTCCCCAGGTCCAATAGCTAGTTACATCCCTATTTTCAGTCTCCATGCTGAAAGAGCTTTGCTCCCCCACATCTTCTATCTCACATACAGTACAGCATATTTAATGCTTAAAATGCTAGATGGGGAATTAGAATATGTTTAAATGAATAAACACCCCTGGTTGGAGCAAAACCATCACTGAATGAAAGGTTGTTTATAGGGAGACATGAGCACATTCAGATTGTACCTCCCTGTTCACCACCTTGGGACCTGATCTGACTGGTCCCAAATGAGGGAATTTGCCAGACTGAGAGGTCTCCTGCCACCACCAACCCTACTAGTCTGCAATCCTTGGCTGTCCCTCTTGCTGCAGGGCCCCAGTTCCAGGTCCAGGGATTGCTGTGCTGGGCTCCCAGCCAAGCAGGGCTCCCAGCTGCCAGCCCTCCTGTTCCTGGTCTCCCAACTCTGGGGCTAGAATCATAGAATCCTAGGGCTGGGAGGGACCTCAGGAGATCGCCGAGTCCAGCCCCTTGCCCAAAGCAGGACCAATCCCAACTAAATCATCCCAGCCAGGGCTTTGTCAGGCCGGAACTTGAAAACCTCTAGGGATGGAGATTCCACCACCTCCCTAGGTAACCGATTCCAGTGCTTCACCACCCTCCTAGTGAAATAGCTTTTCCTAATATCCAACCTAGACCTCCCCCACTGTAACTTGAGACCATTGCTCCTTGTTCTGCCATCTGTCACTACTGTGAACAGCCTTTCTCCATCCTTTTGGAATCTCTCTTCAGGAAGTTGAAGGCTGCTATCAAATCCCCCCTCACTCCTCTCTTCTGTAGACTAAATAAGCCCAAATCCCTCAGCCTCTCCTTGTAGGTCATGTGCTCTAGCCCCCTAATCATTTTAGTTGCCCTCCAATGGATCCTCTCCAATGTGTCCACATCCTTTCTGTAGTTGGGTGGGTGGGGCGCAGAACTGGATGTGATACTCCAGATGCGGCTTCACCTGTGCCAGATGGTTCATGGGCTCTCTGGTCCATGAACATCAGATGTTTTTGGACCAGAGATTCCCGGTTTAGGGAAGTGCAACCAGGAGCGGCCCAAGGCCGGCTGTGGCAGCTGGCACCCTAGGTGGAAGGCGTGATCGGCGCCCCTGCCTGCACAGCTGTCAATGGCCATGACGTAATCACGAGGTGCTCTGGCGCCACATGACACCATCATCGGGCGCCCGGGCCGGCGGCGCCCTAGGCAACTGCCTAGTTTGCCTAGGCACACGGGCTGCCCCTGAGTGCGACCTGTACTTCTGTGATAAATAATGTCTTTTGGCATAGACATCTGGTGTGTAAGGCAAAACAAGGCACAACCTACCCAAAGCTGGCCCTGCCCCTCCCTTCCCTTTCTCTCTTCTTCCTGCCTCAAAATGCCAGATGGGGTTGCTGTGGAATGGTTAGTGTGGTTCAGGCAGGTTCCAGGGCGGCTGGGGAGGCAGAGAGGCAGGGAACCTCCTCAGCAGCCTGCCCCTAAACCTGCATGGAATAGACACAAGGCTTCAATTACAGTCACATGATTTCTCCCTGCTGTTGCACTAGCCTCAATTCCATTCATCTCACCAGCTCCAGGAAATAGTTAGCCCTGCTCTGCAGACCACCTCACCCAGCTTGCTGTGTCCCTCCCTGCTCGGCCCCTCACACCATCCAAACCCTCCTTGCACTTTGGCCCCGGGTGGGCAAAGCGGGCTTCCTCCTTGCTACTCACCTTTTCCTCCTTTGCATTTTCTCTGCTTGGTTGACTCCCCCTTGCCAGTGTGTGGAGTGGGGATGGGTTTGGTTTCACTTTCTCAGCCGAGTTGTGACTAAACCCTTTCCCCACACGTGCTCCCCATAATCCCCCTCCTCCTTGCTAGTGTGTGGAGTGGTGGTGGTAGTGGTGGTGGGGTTGCTTAGCCCAATGAGCCCTGCAGAGATAGCTGCCTGGTCCCTCCCCCTTCTTGCCCTCTCCCCAGAGGCTTCCTGTTTTCTGTGCCCTGCTCTGGGGTTGGGTTGGGGTGGGTGGGAATAAGAGAAGTGGGGGTGAGGATTTTTCCCTAAAACCTTATTTACTAATGTTAACTCCCATACAATGAATATTAATAAGCCGGTGATTAATACAATTATACTCGCCCCTGTTTGGTGTTTACAGGTTTTTAGTTAAACCAGCATTACATACTATCTTAGTCAGCAGCTTATAGGGAGAAAGTACTCTGACCCTGAAAGTGTTTTTACAGTACAAGTGTGAAGACAAAACAAGACACTGTTCAGTGCAACCATTTTTCAAGGCTGCCAGGACAAAGGGGAATAACATATTTAAAGGGCAATGCCTGCTATGGCTGACCTCTTATCAGTATCCCAGACCTCTATTAATTTTTACATATCCCAATACTCCCTCACTCTCTTTCAAAGAAGGGCCCAGGTGCCCCTCCTTCCCGCACACTGGCTAGCAGGGTATTTGGTCTAGAGATCCTGGCTCTGATTGCCTGGTATCTTGCTCTACCGGTCATGCTACTAGAAAGTAGGAAAGGTAGGTCACACACGGGGTTAGTTTCTGGCTTACACGCATGGTTTCTGGGGAGTGCCCAAGATAGTGCATAACCTTAAACTTGCCATCAGTAGAATTAACAATACTGTTAGTAGGAATAAAATCTTAACAGCACGGACAATTTAACTGAGGAGTGAATGAGTATCTGTTAGGCCTGTCCAAAGGGCACAGGCTATATTAGTGCAAGCACAACCTGCAGGCTAATTGGAATGCATTAGTACCTTGGATGGCTCTTGCTTCCAGGATTTGCACTTGGTGTTTTTTAGCCTGAAGCTGTGCTGGCCCTGGCATAACCCTGCCGCAACTCCTTCACCTTGCTCCTCATTTGATCCAGAGTGCGGGGGTGATGACTTCTCTTGGCCAGAGTGTCGGCCATGCGGCCATAAATGTCTGCATTCCTGTGGCATGACTGGAGGGCTTGCAGGGACTCCTCCTCAGACCACAGCTCCAAAAGTGTCTGGACCTCAGCCCCTGATCAGGATGGGGCCTGGCATTTAGTGCCCCTGGCCCCTGGGATGGCTCCCTAGGAGGACCAGGGGGGTCCGTGGGGGCCTTGTGGCTTGGAAATGGCTGCTGGCTGGTGTGACAGGGAAAGTTGCGCTGTCAGGGTCCTGCCACAGGGTTAGGGTCCTGTGAGGCTGGCTTCCTGCCACAAGGCTTGTCCCAGGTGCCTGTGGTTTTAAGACATGGGCTGGAGACAGGAACTATAGAACTGTGATTAGTGTAGACGGATTGCCCACCTTAGAAGGGATACAGTGAAGTTCTGATTACTTTTTACTTTCAAATCCTGCTCCCATGACACTAAGTAATATGAAAAAGAAAACACAAACCATTGTGGCTTTTTTTGAGCCCTAATAAGACATTAAGTAGCAGATTTGTTTCATTTACCCCTGCATATGTTATACATTGCATATGTCACAGGAAAAATGCACATTCCTTTCAGAGTTTAACTTCTATAAGTTTACATTAGCCATATCAATTTGTACATAAGATGTAACTATTTCTTTTGTGCTCATAGAGTTTTCATGTACTTTTATCAAAGTGGTAGTCTGGTTGCTGAGAGCCACCTTTAGGCTCAGTGTTCCTAACATTGCTGTTTCCCTTTAATTCTTTTACTGCAGCTATTTGCTATTTTACAAAGAAACAAGAAATCCACAATCATTCTCCATTCTCCTGGTTCTGTCTGTCCTTATAACAGCCACTACTTAGTTTATAAAAAGATATTGAACTTTATACATTAAAGTACCTTAAAAATTAAGTGCTAAATACCAAAAGCCAAGCAACCCTAGTTACATTTGTATGGCAAAAGTGTTTTGTCAGTTTTACAACTTGAGATGAAATGGCATTATTAAGAATTCATTTCAAGCCCACAAAACTTTACAAATCACGATTCTTGGTTAGATTCTAAACCCCTTACATATTTATACACACACACACACGTACAAATCAGACTGTCTCTGCCTGGATTATTTACAGACATTTCTTTGGAAAAGGGCCCATTTTTCCATCAGACTAGCTGCAAACAAACCAAGAAATCTTTTCCTATAACAATGTCTCTCTATAGCATTTACACAACATTCAACTGCTCAATTCCCCCAGATTCTGTAGAATTAACTTCTCACTCTCTCTTTTTCCTGAAATCACTTGCTTAATCTTCTAAAATGACACTTCCAACAGATCACAGGGATCTGAATTTCCTAGTACTCCTCTCACCAGTTCCTCCCCCTGCCAGTTTTTCAGTTCATCTGTTGTGTACCAGCTTGTCTGGGCCTGATCCTTTTTTTCTCTGTGTCCTCCTCTTGGAAGTCAGGTCTTTGGGGGCCCACATCCCATAGAGAGTAAATCGGGGCCAGGGCATGGGGTAAAAACAAGGCAGAGAGACATCCTGTGTCCAGGGTCACTGGGTATGAGCTGTGCCATCTGGCTGTCCAGGCCTCCAGCTCTGCCCTCTGTATGCAGTTTCTGTGCCTGGCATCCTCTGTGTGTGGTCTGTGGGGCTCAGTGTCCTCCAGGCCCAGACCTCTCCTGTGACCTCACCCGGCTTTGCAGAGTTTTATTTCTGTGCCATTCAAAAGTTCTCCACTTTTGTAGGACCTACTGAAAAGTAGCTGCACTCCCTGGGTGCAGCAGCAATTCATTCACCAGCATGAGTGTCTATGCCACTCCCCAGCCCTCACAGGGAGGGCTGCACCTGTACCCTCCTTTGCCTCCTGTCCCCTGTGCTGAGCTGGCTGGCCTGTGGTCCTCCCCCCCCTTCCCTGTTGCTGAATGATCCCTTTCCATGGACACAGGCTTACTTTACTAATTTAGCAAGGAGAGTAGTCTTTTTAACTAGCCCCACACCTACTGGTCATTTTCTTAAAAATTTCAAATGTCCTATGTTTGTGTACCTCTTCTAGAAGAGAAGGGGTGAGGGAAAAAGGAATTTTGCTTCAAAGGGCAAAGGGTGGGAGAGGGAGTAAAAGAAGTAGGAGGGAGGTGAGATGTTTAAGGCATCTGCTTGACTTACAGGACCAGGTTCTTAGATGTAAGGTGATTAAAAATTGTCCATGCATTTTTCAGCCATCCTGGCTGCCAACACACTCCAATAATTAATTTTGTGCTGCTCCTCAGCAATCTGCTGCAGAGTTTCTACTTTACTTCTAAGATTCCTCCCACAAACGTGACAGACCCTCCCACAGAGCCTGCACCAGCACCACCCTGGGAACCCCTAGATGCCAGGGAGGCCTCTATCCCTCCCTGGATGGCAGACCAATCCTGATGGCCCCTGGAGAGATCCACAAAAGGATCCCCTCCCATTTCCCTACAAACTTGTTAATAAAATCCCTAACAGTTGTTGCAGTCAAGAACCCATTAGACTTACCCATGCAATCCATCAAGATATGATGATCAGGCACTACTCTTCCCTGGGATCCTGTTTGAGTGCCAGATGTTAGAGAAGAAACAGGTGACCCAGGAGTGGAAGGAGTAAACGGAACTACTTTATTGCCCATGCACCTTAACCTCGGATCCCCAACATAACATTTCAAGTGACAATAATTTGGCACCAATTACACCCTTTTATCTATTTTAGTATGTTAATTCACACATCTATCACTACTTTCCCTAAAACTTTATTTAGTAATGTTAACTCCTACACGATGAATATTAATAAGTAGTTGATAAATACAATTATACCCACCCCTGTTTGTTGTTTATAGGTTTTTAGTTAAACCAGCATTACCAGGGCTCGACAGACCACAGCGAGAACTACTCACCAGCCCTGCACCGTGCATGCGCCAGACCGGTGAACGGGGCGAACAGAGTGACCGGCTGAAATCTACTCGCCGCGGGCAAGTAGAAACAGCAATTTGTTGAGCCCTGAGCATTACATACTATCTAAATCAGTAGCTTATAGGGAGGGGGAAAATACTCTGACCCTGAAAGTGTTTTTACAGAACAAGTGTGAAAACAAAACAAGACACTGATCATTGCAACTGTCTTTCAAGCCTGCCAGGACAAAGGGGAAAAACATGTTTAAAGGGCAATGCCTGCTGTGGCTGACCCCTTACCAGTATCCCAAGCCCCTGTTAATTTTTACATATCCCAACAACTGCCACTATGACATTGGACCTATCATTAAAGGCGTGCTCTCAAGGGAAGTTTTTCCACTGATTTAAAAAACAACAACAGTGATAAGGAACATAATTAACCTGTGCCTCAGTTTCTCCACCCGAAAAAAGGGATAATAATAATACATGCCTGCCCCAAAGGAGTTTGTGTAAATTCATTGGTTTTAGTTAGGTGTTTTGATGTCATCAGATGGAAAGTGCTGAGAAGTGCAATTTTGCAAAGAGTTTTTTACAAAACTTTCAAATTCAAATTTCAAGATCTTTCTGCAGATGGCCAGAAGGAATGGATCCCCCTGCACCTGGCCAGAAGAGCCCTTCAGAGCTTTCCTACAGGTAAGCAGTGGCCTGAGCCATGGCAATTAGTTTTTTTTACTTGTTCATATTTTGTGATGGTCAGGGTAGGGGGAGCTCTTGGTTGGGAGGCAGTGTGAACCTGTGGAAGGAAGAAAAGGGCGGGGGGCAGATGCAGGAGGGACATGGTGGCAAGGAAGAGAGTAGTTATTAGTAGGATAGGTCTCAAATGTTTTCAGTCTCAGCTCTTTTCAGTGGTTGAGATTTGTCTGGTGAGAACATGACTAGGGATATGGTTCCTTCACCCCTGGGGATATTGACTCTACCAGTCTGATACATAAAGCTGGCACCATCACGCTGCCCCAGTGGGACATTTTACCTTCTTCGTTCTGTGAGCTGAATGGGTTAAAGCAGCAGCCAGCCTGTATTTTACTGGAATGTCCTTTGGCAATTTTTATTCATTGTCTGAGGTGCTTATTGCTATTGAAACAATCAACATAGGAAGCCCTCACTTCATAGGAAGTCCCAGGTCAGAATCCTCTTCTGCACCCAAACCCCTGTACCCCAGTCCCTGCTTAGGTCATTATCCTCTCCTTCACCCAAACTCCCTCTCAGATTACGCACCCCAATGCCCTACCCCGAGCTCCCTCCCCAGCTTCTATCCCAAACACCACACTCCCTTCATAGAAAAGTGTGACCCTTAAAGCACTTCCCAATATCTTGTAGAGCCCCCTCTCATCAAAAATTATTGCCCATTCCTGGCATAAGGTGTAGAATCAGGTTTCTGTGGTGCGTAAATGGAGATCTAGTCATTCATGGGGCTTTACATTGGTGTGCATTTTACTCACCAGCAACAGAAAGCTGGTGGGGTCAATACTGTTATTTTGTTCTAAAGCAGCTTCCAGATCCCCCACTCAAGGTGAGGGTTCTATTGTGCTAGATGCCATATAGACATATAGAAACAGGCAGCAGACGTGTTAAAAACTGAATTTGCCATAAGCACACGAGTCACTGAATTCTCTCTGAAGCATATGGAGCCATACTCCTAGCCATATGCAAATGTTAAAAAGTCCCCACCTGTTCCAACTGAGTGTAATAATATATCAGTTCACTGGTTCGCCTTTGTTTCTAAAGCAAGTGGCAGGCCTGCTACGTGAGACTGTTTGTGCAGGAATGCAGAATTTCTCCCTTACAATTCCCACTAGTTACTGCTCCCTGATTTTCAGCCTGTCCCAAGCTGGGGTAAGTTGCAGCATCCCAGAGACTGGCAAGCTGAAAGTTGCTATAGAATGTTAAAAGCTCTGTGTCAGGACATATCTGTTTTTTCAGAGGCTATAGCAGCATAGCTCCCATCTGTAGCTATGCCACTATACCCTGTCATGTAGGTGCAGACTACAATGATAAAAGCGGTTTTTCTGTTGCCATAGGAATTCCAACTGAGTAGTGGTAACTAGCATTCTTCATCTCCTTAGCTGTGTCTACACTGGAGTTAGGTCAGCATAGCTACAGTGTTCAGGGGATGGATTTTCCTTCCTCCTCCCCTGAGTGATGTAGCAATGTCAGCCTAAGTTGTTAAGTGCAGACCAGGCCTAAAGAACTGCAAACCAGGAAGGACTGACACTGCACAGTAACAATGCTCATTGGTCCTAGAAAACCTATGAATAATTCTTCATGCTGTTAGCCCTCTTCCACTGGTACATGATCTATTAGCAATCTACATGCATACAGACATAGCTTTTGTAGTGAGCTTTTGTAACACAGGGGAACTCTGTTTTGCCCCTTCCCTGATCCTGTAATGCCACAGGGGCTGGGGGAACATTGGATACAAGAAGCCATTCTGCATCCTTGTTGCCTGCAGGGATGTAAACAGGTAACCTGTTAACCGGTAATGGAGCCCAGGATAGAGTAGCCATCTATCTGCAATTTCTATTACTGGTCACCTTACTTATCTAAATGTGCCGTTTAATACTCTTCACATCTGAGCATCAGCTTTTTCTAGTCCATTTTACCTGCCTTCCATCTCTGGAAGAGTCAAATGATTGGCCAAGGGAAGATTGACCAAGATTTTGCTCAATTAACCTGAGACAGGCATGTTTGAAATCAGCTTACCGCTGGAGCTGATTGCATAAAATATTAGAGGATGGGAAGGAGAAAGGAAAACATTTTCTGAGTTCTGCCTCTCTTTGAATGGGCTTAGGGTTGTTTTTTCAGTTGAGTTTGCAAATTTGGCCACATTTTAGTATTCAAACTAAATCCAAAATTAGACTTCAGGGGGTAAGGAGATCCAGCAAAAATTGTCCCCTCCATATGCTCTTGTGTATTCTTCCTTCCTCCTGTCCCTCCCTCCCCCCACCTCTCTTATTTCCTACACATTTTAGCCTGAGCTGGAACACGTGTGAAAAAATGACCTCTCTTTCATGCACTTGATTGCATTTTAAACTTTAATAGCCTCTTACTATCTTCTTAAGAAGTGATCTGTTCAACTAAAGGCCTAAGGATTGCATTCAGGCTCATTGGAGAGAGAGGATGTACTTTTTCATCATATTCTTTCTCTCTCTGTATCAAACATTCTTCTGCATAACCCATTTTTATATTAAAAGCTACACACCTTTATTTAAAAAATGAATGTATCTGGGTTTTAGGGTCATCTCATAAGAGACTTACTGGAATTATACAGCTATAAAATACCTATTCATTGTTTATGAGAAAGATATGATGAAGCTAATGTTAATCAAGAAGTATTTTAATAGTGTGCAGTGATTTCCCAGGAGCCATTAGTAATACAGTTTTATGACAAATTCGGGAGAAAGTGAAACATACCTACAGAATGACAGTTTATTGAACGAATGTTTTCGAACCAACATTACAAACGGCACAATATACATTTTGATACAGATATGGGGGAGCGAATGGATACATCCGGGAGCCGGTTCGGATAGGGGGAAGGACTCGCACCCTGAAGCCTGGGTGTACGGCCCGTGGCAAAGATTTCGGCATAGCCCGCGAGAGGGGCCCGCCGGGGGGGGCGCCCCCATCCTCTAGAATAAAGTTCGTGTCCCTTCGGGTGGGAGTGATGAGAGTAGGCGAATTCCGTGGGATGGTGGGGCGGGGGTGGGGGGGTTTGGCGCATGGCTTATGAGGAGCCCTTAGCGAATATTGGGGAGTGTACGGGGCCCCGGATGCAGTCGGGAAGCGGGGTGGCGAGGAGTTGTCCAGAGTATAGGTGGTTGGGTAGGGACGCTCATTTGATAGTAGGGGGGTCTAGCGGTTTAGGTAGGCTGAGATCTAGGTTTGATCGAACGAGCGCCCCCCCGCGTTACTAGGTGTATTATCCCTATCGGGGTGCTATGGGTGGGAGCGAATGCGGAGACTCTTGAGCAGAAGGGGCTTTGTGGCCCCCGGGGTCTGGACCGAGTCGGGGATGCTGTAGGGGCAGGGGGTGGGTGGAATGGTCGAGTGGGTCCGGTGGTAGAGTATATTTTGGGGGCCGCACGGTGTGGGAGGGGTAGTGTGTGGTGTTTTTTTTTTTGTTTTGTTTTGTTTTGTTTTGTTTTGTTTTGTTTTGTTGGGGGGGAGGAGAGGAGAGTAATGGAAGTAGGAACAGTAGAGGATGGAGAGAAAGAAAGAAAACAAGTAAACGGGGAAATAGGTAAATGGAATCAAGGGAGAGTGGGAAAAGGAAAGGGAGGTTGTAGTGGCCATAGCAATAAAGGAAGTGGAAGAGAGGGTGGGTAAGGGCAGGTATACTTCCTCACAGGCTTTCTTACATACACACAGAAGGGGGAGGGGGGGAGGAAAGGGGGCACATGTCACCCTCCCGTTAACTCGTGCGGCTTTAGTTGGGCTGTGCGTCCTGGTATTGGCGGTGGCCCGTGACGTGTTCTGTATAGATGTCACGGGACCACCGGATGGTGTCGGAGATCATCAGCCGACGCATGAGGTTGGCGTACCTCCTCCCGATGTGACATGCCTCCAGGACTGGCTCGTTCTTTGGATCCCACGAGCCCAGCGCCCCCACCAGCAGGACGTGGATCTCGACGGTGTATCCCTGCGACCTCAACGAATCTGCCAGGGGGGTGTATTTGGTGAGTTTCTTGAAGCGTGCTGCTTGGAATGCTACGGGTCGGTTCTCGAATGGGACGGACACTTCTACCATGGTGATCTTCTTAGCCTCCTCGTTTGTGATGACGATGTCCGGCCTGAGGAGGCTGTTTGTGCCCGGGATGACGGAGTCCTGCGCCACGGAGCCTAGGGTCGGGGGTAGCGCCTTCACGATGCGGGCCTGGATGGCGTTGTGGCGCCGCCTCCAGGCTTGTGAGTGAGTTTCGCAACCGCAAAGGACGTGGGGTAGAGTCTCGTTGGCGTATCCGCAACGTCTGCAGCGCTTGTCCCGGGTGCCGTGGCGGACGGCCCCGTTGAGGGGGACGCAGTTGAGACGGGCCCGGTGAATAAAGCGCCAGTCGGCGAAGCGAGTGAAGTTGCCCCGTTGGAGGAAGTGGTTGCTTGCGTCCCACCGGCTGCTCACTTCAAAGACCTTGCCCTGGTCCGGTTTTTGCTTCAGGTTGTTGATGTATTGACGGCGGAGTGTTGACTTGAGTAGTCGCTCCAGAAATTTTCTGGATTGTGGGGTGATGGTGGTGCTTCTGTCCGAGCCGATGTGGGGGACGACGAAGCTGAGTTCCGACCGGGCGTCCTCCCATATCCAGTGGCAGCCGAGCCTCTTCTTTAGACGGCGGGTGGCGACGCGGGCGCGTGACCAGAGGGAGGACAGGTCACCTCCTTCCCTGCCGAACTCCGCTTCCAAGGAGCCGCTGAGGTAGGTTGCTATGTCTTTATGGGTGGGGACCCTGGCGATGCGTCGGCGGGTGGACTCTTTTACCGCGGCCAGGGCGATGGCGCTCACTCTCTGGTCCGGGCATGTCAGGAGACGGTAGGCGTGGGTGACGGTCGCTACGTCGCACAGGTCCCCCAGGCGGCAGACGTTGGCTCCCCCTTGTCTGTGCGGGATGTAAATTATGTCTGTGGCTGCCCTCTGGGGCAGATAGAGCCATTTCCTGACCAGACCCCTGATGGCTTTGTCGGTCTTGGTCAGGGGTCCCTTGGCCACCGCTGAGCCCCGTAGGGCGAAGGGGATGCGGGGCAGGAGGAAAGTGTTGAGGGCGTCTATCTTTTGCCAGGGTGCTAGCAGGGAGTTGTCGAGCTTCCGTGCGTCCCTCAGGATGGATTCGATGGTCTGGGAGGGGGTCTGCTGTACTCTGACCCCGGTCGGCGTACCCAGGTGCTGATAGGGCTCGCCGACTTTCAGGGCTACCATGGGCTGATCTTGGACCTTGAAGAGTGTGGGTCTGACCGGGTTCCCGGGGTCGCCCAGAGTGTGGAGGGGGGCGCATTTCCCGGCATTGAAAGACAGACCCATCCACTCCGCTGAATACTACACTACTCAGTCACTTCCTTTTCTGAACTAGAGAGAAACACTGGATATCACCATGTTTGTATGTGTATTTATAGAGTTGACAACTGAAAAACAGAGCAATCATGACTACTTCAGTTGTATACTGAATATATTTTTGGAACTACAGCATTATGATTTTTGTGAGTTTAATTGACTATTTTCTTTCGGCATTTTTAAAAATAGATGGCAGCTGTTGAATCAAATGAAGTGCCTGCCATGTTAACTGAAAGATGATATGGCAGGAATGATTTTTTTATAATGATCCCAGGAGTGAGAGGTAAAACAAAATTACTTCCAGGTTATGTGGCATGTAAACTATTAGCTCCTGTTTGGAGGGCTAATTGGCACTGATTTTCATACCATGTGGTGGCAGCAATTTAGAGGAGTGGGATGGGGTGAACCTAAAGGGCTGAGAAATTTTGCATTTTCAAAAGCAGAGCTTTTCAGGTCATATCTTCCATCAGCAGAGGATGGATTATTGTGTTGTGCGTGGGTGGTGGGTGAAGGTAGAGCTGAGGAAGGCAAGTCTCTCCCCCACCCCCAGCTCTACCCCTTCTGCTAAGGCCCCACCTCCCACGGGAGCCCACCTTCCTGCCTCCTATCACAGGGAAGTGGGGCAACAGGGAGGGCACACAGCCCCAGGCTCCCTAGCAGGACCATGGGGAGGGTGGGTGCTTGGGGGCAGCAACACTTTGCCCCCAGTACACCTACAGTTAGGTATCTGGGGGTGGAGTGTGGCCAGATCCAGGCTGTCAATTTGGGAAGGCTGTGCCTTCCTCCGCCTAGCTTGCCAGCCTTCCTTGGTGCTGGGATTAGAGACGAACTCAACAACAAGCTTGAGGGATATCTGGTTTGGGCTTCTTACTAGGATAGGCTTGACTGTGAAAATTAGATCCACATCTAACTTTCTCAAAGTTTAATTGTAGAGGGAGAACACACAGAAACCTGTTGGAGAACACTTTAACCTGCCTGGGCACTTATTAATAGATCTCCAAGTCACTGTGTTGTTTCAGGCCAATTCCACAAGCCAAATACACAGGGAAGCATTGGGACTTAACTTCATTTACAAGTTTGGGACCCATCATAAAGACATTACCTGGCTAGCACACTACCTTCCACATCCTAATGACTTAACCAACCAAACAATGGATACTTAAGAACAATTTGCACCTTCTCTATCAGCTTCATGTAACATGAACAGTCTAATTCACTATTTTTTCCCTTCCTTCCCTCCCTCCCCATCCCCAATTTATTTTGGAACTGGACTTTTAATACTCCATTCATCTGAAAAAGTGCATTGTAGCCACGAAAGCTCATGGTACCCATGAAAGCTCATCTACAGGTTTTGTTTGGCTTTAAGGTGCTGCTAGACTATTAGTCATTTTTAAAGTTTTTGTAGAGGCAGAGTTTGGATTGAGGGTTCTGTTCTCGATTCATTCTTTATGCATTTATTTGTCCTAGCAAAACTTTCTGTGGAGATAGTTTGATAATCTAATAAAACTCCTAACAGTAAATGCTTCCCAATAAAGTCTACATTTTCTTTTTGGCCCATGTCACTGCATCATCCCCAGTTATACTGCTCTCAGTACACCTGACCTGGATTCTGGGAGCTCTTGGGGGTGGTGAGTCCTGTCAAACATCCCATCTCCCATAACAATATTGTTCCACTTAACCAGATTAGTTATCTGCCAGCCCCAGCAATAATGAAGCATGTGGTGCTCTGGGTGGGATCTGGGGGGGATGCTTTCTTCAGAATGAATGGAGCAGTCATTGCCTATGAAGAGTGGAATGCTGATGAGTTGGCATTCCACAGAAATGCTCCATGGATCACAGCTGTCCAACAACATGCCCTTCCTTCCAGGCAGCGCTGGAGTTGCAGCATGGACTTTAGGTGCAGTGTTGAGGGGTAGACTATTGCAGTCATAAAATATCACAGTGGCAGGTAGATTCCTCCTCTCTCCACCCCCCCCCCAAAAAAAGCTCAGAATTGCTTTTAAGTAACAGCTACCTGAAGTTAAAAGGCCTTGGGTGAGATGAAGGGCTCATATCAGTAGCCTAATGCAATTTTTCCTGTTATAACTGTTGTCTAATTATTTTAGTCACTTAGCATAGCATATAGGCTTTTTGGAGTAAAGCCAAAATGTAGGCTGAGTGCAGTGGAGCGGGGAAGCAGAGGCTATTATACCAAGCAGACAGCCACACGTACAAAAGTAACAAAGTAGTTGAGAGTTAGTGGCAGTGAAGCAAATTATTTCTCTGTGCCTTCTGGTGTCTTTCCTGCTTCTTTTGATGCTGGAGTTTACATTGTGTAGTAATGCGAGCATTATTCATTCCTGCTCATGAGGGAGAGCGCAGTCATGGTGTGGAACATATATCTACAACAGTGCAAAAGGAGGCTGTTATAAAGATCTGATAGCCCAGCCCTTAGGGAGGTAATGGAGACAAATTTTAAGTGGGAACTGATACATCTATGTGTTTTTTTTAAAAACCCTTATTTTTGAAAACGTTTATGAATCTTAACTCTGTTGAAACTTATTGTCAGAGTCTCAAGCTGCTACCATATTGCAACTGAAGAATGCTCCTGTTGCCAATGCGCATTGGCTGGTTTATTTGTTTGTTTGTTTGTTTTTATATTTAACAAAATCAAGAAACCATTGAATGCTCCATAGATCTGTGCAATAGCTGTCAACCCTGCTGGTAAAATGAAGCCAAAGGGGATTTGTTTTCAAGGCACAGTTTGAGAAAGTGGATAATCAGTTTGCCTTTTCACAGGGCTAAGTCTATACATCCCCAAATTAAGGTTTTAAAATCAGTTAAAGCAAAAAATAAAAGTCTCTCTCTCTCTCTCTCTCTCTCTCTCCAGGCCAACATAATTATCCATTTCCAGGCTAACCTGAGTTAGCCCCACATTCTGACTTGTACAGACATTAACCAGGTAGCTTCTTTCCCAAAGAATCCTCTGTCCCTCCCCAGTTCTTCTTTTCCTCTTCCTGGGTCTCCAGAAGAAATCTCTGCTCTGACATGCAAGCACTTAGAACAGTGGTCACCAAACATTAGATCGGAATCTACTGGTAGATTTTGGAGCCTCTGCCAGTGATCCTGACTGGTTTGGCCAAGAGGCTATCAAGCGCTGGCGCTTCAGCTGCTCCCCCAGACTGCTGTGCACCTCCTGTCCTTTGCTGTGGAGCTGTCCCCTCAGGAGCCTCTGGCTTTCTGTGCAGGGCAGGAGAGAGTGAGGGGTGCTGATGCCAAGGTGCCCCCCCTCCCACTCTGTATCCTTTCTCCACAAAGCAGACAGGGGGCACAACAGGACTTGGGATGGAGTTTGCTGGCTGCTTTAGGGAGTGGTGCAGGACCAGGGCAGGGGTGAGCCTGCCTTAGCCCCACTGCACCACCACCCAGGAGCCCGGAGGTAAGCGGTGTCCAGCTGGAGCCCACATCCTGAACTCCTACCCTAGTCATGAACCCCCTCCTGCACCCCAAGCCCCTGACCCAGCCCCGAGCACCCATGTGTCCAAACGCCCTCCTAGAGCCTGCACCTAGAACCCCCTCCAGCATCCCAAATGCCTGTCCCAAACTCAGCTCAGAACCTCTCCTGTACATCAGATCCCCTAATCCAAGACCAGAGCCTGTGCCCCGATGCCTGGTGAAAGGGAGGGAGGTTGGGGGAAGGGAAGGAGGATGGAGTGAGCAGGGAGCAGGGCTTTGGAGAAGCGGCAGGAAGTTGGCGGGGCAAGGGTGTTTGGATTTGAGGTAGATCCTAGATTGCACTTAAATTCAAAAAGTGGTGAAGACTACTGCCTTAGAAGAACTGTAACTGGTTTCAGCTCATCACGTCCTTCGAGCTCCTTATTGCTAACTTTCACATTAATCCCTCCCTTACTTCTTGGCTGCATGGGACATATAAACTCCATCAGGCTACATCTACACAGCTTCCCTCTTCCACAAAAGCCTATGCAAATGAAGCATGGATTAGCATATTGCCATGCTTAATTTGCATAATTAATTGGAAGCCGTTTTGGCTCAAAAAGGCGCCATCTACACAGCACCTTTTTGCTCAAAAACCCTCTCTTGCACAAGAGCCATTCTTCTTGAAAAAATGAGGAAGAACGGCTCTTGCACAAGAGGGGGGTTTTGTGCAAAAACTTTGTGAGCAAAAATGACTCCTAATTAATTATGCAAATGAAGCGTGATAATATGCTAATCCATGCTTCATTTGCATAGGCTTTTGCAGAAGAGGGAAGCTGTGTAGATGTAGCCTCAGAGTGCTGTTTGCCCACTTGTCCATATTGTTAACAGAGATGTTAAAGCATCTTGCTCTGCAGTGTTTACTCATAATGAGTTTCTTTTGCAAGAGGTCCCATAAGGGCTGTGAAAACACAGGAGTTAACATCTGGCCCTGTGGCAGCAAAGAGGGCACTTTCATTTAATACATGGTTTATTGATGGATCCCATCTGGGGAAGGGAAATGTTGGCTGGGGTGTCAGAACAGATGCTTCTTATAAGAAAAATTCTCTGTGTATTAATGCCATGCAGATAAGTCTCCTTTGGAAATCCTGACTGAAATACTGCCCCTCTCCCTGGTATGCTGCATGGTGTTCAATAGGTTTAATGTAAAAGGCTCAAAGGGTGGAGTAATCCCATGGGCTGCAATGTCCCAAATCAAATATCGCATCATGTGAAATGTGCCAAGTTATGGTGTCATCACCATGCTGTGACTTGAGGCCATATTGCATGATGGAAGATTCGTGGAAAGATAATGGGGGATCCATTTCATGTGGAACCTAGCAAAACCAGGTAAATAATCTTACTATGTGACAAAACTTAAAAAACAGCGAATTGTCTTGTAGCACCTTAGAGACTAACAAAAATGTAGATGGTATCATGAGCTTTTGTAGGCACAGCCTTCAGATGAGTGGAGCAAAAAGGAGGAAAACCCCAATTTAAAGCAGAAAAAGAAGGAAGGGGGGAAGAGAAAAAAATCTGTCCATTTAAATGTTGGTGCTAAATGAGGTTAATAGAGTTGTAAGTGTCCCATGCTTAGCTTTTGATGTCATTTGGATGTTCATGTCTTTGTTCAATCCCTGAGAGATACTGTACAATTTGTATACCAAGGCCAGTTTTGCAGTCTCTCTGTAGTTGATTCCTGAAATTACTTTGTAGAAGAATGGCTACTTTTAAATTAATTAATGAGTGTCCAGGCAAGTTAAAATGTTCCCCGATAGGTTTCTGTGTCGTTAGTATAAGTTTGGAGAGAGGCTAGCTTTCTGCTTAGGATTGAGATGCATGCCTGAATTCAATTTCTGGCTCTGCCATAGATTGCTTGTGTGACTTTGGAAAAGTTTTCATTTAATCTCCTTGTGCCTCAGTGCCCATCTATAGCAGAGAGACAATAATGCTTCATTTCTCCTAGCATTTGTTTGTATTGCCTCTTTAGATTTGCAAGGGTACGTCTGCACTTTGGAGCATAGGTCAAAATAGCTACACCTAGCACAGTCTTATGTTGATAACTCTCTTGACTAGCATGGTTTTTAAGATTCTTTGTTTTTTCCGTGGTTCACTGAGTGAACTGATTACATGAGAGTCTCATCTCGCTTTTTTTCAAATGAAAGTTTCTAGCCCTCATGGGTATGGAGGGATCTTGACTCCCTAATGGCTCAAAAACCAGATGATAAGTAAAAAGCACCCAACATGTATTTTTTTAAACCTATTTTTTAAAAAAGCTAATCTGATGCATGTGTGCATTTTTTTGAGAGGTTCAACTCATGATTTTGTTTTTTATTGCTCGGTGCTGGCAATAGTACCACCTAAAAGAAATGCAATTGTTCTTTGTAAATGAAAGCGAAGATTCTCTTGTGATCATCTGACTTCTGGAGATAGGGCTTTATGAAAGCATCACATGTCATGATCTTAGTGAGAAGTGTGACATATACCATCTAGCCCAATGGTGAACTCAGTGCTTCTTGAAGCTACAGGTTGAACCTCTCTAGACTGGCACTCTTAGGACCTGACCTGTGCTGAATCAGAGAATTTGTCAGACCACAAAAGATCAATATTGTCTAGCAGCATTACCAACACTTCCACTGATTACTGGGCTCTTAGAAGACTTTAGGTGTAAATTAGAGCTAAATAACAAAATAGATCACTGAGAACTAGGACTTGTGGCTGTAAACAAACTTTATGGGACTATGGGAAACTTGGCCCCATTCATGATAAGTGGGCATCTGGCTAACTAAAATCTTGCCAGAGTATTGATGATGCCAGACTAGAGAGGTACAACCACAGGCGGCGAGTTATATGGGCTCGTGGTACCCATGCTCCACCAATATTCAGAGCTGTGGGCCCTGCTCCACCAGTATTTGGAGCTGGGTCTCTCCCCTGGCCCTGCCTGGAGCGGGCCCCGGCCCCCACTTGCCAGCCCTGTGCGTCCTCCCCCCCGGCCCCGTAGTGTCCCTGCCGGCATAGGCGTGCGCACGGGGCGTGACTGGCAGACTGGCCGGCTGGAGGCTGCTGCTGGGGGCTGCTGGAGGAGGAGGGGTGTGATGGGGCAAGCCCATCCCCCCGCCCCTGCAAAAAGATGCCGGCGGCCGCGGCGTCAGAAACTGCGCCGCCCGGCATGCCTTGGTGCTGCTGCGCATGCTCCGGCAGCCCCGCGGGCACTTCAAAAGCTGGGGCAGCACAGCTGAGAAAGGGGGCAGAGCACGTCACCGTGAGGCCGGCGGAGGACACTGGAGGCCGGAAGGAGCCAGGGCCCCAAACGAGAAGCACCCCACGGCGGATGGACCGGCGAGGGGGCTGCCCGAGAGCCCGAAGGGCTTGTACTGGGTGGCCTCTTCTTCGCCTTTGGGTGAGTGCACCGCCTCAGGCCAGCCACCCCCTGCCCATGAACCCCCCTGCAACTCCCATGGGCCTCCCCCCCCGCCTGTGTACCCCCACTGCCGGCCACCCCAGTGCGGCTCTGGCGGCAGTGGAGCAGAGCTGCTCACAGGGGGAGGGTGGCGGCTGGGCTCCCCGCCTCGCCAGCGCCACTCTGCAGCACCACTTGCCCGCCTCTGCCCTGGCGGCCCATCATGCACCCCGAGCCTGAGAGCTGCCCCCTCGGTGCCGGGGTCCCGCAGCCCAGGGTCTCGCTGCTGGCCGCACCGCGCCGGAGCTAGTGAATGGCTGGGCAGGGCTGCAGCGGCTGCTCTTTGCACGGAGGGCTCTGCCCCGGCTGTGCTGCTGGCTGGCGGCACCGGAGCTGCCCACGTGGAGAGCCCACCCCAGGAGGCATGGAAGGAGCCGAAGTGAAAGCGTGTCCTGTCTCAAGCCGAGCTGGTCGGGGCTCCGCGCACAAGCGTGCACCAGGTGCTGGCAGCAAGGGGGCAGAGCCAGGCAATGCAGCCATGCTTAAAGGGGCCGAGCGCTCTGGGATCCCTGTGGCGGAGGCACCGCCAGGTGAGACCCTCGCCCCCACCAGAGCCCTGCGTCATGGAGTGTGGCAGCATTTGGCAGGCAGGGAAACAGAGGCACAACATGAGGCAGAACCATGAGCCCTCCCCCCGTGCCAGCGATGGAGCTAGGTCCAGAGCCCCTGGCTGCGCTTCCCCGAGGTCGGTCTGTTCGGCCACATGTGGCAAGGCCTGGCCAGGAATCCAATTCCTCCTCTGCCACAAACCTTCCTGGGGCCACCTAGGGCCTCGCTCTTCCCCTGCGTGGGCAAGGCCCCCCAACCTGGGCCCTCTGGGGCAGCCTGCACGAGCCAGCTGGAGAATACCCTGGGGCCTCTCTTGTGATGGGTCTCAGTGGCCCCAGCAGTGGAGGTTACTCATGGAAGCCACAGAACCCATTAGCAGCCCCCGAGGATCACCCCCAAGTGTGGGGGAGGGACTCCAGTGAAGGATGGGGGGGGGGCATCAGGGAAAAAGAGGGAAAAGGGGGCAGGGGGAGGCACCAGGAGGGTGCAGGAGTAAGGGAAGGTGCAGGTGCCAGGGGATTCTGGGGTGAAGCAGAAGGGCAGACACCTGCAGGGAAGGGACCAGCACCAGAGGAGATAGGCAGGGCAGGTGTGCAGAGGGAGGTGTTAGGAGAGGGGATGAGGAGGGGTAGCTCACATGATCAGAGTGGGGCTACTGGAGGAGTGGGCACAGGGGGGAGAGAAGGGCTGGTGAAGGGGGCAGGTCTCAGGAGGGCTGAGGGCAGTGAGAAGGGCAGGAGTCAGGACAGCAGAGGAGGGTGAGGGCTTGGAGGGCAGCAGGCACCGGGGAGCTGATGGAGCAAGGGGAGGAGACATGGCAGCAGAGGGAAAAGGTAGAGGTTTATAAGATATTTATTAATAACTTGGGTGCCACAGTGGCACATCCAAACAAGCCACGTGAACTCAGTACTGGTGCACAACACAAAATTCATTCTGTTCATGGGAGGAACTCTTAGGCTATGTCTACACTGGCGGCTTCTTGCGCAAGAACATCTTGTGCAAGGTTTCTTGTGCAAGAAGTCTTGCACAAGAACATGTCCACACTGCCTGTGCGAGCTGTGCTTTTGCGCAAGAGCATCCATGGCAGTGTGGATGCTCTCTTGTGCAAGAAAGCTCTGATGACTATTTTAGCCATAGGGGTTTCTTGCCCAAGAAATCCCTGCTGAGCGTCCACACTGCCCTCTTGTGCAAGAGAGCTTACACCTGTTAGAAAAGAGCGTAGCTCTTGCGCAAGACACCCTCTCTTACCACGCCGTACTGTAAATTTCCTTGCGCAAGAGCAGGCGGGCAGTGTAAATGCTCTGTGAGTTCTTGCGCAAGAATGGCTGTACTTGCGCAAGAAGCCGCAAGTGTAGACATAGCCTTAGAGGGCACACTTCCCCCAGACTCTCTGCCCCCGAGTTAATGTCACACACATCGGGTTAATGCAATTGCAGGATAGTTGCATGAGGGGGGTTTGGTGGGGCCAAACTAATCCCTGTTGGCAGGAGGATGGTGGGAAAAGTCCTTCGAGAGAGGTGACATGACACCTTTTACTTCTGGTCATGTGTCCATCTTGCCCCGAGCGTGTTACCTCTAGAGGCCTGGCTAATGGGGATCAGGGGGTGTGGCTAATAGGGGTCATGGGTGTGGTTAACAGGGTCAGGGGTGTGGCTAATGGGGGTCAGGGGCATGGTTAACAGGGGTCAGGGGGTCTGGCTAATGGGGCACCACCAAAAATTATACATACTTGCCGCCCCTGGGTACAACCTGTACTAGATTACAAATAAATAATACTATAGGTGATTTCATCTGGACAGTCATGAGAGAGGCAAGGAGACACCTGCTCTGTGAGCATGAATATGAATAAACATTTCCCTTTGGTTACCTAGCCTTTGATCCCTGGTGGGTCCACTTACCTGCTGATATAGTACAAATATCAGTTGCCAGCAAGTGGATTGTAGGGAAAAAAATCTGAATTTTTATAAAAGTTTAAAAACATATAGCACCAAGAATGGCTAAAAATCTTAGATCTCAGCTGCTATCTTTGGTTGCTTCAAACAACCACAGGAATTTAAAACAAGTATGTATATATAGAACCTCTGTGGTCTGGGAGTCTCTGGTCTGGCAACATCCATGATCTGGAAAGACCCTTCAGTTCCATTTCTAGTATAGACAGTTTAAAAATATCTGTGCTGTGGGGAAAGGATTCTTGTGAGACAATGTGCTGTTCTGGAATTACACTGATTCATTGCATGTTGCGGTGTGATAATAGGGAAGGCAACAGCAAACTCAAATATGTAATAAACCATGAAAACCTAAACTTCACACAATTAAACCTTTGATAATTGTGGTTAGGATTTCACAGTGCCACTGCCTTTTTGACATTGGACCTAGGAGCAAAAGTGCAGGACTCAGTGGCTACAATGGGTTAATTATACAGTATGGCTGAAAACAGTGCTAGGATGCTTGCATAATAATGTTATAGCTGCATGACAACTCTGGGTGACTCCCTGAATGCTGCTGCCAATTTACAATGCTCACCTGGGGCAAAACAGGAAAAGACTTGTCATTACCTCCCCCTTCCTATTTGTTGTTTTTCCTACAAACATCAGCATCAATTTGCTTGTCAGGGAAGCTGACAGTTGCAAAGTGGAAAGCCTACCTGACAGCTGAAATTGCAAGATCAGGAGAAATTGAACCCATGTGGTATGGCGGCAAATTACCTTGCATACCATTACAATGCAAATACATATAAGGGAAATCAGGTGGTTGGCTGGCTGATGTTTTCAGGCAACTCACTTATATGGAAGATAAACTAGTGAGTTAAATTGGGCAGCATAGGCTAAACATATGGGGTGTGCACAGCACAGCACAGCACAGGTTGGTGGGAGAGCCCTGGATTAGTGGGGTAGCCATGACTCTGCAATGAACTAGATTTTATGCTTCTGGCTCTCAGTCGAAGGACTGACTGGAAGATCTTTCATTCAATCCCTTGGGACATGCAGGGTCTTGCATGACTCATTAGTTGATGGAGTGCCACAGACTGGTTAATGAAGGGAATTCCACACAGTTTTCCTTAGAAGCACAGGGAGACAAGAATAAGAAGGTGGAAAATGGGTCAGATCTCAGCGTGGGCCTGGAATGTTTATTGGAGTTGTGCAACTCCTAGGCTTAGCTGTATCTGTTCAAGCACTTTGGGCATGAAGCAAGGATGCGATGGGAGGGACCTACTTTATATAGTGCACAAAGGACCCTGTCATGAATGGGAGCTGCAAAGGAGAGTCTAATTTACCTGGAGAGCAAGGAAAGGCTTAAGCAAACTTAAAGCTCTGCACCTGAGGAAGGGGGGCTTTGGGCATTGGCCAATTAAATGCAGCTAAAGAATTTCAAACTGAAGACAGCAAGCTCTTTGTCTGAGATGGATGGGGAATCTTCTCCAGGCATGGAGGGGAGAGATGAACTCTTCCCAAAACCAGATTCCCTGGATTCATCAGAACGTGCGAGCAGGAACAAGTTTAGGTATTCCATCAGGTTTATTGTTTTCCTTGTTTGGGGTTTGGAAATTATGTGAGAGCTAGTTAATTTGTCTTTTTTTTCCTCTTTTGTAACCAAGAATTAATCCCAGGGAAAATCCCTGAGTTTATTCCAGTTCATGGCTTTTTAACACCAAGTCATTTACTCTGCTTGCAACAATAATCTTGTTTTAATAATAAAAGTGGTTTTTTTTGTTTATTAACCAGTATTAGTTGATCTTTTGTGTCCTTAAACTTAAGTGCCTAGCTGCAGACACATTAACAGAGAGAGAGCACAGGTTCATTGTTATCTGTGAGAGTGCTTTTGCTTGTTTTTCCCAGCTCCTGGGGGAAAGGAGGTTGGGGGTTTTGCCCTCAGAAAAGAGATTCCAAGTGATTTCTTCCCTGGAAAAAGGGGGTACACTTTGGACACATGGTGACAGCAATAGCCAGATTTCAGGGAAAATGAAACCAGAAACTTTTTTTTTTTGTCTCTGGGACTACAGAGACAGGATCTTACAGAGGTTTTATTTTGCTAGCCGGCCTCCATTACATACACTTGAAGTGCTAGGTTGGGGAATTCAGCTAAGACAGTCCCAGAAAATGCTGCAGTTCTGCTGCCTCTGAAATAGATGAGATGCCTTATTTTGGAGGAAGAGCTAAATAGGGACCATCCTGTGACAGAATATTTTTTCCTTGGTTTCTGCCAGCTGTATTTCAATGTGCAGTCTGAGGTTATGTCTAGACTGCATTCCTCTGTTGGCAGAAGGACGCAGATTAGGCAGGTCGACATTGCAAATGAGGCAGGGATTTAAATATCCTGTGCCTAATTTCCATAAAAATGGTGGCCACGTTCTGCTGACTCAGCACTTTGTCCGCAAAAAGCAGCAGTCTAGAGGGGGATCTGTCGAGAAAGAAAGCCTTTTTTGACAGCTCCCTTATGCCTCTTGCAAGGAGGTTTACTCCTCATTGCAGGAGGTGTAACAGCTAATTCGAGGGAAGGGTTTTGGATCGGACTACCTCGTCGGCAAGTTAAATCGGGCGACCGGCATTTTATAATGGCGACCGGACGTGAATATGCTAATCAAGTGTGGGATATTTAAATCCTGCACTTCATTAGCAACTTCGGTATGCTTCATTTGCCTCCCTAGTCCGAACTAGGGGGCAAGTGTAGACATACCCTCAGTAGCTAGAGAGAAACTGCCCCAGAGACAAAGGAGGGAGAAACCAAAAAATCCTTTGTCCCAGTTTGAAATCCCTACCTACATTCCTATTGGCCAGCTCCACCTGGCTTAGGAGTAGTTAACCCCTTAGTCCCCATAATCCTCATGATCATGACAGACACCATAATAGAGGCCCAATTTAAATGTATACCCCAAATTAAAAAACATAGTAGAAGAACTAAAAAAGAGCCACCATGGCTTAACAACCATGTAAAAGAAGTAGCGAGAGAGAAAAAGACATCTTTTAAAAAGTGGAAGTCAAATCCTAGTGAGGTAAATAAAAAGGAGCATAAGCACTGCCAAATTAAGTGTAAAAATGTAATAAGAAAAGCCAAAAAGGAGTTTGAAGAACAGCTAGACACAAACACAAAAGGTAATAACAAAATGTTTTTTAAGTACATCAGAAGCAGGAAGCCTGCTAAACAACCAGTGGGGCCCCTGGATGATCGAGATATAAAAGGAGCATTTAAAGGTGATAAAGTGAAACTAAATGAATTCTTTGCTTCAGTCTTCACGACTGAAGAAGTTACGGAGACTCCCAAACCTGACCCGTGCTTGGAAGGTGACAAATCTGAGGACTTGTCACAGATTGAAGTGTCATTAGAGGAGGTTTTGGAACAAATTGATAAACTTAACAGTAACAAGTCACCGGGACCAGATGGCATTCACCCAAGAGTTCTAAAAGAACTCAAATGAGAAATTGCGGAACTATTAACTATGGTTCCTTTAAATCAGCTTCTGTACCCAGTGACTGGAAGATAGCTAATATAACGCCAATATTTAAAAAGGGCTCTAGAGGCGATCCCAGCAATTACAGACCGGTAAGTCTAACATCAGTACTGGGCAAATTGGTTGAAACAATAGTAAAGAATAATATTGTCAGACACATAGAAGAACATAATTTGTTGGGCAAAAGTCAACATGGTTTCTGTAACAGGAAATCAGGTCTTACTAATCTATTAGAGTTCTTTGAAGGGGTCAACAAATGTGGAGAAGGGGGATCCAGTAGATATAGTGCACTTAGATTTCCAGAAAGTCTTTGACAAGGTCCCTCACCAAAGGCTCTTACATAAATTAAGTTGTCATGGGATAAAAGGGAAAATCCTTTCATGGACTGAGAACTGGTTTAAAGACAGGAAACAAAGTGTAGGAATAAATGGTAAATTTTCAGAATGGAGAGGGGTAACTAGTGGTGTTCCCCAAGGGTCAGCCCTAGGACCAGTCCTATTCAACTTATTCATAAATGATCTGGAGAAAGGGGTAAACAGTGAGATGGCAAAGTTTGCAGGTGATACTTAACTGCTTAAGGTAGTTAAAACCAAAGCAGATATGAAGAACTTAAAAAAGATCTCACCAAACCAAGTGACTGGGCAACAAAATGGCAAATGAAATTTAATGTGGATAAATGTAAAGTAATGCACATTGGAAGAAAACCCCCCAACTATACATATAATATGATGGAGGCTAATGTAGCTACAACTAATCAGGAAAGAGATCTTGGAGTCATCAGGATAGTTCTCTGAAGACATCCACGCAGTGTGCAGCGGCAGTCAAAAAAGCTAACAGGATGTTAGGAATCATTAAAAAAGGGATAGAGAATAAGACGGAGAATATCTTATTGCCCTTATATAAATCCATGGTATGGCCACATCTTGAATACTGAGTATAGATGTGGTCTCCTCATTTCAAAAAAGATATACTGGCATTAGAAAAGGTTCAGAGAAGGGCAACTAAAATGATTAGGGTCCCATATGAGGAGAGATTAAAGAGACTGGGACTTTTCAGCTTGGAAAAGAGAAGACTAAGGGGGGATATGATAGAGGTATATAAAATCATGAGTGGTGTGGAGAAAGTGAGTAAGGAAAAGTTATTTACTTGTTCCCATAATATAAGAACTACGGGCCACCAAATGAAACTAATGGGAAGCAGGTTTAAAAGAAATAAAAGGAAGTTCTTCTTCACACAGCACATAGTCAATCTGTGGAACTCCTTGCCTGAGGAGGTTGTGAAGGCTAGGACTATAACAGAGTTTAAAAGAGAACTAGATAAATTAATGGAGGTTAAGTCCATCATTGGCTATTAGCCAGTATGGGAAAGGAATGGTGTCCCTCGCCTCTGTTTGTTAGAGGGTGGAGATGGATGGCAGGAGAGAGATCGCTTGATCATTACCTGTTCAATTCACTCCCTCTGGGGCACCTGGCATTGGCCATTTTCTGCAGACAGGGTACTGAGCTGGATGGACCTTTGGTCTGACCCAGTATGGCCATTCTTATGTTCTTAACTCCCTTTCTGACATTCCAGACCCAAATATGGATTTTGAAAGAGGGCCCTGTTGGTCACTATGTAGTTTCATTTTTTTGTCATGGTGGTCTATTCAGGGTCAGCTAAGCTCTTCCATGTGGAACTGTAACACCCAACAGGAGGAACCAAACCTGGATCTCCTGGAGCTTAGTGAATAAGTCTCAACCACATGAGCAAAAAGCCATGGCTGTGAGGTAAGACTGTAGAGTGGGCTCATTATTCTCTGTGTAAGTGGTCTCAGTGCCACTAGATGAGACAGTACACCACACCCGATGTGGGTTAGACGCTCAGTGCATGATAGAATCATCATACAGGGTAAAGCATGTCCCTTCTATAATAATATTTTGAGGCTTTTGTAGTGTAGTTTCTGTGGGGCTTGTACCCTATTTGTGACCTTAATTAACCTCGGAGCACTCGTGTGAGATAGGGAAGTACTCTAAAACCAAACATTTGAAATCAGTGAGTCCAACAGATTTGCCAGATCCTGGGGCAAGTGGGGGAGTAGCTCTGTGTCCCAGAAGGGATGGGGCTTTAGACAGAAGGTGTGGGGTTGGAGTTAGCATCCCTCAGATAGCCCTCAGGGCTGCCCAGAGCGCAGCATGCCTATCTAAGACAGCCATCAGTGCTGCCCTTGGCTCCAGTGATGATTTAAAGGGCCCAGGGCTCCAGCCGCTACCGCAGTGGCAGTGGCCAGGAACCTCAGGCCCTTTTGAATTGCTGGGCCCCAGAGCAATTGCCCTCTTCCCTCCCTCCCAACCCAGTCAATGTGCCTGTTGTCCAAGGTCAGAACTATTCAGGGTAAGTATTGGAGCCAGGAATAGAACCAACTGCCCATGACTTCCAGTCCTCCACTTAAACAACTTCCTCCCCACCCCCAAAAATACTGACTGCATGAACTTTTTGACTGCATGAACTTTAACGATCCAGTTGCATGCTCTTACAATGGCTCACCTCTGCTCAAACAGACTGTAGAAATGCTTCTTTTTCGTGACCCCGCTGGAAGCACATCTGATGTTCTTAAGGTCCTCATGATGAACTCGCTGTAGGGACTGTTCCACGCTGCCTCCTGATGATGATTCAGATATGTCTGGCTCAGCTATTGATAATGATGAATACTCAGATGTTACCAGTTCAGGCTCTTTATACAAAGTTCCATTGAACTAATAACTCTGGAACTCTCATTTACTGATTCACTGTTGCTGAGTCACTTTTAATTGTTCTCTCTTTTTTAAGGGAAACTGTGATTCAGTATTTTTTTTTACATATGCCCAAGTTTAATGATTTTTTGTTCTTGATTTTTAATTAGCTTATTCATAATACCAAGGATAGTGGGTTTGATAGACTATTAGTCTGATCTGGTTTGTTAATTCCTGTGTTTTTATTTCTGTGGCCAATAATAGCTGATTCAGAGGAAGATATAAAAAACACTGGATAGAAAATTTATGAGCTAATGTGCCCATGGGGCAAATTCTTCCTAAACTGCAGGCAGTTATTTTATGACCCAAAGCACAAGAGATTATATCTTTTTTATGAATGTTTAATTTCTATACTGTATCTTCTAGCTTTCTGATTCATATTATGTGAATTCTGCTGAGAACATTACTTCTACAATATCTTGTGGTGATGAGTTCCTCTAGCTAATATATGTATAGTTTTAAAAAGCTGGTGGTGCTTTATTGTCAATTTTACATTGACTATCCAGAATTGTGTAAGAAACACAAGTTTAGGGCTTCTGAGTCTTGTACTGACTCTGCAGTAGTTCATTACTATCTCTTACTGATCACCTCCTCAAATGACTGAATGGGAAGGGGAAGGAAATGCCTGAACAGAGCCTTCTCCCTGAAGAATTTGAAGCTCTGATTTTGTGAGAGCCTGTTGTTCTTCAAAGTCCATTGAAATGAGTGGAAAGGTTTCCCTGAGTCAATGAGTTGCACATCAGCATTGAGGATACTTTTCAAAGAAATTGTAGCATGCCCTTTTTTGGTTTTATTTCATATTTCTTTTATACAGGATCTGCTCAGTTTTCTTTCTGAAAGCATTTTGAGGCATGGTTAGTTGATAGGCTGAAAGCTCAAAATCCCAGTGGCTAGGGCATGGGGAGGGGGGGGCTTACTGCTCCTGTTGCTCTGGGTTAGTCCAATTGGCAAAGGAGCTGTAATACTTTAATCTGGTACTGAATGCTACATTTTCAAGAGTGAAGCACTTTGAGTCTGGAACAGGTGTTGAGAAAACAAAGCAAAATAAATAAATAGCATAGTGAGATGCTGAATTCTGCCCTGTCTTAAAAAAAAGCTGGTGAAACCCCTCTCCCCAGAACAAAATGGGGTGTCATCCAGTGTGAGTGAGGGTAAAATTGGGCCCTGTGAAAACCAGTTTGGTGTAAGTTTTGAGATGGGTGTAGGGAATGTGTAAGACTTCTGTGTGGGATTTTTAAAGTGACCTGGGCGACCAAAACCCATTCCAGGAGTCCATTTACTGAGAATGGTGTGAAGTGGGTTGAACTCTGCTACAGTCAATGGGGTTGTATATGCCAGTGGTACAAGTCAGAGCACACTCTGGCCTTCAGTTCCAAGAGGGCACCGGCTGCTCCTGTCACCTAATGAAAATGCAGCATCCTCCCTATAAGCAAGGGTTTTAATGTTTTAAAGAGCCATTTACGTTGGGCTATAAAGCACAGCACAGTTGCGCCATGAGCAATGCTCACTGGTTTCTCCCCTAACAGCACTGAGATGGTAATACTCATACAGCACCTGGCTACCTGCCAAAAGCAGCAGTAGCAGCAGCTTTTCTTTCCTGGCTAATCGCTGATAAAACCGGAAGACCTTGATCATCCCTCTTGACATGAATAACGATGTTATCTCCTGTGATGTATGACACACAGCCGGATAATGGCCTCTGGCTTGCCTGTTTTCTCATGAGATGTAAAATACAATGATCATGTTACAAGGGGGAGATAAAGTGGCACAATCTTCACTAGTTCAAATAACTAATTGAAGCAGGAACTAGTGGAGATGGCTTCCTTTGTTCCCTCGCTATTGTTGATATAACAGTGCTTAAAATGAAAGCAAAGACTGTTGCCCTCTTTCTCTTTTCTTTTCCTCTCTATTTTTTTCTTTAAACACAAGAAGCAGCTTCTTTCTCTCTCTCTCTTCCACTGAAAGGCTCAGAGCCCTGATGAATTTAAGCAACAGGTCCTGTTTGCAAGCAACATTACTGCATGTCATCATCAGAAAGCTGAAATCAATAAGTAGTTCTCCCTCTGTTTCCCCAGGGGACTTCTGAGAATGGCAGGGTTTGATACCCAGGCTCTCCAAACCATAATTACACTTTTTTTTAATGAAAGCGACAAACCTAATTACATGGCTAGGATGGTCACTAGGGGCGTGTTGATATTTCAGTGTGGCACAGAACTCCTCTTGATTAATGCATAGTGTTTTGTTTTTTAAAAAGGCACAGCTGAAATGGCAGGAGGAGTAATTGTATGGGCTGAGAGGAGTGATATTGCATTATCTAGTATGTCATCATTAAACCAGGGAAGAAGTCTGATTGATTCTCAGCAGCCAGGGACTAAGGGTGATGCGATGTCTTAGAATCATAGAATCACAGAGCTGGAAGAGACCTCAGAAGGTCATCAAGTCCAGCCCCCTGCCCAAGGCAGGACCAATCCCAACTAAATCAACTCAGCCAGGGCTTTGTCAAGCCGAGACTTAAAAACCTCTAGAGATGGAGATTCCACCACCTCTCTAGGTAACCCATTCCAGTGCTTCACCACCCTTCTAGGGAAATAGTTTTTGCTAATATCCAACCTAGACCTCTCCCACTGTAACTTGAGACTATTGCTCCTTGTTCTGCCATCTGTCGCTACTGTGAGCAGCCTTTCTCCATCCTCCTTGGAACCTCCCTTCAGGAAGTTGAAGGCTGCTATCAAATCCCCCCTCACTCTTCTCTCCTCATATGTCATGTGCTCCAGCCCCCTAATCATTTTGGTTGCCCTCTGCTGGACCCTTTCCAATATGTCCACATCCTTTCTATAATGGGGGGCCTAGAACTGGACACAATACGCCAGATGTGGCCTCACCAGAGCTGAATAAAGGGGAATAATCACTTCTCTGGATCTGCTGGCAATGTTCCTCCTAATGCACCCTAATATGCCATTAGCCTTCTTGGCTACAAGGGCACACTGTTGACTCATATCCAGCTTCTCATCCACTGTAATCCCCAGGTCCTTTTCTGCAGAACTGCTACTTAGCCAGTCTGTCCCCAGCCTGTAACAATGCTTGGGATTCTTCCGTCCCAAGTGCAGGACTCTACACTTTTCCTTGTTGAACCTCATCAGATTTCTTTTGGCCCAATCCTCTAATCTGTCCAGGTCACTCTGGACCCTATCCCTGCCCTCCAACGTATTTACCTCTCCCCCTAGCTTAGTGTCATCCGCAAACTTGCTGAGGGTACAATCCATCCCCTCATCCAGATCATTAATACGGATGTTGAACAAAACCGGTCCTAGAACAGATCCTTGGGGCACTCCGCTAGAAAACGACCGCCAATCTGACATTGAGCCGTTGATCCCTACCCGTTGGGTCCGACAGTCTAGCCAGCTTTCTATTCATCTTACAGTCCATTTATCCAATCCATATTCCCTTAACTTACAGGCAAGAATATTGTGGGAGACCGTATCAAAAACTTTGCTAAAGTCAAGGTATATCCCCAGAGCCAGTTACGTCATCATAGAAGCTAATCAGTTTGGTCAGGCATGACTTGCCCTTTGTGAATCCATGTTTACTATTCCTGATCACTTTCCCCTCTTCCAAGTGCTTCAGAATGGATTCCTTGAGGATCCCCCTCCATGATTTTTCTGGGGACTGAGGTAAGGCTAACTGGTCTGTAGTTCCCTGGATTGTCCTTCTTCCCTTTTTTAAAGATGGGCACCACATTAGCCTTTTTCCAATCATCTAGGATTTCTCCTGATCTCCAGTCTTTTCTAACATCAGGGACAAACTAGTCTCTGTCAACCAGAATAATTTTCCAAAACAAACCAAACAAAGAAAAACATTTTTTTTCTTCTACGACTATTGCACCAGTTTACAATTTTTTATTATTCTTTAGTAATAAGAACATTTTATAATAGTAATGCCTAAAGGCCGATGGGGACTCCATTGTTCCAGGCACTGACCAAGCAAACACATTGTGACAAGTCCCTGCCCAGAAGATCTTAAAATCAAAAATAGTCAAAATGAACTAAGAATGGAGGGAAAATAAAGGTATAGAGAAGGTACGGGACTAACCCAAGGTCACACTGCAGTTTAGTGGCACAGCAGGGATTGGACTCCACGTGTCCTGTTCTAGGGATGTAAAATCCCATTTAATTGGTTAAATGTTTAAATGCAATGTTTAACCAGTTAACTGATTAAAAGGGGGGCAGCTGAGAGGGCTTCTTCAGCCTGGCTGTGCTGGAGTGCCCTCCTCCCCATGGACAGAGCCTACTCTGGCCAGGCTGAAATGCTCACCACCTGCAGTGGACCCTGTGGGACTGGAGCAGCCCCCTGCCTACAGATGGCAGGCTACTGCTCCAGCTCCCATCAGTTAATCAGAACTGGTAAGCCTCACTTGTTACATGTAGAGGGTTACCTGTTAACTGGTTAATCATTCACCTCATTATCCAGTTCCCAACCCAGTGGTGCCAACTTGTGCCTATCAGAGCTGCTAAATCTCATGCATTAATACATTTACCTGAACAAAGGCAGCTTGTCTGCCAGGTTGGCCAGCACTCTCCATGACTTGGAAGGCAAATGGGGCCCAATCCTGCAAGTTGCTGAGTGCCCTCGACTCCCATTGACTTTAGTGGCAATTAAAAGCTGGCAGGCCACTCTTGCAGAATTGGGCTCACGCAGCCTTCGCTAACTGGCTTCTTCCATAGGCTGGAAATTCTGTTTATCTGAAAGCATCTAGGTCTCATGGGCAGTTGGATAAATAATATATTTTATCTATTAGTAAACAGTGGGACTATGGATGACTCAAGGGGCTTGCAATGAGAAATGAGGGAGTTTTTTATTCCAAGTTCCAGGTCACTTGGGATGAAGACAACCAATTTGGTGGCCTATTTGAGAGGAGATTGTTTGTCTTAGCCCAATGTAAATATTGTACAATCACCCCACATTTGTCATAAGTATGTCATTAGTTTTGACTGTCTCTTCAGACATGCCAAGGATTGACTGAGTCTAAGATATCCCCAGAGATGGAGACAAGTCTCCAGCATATTGGTAAGGTGGTGCAAAGGAACTTTGCACTTGCTAGAGAGAACCAAAAACTAGGAGTCAGGACTCTTGGGTTCTATTTATGGCTAGGCTACCCGTGTCTCATTGTGTATGCTTGAGCAGCTCATTTGACCTCTGCCATGTCTCAGCTCCCCCACTACACAGTGTGCTTACTTGTAGACCCCTGCAAATCTGCAGATATATGCTTTATATCCATGTCAATGCAGATATCTGTGACTCATTTTTGCAGCTACAGATGCAGTTGCAGATACAAATTTTGTATTCATGCAAGGTTCTACTGAGTTGACCCCAGAATGTATGGTGGGTCTTAATTATTTAATTTAATATAAAAATAACTTTTTGAGATACTTACACGTAAGTTGCCATGTAATGGCTCGACCTTGCTAATACTCTGTTTAAAGTGTGCAGGTAGACCGATTAACATTAATGGGATGGTTCGAATGCTTTAAGTTAAAACCTATGCATAGGTGTAAGCACAGCATGAATATAGAGCCTTATGAGCTATTATACTGCTGCCATGCAAAGCAATTTCTCTATTAACTTTGTAACAAGAATAACTTATAAAACAGTTGCTACTTGTACAGCAACTTGAGGAGCTGCCAAAACCTAGGCAATAATGAGTGATAATCTTCAACATTTAACATTTGTGGAATTTTCTTAGAGCACTATTCACAATATGTCTGGTTCTAGAACTGTCCCCCGAGTAGGTTTGGGAGAGTTGTTTAAAAAAAATGTTTAATGTCTGCTGTTGTTAGAATCCCAGTTTCAAACCTTTCAGGTATAAGTACAGAGCTTAACATCTCTTCCACAGCTCCACCCTCAAGAATGAGTTTAATCCTTTTAACAAAGCTCTGATCTGACAGTTTATTTCCCTCTCGGCTTTAGCTTTAATGGTTGCAGCCAAAACCTGACAAGTTCTTGTTAATTCTGAATGTATTACTCTGTGACAAATATATCTTCCACACAGATATGACACTGAGAATGGAATGCATATGATTCAATTTCCTATAGCTGAAGTGGGTTAGCTGTTAACATCTCCATAGCCTCACAAAGTAACAAGTGATCCAAACACATTCTTTTCTAGCAGTGTGACTTAGTCAGGTTTGAAAAGCTCAGGATAGACCACAATCTACTACCATAGTCTGTTAAGATAGAGAAGCTAAAAATAAACCTGTCATTTCCCTGGTGAAATGCAGAAAGATGCATCACTTGAATGCAAAATAAATTATGATGCAATTTTTATACCATATATTTTTAGGGACAGATGGTGAAACTGTCTTCTTTGGATTTTCACACTGTCTAAATCCAGAACTAGTACTGCGGAGGGCCCTGTATTATTCTCCACAGCTTGCCCTGGAGGCTATTCTTGTATGCTAAAAATTTCATGGATTCTGCAATCCACGGTGTGATATCGGAAAACTCCTAATTCCCATACATTTCATAAAATCATAGAATCCTTGAGCTGGAAGACAGCTCAGGAGGTCATTGAGTCCAGTTCCCTGCCCAAAGCAGGACCAATCCCAACTAAATCATTCCAGCCAAGGCTTTATCAAGCTGGGACTTAAAAACCTCTAGGGATGGATATTCCACGACCTCCCTAGATAACCCATTCCAATACTTCACTAGCCCCCTAATCATTTTGGTTGCCCTCCACTAGACCCTCTCCAATGCTCCCACATCCTTTCTTTAGTGGGGGGCCCAGAACTGGACACAGTACTCCAGATATGGCCTCACCAGTGTGGAATAAATGGGAATAAACTTCTCTAGACCTGCTGGAAATGCTCTTCTGAATGCACCCTAATATGCCATTAGCCTTCTTGGCTACAAGGGCACACTGTTGACTTATATCCGGCTTCTTATCCACTGTAATCCTCAGGTCCTTTTCTGCTGAACTGCTACTTAGCCAGTCGGTCCCCAGGCTGTAAACAGTGCTATCGATTCTTCCATTCCAAGTTCAGGACTCTTCATTTGTCCTTGTTGAACCTCATCAGATTTCTTTTGGCCCAATCCTCCAATTTGTCTAGGTCACTCTGGACCCTATCCCTGCCCTCCAATGTATCTACCTCTTCTCCTAGCTTAATGTCATCTGCAAACTTGCTGTTTGATATGTGATCTGCTAATTCTGCCTGCTGTGTCTGATGAACTCAGTCCCTCCCAGTTCATAGAATATTTTCATGTTGACTAGTGTCCTCAGAGGCATTATTTTTCTCTCTTTAAAAATTCTATGTCCACCCCACCCCAGGTGTAGCCAGGGCTGGATTACCCAATAAGCAGACTAAGCACGTGCTTAGGGCACCAGCAAAGCAGGGGCACCAAAACAAAAATGAGATTTTACGGTATAGTATTGTTTTTATTTTGAATTACATAGGGGGGGGGCACCATAATCTTTTCAGTGCTTAGGGCCTCTAAAGGTCTTAATCTGGCCCTGGGTGTAGCTCTAGAATGGTCTAGCTAGTGCACTAGATTGGATATCATATGATCAAGGCTCAATATACTGTTCTGAAATAGACGCCTTGTGTGAATTTGTGCAAATCACTCGATCTTTCGAGTGGTGCACAGGGGGATAGTAGCACTCATTTTTTCTTCCATGATTTATCTGTCATGTCTATTTGGACTGTAAAATCTTCAGAAGAGGGACTAGAATCCAAGCCTCCTGAGCCCCATTTCTATCCCCACAGTCATGCTGCCTTCTATTTATTTACCATGTGTTTTCTCACCTCTTGCAGCCATTCATGTGCATTTTTAGCAGGTACTAAGTGTTCTTCTAAAGCTCTGTGACCTCAATGTGTTTCCAGGAAGGTGTGGCAGAGATGCTGGCAGTGAAGAGCTTTGTCTATGCCAGCAGTTCTCAAAACTTTTGTATTGGTGACCCCTTTCACACAGATAGTCCATGAGTGTGATTGCCCTTGTAAAATAAAAACACATTTTAAAAATATTTAACACTAACCTCCAATTTTTTCCATCCATTGGCAGAATAAATTTTGTTATATGCACTGTAGCATATACACATGTGCACTATTAGTAGAAACAAGCTGCTGGCAGTGGGCACTTTGCTAATCAGTGGGTGGCATTTGAATCTCTCCTGGGTGGCCACCCAACTGCTCAGCTTACAGAGAACACCGATCATGACCCCAGTTGAGAATCCCTCATCCACACACTATGGATACTTTGGATATGTGATTTAAAAACCACACAGCACTGTCTCACAGTGCCCAGGTTAGCTGATGCAGACTAATGAGACTGTCTGTGTGACTAAAAATGTCAACATAGCTGGAGTTGGAACTTTGAGACCTTTCCCTGTCATGGGGTCTCAGAGCTTGGGCTCCAGCCTGAGCCCAAACACCTATGCAATTTTATAGAAGTGTAGCCCAGGTCCTGTGAAGCCTGGGCTAGCTGCAACCATGCTGTGTGTCTTTTTTTGAAGTATAGATGTACTCTTTGCGTATTAGGCCTACTGAAAACATGTCTGACTGAAATAGTGCTAAATTCCATTAGGGCTTCAGGTGTTCTTAAAACCAAGGCTGCTTAAACAATTTTAGTAATGGTGGGAAAGTTTTGCCTGATCTCTGTAGTGTAGACAAGATTCAGTATGAGAGAATGATCCAGGTTCTAGGCCTATCTGTACTGCCAAGTGGCTAAACCTGAATTGAAGTTAACTTTTCCTCATGGAATCCATTTTCAAACTTTTGGAGGAGAGGAAGGTAATCAGGCACAGTCAACATGGATTCACCAAGGGCAAGTCATGCCTGACCAATGTGATTGCCTTCTATGATGCAATTTCTGGCTCCGTGGATATGAGGAAAGTGGTGGATATGATATATCTTGATTTTTCATACAATCTCCCACAATATTCTTACCAGCAAATTAAAGAAATATGGCTTGGATGAATGGACCATAAGGTGGATAGAAAGACGGCTAGATCATTGGGCTCAACCAGTAATGATCAACAGCTCGATGCCCAGTTGGCAGGTGGTATCAAGCAGAATGCCCCAGGGATTGACACTCTGAGGTCAGTTGATCATCTGGATGATAGACTGAATTATACTCTCAGCAAGTTTGTGGATGACACTAAGCTAGGGAGAGAGGTAGATATGTTGGAGGGCAGGGATAGGGTCCTAAGTGATCTAGACAAATTGGAGGATTGGGCCAAAAGAAATCTGATGAGGTTCAAAAATGACAAGTACCAAGTCCTGTACTTGGGACAGAAGAATCCCATGAATGAAAAATCCTGCTACAGGCTGGGAACCAACTAGCTAAGGATTGGTTCTTCAAAAAAGGACTTGGTGATTACAGTGGATGAGAAGCTAGATATGAGTCAAGAAAGCTAATGACATATTGGCCTCCATTAGTAGTAACATTGCCAGCAGATTGAGGGAAATGATCACTCCCCTCTATTCGGCACAGATGAGCCCACATTAGAGTATTTTGTCCAGTTTGGGGCTCCCATGATAGAAAGGATGTGGATGAAGTGGAGAGAGTCCAGCAGAGGGCAATGTTAATGATTAAGGGTTTTGGGATGCATGACTTATGAGGAGAAGCTGAAGGATTTGGTCTTATATAGTCTGCAGAAGAGGAGAATAGAGTTGGGAGGGAGGATTTGATAGCAGCCTTCAACTTCCTGAAGGAGGTTCCAAAAAGGATGGAGAGAAGCTGTTCTCAATGGTGGCAGGTGACAGAACAAGGAGCAATGGTCTCAAGTTGCAGTGGGGGAAATCTAGGTTGGATATTAGGAAAAATTATTTCACTGGGGGGGTGGTGAAGCACTGAAATGGGTTACCTAAGGAGGTGGTGGACTCTCCATCCTTAGTGGTTTTTAAGGCCAGGCTTGTTAAAGCCCTGGCTGGAATGATTTCATTGGGATTGGTTCTACTTTGAGAAGGGGGTTGTACTAGGTGACCTCATGAGGTCTCTTTCAGCTCTAATCTTTTATAATTTCATCATTTTACTTCACCAAAGCAATCAAACCTCTACTAGATGCTGTAGAGCAGACCTGGCTCCGTCTTCAGCAGATAGGGTAGATGCAGTCTCCTTATTTTTTCATTAGCTTTCAGGAGAAGACATTATCAGCAGAGAAAGAAAGGAGAGAGCTGACTCTGAGAAAACCCAGTTTGAGTGGTCTGAATAAAAGGGCTCCTCTTTGAGTTAGGTCACTTTTCTTCTCTCTGCCTCACTCTACATATTGACCCTGTGGCTCAAGCTAAAGGTACCTTGGTGTTGCCTGTCCTGTCCTATGTCCCACGTATCTGAGGAATCCAGCAAATTTCTGCTGGACTGGGATTGACCCCAACACCTTACCCTCAAGTCTTCTCTCTTCCTCCTCAGATAGAAAGCACGAACATTTAATGTCATATAAAGCCATCTCCCCTACTTTGCTTGGCATTAACAGCCTCCCAAAGCTTTCATGCTACTGCCAACGGTTTGGGCATGAGAAAGAAGACCTTCTCAGTGTCTCTGCAGTAGCAGGCTCTGATTGCCCCTGCCTTGGAACCAGTCACCTAAAGGGGAAGCTTGTATATCCTACCATTTCTCTGTGCACACAAGTTTGTTGTTGTAGTAGTATAAGGGCCTTACCATCAATCAAATGTTAGCCCCACCCCCTGACCCCAGAAGTCCCGCCCCTGTCCCTGGAAGTCCCCCCCCCCCCCCGTCACCGGAAGTCCCACCCTTGGGGGTAGTACATCCGGGGTCAAGAGGGACAGGTGACCGGAAGTAAAGGGTGTCATGTGACCCCTCTAAGGACTCACCCCACCTCCCTCTACCAATCAGGAAGGGTTTTTCCCCTGTAGGACTGCCCCGCAAACCACTTTGACCAATCAGGGGGCGTTCCGGGACTGGTTGACCAGACTGGAAGCGGGTCATGTGACCCCTCTAAGAGCTTCCTGTGCCACCCTCTGCCAAATCAGAGCATAGCACTTCCCCATAAGTTCTAGTGCCACACAAAAGAGGCCATCTTGTTCCAAGAGTGCGTGTTTCAGAGATCGTGCAAACGCTGAGCCGAAACATGGCTTCTTTCACCACCCCCACCAGAAGTTTGGACTTTGCTTTGGTGCTGAGGGCCTTCCACCGCATGCGAAGAAAGCGCCACATCAGCAACAGTTCCGAGGATGAGGGAGAGGCGAAAAGGGGCCATTTGCCCCCACTGCTATTGGATACACCAGAATCTGACCCCGAAACCCAACCGCTCATGAGGCAGCCCGACAAACTAGACGGCCTCTCGTTATCCGTCCCTATGGAGGAAGCTGCTCACGGCTCCCAGGAGTCAGACAAGGTGAATGGAAAAGAAGTCAAACAGGTAAATGAAAGATTGAGGTTGGGGGCATCATGGGTGTTTTGTGAATCTAAAAACCAGCAGCTGTAGCTTACTCTCTTTTTTTTGACAATCTCTCAACAGCTTGACGATGACTTTCTAGAGGCCTTTGAGAAATTGCACAGCGGTAATCCTGTGGGAGTAAATCTATCTTGTGCCAGCTGTTTTTGCTCATGTCTGACACATGGATCTTGAGAACAAAAGTGGAAGAATGAATTAACTCGGCCTCCCTAATAGCGATAGTGGTGGGGGTGTCATGGTGCCCATTTGCAGACGGCTGTAAAAGGGTGTGTTAATCCAGGTGCTTAATAAAACTTGTATTAAATGTGTTGGTGTGAATGTGTTCCTTCCATACTTACAGCGTCTTTTACTAACACAAATAACAGTCATGTCTACGCAGATAGCTGTGTTAGAGAAAATATATTACGCCCCTGGGGAAGTTGACAGCTTTGGTGGGGTGAACCCTCTGTTTCAAGCAGTCAAAAAGCACAGTAAAACTTTGAACAGAAGACAGGTAACATCATGGCTTTCAGACCAGGACGCTTACTCTTTGCACAAGCCTGCTCAAATACATCACATTTTGCACAGTAAAAAACCTTGTTAGTTTGAAACAAACCAAGTACTTTAAAAATCTACACCTATGCCTTGCACAGACCCCCCCCCCCACACACATACTAACTAACATTTGTGCTTGTTCTTTAACCTGAAGGCCCAAACACACATGGGGGGGGGGGGGGGAACAGAACAATCATGTGCCTGCAACACTTTATCCCATAGTGAAAGGTAACTTTTCTGCAATTGGCTTTTAAATGCATGGGGATTTATTGAAAAGTATTTTGTTGCAAATGGTGTTTTAAACTGTGTGTGTGTGGATTGCACCCAAAAGCTTTATAATAGAAAGTCCAAACTACTGTGGTAGAGTTAAAACACATCCTGAAGATCATGTTTCTTCACCTGTGCAGCAGAATTAAAATGGAATATAAATGCATCTAAGAATGATTATTATTACTTTCATAGAGCTTTCGATTTCCAAGCATTAAGTTAACTTCACAGCTGCCCAAGGAAGAAAACAGGTAATATCCCTGATCACAGGTGAGGAAATTTAGTCCCAGAGGGGAGATGACCACAGCTGCTGCAAATTGTCATGGCTCTGACTGCAAAGGAGCTCTGACAACATCTATCACCTGAGGATATGTCTCAGAGCTTCTATTTATAAAAAGTAAGCTTGTAGTTTCACTCTGAATGATTTTCCTTATAGATGAAACATAAATAGGCTGCCTTCATTCTGCCTACCAAAACTGGGAAGTGTGAGGAGTGAGGAAGGATGCTGTAGTGCACAGCTGTGCAGTAAGTGGCTTATGGGCTCGACATGTATGATGGGGTGCAGGCACAGAAGACCCCTTGGGACTGCTTCCCAGTGTGCTGGTAAAGACACTGACACTCGCCACCTTGCTCTCTGGGACTTCCCACCACCATGTCCTGCTGGGCCAGATCAAGGTCTCCCCCAGCCAAGGCACAGAGCTGAGATCACTGCCCTCCTTTCCCCCCCCGAAGAGCAATATAGACACCGAACCTCTTCAGGCCTGAGGATAATGAAGTTTCAGGCACAGCTCCTGGGATCAAAACTGCAAATAAACCATTCAGGCAAGCCCCCTGAAAGGGGGATGTACACACTGATTGCTTCCCAGGTAACAATTATTTACACTGGGCTGATAGTAAATTAAAGTGATTTTATTAAGTAGGATTTTAGTAGTTACAAGTAAAAACATGCAGACCAAAGTAGATTACAAATTTAAAATAACAAAAAAATGCATAGCTAGTTCTAACACACTAAAGAAGGGGTGGTCAACCAGTTAGGGTATGTCTACACTTGCTCCCTATCTCGAGATAGGGATGCAAATATAGGTGACCGAAATTGCTAATGAAGCGGGGATTTAAATATCCCACGCTTCATTAGCATGATCTCGCCGGCATGCGAGGAAGTGCACGTCGGGACATGGTAGTTCGAATCAAAGCCCTTGGTTCGAACTATTGTTACTCCTCATTTGTTAAGGAGTAACATTAGTTCGAACCAAGGGCTTTGGTTCGAACTAATGCGTCCCAGCGCGCACTTCCTGATTCGAATCACCTGTGATTCGAACTAGCGCACTAGCGAGATCATGCTAATGAAGTGCAGGATATTTAAATCCCTGCTTCATTAGCAATTTTGGTCGCCTACATTTGCATCCCTAGTTCAAACTAGGGTACAAGTGTAGATATACCCTTAAAGACTAAGAGCCAAAATAACTGTGGATAGAGTGCAAAGAGCCATGTATTATATATTTATTTTTATATATCTATATAGATAGATAGATATAGTACACAAAATGTCGTGATAAAAATAACATTACAGGACATTTTGGACAAAAACTAATAAAAAAGTCTTTAGTCATTAAGCAATTCATGGCCAGCCCATTGATCTTCAGAGAACTTGACAAGGAACAAACATCACATTAAAAAAAACCCTTTGAAAATACAGTAATATTTTCACCCTAAAAATAAGCATCGTCCTATGTATTTTAAATTTAACATTACTGCCCTATTATGTCCTGTGAGTTTTTTAAAATTAAACCGAACTGAGAAGTAAATTAGCACAATTTGAAGTGCCTGTTTCACTCTAGCTTGTTGATCTCTGGTATGGTTTCCTCATTTTATTTTACTTATGAAGATTATGGCTTTTTATAGTTCTAGAAATTCAGCTCTGACCCAGATTGCTAATGTGACAGGTTCAAAAACAATAAAGGAGAGACTCATATCTCAGAATAATTGCTTCAGCTGGCAAACAATAGCCTTTGAATTTTCTTTTAAGAAACAGTATAAACCAGGTACATGCTGATTCATTTTTTTTGCCCTGGAATTTAAATATGACATCTGTGTTTGCTGCCTTGTCTGAATCCATGAAGACTTTGAGTTTAAGGTGTGTCAACCCCCCCACTCTAACCCAATGCACCCACCCATCCCCCAGAGCCAGGCACCCACAGTCCCCCTGCTCTAACCCAATGCACCCATCCCACCCCTCCTCAAGAGCCAGGCACCCCCAGCCTCTCTGCTCTAACTCAATCCCCTTCCTCTCCCCCAGAGCCAGGCACCTCCACCCCCCTGCTCTAATCCAATGCACCCATCCCACCCCTCCCCCAGAGCCAGGCACTTCCAGCCCCCTGCTCTAACCCAATGTACCCACTGCTCCCTCAGAGCTAGGCATCCCCAGCCCCCCTGTTCTAACCCAATGCCTGGGTCTCACCAGAGCTGCCGCTGCCACAGCCACACATTTGTCCTCCAGGTGCTGGGGCATGCGTGCAGAGCTGATGGTGAGCAGTCCGGATGTGTGGCTCTGAACAAGCAAGAGCTGCATTTCTTTAAGCAAAGAGCTGCATGCGGCTAGAGAGCTGTGGGTTGGCCACCTCTGCACTAAAGCTTATTGTAAACTTACCTTAAGACAGTTCTTATTTCACGTCAGAGAAGATCTTTTCCCCTGGAGTCTCTGATTTATTCTTTGAGTGTGTCCTACCAGCCAAAGACCAAGAGCCTGAAAACTTTGCATCCTAAGTAGTTTTCCTTTTGGGTGGAAATTATTTGTTTCTTCTACATTCTCCCCTTCCATGGAAAATTACCTGGTCAGACCCTACCAGATGGGGTGGTCACATGTCTTCCTAAGACCAACCACCGCTAAGACTTACAGGACAAAAGAGTCTGTTTACAGGTGATCATCCAGGCATCGAGAGAAACACGCTTGATGGATATCATTTGCACATTTAAAACTGTAAACCATTCCATAACCCATATTTCTAACTCTACATACAAGAGTGATGCGTACACCAAAATAAGATATGCAAATCCAGCAGGTTGTGACATTAAAATTGATAGGTTACATGAGGTATTTTGTCCAAAGTATCTTTGAATTATGCATATTTGTATCCATAAGACAATGTTGTACAGCATGGCACGTGGGGGTGGTGAACTGTAACATGATTCACCAGAGTTAGCCCCTACTAGGGTTACCAAATGCTTTATTTACCTGCTCATCTGCAGGTACGGCTTCTCATAGCCCCCATTGGCTGGGAACAGTGAACCATGGGCAATGGGAACTGCAGGTAAATAAAGCATTTAGCAGCCTGCCAGGGGCTAACTCTGGTGAACTGCATCCAGCTTGTGGGCTGATTATTGCCCCTCCTCCCCAGGTTGGAGTGCAAGTCAAGTAATCCGAGAGCTGGATTCAATTGCTTCTTTGCCACAAACATTATCTGAGAGTCACTGAATATCTCCAACCAGCCTCAGTTTTCCATCTGTATTATGGGGACCCGAGCAATTCCTTACTAGAGCTGGGTGATTTTGGATCTTTTCAGCAAAAATTACAGATTTGGAAACACTGAAACATTTCATGACTTTGTGAAATGTTAGCTGAATGGGTTGTGTTTTAAAAAAAGGAAAAAAGAAAATCCTGGTTGTAGGGAATAATTCTGGACACACTGGGTGCAGGTGAAAACAAACAGAGGATTTATTGGTTCACACAGCTGGTGGAGTACACATCAGGGGTTAATCTGGTGAGCACTGACTTAACCAAAGCATACATTAGATTATATAGGCAGCAGATGGGCGGAGGGGAAGTGATTTGATAGGTCTAGTGGTGAAAATGAGATGTGCACATAAGCCAATGAACTATGAAGGTTACACAGGATCCCCGCCCATCGCCAATTAAACATATTATCACTAATACAAATAATTATTCCTAACAAGCTAAATAAGCCAATATAAACAAAGGCATGTTGATGGTCATTTTGTTGGCCGGAAATATAATGCGTCTACTGCGGGGATGGTATTGCCTTGGTGCGATCTTTGGGATCCAAGTTTATTTTCTAGGAATAAAGCAGACAATGAAAAACAATCCCGCGCGGTTGTTTGGTTGTTTGGTACTGCCCTTATCAAAAAGTGAGGCCCTTTTGGAATGTGGTTGCCAGGATGACCAGGGTCAAGTTAACTGCTGTGCTGTATTCCCAGGCTTGTCTAATGATTTAGGATTTGAGTTGTCAGTTCTCAGCAAGATACCATGGACTGCCTCATTTTACCCCTACACTGGTTCAAAACAGCTTTTTGTTTTGAAATTTCATTCAGTTCTATTTAGAAAAACATCAGAGTGAAATATTTTGTTTATGTTGCCCCATTTTTAACTTTTCAATTCACAGTACAAATTTTAAAATGTCATTTTTGTGTTAACCTGATTTTTGTTTTTATATAGCCAGTGAACTGGAAATGTGTTTGTCACACATATCTATTCTTGACCTTGCAGCCGTGAATACATTAATGATTACAAGGTTTTGGATACTAAGGTGATAAGAACCATATAAATCATACCAGGGGAGCCAATAGGATCACTGGGCGCCTGGGCAATGTGGGGAGGGCCATATCTGTGCTCCAGGAAGGGGCGGGACCTCAGGAAGAAAGAGTGGGGCTGGAACAGCTTGGTTCCTGGTGCCCCACTCACCCCCGAAAGGATCTCAGAGACAGCTGGAGTATGTGGGGCAATCAGGGGCGGCCCATGACTATAGGCAGACTCGGCCACTGCCTAGGGCGCTGCCTTCAACGGAGCGCCTGGGGCACCCAATGATGACGTCACGGGGTGCCCGGGGCGCCCAATAATGACATTAGTCCATTGACGGCCCTGCAGGCGGGGGCGCTGATCGCACATTCCACCTAGAGCGCCAGCTGCCTCAGTCCGCCTCGGGCCACTCCTGGGGGCAATTGGTCCATTTGCCTCCCCATTTTGGCGGGCCTGAGTAGCATGGGTGCACTTGTAGAAATGTATGGGAGCTAGTTTAGATAACAATGTTGACAGTTTTTTTAAAACTGAAACATTTTGAATCCTACTCCCTGAGTCCATTTCAAACCTTGCAAACTCTTTTAAAATGTTGAGAGGAGGGGAGTGAATTTTTATTTTAATTTTTCAATCAGTTTTAGAACTTGCACATTTCAGTGTCTAGTCTCATTCCCAGTCTATGCTGCTTCTATTCTTCTTGGGTACATCTAGACTACACACTTCTTTCGAAAGAAGCTTTTTCGAAAGAATAAGCTTCTTTCGAAAGAGATCATCTAGACAGCCACAACTTTTTCAAAAAAGCAATCCGCTTTCTCGAACGAGAGCACCCGGGCAATCTGGATACTCTCTTTCAAAAAAGCTCTGTTTGCGGTCAAGAATGCCTTTTTTCGAAAGAGCTCTTTTGAAAAAAGGCGTTCTTCCTTGTAAAATGAGGTTTACTGCTGTTGAAAAAACCGCCACATTCTTTGATTTAATTTTGAAAAAACGTGGCAGCAGTCTAGAAGCAGGTGAATTTTCTTCAAAAAAAGGCCACTTTTTTCAAAAAAACTCTGTAGTCTAGACATAGCCCTTCTGAACTTTTTTCCACTATAGATTTCTTGTCCTCCCCCCCAGATGAAACCAAGATAATGATGTCTTGCCACTGATAAAATTGATATAGATGTCAGGAACGGAAGATATGGCTAATCAGCTATTAACTGCACAGGTGATTCAAAGATTTCCTGTGTAATTTATACGCGACATAGATTAGTGTAAATCCATGATAAGAATAAAGCATGGAGAACTGTGCTTTGAGAGTATATTCTGTACTCATTCCCTCAGAAAGAGAGCTGATTACACTCCAGAAGCACTCCTACCTCTTTACTGAATGAGAGCTAATGAGGTGCAAAACGGGTCACATGAAATCCTCCAGACAGGAGAGGCTGGCCAGCAGTCATTGGGGGGTACTGGCAACAGAACTCTCCCCCCACCCCCACATTGACTGGCAGTGGGGAGGAGGCAAGCACAGCAAAGCAGCAGCAGCTTGTACTGCTCTCTGACTGCATTGCTTTTGGGGAGTGTGGGGTTGGTCTCAGGAGCTGAGGCTGCCATGCTGTACTTTTTCTGATGCTGCTGGTGAGCAGTCATGGGAGAGGGCAGCCCAGACCCCTGAGGGGCTGGCCACCAGGGGGACTAGCAACTGGAAGGCTAGTACCTGCAGCAGGGGTTTGTGCAGCCACCCCCACCTGCACTCACCAGCAGTGACAAGGGAACATGGAGAACATGTTTTAAAGCAGGGCTATTCAACATGTGGCTCTCCCATTTGTTTGTGGCCCATGGTGCAGTTTGGATTTATGTGGGGCTCAACATGCAGTCCGCAGGTGGGAGCAAAAATAAAAAAGTAGTCAATATAATGGTCTTCTGTTGTTATGTATTTTAGTAGTTAAGTTCCTGGACTGACATTGCTCATTAAAAGTGTTGTCATATGGGTGGAAATCAGGTAAATATTGCATTTTATTAATATCCGCAGAACTGACTTCAATGGGGCCTTCATGTTGCCTTAATCTTTGTATTCATTTCTGTCATTATGCAAGAAGCTATTTGCATATATTTGCATATATATTTGCATGTATATGCAACCATGCTTAAGTTGCGGCCCTCAGCATGTGGTGTGAGTATCATTGTGGACCCTGGAGCTTCCAAAGTTGAGTAGCCCTGTTTTAGAGCATGGTCTTTCCTTCCAGAATGCTAATTATAAACCCAGTGTAAAATATGCCAAGTTAATATTTAAAAAAACCCAACAGCTGGTATGCCTTGAAGAAAAGGTGTGGAGTAGGAGTATGATTTGCCGGGGAGGCAATTGGAAAGGCACAGTGATACATGCAACACCCAGCAAAAGCTTGTAAGAAATAGCTCTTTGTCTTATTTAGGGCTTGGCATTCTCGTCCTTAGAATTTGGAGAGACCCTGATGTATCATCAGTAGCTATTTTGCTGCAGTACTGAAATGTCTAATCAAATTCACTCTAGCTGTCTGTTGAATCTACCAGGTGCTGGAGGGAAAGGATGCTGTTGAAGTTAGGCCACTGGGCTCATGGAGCCCATGAGATGTGGGTATATTTCCTGCCTCAGCCCCAGACTTCCTCTGAGACCTTGGGCAAGTTGCTTACAGTATGTCTTTGCTGGAGAGTTAACTTGGGCTATTACTTGGGAATTCTTGTTGATACCCTTGCTGTCCATACACAAAATCTTCTCACCTAAGTTTGATGGTGCTTTTACACCTGGGCCAGCTGGGAGCATAGGTTAGAGCTCAGATGTGTGCTGCTTTCCCTCAGGCTGGTAACCTGCCTACATTGGTGAGAGGAGGCTGGCTAAGACTATGTCTACACTGGCAGATGTAAAGTGCTGGTAGATATAGAGCTGCTCAGAGAGAGTTGCAGGGATACCACTGTTGTGTGCACCCATCACACTGGTCTTCTCCTTTCTGAATTTCAGCCCAGAAGCATTTTATTCCCTATTTGATTACTATTTTGCTTCAGATCCTTTTATTCAATGGAATGTCTGGTCTTAGTATCACTCATTTGAAAAATAATGGAATCATATTGTCTGAAAGAGTAAAGGTGGCCTTAATGGGTCCATATCACTCACCCTAGAGTAGGTTCTTTTGTAGCCAATGGCTTAGAATTACACTTCAGATGAGGAGGAAAAAAACTCCAGTAAGCGTTTTCCCATAGGAACAGGGTGTAACACCTTTGGAGAAGCAATCGTTCAGCTTTTCATAAGAAGCTTCTCCACAAAGAAGCATCTCAAATCCTGGTTTAATACTTCCTTCCTCCCTCCCCTTTGTTCTAAGATGGGGGGCAGGGGCAATATTTCTTTCTGATGAGAAATGTTGTGTCCAAAATAAATGCGTGGAGTGGGAGCAAAAGTGGTGAGTTTATCTTGCTATATCTTGTTGAGCATTTGCTCTTGACATAACATCAGTCTGAGAGATGGATGATGGGCATACTTCACATTGAGAACAATTGGGAATGATAGCCCCGCTGAAATCTTGATGCTTGATTTACCAAACCAGAAACTTTATCAGATGAGTGAAATGGCAACTTGTCTCCTCAAGAAGGGATAGAAATAGACTCAATTCCCCAGCAGCCAAACAGTGGACGTTCTTCAAAAGAGCTCTTTTCTCTCTTTCTCTCTCACACATAAACATACCAACTCTGACTGAACTGTTTTTCACACCGCAGCATTGCTTATTTATAGTATGCAAGGGATAAATATTAAAAATAATATCTGTTTACTGCCCTTGATGGTTTTTGAGCTGCTAGCTATTCCTTACTCTCCCTTGCTACATGCTGGGCAACTTCATCACTATTGCTGGGAATGGAGGAGGTCTTGTTATGCTTAAACGAAGCACACGAGATCTTTTATAGGGGAAAAGGCAATACGCCGCATTTATTGAGAATACAACAGTTGCATATGCTTTTCAATCATCACACACACAAACACCATGAATACACAGTCCCACCAGATGATGTTATAGTTACCAGTCCAGAGTCTGTATCAATCTAGTGGCCAGCCAGATTGATCAAAGAGGCGGAGCAGGGCCTTTGTTGGTCGATCAATCCGATGCTCCTCTGGAGTTGGTGGCTAGATGAACCCAAAGTTCCATAGCAAAGCACCCTGCTTTTATAATTCTTTTCTCTGTTCAAGTCTATGGATTTCGCTGTGTCAGCCCGTGACCAGTTACTGTTATCTTGTTGATGTCCCAAAACATCTCCAGGAGGCTTATCCTGTCCTGGATTGTTAATCAGTTGTTTTTAGGGATGCCTTTACCTTTAGAGTTGTCAATCTGCCAATCTGATCAATTCTTGACCGTGGGTACGCACTGATGGTTTTTCTGACACCGATGTTTCTTCGCAGTCTGTCTTTTACAGTTTGTATTCACTCTGCATTCTCCCCCTTCTCTCTTGACCATCTGGCTCTAACGATGACCTTCACACCTTATTTCATTCATACAAACAGTCTTTCACAGAGTTACAAACAGCAAAGTTTTGTATTAAACAAAAGCAAACATCATTGTAAATTGCCTTACTAAATTTTGTAATTAAAACAATTCACACTGAAGGCTCGGGCCTTCAACATTCCTCTAATCTTATTGACATAGACACAATCTGAGATCCTATCTCTTTACTTACTAAACGTTAAAATATATATATATATATATTACTAAAGGGCTTAATTTAAATGTAATAATATGTTATCTTACATTGCTACATTATTAAACCAAAAAATACAAACATAAAAAGGATGAAACGTTCAATCCTAACAGTCTGGGAGGATCAAAGAAAAATGGAGGAAGAAAAATAAAAGAAGAGACAAGAGCAGAGAGGCAGAAAACATGGTTTTCCTCTCCAGTACACTGATTTTATACTGGTGTGAATCAGGAATAACTCAGCTGAACCAACGGATTTACACTTGTCACCTGGTATACCAGGGTATATCTACACAGCACACTTATTTTGAAATAAACTATTTCAGAATTTTTTTCCGAAATCGCTTATTTCGAAATAGCATGTCTACACTACAGGGAAGCCTCAAAATTAGTCCTAGTCCCAGGCAGGCTTCCCTAATGTGGACATGCTACCTCAATTTAGAGCCCCAGGAGGCACTGGGGAGTAATTAGTTTGCATGGCCCTGGTGAGGAGCTATTTTGAAATAGCAGCAATAGAGCATTCACACTACAGCTATTTTGAAATAGCTATTTCAGAATAGGCGTTATTCCTCACAGAATGAGGTTTACAGAAGTCGGAATAAGCCTTCCATTATTTTGAATTTATTTCAAAATAACGGAATGGCAGTGTGGACACTTGCATTGTTATTTAGAAATAACGTCAGTTATTTCTAAATAACTATGCTGTGTAGATGCACCCCCAGAGAAAAATAGAAGCACTGGGGAGGTGAAAGGATGAAATAGAAAAAGGATGGACTGTGAATAAGTACCTAGCTCCAACATTGCTGATATTTATTTGTGACAGCTTTGCCACAGACTTCCTGATTTTAATACTTTCCTACAACTGGATAGTTAGGCTAACTGCCACAAAAGGTTGCTGAGGCCAAGAATTTATCAAGTTGTTGAAGAGGAATTGGACAGTTATATTGACATCAACAATATTCTGAGTTATTATCATTAGTGGTAACAATTTTGGGATAGTAAACTCAAGCGCTTCGGAGTTAAGCCACTGTTTAGTAATATCTGGGCAGATTACTCCATGTCTGCTCCTGAAGGATTCCTCTATCTTCCACTGAAACTTGTAGTTGGTGATCATGGTTGGTGATGATCACGAGACTAGAGGCACCTCGAGACTGATCCACTCTAGTAGTAGCTGTGTGCCTATGTACTTGGCAAGTTATTTACGGCTAGCTCCTATCCCCATTGACGAGGACGGACTGTCATTGGATTGGGCCTATGAGACAATTGTTTCCTATCTGTAAAACAGAGAAAACAGCACTTCCTTTCTTCACTCGGGTGCTGTAAGGATGAATATATTAGTAAGAATATAAGAACATAAGAATGGCCATACTGGATCACACCAAAGGTCCATCCAGCCCAGAATCCTGTCTGCTGACAGTGGCCAAAGCCAGGTGTCCCAGAAGAAGTAAACCAAACAGGTAATGATCAAACAATCTCTCTCCTGCCATCCGTCTCCACCCTCTGACTAACAGAGGCTAGGGACATCATTCTTACCCATCCTGGCTAATAGCCATTAATGGACTTAACCTCTATGAATTTATCTAGCTCTTTTTAAAACCCTATTATAGTCCTAGCCTTCACAACCTCCTCAGGCAAGGAGTTCTCCAGGTTGACTATGTGCTGTGTGAAGAAGAACTTCCTTTTGTTTTAAATCTGCTGCCCATTAATTTCATTTGGTGGCCCGTAGTTCTTATATTATGGGAACAAGTAAATAACTTTTCCTTATTCACTTTCTCCACACCACTCATGATTTTATAGACCTCTATCATATCCCCCCTTAGTCTTCTCTTTTCTAAGCTGAAAAGTCCTAGTCTCTTTAATCTCTCTTCATATGAGACCCATTCCAAACCCCTGATCATTTTAGTTGCCCTTTTGTGAAATTTTTCTAATGGTAGTATATCTTTTTTGAGGTGAGGAGATCACATCTGTATACAGTATTCAAGATGTGGGTGTACTATGGATTTATATAAAGACAATAAGATATTCTCCGTCTTATTCTCTATCCCTTTCTTAATGATTCCTAACATCCTGTTTGCTTTTTTGACTGCTGCACACTGCATGGACGTCTTCAGAGAACTATCCATGATGACTCCAAGATCTGTTTCCTGATCAGTTGTAGCTAAATTAGTCCCCATCATATTGTATGTATAGTTGGGATTATTTTTTCCAATGTGCATTACTTTACATTTATCAACATTAAATTTCATTTGCCATTTTGTTGCCCAATTACTTAGTTTTGTGAAATCTTTTTGAAGTTCTTTACAGTCTGCTTTGGTGTTAACTATCTTGAGCAGTTTAGTATCATCTGCAAACTCTGCCACCTCACTGTTTACCCGTTTCTCCAGATCATTGATGAACAAGATGAATAGGATTGGTTGTAGGATTGACCCTTACGGAACACCAGTAGTTAACCCTTTCCATTCTGAAAATTTGCCATTTATTTCTACCCTTTGTTTCCTGTCTTTTAACCAGTTCTCAATCCATGAAAGGATCTTACCTTTCCCTCTTACCCCATGACAACTTAATTTAAGTAAGAGCCTTTGGTGAGGAACGTTGTCAAAGACTTTCTGGAAATCTAAGTGCACTATATCTACTGGATCCCCCTTCTCCACATGTTTGTTGACCCCTTCAAAAACCTCTAATAGATTAGAAAGACCTGATTTCCTGTTACAGAAACCATGTTGACTTTTGCCCAACAAATTATGTTCTTCTATGTGTCTGACAATTTTATTCTTTACTATTGTTTCAACCAATTTGCCCAGTACTGATGTTAGACTTACTGGTCTGTAATTGCTGGAATTGCCTCTAGAACCCTTTTTAAATATTGGCATTACATTAGCTATCTTCCAGTCATTGGGTACAGAAGCTGATTTAAAGGACAGGTTACAAACCATAGTTAATAGTTCCGCAATTTCACATTTGAGTTCTTTTAGAACTCTTGGGTGAATGCCATCTGGTCCCGGTGACTTGTTACTGTTAAGTTTATCAATTTGTTCCAAAACCTCCTCTAATGACACTTCAATCTGTGACAAGTCCTCAGATTTGTCACCTTCCAAGCACGGGTCAGGTTTGGGAATCTCCCTGACATCATCAGCTGTGAAGACTGAAGCAAAGAATTCATTTAGTTTCTCTGCAATTACTTTATCGTCTTTATGTGCTCCTTTTATATCTCGATCATCCAGGGACCCCACTGGTTGTTTATCAGGCTTCCTTCTTCTGATGTACTTAAAAAACATTTTGTTATTACTTTTTGAGTTTGTGTCTAGCTGTTCTTCAAACTCCTTTTTGGCTTTTCTTATTACATTTTTACACTTAATTTGGCAGTGTTTATGCTCATATCTATTTTCCTCACTAGGATTTGACTTCCATTTTTTAAAAGACGCCTTTTTATCTCTCATTGCTTCTTTTACATGGTTGTTAAGCCACGATGGTTATTTTTTAGTTCTTTGACTGTGTTTTTTAATTTGGGGTATACATTTAAGTTGGGCCTCTATTATGGTGTCTTTGAAAAGTGTCCATGCAGCTTGCAGGGATTTTACTTTAGTCACTGTACCTTTTAATTTCTGTTTAACTTACCTCCTCATTTTTGCATAGTTCCCTTTCCTGAAATTAAATGCCACAGTGTTGAGCTGCTGAGGTGTTCTTCCCACCACAGGAATGTTAAATGTTATTATATTACGGTCACTATTTCCAAGAGGTCCTGTTATAGTTACCTCTTGGACCAGATCCTGCACTCTACTCAGGATTAAATAAAAAATTGCCTCTCCGCTTGTGGGTTCTTGTACCAGCTACTCCAAGAAGCAGTCATGTAAGGTATTGAGAAATTTTGTCTCTGCATTTTGTCCTGAAGTGACATGTACCCAGTCAATATGGGGATAACTGAAATCCCTTACTATTATTGAGTTTTTTATAGCCTCTCTAATCTCCCTTAGGATTTCATAGTCACTATCACTGTCCTGGTCAGGTGGTTGATAATATATCCCTACTGCTATATTCTTATTAGAACATGGAATTACTATCCGTAGAGATTCTATGGAACATTTCGATTCATTTAAGATTTTTACTTCATTTGATTCTACATTTTCTTTCATATATAGTGCCACTTCCCTACCTGCACAACCTGTTCTGTCCTTACAAAATATTTTGTACCCCAGTGTGATTGTGTCCCATTGATTGTCCTCATTCCACCAGGTTTCTGTGATGCCTATTATATCAATATCCTCCTTTAATACGAGGCACTCTAGTTCACCTATCTTATTATTTAGACTTCTAGCATTTGTGTACAAGCACTTTAAAAACTTGTCACTGTTTATTTGTCTGCCCTTTTCTGATGTGTCAGATTCTTTTTATGTGAATGTTTCTTGTCTGATCTGGCCCATACTGTATCCTCTTCCATCCTCTCCTCCTGACTAGAACCTAGAGAATCTCTATCAATAGACTCTCCTCTAAGAGACATCTCTGTCCGATCCACATGCTCCTCTGCACAAATCGGCTTTCCCCCATCTCTTAGTTTAAAAACTGCTCTGTGACCTTTTTAATGCTAAGTGCCAGCAGTCTAGATCCACTATGGTTTAGGTGGAGTCCATCCTTCCTGTATAGGCTCCCCCTATCCCAAAAGTTTCCCCAGTTCCTTAAAATCTAAACCCCTCCTCCCTACACCATCGTCTCATCCACGCATTGAGACTCTGAAGCTATGCCTGCCTACCTGGCCCTGTGCATGGAACTGGAAGCATTTCTGAGAATGCCACCATAGAAGTCCTGGATTTCAGCCTCTTTCCTAGCAGCCTAAATTTGGCCTCCAAGACATCTCTCCTACTCTTCCCTATGTCATTGGTACCTACATGTACCATGACCACCGGCCCCTTGCCAGCACTACACATAAGTCTATCTAGATGCCTCGAGAGATCCGCAACCTTCGCACCAGGCAGGCAAATCACCATACAGTTCCTCTGGTCATCACAAACCTAGCTATCTATGTTTCTAATAATCAAATCTCCCACTACTAACACCTGTCTTTTCCTAATGACTGTAGTTCCCTCCCCCAGAGAGGTAACCTTGGTGCAAGAGGATACCCCAACATCATCTGGAAGGAAGGTCCCAACTATGGGAAGGTTTCCCTCTGCTCCCATTGACTGCTCTCCTTCCCTGAGCCTTTCATCCTCCTTAACAGCACAGGGGCTGTGAGACTGGAGGTGGGATAATTCTACAGTGTCCCGGAAAGCCTCATCAGCACACCTCTCTGCATCCCTTAGCTCCTCCAGTTCAACCACCCTGGCCTCTAAAGCCCGTATGTGGTCTCTGAAGGCCAGGAGCTCCTTGCACTGAATGCACACATATGCCACCCTCCCACGGGGCAGGTAATCATACATGCTACACTGAGTGCAATAAAAAAGCCCTCACTCTGCTTCTGGGCTTCTGCCTACATTATCTCCTACAGCCACCTAGATTATTAATAGGGTTTTTATTTAATTCAGGAAGTTCTGTTTATAGTTTAGTTTAAAGGTTTTAAAGAATGGCAAGTGTACCTCACCCCCTTCCCTCTCCCTTTTCAAACTCCCTCTTGAAACTCCCTGTTTGCTGCCCCTGTTTGCAAAACTCCCTGCTCGCTGACTCACTGCTTTATAAAGCCCTGGCCTTTCTTATAGCCCCACCCACTGACAAAGGCTAAACCAATGAACACAGGCTTCTAAATTTCAAACCTTGTTTAGAAGCTCACAGCTTCAAACTGCCGGCCACAGCACACAGGCCTTCAAACAAACAAACAAACAGAAGCTGAGCACACAGCAAGTAGCCCCCAAACACAAACACAAACACACACTATAGACAGCCACTTACCTCAAGGATCCCATATTTGCTCCTCATTCTCTTGGAGAACTCCCTCTCGAAACTCCCTGTTAGCTGCCCCTGGTTACTGACTCACTACTTTCTATATCCTGGCCTTCCTGATAGCCCTACCCCTGACAAAGGCTCAACCAATGAACAGAGGCTTCTAGATTTCAAACCTTGTTTAGAAGCTCACAGCTTCCAACTGCCAGCCACAGCACACTGTCCTCAAGGATCCTGTATTTTCTCCTCCTTCATCTGGAGAACTCCCTCTTGAAACTCCCTGTTAGCTGCCCCTGTTCGCAAAGCTGCAAAGTGGTTGTGGGGTGCTCAGTGTCACTTGAATACCTGGGGAGACAAGGAAAGATACTGAACATCTACTGTGAATCATCAAAAGGATTTTTGTATTTGGGTTTAAAAAACAAACATGGCAAATGCTTTTTGCCTATTTTTACCATCCACGCCCACACACTTAGTTATTATTAAAGTGCTAATTTTTCTAACCTCTATTAATGCAGCATTCTGTTTTAGTGGTATATCCAAATGATTCTCTTAATCCTGACAGTTTCGTACATATTTGCTATGATGCAATGTCAATTCTGGTTCAAAGTCATGCTATCACACAAAAGGGTATGACTTTTGAATAAGCATCTGGGATAAACAGATCTGTAAACCAACCAGACATTGCTACAATTTTGCATAACAATTCTGAAGTGGAGAACATTCATCCCCCTTCTAATATCTGTAACGCTATTATTTTGAGTTGAGAGTTATTTAAGACAGGGTACTCTTTTAATAGAAACCTCAACATGGTGTAAAACGTAAGCATCAGATGACAAGCTGCATGAAAAATAATGAATAGCCTAGAAACACAAAAGGCATTGTATTTTATAAGTGAGTAATTGGATTCCTTAATTTTTAATTTGTTCTTGGTCACATGAAAGTACTTCTGAAAATATGTTTCAATTTTCCAGCTCTGAATAAGATGTATCCTCTAATGGCAAGGGGTGGGAAGTAAACTTATGAAAAGAGTTTTACTTAAGTAAAACCATTAGTATCACCCAGGGAGCAATTACTATATTTTATTTTTAATCAGGTGGTGTATAATCAAAGAAATGCAGAACAACCTGTCCATCAATGTGTCTCTGGAAACCCATGGAAGTCAACAAGGAGCTCTGTTGCTGGGTATTGGAGGCAGAAGATACTGCTTTATTTCAGATAAACTTAGGTTATTAGGGTCTGCAGGTCACAGAAAACAATATCTGAAAACAAGCAATGTGGAGAGGTGCTTAGCTGATTTGTGTTCTGATTCTGACACTTTTACTAAATGAGCAGTTCCACTGATTGATTAAACACACTGGAATAAATTGCCTAGGGAGGTTGTGCAATCTCCATCTTTGGAGATATTATTTAAGAGCAGGTTAGATAAACATCTGTCAGGGATGACCTAGATGGTGCTTTGTCCTGCCATGAGTGAAGGGGACTGGACTTGATGGCCTCTCAAGATCCCTTCCAGTTCTACTGTTCTATGATACAAGCATACTAATCAAGATAAGCAAGATAATCCTGATGTTTTAGGCTGGAGTGGCCAACCTGTTACAGGCAAAGAGCCAAAATAGTTATGCATATAGCACAAAGAGCCGGGGGGGCTGTGGGGGGGAAGCATGGGGGGGGAGGAAAGCTGTTGGGAGAGAGAGGAGGGAACGGGGACCTCCCAAGGGCTCAGGCACCCCCTTTGAGTCTCTTTTTTGTGTGTTTGTTTGTCTCCTTCTGCAGATGGTGAGGGCCATAATCTGTCCTGCTGTACAGGGTCATCCACTGGAGAGACCTGGACCCCATCGTGGCCAGATTTGCTGCTATGGGCTTCCCCAACTATGAGGGAGCCATAGATGGAAACCACATTCCCATCCAGGCTCCAGAACATCGAGCTGCCCAGTACATTAACAGGAAGGGATACTTCTCGATGGTCCTGCAGGCCCTGGTCGACCACTGCGGACAGTTTACAGACATTTTTGTTGGGGAGGGCACACAACATCCGTGTGTTTCAAAACTCCAGCCTCTACCAGAAGCTGGAGGCTGGCACATTCTTCCTTCAGCGTGACTTCAGGGTCAGGGAGGTGCAGATGCCACTGTGCAGCATGGGGGATGCAGCCTACCCCCTCATGCCATGACTGATGAAGCCCTACACTGGCCATGTGGACGCGAGCATGGACTGTTTCAATGCCCGCCTGGGCAGGGCCTGCATCCAGGCCAAATGTGCTTTTGGCCGCTTGAAGGTGAGGTTCAGGTGCCTTCTGATCTGCCTCAGTGTGGGGGAGAACAACATCCCCCAGGTGGTGTTGGCCTGTTGTGTTCTCCACAACATTGTGGGGAGCAAGGGGGAGGGCTTCCTTCCAGGGTGGGGGGCAGAAACCAACCAGAAGGGATGGGCCTTCCAGCAGCTGTACAGCTGCCATCCATCAGGTCCATCAGGTGGGGATGTGCATCCAGGAGGCCCTGAGGGAGAGTTTCTCTGAAGGACTCCAGTAACTCTCCCCAAGGCCTCCCCACTAGGGGCCTGTGCCATGTCCCTCTCTGCCTTTCCCACAACAACCCTCCCATCCCCCCTTCCCTGTACACTCAATAAAAACAAGTTTTGTGTTTTAAAAAAAAGTCTTTGTATTGTTTTATAATAAAAGGAACTGGGGAGGAGGGGTGTTGAGAAACCTGCATATGGGGAGGAAGGAGGGGGGCTCAGAACTGAGGCTGAGAGTGGCACATGATGTGACGGGAAGTTCCACCTTGGGTCCGGGGATCTCAGAGGTGGAGGGGGCGGGGCAGGGACAACAGGGGGATAGGCAGGAGGGGGGGCTGGAATGGGGTCAGACATGGCGGGGAGGGGGGCAGGGATAGGAGCTGGGACAGGAGCTGGGTATGCCATCATTTCCCGGATGGTGGCATACATGTTGTGGCCTTGCTACACCAGCTCAGTCCACATTTAGGCCTGCCATTGTGCATCATCTCGGACCTTCTGGGCCAGGGTCTGCTTCATGTCCCAGAAGATGGAAACATGCTCCCTAATGAGGTTCTCCTGGACCCTCTGGCACCTGTGGCTCCCCTGGGATTGGACGGCTGGCTTGCCTGTTGGTGATCAGCCCTTAGTCAAGACTGGTCCAGCTGTGAAAAATAAAGATAGAGAGATGGTCAGTCATCCATGCAGACACTGTCCCTGAGACCTTGCCCTCCTCTGTGAGCAACAGTCTTCTGGGCAGAGGACAGTAATGTCCCAGGAGCAAGGCCATGTGTGGCCTGGACAACAGGCCCTGCTTCACAGGGGCCCAGAGGTGCTGGTCTTGGGCTGGTCTTGGAGGTCAGAAGGGTGTGTGGCATCCCCAGAGCCTGTGAGCAGGAGTCCAGGGGTGCTCCAGGGCTGCCTCCTGGGGCTGCATGGTGCAGACTGGTGCTGCACATGCATCCACGTGCATGAACTGCAGCACAAGGGCCAGGATGAGAAGGTCGAGCTACGATCACATCCCAGCCCCTCAGCACCTGCCTCCCTCACCCTGTGTGTGTAAAGAACTAAGAGCACTAACCTGCTGATCCTTCCCCAGCCTCAGAGGATGCCTGGGAAACATCCAGGCCTTAGGATACCGGCTTTGGGGTGATAGTGCAAGCTGTCTCTTCCTCCTCCTCCAGCTGGTCGTCCTCCTCCTCCTCATGGGCTAGGATTCCTGGGTAGATGACAACGGGCATTTCCAGCCCTGAGTCCACCACCAGGGGTAGGGAAGGGGCTGCTTTGCCCCCCAGGGATGCAGTGGAGCTCATTAAAGTAGGGGTAGGAATGGCATTCTGCCCTGGAGTGAGAGCTGCACTGCCAGAGCTCTTTGACTTTGCTCTACTCCTGCTCAAGAGTCCTAGGGTGGTGGCCCCTCGTGACCACAGCCTCGGCCATCCAGCCATAGATGTCGATGTTCTTTTGCCTGGAGTGGAGATCCTGGAGGGTCTTCTCTTCACCCCATACCTCTAGGAGGGTGTCAGCCGATGGTCAGGGCAGTGCGTGTGTGTGTGTTACACACGCGAGTCTTCAACTGCTGGGACACAAGGTCCTGTCACAGCGGGCGGCCTTAGGGGAGGCCGACGGGCGCCCTGAGAAGTTTTACGTCCATGTCTTTGACTGCTAGGACCAGGTCCCTTCGCGGCGGGCAGCCAACAGGCTGACAAATGCCCCAGAATTTACAGGGAGAGCTTATTACATCTCAGATTTTGACTGCTAGGATACAGGATCCCTTCACAGTGGGCAGCCTAGGGAAGGCTGAGAGATGCCCCACGGATCTGTCCTCTGGAAGCGACACAATCCAAATGCCCAGCTCTGCCTGTATCTGTCCTTTATGACTGGCTGGAGTTCTTTTAAATTGTGCTTGGTTCTGTTACAGCAACTGAAGGAGTCAGGTTAAAGCTTAAACAGTTACAGGTTTATTAAAGAAGCTTATAAATCATATGGTTACAATGGCTATTGCTCTATTTCTTAATTGCTAGCAAATATAGATCTTAAAAGTGGTTACAAAGAAAATAAAGATAGAAAATAGAAATAATGGTACCAAGTGACAGCTTAATTTTTAAAGAGCTCTAAGTCTATGTGTACACTTAAGACAAAGGACACATTCAGGAACAATCTTCACCCCCTTCTGTGCCTCTCGACTCCAGCGTATCAGGCCAGGGCCGGTCCCTCAATTCCTAGGAAAGACGAATACGAGGTGGGCGTCCCCGTGGAACCTCGGGAGGCCAGTCACCTAACCCGACCAGCAGATAGATGGTAGATTGACGCTCAGAGTAAGTGTGCTGCTGGACCCATCTTTATACCCATAGGGGCCCATATCCTCTTTCTTATCTAAGATGCCAAATTGTGTTGGTCCGTCTTTGTGACGCCAGTTCTTACAAGGGAGTTTCAACTTAATTTACACTTGCAAGAAAGATAACTAAATTGTGAGTACTGGACATTCTTTACTGGGCGGGAGATTCCTCCCCCCGGATGAGTGTGTGTTCGTATCAGTATGGGTTTCAGTCAAGGGCACTCCTCTGCAGCCTCTAGGTCAGCAATTGGCGTATCTCTGTTTACAGCCATCCAGGGTCACAGCAGCCAGCATATCTGGCTTCAAAGACTATGCTGATTTTACTGCTCTGTGTGCCCTGTGTGCTCCAGGCATCTCAGAGAGGGGCAAGCAAGATGTTACGGGAAGGGGGGGGGGCGGTTCCTGTCTGGCTACAGAGGGCCAGGATCTCCGCCCCAGACCAGGATGGTGCATGTCTTTTCCTGCCTCTGGGAGCCCTGTGCATGCTCCCTGGAAGGGACAGTGGGCTCTTGGGGGGCTTGAGGCTGGGCCATGGATGTGGAAAAGTGTGGCAATGTTAGCTGTGCAGTGAGGTATAGCTCCCAGGGCTGGGTTCCTGCCGCAAACCTTGTCTTGTGTGCTTGCAGCTTTAAGAGCTGCCAGGAGACAGCAAGTATAGAGTTGTGATGAGTGTGGATTCACCAGCAGGACACCTGTGTTATTTCCTGGAGGCCTCTTTTTTTGACAGAACTCCCTCTTCCGCATTCACGCATGACTTTTTCTGAAAAAGCTTTTTCGAAAGAAGCATTATTCCTTGTAGAATGAGGTTTACCACCATTGGAAAAGGCCTGCATTGCAGTGTGGACACAAATATTGTTTTTCTGGAATAACAGCTGTAATTCCAGAAAAACACTGCAGTGTAGATGTACCTTTAATGAACTCCAAGCAGGAGACTACTTTGTCCAAATCCCACATGGACTGCTTGTGTTATGTGAATCACAGTAGGACTCCTGCCTCCTGATATTGTTAAGTGTGAGATAATCTTTCTTCTCCCCAACCTTATTGATATAGTCTCCCCATCACAGCCATTTTGAAAGAGATTCTGTAGGAAAGTGAAGGGCTGAACCCTGTCTTCTGTGCAACCTCACTGGTACAAAGGGGTTGTTATGCAAGCCAAGGAACAACTTGGCTCAGAGCTCAGAAGAAATGCAAGTGTAATTGACAGCCTGGCTTGGATGTGAAGAGGAAGGTAACCTTTTCTCTTCATCAGTAGAAAGCCTGGTGATTTTTGCTTGCTTTTTTTTTTTTATATATACAACCCCCACTTGTGTTCTCTCCCTGCCCAACTTTTTACCACAGCTTCTGCTGCTTTTCTAATTTAAAACTAGATTGCTGGAAATAAATGAATATTGCATTCTTAGCAGACTTTTTAGTAAATATCTTAATTGGCAAGTAAATAGGGCTTTGTGAGTGTCTCAGGTTTGTAAATGCAAGTGGTATAGTTGGCAACAGATTTCTCCTGCTGAACCAAGGTCTGAAATGACTTTGAAGTAGCTATAATATCTGTGCCTGGAAACAATCGTTCTGTTGATTTTCTATTGCCATACACTCACATAGTCTGATTCTGTATCTTTTGCTTCTGATGGGTAGGCCTGAGTCATGTAAGTGGTGCCAATTAGTGTTGATCACAAAATGTCAAGTATATTTCAAAGGACATTTTTTAAAAAGTGCTTCATTTTCAGTGAAATTTCCCACAAATAGTTGTTTTTCAACAGAATACTAAAAACCAATTTTTGTTTTGGTTTTTCACTTTATTTAGTTTTCATTGACTTAAATAATACAGAAAAAATGGTTTACACGTCTTAATTTGGATAAAGAAACAGAATATTTTGTCAATATTCTGAAATTTTGTTGTGCAAAAATCTTCATTTTTGATATAAATCTGGTTTCCCAGCAACATTACTTTTCCATGAATAAATTTCAACCAGTTCTAGTGCTGATAAACTCACAGGACCAGCTGCATGTGTAAGGATTACTCATTTGTGTAAGAATTGCAAGAAAGATCAGGCTTGAGGTGAGTAATTTTCTCCTCCTACCTGTTCATGGGAACTATTGCCTTTAAAAGTCTTGCCATTGAGATCTGCACTAGTTTTGATGCACTGCAGTACATAAATGATGGAAGTTAATTGTATGTTAATATTATCTCAATCATCATGAGAAAACCAAGACTTTTCAGGCTCTTTATTTTTCCAGGAGTTGAGATCATTGTTTCTTGACTTTGTATTTTGGCACTGATATACAGGTGCTAATCACTTCCATACTGCTAAGCTATAATTCTCTGGCTTCTTCAATAAAATATTCTACCTCTTCACAGTGCCCTTTTATACGTGCTGCTTTACAAGGAAAACTATAACTAACAATTAAACCAGCGCAAAATGTATTATTTTCTTAATTTATTGAAGATTGTTTTAATGGGGCAGCATATGTACTAAAAAGCCTGACGGTGTATGTTCAGTAGTTTTTGTCCTTAAATAGTTCATAGTTATGCACAATATAAACATATGACATTTGTTGATAATTAGGTTGTAAATAGTTCTGTAGCATTGTAGCATTAGCCCTGCATAGCTGCCACTTCAAAGTAATTTCAGAGTTTTAGAATTACAGTACTAGTGGACTATAATAATTTCCAAATGTTCTGGAATTAATTTTAGAACATGTCTGCAACATTTGTTTATGATAAGTCCCGAAGATCTAGATTCCTGAAAAAAAGAGATTTGTATGTGGGCTGGGACATGGTCTTTTTTTTTCATAGAAAAATAATGCTCGATATACACGGTAAATGCTTACTAAATCTGAATTCAGTGGAAAGAGATTTTTACTAATGGGCCAGAGAAAAGAGAGACATAAATGATGTCACAATTTCAAAAATGGAAACATTTTTATAACCATTTTGAAAGAGTTTTGTATTTAAAAAGAGTAAAATATTAGTGTTGAGGGGCAAGCCCCTTTGACAGCCTAGAAGACCCCAAAGTCTAGGTCAGTGCCCCCTTTTTGCAGGGCAAACATGGCCCATAGGTTCAGTTCCTTGCAAATGTCCCTCTAACAGAGTCTATATGGCCTGGAGGCCTGGTTCAAAGCACTGTTCTCTGTATCTGGGTGTATATGGTCCAGAGGCCCAGTCATCCACACAGTTCCCCCTGACAGGGTGTATACAGCCCTGAGGGCCTAGTACTAAGCACAGTTCCCTCTCTCAGGGTATATATGGCCCTGAAGGCCTAGTCTAAAGCACAGTCCCCTCTACTAGGGTGCATACAGCCCTAAGGCCCAGTCCAGAGTACAGTTCCCTTTATCAGGGTATATGCGGCCCTTAGGCCTAGTCCAGAGTTAAGCCTCCCGATGCTAGGGAGTTGTGTTACAGTGGGGTGGGGAGGTAGGGGGACCCAGGCCCTCCCACTGCACCGGGTCCCAGCCCAGGCCCCAGTTGGCAGTGGACACTGCCTGCTTGGTGGGGATTCCTACCGAAGTGCACTGAGCTCCTAGAGGACAATCCTCCGCTCTGGGCCACTTCCTGCCATTCCCGGTGTGCTGCTCTACTCTCCGGATGTTGCTTGGTTGGTTGGACCCTCATAGACGGTCTCCCTGGCTGGGGCTGTCACTGAGGCTGTGGCTGTAGCTGTAGCTGCTGCCGCCGAGGCTGCTGCTCCTGGGGTGGCTGTGGCTGCAGCTGCTCTTGCTGGGCGTGCTCACGCCTGACCTCTTTCCCCTCTGGTGGTCTGCCATGACTGAGTGGCTCCCTGGACTTTTATATCTGGTCTCCCTTGCAAGCATGCCCAGCAGGGCCATGGGGGTGGGATCCTTTTGGCCAGCTGGGCCAGGGCAACTCCCGGCTCTTTAGTGCAGGGTAGCCACACCCCCTCATAATCAGAAAAAGGCAGAAACTGTTTTTCAAAAAATCATCGACACCTCTTAGTTTAAAATGGTCATATTTGAAAAAAGTCTATTTTTGATACAACCTATCCCCAAAACCAAACCCAGCCCCCACAAAGAAAAACAAAACAAAACAAAACAAAACAAAACAAAACAAATACACTTTTGCTGAAGTTATTTAAACAATTTCATTTTTCCACATTTTTACAAATGGGAAATGGAGGCACAAAGGGTATGTCTACACTAAAGCGCTATTTCGAATTAACTTAATTTGAAATAATTAATTCGAATTAAGCTAATTCGAAATAACGCATCTAGACACAAAATCTAATTCGAAATAGCATTTTGCTATTTCGAAATAGCGCATCCACACTGATTGGGTGCTGGATCGCATTTAAGGGTAGCTGAAACCGGTTCCAACAGGGCATCAGGTCAGTAGTTGCTTCGTGTGGCTGCTGTCTTAGGCTATCTGAGGCTCGTGCTTAAAGAGACCCCCCTGGTCAGCCAGTTCTCAGCTTTCCCGCTTGCTTGCCTACCTCACTGAGGGACAGCAAAGCATTTTCCTCTCTGCCTGCTTTGGTCGCTCTCATTTGGGACACCACAGCACTTGGCACCATAGAGCCAGAGCCGCCCCTGGGCACTCTGGTGCTCATGTTGAATGTCTTGCTGCAAGCCTGGCAGCAATTGCTGGAGGCTGCCTGGCACCTTCTGCTGCAGGCCAGCCCCCTGGCCCTCCCCCTGCTCCTCCTCCGGGGGCCGTGGAGGAGCGGCGCCCAGATGCCAACGTGCCCCGCTGCATCTGGTGTCTGGACACCAGCAGCGACTGGTGGGACCACATCATCCTGGAGCGCTGGGGAGACCAACAGTGGACCCAGAACTTCAGAATGAAGAAGGACACCTTCCTTGAGCTCTGCGAGTGGCTTGCCCCTGCTCTGTGGCGATGGGACACACGCATGAGGCCCGCCATTCCCCTCCACAAGCGGATGGCCATTGTCCTATGGAAGCTCTCCACCGCGGATAGCTACCGATCCGTCGGCAACCAGTTTGGCGTGGGGAGATCCACCGTAGGAGCAGTGCTCATGCAGGTACGGCACTCACCGGCCACTGGGCCAGGAGGGGGGGCTGCAAGGAGGAGATTGGCTGCCCAGGGTAAACGGGGGGGGAGGTGGTGTAAATGCCCTCCCCAGGAGGGTTTGGTCTGTCCCAGTGGCGCTACAGACTGCCCGCGGTGGCCAGGATTGCAGCGGGGGTTGCTCCTGGGAGTGGGGCACAGGGCAGTGGCGGGGAACGAACACTCTCAGCCACCCGGGCACCCCAGTGACCCTCAGTTTTGTGTGTCTCTCTGCAGGTGGTGAAGGCCATCAACAGGGTGCTGCTCTGCAGAGTCATCCGCCTCACCAACCTGGACGCGGTCATCCAGGGGTTCAGTGCTCTGGGCTTCCCCAACTGCGGGGGGGCAATCAACGAGACGCACATCCCCATCTATGCCCCACAACACCAGGCCTCCCTCTACATCAACAGGAATGGGTACTTCTCCGTGATCCTGCAGGCCATGTCTGACCACCAGGGCCAGTTCACAGACATCAGTGTGGGCTGGACCGGCAAGGCACACGACGCACGGGTGTACTGCAACTCCTCCGTGTGCCAGAGGCTGCACGCTGGGACTTTCTTCCCCAACCACCACATCAGGGTCGGGGATGTGGACATGCCAGTGTGCCTACTGGGGGATGCGGGCTACCCCCTACAGCCCTGGCTGATGAAGCCCTACACAGGACACCTCAACCCCTCCTGGCAGGCCTTCAATGCCAGGCTCAGCAGGGCCCGCATTGTGGTGGAGGGGGCCTTCGGCCGACTGAAAGCCTGATTTAGATGCCTCCTCACCCGCCTCGACCTCTCCCAGCACAATATTCTGCACGTGGTGGCAGCGTGCTGTGTGCTCCACAATTTATATGAGAGGAAGGGGGAGGCTTTCCTGCCAGCCTGGATGGCAGAGGCTGACTGCCTGGTTGGTCAGTATGCACAGACCCGCACGGCTGCCAGCCAGGAGGCCTTTTGGGGGGCTGTCCACATCCGGGAAGCCCTGTGGGAGAGCTTCCAGGCGGACAAGGACTGAAGTCCCCCTGGTGTGCCCCACTGGGGCCTTGTGCCTTATATTCCACCACCACCTCCTTCCTCTTTCCCCTCCCTAACCCCCCTTCCTGATATACAATAAAAACACCTGTGTTGCCACAAAAAACTCTCTTTATTTAACATAACTGGGGTGGGCGGGGGAGGGGCAGGAATGAGGGCAGGAGAGGGGAGGGGGGAAACCTGGGAGGAGGGAGCTGGAAGGGGGAGGCGAGGGGAGGAAGGGGGAGGGGAAGCTCAGGGTTGGGGGTCTTGCTGGCCCTCCCGTCTCGCAGCACTGCGGGTGCAGGGGCCTTGGCGTTCCTGGGGGGGAGTGGGTATGGAGGGTGGGACAGGAGGGACGGGGGGGGGCAGAAGAAGCAGGAAGGGGAGCAGGGGTGGGAGGAGGAGCGATAGCTGGGGCGGCCGCAGGGGCTGGAGCAGCAGGAGGCAGCAATCGGTCTGCCAGGGCCTGCAGGTGCTCGCGGAGGGCACAGCCCTGCTCCCGCAGCTCCCGCAAGCTCTCCCGCTGCAGCTGCAGGTCCTCTTGCACCCACTGCTCCTGGCTGTGGACCTGCTGTTCCTGCAACCGCAGCTGCTGCCTCTGGTACTCCTCCTGGTTGCGGGTGTGCCTGCTGGCTCGGGTGCGGGTGGATGTTCCAGGCGGGGTGGTGCGCCCTGCACTCGCTGGTGCTGCGGCTGTGGTGAAACAAGAGAAGTGGTCAGTTCTCCCTGGGGACACAGTGGGTGAAACCCAGCCCCCCTCTGCAAGGCGAGGACAGCAGGTCTCCGCACCATCACGTCCTGCTATCCCCAGGAGTGTGAGCTGGTCCAGGACTGCACCCCAACCCCCATGCTGCCTATTGTGTGGTGTTTTTGGGGGGGAGGGGAGATGTGCCCTGCCTCTGTGTAGAGGGGGCGGCTGGAGGGAGGGCAGCGTGCAGTGTCTCTCCCCGGGGTCAGGAGCCTGTCATGTGCCTTCACACGTAGACGCGTGTGGGGAACAGGCCAGGGCCCCTGCATGGCACCCAGCTGGGGGCCACAAGTCCCGGCTGGCATGGCAGATACACAGGTTGCTGCCTGCTCCGTGGTCGGCAAGGCCCACGCACACGGTCCCTGGGCTCCCTCTCCCCCCCCCGCCCCACATAAGGGGACCGTGGTGGCACTCACATGTGGCGGCCTCCCCAGCCTTGGATGAGGCTGCTGACGGGCTCTCCGGTATGGCTCGGGCGTCCTGGGTGCAGGACACGCTCTCTGCAGGCTCCTGGCTGCCGTCTTCCTCCTCTTTCTCCTCTTCCCCTGTGTCAGGGGCAGAGCCCTCTGCCTCGGTGTCAATGATGACCCGGGGGACATGGACGGTCTGACCCCCCCAGGATGCGGTCCAGGGTGTCGTACTGCGGGCAGGCCTCCGGGTCAGCTCCTGGTTGGGAGGCCCTGGCATAGGCCTGCCACAGTTCTTTTATTTTGCTCCGCACCTGCTCCTGGCTGCGCATGTGGCCTCTGGTGGCCAGGCTGGGAGCCATGCGGCTGTAGACAGCCGCATTCCTGCACCTAGTGCAGAGATCGTGGGCATTGGAGGCCTCCCGCCAAACCTCAATGAGGTCCACGATCTCCGCACTAGACCAGGCAGGCACTTGCCCTTTGCGGCCCCTGGCAGGCTCTTGGGAGCCGCCAGCCTGGTCCTGGGGAGTGGTGGAGGGCTGGCTGGCAGCGGGTTGCTGGCTCATGCTGTGCCAGGTGCATGGTCTGCTGGCTGTGTGCTGGCAGGCTTGCAACTGGCACAGGCACTGTGGCCAGAGTCTGCCCCTTTAAGGGCTCCGGGGCTGGGGGGGGGAGCAGGCGAGTTTTCCTGGTTGTGCCCAGAGTCGCCACCAGGGCTCCCTGGGAAGGGCTGGAGCCCCCCTAATTCAAAATAAGCGTCTACACAGCACTTATTTCGAATTAGCTATTTCGAATTTGGAGTTATTCCTCGTAGAATGAGGTTTACCAAATTTGAAATAAGGGCTCCACTATTTTGAATTTATTTCGAAATAGCGGTTTGGCTGTGTAGATGCTATTAAAGTTAATTCGAAATAACAGCTGTTATTTCGAATTAACTTTGTAGTATAGACATGCCCAAAGAGATTAAGGTTTTCAAAGGTATTTGACCATCTGAAAATGTAGACAGGTTCCTACAGAGCAGGGCTGGCAGAGGCCCAGGGTACCGCAGCCGGGGATCTGCTGTAAAGGGCTCAGACTCTATCCCTCCCCTTCAGCTTCTTCTTTTTGCCAGTTGGCAGGCTTTTCTCATTCCCCTCCCCTCTGTCCAGCGGAGGGTTCCAGTTCCACCCAGACTCTCCCTCCTGTGGAGCCTAGAGCTGTGACAGTGTTCCCCTCTGCCAGGAGCAAAAGTTTGCAGCATGTGAGTGAGCAGGTGGGGGTCAGGCAAGGCTGGGGAAAGGGGAAGCCGAGCTCATGGAGTAGAGCCAGGCATGGGAGACTTCGTGTGTGTGTGTGGGGGGGGGAGGTGTGAACCAGGCTGGGGATGGCTGAAACAGGAGTGGGGATGGAAAAGGAAAGGAGGAGGGGCAGGAGTTAATGGCAAAGGGGGCACAGGAGAGGGGTTCAGGGGTGGGGAAGCAAAGGGAAATGGGGGAGGAGGAGACATGGCCAGGAAAGGGTGTGGCAGGGGCACCAAAATACAAGTTCACCCAGGGTGCCATTTTCCCTAAGGCTGGCCCTACTACAGAGATTACCAAAGGGGTCAAAGCAAGCATTGAACTTCTTTTCTCTTCTCTTCTCTTCAGTTTCCTTTTCTGTGCTCATCACCAGTGTATCTGAATGCCTGCCTTTCAGCACTGCATTAAGCAAAGTGATTTACATCTGTCATGAGAGGTTTGTTCTCTTTCTCTACTCATGGGGAGAAATGTGGTCAGTGGAGTGTCTTGTTTTGGTAGGGTTTTAGGACATTTCATTAATAAATATGTTTATAGTAGAGAGGGCTGGTCAAAGGAATATGCTGTTAATGTGGCCATCTTTATTAATGTTAGACCTTTTTAGTAATCGGGTCAGTGAAATGGTTTAAGTTATTTATTTGTGGGTTTGCCATTTTGTTTTGTTCAAAACAACAGGTGAGCCTCCATTTTTATTAGTCTTCTTCTTCCTTGCTCAAGGAAAAGGCAGGAAATCAGGGAAAGAGTGGGAAAGAGTTGCTAGGCAACAGAAGCGTGTAACTAGAGGGTGCTCAGAGTGCTCAGGGCTCTCTTCCTCCAGCCTGTTCACTGATAGGGTGCAGCGAGTGCTGCTCAGACAACTGATCTCTGGCTTGGGGTGTCCGTTGTTAGTAAGGCATGGTAACATCTAATTGTAATTGATTATTGGGGAGCATACTCGCAAGCACGAATCATTGGATTGGACAGGGCTAACACACACATGAGACGGTGCAAAGGGGCTAGGGTGGGTCATGAGTTAGGGCCTAGCCTAAGCTCCTACTGTCGCTGAGTTGTTTCTGATCCCTGTCATCTAGAGAGGAGACCTGAAGTCAGCTTTCCCTGGAGCTGGGTAAGACAGGAGGCCTAACATCGGCTACTGTCCTCTGTGTGCCTATTGTTGTTGTGTGTGACTCCTGGAGTTTCCAGACCCAGTTATTCTATCCTTCCCTAGTCCTTTTTACCATCCCTAACCTATAGATAATATAGTATAGTTTCCTTTATAATTTTGTGTGTGGACTCCTCATTTGGTGCCCTGATAGATGGGTGAAAGGGGTGAGAATCAGATAAGAGCTTAGGTGGATCTTTCTGGAGTCCTCCTTGCTCTTACAATGCCTTTACTTGGAGTAGAAAGTTTTGGTTGTAGTTCCTGGTGGAGTTTGTTCAACAATCTTGGACCAGCCCCTGGGAAAGATCTGTCTTCTCAACAGCTTCACTCTTACTGGAAAGTTTCACTGTATGAGAGGAGCATAATTATCAGCCATGGTCTTCATCCTAGTGGTTTAGGTGGTCTTTTAGATGCCATAGAGCACCTGACTGTAGTATAGGTGAAGTGGAGCTAGAAAATTCCATATTATTGTAGCTAGCATGTTTCATCAGGGGTTCTATGGCCAGCTTCTCTGGGATCTGGGCTGTCCCTATGGGAAAGTGGGGCTTGGAGCAAACCTCTCCCCAGTACTCCAGGTGTAAGGCCCAGGGCATCCACCCCCACTGCAGGCCCTGCCCGCACCCTGGCTCTATTCTCACCCCATTCCACCCCTTTCCCCAAGCCTCACCCCCTTGCCAAAGCCCCTCCCCTGAGCAATGTGAGCTGGGGAATTACAGGGGGCCCTGGTGCTGTGGTGGGAGTCAGAGTGACCTGGCAGTTTGCTCTTCTCCACCCTGCTGCCCTCTCCCAGCCCACAGTGGTGGCAAGTGGAGTGCGCTGGGAGAGTGCCCTGGCTGGCATTTAGATTGAGATCTAGATTTTGCAGATAATATCATTATAATGGATACTGACTGGAATGGCATAAAAAGAAGCATAAAATCTGCCAAAGTGGCTCTTTGCATCAGTACCCAGAAGACCAAGATTATGGAGGTAGGAGAGAATGCTGTCAACACTTGCAGATGTGTGAATGGTGGAGATGAGTACAAAAGAGTTGATGATTTCATCTATCTTGGAAGCATAATATCTGCTAATGGCCAACTCAACAGAGAGTTGAATGAAAGAACTGAAAAAGCCAGTGGAACAGTTTCTGATTTATCAAACATCTGGAAAGGAAAGTTCATCCATCTATAAACTAAAATGAGATTGAGCAATACTTCAGTTCTTCCTACACTACTGCATGCCTCAGAAATGTAGCAGATGGTGGAAATACACACCAGCAAGCTGAATACACTGACCCTGGTCCTGCAAAGTAGTGAAGCACATGCTTGTTTGAAGCTCCTGATCAGTCCCTTCAAGTCAGTGGAGAAGACGCACATGCTTAAAGTTACGCATGTATGTAAGTAGTTTGCTGGATCAGGTCTCGCAATTTGCACTATTAGGGCTTAATAGAACAGTTAGCAGGAGAGCCATAAGGCTGATTTACTGATTTGGTTGAAGGTGTGTGAGGTAGTGGAAGAGAAAGAGCTGTGTGTTGCTCTGAATATTGTGTTGATTAGGGTGGGACCACCTTTCTAACACTGCATGAGGAGGATAGTTTTATGCAAAATTACAGGTAGGGTCTTACCAAATTCATGACCATGAAAAATGCCTCAAAGACTGTGAAATCTGGTCTCCTTCCATGGAATCTGGTCTTTTATGTGCTTTTACTCCATATACACAGATTTCACAGAGGAGACCAGTGTTTCTCAAACTGGGGGTTCTGTCCCAAAAGGGAGTTGCGGGAGGGAGGCTGCAAGGTTATTTTAGGGGGTCATGCTATTGCCACCCTTACTTTTGCATTGTCTTCAGAGCTGGGCAGCCAAGAAGCGGGGGCTGTTGGCTGGACACCCAGCTCTGAAGGCAGCATCCTGCCAGCAGCAGCGCAGAACAATACCACGCCATTAGCCATGTCCAGCTGCCCAGCTCTGAAGGCAGTGCCACCACCAGCAGCAGTACTGAAATAATTGTAGTTGTACCAAGGCCACCCCCGAAGTCGTGGAAGGTGGTCCATTTTTATTGCATCAAACTTTACAGTACAGCTTACTTCCTTCACCTAGAGCAACCGTCACGCGCTGACCGTATGGCCATGTTGACAGGTGTTACACCCACTATCGGTGGGTAGGGGGGCTCGGGCCCGCCCACTCTCCTGAGCCCCAGCCCAGGGCCCTAAGGCAGGGGGAAACAACCGCCCACCTGCCTGCGGATGGGGTGTAAACCCCTAAACTCACCTGCACTCTGGGTCCTCGGCCCAGCCCTGGGCCACTTCCTACCCTGCCTGGGATCTGCTCCGATCGGCCAGTGCGGGGTTGCACCTCACCCCGGCTGGTTACCGAAATACTCCATCCTCCCCCTCCTCGCCTGCCTCGCCTGCCTTCTCCGTAGCTGGCCCGAGGCTTGCCCCTTTGTCAGCGGCCTCCTGGCCGCTTTTGAATGCCCCGCTGGCCTGAAGGGTGATGTCATCAGCTGGCGCTGGTGTTGCCATGCCAGCCGGTGCTGAGGTGACGTCATTGGTCGGTGCCAGCCCTCCAGCGCGTTGTGCGCCTTTTGCATTGTGCCTGGCAACATCTGCCGGGCTGCCATTAACTTGGCCCAGCGGCATGTGGGGCCACTCCGCCCCTTAAAACCGCCCTTTCACTCTCTTCCCCTTCCCCATCACCCTCGTGTCCCGGTATACATGAGAGAGAGTCCGTGTTTTGGTGCTTTGCCCCTGCATGGTGTGCGACCTCAAAGTGGTAGAGTTGCAGGCTCAGGTACCACCGCATAATCCTCGGGTTGGTGTTTTTCATGGTGTTGAGCCATTTCAACGGGCGTGGTTAGTCACCAGCGTGACGCGGTCCCCTAAAAGAAAGTAACGGCAGGCCTCAATAGCCCACTTGATGGCTAATGCCTCTTTCTTTACCGTAGCGTAGTTCTTTTCCCGCGGAAATAGTTTCCGGCTTAAGTAAGCCACTGGGTGCTCAACACCCCCCTCTTCCTGGGCTAGAACAGCCCCTGGACCCACCTCCGAAGCATCAGTCTGGAGCAAAAAGGGTTTGGTAAAGTCAGGTTGGTGTAGCACAGAAGCCTTAATTAAACGCTCTTTAAGGGTCCTAAAAGCTCGAGTGGATGGCTCGGTCCACCTCACCCGCTGAGGTTGCCCGCTTTTTGTCAGGTCGGTCAGGGGGGTGGCTAGGGTCACGAAGTAAGCTACAAATGGGCAATAGTAGCCCACCAGACCAAGGAACTGGTGCACTTGTCTCTTTGTCACCGGGAGGGGGTACTCCTTGACAGCCCGCACCTTATCTAACAAGGGTTTTACCTGTCCCTGTCCCACCATATACCCCAAGTATGATACCTCTCCTTGGCCGAAGCAACACTTCTTTGAGTTGGCGGTTAAGCTGGCCTGGGCTAGACCCCCCAGGATGGCAGCAATATGCCGAAGGTGTTGTTCCCAGGTATCGCTGAATATTATGACATCATTTATGTAGGCCGCCGCGTACGGGTGGTGGTCCCTTAATATCCCGTCCATTAATCGTTGAAAGGTTGCTGCGGCCCCATGCAAACCGAATGGCATTTTCAGGAACTGGTACAGGCCAAAGGGCATGGCAGAGGCCGTCTTCTCCTTAGCATCTGGGGCCAGCGGTATTTGCCAGTACCCCTTCGTGAGGTCAATGGTGGACAGATATTTGGCCCGTCCTAGCCATTCCAGTAGCTCATCAATGCGCGGCATGGGGTATGCGTCAAAGCGAGAGATCGTGTTGACCTTCCGGAAGTCGATGCAAAACCTGGTGAACCTATCAGCTTTAGGCACTAATATGATGGGGCTTCTCCACTCACTACGGGATTCCTCAACGACTCCCCACTCCAGCATTGATTATAACTCCCGGTGGACCATCTCCCACAATTTCCGAGGAAGGGGACGGAGAGCTTCCCGTACCTTCCGGCCTGGGTCAGTTATTATATCATGACTCACCAGGTTGGTTTGTCCCATTGGTGTGTGGTGAGGAGGCTACGGAAGTTCTCGACGCTGTTCGGTACTCAGCTCCCATTTGGAATGTGGTGAGGAGGCTACGGAAGTTCTCGACGCTGTTCGGTACTCAGCTCTTCGCCCATTCGAACCTCCTCAACTGTTACTTCTTTCTTGCCCCAGGGGCCGAGTTCGACGTCCTTGGGCTGAGGTTCACTGAGGAGCGCCTCTCGGAGTTTCCATTGCTTTAACAGGTTCACATGGTATACCTGCGTCGCATTCCTCTTTCCTCCTACCTGTACCTCATAATCCACTTTCCTTATTCTCCTTAGCATCCTGTACGGCCCACGCCACCGAGCCAACAACTTAGACCCTTCCGTTGGGAGCAACACCAGGACTTGCTCCTGCGGCTCGAATTCCCTCAATCGAATGCCTTGATTATACTTCTGGGCCTGGGTCTCCTGGGCCTTCCGTAGATTCTCCCGGGCCCAGTCTCCTAGGTTACGTAACCGCTGCCTTAGTTTAAGTACATACTGAGCAGTGCCCAGGCCCGGTGAGGGCTGTTTTTCCCACCTTTCTCACACCAGGTCCAATAGGCCTCGGGGTTGGCGTCCGTATAGCAATTCAAACGGGGAGTATCCCACTGAGGCCTGAGGAACTTCCCGAACCGCGAATAGCAGGGCTGGCAGTAGGGTATCCTAGTCCCAGGGATCTTCCTGGACAAACTTACGCAACATAGTTTTTAAGGTGCGGTTGAACCTCTCGACCAGCCCATCAGTCTGGGGGTGGTAGACAGAGGTCCCGATCTTTTAAACCTGCAACCACCTACACAAGTCTGTTAGCACTCGTGAGACTAAGTTGGGGCCCTGGTCCGTCAACAGTTCCTTCGGAAGCCCCACTCTCGAAAATATCTTCATTAGTTCCTCGGCTATCACCAGGGCAGTGGTCTTCCACAGAGGGATGGCCTCTGGGTATCGGGTCGCGTAATCTAATACTACCAGGCTATACTGGTGTCCCCGCCGCGACCGCTCCAGCGGGCCTACCAGGTCCAACGCAATGCACTCGAAGGGGATCCCGACTATCGGGAGGGGTACCAGTGGGGCCTTCATCACGGCCACCATGGCTGTGTACTGACATTGAGGGCAAGAGGCGCAAAAATCCTTAATCTCCCGGTATACCCCGGGCCAGTAGAACCGCTGTAACACCCTCTGCTGCGTCTTTTCCGTGCCCAAGTGCCCAGATCACGGGTTGTCATGGGCCAATTCTAGGATTTGTCGTCGATAGGGCTGAGGGACTAATAGTTGCGCTACCTCCCCTATGGCTTCCCTGCCCCGGGTTATCCGGTATAGGCGATCTCCACATACCTCAAAGTAAGGGCCTACCGAGCCCTGGGAATTTTCTCACCTAGCGGCCCCTCCTGGTCCACATGCTTATTCCCAGGCTCTCTGGAGGGTAGGGTCGCTGCCCTGCTGCGTCAGGAAGTCCCCCTCGTCAAACACCAAATCGATCGGGGTCGGATATTCTGCGGATGTGGCTCTCCCTTCAAGCGTCGTGCGGTGGGCCACATTCCCTTGTGCCACTGACGCAATGCCGCCTCCTCCTCCCTGGTCCCCTTCCTCCCCAGCCCAGCCCCACAACTGTACCAAGTGCTTAAACCCGGACCAATCTCTTCCCAGCAAGGCAGGGTGGGTAAGTCGAGGGGCCACTGCAACCTCACAAACTGCCTCTTCCCACCCATCATTAATTCGTACTTGGACCGTGGGGTAGGAGCATACGTCCCCATGCACGCAACATATCCAGATCCTCCCCCCTGTTGGTGGGTGTGCCCCCACCATGTCCGTCCATACCATCATTTGTCCACAACCCGAATCCATTATTGCCTCGACCAATTTCCCATTTATCATCACCCCTTGGGTGACTGGCTGTTGGGCCGGTCTAGCATGAGGAACACCCACCTGGGTCGGCTGTCCATAGGTGCAGTCCATGAGGGGACAATCCTGGCGGAAGTGTCCCTCCTTCCTGCACTGGTAACAGGTCCCTTGGACGGGCGAGGCTCTCTTCGGGCGGGCTCCCGGTTCCTCTCCGGCCAGCTTCACTCCGCCGACTGCAGAGTCGGGGTTCTGCCACACCGGTGCTAGCTTCCTCATTGTCCCTGACCCCGGGGTTGGGGTCTGCCCTCCTCTTGCTCGTTGGGGCGGCGGGTGTTTTAGATCCCCAACAGGGCCGGATTTCTTCCCCTTGCCTTCCATGCCTTTGGCGGCAGTGAACCGCTCCATCAGGGTCACTGCTTCCTGTAGGGTGTCGGGCAGGTGCTGACGGACCCATCGTTGGCCCTCGGGAGGGAGAATCTGCACATACTGTTCCAGAATCACTTGGTTGGTGACCTGCCCTCCGGTCTTAATTGTCCGGCTCCAGCCATCTCCTTCCAACTTCTTTAACCCGGTGAGCGATGGCATGGGGCGTTTTGCCCAGGTCATACTGGGACTCTCGGAAGTGCTGCCGGTAGGCCTCCGGGGTAATGCCCAACTGGTCCAGTATTACCTCCTTAACCTTAAAATAACATAGGGCCTCCTTTGCCGTCATACCCCGGTAGGCTATCTGTGTGGGGTTGGACAGGTAAGGGGCCAGCAGGGTAGCCCAATGCTCCTGCAGCCATCGGGCTGCCATTGCCACACTCTCGAAGGTTACTAGGGAGGCTTTGGGGTCATCCTGAGGGCCCAGCTTAGATAGCCGTATTGGGAGCTGAGTCCCCACATTCAGTCCTTCCTCACCAGCAAGTGGCCCTTCTCCTTCACTGCGCGGGCCTCCCCAACCCTGGGGTGGTCTTGTGCATCTCCCGGACCAGCTGCCTCTGCTGCTTTTGAAACTGTGCCGCTAATTGTTTTAGCAGTTGAATTTGCTGCTGCTGTTGTTGTCTCTGGCTATCCATCAACTATTCTAGCAGTTTGTTAATCTCCATTTTGGCATCTCCTTGCAAAACAAGATCACACTCAAGTTCTCAGTCCCTTTTCCCCCGTACCTGTAGCCCTACTGCAGGGCCCGGGACCGTGCCCACGTTCTCCACCACGTGTACCAAGGCCACCCCCAAAGTCATGGTAGGTGGTCGATTTTTATTGCATCAAATTTTACAGTACAGCTTACTTTCTTTACCTAGAGCAACCGTCACGCACTGACCGTACGGCCATGTTGACAGGCGTTACACCCGCTATCAGCGGGGTAGAGGGGCTCGGGCCCGCCCACTCTCCTGAACCCCAGCCCAGGGCCGTAAGGCAGGGGGAAACAACCGCCCACCTGCCTGCGGATGGGGTATAAACCTCTAAACTCACCCGCACTCGGGGTCCTCAGCCCAGCCCTGGGCCACTTCCTACTCTGCCTGGGGTCTGCTCCGATCGGCTGGCACGGGGTTGCACCTCACCCCGGCTGGTTATCGAAATACTCCATCCTCCCCATCCTCACCTGCCTCGCCTGCCTTCTCTGTAGCTGGCCCGAGGCTTGCCCCCTTGTCAGAGGCCTCCTGGCCACTTTTGAATGCCCCACTGGCCTGGCGGGTGACGTCATTGGCTGGCGCCAGCATTGCCATGCTGGTCGGTGCCGAGGTGACGCCATCAGTCGGCGCTGGCCCTCCAGCGCGTTGTGCGCCTTTGGCGTTGTGCCCGGCAGTGTCTGCCGGGCCACCATTAACTTGGCCCCGCTGCGAGCGGGGCCACTTCGCCCTGTCATAGTAGTAATACCATCTCCTCCCTACAATGACCTTGCAATCTCCCTCTCCCTCCTTCCCCCCCCCCCCCGCAACTCTTCTTTTGGGTCAGGGCGCCTACAACTACAACACTGTGTAATTTCAGATTTAAATAGCTGAAATGACAAAACTGGTTATATTTAAAATCCTATGATCATGAAATTAACCAAAATGAACTGTGAATTTAGTAGGGACCTTTTAGGGCAGAAAAGGGCTTGGTTGTCCCTGACTTGTACATGGTTTCACAGAGGGAACGGGATTCAAGGACCTTTACGACCCTTTTCATGCTCATGGAAAATCAGTCCCTGCACTCTGCATTATCTTTTGCTCAGAGCTGGTTCTGATCTTAGCCTTACATGGAGCATTTATTTACAGAGAACCAATTTTTATGTGAGGCCAAAAAGCCATAAGAATCTCATTTAAAAAAAAAAAGAACAAAGAATTTTTTTTTCATGAAGCAGATCCAAACCTTCAAAGAGTCTGTGTTAGAATATATTCTTTAGAATGAAGTAATAGCCTATCACAAGCCAGCTCAGGAATACCTTACGGTTTTTAGATTTTTGTTTTTTTGGTTTTTTTAAAGCTAGATCAGGAGGACAGAGTGTGAGGCACTAGATTTATATTTCAGAACATCTGGAGCAGCTTCTCCATGTATTTTTTATGTGTTTTTCATGGGATTGTTCAGACAGCTGGTTTGATGGCAAAATAAATTCAGGCACAGAGTTTGAAACAGGCACATGATATGGCCAGACATTCAGGTTCCTAGCCAGAATCATGTGACAGAGTCTGATTTCTCATTAGGGCCCATGGATTCAGGAAAACATCTATCATGGTGGCTCACTTTCCTTCTCTCTACCAAACGTTATTAAATGTAGAGCAGTCAAAAGAAATACTAAATTACAGGACACTTAATCTTTATCCTTATCCTTTATTCTAATCTCAAATGGGCCTCGCAGAACTCATAAACTAGAAATGAGAACACTGGGCTAATGGACAGCAATGCCAAAATGCTCTGGAACCATTTTTTCAGGCAAAGGATCAGTTATTGGTCAGGGTGGGAGGAAGGGAAAGAAGGACATTAATTATATAATACCTTTTCAGATCCAATTGTTAAGTAAGGATGATATCTTTCTGATGGGCTAGGTTGTGGCTTGGACTACACTCCTGTGCAGAAGTAAGATTTAGCAGGATAAAGCTTTGATGAGATCGGTACCTTTTGTTAGCACGGAAAAGCACATATTGGCTACATCTAGACTGCAGGCTTCTTTTGGAAGAAGCTTTTCTGGAAGAGAACTTAAAAAAAAATTTCTTCCAAAAGAGCGTGTCCACTCTGCCAAAGCTCATTGAAAAAGCGATCTGCTTTTTCGAAAGATTGTGTATACACTGAATGGACGCTATTTCGCATTTAAACTGTGATCACTATGAACGAAGTGGCCACCAGGGCACATGCTTTTTCCTCTTTCCTCATCTTCTGAAAGAACTCCTTCTTTCCTGTCCACACACACCTTTTTCTGAAAGAGCTCTTTCAGAAAAAGGCTTCTTCCTTGTAGAAAGAGGATTACCGATGCTGGAAAAACCGCTTTGTTCTTTCAATTTTCTTTCAAAAGAATGCAATTGCAGTGTGGACGAAAGTGAAGTTTTTTTGGAAAAGAGCAGTTTTTCCAAAAACTCCTCTGTAGACATACCCATTGAGAGAGGTAAGATGGGTGAAATAGTAACTTTTGTTTGACTAGCATTTGTTGGTGAGAGAGACAAGCTTTCAAGGTTACACAGAGCTCTTCTTCGGTTGGTCTTCCAGGCTCAAGTCTTCTGCTGACCTCTGGATCATAGAGCAGCAGAGACCTTTAGTTTCAGACTTTGAGGAAATGGTTCCCAGTTGATCAGATCTAATCAGTGCATTTCTGACACCTCTCTCAATGGAAGGGCAAATCCCTAGCTATGACCCTATCCATGTGAGATATACACCCAAATGAGTAACAAACTGATTGTGCCTCAGGAGGCAGTCTTCTCACTTACATGATGCAAGGTATTGCTTTAGCCATCCAACAGGAGTGGCCTTTCACTCGTCTATGCCACTCTCCATCACCAAATTACATTTTAGACACATGTAAAGCTGCCTGCAGGATGCCAACAGTTTATATGAGGGCTAGAGATGTGAGGAGCAAACATACATAAACCCTTCTGTCCAGAAACTGATTCCAAAGGATGGAAGAAAATAGGATAGAGGAAGGGTGGTGCAGGGATTAGTGTGTGTTAAACTGGAACTTGGATCTTGGCTTAATTCTCTGCTCTGCCATAGACTTCCTGTGTGACTTTGGCCAAGTCACATAGGCTATATCTATACTGCAACACAATTTTGGGATACCAGAGTATCCTGAAATAGCTATCCTGCATCTTCACAGGAAGCCTGTTATTTCAAGCTCGCTATTCCAATGTCCTTGTAAACCTCATTCTACAAGGAGTAAGTGACATTTTGGAATAGCACTTTATTTTGAAATTTGGCGCTGTGCAGACAGCACAAAATGACAAAATATGCTATTTTAAAATAGCATGGAAATAAGATATGCAATTTGCATAGTTAACATTGTGTATCTTATTTCAAGGTATGATACTGTATAGATGCACCCATAGGGCTTATCTAAACTGGGGAGTTATTTTGAAATAACAAGCAGAAGATCCACACTACCAAGCCTGTTATTTTGAAATAAAGGACCGATTATTTTGAAATAATAATAACTCTGGCTTGTGAAGAGCAATAAGCTTATCTCAAAATAGTTATTTTTGGAGTTATTATTTCAAAATAAACTGGTAGTGTAGACATAGCCTTAGGGTATGTCTACAGCTATCAGCAGCTCATGGTATTAAATCTTGAGCTGGCGTTATGGCACTAAAAATAGCTGTGTAGATATGGCTTGGGCTCTGGAACTCACCACCCTCCCAAGGTTTCAGAGCCCAAGCTCCAGCCCACACTACATCTTCTACACATATATTCTTTTGTGCCACTGCGTGAACGGGTGTCAGCCTGGACTCTGAGACTCACTGTTGCTCACTATGTAGATGCATCCTGTGGCTTTGTGCTCCATTCCCGATCTGTAAAATGCAGACTACAGTACACCTGAACTTCTTTAATCTGGCAACCCTGGAAAATAGGACTTGCCCGTTTAAAGATTTTGCCAGAGAGTGCTGCAGGGTCTGGGTGCGAAGAGGATTGAGGCACTTATTCGCCACTCCAGGTACTGCCCCCGACCACTATGGGAGCAATGGGAAAAAGCCTCTGGCAGAGTGTGTCACTGTGCTGCCTTTGTCCAGCAGGGAGCAGGGAGGGGGCAGTGCACAGAGGCACTTCTGCCTCTCAGGGACTGTATCTGAATTAGGGACACCTGGAGTACTGAGGTAATCGTGTACTACAGTATGGTCATACTTGACTAGAAGATCACAATGGTTCCTTCTGGCTTCATAACTATGAATCAAAATCTGAGGTCTGGGATTGGTAGCTTCCTCATGTTTTGGATTGTTTATCTCATGTTCCATTGTTGAGTTATGTATTAGCTTGGTTCCATTGTTGGTTGGTTTCCAGCTGCACAGAGTACGAAGCATTAGGCCTTTTTGTATCCTGGGCCTCAAATTCTGCTCTCATTTAAACCAGTGCAACATAGGCAAAGTGTGTGCAGCTGCAAGGATGAAAAAAGCAGAATTTGATCCTCCCCATATAAATAGATTTGGTGCAGTTTGAGAAGGTTCAAATGTGATGTAGCTCAGGTAAAATTTTAAGAAGCACCAAATTTATTGTTGGGCACTGAGGAAAATGATTGAAAGTCAGTTGACCATGGGCACCTAATTCACTTGGGCCTAGATTATCAAATGTTTGAATATCTTTGAGGATCTGGTTCATAGGCAATCTTGAAAAATGTAACTCCTCATCTTATGATTTCTAAGGAAGTCACAAAACAAAAACAAAATAACCCTTCAGTCCAGCTGTCTGCTGTGCTGTAGCAGTGACATATAAAAGATGAGGCTGTTGGAGGCCCCTCAGTTTGAAAGGCAGATTCATTCTTTGATGGATGGAATGATTCTTTTAACTGTGAAGGGGGCTGCTGGAAGAAAGGGGTTGGACTGCTTATAGTCTTGTGTATTCCCTTGGAAGCCTGTTCCTCAGATAGGTCCACAGTACATCAAGACCTGCCAGTGGCTGGCTGAAACGGCTATTGGCTGGCAGCAAGGGATATAAATAATGCCAAGGCAGGCACAACATGCAGAAAACATTTCATTGTAGCTTCCCACTAGGAGCTTCATTTGGCTCTCACATGCCTGTCTCCCAGTTTTTGAGCAGGTTGTTTTGTGTGTGTGCGTATCAGCCTATGGAGCTTGCTAACAGTGTCAAGCTGGGATCTGCTGGAAACTAGACTCTTGGAAACTTTGTTCTGTGGGAAACTGTCTTCAGTTGACTTTAATGTTTAATAAGGGACTGTCTGTGCCCAAAAAAGAGACAGAAGGAAACTGAACTAACCTCCCAGGTCTCTCTTTGAAAGTGAAGCTAAAATTGATGAAGGGCTCTTGTTTGTTTTTATGGCATAAAGGCATTCAGGCTGCCTTATTACTTAATCACAGCAGATGAAAATAGCTGGCTCTATCTGTGTTTATGTATTCTTGTGGCAGTTTTTTTTTAATTTCCTGGAAGGACTGACTAAATGGCATCATTATTTGTCTGAGAAGGGTAGCCGTGTTAGTCTGTAACTTGAAAAACAATGAGGAGTTCTGTGGCAACTTAGAGACTAACAAATATATAGCTGATGAAGTGGGTTTTGCCCACAAAAACTCATGATACTATATATATTTTTGTTAGTCCTGTGGCACCTTAGAGACTGTTCATTGCTTTTATCATTATTTGTGTGACTTGACACTCTGGTGACCAAGATGAAACCAACTCTGACCAAGAAAATCCCTGCTGCATTCCTTCGTGTGCTCTCTTCTACCCTGGGGCACTTGTTCCATCCCCCTCCCCCCCATGAAAACATGAACACACACACACACAAAGTACAATAGCAGGGCAAAGGTAGGGTTTGGGAGAATGGTAGGGTCTGGGGTGGAGGGAGGTGGGTCCAGCACCCCCTAGTTAGAGGTGAAGTCAGAGCCTATGTCCCTCCTTATTCCCAGTGCAGAGTTACAGGCTCCATTACTAATGGTCCCTCCCCAACTCCATTCCTTCCTCTAAGTCCCCTGTCTCTTTCTGAATGCCTTCCTGCCTTTCCCTCAACCCCATCCTGCATCTTTCTACCCTTGCTGTGCTCCGCCCCCATTCATCACCTGTTCAAAGCAAGAGCAAGACACTGCCATTCTGAATGGGCAGCATATTCCCACACACTTTGTACTTTGTAAATGAGAAACCGCTTAGGGCAGTAGATATGTCAACCCATTTCAGGGCTAAGAGACTGTTACCATTCACATGCACAGTGCTATGGTATCCACATGGTGTGAGTTTGTGGCACTCAGGCGTGGTGTCCCCAAACAAATAGCTCTGGTTTCATCAGGGCTCCTGTGATCTGCAGTTGCCATAGGCTGAATTCTCATTTGGCCCCCATATCTGCCACTCCCAATACCCCAATGAAGCAATCAGTCAGAAACAATGGGTCAAAACTCATGGAGTTTGCACTCCCCTGTCTGCCAAAACCCCATATGTAGGAGACAAGTTTCTCCTAGTTTTTTACTGTAAGTGGTCAAATGTTATCATCCTAAAATAACAAGTGAGACACCAGAGATTAGTTAGGCAAGGCTCTGGCTTTGTATTATATAGGCAAAGTAGAGTGACCTGTTCTACAGTGGAGATTCAGAGGGATCTTATTGATCTGGAGGGTTTACAAACTGAGTAACATTTGTATGGTGGAGCCTAAGTGGTTCTGCGGGCTGCAGAACCCTTTTTGTGGAAGTGTCAGATGTTTCCTGTGCCACAATTTGGTTGGCCCTTTAAGAGGAGTTTCACTCAGCCTCCATTCTGCTTTATTGTGAGAGACTGGTCAGCTAGAGGTCAGGTGGATCATAAAAGCAATCAAAGGCTATGTCTACACTGGCGGGTTGTTGCGCAAGAACAGCCATTCTTCCGCAGAGCATCCACACTGCCTACCTGCGCTTGCTCAAGAAGATTTACAGAAAAGTATGGGAAGAGAAGGCTTCTTGCACAAGAGCTATGCTCTTTTCTAACAAGTGTAAGCTCTCTTGCACAAGAGGGCAGTGTGGACGCGCGGCAGGGGTTTCTTGTGCAAGAAAGCCCTATGGCTAAAATGGCCATCAGAGCTTTCTTGCACAAGAGAGCATCCATACTGCCATGGATGCTCTTGTGCAAAAGCACATGGCCATGTGGATGTGTTCTTGCGCAAGAGTTCTTGCACAAGAACCCTTGCGCAAGACGTTCTTGTGCAACAATCTACCAGTGTAGACATAGCCAAATGGGCTAGCTGGGGAATGAGGAGAGAGGTGCCTGGAGCCAAGAGGTTCTGATTGGTAGCAAGAATGAGAGTAGCAGGGTGATTGTTAGGTAAGTGACTGGTAGGGAGTGAACCTACGGAGAATAGATATGGAGGTATAGATGACATTGGATTGAGGGGAACTGATGTCCTGAAATTGTGGTGTATGGGAAAAAAGAAGCTGAAGTCCTGAATAAGGTCATGAGCCAGACAAGCTGTGTTGCTAATGTTCTCTGGGCTGGGGACACTGTCAAGGCACTCTATACCTTGCATAGAATGTGATGAGTATCTTATTCATCAGACGTGTGGGTATTAATATGGACAGTTTGAGTCTGTGAAAGATTATAGACTCTTTTATGTGTCAGTCAAAATATCCTAGAGAGAAAAATTTCACATTCTTCCTGAGACTTACTGGTGCTTATGTGTTGTCAGACACATTGCTTGTTTAAAATAAATCTAACAATATAAAAAAATATAAAATATCAGAAATCTGGCTGATTTTGTTTTAAAAGTGATGCCTACATATTATGCCTTTAGGGAATTCAAAATGAATGAAGGCGCTTCATGTGAAAAATGGTAGCTGTAGAAAATGGTGTACAGGATGGGATGTGGGTATATTAACTCTTTCCCCTGCAAAATACCAGATTTCTGTTTGGGAAGGGCCACCACTGGGGCTAAGGCGTAGTCCACACTACACTCTCCCCCCTCACTTCCCTGTTGATCTAAAGCTATGCACCTTCAGCTACACAAATAGCATACTTACTGCAGTGTCTTCTGTGCGATAAGGTCGGTGGGGGCTGCTCTCCTGTGAACTCCACCTACTCTTCTTATCCTGGTGGAGTACTGAAGTCAATGGGAGTGCTCCCGGAGGTTGTTTTATCATGTATAAGTAGATGTGATAAATTGATCACTGGTGGATCAATCACTGTAGCATCGATCTCTGTTTGGGACAAAGGATAGGTCTCCACTGAAAGTGGCAGCCTGCCTCAGTGAGTCTCAGAGTCCGGTTCAACAGATTTGGGCTTGAGCTTTGGCATTAAAAATATCTGTATAGACATTTGGCCTCCAAGTCTGAAGCTGAAGAACAGGGGTGAGGTTCAGAAACTAGCCTTAGCCCAAATGTTTACATAGCTTTCTTTAGCTCTGCATTGTGAGCCTGAGTCTGTAGATGAGAGCTCTGAGGCTGGATGTTATGGACTGCTGCTTGCTATGTAGATGAACCCTAGGATGGCAGAGTGGTCTTTATTTCATTCAATACTTACTATCTCCACTGAAGCTGCCTACAAGATTGATGAGGATTATGGTAACCTTCCTTGCTCTTCAGTCCTGTGTTTCATCCACTGATCTTACAGCACTTTTCAAAGAATACATAACACTATACCTATTTTACAGCTAGAAAAACTGAGGCACAGAGCAGCAACTTGACTTGGCCAAGATCATCTAGTAGATCAGTGGCTGAACTGGGAATAGAAACCATGTTTCCTGAGTCTCTGAGGGGCATAGTGCTTTTGCTGATATAGATTATACCTTTTCTCCAAGCAAAATGAGTAATACCAGCAACATTTTGCTGTATATAACAGTGTCTACGAGGGCTTTAACCTGTATGGAAACAACTACACACTTCCATTCAGTGCTGAGCTCAGGCTTTGTCCCTATGGCCAACTATTAGCATAGCTGCAGTAGGGCAAACCTCAGTTTTAAACAAGGAGGCTCACAATTTTGCATTGGTAGAATTCCTCTCCCCTGCTTTATTCCCTATTTAAAGCTGATCTTCTGATGCAGATTGTGGTTTTGCTTGTCTGCATGCAGGGTTTGCACCTGCATAGCCACATTGCTGATGGATGGATGTTTCCAGGGAACATAGATAGGGCCTAAGGGAAAAGGAAATTTGCCTCCTATTTCTATTTCCAAAAGAGATTTTGATTGAGTATCATTTTGGAGCCCAGTCAATATTTCCAGAACACAGAAAGCAGAAGAAGCAGCTGAAATCAGGCAGATTCCAAACTAGTTTCATGAACCTGATGTTTCCCACTTGAACTTAACACTGACTCAAATTGATTGTTTAATCAGGGAGCGTAGGTGTAAATCATTCCATTATAATCCCCACAAATTGCTCTGTAATCGAAAGCTTTTGTTCCAGTGTCAAGTGGCTAAGCACCAAGTAAGAAGATCTGTTTTACAAGACCAGACAAGATCTGATTGACAGCTGAAATGTGACTTTCAACAAATATAACAATCAACACTGAAAGAACCAAAAGGTCCTCATTAAGCGCTGCTGTTTTTAATTAATTGGACCTTCAGATTTACTTCTTTAAAGCTGCTAATAGCCTTAAGCCTTTCCTAGATTAATTACAAAAGACTAGCAAATCACAATAATTAGTTTAGCCTCAGGCTCTTGCTAGGCCTCTGACCTATGTGTATAGGTTTACTCCACACAGTATGACAGAGGGGAGTGATTTGCCCTTAAGTCATGTCTCTGAATCAGAATTTTTGGCAGGAAGCAATTCTTTTTCTTTGTTGGTTGTTACTGTTGTTGTTGAAAAGTCTAATTTTCCCTCCCCTAATGTATTCTTGTCACTTTGTTTGAAATGATCCCTCTGCTTTAACGACTCCCTCTTGGGCTGGAAAGACTCCTACACCAACAACTGCTCAGTCAATGAGGATGACTTTTGAGGCTTTTAATTCTTGGCTTCTGAGGCTCATGGACTCGGTGAAGAATTGCCGTATCATTAAAAATGAATCACGCTCCTCTCCCAGAGATCTGCAAGCTTCCCAGGATGCACATTAATGTGAATCCATTGCCCCTCCCTCACTGCAGAGAGCCAATAAGTCAATGGTACAATACAAGGAGGAATTATGAAAGAAAGTATATAGACAGTAATTCTTTGTGTGTCATGTGTGAGAGATACGTAGCTTGTAGTTACACCAGGGGCTGATAGTTAGAATTCTTCAGACCCATTCCTGTGTCTTCCAGACTTGCAAATTGCTATGAATAGCACTCTTGGGGTTTAGCCCTGTAATCCATGACTGGTCCCATGTGATTTCACTGAGACCTTTTATGGAATAAAGTACACAGGGGAAGGAGCTTAGAATCTAGCTCTTAACTTTAATGCCCCAGTTTACTCATCGGTAAAATGCTATAGTACCTTTCCTCAGGGCCTTGTTGAGAGTGTTCACTAACTTGTCTTTGTAAATTGTTTTCAGGTCCATGGAAGGCAGGCAAATAAATTGAAATTATTATTTGTGTTACCTAGTAGCATTAATTAAATTGTGACACCTATCTTAATAAAGTCTAGTTTTCCCTCTGATTTTACTGATAATTAAAATAATTGGATAGTAAATCATAAATGTATCATTTCTTACTGGCTGCTGGGACAGACAAGTTCAGCAAAGCCCTCATGTGCTTAACTTTGTTCATTTGTTTAACTCCTAGAGAGTTCAATGAGACTCATAAATGTACCTCAGTGTTCTGCTGAACTGGGGCCTATCCAGATAGCACCATCCTCTAGCGTTTGAGGAAAAAGCTGGGGTTAGCTGTGATGGCCCTTAGTACACTTTAGTGTGAGACATCTGCTCCATCCACGGCATACAGTCAAGTAGCTAATCCACTGGATGTGAGGCTGGGCTGGCGGGAGGTTTCCTGAGCTGTTGGGAGCTGTGCTGCTGCAAATGGTTGGCAGAGCATCAGCCTCCTGCAGACAGAAGATCTGAGGTCAGTCCAGAACAGTGGTAGGCAACCTGAAGCCCATTGGGGTACTATCTATGGCCCATGAGAAATTGTGTTTACTGTTGCCCATGCACAGGGTTGCCAGATTCTGCAGGTTTCTGTCCATCTTGTTTTTTTCTACCAGTGATACTATAGTATTGTGCACTATAAACACACACTCACCAGTGACATACATGTGAAGTGAGTGTGTGTTTATAGTGCACAATACTGACTGTGAAAGCCGTGTGCTCCCTCTGCATTCAATCAAAGTGCTGCTGTGGTTCAGTCAGCCCACCCTGCAAATGCTAGGTATGCAAGCGCAGTTAGCAAAACTACCCTACCTTGTGACCCACTGAGATGAACAAGGGCTATTCATATGGCTCACTCACTAGTTGAGTTTGCCTGTCGCTGGTCCAAAACTTTGCCTGCCTATATGGAGAAGTGCTATAGCCTATTGCCATACTGGAGGCTCAGCTGACCTCTAAGAAGCACAAGGCCCTGTTGTATTTTTCTCCTTGTGGTTTAAGTAAATATTTTTCTCTCTCACTAGGAGAAAGGAGGGGCACATTTCTGTAAGAGCCTTTGGGCATCCCTCACTTTACCTCCCTGCCCGTCATTCTGCAGCCACTGTGCCTCTGGCTAAAGCAGGCTTGAGAGTTCTCATTTTTCTGTTCTATCATTTTTTATTTCTGTTTCTAAGCTATGGTCTAACACTAGGGTGCAGCTCTCAGTGCAGATCTCCAAAGCTGACAGGCCTGAAGGAAACTGCATTGAGGCTAATCATGGTGTACAGCAGCTTTGCCAATCCACATGAGGGTTTGCAACTCTAGTGGCAGCCTGAAAATAGGGCAAATAACCAGTGTAAACAAGGTACTACCACATCCCATTCCACCTATCTCCCTCAGGGCTTGTTTTGAAAATCCTAGACCAAGATCCTAAGCTCTTCTTTACTCTGACATTTGGGATCAATTTTGGAAGAAAAGCTGCTCTTAACAAACAAACAAACAAACAAACTGTTGCTATTTCCTGAAAGCAGGAGGATGCAATGGGAATGTGGTGGACTGGAGAGGGGAGATTACGCTTCTATCTAATTTCTGGCTGGCCATTTCTTTGCCTCTTTAGATATTCTTTCCATCACTCTTAGCAGTCACTTCCACAACCTTAATCTCCCACCAAAAGAACAAGGCTGAGCGATAAGCTGTTTTGGAAACTAGTGCTATTGCAGCAATTACTCAGCAGCTGTTGCCCTTTGCTGCAGAGTTGAGATTACCATCTTTATCCTTTGGAAACCTATCTTCATGCCTCCTTAATGCATCCTGGCTCATGGACTATATTTATGGCAGCTCTTGTCTGAATTACCAATCTGGTATAGCCCCAGGCTTTTTCATGCTGTTTCTTTGGGGTCTATCCTCAGATGCAAATTCATGTTTTCACTACACAGTGTGAAACCTCCTTTTATTAGTCTAGGGGTGGACATGATACTGCCCAGAGGCCGGATCTGACCCACCAAGATGTTTGATCCAGCCTGTGGCCTGCCTTGGTGGGAGGGCAGGGACAAGAGATTTTTTGTGCTCCCCACCTCCAGGCCCCAATTGGCTTGGGAATGGGGTAGCATAAGAATTTTCCTTCCCTCCCTTCTGCCCCCAGGGGCACCCAGCATATAGATGGAGCCACAAGCTGTTCAAAATGGCTGGCGGTTACCTCTACATGCCGCGTACCCCTGGTGGTGGGGGAGGGGGAAAAGATTTTCCACACTTTCCTGCCTCCAGGCCAATCATCGCAGCTGGGGGCAGGGTAGCGTGCAAGCTTTCTCGGCCCCTGCCAGGGTCACGCAGTGCAGAGAGGGAAAAGCTCCGTCTGCATGCCACATGCCCCTAGTGGGGAGTGAGAGACTTCATGTGCCCCCCTGCCTCCAGCTGTGATGATTGGCCTGGGAGCAGAGGAGCATGCAAAATCTCCTTCCCTTCCCCTTGCCAGGGGTATGCGGTGCATTGAGGGAGCTGCCAGCTGTTCAGACTGGTGATTCCTTCTAGGCGCTGCTTGATCCTGTTGGTGCGCGAGAGACTTTGCACACTTCCTTGCTTTTGGGACTTGATTGGTCTGGGTGTGAGGGACTACACATTAAGTCCCTCACCCCCCAGGGATGCACAGCTTTGAACAGCACATAGAGGGAACCCATGTGGCTGGGGCTGCTGCAGGAGGGAGCCTGCCTCAGAAACCCTGTTAAACTGCTGGCTGGGAGCCGCCTAAGGTCAGTGACTCCTGGCCAGAGCCTGCCTCCAGCACTTCAGCCCCTCCCTGCCTCTTGCACTCCAGCACCTCCCACTTCTTAACTCCCTGCCCCAGGTTATTACCACCTCCTCAGCCCCTGATCACCACCCAAATCCTCTGTATACCTACTGAGATCATAATTCCCTCCTAGATGCTGCACCCCCTGCAACACCCCTCCCCCAGGTCAAGATTCACTTCTGCACCCTCACTCCTTCCTGGACCCAGCATCCTAATGCCCAACTCCTTCTCAGACCCCACACCTTCTCCTGCACCCCAATCCTCTACCCTGAGCTCCCTTCTGCACCTAACCTCTGTGCCAAACTCCGCACCCATTCCATAGAGAAGTGTGGCCCTTAATCACTTTCCAAAATCTTGGAGTGGTCTACGATCAAAAAATATTGCTCCTCCTGGATTAGTGTCTTTGCTCCCCTAATGATAAAACTCCCATTCACTTCAAAGGGAGCAGGATGTGCTCCTTTGTATGTAAAGTCTTGTGAGAATATTAGCAATAGAACACATGGCTAATTTTAATGCCATTAGGTGCTATACTTTATAATAGCTAATATCACATCTGTTAATAAGTAATATTAATAGCTAATTTGGCTGGAATTAACAATACTAGTAAAAAAAAGCAGTCTACAGGTATGCCCATGAAGTTTTACAAGAATTTGCTTATGGCTGCTCTATGGGAAGTGGAGCAGCTTCTGTCCACAGGACACTTGGACTCCCCTGAGGCCAGAGGCTGCTCCATGGGATGCAGAGCAGCCTCTGTCCACGGGGCACTCTGGCCCACCATCGACAGAGGGTATTTTGTGCCAGCCTCTCCTCCCCCCACATTGCTGCCTCTGATAGAGGTAGCAGTGCAGGATTGGGAGGCAGCAACAGCACTGCTCCCCACCTTGTTGCCTCTGATACAGAGGGAGCAAGGGGAGGGGGAGTGTGTATAGTTGAGAAGATTAACTAATAAGCCCAGGTTTATCAGCTAATCATATAGTTGACTACATGTCGACATTCCTAGTGTATGTGTGTCCATGTCTGTGTCCATGTCTGATAGCCTAACCCTTCTAAGCTATCAGCCCTTCCTCTCATGGCTGCCCGGTATTCAGGAGACTAAGCTGGATCTACTGTCAGGCATAGTCATGGACTCCTAGGGAGTGTAAATTTCTATGAGCACCAGGCAGTTTAGAGCAGGGTGGATGGTGGAACAAGGAGTGCTGGAGGTGTGGCAGCACCCCCTGGTTTGAAGTGATTTCCAGCATGTACAAGTTTACAGTTTTGTTCAGTAGCTTTCAGCACTCAATCCCCCACCATAAAAACTGTTGCAATGTCACTGGTTTGGAACCCGGTGCTGTCCTGATTTGTTATTAATGCAAGGTAACTGATATTGGATCTCCAGGAACTTATTTTACATTCTCTCCTGATCTGCTCATTTTTTCTTCAAAGCAAAAGCAATGTCATTATTGTAACTGTGCTGGTTCTGGGTAACTCGGCCATTCCTGGTGAATTCCAAGGGCTCTCTCTCATCTCAAAGGGTTCTTTCATTATTAGCATTCAGCAGATTTTTTTAAACTTTCTGTTTTCCCCCCCTTATTGAGATTGAGAAGTATGAAACAACCTGCAGGTAAAGTTAAACCATCTGACTCCTTACTATCCACATGGTCCACAGCACTGAAAACAATTATCAACAAGGCTTTGCACAGGCTCTAAGCCTCCTTTCAAACATCTGTGGCTTGGTCATGTAAAGAAAGCACAGCCATACATGGAGCTGTGGAATGGGGTCTTTTTGCTGTAGTCCTAAAGCCATTGGAATGTACACAGGAAGTGGCAAAAAGAGAACCTGTAGGAGGAAGTGGAAAGGTGGAGTGAAGAAAGATACCAGGGCAAAACCTGCTTTTATTTCTGAAACAAGAATGCAAACACGCACACACCTCTCCCACCCTTCTCTCGCTCCAAAAAGTCTCCTGGTGGGCTATGACATATTAGTATTTAGAGAAAGTGTATGGTCTAGAGAACCTAGTATCTCAGACCCACTCAAATTAGCATAGTGGACCAAAGCAAGCTTTACTTTAACTCCGTCTAATCAAACAGAAAAGTGCCTGTTTAAAAAAAAAATGAATTTGCTCCATTGTCTTCCATTATAAAGAGACATTTGCACTATGCCAACATATAATCTCTCTCCTCCAAGCCCCCACCCATTCTTGAACAGACTTCTCAGAGGTGCATTAAGTAAACTCATGATTTAGAAGAAAAAGACTCCAGGCTTGAACATGTTGCCTTTAGCAGACATTTAAGCAAGGGCTTTATTATGGCAGGGTAAGCATGCTGGCCCTATTTATTTCCAAACAATATATTCTAATTTGCTTGCTTCTAATGGACACACAAGGATTTTCAAGAGGTTTGCCTAATTTACTCTGGAATAAGGAGAAAACAAATAGTGAACCTGATTCATGCCATTTGTCATGCTCAATAGTTCTGATAATTTTTCAAATAGGGGATTTAATGAGCATAAATATAGAAGCTGCTCTTCTTTTCTACTATATATATCTTTTATGGGCCCAAGTAGTTCACTTTCAACACCTCAGTGCTAGAATCTAGTATAAAAACAGATTTTGGGTCAAAGTCTGGAAAAATAAAGAACTTTTTGGGCCTGAACCAAAGCCTACACAAGTTAATGGGATCTTCCTATTGCTTTCAACTGGCTGTGGATCATGCCCTTCATTAGTTATATGAAGAAGCCATTATTTTATATCACCTCTACCATTTCCCCCAATTTTATTCCAAGTCCCACTCCCCATGGTAGCTATTGTGTGGAAAGCATTTCACTCTGCATCTGGTGTCAACACAACCTTGCTGATTAGCAGGCAGGGCATGTTACAGCGTAATACTGCTGCAACCCTGAGTCTCTCTCTTTGGTGTCTGTCTTCCTCCAGAATGCACTCAAGGTCCACAGGCCTCCGACTCAGGTTAAATGCTTTAAAATAAGGGAGATGTAAAATGAATGGTCAACATATTTCTTTGTGCTGATGAGATCCATTAATTGGGGAGTAAGGCAAGATTTACCCTTCAGCATCTCCCTCCCTTCAGCCAGCTGCTCAAAAACAGGGCTAGAAGGGCTGGAGTTAGTAGTCATTGTGACTATCTATGAGCCAGATGTTGGCTAGCTAGACATTGCCCTTTGTGGCATACAGGCTTGAAGTTCCCGGGTTAGGCAAGTGGAAATCCTATCTCGGTGCTGTTTTATTATGGCAGATAAATAACAGTTGGCATATATGGTCAAACAATTTTGTGATGTAAGTGTTTCCCCTTTTTTAAATGGCTATGGTTAATCAACAATAGAGGAAGACAACAGCTTGAGTCTTTGGGAAAGACAGAGGGCCCATATTTTCAACCATAGCTGCCTACAATACTTTGCTTTGGTCTTTTCACTCTATAAAGGAAGAACATAAGATTGTTACATTTAACACACCTTTGAAAATGCACCAGATAAAACACCCCATAAATTTTCAGCTCAAACTTGTACTATCCTTGGTTTTCATGCCCGACAACATGTTGCTATGCCACAAGTTGCCAAGGAATCTGAGTACTCACAGTGCACGGACACTAAAGATGCCACACAGAAGGCGCTACATGCTTGCTGTGTTTTTCCATAGCAACAAATACGCCTGATTACAGCCCATTCATATGCTCTATATAATGAGCATCCCATAGGAAATTTATAACCTTGCATCCTGTATCATAATTAGAAATCAGACCTGGGGAACTGAATTGAATTCCCCAGGAGTAGCATGTCACATGCATTCAGTGAAAAGAAGATGGTAGGGAAGGGTGCGGGAGAGAGAAAAAAATAGACAGCTCCTCTAAATGTAGTGATTAGACTTTGCGGATGCATACATTTGTTTCTGAACTTTGAGACTATTTCTGAAATATTTATGCCGTCCCTCTTGGCAGTGCTTCTTTGTGTGTGGTTTCCTTCCCCCCATTTTCCAGCCTAATTTCTCTTCTGCTCCCCTCTGGTGGGGAGAAATTTAAACCAGCAGCATTTAGATTTCAGTTGCACAGGCAAAACATGTTCTCCTTGAGGGTTTCTATCATAGCTGGTCCAATTGTGAATAATGTTTCATTTATGATATTCTTAACTACTTCAAGACAAATTCAGCAGTGCTCTAATGAAAAACTAAAATACACAGGAAGACACTCAACTGGGCACATTTAATAAAGGATTCTTATTCACCTGACAAATGTAATCAACGTTCACCAAATAGAGCAACATTTGGCCTTCAGGCCTGGAGTTCAGTGTGCACTCAGTGCATGTATCTTACTGAGTTCAGGAGACTGAGGTTTTTGGCTCTTGCTGAGTCAAAAATTAAGTGTTATATGCAGCCAGGTCAAAAGCTGTTTTCTAACACAGTGATAGGGTTGCCAGATAAAAGGTCACTGCATCTTTAAATCCACATGTTCCCTGCTCTCCCCCCCTCCCCAGATGTGGCAGGGGAAGAATGTTCCTGCCAGCTGTCCCTCCGAAAAAACAGAAAATACTGGATATTTTACATGGTATTTTCTGTTTTTTTTTCCGGACAGGGGCCACAAATACCGGACTGTCCAGGCAAAAACCAGACACCTGGCAACCCTACACAGTGATGATATATTGATGTGGTGTCTTAAGGAATGGTATCTGCCTAGGAACTTATATTGGCCTGCAACATCACAACACCATTAACTCTGTATGGGGGCCTGGAACTTGCCCTCTCCCAGGCCTAGCTAAGTGTTAGAATCATAGAATGCTAGGGCTGGAAGAGACCTCAGGAGGTCATCAAATCCAGCCCCCTGCCCAAAGCAGGACCAATCCCAACTAAATCACCAGAAATTATTGTGGTGTTTGCTTAGCCCTGCTTATTCCTTCCATAACCCATGGCACACTAGCTTATGGGAAAAAATCTACACTTCAATACCCAAATACATCTCCAATTCAGATCAGTATGAGCCGTAACCACGTATTTGACTGCAGAATAGGGTGACCAGATGTCTCAATTTTATGGGGACATTCCGGATATTAGGGCTTTGTCTCTTATAGGTAGTTATTACCTCCTGCCCCGTCCTAATTTTTCACTCTTGCTATCTGTCCCCCTAGTGCGGAGTTTGGTTGCTTCATTTTTGTCTGGATGCATGAAAGACAGACAGTAATAAATATTAATTCTAAAGTATAACATACTGGTCAGGGCATAGTATGCCTCCTACATAGGCAATCTAGAACAATACCAAGAAGATAGTCTCTCTAGTATTGCTGAATTCAAGGTAAAAAAAGTGATGAAACTGTGTAGATGAGAGATTTTTTCATACCAAGGTTTATTACATTGCATTATCCACCAGTTTTGCCAGGATATAGAGTGTACAGTAAAAAAATAAACATGTATATATTTATTCAACAAATACTGTAAAGCATATGAGCCAGTTTCTTTTTCAAAAGACACAGCTCTTCTGATATTAGGCATGGCAATTTATGTTTCAATTGAATTAAAACTAGGGATTAGCTTATTTTAAAAGGGTTCACAAAGGTTCACTAGGCTTCTGGTTTCCAATTGCTATAAAAAAAAAAAGTGCGACATTATCCCCATGTAATGACTCTAAACACTATGGTAATGGTATTGTAAAAGAGTAATGTTTCAGACCATTACAGTCAAACAATGCAGGGTTTATGGGGTTTTTTTCCTTCATAAGGGAAACACCAGACTTGCTGGAGCTGGATATTTTCAGTCAGCCAGAAACCAACTTCTAATTTTGTGCATGCAATTAACAGCTTGTGAACAGTGAGGCTTTAGAGAGGGAGTTCTCCAGGTAGAGGAGAAGCAGATACAGGACACTTGAGGGAAGTGTGTGTTGTTGTTGGGGCTTTTTTGCTGTGTGCTGAGCTTGTGTTTGTGAGTGAGGGTTGGTGTGTGGTGGTTTGTTTGGTGTTGTGATGGTGTGTGTGTGTGTGTTTTTTAAAATCCTTTTTCCAGGACAGCAGGGATGGATGGTGATAGGTCTGCTGTTGTTACCTGCACAGCGTGTGCCATGTTTGTCTTCCTCCCAGAAGAAAGAACGGATTTCATCTGCATGAGGTGCAAGCTGGTCGCCATTTTGGAAGAAAAAATTAGAGGACTGGAGGCCCCAAGTGTCGACCCTATGCTCCATCAGAGAGGATGAAGACTTCCTCGATAGAAGGCAGTATTTAATCCTACAAGCACAGCAGGCGGAAGAGCCAGAGAGGGCAGTACAGGACCAGGAAGAGAACTGGCAGCATGTAACTTCTAGAAGGGGAAAAAGGCCAGCACGGGAATCCCCCAATGCTATAGAGGTAAGTAATCGCTTTCAGGCTCTCTCCACAGGCTCTGTGGTGGTGAATGCTTTGGAAGGGACCTCACAAGGAAGAAATCACAAGGGAACACTATCTACTGGAAGGCATGGGATGCATAGTCCTAGGAATGGGGGTTCCACGACCACCACCCCCAAAAGAAGACGACGGGTGGTGGTGGTCGGGGACTCCCTCCTAAGAGGGACTGAGCCATCCATCTGCCATCCGGACCTGGAATCTCGAGAGGTGTGCTGCTTACTGGGAGCTCGAATTCAGGATGTGACTGAGAGGCTTACCAAGCTGATCAAACCTTTGGATCGCTACCCTTTCCTGGTTCTCCACGTGGGAACTAACGATACGGCCAAGAATGACCTTGAGCGGGTTACTGAGGATTATTTAGCACTGGGAAGAAGGACCCAAGAATTCGGAGCGCAAGTGGTGTTTTCGTCCATCCTCCCTGTTGAAGGGAAAGGACTGGACAGGGATCGTCGAATTGAGGAAGTAAATGTGTGGTTGCGCAGGTGGTGTCGCAGAGAGGGCTTTGGTTTCTTCGACCATGGGACTCTGTTCCGGGCACAAGAATTGTTAGGAAGAGATGGGATCCACCTAACGAAGAGAGGAAGGAGCATCTTCGCGGGCAGGCTTGCAAACCTAGTGAGGAGGTCTTTAAACTAGGTTCGTTGCGGGACGGTTACCAACACCATGAGGGGAGTGGGAAAGTCGGATACCGGGAAGGAATGCAAAGAGGAACAAGCAAGAAAGGAGGACCCCTGATTCGAATGGAGAAGATGAGGCGATCAACTGGTTATCTGAGGTGTTTGTACACTAATGCGAGAAGCCTGGGCAACAAACAGGAAGAACTGGAGGCTCTGGCCCAGTCAAAGAAATATGATTTAATTAGGATAACAGAGACTTGGTGGGATGACTCGCGTGACTGGAGCGCTGTCACGGAAGGGTATAGACTGTTCAGGAAAAACAGGCAGGGGAGAAAAGGAGGAGGAGTTGCACTATACGTAAGAGCACTATGATTGCTCTGAACTCCAGTATATAGAGGGAGAAAAACCTGTTGAGAGTCTATGGGTTAAGTTTAGAGGTGCAAACAACAGCAGTGATGTTGTGGTTGGTGTCTACTACAGGCCACCGAATCAGGTGGATGAGGTAGATAAGCTTTCTTCGGACAACTGAGAGAAGCTTCCAGATCGCAGGCCCTGGTTTTTGTAGGGGACTTTAATCACCCTGACATCTGTTGGGAGACCAATACAGCAGTATACAGGCAATCCAGGAAGTTTTTGGAGAATGTTGGGGATAACTTCTTGGTACAAGTGCTGAAGGATCCGACCAGGGTCCATGCGCAGCTTGACCTTCTACTCACAAACAGGGAGGCACTAATAGGGGAAGTAGAGGTGGGTGACAACCTGGGAAGCAGTGATCATGAGATGGTAGATTTCAGGAACCTGACCAAAGGAAGAAAAGAGAGTAGTAAAATACACACCTTGGACTTCAGAAAAGCAGACTTTGACTCCCTCAGAGACCTGATGAGTAGAATCCCCTGGGACGCTAACATGAAGGGGAAAGGAATCCAGGAGAGCTGGCAGTATTTTAAAGAGGCCTTATTGAAGACACAGAAAGAAACCATCCGAATGCGTAGCAAGAGCGGCAAACATGGTAGGAGACTGGATTGGCTTACAGGGGAAATCCTTGGTGAACTTAAGCACAAAAAGGAAGCTTACAAAAAGTGGAAACTTGGACAAATTCCCAGGGAGGGGTTTAAATGTATAGCTCGAGAATGCCGGGGGGTTATCAGGAAGGTGAAAGCGCAAATGAAATTGCGACTGGCTAAGGATGTGAAGGATAACAAGAAAGGTTTCTATAGGCATGTTAACAAGAAGAAGGTGATCCGAGAGGATGTGGGTCCCTAACTGGATGAAGGAGGTAACTTAGTGACAGATGATGTGGGGAAAGGTGAAGTACTCAATGCTTTGGGATGAAGATCGACAGCCCGTGGTGGGTAAAGAACAGGTTAGGAACTATTTAGAAAAGCTAAACGTACACAAATCCATGGGTCCAGACTTAATGCATCCGAGGGTACTTAGGGAGTTGGCAAATGTCATTGAGGAGCTTTTGGCCATTATCTTTGAAAAGTCGTTGAGATCGGGAGAGATCCCAGATGATTGGAAAAGGGCAAATGTAGTGCCCATCTTCAAAAAAGGCAAAAAGGATGATCCAGGGAACTATAGGCCGGTCAGTCTTACCTCGGTTCCTGGAAAAATCATGGAAGGAATCCTTAAGGAATCCATTTTGAGGCACTTGGAGGAGAAGAAAGTGATTAGGAATAGTCAGCATGGATTCACAAAGGGCAAGTCGTGCCTGACGAATCTGATTAGCTTCTATGATGAGGTAACTGGCTCTGTGGACATGGGAAAGTCAGTGGATGTGATCTACCTTGACTTTAGCAAGGCTTTTGATACGGTCTCCCACAATATTCTTGCCAACAAGTTAAGGGAATGTGGATTGGATAAATGGACGGTAAGATGGATAGAAAGCTGGCTAGAAGGCCAGGCCCAGCAGGTAGGGATCAACGGCTCAATGTCAGGATGGCGGTCGGTTTCTAGCGGAGTGCCCCCGAGGTTCGGTTCTAGGACCGGTTTTGTTCAATATCTTTATTAATGACCTGGATGAGGGGATGGATTGCACCCTCAGCAAGTTTGCAGATGACACTGAGCTAGGGGGAGAGGTAGATACGCTGGAGGGCAGGGATAGAGTCCAGAGTGACTTAGAGAAATTGGAGGATTGGGCCACAAGAAATCTGATGAGGTTCAACAAGGACAAATGCAGAGTCCTGCACTTGGGACAGAAGAATCCCAAGCATTGTTACAGGCTGGGGACCAACCAGCTAAGTAGTAGTTCTGCAGAAAAGGACCTGGGGGTTACAGTGGATGAGAAGCTGGATATGAGTCAACAGTGTGCCCTTGTAACCGAGAAAGCTAATGGCATATTAGGTTGCATTAAGAGGAGCATTGCCAGCAGATCCAGAGATGTGATTATTCCCCTTTTTTCGGCTCTTGTGAGGCCACATCTGGAGTATTGTGTCCAGTTCTGGGCCCCCCACTACAAAAAGGATGTGGACACATTGGAGAGGGTCCAGTGGAGAGCAACCAAAATGATTAGGGGGCTGGAGCATATGACCTATGAGGAGAGGCTGAGGGAGTTGGGTCTGTTTAGTCTGCAGAAGCGAAGAGTGAGGGGGGGATTTGATAGCAGCCTTCAACTTCCTGAAGGGAGGTTCCAAAGAGGATGGAGAAAGGCTGTTCTCAGTAGTGACGGATGGCAGAACAAGGATTAATGGTCTTAAGTTGTGGTGGAAGAGGTCCAGGTTGGATATTAGGAAAAACTATTTCACTAGGAGAGTGGTGAAACACTGGAATGGGTTACCTAGGGAAGTAGTGGAGTCTCCATCCCTAGAGGTATTTAAGTCTCGGCTTGACAAAGCCCTGACTGGGTTGATCTAGTTGGGATTGGTCCTGCCTAGAGCAGGGGGCTGGACTGGATGACCTCCTGAGGTCTCTTTCAACTCTATGGTTCTATGATTCTATCAGTCATTGCACACCTTTTGAGAATGCACATTGGGCAATTGTAATTACCACTGGCTGGAAATTTTTCAGCCTGTTGTAAAATTGAAAAATACTGCTGCACCGAAAGTGAAACTGTTCTTATGAAAGAGTCAGCACTGCTGATGTTTTCGATGTGCCGACATTTTGGGAAGTTTTAAAATGGCTGAAACATCTCATTTTTGACATTTTCAAGATGGAAAATTCTGATTTGCTAATCGCCTTTCATTTAAAAATGTAAGCTCAAATAAATTAAAACTAAAAAAATGCTAAAAATTGAAACCAAACATTTACAATAACCAGGTGCAATTTTTCTTGGCTTGTCAGGTTGGAAAAAACAGAGATTTCTCCTATTGTGTCCTTTCCCCACCTCAGTTTCCCCATGTGTAAAATTGGGATGGCATTCTTTGTCAAGCACATTTTGAGAACAGCTGTTGAAAAGTGCTACTTAAGAGCTACAGTTGTCATTTTTAGACTAGCAGGAAGGAGATACCTGCTGAAAATTACCTGGGGCTGCACAGCTCTAATAAATCAAGCACTTATGCTATTGTCTGTCTTAGTATTTATAAGGCAAAGGGGACCTATGTGAATGAGTGGGGGCTTGGCATTCTAGGAGAGGGATCAATGGCTCAGCAGACAAGGGAGAGCTTGGCAATATTTCCCCCGTCCTCCGAAGCTTACCTTATAAGCCACTTGCTCTGATGGGAGCTTTGACTTTTATGTCAGAAGCTGATCCCTTGGGGCCAAGCAAGACTGCTTGATGCTTCTTTTATGGGAGGTCCCTGGGGATCCGGGGGAGGGGAGACATAAATGTGAGGCATGGGACTTTTCTCAGAGAAGGCAAATGGCTGAAAATGCTTATCAGGAAATGTAGGAAACCAGCTAGGGACAACTCGTTATGCGGGGAGACCAATGAGAAGAAACCAAACTGGAGAAGCTGGGAGCATTCTCACAGGATCCCTTTACAGAGAGAGGAATTTGGAATACATATCTATTTTGTATTCTTCCCCTCCAAGGACATTTCAGACTGTCCAGGTTGTTCAGATTCGGTCACATTTGGGCCAGATCGTAAATCCTTCAGATGTGGATTTATAAATTCTCTTTGTTCTAGGCTCTGTTGGGGAAAAAGTACTAGAGAAAAACAGAATGAGAAGCTGCCAAATCTCATATCAACACCACACTCCTGCCCCATGGTATTCCATGCCAAAGCCCGACTCGCTGTTAATTTGTGTAGATGAGCAATGTGCCAGCCTTCATCCTGCATCCACATTGCAGAGTGGTCGCTTTTTCAGAACTCTCACTTTAGCCTCTCCCCTCTCTTGGGTCAGCTGCTGTGAGTGAAAAGGACTATGCCCACAGAGAGAGAGGTTTCTGTGTGAGGCAGGGACTTTGATTAAAGGCCATGCCTCTAAGCCTCCATTTGGGCTCTCCTGCAAACCTGATTTCAATGGCTCCCTGCCTGATGATCTTCCCTATCCCCCACCTTTTGTTCTGGGTGTCCTGCTCCATTCCTTTGACAGCACCAGCCAATGTTCCTGCTACTCATTTTCATCCATGTACATAATAAATTTTATGTGCACCAATGCATGTTCAAATGTGCACCACCAATACAAACAAAAAAACCCTAGCTATGGGTGCTCTGCTCATCAGCTGGGTGGTATCTGAATCTCTCCTGAGTGGCTGCACAAGCACACAACTTACAGGGAATGCTGGCACCAGCTACTCTCTATTATGGTGCCTGCCAGAATTTACCAGAAGCCACATAGTTACATGGCTCGCACCCTAATCCATTGGGCTCTAAATACGATACCTGTTTCTGGCTCCTGATTTTTTCTTGCCTTTTGAGACTGACATTATTAATTATTCACTCTAATCATGTTCATTTGATCCTCTAATGGATGCCCATGTAGATAACATGTTAATTTATTAGTTCAGCTCAACTAGGCTGCAGGATGAAAAATTATCACAGGAGTTTTTTATAGGATTCAGAGGCATTTATGGGTCTCCAGACACTTTTAGAATGAATAAAAAACCCAACAGTATTATTTGTTAACCCACATAATTCTATCTTTCCTAATGAGGGCTGGAGCTAATCTACAGAGTTCTACCGAGGAACATGAATTATTGGAGCAGGTAAACGTTGCTAAATACTGTAGTGCATCTCGGAGTTTTGGTTGCATTGTCATCATGAGTTTCCATTCTTTGGATCCAATATACTTGTTATAAAGTATAAAGGACAGGAATCTTCATTTAAAAATAAACTGCTTACTTCACAAGGAAAAGGCATTCAATTACCCCCTTTTACCTTTCTGGTTATTACAGATTTTGCTGTGGATGCAAACATTGTTTTCTGGCTAACACTATGGTGCCATTAATTTTAAATGATTAGAAATTCATTTTCTAGAGGGCACTTTTAGAAGTTAACATGCAGGTGCACACTAGTTATTTGTGGTGTCTGTAGCAACTTTGCACAATCATTCTAAGAACTCATTTCAGACACAGTGTTACATTCTCCCTTCACACCTTTGGAACCTTTTATGATTTCCTTCTGCATCCCTGATTCATTCTTCTGGGAAGCCAGATCAAGATGCAGAGCCTGCTTTGACTGGTCCTTCAGAGGGCAGCAAACAAGGCTCAACCCAATTTAATCGCAACCAAGATTCCTTTATCTATGAGTGGAAGGAATTTTTTTTCTTGACTGTTGAAAAACACAGTAAGAGAACAGAAGAAGTGCCATTGTGGCTTGAGAACCAAGTAAAAGAAGTAGTGAGAGATAGAAAGAGATCATTTAAAAAGTGGAAGATGAATCCTAGTGAGGAAAATAGAAAGGAACATAAACTCTGTCAAATTAAGTGTAAAAATCATATATATAGTAGCCCAATGTCTGTGACTCTGTAATGCTGAAATGCTGGCTGTTCCCTCTGGGCGGTGCTGTTGCCTCCTGCCGTGGCGCTCGGCTGACTTCTGCGCCGCTCAGCTGGACCGCTGCAGGGGAACAAGCGACGCAAGTGGCTGTTTGGGTGCCGTGGTCCCCATGCAGCACCCCCGTGCTGCATGGGGAGCGTGGGGCCCAAATGGCCGCTTGCACTGCTTGCTCTCCTGCAGAGGCCCGGCTGAATGGCGCAGAAGTCAGCCAAGCGCCACGGTGGGAGGGGAAGGGGGGCGGTGACGTACATGGCCAGGGGGAGGGGCCTGGCCATGTACGTCACCGCCCCGCCCCTCTTCACCTCCAGCTGTGGCACTCGGCTGACTTCTGCGCCGCTCAGCCGGGCTGCCATGGGGGAGCCCAAACGTCTGCTTGCTCTGTTTGCTCCCCCGCGGCGATCCGGCTGAGCGGCGCAGAAGTCAGCCGAGCGCCATGGCGGGAGGCGAAGGGGGGCGGGGTGGTGACGTGCGGCATGACAGCAGCTCCAGGCCCTGCCCCCTGGCCGTGAACGTCACCACTCCACCCCCCTTCGCCTCCCGCAGTGGCACTCGGCTGACTTCTGCGCTGCTCAGCCGGGCAGTTGTGTGGGAGCAAGTGGTGCAAGCGACCGTTTGGGCTCCACACTCCCCATGCAGCACGGGGAGCGCGGAGCCCAAACAGCTGTTTGAGGTCTGGGGTCCCCCGAGTGAGAGGCAGGAGGGGGAGGAGAAGAGAAAGAGAGAGACAGAGAGAGAGGCAGGAGGCGGAGGAGAGCTGAGAGTGAGACAGGGGGAGGCAGTAGGAGGGGAGAGAGAGAGACAGAGCGAGAGACCGGTGGCTCAGGAGAGAAGACCGATGTTGAGGAGAGACCTGAAAATCCCATCTTATGACAGGCTAATTGGCTAGTATAATAAGAAAAGCCGAAAAGGAGTTTGAAGAACAGCTAGCTAAAAACTCAAAAAGTGATAGCAAAATATTTTTTAAGTACATCAGAAGCAGGAAGTCTGCTAAACAACCAGTGGGGCCACTGGACAATCGAGGTGCAAAAGGAGAACTCAAAGATGATAAGGTCATTGAGGAGAAACTAAATGAATTCTTTGCTTCGGTCCTCACAGCTGAGGCTGTTAGTGAGATTCCCAAACCTGTCTTCACAGGTGAGGATGTTAGGGAGATTCCCAAACCTGAGCCGTTCTTTTTAGGTGACAAATCTGAGGAATTGTCCTAGACTGAGGTGTCATTAGAGGAGGTTTTGGAACAAATTGATAAACGTAACAGTAACAAGTCACAGGACCAGATGGCATTCACCCAAGAGTTCTGAAAGAACTCAGATGTGAAATTGTGGAACTATTAACTGTGGTTTGTAACCTATCCTTTAAATTAGCTTCTGCACCTAATAAACGGGAGATAGCTAATGTGATGCCAATATTTAAAAAGGGCTCTAGAGGTGATCCTAGCAATTACAGACTAGTAAATCTAATGTCAGTATCAGGCAAATTAGTTGAAACTATAGTAAAGAATAAATTTGTCATACACATATATGAACGTAATTTGTTGGGGAAAAGTCAACATATTTTAAGGGAAACCATGCCTTACTAATCTATTAGAGTTTTTCAGAATGGAGGGAGTGGTGTCTCCCAAGGATCCGTACCGGGACCAATCCTATTCAACCTATTTATAAATGATCTGGAGGAAGGGATAAACAGTGAGGTGGCAGAGTTTGCAGATGATACTAAACTGCTCAGGGTAGTGAAGACCAAAGCAGACTGTGAAGAGCTTCAAAAAGATCTCACAAAACTAAGTGATTGGGCAACAAAATGGAAAATAAAATTTAATGTTGATTAATGTGCAGTAATGCACATTGGAAAATATAATCCCAGTTATACGTACAAAATGATGGGGACTAATTTAGTTATAACTACTCAAGAGAGAGATCTTGGAGTCATTGTAGATAGTTCTCTGAAAACATCCACTCAGTGTGCAGCAGCTGTCAAAAACGCAAACAGAATGTTAGGAATCATTTAAAAAGAGATAAAAAAATAAGACAGAGACTATTTTATTGCCTCTATATAAAACCTGGTTTGCCCACATCTTGAATATTGCATATAGATGTGGTCACCTCATCTGAAAAAAAAGATATATTGGCACTGGAAAAGGTTCAGAAAAAGGTAGCACAAATTATTAGGTGTTTGGAATGAATTCCATATGAAGAGAGATTAAAAAGACTTGGACTTTTCATCTTAGAAAGAGGAGACTAAGGGTGGGATATGATAGAGATCTATAAAATCATGACTGGTGTGGAAAAAGTGAATAAGGAAATTATTTACTTGTTCCTATAACATAAAAACTAAGGGTCACCAAATGACATTAATAGGTAGCAGGTTTTAAACAAACAAAAGGAAGTTTTTCTCCATGCAGTGCAGAGCCAACCTCTGGAACTCCTTGCCAGAGGATGTTGTGAAGACCAAAACTTTAACAGGGTTCAAAAAAGAACTAGATAAATTAATGGAGGTTAGGCCCATCAATGGCTATTAGCCAGAATGGGTAGGAATGGTGTCCCTAGCTTTTGTTTGTCAGAGTCTGGAAATGGATGACAGGAAAGAGATCACATGGCGATTCCCTATTCTGTTCATTCCCTCTCGGGCACCTGGCATTAGCCACTGTCTGAAAACAGAATACTGTGCAAGATGGATATTTGATCTGCCCTGGTGTGGCCTTTCTTATAACTGTTAAATTTTTGTTGACAGATATCCCCTTAAAAGGCAATAAGGGAAGGGTCAGAAATACAGGGGTATAGTCATTGTACCAGTGGAGGAACTGTCCCTTATTTGTGAAATCATAACATCTGTCCTTGTCAGTGTTCTGTCAGTTTAGCTCTTGCCACTAAAAACAAAGCATTGGGAAATACAATTGAGTGTATAGTTTCAGCAGCTGTTTTCCCCCCAGGTATGGGTTATTCTGTAGCCCATCATGGACTGAGTTAAAAAGATAAACCCAATGATCAGAGTAGCTTGGGGGACTATATCTGAATTACCAGAACATCTTGGTGCTAATCCAAAGTGGAGTAAACTCCAAATTTGTTTCACAATATATATGTGTGATAAGCAAAGGGGCACACCAAATTAGATAAATGTAGAGTTCATTAGTCTACTTACAAAGTTAATATATGGTAGCATGAGTACTACTTCATCCACATCCCATTTTTCACAACTTCTGTGGTAAGTAAATACAGCAAAGCCCAAGCATATTCTTGTTCAGACACTGGAGGTGGGTGGTTTGTTGAACTCGATGGCCCAGACACCTTTACTGTCTCATTGGGAAGTTCTTAGAGTGATCAGCAGTGGCAGAACATCAGCCATGTCAGAAGCTGAGGCATACTGGAAGACTGCCTGCAAGGAAGAGACGTCTTTCAGGATGTATTCCATTTATAAATATTTATCTGCAGTCAGTGGGCTGGAGAGGAGGTTAGGAAGATTTGAGACACAGAGGAATAATAAATTCACTCATGTTTATTTAAGCTGTAAGGTTCTGAAGCTGAATTGAGCATACAACAATTATTAATTAATTCTCCCCTTGCTTCTTGGATCCAAACTCCATTTTCTGCTACAAGAGACATCATTCTCTTTGCCTGGAACATCAACCCTAATGCAACATGCCATGCAACTTGTTCTTGATCTTCTTTATATCACTCTACAAGTTGTGCTTCTCTGAGCTGGTCTATCAGTGCAGAACACACTTGGAGTTTAAATCTACCTATATTATTGTAACCCGCATTTATACACTGTGGCTGTCTCCCTCTAGTGGTGAGCTTGTACATAGACTCATGAGTCCCATACAGCCTGACAGTAGCAGCCAGATGTCCTGTTATGGCTCTGGGTCCTGTAGTGCTAGGTACTGAGCACAGACCAAAAGTGTGATTTCTGCTTCAGAGAACTTACACTCTAAATGTGACATGAGAGACAGCAAGCACACACAGCAAAGCACAGAGTAACAGAAAGACAATTATGATCATATTGGATATCCTGGTGTAACCCAGGCACCTAATAGAGAGCTATCGCTTTAAGAGACCCCCTGTGGGGGAGGTAGGAATGAGTTGAGTGTTACTGTTGCTGGGCAGATTTAGCACTCTACACCCAGAAGCTTCTGGAGTTGGGTGTGGTAGTTTGGGGTCAGACTCCATGAGCCAGCAGGCAAGGCAGGATGCTTTTCTAAGGCCTGTGTGAGCTGGGAGAAGCTCAGCCAGGAGCAGAGAGCAGGCTGTGTTTGTGACTAGGCCCAGAGGGGCCGTATTTGCCCTGATAGAGGGAACTGAACCCTATTGGCCCCGTATTTGATGGGAGTGGCTCAGATGGGATACCATAACCTAGAACCGTGTTATGCACTGGAATATACAAGGGTAAAGGCTGCCATTCTAGACAGCGCCGGTGTTAGTTTGGAGACGTATCGGCAAAGACTAAGACAAAGAAGGGTATTCCCTGGGGGCATGACCACGTGGCGTAGCTCAGAGAATTCGGGACCATTGTTGGAGATGGCTAAACCCCAAAGGACTGACCGGACCTCAGGTCACAGAATTGGTAGCCCTGGAACAGTTTATACAAGTACTGCCTCTAGGGGCAAAGAATGGGTGCAGCGGCACCAACCAACTACCCTGACAGTGGCGGTGAGCCTTACAGAGGACTGCCTGGCCATGGAACAGACTGAGACCACCACTAGATGACCGAGGAACCCCGCCCCACAAGAAGGAGTGAGATGGAAGCCACCGCACAAGAAGGAATTTGGGAGACCCCTCTGCAGGCCCATCTCCCAACAGGGAGAGATGAGCCGGTCAGGCCAGCCAGCTACGGGGAGATGAGGCCACCTGGGGGCAGATGAGAGAGTAGCGGCATAGCAAGAGGAGGCCCCCCAAGGAGGCAGGGTGGTATACCAATCCACGAGAGGCTTGTTGGGAGTGTGACCAAAAGGGGCACTTTCAAAAAGACTGCCCATATATGGACTGTAGTTTCGGGCAGGTCTGGATGGCTGGTCGTCAGGCACAGGAAGCCCAGCTGGGCAAGCTAGTAATTCCAGTGACCATAGAAAGCATGGGGGCCATGGCTCTGGTGGATTCAGGCTGCAGCCAGACCATTATATGCAAGGGTTTGGTGCCAGGGCTCAAGTTAGTCTTCAGTGTATCCATATCCGACCACCTGGGTAGACTTTGAAGTGCACGGCATTAGAGAGTGCCTCCGGGTGGGGGGTAGCTCCCCAACTAGCTTACCCCTTGGTGTTGGGACGTGATTGGCCACAATTTCAAGAGGTCATGAGGGACTGTGACTATCAACCTGTAAGAAGGCAGCAACCTAGGACGTTTGGACTCCCTGTGGCAGTGGAACCTCAAGAGGACGCTGGGAATCATCCAGGTCCCATGGTAGCCCAGAACCCTGCTGGAGGGGACCCTGAGGAAGATATCCAGGTAGAACTAGAGAGGGACATAGACTTCCTGAGGGAACAGAGGGAAGACCAGACCCTAAGCCGGGCATGGGAGTATGCTACAGCCCAAGACCTGGGAAAAGGGGAGAGGGCAAGATACCCACAGAAGCCCCGTTTGAGATACGGAAAGACCAATTGTATCGGATGGTGGTGGATCCCCAGACTCAGGACCAAGTACACCAGTTATTAGTTTCCTAGTGTGACAGACTGGGCCAGGTGAACCCAATCTCACCTACCCCGAACAAATCCTCCTGGTCCCAAAGAACCAGCCACAAGTCCCTGGTCAATTTATACCTTGAATCTTACCCACAAGATCACACTGGGCCAATCCTTTACAATCTAACATCTAAAGATTTATTAACAAAAGAAAGAAAAGGTTGAGAGTAAGGTTGTTAATGAGAATACATTACATACATCAATCACTAAGTTATTGATGCAGGCTCTTAGCAGAGATGTTACAAACTTCTAGCTTAGAAGTCTCTGGTGTACATCCTATGTCAGAATGGGTCAGCAGTCCTTCCCAGCTCTCTGTCCCTCACAAGGCTGCATCTGGGAACAGGAGCAAGATTAAAGAGAAGATGGAGTCTGCCTCATGGCACTTTTATATCCATTCCTGGTGTCTCCCAAGCTGGGCGGGTCACATGGTCAAGTCACCTGTCTGTGTTTCACATGCTGGCAGCCATTAAGCCCTGATTGGTTGCAGGTTTCTAGACGCATTCCTCAGGTGTGTATTGGCCACCTTGAGAGCCATTGTCCTTGGGCCGTGCTAATTAGCATAATCATTGACTGAAGAATCCTTCTTTACAACAGGCAGTCCAGGCCCATTGCTCTGTCTCAGGTAGAGAACATACACAGTACAAGCACAGAGTCCATATTCATAACTCCACATATAAACACCACACAAGTACATGAGTAGCATATATAGAATAAGTAGAACGTAAGCTTTCATTTGACACTTCACTTAGCCCTCCTTGTACAGAATTTGGGGCAAACACCCCCTCGTGGGCGCAGCAGTGTTCTGTCTGCTCATTATAAAATCTAATAATATGACACCTAGAGTAACAAAGTACTCCACAATAGAGAAGAAGGCTCTAGCCATAAAGTGGGCCATTGACCCACTGTGTTATTACTTGCTAGGCACAACCTTTAAACTGGTTAATGGACCATGCACCCCTGTGATGGCTTAACCACATGAAAGAGACTAACCCCCAAATTATGTTCTGGTAGCTCTCCTTACAGCCTTATGATTTCCACGTATTCCATCACCCTGGTAAGACCCACATCAATACAGATTTCTTTTCCAGGATGGGGGGAGAAGAAGAGGAAGAACCCCAGACGGGCTCGCTTTTAAGGGGTTGTGCGAGTGATGGGGTGAATATACCCCGCACTAGAGGGAGGTGGGTGAAAGGTCTGTGGATGGAAGAAGCATGGCCCCTTTTAACCAACTGGGTATGCTCTCGGTGTGGAGACTGTATAAAAAGCCTGGGTACAGCTCAGTCAGGGGAAACTGCAAGCAGGGAGGAAGCTGAGGCCGGAGCTCCTGAGCTATCCTGGTCGTTGCAGCCACCCTTAAAGCAACAACCCTGGCAGCATCTGCCTCAGCTACAACTCCCCTTGGAGCAGCAGCCCTGGCTGCAGCTGCTTCAGCCACAGCCCCAGAGACCACATTGGCCAAAGAGGGGAGCAGCCAGAAGAGTTGAGTACGCCGAGCAACACTCCGAGGACTGAACTGCGTACCTGAGATGGTAGGAAGCAGCCCAGGGCAGAGGGTTATCCTTCCAGGAGCTCAGCGCGTTTTGGGCTGAATCCCCGCTGAGCTGGCATCACAGTCTCTGCTGCCAGCAGGGCACTGGGTTGGCACTCGGTGGAGCATGAGGGCCCGGGTGTCCCTACCTCCCCGCCAACTGGTGCTCGGCTCTCTAACAGCCAGGGAAAGCTCACCAGTGACTTAGGCCTCTAGGCCAGAGTATGTTTGTGACTAGGCCCAGAGGGGCTGTATTTGCCTTGATAGAGGGAACTGAACTTTGCAGCTAAGCCCATAGGGGCCATATTTGCCCTGATAAAGGAAATTGAACTTTGGGACTAATTCTGCTGGGGGAGGGGCTTGCCCCGTGACAGGGGGCCTACTTTGCGACACCCCCCTTTTGCTGCCTCTATCTGATAGAGGCAGCAAGAGAGAAGGGGGGAAATCGACTAGTTGACTAGTCCTTAATATCCTTAGTCAGGATGGGCTGCATAAGCAAGCATTGGGTCCTAAATCAGTAAACGTGATCCTAAAATACACACGGTAAACCAGAAGCCTTAGAGGTTCCAGTAAAACAATGTGGTTGGCAAAGGGGACTGGAAAGAATTGCAATTCAACACTGGAGGCTGATTTCCTGGTGCCCTGTGCTTTGTATCACCGTTGACACCAGTGGAAAATGGGTGTATAAAGCCTCACTTTACCCTCAATTTACACAGTATCTACAGATGTTACAGGGCAATGGAGAGCCACACCCTTAAATTAGAGAGGTTGTGTGACTTTCATGAGACTACTTTGGCTTTTCTCCAGAGCAGTGTGTCCTAGGGCATAGATCTTTGGGATAGGTCTCAAGAGATCTCTTCCCAGTGGCCTGCTGTATGACCTAGGGCGACTCCTTTCATCCTCTGGGCCTCAGTTTCCCCATCTGTAAAATAGGGATAATCATACTAACTGACTTTGTAAAGCACTTTGAGATCTATGGATGAAAAGCTGGCTATTAGTATTATTCTTACATATTTGAGATAGGCAGGCAGGATTTGGCTCTCACTGCAATAAAGCACTTTGGATATCAGTCTCGCTGGTTGCCTTTTAGTACAGTGTTCCTAGATTGATCCTCCCCCATTCTGACTTTGCAGGTAACTGCAGGGAAGCAAGAGGAGAGACTTCAGCTGAAGACGATTTGACTGAAAGAGAATACCAGACATGTGTCCAATTTATTTAAAAAATATCCCTCTAGACCAGTGTTTATTCAAGAACCACAATTTTTGTTCTTTTTTCATTCATTCCCTGCTGAATATTTCAGCCTTATCATGAGGCTCCAAGGTATGCCAGACTTAATCTGTGACTCAGAACTGACTGCTATCAAACATAAATTGGGTGAGATTCCAGTAGAATGCCTTGTTGATAGTCCAACAAAGAATCAATAATAGAGTAAGTTACCATAAAGCTTACAGACTACTGCTATGGAAGCAACCAAGTATTAAAGAAGTTATTTGGTATGTAGTTGGAAAAAATTCAGACAGACTTATTCTTTATTTATGAGTTGTTTATTCCTGTTAACAGAGTGCCAAAGAACTCTAGTTATGGATTAGTGCCCCACTGTACTAGGGGCTGTACAAACACAGACAGAAATGCTGGTCTGTGCCCCAAGGAGCTTATAGCCAAAGTAGTAATAATAAATATTTGTAATATGGTAGTGTACAAATTCCTTATATGGGCTTGGGCCCCATTGTGAAGGGCAAGTTGGGAAAGACAATACCTGCTCTGAATTTATAATAGAAAGAAATCAACAGACAAAAGGCAGGCAAGCTGGTTACAAGGAAGTAAGTGTGAAGAATTGACACCATACTGCTAACTAGTTAGCTATCTAAAAGTTCTTTTTAAATTGAGGTTAGAGGTGGTCAGGAAGGGAGTAGAAAAAGGATAGGAAGAGGATTTTGGGGACATGGGAAGTAAAAGAATGCTATTTTAGTTCCAAATAAAACATTGAAAGATGTAACTTATAGTCCTACCTTCCTGACTTTTTGAGTGCATTCTAGGATTCCATCTTTATGATCCCTGTGTGTGGATGAGAGGAACAACACTAAGGGAAATATGTCAGAATCCATCTGTTTTTTTTACCTTGAGGAAATAATAGTCCCACCAATGGGACTTTCAAATGGTTAATGATATGTCTTGCTATGCTTGGAATAGGGTGCTAAATTCTTCTTGGCTGCTGTATATGGATACATAAAAACCTTAGGGCAATAACAGGCTTCTGGATTTCAATCACTCTTGAGGGTGGGCCATAGAGTAGCTCAAAATTTGTGGGAAAGAAACATTCCTTTCTTTTATGTTGTTTCTATCAGCTGGCCTACCCTCCATGCATGTTCCAGCTCACAGTCCTTCTCTAAAGGGGAAAGAGATTGACAGATGCACTTTATACATATTCAAAGACCAAAGTCAAAATGAAGTCTCTTCACAGCATCTTGCTGTGTCTCTTCTGTGAAGGACACATAGGGACTGAATGACTAGGGCAAACTATTGAGCTAACTTTTGACCAGGTTTTGCTCTCCTTTATGCTGACTTCGCTGGAGCAGTACCATTTAAAACTCACTGAGAATCTGGCCCATTATTTGTAACTTGGATTGATTAGGATAAAGGATCATTAATGGGAAAGTACACACAGCTACTGTGCCAATAACATGATGCCCAGGGCTGTCAATCTGTAACTTTCTGTTACACTCCCCAGACATATGAATCAAGTGACATCTTGCTGTGAAAATAATGAATTTCAGCATTAACAGAAATTATCTTAAATGATACTCCTGAATCAGCAGTTCATTTTGACAACATAACGGCAGATTGGTGACAACCTTTTTTTAAAAAAAATAATGACATGCTGATTATATGTTAGCATTACTAAGGATTAAAAGACACTCTAAAATACTGGGCAAGAGAACACTTCTAGGAATAGGATAGTTCAGAATATACTTTCTTCACACAACTTAGGGCTTGTTTACACTTACATGTGGTCTGCACTGCAGTGGTCAATCTATTGTTTTCAGTTTATACCGGCTGAGGGTGTATCAGACTTGAGATTTTATTTTCCTGGGTTAGATGATAATTTAATTACTCCTGATGGGCAATATGTAGAAAGCCCATTGTAACTGCTAGAATTTTGCAGCCTTTTCTGCTCCCTTTGTTTCTTAGAACCTGGATGGGCATGCTGTGGCCACTCCAAATGGATCTATTTCTCAGCATTCAAAGGCTGAACAAGAGTGAATTTAATGGAAGTTTCAATAAAACAGCATAAGGTCAACTGTGGTTTACATCCACACCATCAGCTTTTAGAGAACTGTGAGTCCCCATGCCAAAGGGCAACGTAAATTGAGCTGTTGTTTCCGAGCATGTATGGTAATAAATGGTGCTGTCAGTTGTTTTCACACAATTTACTGGTGTATTCTCTGCAGAATGGATGACATATATGGCAGTTATTGCAGAAATTTCATTATGTACCTGTTGCCTGTCGTTTAACAAACTAAGCTTAAGTCAAATCATTTTAGTCTTTGGCCTAGTACCTCTGGCTTAATGGTGGTTTTACTGAAGATGTGTGTAATTTTCCAGTGTTGCTGATGTATCATCAGATTGAGTGCCTCTATGAATCACAGTCACAGTGCTGTTCCACATGTTCTCGTCTGTGTTTTTTGAAACCACACACTGCACCCAGGAAAAGGGGGAGGGGGAGCAGCAGCCGTGTACTCCTGGACATGGCTTGCTTTTCATCCTGTTCCACAGATGCTCAGGGAGTGGGGGGTGGGGGGGGGGCAAGTGCTTGCATTCCACGCATGCCTTTCACACCTGATGGGTGTGTGAGAGGCATGCATGAAATGCAAGCACTTTCACCCCACTCCCTTAGTGTCAGGGGAATGGGATGAAAAGCAAACTTCATCCCAGAGAGCACCGCTGCTTGCCCTCCCCTACTGTCCCAAAATTCCACCCTTGCTGGCAGCCAACACTCCACTCTTGGCTGGGCATGGAGCCCTGGGGATTAAAAAAAAGAAAAGTAAGGATTGAGCCCACCATGGGTCCTTAATTTTAAACTTTCTGTGGACACCCTGCAGTACCATTGCAGACCAACAGGGGTCTGTAGACCAGAGGTTGGGTACTATTGCTCTAGACCAGGGCTACTCAACACGCGGTCCGTGGGCCACATGCAGACCACGGCCTGTTTGTCTGTGGCCTGCGGTGCAGTTTGGGTTTACATGGGGCTCAATATGCGGTCCGCGGGCGGGAGCCAAAACAAAAAAGTAGCCAATATAATTGTCTTCTGTTGATATGCATTTTAGTAGTTAAATTCCTGGACTGTCATTGCCCATTAAAAGTGCTGTCATACGGGTGGAAATCAGGTAAATTATGTATTTTATTAATATCAGCAGAACTGACTTCAATGGGGCTTATGTGTTGTGCAGTCTTGCCTTAAACTTTGGATTCATGTCCATCAGTGTGAAAGAAGCTATTTGCATGTATATGCAATCACACTTAAGTTGTAGCCCTCGGCATGTGCTGTGAATATCATTGTGGCCCCCAGGGCTTTCAAAATTGAGTAGCCTTGCTCTAGACAAAAAATACCATGAGAATTTCAGACCTACCCTGAACAAAGACTATGGCAGCGGAGGATGCAGAGTTAGTGGGGCCCTGTGCTCAGCTTCATTCTTCGGGGTCCCCTGGGAACCTAGCTAAGAAAAAAAAACATTCGCTCTTCTTCCCTCTCCCATTTTTCATTCTTTTTCTTCATCCTCCTCCCATATTATAAGTAATAAGAAGTAAATGAAAATAAAATGAGGTACCTTGATTGTTTTTGTTGTCTAACTTTTTCCACAGACCACTTGAAAATTGTTGAGGGTCTTGGTTGACCACTTGATCTTTCCAAGTATTGTTTGTTCCATTAGCTAACTATTGTAAAGTGCTTTGGATAAGAGCGCTTTGGACAACAAAACATAATAACCTTTCCCCAGTCCACCTGAATGGAGTTCTTGGAGCACAGTTTGAGAACTTCTGTTCTAGATGAAAGCTTCTATTTGCATGGTGTCAAGTATCAGAGGGGTATCCATGTTAGTCTGGATCTGCAAAAGCGACAAGGAGTCCTGTAGCACCTTATAGACTAACAGATGTATTGGAGCATAAGCTATCATGGGCAAAGACCCACTTCGTCAGATGCATGTAGTGGAAATTTTCAGAGGCAGGTATAAATATGCAGGTAAGAATCAGGCTAGAGATAATGAGGTAAATTCAATCAGGGAGGATGAGGCCCACTTCTAGCAGCTGATCTGGAGGTGTGAACACCAAGAGAGGAGAAACTGCTTTTGTAGTTAGCTAGCCATTCACAGTCTTTGTTTAATCCTGAGCTGATGGTGTCAAATTTGCAGATGAACTGCAGCTCAGCAGCTTCTCTCTGAAGTCTGGTCCTGAAGTTTTTTTGCTGCAGGATGGCTACCTTTAAATCTGCAATTGTGTGTCCAGGGAGATTGAAGTGCTCTCCTACAGGTTTTTGTATATTGTCATTCCTAATATCTAATTTGTGTCCGTTTATTCTTTTGCGTAGGGACTGTCCAGTTTGGCCAATGTATATAGCAGAGGGGCATTGCTGGCACATGATGGCATATATTACATTAGTAGATGTGCAGATGAATGAGCCAGTGATGGCATGGCTGATCTGGTTAGGTCTGGTGATGGTGTTGCTGGTGTATATATGTGGGCAGAGTTGGCACCGAGGTTTGTTGCAGGGATTGGTTTCTGAGTTAGAGTTACTGTGGTGCGGTGCATAGTTGCTGGTGAGAATATGCTTCAGGTTGGCGGGTTGTCTCTGGGCGAGGACTGGCCTGCCTCCCTGTGAAGTGAGGGATCGTTGTCCAGGATGGGTTGTAGATCACTGATGATGCGTTGGAGAGGTTTTAGCTGAGGACTGTAGGTGATGGACAGTGGTGTTCTGTTGGTTTCTTTTTTGGGCTTGTCCCGCAGCAGGAGGCTTCTGGGTACACATCTAGCTCTGTTGATCTGTTTCCTTACTTCCTCGTGTGGGTATTGTAGTTTCAAGAATGCTTGTTGAAGATCTTGTAGGTGTTGGTCTCTGTCTGAGGGGTTGGAGCAAATGCAGTTGTACCTCAGTGCTTGGCTGTAGATAATGGATCGTGTGGTGTGTCCGGGTTGGAAGCTGGAGGCGTAAAGGTAGGCATAGTGGTTGGTAGGTTTTCAGTATGGGGTGGTGTTTATGTGACCGTCACTTATTTGTACCGTGGTGTCCTGGAAGTGGACTTCCCATGTAGACTGGTCCAGACTGAGGTTGATGGTAGGGTGGAAGCTGTTGAAATCGTGGTGAAATTCTTCCAGAGTTTCCTTCCCATGGGTCCAGATGATGAAGATGTCATCAATGTAGCGTAGGTAGAGAAGGGGTGTGAGTGGACGAGAGCTGAGAAAGCATTGTTCCAGGTCAGCCATAAAAATGTTGGCATATTGTGGGGCCATGCGGGTGCCCATAGCGGTGCCACTGGTCTGGAGGTATATATTGTCACCAAATTTGAAATAATTGTGTGTGAGGATAAAGTCACAGAGCTCTGCCCCAGTTGTGCTGTGGCATCACCAGGGATACAGTTCCTGATAGTTTGTATTCCATCTGTGTGTGGGATGTTTGTGTAGAGAGCCTCTACATCCATGGTGGCTAGGATGGTGTTTTCTGGCAGATCACCAATGCATTGTAGTTTTCTCAGGAAATCAGTGGTGTCACAGAAATAACTGGGACTACTGGTGGTGTAGGGTCTGAGTAGAGAGTCCACAAATCCAGACAGTCCTTCAGTGAGAGTGCCAATGCCCGAGATGATGGGGCGTCCAGGATTTCCCACTATAGCTTATGCTCCAATATATCTGTTAGTCTATAAGGTGCTACAGGACTCCTTGTTGCTTCTATTTGCATTAAGCTAACATGAAAAGCGTGTAAAAATAAAATGTATAGATGATGCATGAATGGAAAAATAAAAGTTAACTTCCTCTGAAGAAACTTATTCAATTTAAAATGAATATTTATTCAGATAGCTTTCTTTTTACACTTTTTCTTTATAAAATCATCAATTAAGTCATCCTAAGTAGTAGTTTGTAAAGAGGCATTTTCAATTATCAATATTGCTGAACTTGTCAAATGTTCCTGACTCATAATATAGCACAAATAATTTTTAACTCACTTCAATACAGAAAAAGAACTTTCTCAGAAACATTTGTCACAGGTATTGTTAAAAATATTTTCAATACGGTTTCTACATTTGGAAAAGTTGCCTGCAAACTGTCATGCACAAGTCTACTGGTGATCTCGAAGCACAGACTTCATTCATTTTATCGAAAATTATGAAATGTTTCACATCATCTTCAAAACCATTTGTGTCTATGTTCTCTCAGTAGAATTCATTTAATTTCTTATTGTAGTGGCATTTAACATCTTCAGCCATACTTCTGTCAAAAAACATGCAAAATAAATCAACGGTTTTCTTTAGAGATTTATCTCTACTCTGCACTGATTAGACCTCATTTGGAGTATGGTGTTCAGTTCTGGGCACCACATTTCAAAAAAGATGTGGAAAAATTGGAGAAGGTCCAGCGAAGAGCAACAAAAATTATTAAAGAAAACATGACCTATAAGCAGGGCTTGACAAATATACTCGCCCGCTCACTCGTGACGAGTAGATTTTACCAGCTGGTGAGTGCAGGGGTGGACTGGCCCAGTGGGCCATTGTGATGGGCTGGCCAAAGCCCGCACTACGGGTGGCGTGGCCCCATCTGATCCGCCGGCCGATGGAGGGGCAGAGCACTGCTGGGAAGGGGGAAGTGCGGCGATTCTCAGCGATGGGCTGCCTGTGTGCAGCTCCAGCGCGAGGAGGCGGGGCACGAGCCAGAGGGCGGGACGTTGGCAGACACCAGGATGCTGGCTTGATGTGGCGTTCTGACGTCACGACTGGCGACCGCCGGATTCAAAAAGGCTCCAGCAACGCCACAAAGTGGAAGGCAGAAGCCAGGTAGGGGATGGGAAGGGGGAAGGGAAGGAGAAAAATATGGGGAAGGGGCTTGTGCTGAGGGGAGGGGAGGGGAGGAGGTCAGGAGAAGAAGAAGAAGAAAGGGGAAGGCACCAAGGGACAGGGGTTCAGGAGAGACAAATGCCAGGGGTCCAAGTGCAGACAATGAGGAAAGGGGCAGGAGGGGAGGTGTCAGTGGGAAGGGGGACAGGATGATGCTGGGAGAGGAGAGAGTAAGGGCATTGGGGGTTAGAGGGGGGAGAGGGAGGTGCTGGGAGAAGGCTTGAAAGAAGGGGTGGGCATGAGAAAGGCGGGGATGGAGCAAATCATGTGTGAGGGCACAGGGGCATGAGGGGAATGGGGGCAGAGGGTGGTGAGGGGGTGGGCATCAGGGAAAAAGAGGGCAAAGGGGGCAGGGGCAGTGAGGGAAGGGGGAGGCACCAGGAAGGTGTAGGTGCCAGGGGATTCTGGGGGTGAAGCAGAAGGGCAGACACCTGCAGGGGAGGGACCAGCACCAGAGGAGAGAGGCAGGGCAGTTGTGTAGAGGGAGGTGTTAGGAGAGGGGGTAGCTCACATGATCAGAGTGGGGCTACTGGAGGAGTGGGCACGGGGGGGAGAGAAGGGCTGGTGGAGGGGGGCAGGTCTCAGGAAGACTGAGGGCAGTGAGAAGGGCAGGAGTCAGGACAGCAGAGGAGGGTGAGAGGTTGGGGGGCAGCAGGCACCAGGGGAGCTGATGGAGCAAGGGGAGGAGACATGGCAGCAGAGGGAAAAGGTAGAGGTTTATAAGATATTTATTAATAACTTATTAGTAATTACTGTTCTTATTCTTATTAGGAATTTATGCCATTAAAAAAACACTTGGGGGGGGTGTGGCGAGTCCCTTTTTTGTCTGGCGAGTAGGGTTTTCCATAATTTGTCGAGCCCTGCCTATAAGGAAAGACTGAAAGAATTGGATTTGATTAGTTTAGAAAAGAGAAGACTGAGAGGGGACATGATAGTGTTTTTCAAGTATCAAAAAGGGTGGCACAAGGAGGAGAGAGGAAAAATTGTTCTCCTGGGATAGGACAAGAAGCAATGGGCTTAAACTGCAGCAATGGAGGTTTAGGTTGGACATTAGGAAAAAACTTCCTAACTGTCAGGGTGGTTAAACACTGGAATAAGTTGCTGAGGGAAGTTGTGGAATCTCCATTTCTGGAGGTATTTCAGAGCAAGTTAGATAGACATCTATCAGGGATGGTCTAGACAGTACTGGGTCCTTCCATGAGGGCAGAGGACTGGACTCAATGACCTCTCAAGGTCCTTTCCAATTCTAGTGTTCTATGATTCTATGATTGTTCAATCTCACCTGTAGACCTGAATATTTTCCTGCCATATTTGAGGTGTTATCAAAGCTCTGCCCACAATTATTTTTGATGTCCAAACCTAAATTTGCAGTGATTGCCAAAACCATTCATTGTCTCTAGACATTCAGAAATATAGATTTTAGTGGGACAAAACAAAGAAATCGCTTCACAACTTCACCATTGCCAATCACATATCTTAAAATTAATGTTAATTGGTCTACATGACTCACATCTGGTGTTGAATTGACTATTATGGAATAGTATTTAGCATATCCTTCATTTCATAAGTGAATTAGTTTCTGAGCTGCCCTGCCATTATAGTAATGAATTTATTGTGGCTTTGGTGCATTAAAAAGTTGGTCTGCCCTAAGCCACAACACTAATAATTTTTCAAATGTTCATTGAGAAAATTGTCAGATTCATTAAGATATTCAAGGCAGGTTAAAAAATTACCTTTTTGATTTGACTTGATGAGTCATGATGTCCCAAAGAAGACAGCGGTTTTACCATGGTGACAACATACTTCATCACTTTCCTCCATTAAGAACACCTTCTCAAGCTGAGCCAATAATGCAGTATCAATTCTTCTGGATAATTTACAAACATCTTTGAACAGACTTACACATAACATTGATATGAGCTTTGGAAGTTTCACGATCAGCAATATCTCTTGCAACATTTCTCCAATTAGAAAGCTTGTCGACAAATGTTTGTTTTCCTTTACTATGGTCAGGGAATAATTTGCAAACATAATAGTGGACTGTCTTGATGATTTCTTGAAAAAAATCAACCAATTTCTCATTTTTGTGGCTCCAATTTTCTTCATCCTCAGAAAATGGGACTCAAGAAGACCTCTAAACTGCTGTTGTCCTCCAATCTTATACTCTTTTTTCTCAAATTTTCCATATTGCCTATGTGTTTCAGTTTATTTACTAAGAAATATTCTGTCCTGTTCAATGAAAAAGATTTTGGCCATAATGCAATGTCTTTAGGGTAGGTTTCTTCCCTTACTTTGACAAATTACCAATATTTTATAGTTCCATTGGCACTTCAGAGTCCACTTGTTCACGTTTTGCAATTGTAGTATCCCCACAACTCCGCAAAGGATCAGATAATTGAGATGTTTCCTCTCCCATACTTTTTGATGAATATCCTCTATTCAATTCTTAAAAGATTTTTAAAACAAGATGACAAACTATATTTTTGCTTAGCTTTGTCTTTTTGTCCCTCCTGCATTTTTTTTTTGAGCATTTTTGACTCCCAGACTCATAGTATTGCTTCATTATTGCTAAAAACTGACCTTGATTTTTTGGCAGATTAAAAATGTCTGAAAGAGCAGCGGTTTATCTAGGGGTGGGCCTTGTTCTGGACCACCCAGTCCCCAATTAGTTTAACACCAGTGGCATTGGTGCTGAAAGCCAACCCCTTTCTCTCCTAGACACAGGTCCAGACCTGGGTTCAGGCAGGGCTGCTGACAGAATAGCCAGACACCTGGCACAGTGTCCCCAGAAGGATGGGGTCTCTGGTGGAAGGGCAGAAGTGGGGGGTCAGTGCAGGAGCAGAGATGTAATGGTGGGGCTGGAAAAGAAGACTGACAGAGAAGATACAAAAATTACCCTGGCCATAGAGGACAGCTTCAAGTGCTCCAGTGGTCCTGCACTGGCTAGCCCAGAGAAGTGGGCAGACACCATTGTTCCCTCCACCACAATTTTGCCTCCTGCCCAGCTCCTTAGCAGAGCTATGCAGTGGCTGCTCACCTATTCTGGGGAGGGGCCAAGAGGAGGGTGGCTGCCCTACCCCAGGAGTAACAGGGAAGCCGCCACACAGACCTGGCGCTAGCTTCAGCCCTTCCCCAGGGCTGGAGTTGTGGGCCACGTGGCAGGTGGGCCAGAGCTGGAGACACATGGCAGGATGCAGGTGGCTGCTCCGGCAGCCCCAGCTGGGGCTGAGGCCAGAGCTGGAGCCATGTGTGCAGCTATGTGTCAGGCGGTGGTTGCTCTGGTGGCCCCGGCCAGGGCCAGAACTGAGCCAAATCACGGGCAGGCAGCAGCTGTTCTGGTGGCCTCAGAAGGGGCCAGAGCAGGAGCCCTGTGTGTAGCGATATGTCGGGCGGCAGCTGCTCCGGTGGCCCGGCTGGGGCCAGAGCTGAGCCGTGTTGTGGGCCATCGGCCAGTGCCATGTGGAGGTGGGGGGGAGGGGCTGAGGCTGCTCCTGCAACTGGGGCTGGCTTGAGAGGGGGCAGGATAGAATAGATACTTGTCTCCCTCTCTGGCCCTATGCACATTGTACTGCTCTTGCTGGATGCATATTTGCGCACTGAGCCAAGCTGCAAATTGAGAGATTGTGAAATATACAAGAAGAAACAAAGAGCAGGGGGTGACCTGTTTAAGGAAAAAGACAAAGGATTTGTCTGACTGTGCAAACAGATAACTGGCTTTCTTCAAAACATTTGTGTGCTTGGGGAAAGGGGAATGGTATTAGCATGTGCAGTTGGCCAAGTTGCACATACGAGTATGAATATTTATTCTTAATGCTAGTGGAACAGTGCAAGAGTACAGCAATGCTAAGCATTCTCATGAATGGGTGAGGGGTGAGTTGAAAAATGCTGCAAAGGGAAAAGGCAGCGGCAGAATAAGTTGATGAAGAGCAGGGTTGGAAGGGGCATAGGATTAATTAATTGGCATTTTTTGAAACTACCTGTAGCACACAGGAAAAGGAGCTGGAAACCCTAGTAAAAGCAGGGAGGGGGCTCCAGGCTGGAGAGTGTTGGGTCACCTGCAGGGTTGGGGTGCTGAGCAAGCTGCACACTTGTGGATATCAGGGTGCAGGAGTTTGGGTTGGGTGTATGATGGACTCAAAGCACAGATTTGCAGTGTGTGGATGGTACAGGAGTGTTGTGGCACAAGACTGGGGATGTGGGGGTGCAGGAGCTTGGGGGATGTAAGGGACTCAGGGCAGGGGATTCAGGTGTATGATGGGCTCAGGGTTGAGGTCTGTGGGGGATGCAGAAATATTATGATGCTGCAGCCAGATGAGGGCTTGGCCCCAATTGGGGGCTTGTTGGCCAGGCTTCATTTTAAAATAAATATTATGTCCTATACAAAATGTTTCAACATTGTCTTTATTTATGGGATGGGCAGGGAACCTTTTTTGGGTAGGGGACCACTGACCCGTGGAAAAATCAGTCAGGGACCACACCAATGAGATGCAAAAAAACAACCCCTCCAAAAGCCCCCAACCCTCATGGATGTAGTCCCATCTGAGACACCTCACTCCCCTGGCACTCAAACACAATGGGGGTGGGGGGGAGGGGCAGGGTAGGGTAGGTAGGACTGAGATTCAAGGTCTCAGGCCAGATTAACTTTCCTGGCATTCCAGGGTTAGTGGATTTTGTGGCTTCCTCACTAGACTCTGGGGTGGGGCCAAAAATTAGGGATCCAGTGTGCAGGACAGAACTGCCAGTGTGTGGAATAGGGATGGGAGTGCAGAATCTGGGTGGTAAGTAGGGTACAAGAGCAAGCTGGGGGTAGGTGTCTGGCCAGGAGGGAGGGGGCAGAAACAGGGTGCTGGTGGGTGTTTGGCCAGGGCAGAGGGGGCAATGGCAGGTTGCTGGTGGGTGTCTGACCAGGGGGCAGGAGCAGGGTGCTGGTGAGTGTCTGACCAGAAGGCAGGTGGTAGGAGCAGGGTGCTGGTGGGTCTCTAGCAATGGGAGAGGGGACAAGAGCAGCTGGGCCAATACCTGGGGGTCTCTAGGGATGAGTATCTCTTGGGAAGGATCTTCAGGCATTATTGAAGGAAGCGCACATGTGGTTCCTTTAAGAAAACCAGTCACTTTGGATCCTCTGCCACCATCTTAACCCCTCCACTAGACCCTGCCTTCCAGGAGCATGGAGGAAGGAAGGGAAGACAAGAAACCATGCACACTGCTGTGGGGAGGAGAGGAACAACACGTATGTACTTCCTGAGAAGCCAAATCTGGCACAGAGCTGCGGGACTTCACTCTCCCCCCACTGCAGGAAGCTGTTGCTAGCTCCAGTTTTGTGAGGGGTGGGAGGCTTAGCACCAGCGTGGATTCCTTGTTGCAGGGGAGATTGACTGGCAGTACCTCTATGACTGACCAGTTGAGCATGACTGACTGGTTGGTGACCACTGCCTTAGATAGTTTATACCTCAGTTTTCACATCTATAAAATAGTGATGATTGTGCTCTCCTTTGTAAAGTATTGTGTGATCTACTGAGGAAAAGCACAGTATGAGAGCTAGGCATTGCTATATTTGTTTCTGGATGCAGTAAACCTAATTTTAAAAATATATACAATATATTTGTTAGTAACTGGTGGGTACCACAGTGGCACACATCCGAACAAGCACACATGACCGCAATATTGGTGCACAAGACAAAATTCACTCAGCTCACAGATGGAAAATCTTAAAAGGAGTGCTGGCAGAAACCCATATATTCTCCACCTGAAGGTGGGGTAGAGCACAGTCCCATCAGCCACCTGAGTGCCTTTCCCCCCCATTCATGGGCAGTATCCATTCACCAGGTGGCAGCCAACAGTAGTGCAACTTTACAGGTACTAGAGGACTCAGGAGGAGGGGTCAGTGCAGCCACACAGCCAGCTGCTGGAGAGAAGCAGCACTTTCCTGCTTCAATGTGTGGCTTTTTTCCTGCCAACTGTGAAGCTTGTGGGCTCTCCCTTCCCCAGCTGCCTTCCCCACACCACCACCGTGGGCAGCTGCCACTCACCAGGTGGCAGCCAGAAGCACAAATATGGACTGTAAGGCTTTAGAGGAGCACAGGACAACCACACAGCTAGTGGCCAGAGGGAAGCATCACTTTCCCACTTCAAAGTACCTCTTTTCTCCATCCAGATATGCAGCTTCTCCGTACACCTCTGAACCTTTTCAGCCTGTGTTCACGCTGCTCACAGTCTGCTGTAGGCTCTCCTGAGGTTGCAGTCTGCAGGTGAGCCTCCCTGCTCTTCTGCCCCCCATAGTCCTCTCTGCAGAGGGACTGGCCCCCCGTAGAGTGACTGTTCCCTGTATGTGGGGGGCTGGACCCAGTGCTAGACTGCCCAGCCCTGGGACCCCATGTTGTTGGAGCGGGGGAGGGGGGGAACATGCCAGGGCATGATATGTTTCATTGTAAATCCACCCTTGGGACCTGGGGAAGTTGAGTTAGTTTAATTGATTGATTGGCAATGAAGGAATCCTTTTCAGTACCTGGTTACCCCAGATAGGGAAGTATTTAGAGAAGATAAGCTGTCTGAGTGATTATCAGAGGGAAAAGGCCAGATACTTATCTCACTGAATCTGATGATTGTGAAACTTGTGATGCCAGTGCCTGTGTCTTACTCCCAGCCAGTGCAGCCATTTAGATTGGGTTAAATCAGAGCCAGTTCTGATGCAAGTTGGCTAAGCTGCAAAGCATTTGTGTGCGCAGTGGGGCTGCACTTATATTTACAGTGAAATATTATCCCTTCATGATTAACAACTGTGAACCTGCACATTGTGGAAGCCATTTGGCATAATTAGCTGGTTAAAGAAGTCTGCCTATTGATTAACTGAACTAAATGACCCATAATTAACAGCACGTCTGCTAAGCTAATCTATTCGGTGTTATTTTCCTTTCTCTTCAAGCCTTGGAATTTGTTAATCCTTTCATTAGTAGGGGGCCGGTAGGTGAAGAGTCCACATTATGTGGTAATTGAGCTAGCATGCCCCTGTGGGGCTTCAAAAGGCACACTGATATGTTATAAAAGGCCTGCTCACATGCTGTTTTATTTTCTTGACCTGCAGAGGCATTAGAGCTGGTCATGCTAACTCCATGCATATTTCTTTTCTTTTAAATGTACTGCTTTCAGGGAGCTGGAACACTTGCTCCTAGCCATCTCAGACTCTGGGGAAATTCAGATACAGACCTGGATTTGGCAGTTTAGGCTTGTAATTGTATGCTTATTTGAAGTACATTATTTAGCCACTAGATGTCTCTGTGTGCTGAATAGAGTTCCAACAGAGTGGATCCTTGGTAATCAAGGAAGACAAAGTTGGAATTTGAGTTGTGAGGAAGCCTATTTGCTTGTGTCTGTAGCTTGCAGTTATTTTCTTTAATAAAACCTGATGTTTAAGAGTGTTTGTTTCTATATAACTTGACAGGTACCATAAAATTGACCCCAACAGGTATCTCACCGCAGCACTTTGGCTGAGTTCTTAATCAGACCTGAATGTCTTTGCTTATTCCCAATTCATATTTCAGGTCCTTTAAGGCTTTTACTTCTCCTCTACTTTATTTAAACAAACAAACAAATGAACAAACTGCAACCACCAACCCAACCACAAAATAAATAAAAAACCGAGGGGGGAGGGGGCAAGGTCAGCTCTGAACAGAAATGGCCATCAGAAGCATAGTATGTCCTTAAAGCATCTCGTCAGAGCTTTCTCTGCTAAGCTCAGACTTGAAGCAGTGCCCACTGAAATCAATAAAGATACTTTCATGGACTTTAGTAGGTGTTGGATCACGCCCTTTGGCCTCTCTTTCTCTTTGCTACAGTAAAAAGCTTTGAAGTGCATGTACTTCAGCATAAGAAGCAGATTCATTTTCCCAGTTCATTCATTTCACCTGAAGAAATTTGAGTCACCCAGGATTAAATACATTGGCTTTAGCTTCTTGCTTTCAGATACCCTCATCTGTGATCAGGAAGAAGCCCTCACCTATGACCCAAAGCCAACAGTAAAACAGGACTGAGCATGAGATCTCCCATTCTGGTCCCTTTACACTGGGTATCTGGCATAAAAGGGCTCCAAAGCACAAGACACGGGAGGAGTTTGCCATAGGGCTGCAGAGAGTACAGCCAGTGTTGTGGCTTCTGTAACTGGGACAGGCTTCCAGGGCTGGACATGCTATGCCACTGGTTAAGAGTGGCCCAGCACAGGGAGGAGCACACAAGTGGTTTAGAGTAATCACAGACCCCCTTTCCCTTTGGGCTGGGCCTCATTAGAGGGATAGCCCAACTCTTTCTCCAAGGACTGGTTTACACTAAAAGGGAAAGTTGATTTAAGATACGCAACTCCAGCTATGTTAATTATGTGGCTGGAGTTGTAATATCTTAAATCATGTTTTCGTGCCATCCACACAGTGAGAGGGCGACAGGAGCAAATGCTCCCATCAACTTACCTTACTACTGGTGCTAATGGGGATGCCCTTTCAGTTCCAATTAGTGGGTATTCACTAGCCCCACTACTTCGAACCCCAAAAGATTGACTGCAGCAGCATCGATCTTCTCTGTAGTGTAGGCAAATCCCTAGACTCCACCTTGGTTTAGCTTAAGGCCTCTCATCATTAGGGTTGCCAGATGGTTTAACAAAAAATTCTGAACCCCCCCTCTGCCCAAAAAAACACCCGGAAAAAATTCTGTTGAGAAAAAAAAAGGGGGGGGGGTACCAAAGTTGTTGAGAAAAAAAAAAAAAGGACTCCAAGGAGTTATTAAGCAAAAAAAAAAAGAAACAGCATTAAAACAGCATGTCCCCTTTAAGAGTGAGTGCAAGGATAGGAACAGGGGAGCGGTTGAGCACTAAGACCCAGGGGAAAGCATTGCTTCCCCTAGGTCTTTTGGCTGGCAGCCATTTTGTGCCAGCAGCCTTGGGGAACCAGGCAAGCATGGGGGCTGGGGTCAGGTCGGGGGGCTGAAGGTGTTGGGGGCCAGGAGGGTTTGGGAGGGCCGGGGGGAGGCCAGGCGCTGAGTGTTTGTAGAGTTGCCACATGCCCGGTATTTTCGCCTCCTAGCCAGGGAAAAATTCAGAGAATACCAAACATTGCAGGTGTCCGGTATTCTCTGAATTTTTTTTACCAGACAGGAGGTGAAAATACCGGACCATCCGGGTGAATACCAGACACCTGACAACCCTACTCATCATGCATAACATCCAGTTGGGGGAGGGGGCACTTCTTTACACTCAGACAAGGCCCAGTAGAGCTCAAGTCCTCACCCCTTCAGAGCTCTGGATTCCATTTCCCAGCCATAATATACCTTTGTGCCACCTCCAACCTGTAGCCAAAGCTATCTCATTTATGCTCTACACAAATACATAAATGGGGCTGTGTGTGACTTATACTGCAGGCAGCAATGTTATAAATGTCTCATTCCCATTAGAGTCCATAACACTAGGGGGAACTGGTGGAGAATCAAGCCCTGCCGTTTTCCCTTAAGGTCCATTTTATTTCATCCCCAACTCTCTCCTCGCTTCTTTTGCTCTGTCCTAACCATTACCCCTTTAATACAGAGCTACTTAACACGTGGCTTGCGGGCCGCATACAGCCCATGGCCCGTTTGTTTGTGGCTCACAGTGTGGTTTGGGTTTATGCAGGGCTCAACATGCAGCCTGCGGGTGGGATCCTTTGAACATGGTCTCCACTTGGAACATGCTCCACAATAGTGAGGCGTCCCAGGCCAGGTGAGCATTGAAAGATGCAAGCGGATGGGATGGCTGTTACAGACTGGTACAGGGTATCGGCATTTCTAGCCCCCACCGAGTGGGTACCAGGAGCACTAGGGCATTGTGTGAAAGAAGTATTTGCATATATATTTGCATGTATAGGCAACCACGCTTAGGTTGCGGTGCTCGGCATTTGCTGTGAGTATCATTGTGACCCCCAGGGCTTCCAAAGTTGAGTAGCCCTGCTTTAATACGGTATGCCTTTTTATCCCATTAATATTTGGACAATCTTGTGATCTGCCAGGACTGAGAGAGCAGTTAAATAATAAAAAGTCTGACAATCACCAATGTGTCAGTCCAGATATTTCAGATGCTTCTAGTTGAACTCCAGAGAGAGACAATGGACTGTTTCCTCATCTCATCTGCATAGTGGTTCTGATGTCAGGTGCCCCCAGCCTGCCCTCACTGTGGAAAATCCCACTAGAGACTCTTGGGTTTGTCCCAACTTTTAAAGCTGCTCAGAGACCAGTGAATTCGTTCTTTGTAGCAATGTGAGCAAGAACTTAGAGTCGCATGAAATCACACTGGAGCTTTGCTGTGGACCTTCTCTCCCTCATTAACTCACATGTATGCTCTAAAGCACTTCAGTTAGCTTTAAAAAAATAAGAGGCACAGAACAAGATCTTTTAATGAAGGGCAGGGTGTTTAAATGCCGGGTTTGGCTGGCTCCCAAGGTGGGACAAAAGCTCCTCAGCTCCAATGTCAGCAGGAAGAGATGAAATCCATTCTCCTCCTCCCCCCTGCATCCTTATAAGGCTACATCCACACTACAGAGTTTTTGTGCAAAAACATCCGTTTTTGTGCAAAAACTCGCAGAGCGTCCACACCTCAAATGTGTTTTTGTGCAAGTAAATCGACAGAACAGGGGGGTTTTGCAGTGTAGGTATTCCTCTTTCTATGAGTTCTTGTGCAAAAAGGTGTGTAGATGGGCAACAGGGGTTTTTGTGCAAGAATTTGCCTCCAGGAAAAAAAACAGGTGGCCTCTTGGCCACTCCGTCCAAGGTAATCAGAACTCTATAGTTCCTGTCTGCTGGCCCCTCTTGAAGCTGCAGGCACCCTGGACAAGCCTTGTGGCAGGAAGTTACAGAGAGGAGGTCCCTGCACCGCACTGCTCTTTCTCACCCAGAAATGGCAAAGCAGCAACCCATTTCCTAGCTAACAGCCTCTCCTACTATTAAAACAAGGTCCAAAGCTAGGCAAGAATGTATAATGGCTCTTACTTTGCATTATAGACACTACATTTCCAGGAGTTCTCTCACTAGTTTGCAGAAGAAAAAGGACTGTAAGCTGTCTAAACTTCCACTTGCCACATGGGGCCACAATAGTGGTACCCTTAAGTCACCCAAAAATATCGTCAGTCTATCCAACTACACCAGGGGTCCCCAACGCGGTGCCGGCGGGTGCCATGGTGCCCGCCAGGGCATTTATGTGTGTCCACACCGACTACCGGAGGGAGCGCATGCCGCGCTCAACAGCTGAGAGGGGAGACACTGGTTCGCAAGACATCCGAGGGAGAGCATGCACAGTGAACACGCCGCACGTGCGCTCCCTCGAAAGTCTTGCGAACCAGGCGTCTCCCCTCTGAGCTGTTGCATGGCGTGTTCACTGTGCATGCACTCCCTTGGATGTCTTGCGAACCAGCATCTCCCCTCTCAGCTGTTGCATGGTGGCATGCGCTCCCACCGATCGTCTCACGCACCTCCTCCGCAGCTGAGAGGGGAGATGCCAGGTTCGCAAGACATCCGAGGGAGCTCGTGTGCAGCGTGTTCAAATGCCCACACAACAGCTGAGAGGGGTGACGTCACGGCCTGGGACTTTAAATTTTAAAATGGCGCAGCACAGCTCCAGGCCCAGCATGTGGTCTGGGGTCACAGAAGCAGCTGGGGCTGGGCCCGATCACAGACTCAAACTGGAAGGCAGAAAGTGGGGGTGCAGGAAAAATAGGGGGAAGGGGTGGGAGAGGAAGGGGCTTGTGCTGAGGGGAGGAGGGCAGGCCAGGAGAAGAAAGGGGAAGGCACCAAGGGACAGCATGGAGGAGAGACAAATGCCAGGGGGCCAAGTGGAGACAATGAGGAAAAGGGCAGGAAGGGAGGTGTCAGGGATGCTGGGAGAGGAGAGGGTAAGGGCATTGAGGCTAGAGGGGGGAGGGGAAGGTGCTGGGAGAAGGCTTGAAAGAAGGGGTGGGCATGAGAAAGGCGGGGATGGAGCAAATCATGTGTGAGGGCACAGGGGCATGAGGGGAATGGGGGCAGAGGGTGGTGAGGGGGTGGGCATCAGGGAAAAAGAGGGCAAAGGGGGCAGGGGCAGCGAGGGAAGGGAGAGGCACCAGGAGGGTGCAGGGGTAAGGGAAGGTGCAGGTGCCAGGGGAGTCTGGGGGTAAAGCAGAAGGGCAAACACCTGCAGGGGAGGGACCAGCACCAGAGAAGAAAGGCAGGGCAGGTGTGTAGAGGGAGGTGTTAGGAGAGGGGATGAGGAGGGGTAGCTACACATGATCAGAGTGGGGCTACTGGAGGAGTGGGAACAGGAGGGAGAGAAGAGTTGGTGGAGGGTGGCAGGTCTCAGGAAGGCTGAGGGCAGTAAGAAGGGCAGGAGTCAGGACAGCAGAGGAGAGTGAGAGGTTGGGGGGCAGCAGGCACCAGGGGAGCTGATGGAGCAAGGGGAGGAGACACGGCAGCATATGGTCGGGACATGGTGGGGATGAGGAGTGTGAGATTTAAAGGTGCCATGATTTTTTTTGGGGTGTGTGTGCTTTTTTTGCTCAACATTTGGACATCCCCCCCTTTTTATTAATGCAGAATTTTGATTAAAAATGAATTACAATATAATTAAAATAAAAATTATCCAACTAAATTAAGTTTCTATCAAATTTACCCAATTCATATTTAATATGAAAATAGCCTTCAATTTGCGCATTTGACGCCTTTTTTCCTATTTTTTCTCCAAAGGGGGGCCGAATAATTGCAGAATAATTTAATTTATACCTTTTACATGTAAAATTACCTTTTTTATCTTATGGATTCATGTATTATGCAATATTAAATATGATGTTTTTCGTATTATTTAATGTACAAATACAAAATAAGCCTTGAAAAATTGTTGGCGCCTGCCACACTCTTCTGAAAATATGAATGTGCTATTGGCCACAAAAAGGTTGGGGACCACTGAACTACACACTCAGCCCGGCAGAAGAGTCTGTCCTATCTCGGGACTCTGTTTTTACTCCACCACCCCCACAAACATAATGCAGTTCTGTGGTGATCTGGAAGCCTACTTTTGCCATCTCCGACTCAAGGAATATTTTCAACACAACACTGAACAGCACACTGACACACAAATACCCTCCCACCAACAGTACAAGAAGAAGAATTCTGCATGGACTCCTCTTGAGGGTTGAAATGACAGACTGGACCTATACATAAAATGCTTCCGCCAATGTGCATAAGCAGAGATTGTGGAAAAGTAACTTCACTTACCCCATAACCTCAGCTGTGCGGAACACAATGCCATCCACAGCCTCAGAAATAATTCTGACATCATAATCAAAGAGGCTGATAAAGGAGGTGCTGTTCTCATCATGAATAGGTCAGACTAGCAAAAGGCTTTTGTGCAAAAAGGAGCTGTCTATATGGCTCCTTTCTGCGCAAAACCCTCCTCTTGCACAAGAGACGTTCTTCCTGAAAAAAATGCAGAAGAACAGCTGTTGCACAAAAGCGTCTTGCACAAAAACCAAGCCTCATTAATTATGCAAATGAGGCGTGGCGATATTCCATGCTTCGCCTCATTTGCATATTTTTTGTGCAAAACAGGGGCAGTGTAGCTATAATGTGGTGTTGAACTTTCCCCAAACACTACTGAACTTCTAAATTACATTAAAAGACTGTAACATCAGACTGTTGAGAAGGAGACCCTGTCCTAATGGTCCCAGATATCACCAGATAAAGAAACAGATCTTAAGATGGTCAAAAAAATTTAGCTTAATAGTAGTCTGTCTGACAAAGAAACTACTTATCAATAGTCAGGGCTGTGAAATCCTCATTTCTGTATTGTTCTGTCATTTTCGGTCCCTACTTCCCTATTGGTTGTTTGTGTGATCTCTGGTTCTTTAATTACTTCCATCTTCTGTATAATTAATTTTACTCGGTGTAAATTAATTAAGGTTGTGTGATATAATTGGATAGGGAATTAAATTACAACTAGAAGATTTACATGGTGTTGCTTGGATCCTTAACTAAAATAAGTTTTGTTTTTCTTCATTTAAATCATTGCTCTTGTGTGGGGTTGGGGATGAGGGTTCAGCGTGCAGGCTGCTGTCATGTGGTTTGATTTATTTTAGATCCAAGGGAAACCAGGACACTCCAGAGAGACTTAATCACTTCCTTATTTATTGTCAGTCTTCAAGCAGTTAATATAGTCCTTTAAATTTTACAAGCCTTAGAAACAATTACTATGCACTTAAACCTTAAATACTATAAATTTTGAAAGCAATTAGTGCAATACTAAACAATGCAAAAACAATTAACACAATACTTATTATAATACAATATTTAAGTTTAGTTCACTTACACTTCACCCATATGCCACCTTACAATACAAGGCAGAAAGTTTGTTGACCCCTTGACTCCCACACTTCGGGACACTGCACTGCTGTGGTCAGTGTGAAGAGTTTTTTACTTCTAGTTATAACAAGCAGAACCTATGGGTCAATCCTGCTCACTATCTCCCACTGATTATCTTTCCTACACCTATATTTATACTCGACTTGGTCGTTCTAATAATATCTACCAGTTGATTACGTATTGTGTAAGATACCTAAAATGCCCAATGCCCTTACTTGGTGTACATCTTGCTACTAAGGATGTTACAAAAACTATGTGATTGATTCACAGTTTTATCGCTGTATCTGCCTTTTTGCCTATTTAAAAAAAGAAAGAAAGAAAGAAATGTACCAGTACCAGTTTACTCCCAGCTTTCTTGGCATGATCACATTGTACTACGCTGGATACGCATGACTGTGCAAAAACATTCCTGCCTCAAAGCCCCAGCCTTGCCTGTGTGCTATGTGCACCAGACATGAGACAGGGCTGTGTTTTGTTTTGTTAGAGATCAGTGCTTTGGGTAAAGCAGACATTGTTGTTTCAGTCAAGACAGGGCCATCTGTCTAGGCTCCCTTACAGCTGTCCTGGGGAGAGAAGACAACACCAACCCTCTCTGATGTCAGCAGCTTGGACCAGGTGAGAAGCTCCTGTCCATGGCTGCTACAGCTGCAGTGGGCGTAGCTGGTGGAGGGGATCATGTCCTCCTGTACGGGTCAAACAGACACATACAAACACACAGACAAACTTTATAGTATATATAGTAGCTAACTGTCCCTTTCTCCACTGCTGCCTCCTGCTGGCCCAGTAGGGTTATAACCATCCTGGTCCCCATCTCTGGCCCCACAGTCATTTTACAGAATAACTGTCCCTCCTTCCAGACCCCTCCTTTCCCATTTTATGATAAACAATTGAATTCTAGGCACATCCCATTGCCCTGGGACAACCAAACCTGAACTTGATTTAAGTGATGATAAGAGGAAGCTGCATACCAAATGTAATGATCTTACCGTTTAGTAGGAATTCTGGACCAAATGGACTCACAGATGAACAGACAGGGAGAAAGATGCACATCAGAGGGACCTGATCCTGACTTCCCATCAGGAAAATACATCTGTCTTATTGGGAGTGGTGAGCATTGTGTGCTTAGTGTGTGCATTTGGTTTTTGGTAATAATATATAGAGGTTACATAGGATATTAGGGCACATCTACGCTGCACACTTATTTTGGAATAAGCTATTTCGGAGGAAATACTCCAATATGGTTAATTTTGAAACAGTGTGTCTGCACAGCAAATGCCCATTGAAATAGCACTGAGCTATTTTGAAATATCGCGTCCACGCTCATTGGATGCTAAATCACATTTAAGGCCACCCAGAAGCACTTCAGGCAGGGCATCAGGACAGCACTCTCTTCCTGGAGCTGCTTCCTAAGCCTATCTGAGGTTCGAGCTTGAAGAGAACCCCCTGTACAGCTGTGTCTCAGGCTCTTCTCCTTTGCTTACCTCACTGAGGGATAGCAAAGCCTTTTCTCTGCCTGCTGTGATTACTCTTGCAGACACCTCAGCACTCCTGCCGTAGAGCTGGAGCTGCCTCCCAGCAGTTGACAGCTCTTATATGCCTTAATGCACCTCTTCCTGCAGTTTCTGCACACTGCCTTCCAGGCCTGCAGGAACAGGTCCCCCAGCTCCTTGTGGGGCAATTCTTCACCCATTTCTGGGTGCTGCTCATGCAGCTAGACCCCACCCACCTTCCCCTGTACATCATACACCGCCGCTTCTGGTGACTGGACATGAACTCCAACTGGTGGGACTTGATCATCCTGGAGTGGTAGGATGGCCAGCAGTGGCTCCAGAATTTCTGCATGTGGAAGGACACATTTCTGGAGCTCTGTGAGTGGCTCACTCCTGCCCTCAGGTGATGGGACACCCACATGCAACCCACCATCCCCTTCCAGAAGCAGGTTGCCATTGCCATCTGGAAGTTCGCCACGCTGTACATCTACCTATCCATTGGGAACCAGTTCAGTGTGGGGAGATCGACCATTGGGGTTGTGATCATGTAGGTATGGTGCTCTCAGCCTATAGTCCTAGAAGGGTGATGAACTGAATTGCTGGAGTGGGGTTCCTTAGGAAAGGGGAGAGGAAGAGTAGTGGTGGGATTGGTGGAAGTCCCCCCCCCCGAAGTTTTTCAGTCCTGCCTCCACAAAGCCCTGATAGGGGGATGGGATTGCTCTGGGTGTGTGGGAGGGAGAGGGAAGGGTAGGCTGGGGGCCTCCCGAAGGCCCTGACAACCCTGTGATTCTCTGTTTGTTTTCCTCTTTCTACAGATGATGATGACCATCAACACCATCCTGCTGCTCAGAGTCATCAAGCTAGGCGATGTGGAACCCATCATCATTGGCTTTGCTGCCATGCACTTCCCCAACTGCAGGGGTGCTATTGATGGCACCCATATCCTCATCCTGGCCCCTGACCATTGGACAGCCGAATACATTAACTGCAAGGGGTACTTTTCAACGATCCTGAAGGCCCTTGTTGACCACTGCAGCCAGTTCATGGACATCTATGTTGGGTGGTTGGGTAAGGTGCCCAACACGTGTGTCTTTCAAAAATCCAGCCTCTTCTGGAAGCTACGCGTTGGTACCTTTTTTCCCGACTGCACCATCAGGGTCGGGGACATGGACATGTCGGTCTATATTGTAGGGGATGCAGACTACCCTCTGCTTCCCTGGCTTATGAAGCCCTACACCGGACACCTTGACCCCACCTAGAAACATTTCAATGCCAGGCTCAGCAGGGTCCGTATTGTTGTTGAGGGTGCCTTCAGACATCTCAATGGGAGGTTCCATTGCCTCTTCACCCTGTTGGACCTCAGCGAGCAGAACATCCCCCGCGTGGTGGTGGCATGTTGTGTCCTTAACAATATTTGTGAAAGCAAAGGGCAAACATTCCTGCCAGGGTGGGGGGCCAGAGGCTGACTGGATCGGCTGGGCTTTTGAAGAGCCACATATGGCTGCTATCTGGCAGGCCCATCAGGGGGTTGTGCATATCCGTGAGGCCTTGAGGGAGAGTTTCACAAAGACTCCAGTGACACTCTCCCCTGAGCCTCCCCACAAGGGGCCTGTGCATTGACCCTCTCTGCCTTTCCTCCCAGACCTCTCCCTTCCCCTGCCCTCTTTTTGCCTCCCTCCCCCTCCTCTACCCTTCCCCTGCACAGACAATAAAGTAGGAGGGAAGTGGAAAGGGGGGAGGAGGGGAGGAGAGGCTGGGGCTGGGAGTGGTGCCTGTGTCAGGTGGTGCCACCGCTTTGTGTGCAGCCATGGGTGGGGGAGGAGAAAGGGCTAGGGAGAGAAGCCTGAGGGGCAGGAGCCGGCCTGGAAGTGAGCACCAGGCAGCTGATGACTGTGTGGAAGGCAACACAGATGGACTGGCCCTGCTGCAGCAGCTCCCACCTGCCAGTCCATGGAGCACTGCAGGAGTTGCAGAGCAGCAATATGATCCCTCTCGAGGTCCTTGTGGGCTCTCTGGTTCTAGCGGATCACACAGGATTGGGAGGATGGCACGGGAGGTAGCAACCACTCCCCTCTTGCAGATGGTCTATCCGCGGAGAACAAAGAGAAGGGCAGTCATCCTAGGAGACACCATGCATGAAGCCTAGCCCTCATCTCTGAGTCGAGACTGAAAGGCCTTGGGTCAGACGAAGGTGATGTACTTTGAGCAAGGCCACCTGAGGCCTAGACAGTGGGCCTTTTCTGGCAGGGGCACAGATGTCCAAGGAGGGAGCCTCACTAATCCGATGTCCCAGGGACAAATGGGTAAAAGAAGGTTCTGCCCAGATCAGGAGCCTCAAGGCGTAAGGGGGTCTGGCAGTGGTGGTGTCCCACAGGGACGAGACTTGTATCCCTTCCCGCTGGAGGAGAAGGGGGCAGGGAGATGTGTGTGAGTGGCAGATGCTCCTGCACCTCACTGTGCGATCCCTGGGAGTAGATGCTGCCCGAAGACTGTGGGCTTGCCCATGTGCCATGTGCAGCACTGCTGAGTGTGTGTGTGTGACCCCAGCCTCCTTCTAGTGGTGGCTTGTGGTGGGAGGGTGTGGGTGTTCCAGCCTGGTGTCAGGAGTAAGGCAGGACTTTCCTGACCCCAGTGACACTCTCCCCTGGACCTCCCCACAAGGGACCTGTGCATCGCCCCTCTCTGCCTTTCCTCCCAGACCCCTCCCTTCCCCTGCCCTCTTTTTACCTCCATCCCCCTCCTCCACCCTTCCCCTGCACAGACAATAAAGTAGGATGGAAATGGAAGGGGGAGGAGGGGAGGAAAGGTTGGGGCTGGGAGTGGCACATGTGTCAGATGGTGCCTCTTTTGGTACCTCTTGGGGCTGTGTGCCCCGGCCTGGTGCCCCACATGCACCAATATGAACAGGCTGCTGTGTGATCCCCAGGCTGAGAAGGCCAAATGAGGAGCTTGCAGCTGTCCCTCACCACCCACCGCCTCCACCCACATGTGTCTAGGGAAAGTACTGGCACTCACCTTAGGGGCCTACCCCAGATTTGGATGATGCCCAAAAGAAATCCTGTGAGAGGGCTACCAGCTGCAGGGCAAGCATGATGTCCTGTCTGGTAGGCATGGAGCTGGTTCTGGCCTCATCCGGCTCCTCCTCCTTCTGCACACTTGGCTCTGCCCCCTGGGAGGGTGATGATGGGCGTTTCCAGCCCAGAGTCCACAACGAGGTGTGGGAATGGGACTGTCTCCCTCCCAGGATGTGATGCAGCTGCTTGTAGTAGGGGCAGTCTGGGGTGCTTCCCCGAGTGGGAGCTGTGATCCCTGGCCTTCATGTCGGCCTGGTGCAATTCACTGACCTTCATGCACATCTGCTCCTGGATGTGCATGTGGCCCTTGTGGCCCATGCTTTTGGCCATCCGGCTATAAATGTTGGCATTCCTGCAACTGATGTGGAGATCCCACTGGTTTTCCTCCTTACGCCAGATCTCAATGAGATACAAGATCTCCACACCAGATCAGGATGGTGCCCTCCTCTTTTGGCCCAGGACAGGGTCCTAGCAGCTTCTTGGGGCAGTGCTGACAGCTGTGGGGATCTTGGCTGGAGTAGTGGGCTCAGCCATGGCAGCAGGGAAGGCTGTGCAGGGTCCTATTGTATGGCACAATGCAAGCAGGGCCTGCTTTGTGCCACAAGCCCTTGGGGCTATTTTGGAATATGCATTATTCCTTGCAGAATGATGGTTACAGAATCCAGAATAAGACATCAGTTATTTCAATATTATTTTGAAATAGCAGGTTTGCTGTGTAGATGCTCACAGAGTCATTTCAGAAAAACATGTTATTCCGGAATAACGCTACTGTGTAGATATGACCTTATTATGTAAAGCTCTTTTACTAGTAAAAGACCTTGCAAACCTGCAGAATGTAAGGTTATGCTGGAGCCCATGGAAGGGTGAGGGTGAGTGTCTAAATTGAGAACATTACACCAGAGCCCTAGAAACAGGTATCAAATGCCTTACTAAAGTCTAGGTATACCACATCCACCGCTTCTCCCTTATCCACAAGCCTTGACATCCTATCAAAGAAAGCTATCAGATTGGTTTGACATGATTTCTTCTTTACAAATCCATGCTGGCTGTTCCCTATCACCTTATTATCTTCTAAGTGTTTGTAGATGATTTCCTTAATTACTTGTTCCATTATCTTTCCTGGCACAGAAGTTAAACTGACTGGTCTGTGGTTTCCTGGGTTGTTCTGATTTCTCTTTTTTTAGATGGGCACTATATTTGCCCTTTTCCTGTCTTCTGGAATCTCTCCTGTCTTCCATGATTTTTCCAAAGATGATAGCTAAAGGCTCAGATACTTCCTCTATCAGCTCCTTGAGTATTCTAGGAGGCATTTCATCAGGCCCTGGTGACTTGCAGACATCTAACTTTTCTAAGTGATTTTTAACTTGTTCTTTTTTTGTTTTATCTTCTAAACCTACCCCTTTCCCACTAGCATTCACTGTGTTAGGCATTCCTTCAGACGACTCCTCGGTAAAGACCGAAACAAAGAAGTCATTAAGCATCTCTGCCATTTCCAAGTTTCCTGTTACTGTTTCTCCCTCCTCACTGAGCAATGGGCCTACCATGTCCTTGGTCTTCCTCTTGCTTCTAATATATTTATAGAATGTTTCCTTGTTTCCCTTTATGCCTATAGCTAGTCTGAACTCATTTTGTGCCTTTGCCTTTCTAATCTTGCCCCTGTATTCCTGTATTGTTTGCCTATATTCATCCTTTGTAATTTTTCCTAGTTTCTATTTTTTATATGACTTCTTTTTTAATTTTTAGATCATGCAATATCTCCTGGTTAAGCCAAGGTGGTCTTTTGCCATATTTTCTATCTTTCCTATGCAGCGGAATAGCTTACTTTTGAGCCCTTAATAATGTCCCTTTGAAAAACTGCCAACTCTCTTCAGTTGTTTTTCCCCTTGGTCTTGCTTCCCATGGGACCTTACCTACCTTCTTGTCCATCCTCCCTGTTGAAGGGAAAGGACTGGGCAGGGATCATCGAATTGAGGACGTAAATGCGTGGTTACGCAGGTGGTGTCGCAAAGAGGGCTTTGGTTTCTTCGACCATGGGACTCTATTCCAGGCACAAGGATTGTTAGGAACAGATGGGATCTACCTAACGAACAGAGGAAGGAGCATCTTCGCGGGCAGGCTTGCAAATCTAGTGAGGAGGGCTTTAAACTAGGTTCGTTGGGGAATGGTGACCAACACGCTGAGGAGAGTGGGAAAGTTGGATACCGGGAAGGAATGCAAAGAGGAACTAGCAAGAAAGGAGGACTCCTGATTCGAATGGAGAAGATGGGGCAATCAACTGGTTATCTGAGGTGTTTGTACACTAATGCGAGAAGCCTGGGCAACAAACAGGAAGAACTGGAGGCCCTGGCCCAGTCCAAGAAATATGATTTAATTGGGATAACAGAGACTTGGTGGGATGACTCGCATGACTGGAGCGCTGTCATGGAAAGGTATAGACTGTTCAGGAAGAACAGGCAGGGGAGAAAAGAAGGAGGAGTTGCACTATACGTAAGAGAGCACTATGATTGCTCTGAACTCCAGTATATAGAGGGAGAAAAACCTCTTGAGAGTCTATGGGTTAAGTTTAGAGGTGCAAACAACAGCAGTGATGTTGTGGTTGGTGTCTGCTACAGACCACCGAATCAGGTGGATGAGGTAGATGAGGCTTTCTTCGGACAACTGAGGGAAGCTTCCAGAGTGCAGGCCCTGGTTTTCGTAGGGAACTTTAATCACCCTGACATCTGTTGGGAAACCAATACGGCAGTACACAGGCAATCCAGGAAGTTTTTGGAGAATGTTGGGGATAACTTCTTGGTACAAGTGCTGAAGGATCCGACCAGGGGCCGGGCGCAGCTTGACCTTCTGCTCACAAACAGGGAGGAACTAATAGGGGAAGTAGAGGTGGGTGACAACCTGGGAAGCAGTGATCATGAGATGGCAGATTTCAGGATCCTGACCAAAGGAAGAAAAGAGAGTAGTAAAATACACACCTTGGACTTCAGAAAAGCAGATTTTGACTCCCTCAGAGACCTGATGGGCAGAATCCCCTGGGATGCTAACATGAAGGGGAAAGGGGCCCAGGACAGCTGGCAGTATTTTAAAGAGGCCTTATTGAAGGCACAGAAAGAAACCATCCCGATGCATAGCAAGAGAGGCAAACATGGTAGGAGACCGGATTGGTTTACAGGGGAAATCCTTGGTGAACTTAAGCACAAAAAGGAAGCTTACAAAAAGTGGAAACAGGGACAAATGGCCAGGGAGGGGTTTAAATGTATAGTTCGAGAATGTCGGGGGGTTATCAGGAAGGCGAAAGCGCAAATGAAATTGCAACTGGCTAAGGATGTGAAGGATAACAAGAATGGCTTCTACAGGCATGTTAACAAGAAGAAGGTGATCAGAGAGGGTGTGGGTCCCCTGCTGGATGAAGGAGGTAACCTAGTGACAGATGATGTGGTGAAAGCTGAAGTACTCAATGCTTTCTTTGCCTCTGTATACACAGACAAGGTGGGCTCCCGGACTAATGCGCTAAGTGATGCAAGATGGGATGAAGATCGACAGCCCTTAGTGGGTAAAGAACAGGTTAGGAACTATTTAGAAAAGCTAAATGTACACAAATCCATGGGTCCGGACTTAATGCATCCGAGGGTACTGAGGGAATTGGTAAATGTCATTGAAGAGCCTTTGGCCATTATCTTTGAAAAGTCGTGGAGATTGGGAGAGATCCCGGATGATTGGAAAAAGGCAAATGTAGTGCCCATCTTCAAAAAAGGGAAGAAGGACGATCCAGGGAACTACAGGCCGGTCAGTCTTACCTCGGTTCCTGGAAAAATCATGGAAGGGATCCTTAAGGAATCCATTTTGAGGCACTTGGAAGAGAGGAAAGTGATTAGGAATAGTCAGCATGGATTCACAAAGGGCAAGTTGTGCCTGACCAATCTGATTAGCTTCTATGATAAGGTAACTGGCTCTGTGGACATGGGAAAGTCAGTGGATGTGATCTACCTTGACTTCAGCAAGGCTTTTGATACGGTCTCCCACAATATTCTTGCCAGCAAGTTAAGGGAATGTGGATTGGATAAATGGACGGTAAGATGGATAGAAAGATGGCTAGAAGGCCGGGCCCAGCGGGTAGTGATCAACGGCTCGATGTCAGGATGGTGGTTGGTTTCTAGCCGAGTGCCCCAAGGTTTGGTTCTAGGACCGGTTTTGTTCAATATCTTTATTAATGACCTGGATGAGGGGATGGATTGCACCCTCAGCAAGTTTGCGGATGACACTAAGCTAGGGGGAGAGGTAGATACGCTTGAGGGCAGGGATAGAGTCGAGAGTGACTTAGACAAATTGGAAGATTGGGCCACAAGAAATCTGATGAGGTTCAACAAGGACAAGTACAGAGTCCTGCAGTTGGGATGGAAGAATCCCAAGCATTGTCACAGGCTGGGGACCAACCAGCTAAGTAGTAGTTCTGCAGAAAAGGACCTGGGGGTTACAGTGGTTGAGAAGCTGATATGAGTCAACAGTGTGCCCTTGTAGCCAAGAAGGCTAATGGCATATTAGGTTGCATTAAGAGGAGCATTGCCAGCAGATCCAGAGATGTCATTATTCCCCTTTATTCGGCTCTGGTGAGGCCACATCTGGAGAATTGTGTCCAGTTCTGGGCTCCCCACTACAAAAAGGATGTGGACGCATTGGAGAGGGTCCAGTGGAGAGCAACCAAAATGATTAGGGGGCTGGAGCATATGACCTATGAGGAGAGGCTGAGGGAGTTGGATCTGTTTAGTCTGCAGAAGCGAAGCGTGAGGGGGGATTTGATAGCAGCCTTCAACTTCCTGAAGGGAGGTTCCAAAGAGGATGGAGAAAGGCTGTTTTCAGTAGTGACGGATGGCAGAACAAGGAGCAATGGTCTCAAGTTGTGATGGGAGAGGTCCAGGTTGGATATTAGGAAAAACTATTTCACTAGGAGAGTGGTGAAACACTGGAATGGGTTACCTAGGGAAGTAGTGGAGTCTCTATCTCTAGAGGTATTTAAGTCTCGGCTTGACAAAGTCCTGACTGGGTTGATCTAGTTGGGATTGGTCCTGGTTGTCTAGCTGGTGAGTCTTGCCCACATGCTCAGGGTTCAGCTGATCGCCATATTTGGGGTCGGGAAGGAATTTTCCTCCAGGGTAGATTGGCAGAGGCCCTGGAGGTTTTTTGCCTTCCTCTGTAGCATGGGGCACGGATCACTTGCTGGAGGATTCTCTGCATCTTGGGGTCCTTAAACCATTTGAGGACTTCAATATCTGAGATATAGGTGAGAAGATTTTTCTAGGAGAGGGTGGGTGAGATTCTATGGCCTGCATTGTGCAGGGGGTCAGACTAGATGATCATAATGGTCCCTTCTGACCTTAAAGTCTAGAGTCTATGAGTCTACCAGCTCCCTGAGCTTACCAAAATCTGTCTTCCTGAAATCTATTGTCTCTAATTTGCCGTTCTCCCTTCTACCATACCTTAGAATCATGAACTCTGATTTCATGATCACTTTCACCCAAGCTGCCTTCCACTTTCAAATTCTCAACCAGTTCCTCCCTATTTGTTAAAATCAAATCTAGAACAGCTTCCCCCCTTCTAGCTTTTTGCAACCTTCTGAAATAAAAAGTAATCCAAGAACTTATTGTATAATCTGTGCCCCTCTGTCTTAGTTTCCCAACATATATCTGGATAGTTGAAGTCCCGTATCACCACCAAATCCTGCGCTTTGGATGATTTTGTTAGTTGTTTAAAAAAAGCCTCATCCACCTCTTCCACCTGGGTAGGTGGCCTGTAGTAGACCCCTAGCATGACATCACCCTTGTTTTTTACCCCTTTTAGCCTAACCCAGAGACTCTCAACACATCTGTCTCCACCTCAGTCCAAATGTGTACATTTTTAATATATAAGGCAATACTTCCTTCCTTTTTTTCCCCGCCTGTCCTTCCTGAGTAAGCTGTACCCTTCTATACCAATATTCCAATCATGTGTATTAGCCCACCAAATCTCTGTGATGCCAACAATGTCATAGTTGTATTTATTTATTAGCACTTCCAGTTCTTCCTGCTTATTACCCATACTTCTTGCATTTCTATATAGGCATCTAAGATACTGATTTGATCTTGCCTCCCAGTTCTGCCTTGTCCCTCCTTTCTCTCTGCTATTATAGCCCACACTCCCTCCCTTTTCCAACCCATCTCCCAGGTCTCCATGTTCTTCACTTACCCGTGGGCTTTGGTCACCTGTCCCCGTCGAACCTAGTTTAAAGCCCTCCTCACCAGGTTAGGCCAGTCTGTATCCAAATACGGTCTTCCCCTTCCTCAAAAGGTGAACACCATCTCTGCTTAGCAGCCCTTCCTGGAATAGCATCCTGTGGTCGAGGAAGTCAAAGCCCTCCTGGCAACACCATCTTTGCAGACAGGCATTCATCTCCAGGATGCACAGAACAGAACCTCCCAAACCTTTTGATTTTCACACATTGTGTTAACTCTGATGGGAGTTAATGACAGTGTTACTGAACATGGTTATTTTTTGTATTGCTAGAGTGACAACTGAGATCAAGGTACAAATATACACTATAGAAAAGGCTGAGAAAAAGGATTATTTTCCCCATTTAATAGCTGGAGAGTGATGGTACAGAGAAATTAAGTGACTTGCAAAGTCTGCAGGATAGTAATGAATCTAGTTTTCCTAATCCCAAGGCCAGTACTTTAACCACAACAATGTCTTCATCTTAATGGGCTCATGGTTCTCCTCTAGGGTGCACCAGCTATTGCTGACTTCCTTGGAGTTTGTTGCTAGAGATAAACTGGGAAGCACTTGCCTCTTGATGCCTGCTGTCAATCACACAACTGTCAATAAATGATGTGCTGATACTATGTAGCTACAGTAGCTAAGTCCCTGCTCTGCCCATCCAGTAAAATGCTGCTGGCTGATCTCAATATTTTCCTTTGGAATGTTTCAGTACCTGGAATGTTTCAAAAGTCTGAGAGCTCAGCTTTAAGAAGGACCATTAGGTGCAAAAAGGGGCAAGGGAATAAGGAAGTGAAATGAGCCAAGAGATCCAGGCATTACACACCTGACAGCCTAAGGCCTTCAATAGCTGGAACCCTGGTTGCTGCTGTTCATAAAAATGACTTCCCAGATTTATTATTTACCTGTAGGTGCAATTTATCAATTCCAGGCTGCCTGGCATAGACAACTGGAGAGAGGCCTGTGCCTTTGATTAATGTGCTAGCCCTTGCAATGGTGGCAGGCTTTTTACTGGAGTTTAATTCTTACACATTCTTAAAAATAATGAGAAGCACATTCAGCAAGCTCTTTCTGGGCATGGTGCGCCAAATCACTGTCATTCCCTAAAGCTTTGATATCATTAGTCAGGGTTAAACCTCAGTGAAGTTGGTGGGCATAACTGCTGCCCTTCATTCAGGATACATGTGAAAAACAATTATGCTCTTTTCTGGGTAGATAAGTGAAACAGAGCTACCACTGAAAACACAAGCCATATAGGCTCCTTCAGGAATCTAAACTATGTAGGCATAGGGATTTATGGGTGGGTTAGGGTGTAATTATTGTTTTGATGGAGCTGTCTGTATTTGTGAGCAAGGCTACATCTATAGTACCACAGGGATTGATGCTCTGAGATTGATCCACTGGTGGTTGATTTAGTCAGTCTAATGAAGACCTGCCTAATTGAATGCAGATTGGTCTCCCATTGACCCTGATACTCTATCCTGGACAAAAAGAGTAAGGAAAGTTGACAGGAGAGTGTAGGCTCTTTGGTAACTCGGCTTAACTCCATTTACTTGAGTAACATAGCTGGAATTGCATTGCTCAAGTCAACTTTCTGCTGTAATGTAGATGTAGCCTGAGTAAATTAGAGAGTGAGAGAGAGAGAAGTAATAGACACACCAGAGAAGGCAGCAAGTAATCTGCAAAAAAGCACTTGGACTATGATGCTGAGAAAAAGTGAAAAGAGAGAACTTTTGGGCAAAGTGATGACTAGAACCTTGGGCAAAGAAACTGACTCCCACTGACTGATTCTTTCTGTGTGCAGGGGAACAGGACTTTGTGTATGTTTTTGGTAAAAAAAAAAAAGTATTTTTTCATTAAAAAATAAAAATAACCTTGATGACATTCTATTTTTGTATAGTGCTTAGTATAATGTGGTCCTGGTCCATGACTAAGTCTGCTAGGTGTTATGACATGCAAATGAATAATAGTAATAATAATAAAATATTAATAATCAATTCTCCTACTAATGGAAATAACCCCCAGACCCTAGTTATTGACTTACCACTTGGTCAAAAAGGATAGCTGTATGCACATTATGTATGTCATATAGGCGCCTCTGGACATGGGGCTAGGGAACATAAAACCAGTGACTTTGATGAGAAGCATTGGAGAGTGAGTCAACATAATATTTATGCCTTTGTTTTGTATTTCCAGATGGCCTTGTATTTCCCCTCTCACATGCTCTTTAGCTACAATGAAGTTGTTTTTTATGGCTGTGAAATTTGCTGTGGTCATAGCAAAACTATTCAAGCTGAAATAAAAACAAGAGAAAATGTTTACTAGGAACTGATTGGGCTAGCAGGCCAAGACTGGTCACATGCACAGTTTAAAGAGACATGAAAGAATTGATCTATATGTTCTTTTTATCACGGAACCCTCACCCCCATGCTGTATGAAAATTGGCTTATGAATATGCATGACTTGAAGACTCTTTACACAGAATGTCTCATGTAACCCATCAATTTTAAAGTTACAATTTGCTGAATGTTTATATCCTATTTTTGTACATGTATCATTCTTGTATATGAAGCTAGAAATATGAAGTGTGAATCAGTTTATAATTCTAAATGTGCTAATGAGGGCTGTTATTGATACTCCAGAAACTTAATGGCTTGGTGATCAAATCAACTACCTGTGACTAATGTTGTTTGTCCTGTAAAGCCCAAGCTATGGTTGGTCCTAGAAAGACATATGGCCAGGCCACCTGATACTGAAACCCATTTTGGATCTAGCACTTTTCCACTGAAGGTGAACTTAGCACAAACAATAGGGGCAGTCGCCAGATGCCAAGAGACTGCCCCCCTCTTAGCACCTAAGATGCCTGCTGAAAACATCTAAAATTGAACATGGGGAAGGACTGGACCCAAGCTAGAAGGCTGCTTAGCTTGTGAAAAAGATGTTTAGAACAACTGTTTAGAGTAAGAGTTTGCATGAAAAAAGTTTCTTAGTGGATTAGGACTAGCTGGAACTTTTATTCATTTTAACTTAGTAACTTTGATCTGTCTGTTCAGTTGAAAACACTTAAATCCTACTTTTTATACTTAATAAAAACACTTTTATTATCAAGCCTAGTGTAAATAACTGTTACGTGGGGGTAGCAACCACTGTGCATATCTCTCTTTCTTGATAATGGGAGCTGACCATACAAACATTCTCTGTGTAAATCTTTTATGTAGGGAAAGACTGATTTATTTGTATTTTTGGTCCCTTTTTGGGAGTTGGTTTCCTGAGTGCTGCAAATAGCCCTGTAGCTGAGCTCTCCCAGAGTTGAGCTGATTCAGCATGGCTACATCTGTACTGTGCTCTCTTGTGCAAGAAAATATGCAAATGAGGCAAAGTGGTGAATATCACCACGTCTCATTTGCATACTTAATGAGCAGCCATTTTTGTGCAAGGGGCTTTTGTGCAAAAAGGAGCTGTCTACATGGCTCCTTTCTGTGCAAAAACCCCCTCTTGAGCAAAAGCCATTCTGCCCAAAAAAAAGTGGCAGAATGGCTCTTGTGCAGGAGGGAGGTTTTACGCAAAAAGGAGCTAGGTAGACGACTCCTTTTTGCACAAAAGCCCCTTGTGCAAAATGGCAGCTCAGTAAGTCTTCAAATGAGGCATGGCCATATTCACCGCTTCACCTCATTTGCATATTTTCTTGTGAAAGAGAGCACAGTACAGACGTAGCCTCTCTGTGTTACTCTGCAGGTAGGTAGTAACCCCCACCTTGTGCCTTAACTGTGGGAGACTAGAGCGTCTGACCCAGGAGCACAGAGTGGTGGGGAGCCCCAAAAAGCAAGTGTCAGTTGCTTGATCAACACAGCTGGGGACAATCCCAAGGGGACTTCTGTGATCAATCCATCACACCTTTCCCCTCCACTGTGTAAAGTTCCAACTCACACCCATCCTGCCTACTGGAATTTAGCATTATGAGTGTGCAAGTGGATGGGGAGCATGGACTGAGTGTTGGCAGTTTTGGTGTGAAGTCAGCTGTCATGTGAGGGCTTCCATATAATAATTTTCTAACTGTAGGTAACATATGGTAGATCGTGTGGACTTTGAATTGTGTTTTAACAAGGAATTTGGAGAGAATGAGAGGCAGCAAAGTGTCCAATATAGCCTGTGAAAGAAGGGGTAGCAAAAGACAAGTCTCGGGCTATGTCTACACTGCACACCTTTTTTGACAGAGGCTTTGTCAACAGTATCTGCCGACAAAGCCTCTGTCGAAAAAGAGCATCTAGATTACATTATGCGGATCAAAAAATCGATCCACTTTTTCGAAAAAGAGCGTCCAGACTGCCGGATGCTCTGTCGACAAAAGAAGGCACCCAGAAGTGCTTCTGGCAGGGCATGGGGGCAGCCTTTATTTCCAGGTGCTGCTGCCTGCCTTTTGCAGAGAAGCATGCTTAAAGGGATCCCCCTGGACAGCCGTTGCTCTGCTCCTGCTTCTGGAGTGCCTACCTCCTAGAGGGAAAGCAAAGCTGCTGCAGTGCTTGCTTTGGTTGCCCTGCTTCCTCGGACACCACAGCAATTTATTTTCTGTGGGTTTTTTTCTGCTTTTCACCTTTTATTTGGCCATGGAGCCTGAGCTGCCGGGCAAGCGATGGCCCCACGCTGCCATACTGCAGCTTCTGCTGCATCTGCATGACTCTGTCATGAATCTCCTGCCCCATATGGACCTGGACCGCACTGAGGAGACCCTCCTCCGGGATGCAGGAGCTCTGCCCTTGCCCCCAAACTTTTTTGGGGACAGGCAGATTTGGAGGCACGAGACGAGTTTGGACTGGTGGGACGATGACCACTGGCTCCGCAACTTCTGGATGTGGAAGGCCACATTCCTGGAGCTCTGTGCCTGGCTCACCCCTCCTCTGGAACACCAGGACACCCACCTGAGGCCTGCCATCCCCCTGCAGAAATGGGTCACAATCGCCCTGTGGAAGCTGGCCACCCCTGACAGCTACCGCTCTGTGGGACACCAGTTTGGAGTGGGGAGGTCTACAGTTGGGGCCATCTTGATGGAGGTAAATCACTGTCAGGGGACAGGCCCTACTGAGTGGGGGGTTGAGAAAGGGGGACTGCAAGGCAAGGGCAAGAGGGAGTGGACGATGGAGTGGCACTCGGAGGCTGCTCCTCGGCCACCCCTGCACTGATGCAGGGGAGGGGGGCATCCTGACAAGGGAAGAAGGTGGGTTGGGGGGAGAAGGTTCTCCTCCCAAGCGCTTAGGTAACCTGTCTAACTGCCTGGTTTCTGTCTATTTATCTCGTGCTGCAGGTGGTGAAGGCCATCAGTGCGGAACTGCTGAACAGGCTCGTCTGTCTCAGGGACCTGGACAACATCATTGCCAGGTTTGCCGCCCTTAGATTCCCGAACTGCGGAGGAGCCCTCAATGGGACACACATCCCAATCCACTCACCGCCCCATCGAGAAGCCCAATTTACGAACCGGAAGGGCTACTATTCCATGGTGCTGTAGGCCGTGGTCAACCACCAGGGACACTTTATGGACATTTGTGCCGGGTGGTCGGGGCGGGCACATGATGCCCACATATTCAGGAACTCCTACCTGTACTGCAGGTTGCAGGCAAGAACATTTTTCCCCCAGCAGTACCTTGCACTCGGGGACGTGCAGATGCCGGTGTGCATAGTGTCCGATGGGACCTATCCCCTGATGCTGTGGCTCATGAATACCTACACTGGCCACCTGGATGCGAGCAAGGAGCTTTTCAACACGCATCTTAGCCAGGCTTGCATCCAGGTGGAATGCGCCTTCGGCCGTCTGAAAGGGAGGTTCTGTTGCCTCCTCACACACCTGGAGATGGGTGAACGCAACATCCCAGAGATGGTGGCTGCATGTTGCGCCCTCCATAACCTGGTGGAGGGGAAAGGGGAGGCCTTCCTGCCGGGGTGGGGGACAGGTCCTGATGGCAAGGAGAGGCAATTTCAGCTGCCCCAGATGGCTGCCATCCGCCAGGCTCACCAGGCTGGTGTCCAAATCTGAGAGGCCCTGAGGGAGAGATTCTCAGAAAAAGCACACTGACTCTCCCCAGAGCCTCCCCCATGGGGGGTTTGGCCTGGCCCACCCCTACCTTTCCCTCCACAACCCTCACTTTCTTCCCATTAAGAACACATATAAGACCCACTTTTCTTTGTAAACAGAAATTTGCTTTATTAGAAACACTAGGGCTACGTCTAGACTACATCCCTTTTTCGTAAAAAGGATGTAAATTAGACGTATCGCAATTGCTTATGAAGCGGGGATTTAAATCTCCCCCGCTTCATTAGCATAAAAATGGCTGCCGTTTTTTTTCCGCACGGAGCTTTGCCGGAAAAAAGCGCCAGTCTAGACGCTGATCTTGCAGAAAATAAAGCCTTTTCCAAAAGATCCCTTATCCCTTATTTCAGATTGCGATACGTCTAATTTACATCCCTTTTATGAAGGGATACGTCTAATTTACATCCCTTATGCGATACGTCTAATTGTAGTCTAGACGTAGCCTAGCAGTAAAGAAAATGTGTGAACTGTTTAACAAAACTTTCTCTTTTAACTGTTCACCTGTTTATCCACAAAGTAAATCTGTCAGTCAAAAATAAAGATTTTGTAACATAACTGAAAAGTCCTTTAACTGGGGTGGTAGGGAAATGAAAAACTGGAGCAGGGAAGGGGACTAAAAACCTGGAGGGGGGAGGGGGATCAAGAGGGCCGCTGCTTCCTGATCGCAGGGTCCTGCCACCTTCCTGCATCCTGGCATTGCCACGGCCTTGGGATCGGGTAGAGTGAGAGCCAGTCCTGGCCTGGGCAGGAGGGGGCGGGCAGCTGTTGGGCCTGTGAGGGCTTGGGAACAGGAAGGGCTGGGGGGGAAGAGGGGGCTGGAGGAGCAGGAGGAGCAGAGGGGTCTGGAGGAGCGGTACCCATGACAGGGGCAGGCAAAACGAAAAGCTCCCTCATTGTGGCACAGATGGTAGTGCGCTGCTGGACCAGCTCATTCAGCAGCCTGGTGCACCACTTGGCCTCTGCCTGCTTCCTTTGCTGGAGGATCCTGTTGAGGTCCTCCAGGGCCACAACGTGCTCCCTCAGCAGGTCTGTGTAGACACGCCAGTGCCTGCGGGTGCCACAAGTCTGGGATGGTGGTGGGGCGGGTGTGGTGCTCCCTTGTTGGGTAGAGGGTCCGGCTGTGGAGGAAAAGAGGAGAGGAGGAGACAATCACTGTCTGTGTGCACCCCTGCTGTCCCCCAGGGCATGCCATGGCTGTCAGGGGCTGTCCTTTGGACAGGAGACTCAGGGGTGTTACACGTGACACTGCGTGTGAGTTGGGCAAGCAGCCTGAAAGCCTTACAGGGGCCCCACAGTGGCCATGGGGCTAGCTGGCCACCCACGCTGCCAACCCGCCTGTGTGTGGTGACCCCTCAAAGCACTCACCTGATGTTCCCTCCCCAATGTCCACGGACGCCTGGGAGGTGTCTGGGGTCTGGGTCCCTGCTGCCTCCTCTTTCTCTTCCTCTTCCTCCTCCTCGTGCAGCTCTTCCACCTCTCCTGCCTGGTTTTCCTCCCTCAGGAGGGGTCAGTACACGATATGGTGGGGTAACCCGGACTCCATTACATGCAGTGGAGTCTGGGCTTCCCCACCTCCCAGGATCTGCTCCAACTCCTGGTAGTAAGGGAAGGTCTCGGGGGCTGCCCTGGAGCGGGAGCTCTGGTCCTGGGCCCTGGCATATCCCTGCCATAGGTTCTTTACATTGGCCCTGACTTTTGCCATGGTGCAGGGGTGATGCCCTTTGGTGGCCAGTCCCTGGGCCAGGCACTCATAAATGTCCGCATCCTGTGGCATGTTTTCAGGGCCTGCAGGGCTTCTTCCTGGGACCAGAGCTCCAGGAGGTTTTTGATTTCTGGCCCTGACCAGGCTGGTGCCCCTGGGTGGGTCCTCGTCTCTGTCCCGAGAAAGGCCAGGGGGGCCTTGAGGCTGGGACATGGCTGCCAGACAGCAAGGCCTGTCTGGGTGCCTGTGCCTTTAAGAGGCTGCAGCCAGGAACCACAGAGGTGCTGTACCTGTAAAGGCTAGACTGTCCACCAGGGCTTCTTCCTGGAGGCCTTTTTTGTCGACAGAACTGGCTCCCTGCGTCCACACACACCTTTTGTCAACAGATCTCTGTCAACAAAGGTGTTCTTCCTCATAAAAGGAGGTTTAACCACTGTCGACAAAACTGCCGCATTCTGTCAACTTACTGTCAACATAACACGGTAGTAGTGTAGATGCAGGTATAGTTTTGTTGACAAAAGGCCACTTTTGTTGGCAAAACCCTTTGGTCTAGACTCCCTCAGAGAACTGGCATGCAAGAAGGGATAAATGGAGGAGTAAAGAGATTTTCTAGTAAAGTGGTTTCCAGCATTTTTTATGCCAGCAAACCCATTCACAAACTTTTGGTGGACTGGTAACATTTTATTTGCATATTTGTGTATTTATTATGCAAATAATAAATATGCAAATATGTAAATATAATGTTACCTGTCCACTAACCCACTCACCCGCTGACCCCGGCTTGTCACAGCACATCCCTCTTCCTCCAACCCCAGAACCCTCTGACCCCATCCAGACAACCCTGGTTCTCTAGCTCTGTATCATTAAACCTGCCAAATCCATCATCTGATATCCCCTATGTCCCACTAACCCCATTACATCACCAAGCTTGTCATTCCAGTGCCCACCACCTCTCACTTCCCAACGCCTCCTGCTACCAACTTCCTTTTGTCAACTATTTCTGTTTTGCCTGGAGCCTTTCCCTGCATCCGCTGTCACTACCAAACTTGGGACACTGCGTCCTAGTGACTCCTGACAGGGATTCTTCATAAAAATATCCAGACCATTCAGATTTCCTGTTACTGTAGCTACCTGCTCAGCAACAGGGTGTTTAGCAAGGTAGAATTCCAAAGCTGAGCTTGACAACATTAGTGAGCAAGGGGTTTCTCTAAAGATCAGTTTAAATGTGCAGGAGTTAATTTGCTTGCCTGACCACTGGCTGAAAACAGTGCGTGTAAAGACATGAGTCCAGGGTTCAAATTTTGCCCTGTAGTGTTGATATCTTGCTTTTTATTCCTTTGGAAGAGGACTATTGCCAAATAGAGCAGCATAGTCTGGAGACTTTTATTCTCTTTTGCATAGCCTTCCCAGCTAAGCTGCAGTTGAAAATTAACCCAACAGTTAGCTATTTGTAAACCTAGCTGACAGGAAATTGCTGGCTTTGTGCTAAAGAAGTCATTACCTTAAGCTTTATCGCTGGGTGCAGAGTTTATTTGCGACAAAGTAAATGTGCAGTGATGTGTCTAAAGAGGGCTGGGATATTGCAGTGATAACAGCTCCATGGTAAGCCATCAATCAGCAAAACAGTATGTAAGAAACCATTAAATGCTGTTGCTGTAAACACATGCTCACAGATCAGTCACTTGCTGGCATTCAAACTGCACACCCACTTTGACAACACTGCAAAGCTGTAGATTGTTGCATAATTAGTTCTCTGGTCTGAGGTGCTGAGAAATGAGCACTTTCATGTTTCTTCATCAATGAGTGATGCAGGCCTGGAAGTGTGGGGAAGACATCATTAAGGATATGCTGAACCTGAAGGGATGGGGACTATAGGCTGAATTCTGTCCTCACGCCAATTTTATAGTGGTATAACTCCATAGGACAAGAACATCACGTGGCACAGTAGTTAATTGGCATAACGCCACAAAAGTTAACTGCCCTTCAAACTGATTTGCATCCATTAAGGATATGGCCCATTGCCTTGCTTGATTTCCACAGTAGTAAGGCCCTGTTTAAAAGGGATGTAAAATCTCATTTAATCAATTAACCAGTTAAACTTTATGTTTATGCAGGGCTAAAGTACCCCAACCCATAACACGCTGCTCCGGCCAGGCTGGACATGCTGCGGATGGGGACTGCTCCAGCAAGACTGGAGCTCCCTTGCCTATGATGCTCTGGGCCAGGCCCACCACGGGCAGAGGCTCCTCCAGCTGGGCTGGAGCACCACCCCCCGGCTGCAGCAGACCCCACCGGTTTGGAGCAGCCCCCTCACTGTAGTGGGTGGAGGGCTGCTTCAGCCCCCCGCTAGTTAACCATAACTGGTAAGCATTACCTGGTAACCAGTTAATCATTCCCATCTCTACTGTCTAAACACAAAAGCTGTACCACTTTACCTCTATCAGTATAGTTAAAGCAGTACAACCTCCTGCACACATTTCTACCAGGACAGCTTATGGGATGTTCCAGTGTAACTGTGTGCATGCTGGAGGTTGTACTGGTATACGTGTTTCCATAAAAATGTCACACTCCTAACAAGAGAGTTCTACTGATCCAAAATCAGGCTGACTTCAAATGAAAATCAGGCTTCTCTATCTCTACATTAGGAAAGTTCTATCCAAAAGAGAAATGAGTTTAAAAACACCAAGTTAAGGCTATTGACAATTATACCCTTTCATTTCATGTCTTGAGCCCAATCCTTCAGTGCCTGGCACCTTGAAATGCTCTTAACCTGTGCAAAGTTGGTGTACAATATTTCTTCTTGTTATAACTTAACGGTGAAGAGAATCTCTGTCCTAGTTCCCTTGCAGTTCAGACTAACAGCCATTTGCTCTAAAGCTTTTGAGACAGCTGGGGATTTTATGTCCATTTATCCTGACACTGGCATCCCTTTGCTTGAATAACTAGTTTCAGGTAGCAATACCCATCACTTTTCTTTGTAAGTCATGCATTAACTTTTACTCAGTCCTCAAAGGCTTTTGATCTTGTTCTGATCCCACCCAGCAAACCTGTAAAAATCTGGGAGACAAAAGCCCCATTTTTCCAGTGGAGTGATGTGTGATTCAGCAGAACAAAGGGCGTTCAGGCTTCCATTTCAAACTCCAAAGAGCCCATTTAACACTGAGTTAGAAGAACAGAGGCTATATCCTGTTGGCTCAGACCATTGATCCATCTGCAGTGTCTATACCACAGATTAAGGTGTAACTGTATTGCAGATAGATATACCTATGCTAGCTTTAATTTAGCCAGGGAAGGTGGCAATAAAAGTGAAGATGAGTTCCAGGCTCCAGCATGGGCTGTGCTGAAGTCCATGCTATTACATCTACACATCTAGAGCTGTCCACTCTAGCTAGGTGTAAGCTAGCCTAGCCATACTACAAACACATATGGGTAGAAGTACCCACAGTATCATCATCTACCTCTGCAATGGCCAACACTTGATGCTATAAGAGGTGGGCAGAGTAGGTAATCAGAATGGCCCCTTTCAGCCTTAAAATGTCTGGAAAAAAATCTATGATGATAGAAACCTCATAGACAGTTTATCTCCTGGGGGAAAAAGAGTTCAGCTTTCTCTGAGGTACCTAAGGGCAAGTCTACATTACAAGGACAGGTCAATCTAGTACTCAATTTGAGTTACATTAGTAGCATAACTCAAATCAACGTAGCTTATATCTACTTACTGCAGGGTCCATACTGTAGGGAGTCAATGGAAAAAACTGTCCTGTAAACTCCCCTTACTCATCTCATTCTGCTTGAGTACTGGGGTTGACAGGAGAATGATCAGTGGTGAATTTAACCATTGGTGGGTTGATTGCTGCAGCATCAATCCACCCTGTAATGGAAAAGAACCCTAAGTAAAGACTAGGTTTTCCAAAGGACTCAGCAGCCAGCACCTCCCATATTTTCAGACAACTCCATCTCTAGGGGCTTAGATTCTGATTTCCACAATGCTCTCAGCTGTTACTAAGCCATGTACCAAAGAATAATGAGGAGAGATGGAGAAAGGCAGGAATCTATGACCTATGCTTTCTCTTTAGTTAGGGTCTATGGCAGGGGTGGGCAATAATTTTTTGCCAGGGGCTACTTAAAAATGTTTGAAGTGGCCCTGGGCTGCACCAGAAGGGGCAGGGCCTCAAAAGGAAGGGGCATGGCCAGAATGCTTTGGGCTTCCCCACCCCCAGACCACGATTGGTCTGGGGATGGAGGAGCCCTTTGCCCCCCTTCCCACTAAGCACCATGCCCCTGGCAGTGGACGGAGACTTCTGTGCTCCCACACGCCCAGGCCAATCAGGGCCTGGGGACGGGGGAGCACAAGAAGCCTCCTCCCACCCTGCCAGGAGCGACCCCTGCCCCAGGCCCTGATTGGCCTGGGAGCAGGGGAGCATGTGAAGCCTCCTACCACCCTGCCAAGAGCGCACGGCTCTTAGAAGTACACTCTTTGCAAGGCATGGGCAGGATGGAAGAAACTGCGCACTCCTCCCACCCCCCAGGCACTTCAAAGCGCTGCGTGCTCCTGGCAGGGCGGAGGAAACTTCATGTGCCTCCCTCTGCCTCCAGGACCTAATTGACCTGGGGGCAGGGAAGTGGCAGGGCCTCTGCAGGCTGAATCAATCCGCTTGGTGGGCTGGATTCAGCCCGCAGAGGCCCTTTTGCTCACCCCTGGTCTATGGCTACCTACCAGCAGCCTATGAAAATACTTAGCACAATGGAACAGAGGGTGATGGCTGAGAGACTACAAGGCTGAATCTCTTGCAACATTTGCAAAAGACTTAGGTAAGAAGGACTAGCTGCAAGAACAATTCATTCCCAGTAGTGTTGTGCAAGAGAGAGACATGAGAGATACATCAGCATAAGGAAAAAGCCCTGGGTACAGAAATATGTTTAAAGAACTGCAGAATAAAGATGAATCCAGTTGGATGACATTCAGAAGGGAGAAAAGGGAAATGCCTGTGAGTTATTCTGGATAGTACTCTGAAAACATCTGTTCAATGTGCAGTAGCAGACAAAAAAGCAAACAGAATGTTCAGAATAATTAAAAAGGGGATAAGAAATAAGACTGAGAATATCTTATTGCTTCTATACAAATCCATGGTATGCCCACATCTTGGATACTGTGTACTGATGTGGTTGCCTCATCTCAAAAAAGATAGAAAAAGTTCAGAAAAGGGAAACAAAAATGATTAGATGTTTGGAATGGCTGCCATATGAAGAGAGATTAAAAAGACTGGGATTTTTCATTTTAGAAAAAAGAGACTAAGGAGAGGGGGATGTGATTGAGGTCTATAAAATCATGCCGGATTTGGAGAAAGTGAACAAGGAAAAGTTATTTACTTGTTCCCATAACTAGGGGGTCACCAAATGAAATTAATAGGTAGCAAGTTTAAAACAAAAGGAAGTATTTCTTCATACAACACATAGTCGACTTATAGAACTCCTTGCCAGAGTTTGTTGTGAAGACCAGGACTAACAGGGTTAAAAAAAAACCCACCTAGATAAATTCATGGAGGATAGGTTCATCAATGCTTATTAGTCAGGATAGATGGGAATGGTGTCCCTAGCCTTTGTTTGTCAAGAGATGGGAATGGGTGACAGGAGAGGGATCACTTGATGATTGCTTGTTCTGTTCATTGCCTCTGGGCACCTGGTATTGGCCACTGTTGGCAGACAGGATACCGGGCTAGATGGACCTTTGGTCTGACCCATTATGGCTGTTCTTAGGCTCTCTGTCCTCATGCCATGATTGTGTGGGGTTTGCAGAGTGTTCAATGGAAATTAAACTTGCTCAGCTGAACAGGGTTACTGAGTGACATTCATCTGAATGGGGAGGAGAAGACATCTAAGGGTACGTCTAGACTACAGAGCTTTTCGGGGATACCAGAGGTATCCCGGAAAAGCTCTGCCATGTCCAAGGAACCGTCTGCTTTTCTGGAAAAAAAAATCAGAAAAGCAGATGCATTTTTTCGGCATCCCTTTAAACCTCATTTTACAAGGACGAAGGGATGTTCTGAAAGAGGGTTTTTTTCTCCAAAATTTGGCTCCATGTAGATGGGCCAAATGTCAGAAAAGCCTCTTTCAGAAGAAAAGTGGAAAAAGACATGAAATTGCAGTTTGTAATTTGCATATCTTTTTCTGACTTTTCTTTGTAGTGCAGACACAGCCACATAGAACAACACAGTGCCCTTAGCCTCCAGCAGTACTATGCCAGCTGGTGCTGGCAAAGAAGGGCTTCTTCAACATGCTTTGGTTCTGTAGTGCACTGGACCAGTTTCCTTTCAACGTCACCTCTCAAAGGATCTGGTCTGAGCAGTTGGAAAGTAGTTTGCGAGGAACCTGTTGGTACCTGTGCTGATGAAATTGCATCTGAGATTGTGCTGATTTTGAAATCTCCCTTCGACGTTCACTCAAGCGTTTTATTGAGGATATCAAAGAAGGTACTTCATGACACAGTAGAGGCCTGGGTGAGACCTTTTATTTCCTGCTGGTAACAGGAGTCAACCGTTGGGGACCCATTGAGAAGAAAGACCAGCCAGTAGTCAGAGGCAGGGAAGGTGCCTCTTGAAGAGCAGAGGGGAAATTTGGGGATAGGCTCCAGGCTGTAATGAGGAGCTGGCATAGCTTGAACAGGGGCAGTCATGTGCATGAGGAAGCTGAGGTACAGGCAAGGGAGAGACCCAATCTTATGAAAAATCAACAAATGCTGGGACCAAATTCTGCCTTGACTCCCAACACCCTTGAAGGGAGGGCAGAAACTGACCCTCTGCCGGCCGTCAGGCTCCTCCTTGCTCCTTGAGTCTGAGAGTGAGAGGAGGAGGTGGCAGCTTGCACCTGTTTGCAGTGAATTGGGATGGGGCGTTCTCCACAAAGCATTTATTTTCTGGTGCTAATAGTCTGGGTGTGGAAATGATATACACTGACTGGACTAGACTATGCTACCCAGGCACAGGGGGCAAGTGAGACTCCCCCCTCCCATGGAAGGGCTCACAGAGTCATTTCCTGTACTCTGGGGGAGCACAGAGATTGCTCAGCACTGTTCTCACCATAAAGAAGGCAGGGGGCAGCTGGGACCAAATTCCTCCTGTCAGTCTGTGGAGCAAGACCCGTGGACCAAGGGAAGCTATCTGCTCTACTCTCCTAAGCATAGGTGCAAGAAATAGGAGCACTGGGGTTGCTGCAACACCCACAGGCTCCTGGCATAGCACCCAGGTTCCCAGATGCCTCCACATGTGCTGCGGGCTCTGCTGCTAGCCCTGCGCCCATGGACCCAGCTGCCACCCTGCACTTTGGGGACTCTGCTGCTGGCTCTGCATCCAGTGTCCCAGCTGTTGCTCCTCCAGGGCTCTGCTTCTGGCCTTGCATGCGAGGGGCTCTGCTGCTGGCTCTGGGTCTGGGGTCCCGGCTGCTGGCCCTGTGCACCAAGATCCTCTGCTTTGCTCCACACAGGGGACTCTACTGCCAGCCCCAAGTCCTGGCTGCTGCTCTGAATGCCAGGGCTTTGCTTTCAGCCTCAGCTGAGGGAGGAGGGGAGGAGTCAGCACCTCTACTCTTAAAATTGTTCCTGCTCCACTGCTCCTGAGACCTGATATCTCTGGCTATATCTACACTGCAGGGGTTTTGTAGAAGAAGCCTTTTGCGCAAGAGTTTTTGCGCAAAAACATGTCCACACCTCAAACACATTTCTTTTGCAATGCGCTTTTGCAATGCGCTTTTGCGCAAGAGAGCGTCCACACTATTGGAACCAGTTCTAGCCCGGAACCAGTTCTAGCCCGGAACCAGTTCTAGCCGGGCTAGAGGTCACCAGTCACTCTTGAGTACTGTTGCCAGAGCCCTTCAGAGGCATGCACTTAAAGGGACCCGCCTGGACAATGGTTCTCTGTTTCTGCTGCATGCTTGCTAACCTCTTTGGCAAAGCTAAGCTTCAGCAGTGCCTGCTGTGTGTGCCCTGGGCTTTTTGGGGGATGACAGGTTTTTGCCTTTTGCTGTTTGCCATGAAGCCCGAGCTGCCCCGGGCAGGCAACGACCCGACACAGCCATGCTGCACTTCCTGTAGCACTTGATTCCAGCAGCCGAATCGTTACTGCTGGATGTGGACACCGAACTCCTCCTCATGTCCCTCTTCATGGCTGTGGCTGCTCCGGTATGGCTGCTGCACCCCACCATACCCAGGAGAGTCTGGAAGCTGGAGACCAGTTTGGAGTGGTGGGATCAGCTGGTCATGGAGTGGTGAGATGACCAGTAGTAGCTGCACAACTTTTGAATGCACAAGACCACCTTCCTCGAGCTCTGTGCCTGGCTCACACCCACCCTCCAGAGATGCGACACATACCTGCAGCCCACCATCCCCATCCAGAAGTACGTCGCTATTGCCTTCTGGAAGCTGACCATCTCAGACAGCTACTGGTTGGTGGCCAACCAGTTTGGGGTGGGAAAATCCACTGTTGGAGCCCTGCTTACACAGATAAGGAGCTCGCGGCCTGCAGTACTTGCCCAGAGGCGGGGGAAGGTGCTGGATAAAGGAGAGTCTTGGGAGAGGAGGGGCTGGGTAATGTAGGGGATGGACTGAGGTTGGGGGGAAAGACCTGGCCCCAGTGGCTTGTTCAGTCCCACCCTCACACAGCCCTGCTGCTGGGGAAAGGGGCATGGGCTCATAGAGGGTGGCTCCTTTGGGTTTGGGAGGGCAGAGTAAAGCAGGGGGATGGGCACCTCCCAAGAGCTCACACAAACACTCTCTCATTCTCTTTTTTTTGTGTTTCATTGTCTCCTTCTGCAGGTGGTCAGGGCCATCAACTCCCTGCTGCTGCGCAGAGTCGTCTGTCTCCAGGACCTGGATGCAACCATGGCCGGATTTGCTGCCCGGAGTTCCTCAACTGCAGGGGAGCCATCGACGGCACACACATCCCCATCTGGGCCCCAGACCATCAAGTGGCCAATTTATTAATAGAAAGGGCTACTTTTCTGTAGTTCTGCAGGCCCTGCTGGACCACCAGGGCCAATTTACAAACGTTTATGTGGGGTGGTCGGGCAGGGCACATGATACCCAAGTTTTCTGGAATTCCAGCCTGTGCGCCAAGCTGGAAACAGGCACCTTTTCTCCCCACCGGGACTTTGCAGTGGGTGAGTACAACATGCCAGTGTGCGTAGTGGGGAATGTGGCATACCCACTCAAGCTCTGGCTAGTGAAGCCCTACACTGGCCACCTGGATCCCAGCAAGGACCTAATCAATGCTCACCTCAACCAAGCCCGGATGCAGGTGGAGTGCACTTTTGGGCATCTCAAAGGATGGTTCCGCTGCCTCCTCATCCACCTGAATGCCAGAGAGTGCAATATCCCTAAGGTGGTTGCAGCGTGCTGTGTGCTCCACAATATTGTGGAACACAAGGGGGAGGCCTTCCTCTTGGGATGGGTGGCAGAGGCTGGCCATGAGGGCCATGCATTTCAGCAGCTCCAGACAGCCGCCACCCGCCAAGTCCGTCAGTTGGGGGTGTGCGTCTGGGAGGCCCTGAGGGAGAGGTTTTCTGAGGCACCCCAGTAATTGTCCCGAGGACCTCCCCAGCAGGAGCTTCTGCCTTTCCACTTTCTCCCTTCCCCGTCAGCCCTTCCCTGACCTACCAATAAACAAACCTGTTTGGTTGGAAAACAAAAAGAGTCTTTTTTTATTCAACATCAAGAGAAGGGGGGCAGGGGGAGGGGAGGTGTCTGAACTGGCAGGGGGATCAGGACTGGGAGGATTAGTGGGGCGGGCTGCTCTGCCACCTCAAGTGCGGGGACATGTTTGGGGTTGGGTGGGTCTGGAGACGAGAAAGGGTTGGGCAGGAGGAGCATCTACAGCTGGGTCAGGGGTGGCAGGGGGGCAGGAGGAGGGGCCATAGCCTTCACCTGGGGAGGGGAGATGGGCATTGGGAAGGGTTGGGAGGAGAGGCATAACAGCGTGGACAGACGGATGGGCAATGGCCATAGGAGGGGGCAGGAGGGTGGACTGCAGGAGCAGCAGCATCGGGCGGGTGTTCCCCCATGTGGGACAGGATGTTGCTAAAGTTGTCACAACACGACATCATCTCAGTCCACACATGCTCCTGCCATTCTAGATCGGCATTGAGTTTGCGCGACAGGGTGTTATGAATGTCGCGCATGACGCTGACATGTTGCTGCATGAGGTCCTCCACCACTCTGGTCCATCTGTGCCCCCCCCCGGACTCTGGCAGGTGGCTGCGGTGGTGGTGTGATTGGGCCCTCACATCTCAGCTGGTCCGGCTGTGGAGAACACAGAAAAGGGAGAGGCCGTCAGTCCTCCCTGCACACACATTCCCTGAGGCTGTGCCCTCCTGTGTAAGCCGCAACCGCACCAGTTTTTAGCCCGTAGGAAGGGGATGTCCTGGGTGCAAGGCCATGTGTGGCCTACGCAGCGTGCCCAATGTCACATTGGGAGGACCATGCTGCCCTCTCCCTCCACCCCCGACACACACAACATGGCCAGGCAGGCAAGGGAAGTGTACGGCCACAGTGGGATCCCCTCATGGGTGGCAGAGGAGCTGTTAGCAGCCTGTCCCTCCCTGGGGTCTCCACACACAGCTGCAATTCACCGGGCTATAAGTGGGAGGGGCTGCTGCCTCGCACATGCAGGCATGCCTGTGTGCTGTGTGCAGCACTCCGGAGTTTGTGTGGGGTTGTGACTGTTCCCTTGCACCTAGACTGCTTGCACCTGGGTGTGCCCCCCTCCCCTCTGGGGGTAGGACTTGTGTGGCCACGCATGAAGCTGCCAGCAGGCTCCTGGGCATATTGAGGGGCTGGCTGCTATGGCCGCATGCTGCACCCTCCCGCTGCACATGGTTGCCCCTGCCCAGACTGCAACAGCATGTGCTGGCCTAGCAGCCCACACGACACTGTGCCCCCCACCCCCTGTGCAGCCACCTCCCTTGCCCTGTGTGTGTGTGTGTGTGTGTGTGTGTATGTGTGAACGTACTTGACGATCCCTCCCAAGCCTCCTCAGAGGCCTGGGAGACACCCAGGCTGGCAAGGACTGCTCCAGGGACTGGGTGACGGTCCTGCTGTCCTGGTCCTCCTCCTCCTCCTCCTCCTCTGTCGTGGGCTGGAGCTGCCGCTCCATTTCTTCCATCCTGGGGACAGGCTTTGGGCATTGGAGTACGGGCTCCTTCAGTCCAGAGTCCACCACGATAGACGGGGAAGAGGGTTCCCCCCTGCAAGGAAGTGGTGAAGCTCCCTATAGTAGAGGGGTCCTGCCCCTGAACGTGCCCTGCGCTCCCTGGCCTTTATGTACCCTTGAAGGATCTCTGCACTGTGGTGCTTGGCCCGGGGATCCTGCAGGGACTCCTCCTTGCCCCACAACTTGAGGAGGGTGGTGATTTCAGGGCCACTCCAAGTGGGGTCATGCCTTTTTGTCCCACTATGGGGGTCCTGTGACCCCTGTGACTGGTCCCTGGAAGGGCCAGAGGGGTATCAGGGAGCTTGCCAGGAGGCCATTTGTGGCTGAAACAGAGCTGTGCAGTGAAGGCACCTGCTCTGGGTAAACAGCCACAAGTCTTGTACAGGGTGCCTGCAGCTTTAAGGGTGGCCAGCAGACAGGAACTATAGAGTTGTGATTGACTTGAACGGAGTGGCCAAGAGACCACCATTTTTTTTCCCTGGATGTCAATTCTGTCACAAAAATCCCTCTGGAGCGTCCACACTTGCCTTTTTGCCCAAGATCTGTACTGCAAAAAGGAGTTATGCCTTGTAGAGGGAGGAATACCTACACTGCAAAAAGCCCGTTTTACTGTCAATTTGCTTGAGCAAAAGCTTGCTTGAGGTGTAGACGCTCCGTGGGTTTTTGCGCAAACCACACCTGCCCCTACTATCAGGAGCTCCACCATATCCTGGGGGGTAGGGAAACCTCTTCCCTCCCTCCACCCCCACCATCGTGGTGGACTCAGGGCTGGAAACTGGTGGTCGTCCGCCCAGAGGTTGCCCCCGAGGATGAGCTGGAAGGCCAGGGCCAGCCCCAGTTGGAGCAGGAGCAGGAGCAGGAGCAGGAGCTGTCAACCTGTCCCTTGAGCCAGTCCCCTCCTCAGCCAGGACATCTCCCAGGCCTCCGATATCATGATGGTATGAATGATGTGACTGGTGATATGGGATGGCTTGCACATTATCAACCAACCAAACAATAAGGTGCTAATAGTTCTTGACATCTGTGTAGAATCTTGTGTTGGTTATCTTCCTTTCCAAGTGCAAACTAATGGTTCTTATCAGCCTCTTGTAACTAGTTAGTCTTTAAGGTGCTACTTGACTATTTGTTGTTTTTTAAGTCTTTCCTGTTATAGACTAACTCAGCTACCCCTCTAAAGCTCCATGGTCCGGGAGTTTGCGACCCCTGTTCTAGACCACATTCCTCTCTCTCGCCACTATGGCGGAGGAAATGAACTACATTTTTTATGCCTTGCCTGTTTGTAGTTCATTTCCTCCGCTATAGTGGCGAGATGCACACATGCAACAGAAACCAAGCAAGCCTATAAAATTGATGTGATGCAAGGGAAAAGGATAAGGCTACAAACAATCAATGTTTTGGCTTATAAAGCCTGCTTCAGGAAACGTGTGTTTCAATAGTCTGCCATTTCACTGGGTCAGGTTCAGTGATGGTGGAAGGAAAGGATGAGTCTGTGCACAAAATACACTGTATCCATCCATTCATTGCAGTATCTGAGTACCATCTTTTTAATGTATTTATCTTACCAGTAGACCTGTGAGTCAGGAAGTGTTGTCGCCATTTTAATAGGTCACACTGGAAGTCTGAGCTCCTCTCCCAGGTCCAGGCTATTGTCCTAACGACTGGCTCAGGTGCTTTTGAAAATGTAACCCATGTGCTATGTCCCACTGTCTCCTATCCAAGAGAGGAATGTGGTCTAGAACAGGGGTTGCAAACTCCCGGACCATGGGCCATCCTGGACTGGAGCAGTTGTTCAATCTGACCCAGGAATACTGGTAGGCCCGTGGCCCTATCTGTTACCATTCCCCAACCCCTGTCCTTTCTTGCCATTGCCCTGCCCTCTCTCCCCATGGCACTCTGTCCCTCGAGAACGCAGCTTTGGGGATCTCCAGGGGTTGGCTCCCTGCAGCAGCAGGAGCTGCGAAGAAATGCAGCACAGCAGGGCAAGTGCATCCACCGAGGGTGCTTTGCTTCCCTGCAGCTCCTGTTGCCACAGGGAGTGCAGGGGGTGGGGGCGACCACTGATGCTGCAAGGCACCGCCCCCCCTAGTAATCCCCCAGGTCATGTTCTCAGGGATGGGTACTATCCATGGGGGGAAAGGGCAGGGCAATGGAAGGAAGTGGTAGGGCTTGGGGAACGGTAATGGACAGACCTTACCCAGGCTGCTGGGACTCCTGGCCTGATTGCACAACTGCTTTAACTGGGGATGGCCTGCAGACTGTGAATTTGAGAACCCTGGTCTAGTGAACAGAACTGGTAGCTGGGGAAATCTGGATTCTGCTCCCAGTTCTGCCTCTGAACTGCTATCTGGCCTTGCATGAGTCATTTCACCTTTCTTTTCCCTTTGTTGGGGTTATTTAGACAGTATTTTGAGGTAACTTACTATGTATCCATAAAGCATCTAACAGATGGGGGCACCCAATTCTGTTGGTGTCTATAGCAATTATAGACATATATTCTATTGTCACTTCTGCAGAAATACAGAGAATGCTGAAGAGGACTGCAGCATCCTTTTAACAATGAAAGTTTGGGACAGGAAGTGAAGCCAAGTATTATACCAATTGTGAATGCAAACAACAATGTTTGGAAATAGATGGATGACAGCATAAAGATTTCATTGAAGTTGAACTACTTGTAAGGCTAGTGGCTATTCCGGATGGCAGATGTGCCCCTTTTGAAACACACTCACATCTTCCTTTACTGTTTATAAATGTTCTGCTTTCTTGACTCCATTATCCATTTGGAAGAGGTGATTCTTGCATGTGTGCAGTTACATGAAACAAAAATAAAAATGGTATTAAAGCTAATGTTAAAAAGTTACATAATACACAGATTAAGAAAAGAGTGTCTATAACTCCACAAATACAAAGTTTGTTTTAAAAGGAAAGAAATATATAGTACATAATCAGCAATAGCTCAGATTTAGGTTAAACAATTAAACAATTCAGTTTAAACATTAGTATCCAATTACTTGGGCATATTACTTATGAAAAGTTGTATAGAGAGTTGGTTGTGAAAAGCAGATATCTCAATGAGTGAAGACTGACCCTAGATAATTAAGAAATTATGGTAAGTTGTCTGTTAGAAAATACAGTATATCAGGAAAATATGTGAGTTCTATTAAAGGCAATCAGAGCCAGGGAAATGAAGAAAGATCAATGAGGCAGTTCCGTTCATGGACGATGTCCCATAGTGATAGTTTTTCCCAGAGTTACGGCAAGATGCTGATGTAGCTGGGATGTGCTATTACTTGCAACTGTTCCATTTTAATAAAAGCATAAGTGAATTTAATAATGATGTATATGAAAGATCCATTGCTTTGGCTCAGTCTATACATACCACAGACCAGAACAAAGACAATGTGGGCTGGAGGAGTAAGTACAGAGTCAGGATTCTCTGAGTTGAAATGTTCATGCTGCCAGCAACTCACTGGGTGGCTTTAAGCAAAGCCTGTGCCGTTCTGTCTCAGTTTCTAGCTCTGTCAAATGGGGAGGACAATACTTACCAGACATGGTTGAAGCTTTTTTTATGAGAACTGGGGCTCTGATTGTGACAAAAAAATTCTAAGCTTATTTTTAGTTTTCGCTGAAGTTTTAAAATGATTTTTAATTTTTTAAAAATTAAACTATTGGGGAAATCCTATTTAAAAAAAAAGATTTCCAGGGAAATCAAAACAAAATGCAGCTTTTTCTCAATCTCTTTAACGTTTCCTCCTTTTTCAGTGATTTTTAAAATAAATAGTAGCAATATTCCCATTAAAATGAAATCAGAATTTGAAACTATTATTCAAATTGGAACATTTTGTTTAAAAATTGTTTCACCAGAATCTGAAAAGTTTCTGGGAAGAAAATGAAAAAAATAAACAAAAATGTAGACTTTGTTCCACACTGATTTCTGTATTGGTATAACTATGCCTTTTAGGATGTGATTTTTGTTAACTGAAATGGTTAGACCAGTGCAATGTGTGTGGATGTAGTTATACAAATATAAGGTGACATCATTTTAGCTTTTTCCCTTTCTAGTATCAGAATTGCTTTATCTTTTATGATAAAAGATAGGGGGCACTGCACTAGGGGGCATTGTTTTGCTTTAACTGTAGTGGTATAACTAAGTAGTACAGCTTTTGTATATAGAGTCATAGTTTGTTTTTTTAAAACTATGATGAGACGTAATTACTTTTCCCCAAGTTGCTTTAGGATCCTCCCACTTCCTTGGCTGCAGTGTTGTGTATGTTAATGAGTTAATGTCAGTACATGGCCCTGAAGGTATAAAATGTTGTTCAAATGCTATGTAGAGAGGCATTTCTTCACAAGCAAAGTGGCAATGCACCTCAAAGTATGTCTACACTACAGAGTTTTGATGGAAAAAAGGCCATTTTTTTCCGACAAAATTTGCGGAACGTCCACACTGCAATCGCATTCTTCCGAAAGTAAATCGAATGAACAGAGGGGTTTTTCCGATGTAGGTACTCCTCTTTCTATGAGGAAGAAGCCTTCTTCCGAAAGAGCTGTTTTGGAAAAAGGCATGTGTGGACAGGGAGGAGGGGTTTTTTTTTTTGTGAAAGAAGAGGCTTCCAGGAAATAGCACAGATGTCCTGATGGCCACTCCATCCAAATTAATCAAGACTCCATAGTTCCTGTCTCCTGGCCCCTCTTAAAGCTGCAGGCACCCTGGACAATCCTTGCGGTAGGAAGCTGACCTGAGAGCAGCACCTCACTGCACGGCTCTCCCTACCACAGGCCTTGCCACCCATGGCTGAACCTCAAGCAGGGATCAGCCCTGGGAGTCACAGGACCCACCCAGGGGGACCAAGAGGCATGCACTCTCCTGGTCCGGACTGGAGATCCTGTTCCTCCTCGAGCTGCGGGGTGAGAAGGAGACATTGCAGGATCTCCAGCCCAAGTGCAGCAATGCTAACATATCTGAGCACACGGCCGAGTCCCTGGCGGAGTGCAGACACCCACCTCGGACCTTGGAACAAGTCCAGAGTAAGGTTAAGGAGTTCCATCAGGGATACGTCTAGGACAGAGAGTGCAGCTCACACTCAGGGGCAGGTCCCCACATCTGCCCCAATTACCAGGAGCTCCACCAGATCCTGGGGGGTGGGGAAACATCTTCCCCACCCATCCATATGGACTCTGGCCTGGAGACCCATGTCATCATCCGGCCGGAGGTCTCAGTGGAGGAGGAGCAGGAGGACACGGGCCAGCCAGAGGTGGAGGAGGAGGAGGAGATGAACACTACCACCCTGTCCCTGGCAGGGTGAGTCAGGACATCTCCCAGGCCTCCTTGTATGCCTGGGAGGGATCTTCAGGTTAGTGGTCTCAGTTTGTTACAAACACAGGGCGGGGGAGGTGGGCACACAGAGGGGCGGGTTGCAAGTGTCACTCGGGCTGCTTGGGTTGAACATCGTGCTGCTGTCCATGCACGTGCAACCCTGTGCAGCATTAGTGAGAGGCTCGCGGATGCAGCAGACAGCCCCTGAGCATGGGTGGGATCCTGCTGCCAGGCTCAGAGGAGGCCACACATGTCCTGCCACAGGAGGGGAGCCCACCACGGCTGGAAGCAGCCTAGCCACAAGGGCACAGGCACGACCCCACATAGACTGTGGAGCGCCGCACACAGCACACGAGCATACCTGCACGTGCAAGGCAGCACCCGCTCCCGCAGACAGTGCTGTGAGATGCAGCTGTGTGTGCGCACACCAGGGAGGCCCAGGCTGCTCCTGGCTCCTCTGCTGCCCACGAGGGGATCCCACTGTCTCCAGACACTTCCCTTGCCTGCTTGTCTGTGGGCCGGGGGAAAGGGGGTAGCATAGTCTCCTAGAAACAATGGGGGATCTGTGAGGCAGGGCCTGCTGTGCTGGCCACACATGGCCTTGCTCTGAGGACATTCCCCTCTTTCTCCCGAGGACTGTTAGTCGCTGCTCACAGAGGAGGGCATGACCTCAGGTACAGTGTCTGCTGGGATGACTGACTGCCACTCCCTCTGTTGTTCTCCACAGCCAGACCAGCCGGGCCTGAGGGTGAGTCACTTCACCACAGCCAGCCGGCAGAGCCTGCGGGACTTGAAAGTGCACCAGGATCCAGGAAGACCTCATGCACCAGCATGTCAGCATCCTGTACGACATGCAGCAGACCCTGACGCAAAAGGTCCGTGAGGACTCGGAGTGGTGGAATTGTGCATGGGACCAGCTCATGCAGTGGTACGATAGCATGTGTGCTGTCATGTTGAGCATGATGGCACACCTGCCTGCTGTCACTGCTCCTGGTTACCACACACCTACCCCCCTGCTATGACCATTTCCCCTCCACCTGCCCTCCTGCTATGCTTCTCCTGCCTCCCCAGGTGATGCCCATACATTTTCCTCATGCCATGCCCATACCCCTCCCCCTGTTCCCCCTGACATCCCTGACCCTGCTCCAGCCCCCACCCCCGCCCATCTCCCTGTGGTCCCCAGACCCACCCAACCCCATGTCCAATGAAGTCCCCGCACCCAAGGTGGCACATCTAGCTGCCCCCCATTCCCCTCTCAGCCCTGAGCACCCCTCGCCTTTCAGGTTATGAGTCCCTCTCCCCCTGCCCATCTTTTCTTAATGTTACATAAATACAGACTTCATTTTTTTCAAAACCAAAGAAGTGTCTTTATTGAGAGATCAGAGAAAGGGTGAAGTGAAGGGTTCTAGAATCATAGAATGATAGAACCATAGAGCTGGAAGAGACCTCAGAAGGTCATCAAGTCCAGCCCCCTGCTCTAGGCAGGACCAATCCCAACTAAATCAACCCAGCCAGGGCTTGGTCAAGCCGAGACTTAAACACCTCTAGGATGGAGACTCCACTACTTCCCTAGGTAACCCATTCCAGTGCTTCACTACCCTCTCAGTGAAATAGTTTTTCCTAATATCCAACCTGGACCTCTCCCACCACAACTTGAGACCATTGCTCCTTGTTCTGCCATCTGTCACTACTGAGAACAGCCTTTCTCCATCCTCTTTGGAACCTCCCTTCAGAAAGTTGAAGGCTGCTATCAAATCCCCCCTTACACTTCGCTTCTGCAGACTAAATAGACCCAACTCCCTCAGCCTCTCCTCGTAGGTCATATACTCCAGCCCCCTAATCATTTTGGTTGCCCTCCACTGGACCCTCTCCAATGCGTCCACATCCTTTTTGTAGTGGGGGGCCCAGAACTGGACACAATACTCCAGATGTGGCCTCACCAGAGCCGAATAAAAGGGAATAATGGATCTGCTGGCAATGCTCCTCTTAATGCAACCTAATATGCCATTAGCCTTCTTGGCTACAAGGGCACACTGTTGACTCATATCCAGCTTCTCATCCCCTCTAACCCCCAGGTCCTTTTCTGCAGAACTACTACTTAGCTGGTTGGTCCCCAGCCTGTAACAATGCTTGGGATTCTTCCGTCCCAGGAAGAATTGTTGAACCTCACCAGATTTCTTGTGGCCCAATCCTCCAATTTGTCTAAGTCACTCTGGACCCTGTCTCTGCCCTCAAGCATATCTACCTCTCCCCCCAGCTTAGTGTCATCTGCAAACTTGCTGAGGGTTCAATCCATCCCCTCATCCAGGTCATTAATAAAGATATTGAACAAAACTGGTCCTAGAACTGAACCTTGGGGCACTCCGCTAGAAACCAACCGCCATCCTGACATCGAGCCGTTGATCACTACCCGCTGGGCCAGGCCTTCTAGCCATCTTTCTATCCATCTTACCGTCCATTTATCCAATCCACATTCCCTTAACTTGCTGGCAAGAATATTGTGGGAGACCGTATCAAAAGCCTTGCTAAAGTCAAGGTATATCACATCCACTGACTTTCCCATATCCACAGAGCCAGTTACCTCATCATAGAAACTAATCAGATTGGTCAGGCATGACTTGCCCTTTGTGAATCCATGTTGACTATTCCTAATCACTTTCCTCTCTTCCAAGTGCCTCAAAATAGATTCCTTAAGGATCCCTTCCATGATTTTTCTAGGAACTGAGGTAAGACTGACCGGCCTATAGTTCTGGTGGGGAAGGGATAGGGCTGTAAGTCAGAGGCCCCAAGGTGAGAGGCCCTGGGGAGAGTTACTGGGGTTCTTGAGAGAACCTCTTTCTCACGGCCTCCCCAATGCACACCCAGGCCTGATAGGCCTGGCGGATGGCAGCTGTCTGTGGCTGCTGAAAGGCTCACCCCTCACTGCTGGCATCTGCCCACAATCCTGGGAGGAATGCCTTCCCCTTCATTACCACAATGTGGAGGATACAACGTGCCATGACCACCTCGGGGATGTTTTGCTCCCTCACATTGAGTTGGGTCAGCAGGCACCGGAAATGTGCCTTGAGGTGGTTGAAGGCGCACTCCACCTTGATCCGGGCATGGTTCAGGTGGGCATTAAATAGGTCCCTGCAGGGATCCAGGTGGCCGGTGTACAGCTTCATCAGCCATGGCATGAGCGGGTAGGCCATGTCCCCCACGATGCACAGTGGGATCTGCACACCTCCAATTGCAAAGTCCTGGGGGGAACAGGAAGAATGTGTCTGCCTTCAGCTTGCAGTACAGGCTGGAGTTTCTAAAGATTTGGGACTTGTGTGCCCTGCCCGACCACCCAACAAAAATGTCTATGAGGTGTCCATGGTGGTCAACCAGGGCCTGCAGCACAATAGAAAAGTAGCTCTTCTGATTAACGTACTGGGCTGCTCGATGGTCAGGTGTGTGGACTGGGATGTGGGTCCCATCAGTCACTCTGCTGCAGTTTGGGAACCCCAGGGTAGCAAATCCAGCCACAATCGAGTCCAGGTCTCCCAGGCGGATGACCCTCTACAGCAGGATAGAGTTGGTGGCCCTCATAACCTGCAGAAGGAGAGAAAGAAACACACAAAACAGAGAATGAGAGGAGTTCCTGAGCCCTTGGGAGGTGGCTTTCCTCTACCATCTCCTCCCCACACTAAACACCCCAGGAGCCACCCCCTGTGAGGCTGCCCCACCCCAGCAGCAGGGCCGTGTGAGGGTAGTAAGGCATAACGTTCCAGGGTCGGGGTTTCCCCCCACCCCCACTCCACCCTCCACAATCCCCAAACCCCCTTTCCTGAGGGTCCCCCTTTTCCAGGTCTCCCTCCCCCTCCCCCCATGTAGGGACTGCAGCCCGAGAGTGACTTAGCTCCATGAGGAGGGCCCCGACAATAGACTTCCCCATGCCGAACTGGTTGCCCACAGACCGCTAGCTGTTGGGGGTGGCGAGCTTCCAGAGGGCGATTGCAGCCTGCTTCTCCAGGGGGGTAGTGGACCGCAGGTGCGTGTCGCATTTCCAAAGTGCGGGGGCAAGCCAGGCACACAGCTCCAAAGGGGTGGCCTTCCACATGCGGAAGTTTTGAAGCCACATCTGGTTGTCCCACCACTCCATGACCAGGCAGTCCCACCAGTCCAGACTGGCGTCGAGCCTCCAAAAACGCCTCTGCGCAGTGGGTTGTAATTGACAGAATGTAGCTCCCGCACCCAGGGAGAGAGTCCCCAGAATGAGCTCGGGGTCAAGCTTATGCAGGACCAGGAAGGCAACTGGCACAAAGTGCTGCAAAAACTGCAGCATGGCTGTGTGGGGCCATCACATGCGAAGGGGCAGGCCTGGCTCCATGGGTCAAAGAAAAAAGCTGTGGCATCCAAAAAGAAACAGGGCAACCACAGCAGGCACTGCGGGAGCTTTGCTGTCCCTTGAAGAGGTAGCAAGCAAGCACAGAAGCAGAGAAATGGCTGTCCAGGGGCACTTTGAACGTGTGTCTCTGCAAGGCTCCGGCACCAGCTCTCGGAAACAACTGGTGACCTAAAGCCCTGGCTGCAGTGGTTCCGGGTGGCCTTTTATGAGAGAGAGCATCCAAAGTCTGGACACTTTCTTTAACAAAAGTGAGCTTTTTCAATGTGCTTTTGTGTGTGGATGCGCTCTTTCGGAAGAAGTTTTTTTGGAAAATCTCTTTTGAAAAATAGTTCTTCTGAAAAAGCCTGCAGTCTAAAAAAAAAAAAGCCTGCAGCGTTGGTTCTGACCTGCCATTCAAGGCTTGCACTTCTACTTGTGCTAAACTAATCCTTTCATAAGAGATAGGGGCTACTGCATCTTCCCAATAGGCGTAAATTATGTAGTGATAGTAGCCAGATCAAAAATAATTGAGAGGAGATCTGAGGATAAATAAGGATACAACCCATTCCTATAGGCTGAGAAAATGCACACAACGTGTCTACCCTGAAGTAGGGAATAGTTGACAGAAATTGTGAGCATCCACACTCGCCAGCTGTGCCCCATCCCCCAACCCTGCACCCTAAAATGTTGTTGCTGATTGCACCCAGTCAGGAAGATCTTTTAAATAGTAGGTACCTGGAGATCTACTAAACAGAATGACTCTAAATACTCGTCATTTAGTAATCAATGATTGTTTATTGCTACAATACTGCTCTATGTTTAACCTCAGACATACAGCATACCTGGTCTCCAAAAGGTTTATAGGTTTTGTTTGGAGTCAAAGATCTGCACTACAGTGAGGTGATTTGATGAGAAAGGGAGACATAAAACAGCTTCCTCTGATGTTATATAAGCTGCAGTTCAAAGGGCTTGCAAAAAAACTTGCCTTGAAATTGCCCATCCTCCTAGCGGGGTATGACATGCATGAAAGGTGTCTCTTGGGGTACGTCTACACTTGCTCCCTAGTTCGAGCTAGGGATGCAAATGTAGGCGACGAAATTGCTAATGAAGCGGGGATTTAAATATCCCGCGCTTCATTAGCATGATCTCGCCGGCGCGTTACTCCGCTCAACAGGTGATTCGAACCACAAAGTGTGCGCCAGGACACATTCGTTCGAACCAAACCCCTTAGTTCGAACTAACACGTCCCGGCGCACACTTCCTGGTTCGAATCAGCTGTTGAGCAGAGTAACGCACCGGCGAGATCATGCTAATGAAGCGCGGGATATTTAAATCCCCACTTCATGAGCAATTTTGGTTGCCTACATTTGCATCCCTAGCTCAAACTAGGGAGCAAGTGTAGATGTACCCTTGATGTTAATAGACTGGGTTTCCTTTCTTTCTGCTTGAAGGAGTTTGGTCATGTGTAGCTGCTTTCCGGTCACTTTAAATTTCCATGGCAGCATCCTCTTCCTTGGGAAGATGCATGGCAACACAGAGGCATGGCATGGAGCAAATCAAGGAGATAATCAGGAGATTGCTTTGAATGTTGCTTTTAGAGATGGGCCCAAGAAACAAACTGTGCACCTTCAATTGAAGTTCCATAGTTGGTGGTATCTATATTTCGGTTTTAGGTTTAGAACTGGTTCCTCTGTGTTAGGCCCAGAGGATGGAAAATCGGGCATCCTATACCATATTGCTATATAGGAATGAAGAGCTTCTTTCAACAGCTGGTGTGACTCACCATCTCCAATGATAGAAACTCTGGTGGCAGTACAAGGCCCTTGCTCTCTCATGGGGTCTGAAATATGCCATGGCAGCCCCAAATGTGGGCAGGGTGTTCACCAAAGGGGTTTGGCCAAGGGGTGTGGGCATGGGCGGCAGGTGAATTGGCCTTGGTGGAGGCTAGCCCTTGGCCCCTCCTTTTCTGCTCGAGATCCTGCCCCTTCCTCTCTCCTTTTATCCCTTTCCCCTGCATAGAACAGCCCCACTGTGACTGCTGCCCTGAACCTCAGCCCCCCATAACCCCAGCCAGCCCCAGAGAGTGTGGATGGATGACAGAACCATAGTGCCCCCCAACTGTGGAATATGTAGCCACGTAGGTCCACAAATGGGGGAGGTGGAAGGGGACAATTACCTCAGGGCCTAGAGATTCAAAGGGTCTGGAGTGCCTGGCCATTTGAATTGCTGTCAGAGGACTGCTTCATGCATCTATGAGGGCTGGGGGTGTTGTTCTGCAGTATGGGTGGCCCTAAAGTCTGACTGCTCTTGCCTTGCCTCTTTTGCCTGAGGTCCTGTCCCTGCCGGGGACATATAACCAGCCCCCGCTATCTTGCCCCAAGTCCCACGGTGGCTGTTGGCCCTATGGCAGGCGTGGCACCACTGACCCCAGCTGCAGAGTATGCCCCCACCGCGCCTCCAACTCCAGCCTCAGAGCGCAAGCTGGGTACCAGGCAGCCTCAGTCTGGGCCACAAAGGGAAATCACTCTTGGGGTGAAGCATGGGCAGGGCCACGTCAGCCTGTTTGAGGAGGCACAGTCTCCCCCAGCCTCTGATATCAGTCACCTATGGGGATGTGAATATACCACCTCTACACGTTTCACACGCAACTGGTGTGTGCTGGGGCCTCACTTCTGAGCATTAAGCCTACCTAGCCATTCCCATTGGGAAGACCTGCCCTCTGGGCTGCACGTAGTGCCTCCCACTAGTGAGGGGAAAAGGAGAGGGCTGACGCTAGCTGGAGAGATTGCATGTCAGGCTGAATTGTGCCTTTGTTGGCTGTCAGAATGTTACATGGCCCTGGCTATATCCAAAGCTGCCTCTCTCTCTTGATAGAGTGGGCTCAGAGAAAGAAATTCATGCAGTCGCGTAAGTGGCCACTCAACCATTAGCAAGCTAAGTGGCTCTCCATCATCAAATGGAGTTACAGATGGACCCAAGTACATCTGTGATACAAAAAGATATGGGACTGGGACAAATGTTTGTTGGCCAAATGGCAATTTTTGAGGTACAGACTGAACTAGACTGAACTAGAAATAGACAGGTCCTATTGCTTAAGGATTCGTCTGTATCATGACAGCAACTGCTGAGCTGAGGAACTACAGCAAAATGACATGACAAACCATTAGGTCAAAGTAAATACTCTGGGCTGCTTACCAATATACAGTTAAATTATACTCACTGAATCTCTGTATCCCAGATAAGAACCTAGGCCAATGGGGAAGGGTCCAGTCCAGAGATCTGCATGCTGCTATGTCAGGATTCATGGGTTCCAGCAGAATCCACTCTAAGTATTGTAACAGGTGATGCTACTTGTGGTGACATAGCATTGGAAATCCACAACATGCAATTGCTGCAAGAAGGTCACAGCTCAGTCAGAACAGCACATTAAACATTAAATGCTCCATTTATACACACTGGTGGTGTCATGTCAAAATGAATGTGAAATGATTAAATCTCCAACCGTGTCGGTTCCTTTCACAGAAACATAAAACATTTTGCTCCGCTAGTCAGTATAATAATGCTTTTCTGGAGACAACAGACTTGGGCTCTGAAGGTATCTCTAGACTGTGACTTTATTTTGGGGATACATCCTGTATCCCAAAATAGCTTTTTTCCATGTCTTTACAGCATGCCTGTTATTTTGAAATGCAATCAAAATAACAGGTGTGCTATTCTGATGTCCCGGTAAACCTCATTCCACGAGGATTAAGGGACTTGTCCAAATAGCAGTCTATTTTGAAATTTGGTGCTGTCTATACAGCTGAGCTTATTTTGAGGTATCACTGTAATGTACATGCACCTTGAGTGGCTGGCATTTTGGCAATTTGTCATTAAAAAGCATATCTCGCCAAAGACGTGCTAGTGAGGTTTTCGGAGATTTAAGTTGCCGCTTGATTGAGATGCTTGGCAATTTCCATTGGCCAGATGACTCATTTCAACCTCTCTCATCACTTGAGTAAGACAACGACAATCAGAAGGGAGAAGAGGAAAATAACAAATTGTTGATCACGTTATAAATCCTAAGAAGTGGCAATCACAAACTGGTTCATTCATGCAGGAACTATGGTAAATTAAACCACATTGCTCAGATTCAGTAGAGGAGGAAAACTCTTTTACTAGCATGCACCAGCTAGGTAGAAAGGCACTGAATTTCTTAACATGAGCAGAAATCTACCCCACTCCTCCCGCCAAAAAAACCCCACAAGACATTTCAACATCTGATAAGATTACAAACATGAATAAATAAATGGAAGATTAATCAGAAAGTGAACAATTTCTGGGTCTGCTGAAATGCAGAACTTGTCCTTTCATCATCTTCTATGGAATCATTCTTCAGACATAGAATCTGTGGATTGTATTCTGGCTCTCCTTAGTATGGCATTGATGTCACTATGATTAGTTGTGTACTACTAAAATCGTTCCTTCCTTCCTTCCTTGCTCCCCATGCATACAGGCTCTGCAGAGCTGCTTGCCCACCCCCTTGCTGCCTCACACAGAGGAAGCAGGGGTAGGGGAAGAGGAGGAAGGCAGGAGCCAGTGCTTGGGGGAGCCAGTTTAAAAGACAGCTCCCCTTAAGCATTAGCCCCACCTGCCTTTCTACCCCTCACCCTGTGCTGCTGCCTCTATCAGAGGCAGCAGCAGGAGGGAGCACAGGAGAGTCTGCCACGGAGCTGCCTTTGTCTATGGCAGGCCCAGGCTCACTGTGGACAGAGGCTGCTCATAGGATGCCAGCACAGCCTGTGCCCATGGGGAGGTCGGGCCGCCAGTGGACAGGATCTGCTGCTGCCTTGCACTGCTACCTCTGTATCAGATACAGAGGCAGCAGCTTGGGGTGGTAGATGGGAGCTGGTCTGCACAGACAGCTGGTTAGCATGGGGTGGAGGAGGCTCCCCGGGAGTGGGTCTGGGAGTGTACTGGCTGCTGACCCTTCCCCTGGGGACCACTGAATAGTTGTGTAACCATTAAAATTTGATGAGGCTACATGACTATTCAATACACGATTCAATAACATCCCTAGAGGCCAGAATGCACTGTGCCAGAATGCACTGTGCTTGAGCAATCTTAAGATGTTGAATGATCCACTAGGCACCTAGCTAGCTGATGCAGGTGTCAGCAGCCCTGAAGTTGCTCTAATCTGGGCCTGACATATGGTCATGCAGAGAATCAAAGAGCTCTCAAGGCCACTCCCCAACTGTTGTGCTGAACAGACGCTAGATTCTGTGAAGAAGCTAGCTCAGAGTGGATAGCACTGCCTAGCACCAAGTAAACGTCTCCACATTTCACCTCAGTTCTAACTCTTCCACTCCTTTGTCCTCTCTTGAGTGGATAGAGCCAAACGGGTCTATAATCTAGACACAATAGCACCGGTTAAGAAGTATGGATGCCAAATTGCTCCGAAATTATGCAAAATGCCTAATGTTGAGTGCAGATCCCAGTTGCCTGCATGCACTAAACCACGTGCAGTACAGATTTAAATCCTCTTCATGCATTTTGCATAGTTGCCTTGATATTTAGACAGTAAGGGCTCAGTTATCAGAAACAGCTGAGTAGCCAATTGCTGAGTTCCTAAGTGCATTCACTTGCTTTGTGATGTGACTGAAGGGGTTATTTGCCGGGGGCCACTACAAAAATGTTTGAAGGGCCCCAGGAAGGGGCAGGGCCAAGATATTTCCAGGTTCCCCACCCCCAGACAACGATTGGTCTAGGGGTGAGGGAGTGCCTTTGCCCCCACCCCAAGTTCCCCCAAGGAGCCCATGTCCCTGGTGTGGGAGGAGACTTCCCTCGCTCCCCTGTCCCCAGGCCAATTAGGGCCTCTGGGCAGGGAAGCATGCGAAGCCTCCTCCACTCTCCTCCTCACCCCCTGTGAGCAGCATGCAGCGCTTCAGAGTGCCATGTGCTCCTGGCAGGGCAGGAGGAGGCTTTGTGCGTTCCCCCACCCCCAGGTCCTAATTGGCCTGGGGGAGGGGGAGCAGCAGGGCCTCCGCAGGCTGGATCCACCCGCTTGCTGGACAGTGTTAGAATGGGTAACATCCCAGTAGGGGGCATTGTAGTATAATGTGGTCATATGTATAGCGTATTGTCTGGGAGCATAGATATCTCTGCATTTATGAGAGTGGAGAGTTTATGCGGAGGAAGGAATAAAGCCCTAACCTTGCTGCTCTGTTGTTCAGTTCTTTTTATGCCTGGTCCCAGAATAAGAAGTGGTCTCTTGTCCCACACTATGATCTTGCAGGTAACTCAGAAATTGTGTCCATTTTTCATTTTTCCTATTTGTTAATGCTGCAAGAGGCTTTGAAAAAATCCCTGCTGACCTAATCCCTATTGATCACAGAGTCAAGAGCCCTGTTGTGAAGGAATTTTAGATTTCCAGCCTCTGGCTGTTTAACAACTTTGAACTTCCAAAGCATAAAGAGCCTTTTCCTATTAAATACACTTTACACTTCAAAAATAAAAATTTGGTTCCTCATTGTTGTGTAGTTCCCTTATGATGACATGTGTGTATTATGCCAGCTCTTATTCCTTGCACCATGTATATTAACAGCTATGCACCTGGAGTGTCATGTTTAATTCATGAAATCGCTGAGTGATAAGTAAAGTCCATCTTTGATCTTTATAGGAGTTTTTATTGCATATTATCATAGTACTGGAAGGGACCTCAAGAGCATCTAAGAGCAGATTTTATTAAGTGTAATAAATTAGATGGAAAACAGATGTTGTTAACATAAACAAGTTACTTGACCTCAAAGCCGAATACACAATGATGCCTAAATCCTTTCCCTATTTGTTTTTCCACACCCCAGGACTTCCCTTTCTTTATTCTTTCCATTTAGCTGATTCTCTTTTCAGCAACACACTGCCCCATCTAAAATTGTGAAACAAATATAACTTTGGCTGCTATCCCATTGTTCACTCTTCTTGGCTGCGTCTAGACTGGCATGAATTTGCGCAAATGCTTTTAACGGAAAAGTTTTCCGTTAAAAGTATTTGCGCAAGAGAGCGTCTAGATTGGCACGGACGCTTTTGTGCAAAAGCACTTTTTGCTCAAAAGCGTCCGTGGCCAATCTAGACGCGCTTTTGCGCAAGAAAGCCCCGATCGCCATTTTAGACATCGGGGCTTTTTTGCGCAAAACAAATCTGAGCTGTTTACACTGGCTTTTGCGCAAAAGGACTTTTGCCCGAACGGGAGCGTCAAAGTATTTGCGCAAGAAGCACTGATTTCTTACATTAGAATGTCAGTGCTCTTGCGCAAATTCAAGTGGCCAGTGTAGACAGCTGGCAAGTTTTTGTGCAAAAGCAGCCGCTTTTGCGGAAAAACTGGCCAGTCTAGACACAGCCCCTTGTGTGTTCTACTCCTTGGTATTGTCCTGTTAGATTGCAAGTTTTGTAGCAGCTCTTATAAGCAGGCCCCAGTCTTGGTTAACCCCTCCACAACCATAAATAAACATGATTATTAATAGTGATGATAACCAAATTAATCAGAAAGGATTCTCCTCCTTTCTATAGCCCCCATGCATCATAAAAGTAGAACTAGTTTGAAAACTCCTGTCCAAACAGTTTCTATTTCAATTAATTCAAGGGTTCCCCCTCCCCCACAAAATTGTGTAATGTTTATACAATTTCCTTAAATAATCAATTTCTGAGATGAAAAAAAACTTCAGAAGATTTCATTTTGGTATAATTTGAACATTTAATTTCACTATGAAATGTATGTTTAAATTATTATCTTTATATGTTGTTAGTTGTATATAAGAACATAAGAATGGCCATACTGGGTCAGACCAGAGGTCAATCTAGCTCAGTTTCCTGTCTTCTGACAGTAGCCAATGCCAAATGCCCCAGAGTGAGTGAACAGAACAGGTGACCATTAAGTGATCTCCCTCCTCCATCTCCATTTCCAGCCTCTGACAAACTGGCTAGGGACACCATACTTACCCATTCTGGTGAATAAGTATTGATGGACCTAACCTCCATGAATGTATTTAGTTATTTTCTGAACACTGTTAAAGTCCTGGTCTTCACAACATCCTCTGGCAAGGAGTTCCACGGGTTGACTATGCACATAGAAAAACTTCCTTTTGTTTGTTTTAAACCTGCTACCTATTAACTACTACTAGTAGTGTATCATATGATCTGTCAAGACATTATGTCCTACTATTCATTGCCATTTGGATTATGATGCCATCAGTCTATTCCTTTAAAACTACCCCCAAAGCAATTTAGTGAGATAGAAGAGTCTGAGGGGTAGAGCTAGAAAGGCAGCATGTATCTTAGTTCATGTACATGGGCACAGCTCTGTGGATCTGGCCCAGAGATTTTATTCTCTTCTTGCTGTATGCTATTTCAATTAATGAGTGTTTAGGTCTTGCTTCATAGGGAGAAAGTGCCCATCCATTTCTTCAGTTTTTGAGGAGCTTTTATAATAACCAGGATAGTATGCAAAACTACCCCAGATTGTGGCCAATAGAAAATATCCACCTCTGTAATCAGTGAATTTCACAGGATGGGAGAGAAGCCAGTGATGTCTCACTACTCACATCCAGCAGGAATAACTAATGTTGCTTGTATTATTAGCTAGTTGTCAGAAATTTAGACAAGAAACAAACCTAGTGGGAGTAAGAGCATTTAAAATGCTGTCCAGAGACCACTACAAGGGTAGAATCAAGTTTGATATTATGAACTAATGCAAGCTAGCAAAAATGCATGGAAATCATGCAAGTGGTGTGCATTAAGTATACCAGAGTGTTACTGTGTGGGTTCCTTTCATATGCCTTCCATTTGAGATTTAATAATTGATGCTTGCATTAGCTAGCTAATGTGACTTTTTCTTTGACTGCAGGATACGATAGGCATGAGTATAACACAGACCTTTTTTCACTAAAGGTTCTACTTAAGACAAGTGTCAGTTCCTGATTATCTGAGACCAGAGGTTGTAACTGTTTCATCCTGAATAGCAGCATTGTGGCCCACTGGTTTCTACTTGTACATCATCTGAGGAAAAATATATAATTACTGGATTAAATTGAACATAAAGTCAGTGCCAGCCTTTCCCCCCACTTTCAGGAAGAGGTTAAGTAAATTTGCATTGCAGAGAGCTTTCTTTAACCTCATATTTCTCTGTAATGCTGCAGAAATAAAAATTTTACTCAGGTTCAATATTAACTATGTAGGTTTGGGCTTATTGGGCTTTGCCAATTTTAGTTTAGTTGGGCTAATCTCTTCCTGTCAATTCTAAAAAAAATTTCAATCACAAGAGTTTCTGGTTTCATTGTGTACCATTAATTTTCCAACAAGGGAAATCAGAGTTGTGTACTAAAGGAGGCTGTTGTTTGTGGTTTCTCTGTTTCATTTGTTGCAGAAGTTGGAAGATTTTTAGTGAAACTTTGGGGGTGGGGTTCAAATCATTTTTTGGATTTTTTTTCTGCAGTGATTTGGGAGCAGAGGGGCTAAGAGAAGAGGGAAGAAGAATATTTATTTTTTCTTATCCACAACATTGGGGTGGGTGTGGAAAACTTTCAACTCTTTCTACAAAATCTGGGTTTCATACATAACACTCCATTCATCTCCCATCACTACATCCAAGACAAAGCTTTATCTTCATGCGATTATTAAAACCTAAGTGATCATCACATTTCTTGTACTACTTTACTCTGTCCTTGACCATGTATGTTTCAATCTTTTGCCCTAGTATGTGTCTTCCATATAGACATAAAGGTCAATGTATTGAACAAATCTCATATATTTGGGAAAAAAAGAATTAGCCCATTTTTTTCTCTTCTTAATCAATGATCTTGTCTTGTTAGCTGACTCCCACAAGAAAGCCTCATGCATCTGGAAACATACAAACATCCCAAGCATAAAACTAGATTTGTGCACAGGCTCTCTTCACCTGAGAGATTTATGTGTCCTTTAATTTTTCAAGAAAGTCCCTTCTCAGAGGCAATACTGGAAAGAGAAGCCAAGGGATAAAACCTTGTGAATAATCCCGGATGATTGGAAAAAGGCAAATGTAGTGCCCATCTTCAAAAAAGGGAAGAAAGACGATCCAGGGAACTATAGGCCGGTCAGTCTTACCCCGGTTCCTGGAAAAATCATGGAAGGGATCCTTAAGGAATCCATTTTGAGGCACTTGGAAGAGAGGAAAGTGATTAGGAATAGTGAACATGGATTCATAAAGGGCAAGTCATGCCTGACCAATTTGATTAGCTTCTATGATGAGGTAACTGGCTCTGTGGATGTGGGAAAGTCAGTGGATGTGATATACCTTGACTTTAGCAAGGCTTTTGATACGGTTTCCCACAATATTTTTGCCAGCAAGTTAAGGGAATGTGGATTGGATAAATGGACAGTTAGATGGATAGAAAGCTGGCTAGAAGGCCGGGCCCAGCGGGTAGTGATCAACGGCTCGATGTCAGGATGGCGGTCAGTTACTAGCGGAGTGCCCCAAGATTCGGTTCTAGGACTGGTTTTGTTCAATATCTTTATTAATGACCTGGATGAGGGGATGGATTGCACCCTCAGCAAGTTTGCGGATGACACTAAGCTAGGGGGAGAGGTAGATATGCTTGAGGGCAGAGATAGGGTCCAGAGTGACTTAGGCAAATTGGAGGATTGGGCCACAAGAAATCTGATAAAGTTCAACAAGGACAAGTGCAGAGTCCTGCACTTGGGACGGAAGAATCCCAAGCATTGTTACAGGCTGGGGACCAAGCAGTTAAGTAGTAGTTCTGCAGAAAAGGACCTGGGGGTTACAGTGGATGAGAAGCTGGATATGAGTCAACAGTGTGCCCTTGTAGCCAAGAAGGCTAATGGCATATTAGGTTGCATTAAGAGGAGCATTGCCAGCAGATCCAGAGATGTGATTATTCCCCTTTATTCGGCTCTGGTGAGGCCACATCTGGAGTATTGTGTCCAGTTCTGGGTCCCCCACTACAAAAAGGATGTGGACGCATTGGAGAGGGTCCAGCGGAGGGCAACCAAAATGATTAGGGGGCTGGAGCATATGACTTATGAGGAGAGGCTGAGGGAGTTGGGTCTGTTTAGTCTGCAGAAGCGAAGCATGAGGGGGGATTTGATAGCAGCCTTCAGCTTCCTGAAGGGAGGTTCCAAAGAAGATGGAGAGAGGCTGTTCTCAGTAGTGACAGATGGCAGAACAAGGAGCAATGATCTCAAGTTGTGGTGGGAGAGGTCCAGGTTGGATATTAGGAAAAACTATTTCACTCGGAGGGTAGTGAAGCACTGGAATGGGTTACCTAGGGAAGTAGTGGAGTCTCCATCCCTAGAGGTGTTTAAGTCTCGGCTTGACCAAGCCCTGGCCGGGTTGATTTAGTTGGGATTGGTCCTGCCTAGAGCAGGGGGCTGGACTTGATGACCTTCTGAAGTCTCTTCCAGCTCTATGGTTCTATGATTCTATGATTTTAATATGGTTTGAATTCTTTGGAGATTTTTATGCTTTTTCAGTACCCCTGGTTTTCAAGCTCATCCACCAGATCCATAATTATTTCCAGCTTCTGTTCATGCTGTACAATTCAAAGATATATTTCAGCCCTGTCATCCTGTACACTTGAGATTCATATTCCCACATTGGTAATTCTCCAGTTTGACCATTCTCCTGAGCCTATTTCAATGCAGGTATCCCCAGATACCCTCTCTTATTCCTCTGATGTCCAAGGGCCTTTAAAATATCAAATTTCTGCCTTTATCTAGATCCAGCTGGCTATGGCTAAAAGCCAATACCATCTGCTGACTGCTCAGCAGATCACACATATTCATGGTGATTTCTGAAACATCTGCCCCCAAATGGAGAAAGACCATCACAAATTTGTTGGCAGTTTCACATTGGGAAAAATGAATATTTTAAATGAAATCTTTGCTTCATTTCATGTATGAATATAAAAAGGGAAAATAGCTTTGCTATTTTTTCTGTTTTATGTCAGGAGTAACATGTCATGATATGACATGAACTACTACTGACATGTCATATTATCCTAGAAAAAGATTCCAGGGGAACACAAGAATATTGAAAACAGCTGCTCCTCAAATTAATACACTCAGTACTTATCTCTGGTTGGTCCAAGCATCGAACATATTCATTGTTCTTTGATCCAGAAAATAAGATGGTTCCATTAGCTCTAAGTAGCAGCTGTCCTTAATGATTTTTAAAATAGGAATTACAAAATATAAAATATTATATAAACTCACATAACCGTTGCACATTCAGACAAGAATAAGCTATGGAGAAAAAAAAACAGCGTGGCCAGATTTCACCCCTTTCATAATAGAATGTACCATGTCCACTTTGGGGCAAGGAATGTCTATTGTGCATCAAGCACAATGCCCACACTTATTATACTCAAAAGTCATATCTGTTACTTGGTCAGCTGACCCATCCACCAGTTTGCATAAGCTTTGTTTACCAAAATCCTTTGAGTCAAATTCAGAGTTGGTATAAGTGGGTGCTGTTCCCTAAGCTACTCTGTTAAGGTGAGATGTGCTTGCATCCCTGCAGTTTTGTGCAAGAAACAAAGGGTCTGTCTCTGTACTATGTGAAACAGCTGCTCTGCTATAAAGAATGAATGGCATTTTGGGTTGTTTGTGGTTGAACATTTTTACAATTAAAGTAAAACCCTATGGTGTCCAGCTTTCCCCTATATCAGGGGTCTCAAATTCCCAGCCTGCAGGCCATCCCTATCTGGAGCAATTGTGCAATCCAGGCTGGGAATGCCAATGGGCCCGGAGAGAGGGTGGGGCTGCCCATTACCATTCTTCAAGCCCCAACCCTTCCTGCCATCACTCTGCCCTCTCTACCCACCATGACACCCCATCCCTGAGAGACAGGGTTTGGGAATCATGGGTTGGTGAGGGGAAAGCCTTGACAGCAGCAGCTGGTCTCCCTTGCACTCCTCACAGTGGCAGAAGCTGTGGGGAAAGAGATTGAGTGTGCATCCTGGGTGTGCTCTATTTCTCCCTGGTTCCTGCCACCATGGTGAGTGTGGGGGGAGAAAGGGGCTTGACTGCTGCTACCACTCCATGCCAGGTCCCACTGGTGATCCTTGAGGCCGCATCCTTGAGGATAGGTTGCCATTGGGGACAGGGTGGAGCCAAGGCAGAAAGGGGAAGGATTTGGGGAATGGTTATGGACAGCCCCGCACAAGCACTTCCAGTCTGGATTATGTAATTGGTCTGGCTGGGGATGGCCCCTGAACTGGGAGTTTGAGACTCCTGTCCTACATGGGATGGGAACAAATATCGCTGAGTCCTCCTGGACAATTTGTTTTCAGAATATGGTCTTCTAGACCAATGTTTCTTAAACTTTTTAAGACCAAGGAACACCAAAAAATCTTTTTTTTTTTGAATGAGGAACTCCAAGGATTTTTTGTTGAGCAAAAAAAAAAAGGGGTGCCTGCCCCTTTAAGGGTGGCCATTTGGTATTCTGTTGTTCTCCGCAGCACACCTCCGACTGCCTCGTGGCACACCGGTGTGTGGCAGAACACAGTTTAAGAAACACTGGTCTAGACCAGGGCTACTCAGTTTTGGAAGCCCTGGGGCCTACAATGATACTCGCAGCACATGCTGAGGGCCACAGCTTAAGTGTGATTGCATGTACATGCAAATATATGCAAATAGCTTCTTTCACACTGATGGGCATGAATACAAGATTAAGGCAAGACTACACAACATGCAGGCCCCATTTAAGTAAGTTCTGCTGATATTAATAAAATGCAATATTTACACGATTTCCACCCGTATGACAGCACTTTTAATGAGCAATGAGAGTCCAGGAATTTAACTACTAAAATGCATATCAATAGAAGATCATTATATAGGCTACCTTTTTGTTTTGGCTTCTACTCGCAGGCTATGTGTTGAGCCCCGTGTAAACCCAAACTGCACCACGGGCCACAAACAAATGGTAGCCTTGTTCTAGATGGTACTGGGTCCTGCTGTGAGGACAGGGGACTGGACTCGATGACCTCTCAAAGTCCCTTCTAGTTCTAGTGTTCTATGATTCAGGGACAGGAGCATGTCCCTCTGAGGCCAGGGGGAAGTAACCTTGTGGGGGCAGGAGCAGCGGATGGCAGCCTTTCTCCTCCCTCACCACTATCTTCTTTATGGGAAAGTGTCCTTAAGGTGGACAGATCTCTAAGGAAGAGACAGAGTTCTTCCTAAAGATGAAGCAAGTGGAAGTGGCACTGGAAATGAAACACTTAGAAAAGGAAGCTGAGACGAGGTGAGCAGAGGCCCAAGATGTGCTGGAGAAAGCCAAAACATCAGACACTCCTGGTGCACCACCCAACAGCCCTACTCCAATCACTATTCAAAACCCCAGGAAACTTTCCATGTACTAGATGGGAGATAATATAGAGGACTTCTTCCTAAATTTTGAGAGGGCCTGTCAGGGGTACAACATCCCCCCAATCATTACCTGATGAAATTAAGATCTCAAATCACTGGATCCTTACTAAGGGTGCAGCTGACATGTCAGGGGACACTGTAAACAATTATGAACTGTTTAAGCAAGAGGCCATACTGATGATGGGCTTTATTACCTGTCATAATCGGGAGTGCTGACCAGCACCCGGTGACTAAGGGGTTAACTAATATCTCCTGAATTTAGCCAGGGATCCAGTGGTCAGCCAACAACAATGCAGGTAGGAATTTCAAACTGGAAAAGAGGGGTTTTCTCTCTGTGTCCTTTGTTTGAGATTTAGAGTGGTTTCTCCCACTCTTGGAGATGGGAGACACTTCTCTCTCCAAGAACGGACTTCTTATAGTGTGTAAGTAGGGAAAAGTTTAGATAGTCCATCAGGATTTCTTGTTTTCCTTGTTTGGGGATTTGGAAATAATGTCTGAGCTGTTAATTGTGGGGTTTTTTCTTTTGTAACTAAGTCTTTTAGCCCACGGGGTTTCCCTGAGTACCTATATCAATTGCTGGCTCTGTCCATCTAGCCACTTTACTATACTTGCAACTGCAGCTTTGTTTTGATAATAAAAGTTTGTTCTTTTTTCTAATTAACCGGGATTGGTTGATTGTTGTGTCCTTAGGACTCAGTGCCTAGTTACAAGAGCAGAGTCCATTGTTGTCTGTGGATTCCCTCTATTTTTCCCAACTCCAAGCAAAACAGAGGTTGGGGCAGGGGAAGAGTTTTACCTGAGGGAGGAGATTTCCCAAGTGATCTCTTTCCTGGTTTTCTTGGAATTACTTGGGTGCTGGCAGTGGGTCCCCCAAAATCTGTGCAGTAGGATTTTGTGGGGGGAAGTTTTTGTATCAAAGCCTGTAGAGGCAAGGTTTTGAAGTGCTCTTGTTGGCCGTCACTTCTGCATTCATCATGCCAGAGTGGGGAACAGCCTTGACACTACCAAACTGTCCCTTTCTCGGTTCGGTGGCCCAAAGTGGACTCAGGGCATGCTATTTCCCGAACATGCCTGTCGGTAGCCAAAAGCTGGGGAACATGGATCTCAGGGGAGCTGACAACTGGGAAGAGCTGTCTCTCCTGATGGAGATGGAACATTTCCTAGAGAGTGTTCCTGGAGATATAAGAGGGTACATCCTAGATGGGAAGCCTCAGTTCCTAGGAGAAGCAGGAGTGCTTGGTGCCAGATGGGTGGAGCTGAGAGGGAAAAGCAGTATGGAAAGCAGGTTATAGAGGAACCAGAAGGGACATCTAGAGATGGCATCCTACAACCAGGGGCTCTCCAAGCACCCACCTCACAGGGAAGGGCCCTTTACAAGTCAAGGGAGACCATTCCCTCATCCCTTCCCTGCGTCCTCTGGCAACCCACCTCGCTCCAGTAATATGACAGCTGTGCGATGTTTTAAATATAACGAATCGGGGCATGTAAAGACCAACCGTCCCAAGAGCACCAACAGATGTCAGCTCATCACACTGGGGTCACCCCAAGAAACTTCAGGCCCAGATGCTTCACAGATACCCCCAGAACAAAGGGAGACTGAGTGGGGTGGAAGGAAAGTTGTTGCATGGAGGGACACTGGAGCATAGGTGTCAGTGATCCACCAATCCCTATGGACCCGAAACTCATTATCACAGAGGCCCGAGTCACCATTCAACCCTTCAAGGCAGACCCTTTCTATCTGCCTGCCGCCAAGTTGCAATTTCAGTACAAATACTGCTCCAGAACTTGGACTTTTGCAATTTATGCAATTCTTCCCCGTTCCTATGCTGGTAGGAGAAGACCTAGCCAACCACATAAAACAAGCCTGGAGGGTAGGAGTAGTCACTCACAGCAAGGCTAAGTAGGTCTCCACATCTAAAGCTGTTCCTGGGCCTCCTCCAGGGACCAGTCTGCACCCAGACACCCCGGCACCAGAGACCCAGACAAAGGTGACGGAGCCAGACCCCAGATCAGAGACTACAACATCAGCAGTAGATCCAGTTCCTGAACTCCAGGTGGAACTAGTTTAAGAGCTGGAATGGGTGGAATAGCCAATGCTTAGATTGGAACCAGCCACAGAGCATGCCATAGAGACTGCAGCAGCTGAGTTTGCATAACAGGCCCTGCCTGAGCCTGCAATGCAATCCAGTGCACCAGAGTAGATTGTTTCCCATCTGTAGAAGTACCCACCTCACCTGCATTGCTTCCAAGAGAGTCTAGCAGAGGCCATGAAATGCCTTTGGGAAGCTCACAGGGTAAAAACACCTTGTTGCTACCCCCTACCACCATCAAACAACTGGCCTGGTGGAAAGATTTAATGGGATGTTGTGAGCCATGATACACAAATTTGGGAATAAACACTCCAATGACTGGGATCTGGCTTTGCAAGAGATATTGTTTGCCTATAGAGATGTCCCACATCCCAGTTTGAGATTCTCACCCTTTGAACTGATAGCTGTCCATGAAGTTAAGGATCTCTTGCATTTAGTAAAGCAGCAATGGAAGGAGGCTACCTCTCCTCCAGGAACTAATATTTTGGATTTTGTGCACAACCTACAAAATATCATTAGAGACTCTAACTGTCACACAAAAGTACTTTCAGGATGCTCAGCAAGAGCAAAAAGCTGGGTATGATAAGCATGCCACTGAGTGGTCCTTCAAGATAGGTGAGCAAGTCATGGTCTTGAAGAGGCTCCAGGCCAATAAGACGGAAGCATCCTGGGATGGCCATTCCAGGAGTGCCTAAGAACAGTTAATTACTTCATAGTATTTCCTAACCCTGACCTTAAGCCTAAGTGTAAAGAGGTCCCCAGTCAGTGGGTGGGGCACCGCTGACTCCCTAGAGTGTCCACAAATCTGTGAGGCATGCCTCGGCCTCACCATTGCCCATTTGATAGATTTATGAGGCCCAGCCCTGTGTCAGGGCGGGCAGATAGACAAGGGGTTAACACCAATAGTCAATAGTTCACAGTTTAAGGTGCAGCCCTGGGTTAGGGAAACAAGTGTCTATTATCAGTTGTTCAGTGGTTAAAGCTCCGGCTGGGTTCCAGCCGGGCAGGGTCAGGTCTCCAGGAGAGCTGACAAGCGCAGGGGATTTTGCCACACAGGGGGAACTTGCCATGCAAAGGAAGGGGTAGTGAGGGGGACGCAGGCTTACCCACTCGATTGTGTCCCAGCCCAGGGCCCTGATAGTGGCAGCTTTGCAGCCACTGGGTCGGCGGGGATCCAGGCCGCTACATGCCGATGAGGTCGAGGAAATCCTTGGTGAACTTAAGCACAAAAAGGGAGCTTACAAAAAGTAGAAACTTGGACAGATGACTAGGGAGGGATATAAATGTATAGCTCGAGAATGCAGGGGAGTTATCAGGAAGGTGGAAACGCAATTGGCATTGCAACTCGCAAGAGATGTGAAGGATAACAAGAAAGGTTTCTGCAGGCATGTTAGCAAGAAAATGCTGATCAGAGGGTGTGGGTCCCCTACTGGATGAGGGTGGTAACCTAGTGACAGATGATGTGGGGAAAGCTGAAGTACTTAATGCTTTCTTTGCCTCTGTCTTCACGGACAAGGTCAGCTCCCAGACTAATGCGCTAAGTGACGCAATATGGGACGAAGGTGGAAAGCCCATGGTGGGGAAAGAACAGGTTAGGAACTATTTAGAAAGGTAAAAGTACATAAATCCATGAGTCCGGATTTAATACATCTGAGGGTACTGAGGGAGTTGGCAAATGTCATTGAGGAGCCTTTGGCCATTATCTTTGAAAAGTCGTGGAGATCGGGAGAGATCCCGGGTGATTGGAAAAAGGGAAATGTTGTGCCCATCTTTAAGAAAGGGAAGAAGGACAATCCAGGGAACTATAGGCTGGTCAGTTTTGCCTCAGTCCCTGGAAAAATCATGGAGGGCATCCTCAAGGAATCCATTTTAAAGCACTTGGAAGAGGGGAAGGTGATCAAGAATAGTCAGCATGGATTCATGAAGGGCAAGTCATGCCTGACCAATCCGATTAGCTTCTATGATGAGGTAACTGGCTCTGTGGATATGGGGAAATCAGTGGATGTGATATACCTTGACTTTAGCAAGGCTTTTGATATGGTCTCCCACAATATTCTTGCCAGGAAGTTAAGGGAATGTGGATTGGATAAATGGACTGTAAGATGGATAGAAAGCTGGCTAGAAGTTCAGGCCCAGTGGGTAGTGATCAATGGCTCCATGTCAGGTTGGCAGCTGGTTTCTAGCGGGAAAATGGTCTCAAGTTGTAGTGGGAGAGGTCCAGGTTGAATATTAGGAAAAACTATTTCACTAAGAGGGTGGTAAAGCACTGGAATGGGTTACCTAGGGAAGTAGTGGAGTCTCCATCCTGAGAAGTGTTTAAGTGTTGGCTTGACAAAGCCCTGGCTGGGTTGATTTAATTGGATTGGTTCTGCCTTGGGCAGGGGCTGGACTCGATGGCCTTCTAAGGTCTCTTTCAGCTCCATGGTTCTATAATTCTATGGTTCTATATTAAGTCTCTGAAGCCCTTTTATTCCCGAGAATTCAATGTTCTTCAATTTACTGCCCAGGAGAAGGAGAATGCAGAGTGGCCAAAGGGAGCCTACTATGATGGGAAAGGCAAGGATGGAGTAGAAGAGATAAGTCTCTCCGTGAACCTCAGCATTGAGCAGTGATGGCAGATTGTGCAGCTGTGCGCCAGGTTTACCCCAATGTTCTCAACCACCCCAGGTGGACCAAATGGGTGTTTCACTCCATTGACACAGGTGATGCTCACCCAGGCAGAGCCCAACCCTACCAGATAGCTCCTTCAGCCAAAGTGGCAATAAAGATCAAACATAAGCTACAGATGGGTGTAATTCACCCCTCAGAGAATGCATGGGCTTCTCCAGTAGTCCTAGTTCCCAAACTGGATGGAGAAATCCACTTTTGCATGGACTACCATAAGCTGAATGCTGTAACTCACTGAGAGAACTATCCAATGCCACACACAGATGAACTATTGGAGAAACTGGGGCGTGCCCAGTTCATCTCCACCCTAGACTTAACCAAGAGGTACTGGCAGGTACCTCTGGAGGAAGCAGCCAAGGAAAAGTCAGCCTTCATTACGCATGCAAGGCTGTATGAGTTTAATGTTCTCCCTTTCAGGCTGTGCAATACACGTGCAACATTCCAAAGGCTTGTTGATAATCTACTAGTTGGATTTGGGTAATTTGCATTGGCCTATCTGGATGATGTGGCTGTATTCTCTGATTCATGGGCAGAACAGGGGCTGCTAACAGGGAGTTTGGAGAGGGAGTTCTCCAGGTGAAGGAGGAAGCTAATACAGGACCCCTGAGGGAAGTGGCTTTCTGTAGTGTGTGTTGTGTTTGGGGTTTTCTTACTGTGTGCTGAGCTTGTGTTTGTCTGTTTGTTTTTTATTCTCCCTCCTCCCCTCCCCAAAGTGTGTGCTGTGGCTGGCAGGTGGAAGCTGTGAGCTTCTAATCAGGGTTTGAAATCTAGAAGTCTGTGCTCATTGGTTGAGCCTGAATCGGGGAAGGGGCTATCAGGCAGTCCAGGGCTTTATAAAGGAGTGAGTCAGTGACCAGGGAGCTTGCAAACAGGGGCTGCTAACAGGGATTTTGGAGAGGGAGTTAGGAAGGGGAGTGGGAAGGGGGCGAGATATACTCACCGTTCTTTAAAATCTTTTCACTACGCTCCTGCCCTTCAAGGAGGCATTTAATAACAACTGAGGAATCTCTCAGAAGGAACACAAGTATGATAGTGATAGGTCTGCTGTTGTTACCTGCACAGCATGTGACGTGTTTCTCTTCCTCCTGGAAGAAAGAAGGGATTTCATCTGCACTAAGTGCAAGCTGGTCACCATTTTGGAAGAAAAAATTAGAGGACTTGAGGCCCAAGTATCAACCCTACATTCTATGAGAGAGGATGAAGACTTCCTCGATAGAAGCCAGCATTTAATCCTGCAGGCATAGCAGGCTGAAGATCCAGTCAGGGCAGTACACGACAAGGAAGAAACCTGGCAGCAAGTAACCTCTAGAAAAGAAGAAGGCCAACTCAGGTATCCCCTGTTCACATAAACGTAAGTAACCACTTTCAGGCTCTCTCCACAGGCACTGTGGTGGAGAATGCTTTGTCAGGGACCTCTCAGGGAAGAAATCAGAAGGGAACACCATCTACCAGAAGGCATAGGATACATGGTCCTAGGGATGGGGTTCCACGACCACCACCCCCAAAAGAAGAAGATGGGTAGTGGTGGTCAGGGACTCCCTTCTAAGAGGGACTGAGTCATCCATCTGCCGTCCAGACCTGCAGTCTCGAGAAGTGCGCTGCTTACCGGGAGCTCGCATTCAGGATGCGATCAAGAGTCTTCCAAAAGTGATTAAACCTTCGGATCGCTACCCCTTCCTGCTTCTCCATGTAGGAACTAATGATATGGCCAAAAATGACTTTGAGCAGGTCATAGCAGATTATGTAGTGCTGGGAAGAAGGATCAAGTAATTAGAAGTGCAAGTGGTTTTCTCATCCATCCTTCCAATTGAAGGAAAAGGTCCAGGTAGGGATCATCAAATTGAGGAAGTAAATGCATGGTTGTGCAGGTGGTGTCGGAGAGAGGGCTTTGGTTTCTTTGACCATGGGACTCTGTTCTGGGCACAAGGATTGTTAGGAAGAGATGAGATCCACCTAACCAAGAGAGGAAAGAGCATGTTCATGGGCAGGCTTACAAACCTAGTGAGGAGGGCTTTAAACTACGTTCGTTGGGGGACAGTGACCAAAGCCCTGAGGTAAGTGAGGAAGTTGGATACTGGGAAGAAACACAAGGAGGAACAAACAACAAAGGAGGACCCTTGACTTGAATGGAGAAGGTAGGGCAATCAACTGGTTATGTAAGGTGTTTGTACACGAATGCAAGAAGCCTGGGAAACAAACAGGAAGAATTAGAAGCCCTGGCCCAGTCAAAGAACTATGATTTGATTAGAATAATGGAGACTTGGTGGGATGACTCGCGTGACTGGAGCACTGTCATGGAAGGGTATAAGCTGTTCAGGAAGAACAGGCAGGGGAGAAAAAGAGGAGGAGTGGCATTGTATGTAAGACAGCAGTATGATTGCTCGGAACTCCAGTATTTAGAGGGAGAAAAGACTGTTGAGAGTCTATGGGTTAAGTTTAGAGGTAGAAGCAACAGGAGTGATATTGTGGTTGGTGTCTGCTATAGACCACAAGATCAGGTGAATGAGGTAGACAAGGCTTTGTTCAGACAACTGAGAGAAGCTTCCAGATCACAGGCCCTGGTTCTCAGGGGGACTTTAATCATCCTGACATCTGTTGGGAGACCAATGCAGCAGTATACAGACAATCCAGGAAGTTTTTGGAGAATGTTGGGGATAACTTGCGAAAGGGAACAGCTAACAAGGAGTTTGGCGAGGGAGTTCTCCAGGTAAAAGAGGAGTAAAAGTGGGACCCTTGTGGTAAGTGGCTGTCTGGAGTGTGTGTTTGTGTGTGTGGGAGTTATTTGCTGTGTGCTAAGCTTGTGTTTGGTTGGTTGGTTGGTTGGTTGGTTTGTTTGTTTGAAGGAGCTTCTAAAAGGTTTGAAATCTAGAAGCCTCTGTTAATTGGCTGAGCCTCAGTCAGGGGGAGGGGCTACCAGAGCTATATAAGCCTGTGACTCAGCGACCAGGGAGCTTGCGAACATGAACAGCTAACACGGAGTTTGGCGAGGGAGTTTAGAGGGGGAGGTTAGAGGGCACTAGGGACTTCTGACCTTCTTAAAAACAACTCTTATAATAATCTATATTCCAGAGGTTTAAAAAGAATCCCAGTTTCTGCTTAAACTTATTCATTAGAAAAATGGAGACAGAAGCCCAGCAGCAGAGAGGGGGCTATCCTGTTTATTGCGTCGAGTGTAACATGTATGATTACCTGCCCTGTGGGCGGGTGGCGTATGTGTGCACCCGTTGCAAGAAGCTCCTGACCCTCAGAGACCGGGTTCGGGCTTTGGAGGCCAGGATGGCTGAACTGGAGGAGCTAAGGGAGGTAGAGAGATATTCCGGGACATTGTAGTACTGTCCCACCTCCAGTCTGAGAATCCCAGTGCTCTTAAGGAGGATGAAAGTCTCAAGGGAACAGAGCATTCAATGGGAGCAGAGGGAAACCATCCCGTAGTTGGGACCCTCCTCCCAGAGGATGTTGTGGTATCCTCTCGCACTGAGGATACCTCTGAGGGGGAGGGAATGCCAGTTAGGAAGAGGCAGGTGTTAGTAGTGGGTGATTCGATTGTTAGAAACATAGATAGTTGGATTTGTGATGACCGGGAGAACCGTATGGTCACTTGCCTGCCTCGTGCGAAGGTTGCGGATCTCTCGAGGCATCTAGATAGACTTATGCGTAGTGCTGGGGAGGAGCCGGTGGTCGTGGTACATGTAGGTACCAATGACGTAGGGAAGGGTAGGAGAGATGTCCTGGAGGCCAAATTTAGGCTGCTAGGAAAGAGACTGAAATCCAGGACCTCTATGGTGGCATTCTCAGAAATGCTTCCAGTTCCACGCGCAGGGCCAGGTAGGCAGGCAGAACTTCAGAGTCTCAATGCGTGGATGAGACGATGGTGTAGGGAAGAGGGGTTTGGATTTATTAGGAACTGGAGACACTTTTGGGAGAGGGGGAGCCTATACAGGAATCATGGGCTCCACCTAAACCAGGGTGGAACCAGACTGCTGGCACTAAACATTACAAAGGCTGTAGAATATCTTGAATACTGTGTACAGATGTGGTCTCCTCACCTCAAAAAAGATATTTTGGCCTTGGAAAGGGTTCAGAAAAGGGCAACTAAAATGATTAGGGGTTTGGAACGGGTCCCATATGAGGAGAGGTTGGAGCAACTGGGACTTTTCAGTTTAGAAAAGAGGAGACTGAGGGGGGATATGATAGAGGTATATAAAATCATGAGTGGTGTGGAGAGGGCTGATAAAGAAAAGTTATTTATTAATTCCCTAAATAGAAGAACAAGGGGACACCAAATGAAATTAATGGGTAGCAGGTTTAAAACTAATAAAAGAAAGTTCTTCTTCACACAGCGTGTAGTCAGCCTGTGGAACTCCTTGCCAGAGGAGGCTGTGAAGGCTAGGAGTATAATAGAGTTAAAAGAGAAGCTAGATAATTTCATGGAGGTTAGGTCCATGAAGGGCTATTGGCCAGGGGATAAAATGGTGTCCTTGGCCTCTGTTTGTCAGAGGCTGGAGAGGGATGGCAGGAGACAAATCGCTTGATCATTGTCTTCGGTCCACCCTCTCTGGGGCACCTGGTGCTGGCCACTGTTGGCAGACAGGATACTGGGCTGGATGGACCTTTGGTCTGACCCAGTACAGCCATTCTTATGTTCTTATGTTCTTAATAAAACTTTTGTTAAATGAGAAGACAACGAAAGCTCATGATGCCATATACATGTTTTGTTAGTCTATAAAGTGCTACCAGACCATTTGTTGCTTTCTTTGTTAGCTTTTTAACATTCCTAGTTTTCTTTATTTTTATTTTGCAAGCTGATAAAGTCTTGGAATTAGATTTCACTGCATCACCCTTCTTTCCCTTTGATGTCCTCACCCAAAGTTTTCTGGTTTGCAAATGTATTGGATGCTTTAAGCTCAGCACTTAGGATTGCTTGCAATGGTAATGAAAAATCCAAGGGAATTTCTGCTGTGCTATTTTTAAACAGCTGTCCTGATGTGTAATAGTTCTATGATCTATGATTTATGATGTGTAATTCATTCAGACATGGTGGCCAGTACTATTTACATGAGATTTATAAGAATGTAAGTACATTGTAACATTGAGCCTGTTAACATCTTCAGATGAGTCCCAGAGCTTTCTTTAAGCATTTTATTTTGCAGAAAGTTTAATTCTTTAACCAACCCCACCAAAACTGAAAAAGATGGTGTTCAAAAAATGCTTGATACTGAAAATAGCTCAGATGGAAAATTCTTGACCAGTCTAATAAACATATTTAAAAGTGGCTGATTTCATAGCATAGCTTTTGGTAAACCATGGAAAATGCTAGCATTTGTTTCAGGTTCCAATGGGAACAAAGAGATAAAAAATAATTGAATAAACATAGTTACCCAGAAATTTTTAAGCTGTTTCAGAACATGGAAAGGCTCATAGTAGGTTCTTCTCTTTAATTTGTCCATGTTTTGTTAAGAGCTTCTTCTTTCCTGGACATATAATCAGTGTTAGAAGTTTTCTTATGTTGCGGTACACAGTTTTAATCTGGAAAGTCATGGTATTTTCAGGCAGGAAATTGAAAATGCAGCAATGTACCCAGGCTAAAATATTCCCCCTCCCCACCAACTTCTCTCCCCTTTCTCATTTATGAAGCAAAAAAGTTAGAATATCTGCTATATTTTTTGTCTATACTGCACTGTTATTCCAGAATAATAGCTGTTATTTCAGAATAACAACGCTAGCATCTACACAGCAATTATGTTATTTAGAAAGAAAATCGAAATAACGAATGGCTTTTCCTGATGTTTCTAAAACCTCATTGCACAAGGAATAATGCCTCTTCTGAAATAGCTATTTTGGAAGACGGTATGTGTGGATGCAGCACAGGGGTGTCTTTTTTCTAAATAAGGGGCCTCCAGGAAATCCCACAGGTGCTCTGCTGGCCACTCCATCCACACTCCTCAGGACTCTATAGTTCCTCTTCCCATGCAGCTCTTAAAGCTGCAGACACAGGGGAAAGGGCTTGTGGCAGGAAGCTGGCCCTCACAGCCTCCAGACACTCTGCAGCTGCCACTGCACATCATCTGGCCAGAATGGCAGACCCTCAAACCCCACAAGAGCCCCCTACCCATCCCAGGGAGCACTCTGATAGCTCCCAGGAGCCTGCCAGGCACCACAGAAGGTATGCGCCATCCTGGTCTGGGGCAGAGATCCTGGCCTTGATTGAGGTGTGGGACAAGGAGGAAAACCTCCAGGATCTCCACTCCAGATGGCACAATATTGACATCTATAGCCAGATGGCCAATAGCCTGGGCACTAAGAGCCATATCCAGACCCAGGGGCAGGTCTGGAGTAAGGTTAAGGAGCTCCACCAGGCCTACACCAGGATGAGGGAGTGCAGCTCCCACTCTGGGGCAGAACCCCACTCCTGCCCCTATTTTGAAGACTTGCACTGCCCCCTAGGGACTCAGGGCTGGAGACACCTGTTGTCGCCCACCCAGGGATCATAGCTGGGGATGAGGAGGAGCAGAAGGAGGAGGAGGAGGACCATGACACAGCCAGCTCCAAAACCACGATCACCCTGGAGCTGATGCCTCATGGCCTGGATGTGTCTCGGGCATCCTTTGAGGCCAGGGAAGGATCATAAAGTGAGTGGTCTTAATTTTCTCACACAGACAGGGTGGCCACGATCAACATAGCCTTTGAGTGTCAACTGAATCATATATATTGTACTTAGATGAGTCTTATCCCACCCAAATTCTTTACAATTTTTAACAGTTTTTCTCTCACAAAACTCCTCTGAGGTAGAGAAATCTTTCCCCCATTTTACGGACAGGAACTAGGTAGCTCAAATCACAGTGTCATATAGAAAGTCTATGAAACTGAATCCAGGTCTCCTGACTCAAAGTCCAACAGCTTTGGGCTTTCATTATACCACCCTTCTTCCAATATGCTTGTAGCCTCCCTTCCTCATGACTGGTATCTTGTCTTCAGCACTGGCTAGTGCCCAGTGCTTCAAAGGGAGACATCACCTCATCATAAGGTAGCTATTCAACTGTGCACTGCTACACCTACTGGAGGAAAGATCAATTATACTTTGAATTCTTCAAAGGTTAAGTTTAATTATGTGCTTCTAGAATACTGCTTGGGATGATGATCATCAATAACTTTAATGAATCATGTGTGACCTGGATTCTCCAGCCAAGAACACATTGCCAGCCACAGTTGCAAAAAAGATACTGAAAGACTGCAACTTTGTTAATGGAATCCTTTTGCCAGGTAGTGTTGGCAGAAGGCAGGGCCAGGTTCAATATCTAGGTGTTCCTTTTCATCCATCTCACACAGAACTGGCTTGAGCCCCTCTCCTCCCCTCCCTAGTAACCTGGGAAATTCATACATACCCCTGGGTGCCTCCAAAAGGCAATGCTTCCCCACTCTCAAGCACAGAATCTGATTGTGGAAAAGAAATTTTTAATGAAAGAGGGAGAGAAGTAACATGACATTAATTTGGGAAAACACCACAGAGTTCATAACCAACCCATGAGTAACCATCCCAGCTCAAGTGGGTTGAGCAATGTCCTTTGCCTCTCAGGCTCACAAGTCCAGCAAGGTAAGTATCCCATTCACATGCCCAACCTCTCTCTGTACCTCTCACAGTTGCTGCCCTTAGTCAGGGAAGATCAGAGCTCAGAGGTGATTTGCAGAGTTCACCTCCCATCTTTGGAGGTGGATATAGGAGGCATCTCACCCACTCTGTTGGCCACTTGCCACTGTTCCTGCCAGCCACCCGTTCCTGCAAGCCACCCTGCTGGCCGCCTGCTGCTGCTTCCGCCAGCTGCCTGCTGGCCGCTTGCTCCTGCCAGCCATCCTGCCCGGCCACTCGCTCCTGCCAGCTACCCTGCTGGCTGTCTGCTGCTGCTCCTGCCAGCCGCCTGCCAGCCACTCGCTCATGCCAGCTGGCTGCCTGCTGCCAACGGGTTTGGATCTGGGCCAAACCTAGTGATTTCAGCTCTCTGTGATTCCAGCTTCTCAGTGATTTCAGCTCTTGACACACAGCACAGGCCAGCAGAAAATAAAGAGCCTCCTTATAGAGTCTGTTTTAGTTCTATCATTAGAATGGGTGGGGGGAGGGGGAAGATACAGGTTGAACCAGTCTTATAGCTCATGCTGGGAGGGCATGTAGCCTGCTGGCTCAGAGCTCTGCTCACCCCCTCAACCCAATCCACTTGAGTCTGGAAGGGAAAGACTTGTCCATCTGAGATTCTTTATAATGACAGTGTCTCTCCTGCAAGCCCTGGGCTCTTTACATTGCTGCTGGAATGCCACACCCCGGGTAGCTCTGAGGATTGCCAGAGAGAGAGGGCCAGGGTGGTACGCTCTGGACTGCACTGAGGGCTGGCTACCCCAACCCTGCCCCTTTTGCCTCAGGCCTTGCCCCTTCTAGGAGTGTGGAACATCCCCCCACCTTGCCCAGAGACCCGGTGTAGCTGTTTGCCCCCCTAGCTGGGGGGCTATGGACTGTCAATCCTAGAGGTGCTGGAGCTCAGTCCTGGCAAGCCCTGGCACAAATTAAGCATGGAAGTGCTACTTCCTTAGCTTTAGATCCCTAGTATTTGCAGCCAAACCCCTATAGCAAGGATGGGGAACCTCAGGCTGGGCAGTCTTTATTGTAATGTATGTCTTCAAGAATAAAAAGGATGTTATTTCCAAGGCTGCTTGCAAAGGCTAAATTATGTTTTTTGAATAAAGGGAAATAAAAGCTGGTGGGACATTTCAAACATATTCCAGTTCCAAAAAAGCCAGTGTATCAACTGTGCCTTGAGGGGACATAGACTGATTACCAAATCACAAGGAGATGCTTATCACTTTATTTTAATAAACAGTTTTCATGACTGTTAGCATTTTAATGGATGATTACATTCATATTTAGCTAGCAGATGCAATAGTTTTGATTGGTGTTATTTCGATGAGTACCAAAGGAATTAAATAATGATTCGCCACTTATTGTAAAGTGGTGCTCCAGATATCTTATATATAAACAATGGGATGTTTGATACATATCAGATGGAAATGTGGTGCAGCAGTGTGCTGCAGTGCAGCAACTACAACGAGCTATTTGGGGCATTGGGTGAATGTCACCAGTAACTGCACAGCAGTTCCACATGCACAGTTTCCCAGTTCAGGCAGCTAGGAGCCATACTTTTCAACCTATGAAAGGACAAATGTGGGAGGCTATCCAATGAGAGGCACTAAAATATATGATTCACATAAGAAATTTTAGCATGCTGAGGGACTCTCTCTTTCACTGGAATTAACTCTTCTTACATCCTCAGCTCTGTGGCTCATTGTTTCAGATGTCAGTGATTTTCAGGAAGGGGACACTACATTAGAGTGGTAGCTAGGAAGTAAAGAGAATAATACTCTTTGGAGATGCGGCAGTAGAGGAGTATGGTAGATACAAGAATGCTAAGAGGTGCTCACTCTGGTGCTCTGTCTCCCCACCTGGCCTCCTCTCCCCCATAGCAGATGGGCTACAGAAAGAGGTTGATAAACATGCTACTTCCATAGTTAATGGAAGTCAGCTTTCTAGCACAGCTAGTAGGGACCCATACATTTAAATGCAGTGGTCCCAGATTCAGTCTCTGCTGCTCACAGCCCATGGCATAGATATGTTTTTCCTTCCTTTAGCATGGAGATTTTTGCCTTCTTCAATCTGTTTCTAACCTCCTCATTCAAATCAAGAGAGCATGCCCAGAATGCAATCCTCACATGTTAACACTGCATGTCATTATAGTTTTGTAATAAGAATAAAGGCTGCTCTTGCTTCTTGCCTTGACTTGAGAACACAGTTCTGGCTGACTGGTTACATGTTCAGACACTGGGGTCTTGCTGTAAAATGTCCCCTCTGTCTTCCATGTGCACAGCAGGGCCAGGTAATTAAAATACCTATCCTTCCATCATCACCTTACTGTTATTTATTAGCTCTGATAACACACTCATGTGTGGAAGGGTTTTATATTTGCTTCATGGTGAACAAGAGGAAAGTCAGTTGCTGCACTAAAGAGCTTAAATGCTAAGAGTGAGAGTTTCAGGAGAGCGCAGCAGATTGTATTCATCCTTATGGAGACCATGGTCTGGCAGAGTGGTGCCTGGACAAATCATGAGGAGAGAATAGGATTACTATTGTCCGTGGAGAGTTTCTTACTGAAGATTAGGGGTCCTATATACCACTGGTTCCCACTCAGGAGGCTTGGTAAAGGGGCAGCTTCCAGATAATGGTAGGCTTTGAGGTGCGGTGAGCAGCAGTCTACCTGACAGACTCTGGGGCAGGCAATCCTACATAGCAATCAAAAGTGCAATCATTTCAGCTGGTAGAGCTCCCAATGTAGCCCAGGTAGCACTTCCTCTAGGTCCTAAAGACTGAGCAGTCAGAATTCCTGAACCCCATGAGCACTGGACAACAATCTGTAAATGGCAAGGCAGGGAGGAGGAGGATGGCTCAAATGTATTAGCCATTCACACCTGAAAGAGGAAGATTATTTTTGGGACACCATGGAGGAAGTGTTTTATGCATTTGCTGGCTTTCCCAAACTTATTGTGATGTCCCTTCCATTCCCTAAGAAGTTCTCTTTGTCTTAAACCAGGGGTGGGCAAATATTGGCCTGCTGGCTGAACCTGGTCCACCCAGCTAGTCCATGGTGGGCCCCCACCTCTATGTTTCCTGTGCCTATGCAGGAATCAGGCAATCTCAGCTCTTGTTGGCTAAGGATCACTGTTTGTGGTGGGAAGCCATATACCTATTTCATAGAACTGGAAGGGACCTTGAAAGATTATCAAGTCCAGTCCCCTGCCTTCACAGCAGGACTAAGTATCATCCCTGATAGATTTGCCCCTGGTCCCTAAATGGCTCCTTCACAAATTGAACTCATAACCCTGAGTTTAGCAAGCCAATGCTCAAACCACTGAGCTATCCCTTCCTTCCTCCCCTAGTGTCCCATCACTCCTGTCACTCTCATCACTTCCTGTCACTCCCATTGGCTACAAAAGCAACTGTGGCCAACGAGAACTGCAATTGTCTGATACCTGTGGAGGTGCAGGAAAACATAGTGGCAGCAGCCTGTTAGGGACTAACCCTGGTGGGTCACTGCTTTTTTATAGCTCAACCCTTGTCTTAAACCCCAGGCTCAGGACTTGCAAGGTGGGAAATATTAACTAAAGTTTTCCAAGTTTCTAGCTGGAAGTGTATGTTCCTGTTATCTGCGTTTTCAGAAGAAACCTTTAGAATACTGAACTTGGACCCTGTTTGCTGTTGACAATAGCTGGCAGAAAGGCCACATGGAATTCACAACACTGATGAGTTCAGCCACAGTGGGTCTTTCAGGAGGACCTGAAGGAAGTGCTATCTTGTCAACTGGAATGAGGAAAACATGCAAATGTTTGGCTAGGAAACACCTGTGCTTTTAGAAGTTCTGTTGGCATCTGAAGACTTGATCTCTTGTCGGTTCCCCCACAGCTGTATTGACCCTTTAAGAAACCCCTCTGGTCCCATGCAACTCTGAGCTTGGCAGAGATGCATGCTGGGAAAAAGAGTCTGTTATATAAATCCCTTTCCTAGGCATTTTGGAGGAGATTTTGAAAGGAATGGTAGCTGCTGATGATGGATCTGTTCTGGGAAAATCTGTACAAGAGTTTAGCAATGGGATAAAGATATGTAATGAATGGTGGGGCTGTGAATTTGGGCTCTGATGAGTGTTTTCTTTTCCAAAAGGAAATAACTGCATTTGAAGCAGCCTGGTTGTAATCTTTTCCTGTTGGCACGCTGTACCTAGTCATAGAGCGTGTTAGAATCCCTTAGTTTTGAGATGCTGGCTCCTTTGCTCAAGTTACAAACACCATCAGCTCTGGGGCTATGTCTACACTGGTGGGTTATTGCGCAAGTTCGGCCGTTCTTGCGCAAGAATCCACAGAGCATCTACTGCCCTCCCGCTCTTGCGCAAGGAAATTTACAGTACCGCGTGCTAAGAGACGGCGCAATGTGCAAGAGCTATGCTGTTTTCTATCAGGTGTAAGCTCTCTTGTGCAGGCGCTCTTGTGCAAGAGGGCAGTGTGGACGCACAGCAGGGGTTTCTTGTGCAAGAACTGGCCTCTTGGGAAAAAAACACAGGTGGCCTCTCCGACGCTCCGTACGCCCAATCACCACTTGCTGGTTCCCTGTAGCCGGCCTCCCTTTAAAGGCACAGGCAGCCAGCAGAGCCGTGTGCCACGTGCAGACCTTGGAGCTGCCAGAGGGAGTGATGGCCACTGCTGAGCAACAGTCAGGTCCCTCAGGCCCCACCCAGGAGCCACCCCAGAGCACCCAGCAGGCCCACAGGGGCACCAAGCGGTGAGCTCCATGCTGGGGCAACGCCGAGGTCCAGGTCCTCCTGGACCTCTGGGATGAGGAGGAGGCCCTCCGTAATCCCAAATCCAGGAGGCGAAATGCGGACATATTTGCCTGCATGGCCCAGGCACTGGCCGCACAGGGACACCTGGCCTGGACCTTGGAACAGGTCCGGGCCAAGGTGAAAGACCTGCGGCTCAGCTACGTGCAGGCCAGCGAGAGTAGGGGTGGCGGAGCCACTGCTTGCCCCCACTACCACCGCCTGCACAGTATCCTGGCCGACGCCGAGACCCTGGAGGCCATGGTGGACTCTGTCCTGGCCACCCCAGTGGTCCGGCCAACAGACGTGGAGGAGGAGGAGGAGGGCAACCGGTCCTCCTCCTCCGAGGAGGAGGATGGCAGCCAGAGCCCACCAGCCCAGCACAGCAGCCACCATGTGTCCCGGGCTTCCTCGGAGATTGGCGTGGGATCATCTGGTGAGTGTTGCAGCTGCCACTCACAAGTGTGCAGGGGCAGGGGGGCCATGGGGTGGGGGAGAGGGCGCAGCACATGGCACAGCCTGGCCGGATGCTGCACAGTGGCACGCAGCATGTGCAACCTTGTGCAGCCAGACCAAGTGGCACACAAACACGGCAGCCAGCCCCAGCACATGCCTGGGACCCCAGGGGTCATGCACACCCAGCCCGGGGCGGGGGGCGGGGGAGGACCAGCCAGGAGCAGCCCAGCCCCAAGGGTTCAGGGTGGACACCACATAGCCCAAGGGTGCTGCACACAGCACTAATCCATGGCCACCTATGGGACACAGTAGCTGCCCCAGGGGAAGGCACAACAGGCCCCCCACCACCACATGTGGCCCTCCCAGGATCCCCTGGCCCACCTCAGGCCCCCCTGCTGCCCCTAGGGGAATCCCCCCATGCCAGTCTTACCTGTCCCCAGGCGTTGTGGCATGTGCGGTGACATGAGGAGGGCATGGGGCGCCCAGAACACCACAGGGCAGGGGTCACTGATGATCTCACTCTCATCTGCTTCCTCTGCAGCGGGACCCCCTGCCAGCGAGGGACCTTCCAGCCCCATCCTGCTGGCACTGAGGAGCCAGGGCCCATCCCAGCGCACCCGGGACCGCCACCACCTTCTGCCCCATCGAGTGCATGGAGTGCTCACTCATGAACAAAATTCGTGCCAACGAGGAGTGGCGGGAGTGGGTATGGGGCCAGTACATTGAGCTCTGTAACCGCATGTACGCCTTCCTGGGCACCATTGCGGAGTGCATCGGCCCTGCGCCGCAGCACAGCACGGCCAGGCCCCCTCCTGTTGCCCCCCTGCCTTGCCCAGCCCGCCCCCCGCTTCCCCCCCAATGTGCCTGCCCCAACCCGGCACGAGGGGCAGAGGCGCCCCCGCACCCGTGGGGGTGGGAGAGGCCTCCCCTCACACCCATGAGGCCCTCCCAGTTCAGTGCACCCCCTTCCCCTTGTAAATAAAAGTGCAAGGGGTGGTGATGGGAATGGGAAGTGGAGGCACGGGGGCATCCCTGTGGTCAGAGGTATAGGGGCAGCCTATTTTGGGGCCTGGTCCAACATCACCCGGAGGGCTTCCTGGACCCACACCCCGTGGCAGTTGGTCTGCTGGGTGGCAGCCATTTGGGCTGCTGTTAGGCCTGGCCCTCACCTGCCATCCACCCCAGGAGGAAGGCCTCTCCCTTCCCCTCAATAATATTATGCAGCACGCAGCATGCCGAGATGACCTCCGGGATGTGCTGCACCCCCATGTCCAGGCGGGTCAGGAGGCACCTGAACTGTGCCTTCAGACGCCCAAAGGCACACTCTACGGGGTTGCGGGCCCGGTCCAGGTGGGCGTTGAAGGTGGCCTGGCTGTGGTCCAGTTGGCCGGCATATGGCCGCACCAGCCAGGCCATCAGGGGGTAGGCCACATCCCCCAAGATGCAGACCACCATCCTGACATTCCCAATGGTGAATTCCCGCTGGGGGAAGTAGGTGCCCGCCTCCAGCCTGTGGCACAGGCCTGAGTGCCTGAAGATGCGAGCGTCGTGGGCCCGGCCAAACCACCCCATGTATGTGTCCTGGAACTGGCCCTGGTGGTCCACGAGCACCTGGAACACCACCGAGCAGTAGCCCTTCTGGTTTATGAACCGGGCTGCTTGGTACTCTGGCGCCCGGATGGGGATGTGCGTCCTGTCTACGGCTCCCCCGCAGTTCAGGAACCAGAGGCTGGTGAAGCTAGCAATGGAGGAGGCGTCCAGGTCACGGGGGCGGATGACCCTCTGGAGCAGCATGTCATTGATGGCATGGACAATCTGCAGAAGGGCACATGGGAGCACAGGGGATGCATGGAATGAGACACAGTGCGTACATGGGCTCCTGGGGTGTGCTCACCCTCCCTTTGATGGCCCTTCCTCCCATGCAGGCCAGGGCCCTCTGCCCCCCGGGATTCCCTCCCCACTAGTGGGGCTGTGTGCAGGAGGGACAGCATGACCCCCCTGGGTGCAGGGCTTCCCCCTGCCCCTACAGCCTCCCCCCCCCACACGGTCTGGCCCCTTCCCTCCCCCAGGACGAGCCCATGGTCCATGGAGGGCCTTACCTGCTGGACGACTGCGCCGACGGTGGACCTGCCCACCCTGAACTGATTCACCATGGAGCGGTAGCTGTCCGGGGTGGACAGTTTCCACAGGGCAATCGCAACCCTCTTCTCCATGGGAATGGCAGGGCACAGGCGGGTGTCCTGCCTCCGGAGTGCAGGGGCGAGCCAGGTGCAGAGCTCATGAAATGTCCCCTGCGCATCCTAAAGTTCTGCACCCAGTGCTGGTCGCCCCATTGTCCCAGCACCAGGCGCTCCCACCAGTCCCCACTGGTGTCGTGGCTCCACAGGTGTCTGTTCGGTGGTGGGGTGGGGGTGCCCGAGTGCAGCGGTTGCATTCATCTGATCGAGCATGTGTTGCCTGGTCTCCAGTTCCTGCTGGAGCAGTGTGGGTCCCTGCAGAAGGACCTCCACAGCCTCAATTATGGACATGATGGGACATTGCTGGGTGGGGTCCTCCTCCGGCTCCATGTCTGTGAGCAAAGCAGCGATAGTGCTCAGAGGCTGAGTTGGAGGGCACGGCCGTGTGTCTGGATGCCTCAGTGAGGTGCCTCTGCACGCAGCCGCAGGGAAACGGCCATCCAGGGGTCTCTTTAAGCGCGTTACCCAGAGGGGTCTGGCTCGCGCCCACAGACGCTGCTGGTGACCTTTTGACATGGCCGAAGTGGTTCCGGGGCCAAGTTATTGTGTAACAGCGTCCAGCCAGTGTGCACACTTTCTTGTGCAAGAGCTCAGCGTTCTTGCGCTGCGTTCTGGCCGGTGTGGACACTCTCTTGCGCAAAGATACTTGTGCAAGATATGCTTGCGCAATAACCCGCCAGTGTAGACATAGCCCCTAGGTCTCTTGTGTTGACCAAGATGGCTGGAAGCCCTCTATTCCCTACAGCAGTGAGAGAGGGAAGTATGTTAACTCCCATCAGTGTGAAGGGTTTTATATTTGACTAAAGGGCTAGACTTTCTATGCCATGAGGCATTGCTTCAGAGGGATGCTGAGGAAATTCAGTCCTCCTTGTGCAAGGTAAGGGCATCAGTTGTAGGGCCCAGACTCCTTCCTTTATAGCAGAATAATACTGAAAAAAACGAGCAAGGGGAATTTAAGCCATTCTCTCCCCCACCCCCCAGGCCTTATCCTAAAGATTCCCTCCCCCGCATATAAGGTGGAGCATGCTTCTTCTTTTTAAAAACTATCATACATGAAGGACTAATATAGCCTAGGACACAGGGCTTAGCACGTAAAAGAAGGATTCTCTACAATCTGAAATTGTGGGCCCAAGGCCCTGTGTAGCCCATGCTGGGACAAGTAAGACTCTGTCTTCAGCAGGCCCATCAAGTGAAGTGCATTATAGATCTCCTCCACTCTCCCTTGAGGCAAAATACCATGAACCTGTGATCTGATGTGGTATGATACATAAAAAGTTCCTGTCTATGACTAAATCTTAAGAAGTTGCACAAATAACTTCACAGTAAATTTAATGCGTAAATCTATTTTTTTCTGGAATCTTCCTTCGTGAAGAGAATCCTGGAAATCCTCTTTCTGCTGTGCACACTCTTGCTCTTGTTGTAGGGCAACTTTCTAAGCCCTGGTCTACACTAGGGAGTTATTCTGAAATAACCCTTCTTATTTTGAAATAATAAATGGAGCGTCCACAATACCAAGCCCATTATTTCAAACAGTTGAAGATTTCCCCTAATTTGTTTGCCCCTTGAGGTTTATTTCAGAATATTGTCTGACAAATTTTGTTGTCTGGTTCATTCATGAGCCTTGTATATTGAGTTGCCAATGCTTAGTATTCAAGCTGGATTGGCTGGCTTTAATTGGGTACATGGGACCAAGTGGGAAATTTCTCTTCTCTGATTGGTAGAGCTTAACACTTGGAGTTCAGATTCTGGTGCAAATACTGTCCATTTATAAACTGAATATTTCAAAAACGTATCTTCTAATGCTTCAGAGGGTAGCCGAGTTAGTATGTAACAGGAAAAACTTAAAAAACAGCAAATAGTCAAGTATCACTTTAAAGACTAACAAAACATGTAGATGGTATCATGAGCTTTCGTGGGCACAGAAGAAGTGGGTTGTAATATCTTCTAATATTAGCTAAAAATCATCTTTGATTTGAACAAACACAGAAGTCCTGTCTAGGGAGAAGCCTTTTTGCAAAAGAGTTGAAATTGCCTCCAGGAAAAAAACAAGGTACTCTGGCCAAAGTAATCAGAACTCTATAGTTCCTGTCTGCTCGCACCTCTTAAAGCTGCAGGTTTGTGACATGAAGCTGTGCAGAGAGTACCACTTCACTGCATGGCTTTTCCTGCCACAGGCCTGCTGACCCATGGCCAAGCCTCAAGCCCCCCATGGCCCCCAGGCCCTGCAAGGGAGCACCAGCAGGAGTCCCAGGATCCCACCAGAGGGATGAAGAGGTACACCCTGACTTGGTCTGGCCTGGAGATTTTGGGCCTCCTGGAATTGTGGGGCGAGAAGAAGACACTCCAAGATCCCTGGGCCAAGCGATGGAATGCCAATATTTATTCTCGGATGGCTGCCTCCCTGGTGGAGCAGGGGCACCCAGACAGGACCATGGAGCAGGTCTGCACAAAGTAAAAGAACTCCACCAGATATATGTCAGGGCCACTGAGTGCAGCTCATGCTTAGGGGCAGGACCCCACATATGGCCCTACTATCAGGAGCTGCACCACATCTTAGGAGGTAGGTAAACATCTTCCCCACCAAGGAGGAAGAGCAGGAAATGGGGACCATCACTGCCACTCCCAGGCCTCCACGGAGGGATCTTCAGGTGAGTTGTCACACACACAGGGCAGGGGAGGCAGGCACACAGGGACAGTGGGGCGAGTGTTGCACAGGGTGCTCAGGCAGCACATCGTGCTGCGGTCCATGCACATAAAACCATGTGCAGCGTGAGTGTGCAGCATGTGGACACAGCAGGCAGCCCCTGTACACACCCGGGATCCTGCTGCCAGGCTCAGGAGAGACCACACACGACCAGCCCCCGGGGGAGGGGCCTGTGCACCCAGCTGGAAACAGGCTAGCCACAAGGGTGCAGGCACGACCCCAGACATACACAGGAGTGCTGCACACAGCACAGGCATTCCTGCACACGTGAGGCAGCAACTGCTCCCACAGACAACACAGCGAATTGCAACTGTATATACAGACCCCAGGGAGGGCCAGGCTGCTCCCAGCTCCTCTGCTGCCCATGAGGTGATCGCATTGTGGCCAGACACTTCCTGTGTCTGCCTGTCCATGGTGTGTGTGTGGGGTGGTGGTGGGGGCGGTGGCGGGGAAACAGGCAGCATGGTCCTCTGGGCATGTCGGGGCCCCTGTGAGACAGGGCCTGCTGTACAGGTCACACATGGCCTGGCATGAGGGACATCCCCTCCTATGGACTGAGGACTGTTATGGTCACAGCTCACAGAAGAGGGCATGGCCTCAGGGAATGTGTCAGCAGGGATGACTGACTGCCTCTCCCTCTTGTGTGTTCTCCACAGCCAGACCTGCTGGGACAGAGGGCTGAGCCACACCACCCAGCCACCTCCCAGAGTGCGGGGGACCCATAGACGAGCTAGGATGCAGGAGGACCTGATGTGCCAGCACGTCAGCATCCTCCGAGACATCCACCAGACCCTGGTGTGCAGGACCAATGTAGACCTCGAGTGGCGGGAGTGTGCCTAGGACCAAATGATGGCACGGTGGGACACCATGTGTGGCATTATGTCCCACATGGTGGAACACCCACTGCTCCTGGCTTCCACCCTCCTGCCCCCACTCCTATGGCCATTTCCCAACTGTCTATCCCCCCTGCTATGCCTCTGGATCCCTCCCCATGCTATGCCTCTGCTCACTCCCATAGCAATGCCCATGCCCCCTCCTCAAGTGATGCCTATGGCCCCTCTCCCTCCTCCCTGTCCACCCAGACTCTGCTGTAGCCCCCCTCCTGTGCACCCCTTTGTGGTCCCCAGAACCACACCCCCCCCCGACGAGGTCCCCACACCCTAAGTGGCACATTGAGCTGCCCCACTCCTCCTCCCAGTCTTGATCCCCCCTCCCCGTCCTGATCCCCCCTACCAGTTCAGAGTACCCCTCCCCCTGCCCACCTTTTCTTAATGTTTAATAAAACAAGGCTGCTTTTGTTCTCAAACCAAACAGGTGTGTTTAATGGAGGTCAGGGAAGGGCCAAGGGGAGGGGTTGAGAAAGGAAAGGGATAGAGCAGCAAGGCAGAGGCCCCTGTTGGGGAGGCCCTGAGGAGAGTTACTGGGGTGCTTCAGAGAACCTATCCCTCAGGGCCTCCCGGATGCGCACCCCGACCTGATGGGCCTGGTGGGTGGCAGCTGTCTGGGGTTGCTTAAACACCCAGCCCTTGCGGTTGGCATCTGCACCTCACCCCAGGAGGAAGGCCTCCTCTTTCCACTCCACAATATTGTGGAGCACACAGCATGCCACCACCACCTCAGGGATGTTGTGCTCCCCAATATCCAGTCGGGTGGGGAGGCAGCAGAAGCATGCTTTGAGGCACCTGAAGGCACATTCAACCTGCATTCAGGCTCAGTTGAGGCGGGCATTGTACTGCTTCCTGCTGGGATCCAAGTGGCTGGTGTAGGTTTTCATTAGCCAGGGCATGAGGGGGTAGGCTGCATCACCCACTATGCACACTGGCATGTGCATGTCGCCCATCACAAAGTCCCGGCGTGAGAAAAGGGTGCCCACCTCTAGCTTGCGGCATAGGCTAGAGTTTCTAAAGACTCAGGTATCATGTACCCTGTCCAACCACCCCACACAAATGTCTGTAAATTATCCCCGGTGGTCCACCAGGGCCTGCAGGACAGTAGAAAAGTAGCCCTTTCTGTTTATGAACTGGGCTGCTTGATGGTCCAGTGCTCTGATTAGGATGTGCATCTGTTGATGGCTCCCCCACAGTTTGGAAACCCCAAAGTAGCAAATCCAGCTATGGTTGTGTCCAGGTCTCCTACACAGACTACACTCCATAGAAGCAGGGAGTTGATGGCCCTCACCACCTGCAGAAGGAGACAATCAAATACACAAAAACAAAGACTGGGGGGAGGGGGGGTACATGAGCCCTTAGGAGGTGTCTCTCCCCCTTCTCTCCCAATTCCCCTCCCAAACACCCCAGGACCCACCTCCTATGAGGCCGCTTCTCCCCCCCACTCCCTGGCAGCATGGCTGTATAAGGGCGGGATGACACAAGCCCCAAGGGCCAGGGCTCTCCTCCTCCCTCCTGTGCAGGAACTGCAGCCCAAGAGCTCCTTGCCTTCATAAGCAGGGCCCTGACAGTGGACTTTCCTACCACAAACTGGTTGCCCACCAACCGGTAGCTGCCTGGTGAGCTTCCACAGGGTGATTACGACCTGCTTTTGCAGGGGGTGGCGGGCCGCAGATACATCTTTGGAGGGCGGGTGCCAGCCAGGCAGAGCTCTAGGAAGGTGGCCTTGTGCATTCGAAAGTTCTATACCCACTGCTCCAGGACCAGCCGGTTACACCAGTCCGAGCTGGTCTCCAGCCTCCAGAGCCTTCTCTGTATAGTGGGCTGCGGTTCCCAGAGTGGAGCAGCTGCAACCACCAAGAGGGTCCCCAGAAGGAGCTCGGGGTCCAGGTCCTCCAAGAATAGGAAGGTAGCTGGCAGCAAATGCTGCAAAAACTCCGGCTCCATGGTACTAAAGAACAAAGCTGTGGCATCCAAAAAAGAAGAGGGCAACCACAGGAGGCACTGCTGAAGCTTTGCTGTCTTTCAAAGAGGTAGCAAGCACGCAGTAGAGAAACGGCTGTCCGGGGGGGTCCCTTTAAGCGCGTCTCTCTACAAAGCTCCGGCACCAGCACTTGGAAGCAACTGGTGACCTAATGCCCTGGCTGAAGTGGTTCTGGGTAGCCTTTCATGTGAGAAACCGTCGAATGAGTCTGGACACTTTCTTTTGCAAAAGTGCATGGCTTTTTCAATGCGCTTTTGTGTGTGGACGTTCTCTTGCGCAAGAATTTTTTTCAGAAGATCTCTTCCGAAAAAAGTTTCTTGCACAAAAAGCCTGCAGACTAGACGTAGCCCAAGAGATTCTTCAGTGAGAAGAACAGTGTGTGTAAAGGAGGAGTGTGTGTCTTTAAAGCAATCAGGTCCTGTATGTATGCAAAATAGCCCAACAATATCTCAGCAATGGACATAAGCTGACCAAAGCCTTTTTCCTTCCAGGTATCATAGAATCATAGAACCATAGAGCTGGAAGAGACCTCAGAAGGTCATCAAGTCCAGCCCCCTGCTCTAGGCAGGACCAATCCCAACTAAATCAAACCAGCCAGGGCTTGGTCAAGCCGAGACTTAAACACCTCTAGGGATGGAGACTCCACTACTTTCCTAGGTAACCCATTCCAGTGCTTCACGACCATCCAAGTGAAATAGTTTTCCCTAATATCCAACCTGGACCTCTCCCACCACAACTTGAGACCATTGCTCCTTGTTCTGCCATCTGTCACTACTGAGAACAGCCTCTCTCAATCCTCTTTGGAACCTTCCTTCAGGAAGTTGAAGGCTGCTATCAAATCCCCCCTCACGCTTTGCTTCTGCAGACTAAACAGACCCAACTCCCTCAACCTCTCCTCATAAGTCATATGCTCCAGCCCCCTAATCATTTTGGTTGCCCTCCTCTGGACCCTCTCCAATGCGTCCACATCCTTTTTGTAGTGGGGGGCCCAGAACTGGACACAATACTTCAGATGTGGCCTCACCAGAGCCAAATAAAGGGGAATAATCACATCTCTGGATCTGCTGGCAATGCTCCTCTTAATGCAACCTAATATGCCATTAGCCTTCTTGGCTACAAGGGCACACTGTTGACTCATATCCAGCTTCTCATCCACTGTAACCCCCAGGTCCTTTTCTGCAGAACTACTACTGAACTGGTTGGTCCCCAGCTTGTAACTATGCTTGGGATTCTTCCGTCCCAAGTGCAGGACTCTGCACTTCTCCTTGTTGAACTTCATCAGATTTCTTGTGGCCCAATCCTCCAATTTGTCTAAGTCACTCTGGACCCTATCTCTGCCCTCCAGCGTATCTACCTCTCCCCCTAGCTTAGTGTCATCCGCAAACTTGCTGAGGGTGCAATCCATCCCCTCATCCAGGTCATTAATAAAGATATTGAACAAAACCAGTCCTAGAACCGAACCTTGGGGCACTCCGCTAGAAACCAACCGCCATCCTGACATCGAGCCATTGATCACTACCCGCTGGGCCCGGCCTTGTAGCCATCTTTCTATCCATCTTACTGTCCATTTATCCAATCCACATTCCCTTAACTTGCTGGCAAGAAAATTGTGGGAGACCGTATCAAAAGCCTTGCTAAAGTCAAGGTAGATCACATCCACTGACTTTCCCACATCCACAGAGCCAGTTACCTCATCATAGGAGCTAATCAAATTGGTCAGGCACGACTTACCCTTTGTGAATCCATGTTGACTATTCCTAATCACTTTCCTCTCTTCCAAGTGCCTCAAAATAGATTCCTTAAGGATCCCTTCCATGATTTTTCCAGGAACCAAGGTAAGGCTGACCGGCCTATAGTTCCCTGGATCATCCTTCTTTCCTTTTTTGAAGATGGGCACTACATTTGCCTTTTTCCAATCATCCGGGATTGCTCCCGATCTCCACGACTTTTCAAAGATAATGGCCAAAGGCTCCTCAATGACATTTGCCAACTCCCTCAGTACCCTTGGATGCATTAAGTCCGTTGCCATGGATTTGTGTACGTTTAGCTTTTCTAAATAGTTCCTAACCTGTTCTTTACCCACCACGGGCTGTCCATCTTCATCCCATCTTGCGTCACTTGGCTCCTGGACTTCTGCGTTGACCTTGTCCATGAATACAGAGGCAAAGAAAGCATTGAGTACTTCAGCTTTCCCCACATCATCTCTCACTAGGTTACCTCCTTCATCCAGTAGGGGCTGCACACCCTCTCTGATCACCTTCTTCTTGTTAACATGCCTGTAGAAACCTTTCTTGTTATCCTTCACATCCTTAGCCAGTTGCAATTCCATTTGCGCTTTTACCTTCCTAATAACCCCCCGGCATTCTCGAGCTATACATTTAAACCCCTCCCTGGTCATTTGTACAAGTTTCCACTTTTTGTAAGCTTCCTTTTTGTGCTTAAGTTCACCAAGGATTTCCCCTGTAAGCCAGTCCGGTCTCCTACCATTTTTGCCTCTCTTGCTATGCATCGGGATGGTTTCTTTTTGTGCCTTCAATAAGGCTTCTTTAAAATACTGCCAGATCTCCCGGACTCCTTTCCCCTTCATGTTAACATCCCAGAGTATTCTGCCCATCAGATCTCTGAGGGAGTCAAAGTCTGCTTTTTTGAAGTCCAAGGTGTGTATTTTACTACTCTCTTTTCTTCCTTTGGTCAGGATCCTGAAATCTACCATCTCATGATCACTGCTTCCCAGGTTGTCACCCACCTCTACTTCCCCTATTAGTTCCTCCCTGTTTGTGAGCAGAAGGTCAAGCTGCCCCTGGCCCCTGGTCGGATCCTTCAGCACTTGTACCAAGAAGTTATCCCCAACATTCTCCAAAAACTTCCTGGATTGCCTGTGTACTGCCGTATTGGTTTCCCAACAGATGTCAGGGTGATTAAAGTCCCCCATGAGAACCAGGGCCTGCGATCTGGAAGCTTCTCTCAGTTGTCTGAAGAAAGCCTCATCTACCTCATCCACCTGATTCGGTGGCCTGTAGCAGACACCAACCACAACATCACTGCTGTTGTTTGCTCCTTTAAACTTAACCCATAGACTTTGAACAGGTTTTTCTCCCTCTATATACTGGAGTTCAGAGCAATCATAGTGCTCTCTTATGTATAGTGCAACTCCTCCTCCTTTTCTCCCCTGCCTGTTCTTCCTGAACAGTTTATACCCTTCCATGACAGCGCTCCAGTCATGCGAGTCATCCCACCAAGTCTCTGTTATCCCAATTAAATCATATTTCTTGGACTGGGCCAGGGCCGCCAGTTCTTCCTGTTTGTTACCCAGGCTTCTCGCATTAGTGTACAAACACCTCAGGTTACCAAATGATTGCCCTATCTTCTCCATTCGAATCAGGGGTCCTCCTTTCTTGCTCGTTCCTCTCTGCATTTCTTCCCCGTATCCAACTTTCCCACTCCCCTCAGGGTTTTGGTCACCGTCCCCCGACGAAACTAGTTTCAAGCCCTCCTCACTAGGTTTGCAAGCCTGCCCGCGAAGATGCTCCTTCCTCTCTTCGTTAGGTGGATCCCATCTCTTCCTAACAATCCTCGTGCCCGGAACAGAGTCCCATGGTCGAAGAAACCAAAGCCCTCTCTGCGACACCATCTGCGCAACCACGCATTTATATCCTCAATTCGACGATCCCTGCCCAGTTCTTTCCCTTCAACAGGGAGGATGGACGAGAACACCACTTGCGCTCCGAATTTCTGGATCCTTCTTCCCAGCGCTACATAATCTGCAGTAACCTGCTCAAGGTCATTCTTGGCCGTATCGTTAATTCCCACGTGGAGAAGCAGGAAGGGGTAGCGATCCAAATGTTTGATCAGTTTGGTAAGCCTCTCAGTCACATCCTGAATTCGAGCTCCCGGTAAGCAGCACACCTCTCGAGATTCCAGGTCCGGACGGCAGAGGGATGGCTCAGTCCCTCTTAGGAGGGAGTCCCCGACCACCACCACCCGTTGTTTTCTTTTGGGGGTGGTGGCCGTGGAACCCCCATCCCTAGGACTATGCATCCCATGCCTTCCACTGGATGGTGTTCCCTTCCGGTTTCTTCCTTGTGAGGTCCCTTGCAAAGCATTCACCACCGCAGAGCCTGTGGAGAGAGCCTGAAAGCGATTACTTACCTCTATAGCATTGGGGGATTCCCATGCTGGCCTTTTTCCCCTTCTAGAATTTACACGGAATTGCAACTTGCATAGAAATGGAAGGGGGGAGGGGAGGTGGAGGGAGAACGGGTTTGAAGGATGCAGAGAAATAATTATCATGAATCATTCCTAAGCAAAACAATATCTGACTCAAGCGCTGATGCCGTTTGGCCCTGACTAGGCTGCTGCTCTGGCCCCATTAATAGTCTTGGGCTCTTGAATAGTGTGTGGTAGTCAAATATAGATGACTAAGGCTATGTCTACATTGGGAAGGTTTGGCGACAAAAAGTGCTGTCAATATGCAAAGATCACCAAAAGTGAAAACTGGTCAAACCAGTTTTTCTGCTTCTCAGTGTTGACATTTCATGGCCACATTGCTAGCACCCTGTCAAAGAAAGCAACATGGGCAAGCATCCCACTGTGCAGTGGTTTGGGCAGGCAGAGCTGATCCCTGTGTTTCTTGGGATTCCTCTGGAGCTCTGTGAGTTCTCCCGGCTGACGAATGTCAAAACAGCACAGTAGTCTCTCCAGCTCTCCCCCTGCAGCAGCAGAACAGGAGCACTCCAGTTTTTTTTTGTTTGTTCTCCAAAGGAAGCAGCTCACATAGCTGTCAGATACTTCCTGGAGCTTTGAAGGGGCATCAGAGATCACAAAACACTGAGCATAGCCATCCAGGTAGGCATTGTGTGATATTGGAGGAAGCCAGTTCTCTTGATAAAACAAATAGCAGAGTCCATACTGGCTCTTTGTTGACAAAAACAGGGAAAGACAACAGTTTCTCATAGTACAGATGTGTTTTGACTCCAAAACTGGGTGTTTTTCTAAAGAAAAGTCCCACTGTAGTATAAACACTCTCACTGTTTTGTTGCCAAAAGGCAGGTTTTGGTGACAAAACATGCCAGTTTAAACAAGAACTAATTTTAACTGCACTTTGACACAGACTCCCTATGGGTATGTCTACACTAGCCCCCTAGTTCAAACTAGGGAGGCTAATGTAGGCATTCGAACTTGCAAATGAAGCCCGGGACTTAGTTCAAATTAACTTTTAACTGCCGCGTGTAGCCGCGGGCAGTTAGTTTGGACTAGGGGGATTTAAAAATGGCGCCCGCCCGGGAACATGCAAATGAAGCCCGGGATATTTAAATCCCAGGCTTCATTTGCAACTTCGAATGCCTACATTAGCCACGCTAGTTCGAACTAGGGGGCTAGTGTAGACATACCCTATGAGAGGTTGCTGACAGCTGACATTTCTCAGGAAGCTGAAAGTGCTGTTTATGGGTTTTTTTTAAAAAAAGCCTTTCTGATACATCCTGTGTTACTGACTGGCTCTCAAGTCACTAAACTTATGTAAACCATCTCTTGCAAAAGAATCAAGCAATGTGTTAATGTGTCTTCTTCAGATTGGCCCTTCAGTTCCATCAGAATGGCCTATTCTATTTGTATGTTGGAAAAACTGAGAGGCCCTAGGGCAGTGTCTGGTGTAATTACACTAGTGTGAAGCCAGATTTATACTGTAGTGTCATACATACATATTGGAATCTTGCTTTCTGAGTCATAGGAAGAGAATTTTTGCTGCCCTTCTGAGAGGTGTGATGTAATACTCACAGCCAAGAGGCCCAGCTAGCATGAGGCCTGATCAGCAGCACTGCCCAGAATCACAATAGCTGTGTTGATTATGTTCCCTACTCACAATGTGCTCTACAATGGGGCTTGTGGAGACTGTCACAAAAGTGAGTCTGCCATAGCAGTACAAAGGGGTGCTAGTGGGAGGGAGTCCTTCCCATGAGCTTTTAGCAGTTGTTGGGGAAAAAGTCACTCGCCCCTCTGCTGCCATGCTGGGATTTTGCAGGTCACGCCTAAAGTTTTCTCTCTGTTAGAAGTGCCAGAGATTAGGCTGATTCTCCATATGCTAACCATGATCTAATAAACTATGTAAGTTACAATTCCCAGGTGCCACTTTACTCACAATTGCTATCATTGTAGTAAAGCAAAGAGCAATGGACTCCAGTTTAGTAAATGAGGACTAATGTAACATTTCAAATTTAGTATTGGATACAGAGGGCAGATCTACACTTACCTCGAGATCGATGCTGCGCTATCGATCTCCCGGGGATTGATTTAGCAGGTCTGTCGATTGCTATCTCGATGATTTTCGTATTCTGCAAGACGTGTAAGGGAAGTTGACAGGAGGATTTCTCCTGTCAACCCTCTGCAGTGGAGACCCCGCAGCAACTCAACCTAAGGTATGTTGATGCCAGCTACACTATTCACATAGTTGGAATTGTGTACCTTAGAGCAACTTTGCCCTGTAGCAGATGTGTGTGTGTGTTTGTGTGTGTGTGTTAGGGAACAGTTGTTTAGGTATTAACTTAAATCACAGTATGGGTACAGCTACTCTAGCTCGTTAGTTCGAGCTAGGTAGGGTAATGAGGGCAAGCAGAGTTGCAAATGAAGCCCAGGATTTAAATATCCCGGGCTTCATTTGCATGTTCCCAGGCGCCGCCATTTTTAAATCCCCCTTAGTCCAAACTCCGTGCCCGCGGCTACATGCGGCACGGACTAGGTAGTTCGAATTAAAGATCCTAATTTGACCTACCGTTACTCCTCGTGGAATGAGGAGTAGCCGCGGGCACGGAGTTCGGACTAAGGGGGATTTAAAAATGGTGGCGCCCAGGAACATGCAAATGAAGCCCGGGATATTTAAATCCCGGGCTTCATTTGCAACTCCGCTTGCCCTCATTACCCTACCTAGCTCGAACTAACGAGCTAGAGTAGCCGTACCCTATGAGTGTCCAAACTGGGGTGAAATACACTTCTGGGAAAGATGAATGCTGTTTGAATGAGGCTGGGCCAGATGACTTATGCAAGGTCTCTCCTATCTCTATCATCTATGATTAACTTCTAACTCCACAGTTTGTCCCTGCTGCTCTTGACATGTCCCTGGTGGGGAACTCCCAACTACTGGTGGCTGGGGTTCACTCAGACAAAGGCTAGTTTCAGTTGAAATATTCTTTCTTTCTCAGACTCAATTTCTTCTTTTAACAAATGTCTAATTCTCCTCTCCCTGTAGGCCAGGGAGGTTAATTGGAGGAAAGTGACTGTACATCAGGCCCAAGAGCCTCCTACAGAGATACTTGGCACAAATAAATCAGCCTATTTTTTTGATGAATAACAAAGCCCCAAAAGCTCCATTTCTTGCAGCCTGCACAAATTTCAAGTATAAATTTCATGGCTGATCATAGGGAATTCAGAATTAAATTAACTCTCTGCTAGCTAAAAAGTGCTGCCTGGCTATTTTTATTATGAGTGTCACCAATCCTACACATGCTGTTCGGGAAAACTCTAATTAAGAAAGCATTGCATCATTGACATGAACAATGGCAAAGAACTTGCTGTTCTTCCTGGAGCCTACTCCAACCCCCCTGAAATGGTGGAGCTGGGCATTACTATGTAACTGGTATCTTCCTGCATGTCTGCATACCCAGAAGGTATGTCTACACAGCAAAGTTATTTCATAATAACAGCCCTTATTTTGAAATAACTTTCCTCGCGTCTACACAGCCAAACTGTTATTTCAAAATTAATTTGAAATAGCGGAGGGCTTATTTCAAATTTGGTAAACCTCATTCTATGAGGAATAACATCAAATTTGAAATAGCTATTTCAAAATAAGTGCTGTGTAGACACTTATTTTGAAATAGGGGGCCTCCAGCCTTCCCAGGGTGCCCTGATGGCCACTCCAGCCTCAACCAAGAACACTCCACTCCCTCCCCCCCTCCCCGGAGCCCCTAAAGGGGAGACTCTGGCCACAGTGCCTATGCCAGCTCCAAGCCTGCCAGTCCAGAGCCAGCAGTCACTGCCCCTGACCCCAAACATAAGCCAGCAAGCCACTGGCAGCCAGCCCTCCACCACTCCCCAGGAGCAGTCTGCCAGCTCCCATGAGCCTGCCAGGGCCCAGAGAAGGTGGGCACCTTCCTGGTTCGGGGTGGAGATCATGGACCTTATTCAGGTTGGAGGGGGATGCCCCCCAACATCCATGATCTCTACACTAGATGGAGGAATGCTGCCGTCTATGGCAGGATAGCTGCCAGCCTGGCCACCAAAGGCCACATGTGAACCCAGGAGTAGGTTTGCATGAAAATCAAGTTGGTCCGGCGAGACCCCCAACCCTGAGCCCTGAGCTTCCCCTCCCCCTTCTTCCCTTGGTTTCCCCTTCCAGCTCCCTCCTCCCAGGTTTCCCCCTCCCCTCTCCCACTCTCTCTTCTCCCCTCTCCCGCCTCCTTTCCTCTGTCTCACCAGAGTTTCATCCCCCCCCCCCAGTTTTGTTAAATAAACAGAGTTTGTGTTCATGAAAATACGTATATTTTATTTGACATCAGGAAGGGGGGTTAGGGAGGGGTAAGTGGAAGGACGTGAGAGAGGAATGAGGCACAAGCCCCCAGTGGGGCAGACCAGGGAGGCTCTTAGTGCTCCTCAGGGTGGAAGCTCTCCCACAGGGCCTCCTGGATACTGACAGCCCCCCGATGGACCTCCTGGATGGCAGCCTGCAGAAAGTGCAGCCAGGCTCGCAGCAATGCGTCCAGGAGAAGCACCAGAGTGCCCAGGGGCAGCTCCGGCTCCATGCTGCAGAGTGCTGTGGTGTCCTGAGTGAGGGCAACCAGAGCATGCAGAGACAAAATGCTTTGCTGTCCCTCATCGAGGTAGACAAGCAAGCAGGGAAACCTGAGAACTGGCTGTCCGGGGGGGTCCCTTTAAGCACAGACCTCAGATAGCCTCAGGCAGCAGCCCCACACAGTAAGTCCTGACCTGGTGCCCTGCTGAAACTGGTTCCAGCCGGCCTTAAATGCGATTCAGAGTCCACTCAGTGTGGATGTGCTATTTCGAAATTGCAAAATGCTATTTTGAAATGCATTTTGTGTGTAGATGCGTTATTTAGAAATCAGCTATTTCGAAATAACTGTTTTGAAATAAGATATTTCGAAATAACACTGTAGTGTAGACATATCCAGAGATTCCTTCATTACTTTGCAGATTGTTTCACATCCACTTGGTGAGGCTGTTATATTGGTGATAATGCCTGTGGTTAATATATTGATCTGTTCTCTACCAATTTGCAATCTTCAGGTGCTCCAGGCAGGGAGTGGGGAAATATAATGTGATAATCCACAAAGGTGAGCAGGACATAGGCTGCATTCGGCATCAAAGCATGTCAAGGGACTTCATGTGGTTTTCTGTGTCAGTAACTTTACTGCAGACAAAAGACAGAACTATGTAGCACTTTAAAGACTAACAAGATGGTTTATAGGTGATGAGCTTTCGTGGGCCAGACCCACTTCCTCAGATCAATATGTGGAAGAAAATCGGCACAACCATATATACCAATGTGATACAATCAAAAAAATGAACGCATGTGAAATTGACAAATCAAATTTTAGAACAGAGTGGGGGGAAAGGGGGAAGGTTAGTTTCTGTGAGGTAATGACATAGGGGTGATAACAGGGGAAGTTTCTGTGAGGTAATGACATTAGGGGTGATAATTGGGGAAGCTATCTTTGTAATGGGTGAGATAATTAGAGTCTTTGTTTAAACCCATACATAAAGTGTCAAATTTAAGCATGAATGACAGTTCTGAAGCTTCACGTTGAAGTGTGGAGATAAAGTCTCTTTGAAGCAGTATGCATGTTTTAAGGTCATTGAGGGAACGATCAGTCTGGCTGAAATGGCAGGCAACAGCTTTCTCTCTGTGAGAGTCTTATGTCTGTATTGCAAACATTTCATCAGCTGGGAAAGCTGTTAACTGGTTATGGCAGTCTTGTCTCCTGACTTGTCTGGCCTCATCTCCTCCCTTACACTTCTGCTTAGGCTCAGGCTCTTTCTGCTTCCACTCCCTTAGGCTTTGTCTATACCTGCAATTGAGCTCCAAAGCTTTGTTGTTCATAGGTGCTTAAATCCCCCTTGCCCTGAATTACAAAAGCTTTCTAGGGGCAAGTAAACAGTAAATTGCAAATGCTGCCCACAGAGGGTGGAAGTTTTTCATCTGCAACAGTGTAGACAAACCGTGGTTACACTTCCTGACTTTCAGTGACACAGCTGTGTAGGGTAGACATAGTCTCTCTGATCTTAATTCCTCTCTTGTCTATCATTTCTCCAGTTACAGCCCTTTGGGTGTGTCTAGACTACATGGCTCCGTCGACATGAAACGAGGCTTACAGGATCTGACGACAAAGGGATCTGGGGTCGGTTGATCCCCGTCTAGACTACCGCGCTGTGCTGACAAACAGCTGATCAGCACAGTGTGGCAGCCATTTTGATGTAAATGAAGCAGTGATTATTTAAATTGCCGCTTCATTTCCCTTTGCTGAATACACTCATCTACATGGCTCCGTTGACGGAGCCATGTAGTCTAGACACACCCTTTCTGTCCTACATTTCATGGCTCCTTGAAGATACTGTCTGGAGCTTGTTTCCTCCAGTTCCATCCTCCAATTCCACCCCACTGCAATCTAGCCTCTGCAAGGTGACTGGTGAAGAAGGATGTGTATGGGGGGAGGGAAAGGGGGCACACACACACATAGCTCATCCCCATGCCAGACTCAGGCTCTGCCCCGCCCTGCCTCTTTCCTCCCCTGCTCCAACCTCACCCTGCCTCTTTTCCCAAACCTCATCTCCTGAGTGACACAGCCTAGGGGGTGGGGTCTAGCTGGGGGTGGGGAGCTGGCACTAGCAGCAGGAGTCGGGCCCATGAATGCAAGGGGTGGTGTTGTTTCCCTGTCCCTTTTGCTGTGACTGAGTGTGAGTGGGCACAAGCGTTGCTGTAGATGTCAGGCCCCCTGCTAGTCCCCTGGACTGCCCAGAGACTCTTGCTACACCTGCCCATGGTGTTCGCGGGGCACATGGATCCTTGGCACCCTTTCATATGTCACCAGTGGTCCCAGCACTGCATAGAAATGACTCTCACCTTGAGATTAGGATTAACATGCCAAAACAAAGCATTGCATCTTTCTCCCCAGACCTGCCTATTCCCTCTTGTAGAGGGTCCAGGTCAGCAGAAGGCCATGCTGACTCCCTAGACTGTCCCACAAAAGGGCAATTGAAGTCACCAAAAAGTTTGCTTGGCAAGTCTCAGCCTAACTGCAGGCCAACCGACAGTTTATAAGGCCCAGCCTAGGGTGCAGCCTGGGCTAACAGTTTATAAGGCCCAGCCTAGGGCGCAGCCTGGGCTAACAGTTTATAAGGCCCAGCCTTGGGTCAGGGCAGGGCAGATAGACAAATGGTTAACACAAGCTGTTCAACAATTTAAAGCTCCGTCCAGATCCCAGCTGGGCAGAGGTCGAGTCTTCTCACTGGCGGAGAGCTGATAAGCGCAGGGGTTTTGCCCCCAAAAAGGGAACCTACTACCGGAGGGGATGTGTGGCAGGAGGGGCGCAGACCCACCCGCTCCACTGCATCCCATGAGAAGAGTTTTGTTCTCCTCAGTGATTCAAAATGAAGGTGTAATGAGTCTGGGACAGCAAGATAGCCTCCCTCTGACCCGGAAAAGGAAGGGGCCTCTAAGACCCCCTTGGTGCATGAGTCCAGCCTCGCCTCAACCCTGACAGTGGCAGTGTGGCAGCCACTGGGTCAGTGGTGATCCAAGCCGCAACATGCTGACCAGGTCTGTGGATCAGTGGGGATCCAAGCTGCAACACGCTGCCCACCCGACCCCCGTCTCCTCAGCCTCCCCGGGGTTGGCTGTCCCTGGGCTACTTCCCAGTTCCTCCTGGGGGCCTATCTGGCTCGGGCGCTGCTCCTTGGGGTCAGCTGGGGATGGAGGTGCTGGCAGGGTGTCCATGGGTTCTGACTCCGGCTCAGGCAGATGCCCAGGTGTACCAGTCCAGTCATCAGGGCCCAGTGAGGGTCCCAGAGGTCTCGGCATGTCTTCAGGACATGGCAGCAGTCTTAGTGGCCCAGACCAGTCATCGGGGGCCAGCAGGGGTCCTGGTAGCCCAACCAAGTCCTCTTGTTGAGTGCGGCATGGCTGGACCCTTCGATGTGGGAGCTGGGGCCAAGCATCTGTCCTGTTCGGCTGCTGGGGTCTGACTGAACTCTCAGGTCTTATACTCCTAGTCCTGCCTTCCTGCTTCCTGTGGACGGGACTAGGCGAGGCTGGACTCATCCACCAAGAGGGTCTTAGAGGCCCCTTCCTTTTCTGGGAAACAGTCTGTTTAATCAAAGTAGGCAAACGTCAACCCACAGGACCACACATAAACAGCAAAAAGCTATAACACGAAAGAAACCTGTAAGCAAGGTACCATCCCCAGGGTCTGCAGGGCAAAGTCTTTTGCCGAGAGGTCTTTAATCCAACCCCACTTCAAACATCCCACTTACAGCTCTGTCCAGTCAGTGCAGACCCAGACACATCACCCTGATGACTTCATTTATTGAGTCTGAGGTGATGCCACCTATGTGCTGCCCCTGATGGCCGGTTGCTCCCACCAGCTGCCCTGCTGGCCACCTGCTGCTTCTCTTACTGGCCGCCCCAGGCTATGTCTACACTCGCGGCTTCTTGCGTGAGAAATATGCAAATGAGGCTAAGCGTGGAATATCACTGAGCCTCATTTGCATACCTAAGGAGCTGCCATTTTTACAGAAGAAACTCTTGTACCAGAAGGAGCTGTCTACATTGCCTCTTCTTGCTCAAGAAAATCCCTCTTGTCGCAATGCCATTACTCCTGAAAATAATCGGCATAATGGCATTGCGCAAGAGGGGTTTTCTTGTGCAAGAAGGGGCAGTGTAGACAGCTCCTTCTGGCGCAAGAGCCTCTTCTGCAAAAATGGCAGCTCATTAGCTAGCAAATGAGGCTTGGTGATATTCCACGCTTAGCCTCATTTGCATATTTTCACACAAGAAGCTGCGAGTGTAGACATAGCCTCTGTGTGCAAGAGCTCTTGCTCAAAAAGGCTAGTGTGAACAGGAACCAGGGTTTTTTAAGCAAGAAATCCCTATGGCTAAAATGGCCATCAGAGCTTTCTTGTGCAAGATAGAGTCTACACTGCCATGGACTCTCTTGAGCAAAAGCACATGGCAATGTGGACACTCTCTTGTGTAAGAATTCTTGCACAAAAAGTTCTTGCCCAAGAAGCCTGCAGGGTAAACATAGCCTTAGTGATTTCAGTTCTGAGTCACCACCTAGGCTGGCCAAAAGATTCCAGCTTATACTGGAATAACAGAGACTCCTTGTGGAGTCTGCTTTAGGTCTATCCTTAGAATGGGGAGAGGGATGGAGAAGGGAAAAAGGAGACAGGATGAACCAGTCTTATAGCTCACACCTGGCAGGTGTGAAACTGGCTGGTGCTGGCTCAAGCCCCTTCCTCTCCTCCCCCCACTCAGTCCACTAAAATCTGGAATGGGGAGGCTTGTTCATCTGAGACCCCTTACAATGATGGTGTCTCTCCTGCAAGCACTGGGGTCATATTTTACAGTTCCTACATTAAGGGGTAGCATGATTTGTGACCCCACAACAGCCAAGTTAGTTACAATACACCAAATTCCATTCTAACAACTGACCATCCATCAGGCCTAGCTGAATTGGATTTATATAACCACATCCAGGGCTGCTCTTCCCTTTCAGCTGGCTGCGGTGGTTCAGACCTGCTTACACTTATATCCATTTAAAAAGTTGCTTCAAAGATCACATTTCACTGCTTGATGCTATGACCACACCAGCTCTCTTTGCAGCTACTTGTCTTTGTATTTAAGCTGCTGAAGGGCTTATCCCTGCTCTATCCACCATCTCATGTACACTGTGGAGGTAGGGGCAACATCTCCCATCAGCCAATGATGTCAGCCTTCATTGCCCATTTGTTGAAGGTTTTCAAATGAGCACACTCATGTTTCCTTCCATATCACCCATCATGCAAACTGCTGAAAATTAATTTTATAGGCAGTATAGATAAAGACTACCGACAACAAACCTTTTTTACTGACATATTCTTATAGAATATAAAGATAGCTCAAAATGACAAAAGTGAACAGTTTTCTATGTTTTTAGTCATCCATCACAACAACATTTGTATGTTAGTTTAATTTACTTACAATCAGCATCCTTCAAGATCTCCGGTTTGTGATCATACATTGCAGCAGCCACATTATCAACCATTGCTTTAGTAATGCTTCCAGGTCTATTTCTGACAGTTAATAACCCTTCCAGAATACACGTGGACAGTTTATTTCTTATTTAAGTGACTGCCCTTCTGTGATTTGCCACTGGGAGCCTGGGGGAAACTGCTACCTCAATACCTCATCTCCCTCAGTTAGGGGTGGGAGGGTGGCAGGGATGTGTGCTACACATGTGCCCACCAAAAGTTGCTACCTCACTGATGCTGGTGACACCAAAGAAAAGTTCAGTGGTGGAGAAGAACGGCCCCTGCCAGCCAGCCACAGATCAGAGCAACTCCCTACCAGGAGAATGCCCCTCTCTGTGCCTGCCCTGGGAGTTGCAGACTCCCTGAAGATGTCCCATGGTATGGAGCTTGCCCTGGGGCCAATAGAGAGGGACTCCTCCACTCTGATTCAAAGCTCAAATGGTTTTTTGTTTGTTTGTTTGTTTACTGATACCAAAATGTTTTTATAGATTTTATGAACAGGTCCAATGTTAGCTCTTTTTTTACGGACTGTCCATGAATGTACTGATGATCAGCAACCCCTAGAAACATCTGCAAACATCATTTTCCTCCTTTACATTCCTCCCTAACACTCTTCTCTGGCATGATTTTCACTTGAAGCAAGAAAAAACCCCCCCAAACAATCCCAAAACAAACCTGACAATGGTTAGGCAGTTGCTGGTGTGCAGAGGGCATTTCTGGATCACTCTGTTCTGCTCCTCCTGTTTGTTGTATCCACAGAGTCTCTTATTTTGCACTCAAATTATCAGGCAAGTTTAGCATTTGATGTATTTGCACAGCAACTTATATAAGGGGGTCCTGATAGCTGACTTGGGGGCTCTTGGCTGCTATTATAGTAAAACATTGGATTTGGTTGTCTTGGATATTCATGCACCCCATTCTAGATCGGGCTGTATAACTTGCTTGTGGCTGAACTCCCTGGGGACTTTGAGTGCATCAGCTCTGAGGTACCTGCATCAGGAAAATACAATCCTGTCTGGCCCAGCCAGTGCTCAGTTGCTAGGATGAGACAGAGAGTGAGATACCAGTCATCTAAATAAAGAGCTAGAGCTCTATATGAAGAAGCAGAGGTGGATTCAAGGCTACAGCACTGGGATTGGTCCTGCCTTGGGCAGGGGGCTGGACTTGATGACCTCCTGAGGTCTCTTCCAGCTCTATGATTTTATAAGAAGCAGTGTGGTCTACTGGGCAGGACACCAAACAGAAACTTATGAGGTCTGGGTGCTATTCCTGTTTCTGACCTGCTAAGTGCCCTGGCATAACTCATTTAAAATCTGTAGGTCTCTCATTTTGTGCAAAATAGGGGGCAGATGGTCCTGACAAATGTTACCTCCAATCTTTTCCATCCATGTGCAGAATACATTTAGTTACATGCACTGAGGCATGGATGGATGTGCATCATCAGTAGAAACACATGCTGCTGGCTATGAACACTATAGGCATTCCACTAATCAGCTGGACAGCATTTGAATAGCTCCTGGGTGGTTGACCAAGAGCTCAGCTAATAGGGAACACTGGAGGGTCCTTTGTGTAAAGTACTGATTTATACGGATGAAAAGCCCTGTCTCAAGAGCAGGTATTTGCACGGAGCACAGGGCTCTCAGTTCCAGAAATGGTACTGAGCTGCTACCATGGCAGCCTTTATAAGCAGGTTTGAGTGGAAAATGGGGGTCTAAATAAAAGGGTTCACCTGGGAGTTGCTACTGTGTTACAGTAGAGCTACTGTGTGCCACCTTAAAGGTGAGGATAGTCATCCTCATGTTAGAGGGCCAGCATAGACGGGGAAAGAATCAGTCAGGCTCTGAAATGAAAGGATGAAATATGCAACTGCAGCAATTTGGCTCTTCTTTGTATTTTTGTGTTTGAACAGTCAAACTGCACAACCCACAGTGAGTTACTTAATTACTGTTCATTTCTCTTCTAATGCACAGGCCTGTGATCCCTGCTGTGGGCAGGGCCACATTCTCTCTTTCCTAATGGCCCTCTCTGATACCTCACCCCTTCCTACAGTAACATTCCTTGAAATGCCAGACGGAACTAAAACTAGCAGAGGTGGCAGCACAATGATGTGCAGATAAGGAAGCTCTCCTGGGAAAGTTTGGCTGAGCTCTGAGAAGTCCTGCCTCTGGTCTTTCCCAGCTTTGAAGTCTCTCTCTAATAAGATGACCTTGCTGTGCATTCCTGTTAATTGGGATAACTGATTTCCTGCAGTCATGGTTTCTAACTCCCCCATTCCTTCTCTGAAACAGGCAAAGATCAATGTAACTGTAAATAACACCTGCACACTGATCTCACACTTTGAATGGTGAAGGAGGGAGATGTGGCTGGAACAGACAGACAGGGAATGTTTGCTGGCATCTTAGCTTTCTGGTCACAGTTTGTTTTTTGTTTTGACTTTCTGTTATTGGCAGGGCAGCTAGGGAGACCAATCTTTTGCTGTGAAAACTTGGGAGCAATGTTCCTTCTATTTTATATTCCCATCCATGTGCAGAATAAATGTTATGTGCAGGGCACCCAGGCATGTGTGGATATGCACCATGAGTAGAAACATACTGCCAACTGTGGATGCTCTACTAATCAGCTGGGTGGCATTTCAATCTCTCCTGAGTGGCTACCCAAGAGCACCATTTACAGGGTACACTGCTTGGGAGCCAGCTTACAAACACCCATAGTTTCCCTTCTCTGTCTCTCAATCCTCTGGAAGTCAGCATGGAACAGCCAGTGCTGAAACTCATAATTCAGAGTCTACATTTAAAAAGCCCCTGAGCACTGCACTTGGGATGGATTTTCTACACTCTCTTTGGAAGTATCACTGCACCACAGGGTGGCTAACATTAAAGTACACCCCATATTAATCTTCCATAAAGAAGGGATGCAAACAATGTTCCCTCTAATCTTTTCCATCCATGTGCAGATTTTTTTCCATCCATGTGCAGAATAAATTTTATATGTACTGAGGCATATGTGAATGTCCACTACCAGGAGAAACAAAAAACCTAGCTGTGGGTGCTCTGTTAATCAACTGGGCTACATTTGTATTTCAACTGAGCAGCTGCACATGTGCACAGTTTACAGGGAACACTAGATGCAAAGTCCATAGCTATTGATAAGAAATGCCCTAACCAAAAGGAGAAGGTGGAACACTGATTCAGTCCAACATTCACTAGACACCAAATGTAGTTCCACTTACTTTGATAGACCCAGGATAAAGAACACCAACTCAGGATCTGGCCCTGATTCTTTCACAGACAGCTCCCAGCAAGGCACTTGAGGTGCAAATGCAGAGTAAACTCTGTTTACCTTTTTCACAGGTTCTACCATCTAATTCAATCCAAATACAACTATGTAGGATTTAACCCATCTAGCAGTAATCCAGGATACAGACCTGGAGTTCATAGTTCCTTACTGGGAACCGTCATGAATGAAGTGTTTCTGGCAAGACCTGAGTTTGACAAAGTGTGTTTCAACTTCTTTGTGTATGTATATAATTTTTCTGCAGCTCTCTCCTACTTGCTAGTTCCAGTTAGGACCAATAGCAAACATGCCAAAATGTGGAAGTGGTGATTTTGTTTTAATCCAAGTCTGATAACAAAAAGGATCTCTTCAGTAGAATGTTTGCTTGCTTTAGAGTTCCTTCTAACAAACTGATTTGAAAAAAAATTTAATGGACAAGATGGAAAATGGAAATTTTCCTGGTAGTCTTTTGGGGAACTTTAGGACATCTTGGTATATTGTAGCCTTTGATAGGGACATGCACCCCATGTCAAAGATCAATCTGTAGCAGTGTGGCCACACAGAGGTGCAGGCTACTTGCCAGACTATGATCTTCCCTGGCTACATACTTGCATAGCTAGCCCAGTCCACTGCTTGTGCTGCTGTGGCACACTGTTATTATTAGAATCTAGCTTAAGCAGAGCTAAAGAGTATATGTGTACCTACCCTGAGAATTACACCTCCTAGCTTCTGTGTAGACATAAGGCTCTTGACGTAAGAACGAAGGGCAAACATACGAGAATGGGGGGTTTTCTAGAGAGGAGTTAAATTGATGAGTCAGCTAGTGAAAGTGAGCCTGTGCTTATAGTAATGCTGATCAGGACTAAAGTTAGCAGATCTCTTTGGTTCTCCTTTATTCATTAGCAAAAAACAATGATCAGTTTATGAGAAACATCGTTGACTTCAGTCTAGCAGCTATGTGCTCTCTATTACTAGAGGAGTCTTAAATTCTATTTTTAAGGACAACTCTCTTTAAAAATCCCATCAGAATATTTACATAGGAAAATGTTGTTTGATTATAATATTGTTCATTATAATTGGCTTGCAGGCAAATATAAAAGAATCCAAAATAGGAGCTGAAAGAGAGTATCAATTTTCACTAATTTTCTCCTGAATCCTGAATGGATTTCATTTCCAGAGGATTTGCCTCAAGCAGCATTGTCCAAACAGTGGTCTGGTGGAAGGGCAGGTTTGTTGTATAAATTCCCTTTGATGAAATGATTCACTGAGATCTATCTGAATGTTCAATTCTTGTTTCCCTCCAATTGCTAGATATAACAATGCAAGGCATTAGAGATCATAAAGAAGCACACATGTTTGGATAAAATAAGGATGGGAGCCAATGTTCCCTCTAATCTTTTCCATACTTGTACGGAATACAAATTTTATGTGGACCGAGGCATGTGCCAATATGCACCACCAACAGGAACAACAAACTTAGCCAAGGACACTCTGCTAATCAGCTGGGCAGCATTTGAAACTCTCCTGAACAGCTGTGCAAGCTCACATCTTACAGGGAATACTGAATGGGACTCATCCTGAATTAGGTATATGAAAGGTAAATTGGTTAACTAGTAAGCATCAGCCTTAATGGGTAATGCTTACTGTTTCTGGTTAACTGGTGGGGGGTGAAGCATCATCCTGCCCACCTACATGCAGGAGCTTCTCCAACCCCTGAGCAGCCCCTGTCCCCAGCAGCCCTTAGTTTGCCTCAGGTAGGGGCTGCTTAAGCTGGGCTGGAGTAGGCCTTGCCTGTAGTGATGCTGGGGGATGCTCCAACTTGGCCACAGTGGCCCCTCTGCATGCCCCCAGTAGCAGCCTGTCAATACAGGTGAACTAGGCAGTTGCCTAGGGCACCAAGATAAATGGCTGTTGAGGGCTTTGGCGGCGGGGGCGCCGATGGCGCGTTTCACCTAGGGTGCCAGTTGCCGGCAGCTCATCTAGGGCCGCTCCTGTATGCCCCCCCCTTAAGTGGTTAACTGGTTAAACTCTATGTTTAACCAGTTAACCAATTAAATGGGATTTTACATCCCCTATCCTGAATAAATCCTTCTTTCATCTCGGTTAAAAGATTTGTTCTCTCCCTTTCCTTGTTCAAAGAAGAGGTTGTGGGTTATGTCAGAATGATGGGTCCTTGAATCCAAACTTTCCGAGACTTCAAAACCTGTATCCACATTTTGCAACTGCTTCTATTTCTATCATAGGCTAAAGTATAATGTCAAATACAGACTCTGCCTTCAGGTTCCAGAGCTGGGCCCAAATCTAAATTTTGTAGCTCTATAATACTTATAAGAATACTTCACTCTGCTTTGAAAATAGGACAATGCCACCAAAATGCACGAGGAACATTTATTCAGTAGGCCAATGACTTAAATCTCTTCTTTGCATTTAATGTTATCCAGCACTCTAATTTAAAGGTGTTTATGTGCTCATATGGTGGAGAGGATGAAAAGGAGAAGCGTATGTGTGTCCTACAATTGTTTCTCTTTTATAGGGACTTAGCTTTTCCAGGTCCAGAAAAAACATTTGGGGTATGTCTACACTGCATGCTTATTTTGGAATAAGCTATTTTGAAATTTATATTTTGAAACAGCACGTCTACACAGTAAATGCCCCTTGAAATAGCACTGAGATAGAGCGTCCCCACTCATTGGATTCTGAATTGCATTTAAGGCCACCCAGAAGCACTTCAGGCAAGGCATCAGGACAGCACTCTCTTCCTGGAGCTGTTGACTGAGGCTATTTGAGGTTTGTGCTTAAAGGGACCTCCTGTACAGTCATGTTTCAGCCTCTTCTCCTTTGCCTACCTCCTTGAGGGACATCAAAGCCTTTTTATTGTGTGCTCTGGTTGTCCTTGCAGACACCTCAGCATTTCTGCCATGGAGCCAGACCTGCCTCCAAGCAATCAATGGCTCTTATATCTCATGCTGCACCTCCTGCTGCAGTTTCTGCAGGCTTCCCTTGTGACCCTACAGGAATAGGACCCCCAGCTCATTGTGGGGCATCTCCTCTCCTGTCTCCAGGAGCTGCGCATGCCGCATGATCCTTCTCGACCTCCTCTGTACAGCATGCACTGCTGCTTCTGGCGACTGGACATCAGTTCCGACTGGCAGGACCGGATTTTCCTAGAGTGGTGGGTCGACCAGCAGTGGCTCCAGAATTTCCACAAGTGTAAGGTCACCTTCATAGAGTTATGCAAGTGGCTTGCCCTGCTCTCAGGCAATGGGACACCCACATGAGACCTGGCATCCCCTTCCAGAAGCAAGTCACCATCACTATCTGGAAGCTCACCACGCCAGACAGCTACCACTCTGTGGGGAACGATTTCAGCATGGGGAGATTGACCGTTGGGGTGATGAACTGCTGGAATGGGGTTCCCTAGGGAAGGGGGGAATGGTGGAGGCTCCCTCCCTGGTAGGTTTTTCAGTCCTGCCCTCACAAAGCCCTGCCAGGGAATTTTGGCAAGTTGGAGTTGCTCCTGATGTGTGTGTGTGTGTGGGGGGGGGGAGGGTAGGGGGTGTTAAGCTGCGGGAGGTCCCAAGGGCCCTGGCAACACTGTGATTCTCTGTGTGTCTCTTTCTACAGGTGATGCAGGCCATCAACACCATCCTGCTGATCATCATCCTGGACGATGTGAATCCCATCATCATGGGCTTTGCCACCATAGGCTTCCCCAACTTAGGGAGGGGGGCATTGATGCCATCTACATCCCCATCTGGGCCCCTAAACACAGGGGCTTCAATTATATCAATCAGAAGGGGTACTTTTCTATGGTGCTGCAAGCCCTCATCGACCACCATGGCTGCTTCATCGACATCTTCATTGGGTGGTCAGGGAAGGCACACAACATCTTCTGAAACTCCAGCCTCTTCCAGAAGCTGCACGCTGGCACTTTTTTCCCTGACCGCACCATCAAGTTTGGGGATGTAGACATGGCAATAAATATTGTGTGGAACGCAGCCTACTCTCTTCTCCCTTGGCTTATAAAGCCCTACACTGGACACCTGGACCCCATGAAGGAACATTTTAACACCTGGATTAGCAGGGCCCACGTGGTTGTGGAGGGCACTTTTAGTGGTCTGAAAGGGAGGTTCCATTGTCTCATCACCTGCCTGGACCTTGACAAGCAGAACTTCCCCAACAGTGGCAGCCTCTTGTGTCCTCCACAGTATTTGTGAAAGCAAGGGGGAGACATTTCTGCCAGGGTGGGAGCAGAGACGGACCAATTCAGCAGGGCCTTTGAGCAGCCATGCACAGCTGATATGCAGCAGGCCCATCAGGGGGCAGAGCATTTCTAAGAGGCCCTGAGGGAGAGTTTCACAAAAGGACCCCAGTGACACATCCCTGGGCCTCTCCACAAGGGGCCTGTGCATTGCCCCTCTTAGCCTGTCCTTCTACACCTATCTCTGCCCCGCCCTTCTTTCCCACCACCCCCTTCCTTCCCCTGCAGAGACCATAAATCACACTTTTTGTTTTTGAACAATAAACTCTGTTTAGTTATTAGGTGTAAATGTGACCAGGGAGGGACTGGGGAAAGAACCTGGGATGGGGAAAGAGGGAGATGGAAGACGAGGGACGAGAGGCTCAGAAGTGGGCCTGGGAGTGGCGCCTGCCTCAGGTTGTCCTACCGTCTTGGGTGTGGGGCCCTGAGCAGCCACAGGGTATTCTAGGGGGAGAAGCTGGAGTGTCAGGAGTTAGGTCGGGAACTGGGTTAGGAACTATGTTGGGAGCTGGGGAAGCCACCAGGTGGTTGAGGGTGGTGGTGAAAGCCATGAACATGGTCTGCCCCTGCTGCAGCAGCTCCTGTCAGGTGTTTTGGTGCAGCTCCAGGTCTGCTTTTTGTTTGGTGTCCTGCCAATCCAGGGAGCATTGTAGGGCATGCAGGCAGGCAATCTGCTCCCGCTGGATAGAATCGTAGAATCCTAGGGCTGGAAGAGAACTCAGCAGGTCATTGACTCCAGCTTCCTGCCCAAAGCAGGACAAACAGTAACTAAATCATCCCAGCCAGGGCATTGTCAAGCTGAGTCTTAAAAACCTCCAGGGATGGAGATTCCACCACCTCCCTAGGTAACCCATTCCAGTACTTCACCTTTCCTTATATCCAACCTAGAACTCTCCCACTGGAACTTGAGACCACTGCTCCTTGTTCTGCCATCCATCACTACTGAGAACAGCCTCTCCATCCTCTTTGGAACCTCCCTTCAGGAAGTTGAAGGCTGCTATCAAATCCCCCCTTACTCTTCTGCAGACTAAATAAGCCCAAATCCCTGAGCCTCTCCTCGTATGTTATGTGCTCCAGTCCCCTAATTAGGGTCCCGTCTCCTGGACCCTCTCCAATGCGTCCATATTCTTTCTATAGTGGGGGGCCCAGAACTGGATGCAATACTCCAGATGTGGCCTCACCAGTGCTGAATACAGGAGAATAAACTTCTCTAGATCTGCTGGAAATGCTTCTCCTACTGTACCCTAATATGCCATTCGCCTTCTTGGCTACAAGGGCACACTGTTGACTCATATCCAGCTTCCCATCCACTGTGATCCCTGGGTCCTTTTCTGCTGAACTGCTTGTAGGCCACCAGGCCTCCTGGAGGGGTTCCTCCGCCTCCGGGTCAGTGGGCATCCCCTCCACCCCACTACAGAGAAGGAGGAGAAGGAGCAGCGTGCAGATGCTGCTCTCTTTCTCCTCTCCCCTCCTGTTCCTGCTGCCTGCACCAGCCGGAGCTCTCCCTGCTCTACCCAGCCAACCCTGCCTGCTGAGGCCTCACCTGCTGGACCTGCTCCCCTGGACGACGCTGCTGCGGCTGCTGCTTCTGCTCCCCACCACCAGCTGCTGCTGCTGCCTGACGGGAAAGGGGGGGCCTGTCGGTCTGCCCCCCTCTCCCTTCCCCCACTCCAGAGGAGGAAGACCCCACCAGCACCCACCACCCAGAGGCCTTCCCTGGCTGGCTGCTACCTGCCCGCTGCTGCTGCTGCTGCTGCTGTGCCCCGCCGAGGAGGAGAAGAGGAGAACCATCACCCAGAACTGTGGAGGGGGTTTGTTCACGAGACTGAGCTTTCTTCATCTGCTCTCGGGCTGGTGGTGAACTGAGTTGTTGAAAGGGGGGCTGGGGGAGAGGCTCAGAGCCCTCCCCCCAGTCCAGCTGCCTCCGCTCCCTGCTGCCACCACCCCCAACGCCCCCTCCACCGCCCCTCACCACTTGGACCGTTTCTTCTCCCCTTGACGGGGCTTGCTGCTCTACCTGCCACCTGGGACTGAGCTGCTACAGTGGTGGGCGCGGTTGAGCTCCCCACAAGCACTCGGGGGTATGCTCCCTCCCCACCCCCTTGGACTTGGCCCCCCTCCCTCAGCTACATTTGGCTGGGGGGCCACCCTCACCCCTGCTTATCCCACCCTACCCCAGCAGCTTGACTCTCTCCACACTGCCTGCCCTGCCCTGCTAACCCAGTTGTTTTTCCTCCCTCCTTAAGGTTGCTCACCCACCACGCCCAACCCAGAGTTTGTTACCAGCCATGCCCTTGCCCCTGCTGGCCTGCTACTGTGTGTGTGCCCGCCCCTCCCAGCTGCTGCTTTGCCTTATTCTGCCCCAACTCTCACAGTACCTCCCTCCTCTCCCAGCCTCCCGCTAGCCTTGTGGCACTGCCCTGCCTGTACTGGACTGCCCCCCACTGTTCCCCCCCAAGCGCTTGTGTCCTATCCCTCCCCTTTCAGTCGGCCCCCCCATACACTGCATGCCCCTCATTGACCCCACAGCTTCCCCCTTGTAACCCAGTGCAGCTGGAGGAACCGGTCCCCGCCCTGCACCCATTACTTTGTCCCCTGCCCGCCCTGCCAGTGCCCTCCTCCTCTGTCACCAGCCTTTCAGGGAGGAGTGGTTGCTGGCCCCAAATCCCTTTGGTTTCCCCGCTTGCATCCAGCCCCTGCGAGTGCCCTCCCTCCCTGCAAACAGTCAAGTGGGAGGGAGTGGCTGCTTTTCCCCTCCCCCCCACCTAATTGTGACTCCCCCCCCCTCACATCCTTAACCTTCCCTCTAGTGCCCCCTCCCCTGTAGTGTCCCTACGGGGAGGAGTGGCTGCTAGTTCCCCTTCTTCAGTTTCCCCATAAGCGCCCATCCTCCGCCAGTGCCCTCCCTCCCTCCCTGCTGACAACTCAGTGGGAGGGAGTGGTTGCTTCCCTCCCCTCTTGTTCCTCAAGCCCCTCATCCTTACCCTCCCCTCCCTTTCGCTTTGTGCCCTCCTCTGCCTTCAGCCGGCAGGGAGGAGTGGCCACTGCTCCCCTTTTTCAGTTTCCCCCTCCCCACAAGTTTAGTGCCCTCCTCCCCAGCCTACATTCTAGCGGGGAGGAGTGGCTGGCACTTCCCCTTTGACTACCCCCCAACTGAGCACCCTCCTCCTCTGCCTCTATCTTAGGTAGGAGGAGTGGTTGTCTCGCTCTCCCCAGTCCCCCTATTGGTCCCCCCCCTCCCTGCCAGCTGATTGGCGGGGAGGAGAAGTAGATTCCCTACCCCTTCCCCACAATCTCCACCTCCTCCAATGCCACCCCTCTCCACCATGATGGAGGAGGTCCCACCCCTATCCCCATAGGTCCCAAAGGTCCCCCTTTGCCACCAAACCCACAAATCACTGCAGCTGACCTACCGACCCCTAACCCGGGTTCCGCATCTGCCATGGCCGACACCCCCCCGATGCGGGTGGGCCCTCCACCTCGGCCAGCAAAAAGGGCCAGGGGAGGAAGAAGGGCAAGGGCCTGGCCAAAAAAACCAAGCCTCCCGTGGCTGAGGCCACCCCACCCGCTGCAGCCTGGCCATCCACCACACCCTTTCCCTCCCCTGTTGTTCCCCCCACCAGCTCTGGGGGCGATCCTCCGTCTGCAGACCCCAGACCGTACACCCAGGTGGCCGCTGCTGCCCCCCCCCGCATGCCGCCATGTCATCAGCCCCAACCGCCACCTGCAGCTCCATCCCTGGTGGCCGAGGCCCCTTTCCCACCATGACCAGGAGGCACAGCGTCTGTTGCCTCCTGGTCACCTCCTCGCCCAACATGGAAACTTACGTGCGGGCATTGGTGAGTGTGGTGGGGGTCTTGGCCATGGTGGCAGACTCCAAAATGTATGGCAAGGTGGTGTTCTTCCTTGCCTCGGAGGCCGCCGCCCAGGAGGTGGTGGAGAGGGGGCCGGCGGTGGGGGGCGTGCACGTGCCTCTTGAGCCATTGGAGGACCTGGGAGTATGGGTGGTCCTCATTTCCATCCCACCCTTCCTCCCCAATGCTGCCCTGTTGCCTGCCCTCTCCACCCTGGGGAGGCCCATTTCCACCATCAGCCCTCTCCCGTTGGGCTGTAAGGACCCAGCCCTCCACCACGTGCTGTCTTTCCACTGGCAGGTGCAGCTCCAGATGCCACCGGCGGCACGTGGCGGGGTGGCGCTCGAGGGGTCCTTCATGGTGCCCTACCAGGGAGCCCTTTACTGGGTCCACTACTCTTTGGGGGAAGCCTGGTGCTTCCTCTGCCGGGCAACGGGGCATGTCCAGAGGGACTGCCCTCTGGCCTGGTTGGAGGAGGCATCTGTGGGAGGGCGCCAGCCCCAACATCACCGGACCCCCTTTTAGTCCAGCCTCCGCAGCTGCCCCTCCTCCAACCGACGGCTCTGCTCGGGGGCTGGAGGCGCTCCCTCTGGTGTGCCCAGGCGAGCAGGCAGGCCCTGCCTCTACTCTATCTGTCTCTGCGGGGCCCGAGGAGGAGAGGGTGGTGCGGTCGCTGCCGGGCGAAGGAGAGACTCCCCCCAGGAGGAGGTTTCCCCACCCCCCTCTCTCCCTCCCCTGCCTCAATGTCTCCTGCGAAGAACAATTGTGCCCCCTGGCCTTGCCCCTGCTGACCAGCCCTCCACCTCCACCTCGGAGGACTGGATGCTGGTTCAGGGGAAGCGCAGAGACCGCAATTCACGGGCTCAATCTCCCCCCTCTGATGAAGAGGGGGAGAAGGCCCCCCTCCCAAAAATCTTGAGGGGGGCTGGCACTACTGAGAGTGCCCCCAGCGAGCGTCAGCAGGAGGTGCTGGATGAGGAGGTTGTGGCAGCAAGGGGGAACGATGCTGTCCCCCCTGCAGAGACATCTACGAGGAGGCCTCGGGTGGAGCTCCCCTGTCCCCGGGACCAACTGCACCCCCGGCTGTCACCGCGGAGGTAATTGTTGCCTCAGAGGCTGGTGGGGAGGGCTCTGGGGCTGAGGGGATGGAGCTCAGCTCCATCTTCGAGGAGATCGAGGCCCTGGGTCTGACCTCGCTCGCCCAGGGGGAGGACGACCCTCCACCAGCGGGCCTCAGTCTGGGCGGCGACTCTGTGGTGCCACCCAGTCCTCTCTCCACTCCCACGCCCCAGGTGGCTGATCCCATCCTCACACTCGGGGCACCCCTGGTGTTGCCTATTGGCCCGGCCAACTCGAGCGCCGGGGCCAAAATCACCAAGCACTTAGGGGTGACAAACGGTGCCGAGCAGCCGGGTCCCAAGCTTGGGGCGCCCCTTTCCTCTGCAAATGGGGTGGGATGGCCATCTACCCTTCCTGCTCCTGCCCTCCAGATTCCCATTCGGGAGGCGCCACAGCTCAGGGGCCCAAATCTGGGGGACTTTCCCTCTGACCCTGCCCAAAGTGCTGATTCCCTTTACTGCCCCGATCCTTCCCTCCCCCCGTTCACGCCCCTGGTCCTGACCCTGCCCTCTACAAACCTATTTCCAGCCCTGAGTCCCCTCCCGTTCCCGACCTTTCCCCAATCGTTACCAGTGTTCCCCCTTCCACTCCCAACCTACCGCCCGACCCTGAGCCTACCCCTCCTCCTGCCCCACCATGAAATCCCCTCCCCCGTTGCTGCCCACCCATCTTCCCCCCCCACTCCTGCCCCCGCTGTAGTGCCTGCTGCCCCTCAACCTCCCTCACATCCCGCTACCATTGCCACCCCCATGGGAGCCGTCTCATTCCCGCTACTTGCGGGTGGCTCTCGGGGGGTGGTATTTGTGTCCCCAGTCTCCAGTCCCATAAGGGCTGCTTTGTTCCCTCTGCAGCCCCTTCTCTTGCTGGGGTTGGGGGCAGGCAGTGCGGTGCCGTCACTCTTGGCACTGTGCCGGGACTCGGACCCCAGTTTGCCCATCTCCGTGGCCCATGAGGTCCTTCTGGGGGTCCAGATGGAGGAAACGTCCAGTGTCCCCTCAGTGCTGGGGGCTGAGCTCCGCCAATTCCTCGCGGATACACGCGGGGCTAAGGGGAAGGTGGAGCTCACCCTTCAGTGCTGGGTGGACTTTCATTCCATCCTGGGGGCCACAAGAGCCCTTTAGCAGGAGGGGAGGGGGACCAAGAGGCAGGACATCACGGCCTGCCGGTGGGCCTGCAAATTCCGCTATGCTCTCCTCACCTTCCGGTCAGGGAGCGGCCCATTGTGGGGTCTACGGGAGGCTGACGATCATCCTACCCGTGATGATCCACCCCAGCCCTCATTATGAAGTACACCACCATCACAACATTAAATGCCTGGGGCTGTAGGGCGGGTCTCCGCGGGAGCCGGGTGCTTTCCTTCCTTCGGGAGGGGGGGTACTCAGTGATCTTCCTGCAGGAGACACACATGACTCCAGCCATCGAGACTTGCTGGTGGCTGGAGTGCGGGGACGGGGTGCATTTTAGCCACCCTGGCACTTGCTTGGCCGGGGTGATCACCCTGTTCTCCTCTGCCCTATGGCCCGAGGTGCTGGGGATTGCTGAGGTTGTCCTGGGCCACCTGCTGCACATCTGGGCCCGTGTGGAGGGGCTGACATTGAATGCAGGCCCGGACTAGGTCACATTTTATCAGCAGACGGCCACCTTCCATGGCACCTTGGATCCTCGCGAGTGTCTGGTCCTGGGCGGGGATTTCAACACCACCCTCGATGACCTGGACTGTGTAGGACTCGTGAACTGCCAGGCTGCAGCAGGCATCCTCGGGGAGATCGTGGACCATCACTCCCTGATGGACGTCTGGCAAGACCACCACCCGGATGACAACACCACCTTCACCTACGTCCGGGTGAGAGACGATCGGTCAAGCCACTCCCGGTTGGACCACATTTATCTATCACGGTTCCATCTGGCACGAGCCCACACCTCCAGCATCTGGCCGACCCCGTTCACGGACCACCATTTGGTGGCTGTGACAGCCTCTCTGAGGGTATGTCTACACTACAGCACTAATTCGAACTAACTTAGTTCGAATTAGTGCATCTAGACCTAAAAACTAATTCGAATTAGCATTTTGCTAATTCAAACTATCATGTCCGCATTGAGTGGACCCTGAACCGAAGTTAAGGCTGGCCAAAACCAGTGTCAGCGGGGCATCAGAATAGGACTTAGAGCATGGAGCTGCTGCCTCAGGCTAGCCGAGGGCTGTGCTTAAAGGCACCTGACCCCCACCCCGGACAGACAGTTCTCAGGGTTCCCCGCTTGCTTGTCTACCTTGATGAGGGACAACAAAGCAGTCCTGTCTTGGAGTGCCCTAACTGCCCACACTCACCACATCACAGCACTCGGCCATCAGCCCGGCTGCACTTGCCACAGGCTGCCATCCGGGGGGGTCAATCGGGGGGCTGTCAGGATCCAGGAGGCCCTGCAGAAGAGCTTCCACCCCGAGGAGCCTGCAGAGCCACCCCAGTCCTCCCCATTGGGGGCTCGTGCCCCATTCCTCCCTCACCTCCTTCCACTTACCTTTCCCTAGCCCCCCTTCCTGATGTAAAAAATAAAGGACACGTATGTTCAAAAATAGAAACTCTCTTTATTTAACAAAACTGTGGGGGGGGGGGGGGGGGGCGGATTAACCTCTGGGGAGACTGGGAAAAGGAGGTGGGAGAGGGGAAGAGAGAGGGTGGGAGAGGGGAGGTGGAAACCTGGGAGGAGGGAGCTGGAAGGGGGAAGCCAGGGGAAGAAGGAGGAGGGGAAGTCTAAAACTATGGTACCCCATATCTTCAGTACTGTGTACAGATGTGGTCTCCTCACCGCAAAAAAAATATTTTGGCTTTGGAAAGGGTTCAGAAAAGGGCAACTACAAGGATTAGGGGTTTGGAACAGGTCCCATATGAAGAGAGGCTAAAGAGACTGGGACTTTTCAGCTTAGAAAAGAGGAGACTGAGGGGGGATATGATAGAGGTCTATAAAAGCATGAGTGGTGTGGAGACGGTAAATAAAGAAAAGTTCTTCATTAGTTCCCATAATAGAAGGACTAGAGGACACCAAATGAAATGAATGGACAGCAGGTTTAAAACTAATAAGCGAAAGTTCTTCTTCACACAGCACACAGTCAACCTGTGGAACTCCTTGCCACAGGAGGCTGTGAAGGCTAGGACTATAACAGAGTTTAAAGAGAAGTTAGATAAATTCATGGAGGTTGGGTCCATGGAGTGCTATTAGCCAGGGGGTAGGAACGGTGTCCCTGGCCTCTGTTTGTGGAAGGCTGGAGATGGATGGCACGAGACAAATCGCTTGATCATTGTCTTCAGTCCATCCCCTCTGGGGTACCTGGTGGTGGCTGCTGTCGGCAGACAGGCTACTGGGCTAGATGGACCTTTGGTCTGACCCAATACGGCTGTTCTTATATTCTTATGTTCTAAGCTCAGGGCTCAGGGTCGGGGGTCTCATTGGACCAACTTGATTTTCATGCAAACCTGCTCCTGGGTTCTCATGTTGCCTTTGGTGGCCAGGCTGGCAGCTATCCTGCCCTAAACGGCCACATTTCTGTGCCTAGTGCGTAGGTCGTAGACGTTGGAGGTCTCCCCGAAACCTCGATGAGGTCCACAATCTCCACACTAGACCAGGCGGGCGCCTGCCTCTTGTGGCCCCGGGCAGGCTCCTAGGAGCCGCCAGCTTGGTCCTGGGAAGAGGCGGAGGGCTGGGTGGCAGCGGGTGGCTAGCTCATGCCGTGCCAGGTGCAGGGTCTGCTTCCTGGGTGCTGGCAGGCTTGCAACTGGCACGAGCACTGTAGCCAGACCGTGCCCCTTTAAGGGCTCCTGGGGCCGGGAGGGGGGCAGAAAAGTTTCCCTGGTTTGGCCCAGAGTGGCCACCAGGGCAAGCTGGGAAGGGCTAGCCTCCAACTAGTTCGAATTAAGTGGCTACACAGCCCTTAATTCGAACTACTTAATTTGAACTAGGCGTTACTCCTTGTAGAATGAGGTTTACCTAGTTCGAATTAAGCGCTCCGCTAGTTCGAATTAAGTTCGAACTAGTGGTTTGTATGTGTGGCGCCTATGAAAGTTAATTCGAACTAACGGCTGTTAGTTCAAATTAACTTTGTAGTGTAGACATACCCTGAGTTCGGAGAGACTGGGGCTGGCCTATTGGCACTTTAACAATAGCTTGCTGGAGGACGTGGGCTCGTGGCATCCTTCTGGGAGTTCTGGCTGACCTGGCACGGGCACCGGCCTGCCTTTCCCTCAGCGCGGCGATGGTGGGACGTGGGGAAGGTGTGCGCCCGGCTCTTCTGCTGCGACTACTCCTGCGGCACTAGCCGGCGGAGGGATGCGGCGATAGAGCAGTTGGAACGGGAGGTTTTGAAGCTTGAGGGATGCCTGGCATCCCCCCCGAGGATCTGCCCCTCCGCGAGGTGTACTGGGAGAAGCGGGAGGAGCTCCTCGCGGAGCCCCTGCTCCACAATCCAGCCTTGTGCATGCAGGTGACGGAGTCTCCCTCGGTGCGCCGGAGGCTGATCCTGGCAGAAGCCACCAAGGTCGGAGACCTCCTGGACTACGACAGGGGGGACTGGGTGGATCCCCGAGCACTTGCTCAGTGCATGGGGCTCTCCACCCCCTGAACCATCCTGCATCTACTCCAGGAGGTGAAAGTGGCTTTGCTGAGCCCCGCTCTCGATTTCCTGCAGAGAGCCCTGCGAGAAGGTACACCCTGCCCACCCCTTCCTGCAAACCCTCCATCCCTTGTTATCGGGCCCCTTTTCTGCGGCCTCCCCCCCCTGGTCTCCTCAGCCATGGACTGCAGGATTTCCCCACCCTCGCATTCCTCCCCAACACTAAATGGTGGGACTATCTGAGACTTATAGAGGGTGGGGAACCCCGATGGGCCAGCGTACATTCTAACCTAATCCTGCGGCCCATTGGGGACTTCAGCTGGTGGCTGTGAGCATGGGCGTATACTTGACGCAGTTCATCCCCATCCCGGATGCCTGCCCCTTTTGCGGCGTGAGGGAAAACCTGGTGCACGCCTATCTTGAATGAGCCAGATTGCAGCCCCTATTCCGGCTCCTCCAGAACCTCTTATTAAGGTTCTGGCTGCACTTTTCCCCTCACCTTTTCATATATGCACACTCTATCCATGTCCCCACGAAGTTGCAAGACCTCCTTGTCAACCTCCTCCTGGCCTTAGCGAAAGCTGCCATCTGCAATACCAGGAGGAGGATGTTTGGACGAGGGGGTTCTCTGCGACTATGGGGCCTACTTTTGATCCTCCCTAGTGTCACGTATCCGGGCAGAGTTCCTCTGGGCGGCATCCACTGGCTCCATCGACAGCTTCGAGGAGCAGTGGGCACTGTCCAGGGTTCTCTGCTCGGTGTCCCCATCCGGTTCCCTTGTTTTAAACCTGTGACCCGCACTCCTTGATCCTTTAGTCATTATTTGTCTCCTGTAATTAGTTGGACATGGGTCCAGTTGTCCCTCCCGTAAGGCTGGGGGAGGGGCTTTTAGAAAGTGGGCGGGCTTTGCCCGCCAACGTTCCCATGTTTTCAAATGGTGCCCCACTCCAGAGAGGGAGCAGCAGAGTGCAGCTGCTGTCCCTTCTGTCCTGCCTCCCTCCCCTGTTCCTGCTGCCCTGCACCAGCCGGAGTTCTCCCTGCCCTGCCCAGCTACCACCCACCCTCCTGCTGAGGCCCCCAGCTGCTGGACCTGCTCCCCTGGACACTGCTGCTGCTGCTACTCACCACCACCAGCTGTTGCTGCCTGGCTGGGAGGGGGCAGGGGGGAGGGGGCCTGCTGGCCTGCCCCCCCCAACTCCAGAGAGAGAGGAAGAGAACCTCACTGTGACCTGCACCCATCACCTGGGACCCCCCCCCCCCCGCCTTGGCTGGCCACCGCTAGCCTGCTGCTGCAGCTGCACCACCTGTGCCCCATCAAGGGGCGAAGAGAGAAGACCCCAACACCCAGACCTGTGGAGAGGGCTTTCAAACACTGAGCTTTTTTTCCATCTCTGCTCCTGGGGTGGTGGTAAGTTGAACTGCTGAGAGGGGTTGGGGGAGGGGCACAGAGCCCTCCCCCCAGTCCAGCTGCCACCACCCCAATACCCCTGCCACCACTGTTACCACCTGGACTTTCTCTTCGCCCCTCGATGGGGCTGTTGCTCTGCCTAGGACTGTGCTGCTGCAGCAGTGGGCGAGGTTGAGCCTGCACAAGTGCTTGTGGGCATGCTCCCTCCCCACCCCTTGGACTTGGCCCTCCCTCCCTCAGCTGAGGGGCCTCCCTCACCTCTGCTCACCCACCCTACCTTAGCAGCTTGCCCCCTTCCCCACTGTTTGCCCCACCCTGCTAGCCCAGTTTGTTTTTCCCTCCCCCCCTAAGGTCACTCACCCATCACACTCAGTCACAGAGTTTACCTGCCACGCCCTTGCCCCAGCTAGCCTGTTGTGTGTGCCCCACCCCTCTCAGCTGCTGCCTTGCCTCCTTTTGACCCAACTCCCCCAGCATCTCCCTCCTCCCCCAGCCTCCTGCTAGCCTTTTTGGCACTGCCCTGCCTGCTTTGGGCCCCCCCTCCATCCGAGCACTTGTGTCCTATCCCTCCCCTTTTAGTTAGTCCCCCTTGTACACTGCATTTCCCTGAATGACCCATAGTTCCCCTCTGTACCCCAGCGCAGCCAGAGGAGCCGGTCCCTGCCCTGCACCCACAACCACGTTTCCTGCCCCATCCAGCCAGCACCCCCCTCCTCTGTCTCCAGCCTTACAGGGAGGAGTGGTTGCTGGCCCCTCGGTTCCCCATTTCTATCCCGCCCTTGCTAGCACCCTCCTTCCCTGCAATCAGTCAGCAAGAGGGAGTGGTTGCCTTTCCCTTTTCCCTTCCTCCCCAATCGCAAACCCCCTTTCCCTCGTGTCCCCTTCCCTCGCATCCTACTCACCCCCAGTGCCCTCCTCCTCTGCCACAGCCCCACAGGGAGGAGTGGCTGCTAGCTTTCCTTCCTCAGTTTCCCTACCAGTACCCTTCCTCTGTTAGCACCCTCCCTCCCTGCCGACAGCTCAGTGGGAAGGAGTGGTTGCCCTCCCCATTTCCTCTAGCTCCCCCCCAGCCCCTCCTCAATTTGCACCCACCTCTCTGCCTTTAGCCGGCAGGGAGGAGAGCCTGCTACTCCTTTCCCTTGGTTCTCCCCCCTCCTCACAAGTTCAGTGCCCTCCTCCCCAGCCTCCAATCTAACGGGGAGGAGTGGCCAGCACCCTTCTCTGACACCCCCCCCCAATTGAACACCCTCCTCCCCTGTCTTGGTTCTAACTGGGAGGAGTGGTTGTTTCACCCTCCCCAGCCCCTCCACCCCCGCCAGTCCCCAGTCCCTCCCCTGCTGGCTGATTAGTGGGGAGGAAAAGCAGATTCCCTAGCCCTTCCCCAAAATCCTCACTTCCTCCAACCCCCACCCCCGCTATGATGGAGGAGGTCCCCGCCCCCTCTGCTGTTCCCGTAGTTCCCAAAAATTCCCCATCGACACTGACCTCTGTCAAAGTCAGACACACAGGACTCACAGATTTGTCAAGACCGCTCTGTTTATTAGCAAAGCCGCTCTGCTAATACACCCAGAAAATGCGAGTGCCATACAAGGCTGAAACCCCTACAGTCAAAAGAAAGCCAACTTAACAAGATTAAAAGCTGGCAAAACTTCACATGATTAATATGAGACTAGTCAAGTATCTTCATTTCCACATCAAGCACACAGCAATCTCCTGTCCATATCTCTCTGGCTACCTCAATTAGGGTATGTCTATACTACAGCGCTAATTCGAACTAATTTATTTCGAATTACTTAATTCGAATTACTTAATTCGAAATAAGCTAATTCGAAATAACGTGTCTAGACTCAAAAACTAATTCGAATTAGCGTTTTGCTAATTCGAAATAGCGCGTCCACACTGATTGGATGCTGGGTCGCATTTGAGGGCAGCTGAAACCGGTTCTGGCAGGGCATCAGGTCAGTAGTTGCTTTGTGTGACTGCTGTCTGAGGCTATCTGCGACTCGTGCTTAAAGGGACCCCCCTGGACAGCCGGTTCTCAGCTTTTTTGCTTGCTTGCCTACCTCGCCGAGGGACAGCAAAGCGTTTTCCTCTCTGCCTGCCTGTGTCGGTGGTTCCCATTGGGGACGCTGCCGCAGTTGGCACCATGGAGCCAGAGCTCGCCCTAGGCATTCTGCTCCAGTTTTTGGCCTTGCTGCTGCAAGCCTGCCAGCAATGGCTGGAGGCTGCCTGGCACCATCTGGTGCATGTCAGCCCTCTGCCCCTCCCCCTGGCCTCCCTGGGGGCCGTGGAGGAGCCGCAGCAGCACCCGGATGCCAGCGTGCCCTGCCACATCTGGCGTCTGGACACGAGCAGCGTCTGGTGGGACCGCATCATCCTGGAGCGCTGGGGAGACAGACAGTGGACCCAGAACTTCAGGATGAAGAACAACACCTTCCTGGAGCTCTGCGAGTTTAGTCTGCAGAAGCGAAGAGCGAGGGGGGATTTGATAGCAGCCTTCAACTTCCTGAAGGGAGGTTCCAAAGAGGATGGAGAGGGGCTGTTCTCAGTAGTGACGGATGGCAGAACAAGGAGCAATGGTCTCAAGTTGTGGTGGGAGAGGTCCAGGTTGGATATTAGGAAAAACTATTTCACTAGGCGGGTGGTGAAGCACTGGAATGGGTTACCTAGGGAAGTAGTGGAGTCTCCATCCCTAGAGGTGTTTAAGTCTCGGCTTGACCAAGCCCTGGCTGGGTTGATTTAGTTGGGATTGGTCCTGCCTAGAGCAGGGGGCTGGACTTGATGACCTTCTGAGGTCTCTTCCAGCTCTATGGTTCTATCATTCTATGAGTGGCTCGCCCCTGCTCTACAGCGATGGGACACTCGCATGAGGCCCATCATCCCTCTACAGAAGTGTGTGGCCCTGTGGAAGCTCTCAACGCCGGACAGCTACCAATCCGTTGGGAACCAGTTCAGCGTGGGGAAATCCAAGTACCAAGGGGTACTTCTCCGTGCTCCTGCAGGCCGTGTCTGACCACCGGGGCCAGTTCACGGACATTAATGTGGGCTGGTCCGGCAAGGCACACGACGCCAGGGTGTTCCGCAACTCCTCCGTGTGCCAGAGGCTGCACGCCGGGACCTTCTTCCCCGACCGCCACATCAGGGTCGGGGATGTGGACATGCCCGTCTGCCTGGTGGGGGATGCGGCCTACCCCCTACAGCCCTGGCTGATGAAGCCGTACACGGGGCACCTCAACCCTTCCCGGCAGGCCTTCAATGCCAGGCTCACCAGGGCCTGCATTGTGGTCGAGGGGGCCTTCGGACGACTGAAAGCCAGATTTAGGTGCCTCCTCACCCGCCTCGACCTCGCCGAGCAAAATATCCCTCCCGTGGTGGCAGCATGTTGCGTGCTGCACAATTTGTACTAGCGGAAGGGGGAGGCTTTCCTGCCAGCCTGGATGGCTGAGGCTGAGCGCATGGCTGGCCGCTACGCTCAGCCCCGCACCGCCGCCGTCCAGGAGGCCCAGCGGGGGGCCGTCCAGATCCAGGAAGCCCTGCGGGAGACCTTCCTGGTGGAAGAGGAGGACTGAACTCTCCCTGCATGCCCCACTGGGGCCTTCTTCCACCCTCCCCTCCTTCCCCTTTCCCCTCCCTAACCCCCCTTCCTAATGTTAAATAAAGACACCTGTTTTGCAAACAACAATCTCTTTTTATTGTACATAACTGGGGTGGGGGCAGGGCGGAATGAGGGTGGGAGAGGGGAGGGGGAAACCTGGGAGGAAGGAGCTGGAAGGGGGAGGAAGGGGAGGAAGGGAAGGGAAAGCTCAGGGTTGGGGGTCCTGCTGGCTCTTCCGTCTCGCAGCACTGCAGGTGCGGGGGTGTTGGGGGGGAGTGGGTGTGGAGGGTGGGGCAGGAGGGACGGGGGGTGTGGAGGAAGCGGGAAGGGGAGCAGGGGTGGGAGGAGGAGCGAGAGCTGGGGCAGCCGCAGGGGCCGGAGCAGGAGGAGGCAGGAACCTGTCCACCAGGGTCTGGAGTTGACCTCTGAGGGCACGGCCCTGCTCCTCTAGTGCCTCCAAGCTCCACTGCCGCAGCTGCAGGTCCTCCCGGACCCCGTGGTCCTGGGTGCAGAGCTGGTGCTCCAGTAGCCGCAGGTGCCACCGGTGGTAGTCCTCCAGGTTCCTGGTGTGCCTGCTGGCCCGGGTGCGGGTGGCTGTTGCAGGCGGGGTGGTGCGCCCTGCAGTCCCAGGTGCTGCAGCTGTGGTGAAACAAGAGCAGTGGTCAGTTCTCCCTGGGGAAACAGTGGGTGAAACCCAGCCCCCCTGTGCAAGCCGAGGTCGGCGTGTGGGGAACGGGCCAGGGCCCCTGCATGACACCCAGCTGCTACTCCATGGTGGGCAAGGCCCAGGCGCACGGTCCCTGGGCTCCCTCTCCCCCCACCCCTCCGTACACATAAGGGGAGCATGATGGCACTCACGTGTGGAGCCCTCCTCGGCCTCGGACGACACAGCCGTTGTGCTCTGTGGGATGCCTCAGGGGTCCTGGGTCCTAGGCAGGCTCCCTGTAGGCTCCTGGCTCTCGGCATCCTCCTCCTCCTCCTCCGTGTCAGGGACGGGTCCCTCTGCCCTGGGGTCGATCACCACCCGGGGGGCATGGACTGTGTGAGCCCCCTGGATGCGGTCCAGGGCCTCATAATGAGGGCATGCCTCCGGGTCGGCCCCTGGCTGGGAGGCCCTGGAGTAGGACTGCCGCAGGTCCTTGATTTTGCAGCAGACCTGCTCCCAGTTCCGCATGTGGCCTCTGGTGGCCAGGCTGGCAGCCATGTGTTCCTGTGGCGGAGATCGTGGACGTTGGAGGCTTCCCCCCAAACCTCGATGAGGTCCACGATCTCCTCACTAGACCAGGCGGGTGCCTGCCTCTTGAGGCCCCAGGCAGGCTCCTGGAAGCCACCAGCCTGCTCCTGGGAAGAGGTGGAGGGCTGGGTGGCAGCGGGTGGCTGGCTCATGCTGTGCCAGGTGCAGGGTCTGCTGTCTGGGTGCTGGCAGGCTTGCAGCTGGCATGAGCAGTGTAGCCAGACCATGGCCCTTTAAGGGCTCCGGGGCCGGGAGGGGGGCAGAAGAGTTTCCCTGGTTTGGCCCAGAGTGGCCACCAGGGCAAGCTGGGAACGGCTAGCCTCCAACTAGTTCGAATTAAGTGGTTACGCAGCCCTTAATTCGAACTACTTAATTCGAACTAGGCGTTATTCCTTGTAGAATGAGGTTTACCTAGTTTGAATTAAGCGCTCCGCTCATTCGAATTAAGTTCGAATTCGCGGTTTGCATGTGTAGCGCCTATGAAAGTTAATTCGAACTAACAGCCTTTAGTTCGAATTAACTTTGTAGTGTAGACATACCCAGAGAGAGTCAGTGAAACCAGTGAGCCCCTTGAGCCCCTACTCCCTCCCGGAACCTACACCCCATCCCCCGCCCCAGGTCACAATTTGCGTAGCTTATTTTGAGTTAAGCCCTACTGTGTAGACATATCCTTGGGCTCCGTCTCAGCCCTGGAAGTGGAGTGGGATCTAGTGGGTTACAGCAGGGGGCTGATGCATTTCAGCTGTATATAAAATAAGAATGGCCATACTAGGCCAGACAAATGGTCCATCTCCCCCAGTATCCTGTCTTCTGACAGTGGCCAATGCCCGGTGCTTCAGAAGGCATCAACAGAAGAGGCAATCATCAAATGATCCATCCCCTGTCACCCATTCCCAGCTTCTGGCAAACAAAAACTAGGGACACTATTCCTGCCCACTCTGACTAATAGCCATTGATGGACCTTTTCTCGTTTAACTTATTTTATTCTTACTGGAACCCTGTTACAGTTTGGGCAAAGAGTTCCACAGGTTGACTGTGAAGAAATAAATTGTCTTAAACCTGCTGTCAATAAATTTAATTTAATTCTTGTGTTATGTTAGCAAACGAGTAAATAACATTTCATTATTCTATTTTTCCACAGTATTCATGATTTTCTAGATCTCTAACATACTCCTCCATCCTTAGTCCCAGGCTGAAAAGTCCCAGTCTTGTTAATCTCTCCTCATATGGAAGCTGTTCCCTATCTATGCCAACCATACAGCCTGGATTGCCCAGGACAACCCCTATTTTTAATACTTTGTCCCAATGTCTCCACCAAGTAATGAAATGTCCTAGATTTACAGGCCCGTATGCAAGGGGTGTGTGGTACGAATGCACCCCTCCAATGGTCCTCCCATCACCCGTGAGCAGCGTCTCTTCCACGGGCCAGAAGCACCTGCCCACCACATGGCCCAAGCATGCCCCGCCCCCATCATGCTCGCCAGTGCCTCGGCCTCCTGCACCAGCTTCTCCAACTCCAGGGATGCTGTGGACTCCATGGGAATCACTCCTCCCTGAGGAGGGTATATGGTGCCATGACATCAGCATGTTTGAATGAGGGTAACATGCCAGTCAAAGGTTGGGGGCTAAAGTCCCACCCCTTTCTATGGGTGGGGCTGTGAACTGGAGAAGGCAGGTACATGCGGCCTTGCTCTGAGCTGTGCCAAGCTGCTCATGACTGTGATGTGCAAATGTGCACACTGAAGTGCTAGGAGCAGGGGCCAGGTGCAGTGCCTTAGGCACTTGTGAGGTCCAACTTGCACCAACTCCCTGCGCTAATGTGGTGGGTGCTACATGGCATTAGGCATATGCGCGTGTACATATGAGTGGGTGTACAAAGACCACCCCGAAGTCGTGGTAGGTGGTCGGGTTTTTATTACGGACACTCTATCGTACCACGCACGAGCCCTGTCGTACAGTGGTGGGGTAGGGAGGCTCGGGCTCACCCACTCTCCTGAGCCCCAGCCCAGGGCCCTAAGGCAGGGGGAAAGAACCTCCCACCTGCCTGCGGATGGGGTGCAAACGCCTAAACTCACCCGCACTTGGGGTTCTCGGCCCAGCCCTGGGCCACTTCCTATCCCACCTGTGGTTCTCCCTCCGGGGCTGGTGCGGGGTTGTTGCTTGCCCGGTCGGTTCCCGGCTTCTTCTGTCCTCCCCCTCCTCTCTGGCCTCCTCTGCCTTCCCTCTGGCTGGCCCGAGGCTCACCCTCTTGCCAGCAGCCTCCGGGCCGCTTCTGAATGCCCCGCTGGCGTGGCAGGTGACGTCATCAGCCAGCGCCGGCATCACCATGTCGGCCGGCGCTGCGGTGACATCATCAGCCAGCACCGGCCCTCCGGCGCTTTGCACGCCTGGGGTGTTGTGTCCAGCGGGGTCGGCCGGACCGCCGCTACCTTGGCCCGGCAGCGTGTGGGGCCACTCCGCCCCATCACACCCCTCCCCCCTTAGAATCTCTCTTTCACTCTCTTCCCCTGCCCCATCACCCTCGTGTCCCAGTATATGTGAGAGAGTCCGCTTTTTGCCTTCCCTCTGGCTGGCCCGAGGCTCACCCCCTTGCCAGCAGCCTCCAGGCCACTTTTGAATGCCCTGCCGGCGTGGTGGGTGATGTCATGGTGTACGACCTCGAAGTGGTAAGGTTGCAGGCTCAGGTACCACCGCATGATCCTCGGGTTGGTGTCTTTCATGGTGTTGAGCCATTTCAAATGGGCGTGGTCAGTCACCAGCGTGAAGCGGTCCCTTAAAAGAAAGTAACGGCAGGCCTCAATAGCCCACTTGATGGCTAATGCCTCTAGTTTCTTTCCCGCGGAAATAGTTTCCGGCTTAAGTAAGCCACTGGGTGCTCGACACCCCCCTCTTCCCGGGCTAGAACGGCCCCTAGTCCCACCTCTGAGGCGTCAGTCTGGAGCAAAAAGGGTTTGATAAAGTCAGGCTGGTGTAGCACTGGAGCCTTAATCAGGCGCTCCTTAAGGATCCTAAAAGCGTGGGTGGCCGGCTCGGTCCATCACACCCACTGAGGCTGCCCGTTTTTCATCAGGTCAGTCAAGGGGGCAGCTAGGGTCGCGAAGTCCGCTACAAACCGGCGATAGTAGCCCACCAGACCAAGGAACTGGCCTCTTGATCACTGGGAGGGGTACACCCTGACCGCCTGCACTTTATCTAACAGGGGCTTTACCTGTCCCCATCCCACTGTATACCCCTAGTATAATACCTCTTGCTGGCCGAAGCAACACTTCTTCAGGTTGGTGGTTGAGCCGGCCCGGGCAAGACCCCCCAGGACGGCAGCAACATGCCGAAGGTGTTGTTCCCAGGTATCACTAAATATTATGACGTCATCTATGTAGGCTGCCGCGTACGGGCGGTGGTCCCTTAATATCCTGTCCATTAATCATTGAAAGGTTGCCGTGGCTCCATGCAAACCGAATGGCATTTTCCGGAACTGGTACAGGCCAAAGGGCATGGCAAAGGCCATCTTCTCCTTAGCATCCGGGGTCAGCGAAATTTGCCAGTACCCCTTTGTGAAGTCAATGGTGGACAGATATCTGGCCCGTCCTAGCCGTTCCAGTAACTCATCAATGCGTGGCATGGGGTATGTGTCAAAACGAGAAAGTGCCTTCCGGAAGTCGATGCAAAATCTGGTGGACCCATCAGCCTTAGGAACTAAAATGATGGGGCTTCTCCACTCACTCCGGGATTCCTCTACCACTCCCCATTTCAGCATTGATTGTAATTCCTGGTGGACCATCTCCCACAATTTTCGAGGCACGGGGCGGAGGGCTTCCTGCACCTTCTGGCCCGGGGCAGTTATTATATCATGACTCACTAGGCTGGTTTGCCCTGGTCGGCTCATCAGTCCCGTTTGGAATATGGCGAGGAGGCTAAGAAGTTTGCGACGTTGTTCGGTACTCAGTTCTTCGCCCATCCGGACCTCCTCGACTGTACTTCTTTCTCGGCCCAGGGGCTGAGTTTGACATCCTCGGGTTGGGGTTTGCCAAGGAGCACCTCTCGGGGTTTCCATTGCTTCAATAAATTCACATGGTATACCTGAGTGGCATTCCTCTTTCACCCTACCTGTACCTCATAATCCACTTTGCCTATTCTCCTTAGCACCCTGTACAGGCCCCACCACTGAGCTAACAACTTAGACCCTTCTGTTGGGAGCAATACCAGGACTTGCTCCCCTAGCTGGAATTCCCTCAACCTAGCACCTCGATTATACTGCTGGGCTTGGGTCTCCTGGGCCTTCTGTAAATTCTCCCGGGCCCAGTCCCCGAGGTTACACAACTGTTGCCTCAGTTTGAGCACATACTGAGCAGCACCCAGGCCCAGTGAGGGCTGTTCCTCCCACCCTTCTCGTACCAGGTCCAATAAGCCTCGGGGCTGGCTCCCGTATAGCAATTCAAATGGGGAGTACCCCACTGAGGCTTGGGGGACTTCCCGAATCGCAAATAGCAGGGCTGGCAACAGGGTATCCCAGTCCCAGGGGTCTTCCTGGACAAACTTACGCAACATAGATTTCAAGGCGCGGTTGAACCTTTCGACCAGTCCATCGGTCTGGGGGTGGTAGACAGGGGCCCTGATCTTTTTAACCTGCAGCCATCTGCACAAATCTGTTAATACCCGCGAGACCAAGTTGGGGCCCTGGTCCATCAACAGCTCCTTCAGAGGCCCCACCCTCAAAAATATCTTCATTAATTCCTCGTCTATCACTGGGGCAGTGGTCTTCCGCAGGGGGATGGCCTCCAGGTATCGTGTTGCGTAGTCCAATACCACCAGGATATACTGGTGTCACCATCGCAACCGCTCCAGTGGGCCTACCAAGTCCATCGCAATGCGCTCGAAGGGGACCCCGACTATCCTGAGGGGCACCAGCGGGGCCTTTGGCATGGCCGCCACAGCCATGTACTGACACTGGGGGCACGAGGCGCAAAAATCCTTAATCTCTCGGTATACCCCAGGCCAGTAGAACCGCTGTAACACCCACTGCTGCGTCTTTTCCGCGCCCAAGTGTCCAGCCCACGGATTGTCATGGGCCAACTCAAAGACTTGCAGTCGGTAGAGCCGAGGGACCAATAGTTGTGCCACCTCCCCTATTGCTTCCCCACCCTGGGTTACCCAGTATAAGCGGTCGCTGTGTACCTCGAAGTAGGAGCCTACCGAGCCCTGGGAAGTTCCTTGCCGAGTGGCCTCTTCTGGTCCATGCACTTGTTCCCATGCTCTCTGGAGAGTAGGGTCGCTGCCCTGCTGCATCAGGAAGTCTCCTTCACCAAACGCCAGGTCAATCGGGGCCGGATGCTCAGCGGGGGCGGCTCTCTCCTCAAGCGTCGTGTGGCGGGCCTCCTCCCCTTGTGCCACTGACTCGACGCCGCCTCCTCCCTCTGGATACCCTTCCTGCCTGGCCCGAAACCACCGCTGTACCAAGCGCCTGAACCCGGGCCAATCTCTTCCCAATAAGGCGGGGTGGGTTAGTCGGGGGGCCACCGCAACCCTGCAAATGGCCTCTTCCCACCCATCATGAATTCGTACTTGGACCGCGGGGTAGGAGCGTACGTCTCCATGCACGCAACGTATCCCAATCCTCCCCCCTGTTGATGGGTGTGCCCCCACCACATCCAACCGCACCATTGTTTGTTCACACCCTGAATCCATTATTGCCCCAACTGATTTCCCATTTATCGTCACCCTTTGGGTGACTGGCCGTAGGGCCGGTCGAACACATGGAACACCCTTCGGGTGGGCTCCTGGTTCCTCTCCAGCCAGCTTCACTCCAGGGTTCTGCCTCACTGGTGCCAATTTTCTCTCCGTCCCCAACCCCGGGATTGGGGTCTGCCCGCCCCTCACCCATTGGGGCAGCTGGTATTTCAGATCCCCAACCGGGCTGGGTGTCTTCCCCTTGCCTTCCGTGCCTTCGGCGGCAGTGAACCGCTCCATGAGAGTCACTGCCTCCTCCAGGGTATCAGGCAGGTGCCGCCGAACCCATCGTTGGCCCTCGGGGGGGAGAATCTGTACATACTGTTCCAGAATCACTTGGTCGGCGACCTGCCATCCCATCTTATTGTCCGGCTCCAGCCACCTCCTTCCGGCTTCTTTAACCCGGTGAGCGATGGCGTGTGGAGTCTCGCCCGGGTTATACCGGGATTCTCAGAAGTGCTGCCGGTAGGCCTCCGGAGTAACGCCCAGCTGGTCCAGTATCACCTCCTTGACCTTAAAATAGCATAGGCCTCTGTAGCCAGACATGAACCCCATCTTGTTCCCCCCTCCCCCCCCAGAGAGCAAGAGAAAGGCAGTCAGCCTTTGATGCCCTGGGAATGCAGGTGTGCTGCCTGTCCCTGACTCTAATAAACAGAAACCAGACAGTAAATGGGCTAGCTGACGACCCAGGGCCTCCTGCTGCCCTGATGGCTAGTACCAGTAATTAACACGCCTGCACTGTCCCAGGAGAGGAATCTTTGCCATCACATACCAGAGGTGCCCATTGTCTGCATTTTCCCAGGTGTGAATTATGCTTTGCACCCTTCGTGGGAAACTTGGCATTCAAAGCCATTTTCCCTAATTGGCCACTTGAGACCAGGAAGAAGCCTACGTGACCCAAGGGGTATAAAGAGGGGTTTAGTAGCCCACCCCATTTGAGCTCCAATCATCTACACCTGCTGGCAGGTATTGGTTGTCTCCCGAGGTCTGTGGGACGCCCAACCTTGCCCTACTTCTTCCCGAGGGATTGAGAGAAAGACGCTGGCCACGCCAAGTCTGGAACACAGGGGTGAGAATATATACCTGCTAGGTGTCTATTTTGCATGCATTTAATAAGAGCTCAGAGACCCAAAAGGGTTTCATGGTACCTGTAAGTGATTTATTAGTGTAATTTCTGTCCTGTCCTTTGTAGTGGCTGTGTTATCTGTAACACAGTAATAGCATTTAACAGCTAAGTTTACCCTGTAACAATAAAATAGTAACTGTTTAAGCTGTGACCTGACTCCTTCAGTTGCTGTAACAGAACCAAGCACAATTTTAAAAAGAACTCCAGCCGGTCATAAGGGACAGATATAGGGAGAGCTTGAGCATCGGATCATGTCGCTTCCAGGGGACAGATCCGTTGGGGCATCTCTCAGCCTCCCCAGGCTGCCCGCTGTGACGGGATCGTGTATCCTAGCAGTCAAAATCTGAGGTGTAATAAGCTCTCCCTGTAAACTTTTGGGGCGCCCGTCAACCTCCTCCAGTTTGCCTGCTGCTAAGGGACCCCAGTCCTAGCAGTTGAAGTCTTGGGTGTATAATACACACACATGCACTGCCCTGACTACCGGCTGACAGCCTCCTTTGCCATCATGCCTCAGTAAGCCATCTGCTTACCGAGAAAACAGAAAATCTCATATTTCCTCTATATAGTTATCTGTTCGTTTCCTAATGATTCCCAATATTATGTTAGTTTTTTAGATTTTAGACTGCCACTGCACATTGAATTGATATTTTCAGGCAACTACCCATCATTTATGTATGTATAGTTGGGATTATATTTTTCCAGGTTCATTACTTTGCATTTATCAACACTGAAGTCCATCTGCCCTTGTGTTGCCCAACCATCCAATTTTGTGAGATCCCTTTGTAACTCTTTTCAGTCAGCTTTGGACTTAACTATTTAAGTAATTTTGTAGTATTTACAAATTCTGCCATCTCCCTATTTACCCCTTTCTCAAAAACATTTATGAGAAGTTTAACAGCAGTGGTCCAAATACAGGGCCCTTGCAGCATAATGCTCATTGCTACTCTCCCCGACCTATCTTTTAAGTGAAGTACTCTGCAATATTTTCATGATGATCTAATGATCATTCAGTTACTTGAATGACCAGTCTTTTGTTATTTTAATCACCGGCCTCCCTCTTTTTATAACAAACTCCCTGCCCCAAAGGCAAAGCTGCAAGCAGCTCAAACTCCGTTGCATTAAAAACTGCCTCTGGAGTCAGGGCATGAACTTTAAGCAGACCTCAGGTATAAAATCCAGGGGTTCAAACTTTAGGGGAGGCTATTACCCCTAAAGCCCAGGTGTGGGCAACTTTTTTGGGGTTGGGGGGCTGCTGACACAGAAAAATCAGTCAAGGGCCACACACAAGTGAGAAGGGGGAAAAAAGTCACACCCTCACTGAAGTGGCCCCGGTTGTAAAACAGGTAGCATGTGAAGCCCATCTTAGTAGTTTTTGGGTGCTCCAGCCCTGTGCTGGGGCAGTGGGAGCCTGGAGTGCCAGCACAGGCTCCCCAATGTTGGAGGGACTATGACCCTTGGGGGCAGGATCCAGGTAAGTTCGGGGCCGCATCTGGCTTCCAGGCCTGAGGTTCCCCACCCCTGCCCTAGCCCATCGGAAATGGTGCCCTTGGCAACCAGAAGTAGCTTGGCATGGAATAGCTCATCGATAAGTGAAGAACAACTGCAAATAGTGAGTGTGATGCAGGAGTGACCATCCTTCATATCAGTGGACTGCAGCAGCACACACTGGAGCCAAGGCACCATTTATGGGGGGCTAGGAGAGGCAGTAGCCTCCTCTCCCGAGTTTAAACACCTGATTCATACTTGAGATCTGCTTAAACCCTGTGACATGACTCCAGAGACAGTTCTTAAATGCAACAGAATTTGAGCTGCTTACAGCTTTGCCTTTGGGGCATGGAGTTTGTTATAAAAAGAGGGAGGCAGAGTGAATAAGAATAACAAAAGTCTTAACCCTCGTGGAATGAGGGTTACAGGGATGCCAAAACAGTGCATCCGTTATGTCAAAAAATATTTTGAAATAACAGGCACATTTAAAAGATACCTCCTGTATCCTGCAATTTTCCTGCTGTCTAGACAAGAAAGAAAGAAAGAAAAAAAGAAAGAAAGAACTCATCTCTAAGACAGCCTCCTCTGCACGACCGTGACATGCAAGCAGCTAAGATCCAGAGAGACTGACCTTGCCTGGCCAACAGGGGAAGTCTGCCTGCCTTTATCAGGATTGGTGAGCATAATGCTGTGTGCTTAACATGTGTATTCTGCTTGCTTGGAAATTGTCAGTAAATAGAGAATAAGAATATTACTGTGTAAGGCTCTTTCAGTGGCAAAAGATCCTGCAAATCCACAGGAAGTTATGCCCTGAGCCCTAGGAATTGGGTAAGGTTGGGTGATATAAATTAACAGGGTTGCATCTGGAGCCCTAGGAACTGGGTAAAGGTGTGTGTCCCTAAAGCGTGGAAGGGACAGAGAAATTTGTATGGGTAACAGAAGCATAATGCTGCTCATTTGATGACGTGGATTTTGCCCATGAAAGCACATGATCCTATACCTTTGTTAGTCTCTAAGTTGCCACAAGACTATTCATTGTCCTCTAAGGGTATGTCTACACTACCACCCTAGTTCGAACCAGGGTGGTTAATGTAGGCATTCGAAGTTGCAAATGAAGCCCGGGATTTAAATATCCTGGACTTCATTTGCATCTTGCTGGGCGGGCACCATTTTTAAATACCCTTAGGTCGAACTCCGTGCCCTCGGCTACACGCGGCACGGAGTAGGTAGTTCGAATTAGGATCTCTAATTCGAACTACCGTTACTCCTCGTGGAAGAGGAGTAATTAGAGATCCTAATTTGAACTACCTACTCTGTGCTGCGTGTAGCCGTGGGCACGGAGTTCGACCTAAGGGGATTTAAAAATGGCGCCCGCCCGGCAAGATGCAAATGAAGCCCGGGATATTTAAATCCCGGGCTTCATTTGCAACTTTGAATGCCTACATTAACCACCCTAGTTCGAACTAGGGTGGTAGTGTAGACATACCCTAATTTAGTTACAACAAGGATTAATTTGTCTCATAGGGCCAGAGGCTCAGGGCTTGATTCTCATCTTATTTATGCCTTACACCAGTGCATCTTTGCTAATTTCAAAAGTTACTTCAGATGTACATTGGTGCAAATGAGATGAAAATCAGACCCATCTTCCCAGAAGTCCACAGTATTTTGGGGGTATAGATGGGATGCCACAGAGCAATGAGCTGTTTGTGCCTAAAAGAAATAACTGAAGTTTGGTGTGTGCTAGGCTCATCACTAAACACCAGCATGGGGCCTGTATAACATGATTAATCAAATATGACTTCCTTTCTCTTTTTGCACTTTGCAATGCAAAGATTAATGGTCCATCTCCTGATGCACACCATCTAGTGTGCTATGTGCTGCCTGGTTTGTGTTCTGTGGCTGCAATGCTTTCACCAGTATGATCCCTGCACTAATTGATAGGTCCTGTAGGTTTCAGTGAAAACTCAGTTGTCTTGTAACAAGGTTTAATTAGAAGCATATTAACATATTGATACTGAAGAGTGCAACAGATACATGTACTAGGAGTAATGCCCTGGAAGTTGTTAGCATATATTTTTCCTGTTCATTACTGTCAAATCCAATGATAACTTTCATTATAAATGGAACAGCTGGAGGAGAGTTGTCTGTTGAGGCAGAAGAAAGCATCTATAGGGGGAGATGGTTCTGAACAGGAAGCAGTGAGTGTGGATTCCAAATGACCACATGGGGGAGAAGGGCAAATTCAAATTGGTGTGAATGTGAAGGAAGGGTTAGTTTAGTTCTTCTGCAGAAAGGAGAATAGTGTAGGACTACTGTAGTATGGCAATGGAACTGGATGTAACTGGAATCTTGTGCATTAGTGTAAATCCTGTGCCATGTGCTGATATACACTCCTAGGGTATGTCTAGACAGTAGGGCAATTGCAGGATACCGGAGGTATCTTTTAAATGTGCCTGTTATTTCAAACTATTTTTGAAATAGCGGGTGCACTATTTTGGCATCCTTGTAACCCTCGTTCCACAAGGGGTAAGGGATATGTCAAAATAGCATGTTATTTCAAAATTTGGCACTGTGTAGATGCACCAAATTTCAAAATAATCTATTCTGAAATATAATCAATATGAGATACACAATTTGCATAGCGCAAATTGCATATCTTATTTTGAGTTTAGGGTACTGTGTAGATGCACCCCTACAATGCCTGTGACTTCTATGTAGAATTTCCACCAGAACACAGACTGACTTCTGTGTGAAATCTGATCTCACATTTCCTTAGAAATAGGTCCATTTTAACCTTTCGCCCACATTGCCTGCATTATGTCACTGCAGTGTACTGTAATTCAACTCCCAGTTCAAAGACACTAATCCTTCTCCTAGATCTAATATGCAATAATTCTTTTTCACAAGCAAAAACACAATAGGCCTCCTCCATCAGACATGTTGTAATCCTGCTGCATTAGATAATCATCTCTTTACATTGCATGCGCTATTTTCCTTCTGCAGTGTTGCAACTCTTTCCCACCATCAGATAGACATCTTCCTACTACATGCGCTGCAGTTCTTCTCTGGTCTCCAAAAGCTATCATCTCCTCTCCTTGTCTTCCATCAAATACACTGCCACTTTCCTGTAATGGATAGAGGTGCAGTATATAGCCTATGTAGATTGGATTTCTTAGGGTATATCTACACTACAGAGTTTTGTTGGAAAAACAGCCATTTTTCTGACAAAACTTGCGGAGCGTCCACACTGCCATTACGTTCTATCGAAAGTAAATCTAAAGAACAGAGGGATTTTTCTGACGTTGGTAATCCTCATTCTACAAAGAAGAAGCCTTTTTCTGAAAGAGCTTTTTCAGAAAAAGGCATGTGTGGACGGGGAGGAGGGTTTTTTTTTTCGAAAGAAGAGGCCTCCAGGTAATAGCACAGGTGCCCTGGTGGACACTCCATCCAAAGTAATCACAATTCTAGTTCGTGTCTCCTGGGCCCTCTTAAAGCTGCAGGCACCTGAACAAGCTTTGTGGCAGGAAGCCAGCTTCAGAGCAGCGCCTCACCGTGTGGCTTTCCCTGTCACAGGCATTGCCAGCCATGGCTGAGCCTCAAGCCCCCCACAACCCCTCTAGTCCTCTCAGGGAGCAGCCCCAGGGATCCCTGGACCTACCCAGGGGGAGCAAGAGGTGCGTACCATCCTGGTCTGGACCAGAGATCCTGTCCCTCCTCGAACTGTGGAGCAAGAAGGAGACCTTGCAGGATCTCTGGTCAAAGCGTCATAATGCAGACATTTATGGCCAGATGACTGACTCCGTGGCGGAGTGTGGACACCCACCCCAGACCTTGGAACAGGTTCACAGTAAAGTTAAGGAGCTCTGCCAGGAATATGTTCAGGCCACAGAGTGCAGCTTGTGCTCAGGGGCAGGACTCCACACCTGACTCTATTACCAGGAGCTGCACCAGATCCTAGAGGGTGGGGAAACGTCTTCCCCACCTGTCCCAGTGGACTCCAGCCTGGAGACCCACATCCTTACTGGCTGGAGGTCTCCACGGAGGAGAAGCAGGAGGGCCAGGGCCAGCCAGAGGCAGAAGAGGAGGAGATGGGCACAATCACCCTCTTCCTGGAGCTGGTGCCAGTGACCAAGGATGTCTCTCAGTCCTCCTTGGATACCTGGGAGGGATCTTCAGGTGAGTGGTCTCACTTTGTCACACACGCAGGGCGGGGGAGGAGGGCGCACAGGGGCTGGAGGGTGAGTGTTGCTCCGGCCACTTGGGCTGGATATCGTGCTGTGGTCTGTGCTTATGCAACTATGTGCAGTAAGAGTGCAAGGCTCACAGATTCAACAGGCAGCTCCTGGGCATGGGTGGGATCCTACTGCCAGTCTCAGGGAAGGCCACACGCATCCTGCCATGGGGCGGGGGAGTCCCAGGTGGAACAGGCTAGCCACAAGGGCACAGGCATGACCCCACATAGACCAAAGTGTGCCTCACACAGCACGCGGGCATGCTTGCATGTGCAAGGCAGCAGCTGCTCCCACAGATAGCCCAGGGAGCTGCACCTGTGTGTAAGGACCTCAGGGAGGCCCAGGCTGCTCCCAGCTCCTCTGCCCCCCATGAAAGGATCACACTGTGGCCGGACACTTCCTTGCCTGCTTGTCCATGGGCTGGGGGGAGGTGGGAAGTGGGCAGCATGGTCCTCTGGGCACATCGAGGCCCCTGTGAGATTGGGCCTCCTGTGAAGGCCACATATGGCCTTGCTCCTGGGACATCCCCCTCCTCTTCCGCAAGGACTGTTAGCCGCTGCTCCCAGAGGAGGGCACGGCCTCAGGAACAGTGTCCTCAGGGATGACTGACTGCCTTTCTCTCTATGTGTTCTCCACAGCCGGACTAGCTGGGACTGAGGGTCCAGCCACACCACCGCAGCCAGCCGTCAGAGCCCAGGGGAACCGAAAGTGCGTCCTGCGCACCCTGGTAACATCCAGCAGACCCTGGTGCACAAGGTCCGTGATGACTTGGAGTGGCAGAACCTTTCATGGGACCAGCTGATGCAGCGGTGTGACAACATGTGTGTGGTTATGATGGTACACCTGCCTGATGCCACTGCTCCTGCCTCCCACCCACCTGCGCCCCCACTTTGCCCATTCCCCCTCTGCCTGACCCCCTGCTATGCCTCTGCTCCCTCCCCATGTGATGCCTCTGCTCCCTCCTCAGGTGATGCCCAGGCCCCCTCCCCTAGCAGTGTCCATGCTCCCTCCCCAAGTGATGCCTATGCCACCTCCCCCAGCCCCCCATTACAACCCTGACCCAGTTCCAGACCCCTGCCTTCTGTCCACACCCCTGTGCTCCCCAGACCTACCCAACCCCAACTCCGACGAGGTCCCTGCACATGAGGAGGCACATTAAGCCTCCCCTCACACAGCTCCCAGCCCTGAGCCCCCCTTCCCCTCCCAGTTATGAGCTCCCCTGCCTCTGCTCACCTTTTCTGAATGTTACAGACATCATTTTGTTGAAAACCAAACAGGTATTTTTATTAAGAGATCAGGGAAAGGGTGAAGGGAGGGGTTGTGGTGGGGAAGGGATAGGGTAGCAAGTCAGAGGCCCCTAGGTAGGAGGCTCTGGGAAGAGTTACTGGGGTGCTTGAGAGTACCTCTCCCTCAGGGCCTCCCGGATGTGCATTCTGGCCTGATGGGCCTGTTGGATGGCAGCTGTCCACGGCTGCTAGAAGGCTTGCCCCTCGTGGCCTATGTCTGCCCCTCACCCTGGGAGGAAGGCCTCCCCCTTCCTCTCTACAATGTTGTGGAGGACACAACATGCTGTGACCACCTCGGGGATGTTGTGCTCTCCCACATCGAGGTGGGTCAGCAGGCACCAGAAATATGCCTTGAGGAGGCTGAAGGTGCACGCCACTTGAATCCTGGCCTGGTTGGGATCCTGGTGGCCACTGTATGGCTTCATAAGCCATGGCATGGGGGGGGTAGGCTGCGTCCCCCATGATGCACAGTGGAATTTGCACATCCCCAATGCAAGTTCATAGTGGGGAGAAAAATGTGCCTATCTCCAGCTTGTGGAACAGGCTGGAGTTTCTGAAGACTCGGGCATCATGTTCCCTGCCCGACCACCCAATAAAGATGTCTGTAAAGTGTCCCCAGTGGTTGACCAGGGCCTGCAACACTATCAAAAAGTAGCCCTTTTGATTTATGTCCTGGGCTACTCGATGGTCCTGTGTGTGGATCAGGATGTGGGTTCCATCAATGTCACCCCTGCAGTTCGGGAACCCCAGGGCAGCAAATCTGGCCATGGTCATGCCCAGGTCTCCCAGACACAGCAGGATCGAGTTGATGGCCCTCACAACCTGCAGAAGGAGAGAAACAAACACATAACACAGAGAATGAGAGAGGGAGTGCCTGAGCCCTTGGGAGCTGCCACCCGACTCCCTCCCAGCCGCTCCAAACACCACAGGAGCCACCCTCTATGAGGCCGTTCCCCTCCCCCAGCAGCAGGGCTGAGTGAGGGCAGGACAGTATAACCCCTGGGGACAGGGCTTCCCTCCACCCCCACTCCACCCCCCCAATTCCCATTTCCCGAGTGACCTCTTTTTCAGGACTCCCCCCCTATGCAGGGACTGCAGCCCGAGAACTCCTTACCTCCATGAGGAGGGCCCCAATGGTGGACTTCCCCATGCCAAATTGGTTGCCCACTGACCAGTATCTGTCTGGGGTGGCGAGCTTCCAGAGGGTGATTGCAACCTGCTTCTCCAGGGGGATGGCGGGCCACAGGTGGGTGTCGTGTCTCCAGAGGATGGAGGCGAGCCAGGCACATAGCTCCAAAAAGGTGGCCTTCTGCATGCAGAAGTTTTGGAGCCACTGCTGGTCATCCCACTGCTCCATGACTAGCCAGTCCCACCAGTCCAAACTGGTGTTGAGCCTCCAAAAACGCCTCTCCACTGTGGGGTGTGGTGTCCAGAGTGTAGCAGCTGAACCAAGGGAGAGAGTCCCCAGAATAAGCTTGGGGTCCAGATTTTGCAGGACCAGGAAGGCAGCTGGAACAATGTGCTGCAAAAAATTCAACATGGTAGTCTGGAGCCATCGCATGCCCAGGGGCAGCTCCGGCTCCATGGTATAAAGAACAAAGCTGTGGAGTCCAAAAAAGAACAGGGCATCCACAGCAGGCACTGTGAGAGCTTTGCTGTCCTTCAAAGAGGTAGCAAGCATGCAGCAGAAAAACAGCTGTCCAGAGGGGTCCTTTTAAGCTCATGTCTCTGCAAGGTTCCGGCACCAGCACCCAGAAGCAAATGGTGACCTAAAGCCCTGCCTGAAGTGGTTCCAGGTGACCTTTTATGCGAAAGAGCATCCAATCAGTCTGGGTGCTCTCTTTTGAAAAAGTGCATCACTTTCTCGATGCGCTTTTGTGTGTGGATGTGCTCTTTTGGAAGAAATTTTTTTGGAAGATCTCTTCCGAAGAAAGCTTCTTCCAAAAGGAGCCTGTAGTTTAGATGTAGTCCCACATTACATTTGCTGTGCCCTTCAAGGTTGAAATTGTCTCTTTGCAGGACCCAGCACAATACTTTAAATATTGACCACAGCTTCTACTCATTGCAGCTTCTCTGCATCATCTTGAATGCTTTCCTCAGCATCTGTTCATTGTACAGTTTTTCAAAAGCAAAAACAGCCTCAAAAGTCCTGCTGTCCCTTCCAAAATAGGTACTCCAATCTCCCTGCATTAAACACTCTGCAAATTATTGATTGCACTGCTTTTTAGATGCCAGTTGTGCCAGCTTCATGCTGTCATTTCAGCTACACTTGTTCTATTTTGCACACACGCTATTGTTTTCCAGTGCCAGCTGCATGGTAGGTGGGATACAAGCACTTTGAAATCTTTCTGTACCCCTCCTTCTGGGTCCAGAGCACTGTAATTTTCTCCTCAAGCATAGACTCTTCTAGCTACTTGGGTGGGAAGGAATGCTGTAATGTGGAAGGATATCAAGCATGCTATCATTCTCCTAATTCTCCAGTCTGTGTGAAAGAAAGCAGATATACACCTGCATAATTGAATACTTACCTCATAATTCAGTCTTGGGGTTCTGCTGACAGTCATAAACAGATTAGGTTGTTGGGCTGTGGTGTACCACTAGACAAGCTGCTTGATAGAACTGTGGGTTTGAATTCCATCATGGAGTACTTTCTATTTGCTCTCTGCATGGGTTGTCAGGAACCATTTTAGGCAAATGTTGTTGCAGTGATGCTGGAAATTAGTATGGTTTACATTGCAGTGGCAAAGTAGGCTATCCTTCATGGGGGGTTTCACATCCTTGGCAGGTGCTAAAGGATGCAAAGAATTAATAATAGGAAACAGGCTTTTATCTGTTCAAATTCATTCTGGTAGCCAAAACTATTATTGATGAATGCTCTGATCTTGATTGCTACAATGACTGCTTACTGTGGAATGAGTCAGGGTTTGTGTATCCATATCATGGAATCCACTGCAATATTCAGCCCTTATTGGTGTAACCTCAACAGCACAGAGTTGAACTGGGACCTTTAGCACTTAGTATAGGAGCATCTACAGCTTGAGCTATAAAGCCAGCTAGCTTTTAATTCAAGCAGTACAGGCTCCTAAACAAAGCTCCAGGGGTCCCAGGTTGAAATCTGCCCTGTGATGCTTACAAGTGGGGGCTCGTTCAGGATATCAGCTGGGTCTATGAAGCTCGGGACACACTTCCTCAGCTAGGGAAAGTATGTAACCCACATACCTAATGGGTGTGTTTCACTGTCCCATGTAGTGGCACTTAATCTACTTACAGCAAGCGATCAGAACAAGGAAACTCTACAGCATAAGCTGAAAGGAAGCTGTCTTTATAGCTCAAGCTGTGGAGACTCCTATACTAAGTTCCAGAAGTCCCAAGTTTAAGTCTGTCTGGTAGTGGTTACATTGCCACCCTACTTAATATTCCCCAAACCCACATCATGGTCCCAGTGGGAGATAGAATGAACTACATCCCCAGCGTTAGAGGTCCCCCAATCCAGTGAGGGGGGATTGGAAAAGTCTCCATTGGTTTTGCTCATATTGTTTCTCCATTGTAGAAAAGCAGTTAAGGTATGTCTACACTACAAAGGTAATTCGAACTAACAGCCGTTAGTTCAAATTAACTTTAATAGGGGCTACTCATACAAACTGCTAGTTCAAATTTAAATTGAACTAGCAGAGCACTTAATTCGAACTAGGTAAACCTCATTCTACGAGGAGTAACGCCTAGTTCAAATTAAGTAGTTCGAATTAAGGGCTGTGTAGCCACTTAATTCGAACTAGCTGGAGGCTAGCCCTTCCCAGGTTGCCCTGGTGGCCACTTTGGGCCAAACTAGGGAAACTCTTCTGCCCCCCTCCGAGCCCCGGAGCCCTTAAAGGGGCACGGTCTTGCTACAGTGCTTGTGCCAGTTGCAAGCCTGCCACCACCCAGCCAGCAGACCCTGCACCTGGCATGGCATGAGCCAGCCACCCGCTGCCACCCAGCCCTCTGCCTCTTCCCAGGACCAGGCTGGCGGCTCCCAGGAGCCTGCCCGGGGCTGTAAGAGGCGGGCACCCGCCTGGTCTAGTGCGGAGATCGTGGACCTTATCGAGGTTTGGGGGGAGGCCTCCAACGTCCACGATCTCCGCACTAGCCACACGAACGCAGCTGTCTACAGCTGCATGGCTGCCAGCCTGGCCACCAGAGGCCACATGCAAACCCAGGAGCAGGTTTGCATGAAAATCAAGTTGGTCCAGTGAGACCCCCGACCCTGAGCTTAGAACATGAAAACATAAGAATGGCTGTACTGGGTCAGACCAAAGGTCCATCTAGCCCAGTAGCCTGTCTGCCAACAGCGGCCACCACCAGGTACCCCAGAGGGGATGGACTGAAGACAATGATCAAGCAATTTGTCTCGTGCCATCCATCTCCAGCCTTCCACAAACAGAGGCCAAGGACACCGTTCCTACCCCCTGGCTAATAGCACTCCATGGACCCAACCTCCATGAATTTATCTAACTTCTCTTTAAACTCTGTTATAGTTCTAGTCTTCATAGCCTCCTGTGGCAAGGAGTTCCACAGGCTGACTATGTGCTGTGTGAAGAAGAACTTTCGCTTATTAGTTTTAAACCTGCTGCCCATTAAATTCATTTGGTGTCCTCTAGTCCTTATATTATGGGAACTAATGAAGAACTTTTCTTTATTCGCCCTCTCCACACCACTCATGCTTTTATAGACCTCTATCATATCCCCCCTCAGTCTCCTCTTTTCTAAGCTGAAAAGTCCCAGTCTTTTTAGCCTCTCTTCATATGGGACCTGTTCCAAACCCCTAATCATTGTAGTTGCCCTTTTCTGAACCCTTTCCAAGGCCAAAATATCTTTTTTGAGGTGAGGAGACCACATCTGTACACAGTACTGAAGATATGGCGTACCATAGTTTGATACTTCCCCTCCTCCTTCTTCCCCTGGCTTCCCCCTTCCAGCTCCCTCCTCCCAGGTTTCCACCTCCCCTCTCCCACCCTCTCTCTTCCCCTCTCCCACCTCCTTTTCCCAGTCTCCACAGAGGTTAATCTCCCCCCCCCCCCAGTTTTGTTAAATAAAGAGAGTTTCTATTTTTGAACACACATGTCCTTTATTTTTTACATGAGGAAGGGGGACTAGGGAGGGGTAAGTGGAAGGAGGTGAGGGAGGAATGGGGTACGAGCCCCCAATGGGGAGGACTGGGGTGGCTCTGCAGGCTCCTCGGGGTGGAAGCTCTCCTGCAGGGCCTCCTGGATCCTGACAGCCCCTCGATTGACCCCCCCAGATGGCAGCCTGTGGCAAGTGCAGCCGGGCTGATGGCCGAGTGCTGTGATGTGCTGACTGTGGGCACTTAGGGCACTCCAAGACAGGACTGCTTTGCTGTCCCTCATCAAGGTAGACAAGCAAGCGGGGAACCCTGAGAACTGTCTGTCCGGGGTGGGGGTCAGGTGCCTTTAAGCACAGCCCTTGGCTAGCCTGAGGCAGCAGCTCCACGCTCTAAGTCCTATTCTGATGCCCTGCCGACACTGGTTCTGGCCAGCCTTAACTTTGGTTCAGGGTCCACTCAATGCGGACATGATAGTTTGAATTAGCAAAATGCTAATTTGAATTAGTTTTTAGGTCTAGATGCACTAATTCGAATTAAGTTAGTTCGAATTAGTGCTGTAATGTAGACATACCCTGACAGGGGAGCTGACATCCTGCACAGACCAGTGTGAAAGGTGTGTGGGGGGGGGGGGGGAGGGGGGGTTGGCTCTGTCCCCCGGCAAGGCACACGGCTTTGGAAAGAGGAGGCAGGGCTAGGGGCAGCTAGCCCTTCGTGTCACTGGCACATCCTTCCCACTCAGGGCTTTAGGGCTGCCCAGAGCACAACATGGTGATCCTGCCTCTCCAGGAAGCCCTGATAGCCAGGCAGAGCACACTGAATAGCACTCCAGCAGTGACTTAAAGGGCACTGGTCCCAGGAGCATTTGTCCCCTTCACCCACTCTCTGTCAGCAGGCCTGAACAGTGATTAATTTTGCTCTTCAGAAAAATCAACCTGACATTTTGCACAAAGTGGAAAATTAAAAAAATTATATTTAATACCCTCTTCTAAGAAGAAATCTGAATAACTTTCCTCATACAGTTTGTGCCATCATTGTTAACAATTTTATTTTTGGAAAACCAATGTCAATAAAATTTTGCACAATCTGAGTTACCCCCAGGTTTGCTAGTGAATGGTGCCAATTATACCCTAAGTTCTCTGAACCTTAGGGGAGATAGGCATGTATCTCACAAAATAAATCTTACCAACTTCCAGCTGCCACGCTCTTTCATGCTTATGGTTTTATACAGTTCAAATCTGATGGACATGATGTTGCAGAAGAAAAACCATTCTTGAGATTGCACATCTGTCAACAGCATTGATGGCCTTTTGTGCAGTCGCATGCATTGCTGATTTTGTGATATTACAGGAAATTCTTTCATTGCAGCACATGATCATAAACTAAAGTATAGCAAATTGAGCTCCCTCAGTGAAACCAGAAACCCTTGGGTTGCTATTATTTGTATGGTGATTGGAGAGCCCAGTCAGGGATTGTGCCAGGCATTGTGTGTGTATATATAGAAAACAGCAACAAAAGGTTACTCACCAAAAGATAGTTTACATATGTGAGAGAATAGGTGGGTCTAACTAATACATGGGAAGAGCACATAACAAAAGCTATAATGTGACTGAAGTCAATTTTAAAACTAGAGTTACTGTGCTGTGTTTCTTACAGTTTGTCCCATTTGTGTTTGCTGACTGGGATTACTTTTCCTTTTGAAAATGAATCCACCTGTTGTCAGTCAGGGTTTTGGGGTTGTCCCAGTTCATTCCTGACAGGTCCTCTACTCTGTCAGTGATGATATACTTTTTGCTGCATGTGTGCGTGTGCTCCCTTTATCTAAAGCATTAGACCCTGGGCACTTGGGTCAACACAGTAGATCTCTGAGAGCTCCTGGAAACGACAGATTCAGGCAAGGATGAAACCAATCAAGCAGGTTTATTGCCAAATGCTATGCATTAACAGTTGTCAGCAGAAAGTCTCAATGTTAAGCCACTGTGCATTCTGTAAGCATTGATAATGCCCCCACCTACAAAAGTGCATAAAGCACCCCCCCAAACCCGGGTCAGTCGGAGCATACCCTTTGCGGTGGCCTTTTATAGACATGTACAAACAACTTACATCACTTCTTTACATATCAGGTTGTCATCCTCTGTTGCCTAGTTACCACCCCTCACCTTACGAAAAGGGGCTTACTTACTATCCTTCATGCTGTCAACTTTGACCCTGTCCTGAACCTAGGTCAGTATGTACATTAATTTTTGGGGAGTCTTTGGTACCAAGACATTTCTTATTGAGATGTAAAGTTACTCCCCTCTGGCTTCCAATCTGTACCTGGTGCCTCCCTATGTCCTTCCATGCTCGACTTTACACAATCACACAATTATGAATAGGGCCTCTTTCTTGGCCCCTGTGTTACTGAACAAAAGTCTTGTTCACTGGATTCCAGGCTGGTTGCTGTTTTCATGTTACAGACCTTTACTCAGGCTTACTGACTCCATGTTACTGACCCTCAACCTACTACACCAACCACTTTTTGTTTCAAATGAAGGGACTAAAAAAGGAGATAAGATTAAAACCTAGAGTTGGTAGAAGAGAATCAGAGTTTGAAAACCCATTTCATGCTTGGTGCTGCACCTGACATCAATACGAAATTATCTTATGTGTGTTGTGGTTTCTTTTCCCTGTTCTGAGGGATTTAACCTGCCTTAGGTCAATAACAACTATGACAGGGTTCAAAAAAGAACTAGATGAGTATATGGAGGATAAGTGCATCAATGGCTATGAGTCAGGCTGGACAGGGATGGTGTCTTTAGCCTCTATTTGTCAACAGCTGGGAATGGGCCACAGAGAAGGATAACTTGATTACCTGTTCTGTTCATTCTCTCTGGGGCTCCTGGCATTGGCCATTGTCAGATGACAGGATATCGGGCTAGATGAACTTTTGGTCTGATCCAGTATGGCTGTTCTTATGAAGAGTGGTGATGGATGTGGAGGACTTTGACAGGCAGTATGGCTTCCACTTTTCAAAAAGAGAGTAAGTCTACACTTGATGCTTATTTTGAAATAAGCTATTTTGGAACAATAGCTGTGAGTCAGCGACCAGGGAGCTAAGCTGTGAGTCAGCAACCAGGGAGCTTGCAAACAGGGAGTTTGGAGAGGGAGTTCTCCAGGTAAAGAAGGAGTAAATACGGGACCCTTGTGGTAAGTGGCTGTCTGTAGTGTGTGTTTGTGTGTGGGGGGGGGTTACTTGCTGCGTGCTGAGCTTGTGTTCATCTGTTTGTTTGGTTTGTTTGTTTGAAGGAGCTTCTAAAAGGTTTGAAATCTAGAAGCCTCTGTTAATTGGCTGAGCCTCAGTCAGGGGGAGGGGCTACCAGGGCTTTATAAGCTGTGAGTCAGCGAACAGGAGCAGCTAACAGGGAGTTTGGAGAGGGAGTTTAGAGGGGGAGGTTAAAGGGCACTAGTGACTTCTGACCTTCTTTAAGCATAACTTTTATAATAATCTATATTCCAGACATTTAATAAGAAGCCCAGTTTATACTTAAACTTATTCATAAGAAAAACGGAGACAGAAGCCCAGCAGCAGAGAGGGGGCTATCCTGTTTATTGCGTCGAGTGTAACATGTATGATTACCTGCCCTGTGGGCGAGTGGCGTATGTGTGCACCTGTTGCAAGGAGCTCCTGACCCTCAGAGACCGAGTTCGGGCTTTGGAGGCCAGGGTGGCTGAACTGAAGGAGCTAAGGGAGTTAGAGAGCTATGTTGATGAGACTTTCCGGGACACTGTAGTACTGTCCCACCTCCAGTCTGAGAGCCCCAGTGCTCTTAAGGAGGATGAAAGTCTCAAGGGAACAGAGCATTCAGTGGGAACAGAGGGAAACCATCCCGTAGTTGGGACCCTCCTCCCAGAGGATGTTGCGGTATCCTCTCGCACTGAGGATACCTCTGAGGGGGAGGGAATGCCAGTTAGGAAGAGGCAGGTGTTAGTAGTGGGTGATTCGATTGTTAGAAACATAGATAGTTGGGTTTGTGATGACCGGGAGAACCGAATGGTCACATGCCTGCCTGGTGCGAAGGTTGCAGATCTCTCGAGGCATCTAGATAGACTTATGTGTAGCGCTGGGGAGGAGCCGGTGGTCGTGGTACATGTAGGTACCAATGACATAGGGAAGGATAGGAGAGATGTCCTGGAGGCCAAATTTAGGTTGCTAGGAAAGAGACTGAAATCCAGGACCTCTATGGTGGCATTCTCGGAAATGCTTCTAGTTCCATGTGCAGGGCCAGGTAGGCAGGCAGAGCTTCAGAGTCTCAATGCGTGGATGAGACGATGGTGTAGGGAAGAGGGGTGTAGATGTATTAGGAACTGGGGACACTTTTGGGAGAGGGGGAGCCTATACAGGAATGATGGGCTCCACCTAAACCAGGGTGGAACCAGACTGCTGGCTCTAAACATTAAAAAGGCCGTAGAGCAGTTTTTAAACTAAGAGATGGGGGAAAGCCAATTGGTGCGGAGACGCACGTAAATCGGATGGAGACTTCTCTTAGTGGAGAATCCATTGATAGAGATTCTCTAAGCTGTAGTCAGAAAGAGAGGAGGGGAGAGGACAAACCATGGGCCAGAGCAGACAAACAACCGCATATAAAGGAATCCAATGCATCAGGGAAGGACAGACAAATAAGCAGTGACAAATTTTTAAAGTGCTTCTACACAAATGCTAGGAGTCTGACTAATAAGATGGGTGAACTAGAGTACCTTGTATTAAAGGATAGTAATAGAGATGTAGCCGTGTTAGTCTAGTCTAGCTGAAACAAAAAACAGGACTATGTAGCACTTTAAAGACTAACAAGAAGGTTTATTAGGTGATGAACTTTCGTGGGCCAGACCCACTTCCTCAGATCAAATTGTGGAAGAAAATAGGCATGACCGTATATACCAAAGGGATACAATCAAAAAAAGTGAACACATGTTAAAAGGACAAATCAAATTTCAGAACGGATGCGGGGGGAGGTAAATGTCTGTGAGCTAATGATATTAGAGGTGATAATTGGGGAGGCTATCTTTGTAATGGGTAAGGTAATTAGGGTCTTTGTTAAGACCCCGGCGTAAAGTGTCAAATTTAAGCATGAATGACAGTTCAGAGGTTTCTCTTTCAAGCCTGGTGTGAAAATGTCTTTGAAGCAGTATGCAGGTAATCAAGTCATTGAGACAATGCCCTTTCTGGTTGAAATGGCAAGAAACTGTTTTTTCTTTGTGATACTGTCTGATATCCGTTTTGTGTGCATTGATTCTTTGGCGAAGCATCTGAGACGTTTGTCCAAAGTACATAGCAGATGGACACTGTTGGCACATGATGATATAGATTATATTTCTGGATGAGCAGGAATATGTGAATAAAGAAAAGTTACTTATTAGTTCCCATAATAGAAGAACTAGAGGACACCAAATGAAGTTAATGGGTAGCAGGTTTAAAACTAATAAAAGAAAGTTCTTCTTTCACACAGCGTGTAGTCAACCTGTGGAACTCCTTGCCAGAGGAGGCTGTGAAAGCTAGACCTATAACAGAGTTTAAAGAGAAGCTAGATAAATTCATGGAGGTTAGGTCCATAAAAGGCTATTAGCCAGGGGATAAAATGGTGTCCTTGACCTCTGTCAGAGGCTGGAGAGGGATGGCAGGAGACAAATCGCTTGATCATTGTCTTCGGTCCACCCTCTCTGGGGGACTTGGTGCTGGCCACTGTCAGCAGACAGGCTACTGGGCTAGATGGACCTTTGGTCTGACCCAGTACGGCCATTCTTATGTTCTTATGTTCTAATAACTCCTGTAATAGCTATTTTGAAATAGCATGTTCACACTGCAAATCCCCATTAAAATAGCACGGAGCTATATTGAAATTGTGCTGGGGTCGGCAACTATGGCTCATTAAGAAGCCAGATATGGCTCTTCTGGAGCCCCAGCTCAGCCTTCCCTAACTCCCCCCACAGCAGGGAGCCAACGCTGGCGCTACAGTCTTACAGCTCCTCACAAGATTGGAAGGTCAGTGCCGGCTTCCTGCAGGAAGGCGGCCAGGGAGGAGAAAGTCCTGAGTCTCTCCACCGGATCTGGTATGCAGGGAACAAGCTCCATCATTTTTGGATCTGTGTGCTGTCCTTTTTCTTCCCCTACACACTAGGACAAATGGAACCAAAAATGGCTCCACGGGTACTGACATTTTCCTTCCCCCAGGACACACTTCCTGGAGGCTTCCCCTATGAATCCTTCCCGGAGGCTTTCTTCTGGCAAATGGGAGCAACAGGAAGCCATGTTACACAGTGCCTATAATGGGGCATGAAAACAAGTAAGTTCCCCCCATCCCATCATGCCCAGATCCCATCCATTGACCCCCACCCCTTCACTAACACCCTCTGGCCAAACACCCTGCCCCCAGCCCGTTCCTGCCCCCTGGGTCCTGGCCAGACATCCTGCCCTCTGGCCAGATACCCTGTTCCCAGCCCTCTCCTGCCCGCTGGCTATGCATCCTGTCTCCTGGCCAGACGCCCTACCCTCTGGTCCCCAGTCCTTGCCTGCCCCTTGCACCCTGGCTAGATACCCTGCTCCCAGCTTGCTTCTGTCCCTTGCCCCCTAGCCAGACACCCTGCCCCCAGTCTGCTCCTGCCCCGACTCTGCTTCAATACCTTGCCCCCTGGTCAGACACCATGGCCACTCCTGCCCCTTGCCAGCCAGCCTGCCTCCTAGCCACTTCTGACCCCTGTCCAGATAGCCTGCCCCCAGCCCTCTCCTGCCCCCTGCCTGTAGCTAGAAACCCTACTCCCAGCCTGCTCCTGCACCATACCTTTCACCCAGACTTTGCATCCTCACCCCCTCCTACACTCCACCTCCTCCCTTGATCATGAACCCCAATCCCTATTCCATTGATTGGCAGCCCTGTTCCACACACTTAACCCCTCATTTTTTACCCCACCCTAGAGATTAGGAGGGCACAAAATCTACTAACCTGGAACCCCAGAACAGTAAATCTGGCCTAAGGTATTGAACCTCTGTCCACCTTGCTCCTCCCCCCACTATGGGGCTAGAGCACCAAGGGAGTGAGGTGTTTCAGTTGGGGACAACATCAGTGAGGGCTGAGGGGTTTTGGAGGATTGGTTTGTTTTCTTCTTCTTCTGCTTCTCACATGTGTGGTCCCCAGCTGATTTTTTTCTGGGTCAGTGGCTCCCAGGCCAAAAAAGGTTCCCCACCCCTGCCATAAATAAAGACAATATTGAAACCTTTTGTGTTGGATGTAATATTTTCCTTTATTTAAAAATGAAGCCTGGCCAATGAGCCCCCAAATGGAGCCCAGCCCCCAACTGTGTCATAACACTCCCGCAGCCCCCACCACCACCAACCCTGAGCACATCATGCACCTGAACCCCTTGCCCTGAGCCTCTCATGCCTTCACATCCCTGAACTCCTGCACCCCCACATCCCCAATCTCTGCCATAAAATTGACAGAAGACAGCCTGAATGCCTGCATGAAGCTGGATTTGACCAGTTATGATGTAAACTTCAAAGAACTCTTCTAAAAGATGCAGAACTAGAAGTCCCATTCCATTAAATAAAGTCTGTGATTACAATGTTTCATTTTATGCTATTATTAATCATTGTGTCAATTATCAGTAATATTAACTTGTATATTTTCAGCCATACAAATGGGCATTCTTATATGGCTCTTTGTTGACCACTTGTTCTGAGTTGTGACATAATTTGGCCCTTTGGTTTGAAAAGGTTGCCAACCCCTGAAATAGAGTGTCCACATTGATTGGAGCCTGAATTGCATTTAAGGCCCCCGGAAGCACTCTGGGCAGGGTATCAGGACAGCAGTCACTTCCTTTAATTGCTGCCTGAGGCTATCTGAGGCTTGTGATTAAAAGGGACTCCCCTCTACAGGCTCCACATGTCTCAGGCTCCTCACCTTTTCCTACATCCTTGAGGAACAGCAAACTCATCTTACTTCTCACTCATCTGGTTGCCCTTGTGGTCACCACACCATTCCAACCATGGAGCCGGACCTGTTGCAAAGCAGTCACTGGCTCTTAGACCTCACATTACAACTCCTGGTGCAGTTACTGCAGGCTGCCCACATGGCACTGCAGACCCAGGACCAGTAGCTCACTCTGGGGCAGCTCCTCATCCCACTCCATGTGCTGCTCAGGCAGCACAGCCCCTCCCAACCTTCCCTGCACACCGGGAGAAGGAAGGGGAAGTTAGGGATGGGGCTGGGGGACTGGCACCTACCTCGAGTGGTCCCACCATCTCATGTGCAGGGCACTGCTGGGTTCCCTTCCCCCCGCATGTTCCCATGCAGGGGCTTGGAGTCCTCTGCCTCACCATGCTTGCTTGGGAGTGGATGCTGCCCCAAGAGTGCTGGCATGAGCCTGTGCAGTGTGCAGCACTGCTGTGCATCCATGACCCCAGCCTCCTTAGTGAAGGCCTAGGATAGGAAGGTGTCAACTGATGGGCCTTCCCCGGCTTCATCCAAACCCTGGGTGACATCCTGGGAGGGGGGGTACCAGCTCCAGGGCCAGGATGATCTCTTGGCTGGCGGGCATTGTGTCCACACTAGCCTCATCTTCCTACTCCTTCTTGTCCATGGGACTGCTCTCTGGGAGGGTGACAATAGGCACAGGCTCATGCCAGCACTCTTGGGGCAGCATCCACTCCCAGGCAAGCATGGTGAGGCAGAGGACTCCAAGCCCCTGCATGGGAACATGCAGGGGGAAGGGAACCCAGCAGTGCCCTCCCTGGTAAGTGGTGTCTGCTGCACACACACACCTTCCGTACCACCTCCCCCATTCCTCCAGGGAGCAGGGATAGAGTCCTCTCTCTGTGGGGCGCCACCACTGCTGGACCTAGTGTGTATGCAAAATGAAGGGAAGGTGTTGAGAGTAAGGCAATCCTGTGCAGGAACCCTGTGAGCAGGAGTGCAAGGCTTCTCTGTGGTAGCCTCATTGTGGCTGTCTGCTCTGGACTGTGGTTCCATGTGCACCCACGTGCACAGGCTATTGTGCAATCCTCAGACCAAGAAGGCCAAACGAGGAGTGCATAGCCCCTCACCGCCCACCACCTGCCCCCACATGGGTCTAGAGAAAGAAATGGAACTCAACTGATGGGCCTTCCCCGGCTTCATCCAAACCCTGTGAGAAGCCCTGGAGGCCAATTATTTTGAAATAACCACAGCTATACTATCCACACACACCCCCTATTTCAAAAAACTATTTTGGAATAGGCTTTATTCCTTGAGAAATGATGTTTTATTACTCCAGAATAAGAAGCTTGTTAGTTCAAAATTATTTTGAAATAACGGGCTTGCTGTGTACATGCTCACCTTGTTATTTCAAAATAATGCTGCAGTTTATACATTCCCAGAGAGTTCTAATTTTGGTATTCTCTGCTAAAACTCATTGGCTATGTTTACACTGCCCCCTCTTGTGCAAAAAATATGCAAATGAGGCAAAGCATGGAATATTGCTGTGCCTCATTTGCATAATTAATGAGGCTCCGTTTTTGTGCAAGAGCTGTTCTTCCTTTTTTTCAGGAAGAACAACTCTTGCACAAGAGGGGTGTTTTGTACAAAAATGGAGCCTAATTAATTATGCAAATGAGGCATGGCGATATTCCATGCTTTGCCTCATTTGAATATTTTTTTTGCACAAAAGGGGCAGTGTAGACATAGCTTTTCTGTACTCATCTCTGTGCCTAAGCCTGATGGCTTGTACCTGGAAGAAAACTCCATGACAACTCCTTAAGCAGAGAAGACTGACCCCTTAGTAATGCTCTTGCTGTCCATATTAAGTGCCATTCTCATGTCAGGTGGTTCTAAAACAAGCCATCAGCATGGAAGAATCTTTTTAAAACCTGTAAATTGTTTGTTTGCTACCTTCCACTTCAAGGGTCATAAATGGCTTCTTAAAGCAAGGGAAAAACCATTATTAACTACTTGGCCTAATGAACTCATTTGGCTCTATGCCCACCTTCCAAAGCAGTGCTCTCACCAGCCTGGATAGCGTTGTTTCATTGAAATTATGTTTATATGGAGAGTTAATTTTTGTTTTCATAAATTGATCTGAGGCTTCTGGACTCTGTTTGGAGATAATTAACTTTGCCCACACAGACCTGTATCAGAGTTGTTTGCTTCATTTACAAGGCATTGCTCATTATAGGGAAAAAACAGACTTGATTCATATGGAGTTATTCAGGTAGGAATTCTGTGTAGTTATTTCAAAATTAAATTGATTTCTATTACTTGATGTCTGGTAAAAAAAAAGGAAATATCTGGTACCATGCTCTGATTTTCAGTCTGCTTTTGAAATGATGGGCTAGAATGTTAACAGATGTTCAACATGGTGGGTAAGCGGTGAGAGGGAAAGTTGTTTGTTTGCCTGATTCCTGGCTTGATGCAAATTATAAGCCCACAGGCTGCTCTAAACGGCAACAGTTTGCAAAAGACCACCCACCAGCTGAGACTAGACTGTACATAATTCTCTATCGACTCCTTTCACCTATTCTTGACACACACCGGCTGTGTCTACACTGGCGCGATCGTGTGCAAAAGTGGCCGCTCTTGCGCAAAAACTTGCTGCCTGTCTACACTGGCCGTGTGTTCTTGCGCAAGTAAACTGATGTTCTAATGGAGTGGTCTCCAACCTTTTTACACCCAAGATCACTTTTTAAATCTCAGAACAGGCAAAGATCTACCGCCCCGCCCCTTCATTGAAGCCCCACCCCTTCATTGAAGCCCCGCCCTCTCTATTCTCCTCCTGTCCATCACTTGCTATCCCCAGTCCTTACTTACACACTCTAATAAAAAGTTTATTTTTAAATTATGCGATATATAAAATTAAAATCATGTGTTTATAGTTATGAAATAGATGGTCTGTTTTTTATTCATGCTATTTAAATCTAAAATGAAGCATTTATAATTATACATTTTGTGGGGACAGAGTTCTGCGGCTGGGGGCAGGGGAGAGGGAACAGGGTGCTGGGAGGGCAGAGGATAGGGTTCTGCGGCAGGGGACAGAGTGCCAGTGGGGACAGAGTTTGGGGAGTGGGGACAGGAATGGGGACAGAGTTCTGTGGCTGGGGAGTGGGGGCTGGGGAGCGGGGAGTGGGGGTTGGGGAGTGGGGTGCCAGTGGAGGCAGAGAATCCCCTGCATCTGCCTCCTCCCAGGATCCCCCCCTGCCCAGGGGAAGCCAGTGTGTACCTCCTCCAGGCCCGACGCCCCCCCCCCCCCGCAGTGCAGGGAAGCCCCACGCACACCTGCCCCGAGGCCGACCCCCCCCGGCGCAGGGAAACCCCGCGCGTGCCTGCCCCGGGGCCGTCACCGCCCCACCCCTGCGCAGGGAAGCCCCGCACGTGTGCCTGCCCCAGGGCTGACACCGCCCCCCCCACACAGGGAAGCCCCGCACGTGCGCCTGCCGCGGAGCCGACACCACCCCCCCCATGCAGGGAAGCCCCACACACGTGCCTGCCCGGGGCTGCCCCCCCACGTCACAGGGAAGCCCCGCGCATGCCTGCCCCAGGGCCTACACCCCCCCGTATGCGCCTCCCCTGGGACTGACTCACCCCTCCTGTGCGGTGCATGGAGCCGATGCTCCCTCCCACAGTGCACCTGGCAGAGCAGCTAGCACACTTCCGGAATCGCCGGAAGTGGCGCTAAGCTGCGGGACTTCTGTCCATCCCAGGAAGCCGACACTACCTCCATTTTCACTTGAGGTAGGTAGTGTGGCTTCTCGGGGGTGGGAATGAAATGGGGGCGGGGTGGACAGGACGCCTCGTGAGCGACTGGTCGAGGCCTCGCGATCGACCAGTCGATCGCGATCGACCTGTTGGTGACCACGGTTCTAATGTATGAAATCAGGGCTTCTTGCGCAAGAACTCTGATGCTCCTGCTCAGGAATAAGACCTTTTGCGCAACTGTTCTTGTGCAAGAGGCCAGTGTAGACAGGCAACGTGAATTTCTTGCGCAAGAAAGCCCTATGGTTAAAACGGCCATCAGAGCTTTCTTGCGCAAGAGAGTTTCTACACTGGCATGGATGCTCTTGAGCAAAAGCACATCTCTTGCGCAAAAGCACATGCCAGTGTAGACACTCTCTTCTGGAAGAATTTTTGCAGAAGAACTCTTCCTCAAAAGAGTTTTTGCATGAGAACACGCCAGTGTAGACGTAGCCCCTCCGTACTTGGAACTGCAAATAGGGGGAGTAGGAGCTAGTCCTATATCTGCTGAAGGAATACTTAGCTATGGGGATGTGGTCAATGTCTTTCCCTGTATGGCAGTTGAGCAAGACAGAGGATATGTACTCACAATGTGAAGACTAGAGATACACAAACTAATCCAGACAAAATAACAAGTGCACCAACCTTGGACTGAGTTTTGAGGTCAGTGGTACTAGGAGAACAAGACCAAGCCTCTAGCTAAGAGAACTGCCTGTTATTATGATGGAAGTATCTGCTTAAACACCAGTATCTGTGATCACTGGAAAAGCAGTGCTCCACAAAAGTAGAGTGGCTTACTGTGGTATGAGTCAAATCTGTGGAATATAGGACATACAGTGGAATAGTCCCAGACAAGACCCTGAGTTTCCCCACTGGCTTCTCAATCAGAGCCTTGTTAGAAACCCAAGGGCAAGCTGCTGCTCCCTACAGTGAACTCCTCTGCAAATCAATTCATTAATGAGTTCATTCATTATGCATGGGGAACTATTGGGGAAATGTGTACTGACGTTGGGAGGCAGAACACTGCTCTCTTGGCCAAGCCACCAAAGAAAAGCACAGTGGAAAAAGCAAGATTTCTTTGCTTTTGGCTAGCAGTCCAAAACCTGCCTGGGAGCTCTGGAATGACCTCCTTAAAATTAAAGGGAGAACATAAGGAATTGTGGGGCAGATTTAATAAAGCTAAGGATGGCCTGGCAAAGTGAAGCCGCTCTCTCACCTCCGAGCTCAGAGAGCTCATTTTTAAAGCTGCAGAACCTGAATTCTAATCCTGACATAGAGTTTCCATACTGAAAAGAGTGTCCTCTCCCCCCTCTGGGCCTCAAAATAGGCCTGTCCCTAATTACACATATCTAAACCTCACACAAAGCTGCATCACAGACTTTGTTCAAAACTATCCCAGATGATCTGGCTTATCAATTTCTTCTGGAGAAGGTTCATGTTAATTAGAGGTTGGCTTTAGACAGGAAATGCTAAGGTTTGGTTTACAGTCAACCCTTTCAGATTCACTCAGCTTGTTTATGATGATATCCTGATTCCCTCATAGAATACCAATGAGTCTATCCTGCAGCCAGCCAGTGAGGGTGGGAGCTCATCAATATTAGCCTTGTCTATTCGAATTTCTACTTTTGGATCTCATGGGCACATTCCCGGGTTTGCTGTTACATCTTGTGCTTCAGTCAGGAACAGGTTTTTTTACATCTCAAAGGCAAGTATGCTGGAACAACAGCCCTAGGTGAGATCAGAAAAATAACTTCTAGAAGATGCATGTAGTGTTTCATCCACAGTTCGTAGCAGTGTAAAGAGGCAGCATGCATACCAATTTCAAAGTTTGATCTTCTTTCTTTCCTGCTCCCTCTCCCCTTTATGCAGCAGTGAAGTTAGAAAATATAATGCCATAAAAACTAATAGACTTTCTGGCCAGGGTGATTCAGTGACATTAGGATCCAATTACATGGAGGAGAGTGACTCTCCTAAGACATTACTTTTTCCAAAGAAGTTGCTGTAGAAGGCATTTACTATAATTTCTCCCTGATATCGTTGAATTTTCCAAAGACCTGTGGTAGAAAGACACTCAGGGTCGATGATACTCATTCCTGTTTAACTGGTACCCAAGTTAACTCTACAGGTCAATGTGGAATTTTAAAAGTGATCAAAACTAACAGCAAAACAATCCATGGACTGAGAAATCTTTGCTATGAGAGAAGAAGGTTAAATGACTGTCTTAACATGTTATGTTATCATGTAACTATTCTCAGGCCTGCCAACTGGGGACAAATGGGGCAGTTGCCCTGGGGCCCAGAGATTCAAAAGGGCCTGGGGCTCCTGGCCACCACTGCCACAGTAATAGAGGTGCCTGGAACCCTGGGCCCTTTAAATACCACCCGCACATACTCAGGATGCTCCATGTGGCTCTAAGGTCTGTGGGTGGCTGGCATGGCATGCTTACTGCCCCAGCCCTGCCCCTTCCACCCAAGGCCCCACTCCTTTTGGGAGCATGGAACAGGCCTCCCATCTTGCCAGGGGTCCAGCATGGTTGTTGGCTCCCCTGTGTATTCTAGGTGGGCCATGCAAGCTGAGTTTGGGTGTGGATTAGTTATAGTCTGGGGTTTAAATCAAAATGGGGATTCGCATTCGGTAAACAGGGTGAGATTTCTTCAGTGATTGTCAATGCAACTGTCAGTGAGATGACTCACTAAGCTGCCTTTCATCTGCCATAGACAATAAGGTGCTAACACCTAATAAGAGGTTCTTCTGGAGATAGACACCAGCCTCACTCCAGGCTGCAGCAGTGAGGTTCTCTTTGGCAAGCTTGGGTTCATTAGCTGTGCACTCATCCCTCAAGACGCAAAGGGAACTGTGTGCAATGAACCTCCTCCTCAGTTCCAGGGAGGTGGAACAGGCTGACAGTGTCTGGGCCTGGCCCCAGAAACTCTGCTACTTTAGCTGACAGATGCATAAACACATGAGTGTCCCACTGAAATCAATAGGACTACTCACATGATTCAGAGCTTCACAGGTTTAGACCCTACACACTCCCAGCAAGTTGCTTGATGGGTTTGCTAAACGGCCTCTCCAAGTAGTCCTGTGTGTAAGCAGGGTCTGAAGGACTGCTTGCAATGCAGCCAGGGGTCTGAAGGACTGCTTGCAATGCAGCCAGCTGAAGTTGTTTAGCCTTTCAAGATAATTAACCGTTGATATGTAAGTACAGCTCATGCTGGGATGGGCAAGGAATCCGGAGAATGGTTATGTAAATCCAAGTCAGCCAGGGCTGATGGAGGATCAGTTGTTAGAATGGAATGTGATGTATTGTAACTAATTTGGGCTGTTGTGGGGTCACAAACCATGCTACCCGTAAATGTAGGAACTGTAAAATATGACTCCAGTGCTTGTAGGAGAGACACCATCATTGTAAGGGGTCTCAGATAAACAAGCCTCCCCCTTCCAGAGTTGAGTGAACTGAGTGGGGGAGGAAAGGAGAGAAGGTTGGTTGGTTGGTTGGTTGAGCAAGCCTGTCTCTTTCCCCCCTGTCCTAAAGCAGACTCCATCAGGAGTCTTTTTATTATTCTAGTGAAAGCTGGAATCTTTCACCAGCCTAGATGGTGACTAAAGAGTTGAAATCACATAGGCTATGTCCACACTGCATGCTTCTTGCACAAGAACGTCTGTTCTTGTGCAAAAACTTGCAGAGCGTCTACGCTGCACGTGTGTTCTTGTGCAAATAAATTTATAGTACAGCATCGGAAAACAGGGCTTCTTCCAGAAGAGCTATTACTCTCCCCACGAGGAATAAGCCCTCTTGCACAAGAGCTCTTCCACAAGAAGACAGTGTAGACAGGCAACATGAATTTCTTGCACAAGAAACCCCTATGGCTAAAATGGCCATCAGAGCTTTTTTGCACAAGAAAGCATCCACACTGCCATGGACGCGCTTGTGCAAAAGCACATCTCTGATGCAAAAGCACATGGCAGTGTGGACATGCTCTTGTGGAAGACCTTTTGCACAAGAACTCTTACACAAAACAGTTCTTGCGCAAGAAGCCTGCAAGCCTTAGGCTACGTCTACACTGGCAGCTCCTTGCGCAAGAACATCTTGCTCAAGTATTCTTGCGCAAGAGCTCTTGCACAAGAGAGCATCCACACAGCCAGAAGCGCAGCGCAAAAAAGCTGAGTTCTTGCACAAGAAAGCGTCCGCACTGGCGGGACACCTTTGCGCAAGAATGTGGCCCTGGAACCATTTTGGCCATGGCAAGAGGTCACCAGCGACATCTGTAGGCGTGCGCCGGACCCCCGCTGGGAAACGTGCTTAAAGGGACCCCCGGACAGCCATTTCCCTGCTGCTGCGTGCTTAGGCACCTCTTGGAGGGACTGAGAGCCACAGCCGTGCCACACGGAGCTCTCACTGTGAGGCCTAGGGGCACCACAGCCCCAGCTACTGGCCCTGGGCACCCTCGCCCCCGCACCCCACCATTCCAGGCATGGACCCAGAGGAGGACCTCGGCCACCAGTGTCCCCTCATGGCCATCATCAGGGGCGGGGAGCTGCTGCACTAGGGAGCCATGCTGGTCCAGTGGGAGCTGGGGACTGGGCAGCACCTGCAGGCCCTTGTGATCAATGCCGCAGATGTGCTCGGGCACCCCCACCCCACCACCGACAGGCACCTGTGGAGGCACCACACCAGTGGGGACTGGTGGGAACACCTGGTGCTGGGACAATGGGGCGACCAGCACTGGGTGCAGAACTTCCAGATGCATAGGGGGACCTTCCACGAGCTCTGCACCTGGCTCGCCCCTGCGCTCCAGAGGCAGGACACCCACCTCCGCCTCACCATCCCTGTGGACAAGAAGGTCGCGATCGCCCTCTGGAAACTGGCCACCCCGGACAGCTACCACTCCATGGCAAACCAGTTCGGGGTGGCAGGTCCACCGTCGGCATGGTTGTCCGGCAGATAAGGCCCCCGGGGACTTGGGGGTCCGCCCCAGGGGAGGGATGGGGCCAGGCTGGAGGGGGGCTATGGGGGGGGGGAAGCCCTGCATCCAGCGGGTAACACCGTCCCTCCCTCAAGTAGCCCCGCTGGTGGGGGGGGAACCCCCGGGGGAGGGGTCCCTGGTGCGCATGGGGGGAGGGGGCATCGGAGGGGGACAGGCATGCCCCAAGGGCCTCTGTACCCACCGCATCGCATTCTGTGCATGCCCTGTGCTCCCATGTGCCCCTCTGCAGGTCGTCCATGCCATCAATGACATCCTGCTCCAGAGGGTCATCCACCCCCATGACCTGGGTGCCACCCTCACTGGCTTCTCTGCCCTGGGGTTCCTGAACTGTGGGGGAGCCGCAGATGGGACCCACATCCCCATCCGGGCGCCGGAGCACCAGGAAGCCTGGTTCATCAACCTCAAGGGCTACTGCTTGGTGATGCTCCAGGCCCTCGTGGCTCCAAGACATTTATGTAGGGTGGTCCAGCTGAGCCCACGACGCATATTCTGGCACTCGGTCCTGTGCCACAGGCTGGAGGCAGGGACCTACTTCCCCCAGTGGAACCTTGCCGCCTGGGCTGTCAGCATGCCAGTGTGCATCGTGGGGGACGTGGCCTACCCCCTGATGGCCTGGCTCATGTGGCCATACACGGGCTGACTGGACCACAGCCAGGCTGCCTTCAATGCCCACCTGGACCAGGCCTGCAACCCTGTGGAGTGCTCCTTTGGGTGCCTGAAGGCATGCCTCAGGTGCCTCCTGACCTGCCTGGATATGGGGGTGGAGCACGTCCTGGAGGTCATCGCAGCGTGCTGTGTACTCCACAACATAATCAAGGGGAAGGGGGAGGCCTTCCTCCTGGGGTGGATGGCAGGGGAGGCCCAGGACTACCAGCAACCTCAGATGGCCGCCACCTGGCAAGCCAACCATGATGGGGAGTGGATCCAGGAAGCTGCTCAACCAGGCCCCACAGTAGGCCACGCCTACTCCTCCGACTGCGGGGCTCCCCCTGTGTCCCCACTTCCCTCTCCCATCACCAACCCTTCCCCGCACCGTTCCTTCACCTCCCAATAAATAGCACACACTCGGGTAACATGTGACGGTCATTTATTTACAAGGGGCAGGGGTGAGATATGGGGAGGACTGGGGGCTCTCAACTGGGAGCGGGGAGGAGGGCTCTGACCCGGGAGGGCCTCATGGGTGAGAGGAGCGGCCTCTCCCACCGCCACAGGTGCTGGGATCCTGGTGCCCCTTGTGCCGGGTCGGGGCGGGCTGCACCAAGAGGTGCCGAGGTCGGGGGGGCCACGGGAGGGGGCATGGGCATGTGGGGGGGGGGCTGGACATGCCGGGGGGGGCAGCAGGGTGGGGCCCGGCTGCTCTGTGCTGCGGTGCAGGGCCCAAGCGCTCTGCGCTGCGGTGCAGGGCCCATGCGCTCTGCGATAGTGACCAGGAGGGTGCACATACGGTCGCAGCGCTCCAGGTACTGGCCCCACACTCGGTCCCGCCATGCCTCGTCTGCGTGGATCTTAGCAGTGAGTGAGTGCTCAATGCACTCAGTCGCGCAGACGTGGCAGCGGAGCAGTTGGTGGCGGTCCTGGGAGCGCTGTGACGAGCCCTGACTCCTTGGCGCCAGCATGATGAGACTGGAGGGTCCCTCGCTGGCAGGGGGTCCCTCTGCAGGGGAAGCAGATGACAGCAAGGCGATCAGTCTGCTCTGCCCTATGGTGTTCCGGGCACCCCATGCCCTCCTCCCCACGCCACACGTGCCACAACACCTGGGGACAGATGCAGCCAGCATGGGGGGATTCCCCCAGGGACAGTGGGGGGGCCTGATGTGGCCCGGAGGCCCCTGGGGAGCCGTGGGTGTGGGGGGGGCCTGTTGTGCCTTCCCTGGGGCAGCTACTGTGTCCCATGGGCAACAGTGGTGGCGTGCTGTGTGTGGTACGCTTTGGGCTGTGTGGGGCCAGGACTGTGCCCTTGGGGCTGGGCTGCTCCCAGCCGGAACTCCCCTCCACCCGGGCTGGGCATGTGTGACCCCGGGGTCCCGGGCCTGTGCTGGGGCTGCCTGCCGTGTCCATGTGCCACTTGGTCTGGCTGCACAAGGTTGCATGCGCTGCGTGCCGCTGCATGGTGTGTGGCCAGGCGGAGCCATGTGCCGCTCCCTCCTCCCCACCCCATAGCCTCCCTGCCCCTCCGCTCTTGTGTGTTGCAGCTGCAACACTCACCGGAGGATCCCTCGCCAGCCTCCAAGGAGGCCTGGGACATGTCCTGGCTTCTGGGCTGGACCAGTGGGGTCTGGCTGCCATCCAACTCCTCCTCCTCCTCGGTGGGCCTCCCGGGGTGGCTACCACCAAGTTGACCCATACCTGCAGGGCCTCAGCCCCCGTGCCCCTCAGGATGGTGTCCAGGTGGTGGTAGTGGGGGCAGGAGGTGGCTCTGGCCCCCCCGCGCTCACTGGCCCTGCACATACGTGAGCTGCAGGTCTTTGACCTTGGCCCAGACCTGTTCGAGGGTCTGGGCCGGGTGTCCTTTTGCAGCCAGCGCTTGGGCCATCCGGGCGAAGATGTCCGCATTTTGCCTCCTGGACTTGGGGTCCCGGAGGGCACCCTCCTGGCCCCAGAGGTCCAGGAGGGCCTCGACCTCGGCAGTGCTCTGGGGTGGCTCCTGGGTGAGGCCTGTGGGATGTCATGGGGGCTGGGTGACTGTCATGACTCCCTCTGGCTGCTACCCAGGCTGCATGTGCCGTGTGGCTCTGCAGAGTGCCTGTGCTTTTAACGGGGGGTTGGCTAGGGGGAACCAGCAAGTTGTGATTGCATGTACGGAGTGTTGGAGAGGCCACCTGTGTTTTTTCCCAGAGGCCAGTTCTTGCGCAAGAAGCCCCTGTTGTGCATTCACACTGTCCTCTTGCGCAAGAGCTCTTGTGCAAGAGGGCTTACACTTGTTAGAAAAGAGTGTAGCTCTTGTGGAAGAAGTCCTGTCTTCCAACTCCGTACTGTAAATCTTCTTGCACAAGGGTGGGCGGGCAGTGTGGATGCTCTGCGGGTTCTTGCACAAGAACGGCCGTTCTTGCGCAAGAACCCGCCAGTGTAGACATAGCTTAAGAGCTGAAGTCTCTGGTTTGGCTTGGAGCCAGACTCATTGCGGCCAGCAGAGTGGCTGGTGGGAGTGACTGGCGGGCAGCTGATAAGAGAAGCAGCAGGAGGCCAGCAGGGTGGCTGGAAAGGAGCAGCGGCAGGCGGCCAGCATAGTGGTTGGTGGGAGCGACCGGCGGGTGGCCAATAGGAGAAGCAGCAGGCAGCCAGCAGGGCAGCTGGCAGGAGCAGCCAGAGGGTGGCCAGTAGGAACAGTGGCAGGTAGCCAGCAGGGCGGCTAGTGGGAGTGACTGGCGGGCGGCTGGTAGGAGCAGAGGTAGGCGGCTAGCGAGGTGGCTGGCGAGAGCAGATGGCCAGCGGGGCGGCTGACAGGAACAAGCGGACCACAGGAGCAGCACAAAGGTGGCATGGCCTCAGGCTCAATGAGTGGAGTCATCAGGGTGATGTGTCTGGGTCTGCACTGACTGGACAGAGCTGAACGGGGAGTGTTTGAAGTGGGGTATGGAGAAAGTTTGGGTAGGTGAATGGGACCCTTACATTGTTGGACTAAGGCCATTGCTCAGTCCGTTTGAGCTGGGACTGTTACTCATGGGTTTGTTATGAACTCTGGTTGTGGTATTTTCCCAAGCTAATGCCATGTTACTTCTCTCTCTCTTCTATTAAAAGTTTCTTTTCTACGCTCGGACTCTGTGCTTGCGAGTGGGGAAGCATTGCCTCTCAGAGGCACCCAAGGGTGTGTGAATTTCCCAGGCTACGGGCAAGCCAGTTCTGTGTGAGACAGATGAAAAGGGGCCCCTAGATATTGAACCTGGCCCTGGCTGCTGCCGGCACTACCTGGCAGAAGGGTTACACGTGTAATGTTGTTTCTTTAATCCTGTCTCTTCAAACCGGTTCTTCTCTGTTCCTTTCAGTCCCTTCTCTGGCGGTATGTCTACACTTGCAGCCTATTTTGGAATAGGGCTGCAAATGTAGGCATTCAGAATTGCAAATCAAGCCCGGGATTTAAATATCCCGCGCTTGATTTGCATCTTCCCGGCCGGGCGCCATTTTTTGAAATTTACAAGCCCGGAATAACTGCCCGCATCTACACATGGCAGTGAAACGGGCGTTCGAAATAAAGCCCTATTTCGAACTACCTGTTAAACCTCATTGCAGGAGGAATAACAGGTAGTTCGAAACAGGGCTTTATTTCGAACACCTGTTTCACTGCTGCGTGTAGATGCGGGCAGTTATTCCGGAATAGGCTGCAAGTGTAGACATACCCTGGGATTGCCAACAGCTGAAAGGCGGTGCCATGGGACACAGCAAACAATGGCAATAACTAACATGGAACTTGGAGACAGCCACACCCGAAGGCAAAAGATCTCAGCAGCAATGATTATGCACTCCAGAATGTATGTCTACGCTTGCATTGGATTGACAACTTTTGCTGTTCAACCCTCCTCCCTCCCTCATGAATGATAGTTTTGGCTGCAGCAAGAGAAAGTGTGAATGTTGCCTTGCTGGCAAAAGAGCACTTCTGACAACAAAACAAAACCCCCAGGCTACGTCTAGACTGGCATGATTTTCCGCAAATGCTTTTAACGGAAAAGTTTTTCCGTTAAAAGCATTTGTGGAAAAGAGTGTCTAGATTGGCATGGACGCTTTTGCGCAAAAGCACTTTTTGCGGAAAAGCGTCCATGCCAATCTAGACGCGGCTTTGCGCAAGAAAGTCCCGATCGCCATTTTCGCCATCGGGGCTTTTTTGGGCAAAACGGTTCTCAGTTGTCTACACTGGCCCTCTTGCGCAAAAGCATTTGCTCAAGAGGGCTTTTTCCCAAACGGGAGAGTCATTGTATTTGCTCAAGAACACTGATGATCATACATTAGATCGTCAGTGTTCTTGCGCAAATTCAAGTGGCCAGTGTAGACAGCTGGCAAGTTTTTCCGCAAAACTTGCCAGTCTAGATGCAGCCCCAAAGTATTCTGTTGGCAAAAATACTGACAATACTGACAAACAATATTCAAGCTGATTTTTTTGTTGTTGACACAAAGCCTAGTCACTAAAAGCTGCATACTCAAGCTCTCAGTTGGGGGGCTGAAAAAGGGGGGCTTGGTAATTCAAAAGAGCTGGGGGCTCCCAGATGCAGCTGCAATGGTGGCTGAAACTTCGGGGCCTTTAAATCACCACTGAAGCTGCTAGCCCTGTCTGCCTAAGGCCCTCCCTTTCTAGGACTGAGAGAGCTGGACTCCCCAAACCTAGCACAGGGGCCAGGCAATTCTGTCAGCATCCCAATGTGCATGGTGTAGACATACCTATAGGCCAGGAGAATACATTTTGAAAGGAGCTGGAGTATCTATCGGAGTGGAGAGACAGTGAAGTGATTCTAATATGTACTTGCTCCACCTCCATCTGCCTGGCACTTTCTCAGTTGAGAGCTTCTGTCCTCCAGTTATTCTCCATCCTTATGGAGGGTGCTCATTGTGCACTACCGATGGCAAGGTTCCAATACCAACTACCCTGCAATATCAGTGAAACAAAGCTGCTTTAATGCTCAGCCTTTAGATTTCTCCTTCCCATAAGGGTCAGTCCTCTAAAGAGGAACCCTGCTGCTTACAAAGTTGAGCTCTATATTCCAAATTGGATTTAATCATTAGGGGAAATTTTACATATTTGGTGGGACTGCAAACAGACTTTTGTTTTTAAATAGAAATATCTACAAACCATATTAATTGTCCTGGGGTGGAAAACTCTGCATCCATGCTGCAATTTTTTTTTTAATATGGGGGGGAAAGCTGATAATGAGTTGCTTTTGGCAGAATAACTACCTAGCTCTTCAAAACCTGTAAAATCTTCTGTTATAATTATTCATGTGGTGTCCATTCCACAGGGTCTCAGATCACTTAACAGAACTTCACTTTCCTGCAGTCCACCCATGCATCTCTCCTAGCTGTTGCTATTGTCTCTATTGCCCATTTCTGACTTTCTGCCTTCTTTTATACCAACTTCCGATTTTTTAAATCAGGCTTTAATTAATTATCTGCTTACGTTCTCACTCTCTCTTCTTTCAGAAACCTTTCCCAAGTCCCATCAGACCTGTGAAGCAGTCCCACTGCAAAGATTCTGACCTAGCCTCAGCCAGATTAGGACTGACATAAACTGCCTTTAAGTCCACTGATTTCAATTGCTTCTCCTTACACCAGTTTTGAATCTGACAACTGTGTGTCTCCTGTGCATTGTAGCACTGTAGGTACATCTACACAGCAGTGTTATTTCAGAATAACTGACATTATTCCAAAATAACATAGTTGGCATCTACACTACATGCTGTTATTTTGACATAATGTCAAAATACTGTTGAGCTGGGGGACTTCTTACTCTGACTCCTGTAACCCTCATTTTAAGAAGAGTAAGGGAAGTTGGAGGAAAAGTGCGCTTTCTCAGACTTCCTGCTGTGTAGACAGTGCCAAAAAGTGAAATAAGCTATTTCAACTTAAGCTACACAATTGATGTAGCTCAAATTGTATAACTTATTTCAGCATTAGCCCTGCTGTGTAGAGATAGAATCATAGAATCATAGAGCTGGAAGAGACCTCAGGAAGTCATCAAGTCCACCCCCTGCCCAAGGCAGGACCATTCCCAATTAAATCAACCCAGCCAGGGCTTTGTCAAGCAGAGACTTAAATACCTCTAGGGATGGAGATTCCACCACCTCCCTAGGTAACCCATTCCAGCTTCACCACCTTCCTAGTGAAATAGTTTTTCCTAATGTCCAACCTAGACCTCTCCCACTAAGACATGCCCTTATTGTTCTTCCTTGGCGTAAGCTGTCTGGAGTAGAACTTTTTTGGGGTCAGTGCTCTTTACCATTATTTTACAGGTCTGCAGGTTCCTTTTTATGGGTACATGGTGGGCTAAGCTGCATTTAAGAAAATGATTCTTACTGAGAAATTTTAGAGCAACATTTTCAAACCAGAGAGGCTAAGATGGGTTCATAGCTAAGTGACCTGACTGTTGGATGCTTCATGCTTCTGAAAAGGAAGTTTTTCTTCACTCAGCACATAGTCAACCTGCGAAACTCCTTGCCAGAGGATGCGGTGAAGGCTAGAACTTTAACAGGGTTCAAAAAAGAGCTAGATAGATTCAGGGAGGTTAGATCCATCAATGGCTATTAGCCAGGATGGGTAGGAATGGTATCCCTAGCCTCTGTTTCTCTGGAAGTGGATGACAGGGGAGGATCACATGGGGATTACCTGTTGTGATCCCTCCCTCTGGGGCATCTGGTATTGGCCATTGTCGGCAGACAGGATACTGGGCTAGATGGACCTTTGGTCTGACCCAGTATGGCCGTTTTTATGTTCTTATCCCATTAGGCAGGAGATGCCTTTCTCAAAGCCAGCTCAAAACTATGCCATGAATTTTCCCAGTGACTAAGGATTGTCACAAATCTTACCTTTCTTTCTTTCTTTCTTTCTTTCTTTCTTTCTTTCTTTCTTTCTTTCTTTCAAACATAGCAGCCTTGTGTATATTGTCCACTGGGGCTAAATAAACAAATAAATGCCGTTTTCTTGAGTGACAGCTGAAACAATAGGAAATCGCTACCCAAAGATTATATGACCTGCAAGCCTGAGCAGTGATTGGATCACTTAGTCCAAGGGGCTTTTGGGGTGTCTGATAATATGTAGGGTATTGATTTGATTACAGCTGTATGTGGGAGAAGTAGCAGAAGCATCATGAATCACATAGAGAAGGAAACTGGATGGACAACTTATTTTCAGAGTCATACTACAAGCCGGGAGGAAGGGGGGCAATAAGCAGCTCATGGGCTGGATTCAGTTCACCAGGTTTAACCCCTGGTGGGCTGCTGGACACTTTATTTACCTGCTCCTCCACAGGTTTGGGTGCTTGCAGCTCCTGTTGTTCACAGATCACCATTCCCGGACAATGGGAGCTGCAGGAAGCAGTGTTCTGGTCTGTGCTGCTTCCTGCAGCTCCCTTTAGCCAGGAACAGCAAGAGGTGCTGCTAGTGCCTGTACCTGCAGATGTGCAGGTAAATAAAGCAGCCTGCTGGAGTCTAAAGAGGTGACTGTATTAAAAAATCCAAAACAAAATGCTCTGCTGCCCATTTTTCTCTGCCAGGGAAAAGATGAGAGAACACTGCAAATGTTAGTCAGACTGCTTAATGAGTAATGGAAGGTGTTCAGAGACAATGATAATGAACATAGTATAGGAACCTATCTTGGAATAGTAACTTCAAGTACTTGGCACCTCTGCAAATCAAGGTTCCTCTGTTCAGGTTCCCAAAGTTGTGTTTAGTTGTATACCTAACGCATATTAAATCACTGCTGCTGGTGCCATTCAATCTATTTTGCTAAGCAGATGGGCTGGTGCATTTTTGTCCCATTGTTGCTTTTTCAGTCCATTTGACTTTACTCTGGCGTTCCAATAATTTGGGACAAAAAAGAAGCAGAAGAAGGGAGAGGAATCTTTAACCTCCCCAGCCCCAACTACAGCAAATAAAACAGCTATTGACAAAATACATCCTATAAAAAGAAGAAAAAAATCCTTTGGAGAATGCTATTCATGAGGAGAAAAACCATCTCCACCTCGACATGGTTGCCAAAAAGGAAGGTAAAGGAACAAGTTCTCAATCAAATAATCTGGTCTGAAGGAAAAAATGTCCTGGAACTCTTCCTCTGTCACCTGAATTGCATCTTCAGAGTTTTATTTTAAGCTTACCCTTTCCTCTCATGTCCAAGACAGAGAGGCACTATGTAGCCCGGGAATTCTTATTATGTTTGTGTAGTTGATTTTTTAATTCCATCAGAGATAATTGATGGATTTGTTAATGTATTTTTAAGACTGTCAAGATCACCCAGAGTATTGTATGCTCTCTGTGTATGTGTGCGTAAATGAATAAGACTCTCATTAGCTCTGATGGGAGAAAGGTTAGGTAAACCCTCAGGACCTTTCAGAATCCCACTGTAAGGGTCCATCTAGACCAGTGGTTCCCAAACTTTTTGGCATCATGCCCCCCTTTTTGATTTTTGAAAAACCTTCACGCCCCCCTTCCAAATAGCAGCAAAACTTGTTGAGCAAAAAAAGGAAAAAAGGAACTGAACAGGGCAGCAAAACTTGATGGGGGGGGGGAGGCTGGGTCGTCTTATCCCCCCCCCCCCCCCCCTGGAATCTAGATTATACAATTCTTTCGAAAGAAGCTTTTTCGAAAGACTTTTTTCAAAAAAACTTCTTTCGAAAGAGAGCATCCAAACTACAAATGCGGATTGAAACAGCCCTGTCAACAAAAAGGGTACCTGGAATCACTTCTGTCAGGGCATGGGGGCAGCATTTACTTCCTGGTGCTGCGGTATGCCCCTTGCTGCAGAGACACATGCTGAAAGGGACCCTCCCGGATAACCATTCCTGTACTTCTGCAGCTGGCTGGCTTGCTTGCAATCCTCTTCGAGGGCAGCAGAGGTATTGCCATGCCTGCTGTGATTGCCCAGCTTCCTTTTTTGGACACCACAGCCTTTTTTAATTCTTTTTTTTATTATTATTATTTTCATATTTTTGGCCATGGAGCTGGAGCTGCCCCTGGGCATCCGCTGGCCCCACACTGCTTTACTGCAGCCTCTGCAGCAGTTTCAATACACCGTCTGGACAGTCCTGGCCCAGTACCAGTCAGACCTTGGCCTTGAGACCCTCATCCTGGATTTGGGAGTACTGGCCTTAACCCTGAACCTCATGTTGGAGAGGAGATTTTGGAGACTGGACACTAGTTCTGACTGGTGGGACTGCCTCATGTTGGAGCTGTGGGACGACCAGCAGTGGCTCAGCAATTTCTGCATGTGGAAGGCCACATTCCTCGAGCTGTGTACCTAGCTCACCCCTGTCCTGCAGTGACAGGACACCCACTTGCAGGCCGCCACCCCCCTGGGAAAGAGAGTAGCTATTGCCATGTAAAAGCTTGCCAACCCCGACAGCTACTGCTCGGTGGGACACCAGTTCGGTGTGGGGAGGTCCACCATCAGGGCCATCTTGATGGAGGTAAGGCACTCTCAGGGGACAGTCCCTGGGGGTGGCGGTTTGGAAAAGGTGGACCATTGGAAAAGGGTAGAGGGAGTGGGGGAGGAGAGGGATTGGGGACAAGGGTGGGACCCGGGAGCGGAGGGGGGGGCATCCTGGCATCACCCATCCCTGCTGCGGGGGGGGGGGGGGGTGTATGGCCACCTGGGGAGTGGCTCCTGGGTTCTTAGGAGGGAAAGAGATAGTAGTGGGGCAGGCACCTTCCAAGAGCTAAGGGCCCCTCTCATTCTCTGTTTTGTGTGTGTGTCTCTAATGCCTCCTTCTGCAGGTGGTAACAGCCATCAATTCTGTGCTGCTGCACAGGATTATCGCCTCGGAGACGTGGACCCCATTGTGGCCGGATTCACTGCCCTTGGATTCCCGAATTGCGGAGGAGCAGTGGAAGGTGTACACATCCAGATCCGTGCACCACCCTATAATGCCACCCAGTTTATTAATAGGAAGGGCTACTTATTGATGATCCTGCAGGTCCTGGTGGACCACCAGGGACAATTTATTGACATTTGTGTTGGGTGGTCGGGCCGTGCACATGATGCCCGCATATTTCGTAACTCTTGCCTGTACTGCAGGCTGCAGGTGGGAACATTCTTCCCACAGCAGGACTTTGCTCTTGGGGACCTCCAGATGCCGACTTGCATTGTGGGCGATGCAGCCTACCCACTGATGCTGTGGCTGATGAAGCCCTATACTGGCCACCTTGGCTTGAGCAAGGAAAAATTTAACACACACCTAAACCGGGCTTGGATGCAGGTCGAAAGCGCCTTTGGCCATCTGAAGGGGAGGTTCAGGTGCCTACTGACCCACCTCAACATGGGGGAGCAAAACATCCCCGAGGTGGTGGCTGTGTGTTGCATCCTCCACAACCTGATGAAAAGCAAAGGGGAGGCCTTCCTTCCAGGATGGGGGACAGAGGGTGGTAGCAAGTGGAGGCTTTTGAGCTGCCCAGGACAGCTGCCATCCTCTAGGCACATCAGTTGGGGGTGCGCATCTGGGAGGCCCTGAGGGAGAGGTTCTTAGATGGAGCCCAGTAACTCTTTCCAGGGCCTCCCCAATGGGGGCTTGTGTCTTGCCCCCCACCCATACAGTTCCCAATATAACCCTAACCCTTTCTCCATTCCCTGGAAAGACAGACACTGTTTTGGCTTTAAAAAAAACCTTTGTTTTTACTTGAAAATAAACTTTGTTTTGACTTTAAAATAAACTCTGTTTTAACTTTCTTATAAATGGGCTTTAACTTTTAACATAACTTATTACAACAATGGGGTGGAGGGGGTTTCAAAACCTGGAGGGGGAAGCGGAAGGGGAGAGGGGTGGTTGGAAGCTGGAGGGAAGCAGGGAACTAGGAGGGGAACTCAGGACTGGGAGTGCCTGCATCTGCCGCCTCGGGTCCGGGATCCTCTATGTGCTCGAGGTTGGGTGGGGGTAGGGTCTGGGACAACAGGGGCTGTGCAGGACGGGAGGGCTGCACCTGACTCAGGGATGGCAGGGAGGACAGGGGAGGAAGGGGGAGCAGGGGGAGTCAGGGGGGCAGGAGCAGGGGGAGCGGCAATGGGGACAGGACCCAGGTAGGCCATGACCTACCAAATCATAGCACAGATGTTATCACCCTGCTGCACCAGCTCTCAGCATGCGCTCACGCCACTCGGCCTCCTCACAGAACTTCTGGGCAAAAGTGTGATGCATATCCCGCATTACGGCAATGTGCTGGTGCATGAGTTCCTGGTGGGTCCACCAATGCCTGTGGCTCCCTTGGCTTCGGCTGGCGGGCCGGGCTGGTGTGGCTCTCCCATCATTGATGGCTGTTCCGGCTGTACAGGGAGGGAGAGGTGGTCAGTCATCCCTGAACACACAGCCTTATTAGAGGGGACACTGATGTCCCAAGCCCCAGGCCCCATGTGGCCTGCCCAGCAGCCCCGGTGCCCAGGGGCCCATTCTGCATGCCTCCCCCCCTTCCATGGACAAGCAGACCAGGGAAGTGTCCATCCAGTGTGGGTTCCCAGGTGTGAGAGAGGGGCCTGGAATGGCCTACCCATCCCTGCCCCCCTCTCCACACACACACACACAGCTGCATGCGGTCCAGGCCAAGCATTACAAGTGATGATCATGCCCCATCCTCTGTAAACCAGCCTCCCCCACCCTGTCCATGTGCCAGCCTCACAGCACTCACCTGATGTTCTCTCCCCAGAATCAGAGGATGCCTGGGAGGTGTCCTGGGCCTGGGGAACTAGATCTAGGCTGAGGGTGATGGTGTCCTCCTCCTCCTCCTGGACCAGCTGGTCATCCTCATCCCCCTGGTGCCCTGGCTGGGTGACAGTAGGCGTTTCCATTCCAGACTTGACGAGGCGCCTTGGAGATTGTGCTTCTCCACCACCCATGATCTGGTGGCACTCTCTGTAGTACAGGCAGGATGCAGGGGCTGCCCCGGAGTGAGAGCTGGCATCACGGGCCCAAGCATAGCCTTAACGCAGCTCCTTCATCTTTGCCCATATTTGCTTGAGGGTGTGAGGGTGGTGGCAGCCATCCTACTATATATCTCTGCATTTCTTCATCAGACTGAAGGGCCTGGAGTGACTCCTCTTCAGTCCAGAGCTCCAGCAGGGACTGGATCTCAGCCCCTGACAAAACAGGTGCCCAGCTTTTGTTCCCCCTGGGTGGATCCTGGGAACCCTGGGGCAGCTCCCTGGAAGGGCTGGGGGGCCTCCAGAGCCTTGTGGCTGTGCCATGTTGGAGACCTACTGTGGCAGGGTGAGCTGTGCGGCCACTGTGCTGTCCTGAAGCCAGCTTCCTGGCACAGTAGCTTAAATGGGTGCCTATGCCTTTAAGTCCTGGCTGGAGACAGAAACTACAGAGTTGTGCTTACTGCAGAAAGAGTGTTCACCAGGTTTTTTTCCTGGAGGCCTCTTTTTTCAATATAACTTGTTTCCCCGCATCCACACATGCCTTTTTTCAAAAGATCTTTTTTGAAAAAATTGTAATTCCTTGTAAAAAGAGGTTTACCGCTGTTGAAAAAACCGCCACGTTCTTTCAATTTAATTTTGAAAGAACATGACGGTAGTCTAGACGCAGGTGCAGTTTTTTCAAAAAAAGGGCCATTTTTTTTCAAAAAAACTATGTAGTCTAGATACACCCTAAGACTTTGATAATGAAACCTTTGTAATTTTTAATATTAAGTCCTTGATGCTAGCTATATCTGACAGCTATCTGTAGCTAATTGTTTACTCATGTTCTGGTTTAATAGCTGAAATAAAAGATTTTTAAAACAGTATTTAGGCATAAGGTTTATAGGTTTATATATTTGTCCAAGAAATATGATTTAATTGGGATAACAGAGACTTGGCGGGATGACTCGCATGACTGGAGCAATGTCATGGAAGGGTATAAACTGTTCAGAAAGAACAGGAAGGGTAGAAAAGGAGGAGGAGTTGCACTATACGTAAGAGAGCACTATGATTGCTCAGAACTTCAGTATATAGAGGGAGAAAAGCCTGTTGAGAGTCTATGGGTTAAGTTTAGAGGTGCAAACAACAGCAGTGATGTTGTGGTTGGTGTCTACTACAGCCAACTGAAACAGGTGGATGAGGTAGATGAGGCTTTCTTTGGACAACTGAGAGAAGCTTCCAGATCACAGGCCCTGATTCTCGTAGGGGACTTTAATCACCTTGACATCTGTTGGGAAACCAATACAGCAGTACACAGGCAATCCAGGAAGTTTTTGGAGAATGTTGGGGATAACTTCTTGGTACAGGTGCTGAAGGATCCGACCAGGGGCCATGTGCAGCTTGACCTTCTGCTCACAAACAGGGAGGAACTAATAGGGGAAGTAGAGGTTGGTGACAACCTGGGAAGCAGTGATCATGAGATGGTAGATTTCAGGATCCTGGCCAAAGGAAGAAAAGAGAGTAGTAAAATACACACCTTGGACTTCAGAAAAGCAGACTTTGACTCCCTCAGAGACCTGATGGGCAGAATCCCCTGGGATGCTAACATGAAGGCACAAGAAGTCCAGGAGAGCTGGCAGTATTTTAAAGAAGCCTTACTGAAGGCACAGAAAGAAACCATCCCGATGCATAGCAAGAGAAGCAACCATGGTAGGAGAGCAGATTGGCTTACCGGGGAAATCCTTGGCAAACTTAAGCACAAAAAGGGAACTTACAAAAAGTGGAAACTTGGACAAATGACCAGGGAGAGCGATAAAAGTATAGCTCAGGAATGCTGGGGGGTTATCAGAAAGACGAAAGCGCAATTGTAATTACGACTGGCAAAGGATGTGAAGGATAACAAGAAAGGTTTCTACAGGCATGTTAACAAGAAGAAGGTGATCAGAGAGGGTGTGCAGCCCCTACTGGATGAAGGAAGTAACCTAGTGACAGATGAAAGCTGAAGTACTCAATGCTTTCTTTGCCTCTGTCTTCACGGACGAGGTCAGCTCCCAGACTAATGTGCTAAGTGACGCAAGATGGGATGAGGATGGACAGCCCTTGGTGGGTAAAAAACAGGTTAGGAACTATTTAGAAAAGCTAAACGTACACAAATCCATGGGTCCAGACTTAATGCATCCGAGGGTACTGAGGGAGTTGGCAAATGTCATTGAGGAGCCTTTGGCCATTATCTTTGAAAAGTCGTGGAGATTGGGAGAGATCCTGGATGATTGGGAAAAGGCAAATGTAGTGCCCATCTTCAAAAAAGGGAAGAAGGACGATCCAGGGAACTATAGGCCTTTCAGTCTTACCTCGGTCCCTGGAAAAATCATGGAAGGGATCCTTAAGGAATCCATTTTGAGGCACTTGGAAGAGGGGAAAGTGATCAAAAGTAGTCATCATGGATTCACAAAGGGCAAGTCATGCCTGACCAATCTGATTAGCTTCTATGATGAGATAACTGGCTCTGTAGACATGGGAAAATCAGTGGATGTGATCTACCTTGACTTTAGCAAGGCTTTTGATACGGTCTCCCACAGTACTCTTGCCAGCAAGTTAAGGGAATGTGGATTGGATAAATGGATGATAAAATGGATAGAAAGCTGGCTAGAAGGTCAAGCCCAGTGGGTAGTGATCAATGGCTTGATATCAGGATAGCAGTCGGTTTCTAGCAGAGTGCCCCAAGGTTCGGTTCTGGGATGAGGGAATGGATTGCACCCTCAGCAAGTTTGCAGATGACACTAAGCTAGGGGGAGAGGTAGATACACTCGAGGGCAGGGATAGGGTCCAGAGTGACTTAGACAAATTGGGGGATTGGGCCACAAGAAATCTGATGAGGTTCAACAAGGACAAATGTAGAGTCCTGCACGTGGGACAGAAGAATCCCAAGCATTGTTACAGGCTGGGGACCAACCAACTAAGTAGTAGTTCTGCAGAAAAGGACCTGGGGGTTACAGTGGATGAGAAGTTGGATATGAGTCAACAGTGTGCCCTTGTAGCCAAGAAGGCTAATGGCATATCAGGTTGCATTAGGAGGAGCATTGCCAGCAGATCCAGAGATGTGATTATTTCCCTTTATTCGGCTCTGGTGAGGCCACATCTGGAGTATTGTGTCCAGTTCTGGGCCCCCTACTACAAAAAGGATGCGGACGCATTGGAGAGGGTCCAGTGGAGAGCAACCAAAATGATTAGGGGGCTGGAGCATATGACCTATGAGGAGAGGCTGAGGGAGTTGGGTCTGTTTAGTCTGCAGAAGCGGAGAGTAAGGGGGGATTTGATAGCAGCCTTCAACTTCCTGAAGGGAGGTTCCAAAGAGGATGGAGAGAGGCTGTTCTCAGTAGTGATGGATGGCAGAACAAGGATCAATGGTCTCAAGCTGCGGTGGGAGAGGTCTAGGTTGGATATTAGGAAAAACTATTTCACTAGGAGAGTGGTGAAGCACTGGAATGGGTTACCTAGGGAAGTAGTGGAGTCTCTGTCCTTCGAGATTTTTAAGTCTCGGCTTGACAAAGCCCTGGCTGGGTTGATTTAGTTGCTATTGGTCCTGCCTAGAGCAGGGAGCTGGACTTGATGACCTTCTGAGGTCTCTTCCAGCTCTATGGGTGTATCTATGCTACAGTGCTATTTCGAATTAACTTAATTCGAAATAGTTAATTCGAATTAAGCTAATTTGAAATAATGCATCTAGACACAAAAAGTATTTTGAAATAGCATTTTGCTATTTCGAAATAGCAAGTCCATACTGAGTGGACCCTGAACCGAAGTTAAGGCTGGCCGGAACCAGTGCCAGCAGGGCATCAGGTTAGGACTCAGTGTGTGGGGCTGCTGCTAGAGGCTAACTGAGCTCTGTGCTTAAAGGGACCCTACCCTCACCCCGGACAGACAGTTCTCAGGGTTCCCCACTTGCTTGTCTACCTCGATGAGGGACAGCAAAGCAGTCCTGTCTTGGAGTGCCCTGAGTGCCTGAACTCAGGACACCACAGCACTCGGCCACATGGAGCCAGAGCTGCCACTGGGCACGCCGGTGCGTCTCGTGGGGTCGTTGCCATCAGCCCGGCTGCACTTGTTGCAGGCTGCCATGCGGGGGGTCCATCGGGGAGCTGTCAGTATCCAGGAGGCCCTGAGGGAGAGCGTCCTCCCCGAGGAGCCCTCAGAGCCTCCCCGGTCCTCCCCACCAGGGTCTCGTGCCCCATTCCTCCCGCACGTCCTTCCACTTACCCCTCCCTAGCCCCCCTTCCTGATGTCAGATAAAAGACACGTATGTTCAAAAATAGAAACTGGGTTTATTGAACAAAACGGGGGGGCGGGGGGGATGAACCTCTGGGGAGACTGGGAAAAGGAGGTGGGAGAGGGGAAGAGAAAGGGTGGGAGAGGGGAGGGGAAACCTGGGAGGAGGGAGCTGGAAGGGGGAAGCAAGGGGAAGAAGGGGGAGGGGAAGCTCAGGGCTCAGGGTTGCGGGTCTCACTGGACCAACTTGACTTTCATGCTAACCTGCTCCTGCGTTCACATGTGGCCTTTGGTGGCCAGGCTGGCAGCTATCCTGACATAGACAGCCGCGTTCCTCCATCTAGTGCAGAGATCATGGATGTTGGGGGCATCCCCCCCAAACCTAAATAAGGTCCATGATCTCCACCCTGGACCAGGAAGGCGCCCGCCTTCTCCAGCCCCTGTCAGGCTCCTGGGAACTGGCAGACTGCTTTTGGGGAGCGGTGCAGGGCTGGCTGCCAGTGGCTTGCTGGCTCATGTTTTGGGGCCAATGGGTCAGGGGCCCTGGTGGCCACTGCTGGCTCTGGGCTGGCAGGCTTGGAGCTGGCACAGGCACTGTGGCCAGGGTCTACCCCTTTAATGGCTCCAGGGCTGGGGGAGAGGAGAGTAAGTTTTCCTGGTTGTGCCCAGAGTGGCCACCAGGGCTCCCTGGAAAGGGCTGGAGGCCCCCTATTTCGAATTAAGTGTCTACACAGCACTTAATTCGAAAAAGCTATTTCGAATTTGGTGTTACTCCTCGTAGAATGAGGTTTACCAAATTCAAATAAAGGGCTCCGCTATTTCGAATTAAATTCGAAATAGCGGTTTGCATGTATAGACACTATTAAAGTTAATTGGAAATAACGGCTGTTATTTCGAATTAACTTTGCAGTGTAGACATACTCTACGGTTCTATGATTCTATGAAGAGCTAGGCACCATGACTGTGCCGTGAATCTTTTGAACAGCACAGAAGTTAGTGACAAAACCACTTGGAATAAAATGCAGCTGAAATGTCTGAGGAAATTCTTTTACTTCCCCACTTTCAGCTTCCAGCTTGTTTGAATTTTTTCTCATCAAAAAGATTATCCCCCTGAAAAAATTTCCTTTGACAGATTGTCTGGACTTTTTTGTCAGATCTAACACAACTCATTCCTTTTGGCTCAGGTGGACCATTCATCTCTTAGCCATTGATTTTTCTATCCTGGTGTTTTTGAGATTTATGGAACTAGATGCCTCAAAGAGTCAATTCTGTTTCCAAACCCTTGAAAAATTAAAGCAGTTAGTATTTTATTTCCTCCCTCCCCCGTTTACTATAAAAAGAATTGTTTAGCTTTAAAAGCTGACAAATTTAGAATGCAGCAGCTAAATTTATTCTCTCTAAAAGATTTCATGTAGTCAGATTGCTTAGGGTTTATTTCTTTTCCTTGTAATGGTCACATTACCTTTTTAAGGGCTCCTGATGTACCTCAGGCTGGTGGGTGTGGAATCAGTAAGGAGAGCCATGAGCTGGAAAATGTGACTGACTTCCCTGCCCTCTTTTTTAAAAATTCCCTAGCCAAGTTAGAAGAGGAAATAGAAATGTCTCTATCCCTGTCCTGAACCATATGGAGTAGGCCTGTGACCCTACAAAACTCCTCAATGCCCACCAGCAAAGGGTTTATTTTTCATTAACAATAATTCCTGGCATGTCTGATAAACTTATTACACCCAACATAGTTGTTTTCATAGTATTTATCCAAAGAGGGTCAAGTAAGGTCTTTAATAAAATACTGATGCTCATAATTATACGCACATGATATTTAATGAGTGGCATATAAAAGTCTGAATCAAATCAAACATGCTTTGCACAGATAAAAGATGTATATTCATTTATCTGCCTTGGTTCATATCTAACATAGGCATTGGAAGCCAAACCAATGGCAGCTGGTTTGTGTACATCAAGGTGAAGATGATTTAGAGCTAGCACACCATGGAATAAGCCACTGGGATCATCGTGAGTCCATGACAAAATAATGAACTTGAAGGATAAGAGAAGGTAAAAGGCTGTTTCATAGTCCTTCCTTCAGGAAATCAAAAGCACAGCACTTTTTGCATTTGTGAAAGAGGGATCCGAGCCATGTTGGTTGGAGACACTGGGGGTACATCTAGACTACAGGCTTTTGTCGACAGAGGTTTGTCGACAGATACTGTTGACAAAGCCTCTGTTGAAAAAGAGTGTCTAGACTGCATTACGCGGATCGAAAAAGCGATGCGCTTTGTAGACAAAGAGCATCCAGACTGGTGGACACTCTGTTGACAAAAGAAGGCCCCCAGAAGTGCTTCTGGCAGGCCACAGGGGCAACCTTAAATTCCAGGCGCTGCTGCATGCTCTTTGCAGAGACGCGTGCTTAAAGGGACCCTCCTGGACAGCCATTGCTCTGCTCCTGCTTCTGGCTTGCCTACCTCCTAGAGGGAAAGCAAAGCTGCTGCAGTTTTTGCTCTGGTTGCCCTGCTTCCTCGGACACCACAGCAATTTATTTTCAGGTTTGGTTTTTTGCTTTGCACTGTGTTTTTGGCCATGGAGCCTGAGCTGCCCCGGGGCAGGCAATGGCTCCACACTGTGATGATGGAAGTTCTGCTGCATCTTCATGAGACCAACATGACGTTTGTGGCAGAGCTGGATTCGGAACCCAGCTTTGATCCCCTCACTCAGGCTGCAGCCCTAGTGCCCTTGCCCCCAGACTTATTCCTGGAGAGGTGAGTTTGGAGACTGGACACCAGTTCTGACTGGTGGGACCGGCTTGTTATGCAGCATTGGTACGACAACCAGTGGCTCCGAAATTTCCGGATGCGGAAGTCCACCTTCCAGGAGCTCTGTGCCTGGCTTGCCCTTGCCCTGCCACACCAGGACACCTGCTTGCGGGCCGCCACTGCCCTGAAGAAGCACATCGCTATTGCTCTGTGGAAGCTGGCCACCGCTGGCAGCTACCACTCTGTGGGACATCAGTATGGCTTGGGGAGGTCTACTGTCGGGGCCATCTTGATGGAGGTAAGTCACTCTCAGGGGACAGTCCATGGGGGCGGGAGCGGGCAGATAAGGGGGACAGTCAGGACCGGGCACAGGGAATGGGGGATGAGGTGGCAGTGGTAGAAGCCGACCTGGCCTCACCCTGCAGTGGTGCGGAAGGCATGGAGGGGTTGCCTGACAGGGGGCTCTCGCGGTCTGGGTGGGGGAGCACCTCTCATCAGCTCACGCAACTCCTTTAATGTCCTGTTATGTGTGTTTGTATTGTCCCTTTCTGCAGGTGGTGACAGCCATCAATTCAGAGCTGCTTCACAGGACTGTCCGCCTCAGAGACCTGCAGACCATCTTGGCCGGATTTGCGGGGCTGGGTTTTCTGAACTGCGGTGGAGCACTCAACGGGACTCACATCCCCATCCACGCTCCACCCCATTGAGCAGCAGAGTATATTAATAGAAAGGGCTACTTTTCCGTAGTGCTGCAGGCCCTGGTCGACCACTGGGGACAATTCACAGACATTTGTGTCGGGTGGTCAGGCCGGGCACACGATGGCCGCATATTCCGGAACTCCTACCTATACTGCAGGCTGCAGGCTGGGGCATTCTTTCCAGAGAGGAACTACGCAGTCGGGGATTCCAAGATTCCCCACTTCATTAGTAACATCTGAACTTCCCTGGCACTCCCTCCTCATCTCTACCCCACTGTTCTGTCTGAAATGTATCCCATCATGAGTAATATGAGATTCTGGACCCTAATATCCATTTTGGATCAAAACATCCCCTGCACATGAACATCCAAGGATAGGGTCATCTTTAAGATTTATGGGGCTATACACAAGACTATTGAACTGGTGCCCCTATGCCCAGTGGCAGCTTAGGACAATTTTATAGAGATGTGATTTTATAATCTTTAGCAACACACTCATGAATTCTTATAAAACAAATGTTTAGACCTACAGTAATTTCAAAAACTGACAGTCTATATCTGGGGCTGGCAAATGCCTGTGAAATGGTTTCATTGCCACTTGAATGGCTCTTTCACAGGTTTGATGTTCTGCTAATAGGCCTGGTAGGATTTTTCACTTTTAAGATAACTAGATCCTCTCTGGAGGATGCAGAGCCACAGAATAGGGATAGGAAGAGGCAAGTGGGTGGACATTAAGACCCACTGGTGCCTCAGGTTTTTTTTTGTCCCAAGGCAGCTGCATATTGTATGTATGGGTAAGGATGGCACTTCCTAGGAAACCCAAAGGCAGTAGTAGTAATGACAAGCTGTATCCAGAATCCTAGACAAACCAGTAACTGAATGAACATTGACAAAAATATGTGTGACTCTAATACAGTGTTTCCCAATTGGTGCTCTGAGAAACCCTGGTGTTCCGCGAAGTGAAAGTAGGGGTTCCGCGAGGAGCCGGCACTCCCCGCCCCCTCTGAAAGAGAGAGCGCCGGCTAGCCAGCTTCTTAAAGAAGCAGCACACTTGTTTCCCCTTCCTCCCTGACGATGCAGAGGCATAGCAAGGCGGGGGTAGAGGGGAACAGTTGCTCCCAGCTGGCTCACTAGGGAGGTGCCGGACAGGGGTGACCCCACATGACCCACAGTGGGGAGGGAAGCACTTCCCCTCCCCAAAGAAGCCGGCACACGCTGCCTGAACAGCTGGGGCTGTGGCACCCAGTAACTTAGTTCCGGGGCCTTTCTGCACGGTGGGTAAGGGGGAGGTCAGGAGACCCAGGTCTGCACAGCTCCAACTGTGCAGGCAGTGCACTCTGCCCTGGGATTCCCCACACCCTCTCCCCCGCCCCGTGCAGGATGGCATTGTGGAAGTAAGTTGCTGGAGTGCAACAGCCCCTGATGTTCAGGCAGCGCGCACGCCAGCTGTTTGGGGAGGGGAAGTGCAGATGCACTCTTCCTGGAACCCAGAGGTGCTGCAGGATTGCCAGGTACTGGTTTCAGCTGCCCCTGTCCCCTGCCCAGACTCCCCACGAGTACCCTGTCCCTTGCCCCCACCAGCACTGTCCCCAGCACCCAGAAGCACCCTGTCCCCAGTACCAGCACCTTACCACCCACCCCAGCACCACCCTGTCCCTGGCCCCAGCACCCTGCCACCCACCCCAGCACCCAGCACCACCCTGTCCTCAGCTCCAGCACCCTGCCACCCACCCAGGACCCTGTCCCTGGCCCCAGCACTCTGCCACTCATCCCAGCACTCAGCAGCACCCTGTCCCCAGCCCCAGCCCCCTGCCATCCACCCTAGCACCAGCACCACCCTGTCCCTGGCCCCAGAACCCTGCCACCCACCCCAGGACCCTGTCCCTGGCTCCAGCACCCTGCCACCCACCCCAGCACCTAGCACCACCCTGTCCCTGGCCCCAGCACCCTGCCACCCACCCCAGGACCCTGTCCCCGGCCCCAGCACCCTGCACCCACCATAGTGCCCAGCAGGACCATGTCCCTGACCCCAGCATCCTGCCCCAGCACCCTGCCACCTGTGCCAGAATCCTGCAACCCATCAGTACCTTCTCCCTGGCCCCAGCACCCACCAGCACAGCTGGGACCACATTAGTGAGGCTTCGGGGTTTTGGAGGGGTTTTTTTGCATCTCACTTGTGTGGTCCCAACTGACTTTTCTGTGGGTCAGTGATCCTTGACTCAAAACAGGTTCCTCGTCCCTCTCATAAATAAAGATAATGCTAAAACCTTTTGAGTTTGACACAATATTTTATTTAAAAATGAAGCCTGGCCAACAAGCCCCCAATTGGGGCCAAATCCCCATCTCACTGCAGCATCATAACACTCCTGCACCACCTGACCCCAAATCTGAGCCTATCATACACTGGAACCCCCTGTCCTGAGCCTCTTACATCCCCAAACTCCTGCATCCCTACATCCTCAGTCTTCTGCCACAACACTCTTGCACCATCCACACACCGCAAATCTGCATCCTGAGCCCATCATACTCACAGCCTCCTTGCCCTGAGCCCCTCACACACCCCAACCCAAACTCCTGCACCCTCACATCCACAAGCCTGTGACTTGCTCAGCACCCCAACCTTCCATCTGAGCCCAACACTCCCCAGCCTGTAGCCCCCTCCCGGAGCCAGCATCCCCTTGTCCTGCATCCAAATTCCCTGCCAGAGCTTGCACTTCTCACCCCTTCCCACACCCAAATCCCTCATTCCCACCCCAGAGCCCGCACCTGCTGTCTCAACCCAGTGAAAGTATATAAGGGCTGGGGATAGCAAGTGATAGAGAGGAGAGGAACAGAGGGGATGGAGCCTCAAAGGGGTGGGGTCTTGGGGAAGGAATGTATTGATATACTGGTGGGTTCCCCTCCTTTTTTTTTTTTTTGCTTGACAAACCTAGGGGTTCCTTGAAATTCTGAAAAGCTGAAAAGGATTCCATGGCCAAATAAAATTGGGAAACACTGCTCTAATGTGAAGAACTAACATACCTCTCTTCGATCTGATGAAGTGGATCTTTGCCCAGAAAAGCTTATGCACAAATAAATCTGAAAGTCTTCAAGGTGCCACAGGACTCCTTGTTGTGTCTTCCATCTGATGCTGGAAAAGGATGAAGGTCCTGGACTGAGAACTGGGGCAAATCTACATTTTCTTCCTGGCACAGACTTCTTGTGTGACCTTGGGCAAGTCAGTGAATCTCTCTATGCCTCACTTTCCCTATATAACATGGTGAAAAGTAAGACTTCCATTTGTCCTTTTTTGTCTTGTCTACTTTGATGGTAAATTCTTTGGGGCAGGACTGTTCCATGTTGCGTGTATTGGAATCTAGCATAGATGGGCTCTAACATCAGTTGTGGTTTCTTGGCACTACTGTAATAAAAATAAGATTAAAACTCTATTGTGCCTCTTCTAGGCCCAAGCCTGTATTACAAGGGGAAATATGTGAATCCCTACAACTCCAGAGAGAGCTGTAGGAAGCTTCTCTGGATGCCAGCAAGTTCTGGAAAGCCTGTCTGCTGCTACATCCCTTAAAGCTGATCATCACTGCCTTCTCCAACACCTTTAGGAATAAGTGTCAGGTAAGCACCCAGTTTCCATGATCAGCAGCTCTATCCATAGCAAATAAGGGCCATGTGCCTGTGTGTCATACAGTAGAGCAAAACAGGTCTGCACATCCATTTTTATCTGATTTTGTTTTTCACATTTTGAGTATTCTAAGAAACAAAATCAATAAAATGTCTGGTTTTTTTAAACCCAAGCCTGGACGTGTTTCTTGAAATGAGTTATGAGACATATGAGGGCATTGTATGATTGCTGCTCAGCAGTCACTCCAAAGCTGTTTTGATCAGCCGTCATGTACGGTACATGCCTTAGTAATTGCGTGTGAACAAGAGCATATGTTACTGTGGTGTCTCATGTGGAAGACAGCATGAGATACTGTATTAGTTACAGTGTCTCTATTTCCTGGAATATTTTCATTTCAGATGGACTTGAGAGGCTGTGTGCAGACTGTAAACCAGGTTCCTGATTCTAGAAAGGCAAGGAAAATAGAATAAAATCCTGACATGAATATTAAATTTATAGTGTATTTCAGTAGTGCAGATCTTCACTTGATGTAAACTGCTATAGCTCTACTGACTTATGACAGCTAAGGATCTGGCCCATCATTTCCAAAAGGAACAACCAAATCTTACTATTATGTGTTTGTAGTACTGTAGCAGCCAGGAGCCCTGGTTATGAAGGAAGACCCTGTTCTACTAGGTGCTGTATAAACACCATACCAAAAAAAAAAAAAAAAAGAAAAAGTACTTGCATCAAGAGGCTTCCAGTCTAAGTACAAGTTGAACCTCTCTAATCCAGCAATCTCTGATCCAGCAACATCCATACTGCAGCATGATTTTAGTTAGCCAAATTTCCACTTATCATGGGTGTGAACAAGTTTTCTGTGGTCCCATAAAGCTTGTTTATATCTACGAGTCATGGCTCTCAGTGCTCTGTGCTGTTATTTAGCTCTATTTTATGCCAAATGTCTTCTAAGAGCCCAGCTAGCAGTGTTAGTGTTGGTAATACTGCTAGACCTGTGATTTAGCAAATTCTCTGGTTCTGCACTGGTCAGGTGCCAAAGGTTCCAGACTGGAGAGGTTCAAGCTGTATAAGAAAAGAGACAGTGGATGGATATTGGCATAGAAGTAATCAATGAGACAATACTGGTCAGCATCATAAGCAGTGGTCTCACCACACCAGCAGCCTAAATGTTGTGTTGTTTTTTCATAGTTTGCATAGAAACAGAAGAACTCCTGGATGTATCTGGCTTGTTTGGTAGGGTTTCCAAAACTGGAGTTGAGGAACCTTTCCTTCTGTAATTTAAACATACTTTTATTTTCTCCTACCCCTAGGGAGATGAACTCTAAAAAAAGAGCAAAAGAAAAGTCTGCTTTATATTTAAACAGAATAACTATCTTACCCAAGACAAAGGTTAGCATAAGTAGTAAGTGTCCTACATGTGGTAACAGTGAGGATTCTGAGAACCTTATTCCATTTTAATTTGAAGCCTCCATTCAGCAAGGTACTTAAGCACATTCCTACATTCAGAGACATGAGTTGCTCCACTTATGCTTTAGAGTTGGTCCTGGGTTATTTCTTCAGCAGTTCAGTATGTGTGTTGTTCAAATGTTCTCATTAACATAAATAGAAACAGCTTGCTAAAGTTCCCATGCCTTGCTGACAATTAATTTCCTAGAATCTCACCAGTGTCTGTTACCGCACTGTGAAAATTAATCCATTCAACAGCATGTTTGGATTGTCTTTTGGGATACCCCCTTGAATGTTCAGCCTCTGGGATTTGTAGGTTATCTATTAACTTTCATATCGAGTTCACAGGATTAGATTAAATCAAAATTCTGATCTCTGAAGCTTGCAGGATGGGTGCTGTACTTAAATAAACTGGAATCCTCTAAGCAGGAAGCCCTGGCAGGGGTATAACCTTGATTCCTGCTAGCATCTGATTTGCACATTGCAATTCCTATATTAACTCTGCCATGAAGCCTCTGGGGGTTTCATGCCAGTCCCAAGCCTCGATAAAGGAGGAGGGCTGGTCAGATGAGTGTCAGTGCGCTGATTGTAAAACAACAATACAAATGAAATCTGATGCCACTACAACTAACTGATAAAAGATGCTGGCTTGGATGTCACCTGAATAAATAAGGTCCACAATACCAATCGAGCGATCAGGGTTTGGTCGATAAGTTGGCTACTGAAAGGAAACTACAATTAAAACATATACTATCAATTGGAATGTGGAATGTCCGAATGCTGTGGGCTACAGGAAAGTTAGAGCTGCTTGGAAAAGAGATGGAGAGATACCGATGTGAAATACTTGGACTGGTGGAGATGTGTTGGACGGCATCGGGAGAGATGTGCAGTTGCAAAGTCATTTGGTCAGGGAACAAAGCAAAACATGAGGCAGGAGTTGGATTCCTTCTTAGCAAAAGAGCTAGAGGAGCATTGTTAGGATACAAACTGGTGAGTGCAAGAATGATGGTAGCGAGATTCAAAGTGAAAACGTTCAGCATTTTGGTCATTCAGGTGTATGCACCCATGTTGGACAGCACGGAGGAAGAAATCGAGCTATTCTATAAAGATTTGACGAAGATGCTGGAGGAGATACGGAGAAGACTGGAACACGAAGTTTGGAACAGATAACGAAGATTGGGAGAGAGTCCTGGGAAGGTTTGGATATGGAGAAAGAAATGAATGAGGTGAGAAACTACTAGAGTTTGCTATGGAGCATGAGATGGTGATCTGCAACACGAAATTCCAACAAAAGGACTGTAGGAAGTGAACATGGCGATCGAATGACAGGAAGTCCAAGAATATGATAGATATGATCTTGATAAGAAGAAGATGGGTAATGTGAGTACAGCAATGCCAAACTTTCCAAGGAGCAGAGATAGACTCAGACCACAGTATAGTGATTGCGAACATCGGTGCATGGGATGACAATTAACAACTTGAGGTTTGTGGATGATATAGTTATCATCGAGGAAGATGAAGAGAAGCTAGCGAGACCAGTGCAGGTGCTAAATGAGGAAGGGAAGCGGTATGGACTGATTATGAATACTGATAAAATGAAGACAATGGTATTTGGAGATAAGGAAATAGGAAGGAAGATCAGTGTAGATGGGATCGAACTAGAGAATGAAGAGAAGTTCACGTATTTGGGGAGCAACATGACATATGATCAAGACTGTAAGAAGGAAATAGCAACTAGAATAGCAAAAGCAAGAGTGAGTTTGAAGGCGATAGATAAGATATGGAAAAGTAAAGTGATTAGCTTAGGAACGAAGCTGAGCATCTTGAAAACGTGTGTATTTAGCAGCATGTTGTATACATGTGAGACATGGGTGATAACGAAAGATGCGAAGAGAAGGATATTGGCATTCAAGAGGAGATGTTCTAGAAAGATTCTGAGAATAGGTTGGATGCAGAAGGTCACCAGCGAGGAATTATGTAGGAAGATACAGCCAAAAGAGAACCTGCTGAAGAACGTTATACAATGGGAGTCACAGCTATTCGGGCATATCTGCAGAATGAACAATGAGCAAAAAGTTAAGACCCTGGTATTCGGCATAATGGATGGTCCAAATAGGAGAGGCAGATCCCACTGAGAATGGGTAGATGATGTAATAGATTGGTGTGGAGCTAGTCTACAGAAACTAAGCCACTCTACACTGGACAGGGAAAGATGGAAGAAAATAGTGAGGGAGTCCACCAACGGGCATTGAGCCCATGGTTGCTGCTGCTGCTGCTGATGAATTCCTATATTAATCCTGGACTGCTTGATGAACAATTATCTGGCTAGGCGGGTTGAAGATACCTACTGGTATCTACATATAGGCACTATCTTGTATGTGTAGGTTTAGAAACTAAATCCCAAGCTCATCCTTGGTGTATATGCAGATGCAGTAGCTCACTAAACTGAATGAAACTGCCCTCCTAGACATCTGAGGAAAAGTATAAGGAGGCCAAAGCTCAGCATGGGTGGCTCAGCATGGGTGGCTGAGGAAGGAGGCAGTGTTTTTTCATCTGTGAAGCTTACTTCCATAGGAAGACTCTTTTTTCGTAGAGGAGACTTGAGTGAGCCCGAAAAGTGAGACAGAAAATATCTATCTGTTTGGCACAGTTCTCTCCAGAGTACAAACCTGCCTATTCGAGTGCACTAGTGAAGGCCCATGAAAATGTCGAGAAAGCTTTGTGGTGCTGCTGGAGCTGGAAGAGGCATTTGGGATTTATTTAGGTTCCTGATTGCCTGAGTCTACCCCATGGCCTATCGAAGGTCAGCAGAAGTTATTTCCTATGGGTTTCTTGGCACTAGACAACACAATCAGGAATAGTCAGGAATAGTCAACATGGATTCGCAGTCAGGAATAGTCAACATGGATTCACCAAGGGCAAGTCATGTCTGACCAATCTGATTAGCCACTATGAGGAGGTAAGTGACTGTGTGGATATGGGGAAATCAGTGGATGTGATATATCTTGACTTCAGCAAAGCTTTTGATACAGTCTCCCACAATATTCTTGCCAGCAAGTTAAGGAAATATGGAATGAATAAATGTACTGTAAGGTGGATAGAAAGCTGGCTAGATTGTCAGGCTCAAAGGGTAGTGATCAACAGCTCAATGTCAGGTTGGCGGTTGGTTTTAAGTGGAGTGACCCACGGATCAGTTCTAGGGCCAGTTTTGTTCAACATCTTTATTAATGACCTGGATGAGGGGATGGATTGCATCTTCAGCAAGTTTATGGATGACATTAAGCTAGGGGGAAAGGTAGATATGTTGGAGGACAGGGATAGGCTCTAGAGTGACCTATTCAGATTAGAGGATTGGGCCACAAGAAATCTGATGAGGTTCAACAAGGACAAGTACAGAGTACTGCACTTGGAATGGAAGAATCCCCAGCATTGTTACACGCTGGGGACAGACTGGCTAAGTAGCAGTTCAGCAGAAAAGTACCTGGGGATTACAGTGGGTGAGAAGCTGGATATGAGTCAACAGTGTGCCCTTGTATCCCAGAAGATGAATGGCATATTAGGGTGCATTAGGAGGAGCATTGCCAGCACATCTAGAGAAGTGATTATTCCCCTTTAATCGGCATTGGTGAAGCCACATCTGGAGCATTGTACCCAGTCCTGGTCCCCCCCACTACAGAAAGGATGTGGACGCATTGGAGAGGGTCCAGCGGAGGGTGACCAAAATGGTTAGGGGGGTGGATCACGTGACCTACGAGGAGAGAATGAGGGATCTGGGCTTATTTAGTCTGCAGAAGCATGGGGAGCGGGGAAGGATTGATAGCAGCCTTCAACTTCCTGAAGGGAAGTTCCAAAGAGGATGGAGAAAGGCTGTTCTCAGTAGTGACAGATGGCAGAACAAGGAGCAATGGTCTCAAGTTACAGAAGGGAAGGTTTAAGTTGGATATTAGGAAAAACTATTTCACTAGGAGGGCAGTGAAGCACTGGAATGAGTTACCTAGGGAGGTGGTGGAATCTCCATCCCTAGAGGTTTTTAAGTCTCGGCTTGAGAAAGCCCTGGCTGGGTTGATTTAGTTGGGATTGGTCCTGCTTTGGGCAGAGGGCTAGACTCAATGACCTCCTGAGGTCTCTTCCAGCTCTATGATTCTATGATTCTTTGTGGGAGGAAGCTCCTCCTTTGTTGGGGCATGGGAATGTTAGGCTTGGCAGGATGGTTCCTGGGGGATGGGGTGGGGCTCAGGATAATTCTCCTGCTGCAGGCCCTGCCTGGCCTCTACTCCACTTCACCCCATCCCTGCTCTATCCCTTTGCCCAGTCCCTGCCCCTGCTCTGCTCCCTCCCATCCTGCCTCTGCCCTGTCCACTTACTGAAGCCTCCCCCCTTGAGCAATGTGAGCTGGTAATTACTGGCAGCCCTAGTGAGGATGGAAGCAGTGGTTGGCCCACCCTCCTGTACTCACTGCAGGAGCTGGAGTGAGCTGTCAGCATGCTCCACTCTGCCCCACTGCCTTCTCCCAGGCCACTGTGGTCTGCTTCATCTCAAGGGGACAGCACACTTGACTTCCTGCTCCTGCGGAGAAGTGGAGTGCAGCTGGCCAGGAGAGATAATCCCCAGGCAATATTGTCAGGATGGCTCTGGAGTTTGGGGTAGGAGAAGTGGAGTGCAGCTAGCTGGGAGAGGTAAGCCCCAGGAAATAAGGATAGGGTGATTCTGGGGCTTGGGCCTGGTAATAGACTGCTGGTTCTTGCTGTTAGATCAGGACTGAATCATGCTTATTGGGACACAGGTTCTACACCTGTACCATATCTGTATCACTGTGCATTAATCAAGTCTAACAAAAATAGCTAAAGCAATAACTGATTTGTTTAACAAAATACTAAACTTAGAAAACAAACATGAAATCCAGTTGTCACAAATGAAGTGCGGCGTGAGGCCAGAACCCCAAACAGAAGTGATTTATAAAGTCCTACCACTGTCTGAAAGTCCATAGAAAACAGGGAGATGAATGTCTCCAGGCTTAGGGAAAGGAACAAGCAGAGATGGGACAGAGTCACAGAGGCCCAGGTAAGTGGACACTCTTCTTTCTTCCTTTATTCTATACTTGACATGCTATCCTGAGTGCAGTGTATGGACTGGAGGAAGAGATGGTTCATATGCGTGTGTGTCTGACTGGTCCTGCTGCAGACTCCTAACTAAAACAAATAAACCCTGAGCTAGCAAACCCTGAGCAATTAACCAGGCTGGCTTCTGCCCCAGATGGCCTACAAAGCCAAACAGCCTGCTAGCTGTCACCCAAGCACCAGTGTGTTGTGTTGATGACATGCACATAGAGAGCCCCAAAGGAAGGGTGAACTCCCCTTATGAACCCTCTGGTTACCTGGCAGATTAGGGTTATGTAACCCAGTTTCCTGCTTTTTCCAATAGAGATGGTGACCAGAAGGCTGGCTGACATCGTGAAGAGGAAAACAAAATGGAAGACATAAAAAAAACCTGGTGCCCCTCTCCCAGCATTGCCACTAAGGGTATGTCTAGACTACATGCCTCTGCCGAAAAAGGCATGTAAACTAGGCTATCCGACATAGTCAAAGAATTTAAATATCCCTGGCTTCTTTAAAATAAACATGGCCGTCTTGACTTGCGCGCTGTGCCGACGATCAGCTGAGCCGGCACAGCTCAGGGGCCATGTTAATTTAAATGAAGCTGGGGATATTTAAATCCCAGCTTTTTTGACTATGTCGGGTAGCCTAGTTTACACGCCTCTGTCAGCAGAGGCATGTAGTCTTGACATACTCTAAGAGTATGAAGTTAGCATGGGACCTGGGGTGGGGTGGGGTAAGATAAGTGGAGATGGGGGACAGTTGTTTTGGAGACAGGATGAATAGACTGGATAAGCACTCAAGTATCTTAGAATTAACATGACCACCTACTTTTTGCTTAAAATTTGCCTTTCTGAATTCTCCATGGCCTTGCCTGTGTGCCTCATCTGATTTATACAGATCAAGAAGAATTGGCAAAATGCCGATGAGCTGTATGAGCACTGTGTGCCATAAAAGTATGCTGGGTTTTTTATTCCCAACTCTGGTGGTCTGGTTTTGGGCAGGATTGTACTTGGGTAGGTAGACCATAAAACCCATCCCTGTCTGCTGAATTTTCTGCCTAAATCAGAAGGCTCCTCTTGTCTCTAGGACAGGGGTGGGCAAGATACTGCCTTTTAATCCAGCCTGTGGCCTGCCCCTGCAGCACAGAGCAGTCCCATGGAACTCAAAGCAGCTGGCTACTCCCTGTGGCTCTCTGTGCTGCGTGTGTGAGGGAAAGCATCACACATTGTCTCTACTCCCAGCACAATTGGCCAGAAAATAGCCAATTTGAGCGGAGAGAGTGTCCTGGGAGCAGGGGCAGTGCACTCCTTCCTCTGGCCAGAATCCTCTCCTGCTCCCATACTCCCTTCCAGAACCTGCACCCCAATTCCTGTCCCAGGTTAAAATCCCCTAGTTGATCCAAACTCCCTCGCAGATCCCACACCCCAAGCTCCCTTCTTCACCCAACCTCCATCCCAGACTCCCTCCATAGAAAATTGCAGCCCTTGACCACTTTCCAATATCTTGAAAATGGCCCCACATAAAAAATTATTGCCCTCCCCTGCTCTATGATGTGTTCCATTCCCTACCATGTCCACAATTCCTTAAGAGAAAAACCCAGACATTCCACCTGAAAGATAAGAGCCCAGAGCTTCTCCTCTCCCCATCACTATTTTGGGCCATTGGGTTGGTATTGACATAGGGAAGAAAGACACGTACAATAGCTACAGAGCTTCTTACTTCACAGCTATCTTTAGTCATCTCCAATCCAAATACTGGCCCAACCCAATGTTGCTTAACTTACAAAAACTGGCAAGATCACAGCCTCAAATGGATAGGCACACTCCTAGTACAGCATTTGCTAGAGGTTGATGGGCATGATTCCCTCCCAGGACTTCTCAGGGCTTATGTATACAGCCACATAGTTTTCAGGAAGCTGGGGTGTAAATTTACCCTGCACTATGTCCATGTGGATCCCACTGGTGTGTACTAAAATTCTCCTACTTCATTCCTGATTCAAAGTGGGGTAGATAAATCTCAAGTGCATGACAACAGAGTCCATTGGGATGCTCAATGCAAAGCAGGCTACTATTGGGTAGACTTACACCCCAGCTTGCTGCAAACTACATGTTCAGATAGAAAAGCACATGCACTACACCAGCTATCTCATTTGTTTAAAGTTACTTTTCAAATCTTTTCCTGAAAAGTATTCTTTTGCTAAATCATGTCACTCTGTAGCTCAGAGCCTCTTAGTATGAAGGTGTAGCACTATCTAATCATTTAGCTTCAGGTCCAGCAAAATCTACTTCACATATTTTAGGCGACATCAATTGTGTTAGCTGCTCAGTAAAAACTTGCTGTGTGTGTCATTCCAAATTGCGCACAGCAGGAATACAAGTAATTGCATGCTGGTTACACAAATGGCCATAGACTCTGATTCTAAATGCTGATGTTCAGTGCAGAATGCAGCATGTTCGTATCAATTATTCTCCACTCTAGCAGACATCAAGTAGCACATAGACCGTGTTTGCCCAAGAGAGAGTGCATAACCTATACATTATTCTTATAAAGGACCTTTTCACCAGATGGACAACTAGATGATTTTTCAAATGTAGCTCTATAGTAATGGTTCAGAGGGGAAAAAATCCTATCTGGTTGTAAGCTGATGAATGAATTTATTTCACTAAAATAAATGCATGGTTGGAAAGTTATTAATTCTTATCATACAACACAACTAAGTCTCTTCCCCTGGCACCCCCCCCCCAAACTGCTGATTAATTTGCCCCAATTGCGTCACTTGCCTGGGAGTGTAGTGACAGGTAGATCTCTATACATTTGGGAAAAGCCTGTTAAAGGAAAGGAACACTGGTGACATCAAAGCTACCTCAGGCTAATGAATGCTCATAGATCTAAATGTTTCATGTTTTCCTGGCTACATGCTCTGCCCTTAAGTCTCAACATGGCACTTACCTATTTATCTTGGTATCTCTACTGCACTCACCAGCATGGTATTGGTGCACCTGGATGTTAAAGTTGAGTGGTAGGCTGTTATACTGTATTTACCAAAAAAAAGCATGAGATTGTACAGTTATGGGCTTGGCAGAGGTGACCCCTGTCCTGTGAGAGAAATGTGTGAGGGCACCCAGCTTCAGCAATTAAAATCTAGAGGGACACTTGACTCATCTAGGGGTGCATGTGACCCCCTCATACTCACCATATATCACCTATGAGTTATGGACTATTAAGCCCACAGTGGCTAAGGTGATAATGAACGGGCTTAGATAAGCTATGCCTGAACACAAGAACATAAAAATGGGAATCAAATGAAAGGTTCGTCTAGCCCAGAATCCTGTTCTACAGTGGCCAATGCCAGGTGGCCCAGAGGGAGTGAGCAGAACAGGTAATCATTAAGTCTTCTCTTCCCTGGTGAGAAGAGTGAGGGGGGATTTGATAGCAGCCTTCAACTTCCTGAAGGGAGGTTCCAAAGAGGATGGAGAGAGGCTGTTCTCAGTAGTGACGGATGGCAGAACAAGGAGCAATGGTCTCAAGTTACAGTGGGAGAGGTCTAGGTTGGATATTAGGAAAAACTATTTTACTAGGAGGGCAGTGAAGCACTGGAATGGGTTACCTAGGGAGGTGGTGGAATCTCCATCCCTGGAGGTGTTTAAGTCTCGGCTTGACAAAGCCCTGTCTGGGCTGATTTAGTTGGAATTGGTCCTGCCTTGGGCAGGGGTCTGGACTTAATGACCTCCTGAGGTCTCTTCCAGTTCTATGAACTTGTAATTCTTACTGAGGCAGGAGGCTGGGCCAGCTAGCACTAGTATTCTGTAAGCTAGAACCTCCAGTGAAATCCTTTTCTACTGGGCACAGTAGCTCTCTTTTACTTGGGTTGTGACAAACAGGGCGAGGTCTAGTACCCATAAGTTTTCCTCCATTAACCTCAGGGACCTATAGAGAATGACAGTGTAGAGTATCCAAAGAGAAGGGCTGTGTCTAGACTGGCCAGTTTTTCCGCAAAAGCAGCTGCTTTGGCGCAAAAACTTGCCAGCTGTCTACACTGGCCGCTTGAATTTGCACAAGAGCACTGACGTTCTAATGTAAGAAATCAGTGCTTCTTGTGCAAATACTTTGACGCTCCCATTCGGGCAAAAGTCCTTTTGTGCAGAACCGCATCTAGATTGGCCACGGACGCTTTTGCTCAAAAAGTGCTTTTGCTCAAAAGCGTCCGTGCCAATCTAGACACTCTCTTGTGCAAATACTTTTAACGGAAAACTTTTCCGTTAAAAGCATTTGCGCAAATTCATGCCAGTCTAGACGCAGCCAAGGTGCATGGGTTTTGCTATATGGTGAAACAAGGACAGCCAGGGTCTGAGACACTGGGATGATGTAATCTCCAGTACCCAAAGAGAGGGTTTTACATTGAGTAATGCCTACTCAGATGGGAAAGGGCAGCTCTTGCGAACCAGAAAAAAAAGAGAAGAGGGAAATAAATTTCCTCTCTGCTACACTAGAAAAATATTAGAGGAGCTTAACTTTCCTTTTGTTCTCACCTATTACTTCCTCCTAGTATGGATTTTGGAGTAGCAAACAAAAATGAGAAGTGGAATTATTTTCCCTTTGCTAATGTGAATCTTCCACCAGGACCCCAGATATTATAAATGATAATGTTATGATTAAATGCTGCTAATGTGCAAATATGTACTGAAATAATCTAAAGAGCACTTTTACTGCTCCCTCTATAAAGCTGTATAAACATCAGTAATCTGTGCCTTGTTGGGCCTCATTAGTCATCAGCTGAGTCTCAATTATCAAAGTGAGAGGGTGAACTTTGTATGACACTCTTGCTTCCAAGGAAAGTTTTACCCTCCTGAGTATTAAGCGCAGGTATTAATGCTAAACTCACAGAGAAGGGCCTGTTTTATTGAAGATATCTGATTTATGGTTCCCTAAACTCACCCTCACTTCATCACTGACCAGCAATAACTGTGAGTTTGCAGTAACATGAATGAGTCTCATATTGACTCATTCACTATAGGCATCTGTCAGGGAAGGGATCTTGATTGCTCATAGAATAGATCTAGTTTAGCAGATGGAGTAAGTGCTCTGTGATCAAATTACAAGGTATAGGTAACCTGCCATGACTCACTGATGAGGAGAAAAAGCCCAGTGTAGCCAAGGAGCAATGAACTGTAACTCTGCAGCTTGAAGTTCCCCCTGTGCCTTTTGAAAAACAAGAGATGGTTTGTTGAAACCAGCTGTAATAGTGCCCCCTGGCCCATCTCTCTCTCTCCTGACTGGCTACCTGCTGGCAACTCCTGTCTTCAGTTTGCCCTGGAGTGTGGTAAATGCCATATTAAAGTGATGCTCTTTTGTTGTAACACTGCAAATATTACATCATTTATCTCCATGTCTCCATTCACAATTTTCTTTAAAAGTTTAAACTGATCATGTCCCTGTCACAACAATGTTACTTTTTGAGGTGCATAGATATAAGGTAAGAGAGTAACAGAAATTAACACTGAATACCTGCCTTGTCCAAACTAATATTAACAGTGCTGACCCCTGCACATTTAAAAAGCTCTGGCCTGTCAGCTAGGTTCCTCATCAGCTGTGCCAGTCAGATTCTTCCAACATTGCAATTGTTTCAATATCATCGTAAATGAAATTAAGGAGCTCTGGACCTGCACCTTTCTTTTTTAATACATACATGTAATACACTCATGCTCTCAAAACATACCTTTGAAAGTGTGAGAGAATATTGTTGGTCTAATTTGTCCCTAATATAAAACTCTTGAAATCTGTGTGGCCCAAGGAATAGGGCCCTGAATTAGGCCACTAGGTTCTAGTGCTGCCTTTGACACTGGCTGGCTCTGTGACCTTGGGCAAGTCAATTCATGACCCAGTACCTCAGTTTTCCCTGCGTAAATGGGCATGATGATGCTTCAGATCCTAAAATAATAATAAAATAATAAGAGAGAGTTATTATCATTATTGACCAGGTTCCTGTTATACAAGTTAAATCAAAAGGGTTAAAACATTTGAAACATTTCCCCCTCTAATGGTACTGATATTCCTTCCCTAAAAAAGAGTCTTCCATATCTGAGGGTACGTCTACTCTATAGAGAAGATCGAAGCTGCCGCTGTTGATCTTCCAGGGTTTGAATTAGCGGATCTAGTGAAGACAAGCTAATTCGAACTGAGAGGGCCACTCTGATTGATGCTGGTAGTCCTGCTTCTACAAAGAGTAAGGGAAGCTGAAGGAAGAGTGTTCTCCCTTTGACTTAGTGCAGTGTGGACAGCGACAAAAGTTGAGTTAAGGTACTTCGACATCAGCTATGCAATTAACATAGCTGAACATGTGTATCTTAATTTGACCTTGTCCTAAGGTATCGATATTAGCACTTAGAAATATGTCAGCCTACCCTGGTTATGGCTGCCAGACCAGTTCAATGAACTTGGCAAATCCTTAATCCTGGCTGTTTGCTAGAAACAGTCCTTTCACCAATCTCCCCCTCCCCCACTTATACACAAGTGACTGTAGCAAGCTAAATCTTTTCATGAAATAGAAGAATTGCCAGAGGCTCTTTTTATTAAGCTGGGATGACATATTAACTTTTGTGGTCTCTAACTAAATGTGTGATGCTGTCCGACTTTTACACTACAGCAGGTAACCCAAGCAGGCAAGAAAAGCTACTTAGCAAAGAATCACCTTTCTGTAGAGCAATGCTAAGCTTTTCCTCACTGTTTAGCTCTTCTATCATCATCCTATCTATAAGCTGGATAAAAGCCTCAGAAGAATGATTGTCTGAGCAAGACGGAATCTGAAAGAGAGGTTCATGGATCCCTAGAATAAACTGGCTGTCAGAATTCTGTACTGATTTGAAGAAAGCAGGTCCTGAAAGGCACTATTGACTGTCATTACTGATGTAGTGGAAGCCACCTAAAGTGCCATTTCTGAGGATGGCATAATTTTTTTGCTGTTGTTGTTTGTTTTGAAAGGAGGAGAAGAGGAGGAGGACCCTGGCACATGTCATAAATGAAATAAAAATGTATATCGGGTTAGCACCTTCTCAGGGACTGGTTTGGAAATCAAGGTCAGAGGAGGGCTTGACCAATCTCCTATTCCAGCTACAAACCTGGTGCTGCTACAAAAAGTATTCACTGCCTTTGTGTTGACTGATCATTGGTAACCCCCATATTCTTGCTAGGTTAACTAAAAAAGTTATTAGGCCAGTGGGTTTCAAACTTTTTGTGCTGGTCACTCCTTTCACACAAGTAAGCCTCTGTGTGCAATCCCCCTTAAAAATTAAAAACACATTTTTATATTGAACATTATGTTAAATGCTAAGTTGAAACCCAATTACTTAAAATTAATTTTCTCATTGTTTTTAAATTAAGAATAAACCACACTTTTATCAAATTTAAATTTCAAAGCTGCCTTAACAGACCTGGACTTCCAGTCCCCATTGATGGAAGTGGGAATCAGGTGTCCAACTCCCCTTGAGTGGTACTGAAAACCTCAATCTAAGTCACTTAGCTTTTATGGATCAGTTTCCTGTAAGAAATAAATAATAAAAAATTAATCCATTAATAATAAAACTTTTCATGTGTTCCCAAGAGCTTGTTTGTTTTATTCTTGTGTTGTCAATGGTCTGCTTTACAGATTCCTATGACTATGCAACCATATTTCCAAAGATCCCTAGCTTTAGACTGGGGGTGGGGAACTTACTGCCTGGAGGCTGGATCTGGCCCTGGAGGCTTGGGACTTCTCCTGCACCAGGATTGGGGAGTCAGCGCTAGTGCTCCAGCCCTGTGACTCTCGCCATAGGGCTGGAGCACCGTGCTAAGTCCCCATTATGTGGGGAGAGGAGCCTTGAGCCTTGCAGACCCTAGTCAGGCAAGCCCAGGCCAGAAATGGCTCTGCATACTGCTGCTTCCCCTTTCCTCCTCCAGCCAGGGACATAGCAGTGCTGCATTTTGGTCCCATTTTTGCCTCATTTTTGGCCCCATCCCAGAGCCTAGGGAGGTCCACACAATGAACTAGCCTGGATCCCCCTAGGCTCTGGCGTGTGAGGGGAATGTGGGGAGTGTTTTTCTGCTTCTCAGTTAGGGGCCATGTCAGTTGGATTTTTTCCCTTACTTTTGTGTGGCCCCTAACTGATTTTTCTGTGGATCAGCAGTCCCCAACCCCCAAAAAGTTTTCCACTTCTGCTTTAGCCTGTCCCATCCCACAGAGCAGCATACATGTTGTTTGAAGGATATCCATTATCATATACCCCTGACAGTACGCATGAATGACCTTGGTGACATAAGCTGTAAAGCTCATGAAGAGGAAGGTGATTTAAAAGGATTGTTGAGCCCTGAATAGGGTGAAGGCCTGGGATAAGGTCATTAGAATTTGGAGTCTTCATAACCCTAGAAGGGCCATATTAGTGACCTGGCCAGGGGACTGAGTTATAGCTGGGGTAAGCCACCCCAGGATTGAAGAGGCCATCTAAGAGGGCACCAGAGTTGAAGAAGCTACCACATCATGCCTATCCATAGCGCTGGGGGAGGGTGCACGGGGCAGTGAGTGGCCCTGTGCCCATGAAAGCTCATGATACCATCTACATGTTTTGTTAGCCTTTAAAGTGTTACCAGACTATTTGTTGTTTAAGTTTATCTGTACAGAGTAACTCGGCTACCTCCTGAACCTTCTCTCACAGGCTTTTGTTCGCCCTCCCTCTACCCAGCAAAAGTGCCAAGTTTAAGAGTAATCCCTCAGAAGCAGTGGCATAATGGGGGAAGGAGGGTAGACTTCCCCTTGGCTCCTGACCAGACAACAGAGGACTGGCTTAGATACATCTGAATAACTCGAGTTGTGACCTGGTGCATGGGGTCACAATACCACATAAGTCTGGGATGATCAGGTGATAACCTGGACCCCCCTCATTAGCAAAATTCTGATTCCCCACAAAGTCAATATCTGTCCACGGATTAATTTACTTTGTTGTCTTATTGTGAAATAAGAGATTATCTTAATTGGGTGAACAAAGAACTCTTGCCCATAAAGTCAGGAGAGAGGGCTAAGCGGTACCTTAGAACCCTATAGAGCTGGTCTTTAACTGCAGAATAAAGGTATTTTGGTCTGACTGATGTATTTGGTTATTGTGAGGAATATTTCTAGACATGTACGATATAACTGACAGTGAAGCCCTGGTGGGAACCAGTGAGCTATTTGTGCTACCTAATTACAGGCACATCCTGACAACAATACAAAACCAATGACAACTGGAGTGATACACAGACACAGGGATGTTAATTATCCTTGTTAGGTAAAACATACTAGATCTCTGTTTGGAGAAGGGTAGGAGGGACCAGTGTCAAAAGGTTATCAAAGCTAATGTTAAAAACAAGAACAAAGAGGCAAGAGGTCAATCTTGAGGAAAAATCTTTGGCAGACTTCTTATGCAATCCCTTATATGAGTGATATCATTTTGAAGCAATTCTGTTCTACGAGGTCCAGAGCATAATTTTGGGCTGTTGTTTATCGGCCCAGGGAGTTCTCTTTTCAGTGTTCTGTTTTAGTTTATTACCCTTTTCTTTCATGGGCATGTGCTAATATTGGGGGAGATATGGAGTTGACGGGCTGAGGTATTGTTAACAGGCAGATTGCATATCCTGTTCTTAGAATCATAGAATCATAGAACTGGAAGGGACCTCAAGAGGTCATTGAGTCCAGTCTCCTGCTCACATGGCAGGACTTAGCACTGTCTAGATCAGCCCTGACAGATGCCTGTCTAATTTGCTCTTTAATACCTCCATGATGGAGATTCCACAACTCCCCTAGGCAATTATTCCGGTGTTTAACCATCCTGACAGTTAGAACGATTTCCCTAATGTCCAGCCTAAACCTCCCTTGCCACAATTTAAGCTCATTGCTGTGCTCAGAGCCCAAATTTTCTCCCGCCTACTTGTAACACCCTTTTAGATACTTGAAAACCACTATCATGTCCCCTCTCAGTCTTCTCTTTTTTAAACTAACCAAGTCCAGTTCTTTCAGTCTTCCCTCATAAGTCATGTTTTCTAGACCTTTTATAATTTTTGTTGCTCTTCTCTAGACTTTCTCCAGTTTTTCCACATCTTTCTTGAAATGTGGTTCCCAGAACTAATCACAATATTCCAATTCAGACATAATCAGTACATAGAATCACAGAATCATAGGGCTGAAAGAGACCTTAGCAGGTCATCGAGTCCAGCTCCCTGCCCAAAGCAGGACTGCGACAGGGTGAGGCAACCCCTCACTGACCTGGTGCTCTGGGAGGGCCAGGATGAGAGGCACCCCGGCAGGGATCCCCACCGGGAAGCAGTTGGGGAGGATACCCCAGTTCCAGCCAGGGGATCAGCTGGGGTCAGGCCAAATGTCGCGGCAGGTGCAGAAAGTGTGATGTGCGCTGGGCCATGGGGTGCCGGCTGATGACGTCACCTGGTGACGGGCCGGCGATGTCAGGAGAGTGCTGGGAACACCACGGGGAGGGGGGGGGAAGGCGGGGTGGGCAGAGGCATGCCAAGGACGGTGCAGCCGCTACGGTAGGGTTTAAAAAGGGAGCATCCTTCACTCCGGAGGAGGAAGGAAAAACAAACAGGCCCCAACGCGGAGGTAGGAAGTAGCCCAGGGCGGGGTTGCGGAATGTGTTTAGGGGCAACTCCCCCATCAGCCAGGCCAGGGAGGACCTATCCCTGCCTTAGGGTCCTGGGCTGGGACCCGGGAGAGTGGGTGGGCCCCCTATCCTGCCGTTTGCTGTCGGGTGTCTCTAATCTGGAAATTGTAAATGCCAATAGAAACTTGATTTATTTTGGTGAGTACGGTGCCAACAGGGGTACCAATGGTGATGGGGAGATCCCAATAAAAGGGGCATTCATAGAGATTCCAAGAGTGGTCTGCGTACAAGGACCAATTCCAACTAAATCAACCCAGACAGAGCTTTTTCAAGACGAGACTTAAAAACTTCTAGGGATGGAGATTCCACCACCTCCTTAGGTAACCCATTGCAGTGCTTCACCACCCTCCTAGTGAAATAGTTTTTCCAAATATCCAACCTAAACCTCTCCTACTGTAACTTGAGACCATTGCTCCTTGTTCTGCCATCCGTCACTACTGAGAACAGCCTCTCTCCATCCTCTTTGGAACCTCCCTTCAGGAAGTTGAAGGCTGCTATCAAATCCCCCCTCACTCTTCACTTCTGCAGACTAAATAAGCCCAGATTCCTCATTCTCTTCTTGTAGGTCATGTGCTCCAGACCTCTAATCATTTTGGTTGCCCTCCGCTGGACCCTCTCCAATGTGTCCACATCCTTTCTGTAGTGGGGGGACCAGAACTGGGTACAATACTCCAGATGTGGCCTCACCAGTGCCAAATAAAGGGGAATAATCACTTCCCTAGATCTGCTGGCAATGATCCTTCTAATGCACCCTAATATGCCATTCGCCTTCTTGGCTACAAGGGCACACAGTTGACTCATATCCAGCTTCTCACCCACTGTAATCCCCAGGTCCTTTTCTGCTGAACTGCTACTTAGCCAGTTGGTCCCCAGCGTGTAACAATGCTTGGGATTCTTCTGTCTCAAGTGCAGTACTCTGTACTTGTCCTTGTTGAACCTTGTTGAACCTCATCAGATTTCTTGTGGCCCAATCCTCTAATCTGAATAGGTCACTCTAGAGCCTATCCCTGTCCTCCAACATATCTACCTTTCCCCCTAGCTTAATGTCATCCATAAACTTGCTGAAGGTGCAATCCATCCCCTCATCCAGGTCATTAATAAAGATGTTGAACAAAACTGGCCCTAGAACTGATCGTTGGGGCGCTCCACTTGAAATCGACCACAAACCTGATATCGAGCCATTGATCACTACCTTTTGGACGTGACAATCTAGCCAGCTTTCTATCCACCTTACAATCCAGTTATCCAATCCATACTTCCTTAACTTACTGGCAAGAATACTGTGGGAGACTGTATCAAAAGCTTTGCTAAAGTCAAGATCTATCGTATCCACTGACTTCTCATGTCGACAGAGCCAGTTACCTCCTCATAGAAGCTAATCAGATTGGTCAGACATGACTTGCCCTTGGTGAATCCATGTTGACTATTCCTGATCACTTTCCTCTCTTCCAAGTGCTTTAAAATGGATTCCTTGAGGATCCCCTCCATGATTTTTCCAGGGACTGAGGTGAGGCTAACTGGCCTGTAGTTCCCTGGATTGTCTTTCTTCCCTTTTTTAAAGATGGGCACTACATTTGCCTTTTTCTAGTCATCCGGATGTCTCCCGATCTCCACGAGTTTTCAAAGATAATGGCCAAAGGCACTTCAATGAGATTTGCCAACTCCTTCAGTACCCTTAGATGCATTAAATCTAGACCCATGGATTTGTGTATGTCTAGCTTTTCTAAATAGTTCTTAACCTATTTTTTCTCCACCAAGGGTTGCCCACCTCCTTCCCATATTGCGTTGCCTAGTGCAGTAGTCCGGGAGTTGGCTTCGACCTGGTGCAGAGTAGAATGGAAGAATGACTTCTCATGTCTTGCTCACAACACCCCGTTAATGCATCCCAGAATCATGCTTGATTTTTTTGCAAGAGTGTCACACTGTTGATTCATGTTTAACTTTTCATTCACTCTGATCCCTAAATCTCTTTTCTAGACAAACACTTCTCATTCTTTATGTGTGAAACTGATTGTTCCTTTTCAAGTGGAGTACTTTGCATTTGTACTTATTGAACTTCATCCTGTTTACCTCAGACCATTTCTCTAGTTTGTCCAGGTCATTTTGAATTTTGACTCTTTCCTGCTAAGCACTTACAACCCCTCCCAGTTTGGTATCATGTGTAAACTTAATAAGCGTATTCTCTATGCCATCATCTAAATCATTGATGAAGATATTGAACAGAACCAGTCCGAAAACAGACTCCCACTCTGCAGAATCCCACTTGTTATGCCCTTCCAGCATGACTGTGAACCATTAATAACTACTCTCTGAGAACAATTGTCGAGCCAGTTATGCACCTACCTATAGTAGCAGAGCCAGTCTTAGTGGCGGGTGAGCCGGGCAGTCACCATGGGCTGCCATTTTCAAGGGGCTGTTGATAGAGCCAGTTTTAGGGGTGGGGCACGACTGCATTTTGGCGCAACCTCCCGAACCCTCCCCACAGGTTTCCCTGGTTACTCCCTGACCCTTTTTTTTTTGTCCAGTATTTTTTTTTAAAAACCATCTGGCAACCCTATGGGTGAGTTGGCCCTGTATAGTAGCCCCATCTAGGTTGCATTTCCCTAGTTTATTGAAAAGAAGGACATGCGAGACTGTGTGAAATGCTTTACTAAAGTCTAGGTATACCACATCCACCGCTTCTCCCTTATCCACAAGCCTTGACATCCTAGCAAAGAAAGCTATCAGATTGGTTTGACATGATTTGTTCTTTACAAATCTATGCTGGCTGTTACCTATCTCCTTATTTTCTTCCAGATGTTTGCAGATGAATTCCTTAATTACTTGTTCCATTATCTTCCCTGGCACAGAAGTTAAACTCACTGGTCTATAGTTTCCTGGGTTGTTCTTATTTGCCTTTTTTCATTTCTTGCTAGCCGTAGGCTGTGTGATGGTTTCTTTGCTTCACCCATACCTGGATGAGATTGGGGAAGTGGATGAGATTAATATCAGTTGGAATGGCTGAAGAGTAATATCAGTTAGAATGTTGTGTTAGTTAGATAAGGGCAGGGGTGGAAGGTACAGGAAAGGGGGTTGAAGGTACAGTAGATGAATGTACCTTCCTCATTGTAAGGTTTTTTTCTCCTACCCTCCCTCCAAAAGCTTCACAACTGGGAGGTCTTTTTACACTCTCATGTGAAGCTGGTGAAGCTTTTGCACCCTTTCCTCTTTGTGACCTCATTCCACATGGGGAAAATCCATAACCTTTGGTAACAGAGTTAGGTTGACCTAACCCCCCAGTGCAGACACTTCTAGATCAGTGGACGGATTGTTCTGTTGACCTAGCTATTGCCCTATCTCTGCAGATAAGAGAATCCCTGTCATTGACATAGATAGTGTCTACACTGAGGTGCTGTGGGGATGTAGCTGCTTCATTTTAAATGAAGATAGCCCCGACAAAGGCACAGAGGATAGTTAGATGCCCAGCTCCCAATTCTTATTCACTTAACTCCCCTTTCTGCCTTTGACAATCTCTGCTCTACTTTTCTTTCCCTTAAAGGAACTGCTTTTTTGTTTGATTTTTATTTTACTACTGCCACTGACAAGGAAATACTTTTCATTGCAGTGTCCCTTTCTCTAAATGAAACTGATTTGTAATTTGAGCACCATTTGCTTTTCCTGAGCTGTGGTGTAAAGAATATCTAAAGATAATACAGAAAATGGCAGCCACGGAAAGGTCTTTTCATAAACCCTGGCCATTATTGTCCTTGAACTTAAACTTCACTTGCCACTTGCACAAGTGAAAGATGCTGACCAAATACTAATAAATCATTCAAAAGAAAGTTCAATCACCTTCCATAAAAAAGAGTAATTCAATTGAAATAAACTCTCTGAAATAATTGGATTGGAAATAATGGCCACTATTGTGGATTGAAATAGGTCAAAATTTAACCCAGAGGCTTGCAACATTTTTTTCTTTTTCCAGTTTAAATGAATATACTAGGACAAGGTTAACAATAGGTGGAATCTCCTAAGGTAGTTTTAATTTCAAGTGCAATTGTTCCCAGGAATAAAATTCAAAAGCTGATTGCTTAGAAGCTACAGACACAACCGTGAAAGCTGCTATATGATAGATTGGTTCAGTTATGGACTAAACACTTTCACAGGGAAGGCTCCTGTATCCCTTTTCCACACTTGTGGCACACACCATATTGATTTGAGATAGTCTGGAGACAGTCATTTTGGATCTTGACTTTCCCAGGGCAAGGATCTGTGAATCTAGGGGTTTGATTCAGGCTGTATATTGTTGGATGTTTCTTTCCAATTTCCCCTGATGTGTGCACTTATTTAGTGTCAGAGAAATTATTGTTACATTTCTAATTAACTTCTCTAAACACCTGAGAAGTAAAGTAAGAAAATGTGGAAAGTGCAGACAAAAATAGATTGCCTGTAGCATTACTATTACCAGGTGGTAAGAATGCACGTTATAGGGCATTTTCAGGGCAGTTGTACTCTGTGTACATGCAGAGCATGCAGTATACAAGCATGCAGTGTCCAGAACTACTTCCAGTGAAGAGAACATGATCCAAACTTTCCTGTAACCACTGCCTCAAATTTTATTTGTATTTTATGCAAAAATATGTTTTCCTTGTTACAATATGTCATGGAAGGGGGTGGAATAAAGGCTGCACCTGCTGATCCTGGGGTAGGGCAGGGAAGCAGGTCAAAAAGCAGTCTGCAGGATCCACAAGCTCCTTGGGTTACGTGTAGGGAGGCCATCAAGGTACCTCAAGAATAGAGGACAGTTGTATTTAATACATAGGGGACCCAAGACAGAGGGATGTGAAGGTGCCTAGGACTGAAGGTTGTATGGGTGAGTGGGGAAGGACAAGGTCACCATTTTAAGAGGGTTGTGGGGGTTGCAACCACACATATCAGGTCACTGTTGCTCTTCTTCCTCTGACTCTCAGGAAATGAGGGGAAAGTTCTCAGCCTGCTGCTTTCCTCCTCTGTCCTCCCCTTGGTAGCTGGGAGTGAGAGCTGAGCACTTTCCTTGCACTCCTTGATTGTCAGGGGAAGAAGAAGAAGAGCTGGTATGTGTGGCTGCAGCACTACCCCCCGCCCTCCTGAAAGGGCGTGTGGGGGCTTGGGAGAATGTGCAGTGGAGAATGAAATAAGTTTGTCTCATTGGGGCCAACAGACTCACTGGGCTATTGGCAAGGTCGGGAGGGGGAAGTTCTGCATTTCTAGAAAAAGCAGGGCCTCAGGCAGAAGGGGTGGGGTGGAGGGTAGCTTTCCTCTACTATCTCTCAGTGCTGCCTGGAGCACACTGCACAGGGCTTGGGTGGTGATTTAAAGGATTCGGGGCTCTGGCCACTGTTGCAGTAGCAGTGGCAGTGGATGTGAACCCCAGTCCCTTTTGAATCACTGGCTCTTGGGAGAGTTGCCCCTGTTGCCCCCCCCCCCCCCGCCCCCCCAGTGGGCCTGCTTTGTTCATCTTACTTCAGCAACTTAACCACTTGGGAGAAATAGCTAAGAAATAGCATGGGTACTGCAAATCATAACTGACGGGTGGTCTCTAACAAAGGGTTATCAGGGTGAGGGAGAAGATGGGGAAAGCCTGCATAGTCTCTTTGCACTAGACTTGCTTCTGTTATTAATCCTATAAGGATCTCATTTCTGTTATTAATCCTATAAAAAAACAATGAGGCTAATAATAGTCAGGCAACATCTGGTCCTTAGTTAAAGTTGCAGCCCACTTTTCTGTTTCAAGCTGAAATTTTGCATCTTCTCTGCAATCCACAGTAATAGAGTTGCTTGAAAATAATACACAGTTTGATTAAATCCAAATAGTATTGGTTGTGAATAACCTACCAGGAAACATGCTCTGTGCAAGGCATTATTTTCAAAATCATGGTGCTACTTAGTGATTCCCAAGGAAAAAAATAGGCATTGGGGGATTTTTAGCTGCAACCTCTTATTGTAATGTGGCTACAGCATCTGAGCAGGGGAGCAAAAAGTTGCACTGTCATTTCCCCTTTACTTCAGTGGTATGCAACAGGGTTTTCTTTAAGTCTGTATCTTTGTGAGTTAATTGGTTAATCAGTTAGTTGGCTGTGTAGCAGTGATCTGGAGCAGAGGAAGAGTCTGCCTGGACTCCAAGTGAGGATCCCTATAAGCAAGTGGAGAGATAGTTCAGACTCAGCATATGGTACAGATTTGATGATCACAGATACAAACTGATACTTTGACTTCACTAGCCTAGAGTGCCCATCACTGCCTTATTTCCCTGCTCTCACTACATGTATTGTAAGCAGCAGCCCAAGAAAGTGGTTTCTGTGAGGCTGCAGTTGCCTCTGAAACCAGGGGGTGTGAAGGAGAAGCAGATGAGGGAACAAGGGCTCCTTCCCTCACTCCATCACTGTGTGAGCTTGTGACACTGAGAAAGGTATGGGGCAGTTGCAGATTTTTTGATTACTGCTCCCTTTCCACCCCCAGAGCAAGGAAGAAGCTGGGTCAATAGTGTGAAACCCAGCAAATCACAGTCTTTTCCATGGCAATGTGCCTACCTTGTGACTTAGCCCTAACTGATTCCAAAATGCTAGGCTTCCCAGTGGAAACCCCTGTCATGCCCTGGTGACCTCAGCCAATTTCCAAATACTTGGTATCATTTATGGGATACTATCCAAGCAACCCAGAGGCTCTTGGGGAGCAGGCCATCCCAAGTCTGCAAAGTGGCTTTTGATTAGCTGACTCAAAGATGCCTGGAAAGATTATTGCATTTTTTCAGGAAGGGGGAAACTTACTATCCTCCTAGTCCCTTTGTGGCATTTCACAAGTTAAATTTACCAGGAGCATTATCTTTAATAGCTGCCACTGTCTGACAGATTGAGTTTATAGTCAGTCTTAGAGGCACTAAAAACATTTTTATTCTTAAAAATCATAAATAGTCTGGTAGCACTTTAAAGACTCTCAAAACATGTAGACGGTATCATGAGCTTTCGTGGGCACAGTCCACTTCTTCAGATATTTTTGATTCTGGACATCCATCACTCCGGTCATCTGAAGAAGTGAGCTATGCCCACGAAAGCTCATGATACCGTCTACATGTTTTGTGAGTATTTAAAGTGCTACCAGACTATTTGTTGTTTTTTAATTTTTTCCTGTTACAGACTAACTCGGCTACCCCTCTGGAGATTTTTATTCTTGTGGGTCCAATTTCAGGGCTATTCAATTTATTATCTTTGAGGTTGCGGCTAGACTGCGGGGGGCGGAAGGGGGAGAAGGGGAAGGGTTCAGGATACCTGAGGTATCCCGAAAAAACTTTGCCGTGTCCAGGGAACGCATTTGCTCTTCCGCTTTTTTTTTGCGGATGTGCAAACGTGTTCCTTCGGAAGCCCATGTATTCTTCATTCCACAAGGAAGAAGGGGGCTTTTGAAAGAGGGTTTTTTCCCCAGATTTGGCCCTGTCTGGATGGGTCAAATTTTGGAAAAGCCTCTTTGGACAAAAGTAAAAAGATATGCAAAAAGATACGCAAAATGTGCTCCGCATATCTTTTTCCGATAGATCCTTGTAGTCTAGACGTACCCTAAGAGTGTACAGCTGTTCCCCCTCTACCCCCAGTCTAAAAATGACCTCTTAGCGCAACAGGTAGAATCGAACAAATTAATATGGGATACTCACATTGATACAGGGAGTTTTATGATAATTCTCAACCTCTCAGGAATTATGTGATACTGCCATCCCTAAATGTTTACTTTGATAATGCTATAAAAATACGGCACTTTTCAGCCCTGGTTGTGCTAATAGTCATAAGGAACATTCCTCTCATTGCAAATCAATAGAGAGGAGTGAGCTGTCTTCTGGAATGGAAAGTAAGAGCCACCGAGGGGAGGGAAAAAGCCTCTCTATTTTAATAGGATGATTTACAGCTTTGTCTTTGGGCAAAAAGAATATTAAAAGAATTATGGGGTAATTGGAAAAGAGACAAATGAATGTATGTTTCCCCTGTGAGCTTTCTTAATAGCTCTGAAGTACATATCTAATCATATGGAGTTCCCAACCTGTGCAAGGAACTCTGTCACTCTGAGCTGCATTAAAATCCTTCTGCTTTCACCCAGCAACAAAGACCACTCTCCTTGGCCTACATCCTTCAGTCTATCCAAAATACTGGAGTCAAGGACTATTGTTTTCTTCTTTTCCTCTTCTTTCCCTTCCCTGGCTTTCTCTGTCTTCTTCTCCCAATGTTCTGGACTATATTTCCCCTTGTTGAAATATGGGCATGCTGATTACATCCTCAGTGACCACAGATATTCCTGCTCTGAGGACAGTTTAGCTATTGGAAAATGACAGCATTTAAAAATAGCATAGGAGAACCATAGCAAGGTGCTATCTGGAAGAGGCACTGGACTGACACATCTCCTATCTGCCCTAGGTCTTTCCTGGGTCAGCCCAGCCCACTTATGGGGCAGCTGCAAGCTGCCAAGTGTAGGAGAAAGAAAACTTAATTTGGCAGCAGCCCTCAGAGTGTAGGCCTCCTGTATAACAGGTTACAGAAGCTATAAAAACAAAAAAGTGGCAGAATTCCTGAACTTTCAAAGGCTCGATTCAAGGAAAACAATTTCTTAGTCCCATACACTACATATCCCATCTTCATAGAGTTCAGGGTACTAAACACCTTGGGCCAGATCTTCAGTGGGCTGGGCCTCCTTACTTCAACACCAGCCTGTGTGGCCTTCTCCCCACCCCCAGGCTGGACCTGCGCAACACTGGGTAAGTCTATTAGTATATCTATAAAGAATATGGGGTGTAACATCATGTTTTGCCAATTGTTAAAAAGATAAATGAGATGACTAGGGTAATTACAGGCCCATCAGCCTAATGTTGGTCCCTGGCAAGTTAATGGAGCGACTGACACAGAACTTGATTACTGAAGGAGGATAATGTAACTAAGCAAATCAATTTTGAGCTCATGGAAAATAGATCTTATCAAAATAACTTGATATTTTTTATGAAGTTACAAGTTTGGTTGATAAAGATAGTATTGACAAAATAACTTTAGACTTCTATAAGATGTTTGAGATGGTGCCACAAGACATTTTGATTAAAAAACAAAAACAATATAAAATCAATATGGTGCACATTAAATGGACTAAAATCTGGCAAATTGGTTTGTCTCAAATGTAATTGTAAAAGGGGAATCGTTATCAAATGGGTGTGTTTCTAGTGAGTTCCACTAGGATCGACTTTTTTGATCCTGTTCTACCTAACATTTGTTATTAATAACTTGGAGAAAAACATAAAATCACCCATGATTAAGTTTTCAGCTGACACAAAAATTGGGTGAGTGGTAAATAATGAACAAGACAGGTCAGTGATTCAGAGCAAGCTGGATCGTTTGGTAAACTAGGCACAAGAAAACAATCAGCCTGCAGGTAGCCTCCTTGCTCTCCTACTCCCCCCTCCCCCCACAGCCCTCTCTGCAGAGGAACTGGCCCCCCTGCAGAGTGGCCACCTTCTGTATGGTGTAGGGGAGGGGGTGCTGGACCCGTTGTTAGACTGCCCAGCCCTGGGGACCCCATGTCATTTGGTGGGCCCCATGCCAGGGCAAGGTATGTTTCATTGTGAATCTTCCCTTGGGTGGGAAAAGGGAGAAAAAAAGAGAAAAGGGAGAGAAAAAAAGAAAAGGAGAGTTAACCAAATCATTTTATCTTGCCTTTTGTCTTATTAAAACCACAACAAATTGCAGTTTAAGTTTAATGTAATTGTGTTTAATGACATGTTAAGAGCAATTAAAGGTGTTACCATGGCAGCCTTGCTATACCCTCCACAGTTATTAATGTCTGATGAAGTGCTCTTATTGGCCCACTTGGCTGGAGATTGTTAATTGCATTAGAAACTGATAGCAACTTTCTTTTAATACTTGAGGTTCTGGTGTTATCCATTCTCAAGATGAGCTGCTAAAATTTAGGGAGGCAGGAAGTGATGCCTGCCTTGCAAAGAGGGCCCAATGAGGACAGAGGGGCAGAGTTAGGTTGTGGAAGTAGCCCTGATTTTGTAAAGACTGGAAAGACAGCCTTGGAGCATACCAGGCAGTCATGAGACCTGGATTCTGTTCCTGGGCCTGACACAGGCAGGGCGTGTGACTGCATAGTTTGTGCCTCTACTGAGGGAAGTGAGTGACACAATGAATAAAGGACAGTGAGATAAATTAACAAAGCTGCTCCGGCGTTTTCTGTGGTGAGTGGGTGGGGAAGGGGCGTTTCCACCAGAAAATACTGATTGATCAGAGCTGAAACTTTTCGTGGGAACACTTTGGTTCTGATTAATTCTTTTGAGTCAAAAAATTCTGGAAGAAAAAGTTTCAAGAATTTTTGACCTTTTTAAACAAATAAGTTCCAGTTTTCTGGTTTGAAATGACCTTTTCTTTAGAAATTTAAAATAAGTGAAATGGAACGTTTTAAAATGATCAAAAAACCCAAACAAAATCTTTTGGATTTTTAGTTCATGGGCATTTTTGAGACTTTAGTTAACTCTTTGTTCTGAAATGGGACAAAGAAACTTTTTATTATCCCAGAAATGTTCATGGGATGGAAAAACCATTTCTCACTCAATACTAGGTGTTCTGGATACATCCCTTTGATTACATTCAGGGCAACACCCCTGAAACTTTGAGCATTCCCACTACTGACATGTTGTTTGGGGCAATTCTTGGTTCCAGGAATATACCCCTAGATGCTATCATGCACCTTCTTCCACCTATTACATAATGTATGAACAAGCTCGGATTTATGAAGACACACTGGTATTGGATTAGATGGGGAGTCTTGATCTTACTGAGGCCATGTCTATACTAAAGGGGAAGATCAAATCTAGATATGCAACTCCAGGTATGTTAATTTATATAGCTGGAGTTGACTTACCTTGATTTGAGTTTCCCTGCTGTCCCCACAACAGAAGGCCAATGGGAACAAATGCTTTGATGTAGCACTTCTTAACTAGAGTCACTAAATCAAATTCTGAAAGATCAACTGTGGCGGTGGTGATTTTCCACCTATTGAGGACTTGGCCTAAGTAATTGTTTTGCTATGAGCTTCTCAGCAGCTCTGCTATTTCAGTGTTTCAGGGATATAACAAACATTGTATAATTAGAACTATATTTGTCACTTTTGTAATTCCTTCTGATTACCCTATTTATTGTGCTATTTTTCCTTCTCACAAAGAGCATAGCTCTCAACATTTTACTGCTAGTCTGCAGCATTTCATGCTATTCACAAACCCTGTTGCCTATGGTTCTGCAGAAGACCCCTGTGAAGTCATGCTGTATAGCACACAAGAAGGTGCACATCCTTTGCATACACTTTTCTAATCCTGCTCTTCTCCCTTTGCTGCACATTAGAACCACACTGACCCATGTCTGGGCCCTCCACAATGGATGGGGAAGGATTTGCCCAAGGCAGTAATCTTTGTGGAGCTGCATAAACAATGAGAAGTCCTGTGGCACCTTATAGACTAACAGATTTATTGGAGCAAAGACCCACTTCATCAGATGCATATAGTGGAAATTCCAGAGGCAGGTATAAATATATAGGCATATGAAAAGTAAGGAATACCAATCAAGAGGAAGGCCAGAGATAAATGAGGTCAATTCAGTCAGGGAGGATGTGGCCCACTTCTTGCAGCTGATGTGGAGGTATGGAGAGGAGAAACTGCCTTTGTAGCTGGCTAGCCATTCACAGTCCTTGTTTAATTCTAAACTGATAGTGTCAAATTTGTAAATGAATTGTAGCTCTGCAGTTTCTCTTTGAAGTCTGTTTTGAAGTTTTTCTGTTGCAGGATTGCTACTTATAAATCTGCCACTGTGTGTCCAGGGAGATTGAAGTGTTCTCCCACAGGTTTTTGTATATTACCATTCCTGATATCTGATTTGTGTCCATTTATTCTTTTACATAGGGATTGTCCAGTTTGGCCAATATATATGGCAGAGGGGCATTGCTAGCACATGATGGCATATTGGTAGATGTGCAGGTGAATGAGCCCGTGATGGTGTGGCTGATGTTTTTTGCCCATAAAAGCTTATGCTCCAATAAATCTGTTAGTCTATAAGGTGCCACAGGATTTCTTGTTGTTTTTGGAGATTCAGACTACCACGTCTACCCCTCTGATACTTTGTGGAGGTGGTATTCACCAGATTGGGAGACTCTAATCAGAGCAGAGACAGGGGATGTGCTTGGTTCTTTGAACACAGCTATGGAGTGGATCCTTTTTCTGATATTTAAACATCCCCAGCTAAATCAGCCTGGGACTTTCTGAAATATTTGTACAACATCTACCCCAAAAAAGGTACTGATCCATAATTGGAGCTACTGGGGGCACTACAGAAACATGTGCTTTGGTGTTGCGCTGTACACCGTACAGTGATTAGATCATGTCCCTTTACATAGTTGGGAGCATGTGGTTTACATGTTGTTTTGAGAGCACAGTCATACTTCATTGTCATGCTCAGTTTGGATTTTCTTGAGTAGTCTTCCCTAACTTTTTACTCAAGCAAAACTCCCACTGAAATAAATATAAGGAAAGCAAAGTTCCCAATGGATTCTATATTAATATAATCCAGATCTCCTGAGTCCCACATCTTCACCTATGGATTACAGTACCTCTAGGAAAACTTTGTGTGGCAGGTAGGTTATTTGATATTGGTGCACTTTGTTTTATACAACGATATCTAAAAGGCACAATAACTCTTTTGCAGGTAGGTAATAGTGTGGTGCCAACTTTTATGATTTTATCGTGAGACTAATAGGATTTAATGCTTTTCCATAAAGCCCCAGCTGCTGGAGTCAAGGAATTACTTGACAATCTCAGTTCTCAAATTTAAAAAGAAACAATTATTTTCCAGTTTTCTGAAAAAATCATATGATTTTTAAAGATAACTTGGTGATTTTTTATTGGCAATAGTGTGGTAAACTGAGGGATTTGTGGGTGAAATCTTTGCTCCACTAAAGTCCGTGAGAATTTTTCATTGATTTCAGTGATTTCACAGAGAGTTCATTTTCTGATGTTACCCGACATAACGTAGCAAGAAATAAGAAAACAACTCGCAGCTCTGAGTCTGGTTTCTTTCTGTAACCGCTGAAATGTCCTAAACCCCAAATAAACGAGCATCACTAAAGCAAGAAATAAACACTGTGGAGCTAAACAGACAGCAAGTAAAGCAGAGAACAGTGGGAGCATGGTGAAGTGGGACTGATCTCTAATTTTTCTCCTCTTCTTTTAAATATGACCTGTGGCTAAAAGACATGGTAACAGATGCTTCCTGAGTGCACTGCTAGTTTGACAGCAGCTTTGTGGCAGCAAGGCAGCTTTCATTTCCCTGATAGTGACTGCTATTTAAATGTTAGTAAAAAATGTCACTGCCACATGTGTTCCCCAGACACCAGGGGAAAGGAATTATATATGAGAGAAGCCTGTTTCCAGAGCCTTGCCATCTATTTCTTAAGTCTTAGGGAAATGCTGCCACTGAGCAGTCTCCATTTATCTTAAGTAAATATGGAGAGAAAGCTTAAAGTAACAAGGGTCCCTTTTCTGACAGAGGGGTGGGTTTTTTTAATAGCAAAGGCTTTTTTCTCCCTTCATCGGCATATTTGCCAGTTACTTAAAAAATATAAGTTCTTGGCTATCTGCACAGAGCATTGTCAATCTGTCTCTCTGTCATCAAGCTGGTGTGAGAGCTCTCTATTTATTGTAGGTACTTCTGTTGCTATACTAGCTATATGCACTCTGTATCTAATGGCACATCTACATAGCAGGGCTAAAGTTGAAATAAGCTACGCAACTTGAGCTACATCAATTGCGTAGCTTAAGTCAGAATAGCTTATTTTGGCTTTTGTTGCTGTCTACACAGCAGGAAGTCCAAGAAAGAGCATTCTTCCTCCAACTTCCCTTACTCTTCGTAAAATGAGGGTTACAGGAGTCAGAGTAAGAAGTCCTCCAGCTTACCATTAAGTCAACATTGTTGAAATAACTGCTTGCTGTGTGGATGTAGACTGTATTATTTTGGAATATCAATTATTTCAAAATAACACTGCTCTGTAGACATAGCCTTAGGGACTATTTCACCCATGTGAGTTTTACGGGAAGGACTTTTATTTCCATTTTACAGATGGAGAATGGAGATCTGGTGTAGTTCAGTGATGGGCAACCCAGGGTAGGGAATGGGCAACATGAATGGCCCTCCTTCACCTCAGTGTGCTGCAAGATTGTCGTAACTTAGAAGGTCTCCTAGGATAGGGTGATTTTAGTTAACTGCACTTGTGTACCTAGAATTTGTGGGCTGTGCCAGTCAAACAGTAGCAATGCTTTAATTAGAGGCATAGAGAGCTTAGAGTTTTCTCAGTCAATGATCAGTGTGCATCTCACTTCATGTGCCCTTGCTTTACGAGTGTGTCACTTTAGTAATACTGTTAGGAAAAAAATTATGTGGGTGGAAATCAGAGGAATCTGGCATCCCTGTGCATGGGCAATGGTAAACAAAATATCTCATGAGCCACACACATAACGCCAATAGATTACATGTGGCCCACAGACTGCAGGTTGACCACCACTGGTGTAACTGGTCTTCCGAACTCACATCTTTTAAGGCCTAGTGCCTAGAGCACTGAATTATCTCGTCTCACACCCAGAGAATCCCTGCTTGGGCCTGGAGCCAGATTTCATGGTTTGGCTTTGAAGGCTGGTGTAAATGGGGCTTACTCCATTGAAGTTGCTAGAGGTGTGCCCAGCAGATATTTTAGCTAATTGCTAATGGCTAGGGACAAACAAAATGTAGGTCTTTTGGGGGGCATTGCTTGCTATGGTAGCTAGAAACTATGGCAGCTAGGAAATCCCAGAGAGTTGCTAGTGTGAGTTCACCACCTCATTGTGATTATTTTTACTGCAGACCTGGAGGCTGAAGTCAAGATTCAGGATCCAGTTGTGTTAAGTGTGGTGTACACAGACAGTGAAAAGACAGTCTTTACCCCAGAGAACTTGAACTCTATGGCTGCCTGACAAGAGAGGGTCTGACTCTGATCTATCGAGAGTAATTCCACTGAAGACATTTGTGTTACACAGAAAACATAAAACCAAAATTGGGACCTCTACACTTAAGGGGTGGATTCTGGAGTGGCCTAGTGGATAAGCCATGTTTCTGGGGAGCACATGGTGGTGGATTCAAGTCCCTGCCCCACTAGGCAGCCCATGTCATACTGCCCACCCTGGGAATGACTGGATAGCAAACACAGGCTGGCCCAGGGATGGAGCTGGCTCCTGTATTAGGAAGGCAGGATAAGGGCTTTGTTGCTGAGTTAGATTCGTTGCTGAATCATGAGGTCTTATTCTCCTCTCACTTAGGGTATGTCTACAATACAGAGTTTTGTCAGAAAAACAGCCGTTTTTCTGACAAAACGTACGGAATGTTCACACTGCAATCGCATTCTTTCACAAGTAAATCGAAAGAACAGAGAGCTCTTTTGCAAAAAGGTGTGTGAGAATGGGAAGGAGGGGTTTTTTTTTTTTTGGAAGAGGCCTCCAAGAAAAAGCACAGTTGCCTTGGTGGCCACTCCATACAAAGTAATCACAATTCTATAGTTCCTGTCTCCTGGCCCCTCTTAAAGCTGCAGGCACCCTGGACAAGCCTTGTGGCAGGAAGCTGGCCAGAAAGCATCACCCTAACCCGCACAGCTCTCCCTGCCACAGCTATTGCAAGCCATGTCCACACCTGAAGCCCGCCGCAATCCCTTTGGCCCTCACCAGGAGCAGCCCCAGGGGTCCCAGGACCCACCCAGGGGGAGCAAGAGGCGCTCCCCATCCTGGTCAGGACCAGAGATCCAGTCCCTCCTCAAATTGTGGGGTGAGGAGGAGGCATTGTAGGATCCCATGGCAAAGAGCCACAATGCAGACATTTATGGCCAGATGGCCGAGTTCCTGGCAGAGCACGGACACCCAGACCTTGGAACAGGTCCAGAGTAAGGTGAAAGAGCTCCTCCAGGGATATGTCCATGCCACCGAGAGCAGCTCCCACTCAGGGGCAGGACCCAAAACCTGCCCCTACTATAGGGAGCTTCACCAAATCTTGGGCGGTGGGAAACGTCTTCCCCACCCATCCTTGTGGACTCTGGAGTGGAGACCCTCATCATCAGCCAGCTGGAGGAGGAGCAGAAAGGCCAGGGCCAGCCGGCCATGGTGGAGGAGGAGGAGGAGGAAGGGATGGGCACCATTACCCTCTCCCTCGAGCCGGTGCAAGGGAGCCAGGATGTCTCCCAGGCCTCCTCGGACGCCTGGGAGGGATCTTCAGGTGAGTGGTCTCACTTTGTTACAAACACACGGCGGGGGAGGTGGACGCACGGAGTGGAGGGGTGAGTGTCACTCGGGCTGCTCAAGCTGGACATCATGCAGCAGTCCATGCATGTTCAACCATGTGCTGCGTTACTGTGCAGCACGTGGACACAGCAGGCAGCCCCTGAGCATGGGTGGGATCCTGCTCCCAGGCTCAGCAGAGGCCACACGTGTCCTGTCATGAGGGAGAGGAGTGTCCTGGTCGGAAGCAGACTAGCCACAAAGGTGCAGGCACGACCCCACACAGACCAAGGAGTACTGCACACAGCACGCTGCTGCCACAAACAGCCCAGCAAGCCACACCTGTGTGTGCGAACCCTAGGGAGGCTCAGGCTGCTCCCAGCTCCTCTGCCGCCCATGAGGGGATCCTACTGTGGCCGGACACTTTCCTTGCCTGATTATCCATGGGCCGAGGGGGAGGTGGGAAGTGGGCAGCATGGTCCTCTGGGCACGTCAGGGCCCCTGTGAGACAGGGCCTGATGTGCAGGCCCCACATGACCTTGCACCTGGGACATCCTCCTCCTCTGGATTGCAGACTGTTGATTGCTGCTCACAGTGGAGGGCACAGCCTCAGGGACAGTGTCTGCAGGGATGACTGACCGCCTTTCCCTCTTTGTGTTCTCCACAGCCAGGACTGAGGGCCAAGCCACACCACCGCAGCCACCTGCCAGAGCCTATGGGACCCGAAGGCGCACCAAGGTTCATGAGGACCTGATGGGCCAGCACATCAGTGTCCTGTGCGACATCCACGAAACCCTGGCGCGCAAGATCTGCACTGACTTGGAGTGGTGGGAAGCACGCCTGGTACCAATTAATGCAGCTGTGTGACACCATAAGTGCCGTCATGTTCCACATGACGGCACACCCACCAGATGCTGCTGCTCCTGGCTTCCAGCCTCCTGTCCCCCCCCCCCCGCTATGCCCATTCCCCATCTGCCTGCCTCCCTACTATGCCTCTGCTCCTTCCCCATGCCAGGCTTCTGCCCCCTCCCCAAGTGATACCTATGGCCCCTCCCCCTGCCCCACTGCCAACCCTGCCCCCACTCCAGCCCCCCTCCTGCCCACTCCCCTGTGCTCCCCAGACCCACCCAATCTCTATGGCTGCTTTGTGCTCCTGAGGTAAAGCCAGGACTCCAAATCTGTGCCTCTGTTTCTGGGCACATTGTTTTACCTGGCTATCAAGCCCAGGGAAGTAATATTTGGTACTGGCAGGGAAGCACTATTCGTGGGCTTTGTGATGAATAGGGTATAGGAGACAGTGCAAGTTCAAGCAAGGCTGGGGTTTCCCACAAAGTCACTCAGGGTATGTCTACACTAGCTTGTTAGTTCGAGCTAGGTAGGCTAATGAGGGCAAGCGGAGTTGCAAATGAAGCCCGGGATTTAAATATCCCGGGCTTCATTTGCATGTTCCCGGGCACCGCCATTTTTAAATCCCCCTTAGTCCGAACTCCGTGCCCGCGGCTACACATGGCACGGACTAGGTAATTCGAATTAAAGATTCTAATTCGAACTACCATTACTCCTTACGGAACTACCTAGTCCGTGCCGCGTGTAGCCGCGGGCACAGAGTTCGGACTAAGGAGGATTTAAAAATGGCGGTGCCCGGGAACATGCAAATGAAGCCCGGGATATTTAAATCCTGGGCTTCATTTGCAACTCCGCTTGCCCTCATTAGCCTACCTAGCTCGAACTAACGAGCTAGTGTAGACATACCCTCAGTGCTCATGGCAGTTGAAGGACAGAGTGTGTTTGCTGAACACACATACATATGTGCATGTGTAAGTGGATGTGTGTTTTTCAGTTAAACAGGAAAAGGGGCCAACCGGCATGTTGCCCATCAGGCATGGTTGTGTTAAAGCAGCAGACTCCAAGCTACTTCCAGAGAGTTCTAAGGCTTTGTCTACACTGGCAATTGAGCAACAAGGCTTTTGTCATTCACAGTTGCTTAAACCACCCTTCTCTGCCATGACAAAAGTGTTGCCCAGGCAAGAACTAGTGTATACAGTGCTTTGTAGCAGGAATGCTCTCCTGCAGATAAAGCAAACATCACTCACTTCTTTCAGTGCTGCCTGCAGATCCTTCCTGACCAGCAGGTACCAGCTGGGCTGAGGAGACGATGGCTGTGGGATGCTGCTGCTGCTGTTTCTGGGCTGCTGCCAGGCAGTATCTTTGAAGCTAAGGGGGTCTGTTGGAGCTCTCTCAGGGCCTATCCCATCAAGGCACCTCAAGGTCGGGTTCTGCTCATGGATGGATCCCAGGCTGGGGATCCTACTGCTCTGACATTGGCCACAATCCGGCCAGTGGAGCAGCAGGAAGTCATGCCTGGGACAGGGAGCCTAAGAGTAGCACAGGTGCAAAAAGCAAGTAAGTGCTGCCCAGACACAGCACATCCCGCCTCCCTGCTCCGAGACCCTGCCCCCCAGCCTGCTCCTCTGCCCTGTTGTGCAGTCCCAGACCTGCAGCCTTGGTGCTTCCTACTCTGCTAGCTTCTTTCTGCCTCGTGGTGCCCCCTGCAGGTGGGCTAAAGACAGCGCTGAAGTCACACCCAACTGCCAGCACTGCTGTCACTGGGACCCCACTAGAGGGTGAGTGCTGCCCAGGCTGTGGCCCAGGACTAGGCAATGACAGATAAGGGAAGAGGAAAAGGCATAGGGGTCCCCCTGCCCCAAAGCTGTGTTGGCCGCTGGGCGCTTGGCAGGAAGGCAAGGGTCCCATGGGACCCTGTCCCCAGCAGGGCTGGACACCCTCGAGTTACCCACCTGTCCATCGCTGCCTTGCCCGGTTCCCCAAGCCACAATATTGGAGCCAACATTGGTTTCCTGTGGTGGCAGGGGAAGCCCTGAGGCTTTGCATCACATCCAGCTTCTGGGGAAGAGTATGCATGCTGTTCCTCCCCTCCCCACATGAAAAGCCGGAGTGGAGCCCAGGGCAGGAGACCGAGTGTGGTGCACAGTTGAGAGCCCTCCCTGTCCCCATCTTGGGAGAAAGGCACAGCCCATGGTAGGAGAGTTAAATCTTTGCATGCCATTTTGGAAAGATTACTGACCCCTGGGCTAGATTCTTCCCACCCCGTGGATAAGATTGCGGAATGAACAGAACAGGGAATCATCAAGTGATATCTCCCCTGACACCCATTCCCAGATTCTGGCTGTCTCCTCAGTGTGTGAATCTCTGGGGTTTTGAGGTGGCCTTTGGCCATGAATTTATTACTTGCTTCCTAGACTGGCAAAAGGCAGAGTGCACTGAAGAGGCTGTATCACACACATTGCCACACAACTTCCTCTCCAGTGGAAGGTGATTGTGGGGCCTCACTGTGTGGCCTGCCCTGCATTATTTCGCAGTGCCCACTGCTGATAGGCCCCTGGGGTTAATTGAGTTTCTCCTTTTAGATTTATGCACCCCTCTGCATTTTTCCCGGTTTTTTTGGGGTCACTTAGCAGACTCCCTTGTTAATAGTGGTGTCAAGCGCTTGCAGAATACTGGGGTGGGGTGGGCAGAACAGATCCCCTTTTTTTGCAGGGTTCCCCACCAAACTGTTGGGGAATTAGACTTGTCAAAAGGAGAGCAGCTTCTTCATGGGCTTTTATAACCAGACTGCAGCAACCAGACAGCATGCCAAGGTGGGAGCTGCTTATGTAAAAGGTAATGACTGAAGTTTTATTGAATTGAACCAGTATAAGGGCCATTAAATAAGTTATGCATTGACCACCTTACCATGCCTTCTAGTGCCTTTATTACTCTGCTCAGTTGGCCAATAGAAGTGATAAAATATTTGCTGGCAAGAACGCCAACTCCTTTGCCAGGGTGGAGGAGGCTGGCAGTCCTCTGTCTTCCTGCTGCATAGCAGAGTGTGGGAAGGAAGGCAAAGGGAGAGCCGGCTGGCCAGGGTAATCGGCTGGCTGGGGGAACCAATGATCCATTTATCACACAGATATACTGTAGTGGAGGCTTAATGGAGATTTAAATAATTTAGAGCACTCAGTCCCACTAAAGCTGCATAATAAGCCTTCTGTGCTGCTGAGAGTTTCAGCTCAGCTGAGCGTGTGGAGAAGGGAGGGCACCTGGTTTTTTCATGCATAATTAAAGGAATAAAAAGGGATTTGGAAGAAGAATTACAAGGCAGCATGAGGGTAGGGGCTCCACTTGAGTTTCACCTGGAGACACCAAACGGTTGTTGGCTTACAGAATATGCATCTCTCTTCCCTTTCCAGTCCCCATCTGACTGCCCATGCTCCACGTGTGTGCAGAAAATACAGAACACTGTTTGCTTTTCCAACCTGCCCTCCCACCATCAGCCCTGCCGATAAGTGCTGGTGTTGGCAGTCTTGTGACTTGTTCTCAGGGATATGTGTGTATGTTAGGCACCCTAGATATGCGTGAAGCCATCCAGCCCTTTCAAACTCCATAGAAGCCTGTTGCAAGCTGTCAAATGGCCAGAGCTATTGTGGTGGGTCCGGTGCTTTCCCTTGGTGTAGTTAGTCATGGCACTGCCCCTGCCTCTATTCTTGGGCTCTGGAAGTGCCCTGGTGGGAGGAGAGAAAAAGAGGGGAGAAGGAATCCAGGTTGCCCCCTTCATCTTCACAGACTTCTTACCCTCTCGTCCCCCCCCATAGAGTTTCTCTCTGTCCACTGTTCTGAGGGAGTCCTCTGCCCTGCTTGGGCAGGGTCTCCCTTCCCTTGGTACTCTCATCCTCTTCCAAATTACAAGCAGCTCTCCTTCCCTGCCCCCACCAGAGGGGTGGGGGAGGTTGCTTTGCTCTCATGTAGGGTCTTAATTGGCCCCAGCAGCTCTAATTAATCTCTCCTTAGCCTACAGGGAATGAGGCTCTCCTTACTCTGGGGTTTAAATACCATCTGTCTATCCCTCTCCTGCTGCCCGCTGGTCCTGCTGTCTCACAAAGGGAATTTCCAAGGCCCATTGATAAGTAGCCAGCCAGGCATCCACAGAACACCCCTAGAAATAAACAAGATTCACCCCCTAAAAAAGGAGACCATGAACATGGCAGAACAGAAGGATCAGAAGGACACAAGGAATCATTTTAACTTGGAACACTCACAGTCAGTATTTAATTAATAATGGTTGATAACAGGATGATGCCAAGTCCCTGCAGAATGGTTGGAGACTGAACCTGAGAGGAGGTTGAGTCATATCTTTCTCATACATCTGCATAGGTGCAGGAACTATGGGCACTGGGGGTAGCACTTCCTGGCCCATAGCTTAGCACCCAGGGTCCTGGCTGCTTCCCTGGATGCCGTAGGCTCTGCTGCCAGCTCTGCACCCAGAGTCCTGAGTGCTGCCCTGTGCTCCCAGGGCTCTGCTGCCTAGGGATGTAAGAGAATAGTTGACTAACTGATAAGCCTAGGCTTATCGGTTAATTGAGTCAACTATTTGTATTCCTCCTCCCACCCTTGCTGTCTCTGATGCAGATGCAGCAAGGGAGGGAAGCAGCAGCTGATACTGGGGGAGCCACCTGTTTCCTTCCCTCCTTCCCCCCGTGCAGCTGCCTCTATCTGGGACTTACCCCCTGCTGTATCTCTGCAGTTTAAATGTAGTAGGAGCTGGGCTGCCTGTCCCCTCTCCCCCTGCCGGCTCTTACTGCATTTAAACTGCAGAGCTGCAGCGGGGGAAGCTCATGGACCCGGCACGAACCAAGACTGAGCACTTCTTCCTTTATTGACTGATCATGTGGTCAATAAAAATTCTATTGATTACACGATTTGTCCATTATCCACCTCTTAACATCCTTAATGCTGGAAGTCCCAGGTCCCAATTGCTGGCCCCATAGGCCAGAGCTTTGCTGCCAGCCTCACATGCCCACTAACTCTTAAAAATGTTTCTGTGCCACTGTCCTTCCCTATCTTTCTTGTCTCCCTCTTTACTCCTGGCTCCCCTAGCTCTTTCTCAATACTGCCCACCCTGCAAAGTTCATGTACCCCAGGCTGATTTGAAGGCAAGCTGAGACTGTGCAGTGGGGTGAGGAAGAATGTGTTGGTTTCTGGAAATGGCAGAGTTCCCCACTTGGATTTGGGAACTTGCCTGCCACATAATGCCATCCAGGAAATATGGATTGCCTAGGTGCCAAATCAGCCATTTGCTGCAGATAATCAGTGCCCACGGCCGAAATGGTGTTAGGAGGAGAAAAGGGTTCTGCATTGATTCCTTCCCAGTAAGTGGAACTGAGAAAGGTAAAGCTGTGCTGCTGGAAGCAATGCAGTTCTCAACCACCTTACAAGTAGGTTCTTTGATTTTAGGTTCCTTTAATGCCTCCTCCAGACATACCCCACTGCAAATGTGCTGTGCTGGGAGCAAACTTCTGGAAATCATGTCAGGCTGCCCTCCTGCTGTTACCTGCCAGTTCTATTTCAGTAATAAACACCCTTTGCTATTACATTGCATGTTTCCTTCCAGGGCTGCACACGTCTTTACAAATATGAATTCATCAACATCACATCTACCTGAGGTTGGTGGTGTAACTATTTTTGCAGATGGGTAAACTGAGTCAGTCATGTAAGGCGATCTGCTCAGGGTCACACAGTGTGTTTGTGACAGAGCTGCAGATGGAACCGTGGAATCCTGATTCACATTTCCCTATTGTAACTACTAGAAAAACCAGCCTGGGATCTGGTTACCTTGCATGTCACAAAGAGGGAGGGAGGTCAAAGGTGGGTTTATGCCAGGGGTGAAAGTAAGTGGGTGCTCTGGTGCACAGCTCCAGCAACAGCTGGCTGAGTTGCAGCAAAAGCCAGCAGGTGGCTATTTAAAGGCCTGGCAGGGACCCGGATTGCAATAGGCCAGTACATGTAAGAAATTTTAAGTTATTTCACCTCTGGTTTATGCCATCCATGCAATGCTGTAGTCTAGGGTCACTAGGAACATACGTAGCATAATCCCTTCAGTGAATATAGATGAGTTGTTGAGAGATACATATCTGCTTTCCAGCAGCTTCTTGGCCTTCCTTACTTGCCTCTGGATAAAGAGTCCCAAGGTTCATGATAGATAATATATTTCTTTAACATTAGACAGGCACTCATACTCTAGCCTGTTCACTCTGAAACCCTGCTCAGAAGTCAGTTGCACCAGCTGCTCGTAAAGCCCTTTCATTCCTGGTCACTTGAGCATTGACTGTATTATTTTTCTTAAATAAACAAAGCAAATGGGAAGCATGGCATTCCTTGTGATCCTGAGGCTCTCTGGGATACCATACGTCCATCACTCACCCATTACAGGGGCGGAGAATGAAGCATCCTGTGCAATCTCAGTAATGAAGATATTCATCTTGTCTCCCTCAGTGCAACCTCTCCATTTAGAAATTTCGAAAGCACTTCTGTCAAATATCACTCTCTGCGTGATCTGGTTTGCCTGGCTGATGAATGGAATTTCAAATGAAGTCCGATACTTCTGATAACCACAGTGCCATAGGAGAGTTTTCTAAACAATCAGAGCTATTTGTTATATTTGATTAATTGGGATAGCAATCTTTACAACTCACTGTACATTCTGTTTGGGGCATTTTGAGAGACAGAAATGCAAATTAGATATCCCAGCACAGACATGTGTCCTTGCCTGCTGATAGGATAATTTCATAGAATCCTAGGGCTGGAAAAGACCTCAGGAGGTCATCGAGTCCAGCTGCCTGCCCAAAGCAGGACCAACCTCAACTAAATCATCTCAGCCAGGGCTTTATAAAACCAAGACTAAAAAACGTCTAGGGATGGAGATTCCACCACCTCCTAGATAACCCATTCCAATACTTCACCACCCTTCTAGTGAAATTTCCTTACATCCATCTTGGTATTGATGTCAAAGAATTGTTAAGGTTTGCCCTTTGTCCTGGGAAGAAATGGCTGTGTGCAATCATATTAAAAGAATGCTGAGATGACAATCTGCATATGAAAATTACATTAATGGAAACATTCTTCTGAAAATCACATTAAGGGGCATTAGTATGTGAGACTCTCCAATTAGCAATCAGAGACAGGCCAGGTTTTTTAAATTTATACTCAGAATTTGTGTGGGGATTACTCTGGACTGTGTTTCAGGAAGCTGTGTGTTTGAGGAGGTATGTATTATCATCCAATAATTCACAAAAATCCAATAAGAAGCAGAAACTGTTGGCTATTAACAATAATGTCAGAGAATCCTTTGCGGGAATATTTTCTTCCACTGAGGCAAAATCACAAAAAGATGCAGTTGCCAAGAAAGAGGGGTTTTTTTCTCCTCCATGTATAATAAAGAGTCATCAAGGTATTCATGGGAATCAGAATCTGTTTCTCTTGTTGGTAAGAAACATCTACACTTTGTTTAGGTCTGCATCCATACTTTTTTCATGAAACAATTAGTCATGGGGATATAACCACAAATGGTGAGTGTAGAAGATCGGGTACTTCTCACAAGAATGATATTAGATCTCTAATTTTAGATGGGCAACTTTTGGACACCTATGGCCTTACTTTGAGAGGTGCTAATCGGACACAATTTCTATTGACTTTGGAGAGGCAGTTCAGCATCTCTTGACAACCAGGCCCCAGATACCTCCAGTTGAGTACTCAAAAATTAGTTCAGGTCTGAAAATTTGGTTATACTTTCCTGGGCTCAATGCTTGTAAAAGGGACATAATGTTTACTTGGTACCTATCTCAATGGATGCTGTGAGGCTTAAGAAATATCTAGTGCATATTTGAGAGAGTTTGTGCATCTGTCTGACTGCCTGTGTATCCGTCCATCCACCTGTAAGTCTATTTATTCAAGAACTCCTCCTAAATGGTAAGAGCTACACCACCAAATTTGGTATACAGCTTCCTCACAAATTAAAGCAACATCAGGATTTGATTGTGCCAGGACAATGGGGATGTGTGTATGGAATGTGATTGTTTTTCATCAAATGGAAAGGTAGGGGTGTGATAGAAAAGACAGTTACACCCCAGAAAAACCACAGGGGAGCAGCAAGCGCCCCAACCCTGGACAGCAGCTGCTGGCTGGCAGCACAGCCCCCACCACCTCAGCCTGCCCTGGAGAGCAGCTGCCAGCCAGCCAGAATGGCCTCTGCCATCCCAGGCAGCCCCAGGGAGAAGTCGGCAGGCTGCCCTGCATCGGGCCTGGGGAGAAAGTGGCCCCTGCCAACGTGGGCTGGCACCTGCGTGAAGCTGGTGGGCAGGCCATGTGGCTCCCTTGCCCCAAGCTGGCCATACCCTCCCATCTCCTGACCCCCCCACTTCATCCCTTGAGTTCCCCCCATACCTCCCAAGCCCCCCTGCCCTGACTCTTGCACCCTCACTCCCTGTTTTGAGCCCCCATCCTCTGCTCAGACTTCTATACCCATCATCCCCTGCCCTGAGTCCCTTCTTACCCCAATCCTGATTCCTGGACCCCCATGCCCCCAAGCCCTCTACCCTGAGCCTCTCCTTACCCCCCCAGTACTGACTCCCGTACCCCCACAACCTCAGCCTTCTGCCCTGAGCCCCCCTGCCCTGACTCTTGCATCCCCACACCGCCAGCCCCCTGTCCTGAAGGACCCAAGAAATACTGAATAAGTCTTCTATTAGATCAATATATGAGAACTTTGGATGAAAGGCACTTTAAGATACTATTATTCTTCGTACTAATGTGAATGACTGAAGTATTTCTACATGACTACCACTGAAATTAAGTAGCAGCTATTGCTTCATGCACAACGGATGGCAGGATTGCATATCCCATACTTTTGAAAGAATCCAGAAGTTCCATCCACTTCTGTAGAATGCCCATTTCAAATAGTGTCATGGAGAGATCATGTCTTTTCAGTTGTGAAAGTGTTTATTAAGAACTGGCAAAGCAGCAATTCACAAGAATCTAGTCTCCAGTAAATGAGCTAGTTTGGAGCTTGCTTTCCGGTGTCAATCATGCTTTGCATTCAGAATACTCTTATAAAGAGTTTATAAAAGGTGCTTAATAAATGATTAATAGATATGATTAATGTAGTCTATTGTTAGTTAGGACAGATAATTAATTATACTGAACTTTAATAGTCACAATTCACTACTCATTTATTAATCCTTAATCTTTATGAACTATTAATATATGTGCCATTAATATTAAGTCTGAGTTATGCTATATTTCCAACTTTTAACCTCTGCTCCATCCATTGTGTCTGTTACTCTGTCATATATTGCCTTTCCCTAGCATGTGTTTGCAATCAGGATTTCCAACTAGACCAGCTGTTCTCATGTATGGCTGGAACAGACTGCATGGAGTTGTGGAGGCTTTGAAATATGATGAATCTTCTCAAGAGGTTAAGCAAATCCTAACAGATGGAATGAAATTTTTATCAGAGCATTGATAAGGATCCCTTGGTTCCTGTAATATAATGTAGTTTGTTTCTTTCAGCCTCACAAAGCTTTTATTATCTTTTCTTTGATTTTTTTTATCCTTCCTATATTGCTTTGATTTCTCCCCTTCTGTTTTATTGCAGTTGCTTGTAAAACCTTCCCCTGGTAGAGATGAGAGTATGAATGAGTGATAGATGCTGTCAGTAACGGGAGCTAATTTACCCCTGATAATAGCTCTCTGATTCGTACAGACTTCAGGATGCTGCTACAGACATGTACCTAGGGGGCCTTCCTCCTGACTGATCTTAGCGTGGTAATCCTCCATGCTTGACAACAAGGGGTTGTTGCTGGGGTGGTGTGTGAAACTGATGGTTTACAAAAATGTATCTTGAGGAATCCATTCTGTAAACACTTCTCAATGGTATTCCCAAACCCCTTCCTTCAAGAACATCTCACCTTCTGAGCAAAAGGGCATAGAGATGAGTCTGATTCACATTTCCTGAATGCTGGTGAAATTTCATTTCCATCCACACCGTGACACTGCCATAAAGCCAGTCGGGGGAGGAATTGTGAGTGTGGCAGACAATGTGGAGGATGTTGGAATGCAGCCTTGATAACCACTGTTAAGTCATACATTTTATTAAGCTGTGTTATGTTCTGCACTGCCTAAGGTTTTCTGTAGTTTGTTGCAATGCCCAGCACTATAGCTAAGGATTTGGGATGACAGCTCCCTTATAAGACATTGGTTCTGTGCATCCATCATTTCTGAAAGCTGAAGGAGGAGCTACCCTTGAGGAATTATCCCAGGGCCTGATGTATTTACTAATTCTGGTCTTACCTGCCACTTTCTGAAATCCTAGCCTTTGCTCACACACATTCTAGTTCCATATGAGACATTAAGGGTATGTCTATATTGTTGTGAGATATCAATAACGAGCCCATGTCAGCTGACTCGGGCTTGTGGCACTCAAGCTTTGGAGCTATAAAACTGAAGTTGAGACATTTGGGCTTTGGCGGGAGCCTGGGTCCTGGGTCCTCCCTCCTCATAGAGTCCCAGAGCTCAGGCTCCAGCCGAAGCCAAGATGTCTACAGTATAAGTTTACAGCTCTGTAGCCTGACTCTCGTGATCCTGAATAAACTGACAAAGGTCAGCCGGGGGTGTCTTATTGCAAAGTAGACTAGACATACCATTAGGTCAGGGGTGGGCAAATACTGGTCTGAGGGCCTTATCCGGTCCACCAGGATTAGCTCCTTGTGGGCCCTCACCTCTATATTTACTTTCTTGGCCACAGCTCCCAGTGATCACAGCTCCCATTGACTGCAGATCACCGTTCCTGGCCAATGGGAACTAAGGGAAGTGGTGTCCCAGTCCACATCACTTCCCACCACTCCCAGTGTTTAGGAACAACAATTGGTGGCCAATGGGAGTTGCGATCACCAATATCAACATCATGTGAGTAAATATAGTGGTGGGAGCCCACCGAGGCTAACTCCAGTGAACTGCTGCCATTTTACTGCCCGTGCCTGCCTTAGAGTCAGCTTTTTGCGCCTCTGCTGATTCCTCCTTATACTATGCGCCTGGAGGCTGTAAAAGGGGTGGAGTGATACCCTGGGGAATTCCTCTCCACCACAATAGGGGCAGCTGAGGCTGGTATATGTGGTCCCATGCTGTCCCTCCTTGCACATCCAGCATAAAGCTGTGGCAAGAGAGTGAGTGGCAGGAACACAATATGCTCCAGAAGTTCTAGGCCCACCAGCAGCCATAACTTCTGCATTATTGCTCTTATGGCTTTTCAAAATCATTACTGTATTAGGAGGCACTATTTCAGTCGCCAAAGCAGCCAGTACCATTTTCCTCCTTGCTAAGCTGTGCCTTGTATGTTTCTGCAGCACAGAATCTTGCCCTAACTCACCCTCCATCGCAAAGCACAAAGTGCATTCCCTTTTGAATGTTGTCTCACTTTCAAGATATCCCTGGGAATGGAAGAGCCAGCATAGCTCAAGATCCTCACAGAGGCTCCCTAACAGGAAGTGAGTTGGTAGTTTGCTGAAGTTTGAACATCAGGTTTTGAAACTTTATTGTCATGACTCAACTCCAACTCGGCTAATTACATTCTGTCAACCTAATTATTTCCAAGACCATCCTTAGGCTTTACGGGGCTCTATGCAGTTCTATTAAACTGGTGAAGAGAGATTAAAGAGACTTTGACTTTTCAGCTTAGAAGAGAGGACACCAAGGGGAGATATGATTGAGGTTTATAAAATCATGACTGATGTGGAAAAAGTGAATAAGGAAAAGTTATTTACTTAGGGTATGTCTACACAGCAAAGTTAATTCGAAATACCAGCCCTAATTTCGAATTAACTTCAATAGCGTCTATACAGGTAAACCGCTATTTTGAAATCAAATCGAAATAGCGGGGCACTTAATTCGAATTAGTTAAACCTCATTCTATGAGGAATAATGCCAAATTTGAAATAGCTAATTCGAAATAAGCGCTGTGTAGATGCTTATTTTGAAATAGGGGGCCTCCAGTCCTTCCCAGGGTGCCCTGGTGGCCACTCTGGGCCAAACCAGGAAAACTCTTCTGCTCCCCACCCCCAGCCCCGGAGCCCTGAAAGGGGTAGAGTCTGTTTGGCCACAGGGCCTGTGCCAGCTCCAGGTCTGCCAGCCCAGAGCCCGCAGGCACTGCCCCGACCCAGTTGCTAGCATGAGTGAGCCAGCCAGTGCCAGCCAGCCCTCCACCGCTCCCCAGGAGCAGTCTGGCAGCTCCCAGGAGCCTGACAGGGGCCACAAAAGGCAGGCGCCTTCCTGGTCCGGTGCAGAGATCATGGACCTCATTGAGGTTTGGGGGGAATCCTCCAATGTCCATGATCTCCACACTAGACGCAGGAACGCAGCTGTCTACAGATGTATGGCCGACAGCCTGGCCACCAAAGGCCACATGCATACCCAGGAGCAGGTGCGCCTGAAGATAAAGGAGCTGAGACAGGCCTATGCCAGGGCCACAGGGGGCAGCTCCCAACCAGGGGCAGACCCAGACCCCTTCCCTTACTTTGAAGCCCTGGACCGCATCTTGGGGGGCCGGACGGTCTGTGCCCCCCAGGTGGTCATCGACCCTGGGGCAGAGGGCCCTGACTAGGGCACGGAGGAGGAGGACGATGGCCAGGAGTCACAGGAGCCTGGAGGGAGCGTGGCAGTCACACTGCACCCCTGAGGCATACCACCAGCACTTTCACCGCTGTCTTACGAGGCCGGGGAGGCCTCGACATGTGAGTGCCATCACTGTCCCCTTATGCAGGGCGGGGGGGGGGGGAGGAAAGGAGAGGGGAAGCCCAGGGACCGCGCGTGTGGGCCTTGCTGACCACGGATCACTCAGAAACCTGTGCATGTGCCGTGCCAGCTGGGGCATGTGGCCCCGGCTGGCTGCCACACAGAGGCCCTGGCCCGTTACCCACACACATGTATGTATGAAGGCACATGACATGCTCCGTACCCCAGGGAGGGACACTGCACAATGCCCTCCCTCCACAAGCCCCCTCTATGCAGAGGCAGGCCACATCCTCCCCCCCACACACACACCCATGCACAGGAGCATGGGTACAGTCCCGGGCCAGCTCACACTCCTGGGGATAGCAGGACATGATGGTGCGAAACCTGCTGTCCTCACCTTGCAGAGGAGGGCTCGACTTCACCCACTGTGTCCCCAGAGATAACTGACTACCTCTCTGGTTTCTCCACAGCTGCACCAGCTGCGAGTGCAGGGCACACCACCCCACCCAGGACATCCTCCTGCACCTGGGCCAGCAGGTGCACCAGAACCAGGAGGGATACCAGCGGCAGCACCTGGGGTTACTGCAAAGGCAGGTCCACAGCCAGGAGCACTGGGTGCAGAAAGACCTCCAGTTGTGGCGGTAGAGCTTGCAGGAGCTGCATGACCAGGGCCATGCCATCCGCGACCACCTGCAGACCATGGAGCAGAGATGCTGCCTGCTGCCGCTCCAGCTATCGCTCCTCCTCCCACTCCTGCTCCCCTACCCACTTCCCTCCCCCCCCGCAGGGACGCCAAGGCCCCCGCACCCGGAATGCTGGGAGAGGAGTGGGCCGGCAAGACCCCCAACCCTGAGCTTCTCCTCCCCCTTCCTCCCCTTGCCTCCCCCTTCTAGCTCCCTGCTCCCAGGTTTCCCCCTCCCCTCTCCCACCCTCATCTCCTCCCACCCCAGTTATGGTGAATAAACCGAGGGTTTTTTTGGCAACTCGTGTTTTTATTTGACATCAGGAAGGGGGATTAGGAAGGGGAAAGTGGAAGGATGTGAGGATGGAATAAGGCACAAGGCCCCAGTGGGGCACTCCAGGGAGACTTCACTTCTCCTCTGTCTGGAAGCTCTCCCGCAGGGCCTACCAGATACCGGTAGCCCCCTGATGGGCCTCCCGGCTGGCACCTGTGTGGGGCTGCACATACAGGCCAGCCAAGTGGTCAGCCTCTGCCATCCAGGCTGGCAAGAAAGCCTCCCCCTTCCGCTCACACAAATTGTTCAGCACACAGCATGCCGCCACCACATGTGGAATATTCCTCTCGGAGAGGTCGAGGCAGGTGAGGAGGCATCTAATTCGGGCCTTCAGCTGGCCAAAGGCCCCCTCCACCACAAAGCGGGCCCTGCTGAGCCTGGCATTAAAGGCCTGCCAGGAGGGGTTGAGGTGTGCCGTGTAGGGCTTCATGAGCCAGGGTTGTAGCAGGTAGGCCGCATCCCCTACCAGGCAGACAGGCATGTCCATGTCCCTGACCCTGATGTGGCGGTCAGGGAAGAAGGTCCCAGCGTGCAGGCTCTGGCACACGAAGGAGATGCGGTACACCTGCGCGTTGTGTGCTTTGCCGGACCAGCCCATGTTGATGTCCAGGAAGCAGCCCCGGTGGTCAGACACGGTCAGGATCACCGAGAAGTACCCCTTCTGGTTAATGTAGTGCAGTGGTCTCCAACCTTTTTACACCCAAGATCACTTTTTAAATGACAGACCAAGCCAAGATCTACCACCCCGCCCCTTCCTTGAAGCCCTGCCCCTTCCTTGAAGCCCCACCCCTTCCTTGAAGCCCCGCCCTCTCTATTCTCCTCCTCTCCATCACTTGCTATCCCCAATCCTTATACTGCTGCTTTTTTTTTTTTTTTTAAATCTTCTGTAGGAAGAGGTTTTTCCAACATTTGGCCTGTCTAGACTGGACCAAATGTCAGAAAAATCCCTTCTTTTGGAAGCCCCTTATTCCTCGTGGAAAGAGGAATATAGGGGTGACCAAAAGAGCATGTTTGATCTTCCACTAAAAAAAGCGGAAGAACAAATGCATCCCTGGATGCAGAAGAGTTTTTCTGGGATGTCTCCGGAATCCTGAAAAACTCCTGCAGTCTAGCCATACCCTTGCTGGGTTGAGACAGGATGTGTGGGCTCCAGGGTGGGAATGAGGGATTTGGGGGTGGGAAGGGGTGAGAGATGTAAGCTCTGGGAGGAAATCTGGATGCAGGAGGAGGTGGAGAAGGGGACGCTGGCTCGGGGAGGGGGCTCCAGGCCAGGCAGTGTTGGGGTACTAAGCAAGCCACAGGCTTGTGGATGTGAGGATTCAGGAATTTGGGTTGGGGTATGTGAGGGGCTCAGGGCAGGGGGTTCCAGTGTTTGATAGGCTCAGATCTAGGGTCTGGGGAAGGGGGAATGCAGGAGTGGTTGTGGCCAGATGGGGGCTTGGCCCCAATTTGGGGTTTGTTGGCCAGGCTTTATTTTTAAATGAAATACGATGTCAAACACAAAAAGTTTCTGCATTGTCTTTATTTATGAGAATGGCAGGGAACCTGCCTTGAGTCAGGGGTCTCTGACCCATAGAAAAGTCATTCGGGAGCAGGGGACGCAGTACTGGGGAGGGGTGCTAGTGGGTTCTGGGGCAGGGAACAGGGTGCCAGTGGGGGCAGGAGAGAGGGGGCAGGGTGCCAGAAGGACAGGTTTCTGCAGCAGGGGACAGGATGCTGGGGGGGAGACAGAGTTCTGCAAAGGGGAGCAGGGGGACAGGTTTCTGTAGTGGGGAAGGCAGGGGGACAAGTTTCTGCTGTAGGGGACAGGGTGCCAGAGGGAACTGATTTCTCCGGGGGGGGGGCGCAGGGTGCTGGGGGGCAGGTTTCTGCAGGGGGGGCAGGTTTCTGCAGCGGGGCGGGGGGGCAAGAGAGAGGGAACAGGGGGCCAGGAGGGTGGGGGACAGGTTTGGGGCAGAGGAGAGGGAACAAGGTTCGGGAGCAGGGAGTCCCCTACACCAGCCAAGGAGGGAAGCGTCCGTCCTGTGCTCCCTCTGGGCTGAGCGCAGGGCAGCCGGGCTGGAGTGAAGAGAAGCGGCTTCTCCTCGCTCCAGCCCAGCTGCCCTACTCTCAGCCCCCTTTCCCCCCCCCCTTGGGCTGGAGCGAAGAGAAGCAGCTTCTCCTCGCTCCAGCCCTGCTGCCCTGCGCTCAGCCTGGGAAGCTTGCTCCAGCACAGCTGGAGCTAGGCAAAGCCTCTCTGAGCTGAGCGCAGGGCAGCTGGGCTGGAGGGAAGAGAAGCAGCTGCCTGGCCAGCTGGCTGTGGCTTTCAGACCCGAAGAGGCTGCCCCGCACTCCAGCTGATCGGGCGGCTTCTCTGCGCCTGCCCACGTGGAGCGTGGTACACCCTGGCTGGGCGCCATGGCCAGATGGCCTGGCAGCCATGGCGCTCAGCCAAGGTGCCCCACGCTCCACGTGGGCAGGCACAGAGGAGAAGCCGCCCGATCAGCTGGAGCGTGGGGCAGCCTCTTTCAGCTGAAAGCGGCCGGGGTGTTTCTGCTCTCCTGACCATTCCGCAGCTACTCACCTGTGTTGTTGCTTGTGAGTAGCTGCTGCTCAAATGAAGAAATCAAATGTAAATGTACTGCACAGTTCAGAGAGGACTCAAGATCGACTCTTAGAACCCCTGAGATCGACCGGTAGGTCGTGATCTACCGGTTGGTGACCACGGCTGTAGAGGGAAGCCTGGTGTTCTGGGGCACAGATGGGGATGTGCGTCCCGTCGATTGCCCCCCCCCCCACAGTTGGGGAAGCCCAGGGAGTCAAACCCCTCGATGACCGCGTCCAAATCCATGAGGCGGACAACTCTGCAGAGCAGCACTCTGTTGATGGCCTTGACCATCTGCAGAGGGACACACAAAACCGAGAGTCACTGGGGTGCCAGGGTTGCCAAGAGTGTTCCTTCCCCACCACTGCCCTGTGCCCTCACTCCCCAGGAGCAGCCCCGCCCCCCCCCCACAATCCTGGCCACCGCAGGCAGTCCAAAGTGTGACTGGGACAGAACAAACCCTCCGATGGAGGGGACTTGCACCCCCTCTCTCTCTTTTCCCTGGGGCAGCCCATCCACTCCTTGCCCTCCCCACCCTGGCACTATGGCCGGAGACTGCCATACCTGCATGAGTACTGCTCCGACGGTGGATTTCCCCACGCCAAACTGGTTGCTGACGGATCGGTAGCTATCTGGTGTAGAGAGCTTCCATAGGGCGATGGCCACATGCTTGTGGAGGAGAATGGCGGGCCTCATGTGCATGTCCCATCACCGCAGAGCAGGGGCGAGCCACTCACAGAGCTCCAGGAAGGTGTCCTTCTTCATCCTGAAGTTCTGGGTCCACTGTTGGTCTCCCCAACACTCCAGGATGATGTGGTCCCACCAGTCGCTGCTGGTGTCCAGGTGCCAGATGCAGCGGGGCACGCTGGCGTCCGGCCGCTGCTCCTCCACGGCCCCCAGGGGGGTCCGTAAGAGGACCTGGGGGTTGTGCTGCTGCAGATGGTGCCAGACAGTCTCCAGCACTTACTGCCAGGCTTGCAGCAAAAGATCCAAAAGAAACACCAGAGTGCCCAGGGGCAGCTCTGGCTCCATGGTGCTGAGTGCTGTGGTGTCCCGAGTGAGGGCAACCAAGCAGGCAGAGAGAAAAATGCTTTGCTGTCCCTCAGCAAGGTAGGCAAGCAAGCAGGGAAAGCTGAGAACTGGCTGTCCAGGGGGGGTCCCTATAAGCACAAGCCTTAGATAGCCTCAGACAGCAGCCACACAAAGCAACTACTGACCTGATGCCCTGCCGGAACCAGTTTCAGCTGGCCTTAAATGTGATTCAGAATCCAATCAGCGTGGACGCGCTATTTCGAAATAGCAAAATGCTATTTCGATATGCATTTTATGTGTAGACATGTTATTTTGAAATAAGCTATTTCGAATTAACTATTTTGAAATAAGATATTTTGAAATAACACTGTAGTGTAGACATACCCTTATTCCCACAGTATGAGAACTAGGGGTCACCAACTGGAATTAATAGGCAGCAGATTTAAAACAAACAAAAGGAAGTTTTTCCTCACTCAGTGCACAGTCAACCTGTGTAACTCCTTGTCAGAGCATGTGGTGAAGGCTAGAACTTTAACAGAGTTCTAAAAAGAACTAGATAGATTCATGGAGGTTAGGTCCATCAATGGCTATTAGCCAGGATGGGTGGGAATGGTGTCCCTAGCCTCTGTTTGTCTGGAAATGGTTGACAGGAGAGGGATCATGTGAGGATTACCTGTTTTGTTCCCTTCCTCTGGGGCATCTGGCATTGGCCACTGTCTGTAGACAGGATACTGGGCTAGATGGACCTTTGGTCTGACCCAGCATGACCATTCTTATGTTCTTATGGTGCCCCAATGACCAATGGCAGCCAGGGAGGGGGAACAAACTTTTAGAGGTGTGAATTTATAATCTTCAGCAACACACTAATGAAGTATTTTAAAGCAAATTTTAAACTAAGGTCCTGCAGACTAACAGTAAATTTAGAAACTGACAGTATATACCTGGGGTTGGCAAATGCCTGTTAAGTGGCTTCATTGCCACTTGAATGGGTCTTCCACAGGTTCCATGATCTGCTAATTGGTCTGTCAGGGTTTTACACTTTTAATTTAATTAGATCTTATCTGGAGAAAGCAGAACCACAGAAGAGGGATAGGAAGAGACAGGTGGGTTGACATTAAGATCCTGTGATGCCCCAGATTTATAGGTACCCTACACAGCTGCATATTTTGCAGATAAATAGGAAAGAATAGCTCTGATTATTTTGCTATGATTTCAGATGAGTACAGTGTTCTTTTACTCTTTCCTAAACTATTGTCCAGAGCTGTTCCTGGTGTGTCCTCTGATCCAGAGGCAGCTGCATTTTACAGGGCATAGAAGGGATCCATTTTTAACTGTTTAGACTTCCATGGGGAAAAGGAGCTATAGTGCCATGATATATGACTTTATTCTTTCCTGGCTATCATTCTTTCTTATCTCTTACCCGTTTCCTAAATCAGAAGTAGGCAAATACCAGGCTGCAGGCTGGATCAGATTCACCAGGGTTAGCCCTAGGTGGGCTGGCACCGTTGCCTTTGTAGGAATGGGCAATTACAGCTCCAACTGGCCATGGATTGCCATTCCTGGCCAATGGGAGCTGCAGGAAGCAGTGTCCTGGTCTGCACCACTTCCTGCAGTTCTCCTTGGCCAGGAATGGCAATCCACAGCCAGCAGAAGCTGCAATTGCCCACACTTGTGGAGGGACAGGTATAAACAGCCACCATTGTGTTGCCCACCCTGTCCTAAGTCTATATAAATCTATTAATATCTTCCTAGACTTCTTTCTCTTTCACACCTCCCCCCCCAGTCTTTCACCTTTGTTCAGCATAAAATAGATGAATTTTGAGTCTCTGAATTTGTGAATTTGAGTGCAAAAGGGACACAGTTATGCAGCAACTCTTCCTTTCACCACACACACTTTGTAATTATTTTTTTTTTAGAGTTCAATGTTTTTCAGTTACCATAAACCTCATTAGTTACTTAACCTCTGTCATTTCCCCCTGCCTTTGGCAACAATCATCTCTCACTTTATCTTTCCACCATTTAATGTTACCCTGAAATAATCTAAAGTGTTGCTGCCAAGTGTTGCTCTGGCAGTGAGGGTGAAGGAGCCACAGGTGCAGGCTGTGTTCTTGCCCATCCTTCTGGCTGAGGATAAGCACCCTGGCAGTGACACCCACATCTAGAGCTTCAGCCCCAGACAATGCTGCCTTGGGCTTCAGCCCTGTGCAGTAATGCTCAGACTTCAGCTCCAGGCCTCATCAAATCTAACATCAGCCCAGGAAACCCCACTGGCATGGTCCCGACTCAAACTTTGAGAACTGCTGGGTTAGATATTAGGAAAAAGTTTCTAAATCTCAGGATAGATGAGCTCTGGAATAGGCTTCCAAAGGAGGCTGTGGAATCCCCATCACTGGAGGTTTTCAAGAACAAACTGGAAAATTGGCTCTCAGGGTTGGTCTAGGTTTACATGGTCCTGGCTCAGTGCAGGGGACTGGAGTCGATGATCTCTGTTCCTTCCATTTCTGTCCCTCTAACATTCTAGGATTTTACTTAGATCCTTACCAATTTAAGTGTCCATTCTGTTACCTCTCTTATCCAGGTAAGCACCATTGGGATTCTGTGTGTGACTCATGAGACATTTTGTGTACCATTGCCCACATGCAGGTTTGCCAAATTCTTCTGGTTTCTGTCCGTATTGTGTTTTTCCTGCCATTATTACTAAAGTGACACACATGTAAAGAAAGGATGAGAGCTGTGTTCTTCTGCTACATCCTGTTGCTGTTATGGTTCAGTCCGTACAGCCCACAAATTCTGGGTACACAAACACAGTTTGCAAAATATATCCTGCAAGACCATTTTGGTTACAACAATCTTGCAGCCCACTAATATGAAGGAGGGACACTCACTAACTTACATTACTCCTTGCTGATTTAAGCACATAGTCCTAATTAGTGATGACTTCCTGAATTGGGGGTCTCACTTCTATAGAAGTAGATGGCTACCAAATTTTGCTATACCCATTTTACCCCTTCTTCCTCCTTTTGTGCCCATGAATTCTTGTCTCTCAAGGCAAATTAGACATTCCCTCTGCATGAGTGGACTCAACTCCCTCATATACTCCCCACTGCACTCCCATTTTCAATCTAGCATTTTGACACACATAACAGTGATTGAATGCTTCCATTAAAGCCGTATATTCTACTGTTACCCTTTCCCTGCTACAGACACAGCAGAAACATTTTTGGAAGCATTTCAGGCACAGGAAAGTTTATTTTTCTTGGAACTCTTATTAGAGAGGTGGAGGGAAGGATAATTGTAAAAAGCCATAGCACAGCTGTTCTAGCCCTATTTCATTATGGGCTCCAAGCAGCTGACTTCCGCTGATTGCTGGTGATTTTCTCAATTATGGCTCGAGAGAAACAGTGGGTGGATAGAGTGCATATGCCATCCGTGAGTCCAATTCTTCTGCTACTCCTAGTGCTTGTGTACATGTGTGTATGCTCTGTGCTTAGGAAAATATTGCTGGTGATTCCTGAAGTGCTTATGTGTTAATTCAATATGGAAGTCCAAGGCAGGGCTGCCTTTTGACTGGATGTGTGTAATGTGTATAATTACAGGATCATTTCCCATTAATAACTTTTTTAGCAATTCCTTCTTTTTTATTCTGGCACCAAAAATGATTTTACTCCATAAACTGCAGAATATAAATATTTATGGCCTTTAATGGGTGTATATACAACATTAGCAGATAAATCATGAATTAGAGGGAGGGGAACTTGAATGTCTCAATATATTAGTAATAAGGACAATATAGACTCTCACCTCTAGAATACCATCTCAAATCTAGTCAGTCAGCTGTGAGTAAAAGTCTAACACCACCTGATGGCTGGCTGGTGGACTTTGTTATACGTTTTATATCTGGGGATTATGAACAGGCGTCCTAGGGTCACAAACATCAATGCTGCTAAATAGGAAGGAGGTAGGGAAATGGTGGAGAATCCCTGATATGAATCCCTGATATGAAGAACTAGCCAATTAGCCCGTCATAAGATGGGATTTTCAGGTCTCTCCTCCACGTTGGTCTTCTCTCCTGAGCCTCCGGTCTCTTGCTCTGTCTCTGGCTCTCTCTCTGTCTCTCTCCTCCTCCTACTGCCTCCCCCTCTCTCTCTCAGCTCTCCTCCACCTTCTGCCTCTCTCTCCGTCTCTTTCTTTCTCTTCTCCCCCTCCTGCCTCTCACTCTCTCTCCACTCTCCTCTGTCTCCATTGGGGATGCATGAGCGGGGGGGCAGCACCCTGGGATCTGCACACGCCTGGGTAAGTCCAGCTCCCTGCTGGCCGATGCCCTCTCCCCGCCCCCCGCCAGCCAGTTCCTCCTCCTGATTTCCCACAGCCAGCCTCGCTGCCCCCAACTCCCACCCCGACCAGCTTTGCTTCCCGTCGGCCAGCCCCGTGGCCTCCGACCCCCACCCCTTGACCAGCTTTGCTTCCTGCTGGCCGCCCCTCCCTCGTTCTCCCCTGGCCAGCTATGCTGCCTCTGACCCCCCCCAGTTTTGCACCCCCACCCCAGTCCTCTCCTGGCTGGTCTCTCCCCCCTCCCGCCCCCGATCAAAGGTGTCCATTTTTTTTTACACCCTACCCCAGTGATGTACATGGCCAGGGGTTGGGGCCGTGTATGTCACCGCCCCACCCCTCTTCCCCTCCCACTGTGGCGCTCGGCTGAGTTCTGCGCTGCTCAGCCGGGCTGTGGTGGGGGACCAAGCGGTGCAAGCGGCCATCTGGGCTCCCCCACGGCGGCCCGGCTGAGCACGCAGCACTCAGCCGAGTGCCACAGAGGGAGAGAAAGAGGGCAGGGTGGTGATGTACACGGCCCGGGGGTGGGGCCATGTACGTCACTGCCCCGCCCCCCTTCCCCTCCCGCCGTGGCGCTTGGCTGAGTTTTACACCCCTCGGCCGGGCCGCCGTGGGGGAGCAAGTGGCCGTTTGGGCTCCCCCGGGGCGGCCCAGCCAAGCGGCGTAGAACTCAGTGAGTGCCATGGCGGGAGGCGAAGGGGGGCGGGGTGGTGACGTACATGGCCGGGCCCCACCTCCTGGCCATGTACGTCACTGCCCCGCCACTCTTCCCCTCCCACCGTGGCACTCAGCTGAGTGCTGCACCGCTCAGCCGGGCCGCCGTGGGGGAGGAAGCGGCGGCAAGCGGCTGTTTGGGATCCCTTGCTCCCCCGCCGTGGCCCAGCTGAGCGGCACAGAACTCAGCCGAGCGCCACGGTGGAAGGCAAGAGCGCCCCCCCAGAGGCAAGACTGTAACGCTACAGCGTTACAGACTCACAGACATTGGGCTACTATATATATGATGGGTTGAAGATCTAGAAGCAGTTATTTCTAAGGCCTCGATCCAGAAAAGCTGTTCCATACAAACTGTTCCCTATCCACGCATAGAGCACTATTCAAGGCGGGAGGTGGCTTATGCAGGATTGGGACCTTAGTGGTGTATCTAGACTACAGGGTTTTGTCGACAAAAGTAGACTTTTGTCGACAAAACTATACCTGTATCTACACTACCGCCAATTTCTGTCGACATAACGTCGACAGAACTCGGCAGTTTTGTCGATGGTGGTAAACAGTTCTGTCGACAGAAGGCGTTATTATTGCATCTACACTGTCCTTTGCGTCTACACTCTCATGTTGACAAAGTGGCTTGCTTTGTCAACTGAACTGGATGCAGTCTGGACACTCTTTGTCGACAGAAGCTTTGTTGACAGTATCTGTCGATAAAGCCTCTGTTGACAAAAGCCTGTAGTCTAGACGTACCCTATGTGTCTAAGCTGCAAAGTAATCACATTTGGCATTAATAGTAGCACACATTTTTTGACTCTCTTAGGCTGCGTCTAGACTGGCAAGTTTTTGCGCAAAAGCGGCTGCTTTTGCGTAAAAACTTGCCAGCTGTCTACACTGGCCGCTTGAATTTGCGCAAGAACACTGACGATCTAATGTAAGATTGTCAGTGTTCTTGCGCAAATACTATGATGGTCCCGCTCAGGGATAAGCCCTCTTGCGCAAATGCTTTTGCGCAAGACGGCCAGTGTAGACAGGTAAAAACTGTTTTGCGCAAAAAAGCCCTGATGGCGAAAATGGCGATCGGGGCTTTCTTGTCTAGATTGGCAAAACCGCGTCTAGATTGGCACGGACGCTTTTCCGTAAAAAGTGCTTTTGCGCAAAAGCATCCGTGCCAATCTAGACGCTATTTTCCGCAAATGCTTTTAACGGAAAAACTTTTCCATTAAAAGCATTTGCGGAAAATCATGCCAGTCTAGGTGCAGCCTTAATGTACATGCTAACATTCTTTCCTCCAGCATAATATTCTATCCTTAGTCTCTGTTCCTATTTCATGCTGTCTCTTGCATTTTCAATCATATCTTCATAGCAAGCTAAGAAAAAAACCATAGTTCCCCAATTGTTACATTCATCTTGCCTTTTGTTTCCAAAACGGTATTAGAAAATTCAGACCTGTTTCAATACTGGGCCATTGAAAACTGCATTTATGCTGATGACAGACCTGGGAAATTGAAAAGTCCTGTGAACATTGGTTTGAATTTTTAACCAGATTCCCTTTAGTTGTATTTATTCATACATACATATTAACTAAGGAGTTTGTTGGGCCAGAAGAGGTGACTGCCAGCTCCTCTGCAGCTCACTGGCTTTGGCTCCCATGTCCACATCCCAGCCACTGACCCTGGTTTTGGACCACCAGCCTGGCTCCATTCCCAGCCTGGCTGCTCCCTCAGCCTGGCTGTGATCCAAGCCCCAGTCGGGCTTCTGGCCACTGCCTCTCCAGCTACTGGCCCTTCTGCTTGCCAGGCCATAGATGTTGCTGGACCAATGAGATCTATACCAGAAAGGTTGAACTCTGTGTGTATGTGTGTGTTTATAAAATAAATATACTAGCAGACTTACTCATTTTGGGGCACGCCCCCCCAGAACACCGGCTTCTCCCTGAGCTTGGGCAGGGGCGGGGATGCGGAGGGGTGAAGCTGGGGTCCTCACAGATGCACTATTGCACTGGGGGCAGCTCCCAGGGGCTGCGCTGGGCCTCATGCTCTGGTGGCCTTGATGTCTTCTCCAGGGGTTAGAGGGTGGCAGTTGCCACCCACCCTCCCAGAATATCAGGGGACTACTGGGCCCCTACTGGCATCTCGTTGGCATGGGGGGCCCACTGGGCTGTGGTTCCCATCTCCCCTCCCCACCCTGACATCTGCTGGGGGATGGTTCATGTCTGCCCTGGCATGTCCTGTGGCATAGGGGCTGCTGGGCCACTGCCCCCACTGGCATCTCCAGAGGGTGGGGTTGGCTGGGGTAGCCACGGGTCTGTAGTTTTCAGCCCCTGGCATCTCTTGTGGGTGGGGGGCTTCCAGACTGCAGTTCACAGCCCCCTTCCCGCATGTCCTGAGGGTGGAGGTGACTCTGCTAGGCTATGGTTTGCAGGCCCCCCCATCTCCTAAGAGTGGGAGAGAGCCAGAGGGGCTGGTGGGCTGTGGTCTCCCTGATGTTTTCTGAGGGCGTGGGGCCCCCAGGCCATGTTTCATGGCTCTGCCAGCAGGTCCTGAGGTGGACTGGCCACTGAGCCACTGCCCCCAACCATTTCCAGAGGGTGGGGTTGGTTGTGGGGGGCCACAAGGCTGAGATTTGCAGCTCTTTTCGTGTCTCCTGAGGGTAGAGGGGGCCTCCAGACTGCAGTTCACAGCCCTCCTGATGTGTCCTGGGGATGCGAGCTGTCAGGGCATGGTTTGCCAGGGTTTGTGACCCCTCCACATCTTGTGAGGGTGGGGGAGGACCAAGGAGGTCAGTGGGCTGTGATCTCCCTGGTGTTTCTTGGTGATGGGAGGGCCGCCAGGAAGTATGTCCTGGTAATGGGGGGGCAGGTGCCAGGCAGCAGTTTGTGGGTCCCCAGAGTCTCCTGAAGGTGGGCATGGCTGGCCCCAGGGGCGCATCACAAACTTTACATGAGTCAATGATGCACTGGCTGGCCCCACTACTGGCATAGAGAGTACACTTTTAGGCTATGTCTACACTGCAGGCTTCTTGCGCGAGAAAATTTACAGTAAAGCATCAGAAGAAAGGGCTTCTTGCGCAAGACCTCTGACGCTTCATACAAGGAATAAGCCTTCTTGTGCAAGAGCTCTCGCATAAGAAGGCAGTGTGGACGGGCTGCAGGGAGTTTTGCACAAGAACTGGCCTCCCAGGAAAAAACACAGGTGGCCTCTTGGACACTCCATACCTGCACTCACAGCTTGCTGCTTCCTGCTTGCCAGACCCCTCCTTAAAGGCCCAGGCACCCTGCAGATGCCGTGCAACAGCAGCAAGCTCTACAGGCATGTCTGCCCCTCAGCCATCCCGAGACCCTGCACCCCATCCCAGGAGCCACCCCAGGGCTTCCAGAAGCCCCGGAGGAGCACCAAGCGGCACGCCCCATGCTGGTCTGGGGCTGAGGTCAAGGCCCTGCTGGACCTGTGGGGGCAGGAGGAAGCCATCCTGGGGGAGACGGCAGTCAAAGGGCCTGCGTCCATGGTGGACACCGGTCTGCGCATCCCAGTGGTGAGGCCGCCTGACCTGGAGGAGGAGGGTGACCTGACCACTGCCTCCGAGGACGAGGGAGAGGACCGGACGCCCATGATCACCCTCCACCTGGAGCCGGTGCCCAGCAGCCAGTGACAGATCCTCCAGTGAGTGTTGCGCTTCTCACTCGCAAGGGCGGGGGAGGCGGGTGCCCGGAGCGGGGGGAACGTCATTCAGGCAGTTCCAGCTACATGCCGTGCAGCAGTACGCTACACGTGCAACTTTGTGCAGCCTGACTTTCTGGCACGTGGACATGCAAGGCAGCACCAGGGCATGCCTGGGACCCTGCTGCTCACACACGTCTTGCCAGGGGGGAGAAGGGGAAATGCCGGCTGGAAGCAGCCAAGCCCCAAGGGCACAGCCCAGACCCAACAGATCCTGAAGGATGCTGCACACAGACAGCATGCAGCCATGCCTGCCTGTGTGACACAGCAGCTGCTCCTGGGAAAAGCGCAGCGAGCCAGCCCTGTGAGCGCAGCCCCCACGGAGCCCCAAGGCTGCTCCCAGCCCCTCTGCTGCCCCCCCGAGGGAATCCCCCCACTGTGGCCACACACTTTCCTGGGCTACTTGTCCGAAGGCTGGGAGGAGGGGGTGTAGGAGGCAGCCAGCCCGGGTCTCTGGTCCACTGAATCTTGCTGCAGGGACGGTTCACTCCCAAGTAGCCCTGACTCTATCTCTGAGGAAATCAATTGACAGTAGTGGGAGAACCCAGACCTCGTCTGCCACACTTGCTCCCATGCAATGTGGATGTGTACGCAAACATGACTACAGCATCATGGTGTATGTTCATAGTGAGAAGAGTAGAAGCCATGTGCTCTACTTTTGGGAGGGAGTATACACAGTGCTAGACAGACAGACACAGCATGCCAAGTGGCTAGGACACAGACAAGGGGTCTTCATTCACAGTGATGTGTCCCGGTGTTACAATCTATGGAGGATCACTTCACTCCCAGGATTTAGAACTAGTCCTTATGTGAACACACACAGGTATTCATTGGGCCCAAGCCAGTTTGTGGTGTAACGTTAGGGTCATGGAGGAGGACACGGGGCTCAGGGACACTATGTGCAGGGCTGACTGACCGCCTCGCTATCTTCTGTGTTCTCTGCAGCGGGACCAGCCAGGAGTGAGGGAACATCCAGCCCTGTGCCGCTGGCACCAAGGATGCAGGGACCAGCCAGGAAGCATGACCAGCAACTCTGGCAGCATGTGCAGGCCATGCAGCGGATGGAGGAGGCTGTCAGCACCAAGACCTGGGCTGACCTGGGGTGGAGGCAGCAGGCATGGGGGGTTCCTCCAGTGCTGTGACAGGATGTGTGACATATCAACCCTGACGTCGCACATCAGCCATGCCATCCACTATGGCATGGCCTTGCCCCACCCTGCTGCCCTCCCTGCTATGCCCCTGCCCCCTCCTGCTGCCCCCCTTGCCATGCCCATTCCCCTCCTGCTGCACCCCCTGCCATGCTCCTGCCCCCTCCTGCTGCACCCCATCCTGCCCACCTCCCTGTACTGCCTGTCCCAACCCATCCTGAAGGGCGCTGAGGCCTCTGCACCCAAGGAGGTGCTGGGCGGAGCCGCCCCCCCAGCACTAACTCCTCCTCCCAGTTCAGAGCCCCCTCCCACTGCTCACCCTTCATCTCCCCCAATGTAAATAATACAGTTAATTTTTTGGTGAACAAAGTTATGTTTATTGGGAGGTGGGGGGGGGAGTGAAGGGTTGGAAATGGGAGGGGGATGTGGATGCAAGACAGAGGCGATCTACTGTGGGGCCTGGGAGAACATCTCTCTGAGGGCCTCTTGGATGCACACCTCATCGGGGCTGCTCAAATGCCTGGCCCTCGCCTGCCATCCACCCCAGGAGGAAGGCCTCCCGCTTCTGCTCCACAATGTTGTGCAGCACACAACATGCTGTGACCATCTCTGTGATGTTCTGTTCGCCTATGTTGAGACGGGTGAGCAGACAACGGAATCTTGCCTTCAGCTGGCCAGAGGTGCACTCCACCTAGTTGTGGGCCAAGTTCAGGTGAAGGTTGAAACGTTCCCAGCTGGGGTCCATGCGTCCGGTGTACAGCCGCATCAACCATAGCATCGGGGGTAGGCCGCGTCCCCCACAATGCACAGTGGCATGTGGACATCCCTGTCAATTCCCGCTGGGGGAAGAAAGTGCCCGCCTCCAGCCTGCAAAACAGGCTGGAGTTTCTTAGGATGTGGGTGTCATGTGCCCTGCCTGACCACCCCACATAAATGTCCGTGAAGTGGCCACAGTAGTCCATGAGGGCCTGGAGCACCATGGAAAAGTACCCCTTGCAGTTGACAAAGTGGGACGCTTAATGCTGCAGTACCCAGATGGGGATGTGGGTCCCATCCATGGCTCCCACGCAGTTAGGGAACCCCAGGTCAGCGAAGCCAGCCACGGTTGCATCCACATCACACAGGCAGATGACCCTCTTGAGCAGGATGTCGCTGATGGCTCTGACAACCTGTAGAAGATCACACAGACACACAGGAAACACACAGAATGAGACAGGGCAGGTGCATGAGCCCTCGGGGGGTGTCTGCCTCCCTCTGATGCCCTCTCCCCCCAAACATGCCAGGGCCCCCTCGCCCCAGAGGTTCCCCCCGCCCCACCAGCAGGCTTATGTGAGGGAGGGACAGCACAAGCCCCTGGGTGATGGGGCTTCCCCCACACCCACTGCCCCCCCACCCAGCCTGGACTCTTCCCTTCCCCTGGGCAGGGACTGCAGCCCCCAGAGGGCCTTACCTGCACCAAGATGGCACCCACTATGGATTTGCCCACCCCGAACTGGTTTGCCACCAAGCAGTAGCTGTCCGGGGTGGTCTGCTTCCATAGGGTGATGGCAAGCCTTTTGTTCATGGGGATGGCGGGTTGCAGCTGGGTGTTGTGTCTCTAGAGTGCAGGGGCGAGCCAGGCACTCAGCTCCAGAAATATCTGCTTCCGCATCCTAAAGTTCTGGAGCCACTGCTGGTCAACCCATTGCTTCAGGACCAGCCAGTCCTACCAGTTGGAACTGGTGTCGAGTCTCCAGTATCACCTCTCCACAGTGGGGTAGGGATGCCACAGCGAAGCCGCCGCATCCAGGGAGAGGGACTCCAGATTGAGCTTGGCGTCAGACTCCTGCACGAGTAGCGTGGCAGCATAGAGCAGCAGCTGCACGCACTCCAAAATGGCCATGTGGGCCCAGAGCAGGCATAGGGCCATCCCTGGCTCCATTGCACAAGAGGATGAAATGAAAAGTCCCCAAAGGCACTAGGGCAAAAGCTGTGGTGTCCAAAGAGGCAGAGGGCAACCACAACAGGCACTGCTACAGCTTTCAGTCCCTACCAGAGGTCCCACAGCACGCAGCAGCAGAGAAATGGCTATCCAGAGAGATCCCTTTAAGCACGTGTCTCAGCGGGTCTCTGGCACTTGCCCCTGGAAGGTCCTGGTTCCCTTTTGCCCTGTCCTAAGTGGTTCTGGGGGGAGGTCTTTGAGCAAGAGCATCCCACTAGTGTGGACACTGTCTTGAGCAAAAGCGCATAGCTTTTGCAATGCACTTTCAGAACTGTGGACGTGCTCTTGCGCAAGAACTTTTACGCAAGAACTCTTGCACAAAACAGTTCTTGCACAAGAAGCCTGCAGTGTAGAGATAGCCTTATAGTTTGCAGATGATATCATGTGGGAGAGTTTATAGTAAATAGTTTGGATGACTTGATTAGGACTCAGAATGATCTTAAGAAATTGCAGAAATGGTCTGAAATAAAGAAGATGTAATTCAATATGGACAAATGCAAAGTATTGCATTTAGGGAGGAATAAAAAGCTCAAACACAAAATGGGAAATGCTCACATATGAAGGACCACTGCAGAAAGAGATCTGGGGGCTACAGTGGATCATAAATTTTATATGAGTCAATGATGTAATACTATTGCCAAAACCAAAACAAAACACCATTCTGGGATGTATTTGTAGGAGACTTTTAAACAAGACAAGAGAGATAATTTTCCCACTGTATGCAGCACAGATAATACCTCATCAGGAAGTATGATGCTTAAAATGCAGGAAGGTAAATTTAGGTTAGACATGGAAAACTTCCTAACTGTAAGAGTATTTAAGCATGGGAACAAACTATGTATGTAAGGAGGATGAGGAATCTCCATCATTAGAGGTTTTTAAGAATAGTTTAATCATAGAATCATAGAATACTAGAACTGGAAGGGACCTGGACAGATCATCAAGTCCAGTCCCCTTCCCTCATGGCAGGACCAAGCATGGTCTATATCATCCCTGACAGATGTCTGTCTAACTTGCTCTTAAATATCTCCAGTGATGGAGATTCCACAACTTCCCTAGGCAATTTATTCCAGTGTTTCACCACCCTGACAGTTAGGAAGTTTCTCCTAATGTCCAACCTAAACCTTCCTTGCGTCAGTTTAAGCTCATTGCTTCTTGTCCTATCATCAGAGGCCAAGGAGAACAATTGTCCCCTGTCAGTCTTTTCTTTTCCAAACTAAACAAGCCCAATTCCTTCAGCCTTTCCTCATAGCTCATGTTTTCTAGCTCTTTAATAATTTTTGTTGCTCTTCTCTGGACCCTCTCCAATTTCTCCACATTTTCTTGAAATGTGGTGCCCAGAACTAGACACAATACTCCAAATGAGGCCTAGTCAGCACAGAGTAGAGCGGAAGAATGACTTCTCGTGACTTGCTCACACCACTCCTGTTAATGCATGCCAGAATCATGTTTGCTTTTTTTGCAACAATGTAACACTGTTAACTCATATTTAGCTTGTGGTCCATTATGACCCCTTTCTGCACTACTCCTTCCTAGACAGTTACTTCCCATTCTGTATGTGCGAAACGGATTGTTCCTTCCTAAGTGGTGTATTTTGCTTTTGTCCTTATTAAACTTCATCCTGTTTAACTTAGACCATTTCTTCAGTTAGTCCAGATCATTTTGAATTATGACCCTCTCCTCCAAAGCACTTGCAACCCCTCCCAGCTTGGTATCATGTGCAAACTTAATAAGCGTACTCTCTATGCCAATATCTAAATAGCTGATGAAAATATTGAACAGAACCAGTCCCAAAACAGACCTTTGCAGAACCCCACTTGTTATGCCCTTCCAGCATGACTGTGAACCATTAATAACTACTCTCTGAGAATGTTATCCAGCCAGTTATGCACCCACCTTATAGTAGCCCCATCTAACTTGTATTTGCCTAGTTTATTCAAAAGAAGGTCATGCAAGACTGTATCAAATGCCTTATTAAAGTCTAGGTTTACCACATCCACTGCTTTTTCCTTATTCACAAAACTTGTTATCCTATCAAAGAAAGCTATCGAATTGGTTTGACATGATTTGTTCTTTACAAATCCATGCTGGCAGTTACCTATCACTTTATTTTCTTCCAGATGTTTGCAGATGAATTCCTTTACTACCCGCTCCATTATCTTTCCTGGCATAGAAGTTAAACTGACTAGTCTGTAGTTTCCTGGGTTATTCTTATTTCCCTTTTTATAAATGGGCACTATATTTGCCCTTTTCCAGTCTTCTGGAATCTCTCCTGATAAAGATGATAGCTAAAGGCTCAGATACTTCCTTTTTCAGCTGCTTGGGCATTCTAGGATGCATTTCATCATGCCCTGGTGACTTGAAGACATCTAACTTTTCTAAGTTATTTTTAACTTGTTCTCTTTTTATTTTAACTTCTAAACCTACCCCATTTTCACTAACAATAAACTCTTGCCAAGCACGGTCTAGAATATGATTCTTTGCCCTGCCTCAATTCAGGGGACTGGACTAGATGGCCAATTGAGATCTTTCTAACTCTACATTTCTATTATTCATAGAGTGAATTTAGAGTTATAAACATAAATATTCACACCAGAAACCTGATTCAGAATTCCATTAATCCTAAAATGCAACATGTGATCCATGTGTCCAATCAAAATTAACCAGTACATTGCCTACTTTGAATATTTATACTGAACAGCTGAAGAACAATGCACAGGCCCAGAACTTATTTGCTGACAGGTTGAACACATTAGGAAAGCATAGTGATGTTCTTGCCAATTGTTCTGAAACAGATAAAAGAGGCAGGATTCACTGAATAATTTATGGGGTACAAATTATTCATCTAACTCCACACAGGGCACAAGAATAACTGAGAACTAAAGTTTGAGACAGAAACATAAAGGAAGGAAAGGCTTTAAGCTTTCCAATCAAATGGCTTTGCTTGGTTCAATTCTATCCCTAGTGGACAGTATAATCTGCTTTGCAAAGTTAGTACCCTGAATATGGTTGGCCTAATACACAGTGGCCCAGGTGCACAATGAATGTGCTTTCCACAGAGCTCTGGGTACACTTGGTGATTTTTCAGGCTATTCTCTTCATGTCCATTATGCTTAGCCTCCCGCCACTCTGCTTCTTCTGTGTGAGGTCAGATGTGGGAGTAACATACCATCTGTGAAAGAAAATGGTATAGGGGAATCTCAGGGTTGCTGGGGGAGAGAGGCTGCCTTGGCAGGATGATGAAGAATACCTAAAACGAATGAAAATATTTGGCTGTTCCTTTTCCCTGAATGTAAATACAGAGCAGCTCTTCTGACATTCCCTTTTTTCCCATAGAAGATCTACTATTAGTAGCCTAGTGTCTGGGGTTGAAATAACCTTGAGCAGAATTTGAGCTACCAATTAAACTAATGTTGCCATCCAATATTTATCAACTGGAAGAGTTGATTGTATCCAGTGGTAAGAGAGAGCTGGCAATTAGCAGTGGCTGAAAAATGGGGGGAGGAGCAGAGGGAATTATGAAAAATTTCAGTCATTTTTATACAAAAAGTTTTAAAAAGAGATGTTTTGTTGGAAAGTTGTACAAATATGTCTGTCTTTAAAATTTTTTGTTTATTCAGTTAATGTCTTGTTAATGATTTTCCCACCAGTTTTCTTTCCCCTCTTGCTTTTCTTTTTTGTGTTGTTCATATTGCTACTGAATCAAGATGATTGGGGGGCGGGGGTGGGGGGTGGAGAACGAAGGGGGAAGAAGAATAAAGATGGATAGGAAAGAAAAATAATAAAAGCAAACAAAAATACTTTAAGATGGGATGCTAACATGAAGGAGAAAGGAGTCCAGGAGAGCTGGCAGTATTTTAAAAAAGCTTTACTGAAGGCACAGAAAAAAAAAATCCCGATGCGCAGTAAGAAAAGCAAACATGGTTGGCGACCAGATTTACTTACCAGGGAAATCCTTGACGCACTTAAACACGAAAAGGAAGCTTACAAGAAGTGGAAACTTGGACAGATAACTAGGGAGGAGTATAAATATATTGCTCTAGAATGCAGGGGAGCTATCAGGAAGGCGAAAGCACAATTGGAATTGCAGCTAGCAAGAGATGTGAAAGGTAACAAGAAAGGTTTCTACAGGCATGTTAGCAATAAAAGGGTGATCAGAGAGGATTTGGGGCCCTTACTGGGTGAGAGAGGAAACCCAGTGACAGATGATGTGGGAAAAGCTGAAGTACTCAATGCTTTTTTTGCCTCTGTCTTCACAGACAATGTCAGCTCCCAGTCTACTACACTAGGCAATGCAGTATGAGAAGGAGATGGGCAGCCCTCGATGGAGAAAGAACAGGTTAAGAATTATTTAGAAAAACTAGACATATACAAATCCATGGGTCTGGATTTAATGCATTTGAGGGCACTGAGGGAGTTGGCAAATGTCATTGCACAGCCTTTGGTCATTATCTTTGAAAACTCGTGGAGATCGGGAGAGGACCCAGATGATTGGGAGAAGGCAAATGTAGTGCCCATCTTTAAAAAAAGGGAGAAGGACAATCCAGGGAACTACAGACCAGTAAGCCTCATCTCAGTCCCCGGAAAAATCACGGAGGGGATCCTCAAGGAATTCATTTTGAAGCACTTGGAAGGGGGGAAAGTGACCAGGAATAGTCAGCATAGATTCACCAAGGGCAAGTCATGCCTAACCAATCTGATTAGCTTCTATGATGAGGTAACTGGCTTTGTGGACATGGAGAAGTCAGTGGATGTGATACACCTTGACTTTAACAAAGCTTTTGGTACCATCTCTGACAATATTCTTGCCAGGAAGTTAAGGAAGCATGAATTGGATAAATGGATGGTAAGGTGGATAGAAAGCTAGCTATATTGTTGGGCCCAACAGGTAGTGATCAATGGCTCAATGTCTGGTTGGCGGTCAGTTTCAAGCAGAGTGGCCCAAGGATTGGTTCTAGGGCTGGTTTTGTTCAACATCTTTATTAATGACCTGGATGAGAGGATGGATTACACCCTCAGCAAGTTTGCGGATGACACTAAGCTAGGAGGAAAGGTAGATATGTTGGAGGGTAGAGATAGGGTCCAGAGTGACCTAGACAAATTAGAGGATTGATCCAAAAGAAATCTGATGAGGTTCAACAAGGACAAGTGCAGAGACTTTCACTTGGGACAGAAGAATCCCCACATTGTTACAGTCTGGGAACTGTCTGGCTAAGTAGCAGTTCAGCAGAAAAGGACCTGGGGATTACAGTGGGTGAAAAGCTGGATATGAGTCCATAGCGTGCCCTTGTAGCCCAGAAGGCGAATGGCATATTAGGGTGCATTAGGAAGAGCATTGCCAGCAGACCTAGAGAATTTATTATTCCCATTTATTTGGCACTGGTGAGGCCATTTGAGAGGGTCCAGCAGAAGGCAACCAGAATGATTAGGGGGCTGGAGCACATGATCTAGTAGGACAGGCTGAGGGATTCGGGCTTATTTAGTTTGCAGAAGAGAAAAGTGTGTGTGTGTGGGGGGGGGAGGGTAGATAGCAACTTTCAACTTTCTGAAGGGAGGTTCCAAAGAGGATGGAGAAAGGCTGCTCACAGTAATGACGGATGGCAGAACAAGGAGCAATGGTCTCAAGTTACAGTGGGGGAGGTCTAGGTTGGATATTAGGAAAAACTATTTCACTAGGAGGGTGGTGAAGCACTGGAATGTGTTACCTAGGGAGGTGGTGGAATCTCTATCCCTAGAGGTTTTTAAGTCTCGGCTTGACAAAGCCCTGTCTGGGCTGATTTAGTTGGGATTGGTCCTGCTTTGGGCAGGGTGCTGGACTTGAGGACCTCTTGAGGTCTCTTCCAACCCTAGGATTTTATGATTCTTCCAATGGAAAAAATAGCTCTGTAATTTTTCAGATTTCATGACAAAAACTGAACTTAAAAACACAATTTTTTGGTGAACACATCCTTCACTGTGATATGACAAATTTTTTCACACTTTTTCTTTCATTTACAAAATGTTGACCAGTTCCAGTTTTTCTATCTGGGGTGGGGAAAATGGAGGTGCGATGAAGGCATAATTCCAGAACCACTTGCTTTGTTTGTGTTGCTAACTTCTCTCTGTGACATTTGGAACTGAAGTGACCTTATCTTCAAACATACTCAATATCTAGAGGTCCCACTGAAATCAGTATAAAGCAGGCCATTTTTCTGAGTTTGTCGATTCTTTACTCTTAAGGATATTCCTTCCCTTTACCCCCCCCCCCCCAGTCCCTATTTTTGTCTCTTTGTAGAGATGAGTTTCATAGGCTGGTTTTACCAAACTACAGTCTAGGATTTGTCTGATTAGATACTTCATATTTGGGTCCCATTTCAGACAACTTCCTTTTCTCCAAACGTATGCAATAGATCAATAGTTTTCAACATTTTTTCATTTTCACCTCTAAAAAATTTCCTATGAAGGGGCAGGTCCCTTTGAAAATCATAAACATAGTATCATAATCATAATCATAATCATAGACCCTCAGATTAAAAATAACAGCAATAGATTATTGAGGGAGTCAGCCTCACTGAAGGCAATGAGATTGACTCGATCTACGCATGCAGTGCCCTCAGAAGCCCTGATGATCATGTGTGTTTGTCATACCCATCAAGGCCTGCCTGAATTCCCAAAATGATGCCTCTAAAGGTAATTATGATCTCACATGGGGAAGAGGCTGGCAAATAGAGCACTGTGTGGATACTGAATTCTGTATCTGAATCTGTATCTGCAAAATGAGCCACAGATAGCCGTATCCACATCCATGTCAATGAAGTGAATAGCCACAGATTTTCAGGGCTGCATTGATGGTGCATCAGAGGGAGGTGCAGAGGTCTTAGAAAGAAGTTCTGGATTGTTTGGATTGTCTGGATTGTCTGGATTGAAAGGCAAGAGTTTTCAAAAGCTGAAAGATAGCAGGTAGGTTGAGGTAGTGAGGTAGCATGTGAAGGCTAGTCCTCCTAGTGGCTCTGTGCCCTCTACCTCATCTGGAGATATAATAAAATCATTCTGGTTTCAGTACTACTGGGACCTTCAAGAAATACAACCAAGAATCAAAGCAGACCCATTCTGGGGGATACAGAAAGAGAGGGACAATTAGAACTCATTATATCCTAACACAAAGACAAGCACATACAGAAATGGAGCTTTAGACCTGGGACTCTTCTGTTCCTAAGTGTGTGAGTGTGAGCATATATGCAAGTGTGTGTATGTGTGTGTGTCCGTGTCCAGTCCCTAACACAAAAAGTTCCCTAGGTGAGCCTACTACGTGTTACTATAATTCTAGTGATAGATAATAGCAACAAACCATTTTAATGTAACCCCATTTTTCATACCATCAAGGGTCCCCCCGTAATGGAGGCACATGCATGGCTGAGGCTGTCAGAGCTATGGACTGAAAATTTCCCCTTTAAATTCCAGTTCTGCTGGGGTTTATGGCCTTAACCTGACATGTTCCCTTGTTAATTGGAAATGAGAAACCTATTTTTTTGCTAATGGAGACAACCTGCACTAATGGGATGCAGATCTCAAGATGCTGTTTGTCTGCCATTAGATTTAATTTGTCAGAGATTTGTGCTGCTTTGAAAGCAGACATTGTGCTATCATGTCAGAAGGCAATTAAATAGACCCCAATTCTTTTAATTACTGCTTGCTCCTTGGTATATGCTTGTGTACAAGGATGAAGTGAAGGGTATGGAAATAACCATTGACTGATCACAGCTGGAGTGGCTCAGCACCTTGGATAAGCATTGAAATGAAGCTGCCACACACAATCCAGGCAACATGGCTTTACAATTCCTGTGAAATCTTTCTAAAGGGATTGGAACATGGGACTGGAAAACACAACATCCTTTCTGTTGAATGCAGGCATGGCTTTTTGGGAGTGGAATGGAAATACAGCATTTCAAGGCTGTGATCAGAAGCAGATCTAATACACAGATTTTCTCCTAGGCAGGAAACTTCAGGAAGATACAAGATGAAATAAGCTCATGCCAATCACTCAGCAGGTCCAGGCAGGTGAAGAATGTAAAACTCTTATACCTTATTAGCAACATAGGTCAATGTATTATCCAACGGTCATACTAACCAGATTCAGTCAATAGGGATGGCACCATTACCAGGCTCTTCTCTCCCTAGTGACTGCACAGAGTTAGACATTCGATTGCCACCAGATTCTGTGCAAGTTCCTTCCTTCTTTACATTAAGGAACTTGGAAATCTGAGGGAATCTTGTACTGTACTTGACACAAGGTGGACACTTGACCCCTTAGGAATCAATTAGAAGTCTTGCTCTTGATTTCCCAAGGGCTTAGGATTTCACCCATTGCCTTCCCATCATTGATTTCGCCCATCGCCTTCCACCATTGAAAGGGGCATGTTGGAGATGGAATTAGTTTCTGTGTGTGTCAGACATATTCAGGATATATGTCTGGAACAGAGAACACCAACAGACATGTAAATTCCGCTGGTGGAAAAGTTCCCAGTATCATTTGTTCTTTTTTGTTAAAGGCCTCAAGACAACTTTGCATACCAAAGAGTAAACAGTGGGAAGGCAAAAACACCAGCTCCAAATCCAACTCACTGAGACATTCCAGTCAGACAGAGTAGCTGTAGGAACCATACAATGACTGAGACAAGAACAGGTCTGAAATTTGTACCAGGGACATGGGAACACTGAGGAGGCATCTTCATCTCTCTGTGGCATTGGATCTTTTAATACTGCATTAAGGGCCTGAGCCCAAGCAGACACCGGGAGCAGTTCCATTGACTTTGGCTCACTTGTTCTAGGCTGTCATGATCATGAGGGTTAGCCAGCAGCCTGGGGACTAAGGGGTTAACTATGTCCCTTACCTAGCCGGGTGGAGTGTCCAATAGGAATGTAGGTAGGAATTTCAAACTGGGACAATGGAATTTTGGGTTTTCCCTCCTTTGTCTCTGGGGCAGTTCTCACCAGCTATTTAGGGGCACAGACACTATGTCTCCCTCCAAGAAAAGACTCTTTCTTCACTTTCTGTAAGTAGGGTAAAGTTTAGATAAATCGGTTAGGTTTTATTGTTTTATGTTTGGGTATGGGATCTGCTGATCTGTGCACTTTAAAAAATGTTTTGGCTTTCCTTTGTAATTAAGTTCTAGGTCCATGGAGTTTCTCCATGAGTATATTATTTTGTTACTTTTCCATCTAATCGTTGTGCTTGCAACAGGAATAGTGTGGTGATAATAAAAGTTTTCTCTTTTCCTTTTATTAACCTGGTATTGGTTAATGGTGGTGTCCTGCTTTTTTACTTTAGGGGTGAGATTTTCCCAAATGGTCTCTCCCCTGGTTTTTTTATTAATTTTGGTGGTGGCAGTGGAAGTTTTATTCCCAAAATCTAGGATTTTAAGATTTTGGGGGGAAGTTTTATACCAAAGCCTGGTAGATAAGGTTTTTGGGGTTCACTTGCTGGCCCCCACTTCTGCATTTATCGTGCCTGAGTGGGGAAGGAGCCATGACATAGGCAAACATCAGCTCATCCTTACTGGTATATTAGAATAATCCATGACTAGGGCCATCCTTATTCTTTATGGAGACTTATGCAGTATCATTTAACTGGTGCCTCTATGCCCAATGGCAGCCTGGCGGGGGGAGAAGTGATGACAATTCTTTTAGAGATGTAATTTTGTAATATTCAGTAACACATTAATGAAATATTTTTAAAGCAAATTTCTATGCCTATTGACTAACATAGAAAATTCAGAAACTGACAGTATATGCCGGGGTTGGCAAATGCCTCTTAAATAGCTTTATTATCACTTGAATGGCACTTTCACAGGTTCGATGTTCTGTTAATAGCTCTGGCAGATGTTTTCTAATGGCAGTGTTCCCTCTATGCTGTGCTGCAGCACAACTTCATAGGTGATTAAGCCCTGAGCCTCTGACTGGGTGGGGCTGATTAATCACCTGTGAAGCTGTGCTTCCATGCAGCTTAGAGGGAACAGTGCCCAATGGTGCTTTAAATTTTTCAGGTGCCCTACACAGCTGTATATTTTGCATATGGGTTAGGACTAGGGATGTAATAGTGTAGTTTATTAACCGATAAACAAAAGCTTATAGTTTAATGCTATGGACTACACGCATTTTCCCCCTCCTCTTGTCAATAAATTTTTTAGCGGACTGGCCAGCAGCCCAGCTCAGTCCTGGCTCCTGCTGGGTCCAGGACCTATCCCCACTGCGGCTTTGCATTTAAAGTGTATTAGGAGCCAGGCAGGCAGGCAGCCTGGCTCAGTTCCAGCTAGTGCCGGGAGCTCAGCCCCGCCTTCTCCCTTGAAAGGGGCTGCTGCCCCTGTATCAGAGGCAGCAGCATGGGACACTAGGCAGATGGTTCATGAGGGGAGCTGGTTTTTAAACCGTCTTATCTTGCAGACCAACTCCTGCATGGGACCCTGCGCAGAGTGGCAAGGGCTTCTTGGGAGTGTGGCTGGAGCACACTGGCTGCCAGCCTCACCCCTGGGGACTATAGAATAGTTGACTAACTGATAAAAATTCATGAGGTTAATCAACTATTCAATTAACCAATATTTAACATCCCTAGTTAGGACAGCTCTGTCCAAGACTCTGATTCCTTTTGGATGTCTCAATCATCCCCAACTTTAGGACTCAATTAGCTTCCTCTGCCACCCCTTCCGGCTACATAGCTCATCCTGTCTGCTCTTCCCAGTGGCAGGAGCTAGGCCTGTTTCTGTGAGCTATTGCTGTCTGATAGGGAAGAGATGTTACAAACTTTGACTCAGTATTTGGGAATCACTGCTTTTTATTTAGAACTAAGGGAATCTAAGGACATTTGACTTTAAAACCTACACTGGAGGAGGGGCAGTGTCTGATTAGCAGCACTATCCCAGTGGTGAGCAGAGAACCAACAGTGACTTAGAGAATCACACTAAGTTACCTCACCCTTCTTTTCCTGAAGCAGCTTGTCCCCTCCCTCCTGCTCCCACATAAACCTGACCAGCTGTGCTTGGGGACATTGAGAGCCAAGCTGCATCTCACCCATTCCCTTATCCCCTTGCTCCCAGGGGGAAGTGTTGTGTGAAAAGTCCCTTCTCTCTATCCTCTGTTGCAATCTTACTCATTTTGGATTAAGCGGAGAGTGAATGGAGAGGGGCCCTCTAGGTGTGTGTCTAGACTACATCCCTCTTTTGACAAAAAATGAGGTTTACAGGATCTTTCAAAAAAGACTTCTATTTTCAAAAGAACCACATCTAGACTGTGGTTTTACTTTCGAAATAGCGCTTTTTTGAAAGAGTGCCATGAGGCGATTATGTAAATGAAGCACGGGAAATTCAAATCCCGGCTTCATTTGCAATTTTGAAGTGCCTAATTTACATTCCTCTGTCGAAAGAGGGATGTAGTCTAGACACAGCCTAGGTGGCTAAGTGATGGCGAAGCTAATCTTATCCAAAGTGAGTAATATTCAAATATTTGACCCAGTAACTCAGCCCACTCTTTCCTGCAAAACAGAAAAGCCCTTAAAGCCAGGCTGCAGACAACATGGTGTGTCTTTGCTTGTTTACCCACAACTGCATCATGGCTCCCTAGAGCTGGTGTGCAGATGAGTCACACAGATGCCTGGGTGGTATATCTAATAAAGGTTTCAAGTACCTGACCTGATGTGTCTTTATGGGGAGCAAAGAGCAGTGAGGATGGGAGGGAACCAGTTTTGTCTGGGAGTAAGTCAAATGCTTTTATTATTTCTCCCTCTCCCTCCATCTAGCTCTTTATTCCTAAAAAGTCTGCAAATGCCACAATAGGGTACTAAAGCAAAGATGGATGCAGGAAACCTTATTTGGAGTCCTTTCTGTTTAGGGCCAGGGATGCTGATTGACAATCAAGAACAGAAGGGAGGCAGAGCAAAGAATGATGCCAGATTGAAGGGCTGTATGCAGTTCACCCATGGTCAGACTTCTGAGCCACGCTGGCCTGAGACAGGTTCAACTGGAAAGTATCAGGAATTGGGGCCTGCAGCAGAGCCTTGCTTCATGCATTCAGGTGAGCACAGCTGAGCTCAGCTGGCCTGTAGTAGGCTGCCTAATTGCCTACTGCACCATCACTAGGGCGAACACCAGTTTGTTAGTGCTCAGAATATTTGCTGAGGTAACACCTGTGCTTTTTTTATTTGAGTCTTGGACCCAGTCCTGTTCCTGATTGGCCTTGCTCCAGGTAACTTAGTTATGACCCCAGTCTCTGGCTTCTGTTTCCTGTACAGTGATGCCTCCTGTAGCAGCCACTAGACACTACTGCCCATGTCCCAGTCACTGACACAGATTTCTGCTGAGTTATACAAAGAGATGGGTTCCCTATAGCTTAATATTAGGGCCCATTACTGCATTGATTTTAATGTCAGCAGACCCTTGCTCTCAATGAAGCTCCACTAAGATGAGTGGAGGCCAGCTGAATAGAACACTAACTTTAAGGGGGCTGAGAGAAGAGTGTAAGTATCTTCCCACCAGAAGCTTGTGCCAGGACCAGGGCTTTGATTATTTCTTGATGCAAGATGACTTGAGATGCTTTCCTCTCACCTGTGCAAGCAGGCATGCTGCTTTTTGCTTCATTTATCTGGGGTTAAGGAGAGCCTCAAAATCAATTTCCAGGCAAGGCTTCTCCAGCAGAAAGGAGAACCCCTGATTTGAATGGAGAAGATAGGGTGATCAACTGGTTATCTGAGGTGTTTGTACACTAATGCGAGAAGCCTGGGTAACAAACAGGAAGAACTGGAGGTCCTGGCCCAGTCCAAGAAATATGATTTAATTGGGATAACAGAGACTTGGTGGGATGACATGCATGACTGGAGCGCTGTCATGGAAGGGTATAGACTGTTCAGGAAGAACAGGCAGGGGAGAAAAGGAGGAGGAGTTGTACTATACGTAAGAGAGCACTATGATTGCTCTGAACTCCAGTATATAGAGGGAGAAAAACCTGTTGAGAGTCTATGGGTTAAGTTTAGAGATGCAAACAACAGCAGTGATGTTGTGGTTGGTGTCTACTACAGGCCACCGAATCAGGTGGATGAGGTAGATGAGGCTTTCTTCGGACAACTGAGAGAAATTTCCAGATTGTAGGCCCTGGTTCTCATGGGGGACTTTAATCACCCTGACATCTGTTGGGAAACCAATATGGCAGTACACAGGCAATCCAGGAAGTTTTTGGAGAATGTTGGGGATAACTTCTTGGTACAAGTGCTGAAGGATCCGACCAGGGGCCGTGCACAGCTTGACCTTCTGCTCACAAACAGGGAGGAACTAATAGGGGAAGTAGAGGTGGGTGACAACCTGGGAAGCAGTGATCATGAGATGGTAGATTTCAGGATCCTGAATAAAGGAAGAAAAGAGAGTAGTAAAATACACACCTTGGACTTCAGAAAAGCAAATTTTGACTCCCTCAGACACCTGACGGGCAGAATCCCCTGGGATGCTAACATGAAGGGGAAAGGAGTCCAGGAGATCTGGCGGTATTTTAAAGAAGCCTTATTGAAGGCACAGAAAGAAACCATCCCGATGCGTAGCAAGAGAGGCAAACATGGTAGGAGACTGGATTGGCTTACAGGGGAAATCCTTGGTGAACTTAAGCCCAAAAAGGAAGCTTACAAAAAGTGGAAACTTGGACAAGTGACCAGGGAGGGGTTTAAATGTATAGCTCGAGAATGCCAGGGAGTTATCAGGAGGGCGAAAGTGAAATTGGAAATGCGACTGGCAAAGGATGTGAAGGATAACAAGAAAGGTTTCGACAGGCATGTTAACAAGAAGAAGGTGATCAGAGAGGGTGTGGGGCCCCTACTAGATGAAGGAGGTAAGCTAGTGAGAGATGATGTGGGGAAAGCTGAAGTATTCAATGCTTTCCTTGCCTCTGTATTCACGGACAAGGTTGGCTCCCAGACGAATGCGCTAAGTGATGCAAGATGGGATGAAGATGGACAGCCCTGGGTGGTAAAGAACAGGTAAGGAACTATTTAGAAAAGCTAACTGTTCACAAATCCATGGGTCTGGACTTAATACATCCAAGGGTACTGAGGGAGTTGGCAAATGTCATTGAGGAGCCTTTGGCCATTATCTTTGAAAAGTCATGGAGATCAGGAGAGATCCCGGATGACTGGAAAAAGGCAAATGTAGTGCCCATCTTCAAAAAAGGGAAGAAGGACGATCCAGGGAACTATAGGCCACTCAGTCTTTCCTCGGTTCCTGGACAAATCACGGAAGGAATCCTTAAGGAATCTATTTTGAGGCACTTGGAAGAGAGGAAAGTGATTAGGAATAGTCAGCATGAATTCACAAAGGGCAAGTCATGCCTGACCAATCTGATTAGCTTCTATGATGAGGTAACTGGCTCTGTGGACATGGGAAAGTCACTGGATGTGATATACCTTGACTTCAGCAAGGCTTTGGATACAGTCTCCCACGATATTCTTGCCAGCAAGTTAAGGGAATGTGGATTGGATAAATGGACGGTAAGATGGATAGAAAGCTGGCTAGAAGGCCGGGTCCAGCAGGTGGTGATCAACGGCTTGATGTCAGGATGGCGGTCAGTTTCTAGCGGAGTGCCTAGGTTCGGTTCTAGGACCGGTTTTGTTCAATATCTTTATTAATGACCTGGATGAGGGGATGCAGATGACACTAAGCTAGGGGGAGAGGTAGATACACTTGAGGGCAGAGATAGAGTCCAGAGTGACTTAGACAAATTGGAGGATTGGGCCACAAGAAATCTGATGAGGTTCAACAAGGACAAGTGAAGAGTCCTGCACTTGGGACGGAAGAATCCCAAGCATTGTTACAGGCTGGGGACCAACCAGCTAAGTAGTAGTTCTGCAGAAAAGGACCTGGGGATTACAGTGGGTGAGAAGCTGGGTATGAGTCAACAGTGTGCCCTTGTAGCCAAGAAGGCTAATGGCATATTAGGTTGCATTAAGAGGAGCATTGCCAGCAGATCCAGAGATGTCATTATTCCCCTTTATTCGGCCCTGGTGCGGCCACATCTGGAGTATTGTGTCCAGTTCTGAGCCCCCCACTACAAAAAGGATGTGGATGCATTGGAGAGGGTCCAGCGGAGGGCAACCAAAATGATTAGGGGGCTGGAGCGTATGACCTATGAGGAGAGGCTGAGGGAGTTGGGTCTGTTTAATCTGCAGAAGCGAAGAGTAAGGGGGGATATGATAGCAGCCTTCAACTTCCTGAAGGGAGGTTCCAAAGAGAATGGAGAAAGGCTGTTCTCAGTAGTGACAGATGGCAGAACAAGGAGCAATGATCTCAAGTTGTGGTGGGAGAGGTCCAGATTGGATATTAGGAAAAACTATTTCACTAGGAGAGTGGTGAAGCACTGGAATGGGTTGCCTAGGGAGGTAGTGGAGTCTCCATCCCTAGTGGTGTTTAAGTCTCGGCTTGACAAAGCCCTGGCTGTGTTGATTTAGTTGGGGTTGGTCCTGCCTTGGGCGGAGAGCTGGACTTGATGGTCTTCTGAGGTCTTTTCCAGCTCTATGGTTCTATGGTTCTATGATTCTATAGCTCTCTGTAATTTTGTTTTATTTAGTATTTTTGCAGTTACTGAAACATAGCTCCTAAGGGTATGTCTAGACTGCATCCCTCTGCCGACAGAGGGATGCAGATTAGGCAGGTCTATATTGCAAATAAGGCAGGGATTTAAATATCCCGTGCCTAATTTGCATAAAAATGGCCCCGCGTTTTGCCAACTCAGCACTTTGTCAGCAAAAAGCGACAGTCTAGAGGCGGATCTGTCGAGAAAGAAAGCCTTTTTCAACAGATCCCTTATGCCTCCTGCAAGGAGGTTTACAGGATCTGTTGAAAAAGGCTTTCTTTCTCGACAGATCCCCCTCTAGACTGCCACTTTTTGCCGACAAAGTGCTGAGTTGGCAAAACGTAGTGGCCATTTTAATGCAAATTAGGCACAGGATATTTAAATCCCTGCCTCATTTGCAATGTTGACCTGTGTAATCTGCATCCCTCTGTCTAGACATACTCTAAGTGACTAAGATTTAGGATTGGTTGTCAAAAGTGCAAATGGCAGTTGAGTGCCTAACTCCCATGCATGGGAAGTCTGGCTGATATTTTGCCTTGCAATCCTGCTAACCTTAATGATTTTGCTTGATTTAATCTGAGTTGATCAGATTATGGCTTCCAGAAAACTCAGTGGATGCTTGCATGCCAGGTACGTCATTCTGTCAGCACACTTCTGAACCCTAGCCCTGACATACCTGCTGTCTGAATTCCTCCTGAAGAGTCACATTCAGATTGGTCCCTTCCAGTACCCAGAGTTTAGGAAGCAGGAAGCTATGAGTATGATAACTAGCTATATTTATCCCCTTCCCCCCAACACAAATCATCTTGTCTTACTATCGCCCTTTCTTCAGCACTGCTTTTGATCCAAATCAACTTATTGTTATAGGGTCATTATGGAAATAGCAGGCCACTCCTCCCCCATTTCCATGTTATTGGCATGGGGAAAACAAGCTTGTAAATGGAATTTGGGGTTTGATCCCTGTATAGTGGGAACCTGCATTAGTAACAGGATGCTGAGCTGGCTCAATACTGTTATACTGCACACAGTAAGAATCTTGCCCTAAAACCTTGGTGTCCAACACGCTAGCCACTCACCACATGTGGTTATTTGGCTGGTTTAGTGTGGCTAGTTTGCTATTATAATGCCATTATAATGGCTACTGCTTCAGAACTGGTTGTACACTATGGCCCTAGAAGCTAGTGATAGTAGAAAATTAAATGCAATCACATACATCTTGCCAATATGAGAGATAATAGGCAGCTTAGTGCACAGAGGTTTCAGGGTATGTCGACATTTCAAAATATCTTAGTCTGCGTCTACACAGCAGGCAGTTATTTTGAAATAGTGTCAAAATACTGTCAAGCTGGAGAACTTCTTACTCCAACTCCTGTAACTCTCAGGCAACGTCTACACTGGCATGATCTTGCGCAAAAACTCTTTAGCGCAAGAGTTCTTGCATTAAAGTAGTTGCGCAAGAGAGCGTCTACATTGGCTGGGACTCATCGTCAGAGCGATGTGCTTTTGCGCAAGAGAGCGTCTACATTGGCGGGACGCTCTTGCGCAAAAGCAAGAGCCCAGAACCACTTTGGAGAGGGCAAAAGGGCACCAGCCCTTTCCGGAGGCGGAGGCTGGAGCTCCTTTGAGACACGTGCTTAAAGGGATCTCCCTGGACAGCCGTTTCTCTCCTGCTGCGTGCTTTAGTACCTTTTGCAGGGACTGACAGCCGTAGCAGTTCTAGTTGTGGTTGCCCTCTTCCTTCTTGGACACCACAGCTTGTTCCTTAGTGCCATTTGGTGATTTTTTTGCCATCAGCTCTTTTGTTGTGCCATGGAGCCGGGGTGGCCTTGTGCCTGCTCTGGCCCCTTCCAGCCATTTTGGAGTGCCTGCAGCTGCTGCTCCATGCTGCTGCACTCGTCGTCCAGGACCTCGAGGTGCAGGTCGCTCTGGACTCCCTCACCAGGGAGGCGGTGGCGTCCCTGTGGCATCCCCACCCCACCGTGGAGAGGCCATTGCGGAGACTGGACACCAGTACCGAATGGTGGGACCAGCTGGTCCTGGGGCAATGGGACGACCAGCAATGGCTCTGGAACTTTCGGATGCGAAAGTTCACCCCTGTGCTCCATAGAAGCACCACCCGGCTGTGGGCACCCAACCCTGTGGACAAGAAGGTCACCATTGCCATATGGAAGCTGGCCACCCCAGACAGCTACCGATTGGTGGCACACCAGTTCGGTGGCACACAAGTTCAGGGTGGGCAAATCATGCAGGTAAGTCTGGGGGCAGGGGAGGGTGCTGCACTCCATGCCCAGGGGCAGGCAAGACTCCAGGCTGGGGCGATGGAGAATGCCCCGTCACCCAGGGGTTTGGGCCATCCCTCCCTTGCACAGGCCTGCCGGTGGGGGGGGGGGGCGTGGCCTGTTGGGCAAGGGGGCCCTGGTGTGTGTGAGGACAGAGGGCATCACGGGGGGGGGAACCCCCCAAGGGAGCATGCACTGACCCTGCCTTATGTGATGTGTTCCCCTGTGTTTCTGTGCACCCTTCTGCAGGTCATCCATGCCATCAATGATGTCCTGCTCCAGCAAGTCATCCGCCTGCAGGATGTGGATGCAACGGTGGCTGGCTTCGCTGCCCTGGGTTCCCCAACTGTGGGGGACCCCTGGATGCAACCCACATCCCCATCTGTGCCCCGGAGCATCAAGCGGCCCATTTCATAAACCTCAAGGGATACTCCTCCATCGTGCTCCAGGCCTTTGTGGATCACCGTGTCCGCTTCACGGCCATTTATGCGGGCTGGTCCAGCAGGGCACACGACGCCTGCATTCTCCGACACTCTGGCCTGTTTGGAAGGCTGGAGGCTGGCACTTTCTTCCACTAGCGGGAATTTACTGTTGGGGATGTGCCCAGGCCCACATGTATTGCTGGGGACGCGGCCTACCCCCTGCTGCCCTGGTTGATGTGGCCCTACACAGGGCGGACAGACCACAACCAGGCACAGTTCAACGACCGCCTCAACCAGGCCTGCAAACAGGTGGAGTGCGCCTTTGGCCGTCTGAAAGCCCGGTTTCGCTGTTTGCTCACCCGTCTTGAGATGGGTGAGCGGAACGTCCCCGAGGTAGTGGCTGCATGCTGTGTGCTCCACAACATCGTGGAGCGGAAGGGGGAGGCCTTCCTCCCGGCATGGATGGCAGGTGAGGGCCAGGCCTTCGAACAGCCCCGTACAGCTGCCATCCGCCAGGCGCATCATGATGGGGTGCGCATACGGGAGGCCCTGATGGAGATGTTCTCCCAGGCCCCACAGTAGGGTTGCCTCTGTCTCCCTTTACATCTCCCTCCCATCCCCATCTCTCCCCTCCTCCCTTCCCCTTACCTCCCAATAAATGACAGAGTTTTTTGTGGAAAACAACGCACTGAACTTTTTATTTACAATGGGGATGTAGGGTGGGGGGAGGGAAGGGGCTCTGAACTGGGAGGGGGTGGAGGGAGCTACTGCTGGGAGGGGTGGCCCTGCGACCACCTCTGCGGGGGCAGACCACTACATGGGGTTCAGGCCACATTGGGGCAGGCAGCACGGGGAGGTGGGCAGGATGGGGTGCAGCAGGAGGGGGCATGGCGGGAGCAGGAGGGGCAGCAGGAGGGGGCATGGGTATTGGCATGGGTGGGATGGCAGGTGCATGGGGCAATGCCATTCCATAGTGCACAGCATGCCCGATGTGTGCAGTGAGGGTGGTGATGGCATCACAGATGCGCTCACACTGAGCCTGGAAGCGCCCCCAGGCCTGCTGGCGCCACTCCAGGTCAGCATCAACCCGGCGTGTGATGGCCGCCTCGATCCTCTCGACGGCCTGTATGTGCCCCCGGAGGAGTTGGTCCCTCTGCCGGACTCGTCGGCTTGGTGCCTGGGCGGTTGGGGGTGCTGCCGCTGCTGGAGGGCTAGAGGGTCCCTCGCTCCTGCTTGGTCCTGCTGCAGGGAACAGAGGAAAGGATGGGACAGTCCTATTTGAAACCCAGGAAGTGGGCGGGCAAAGCCCGCCCACTTCTAAAAGCCCTTCCCCCAGCCTTGAAGGAGGGACAACTGGACCTGGGGTTCAACTAAATACTTGGGACAAATAATGAAAAACACGGTCGGGGGGTGTGGGTCACAGGGTCAAAACAAGAGAACTGGATGGGGACACCGAGCAGAGAACCCCGGACAGCGCCCACTGCTCCTCAAAGCTGTTGATGGAGCCAGTGGACGCTGCCCAGAGGAACTCTGCCCAGATACGTGACGCTAGGGATGAACGGAAATAGGCCCCACAGTCGCAGGGAACCCCCTCGTCTAGCATCCTCTCCCTGGTATTGTAAATGGTGGTTTTAGCCAAAGCCAGGAGGAGGTTGACGAGGAGGTCCCGCGACTTTGTGGGGCCATGGATAGGGTGTGCATAAAGGAAAAGGTGTGGGGAAAAGTGCAGCCAGAACCTCAGTAAGAGGCCCGATAAAAAGGGAAGGAGGGTTTGCAGGAAGGGAGGGGTGGGGGGTACCCTCTCGCATGGACCGCGAGATGGTACCAGTCAGGCAGCCTGGCCACCATCCCCGCACACCATGCCCTCTGCTCCTGAGCCCATGTGATACCACAGTACTGTGGCTTGGGCCTACTCGTCCCCCCCTGTGCTGTATGTTTGCATACAAGACTGCCCCCGGAGTAGGGTGCTCCTCCATGTATTGTAACCACCGGTCTGTGTCCTGGCCCCTTGGCGTGTGTTGTGTTAACCTGTGGAATTCCCTGCCTGGGAGGCTGTGAGGCTTTGGGCTAATCAATGGTGTTTGACAGGGAGAAAGATGAATCCCCACACAGTGCCTGGGAGTACATATGGCATACATGGTCTGGGCTCTCAGATCCCCATCACGTGGATGTCTCCTGGACGGAACCAGGGGTGACTGGGGCGTGTACCATCCTTGCAGTGAAACTCAGGTGGCCCTAGGGCCAGCCCGAGCACTTCCCCCCCCCGCCGCTAGCCCTCACACACATAGCCAAAGGACATGTGTGGCCGCAGTGCGGGATTTCCCTCGGGGGGGGCCAGCCAAGGCACCAGGAGCAGGCGAGGGGCTCAGTGCAGGCCACGCTCACAGGGCTGTGTCACTGCAGTTTTCCCAGGAGCAGCTGGCTGTGTCGCACAGCCAGGCATGAACAGTGTGCTGTCTGTGTGCTGCACCCTTCGGGAGGTGTGGGCTCTGGCCTAAGCCCCTGGGGCCCTGGCTGGTTCCAGCCGGCATCCACCCTTCCCCCCTGGTCCGGATGTGTGTGAACAGCACGGTCCCAGGCGTGCCCTGGAGCTGCCTGCCGCAGCCACATGCCACTCGGTCACCAGGCTGCATGCCGCTCGGTCACCAGGCTGCATGCCGCTCGGTCACCAGGCTGCACGTGGTTGCACATGCTGCATACTGGTAATGGTACCTCCTCCCCCTCTTCCCCGGGCGCCTGGCTCCCCCCTGCCCTTGTGAGTGCAAAGTGCAACACTCACCAGTGGATCCTTCCCCAGCCTCCGACGACACACAGTAGACGTCAGGGCTGCCTGACAGCAGTTCCAGCTGCAGGGTGACAGTGCTCCCCTGGTCCTCCTTGTCCTCCTCTGACCCAGTGGGCAGCTCTGCCTCATCCCCCACCTCGCTGGGCCTGGTGATGGGGGGGCGCCTGCTGGTCCAAGGGTCCCTGGGGTGCCACCTCGCCCAGGATGGCATGGAGCCGCTGGTAATGGGGGCATCTGTCGGCTCCTGCCCCCTGGCCCTCGCTGGCCCGGACATAGCCCAGGCGCAGCTCCTTTACTTTAGCCCGGACCTGTTTAAGGGTCCGGGCTGGATGGCCCTGGTGGGAGAGCGCCTGGGCCATGTGGTGGAAGATGTCCGCATTCCTCCGATGGGCACGGGTGTCATGGAGGGCCTCTTCCTCGGCCCAGAGATCCAACAGGGCCTCGATCTTGCCTGGGGACCAGGAAGGGGCATGCCTCTTTGTGCCCCTTGGGGCCGCCTGCACTGGGCGTGCGGGTTGCTGCTCCCCCCCGGAGCGGCCATCCTGGGTGGTCTGGTGGCTGAAAAAAGGAGCAGAGCTGCGCAGCAGAGCTCGGTGGCAGAGGTGCTTCTGCTGCATGGCCTCTGCAGGCTGTGTGTGCCTTTAAGGGTGCTTGGGTTACCAGGAAGTCTGGAGCGGTGACTGCGCGTATGGAGCATCCAAGCAGCCACTAGGGCTTTTTTCCGTTTGGATGGCTCTTGCGCAAAATCTCTTGGCTGCCTGTCTACACTGGCCTCTTGTGCAAGAACGGTTGTGCAAGAGGGCTTCTTCCTGAGCGGGAGTGTCAGAGTTCTTGCACAAGAAGCCCTGATTTCATATATTAGAATGTCAGTTTACTTGTGCAAGAACACGTGGCCAGTATAGACAGGCAGCAAGTTTTTGCGCAAGAGCGGCCGCTTTTGCACAAGATCGCGCCAGTGTAGACACAGCTTCATTGTATGAGGAATAGAGGAAGTCAGAGGAAGAGTGCTCTATTTCAAAATAAGTGCTGTTTAGACACTCCCTATTTCAAAATAAGCTATGCAATTGACATAGCTCGATTTATGTAGCTTATTTCAAGTTAAGTCCTGCAGTGTAAATGGACTCCTAAGTGAGAAAATGTATATTCTGAGATCTGCTGATGGACTCAATATATGTAATCCTGTTTTTACAAAGGGTAGTGGACTAGATGACCTCTTGAAGTTCTTTGCACTTATGCATTTCTGTGATCTGCACCTGCCTTAGCTAAGGAAGGGAATACTTGGCAATGATTAGAGAGAACAATGTGAGTCAGGTCTTCTGGTTCCATTTCTGCCTCTGCCACTGATTAACTCTGGGCTCTGGAATAGATCATTTAACCTGCTTGAGGCTCAGTCTACCCAACAGCAAAATGAGTTTAATCACACACGCTGCAGGGTTAGTGTTTGAGATCTTCAGACGAATGCATGATATAGGAGCAAAGTGCTACCATCTTGGGGCTGCTACACAGATTTTGCAAGAGTCTACAGACTCTATTACTTCTATACTTTAAATATCTGAGCACCGGTTGGCTGGACTCATATCTTATAGAATACATTTGAGATAGTTTGTCTGTCTCTGTGTTTGTCTATTTGTTCAAGAACTCCTCTTAAATGGTAGGAGCTAGGACTACCAAATTCAATACACAGCTTCCACTTATCATAACTTAAAGCAAGGTAAGGTTGTGGCTATGCCAGGAAAATGGGTTGTGCCTGGAATGGCATTGTTCTTCATAAAACCATACAGAAAAGAGACAGAATAAATAAGTAGAGGAAAGGGGCTGGCTGGGTGTTTACCCTCCATATGGGACTGCTCCAGTCCTGACCCTCCCATCCCCCCAGGCACTCCTTAGGAATGGCAGGAGGGGCCTGAAGCACTCCTGCTTCCCAATTCATATGGGAATGTTGCTGCTTGTTCCCCTTCATCATCGAGTAAGAGGAAAGTGCACAATTTGCTGCATTCCTCACTCTGGCTAGGGAACATGGGGCAGATGAACCTGGACCTGCCTTAGGCAGGTGACATGCACACATTCCCAGCTGTGCCCGCAGGAAATGCAGAAGCCATGGAGAGGTGCTTCTCACCTGTCCCCAAATTGCTGCAGTGAAAGAAGGCTGAGGTAGTCCTCTCTTCCCAGGGCAGCCTGTATATTGAACCCCTCATCCTATTCCCACCCCAGAGCAATGATTTAAATGAAGCACATACATTTTCATTTTATTTTTTTTTAAAATAAATTATTGTTAAGGATCTGAACAATTTTGGGTAAATCTTGTAATATGGACATAAAAGAGGCTTTTGCATTATAGAAGGAAACAATGTATTTATTTAAAAAAAAAACTCCTGTGTGCAGTCGCTTGGGTAAAATCTTCAGTTAAGCAGACTTGCATATTGGGTTATGAGGTACATTAGGAATAATTCAGCTTTCTGAATGATCAGAATATTGCCATACTTCTTATTTTGACAGAGTCCCCAGGTGCTTGGGTTTTCTGTAAACATCACCTCCCCCTCTAGACACAAAGAAACCATTCTACACAGCCTATTGTTTGTTAGAAATATCTTTTCTGCTTGTAGTGGGGCTCTATTTGAAACACACTTCTAAAAGACCCTCCCCCAGCCTTGTGGGATGGACAGCTGGACCTGGGGATCAACTGATTCCTTGGGACAACTAATGAAAAACAGGGTCAAGGAGTGCAGGCTAAAGGTTTATAACAAGGGAACCGGATGGGGACACTGAGCAGAGAACACCAGACAGCGTCCACTGTTCCTCAAAGCTGTTGATGGAGCCAGTGGATGCTGCCCAGAGGAACTCTGCCCAGATGCGTGAAACCAAGGAGGAATGAAAGTGGGACCCACAGTTGCAGAGCACCCCCTCATCCAGCATCCTCCTCCTGGTGGTATAGATGGCAGCTTTCGCCAGGGCCAGGAGGAGGTTGATGAGGAGGTCTCGAGATTTTGTGGAGCCATGGATAGGGTGCGCATAAATAAAAAGGTGTGGAGAAAAGTGCAGCCAGAACCTCAGTAAGGGTATGTCTACACTAGCTCGTTAGTTCGAGCTAGGTAGGCAAATGAGGCAAGCGGAGTTGCAAATGAAACCCGGGATTTAAATATCCTGGACTTCATTTGCATGTTCCTGGGCGCCGCCATTTTTAAATCCCCCTTAGTCTGAACTCCGGGCCCACGGCTACACGCGGCACAGACTAGGTAGTTCGAATTAAAGATCCTAATTCGAACTACCTAGTCCGTGCCACGTGTAGCCATGGGCACGGAGTTCGGACTAAGGGGGATTTAAAAATGGCGGCGCCCGGGAACATGCAAATATTTAAATCCCGGGCTTCATTTGCAACTCTGCTTGCCCTCATTTGCCTACCTAGCTCGAACTAACGAGCTAGTGTAGACATACCCTAAGAGGTTCTGGAAGAGCCAGAATAGGGGCTGCAACCTGGCGCATTCCAGGTATGCGTGCGCCAGGTTTTCCCTCATGCCGCAAAAGGGGCAGGTGTCCGGGATGGGGGTGAACCGCGCCAAGTACACGCCTGTGCTCATGGCTCCGTGAAGGAGCCACCAACTGATGTCCCCGATGGGCTGCGGAATCAGGGTAGAATATATACTGGCCTATTGGGGCTCCCCACCCTCCACAAATCTTAAATAGTCCCGCCACTTGCTATCGGAGTGGGACACGAGGGTGGGGAGATGCAAAGTGTGGAGCATGAGCGTGTACAGATGTTCTCTTGGCACGGTTCGGAGGCAGACCGGCTGCAAATCCTGCAGCCGGCTGGGGGTCCAAGGGTGGGAAGGCCGGGGGGGCCCGCAGAACAGGGGCCCGATGACAATGGACAGAGGTTTTGCAGGAGGTGAGGGGTGGGGTGTACCATCTCACAGGGCTCACTGCAGGAAGTCGAGAGCTGGCCACGGCAAAGCTGCCTTCACCTCCTGGAGTAGGCACAGGGTGTTTCGGGGGGCGGAGAGCCCCATGCGCTGAGCAAGCACTTGGGGATCCACCCATTCCCCCCTGGCATAGTCCAGGAAGTCTCCGACCTTGGTGGTTTCTGCCAGGATCAGCCTCCGGCACACCGAAGGAGACTCTGCCACCTGCACGCACAAGGCTGGATTGTGGAGCAGAGGCTCCATGAGGAGTCCTGCTCCCTTGGTAGCCAAAATGGACCTGGTGGCTAAGAACAGTTTCCAGGTCTGGAGGAGTTCCTGGTAGAATGCCGGCAGCTCTGAGAGGTCTCGCGGAAGGCCCCTTGGGTGGATAAAAAAGAGCTGCCGGTCGTATCGGAGCCCTCAGAGGCAGCGGAAGAAGGCGCACACCGAAGTGCTCCATGCCAGACTACCTGCACTAAAGAGGAGTCTCTGCAGGGCCTGGAGGCAGAAGGTCCGAACCTGGCTGCGCACACAAACCAGACCCTGGTCCCACTCCTCCAAGGGAAGAGACAGAACCCCTGCAGAGACCTAGTGTAGTCCTTGCCAAAAGAACTCCAGAGCTGTCCTCTGGAGCTTGGCCAGGAACTCCGGGGCCAGGCACAGGGTATTGAGCCGGTGCCAGAGCATGGACAGAACTAGCTGATTTAGCACCAGCGCCCTCCTGCAGAGGGAGAGACACTGGAGCAGTCCTGTCCATCTCGGCAGCCGCTCACCCACCCTGGCCTCCAAACCTTGCCAGTTCTCTGGGGCGGATAAATAAACGCCCAGATAGAGCAGCGGACTCGTGCTCCACCTGATGGCCTGAAGCGCAGGTGGGAGGGAGCCTGCCCGCCACCCGTCCCCGACCACCAGGTCAGAGCTCTTGACCCAGTTGACCCGGGCGGAGGAGGCTGCTGAGTAGATGGCTTGGCAGGCCTCCACCCGCACCAGGTTGCCTGGGACCTGGACCACGAAGAGCATGTCATCAGTGTATGCCGACAGAACCAGACACAGCTCTGGCTCTCAGAGCACCAACCCCGTCAACCTCCTACAGAGGAGACAGAGGAAGGGCTCGATTGCCAGAGTGTACAGCTGGACTGACAGCGGACACCCCTGACATACTCCCAGCTCGAAGCTGACCGGCTCAGTGAGGGTCCAGTTGAGCCTGACCAAACACTCTGCAAGGGCATACAGCACCCAGAGAAAACCCACAAAGCGGGTCCTGAAGCCAAAGGCCTGCAGGGTGCCCAGGAGATACCCGTAGTCCATCCTGTCGAATGCCTTCTCCTGGTCCAGGGACAGGAGGGCGAACGACAGACCATACCTACACCCAAGCTCCAAGAGATCCCAGACCAAGTACAGATTGTCAAAGATGCTACGGCCCAGGATTGTGTAGGTCTGGTCGGAATGGATCACGTCCACCAGCACGGACTGCAGTTGCAGTGGGATGGTTTTTGCTATGACCTTGTAGTCCGTGCTGAGGAGCAACATGGGATGCCAGTCCCGGAGGTTTATTGTTGGGCATGAGACGGAGGGCTTCCAAGAACTCGGCCAGTGTGAGAGGCAGCTCTAGCCGGTCCCGGTCGCCCACGCTGACTGTCAGGAGCTCGGTCCAGAGTACCTTGCAGGCATCGGCTTCGGTCGAATCCGGGGAGAACAAACTGGCGTAGAAGGCCCTGGCCCTTCCACGCAGCTCTTCTGGATCCATGAGGGTGCCATTCTCTGCCAAATGGCAGGTGACATGTTTTTAGCCCCCCTCTTTTTTTCTAGGGTGTAGAAGAAGTGGGAGCTGTGATCCATCTCCCAGAGGAGCTGGATGCGGGATCAAACGAAGGCACCCTGGGCCCGATGGTCCTCCAGGGCCCAGAGTTCCTCCCGTTTCTCCTGGTATGCCTCGCAGAGGGGTGGATCCTTGGGGTCGGATGCCAGACGCCTCTCAAGCTTCAAGACCTCCCACTCAAACTGCTCTATCGCCACATCCCTCTGCCGACTGGTGCCCCAGGAGTAGTCACAGCAGAAGAGCTGGGTGCGCACCTTCCCCACATCCCACCATCGCTGCGCTGAGGGAAAGGCGGGCCAGTGCCCCCGCCAGGCCAGCCAGAACTCCTGGAAGGATGCCACAAAGCCACGTCCTCCAGCAAGCTATTAGTAAAGTGCCAATAGGCCGACCCCAGCCTCTCTGAATTCAGAGAGGCTTTCAGGGCCACCAAATGGTGGTCCATGAATGGGGCTGGCTGGATGCCGGAGGAGTGGGCTCGTGCCAGATGGAAATGGAGTAAGTAGATGCGATCCAACCGGGAATGGCTCGACCAATTATCCCCCATCCAGACATAAGTGTACTTGGTGTTGTCGTCTGGGTGGTGGTTTGGCCAGACATCCATCAGGGAGTGATGGTTCACGATCTCCTTGAGGATGCCTGCTGCAGCTTGGTAGTTCTCGAGTTCTGCATGGTCCCGGTCCTCGAGGGTGGTATTGAAATCCCCACCCAGGACCAAGCATTCACGAGGATCCAAGGTGCCGAGGAAGGTGGCCACTTGCCGATAAAAGGTGACCTGGTCCAGGCCCACGTTTGGGGCGTAGACGTTGACTAAGTTGACTGTCAGCCCCTCCACGTAGGCCTGGACATGCAGCAGGTGGCCCAGGACAACCTCAGCAATCCCCAGCACCTCGGGCCGTAGGGCAGGGAGAACAGGGTGACCACCCCAGCCGAGCGGGCGCTGAGCTGGCTAAAATACACCCCGTCCCCCCACTCCAGCCACCAGCCAGCTTGGACGGCTGGAGTCATGTGAGTCTCCTGCAGGAAAACCACCGAGTACCCCCCTTCCCAAAGGAAGGAGAGCACCCGGCTTCTGCGGAGACCCGCCCTACAGCCCCGGGTGTTTAACATTGCGATGATGGTGTACTTCATGATGAAGGCTGGGGTGGATCCTCGCAGGCAGGGTGATCGTCAGACTCCCACAGGCCCCGCAACAGTCCGCTCCCCGACCCGAAGGCCAGGAGAGCGTCACGGAATTTGCGGGTCCGCCGGTAGGCCGCGATGTCCTGCCTCTTGGTCCCTCTCCTCTCCTGCAAAAGGGCCCTTGTGGCCTCCAGGATGGAATGGAAATCCCCCCAGTGCTGTAGGGCCAGCTCCACTTTTCCTTTAGCCCCATGGTTATCCACGAGGAATTGATGGAGCTCGGCCCTCAGCGCTGAGGGGGTACCGGGCTTTTCCTCCACCTGGGCCCCCAAAAGGACCTTGCAGGCCACAGAGATGGGCAAACTGGGGTCCGAGCCCCGGCATGGCACCACGAGTGATGGCTCTGCACTGCCCGGCAAGGGAAGGGGTGGCGGAGGGAACAAGGCAGTCCCTAAAGTACTAGGGACTGGGGACACAAATACCACCCCCTGAGAGCTGCCTGCAGATAGAGGGAATGAGACGGCTCCCATGGGGGTGGCAATAATAGCGGGATGTGAGGGCGGTTGAGGGGGAGCAGACATCACAGTGGGGGCAGGAGTGGGAGGATGATGGGGGGACGATAATGGGGGAGCGGGTTTCACGGTAGGGGTGGGAGGAGGGGTTGGCTCAGGGTTGGATGGTGGGTTGGAATCGGAAGGGGGAACAACGGTAATGGTTGGAGAAGGGTCAGGAACGGGGGAGGACTCAGGGCTGGATATAGGTTCATAAAGGGCGGGATTGGGAGCAAGGGCATGATTGGGGGGGAGGGGAGGATTGGAACAGGGAAGGGGACCAGAGTTTTGGGCAAGGACACAGGGAAGGTCCCCCGAGTCTGTACCACCGAGCTGCGGTACCTCCCAAATGGGAACCTGGGGGGTAGGGACAAGGAGGGGGTCCACACTGACGCCGGGCTCAGATGGTTGATCGGAACATGAGTCTGCAACCACGGCATCGGCTAGAGCGATGGGCTCTGCTGGGCCCCCAACAGGGAGGGAAGATGACCGCCCCACCTCAGTTTCGAGAGAGGGGGTGTCCTCAAGCCCGGAACACGGCCGCTCGGTGCCAGACGTCATCCCTGAGGGCTCGGTGACCTCATTTGCAGCACCTAAGTTGGCTGGGCCGATAGGGAACACCAGGGGCACCCCAAGCGTGAGGACGGGGTTGGCCACCTGGGACATAGGGGTGGGGAGTGGTGGGGGCGGTGCAGCGGGGTCACTGCCCAGACCGAGGCCCTCTGGCAGAGGGTCGTCTTCCTCCTGGGTGAGCGGGGTCAGACCCAGGGCCTCGATCTCCTTGAAGATGGAGCTAAGCTCCATCCCCATGGCCTCAGAGTTCTCCTCGCCGGCCGCTGAGGCAACAATTACCTTGGCGGTAGCAGCAGGAGACTCAGCTGGTACCAGGACCGGGGGAGCTCTGCCTGAGGCCTCCTCAGGGATGGGCTCCGCAGGGGGGACAGCGTCATCCCCCCTCGCTGCCATGGCTTCCTCAGCTGGCACCCCCTGCTGATGCTCCCTGGGGGTGTTCTCGACAGTGCTGGCCCCCCTTGCGATTTTTTGGAGGGGGGCCTTCCCATTCTCCTCATCGGAGGGGGGAGATTGAGCCTGCGAACCGCAGGCTCTGCGCTTCTCCCAAATGAGCGTCCAGCCCTCCGAAGTGGACATGGAGGGCTGGTCAGCAGGCACGAAGGCAGGGGGTGCAGATGGTTTTCAAGGGGGGCATTGAGGCAAGGGAGGGAGAGAGGAGGGTGCAGAAACTCCCCCCCCCCCGAGGGGAACCCTCTCCCTCACCCGGCAGCGACTGAGCCACCCTCTCCTCCTCGGGCCCTGCAGAGACAGTTTGAAGAGAGGTGGGGCCCGCCTGCTTGCCCAGGTACGGCAGAGGGAGTGCCTCCGGCCCCCCGAGCAGAGCCATCGGTTGGAGGAGTGGCAGCCGTGGAGGCCAGACTACCAGGGGGGGCCGGTGACACTGGGGTTGGTGCCCTCCTAGGCCACAGGGAGCCTGGACGCCTCCCCCAACCGGTCCAGAGGGCAGTCCCTCCGGACATGCCCCATTGCCCGGCAGAGGAAGCACCGGGCCTCCCCCAAAGAGTAGTGGACCTGGTAAAGGGCCCCTCGGTAGGGCACCATGAAGGACCCTTGGAGCGCCACCCTGCCATGCACTGCCAGCGGCAGTTGCAGTTGCACCTGCCGGCGGAATGATAAAACGTGGTGGAGGGCGGGGTCTTTACAGCCCAGCAGGAGAGGGCTGATGGTTGAGATGGGCCTGCCCAGGGTGGAGAGGTCAGGCAACAGGGCAGCATTGGGGAGGAAGGGTGGAACGGAGGTAAGGACCACCCATACGCCCAGGTCCTAATGGCTCAAGGGGCACATACATGCCCCCCACCACCAGGCCCCTCTCCACCGCCTCTTGGGTGGCGGCCTCCGAGGGAAAGAAGAACACCACATTGCCATACATCTTGGAGGCCCCCACCACGGCTGAGGACCCCACCACCTTCGCCAACACTGGTATGTACGTCTCAACGTGTGGCGAGGCTGTGACCAGGAGGCAGTGGACGCCATGCCTCCTGGTCAGGGTAGGGAAGGGGCCCCGGCCACCTGGGATGGAGCTGGAGGTGGCGGTCAGGGCAGATGATGTGGTGGCATGTGGGGGGATGGCAGCAGCCACCTGGGCATATGCTCTGTGGGCCGCAGATGGATTGCCCTCAGAGCCGGTGGGGGACACAGCAGGGGAAGGATGGCGGGGCCACGGTGGGCAGGGTGGCCTTGGCCACGGAAGGTTTGGCCTTCTGGGCTGGGTCTTTGCCCTTTCTTTTCTCCTGGCCCTTTTTTCCGGCCGAGGTGGAGGCAGCTCCCAAATTTGAGGGAGCGTCAGCTGTGGCAGAGGCAGAGCTTGGGCTGGGGGTCGGGAGGTCGGCCACAGCAATTTTCAGAGCTGGTGGCAATGCGGGGACCGTGGAGTCAACAGGTTCAAGGGTTCTCCATCATGGGGAGAGGGTGGAAGGAAGCACAGATGGCGGGGGGGGGGGGGGGGAGACAAGGGTTAACTGCTCCTCCTCACCAAACAGCAGGCAGAGGAGGAGGGCTGCATCTTGGCAAGTAGGGTGCCCCAGAGCCCTGCTCCATGGTGCCACCGCTGCGGGGGATAAGCCCTGAAATGTGGAATGGGAGAACGAGCCGGGGAGAATGAACTGGGGGGAAAAAGGGAGGGTATTGGTTTCAGGGTGGGGCAACCGAGGAGGGGGGGGGGGGCTAGCGGCCTTTCCTCCCTGCTGAGGCTGTGGCAGAGGAGGAGGGCACTATTGCGGGGGGGAGGGACGCGAGGGAAAGGGGTACACGATTGGGGAAGCAGGGAAAAGGGGAAAAGCAACCACTCCCTCCCGCGGGCTGATCACAGGGAGGGAGGGCGCTAACGCAGGTGGGATGTGAATGGGAGACCAAGGGACCAGCAACCACTTCTCCCTGTAAGGCTGGCGACAGAGGAGTAGGGCGCTGGCAGGATGGACCAGGGGACGCGGTAGCAGGTGCAGGGCAGGGGCCGGCTCCTCTGGCTGCACTGGGGTACAGGGGAAACTATGGGGTCATTGAGGGGAGTGCAGTGTACTGGGAGGCTAACTAAAAAAAGGGGGGGAAGGGCACAAGTGCTCAGGAATGGGAGTGGACTGGGGTGCACGGGGCAACAGTAAGGGTCTATTGGGAGGCTGGGGGAAGATAGAAACACTGGGAGAAACAGGGGCAGGATGAGGCAAAACCACTACTGGGAAGGGTGGGATACAAACACTAATAGGCTAGCTAGGCAGGGGCATGGCAGGTAAACTCTGGGGCTGAGTGTGGTGGGTGAGTGACCTTAGGGAGGGAAGGAAAAAACAAACTGGGCTAGCAGGGCGGGGCAAACAGTAGGGAAGAGGGCAAACTGCTAAGGTAGGTGGGTGAGCAGAGGTGAGGGAGGCCCCTCAGCCAAATGTAGCTGAGGGAGGTGGGCCAAGTCCAAGGGGGTGGGGAGGGAGCATGCCCACGAGCGCTGTGGGGGCTCAACCTCGCCCACTGCTGCAGCAGCACAGTCCTAGGTGGAGCAACAGCCCCTGAAGAGAAAGTCCAGGTGGTAACAGTGGTGGCAGGGGTATTGGGGTGGTGGCAGCAGGAAGGGGGGGGCAGCTGGACTGGGGGGAGGGCTCTGTGCCCCTCCCTCCACCTCTCAGCAGTTCAACTTACCACCACCCCAGGAGCAGAGATGGAAAAAAAGCTCAGTGTTTGAAAGCCCTCTCCACAGGTCTGGGTGTTGGGGTCTTCTCTCTTCTCCCCCCGACGGGGCACAGGTGGTGCAGCTGCAGCAGCAGGCTAGCAGTGGCCAGCAGAGCCCGGGGGGGGGGGCAGTTGTAGTCCCAGATGGTTGGTGCTGGTGGCAGTGGGGTTCTCTTCCTCTCTCTCTGGAGTTGGGGGACAGGGGGCAGGCCAGCAGCCCCCCCCCCCAAGGCAGCAGCAGCTGCTGGTGGTGGTGGTAACAGCAGCAGAAGCATCCAGGGGAGCAGGTCCAGCAACTGGGGCCTCAGCAGGAGGGTGGGTGGTAGCTGGGCAGGGAGGGGAGAACTCCGGCTGGTGCAGGGCAGCAGGAACAGGGGGGAAAGGCCGGAGAGAAGAGGCAGCACCTGTACTCTGCTGCTCCCTCTCTGGAGTGGGGTACACTATTTGGAAACCATGGGAGGGGTGGGTGGGCACAGCCCACCCACTTCTCAAGGTCCCTCCCCCGGCGTTGCGGGAGGGACAACTAGACCCAGGGTCAAACTAATTCCGGGGGACAAATAATGAAGAACAAGGTCAAAGGGTGAGGGTTGGAGTGGGGTGCACGAAGGGACGCCCACTGATGTGGAGGAGGAGGCCTATTTGGAACACGGGAGAGTGGGCGGGAGAGGCCCGCCCACTTTCTAAAAGCCCCTCCCCCAGCCCTGCGGGAGGGACGACTGGACCCATGTCCAACTAATTACTGGGGACAAACAATAACAAAAGGGGCAAGGAGTGCAGGTTAAAGGTTTATAACTAGGAGACCAGATGGGGACACCGAGCAGAGAACCCCGGACAGCGCCCACTGCTCCTCGAAGCTGTCAAGGGAGCCAGCGGACGCCGCCCAGAGGAACTCTGCCCGGTTACGTGACACAAGGGAGGAATGGAAATAGGCCCCACAGTCGCAGGAAACCCCCTCGTCTAGCATCCTCCTCCTGGTGTTATAGATGGTGGCTTTAGCCAAGGCCAGGAGGAGGTTGACGAGGAGGTCCCGCGACTTTGTGGGGCCACGGATAGGGTGTGCGTACAGGAAGAGGTGAGGGGAAAGGTGCAGCCAGAACCTCAATAAGAGGTTCTCAAGGAGCCGGAATAGGGGCTGCAACCTGGTGCATTCGCAGTAAGCGTGCGCCAGGTTCTCCCTCATGCCGCAAAAGGGGCAGGTGTCCGGGATAAGGGTGAACCGCGCCAAGTACACGCCCGTGCTCATGGCTCCATGAAGGAGCCACCAACTGATGTCCCCGATGGGCCGTGGAATTAGATCGGAATAGATGCTGGCCCATCGGGGTTCCCCACCCTCCATGGGTCTTAGATAGTCCCGCTACTTAGTGTCGGGGCGGGACATGAGGGTGGGGAAATGCAAGGTGTGGAGCATGAGCGTGTACAGATGTTCTCTAGGCGCGGTTCGAAAGCAAACTGGCTGCAACTTTTGCAGCCGGCTGGGGGTCCAAGGGTGGGAAGGCCGGGGGGGCCTGTGGAACAGGGGCCCGATAAAAAGGGATGGAGGGCTTGCAGGAAGGGAGAGGCGGGGGATACCCTCTTGCACGGACCGCTGCAGGAAGTCGAGAGCGGGCCGCGGCAAAGCCGCCTTCACCTCCTGGAGTAGGCGCAGAGGGGTTCGAGGGGTGGAGAGCCCCATGCGCCGAGTGAGTACTCGGGGATCCACCCAGTCCCCCCTTCGTAGTCCAGGAGGTCTCTGATCATGGTGGTTTCTGCCAGGATCAGCCTCCGGCGCACCGAGGGAGACTTCGCCACCTGCACGCACCAGGCTGGATTGTGGAGCAGGAGCTCCGCGAGGAGGTCTGCTCCCTCGGTGGCCACAACGGACCTGGTCGCCGAAAACAACTTCCAGGTCTGGAGGAGGTCCTGGTAGAATTCCGGCAGCTCTGAGAGGTCTCGCGGAAGACCCCTCGGGTGGATAAAAAAGAGCGACTGGTCGTATTGGAGCCCTCGGAGGCGGCGGAGGAAGACGCACGCCAATGTGCTCCATGCCGGACTACCTGCACTAAAGAGGAGTCTCTGCAGGGCCTGGAGGCGGAAGGTCCGGACCTGGCTGCGCACGTAGACCAGGCCCTGACCCCCCTCCTCCAGGGGGAGAGACAAGACCCCTGCAGAGACCCAGTGCAGTCCTGGCCAAAAGAACTCCAAAGCTGTCCTCTGGAGCTTGGCCAGGACCTCCGGGGCCGGGCGCAGGGTGTTTAGCCGGTGCCAGAGCATGGACAGGACCAGCTGATTTAGCACCAGCACCCTCCCGTGAAGGGAGAGACACCGGAGCAGTCCTGCCCATCTCCGCAACTGCCCACCCACTCTGGCCTCCAAACCTTGCCAGTTTTCTGGCGGAGAAGGATGCGTGGCGGATAAATAAACGCCCAGGTAGAGCAGCGGACCCGCGCTCCACCTGATGGCCTGAAGTGCGGGTGGGAGGGAGCCGGCCTACCACCCGTCCCCGACCACCAGGCCAGAGCTCTTGACCCAGTTGACCCTGGCGGAGGAGGCTGCCGAGTAGACGGCTTGGCAGGCCTCCACCCGCGCCAGATCGCCTGGGTCCTGGACCACGAGGAGCACGTCATCGGCGTACGCCAACAGGACCAGCCGCAGCTCCGGCTCTCGGAGCACCAACCCCGTCAATCTCCTACAGAGGAGACGGAGGAAGGGCTTGATCGCCAGAGCGTACAGCTGGCCCGACAGTAGACACCCCTGACGTACCCCCCGCCTGAAGCGGATCGGCTCGGTCAGGGTCCAGTTGAGCCGTCGGTTGGAGGAGGGGCAGCCATGGAGGCTGGACTACCAGGGGGGCCGGTGGTGGCAGGGCCGGCGCCCTCCCGGGCCCCGGGGGGCTCGGACGCCTTCCCCGACTGGGCCAAGGGGCAGTCCCTCCGAACGTGCCCCATCGCTCGGCAGAGGAAGCACCGGGCCTCACCCGTTGAATGGTGGACCCGGTAGAGGGCCCCCTGGTAGGGCACCATAAAGGACCCCTTGAGAGCCACCCCGCCATGCACCGCCGGCAGTATTTGCAGTTGCAGCTGCCGGCGGAATGATAAAACGTGGTGGAGGGCGGGGTCCTTACAGCCCAACGGGAGAGGGCTGATAACTGAAATTGGCTTCCCCAGCGTGGAGAGGGAAGGCAGCAGGGCGGCATTGGGGAGGAAGGGCGGGACAGAGGTAAGAACCACCCGTACGCCCAGGTCCTCCCACGGTTCAAGGGGCACGTGCACGCCCCCCACCGCCAGGCCCCTCTCCACTGCCTCCTGGGCGGCGGCCTCCGAGGCAAGGAAGAACACGACCTTGCCATACATCTTGGAGGCCATCACCACGGCCGAGGCCCCCACCACCCTTGCCAACGCCCACACGTAAGTTTCAATGTGGGGCGAGGTGGCGACCAGGAGGCAACGGACGCCGTGCCTCCTGGTCATGGTGGGAAAGGGGCCCCGGCCACCAGGAATGGAGCTGGAGGCGGCAGTCAGGGCAGATGACACGGCACGTGGGGGGATGGCAGCAGCTACCTGGGCGTACGCTCTGGGGGCCGTGGTCGGGTCACCCCCAGAGCTGGTGGGGGGAACAGCAGGAAAAGGAGGGGCTGCAGCAGACGGTGGAGCCACAGTGGGTGGGGCAGCCTCGGCCACGGAGGGTTTGGCCTTCTGGGCCGGCCTTTGTCCTTTTTCTTTCCCCCCGCCCTTTTTCCCGGCCGAGATGGAGGCTGCTCCCAGATCTGAGGGAGCATCGGCCGTGGCAGCGGCAGAGCTCGGGCCTGGGGTCAGGAGGTCAGTTGCGGCATTCTTTGGGCCCGGTGGCAACGGGGGGACCGTGGGATCAACAGGGGCAGGGGTTTCCTCCATCATGTGAGGAAGGAGGAGAGAAGCACAAATGGCGGGGGCGGGGCAAGGGCTAACCACCCCTCCCCACCATACAGTGGGCAGGGAAGGAGGGTGTCAGTAAAAGGGAGGGGGAGGAAAGGAAGGGTACAGGCTTCAGGAAGGGGCAACTAGGGAAGTGTGTGTGTGTGGGGGGGGGTTAACAGACTCTCCTCCCTGCTGAAACTGTGGCAGAGGAGGAGGGCGCTATTACGGGGGGGGAGGAATGCGAGGGAAGGGGTAAGCAATTGGGGGGGGAGGAAGGGGGAAAGGGAGGGGGGGAGGGGGAAGTGACCACTCCCTTCCGCTAAGTAATTGCAGGGAGGGACGGCTCTAGGAAGGGCAAGATGGAAGCGGGGAACCGAGGAACCAGCAACCGCTCCTCCCTGCTAAGCGGCGGCAGAGGAGGAGGGCGCTATTGTGGGGGGAGGGACGTGGGGAAAACGGGGGGGGGCACGATTGGGGGGGGGGGAGAAGGGGAAGGCAATCACTCCCTCCCGCCGACTATTGCAGAGAAGGAGGGCACCAGGAAGGGCAGGATGAAAACAGGGCACCGAGGGGCCAGCGACCACTCCTCCCTGTAAGGCTGGAAACAGAGGAGGAGGGCACTGGCAGGGCAGGCAGGGAACAAGGCAATAGGTGCAGGGCAGGGGCCGGCTCCTCCGGCTGCACTGCGATACTGAGGGGACTATGGGTCAGTGAGAAGGGTGCAGTGTACTGGGGGGGGCTAACTAAAAAAGGGGGAGCAAAAGCGCTCGGGGGGGAACCTGGGCACTCGGGGCAACAGCAGGGGACTATTGGGAAGCTGGGGGAGGATAGAAACACTTAGGAAGCTAGGGTATGTCTACACTAGCCCCCTAGTTCGAACTAGGGAGGCTAATGTAGGCATTCGAAGTTGCAAATGAAACCCGGGATTTAAATATCCCGGGCTTCATTTGCATCTTCCCGGGCGCCGCCATTTTTAAATGTCCCCTAGTCCGAACTCCGTGCCCGCGGCTACACATGGCACGGAGTAGGTAGTTCGAATTAGGATCTCGTTACTCCTCATTACGGCTCAGTTCACCACCACCCCGGGAGCAGATGACAAAAACTCAGTCTGATGAACAAAACCCCCTCCACAGTTCTGGGTGATGGTTCTCCTCTTCTCCTCCTCGGCGGGGCGCAGCAGCAGCAGCAGCGGGTAGGCAGCAATCAGCAGGGGAAGGCCTCTGGGTGGTGGGTGCTGGTGGGGTCCTCTTCCTCTGGAGTGGAGGGGGGGGGCAGCCGGCAGGCCCCCCGCTCCCCTCAGACAGCAGCAGCCAGTGGTGATGGAAAGCAGCGGTGTCCGGGGGGAGCAGGTCCAGCAACACAGAGGCCTCAGGTGGTGGCTGGGTAGTGCAGGGAAGACTCCGGCTGGTGCAGATAGCAGGAGCAGGGGGGGAGAAGGAAGAGCAACAGCACTGCACCCTGCTGCCTCTCCTCCCTCTCTGTAGTGGGCCAGGGGAGTGGGCACCCGCTGAGCCGGAGGAGGAGGAACCCCTCCAGGAAGCCAAACGGGCTACACAGCTCCATGAGCAAGCTTTTTTTTTTTTAAAAAAAAAATATGTTTTTGGTGGTTCTGGTTCATGATTTCTCCACACGTCTATATATAAAGAGTGGGTGTGAACTGGGATTGATTGTAATATGATAGTTTTGCTATTAAGGAAGGGTCAGACCAATATGGGTGTTAAAATAAATGTAAATATCACAATTACATAGAATTATAGAATCCTAGGGCTGTAAGAGACCTCAGGAGGTCATCAAGTCCAGCTTCCTGCCCAAACCAGGACCAATCCCAACTAAATCATCCCAGCCAGGGCTTTGTCAAGCTGGGACTTAAAAACTTCTAGGGATAGAGATTCACCACCTCCCTAGGTAACCCAGTCCAGTGGGTTGTTTCACCACCCTCCTAGTGAAAAAGCTTTTCCTAATATGCAACCTAGACCTCCCCCACTGTAACTTGAGACCATTGCTCTTTGTTCTGCCATCCATCACTACTGTGAACAGCTTCTCTCCATCCTCTTTGGAACCTCTCTTCAGAAAGCTGAAGGATGCTATCAAATCCTCCCTCACTCTTCTCTTCTGCAGACTAAATAAGCCCTCAGCCTCTCCTAGTAGGCCAGACAGCTAATCATTTTGGTTGCCCTCCACTGGACCATTACAAAAGCTGATGGTTTTACTTACTTCATTTGGATTGCAGGCACTAGACCAGCTGCAAGTGTGGTGTGTCCACCACTTCCTGCACCATCCTACCAAACCCATGAGAGCCATTGGTGCAGATGACCCCATGAGGACCTGGAGCAGGACCACATTCGCTTGCCTGTGTGCCCTCCAGTGGTGTCTTGAGCAGAAGGAGCAGAGGTGGGACATGGACTTGGAGGAACACCATGCTGACCAGGAGCTGCACCGGATCATCAGGCAGGAGCTTTCCGAGTAGACCCAGGGCATGTGCGCAGCATACACTGCCATCATTGACTGCCTGGTCACTGCGATTCAGCAGGCCAGCAGCCACTCTTCCCTGCACCTGTCTCTCCCTAACTTCTCCCAGCACTTGTTCCTGCTCCTACCCTGTCCCCATGCCACCTCTCTGGAGCTTCTTCCTAGGCCCCTCATGGCCACAGAGCATCCACACCTGAAGCGCATTTTTGCACAAGAAAATGTAGTCAATCGACAGAACAGAGGGCTTTTTGCGGCATAGGTATTCCTCTTTCTACAAGGAATAACTCCTTTTTGTGCAAGAATTCTTTTGCGAAAAGGTATGTGTGTACGCTCAGCAAGGGTTTTTCTGAAAGAAACAGGTGGCTTCTTGGCCACTCTGGCTAAGTTAATCACAACTCCATAGTTTCTGTCTGCTGGCTCCCCTTAAAGCTGCAGGCACCCTGGACAAGACTTGTGGCAGTAAGTTTGTAGAGAGCAGGTGCCTTCACTGCGCAGCTCTGCTTCTGCAGCAAGCTCCCTGAGACCCCCCTGACCTTTCAAGGGAGCAATCCCAGGGGTCCCAGGACCCACCCAGGGGGACAAAGGCATGCCCCCATGACCCTCCTTGAGTTGTGGGGTGAGGAGGAGTCACTCCAGGATCCTCAGGCCAAGCACCGCAATGTAGAGATCTTCTTCTGCATGGCTGTGTCCCTGGCAGAGTGAGGTCACCCTGCCCAGACCATACAGCAACTCTGGGCAAAGGTGAAAGAGCTCCATCAGGGGTATGTCAGGGCCACCGAGCACATTGTGCACCCAGGGGCAGGACCTGCCCCTACTACAGCGAGCTCCACCACATCTTGGGGGGTGGGGAAACCTCTTCTCCCTCCCTCCCCCCCATTCTGGTGGACTCAGGGCTGGAAACCCCAGTGGTCATCCACCTGGAGGCTGCCCCCAAGGAGAAGCCAGAGGGCCAGGCCCAGCCCCAGCCAGAGGAGGAACAGGAGGTAGGGACCATCACCCTGTCCCTCGAGCTGGTCCCTGCCAGCCAGGACATCTCCCAGGCCTCCTCAGATGCCTGGGAGGGATCTTCAGGTGAGCTGGCACAGACACATACAGGGTAGGGGAGGCAGGTGCACAGGGAGCAGGAGGCACAACGTAGCTCGGGCTGCTCAGGCTGCACATGATGCTGCGGTCTGTGCACATGCAACCACATGCAGTAGGAGGGTGCAGCATGCGGGCACAACAGGCAGCCCCTGAACGTGGCCGGGATCCTGATGCCAGCCTCATCTGGGCACACATGTCTTGCTCCCAGTGGAGAAGGGGGTGCACCTAGCTGCAAGCAGGCTAACTGCAAGGTCACAGGCACGACCCCTGGGCATGCCTGCACATGTGGGGCAGCAGCAGCTCCCACAGACAGCCCAGCGAGCCGCAGCTGAGTGTGCAGACCCCAGGAAGGGCCAGACTGCTCACGGCTCCTCTTCCATCCATGAGGGGATCTCACTGTGGCTGCTCACGTCTCTTGCCTGACTGGCTGTGGTGTGTGTGGGGGGGGAAGGGGCACCGCAGTCCTCTGGCCACATCAGGGCCCCTGTGACAGAGAGCATGCTGTGCAGGCCACACATAGCATTGTACCTAGGACATCCCCCTCCTGTGGGCTGCAGACTGGTGCAGTCGCCACTCACAGAGAAGGGCATGGCCTCAGGGAATGTGTGTGCAGGGAGGACTAACAGCCTCTCCCTTTTGTGTGTTCTCCCCAGCCGGACCAGCCGGGATGGAGGGCCCAGCCACATCAGCACCACAGCCACCTGCCAGAGTCTGGGGGACCCACAGATGAGCCAGGGGGCTGGAGGACTTCATGCAGCAACACATTGGCATCATGAGCAACATATATGACACCTTGTCATGCAGGCTCAGTGCTGACCTGGAATGGCAGGCGCGTGCATGGACCGACATGGTGTCAAACTGTGCCATCGTGTGCAACATCTTGTTCCGCATGGGGAACACTCGCCTGATACTGCTGCTCCTGCCTTCCACCCTCCTGCCCCCCCTCCTACAGCCATTGCCCATCCGTCTTCCCATCCTGCAATGCCTCTGATCCCTCCCCTTGTCTTGCCTCTACTTCCTCCCTTCCCAATGCCCATGCTCCCTCACCTATGGCCCCTCCTCCTGCCCCCTGCCAACGCTGATTCCCCTCTAGCCACCCCTCCTGCCCGCTCTTTCTGGTCCCCAGGCACACCCGACCCCAAAGTGGTCCCCGCACCCGAGTTGGCACCGCAAGCCACCCCTCTACTCCTCCCAGTCCTGATCTCCCCCCCTTCAGTTCAGGCATATCTCCTCCCCCTGCTCACCTCCTCATATTCAATAAAGAAGCACTCCTTTTTTGTTCAAACCAAACAGGTGTGTTTATTGGGAGGTCAGGAAAGGGGCAAGAGAAGGGAGTAAAAGGGGGAAGGGAAAGAGCGGAAAAGCAGAAGCCCCTGTTGTGGAGGCCCTAGGGAGAGTTACTGGGGGGCCTGAGAGAAGCTCTCCCTCAGGGCCTCCCAGATATGCACCCAGGCCTGGCGGGTGGCCGCAGTCCGGGGCTGCTCAGATTCACAGCCACTGTCTGCTCCCCACCCTGGGAGGAAGGCCTCTCTTTGTGCTCCACAATATTGTGGAGCACACAGTATACCACAACCAATATTGTGCCCTCCAACATCCAGGCAGGTGAGGATGCAGCAGAAGTGTCCCTTGAGGCACCCGAAGGCACACTCCACCTGCATCCGCGCTTGGTTGAGGCGGGCATTGAAAAGGTCATTGCTGGGATCCAGGTGGCCAGTGTGTGGTTGCATCAGCCAGGGCATGAGTGGGTAGGCTGCGTCCCCCACTATGCACACTGGCACATTGTGGTCACCCACCACAAAGTCCTGGTGGGGGGAAAAAGGTGTCCTCCTCTAGCTTGTCATACATACTAGAATTTCTAAAAACTTGGGCATTGTGTGCCCTGTCCGACCACTCCACATAAATGTTTGTAAAGTGTCCCTGGTGGTCCACCAGGGCCAGCAGAACTATAGAAAAGTAGCCCTTTCTATTAATAAACTGGGCTGCTTGATGGTCCGGGGCCCAGATGGGGATGTGCATGCTGTTGATAGCTCCCTTGCAGTTGGGGAACTGCAGAGCAGCAAATCAGGCCATGGTTGCGTCCAGGTCTTGGAGACAGACGAGACTGCGCAGCAGGAGGGAGTTGATGGCCCTGATGACCTGAAGAAGGAGACAAAGAACCACACAGAACAGAGAATGAGGGGGGGTTGCATGAGCCCATGGGAGGTTCCCGTCCCCCTCCCCTCCTCTGCCCCCCCTGCCTCCCAGGAACCACCCCCTATGAGCCCGTGCGCCCCCCCCCCCAAAAGCAGAGCTGTGTGAGGGCAGGACAGCACAAGCCTCTGGGGTCAGGGGTTTCTCCCCGTCCCCAGTCTATCCCATACAGTCCCCAGTGCCCTCTCTTCCAAGGGTCTGCCTTATCCCCCCTTCCAAGCAGGGACTGCAGCCCACGAGCTCCTTACCTGGATAAGGAGGGCCCCAACAGTGGACTTCCCCCACCCCGAACTGGTTGGCCACTGAGCGGTAGCTCTCTGGGGTGGCCAGCTTCCAGAGAGCAATTGTGATCCACTTCTTCAGGGGGATGGCGGGCTGCAGCTGGGTGTCGCATCCCTGGAGGGTGGGTGTGAGCCAGACACAGAGCTCGAGGAAGGTGGCCTTGTGCATTTGAAAGTTGTGCAGCCACTGCTGGTCATCCCACCACTCCATGATCAGTTGGTCCCACCAGTCCGAACTGGTCTTCAGCCTCCAGAACCTTCTGTGTATGGTGGGGTGTGGCAGTCAGATTGAAGCAGTCGCAGCCACGCAGAGAGCGATGTGGAGGAGTTTGGAGTCCACATCCAGCAGGAACATGTACACTGCTGGAAGCAAGTGCTGCAGGAACTGCAGCATGGCCACATGGGGCTGTCGCCTACCCGGGGCAGCTCCGGCTCCATGGCACACATGAAGGTAAAAACCTGTGGTGTCCCCAAAAAGAACAGGGCAACCACAGCAGGCACTGCTGAAGCTTTGCTGTCCCTCAAGAGAGGTCCAGAAGCAGGCAGCAGAAACAGAGAAACAGCTGTTCAGGGGTCCTTTTAAGCATGTGTCTCTGCAAGGCTCTGGTAACAGCACGTGAGAGCAACTGGTGATCTAAAGCTCATCTAGATCCAGTTCTGGAGGGCTTTATATGCGAGAAAGCATCCAGTAGTGTGGATGCTCTCTTGCACAAAAGCGCATCACTTTTGTGATGTGCTTTTCAGGTGTGTCTGTGCTTTTGCACAAGAACTTTTTGTGGAAGATATCTCCCACAAAAAGCTTCTTGCACAAAAAGCCTGCAGTGTAGACGTAGCCTCAACCTCCCTGCTCTAACCTAATCCCCTTTCCCTCTCCCAAAGCCAGGCACCACCCCTCCCCTGCTCTAACCCAAAATGCCTGGGCCTCACCAGAGATGCCGCCACAGCCACATGCTTCTCTCTCCTGGCGCTGGTGTGCGTGCACAAAGCGGCTTTGAGCAGTTCCAGCATGTGGCTCTGAACTAGCAAGAGCTGTATTTCTTTGAGCAAAGAGCCGCATGTGGCTCAAGAGCCACAGGTTGACCTTCCCTGGTTTATTGTTTCGAACAAAAAAGTCTGGTTTATTTTATATGCTGGGGATGGAAGGAGAGGAGAGGGATAGGTGGAAAGGGAAGGCAGGGGAAGGGAGGAAAGACACACAGGGCCATTGCAGAGGCCCCTTGTGGGGAGGCTCGGGGTGAGTGTCACATCTGGCCTTGGCTGAAACTCTCCCTCAGGGCCTCCCAGATGCACACAATCCACAATGGGCCTGCTGGATGACAGCAGTGCGTGGCTGCTCAAATCCCAGTGAGTCACTTGGCCTCTGCCCCCAATCCTGGCAAGAAAATCTCCTCCATGTTCTCACACAGGTTGTGCAGGACATAGGAGGCTGCCACCACCTGGGCGATGTTCCATTTGCCAATGTCCAGGTGAGTGAGGAAACACCAGAACCTCCTTTTCAAATGGGCAAAGGTTCCCTCCACCATGATGCAGCACCTGCTGAGGCTGGTGTTGAACCATCATTCCTTGATGAAGTCCAGGTGTTCCATGTAGGGCTTTATGAGCCAGGGAAGCAAGGGATAGGCTGTGTTGCCCACGATGCACATGGGCATGTCCACCTCTCCGACCCTGATGGTGTGGTTGGGGAAAAATGTTCCGGCATGCATTCTCTAGAAGAGGCTGGAGTTGTGGAATATGTGGGTGACGTGCGCCTTCCCTGCCCACCTGACATTAATGTCAGTGAAGTGGCTTTGGTGGTCCATGAGGGCCTGCAGCACCATTGAAAAGTACCCCTTCCTGTTGATGTAATTGGAGGCCTGGTGGTCAGGGGCCCAAATGGGGATGTGGGTGCCATCAGTAGCTCCTCTGCAGTAGGGGAGCCCCATGAATGCAAAGCTGGTGATGATAGGGTTGACATAACCCAGGATTATGACCCTGCACAGCAGGATGGTGTTGATGGCCCTCACCACCTGTAGAAGGATACAAATATAAAATCACAGGGTTGCCAGAGCCCTCGGGAGTTCCCTGAGTCCAGGCCCCTTACCACACCAGGACCAATTCCAACTAACCCATCCCTGGCAGGGCTTTGTGAAGGCAGGATTCCACCCTCCACCCTTCCCTGGGGAACCCCATTCCAGTGCCTCACCACCCTTCTTGGACAATAGCCCACAAACGTTATGCCTGCAAGAGCATGGCCCCAACAGTCGATCTCCCCATGCTGAACTGGATCCCAACAGAGCGGTAGCTGTCTGGGATGGTGAGCTTCCACAGTGCAATGGTGACCTACTTCTGGAAGGGGATTGGCAGGTCACACGCAGTGTCCCATTGCTGGAGGACTGGGTCAAGCCACTTGCACAGCTCCAGGAAGGTGTCTTTCTGCATGCAGAAGTTCTGGAGCCACTGCTGGTCATCTCACTGCTCCATGATGATCCAGTCCCACAAATCAGAAATGGTGTCCTGATACCAGAAGCGTCATTGCACAGAGTGCAGGGGAGGGTAGGAGGGACAGTGCTGCATTAGCAACATGTGGAATGGGGTGAGGAGGTGCCCCAGAGCAAGCAGCTGGTCCTTGTCCTGCAGGGCCATGTGAGCAGCCTGCAGTAACTGCACAAGAAGGTGTGTCAGGAGGTCTAAGAGCCGGTGACTGCTTTGCAGCAGGTCTGGCTCCATGGCAGAAGTGCTGTGGTATCTGCAAGGGCAACCAGAGCACACAATGAGAAGAGTTTGCTGTCCCTCGAGGGGATAGGCAAAGGTGAAGAGTCTGAGGGTGTGTCTAGACTACATCCCTCTTTCGACAGAGGGATGTAAATTAGACACTTTGAAATTGTAAATGAAGCCAGGATTTGAATTTCCCGTGCTTCATTTGCATAATCGCGTCATGGTGCTCTTTTGAAAAAGTGCTATTTCGAAAGTAAAACTGCAGTCTTGCTTTCAAAATAGTGCTTTTTCGAAACAGCACCATGATGTGATTATGCAAATGAAGCACGGGAAATTCAAATCCCAGCTTCATTTGCAATTTCAAAGTGTCTAATTTACATCCCTCTGTTGAAAGAGGGATGTAGTCTAGACACACACTCAGGGGTGTAGAGTGGAGTCCCTTTAAGCATGAGCCTTAGATAGCCTCAGGTAGCAGCTCCAGGAAGTGACTCCTTTCCTGATGCTCTACCTGGAGTGCTTCCAAGAAGCTTTAAATGCTATTCAGGCTCCAATCACTGTGTACACACTATTTCAATATAATTCTGCACTATTTTGATGGGATTTGTAGTGTGGATGTGCTATTTTGAAATAGTTATTTTGAGAGTTATCATTACAAAATAGCTTATTTTGAAATAAGCACATAGTGTAGACATACCCTGGGTAAGCATGTCTTTGACTGCTCTAGGGATTGGATCGAATAAGTGCTATATGAGTTGGCTACTACCTCCAGATTGATGGACCTGATCTTTTAGCTCCAGTGGTAGAGGCTCATGCTTCTAGATTCGGAGGTTCTGAGGTTCACTGCTTCAAGATGACACATGAAGAGGGTTGTCACATACATGGAAAACCCTGAGTTCTTCCTCTAAGCTGACCTCTCCTGTCTGTTTCCTCCTGCATGGGCCTCTTTGTGCAGCTGGTAAAACATCATGTCCACATAGCTTTTTGTGTTGTTCCATCAAGAACAAGGGTCTAAGGGTACGTCTACACTAGCCCCATAGATCGATCTAGGGAGGCTAATGAAGGCGACCAAAATTGCAAATCAAGCCCGGGATTTAAATATCCCGCACTTGATTTGCATGTTCCCGGCTGGTCGCCATTTTAGAAATTGACTAGCCCGAAGTAACTGCCCGCATCTACACGTGGCAGTGAAACGGGATTCCGGAATAAAGCCCTATTTCGAATTAAGTGGTATTCCTCGTGGAATGAGGTTTACCACCTAATTCAATTTAGGGGCTTTAGGGGCTGCGGTGGGCAGCTCAGCTAGGTTGCAGGGGAGGGAGGTGCAAAGAAGCCTAGTGGGGAGGGGGTGGCACCAGGAGCCCTGAAATTACCTTTCCTGGTCCACAAAATCTCTCATCTGGGACCAGTCAGATCCAGAGGGTGCCAGACCAGGGAGGTCCAACTCCTACCTAAGTCCCCTCCTTGAACCCTCCCTCCTAGCTAGACACCCTACGCCCCAATCTGCTCCTGCACCCTACATCCCACCCAGGCCTCGCAACCTCTCCCCCTTTGTCCCCCCACCTCCCTCCCATATCCTGCACCTGATCCCTATCCCACTCATTGGCACACCTCTCACACACCTGAACCCCTTATTTTTGTCCCACTTTAGAACCTAAGGGGTCCATAAAATTCCTCAGAAAAGCAAATCTGGACTATGGGAAGCCCTGAACCTCAGTCCTCCCTGTACCTTCCCCTCACCCTTTGGGACTGGAATACCGGAGGAGTGAGATATGTCAGTTGGGGGCCACCTGAGTGAGGGTTGGGGTTTTACAAGTTTTTTTGTTTCTTACTTGTGTGGTCCCCATCTGATTTTTCTGTGAGTCAGTGGCCCCGACCCAAAAAAGGTTGCCTACCCCTGCCATAAGTAAAGAAAACATTGAAATCTTTTGTATTGGACATACATTAATATTTTACTTTATTTAAAATGAAGTTTGATAAATTAACATGAGAAAGTTAAAATGTTTAATCTGTTTAATAATTGAAATTAAACTATTCTCCGTAGCAAAATGGCTTGGCATAATTGTGTAATTAAAGGTGAGTTTCCATTAGCAACTGGAGGTCAACGGAAAGGTTTACATTGAGACACGTGGTCCACGGGACAAAAAGTTTGAGAACTACTGCAGTAGAGGCACCCCTGGCCTCTCCCCCTGAAAGATCGCTGCAGGCTCCCTGCTGCTCCACAAGAGCCCACAGAGAGATCAGGTCTGTTACCACGGCAGTGAAATCACCATGTTGCTCCAGTGTGGATGATGGACAGACTCTTTCTGAGTCTTCCTCATCTAAGCAGTTGATTTAAACAGCATGGTAAGATGCCACGTGAAAACACTTGGGCTGCGTCTAGACTGGCATGATTTTCTGCAAATGCTTTTAACAGAAAAGTTTTTCCATTAAAAGCATTTGCGGAAAAGAGCATCTAGACTGGCACGGATGCTTTTGCACAAAAGTGCTTTTGCACAAAAGCATCCGTGGCCAATCTAGACGCGGTTTTGCGCAAAAAAGCCCCGATCGCCATTTTCGCCATCGGGGCTTTTTTGCGCAAAACGGTTCTCAGTTGTCTACACTGGCCCTCTTGTGCAAAAGCATTTGCGCAAGAGGGCTTTTTCCCGAGCAGGAGAGTCATTGTATTTGCGCAAGAACACTGACGATCATACATTAGATTGTCAGTGTTCTTGCGCAAATTCAAGCGGCCAGTGTAGACAGCTGGCAAGTTTTTGCGTAAAAACTTGCCAGTCTAGACGCAGCCTTGGTGCATCCACAGAGAGGCAGGATGTATGGTCTCTCTCCAGAGAGAGTTCTCATGACTTGTGTCTCTGGCTGCCCAAGACCCTTTGTGAGCTCTGTGAAGAGGTGAGATATTTTGACTTCCAGTTTCGAGGGATTTGTTCTTCTGTTTTTGGAGTGCATGTTGCTTTGACCTGAATGGAGTTAGCTGTAACAACGCATTTCTGAGTTATTCTGACACAAAGTGAAACCTGTGCTGAAGACCCCACATTCAGTGAGAGAAAGCGCTGCTGTCAGAAAAAATAAATTCAAAGTTCCTCCAATTTTCTTCAAAGATCGCCTCTACCAGGCAGTGGGGCTTTTACTGATTACGCCCTTATATGTTTGAAGGGTGACTAAATGTTATCTGGATCTTTTTGGGTCATATCAACAGATTGTTTTGGGCTCAATCCTAGTTTAAAATTTAAATTGTATCAGGTCCTATGTAAGCAGGTTGGGAAATGGTCTCATTTGGCAATTATTATTCGGTATTATTTACATAAGAGGCATTGCCATCATGGTATTGACATACACATTTCTCAGTACCTTTACATATAAAATAGCCCAGCCCCATTGACCTCCATGGGCAATGTACCTTGTAAGGAGTGATGGGGATATGATGAAGTTGTTTAAACAAATATATTGCAATGGTAGAAAAAAATATGTGTGTCTGAAAATTGTAGGTACTGGGGGTACTTTTTTTTAAAAAGGCGGTACTTACAAATTTTTTTTAAAAGGGTTACTTTATTTTTAAAAAAGGTTGAGAAACACTGCTCTAAACCATTCCTTTTGGCCTCTGTTTCCTTTCTCCTTTGGCAAGATGGGCAGGTAGCAGTTTTGGTAAAAATATATCAGATATGGGCACACAGTGCCCACTCTACCTCGGCTGGTGCTGGATAATCAGGGCCTCAATTCTAAAGGAGTTGGCATTACTGAGGTGATAGTTCCCCCCACATTTTGTTGTGGATTTTCCAAAGAAAGTGCTGGTGTTTTCTATAGGTCACCCACATCTCCCAGTCCTAGCAGAGACTTGGGATTAACATGGCTTTCTCAGCTAAAAGTCTTATACATGTTCGGACGTTGTGATTGTGAATACCTGGTGAGGAGTCTGCCAAAGGCAAGGCTGGCCTTGAATCTTGATATCTATGGCTTCAGTTGAATGGCTTCTGTGAAATTTGGAAGAGCAGCTCAGAGAGACCTCTCTCCTTTACTTAAGGATAGAATCTTATGGCAGCCTGAAGGAAAAAGTCCTTGTGGCAGACAGAAAGCTGCGCTTGGAGTGTAACCTCAGCCTTAGGCTGCTTATTGCTTCAAGTACCTTCAAGAAAGTGAGAGCGATTCTTGTGTGTTAGTTTTATTTAAAAGTTTTTCTGAGTGTTATTTTAACAGGCAAATTAATCTCTGACATTCACTGACGTAGCAAAGGAGGTGTGGGGGGGGTAATTGCCCCTCCGTTCCCCCTATCATCCCTTGGCTTGCCTGCTCCTCCTCCATCCATCACCTGAAGCCTCTTCCCCACCTCCCCTTCCCGAGCCCCACCCTCCTCCATTTTCAACAGCATGATAGTGCCCGCCCCAAACTGGAAGGGGCAGGGGAAGACGCAGTACAAGCTCCTCCCCTCCTCCTAGGGTCGGGCTCAGCTGTGTGCCAGGTTCAGGGCCCTGTCACATGGTGGCCGGGGGTGGGGGGCACAAATTTTGCTTTTGCCCCCAGGCGCATAACACCCTCGCTATGCCTCTGCTTTGGTAAAGGAAGAAGTGAGTCTGAGCACCTGTCCCTACTCCTGGAGCACTTCATGGGGAGTGACAACTTGGAAGCAAATTTTTTGTAAACCTATGAAACAACTGCCCCCCTCCCAAATCAAGAGACTCCTAGCCAATCTTGTGACATCATCATACCAACTGAAATGCTGGAAGTGATCATGAGTGCCTAGACAATTCTTCAGAAGCCTCAGGGTAGGCAAGAATACACAAATATTCCATGAGTACTTGCTAAGCGAGGGCAGCATCTAACACAGGTAGATGGTATATAAATAATCATTGAAAACTGAATGGAAAAGCAGGTTGTCTGCTCCTGAGTCTCTTCAATAATGGAATAGCAAGCAGCTGTCAGTCCACCTCCTCTAGATCCCTCACTCAAGCAGATAAGCAATGCATTATTCATCATCTGCTGTTCCTGTCGAGTGGCTTTAAAGTTAATGGGACAGAGTGTGATCTCAGGATAATGCCTGAACAATGGGGAAGCAATTTCTTCCTTTTGCCTTCATGTTTATTTCCAGCAAATGGTTCTGCATCACCTTAATATTCTTCTTTCTATAGCAGCATTGGCACAGCTCAAGTTGGTAATAACATCACCTCAGTACCAGGAATTCATTATTATTATCTGCATTACTGTAGAGTGTAGCATTCCACCCACAAGTCTCCTAGTCATTTTACAAAGAGACAGTAAGGGGATAGCTCTCTGAGGCAGGGATTGCAGGGAAATCAAGCATTGTTAGATCCTCTTGTTGTGTATGGGCAGCAGAGGCAGAAGGAGATTACAGCCCTAGAATAAAGCCCATTGAAGTTTTTCCATTCAATTCAGTGGGTCTGGCATCATCTCTTCAGGTCAAGGACTATGTAGTAGAAACACATCTTGTCCTACTCCTAGAAATCTGATTGTACAGGATTTTGTATCCATTGCTTTTTTTTTTTTTTAAAGGAAGGTAGATTAAATCCTCCCCAGAGCTGCAAGTCTCAAAGATGCTGTCACTGTGTAGCCACTCACTTGCTACCAGCTGAGAACTGGCTGATACTATCTGTCTCCCCCAGGCTACAGCCAAGGGATCCCAACCAGGATTCAAGCAAAATCAATGGGGCAAAACAAGGCTTTGCAGCCAGTATCATATAGCACTTTCATCTCAGGGAGCATCTACCCCACTCTCCAAATCAAGTCTCAGAGAAAGATATGCCCAAGTCCTTTCTGCTGACTAACACCCAATGGATTTTAGTAATTCTGTGGATTTCAGTGCTTTAAATTTGGCATGTACTTAAGCCCCTCACTAAAATCCTGATCTGGCTAAGTGTTCCATACCTCCTGTGGGGAATGGTGCTGAGCGATTGCCTTGATAATTTGGGCATTCAGGTTATGTCTAGAGGTATCGCAGAAAAGCTCTGCGGCATCCAAGGAATGCATCTGCTTTCAAGAAAAAAATGTCAGAAAAGCAGACACGTTTTTTTCTGCATCCCTGTAAACCTCGTTTTACGAGGAAGAAGGGATGTTCTGAAAGAGGGTTTTTTTCTGAAATTTGGCCTCATGTAGATGGGCCAAATTTTGGAAAAGCTTCTTTTGGAAGTAAATCAGAAAAAGATATGCAATTTGTGGTACTCAAATTATCTTTGTAGTGTAGACATAGCCTCAGTGCCTTATAGGAAATGCTGAATAAGTTGGCTGTGTCACAACTAGTGAACGAGGTACAGCTGAGTCCAGCTTCACTTCTTTGTTGGCTGGTGTTTTTAATTAGAGCAGAGCAGCGAAATAACTTATCACTGAACTTAACCTCTTTGTTCATTTCACAAGTTATGCAGATAGCAATTTCTTGCTGTTCACTTTGAAATCACCTGCCAGATAATTTAGGTGATTGGTTCATTCTCTGTAGTCTATTCACTGACAATTTGTGGGGAAGTGACGGATTTTCAAAATGTGGGCAATTTTGTCTGGACACATGATATTGTTTCTGATTATAACTGGGTTTCCAGTGCACATACTGGAAACAGTTATGCATTCAAAATTCCCCTTTCTGTGAATATTCTGCAACATTTGCTCCAAATTAGATGGTAAACAAATATTCCTGAATATAACACTTTTGTTGGCACATTCCCAGAAAGCAAACACCACCAAATCAAACTGTTTTAGGACTTCTAATGTGTATTCAAAGGCATTTACTTCTCACAATCTTTGTCCAAGTTTGGTTTTAACTTTCACCTACAGCTCCTTGAGAATGTTGATGCTAAAGCTGCCTGTGAAATTCTCAATTTCTCTTTCATAAAATTTCATCTGAAAAGATTGGCTGTTTTATCCAATATTGTACCACCTCTCAGGGCCACTGACAGAAAGGGGGGCAAAGGAGACAACTGCCTGGGGTCTGGTGATTCAAAAGGGCCCAGGGCTCCCAAATAATGCTTCTACTGTGGCAGGACTGCCAGGGGAGCCAACAGCCTTGCCAGATCCCCAGACAAGGTGTATGTGGCAGGGCTGGCTCCATGCTATCGGAAGAGGCGGGGCTTCTGGTAGAAAGGGCGGGGCTGGGAACAGTTAGCCTTCAGCACCACCTGGAGCACAGCACACCTGCCCCCCTCCCCCAGCCCTTAGAGCCATCCAGAGCATGCTGTTGGGTGCTCCAGCAGCAATTTAAAAGGCCTAGGGCTCTGGGTGGTGGTGAGGGCTGGGAGTTCTGGGGTCTTTTAAATCAAAGGCATTGAGGCAGTTGCCCTTTTTGTCCCCCATGTGAGCGGGCCTAAGTGAACCCTGGGACCTTGAATTTGCTGCTGACACCCTACACAGGACCCCCAGCCCTGCCCCTTCCATCTGAGGCCATTCACTTTATGGGTGTGCAGAACTGGCCATCCCCATCTTGCCCAGAGTCCCAGCAAGTCTATTGGTCCTCCTGCCATCTCACAGTGGCTTGTTGTGAAATTGTTTTTTGCAATTCACATGTGTTGAAATGGACATATTCTTCAATATAAATTTACCAAGCACTCCTCCCCTTTTTCTTCACATCTCTCCCCCCAGCGTTTTATTGTAACTGTTGGAAACATTTATATTTCCAAAATAGAATGAAAAAGGCCTTCCATTTCAAGTACTTATTGCAAATATTTTTGCATGCCACCAGGGCTGCCCTTATCCATATGCAGAATATCCAGCTGTGTAGGGCACTTGAAAATTTAAAGCACCACTGGGTCTTAATGGCCACCTATTCGCCTCCTCTTAGCCTGTGAAAAAGCCTGCCAGAGCTATTAGCAGAAGAGTGAACCTGTGAAAAAGTCTTTCATGTGGTAAAACAAAAGAAAGGACTATGCAGCACTTTAAAGACTAACAAGATGGTGGTCTTTAAAGTGCTGCATAGTCCCTTCTTTTGTTTCAGCAAGATCAGACTAACACGGCTACATCTCTATTACTATTTCAAGTGGTAATAAAGCCATTTAACAGGCATTCACCAACCCAAGGTATATCGTGTCAGTTTCTGAACTTAGCATGTTAGTCAACAGGATCTTAGTTTAAAATTTGCTTAAAAACCATTTAATTAGTGAGCTGCTGAAGATTATAAAATCACATCTCTAAAAAATCATCCTCCTGCCCCCCTGGTTGGCATCCAGCAGAGAGGCACCAGTTTAATAGAATTGCACAGGGCCCCATAAATCCTAAGGATGTCTCTGCATGGCCCCAGCCTAGGAACAATGTCAAGTATTAATTTAGTTTTAATTCGGAAAAAATACTTTTCCCTCCCAGTTTAACTTGAGAGCATTTTCCAGTTGAAAAATTATTTTCCTCCCCATAAGCAGTCCATCCCTTTCTCTCTGGAGTTAGGTATCACATGGTGTGTATTTGCCACCCAAATCAGTGACAAAGACATTGGAAGAATTGTACCAATTCTTTAATAGCCATTTTTTGTCTGAAGAAGGGTTAAACTGAAGAGAGGAAAAGAAAAGTCCGTGTATCAAGAAAAGGCAAGTAGGAGCTTGTGTCCAAGTCATCGGGATGACTACATGTAGTAGCCAGGGATTAAACCTACAGCTAAGTGGCACATCCCTTTGGGATATGACCAGGCCCTCTCAGAGATTGACAGAAGCCTGGCCACTTTGAGTTTAGAGGCCCCAGCCCAGCCCCATCCCTAGACTCCCGACGAATCTAACCTATCATCTACAGGATCATACTAAACCCAAAAGAATATATGAAAATGAACACTTGAGACCTTTATTTATTAACAATTAAGTCATTATACCAATAGCATGTATATTAAAAATGTAACTTTAATTGTGAGTTCCACTGCAAGCAAAACTCTTTATTTTAGGAATGCTTTTCTGGATTTGTTGTGTGCAAACTCGTTTATAATTGAAGAAAAATCTAATTTATATGCAACATCACTGCTAATGTTAAGCATTGTGAGCCTATTCAAATGCTTTTGTACCACTGTAGAATGAGGGTAGTTCTTTACTTGCAAGTGCATTTACCCAAAACCACTGATGAAGGAAGACTGACAAAAATACATAATGGTAATATTAGGAAATACACTCGACAGGCCAAGATTGAATATTTCTTGAAGAAGTTCTTTAAAGTTGGTGGAATGTATACTTTTCAGGAAGATGTTCTCATCACAGAGATCTCTTGAAATTTCTTTGTGCCTTTTTTGAAACTGTTCAGCCACTGTATATATATATTCATCACTTAGTTCTCTGAACTCCCAAAGAAATCTAAAAAGGGTACAAATTTGTCACAGTGACTCAAATTGACATGTAAGACCAGATTTGATGGAGTCAATAATAACAAAACAAAAGAAAAAAAAGACTCAATAGTGCCTTTCTGCATCAGACTGAGATATTAGGTTGTGATTGATGGAGAACTCAGATGAAACGTCAATAACCTGTGTTACTGATTTAGACTCAGAAAGGATTGCATCCCATTGATCATGAATCTTTAAAATATCTTTAAGAAGTCATTCATTGTTATCCCTCTCAACATCTAATGTAGCATTGCATGCTTCAATTACAAGATAAGTTTTGTGGATCATTTTTAGCAGCTTCATCCACATGAATGACATTAAAATGAATTAAAATTTGGATGTATACTACTGAATTGTCTTAAGCTCAGTGTGAGCCTGTGCTGTGAGAGTAAGAGATCCAAGCTCACTTAAAGACTTTCTCAAAGAGTCCAAATGCTGTAACTGGTTTAATGCCATCAATTCGTGCTGACCATCTCATTGTCGACTTGCCGTGAAGGGAAACAAGCAGATGTTGCTTCAGAATTTTCCACTTTCAAGGACTGCTACTGAAGAGGTTGTACAATTGCTGGATTGTTTCAAAGCATGTGATTGCTTCCTTGAATGATTCAGTGCAGTCAACACTGACAAGTGGTGGAGAAAATACAGTTTGGATTTTGCTCAAGAAAGACTGCTTATACTCCATTGTACTTCCTCTCCATATTGGATCCATTGTCTTAGGCATGGTCAATATAGACTTGAAAATTTAATTTGAAGCCTTCCAGAATTTCTAATACATGAGCAATGACTTCCATTTTTTTCATGAAATTATTGAACAAAATGAATCATTCTTCAATTGAAACCTTTGTACATCCTGCAATTTTAACATATTGAACAACCAAGTTTGTCTGTTCCTTATAAAAATAGTCTGGAGATGCATCAATAATAATTGAAAAGTATGTTGCATGTCGTATCTCTTCAAGAATTGTTGTTTGCACAAATGTCCCACACAGCTCAATAAACTCGCTTTGTATTCTGGTAGACAAATAGTGGACTTGCATGCATTTTCTACTTTCTTGTGATTCATGGACATGCTTAACATGGCCAGATAAAAGTGGGTCATACATGCTAAGAAGCTCAGGTATACCAAGAAAGTTTCGGTTTGCAGGGTCACCGATATGTTGACTGGAACCAAAGAAAGTCAATCCATGTTCAGAAAGAAAAAGAATGGCATTCAATATGCACTTGTAAAGGGTCCCCAGTCGGCGGGTGGGGCACTGCTGACTCCTAGGTGCTCATAAGTCTGTGTGGCAAGTCTCGGCCTAGCTATTGGCCGAGTGACAGCCCCCTACAACCCAGCCAGGGATCAAGGCGCCAGGCAGTGGGGGAACACAGATAGTTTAAGGTCACAGTCTAAGGAGCAGCCCTGGGTAAGGGCAACGAACAATGCGGGAACATAAGTATTTTAAGGTCACATGCTAAGGCGCAGCTCTGGGTCAGGGTGACGAGCAATGGGGGAACAGTAATTTAAAGCTCCGGCCGGGTTCTCACTCCGGAAGAGCCGACAAGCAGAGGGGGTTTTGCCCTAAAAGGGGAACCTGCCACCCACTGGGAGAAGTGGCAGGGGGGGACGCAGGCCCACCCACTCCACTGTGTCCCGACCCAGGGTCCTGATAATGGCAGCCTGGCAGCCACTAGGTCAGTGGGAATCTGAACCGTTACAGGCCAACGAGGTTGAGGGTCAGCAGGGGTCCAAGCCACAATGTGCTGACCACCCAACCTCCGTGTCCTCAGCTGGCCCAAGGTCGGCTATCCCTGGGCCACTTTCCAATCCCCCTGCAGGCCTACCAGACTCCGGCATTGCTCTGGGGGGGTCCTCAGGTGACAGAGGGGCTGGCAGGGTGTCCATGGGCTCCGGCTCAGGCAGGGGTTCCAGCCAGGGCTCTGGGGTTGGCAAGGGTCCTGGCAGCCCACTCCAGTCCTTTATCCAGGGGCAGTGAGGCCGAGCCCTTCACTGCAGAAATCAGGGCCAAGTGTCTGCTCGGGTCGGCTGCCCGGCTCTGACTGAGCCCGTGGCTCTTATAGTCCTAGACCCGCCCTCTGGATTCCTGTGGGTGATGGTAGGTGCGGCTGGGCCTGCCCACCAAGGGGTCTTCAAAGGTGCTTCCTCTTCCAGGTCAGCGGGCAGCCATGTTGATGTCCCAGGCTCATTAAAGCGCTCAAGTTGTTTTTTTCCAATTATCAGATTCTGTGTTTATTTCACTCAGGAGTAATTTTGTAATTGAACTGTCAGCCAATGCTGCCCTTAGCTGATTTCCATATAACATAGTTATCTTTACTGAAGTTTCATGTGCAGGTATTCAGTCTTTCAACTTCATCCAACCTCTACTGATGCTCCAACTGGATGGATCAGATCAGCATTTGAAGTATTACTGTTAAAAATTAAACAGGGTACACAGTACAGAGGCTGCTTTTCCATGATCCAGCAGAGCCAGTCTTTTGTGTAGATCTCTCTCTTTGAAAGAGTTTTTGTCAGCAGACGTGTGGGAAAAGCATGATTTTCAGAATCTTTCTGTATATTACTTGGAATATGAAAACAACTAACTTTGAGAAATGACTGCATTTGAGTAAGACGTCCAATATCAGATTGTGATACCACTGTTGTTCTACTGCAGTGGTCTCCAACCTTTTTACACCCAAGATCACTTTTTAAATGACAGAACAAGCCAAGATCTACCACCCCATCCTTCCCCCAAGAACCCACCCCTTCCTTGAAGCCCCGCCCTTTCCTTGAAGCCCCACCCCACCCCACCCTCTCTCGTCTCCTTCTCTCCATCACTTGCTATCCCCAATCCTTATACTGCTGCTTTTTTTTTCAATTCTTCTGTAGGAAGAGGTTCTTCCAACATTTGGCCTGTCTAGACTGGACCAAATGTCAGAAAACCCCCTTCTTTTGGAAGCCCCCTTATTCCTTGTGGAAAGAGGAATACAGGGGTTACTGAAAGAGCATGTTTGCTCTTCCACTAAAAAAAGCGGAAGAATAAACGCATCTCTGGATGCAGAAGAATTTTTCTGGGATATCTCCGGAATCCTGAAAAACTCCTGCAGTTTAGCCATACCCTCACTGGGTTGAGGCAGGATGTGTAGGCTCTAGGGTGGGAATGAGGGATTTGGGTATGGGAAGGGGTGAGAAGTGCAAGCTCTGGGAGGAAATTTGGATGAAGGAAGAGGTGGAGAAGGGGACGCTGGGTCGGGGAGGGGGCTCCAGCCGGGCAGTGTTGGGGTCAGATGGAGGGTTGAGGTACTAAGCAAGCCACAGGCTTGTGGATATGAGGGTGCAGGAATTTGGGTTGGGGTATGTGAGGGGCTCAGGGCAAGGGGTTCCAGTGTATAATAGGCTCAGATCTAGGGTCTGAGGGAAAGGGGGGGTGCAGGAGTGTTATGATGCTGTGGCCAGATGGGGGCTTAGCCCCAACTGGGGGTTTGTTGGCCAGCCTTCATTTTAAAATAAAATACTATGTCAAACACAAAAAGTTTCTGCATTGTCTTTATTTATGAGAAGGGCGGGGAACCTATTTTGAGTTAGGGGTCACTGACCCACAGAAAAGTCAGTTGGGGCCACACAAGTGAGATGCAAAAAAAAATTCCTCCAAAACCCCACAAACCACACTAATGTGGCCCCAACTCTGCTGGTGGGAGCAGGGGACATGGTACTGGGGAAGGGTGCCAGTGGGGGCAGGGTTCTGCAGCAGGGGACAGGGTTCTATGGCTGGGGGCAGGGGAGAGGAAACAGGGTGCCGGGAGGGAAGGGAACAGGGTTCTGCAGCAGGAGGCAGGGAACAGGGTGCCAGTGGGGACAGTGTTCTGCGGCAGGGGACAGGGTGCCAGTAGGAGAAAGGGGACAGAATGCCGGGGGGACAGGGTTCTGCGGCTGAGGCAGGGGAGAGGGGACAGGGTGCTGGGAGGGCAGAGGACAGGGCTCTGAAGCAGGGGACAGGGTGCCAGTGGGGGAAAGGGGACAGGGTGCTGGGGGGGGGCAGGGGACAGGGTTCTGCAGCAGGGGAGAGGGTGCCAGTGGGGAGGGTGCCAGAGTCCCCTGCACCTGCCTCCTCCCAGGACTCCCCCCCCCTTGCAGAGGAGGGAAGCCCTGTTGCATGCCTCCTGCGGTGCTGGTGCGTGCCTCCCACGGAGCAGGGAAGCCCCCATCACGTGCCCCCTCCAGGCCTGACTCCTCCCTCCCATGGAGCAGTGAAGTCCACGCACACACCCCCTCTGGGGCTGACCAGCAGAGGAAGGAAGCCCCATCGCGTGCCTCCTCCAGGGCCGACTCCCTGCTCCTGCAGAGCAGGGAAGCTTGCACACATGCCCCCTCTGGGGCCGACTCCCCCCCTCCCACAGAGAAGGGAAGTCCCAGTGCACGCCTCTGGGGACTCCCCCCAGTAAGCTCCCAGCATGCCACTGACCTGGGGCAAGGAAGCAGCCAGCGCATTTCCGGAACCCCCAGAAGTGACGCACCACTCAGGACTTCCGTCCACCCAGCGGGAAGTTGCCACTACCTCCATTGTTGCTGGAGGTAGGTAGTGGTGCTTCTTGGGGGTGGGGAGAAATGGGGGGGTCCGGAACGCCTCGCGATTGACTGGTCAAGGCCTTGTGATCGACCAGTCGATTGCAATCGACGGGTTGGTGAGCACGGTTCTACTGTGTCTTGCCCTAGTCATAAGTTCTTGCTCTTGCTGTGCAGCATCTCTGAGGTCTTCATTTTCTGTCTAATGGCTGAGGCATCTTCTCTAGGAAAAAAATGTTATTGACTTTAAACTCTTAAATACTGCTTCACTCTGTTGCTTTTGCCATCTCTTTCTTGCACCACTTTCAAATCTTTGCTTCATTTTTATAATGGGGTTCTTTTAAAACACAATAGCACACAATACATTAATTTGCTAAAGGCTATTGATTATACAAAATTTTAATTGTATATACTTTGTAATGCATATTATAACAATGGTTCGGGAGTGTTATTTACTACAGCCTTTATAGACATATTTTAAAGTCTTGAAATTTAATCTGCTAACATGTTCCTGTTATTAAATTCCTCTAATAACTGGTGAGTTATTATGAATATGAACGTGGGATGACTGCCAGATTAGATATAAAGTTTATTGTATATGAAGACACAAGAAAAAACAGGAATACAAAAATCTCCTATGCAGATATAAATATCTAATTTAAAGGTTAAACTCACCCTCAGACCAATCAAAATAACTTTACAGTAACAGAATTAATTATGACTTTCAAAACGTAAATTATGCAAAAACTGTAAACAGCGTTTTATAATGTAGAATCACTAATCAAAGAAGCTGGGCAGCTAACAGGGAGTTTCGAGAAAGAGTTCTTCAGGTGAAGGAGGAGCAAATACGGAACCCTTGAAATAAGTGGCTGTGTGTAGTGTGTGTTTGTGTTTGGGGGTTACTTGCTACTTGCCTGAAAGAAACTGTGCTGAGCTTGTGTTTGTCTGTCTGTTTGTTAGTTAGTTTGTTCGAAGGACCATGTGGTGTGGTTGGCAGTTGGAAACTGTGAGCTTCTAAACTAGGATTTGGAATCTAGAACCCTCTGTTCATTGTTTGAGCCTTAATCAGGGGGTGGGGCTATCAGGAAGGCCAGGGCTTTATAAAGCCTGTGAGTAAGTGACATGGGGCAGCTAACAGGGAATTTCGAGAGGGAGTTTTGTAGGGGAGTTGGAAGGGGTAAGGTACACTTGCTATTCTTTAAAACTTTTAAATTAAACAAAAAACAAAACTTCCCAATTTAAATAAAAACCCTATCAATAACCTAAGTAGCTATAGGAGAGAATGCAGGCAGAAGCTTAGCAGCATAGTGGGGGCTATTCTATTTATTGCACTCAATGTAGAATGTATGATTACCTGCCCTGTGGGTGGGCGGCATATGTGTGCATTTGGTGCAAGGAACTCCTGGCCCTCAGACACCACATACAGGCTTTGGAGGCCAGGTGACTGAACTGGAGGAGCTAAGGAAGGCTGAGAGGTATGTAAATGAGGCTTTCTGGGACACTGTAGAACTGTCCCACCTCTAGTCAGACAGCCCCTGTGCTGATAAAGAGGACGAAAGGCTCAGGGAAGGAGAACATTCAGCTGGAGCAGAGGGAAATGATCCCATAGTTAGGACCCTCCTTCCAGAGGATGTTATGGTATCCTCTCACACTGAGGATACATCTCCAGGGTTGGGGTGGGGGAACTCCAGTAATTAGGAAAAGGCAGGTGTTAGTAATGGGGGTTTGATTATTAGAAACATAGATAGCTGGGTTTGCGAAGACCGGGAGAACTGTAGGGTGACTTGCCTGCCTGGTGCGAAGGTTGCAGCATCTAGATAGTCTCTCGAGGCATCTAGATAGTCTCATGTATAGTGCTGAAGAGGAGCTAGTGGTCGTGGTACATGTAGGTACCAATGACATAGGGAAGGGTAGGAAAGACGTTTTGGAGGCCAAATTTAGGCTGCTAGCAAAGAGATTGAAATCCAGAAACTCTATGGTAGTGTTCTCTGAAATGCCTCCAGTTCCACGTGCAGGGCCAGGTAGGCAGGCAGAGCTTCAAAGTCTCAATGCGTGGATGAGACAATGGTGTAGATAGGAGGGGTTTAGATTTATTAGGAACTGGGGAAACTTTTGGGATAGGGGGAGCCTATGCAGGAAGGATGGGCTCCACCTAAACCAAAATGGAACCAGACTGCTGGCACTTAACATTAAAAAGGTTGTAGAGCAGTTTTTAAACTAAGAGCTGGGGGAAAGCTGACAGGTACGGAGGAGCACATGGTTTACATAGAGACATCAATTCGGGAAATTTCTATTAATAGAGATGCTTTATGTTCTAGTCAGGAAGGGAGGATGGAAGTATGGGTCAGATCAGATGAGACACAATCAAAAGAAAAAGAGTCTAACGCATCAAGAAATGTCAGACAGATAAATAATGACAAATTATTAAAGTGCTTATACACAAATGCTAGAAGTCTAAATAGTAAAATGGGTGAACTAGAGTGCCTAGTTTTAAAGGTGGATATCAATATAATAGGCATCACAGAAACTTGGTGGAATGAAGACAATCAATGGGACACAGTCATACCAGGGTACAAAATATATTGGAAGGACAGAACAGGTCATGCTGGTGGGGGAATGGCACTTTACGTGAAAGAAAATGTAGAATCAAATGAAGTAAAAATCTTAAATGAATCAAAATGTTCCATAGAATCTCTATGGATAGTAATTCCATGCTCTAATAAGAATATAGCAGTAGGAATATATTATTGACAACCTGACCAGGACAGTGATATTGACTATGAAATGCTAAGGGAGATTAGAGAGGCTAACAAAATAAGAAACTCAATAATAGTGGGGGATTTAAACTATCCCCATATTGAATGGGTACATGTCACCTCAGGATGGGATGCAGAGATAAAATTTCTTGATACCTTAAATGATGGCTTCTTGAAGCAGCTGGCTCTGGAACCCACAAAGGGAGAGGCTATTCTTGATTTAGTCCTAAGTGGAGCACAGGATCTGGTTCAAGAGGTAAATGTAACTGGACTGCTTGGAAATAGTGACCATAATATAATAAAATTTAACATCCCTGTGGTGGGACAAATACCTCAGCAGCCCAACACTGTCACATTTAACTTCAGAAAGGAGAACTACACAAAAATGAGAGGTTAGTTAAACAGAAATTAAAAGGTACAGTGACAAAAATAAAACCTCGGAAAGCTGTATGGAAACTTTTCAAAGGCACCATAATAGAGGTCCAACTTAAATGTATACCCCAAATTAAAAAACATAGTAAGAGACCTAAAAAAGGGCCACTGTGGCTTAACAACCAGGTAAAAGAAGCAGTGACAGATAAAAAGATATCTTTTAAAAAGTGGAAGTCAAATCCTAGTGAGGAAAATAAAAGGACCATAAACTTGTAAAATTAAGTGTAAAAATATAAGAAGAAAAGCCAAAAAGGAATTTAAGGAACAGCTAGCCAGAAACTCAAAAAGTGATAGTAAAATGTTTTTTAAGTATATCAGAAGCAGAAAGCCGGCAAAACAACCAGTGGTGCCCTTGGATGATGGAGATGCTAAAGGAGCACTCAAAGATACTAAAGTCATAGTGGAGAAGCTGAATGAATTCATTGCTTCAGTCTTCACAGCTGAGGATATTGGGAAGATTCCCAACCTGAACCATTCTTTTTAGGTGACAGATCTGAGGAATTGTCCCAGATTAGCAGAGGTTTTGGAACAAATTGATAAACTTAACAGTAACCAGTCACTGGGACCAGATGGCATTCACCCAAGAGTTCTGAAAGAATTCAAATAGGAAATTGCGGCACAATTAACTGTGGTTTGTAACCTATCCTTTAAATTGGCTTCCATACCTAATGGTTGGAAGATAGCTAACATGACACCAGTATTTAAAAAGGGCTCTAGAGGGGATCCTGGCAATTACAGACCAGTAAGTCAAACATCAGTACTAGGCAAATTAGTTGAAACTATAGTGAAGAATAAAATTGTCAGACATATGGATGAATATAATTTGTTGGGGAAAAGTCAACATGGTTTCTGTAAAAGGAAATCATTACTTACTAATCTGCTAGAGTTCTTTGAGGGGGTTAACAAACAGGTGGACAAGGGGGATCCAGTGGACTTAGATTTCCAGAAAGCCTTTGACAAGGTCCCTCACCAAAGGCTCTTAAGTAAAGTAAGTTGTCATGGGATAAGAGGGAAGGTCCTTTCATGGATTGATAACTGGTTAAAAGACAGGAAACAAAGGGTAGGAATAAATGGTAAGTTTTCTTAGTGGAGAGAGGTAACTAGTGGGGTCCCGAAAGGGTCTGTCCTGGAACCCACCCTATTCAACTTATTTATAAATGATCTAGAGGAAGGGGTAAACAGTGAGGTGGCAAAATTTGCAGATGATACTAAACTGCTCAAGGTAGTTAAGACCAAAGCAGACTGAAGAGCTTAAAAAAGATCTCATCAAACTAAGTGATTGGGCAACAAAATGGCAAATTAAATTATGATGGGGACTAATTTAGCTACAACTACTCAAGAGAAAGATCTTGGAGTCATTGTGGATAGTTCTATGAAAACATCCATTCAGTGTGCAGCAGCAGTCAAAAAAGCAAATAGAATGTTAGGAGTCATTAAAAAAGTGATAGAGGATAAGACAGAGAATATCTTATTGTCTCTCTATAAAAACATGGTATACCCTCATCCTGAATTCCGCATACAGATGTGGTCACCTCATCTCAAAAAAGATATATTGGCATTGGAAAAGGTTCAGAAAAAGTCAACAAAAATGATTAGGGGTTTGGAACGGGTCGCATATGAAGAAAGAGTATAAAGACTTGGACTTTTCAGCATAGAAAAGAGGAGACCAAGGGGGGATAAGATAGAGGTCTATAAAATCATGATTGGTATAGAAAAAGTGAATGAGGAAAAGTTATTTACTTATTCCCACATAAAAGAACTAGGGGTCACCAAATGAAATTAATAGGCAGCAGGTTTAAAACAAACAAAAGAAAGTTTTTCTTCACTCAGTGCACAGTCAAACTGTGGAACTACTTACCAGAGGATGCAGTGAAGGCTAGAACTTTAACAGGGTTCAAAAAAGAGCTAGTTAGATTCATGGAGGTTAGATCCATCAATGGCTATTAGCCAGGATGGGTAGGAATGATGTCCCTAGCCTCTGTTTCTCTGGAGGTGGGTGACAGGGGAGGGAACACGTGAGGATGTCCCTCTGGGGCATCTGGTATTGGCCACTCTCGGCAAACAGGATACTGGGCTAGATGGATCTTTGGTCTGACCCAGTATGGCCATTTTTATGTTCTGATGTATGTCTCCAGTCACTCAGATGAAAACTCAGATATGACTGAAAAATTGGTGGAGGCCCGAGGCCCCACAATGATTTAAATCATTTTTTTGCAGGTATATATACCTTTTGTTATCTCTGTTATAACTGCAAAGTGTATAATAAATTTAAATGACTTGTTAGAAAAATGTCAAAATTTGAGGCCCCTTTGTCTCCTGAGGCCTGGGTCAAATGGCCCTCCTGGGCCCCCCTGTGATAGGGCCTGGATATAACGGGTGGTCTGATTATACACATACCTGTGTATATTATTCACTCATTGGATGTTCAGTGGCAGCCACAGAAGAATGTTATTTAGAGATGGCATGTCACTTAACTCCCTTGGCCCTGAGGGCATGATCAGATAAGATTTTTCAGTGCTTTCTTTTCATAAACTAATTTTTCTTTGCTTCAGGGGATAGCCAAATTAGTCTTAACAGGATACACTTAAAAAACAACAAATGGTCTGGTAGCACTTTATAGACTAACAAAACATGTAGATGGTATCATGAGCTTTTGTGGCATGATACCATCTACATGTTTTGTTAGTCTATAAAGTGCTACCAGACCATTTGTTGTTTTTTAATTTTTCCTTGTTATGGAGGGGAGGGGAAGCTCAGCACTCAGGGCTGGGGGACTCACCGGTAACACAATGATATAGCAATAGTACAGCAATCAACAGTTGGTTTTACATAAATAGCCAAGTTTAAATTAACTAACAACGATTTCTAAATGATTGCCAACTTAATTGTCCATATATGTGAGATTAAGGTGAACAGTCTCTTATTTATAAAGCATTTCATTTTTCTTTTCTTGATGCTTAAGCATTTCTTTACTGCATGCTGTTATCTTGTGGGGTGTTTGTGGTGTAATATCTTCTGGTGTTTTAGGTCTGTAGGATGAAACCGTAAACAACTTAAGTTAGTTAGCATCATAACAGTTTTTGTTTGTTTTACATTTATCTTGTTTTTAGTAACCCAAATTTAATAAACAGGTTAGTTTAGTTTGTTTATAATAGAAACCAAGTCTTTTATAATACAAACTAAATTTTTGCAATTATTGTATCAACAGTTATTTCACTTGAGGGTTATTACTAATATTGTATCCTAAATATAACACTTAACTGCTAAAATAGATTCTCACAATATTCCATGAGAAGATGTATTCCTTTTCACTGCTAAACACTTTGAGCGAAAGAGTTAATAACATAGTTTTTACCAAGTTTTTTAGAGTTAATTTGCTTATTATATCAATTCCACGTTTGTTAACTGCTTAAAAGCACAAACATTAACTCCTATTTTCCTTTGATATACTATAAAAGAAAATAGAATTTAAATCAAAATGATTTTTTAAAAACAGGTGCATGTAGATCAGGGGTGTGGGCAAACGGCAGCAAGTGGGCTGAATCCAGCCCGCCAAGCCTCCAGATCCGGCCTGCAGCCGCCTCACCAGCACCCTTACTGCAGAGCAGGAGCACCCTCTTTAAACAGCAGGCTGCTAATTGCTCTGCAAGTTGGTCAGGGAGAAGAAAACTTCATGTGTTGTCCACGTCCCCTAGCAAAATCCCCACGCTCCCATTGGCCAATTTCTAATAGTAGCTGAGAAATTTTGCTGAAGGCAGGGGGCAGCAAATGAAGCCTCCTCACTCTTCCTCCTCCCCCCCATTCCATCACTGTGATGGCGCAGAGCCAACATGGAACAGCCCACAGGAATGGAGTCAGCAGAGCTCCTGGCTGGGAGCAGCTTAGGTAAGCGCTTCCCAGCCAGAGGCTGCCTCTGGCATCCCACCTCCTCTCTCTTCTTAACTACCTGCCCCAGGCCACCACCCAAACCCTCTGTATCTCCTCTCCTCACCTTCTCCAAGTCACAACTCCTTCCCAGACCCTGCACACCCTTCTACAACTCTCCCCCAGGCCAGAATTCTCTCCAGTACCCAGGGCCGTCCTTAGGATTTATGGTGCCCTACGCAGGATTATTAAACTGGTGCCCCTATGCCTAGGTTTGTTGAGCATTAAAATCACATTCCTCCCCAAGACCTCACCCCTTTGAGGCTGCATCCTCTCTGTTCCCCTCGTCTCCATCACTTGCTATCCCCAGCCATTATACGCTCTCACTTGGTTGAGAGAGGAGGTGCAGGCTCTGGGGTGGGAATGAGGGATTTGGGTGTGGGAAGGGGTGAGAAGTGCAAGCTCTGGGAGGGAATTTGGATGCAGGAGAAGGGGATGCTGACTCAGGGAGGGGGCTCTAGGCTGGGGAGTGTTGGGCTCAGGTGGAAGGTTGGGGTGCTGAGCAAGCCACAGGCTTGTGGATGTGATTTTGTGTTGGATATGTGCGGGGTTCAGGGCAAGGAGGTTGTGAGTATGATGGGCTCAGGACACACATTTGCTATGTGGGGAAGGTCAGGAATGTTGTGGCAGAAGACTGAGGATGTGGGGATGCAGGAGTTTGGGGATGTAAGAGGCTCAGGACAGGGGGTTTCAGTGTATGATAGGCTCAGATTCGGGGTCAGGTGGTGCAGGAGTGTTATGATGCTGCAGTGAGATGGGGATTTGGCCCCAGTTGGGGGTATGTTGGCCAGGCTTCATTTTTAAATAAAATATTATGTCAAACTCAAAAGGTTTTAGCATTGTCTTTATGTATGAGAGGGGCAGGGAACCTGTTTTGAGTCAAGGGTCACTGACCCACAGAAAAGTCAGTTGGGGCCACACAAGTGAGATGCCAAAAAAAAAAAAACCCAAACCCCAAGCCTCACTAATGCGGTCCCAAGGATGCTGGCACAGCTGGCAGGATGCCGGAGCCAGGGACAGGGTGGTGCTGGGTGCTGCGGTGGGTGGCAGGGTGCTGAGTCCAGGGACAGGGTGGTGCTGGGTGCTGTGGTGGGTGGCAGGGTCTGCGGACAAGGTGGTGCTGGGTGCTATGGTGGATGGCAGGGTGCTGGGGACAGGGACAGGGTGGTGCTGGGTGCTGGTACAGTGTTGGTGGGGGCAGGGGACAGGATACTTGTGGGGGGTCTGGGCAGGGGACAGAGGCAGCTGGGACCAGTACCTGGCAATCCTGCAGCACCTCTGGGAAGTGTGCGACTGCACTCCCCCTCCCCAAACAGCTGGCGTGCGCGCTGCCTGAGTAGCAGGGGCTGTTGCACCCCAGCAACTTACCTCTTCGATGTCATCCTTTGAGGAGGGGGGAGGGCACAGGGAGTCCCGGGAAAGCGAAGCTCTGTCCCCCCGGGAGGAGTCATCAGCACAGCATTGTCACCCCGTGATCTCTTCCAGCTCCCTCCTGAGTTCTGCACCCTCTACCTCCTGTCCTGACTCCTGCTCCCCCACCTCCCTACCCTGAGCCCCCCCCATCAGACCCTGTGCCCTGAATCCACCCCTCCTGCCCTCACTCTATCACCTTCTGCCCTGAGCTGCCCTCACAAACCTTCCAGCCCCATGCCCACACATCTTAACCCGTACCCCTTACCAAGAGTCCCCCATATATCTGCCCTGACTCCAGCCCTGCAACCTTATACTCCAACCCTAACACCCCACACCAAACCCTGTGCCCTCAGCCCCCTACCTCCTGCCTTCCCAGCCGGCAGGTTCTCCCCCACTTGCCCTCCTGATCTTCCCCAGCCAGCCCCCCTGCACCGCCCCCAACTCTGCTTCTGCCGGCCCGTTCCTCTTCCTGATCTCCCCTGGCCAGCAACGCTGCACCCCCCACCAGCCTCGCGGCCCCCCAGCTTTGCTTCCCACCCACCCACGATCAAGTGTGTCCGTTTTTTTTGCGGGGGGAAGGGTCTACTTGGTAACCCTACCGGCAGCAGCATCCACGTGCGCAGCTCAAACCAGCTGAGAGGGAAGACGCCGGGGCTTCTCCCCTCTCAGCTGTTCCGCGGCATTTAAACACGCCACACAGGCGCTCCCTTGGCCCCATACAGTGCCCTGGCTGGCACCAGGGAATTTAAAGTGCCGGTGCCAGGCTCAGGCTGCGGCATGCTGGCACCCCGCGTATCTGTCGTCAGCCGGCCCTTCGGCAGATGGCCTGCCGGGCCAGGTCCGCCCCTGCCCCAGTCAACATGCAACCAGCCCCTCCAGCACCTCACCCAACCCCCCCCTCCGCCCCCTAGCACCTCACCCAACACAGCCCTGCCGGAGGGAAGGGGGGAGAGAGGGTGCTCCGTGGGGGGAGGGGAGAAGAAAGATACTGCTACAGAGCTGCCCAGCCAGCCTGCCTCACCTTACGCAAGGGGAGAGAGTCACACAGGTAAGTTCCTTCCCCCACCCCCTTCCCTTCCCAGAGACCCCAGCAGCCAATCCCTTCCCTCATACTGTGCTGCAGGCAGTGTATTGGGCTCTCTCTAGGACCCAGAAGCCCTGCTGTTGCCTGCTCACTGTTTCCTGTTTCTCCAGGCAGAGTGGTGCCCCAGAAATACTGTGGTGCTCTACGCAACTGCGTACGCTGCGTATGCCTAAGGACAGCCCTGCCAGCACCCATAACGCCTCCTGGACCCTGCACCCCAAACCCCATCCTCAGATTATGACCCCTTCATCCAAACTCCCTCTCAGACGCCATACTGCCTCCTGCACCCCAGTCCCTTCTATACTCCACCCACTGTTCCAGACCCCACACCTCCTTCACAGAAGTGTGGCCCTTGACCATTTACCAAAATCTTGGAGTGGCCCTCCCATTAAAAATTATTGTCACCCCCAATGCAGATACTTTGAGGATATTAAACATTCACAATGCTTTGTTGTGTTTGGGAGTCCAAGGTGGAAACCTGTTGAAAAAGTTTAGTTAGCTTTATGCATTATTGCTATATCATTCTTAGAACTTCATTTAAAAGTAAAAACAAGTTTATAAAAATCCATACAAAAATTGACATTTTGTTAATTTTACCTTAACCTTAATATAGAAGTTTCCCTATTTATTTTTTTATTCAAATATAAAAAATAAAAATGTGATTAATAAAAGCTTTTTTTGTTTGCAATTGCATTATATTTTGAGGCACAAATATATGTACATATATATGTACATATATTTGTAACTGAAAACTTTTTAACTTTGCAAAAAAAATAGTATTCATAAAATTATTATACCCCAAACATAATTGTAAAATAGTATGGTACCACACTTTATTTGAAAAAAAGGTATAAAATTATAAAATTGACTTTCGTTGCAACCAAATTAAAATAATAAATAGTTACATGACACAACATACAACAAGGCAACATATATGACATATAGGACAACTTAAAATTAAAAAACAAATAGCACCAAAATTATGTTTATATCTACACAATCTAAGACAAACAAAAACAAAAAAAAAGTGGAGAGATAAACGGGGTTAAACATTTAAATCAGCAAGTTATTACTTTATTGAAAACTTTTAATACAAATTATACAAATTTTTATTAATATTTGCCAAATGTGTTGTATTAATTTAGTAACTTATGTCGTTTTTCATTACTTAATATTAAACTTTATTTTAAAACTCTGTTATATAGGTGTCTTGAAATAAGAAAAGCCCGTGTTTCAAAAAATAGTTAGTGGTTAGGATTAGAAGCAGAGTCTGAATGTCTGTTGCTTAGCAACCTTATCTCAGGAAAGTTGGGAGTAATTCCAACTGTTGCATTACTGAAGGGTTAAAATGATGTAATTTAATTATTTTATTCAAATTGAAGATTTTACCTTATTTTTTTTGTTCCTTGTTTTGTTTTAATTGTTTTATAGTTCTAAGGTTTCTGTAAAAACTAACTTTTAACTTTTAACAGAGAGAAAGAGAGAGTCAAAGGGATGAGAGGAGGGAAAAAGGGTGAAGAGCAATTTAGAAAGGTAGGGAGACTTGAGCTAAGAGAAATTTAACTCTCAAAGTTGTCTTAAGGTACAGACAGCAGCAGCAAGTTTAGCAAACTGAGAAAGGATATGAAGGAAAACATACTTGTATGTAAGAATATTTCAGAAAGAAGGATACATTTTTAGCAGACCGAAGAGTATGGTTTCATGGGTCAGAGCAGTTGGGAACTCACATGAAGGGTTTTTATCCTAGGTCTAAAATTAGAGTGGGGGTAGTTACCCGTGCTTGTAAAAACTGATTTTGTTCCCCCGGTGTCTTTAGCTGTTGTCTGTATGCCAGATGGATTGCAGGAGTGCCCGTACATGATGCAGTTAACTATTCTGGGGCAACTCCATGAGTTAATGCAGCAATTCTTGATAACTTGCTTAATCTTCCTTTTTCACTTTGAAATTCATTTTATTCACTTCCCTGTGATCAAGTTGCAGCTCCTGTCTCCCAATGTGCTCTGCAGACTGTTCCATTTTTTTCCTTCATTAGATTTATCAATTCAGTGAAAATATTGTTTGCTACTTCTTCCTCCTTCTCCTTTTCCCGTTCTGACAGGCACCAATCTAAGTCTCAGTTTAAGTTCAATTGGAACCTGGCTTTTATCATATGCCTGAGGTTGCAATGCAGTGAACCCTGTCTTATCTTTGCAGCAAGGGATAACACTTCTCTCTTTTGCAAGTTTTCTACAGCTTTTTCCATTCTTCTGTTTTCCTGTTTTACTTTTCAAGCAGATTGTGTGTTTGGATTGCCTGTCTCCCTGACAGCAGGGCATGGGCTTTCCAATGTTCCATTGCTTGTGCTGTTTCTTCTACTTTCCTTGTCTGTTCTGTGACTTGGGAAGCTAGCTTTGTGGCATGCTCTGTAAGCCATCTCACTGCCACAGGCATTAGTTGCAAAATCCTAGACATTTTACTACTACTACTATTTTCAGTGCTACATTTTCTGCCAGGGGTCTCCATATACCAGTCCATGTTACCCCTCACTCTTTTTTTTTACCTCATATGGCCCTCCTTTCCTAGCAATACAAATCTCTTCAAACGCTGTAGGGATCTGAGGGGAAGAGTTCAGGGGGTTACCTAACTTGTGGTTTTCTGTCATGTTAGATTGCGAATCCAACACAGGATGACAGTTTGTTTGCTTACGAGATCAGCGGTTGGCATTACTAATGTCGTCAGGCAAGTTTCAGGGTTCATTCCGATGGGTTCCTGACAGATCCTCCATCAGTGATGATAAACTTTCATGTGTGCTTGCATGCGTTTGCTCCCCCATCTAGTGCATTAACCATGTGCAATTAGTTAATATGACAGACCCCAAGAGAGCCCTCAGAGACCACAAATCAGATAAGGATCAAAATCATCCAAGCAGGTTTATTGCCAAATGATATAAAATAAGAGTTGTCAGTGAACAGACCTGCCACTGTTCCATTATACCTTATGTAAATCATGGCAATGTACTAACACCCATTAAGCGCCCTAGATTTCCTGTGTGCCCCCCAGCTTTGGTCAGTCAATGATAACTCTTTGAGGTACACTTGTATACATAGGTACAAGAGGTCACACATCACTGACTTATGAGATTGCCACCATCTGTTACCTGGTTACCTCCCCTTACCGCGCAAAACAGGGGTTTACTTACTATTCATCTTACTATTGACTTACTCTCCATCATGCTGTCAACTTTGACTCGGCCCTGAACCTATGTCTGTACATACTTCATTTGTGGGGAGGTGGTTGGTACCAAGATGTTTCTCAGCAAGGTGTTCTGTTACAACCCCTCTGGAATGTACTTTCAGCCTGTGCTTGGTACCTGTGCCTGGTATCTTTTGGCATTCTTTATGCTTGATTTGGCTTATACTATTTCTCTTTAGCCAAGCCTCTTTCCTGCTTGTAGTTTCACTGAGCCAGAGTCTTGCTCACTAGATTTCAGGCCTGCTGATTTTATGTTACAAGACTCTATTCAGGCCTGCTGATTTTATGTTACAGACCCTCAGCTTATGTACCTGCCTCAGGTTATTTAACAAACATTTCTGGAGCAAACCAGCTTCATCCCCAGAGCAAGGAATGAAATGTCCCATGTGGCTTCATTTTGTATTGCACTCCTGCTAAGTGCACTAAACCTTTTCCAATCTCCCTCTTTTTCTGGCATGAGGCAGGGTGCTGCTAATCAGTCTGCTGTGCCAGCTTTCACAAAAGCATCCCTATGGGATTTTAAAAGGACCTGCCTCTTGACATCTCTTCTTGAGTCTTACTATATGTGGTTCCATTGCCAAATGGATGTCAGTGCTCTGTTACCTTGGGCAAACTGGAAAACATCGGCTTATTGTAACCCTGCAGTCACTCATAGGTTAGGCGGTATTTTGCTGCCCTAAGCAACCACCTATTCTGGCTCTAGGCATCACACAGGTCTGCTTTCACCTGCTGTTTGTCACACAAGTTGTGAAGGCTCTGTCACCTGATGATGCTGGTATTGGATGTCGGGGATTAGTCTTAATGTAAAAGGATATGAAATAAAATGAATGCTGTGACCTTTCTCTCCAATCTTCCTGCTTCCTGCTGTGCAAGTCAGTCATCTTGCTGTGCCTCAACATCTGCTATCTGTCTGTTTTACTGGCTCAGTGTAGCTTTGGGGTTCTAATTGCTGTTTCTTATTTGCATCATGGTAACACGAAGGAACCCTGTTATTCTAGATGCTGTTTATTCAGTGCCTAGCACAACAGGACTCAAATAGGACTTACGTGACAAATGATGGGCCTCCAGGTGCTACTATATTAAATGTCCCAAATCAGGATTTAGTGCAGCTATATAAAATCTTGCAAACCTGTCTTTCTTGTGCCTGGCTCCACACTGCCACACTAGGTCAGGGATTAGAGATAATGTGCTAGCATCAAGGCAGACAGTTGGAGGAACAATAGCAAATAGCAAATCTCCTGATGTTTGCTCCTAAACCAGCACTTGTCTGTGCAGGCCACAGATGGCACAAAAAGCTCTGACAAAGGACAGAAAGGAGTGAGTGGGTTGAAAGGATGACAGCAAGAAAGTGACAGCTAAATGGGGGAAGGAGGCGTGGAAATCCTTGAAAGCACTGGGCATGCCAATGATTCACTGACATGCTTATTCTGTGCAATTTATGTGAGAGTAAATTCTTTGTGTTTATGAGACCCGTGGGGAGATATTTATAAATCGCTAGGAAATCATTCAAAGTGTCAGCTAAGGGCTCATCCAGTCACATGGTTGGAGGAGGATTGGAGAGAGTGTGAACTCATGACATCTTGGGGTGAAATAACAGTAGAGATGGCAGTGGGGGCAGGGGAAAATATGGCACACTTTAACCAATGCAGACTTTGGACCTGATTCTGTTCAAGGAGTAACCACAATAAAATCAATGCCACTACATTAGTATAGGCATGCAGTGAGAGCAGAATGACACATGCAGGGCTCGATTTTCAAAAGTACTCCCCATATTAGGCACATGGTATGTGTTTAGCTTGTTTGACAATCTCATCATAAGTGTCATGATGGAGGCTTTTATAATTATTTATATAAACCGATTTCTTCTCCCTGCACCACCACCACTCTGCCCCCTCCCTCCAAAAGAGGAAGAAAAAAAGACAAAAACCAAAACAAGTAAAGGAGTGGAATGGGAACAAAAGGAGGGGAAAGAGGAGGAACATTTTTGTTTCCATCCACTAGGAATTAATTGGTTTTCTAAAAGGTCAGCCCAAATCTTTTATAATTTGTCTGAGGTCCCTCTTGAAAACATTACCCACTCTTTAGCTAAAGGGAGCTTTTACTTCCTGAATATTCAAACTCTACTTCAATTAAATGCTAAAATGGTGGCTAGACTTTTTTCTATTTTCAATGTTGAGATGCGTTTGAAAATCTGGACTTTTATTTACCAGATTGTAGCAAGAACATTTAATCATTCAGAAACTATTATTTTCTGGTGAGTTTAGTTATAAAACAAGCTGATTTTCTTATGTGATACCCAGGAAACTTGTAAGATTGATTCTGAAATGAGTTTGTTTCAGGAAAAATATATAGTCATTTAAGGGTTTTTTTAAGTGATTTTATCAGGCTGGTTAGTATCTGTACTCCACTGCCATCTTCTGGATGGAATCAGAACTGCTCCATCCTGTTTCATATGCCCTATGATGCCACCATTGAGACTTGCTTAGCTCAGGTGCCAGTGGAGTAGGAAATTCAGTTGTGTCCCAGTGATCATGTTGTGCAGTGCAGAGATGACTGTGAAGATCTAAATGGCATGGATTTATTGCAAAAGATTAATTTGTGAGATACCTCCAAAAGATTATTTATGGACATCCACTGAAATGTATTATGTTCTGATTAGTATGGAAAAGATTGTCCTGGTTATCAGACCTGGAGTGGGGGAATGAAACGCCATGCTATGCCTCTGCATAAGCTATCTGAACCCAGGAGTAAGTGGGCAGTACTGACTTTTGTATTTCTGGATGGAGCAGCTGGAGAGTTAGAATGAGGGTGAGAAATGAGGAAAACCTTTGCACTGTGTGGTACATTGGAAAAGTGTTGTACATTGTTGCTGGTGTACATCAGCAGCCACTTTCCCCTGGAGTATGGGTGAAGCAGGGAGGAAAATGTATTTCTGTTGGAGGTCTCTGAAGCACAATATTTCCTGGGCAAGTGCAACCACATTTTGCCACATTGTGCTCAAGGCTGTGCCTATAGGCAAAAGTGAATTTGCAGCCCACTTTCATGCTGGCTTAGCAAGTAAGAAAGAGGTTTGCCACATACAATGTAAACACAGTGCCTCATCTCTGACTATGAATTCATTGTGCCTCTGGTGAGGGATCCCAGAATGTCAGTATCCCAGATGCTCTGACCGACAAGTAATGTCAATGCAAGGAGTAGTCTATGAAATGCCAACAGCAATTGAAATTAACCGGCCAAATCCTCATCTGGTCTAACTCACTGTAGCTCCACCACAGACAGCATTCAGCCACACTGGAGCTGTGTAAACTTATCCTGGGAAGAACTGACCTGTTATTCTCCAGCATGGCACAAAGTCATTTTCACTATATCAACTGGCAGGTCATTGTGCTGAGAAAATGGGGTGCTGTTTGTTAATAAATAGTGACCCAAAATACTATTACAGCAATGAATGGACTAAAACCAGCCACCCTTTCTGGAATTAGCAGTGTTCATGTTTCTGTCAGGCTCTGGGGATTTCCATTCAGAACAGAGCCTGGTCACATGAATACACTAGACCTCTCTGGAGAGTCTGGAGTATGCAGAAAGCCTAGGCACAGTGGCAAATCAAGGCATGCTCCGTGATGATGGGTGGGAGGAGGAAAGTTTATGGCTTATCCCCGCCATCTCAGCAAGGGATAATGTTTAGGTTTCTGGGGGTGAGGAATAGCAGCCACTGGGCCACCTGAATGATAACTCCTTACTGGCCAGTGTGTTTTTCTGGCTGAAGGGTGCAGTGGCAGGGGTGACATAGTCAGCTAGTCAAAGGGATGAGGAAGACAGGATGGGAACTGGTCACTCTCCATATATCCAGTGGCCAAAATACAGTAGAAATAGGCCCTGGTGATTGGTACATTTCTGCTCTCTTGAATTCTGCAGATTCCAGATCTAAATTAGGAAGTAATACCTCTTGGCTGGACTTCACAATACATAATTCACCACTAAAATCTTGCATTAGGGTTTAGGTGATATTTAGATGTCACATCAGCCTTGTAGTGGGGTGAATTTCACTCTTCCTCAATAAACTGATTAGGGTTGCAAGTTGTGATCACTGCTTCTAGACTGGCCAAGAATTGTGCCATCCAATTGCTTTTGTTACTCCCTGACCACTACCCCCTCACACTTCTATGGCTTGTTTGTCTTGTCTGTTTTGACTGTAGGATTTTTGGGGCAGTGATTTTACCAGCTGGGTTTGTCCAGTATCTAGCACCAGGGATGGACTGGCCCGGCGGGATACCAGGAATTTCCTGGTGGGCCGTCCTCCGAAGGGCCGGCCGAAGGGCCAGCTGGCGGCTACTGGAGGAGGAGGGGGATTGTGATGGGGCGCCACAGCCCCGCACTTTAAATTCCCTGGCACCGGACATGTACGTGACATGGTGAGGCCAAGGGAGTCCATGCGTGACGTGCTCAAATGCTGCACAACAGCTGAGAGGGGAGATGCCCAAGCATGGCGTGACGTCATGGCCCGGGACTTTAAAACCACCCGGCCCAGAGTTGCACCACGCGACCCAACTCCAGGCTCGGCAAGTGGTCTGGAGCCCCGGAAGCAGCTGGGCCCAGGGCTGCAAGGATTTCTGGGGCCTGATCACAGACTCCAGCACTGCAAACTGGAAGGCAGAAGTTGGGGGGGGGGGAAGAGGGAAAAATAAGGGGAAGGAGTGGGAGAGGAAGGGGCTTGTGCTGAGGGGAGGGGGGCAGGCCAGGAGGAGAAAGGGGAAGGCACCAAGGGACAGGGTGGAGGAGAGACAAATGCCAGGGGGCCAAGTGGAGACAATGAGGAAAAGGGCAGGAAGGGAGGTGTCAGTGGGAGGGGAGACAGGGTTATGCTGGGAGAGGAGAGGATAAGGGCATTGGGAGCTAGAAGGGGGAGGGGGAGGTGCTGGGAGAAGGATTGTAAGAAAGGGTGGGCATGAGGAAGGTGGGGATGGAGCAAGTCACGTGTGAAGGCACAGGGGCATGAGGGAAATGGGGACAGAGGGTAGTGAGGGGGTGGGCATGAGGGAAAAAGAGGGCAAAGGGGGCAGGGGCAGTGAGGGAAGGGGAGGCACCAGGAGGGTGCAGGGGTAAGGGAAGGTGCAGGTGCCAGGGGATTCTGGGGGTGAAGCAGAAGGGCAGACACCTGCAGGGGTATGTGTGTAGAGGGAGGTGTTAGGAGAGGGGGTAGCTCACATGATCAGAGTGGGGCTACTGGAGGAGTGGGCAGGGAAGGTGTGTAGAGTGAGGTGTTAGGAGAGGGGATGAGGAGGGGTGGCTCACATGATCAGAGTGGGGCTACTGGAGGAGTGGGCACAGGGGGGATAGAAGGGCTGGTGGAGGGGGGCAGGTCCCAGGAAGGCTGAGGGCAGTGAGAAGGGCAGGAGTCAGGACAGCAGAGGAGGGTGAGGGGTTGGCGGGGGGGGGGGCAGCAGGCACCAGGGGAACTGATGGAGTAAGGGGAGGAGACATGGCAGCAGAGGGAAAAGGTAGAGGTTTATAAGATATTTATTAATAATTTGGGTGCCACAGTGGCACATCCAAACAAGCCCCATGAACTCAGTACTGGTGCACAACACAAAATTCATTCTGCTCATGGGAGGAAACTCTTAGAGGGAAGACTTCCCCCAGCCTCTCCGCCCCCTCTGCCTCGGAGTTAATGTCACACACATTGGGTTAATGCAATTGCAGGATAGTTGCATGTGGGGGGTTTGGTAGGGGCCAAACTAATCCCTATTGGTAGGAGGATGGTGGGAAAAGTCCTTAGAGAGGGATCAGATGACACCTTTTACTTCTGGTCATGTGTCCATCTTGTCCCGAGAGTGTTACCTCCAGAGGCCTGGATAATGGGAGTCAGGGGGTGTGGCTAATAGGGGTCAGGGGTGTGGCTAATGGGGGGTCAAAGAGTAAATGTTTAAAAAATTCTTTGTTAAAAAGTGGGCCGTTCTCAACCCATTTCCCAGGCCTATTTTGATTGCCAGTCCGCCCCTGTCTAGCACAACAGGGTGCCAATTTGGGTTGACCTCTCAGCTCTACCACATTAAAAAATTTAATAATAAAAACTTCCTGGCTTGGCCTCAAAGTCTGGAAGCACATGACGCAATTTAAAACAATACTTTACATTGATTTCTGGGTTTTTTTTTAAATTATTCAGTTACTGTATCTGCCAGATCTTGGGAAAGCTTTTCCTTATTGTGGCTCAGTTTGTGACTGCTTCATAGAGACAGAAAGCTCGTGGGGGCAAATGCAGGCTGGAGGCCAAAGAAAGGCAGTAGGGAGAAGGCAATGGGAAGAAGCTGCAATTTATTCATCTGACTTCACTGTGGTTTAACTAGTCTGTGCTTTCTGAGGTCAATGACAAAACTTTGCCTGTCAAACAGGCAAGTGTTCCAGTTTGGAAACCATTCTTTCTGTCCATGGGAATATTCCAAGTACATGGACTTTTTAAGCATCCTCCCTCAGCTAAAATATAAGAAGGGGGCTGTCCAGAGAAGAGCTGGCACTCAGCATTCTATGCCAGCTGCCAGCCCCTCAAAAGCTCTGCTCTGACTAACTGGTTTGGCTGGCTTATGAGCTGGCAGGATGCGCACCTCACACATGGCTATTAGTAAAGGTGTGTCAAGCCACCAAGACATCATTGATGGTCATTAAGCAAGGTTAAGAAGGCACAAGTCTGAGCCAGAAAGACTCCAGTGAACATCTCTGTCTGGTGGTTAAAGCTGGTCAATGGGACAAAGCTGGGGACATGGCAGACATAATTCAGGTCCTAACTTGATTAACTGTTTGGATTTGAAAACCTGCTTCTGCTAGGTCTAAGGATGGGCAAAGAGTGCTGCCAAACACAGCACCCTGCAAATCTAAAAGCACTGGACTTTGAAGGTTTGTCAGGCAATGTTCTCTCTAATCTTTTCCATTCTTGTGTGGATTTTTTCCATCCAAATGCAGAATAAATATTTTAACATGTACAGAGGCATCTGCATTTGTGCACCATCAATAGAAACAAGTGACCTAGCTGTGGGCTCTCTGCTAATCAGCTGGGTGGCCCTTGAATTTTCCTGAGTGGCTGCACAAGTGCACAGCTTACAGGAAACTCTGAAGCAAGACACATTAAATGGGGTTGGAGGTCCAATCTTTCCAGCTGTCCAGGACTTTCCCTTTCTCCTCCACAACATCCTTGCTCCCTGAACACTGCACCATCTGGCACTTCTCTAGAAGCTGAGTACTCGTGCACTGCTGCTGGGGTAGTAGCTTCTAACCAAGGATTTTGAGGAAGAATGGAGTTTTTTTGTTGTGTTCTTAACAAATTGCAGCCCCCATGCACAGAGCTGATTGACTTCAGTGTGGTGTGGAAGGTCTGGTTGATACAATAGCTTGGCATATGATGATAGGAGAGAAGAAGGGCAGGGATCCCACAATCAGAGCATACTCATGATCCCTTGGATTAATCTCCAGGAGGTCCCATCTCCAAATGGCTGCAGCCAACTTCCCGGGCTCTTTTTCCTCTGCCACATAGCATGCTGAATGCTCTGAAGTTGCACACGATGTTAAATGCCCATTTAACTCAGCATGAGACTGGGATGAATCACACTGTCTGAGGTTTAGAGCACCTTCTGTTCTGTGGGCTGTCAATAACAGCACATGGTAGCAGTGAAAGATGCTAAGTGTTCCTGCATTCCAGGGGACAAGAGCTCCATGAAACTAGAAACAGGCAGTGCGGTCAGTTTTGCAAGCTGCTGTCTTGTTTCCGCTGACATCTGCTATTACTGACACTAACAATGTGCCTAACAGTAATGCTGCCAGCCTCACAATAGACTCCCAGAGAAGTTCAGCTGGGTGGAAAATCTCTAAAGGGAGCCAGCACCTGCTTAAAAGAAGTTCATGAACTTGTTTCAGTTTCAATATCCCTTCATCCCACAAAAAGGCCAGAATGATTAGATGTGACAATGATTGAAGAAAAGAAAAACCTCAGCAAAACAAAACCTTTTCCCTTCCTCCTCCTACTCTATTATCTAAAAGAGCGAATACAGATTTATTTTTTTGGTACTCTGAATGCAAAAACACACATGCCCACTAATCATTCCACATGGCCTATTACTATTCTGCATGCATCATATTCCATCTCTGCTTACGTTAGAATTAGCAATGGGTGCAGAATGGAAAACCATTCAAATATTGGCTATGCCTGCTCCATGGAGATGGGCCAAACCAGGCTGGATAAATGCCTTGGTTTTGAATCAAACTTGCCCTTTGAATGCATGGGAAGTATAAGAAAATATCTGGTTAACTTTTTCCTCCCAAGCTTGCCAATTATTTTGCTGCCTGTCTGGGTTCCAGCCAGAAGCAGAAATGTTGAAAATATCTCAAGTCACAAGGAAAAAGCTGTTTCTAGTGTGACCAAAATCAGAGAGCCCCTGGAAATCCTGTGCAAGAAAAATCTAGTCTTGCAAAAGTGACAGCCCAGTTGGGCACATTTAAAAACAAATCTCATTAAAAGCTCAGCATTTGTTGGGTTACAGGGATTGTGGGTCTGTAGCATCTAATTAGAGGAAGAACCTATGGTTCCTAGTAGAGCTGGTTGGAAAATGTGGGTTTGGGCCAAACATTTCTTTCCATTTTTGTGTGCCATAATTTCCCAATCAGTTGCTGCTCTCCTAGATTTGATCTGCATTGCAGGGTTAGGAATAGCTGTGTAGCTGGAACTGTGAAAATAATTGCACCCTGGGTATTTACTCCCATTTTAATTTTTGCTAGGCTGAGTAAATTATTCCTGTTTGTAGCATGCAGGCATTTATGGGGACTCACTGAGTGCTAGACCCCATGGAGTCTGGAGCATCTAGATTGTTAGGCTCTGAGTCTATGGTATACATAGCAAGTTACTAGCCATCTAGAGGGGACAGAAATACCACAACCCTCACAGTGATGCTCTACATGGAGTCAGTTACAGGACTCCTCAGTGTGACTAAGAGGGGGAGAATAGGAGTGTGCAAAACCTCTGACTTTCCAATAGGTCCAAGTGTGTATTTACTGTGAAACAATGCTTACCTCATTCAGGAATACAAAGAAAGACGGCACATTTCCAACAGTGATTGGCAGTGGGAATCAAGTATGTCTTTGGCAAGGAACTAGAGTGTCTCTTTGCTGAACATCTGCTAGCTATGCATAATGCTCAGAAAAAAAGGTGTTGCAACCTGGAACATGTCCAAGCCATGACAACAAAAAGTTTCTTCTATGCCCGTCTTCTCCTGTTTGGCAAGGGCTTGCACACATTATTCCTGAGGCTGCTCTCATTCAGGCTGGAATAACTGAAAAAAATTAATGATGCACCAGAGGAATTTAAAACTGTGTGAGTGAGAGAGAGAAAAAAAACCTCAAAGGAAGGAGTTGAAGGCAGGATCTACATACTGCTGAACGTTCCTGATTTGTTTTTTAAACTTTTACATAATAAAATTCAATATGGACACTTTAACCTTTAACTAACAGAAGAAGATTTTCAAAAATGACTTTCCAAAATTAGTTAAAATCCACATTTGACTTCAGAAGGAAACACGGCACTTCTGAGAATTAGGCCATATTTTCTCTGTGCCTAGAAATGGAATTGTGAATGTAACATTAGGCATTTTTTTTAAAGTCACGCGAAAAGTCTTGTGCTTCTCTCTCGTATCCTCACCACGTTTTAAAAAATAAACATGTCATTTACAAACTCCGTGTAACATGTACTAATGTGTTAATTTAAGCCAAAATCATCCATTAATAAGGACTGGTTCATGGTCCAGCATAAGTGGGAGCAGACGTGAAAGTTAGACAGTGAGTCCCAGTGTGCCACTCTGGTGAGAGCTGGCTAAGGTGCACTGCTATAGGCAGTGGTGCGTTCACTCAGCCTGGCTCCTGGGGCTCCTGCTGCAGACAGGTAAGGCAGGCAAGTATGAAAGGGACAGGCTGGGGCTGCATGGGAGGATAGGTGGGAGCTCTTCTAGTTGGGTTCCCAGTGCATCTGCACCTGTCCTGCTGCTCCTCTCTCACTGAATGCTGGATAGCACACGTGCAGTCTATGCACTGCTTGCATGCACTGCTGCTGACAGTCCCAGGGAAGAAGCCAGGGGAAGGGAGCAGCAGACCAGAGGGTCTCTCACACCACCACCAGTTTCCTTGCAGCAGTGCTCCCATACAGCTGGCTCAAAGCTCCCTTGTGGTAGTGCAGCAAACAGGAGCATCTGGGTAGGGACCCATCCACCAGCCAGATAAATGTAATCTGGCAGCTACCAGGACTACCCCTTTCCCCTCAGCAGCCCTGCCCTGTATGTCCCCCCACATTCCCAGGCTCCTGCCCTGATTCCTGAGCCTTCTCCAACACCCAGTCCCCTGCCTTGAGACCCTCATACCACCCAACCCAGCCTCCTGCACTGATTCCTGCACCCCACCACACATCCCAACCTTCTGCCCTGAGCCCCTTGCACTCCACCCCCCCACACTTAAATTTCTTACAAGTATTGTTGAACCTCAACCTCCCCCCCCCCTCAAAAGAGAGGGTTGTGATAGGACAGTACTTGTAAAAAATTTAAATTACTTTTACCCCTGAGGGGGTAACGTTTAGACTACAGGGTTTTTTTTTAGAAAAATGGCCTTTTTTTCTGAAAAAAACTTCACCTATGTCCACACTGCATTTGCATTCTTTTGAAAGAAAAATTGAAAGAACACAGGGGTTTTCCAATATTGGTAAACCTCATTCTACAAGGAAGAATGCCTTTTCCAAAAGAGCTCTTTCAGAAAAAGGCGTGTGTGGATGCAGAAGAGGCAGTTCTTTCGAAAAAAGAGGCCTCCAGCACAGGTGCCCCGGTGGACAGTAATCACAGCTGTATAGTTCCTGTCTCCAGCCAGGTGTTAAAGCTGCAGGCACCTGGGTCAAACCTTGTGGCAGGAAGCCGGCCTCAGACCGCGCGCGGCTCTTCTGCCATACCAAGAACAAGCCATGGCACAGCCACAAGCCACAAGCCCCCCGAGACCTCCCTTCCATGTGTAACATGAGGTGTAACAGTTAACTTGAACTAAGGACTTAGTTCGAGTTAACTTTTGACTGCCACGTGTAGCTGCGGGCAGTTAGTTTGGACTAGGGGGATTTAAAAATGGTGCCCAGACGGGAAGATGCAAATAAAGCCCGGGATATTTAAATCCCGGGCTTCATTTGCAACTTCAAATGCCTACATTAGCCACCCTAGTTCGAACTAGGGGGCTAGTGTAGACATACTCTTAGTAACTTGTCTCACTGAGCCTAAATCTCTTATACAGGGCTGGCCAACCCACGGCTCACAAGCTGCACGTGGCTCTTCCCCCCCTTATATTGCTGCTTGTGAAGCCTCCCCCATGGCTCACGAAGCCACCCCTGCCCCCTAAAAACCACCCACTTGGCCCCTGGTTCTCTGTGTTCACTGTCCGGTGCAGCGAAGCAAAATGGCACCGACGGGAGTCTGATGTGGCCAAAAAGCCACCCGGAGTTTTGTTTAAAGGGACAGTGTTGCTTTGCACTATCCCCCCAACTATTGTGGCTCTTTGCCTTTGCTCTTCACCCCTGTCTTATGATAATAGGACTTAAAGTTGCCTAAGTGACTTGGGGACTTCTGAAAATACTGCTCCTGTCTGTCTAATTTATTAATCAGATGGGGAAATAATTAATGGGGAAATCCTCTCTCTCATTAGCTTTATTTTAAAATTGGAAATAATTGTGGGTGAGAACAAAGTTACACAGGTCTGCTACCAGATTGGCAGTGGTATCCTCTGGGATAGTGTTTCTAATGGCTTGTAATCCGTCTTCATGTGGGATGTTGGTGTAGAGAGCTTCTACATCCATGGTAGCAAGGATGGCGTTATCAGGGAGGTTATCGGTGTTTTGTAGTTTTCTCAGGAAGTCAGTAGTATCTCGGAGATAGCTGGTTCAATCTGACTGTAACCCAGATAATTTTGGCTAGTGTTTGATTTTTAACAAATTGTTTATTTCTTAAGGCAGAAAACTTCCTGAGGCTGAAAAAAGAGCTTTAATGCAAACCTTTAAGTGCAGTGCAAAACTGTAATCCTTGTCAGTTTTGCTAGGGCTCAAGATGACTATGGATGCTTATGGAAGGAGGATAAATGGATAGATTCAGGGAATGTCAACAACAGCAGTGGGCAAGACTTTTAATATTAAAAGCACATACTATGGAAACTGAATATGTTCCAGATAGATGAAATGTAAAACCAGGCAGGCAAGGTAACTCATGTTAGGCTCCTTTTGTCTTCTGGTTCAAACTCCCAGGTGAGCTGGTGTCTTACCAGTTGTAGGAAATTTATGACTTCACTGTGACCTCTAGAAAATTTCTTCTGGGCCATCATGTGTCTGGCACACACTGCTATGTGGGATCCCTCTGCAAGCATGCAAGTGAGCTTAGTGGGGTGAGAGGACTAATTGCCCCTTGGCCTATCTCACAGGTTATCTATGGATGCTCCTTCCACTGCAGGCCACCTCTGTGACCACCAAGATGTCTTGTCCCTGCAATGTGTGTACCTTCTGTATTATGCTTCACGGCTGGACTTTCAAAAGAACAGCATTAGCAGAAACTCTGGTCATACCTGCTTCACGGGTGACAACTCAGTGAATGTAAATGGACCACTATATACAGCCAAGGTCTTATTCTTTGTGGGTCATGCAGCCAGATGAGTTTCATCTCAGAAAATGGACCAGTATATGCCAACCAGACATGACCAGGCACCCCACATCTGTCTGAAGACAGCATGTTTAGCAGAACCCTTCAGCCTATTCTGAACTCTCAGCGTTGGATCCTTTTTGAGTAGTTTATCCTGCCTTCCCTGTGTCTTTTGAAAACTTGCTTCAGGCCAGCTCATCAGCTAGTGTAAATGAGCACACAGGACCAGCCTTAGGGCTAGGTGAGCAAGGCACTTGCTCTGGGCCCTGCACTGCCTGGCACCCGCCCAGCTGCTTGTTCACTGCCCTGACTGGGAGCCACTGAACCACGTGATGCAGTCAACCACAACATACTGCCTTGGACCCTGCAAACTCTTTGGCCGGGCCTGTGAGCATAGCTCTACTGAGTTCAGTGATTTTCATCTGCGGAGGATCTATCCCTCACAGCAAGTGGAACAGGCTTAAAGCCAAAGTCCTTCCTTTTCTTTGTGATCTTTCTGCAAGAGGAGCTGTGTCCGGGCAGTATTTTAGTTTGGATTGTTGCTTGCTTAAATTCTCCCTGCAATTCCAGGTGGCATCTGTGTTCCCACTTCAGCCTTTTGAGTCTGTGTTTTGTTGCTAGCTAGTTGCCACCCCTTATTTCAGTGACAGGTAAAAAAAAAAATCACTTGGTAAGGTAATCATGGTACAAAAGGCAACTTATATACATTTCAACAAGTAAATCTTCTTACATATATTATACTACACATGACCTAGTTATTCTGCAAACTTTGCCTCAGGAATAGAATGAAAGAGCTGGGGAACAGGGGAGAATTTTATTTGGGATAGGCTTGGTTTAGAACTGGGCAAATGCTGCAAAAAGGTTTTCTTCAAATGTATGTTCATTTTGAAACCAATTTACTTTGTGTCTCATTTGTTAATTTTCTCTACACATACTTGGAAGTGAGTTCCCAAGTGGGAAAATTAATTGGAAGAGCAAATATTGTAGAATATCCTCCTAAAGTGACTTATGATTGTAGAATTATAGGTGTTCACACTGGAAACCTGATTTTAATAGTTAATCCAATGAGAGAACAGAAATATATCACATATCCCATAAAACAACTCATATTATGCATACTGAATAATCACAACTGAACTGGCCAAGAGCCATCTACAGACAGCAGTGCTTGAATTAATTTTAGCATTGGGGTTCTCATCTGTGCCCCCCTTACAATGTTCCTTCTAATCTTTTCCATCCATGTGCAGAATAATTTTTTCTGTGTGCACTGAGCCATATGCAAATGTGTACCATCAATAGAAACACAAACCTAACGGTGTGCACGCTGCTAATCAGCTGGATGGCATTTGAATTTCTCCTGAATGGCTGCCCAACCACTCAGTTCACAGGGAGCACTGCCCCCCTAACCTGTTCATGCCCCTCACCATCCCAGGCTGAGGTAACACCTAGGGTTGCCAACTTTTCCTCACCAGATAGACCAAATGCCATTGCAACCAATGTCATCCAGTCTATCCTGTCCAGGAGAGTTGTCAACTTAGCCACAGCTGAAGGCAGCTGCAGAACCCTGGGCTCTCAGCATGACCTGAAGTGGCATTGCAGCCTCCAGGGCCAGTAGCCTATACCCCAGGCATGGCAGGAGACCCATGCCTCTGGCAGGAGACCCATGCCTCAGGAGAGGCTGCCCAGAAGCTGGTACACAGGGTTGGCAGAGGCAGCAGTGTGGCTGGCTACAGGGTGTAGAGAAACCAGGTGGAAAAACTGGGGGTAGTGCAGCACCCCCTACACCATACCTATGTCTACACACAAAGATCCTGATCCTGTTATGAACTGCAGACTGGTGAATGTGTGCTGTTGTCTGGGGCTGTATTCAGGAGCAGGCCTGAGAGTTAGTCTCAGAGGGTATGTCTACACTACAAAGTTAATTTGAACTAACAGCCGTTAGTTTGAATTAACTTTCATAGGCGCCACACATACAAACCGCTAGTTCGAACTTAATTCGCACTAGCGGAGTGCTTAATTCGAACTAGGTAAACCTCATTCTACGAGGACTAACGCCTAGTTCGAATTAAGTAGTTCGAATTAAGGGCTGTGTAGCCACTTAATTCGAACTAGTTGGAGGCTAGCCCTTCCCAGCATGCTCTGGTGGCCACTCTGGGCCAAACCCGGGAAACTCTTCTGCCCCCCTCCCGGCCCCGGAGCCCTTGAAGGGCCATGGTCTGGCTACACTGCTCATGCCAGCTGCAAGCCTGCCAGCACCCAGCCAGCAGACCCTGCACCTGGCACGGCATGAGCCAGCCACCCGCTGCCACCCAGCCCTCCCCCTCTTCCCAGGACCAGGCTGGTAGCTCCCAGGAGCCTGCCCGGGGCCGCAAGAGGCGGGCGCCCGCCTGGTCTAGTGCGGAGATCGTGGACCTCCTCAACGTTTGGGGGGAAGCCTCCAACGTCCACGATCTCCGCACTAGCCACAGTAACGCGGCTGTCTACAGCCGCATGGCTGCCAGCCTGGCCACCAGAGGCCACATGCGGACCCGGGAGCAGATCCACTGCAAAATCAAGGACCTGCGGCAGGCCTACTCCAGGGCCTCCCAGCCAGGGGCCGACCCGGAGGCATGCCCTCATTATGAGGCCCTGGACCGCATCCAGGGGGGCTGGGTTTCACCCACTGTGTCCCCAGGGAGAACTGACCACTGCTCTTGTTTCACCACAGCCGCAGCACCTGGGACTGCAGGGCACACCACCCCGCCTGCAACAGCCACCCTCACCCAGGCCAGCAGGCGCACCAGGAACCTGGAGGACTACCACCGGCGGCACCTGCGGCTACTGGAGCACCAGCTCCGCACCCAGGACCACGGGGTCCGGGAGGACCTGCGGCTGCGGCAGCGGAGCTTGGAGGTGCTGGAGGAGCAGGGCCATGCCCGCAGAGGCCACCTCCAGACCCTGGTGGACAGGTTCCTGCCTCCTCCTGCTCCAGCCCCTGCGGCCGCCCCAGCTCTCGCTCCTCCTCCCACCCCTGCTCCCCTTCCTGCTTCCTCCACACCCCCCGTCCCTCCTGCCCCACCCTCCACACCCACTCCCCCCTGACGCCCCCGCACCCGCAGTGCTGCGAGATGGGAGAGCCAGCAGGACCCCCAACCCTGAGCTTTCCCTTCCCTTCCTCCCCTTCCTCCCCCTTCCAGCTGCCTCCTCCCAGGTTTCCCCCTCCCCTCTTCCACCCTCATTCCCTCCTCCCCCCACCCCAGTTATGTACAATAAAAAGAGATTGTTGTTTTCAAAACAGGTGTCTTTATTGAACATTAGGAAGGGGGGTTAAGGAGGGGAAAGGGGAAGGATGGGAGGGTGGAAGAAGGCCCCAGTGGGGCATGTAGGGAGAGTTCAGTCCTCCTCCTCCACCAGGAAGGTCTCCCGCAGGGCTTCCCAGATCTGGACGGCCCCCCGCTGGGCCTCCCGGACGGCGGTGGTGCGGGACTGAGTGTAGTGGCCAGCCATGCGCTCAGCCTCAGCCATCCAGGCTGGCAGGAAACCCTCCCCCTTCCGCTCACACAAATTGTGCAGCACGCAACATGCTGCCACCACAGGAGGGATACTGTGCTCGGCGAGGTCGAGGCGGGTGAGTAGGCACCGGAATCTGGCTTTCAGTTGTCCAAAGGCCCTCTCGACCACAATGCGGACCCTGGTGAGCCTGACATTGAAGACCTGCCGGGAGGGGTTGAGGTGCCCCGTATACGGCTTCATCAGCCAGGACTGTAGGGGGTAGGCTGCATCCCCCACCAGGCAGACGGGCATGTCCACGTCCCTGACCCTGATGTGGTGGTCAGGGAAGAAGGTCCCGGCATGCAGCCTCTGGCACATGGAGGAGTTGCGGAACACCCTGGCGTCATGTGCCTTGCTGGACCAGCCCACATTAATGTCCGTGAATTGGCCCTGGTGGTCAGACATGGCCTGCAGAAGGATGGAGAAGTACCCGTTGTGGTTAATGTAGTGGGAGGCCTGGTGTTCCGGGGCACGGATGGGGATGTGCATCCCGTCGATGGCCCCCCCACAGCTGGGGAAGCTGAGGGCGCCGAACCCCTGGATGATGGTGTCCGAATGGGCGAGGCGGACCACCTTGCGGAGCAGCACCCAGTTGATGGCCTTGACCACCTGCAGAGAGACACAGCAACCCGTGAATCACTGGGGCGGCCGGGTGGCTGGGAGTGTTTGTTCCCTGGCACTGCCCCGCGCCCCACTCCCAGAAGCAACCCCCGCTGTGATCCTGGCCGCCGCGGGCAGCCTGTAGTATGGCCGGGACAGACCGAACCCTCCCATGCGGGGCACTGTCGCCTCCTCCCCCGTCCCCATTTTCCCTGGGGTGGCTCATTCCCTCCTTGCAGCCCCCCTCCCCTCCCGGCCCAGTGGCCGATGAGTGCTATACCTGCATGAGTACTGCTCCGATGGTGGATCTCCCCACGCTGAACTGGTTCCCGACAGATCGGTAGCTGTCTAGCGTGGAGAGCTTCCACAGGGCGATGGCCACACGCTTCTGGAGGGGGATGGCGGGCCTCATGCGAGTGTCCCGTCGCCGCAGAGCAGGGGTGAGACACTCGCAGAGCTCCAGGAAGGTGTCCCTCTTCATCCTGAAGTTCTGGGTCCACTGTCTGTCTCCCCAGCGCTCCAGGACAATGTGGTCCCACCAGTCGCTGCTGGTGTCCAGACGCCAGATGCGGCGGGGAACGCTGGCATCTGGGCGCTGCTGTGGCTCCTCCATGGCCCTCAGGGAGGCCAGGTGGAGAGCCAGGGGGCTGACGTGCACGAGGTGGTGCCAGGCAGCCTCCAGCCATTGCTGGCAGGCTTGCAGCAGCAAGTCCAAAAACTGCACCAGAATGCCCAGGGCGAGCTCTGGCTCCATGGTGCCAATTGCGGCGGCGTCCCCAATGGGAACCACCGACACAGGCAAGCGCAGAAGAAAACACTTTGCTGTCCGTCGGCGAGGTAGGCAAGGAAGCGGAAAAGCTGAGAACCGGCTGTCCAGGGGGGTCCCTTTAAGCACGAGCCTCAGATAGCCTCAGACAGCAGCCACACAAAGCAACTACTGACCTGATGCCCTGCCGGAACTGGTTTCAGCTGCCCTTAAATGCGACCCAGCGTCCAATCAGTGTTTGAATTGCAAAACGCTAATTCGAATTTGTTTTTGGGTCTAGATGCGTTAGTTCAAATTAGCTTAGTTTGAGTTAACTAATTCGAACTAAGTTAGTTCAAATTAGTGCTGTAGTGTAGACATACCCAGAAATCCCTGGGCAAAACAGTGTTGGAAAAACAATTCTGTTTGAGAGAATCTCTGTTCATACACAACTTGCCAAAAGAAACAGTAAAATTTGTCAAAGAAATTAATCATGATAGATTATTTGCTTAGCTGTCATAGAAAGATTGTAGATATTGATGCGTTTCTAATTTTGAATGCCCCTGTATGGAAATTGCGTGCTGTGTGGAGTGTTAGGCACTTGTGATCAACTGAACATGTCAATGTGTTGTTTGTATTAAAACTGGTGGCCTCAAGCAAAATCATAGCCCCATTAGGTTACCGAGTTTATAAAAAAAAGTGTTCACAATCTAAATAAACAAGACAAACAAAAGGAAGCCTCACTTCTCAGCCTTTGGGCTAAGATAAAGAGTTAGATCACCGTTCCGGGCCAATGGGAGCTGCAGGAAGTGGTGCAGACTGGGACACTGCTTCCTGCATCTCTTTTTGGCCAAGAACAGCAATCCATGGCCAACAGGAGCTGAAGAGCCCATACCTGCAGAGGTGCAGATAAATACAGTGGCGGCTAACCCTGTTCAGCACTTACCTTTTGCTGGCATAAATCCGTGGTACTCCTACATCTACACTAGAACCTATGACTCGTTTGTGCAGGTCTGGTCATCCCATCTCAGAAAAGATATATTAAGATTGAAAAAGGTATATAGAGAAGGGCCAAAGAAATTGTGAGGGGTATGGAACAACTTCTATACAAGAAGAGATTAAAAAGACTGAGACTGTTCCTCCTAAATAAGACTTATGTTAAAAGCCTTTCCATTTTAAATTGGCATTGGTGTGAAAAAGGAATGGTTATTTACCCTTCACATAACACAAGAACCAGAGATCACCTGATGAAATTAATAGGTAGGAGATTTAAAACCAACAAAAAGGAATTCTTTCTTCACACAGTGGATAGCCAACCTGGGAAACATGTTGCCATGGGATATTGTGAAGGCCAAAACTATAACTAGGGTCCAAAAAGAATTAGATAAGTCATTGACAAACCAATACTCCAGGAACTATTAGCTGGGATGTCAGAGATGCTTCCATGCCCCGGGCATCCCTAAAGCTCTTACTGCCAGCAGCTGGGGATGCCTCATTTGAAATTGCTGTTCATTTCCTATGAAACATCTGGCAGGAGCCACTGTCAGACAGGATAGTGGGCAAAATGAACCATTGGTCTGACTCAGTAAGGCCATTCTTGTGTTCACAATGCAATTTTCCAATTTATGCATATTTCTACCAACCGCCCTGTGCTGGGAGTAACACAGAGTAGCTATAATGTAGTTTACAAGGAAAAAAAACCAGAAACACAATAAAGGAGAATATATATCTGGAAAAGAATGCAATACCAGGAGATACAACACAGAAATAGTTTACAGGACATAGTTGTTATTGTCTTTCCTTATTTTGGTGACTTCATGGTGCTGTTTATTTTGACACTGTTCTATGTCTGGTGGGCCTGGCATGGAGTCTGCATAGCAAATTATTCTCTCCATGCTCCCAGAGTGTTTCTGTGTCGCTGAACAGATTCAGGGAACGTAATGGGACGACTGGCAAAAATGGCTGGGTTTATTTAATTTTTTAAAAATAGTGAAATGCACCAATATCATGCCCTGAAGTTCCTTTCTGACAACCCAGCCTTGTACATCAAATTCCAGTGAATGACAGCAACCAGGGGCTATTCATAAGAGTGGCATATCAGCATGTAATAATCATAATTACAGGAAATAATAACTATCTAAAGGGCACTGTGATGAGTGACAAGGCAGAGAATATACCTTGACACCTGCCACAGATGTACTAAACACACAGAGGGATATTCCCTAGTTTTCTGTCACTTTGTCAGCTCTCAGAACCAGGTGAAGTTAGTAAAATTACTCCGACAAAGACAAGCAGGGTTTTTTCCCTTGATGTCAGAGGTACACTGCTATAACACAAGTTCACAAAGTCACTTAGGAGTGTGATCCAAATCTGGCAACTTATCCTTTCTTATTCTGGCTCTAATTAGCGTAAGAAGTGTTTCCACATGGAGCTTAATCTGATAATTATTAATGATTATAACAATAATAACTGATCAAATAGAGGCAGCAGTGACCTTATGGGAATTGGTTGAAATACTCTCTGAAATGGTTTGATGTTTTCTCTCCTGCTCTCTCTTTAACGTTTAATTGCTGGGGATGAAGGCTGGAATACATGATAGTCAGGGCTAAAAGTTCAAGGCATGATTTTCATAAGTGACTGGTGATTTTGGGGTGCCTCCATTTTTAGGTGTCTAACTGGAGATGCCCAGAAAAGGGTCTAATGTTCAGAATATGAGAGCTCATCACCAACTGAAAATCCGGTCTTTAGGGTGTGTCTAGACTACACCTCTCCTTCGACAGAGACATGTAGATTAGGTGCATTGAAATTGCTAATGAAGCAGGGATTTAAATATCCCGCGCCTCATTAGTATAAGCGTGGCTGCCGCTTTTTTCAAAATGGAGTTTTTCTCGAAAAAAATGGCAGTCTAGATGCAGATCTGTCGAAATTAAAGCCTTTTTCAACAGATCCTGTAAGCCTCATTTTTTGAGAAATACAGGATCTGTCGATAAAGGCTTTATTTTCGACAGATCCGCGTCTAGACTGCTTTTTTTTCGAAAAAACTCCATTTTGAAAAAAAGTGGCGGCCATGTTTATGCTAATGAGGGGCAGAATATTTAAATCCCTGCTTCATCAGCAATTTCGAAGTGCTTGATTTACATCCCTCTGTCGACAGAGGGGTGCAGTCTAGACGTAGTGTTAAAGAAGTGTCTACCTGTGCATCTCTAAAATCACCAAGTTGTTTCCAAAAAATCTTATGTTTTTAGAACTTGAGTCAGACAGCCTGCTGAAGCAGATGGAAATCATGTAATATCCCTGTCTTATCCTTTTGGATTAGAAGCTCTTCAGGTCTCGGCTGTCTATTAGTCTGTCTGTATAGTGCCTACTTTAATGGAGGTCTGTTCTTGGTTAGTCCAAGGCACTGCTGTAAGAAACATGAATTAATAGATATAATTGACTTCACTGAATCAGCCACTCAGATAGCAAATATGAAATTACTTCACCATTTTCCTGTCTGATAATGGTCAGCCTTTTTAACTACAAGATTAGGCCTTATTGTGAATCTAACAGTTGTCAGACTAGGACAGACCAAAGGTCCATCCATTTCTGATAGTGTCCAGTAAAAGATGCCTAAGAAAAAAACATGGTCCATTGAACTGCATAGTACTATAAACCAATGGTTTTCAAACTGTGGTCCGTGGACACTAGTGGCCCATGTCCACCTTCCAAGTGGTCTGCAGTGCAAGCTCAGCCCCTCTTCTGTCCTCCCTTCCTCTCCCCATAACAGGAAGCCCATGCTGGTGTCCCAGCATCATGTCCACTCCCCTGTAACAGTTCCTGTATAAAATGCAAAACACTAACCTCTAGCTTGTGGTATTGGAATACGATGTTTTAATGTTGTATAAGTCATGGCTCTAGGGATACTGGTTGGCTCAGGGTATTGGTAAATAGGGCATTGAGAATCTTTACCTCAATCCAACACAGTTGAAAAGTTGTAATCAACTAACATGTGTGGTTTTTTTAAAGGCCTGTCTGAGTTTAACTGGTTGCTGTCCATTTTGTATCAAGAAGCAGCAGGGTGCAGTTCAATTGTTCTCAAACTGTGGTTACTGGAGCACTAATGGTCTGCAGTCACCTGATCCACAACTCAAGCTCAGCCCCCCCTTTTACCCTCCCTCACGCTCTCTGGAGCCCATGCTGGTGCATCAGCCTTGTGTCCCCCTATCCCCTCCCCCCGAGGTTGGTGCACCAGCACTGGCTTCCCTCTGGGGCAGGGAATCCCTGAGCCTCCACACTGGATCCACCTCGCAGGGAAGAAGCAGAGCCAGAAGTGGCTCCACACACTGCCACCCCTCCTTCCCATCCCGAAACAGCAGTGCACAGACGCACTTGCCTGGAAGCTTTCCCTGCTGCTCCAGTTGTCTGGAGTTGAAACCAATGGGAGCAGCAGGAGGCCATGCCTGGAACATGGTGCCTGGGTGTGGCATGGGGCATGAAAGCGAGTAAGTGCCCCACACCCCCTCATGCCCAGACCCCACATCCCCAGCCTGCTCCTGCACCTCTCCCCCGGCCACACACTGTACCTTGGTGCTCTTGCCCCCTCCCCTCTGGCCTGACACCCTATTCCCAGGCTGTTGCTGCACCTTACATTCCAACCAAACCTCACATCCTCACCCTCTCCTATACCCCACCTCCTGCCCAGATCCTGCTGGCACCCCTATTTCGCACACTGAACCTCTTATTTTTGTCCCCACCCCAGAGCCTACTGAAGAGTAAATCTGGCCCATGGGAAGCCCTGAACCTCAGCTTTCCCTGTCCCTTCTTCTTGCCCCATGGACCTGGATCACCGGAGGAGTGAGGTGTCTCTTTGGAGGCCACATCAGTGAGGGCTGGGGGTTTGTGGAGGGATTATTTTGCTTCTCCTTTGTGTGGTACCCATCTGATTTTTCTGTGGGTCAGTGGCCCCTGATCCATAAAAGATTCCTCACCCCTATCTTAAATAAACTAACATGGGAAAATGAAAGCGCTTAATCTGCTTAATAATTTAATATTTCCTTTCTTACTGGTTAAATTAAACCATTCTCTCTAGCTTCAGCACTAGCAAAATGGCTTGGGTGTAATTATGTAATTAACAAATTTCCATTAGCAACTGGTGGTCCATGGAAAGGTTTGTGTTGAGTCAGGTGGGCCATGGGCCAAAAAACTTTGAGCACCATGATTATAAACCAGGGGAAGAGATTTCTTCCTGATTCCAGCAGGGTGTCAATTTATGCCCCAAATCATGGTACAGTAAAACTCCAATAGTCTGGCATCCAATTGTACGGCACTCCCGATAGTCTGGCATCAAAATGGCAAGAGCCTAGTGAGTGAGCTTCGGCAAAAAATGAGTCACAAGGCAGAAGCAGCAGCAGCTGAACCGAGCGAAATTGGATGGGACTGAGTCAGTCTGCCACTGGCATTGTATGAGTCTGGACAGTGCTTGTGCTACAATAAAAAGTGTTAAAAACACTTTATATACAGTATATACGTATAGTACCTCCTGATAGTCTGGCATATCCAATAATCCGGCACTACCTAGGTCCCAAAGTTTCCAGATTATCGGAAGTCTACTATAGTTGGTGGCCTCTATCAATTTTTATCCTTGGTAGTGCAGCTGGAGTTTGTAAGCTTGTTCATGGTGCAAAGAAAGTCTTATCCTTTTTATTTTAAAAAATAAATTACAAATCAATTTGAATAGAAAAAATCCATATGAAAAGGCAGATATGAAAGCAAGTGTGCCTCTGTGTGTGTGGGGGGGGGGGGGCAAGGAAGATACTAATATTTATTAGAAGACTTTGAGATCCTGAGGTGACTAGTGATATGTACACACAAAGTATTATCAGTACCACTGGTAGCAAAGAAGATAGGAAGAATGAAACCTTTGGTAAGAGAAAGAGAGAGTGAGTATGAGAATATTGGACCAATTAACTTTGGGATGTCATGGATCTTCTGTTATTTGCTGTATTCAATCAAGATTGGGAGGCTTTCTTTAAAATATGCACTAACTCAGGGCTACTCCACATGCAGCCCATGGGCCATATGTGGCCCGCAGCCTGTTTGTTTGTGACCTGCAGTGCAGTTTGGATTTGCATGGGACTCAACACGTGGCCCACGGATGGGAGCCAAAACAAAAAAGTAGTCAATATAATGTTCTTCTGTTGATATGCATTTTAGTAGTTAAATTCCTGGACTGTCATTGCTCATTAAGGGTGTGTCTAGACTGCAGGGTTTTGTTGACAAAAGTGGACTTTTGTTGACAAAACTATACCTGCGTCTACACTACTGCTGAGTTCTGACGACATAACATCAACAGAACTTGGCAGTTTTGTCGACGGTGGTAAACCTCAGTCTACGAGGAATAACGCCTTTTGTTGACAGAGTTCTGTCGACAGAAGGCATTATTGCATCTACACTGTCTTTTGCGTCTACACTCTCATGTCGACAAAGCGGCTTGCTTTGTCGACAGAATTGCATGTAGTCTAGATGCTCTTTGTCAACAGAAGCTTTGTCAACAGTATCTGTCAACAAAGCCTCTGTCGACAAAAGCCTGTAGTCTAGACATACCCTAAAAGTGCTGTCATATGGGTGGAAATCAGGTAAATATTGCATTTTATTAATATCAGCAGAACTGACTTAAATGGGGCCTGCATGTTGTGTAGTTTTGCCTTAGTCTTTGTATTCATGCCCATCAGTGTGAAAGAAGCTATTTGCGTATATATTTGCATGTATATGCAACCACACTTAAGATGTGACCCTCGGCATGTGCTGAGAGTATCGTTGTGCCCCCAGGGCTTCTAAAGTTAAGTAACCCTGCACTAACTGAACCAAAAGTTACAAACTTGTCACAGGAATCATGGGGCTGCAATTTTCTGGCCTGGGCTACGCAGGAGGTCAGATTAAATAACTGCAGTAGTCCCTTCTTGTCTCTCATCCCCTCCCCCAAATTAGAGCTGACTCTACTCGCTAGATCTAAACCAATGGTTCTTAAACTTTTTGACCCATGGCCCACCCTGCTCAACGCAAACCTTTCTGCAGACCATGAGCTAACTATCCACAATGACAAAATGGGTGCAGGAGCAGGCTGCGGGGAGAGTGTCTGGCCAAGAAGTTGGGTTCAGGAGCAGGCTAAGAATAGGGGAGGTCTGGATGGGAGGGAGGATGCAGTATGCAAGTGGGGGTTCTGGGTGGAAAGGATGATGCAGGATTGGAGTGGAGATGGGGGTACTGGGAGGAAGAGAGGATACAGAAGAATGGTGGGGGTGCAGGGTCTTAGTAGGAGGGTGTGTATGAGTGGGATGGGGGTGTGGGTTCTGGGCATGAGGAAGATGGGGGTGCTTACCTGGCTCCATACCTCGTGCCACTCCCAGGTACCTCCCATCACTGCTCCCATTGGCCATGATTCTGGCCAATGAGAGCAGCAGAGGAAAGCCTCCAGGTGAGTGGTGTCCTGTGCTGCCATTCCCACAGCCAGTAGAGGGGGAGGGGAAGCTGTAGTACATGGAGCCTCTTCTTCCTCCCACAAATGAGGCTTGACCTTCCTCACCCACAATGGGAAGCTGGTGCTGGTGTTCCAACCTCATGGGAGGGGGACTCTGAGACTGGAGTGTTAATAAGAACATAAGAACATAAGAACGGCCATACTGGGTCAGACCAAAGGTCCATCTAGCCCAGTATCCTGTCTGCCGACAGTGGCCAGCACCAGGTGCCCCAGAGAGGGTGGACCGAAGACAATGATAAAGCGATTTGTCTCCTGCCATCCCTCTCCAGCCTCTGACAAACAGAGGCCAAGGACACCATTTTATCCCCTGGCTAATAGCCTTTTATGGACCTAACCTCCATGAAATTATCTAGCTTCTCTTTAAACTCTATTATAGTCCTAGCCTTCACAGCCTCCTCTGGCAAGGAGTTCCACAGGCTGACTACACGCTGTGTGAAGAACTTTCTTTTATTAGTTTTAAACCTGCTACCCATTAATTTCATTTGGTGTCCTCTAGTTCTTCTATTTAGGGAACTAATAAATAACTTCTCTTTATCGGCCCTCTCCACACCACTCATGATTTTATATACCTCTATCATATCCCCCCTCAGTCTCCTCTTTTCTAAACTGAAAAGTCCCAGTCGCTTTAACCTCTCCTCATATGGGACCCGTTCCAAACCCCTAATCATTTTAGTTGCCCTTTTCTGAACCCTTTCCAAGGCCAAAATATCTTTTTTGAGGTGAGGAGACCACATCTGTACACAGTATTCAAGATGTGGGCGTACCATAGCTTTATACAGGGGCAGTAAGATATTCTGGGTCTTATTTTCTATCCCTTTCTTAATAATTCCTAGCATCCTATTTGCCTTTTTGACAGCCGCTGCACACTGTGTGGAAGTTTTCAGAGAACTGTCCACGATAACTCCAAGGTCTCTTTCCTGATTTGTCGTAGCCAAATTAGCCCCCATCATACTGTACGTATAGTTGGGGTTATTTTTCCCGATGTGCATTACTTTACACTTATCCACATTAAATTTCATTTGCCATTTTGTTGCCCAATCACTCAGTTTGGTGAGATCTTCTTGGAGTCCCTCACAGTCTGCTTCTGTCTTGACTATCCTAAACAGTTTGGTATCATCCGCAAACTTTACCACCTCACTGCTTACCCTTTTCTCCAGATCATTTATGAATAAGTTGAACAGGATTGGTCCTAGGACTGACCCTTGGGGGACACCACTAGTTACCCCTCTCCATTCTGAAAATTTACCATTTATTCCTACCCTTTGTTTCCTGTCTTTTAACCAGTTCTCAATCCAAGAAAGGACCTTCCCTCTTATCCCATGGCCATGTAATTTACACAAGAGCCTTTGGTGAGGGACCTTGTCAAAGGCTTTCTGAAAATCTAAGTATACTATATCTACTGGATCCCCCTTGTCCGCATGTTTGTTAACCCCTTCAAAGAACTCTAATAGATTAGTAAGACAGGATTTCCCTTTACAGAAACCATGCTGACTTTTGTCCAGCAAATTATGTTCTTCTACATGCTTCACAATTTTATTCTTTACTATTGTTTCGACTAATTTGCCCGGTAATGCAGGTTCCCTGCTGTGAGCCATGCTTTGAGAACCACTGATCTAAACACATGAACACACACAATTAGGGAAAATTCACACCAAAGAATCATAGAATACTAGGACTGGAAGGGACCTCAAGAGGTCGAGTCCAATCCCCAAAGGCATCATTGGATCCATTATCTTCTCAGCAGGTGCATTTGATGTACCATCTATGTCCTGTACCCTGTCGCAGCCTTTATCCCTGCCAAAATGGTCTGATCCCAACATCCTGTATTCCTTGGAAAAGCTATCCAATGGGAAACTGATTTCAGGATACAGGCATGTACAAACATCAATGAAGGGGCTGGTATAATGACACTAACATGCTATACATTCTTCTGATGATCACTGACTTAGGAGGGATTTTTTATTTTTATTCCTCTGTTAGAAATACACTGGGAGAAAAAAGGACTCCAGGCAAAATCCAGCCTTATTATCACAAGGTTTTGCTCTTGTGCAGCTATGCGGTGAAACATAGGAGAGAGCCTCTCTACACACCACTGATTCCAAAATAAACTCCAATTGCTGGCTGCAGCTTGCTGATTAGCCGTGAGAGGTTCAAACACATAAGACTGGCCTGTGAAAGCTGTTGTCCTTTTTAAGAAGCTACAGGATGAATTCTGCATTCAGTTGAAGTCCCTTAGGCTTTGTCTACACCACCAATTGAGCCACAAAACTTTTGTTCATGGGTGCTTCCCCTCTCCCCTCATCCTGAAAGACAGACATTTTGCTGCAGCAAATGGCAATGTAAACAGCATGCTGTTGGCAGGAGGGCTCTCCTGTTGATGATATGAACCCAGCTCATGGAGGATGGAAGCATTTTGTCAGCAAAAGGGCCGATAAACTGCATTTACACTGCTTGACTTTTAGCAACACAGTCATGTTGCTAAAAGCTGTGTAGTTTAGACAAAGCCTCACCCTCATAGAATTCTAAGAACAGAATCATCTCCTCCCCATCCTCTTCTGACAGGACAGGGTCTCAGATTTTAGTGCTCTGATGGGCTCAGCTCCAATCTTTGTACCCAGGGTAGTTCCCCATCTTAAAGCCCTGTGGGTTTTTATGCTTCTATGTATCTTAAACCACAGTATATGCTGTCTCCCTGTCCACTTTCATGTGCTAAGCAGGGCCGGATATGGCCACTGTGTGGTGGAGAAAGAAACCAGAAAAGGACACATGGATGCAGCGTAGCCAACTCTGATTAGGTTTGAGTCTCTAGATCAGGGGTGGCCAACCCATTACAGACAAAGAGCCAAAATAGGGGTGGATACAGCACAAAAAGCAGAGGGGAAAAATGTTGCTGAGCAAAAAAAAAAAAAATAAAAGCTCCGGATGCCATTTGGCCACAGCCCTTTTAAGAGCAAAGCAGGCATTGCTCTTTTAAAGCAGCCATTTTGAAGTCTGCACTGACATCCCACGCAGACAGAAATATGCTGCCCCCTTCACAGCCGCGAGCCACGGGTGCGGGTGTAGGACCTGCAATTTTTAGTTTGAAGAGCCACATGCAACTCGCAAGCCACGGCTTGGCCACCCGTGCTCTAGATAATGCTTAATGTGCTGGGTACTGAAGTCACATATTTGAGAATTTCAGCTTTCATAGAGAGCTATTTAAAAGCAAATGTCTAGCTTTCATGGATGCAGAGAAAGCTTGAAAAGGTGAGCATGGTGTGAAGGCTCTGAGACCAGAAGATGCACAGAGAGGACTCCTTTCTCCATTAATTTCCTTGGTTTATTTGAATGTATTTTGGGGAGGGAAGGTTGTGACTCATGAATTTTGGATGTTTGGGGTTGTCCAGGGATCACAGGTGTTGTAGGAAGCAGTGCTGGCAGCTCAGTTTACATCTTTCCCTCTCTGTGCTGAGACAATATGGTGGCTGTCTTGGGGGGCACACAGAAATAGAGTGCCTGAGCTGTAATTAGACCTGTAATTCACCTGATCTGTACTTAGAGCCCACTTATTTCATTTGACGTCAGTGAGACTATCTGTGTGCTTACAGTGCAAGATGTGCTTTGCTGGACAAGGGCCAGAATGCTCAGGACCCTGCAGGATCAAATCCTAAATTCCTATTGGGAGATTCCTCCTATCTGAAAGCATTGAGTGACGGTGCCAAACAGATGCATGTCAGTGATGGCAGAAGTGATATCAGTGTAATCTTTCACCTCTTCCCCAAGGTGCTAAGAGTGATTAATATTTCTTAGAAAATTTTGAGATCTTCAGGTGACTGGAGCTACTGTGTTAAGTGTGTAGAGCGCTTAGTCAGTTTGGGCTTTGGAAGCAGGAGTGCTGGGAGGGGTCCTGACTTTTCGTCTCTATAGTCTGCATGTCCTAGAAAATTATCTGACTGAGCAAACAGAGCCCTCATTACACTTTACTGCAGCCTTCAGATAAATATACACATGGAAGAAGAAATTAATTTTTGCACTATGATATGTTTTCCAATTGGATTAGCAGCACCAGTGAACAGACAGAGGGACACACAGCCCTGAATCACTCAGCCTCTTGGCATAGGCCTGCCACTGCTATTTAGATGCAAAATTTTTGTCTTTTTTTTTTTCTGTTTTCTGAGTGTGGTGTCTCTGTTAGTTGGCTGTCAAATGCAGCCAGCATGCAACACACTTTTAGTTTTGGCCAGAAGACACCCAGCAGTTGGAAAACAGAACAGCCGGTGCTATGAAAAAGAATGGAACAAAGTATTCAGCTTCATTTTCTTTTCAATAGACTTCCATATGAACTGCTGAACTGGACACACCCAGCATGGTCCAATAGTGCCAATACTAGCTGCTTCAGCATAAGGTGCCAAAGACCCCCAGCAGGCAGTAATGGGCCAATCTGTCCACAGCGGAAGTTTCCTCCTGACTCCCAGGTGAGCTCAAGTCCTGAAGCAAGAGTTTGTTTGAAAACATTCAGCCCGGGGCAGTAGAACAGGAGTGGGCAATAATTTTTGATGGGGGCCCATTCCAAGAATTTGGTAAACGATCAAGGTATTAATGGAGAAGCCATGGGGTCTGGGATGGAGGTTAGTTGCTGAAGGGAGTTCAAGGAAGAGAATTGAGGTGTAGGCAGGATCCAGGAGGGGGTATGATTATGAGTGCAGGAGAGGATTCTGACTTGGAGGAGAGATGCAGGAGAGGGTAGAAGGGGTAGGAGGAGGTATGGGTGCAGGAGCGGGCGTGGAGAGGGTTTGTGTTATGTGGGGTAGGAGTGCATAGGAGGCTAAGAGTTGGGGGGAGAGCTCTAGCCAAGAGGCACTTACCTAGGTAGCTCGCAGCCAGCAGCCCAGTAGGTCTCTCAGTTAGAGTCCTTGCCTTCCACACACCCAGATGCCACTCAGAATGGCAGGCTGCAGGGGCCATGTGCTGCTTTGAGTGCCACAAGCCTTAAGGGGATACTTTACATGCTGTTTTGCAAACAGGCAGCTCCCATTGGCAAATTTCCACTTAACGGGAGCTGTGAGATAGTGCTGAGGGAGGGGCAATGTGTGAAGCCCCTCCCCCTTCTGGCTCATGGGGGTGCTTCAAGAGGCACATGGCCCTCATAGCTGGCCACTCTGAATGGCCTGTGGGGATGGGACAGACAGGGAGCTTGCCCCAGATTCCTGCTGGGCCACAGGCTGGATCCAGTTGCTTGGTGGGCCAGATCCAGCCTTTGGGCTGTATTCTGCCCCACCCCTAATGTAGAAGGAAAGCCCCATGGATACAGATCACTGAATCATAATGCTGCCATTCCAGAGCCAGGTGCTTGGTGCACCTTACCCCCTTACTGGCATTAGAGTGAATTAATTTGTTATTCCCCTTCTATAGATGATCATACTATAATAGCCCCTTATCAGCCATTAGTACTGAGGACTAAATCAGACCCCTGCTGCCCCAGGATTGAAGGGGCAAGAGAAAGCAAAAAGGCAGTGAAAGCCTCCTATACCCTGTTCCCCAGATGGGCAAAACTTGATCCCCCATACCTGTAGATCTGGTCCTCTATTTTTAAGACTATGTCTAGACTGCAGGCTTCTTTTGGAAGAACCTTTTTTGGAAGAGATCTTCTGAAAAAAGTCTTCCAAAAGAAAGCGTTCACACACAAAAGCGCATTGAAAAAGTGATCTGGTTTTTCGAAAGATAGCGTCCACATTGAATGGATGCTATCTCTCATTTGTACTGTGATTACTATGGATGGAGTGGCACCTGTGCTTTTTCCTCTTTTCTCTTCTTTCAAAAGAACTCTCTCTTCCCCATCCACACATGTCTTTTTCTGAAAGAGCTCTTTTGGAAAAAGGCTTTTTCTTTGTAGAAAGAGGACTACCAACACTGGGAAAATCCCTCTGTTCTTTTGATTTACTTTCCAAAGAACGTGATTGCACTGTGGACCTAACTCAGGTTTTGTTGGAAAAACAACTGTTTTTCCAACAAAACTCTGTAATGTAGACATACCCTAAATCTCAGGTGCTTATTTCATTTACCTTCATCTTCACCACGTGAGAAGCTAGCTGTGACCCACAGTCCCACCAGGCCTCATTCTTCTGCATGTCTGGCACATGGAAAATGAATCAGATATAAGGGAAATTATACTTGTCTGTTTAATGTTTAGAATTTTTTTTTTTAAGAAAAAATGCCCATATTGAAAATGTTTCATGACTCTGTGGGTGCAATTTCAGGTCTCATTCCATCTCCTGCCATTCCACATTTAGCTTTTGAGTTACATAGGATTCTGGTACAAGGCCTGTTACATTTACATACCCTTAACCTAGTTTGTATGAAGTGTAGTTGTAGCCGTATTGGTCCCAGGTTATTAGTGAAACAAGGAAGGTGAGGTAATATCTTTTATTAGACCAACTTCTCCTGTTGGTAGAGAGCGTGGTTCGACTAAAGGGGCCTCTGACGTTTTCTGGGAGGAACCTTTGTACTTCAATTTAGTCCTTGAGACTACAACTCCCATGAATCCTTGGGAAAAAGGAGGAAACAGGGGCTTGCCCAGGCATTTTGGGAGGGGGGGGCTCTCCATTTTGGGAGAGAGGAGCCAGGCTGCTGTGGAGGAGCTTTTGTCCAGTCCAGGAGCTGTTGTGTTGCAGCTAGAGCCTGGGACTCAGAGCCTACAGCAGTGGTCTCCAACTTTTTAAACCACAAGATCACTTTTTCAATTTTAGTGCAATGTAAGATCTATCTCAAACCCAAATATCCTTGCCCCACTTTCTTCTCACCCCTTCTTTGAGGCCCTACCCCTGCTCCATCTCTTCTCTGAAGCCTTACCCAGCTCACTCCATCTCTCTATGTCCTCTACCCTCACTCACTTGCACCAAGCTGGGGTAGAGGGTTGGGATGCAGGCTCTGGTCTTGGGCCAAGGGATTTGGAGCTTGGGAGGGACTCCAGGCTTAGCCCAAGGTGGAGGATTGGGTCCAGGAGGAACTGCAGGGTGCAAGCTCTGGGAAGGAGTTTGGGTGCAGGGGACTCACATCTGGGGCAGGAGCCTGAGGGCAGAAGGTGGTTCAGGGCTGGGACAAGGGATCTGGAAGCAGGCTCTGGCTGGGCACCATTTAACTGAGATGGCTTCCAGGTGGTGGACCAGTGGAGTTAAAGCAGGCTTTCTCCTGCTCTGGCCCTGCACCACCCTTGAAAGCAGCTGGCATGTACAGCAATGGCTTGATGGCACCATGTGCTGCCTGCCCCTCATCTAAAAGCACTGAAGAACAGACTGTGTGTGTTTGTGAGAATTACAGAGATACACACACAGTGTGTGAGTGACAGATTTGCATTGCCAACCGCCCTCTGTCCCGTTCTCTCTGTGTGGAGATAGGGTACAGAAGTGGGGGGAGGAGGGACACCTTGACATTAGCACCCCCCCCCTTCACCCTCCCACACCCTGCACAGCAAGCAGGAGGCTCCCGGGGGGCAACTCCAAAACAGAGAGCAGGAGCAGCATGACAGTGGGTAGAGGGTCAACTGAAGTGCCAGCGCTTGATAGCTTCTTGGCCAAACCCCAGTCAAGATCACTTGTCAGAGGCTCCAAGATCTCCTAGTAGATCCTGATCTACTGGTTGGTGACTATCTGTGTAGGGGGCTTGGATATTACAGGCTACTTCAGAGGCTACTGATAGTCCCTAGAGGGGAGAGACTCTGGCTGTGCCTGTGGCTGAGAAGGGCTACACAAACCTGCACACAGGAGAAAACTGTGAGTAACTGGGCTCTTTGGGAACATGCTGCCTGGGACAGACCTCAGAGATATAGACTAACTCTTGGTCCAAAGAGAGGCAGATTGACCAGCCCAGTGAACCAGAGCTGCTGGCATTTGGTGGAGCCTGCTTCAGTGGCAGAGGGATTTTGCAGCTGACTGCTCAGCTTGGACTAACACGCACAGGACCTGCACAGTGCTGTCTCCACTCCAGCTATAGACCTTCAAGAGTGCCCACATCAGCAAGTGTCTGGGACTCTGAATCCAGAAGAGAGCACACTCTGGGGTGTGATAAATGGTGGCAGTGCAAAGGCTAGCTAGATAAATTCCTATTACTTCTGTGTACTTCTTAATTGATTTTATTCACTGTTAATCTGTTCAACCCTGGTTTTTTAAGTTGTTAAGTAAAGGTGTGATAATTCTAATGTAATCAGATTTATCTTATTCATAATTATTGTCTTGGAGTGAGTTCCAGGTTATTACTAGAATAATTTTATTCCTGGAGGCTCCCAAGGCACACCATAAGTGTGTACAGGGCCAGGCAGGTGGAGGCACCACCATTGTCTGTTCTTTAGGAGCCAGGGTTTGCTGCAAGGGGGTGGATAGGGAATCTCCAACTAAACAATATCACAACAATTATACTCAGAATCTCCTTTTATGTTAAAACATCAGGCGTCCAGGCACACATCTTGTCCCTCCCAACATAGCCACAATTGTTAAAATAGAACCCTTATGGGACTATATATATGAGGCATGGTGCATTTTAGGGGATAGGGAACTGGTTTGGGGCATACAAAACCTGGGTCCTGTTCCTGTCACTGCCACTGACCCTGGTCATGTCATTTCTGCTCTCCCTTTTACTAGTCATATCTACTTAGAACTGCAGTCACCTTGGGGCAGGGATTGCCTCTTAACTGTGTGTCTGGGCAGCACCTAGTGCATGGGGCCCCAAATGCGGTTTAGCCTGCTTAGATCCCTGGCCTAGAAGGCAGGGTGTTTATTTAATTCAGTTTCCAAGCACTTCTAAGCCCTGACATTTCTACTGAGGTCTCAGAATGCCCATGGAGTAACAGAAATTCCCAGCCCCATGAGGCTGCCATTTGAACCTCTGCCTATTATTGCTCTCAAAACAGCCACATTATCAGCTCTCAGCAAAAAGCCACTTATGTGGCAGGGCTTCCCCCAAAGAGACCACATGGCAGCAGAAGCCCTGGTTCTGTGTCCTGAAAATGGTTGTCTAAAGCAAAATCTCAATTATCCTGTTGTGTGCACTTATGGCTGGAGTTTATCTAATGTATTGGTTTTCTGTGATTGAATAATAGCTTGATAAAAGTGCCATCTACTGGGTAGTCTTTCCCTCTCGAATGACTGTAATTTAATGAAAAGAATATCATTGGTGCTGGAGACTGACAAGGAGAGGCTGAAGGTTGTTAATAATACAGTAGGTGGGGAAAAGGAGAAGAGAAAACATGCCAAAAATTGCATTCAGACAACAGAGATGACAGTTATTTTGATTTGTAAATGTCTACCTGGTTGGAAAAACCTCTTTAAATAATACACAGCTGTCAAACTGTACTGATACATGGGCAGTTTTAGTGTGACTTTAACCAACCACTGTACCAACAAGGTCTTTTTTTCACAGTGTTTGTATGGCATAAATATACAATCTCCTTGCTTATGTTTGTCACTGACAGATTCCTGCTTCAGTATGTCATTATTGCACTCACCTATTTGGGCCTTCCTTAGATTTTTTTATTTATCTGCTGGGGAGGCAAGGAGAAGAAAGATCAATTCCCAGTGTCACAGCTGTGTTTTTGTGCCACCTATTATCGCACACAAAGTAGCCAAAAAATTGCAGGTGAAAAGCCCTGACCGGATTAACACTTAGCTAGCAAGCTCAGCAGATGGGTTGAAGATGGTATGACTACTACACATAGGCTGAGTGACTGTATGGACCAGGGGATAGACTATTAGACTGGAAGACCTGGGTTCTAGTCCATGGTAAGTAACCTTGGACATGCTGTATCAGTTCTCTGTGCATCTGTAAAATGAGGATAATGATACTGGCTTCCTTGTAAAGTGCTCTTCAGCACCTAATGAAATGTGCTAGTTGTTAGTGTTCTTCTCCAGCCAGGGATGAGGCCCATATGGCAGGACAGTGCCAGGGAACTTACTCTGCCAACTCATTAGTTGTACTGTGGATAAATTGAGGACTTCAGTTGTCAGGGCTGACTAATCAATTTTATGCTGTTGCCCACTGGGCCAAAATGGGTGCTTTGCAAGTCATTTACCTGATTGGAGCAGAGATTGGAGTGCCAGAGTCAGGTGTTTTCCTAATGAAACTGGGTTTAGTTACAAAATAGCCAGGTCTCTATAGGGATGGTGACAAGTTGCACACAGGCAATTCCCTTTCACAGGAATCACATAGTAATGAACACCTGGTCTGCCTGCAGGAGGGTCACAGCAACTCCCAGCCAAGTGCAGACTGCTTCCTTCCAGGGATCATTCCAAGCCCCATGTCCTGATGGCGTCACACTCAGACACTCTAGTTCCTAGGAGACCCCTTTAGTGTTACATTCTCCTTATTAACTGCATGGGCCTGACCAGGCCACTCCTGTGTGTGACTCTCTTAATAGGCCTCAAATGGTCTTATTGTTCTGCACAGGAGAGCATGCTGTAGCTCACACACCTGCATTTTAACAAGAACTGCCATTGCTTTTGTGTCTAAGACTTATCGTAGGGTTCTATTGCTATCATCTTCCTTCAAATCTCTCCTCTGGCATGATGCGTAAGGAAAATAGCTAGGCAGATGGAGCCTGCTGATAAATTTGTGTTACAGCTCCTCCTCCCATCACACAAGAAGCGAGTCACAAATACCTGTGGCCCACTGGAGTCAAATCCCTATTGAATTAATGGTGCTTTAGCAGAGATTGGTTCTGGGACCTCCAGAGCTAATACCTGATAGAAAAAACTTAAAAAATAACAAATAGTCCTGCAGCACCTTAGAAACTGACGAAACATGTAGATGATATCATGAGCTTTCGTGGACACAACCCACTTCTTCAGGTGAATTGAGTTTAAGGGGTTCAAGTTCCCAATAAACAGGGTTGTGTATGGTTAACCGGTTAACATTATTTTAAACCGGTTAACCAATTAAATGGGAGTCTACATCCCTAATACCTGCTACTATAGGTTGAGCTAAAGAGCCATGCTTTGTAGCCAGGGCTGTTACAGGCTTATATCCTCTGTAGATCAGGTACAAAAGAGAACCTGAAACACACACTCCCCAGTGGGTTACAGTGTGACTACTAGTTATTACTCAAACCATAATCATTATTATTGTATCATTACCTACCAGGCCCCCTTTCTTTTTCCTGTATCCATCTGTTGTCTCTTCTTATACTTGAATTAGAAGCATTTGGTGGCAGGGGCCCTTTTTTCTGATGTCTGGGGTTTTTTTTTTTTTACAGCTCCTGGGGCCTGACCACTGATTGGAAACTCTAGCTGCTACCACCACACAAACATTAAAGAAAAATGGTGTTGTGTTACACAAAACCAATGCTGTTGTATTGTCCAATCCCATCAACTCATTGTTGGCAGTACCACTAGAAGGTACCGGTCAACATTGCTGGGCAGTTGCACTGTGTTTATGGTACAGTGACTGGTGAGGAAGAATACCCAAACGTTCTCAAGCCTCCAGGCCATTTCCACCAGAGCTTTTGAAAGCAGTCATAATCCAGCGTGATACCACAGGAGACTGACTTAGCTCAGGGCTATTCAGTTTTTGAAACTCAGATGAATAGCTACAAAGTCTGGTAGTGTTTGAGAAACATTTTGAAGCAAGTCAAGGTTGATTTATTGTTTCCTGCCATGAATGATGGGAAATTTGCAGCTTCGTTGGTTTGCCTGAGTTTTGCTTTTAGTTTGGGGTTCAGACAGATTTCTAAGTTAAATTAGGGAGAGAAGACCTAGGAGGACCAAAACACACCAAAAAGTCTATGTGCCCTCTTGTGAGATAGAGTCATTGGCTTTTGTGCACAGCTGCAATCTCTACAAATAAGGAAATCTTCCCATTTAACGACACACAGATCTTCTAACAGTCCCCTTTTTCAAAGTTGAAATTGCTTATAAAATCTATGTCTGAAAATACATTTTGCACAGTAGTTGATTTTCATGCACCATTTCAGCTGGTGAGTATTCCTGGGTTCTTAAAATAGAATTTGTGAAAAATCAAAGTGCCTTTTTATTTTATTTGCGCTGTGATTGATACATTATGCATTTATATATATCTTCTCCCAGCTGAGAGAGGCACTGGCTGCTACTAGTTATGTCACCTTGGGTGGGATTGATTAACCCTGACATCATACCTTTCCAAGGACAGAGACCCCCTGCCCTGCTGCTTGTTAACAGAAGTACCTTAGGGAACATCTACACTTGCTCCCTAGTTCGAACTAGGGATGCAAATGTACAGGCCTTGCCAAGCGGCAGCGAGCCTCGCTCGCCAGCTGCGCAGTTCGGCATGCTACGCATGTGCAGACCACGCTGCGCACACGCTGATCGCACTGCGCGGCTGTGCTGGCTTGTAATCTACTCGCCACGGGTGAGTAGATTACACTAATTGTCGAGCCCTGGTTGGGCAACTGAAATTGCTAATGAATCAGGGATTTAAATATCTCACGCTTCATTAGCCTGATCTCGCCGGCGCGTTACTCTGCTCAACAGCTGTTTCAAAAGTGAAAGTGCGCACCGGGATGTGTTAGTTTGAACCAAACCCCTTGGTTCGAACTAACATTACTCCTCATTTTTTGTTGTTTTGGAGTAACATTTTTTGAGGAGTAACGTTAGTTCGAACCAAGGGATTCGGTTCGAACTAACGCGTCCCGGTGCGCACTTTCACTTTCGAAACAGCTGTTGAGAGGAGTAACGTGCCGGCGAGATCATGCTAATGAAGCGCAGGATATTTAAATCCCCGCTTCATTAGCAATTTCAGTCACCTACATTTGCATCCCTAGTTTGAACTAGGGAGCAAATGTAGATGTACCCTTACAGAATGAATGCAGAGGGGACACTATGTAAACATGACTGGTTTCCACAGTAGCAAGGCATTTCCAGTGCCTGCTGAAAAAAGCAGGAGCCAGTTTTCATCTTGGTGTTTTTCTTAGGGCTTAGCAAAGAACCAGTGAGTTTGCTGCAGCTCTGATTACAAACACTTGCTTCTTTCTTTATCCCCTGCTGACTCTGCTGTTGGCTTGGTGACAGCATTTAGCCAGTGTCAGTGCTTGGGCTGCTCTACAACACTTGTCTGATTATTTGGAGGCAAATGCTCCCCCCCACTCCCCTCTGCCGACACCTGGCCAGAGCAACAAGGCTGTATTCTGGGGAGACTCAGGAGTGGGTCCAGGTCCAGCCTACTGGCTGCATTAGACTCCACAAGTCTAATACCCCATCGCAACAGCACCTGTATGCAAAAGCTAAGGTTGGAGGATGAGTGAAGAGCTGGCTCCTTCAGCCTTTCATCATCCCCTCTAGCACTGATACTGCACACCACCTCCTTCACTGGTTCTGTCTTGCCCCTTGCATACAAATTTTGCCATCAGACCAGTGTTGGTTCTGTTCTCAGAAGGCCCTCTGTGTCCACAGAGTTGAGCAGAGAATTTGCACCCTGTTGGAAGAAAAAAAATGCTTTCTACTACTCCAACACTGTGTTGACCACAGAAGACATGCATAGGCTTGTGGGTCTATTCCAAGGCTGGCCCTTTAAGGGTGTTGCTTTCAGGGATTGGGAAAGCAAGTCATGGGAGGGGCAGTCAGGTGACCAACCTCAGTATATATGGGGAACCAGTAACTCATTTAAGAGAGAGAATTTGTCTAGTGTTTAGGATGAGAATAAATAAAAAGAGCCATAGTGAATGTGAACTGGGGGGAAGCCTCTCCTGAGAAAACCTGGAAAGGGGGTTTATATACTTGAGAATCTCAAGGATTTAGTAAAGCCCCTGTGACAGCTACAGTATAGATAGGGATGAAGCCATCTCAGCCACTCATAGTCAGATGGTTTATAGCCTACTGTGCTTTTGCTCAAATGTCCCAAACCACTAACGTTCAACCAGAGTCTGTTTCTTGTTCAGCTGGATGCAAGAATGCCAAGTTACCAGAATTAATCACAGAACTTTTACGTCTCCACCCACCACTTACCAGATGGGACCCCTGGTGAACTGTCATTTTCATGTGTCTTGTCTCTATTTAAGACTTGGTGCTATAGAATGGGTGCTTGGGGGAAGGACACAAAATGGCTTCGCAAATAATAAAAATGGCAGGAAGGCAAATATCTCCTACCAAGTGTAGTTTCTTAAGGACTTGGTATGAATCTTTGTGGTGCTATCTCAAGAGGTGCTCTGCTGGTGGCTTTAAGCAGAACAATCAGTGCTGTGCAGAGCAGAGCTGTTGTAAGGCCCCAAGACAGGGTGCACAACCCTATCTATACACAAATGGTTTCAGAATTAATGATGGAAGAACCTTGCGAATGTTTAATGGGGTCAGAATTTCATTTCAGATCCCTGCCATAATGCACTTTTTTGGGGTTGTGATTGCATCATAGACTTAATGCAAGAGTTGTGTATGAGATCTAATGTCTGCAGTTGTTCTTTTGTTACAGTTATGAAGGTAAATTAACACAACATTTTGTCCTCTCATGGCATTTGAGTTGGTGATGGTGGAAATACCTTGAAGGCCAGAACTTATTGTTCTGAGTCCTGAAAAGAGCTCCATGGAGCAAGAACTTGGAATTATTCAGGTTTTCAGAGACATGAAGGCATCTCAGGCTATGTCTATACTGCAGGCTTTCTTTTGGAAGAAGCTTTTTTTGGAAGAGATCTTCAGAAAAAACGTCTTCTGAAAGAGCGCATCCACACACAAAAGCACATTGAAAAAGTGATGCACTTTTTTGAAAGAAAGCGTCTACACTGATCGGATGATCTCTCGCATAAAAGGCCACCCAGAACCGCTTCATCCAGGGCTTTAGGTCACCAGTTGCTTCCAAGTGCTGGTGCCAGAGCCTTGCAGAGACACACACTTAAAAGGACCCCCTTGGACAGCCATTTTGCTGCTTCTGTTGCATGCTTGCTACCTCTTTGAGGGACAGCAAAGTTCTCATAGGCCTGCTGTGGTTGCCCTGGGTTTTTTTGGATGCCACAGCTTTGTTCTTTGTGTCATGGAGCCGGAGCTGCTCCTGGGCATGTCCTGGCCCCACACAGCCATGTTGCAGTTTTTTCAGCACTTTGTGCCAGCTGCCTTCCTGGTCCTGCATGAGGTCAACCCCGAGCTCATTTTGGGGAACCTCTCCCTGGGTGCGGCTGCTACACTCTGGCAACCACACCCCACAGTGGAGAAGCATTTCTGGAGGTTCAACATCAGCTCAGACTCATGGGACCAGCTAGTCATGGAGCGGTGGGACGACCAGCAGTGGCTCCAAAATTTCCGCATACAGAAGGCCACCTTTTAGGAGCTGTGTGCCTGGCTCGCCCCCACCCTCCAGAGATGCAAGACCCACTGTGGCCCACCATCCCCCTGAAGAAGCAGGTTGCTATTGCCCACTAGAAGCTCACCACCCCAGACGGCTACCGGTCGGTGGGCAATCAGTTTAGCATGGGGAACTCCACCATCGGGGCCCTCCTCATGGAGGTAAGGCACTCTGGTTCTACAGTCCCTTCACAGGGGGGGAGGAGTCCTGGAAAAAGGGGGACCCTAGGGAAAGTGTGGTTGGGGGTTGTGGGGGTGGAGTGGGGTGGAGGGAACCCAGTCCCTCAGGGGTTGTACCATCCCACCCTCACACAGCCCTGCTGCTGGGGGGGGGGGCAGCCTTATAGGTGGTGGCTCCTGAGGTGTTTGAGGGGGGGTGAGGAGGGGGTCGGGCACCGCCCAGGAGCTCAGGCACCCTTTCTCTCATTCTCTGTTTTTTGTGTTTCTTTGTCTCCTTCTGAAGGTGGCGAGGGCCATCAACTTGATCCTGCTGTGGAGGGTCATCCATCTCGGAGACCTGGACCCAATCATGGTCAGATTTGCTGCCCTAGGGTTCCCAATTGCACAGGAGCAATCGATGGGACCCACATCCCGATCTTCGCACCAGACCTTCGAGCAGCCCAGTACATTAATCACAAGGGCTACTTTTCTATGGTGCTGCAGGCACTGGTCAACCACCATGGACACTTCATAGATATTTTTGTTGGGTGGTCAGGCAGGGCACATGATGCCCACATCTTTAGAAACTCCAGCCTGTACTGCAAGCTGGAGGTGGGCACATTCTTCCCCTTCTATGAACTTGCTGTTGGGGATGTGCAGATGCCACTGTGCATCATGGGGGACGCAGCTTACCCCCTCATGCCATGGCTGATGAAGCCATACACCAGCCACCTGGACCCCAGCACGGACCTATTTAATACCTGCCTGAACCATGCCCGTATCCAGGTGGAGTGCACCGTCGGCTGCCTCAAGGTGTGGTTCAGGTGCCTACTGACCCACCTCAGCATGGGGGAGCACAACATCCCCTTGGTGGTTGTGGCATGTTGTGTCCTCCACAACATTGTGAAAAGGAAAGGGGAGGCCTTCCTCCTGGGGTGGGGGGCATATGCCAGCCCTGAGGGGATAGCGTTCGAGCAGCCAAGGACAGCTGCCATCCGACAGGCCCAACAGGCTGGAGTGCGCATCTGGGAGGCCCTGAGGGACAGGTTCTCTCAAGGACCCCGGTAACTCTCCCCAGTGCCACCTCCCTAGGAGCATCTGACTTGCAGCCCTATCCCTTCCCCACCACAGCCCCTCCCTTTGCCTTTTCCCTGACCTCTCAATAAAGACACCTGTGTGGTTTTCAACAAAACAAAGTCTGTATTTATGAAACATTAAGAAAAGGTGGGCAGGGGGAGAGGGCTCATAAACTGGAAGGGAAAGGGGGCTCATAATCTGGAGGGGTGTGAGGGGCTTATGGCTGGGAGGAGAGTGGGGGGCAGCTAGTTGTGCCACCTTGGGTGTGGGGATCTTGTTGAAGTTGCGGTTGGGTGGGTCTGGGGACCACAGGTGGGTAGACAGCAGGGGGGGCAGAAGCAAGGTCAGGGATGGCAGCAGGGGAGAGGGAGGGGGAATGGGCATCACTTGGGGAGGGAGCAGAGACATAGCAGGGAGCAGGAGGAGGGGGAATGGGCATAGGAGGAGGAGGATGGAAGCCAGGAGCAGTGGCATCAGGCGAGTGTGCCCTCATGCACAACATGATGTCACACATGTTGTCACACTGCTGCATGAGCTGGTCCCATGCACAGTTCTGCCACTCCGAGTCCTCATGGACCTTGTGCGCCAGGGTCTGCTGGATGTCGCTCAGGACTCTGACATGCTGGTGCATGTGGTCTTCTTGGACCCTGGCATGTCTTTGGGTCCCCTGGGCTCTGGTGGCTGACTGCAGTGGTGTGGCTCGCCCCTCAGTCCCAGCTGATCCACCTGTGGGGAACACGAAGAGGGAGAAGTGGTCAGTCAAGGTGAGTTGCTGCTCTCAGACAGGCTTCCTGCCACAAGGCTTGTCCAGGGTGCCTGCAGCTTCAAGAGGGGCCAGGAGGAAGGAATTCCTTGCTCTGACACAGATTTTTTGTGCAGCCTTGGGACAGTCATTTTGCCCTTCTGTCTGATAAATAAAATGGGGGTGACAATATTTCCTTTATAGACTGTAAGCTCTTCAGAGTACTGACTCTGTGCTCAGTGCCTAGCACAATGGAACCCTGAACATGGTTGAGGCTTTATAGACTGTTGTGCTAGAAATTACAAAGCATACTGATATTTTGAGTGAAACTCTCTGGCTACATCTACACTGCCCTCTCTTGCGCAAAAGAAGCATGGATTATCACCACACCTCATTTGCATAATTAATGAGGCTCAATTTTTTGAGTAAAAAGGAGCTGTCTACACTACTTCCACTTTTTTTTCAGGAAGAATGGCTCTTGCACAAGAGGGAGGTTTTGCACAAAAACGGAACCTCATTAATTATGTGAATTATTCCACACTTCACTTCATTTGCATATTTTTTGCAAAAGAGAGGGCAGTGTAGATGTACCCTCTGAGTTTCCTCTGAACCCTTGTGAATTAGAGCTTGGTTTATACCACTGGAGTTCATATCCTTCCAAAACACTCGGTGGCTTTTCAAACCTTGCTGTAGTCCAGATACCTTTGGTGACATGGTACCAGTGGTTCTTAAACTTTTTGGCCAGTGGCCCACCCTGCTCAGTGAAAACCTTCCCACAGATCACTGGCCAAACACCCATGATTACAAAATGGTGCAGGAGCAGGCTGGGAGTGGGGGTCTGGCAGGGAGGATGAATGCAGGAGCAGGCTGGAGGTGGGCGGGCAGTCAGGGGATAGGGTGCAGGAGCAGGCTGAGGGTGGAGGCATCTAGGTGGAAAGTAGAGTTCAGGAGCAGGCTGAAGTTGGAGGTCCTGGGTGGGAGGAAGTGAGCAGGAACAGGATGGAGGTGCAGGGTCTTGGAGGGGAGAGTGCATGAGGGCAATGCAGTGCAAGGTCTGGGAATAACGAGGATGGGGGCACTTACCTGGCTCCATATCTTGTGCCACTCCCAGGCACCACTCCTTGCTACTCCCATTGGCTGTGATTCCAGACCATGAGGCTCTGTCTTCCTCACCTGCAGTGTGAAAATGTTGCTGGTGTTCCAACCTCACAGGAGAGGGCAAACTGTGGGGCTGGAGTATCAGTTCAGGCTCCCTGCTACATGGGGGAGGGTGAACCCTGAGCCTGCGGTGCACCTGTAAGATACTCATGGACCACTAGTGGTCCACTAACCACACTTTGAGAACCACTGCTTTGTATGAATAGCTCTAAATCACTCTTGTTTGTTTAAGAGAGAAGACTGGGAGGCAATATTCATTTTGTCACTCCAATATCCTGGGCCCAATATGGCTATAGCAACACTGCAGATTTGTCTGATTAGCAGCCAAGTTGTATGGATGGCTTGTGTTAAATGTGGTGGCCACTATCAAGCCAATGTCTAATCCAGCATTACCTTTGTCTGCAAGTATCTCCCTCCCAGTGAATTATCTGTGTTCTGGATTTTTTCCCCTCCTAATTCCCATAATGAACATTAGATTTTCACTTCGATGGCCAGAATATAATGTTGCTATTTCCTGTCCCCATTTCTAACTTTCTAGGTCTCTATTATTTCTGCCCTGACTTCTTAAAACACCTCCCATTTAGAGTCCTCTGTGAATTTAATTCATGTGCCATTTGCTGTTTTCTATGGACAGATCATTAATAACAATGCTAAATAAAACCAGGCCAAAACTGGAACTCTGTAGCACACCAATGCACACATCTCTTCAACTTGATACATTCCTGTTTATCATTACCGTTTGTTTATGGTCCTTCTGCCAGTTTTTAATTCTACTGACAGTACTTACATTCAAGCCAGTTTGGAAAACGATACAGTAATAAACAGTTCCCTGTATAAAATGCAAAACACTAACCTCTAGCTTGTGGTATTAGAATACGATGTTTTAATGTTGTATAAGTCATGGCTCTAGGGATACTGGCTGGCTCAGGGTATTGGTAAATAGGGCATTGAGAATCTTTACCTCAATCCAACACAGTTGAAAAGTTGTAATCAACTAACATGTGTGTTTTTTTTAAAGGCCTGTCTGAGTTTAACTGGTTGCTGTCCAGTTTGTATCAAGAAGCAGCAGGGTGTAGTACAGTGGCTCTCAAACTGCGCTCTCCAGAGTGCTAGTGGTCTGCAGTCACACCCTCACCCTTACCCCTACAAATAACAGGCTGGGCATAAGACAAAACTAGCACCCAATTTTAGCAGTAACTAGCCCCCTCATTATCCAATCTCAGGCAAGTAAAACAAGGATTATATAAAGGACTTCAGCTTCCAGGAATGTCAATGTGCAGTATGTTACCTACCTAAGTAGACCACTATTAGTGTAGTAGGTGATGGTTAATAATTGAGTATTAACTACAATTGAGTTACATCTAACCGCACCTGCACTTAATGCTATTACAGTAAATACAGTTCTATCAAACATAGCATACAGTTTCACAAAAGGGTTTGTGACTGTAAATGACATGTAATTGTGTTAATTTTGATTGTGTCTCCTATTTTAAGTTCACTTTGGAAATAAGTTTCCCAAGCTTATTTCTGTGATCTACATTTTTAGGAAATCAAAGACCAATGAATTTCCACAGCTTTCCTCTTTTTTCTTTTCTTCTTTCCCTTTCCCCCATTCTAAAACACTGGTGCTGATAAGGCTGTCCTTTCCCATACACAGAATATGCAGCTGTGTGGGGCACCTAAAAATTTGGGGCACCACTGGGTCTTATTTTCCACCCACCTGTCTCTTTCTATCCCTTTTTGTGGTTCTGCTTCTTCTGAAGAGGATCTAGTTAAATTAAAAGAGAACTAGGAGGCTGCATCCTCTGCTTGCTATTCTCATCAACCACTTCCCCTCCCCCCCCCCCGGGGGGTAGGCAGGCCTGGCTCTCCACCCAGACACTGTGGTAGGCCAAGCTGAGACCACATTAGGCCTGGCTCTTTTCCTCCAGCCTGCCAGCCCTGGCTTTTCCACCCTAGCCCTCTGTTCCACTATCTAGGCCACACCATCCCCAGCTCTTCTCTCCCAGCCTAGGCCGTGCCAGCTCCAGGTCTTTCCCCTGACCCTTGCCCCCCCAGCCATGCTCTTTTCCCCTGGCTTCCCAGCCCAGGCTGCTCCAGTCCTGGCTCTCCCCCACCCTGGCCCATGCAGCGCCAGCCCTGGCTCTTTCTACTCCAGCCCCCCTGGCCCAGGCCATGCCAACCCAAGCTCTTTTCTCCTTGCTCCCTGCCCAGGCCATGACAGCCTTGGCTCTTCCTCCCTCCCCTCCCAGCCTAACCCTAGCCTCCCCATGGCAGCTGGAGAGGGCCAAGTCTATGGCATGCCAGCCCCAGCTTTCGTGGTGCACCAGCTTCAGCTCCAACCCTGGAAGCCAGGGAGGAACAAGCCCTGGGCCTGCTTTGTTGGTCCACGAATAGCCCCGGGTTTCCTGCTGGGGAGAGCAGCCTGGCCATGGCTATCGCTGCTGCCCGCATGGGCCCAACAGGGCCCAGAGCATCTGAGACCCAGGACAGGGGTGGAGATCATGACCACCACCAGCATCCAGCTCTGAGCTCAGGCTACAGGTAGCAGGGAGGCCAGCAAGGGGGTGGCAGCGGTTGCTCAGAGGAGTGGCTGCAGGAGTCCCAGAAGGGAGGAAGAGATCATGGCCTGAAGCTGGGGATGGGGCAATGTGAGATGACATGCTGATGTTACTCTGTCATCCCACAGGAATTTTTATATATATATATATATTCTGACAGGGTCAGGACACAGGGTTACAAAACCAAGCTCGAAGGAAAGTATGTGAGCCTTAAACTAAGTAGCTCCCTGTTCCCTAGATAAACTGGCAAGGACTGGCCTAGAATCAGCAGGAACTTTCCAGAAACAATCTGGACAATCAGGCCAGTTAGAACACCTGGAGTTACTTAGGTGCTTTCCAGAGCAAAGGGAGTGAGGCTAATTAGACAATCTAGGGTCAATCAAGAGCTAGCTGAGACTGATTTAAAAGGGCTCTTCTTATGTTAGTTAGCTGGGATGTGAGGAGGAGGGAAGGAGCTAAAAGTACAGAGAGCAAGAAGAGTTTAGGTGAGAGCTGGGAGCTGCAGGGCAGGAGGAGTGTGTTGGAAGAGCAGGTACCCAGAGGTGTAGTGGGGGGGGGGACAGTTGCCCCCAGCTGCCACAGTGGGGTGGGACCAGAGTGCCCACCACACCAGCCCATGCGATGCATAGAGCAGCAAGTCGGGAGCTGGGCCATGTTCTGCCTCCCTGTACACACTGCAAGCTGAGGCAGCCGGGCCGGGCAGCAGGAGCGGACACTTTAAAGGCAGGATTACCTTACCGATCCCGTACTTCTAGTGCCTGGCTCTGTGGGAGAGGGATTTGGTTGGGGGGAATGCTGGGGGAGCCTGACTCTGGGGGAGGGATGGGAGCATTGGGATGGGGAGCATTGGGGGTGCCTGGCTCTGGAGGAGGGATGGAAGCATTGGGATGGGGGGGGCACTGAGGGTACCTGGCTCTGGGAGAGGGGTGGGTTCACTGGGGATACTTATAATTTTTTTTAAAAGGTACTTTATCACAAAAGGAAAAACTTAAAAAACAATAGTCAAATAGTACTTTAAAGACTAACAAAACATGTACATGGTATCATGAGCTTTCATGGGTGGAAGTGAGTTTTGCCCATGAAAGCTAGTGACACAATCTACATGTTTTGTTAGTCTTTAAAGTTCTACTAGACTATTTGTTGTTTTTTAAGTTTTTTTCCTGTTACAGACTAATGCGGCTACCCCTGAAGCTTATTTTAAAAAGGTTGAGAAACACTGCTCTGTACCATTCCTTTTGGCCTCCCTGTTTCCCTTCTCCTTGGGTGAGTTGGGCAGAGAGGAGTTTTGGTAAAAAATATATCAGACATGGGCACACACTGCCCGCTCTACCTCAGCTGGTGCTGGATAATCAGAGCCTCAATTCTAAAGGAGTTGGCATTACTCAGGTAATAGATTCCCTCTTACACACATAGGTGTGTGCAGCACATTTCATTAGGGTGTGCACCCAAAGAATTTTTTTAAATGTACTTTGACCCCCATTAGCCACACCCCTGACCCCCATTGGTGACACCCCAACTCCCATTGGCCACACCTCCGGAGGTAACACTCCCGGGGCAAGATGGACACATGACCAGAAGTAAAAGGTGTCATGTGACCCCCCCCAAGGACTTTTCCCACCATCCTCCTACCAATACGGATTAGTTTGGCCCCCATCAAACCCCCCTTACACAACTATCCTGCAATTGAATTAACCCAATGTGGGTAACATTAACTCGGAGTTGGAGAGGCTGGGGGAAGTGTTCCCTCCAAGAGTTTCCTCCCATGAGCAGAATGAATTTTGTGTTATGAACCAGTACTGAGTTCATGGGGCTTGTTTGGATGTGCCACTGTGGCACCCAAGTTATTAATAAATATCTTATAAACTTCTACCTTTTCCCTCTGCTGCCATGTCTCCTCCCCTTGCTCCATCAGCTCCCCTGGTGCCTGCTGCCCTCCAACCCCTCACCCTCCTCTGCTGTCCTGACTCCTGCCCTTCTCACTGCCCTCAGCCTTCCAGGGACCTGCCCCCCTGCACCAGCCCTTCTCTCCCCCCTGTGCCCACTCCTCCAGTAGCCCCACTCTGATCATGTGAGCTACCTCTCCTCATCCCCTCTCCTAACACCTCCCTCTACACACATACCCCTGCAGATGTCTGCCCTTCTGCTTCACCCCCAGAATCCCCTGGCACCTGCACCTTCCCTTACCCCTGCACCCTCCTGGTGCCTGCCCCTTCCCTCACTGCCCCTGCCCCTGCCCCCTTTGCCCTCTTTTCCCTAATGCCCACCCCCTCACCACCCTCTGCCCCCATTCCCCTCATACCCCTGTGTCCTCACACATGCCTTGCTCCATCCCTGCCTTCGTCATGCCCACCCCTTCTTTCAAGCCTTCTCCCAGCACTCCCCCTGCTCCCTCAACCCCCAATGCCCTTACCTTCTCCTCTCCCAGCATCACCCTGTCCTCCCTCCCACTGACACCTCCCCTCCTGCCCTTTTCCTCATTGTCTCCACTTGGCCCCCTGGCATTTGTCTCTCCTCTACCCTGTCCCTTGGTGCATTCCCCTTTCTTCTCCTGACCTGCCCTCCTCCCCTCAGCACAAGCCCCTTCCTCTCCCACCCCTGCCCTCTATTTTTCCTCCTTCCCTTCCCTTCCCTTTGGCTAAGCCAGCTTCTGCCTTCCAGTTTGCGGGGCTGGAGTCAGAGCCGGCCCAAGCTACAGGATGGCTGCGCCCTAGCCCGGGGCACCTCCCTTTAAGGCCGGGCGGGGACGAAAAGGAGACCGAGGCCGGGGCCCCGGGCACAGAAGGGGCGCCACATGGTGCTGCCGGGCCAGGGCCCTGGGCACAGAATGGTTCCAGACTTAATGCATCTGAGGGCACTGAGGGAGTTGGCAAATGTCATTAAGGAACCTTTGGCCATTATCTTTGAAAAGTTGTGGAGATCGGGAGAGATCCCGGATGATTGGAAAAAGGCAAATGTAGTGCCCATCTTCAAAAAAGGCAAGAAGGATGATCTAGGGAACTATAGGCCGGTCAGTCTTAACTTGGTTCCTGGAAAAATCATGGAAGGGATCCTTAAGGAATCCATTCTGAGGCACTTGGAGGAGAGAAAAGTGATTAGGAATAGTCAGCATGGATTCACAAAGGACAAGTCATGCCTGACCAATCTGATTAGCTTCTATGATGAGGTAACTGGCTCTGTGGACATGGGAAAGTCAGTGGATGTGATATACCTTGATTTTAGCAAGGCTTTTGATACGGTCTCCCACAATATTCTTGCCAGCAAGTTAAGGGAATGTGGATTGGATAAATGGACAGTAAGATGGATAGAAAGCTGGCTAGAAGGCCGGACCCAGCGGGTAGTGATCAACGGCTCGATGTCAGGATGGCGGTCGGTTTCTAGCGGAGTGCCCCAAGGTTCGGTTCTAGGACCGGTTTTGTTCAATATCTTTATTAATGACCTGGATGAAGGGATTATTGCACCCTCAGCAAGTTTGCAGATGACACTAAGCTAGGGGGAGAGGTAGATATGCTGGAGGGCAGGAATAGAGTCCAGAGTGACTTAGAGAAATTGGAGGATTGGGCCACAAGAAATCTGATGAGGTTCAACAAGGACAAGTGCAGAGTCCTGCACTTGGGACGGAAGAATCCCAAGCATTGTTACAGGCTGGGGACCAACCAGCTAAGTAGTAGTTCTGCAGAAAAGGACCTGGGGGTTACAGTGGATGAGAAGCTGGATATGAGTCAATAGTGTGCCCTTGTAGCCAAGAAGGCTAATGGCATATTAGGTTGCATTAAGAGGAGCATTGCCAGCAGATCCAGAGATGTCATTATTCCCCTTTATTCGGCTCTGGTGAGGCCACATCCGGAGTATTGTGTCCATTTCTGGGCTCCCCACTACTAAAAGTATGTGGACGCATTGAAGAGGGTCCAGTGGAGGGCAACCAAAATGATTAGGGGGCTGGAGCATATGACCTATGAGGAGAGGCTGAGGGAGTTGGGTCTGTTTAGTCTGCAGAAGCGAAGAGTGAGGGGGGATTTGATAGCAGCCTTCAACTTCCTGAAGGGAGGTTCCAAAGAGGATGGAGAAAGGCTGTTCTCAGTAGTGACAGATGGCAGAACAAGGAGCAATGGTCTTAAGCTGTGGTGGGAGAGGTCCAGGTTGGATATTAGCAAAAACTATTTCACTGGGAGAGTGGTGAAACACTGGAATGGGTTACCTAGGGAAGTAGTGGAGTCTCCATCCCTAGAGGTATTTAAGTCTCGGCTTGACAAAGCCCTGACTGGGTTAATCTAGTTGGGATTGGTCCTGCCTAGGGCAGGGGGCTGGACTTGATGACCACCTGAGGTCTCTTTCAGCTCTATGGTTCTATGATTCTATGATAACTCTCATGTAGTTTATCTCTGTGTGATAGCATGAAAAACAATTAGGTAACTAGGTCAGTAGCTAGGCAGTTAGGAAGTAATAGAGAGGTAGCCGTGTTAGTCTGATCTTGGTAAAACAAAAGGGAAAAATATGTAGCACTTTAAAGACTAACAAGATAATTTATTAGGTGATGAGCTTTCGTGGGGCAGACCCACTTCTTCAGATGATGTTCTGAAAGGGTATGTCTACACTACAAAATTAATTCGAAATAACAGCCGTTATTTCAAATTAACTTTAATAGTGTCTACACATACAAACCACTATTTTGAAATAAATTCGAAATAGTGGAGCCCTTATTTCGAATTTGGTAAATCTCATTCTACGAGGAATAACACCAAATTCGAAATAGCTAATTTGAAATAAGTGCTTTGTAGACACTTATTTCGAATTAGGGGGCCTCCAGTCCTTCCCAATTTCCCCTGGTGGCCACTCTGGGCCAAACCAGGAAAACTCCTCTCCTCTCCCCCAGCCCCAGAGCCCTTAAAGAGGTAGACTCTGGCCACTGGGCATGTGCGAGAGCCAGGTCAGCCAGCAGCCGCAGACCCTCAGCCAGTGGCCACACAATGTCAGCCAGTGGCAGCCAGCCGTCCCCTGCCCAGTCCCCTAGCACTCAGGGGCCAGCCAGAGGCCGTAGACGGCACGTGCCCTCATGGACTAGTGTGGAGATCATGGACCTCATTGAGGTTTGGGGGGGGGCCCCCAACGTCCATGATCTCCGCACTAGGCGGAGGAATGCGGCCGTCCACGGCCGCATAGCGGCCACCATGGCCAGGAAAGGCCACAGGCGCACCCAGGAGCAGTGCACCTGAAGGTGAAGGAGCTGCAGCAGGCATATGCCAGGGCCACCAGGGGCGGTGCTGCAGCAGGGGCTGCCACCTGCCCCTACTCTCCCGCCCTCGACCGAATCCTGGGGGGCAGGGTGGTCCGCACCAGCCCGGGGGGCAGTGAGCTGGGAGCTGAGGGCCCTGACCTGGGCACAGCAGAGGGGCCACAACCAGCTGTCCTGGCACCAGAGTCGGCAGGGTCATCCGGGGAGGCCATACCAGGTAAGTGCCAGCACTGTCCCCTACCCAGGGGGGAGGCGGGAAGGGAGACCAGGGAACCCACGCATGGGCCATGCCTCCCACGGATCACGCAGCCACCTGTGCATGTGCAAGCACATGCCGTGCAAGCATGTGCCATGCCACCCTTGGGCAGGTGGCTCCAGCTGCGTGACACCCGGGGGCCGTGGCCCAATAGGCACATGCGTGTGTGAAGAGACCTGACATGCTCCCGAACCCGGGGTGGGACCCAGCAGGACGCTCTCCCTTCATACGCCCCCTCTACACAGAGGCAGGGGACATCTCCCCCCTTCCTCTCTCCGCCCCCCGCCCTGGCTGCACTATACACAGCACAGGGGCATGGGTGTGGTCTTGGGGCAGCTCCCAGTCCCGGGGAGAGCCAGACATCCTGACCATGGCCTCTGTGCAAGCACATCGGCTCTGACGGTGCAGGGCACAGTCGCCCTCACATTGGAGGGGGTGCTGGGCATCATACACTGTGTCCCCAGGGAGAACTGACCACTTCTCTTCTTTCTCTACAGCTGCACCAGCTGCTTGTGCAGGGTGCACCACCCCACCTGGGACATGCTCCCCCACCCACAGGCTCAGCAGGACCACCACCACGCAGCAGGGGTACCGGGACCAGCACCTGGGGGCCCTGTGAGCCCTGCACCACACCATCCAGGCCTGGATGCAGGAGGACCTGCAGCTCCACCGGGAGCAGCTTGCTCAGGACCATGCCATGTGCTCAAACCTGTGGGCCCTGCTGCAGAGCATGCTGCCCCGTGCCGCCCCAGCACCTGCTGCCCCCCCTGCTACTGTTCTTCCTCCCACTCCTGCTCCCCTCCCACCTCTTCCTCCTCAATCTCCACACCCCCCCCACCTCAACCTCCGTACCCTTGTCCCCCGCACTGAGTCCCCAGCACCCGCCGTGCTGGGAGACATGTGGCCCGACGAGACCCCCACCCCTGAACCCTGAGCTTCCCCTCCCCCTTCTTCCCCTTGCTTCCCCCTTCCAGCTCCCTCCTCCCAGTTTTCCCCCTTCCCTCTCCCACCCTCTCTCCCGCCCTCTCCCGCCTCCTTTCCCCAGTCTCCCCAGAGGTTCATTCCCCCCCACCCCCAGTTGTGTTAAATAAAGACAGTTTCTAATTTTGAAAATACGTGTCTTTTATTTGACATCAGGAAGGGGGGCCTAGGGAAGGGTAAGTTGAAGGACATGAGGGAGGAATGGGGCACAAGTCCCCAGTGGGGCAGACCGGGGAGACTGTTAGCGCTCCTCAGGGTGGAAGCTCTCCCGCAGGGCCCCCTGGATCCTGACAGCCCCTCAATGGTCCTCCCAGATGGCAGCCTGCAGACAGTGCGGCCAGGCTGCTGGCAATGTGTCCACGAGACGCAGCAGAGTCCCAGGGGGCAGGTCTGGTTCCATGTTGCAGAGCACCGTGGTGTCCCGAGTGAGGGCAAGCAGAGCACTCTGAGACACAAATGCTTTGCTGTCCCTCAGTGAGGTAGACCAGGAAGCAGAGAAACCTGAGAACTGTCTGTTGGGGTTGGGGGGTCGGGTCCCTTTAAGCACAGACCTCGGATAGCCTGAGGCAGCAGCCCCATACACTAAGTCCGACCCTGATGCCCTTTTGGCTCTGGTTCTGGCCAGCCTTACCTTCGATTCAGGGTCCACTCAATGTGGACGCACTATTTCGAATTAGAAAAACGCTATTTCGAATTAATTTTTGTGTCTAGATGCGTTATTTCGAATTAGCTTATTTCAAATTAACTAATTCGAAATAAGTTAATTCGAAATAGCGGTGTAGTGTAGACATACCCAAAGTGGATTGGCATGACCATATATAAAAAAGGAATACAATGAAAAAAATAAACAAATGATGAACTAACAAATCAGATATTAGAATAGAAAGTGGAGGTAAGGGACAAGGAAGAGATAAGGAAAGAGGAAATAGCTTATTGACTTACAATAAGTGGCTAATCTGGAGTTACAATGACTATCAATAGGTGGGGAGGCTGTCTTTGCAATGTGTAAGGTAATTAGCATCTTTATTAAGGCCCATTCGCAACATGTTGAATTTAAGCATGAATAAAAGTTCTGAAGACTCTCTCTGTAATGTGGTGTAGATTGCTTACAATAAATTTGATACTCAGAATCTTTTTTTTATCTTTTATTCATTAAAGAAATGAGCTGCTTGTTTGCTATAACAGTAGTTTTAAATGCTTGATTGAAATATAGTGACGAAATTCATATTAAGTTGTATAACATTTATTTCTCTTGTGTTTTATAAAACTTACATATTTTGAGAATTTGACATTTTTTATGTAAAAGACATGAACCTAATGAGAACAGGATATGAACAAATTAAAGAGAAAAAATTATTTAACAGAACTTTATAATTTATATTTGTCTGTAGTTAGTAAAATAAGTAATTCATTAAACCATAAATATCCTAAGAGGTGGATTATTTACAGTGGTGTAGTGAGGAGGGTGCGGAAGGGGGGAGAGTTGCCCCTGAGTGCCACGCTAGAGGGGTGCCAATTTAGTCATCCTCCACTCCCCCTGTCATTCCTCTGCTCACCTGTTCCTCTTCTGCCCACTGCCACCAGCCTGACCCTCCTCCACCTCTGCTGGAGAGTTAGTGCATGCTGGACCCAGCCCCAAACTGGAGGGGTCCCCTCTCCTCCCAGGGTTGGGCTCAGCAGTGCACCAGGTTCATAAAATCATAAAGACATAGCCTAGGAGACAAGAGGGGATAGACTGAAACAAATGAGCTTGTGTGACCTGAAGACCCTTAAAGTGCTGAATCTGGAGAACTGTATCTTTTCCTTTTATTTGTCAGAGTACTTTGTGATGGAACTATTTGATATGTAATTGGCCCTGGATTAATGCACAAACTGCATTCATATAAGAATTCACTTTTGGAATAGTTAACAATATATAACACATTGGACTTGGAAAGCTTACATAACAGAGCTATAGTTTGTAGGGGGTGAGGTGAGGAGAGGGAAGTGTTAAAATGAACCTTGCAAATGAAAATGCATATAGATTTAAAGCAAAATACCCCCTTGCACAAATACGTTAACTCAGAGCAGCGAGTGCATTCATTCAAGAAGATCAATATTTTATTTCCTTTTTTGTGATCCACTATTGGTGGTTTATTTCTTTAGCTGAAATTATTTCTGCAGCATTTCAAAGGACTCCATTGTGTGTGTCTGGGACTGTCAAACTATAAAAATCAGCCAACCACTGCTCTACACCTTTAACTGACATTCTTTCAAATTGGGGGAGCAATTTGTTTTATTCAAAAAGTGATTGCTTGTATTCAGAGCAATATATTTTTTGTTCTGCATTAAACATATGAATCCAAACTCTGTGTTGGATTGTCTCAGTGAAACTCTACTGAAGTGAATAAGGTGGTATCATGCAAAAGATGGGTATTTGATATGGTCCTCCAAGCTCTATGAAAATTGACTTCTGAATATGCATAACTCAGAGATGCTTTAGGCAAATACATTACATAATATATAATTTTTAAAGTTATGATTAGCTGACAGTGACATCCCAAGACTGGTCACATGCACAGTTTAAATAGACCTAAAGGAATTGATCTGCATGTTCCTTTTCTCACAGGATCCCCTATGCTTTATGAAAATTGTCTTATGAATACAAATATACGTGACTTGTAACATGTACATGTAACATCAGTTTTAAAGTTACAGTCTGGTGAATGTGTATCTTTTTGTGCAAGTATCATTCTTGTATATGAAGTTAGAAATATGAAGCATGGATCTGTTTATAATTTTAAATGTCCTAATAAGGAACATTACTGAAACTTAATGGCCCGGTGCTCAAGGTAACAATCTGTGAATGGTTTCATTTTTCCTGTAAACCTGGATTGTACTTAGTCATGCCAGGACATGTAGCCAGGCCCCCTGATGCTGGAACCCATTATGGATCTGGTACTTTTCCACTCAAGGTAAGGAAAGAACTGAGCACAAAGACTTCCTGATTTTGGGAAAAGAGATATAAAAGGGGGGAACCAAACAGTAGTAGTTGAGGCCAGACACCAGAAGACCCTCCTTTTTACCATCCAAGATGCCTGTTGGAAATAGCTAAGACTGAACAGAGGGAAGAATTAGACTAAGAAGATGATTAGAACCAGTGTTAGGGTAAGAATTTGCATGTAACATGTTTCTTAGTGTACTAGTATTAGGTAGCACTTTTTTTAAATTTTGGCTTAGTAACTTATTTTGAGCTGGCTGTTTTCACTAACAATCACTTACATCCTACATTTAATACTTAATAAAAACACTTTGGGTTATTATCAATCCCACTGTAAACAATAGTTACCAAGGGAGGGCAACCACTGTGCATATTTCTCTTTCATTGACAAAGGGGGATGACCTTATGAGCTTTCTCCATATAAAACTTTTATACAGAGTAAGACAGAGTTATTTAGAAGTTTAGTCCTCTTTGGGGCTCTGTTTCTGGGTGCTGTCAATGGCCTTATAGTGGAACCCTCCCAGAGCTGAACTGTTTCAGCATCTGTGTTGTTCTGTTGAGGGGCTGTTACCCCAACTTTGTCCCTTGACTGGGGGAGACCAGAGCTTGTGGCCCAGTAGAACAGAGTGGTGAGGCACCCCTGAGGGTGAGTAGGCAGGCTCAGTAGCATGACCAGCATACCTGGTGATAGCCTCAAGAGGACTTCTGAGACTGAACTCATCATAGTTACTCCTCTGCCAGATGCTAGTAGATAGCCAGGGCTTTGAAGGTTAGGTTCCCAGGGGAGAGGAAGTAAGTGCTGTGGAGTCTTTGTATGTTCTCATTGTATTATTTATATACATACATCAGACCTGTAACAGAGATGGTTAAGCAATATGCAGGTTGATCCCTTCTTTCGGGAAACTTAGTCCAGCACCAGCGCTAAGTTCCCAGGGCAACTCTGCTTCAAGTATTGACTATGATCAGAGACCAAGGAACAGAACAACCTTTCCTATGGCTCATACCACACTCCCTACCCAAAACTTTGCATAATAAAAGCAAAAACACGTCTGCTTCAGAAGTGGCCTCATTCAAAATAAGAATTCTATAGCATTTGGCACACTATAAGAGCATGGCTTCCTCTGGGCCCAAAGTAGATTTGAGAAACAGCAAAATACTCAGGGAAAGATTTTTAGAAGTTATTGAGAGTCTTATAATAGAACAAAGTTAGACCAGTTCTGCAGGCTTCTGAAAATCTTGCACTTTGTTCTCAACTATTTTTTTAAATAAAGACCAGTTTTCACTAGTAGAAAGACCACACTTGGAAGATGGCCCTTGTTATTTGTGTGGGGGAGGGAGGGTGGGGAATATTCGTAGAATCATAGATCTGAAAGAGACCTCAGGAGGTCATCAGGTCCAGCCCCCTACCCCAGGCAGGACCAGTCCCAACTAAATCAACCCAGCCAAGGCTTTCTCAAGCCGAGACTTAAAAACCTCTAGGGATAGAAATTCCGCCACCTCCCTAGGTTACCCATTCCAGTACTTCACCACCCTCCTAGTGAAATAGTTCTTCCTAATATCCAACCAATACTGCCACCACTGTAACTTGAGACCATTGCTCTTTATTCTGTCATCTGTGTCACTACTGTGAACAGCTTTTCTCCATCCTCTTTGGAACCTCCCTTCAGCAAATTGAAGACTGCTATCAAATCCCCCCTCACTCTTCTCTTCTGCAGACTAAATAAACCCATATCCCTCAATCTCTCCTCAGAGGTCATGTGCTCCAGCCCCCTAATCATTTTGGTTGCCCTCCATTGGACCCTTTCAAATGCGTCCACATCCTTTCTATAGTGGGGGCCCCCAGAACTGGACACGATACTCCAGATGCGGCCTCACCTGAGCAAATAAAAGGGAATAATCACTTCTTTAGATCTCCTGGCAACGATCCTCCTAATGCAACCTAATATGCCATTAGCCTTCTTGGCTACAAGGGCACACTGTTGACTCATACCCAGCTTCTTATCCACTGTAATCCCCAGGTCTTTTTCTGCAGAACTGCTATTTAGCCATTTGGTCCCCAGCGTGTAACAATGCTGGGGATTCTTCCGTCCCAAGTGCAGGACTCTGTACTTGTCCTTGTTGAACCTCATTAGATTTCTTTTGGTCCAATCTTCCAATCTGTGTAGGTCACTCTGGACCCTATCCCTGCCCTCCAGCATATCTAACTCTCCCCCTATCTTAGTGTCATCTGCAAACTTGCTGTGGGAACAATCCATCCCCTCATCCAGGTCATTAATAAAGATATTGAACAAAACTGGTCTTAGAACTGATCCTTGGGGCACTCTGCTAGAAACTGACTGCCAACCTTACATTGAGCCGTTGATCCCCACCTGTTGGGCTTGACATTCTAGCTAGCTTTCTATCCATCTTACAATCCATTTATCCAATCCACACTCCCTTAACTTTCTGGCAAGAATATTGTGGGAGACCGTATCAAAAGCCTTGCTAAAGTCAAGGTATATCACATCCACTGACTTCCCCATGTCCACAGAGCCAGTTACCTCATCATAGAAGCTAATCAGATTGGTCAGGCATGACTTGCCCTTTGTGAATCCATGTTGACTATTCTGGATCACTTTCCCCTCTTCCAAGTGCTTCAAAATGGATTCCTTGAGGATCTTCTCTATGGTTTTTCCAGGGACTGATGTAAGCCTGACTGGTCTGTAGTTCCCTGGATCGTCCTTCTTCCCTTTTTTAAAGATGGGCACTACATTTGCCTTTTTCCAATCATCTGGGATCTCTCCTGATCTCCACGACTTTTCAAAGATAATGGCCAAAGGCTCTCAAATGACATTTGCCAACTCCCTCCGTACCCTTGGATGCATTAAATCCGGACCCATGGATTTGTGTATGTTTAGCTTTTCTAAATAGTTCCTAACGTTTTCTTTCCCCACCAAGGGCTGTCCACCTCTTTCCCATACTGCGTTGCCTAGTGCAGTAGTCTAGGAGCTGACCTTGTCCGTGAAGACAGAGGCAAAGAAAGCATTGAGTAGATCAACTTTTCCCACATCATCTGTCACTAGGTTACCTCCCTCATCCAGTAAGGGCCCCACACCTTCTCTGATCACCCTCTTATTCCTAACATACCTGTAGAAACCTTTCTTGTTACCCTTCACATACCTTGCTAGCTGCAATTCCAATTGCGCTTTCACCTTCCTGATAACTCCCCTGCATTCTTGAGCAATATATTTATACTTCTCCCTAGTCATCTGCCTAAGTTTCCACTTCTTATAAGCTTCCTTTTTGTGTTTAAGCACACCAAGGATTTCCCCAGTAAGCAATCTGGTCACCTACCAGATTTGCTTTTCTTACTGCACATCGGGATGGTTTCTTCCTGTGCCTTCAATAAGGCTTCTTCCTGTGCCTTCAATAAGGCTTCTCTTCTGGACTCCTTTCCCATTCATGTAATCATCCCAGGGAATCCTGCCCATCAGTTATCTGAGGGAGTCAAAGTCTGCTTTTCTGAAGTCCAGGGTGTGTATTTTGCTACTCTCCTTTTCTTCCTTTAGTTAGGATCCTGAAATCTACCATCTCATGATCACTGCTTCCCAGGTTGTCACCCACTTCTACTTCCTCTATTAGTTCCTCCCTGTTTGTGAGCAGCAGGTCAAGCTGCGCATGGCCCCTGGTTGGTTCCTTCAGCACTTGTACCAAGAAGTCATCCCCAACATTCTCCAAAAACTTCCTGAATTGTCAGTGTACTGTTGTATTGGTCTCCCAACAGATGTCAGGGTGATTAAAGTCCCCCATGAGAACCAGGGACTGTGATCTGGAAGCTTCTCTCAGTTGTCTGAAGAAAGCCTCATCTACCTCATCCACCTGATCTGGTGGTCTGTAGCAGACACCAGCCACAAAATGACCCTTGTTGTTTCCACCTCTAAACTTAACCCATAGACTCTCAGCAGGCTTTTCTCCCTCTATATACTGGAGCTGTGAGCAATCATACTGCTCTCTTACATACAATGCAACTCCTCCTCCTTTTCTCCCCCTCCTGTTCTTCCTGAACAGTTTATACCCTTCCATGACAGTGCTTCAGTGATGCAAGTCATCCCTCCAAGTCTCCGTTATTCCAATTAAATCATAGTTCTTTGACTGGGCCAGGGCTTCTAATTCTTCCTGTTTGTTTCCCAGGCTTCTTGCATTCATGGACAAACACTTTAGATAACCAGTTGATTGCCCTACCTTCACCATTCGAATCAGGGGTCCTTTTTTGTTGCTCGTTCCTCCTTGTGTTTCTTCCCGGTATTCGACTTCCCCACTTACCTCAGGGCTTTGGTCACCGTCCCCCAATGAACCTAGTTTAAAGCCCTCCTCACTAGGTTTGCAAGCCTGCTTATTATGTATCTTAGAAAATGATGACTTCCACTGGACAGAAATTCACAATTTTGCCCAGAGCAGGACTGACAGGAATTTCACAACCTCCCTTTCAGTAATTCTTGTGCTTCAGTAAAACGTATGTTTAAGAGTGTGATTCAGGAAAGCAGTTTAATGGGATTTATGAATATGCTTAAGAACTCTTCTGACTGAGAGCCTGAGCACGCTGCAGCTTAAACCAGAGTGCTCAGGGTCAGGCCCTTGAAGGTAAACTTCCTTCTCTCCAATAATGGAACTGCCTTTCCTTTTCCTCTTTTCCTTGCCTCTAATGCTGGTTGTTGTGGAGCTCTGCCTGCCTGTGTATGGTGTGTTTATCCTTATCTCTTTTACTTAAACATATTGGTGTACTGGAATCCAAAACTTCCCTTCAGTCCCTCAGGGATCTTTATTGACTTTTATGGTCTTTAAAAGACCTCTGCATGGATTTGTAATCATTCTACATATACATGAAGCAACGTTTACATAACTGGTAATTAATTTGTTTTAATTGTTTTTATATAATCCCCGCGAGCAACCTCATGTTTTGTTTTGCATCTGTTATGTTTCTGACTCAAATTTTAATGCCTTAATGGGAATGGTGCCAACTGCTGTTACACTCAGCTATGAGCAATCTGTTGGCATTCTTCCAGTCCTTTATTGTGGAACTAACTATACAGCACTGTAATTTAACTAGCAAAATGTGGCAAATCACTGTTATTAATAACAATAAATCTATTCCTGTAGGTTGACAGCATTAAAATAACAAATTACTCTTCAAGGAAAGCTTGTAATTTTGGGCCCTTTCCACTGCAATCCTTGCTGAAGTGTAATATCCATTATTAAGAGCCCTTTAGTGGCTCATGAAGGAGCTATTTGCATATGACAATGCATCATGGTTGTAACTGTGAAGGAGGACACAGGTCACAGCCATGGCTATTTCAGCCACTCAGCATTTTCACTTAGGCATTGTCTACACTGAAGGGTTTTTGCACAAGAGGCTTTTTGTGGAAGAGATCTTCCGCAAAAACTTGTTGCACAAAAGTGCATCCACATCTCAAAAGCACATTGCAAAAGCGATGTACTTTTAAGCAAGAGAGTGTCCACGCTGCATGGACACTCTTATGCAAGAAAGCTCTGATTGCCATTAACAGAATGGCCATCAGAGCACCTGTGCTTTTTCTGGTAGGCTCTTTTTGTGCAAGAAATCCCTGCGGAATGTCCACACATGCCTTTTTGCATTGGAGCTGTAGCACAAAAAGGAGTTACTCCCCGTGGGGAGAGTAATAACTCTACCAGAAAAAGCCCTCTGTCCTGTTGATTTACTGTATTTTTTTTGCATAAAAACACGCTTGAGGTGTGGACACTCCGCCATTTTTTTTGCAAAAACCTTGTAGGGTAGACATAACCTTAAATATTAAGGATGAGGCAGGGAGGAATGTAATGTTCTTTATCTATGATCTCTTATCTAGCCCATGAAATCTTAAAGCTTGAGACCAGGCATATCTTTTCCCACTTCTCTCTCCCATTTAGTGTTGTTTGCTACTTAACTTGTCATATCTAGTGCAAGCTCCCTAAACTTTAGCAAAGTCCTTGGGAGTGTGCAGAACTCTATGCATGTGAGTAACTCACACTGTAGGCTAGGACAGGGTAGGCCCATTGCTCAGGCTGTTTTTGCGCAAAAACTTGCGGCGCATCCATACCTCAAGCACATTATTGCACAAGAGCATCAAAAGAACAGAGGGGTTTTAGTGCAATTGATATTCCTCTTTCTACAAGAAAGAATGCCATTTTGCACAAGTGCTCTTGTGTAAAAAGGCATGTCTGCACAGGGAACAGGGGGTTTTGCACAAGAAATGGCCTCCAGGAAAAAAAACAGGTGCCCTGGTGCCCACTCCATCCAAGGTAATCAGAATGCTATTGTTCCTGTCTGCTGGCCCCTCTTAAAGCTGCAGGCACCCTGGACAAGCCTTATGGCAGGAAGCCAGCCTGAGATTAGTTCCCTCACCATGCGGCTCTCTCTTCCACTGCCATTGCCACCTATGACAGGGCCACAAACCCCCCCGAGACCCTCCCTGGCCCTTCCAGATAGCAGCCCCAGGGGCCCCAGGACCCTCTCAGGAGGACCAAAAGGCACACCCCAACATAGTCTGGCCTAGAGATTGTGACCTTCCTGGAATTGTGGGGCGAGGAGGAGTCCCTCCAAGATCCCCAGGCCAAGAAGCACAATGCAGAAATATTTTCTCAGATGGCCGTATTCCTGGCAGAGTGAGGTCACCCTGCCCAGACCATGAAGCAGGTCCAGAGCAAGGTCAAGGAGCTCTGTCAGGGGTATGTGAGGGCCACCGAGTGCAGTGCATGCTAAAGGGCAGGACCCCGCACTTGCCCCTACTATGCGGAGCTCCAACACATCTTGGGGGGAGTGTGGAAACCTCTTCCCCACGCATCATGGTGGATCCCGGTTTCTGCCACTCGGAGGTTGCCCCCGATGATGAGCCGGCGAGCCAGGGCCAGCCCTAGCTGAAGGAGCAGGAGCTAGGTACTGTGACTCTGTCCCTCTAGCCGGTCACCTCCAAACAGCACGTCTCCCAGGCCTCCTCGGAAGCCTGGGAGGGATCTTCAGGTAAGTTGTCATACACACAGGGTTGGGGAGGCGGGTGCACAGGGAGCAGGGGCTAGTGTCACTTGGGCTGCTCAGGCTGCAACATGGTGCTGCGGTCCATGCACATGCGACCATATGCAGCATTAGTGTGGCATGCGGACACAGCAGCCATTCCGTGACAATACTTGGGATCCTGCTGCCAGGCTCGGGGTAGGCCACACATGTCCTGCCCTTGGGCCGGAGGGTGCACCCTGCTGAAATCAGGCTAGCCACAAGGGTGCAGGCATGACCCCACATATACCGAGGAGTGCCACACACAGCACGCAGGCATGCATGCACGTGCGAGGTAGCAGCCACTCCCACAGACAACACAGCAAGCCGCAGCTGTGTGTGCAGACCCCAGGGAGGACTAGGCTGCTCCCAACTCCTCTGCCGCCCATGAGGGGATCCCACTGTGGCAGGACACATCCCTTGCCTGCCTGTCCGGGGTGTGTTTGGGGGCGGGGAAGTGGGCAGAATCGACCTCTGGGCATATTGGGGCCCCTGTGAGAAAGGGACACACATGGCCTTGCACCCAGGGCATCCCCCTCCTGTGGGCCGCGGACTGTTGTGGTCACTGCTCACAGAGAAGGGCATGGCCTCAGGGACAGTGTCTGCAGGGATGACTGACCGCCTCTCCCTCTTTTGTGTTCTCCACAGACAGGACAGAGGGCCAAATCACGACACCTGTCGGAGTCTGGGGGACCCACAGATGAGCCAGGGTGCAGGAGGACCTGATGTGCCAGAACATCAGTGTCCTCCGGGATATCCAGCAGACCCTGGTGGGCAAGGTTGATGCTGACCTGGAGTGGTGGGATTATGCTTGGGGCCAATTGATGTCACGTTGTGACATGATGTGTGGCATCATATTCCACATGGCGGCACACCTGCCTGATACTGCTGCTCCTGGGTTCCAGCCTCCTGCCCCCCCTCCTATGGCCATTGCCCATACACCAGCCCACCTTGCTATGCCTCTGATCTTTCCCCATGCCATGCCTCTGCTTCCTCCCTTAGAACCTACCCAAGTGATGCCTAGGGCCCCTCCTCCTGCCCCCTTGCCAAACCAGAGCCTGCTCTAGCCCCCCCTCCTGCCCAGCCCTTTGTGGTCCCCAGACCCACACAACCCCAACGAGGTCCCAGCACCCAGAGTGAGTCTTCGAGCTCCCCCACCCCTACTCCCAGTCCTGATCCCCACACTCAGTTCAGAGTCCTCCCTCCCCCTCCCACCTTTGCTGAATGTTGAATAAAAAAAGACTTCTTTTGTTCTGAAACCAAACTGGTGTGTTTTATTTGGAGGTCAGAGAAGGGGCAAGGGGAGGAGTTGAGAGGGGGAAGGGATAGAGCAAGAAGGCAGAGGCCCCTGTTGGGGAGGCCCTGGAGAGAGTTACTGGGGTGCTTGAGAGAACCTCTCCCTCAGGGCCTTCCGGATGTGCACCCCCAACTGATGTGCCTGGTGGGTGGCAGCTGTCTGAGGCTGCTCAAACACATAGCTCTTGTGGCTGGCATCTACCCCCCGCCTCGGGAGGAAAGCCTCCCCTTGTGCTCCACAATATTGTGGAGCACACAGTACGCTGCCACCACCTCAGGGATGTTATGCTCCTCGACTTCCAGGCGGGTGAGGAGGCACCGGAAGTGTACCTTGAGGTAGCCGAAGGCACACTCAACCTGCATTCAGGCTCAGTTGAGACAGGCATTGTACTGCTCCCTGCTGGGTTCAAGGTGGCCGGTATATGGTTTCATCAGCCAGGGCATTAATGAGCATGCCATATCCCCCACTATGCACAGTGGCATGTTCACGTCACCCACTGCAACGTCCCGGTGTGGGAAAAAGGTGCCTGCCTCCAGCTTGTGGCATAGGCTAGAGTTTCTAAAGAGTCGGGCATCGTGTGCCCTGCCCGACCACCCCACAAAAATGCCCGTGAATTGGCCCTGGTGGTCCACCAGGAGCTGCAGGACAACAGAAAAGTAGCCCTTCCTATTTATAAACTGGGCTGCTTGATGGTGCAGTGCTCTGATTGGGATATGCGTCCCACCGATGGCTCCCCCACAGTTGGGGAACCCCAGGGCACCAAATCTGGCCACAGTCTCATCCCGGTCCTCCAGATGAACAACTCTTTGCAGCAGCAGGGAGTTGATGGTCCTCACCACCTGCAGAAGGAGACACACAAACACACAAAACAGAGAATGAGGTTACGTCTACTCTGCAGGCTTTTTGTGCAAGCTTTTTGAGGAAGAGATCTTCTGCAAAAATATCTTGTGCAAAAGCGCATCCACACTGCAAAAGCAATGCACAAAAGTGCAAGAGAGCAACCACACTGCATGGATGCTCTTGCATAAGAAAGCTCTGATTGCCATTAACAGAATGGCCATCAGAGCACCTGTGCTTTTTCTGATAGGCTCGTTTTGTGCAAGAAAGCTCTGCGGAGTGTCCACACACACCTTTTTGCGTAAGAACTCTTGCACAAAAAGGAGTTATTCCTCATAGAAATAGGTATACCTACACTGCTTAAAGCTTTCCGTTCTGCCATTTTACTGTAAATTTTCTTGCACAAAAACGCACTTGAGGTTTGGATGCTCTGCGGGTTTTTGTGCAAAAATGGATTTTTTTTGCACAAAGCCCCTGTAGTGTAGACGTAGCCTGAGAGAGGGGGTGATTGAGCCCATGGGAGGTGCCCATTCCCCCTCCTCTCCTGTAGCTCCCCAACCCTCCCCAGGAGCCACCTCCAATGAGCCCATTCCCCCTCCCGCAGCAGCAGGGCTGTGTGAGGGCAGGATGGCACAAGCCCCCCGGGGACAGGGCTTTCCCCCCACCCCCACTCCAGCCTCTACAGTCCCCAGTGCCAGTCTCCTGAGGGTCCCCCTTATCCAACACTCTCCCCCTCCCCGCATACTGGGACTGCAGACAGCTCCTTACCTCCATCAGGAGGGCCCCGACAGTGGACTTCCCCACCCCAAACTGGTTGACCACTGACTGGTAGCTGTCTGGGGTGGTGAGCTTCCACAGGGCGATTTCAACCCGCTTCTGCAGGGGGATGGTCGGCTGCAGGTGGGTGTCGCATCTCCAGAGGGCAGGTGCCAGCCAGGCAGAGAGCTCTAGGAAGGTGGCTTTGTGCATTCTAAAGTTCTGCACCCACTGCTGGTCATTCCACCACTCCAGGACCAGCTGGTTCCACTAGTCTGAGATGGTTTCCAGCCTCCAGAACTTTCTCTGTATAGTGGGGTGCAGTTGCCAGAGTGGAGGAGCTGCAGCCACTGAGAGGGTCCCCAGAAGGAGCTCGGGGTCCAAGTTCTCCAGGAAGAGGAAGGCAGCTGGCAGCAAATGCTGCAAAAAGTATAGCATGGTCGTATGGGGCCATTGCCTGCCCAGGAGCAGCTCCGGCTCCATGGCACACTCCGAACAAAGCTGCGGCATCTCCAAAAAGCACAAGACAGCCACATCAGGCACTGCTGAAGCTTTGATGTCCCTCAAAGAGGTCTGCAAGCAGGTGGCAGCAGCAGAGAAACGGCTGTCCAGAGATCCCTTAAAGCACGTGTCTCTGCAAGGCTCCGGCATCAGCCCTCGGAAACAACTGGTGACCTAAAGCCCTGCCTGAAGTGGTTCCAGGTAGCCTTTTTTTGTAAGAGAGCATTCTAGGAGTCTGGATGTTCTCTTGCACAAAAGCACATCGCTTTTTCGATGCGCTTTTGCAGTGTGGAGGCCCTCTTGAGCAAGAAGTTTTTGCGGAAGATCTTTTTGCGCAAGAAGCCTGTGATCTTAGACATAGCTTCAGTGAAGAGGGAGAAACAATAAGAAACTTGGAAAGGGCAGGTGCTTAAAAAAAACTCCTTTATTTCAGTCTTTGTCCAGAACATTGATGGTGATGGGATACTTAGCATAGTGAATGCTAGTGGAAATGGGATAGATTTAGAAGCTAAAATTAAAAAAAAAGAACAAGTTAAAATTACTTAGAAAAGATAGATGTCTTCAAGTCACCAGGGCCTGATGAAATGCATCCTAGAATACTCAAGGAGCTGGTAGAGGAGGCATCTGAACCTTTAGCTATCATCTTGGAAAAGTCAGGGAAGTCAGGAATGATTCCAGAAGACTGGGAAAGGACAAATATAGTGCCCATCTATAAAAAGGGAAATAAGAACAACCCAGGAAACTACAGACCAGTCAGTTTAACTTCTGTGTCAGGGAAGATAATGGAGCAAGTGATTAAGGAATTAATCTGCAAACAACTGGAAGATAATAAAGATAATAAAGTGATAGGTAACAGCCAGCATGGATTTATAAAGAACAAACCATGTAAAGCATTTGATAAGGTCTCGCATGACCTTCTTATCAATAAACTAAGGAAATATAACTTAGATGTGCAAATATACTATATGGTAGGTGCATATGTGGCTGGATAACCATTCTCAGAATTATGGGCTGTGGGATTAAAGATTTTTTTTGTATATGGTTGTCTGTAGGGTTTCATTGTTCAAACTGTTTGTAGCGTCCTGGAAGCTGATGTTTATGTGCGAGTGTTCGAAAGAGATTTTGATGGACAGGAGGGGAGTTGTCTAAGTTAGGGTGGACATCAGATAAAAGATAAGTTATTATTGATGTATTTCATTGGCTTCAGTGTGCATTTGTCTGAAAATTCTTCCTTGAAGTGGTCCACAAAGAAAAGCCATCCTAACAACTATGCATATTCCTATTCTTGGTTTAGACAAAGTGTTTGTTGAATGTAAAATTGTTGTGAAATGGATGAATCTGCAGGTGTTTTGGGGTGGATATCTGAGTGTTGCCCATTGTCTTGTGGATATTTGAGGAAGGCAGCTATGTTGTTAGTGTGAAGGATTCTGGTATATAGGGTAACAAAACATGTAGATGGTATCATGAGCTTTCATGGGCACAGCCCACTTCTTCAGAAAGTGCTACCAGACCATTTGCTTGCTGTTTTTTTTTTCTGTAACAGACTAACGAGGCTACCCCCTGAAGCTCCTGGTATATAGGGAGGTGACATCCATGGTAGGAAGTATGGTGGAGTTTCTGGAGTCTTGAAAGAAGCTGATCTTTTTGTGGTGAGTGGTTTTAGGATTATTTCCATGAGCCCTGACATTCCCTCAGTAAATGTGCCATGGCCATATTTGAAGGATCTACCTGGATTCCCTTGTTTGGGTATCTTGGAAAACATGTAGAAAGTCTGTGGGGTTGGTTTATGCACGATGAGATCATAGAACATAGTGGGTAGCCTATGGCCCATGGGTCGGATCCAGCCCCATCTTAGAATCATAGAATCCTAGGGCTGGAAGAGACCTCAGGAGGTCATTGAGTCCAGCCTTCTGCCCAAAGCAGGACCAATCCCAACTAAATCATCCCAGACAGGGCTTTGTCAAGCTGGGACTTAAAAACGTCTAGGGATGGAGATTCCACCAACTCCCTAGGTAACTCATTCCAGTGCTTCCGCATCCTCCTAGTGAAATAATTTTTCCTAATGTCCAACCTAGACTTCCCACACTGCAACTTGAGACCATGGCCTCTCATTCTCCCATCCATCACTACTGAGAATGGGCTCTCTGCATCCTCTTTGGAACCTCCCTTCAGGAAGTTGAAGGCTGCTATCAAATTCCTCCTCACTCTTCTCTTCTGAAGACTAAATAAGTGCAAATCCCTGAGCCTCTCCTCATAGATCATGTGCTCCAGCCCCTCTAATCATTCTGGTTGCCCTCCGCTGGACCTTCTCCAATGTATCCACAACCTTTCTGTAGTGGGGGCCCCAGAATTGGATGCAATACTCCCAATGTGGCCTCATCAGTGCCAAAGAAAGGGGAATAAAACCTCTCTAGATCTCCTGGAAATGCTCCTGCTAATGCACCATAATATGCCATTAGTCTTCTTGGCTACAAGGGCACACTGTTGACTCATACCCAACTTCTTATCCACTGTAATCCCCAGGTCCTTTTCTGCAGAACTGCTACTTAGCCTTTTGGTCCCCAGCATGTAACAATGCTTAGGATTCTTCAATCCCAAGTGCAGGACTCTGCACTTTTCCTTGTTGAACCTCATCAGATTTCTTTTGTCCCAATCCTCCACGTTGTCTAGGTCACTCTGCACCCTATCCCAACCCTCCAATGTATCTACCTCTCCCCCTATCTTAGGGTGTGTCTAGACTACATGGTTTTTTCGACAAAAGTTGGCTTTTGTCGAAAAAACTATACCTGTGTCTACACTACTGCCGCGTTCTGTCAACAGTAAGTTGACAGAACGTGGCAATTCTGTCGACAGCGGTAAACCTGGATTTATGAGGAAGAACGCCTTTGTCAACAGAGATCTGTTGACAAAAGGGTGTATGTGGATACAGGGAGCCAGTTCTTTTGAAAAAAAAAAAGGCCTCCAGAAGAAGCCCTGGTGGACAGTCCATCTGCATGCCTAGCACCTCTATTGTTCCTGTCTGCAGCCATCTTTTAAAGGGATAGGTATCCTGCCAGCCATTAGTGGCAGGAAACCAGCCATAGCACCCGGCTATTCCTGTCCCACAGGATCCCAGGCATGTCCCAGCCCCAAGACCATCCTGGCCCTTCCAGGGACCCTTCTGAGGACCCACCCAGGGGCTCCAAACCCTGGGACTGGCATGGTCTGGGCCAGAAATAAAGAGTCTTCTCGAGCTGTGGTCCGAGGAGGAATCCTTACAAGCCCTCCACACATGCCACTGGAATGCGGAAATTTATAGCCACATGGCTCAGGAACTGGCCAGGAGAGGGCACCACCCCCACACCCTGAAGCTAGTGCGGGCCAAAGTTAAAGAGTTGCGCCAGGGGTATGTGAAGGCCCGAGATGAGAGCTCCCACTCTGGGGCAGCCCCACACTACTGCCCGTACTATGCGGAGCTGGCACACATTCTCGGTGGTGGGGAAGCCTGGACTCCACTGCGTCTCATGCAGTCTGGGTTATTGGATCCTGTGGTGGATGAACCAGAGCAGGAGCATGAGCAGTCCAGGGAATCTGGAGAGCAAGACTGTTGCTGGAGGAGGAGGATGATGACATTGTGACCCTTACCCTGGAGCTGGTCACCCAGACCCCAGAGGCCTCCCAGGTGTCTTCGGACATCGGGGAAGAACCAGCAGGTGAGTGCTGTGAGGTTGTGCCACACACAGGGTGGGGGAGGTGGGTGCACAGTGGCTGATGCACAAGGGAAATGTGTCATGCTCAGCATGGACATCATGCAGCTGGCTGTGCATGTGCAAACACATGCAGTGGTAGAGTGTGACACTTGGGTGTGTGCCACGTGGTGCCAGGAGCCATTTCCACAACACACACGGGTGGGTTGGCAGTGCAGGGGGGCATATGGTCCCATTGGCACTTTGGGGCCCATGTGATGCTCAGGCCGATGCCCAGCTCACACATGGTGTTACTTTCAGAACCTCTGTGTCCCCTGTCTGAAGGAGAGTTCCTTACAGCGAGTGCATACCCTCGGGGACAGCTGTTGCACACATGACTGATTGTCTCTTCCTCTTTTCCTCCACAGCCAGACCACCTGTGCAAGAAGGCCACAGCATCCGAGCCCCACCTCCATCTTGGGGACACAGGAGCCACAGGCACTGGCGTGCTTATACAGAGGTTCTGAAGATGCATGTGGAGGCCCTGCAGGATCTCAACAAGACCCTGAAAGAGAGGACGGAGGCAGAGGCTCTGTGGCATGATCGCCTGCTGGAAGAGCTTGTACAGAAGCGCACTTCCATTTGTGCCACAATCCGTGAGGTCTGTGTCTTGCCTGCTCCTGTCCCTGGTACCGCTCCTCTGGCATGCCATGACCCTGCCCCACCAAACCCCCCTTCCCCAGCACCGCCCCCTTCTCCCCTTGCACCTCTCTCTCCCCCAGTCCCCCCTCTCCCCCAGCCCTTCTCTCCCCCTGGCTCTCCTCTCCCCCAGCCCTCCCAGACCCAAGTGCGCCTCCCCTCTCCTGTCCAGCATTCTGTCAGTCACCCCATCTGACACTGAGGCCATGGTTGTCCCCACACGCGAGGCGGCAGGAGCTTGTGAGCAGGAAAGCACCATCCCATCTGAACCCCCTCTCCCCTCCAAGTTCTAAGCCCCCTCCCCCCTCCAGGTTTTAAGCACCCCCACCACCCCAGTTACAGTCAATGTTGGTTATTTAAGAAAATGTTTATTTTTGAATCAGAAACTATGGTTTGAGAGTAAATTATGTACAATGAAAGCAACATTTCTAGATGCTTTCAGTTAATGATATTGATTACAATAAAACAGAACTTATTCTTTTCAAACAAAACCTGGTGTTTATTATTTCTTGAGAGAGGGTCAGGGTGAGGGTTATGGAGGGAAGGTTGTATTGGGCCAGGGCCAAGCCCCCATAGAGGAGACCCTCGGGAGACTCAGTGGGCTCCTTCAGAGAATCACTCCCTAATGGCCTCCTGGATGCGAACGCCAGACTGGTGAGCCTGGCAGATGGCAGCTGTCCGGGGCTGCTCAAATTGCCTCTCTGTGCCATCAGCACCTGTACCCCACCCTGGGAGGAAGGCCTCTCCTTTTCTTTCCACAAGGTTATGGAGAACGTAACACGCAGCCACCACTTCAGGGATGTTGCTTTCCCCCATTTCTAGCTGCGTGAGCAAGCACCAGAATCTCCCTTTTAAACATCGGAATGTGCATTCCACCTGCATGCGAGCTCGGCTAATATGAGCATTAAACTGCTTCTTGCTCACATTCAGCTGGCCGGTGTAGGGCTTCATCAGCCACGGCATCAGGGGGTAAGTGGCATCAGCCACAATGCACATCGGCATGTGCACGTCCCCAAGGGCAAGGACCTGATGCGGGAAAAATGTTCCTGCCTGCAGCCTCTGGTAGAGGTAGGAGTTCCTGAAGATGTGGGCATCATGTGCCCGCCCCGACCACCTAACACAAATGTCAGTAAACTGTCCCCAGTGGTCGACCAGGGCCTGGAAGACCATTGAAAAGTAGCCCTTCCTATTAATGAATTGGGCTGCTCAATGGGGTGGTGCACGGATTGGGTTGTGTGTCCCATCGAGCACTCATCCACAGTCTGGGAAGCCAAGGGAAGCAAAGCCGGCCACGACAGTGTCCAGGTCTCCCAGACGAACAAGCCTGTTCAGCAGCTCAGAATTGATGGCCCTCACCACCTGCAGAAAGAGACAAATAGACAGACAAAAAAAGTTAGACAGGGTGCCTGATCTCTTGGGAGGAGAACACCCCCAACCTGCCCCCCAATCTACCCCCCCCCAAAACACCCCAGGAATCCCCTCCTCAGGACCCCCCCGGAGCAGCGTAGGGTGAGTGGAGGAGCTCTGTCCCTCTCTCACTCCACCCCATCCCCCCCTCCTCCTTGCCCTTTCCTGACAGTCCCCCTTTTCCACCCCCCCAGCAGTGACTGTCCCCCTAGAATAACTTACCTCCATCAAGACGGCCCCAACAGTAGACCTGCCCACGCAAAACTGGTGTCCCACGGAGCGGTAGCTGTCGGGCGTTGCAAGCTTCCAGACGGCAATAGCGACCCCTTTTTCCAGGAGGATGGTGGGGTGCAGGTGCGTGTCCTGTCGTTGGAGAGCAGGGGCGAGCGAGGCACACAGCTCCTGGAACCTGGCCTTACACATCCGGAAGTTGGGAGCCACTGCTGGTCATCCCACAACTCCATAACAAGCCGGTCCCACCAGTTGGAGCTGGTGTCAAGCCTCCAAAAATGCCTCTTCAGGAAGAAGTTTGGTGGCAAGAGCATTGGTCCTGCATCCCGGGCGAAGCTTTCATATCTCTGGTCCAGGTCCAGATGGGGAAGGAGCATCATGACTGTGTCATGCAGATGCAGCAGAACTTGCAGAATGATGGTGTGGGGCCATTGCCTGCCCAGGGGCAGCTCTGGCTCCATAGCAAAAAAAGGGATCAAAATCAGAAAAACCTCCAAAAAAACCAAACTGCTGTGGTGTCCCAGGAAGCAGGGCACTCACAGCAAGCACTGCAAAACCTTTGCTGTCCTTCTAGGAGGTTAGTAAGGCAGCTGCAGGAGCAAAGCAACGGCTGTTCAGGGGGGTTCCTTTAAGTACACATCTCTGCAAAGGGCAGGCAGCAGCAGCAGGAAGTAAATGCTGCCCCCATGCCCTGCCAGAAGTGGTTCCGGGTGCCTTTTGTCGACAGAGCGTCCGCCCGTCTGGATGCGCTTTTTCGAAAAAGCGGATCAATTTTTCAATCCGCATAATGTAATCTAGACACTCTTTTTCGACAGAGGCTTTGTCGACCGTATCTGTCGACAAGACTCTCGAAAAAGGCGTGCAATCTAGACGTAGCCTTAGTGCCATCCACAAACTTGCTGAGGGTGCAATCTATACCCTCATCCAGGTCATTAATAAAAATGTTGAACAAAACAAGGCCCTAGAATCGATCCTTGGGACACTCTGCTTGAAACTGACTGCCAACCAGACATAGAGCTGTTGATCACTACCTGCTGGGCCCACCAATTTAGCCAGCTTTCTATCAACCTTACAGTCCATTTATCCATTCCATATTTCCTTAACTTGCTGGCAAGAATATTGTAGGAGACTGTATCAAAAGCTTTGCTAAACTCAAGGTATATCACATCCACTGACTTCCCCATGTCTGCAGAGCTACTTACTTTATCATAGAAGCTAATCAAGTTGGTCAGGCATGACTTGCCCTTTGTGAATCCATGGTGACTATTCCTGATCACTTTCCCCTCTTCCAAGTGCTTCAAAATGGATTCCTTGAGGATCCCCTCCATGATTTTCCAGGGATTGAGGTAAGGCTGACTGGTCTGTAGTTCCCTGGATTGGCCTTCTTCCCTTTTTTAAAGATGGGCACTATTTTCACCTTTTTCCAGTCATCTGGGACCTCTTCCAATCTCTACAATTTTTCAAAGATAATAGCCAAAAGCTCTGCAATGACATTTCCAACTCCCTCAGTGCCCTCAGATGCATTAAATCCGGACCCATGAATTTGTGTATGTCTAGCTTTTCTAAATAGTTCTTAACCTGTTCTTTCTCCTCCAAAGGCTGCCCACCTCCTTCCCATACTGCATTGCCTAGTGCAATAGTCTGGGAGCTGACCTTGTCTGTGAAGACAGGGGCAAAAAAAGCATTGAGTACTTCAGCTTTTCCCATATCATCTGTCACTAAGGGTATGTCTAAACTGCATCCCTCTGTCGGCAGAGTGATGCAGATTAGGCAGGTCAAAATTGCAAATGAGACAGGGATTTAAATATCCCACGCCTAATTTGCAAATTAGGTGCGGGATATTTAAATCCCTGCCTCATTTGCAATTTCGACCTGCCTAATCTGCATCCCTCTGCCGACAGAGGGATGCAGTCTAGACATACCCTAGGTTACCTGCCTCATCCAGTAAGGGCCCCACATCCTCCCTGATCACCCACTTATTGCTAACATGCCTGTAAAAACCTTTCTTGTTACCCTTCACATCCCTGGCTAGCTGCAATTCCAATTGTGCTTTTGCCTTCCTGATTACTCCCTTGAGTAATCTCCTACTCTTACTCTTACTCTACTCTAGCCCCACAGCAAGTCTCTGAACTTTGGTGCCTTCCTGCGGGGTTAGAGTATTAGTGCTCGCTGGCCCCCGATGGGAGAAGTCCTGAGCCTTGATGTCTCCCTCTTCCCCCCATGGGTTGGAGTGCAAGCAAAGCTTGGAGCTTTGAGTGACATGAGCTTCTTTGATTATTTTTTTGCTTCTCAATTGAAAGTCAAGTCAGTGAGCTGTTTGTTTGTTTGTTTGTTTTTTGCTTTTCACTTGTGTGTGGCCTCTGATTGATTTTTCTGTGGGTCAGTAAGCCTCTGAACAAAAAAAGATTCCCCACCCCTGTAATGTACAGTTTCTCTTGGAGTTGTTGGGGAAGGATTTGATGTTATCTTGGGTGAGATTTGTTTTAGTTTTATAGTACATGGTGGTGATCATAATGGTTGGGAACCTTGGCACCCCCTTTTTCTGCTGGTGTGATGCTAACTAATGGTTGTATTATACAGCTGTTCTCTTAGTAGTTGAAAGATTTGATGTGATGTGTAAGGATTTCACAGTATTTTTTCCTGAAGCAATCTGTATAATGATGAAGTATGTGGTTTCATCCATTGTTGGGTGTCTAGTTATAAAATTCGTATAACTGTTGATGGGGATATAGTAGTTGTGGGTGGTGCCATCATTGTTGTGAAATAATTCTTTAACGTTGAGTAGGTAAGAGAATTTGTCTGTTTCTCCTCATGTTGGCATGGTTTCAGATTCTGTGATGAGCAGAAGATCAGTCCCTTAGGGTATGTCTACACTACCACCCTAGTTCGAACTAGGGTGGTTAATGTAGGCATTTGAAGTTGCAAATGAAGCCCGGGATTTAAATATCCCGGGCTTCATTTGCATCTTGCCGGGTGGGCGCCATTTTTAAATCCCCTTTGGTCGAACTCCGTGCCCGCGGCTACACGCGGCACGGAGTAGGTAGTTCAAATTAGGATCTCTAATTCGAACTACCGTTACTCATCGTGGAACGAGGTGTACCGGTAGTTCGAATTAGAGATCCTAATTCGAACTACCTACTCCGTGCCGCGTGTAGCTGCGGGCACGGAGTTCGACCTAAGGGGATTTAAAAATGGCGCCCGCCCGGCAAGATGCAAATGAAGCCCAGGATATTTAAATCCCGGGCTTCATTTGCAACTTCGAATGCCTACATTAACCACCCTAGTTCGAACTAGGGTGGTAGTGTAGACATACCCTTAGATAGTACAGATAATTCAGATCCTGTAAGGGATAGTCTTGGTAAACTGCTGATGTTGGGATGTCATGTAATGTCTGGATGATGGGTCCTTGAGTCCTGGTTTCTTCTATAAGAGTCTGTGAGTTGTGGAGCTGTAGTTGATTCTATTTTCATGTTTTGGTTGGAAGTTGTATTGAGGGTTTGATTTACTGATTTGTTTTCTCCTTCCAATCTTCAGGATTATGTGATGACTTCTTCTTTGAGGTGGTCCCTTCTGGAGTATGTAATCTTCAGGACTTCCTATTGTATAGCAAGTTACCTACAGAAGTTTGTAAGCTCCTACTATATATCTACAATTATCCCATGATTAAGTCTAAATCCTAAATTTTCATGGATTTGAAAACTCAGTAGCAAAGTGGACTCAGCAGGGTTGTATTGACCTCCAACCATAGAAGGAGCCATTTTTAGATCTACCTCCACTCGTGAGCATTAATAGTCAAATATGGCTTTAAGATGCTATCCAGCATAATCTTCTGATCAGACTGTGATAATTCAAGCTGAGTTAATTTGACATCAGGAGCCCCCTGCTCCAACAAATTCCCAAAGTTTTTTGGGATTCAGGTTCTAATCCCTTTCCAAATGGGAGGTGTGGGTCACTGCAGTTAGTGTTTTATAGTTATTATTGGCCTCCCCAAAGATTCAGGCTAGTCTTTTTCTTTTTGGTTCATTGGTTCCCACCCTCCTTCACTGACAGCCAAACGTCCTACTGTGTTTGACAAATCAAAAGCAGACACTTGACCCCTTTTAGCATTTTCATTCCAGAGACTTGCAAAGCAGATACATCCCCACTCTGGATCCAGGCATGGGAGAAGGCAAAGAAAATTCAGCTGTAGGGAGTAATCTGGGTGCAGCACATGCTGTGTGCACTGGCATGCGTATACACTAGAGTCACTAGTTGTTAAGCTGCAGCAGAGTTTAAGGCACATCTCTGCAGGAAGAGGCTAACCTGCGACCCATTCTGTAACCCTTCATGTCTTCTGGTGTCTCAGTCTCACAAATGACACACTTCAACCTGCACTGAATCATTTCCTGCAGCTCCCAGCTGCTCTCCTGTTTACTGAATTTCCTTGTTCAAAGCACATCTTTGTAGCATCTCTCACTTGAAGGTCTCACCTTGCATTACCACAGAGAAAAGGTGGACCTATTAAACATCAGAGCTGAGTAGCAAGGAGACAGTACCCTGAGGTGCCTAGAGGGAAGAACTGCATTCAGGTGTAGGATACAAAAGGAGGGAATTGGAGAAAACATCAAGCCCAATGGATAGTTTATATTTCTAGAACCCCTTCCATGCTGAAGAACAGCAGTCTGGCATCACTTGCCCAGCTATTATTTTTTCATTAACCCTACAGACTTATTTTGTTTTATTTTCAGAAGATATTACTCCAGTTGAAAGAAGAAGAAGATAGGCAGACCAACTCCCAAGTTGGAATTTAGCCAAGATATTAGGATTAGCATTTAACATCCCCAAGCATTATGAAAAGAGATTTATTTTAACATCACTATGGGGGACCAAATTCCACCTCATTTGAAGATTGGGCTTTTCAGTACTGCAACATTGCTAAGCAGAGAAGCAATGCTAAGCTGCTGATCTATTAATGCCATTACAGCAATAGGTGGGTGTTTCCCTATACCAGGGGTCTCAAACTTCTGGCTCATGGGCCACCCCCAGTCAGAGTGATTGTGCAATCCACCCTGGGAGTTCCAGGGGGCATGTCAGAACCATTTTCCTGCTCCTTGCCACCTCTGCCACCTCACCCTGTTCCCCTCATGGCACCCTGACCCTGAAGATGCAGCCAATAACATTCCTTCTTATTGGTTCCATCCATGTGCAGAATAAAATTGTATGTGCACTGAGGTATGTGCGAATGTGCACCACCAGCAGAAACAAAAAAACGGTCTGTGAGCACTCTGTTAATCAGCCGATCAGCATCTGAATCTCCTGACTCAAACAGCTTATAGGGAACACTGGCCACTAGTCTGAACTTTTTATCCCAAATCTGATAGGAACATTATTTACGAAGTTCTCAAAGATTAGAATAATTGTTTTCTGCATATGAATTCTGTATCTGAGAAAGGATGTTCTTCTCATGGCATTTCCAGGCAAAGGTACTAGGAATCTACCAAAGCCCACTGTCACCAGAAACTCAGTTTAATTATTTTCAGGATTATGAGGCATGGGTAGATGACACAAATACCTGAGCTCCTCAGGAGTTTGTTACAAAGTACATGGAAACCAATGATCAGTAGCGAATGCTAACACTGTATCTCAGCATCTGATGGAAGGCAGTGGACCCATACCTGAGCAATGTGAATATTTAGTTGCCTAGCACTGTCTCACCTGCACAGTCCCTTTCTCTAACATATTGGCTAATTTAGGCTACAATATCTTATCAGTCAATGTCTTCCCCTTCTTCTGGCCTAGCATTCATGACAGGAAACAGATTGATGGAAGTCTCTAATAAATAACAGCTAGTGTCCTCCCCATTCACTGGGAAGTCCTGAGAGCCCTCATCAAAATTCCCTTTAATTTCAGCTGAATATGCATCCTACTAATGAAATAGCTCAGCCTGAAGGAGTCCTTTGTGGCCCAAGCTCATTTCAGCAGAATGAACAACGTAAGTAAAAATGTGCAAAGAAAATTGTGAATGCAGTAACAGTGTGGCAGAGAGAAGATAAAAGCAGGCTTTTCTTAAGCTGGAACAGTTCTGCTTGGGCTGCCTATTTATATATTCTGCTGACAACAATGGATGGCTCACTTATTTCAGAATAGGTCACTCTCCCGAGTTGTGTGTGTAGGGAGAGTTGGGGAAGGGGGGCGGCTTTTGTTTTGCTCTCTTGGTCAGTGGCACAGTGAACTCCCTAGAACACAGCCCTTCAGGTTTTTTTTCCCAAATGCCACTTAGAGAAATAGCACTGCAGTTCCTTAGGAGCTGGTCACTGGTAGAATACCCAGTGACCTTCACCCAATTACATCTTGTCCAGGACACCTGAATGCATGTCTAGATATTTGCCTGAGGTGTGTGTGTGTGGAATAATTATAACAATTAATACTGTTGCTCACATTATGTGTGTGCACAGCATGTTTGTCAGGGACTATAACAATTTACATCAGCATACGGTGTGATCCATGGTTTCTTTCCAGTATCAACTAAGGATAGGAATCTAATGTGAAATGCCAAATGTCAACTGTCCTCTGACATCACTTTCCAACAGGGAAGTCAAGAGGAAAGCTGAGCTAGTGCATTTCCTTTAGAAAGGATGCCTAGCGATCCCTTAAGTGGTGCAGAAATAATTGTCAAGGATTCACAACCCCTTCAGTGGTCCATAATTGCTATTGTGAAGCAGGAGCTTCTAATCTGATTTCTTAGTTAAATGACAGTGTGCATTAGCTTATTTCCATTATTATTTGTAAATACAAATTTTATCTATATTTGCTGAGCAGCACATTAGAACTTGGAGATTATTTCTGTTTGATACTTTTTGACAAGTTATTGCCACAAGTGCTTGTTGAAATTCTTTGAAGTTACCTTTAGAAAATAGAAATAGTCACAGTTAAGAAATCAGAAGACTACTAGATAATCTAGTTACTCTCTCAATTGCTAAACAAATACAATTTTCAGAGAAAATCTAACTTGCTCCTACAGAAATGAAGCCTTTCAGAAAAAGCTAAAAAATACCGAATTCTGAATACATGATGAAATAAAACAAAAGAAAAACGTATAGCTCCAAATAAATACATAACATCTATATTTTATTTATTAAAAACTAAATATAGTCTGCATCCTGGGAAATCACACATCAGTGTGAAGGAAACTTCTAAAACCAGTTAGGTCTCAAATAAAATAAAAGAGCAGAACTTCCATAAATAAACCAGAAAACAGACTGCTAGATCATAAAAACCACCTACCTCCTTTTTCTTAAACCACGAGAGTCAGATATGTGTATGCGTCAGTTGTTCGGGTGGTCTGTTATGGCATTTACCGAGGGTAAATTCTTTATACTTTCAAAAATTCTGAACATTTAAGCTAAGTCTGTGTTGTTGTGCATAGCTGGTTACTGGGCCATGTATATGCTTTTATGTGCTCCCCATAATTGTGCCTAGTGTCACCACATATTGTGCTGGACATGGTTATAATACTGTGTATATGTGCATAGTTACATCCACATTGCCCCTGTCATTACACAAGGTTAATGCTATTATTTTAGGGGTGGTATTCTTGGCAATTTTCTTTCTAATCATTTCTATCTGGGTGCAGATGTTTTCCATCCATGTGCAGAATAAATTTTATGTGCACTGAGGCAAGTGTGAATGTACACCACCAATAGAAACAAAGAACCTAGCTGTGGTAGTTCTGCTAATCAGCTGGGTGGCATTTGAATCTCTCCTGCATTGCTGCACAAATGCACAGTTTATAGAGAACACGATGCCTCAGGTTCTGTGAATCACAGGGAGACACTGTAGAAAATGCTTTTGCTGTGCGTTGGTACCATCCCCTGCTTTGCATATTTGCTAATGGCAGTTTTTACTTATGTCTCCCCCTGCACCGCCAAATTGAGTGTAAGATATGAGGCAATGGGAAGATGATCTATCTGCTCCTTCTCCTGTTTCTTATTGTGGAAACAAACATTTATGCAGTGGAGTGGGTGATTGGTGAGATATTGGAAGGCATTTAGGAGGAACATTCAAATATATCAAACATACCTGACCTTGATAGTGAATGCTGGGTGATTACCAGCTTCTTTGGTAGAGATTTGGTGAATGCTGGTATTGTTAGGATTTGCTCATGGGTGGAGCATTACTTCAGGAGAACCAGCACAATGTCCCAGAGTTCACATTGTTTTGGAAACATGGGCTGATGAGCAATAGCAACAGAATTTCTGAATGAGCAAACAGACCTTCACGGAGCTATGTGAGGTACTTGCTCCAGAATACATGATTCAGTGAAGCCATCTCAATACTGAAGTGTGTGCCTAGTACCCTTTGGAATATGTTCCAAACCACTTTTGGGTTGAAAAGTCCACTGGGTTCTGGATGTGTTGGCATGTGAATATAATGTTATGTGATTGATATATTAGACATCTGATTAAAATATGGCACATGGCCAGAAAAGGATAACCCACGCTTGGGCAACATATGGCCTGTAGGCTGGATCCAGCCCATAGCCACCCTGCTGTTCCCCCGCCTTCAGGCCAGTCAAGACTTGGGAGTGGGGGAGTACACAAAATCATTCGCTGTTCAAGGTGGCTGACCGCTCTTTTCTCATGCCAGGGGCACACGGTACCTAGAGGGAGCCACCAGCCATTTTGAACAGTGAATGACTTTGTGCACTCCCTGACTCCAGGGAGTCCCCGAGGGCAGGAGAGTGTGTAAAGTGTCCTCCCTCAGCCAGGAGCCTATGGCACCTAAAGGGAACCTCCAGCTTTTCAAAATGGCTGGTGGTTCCCTTTAGGCACCGCACACCTATTGCATGGTGGGGGCAGGGGCAAGAGACTTTGTGTGCTCCCCTACCCCCCAATTCCAGTTGGCCTGGGGAAGAGGGGTGCATGATATCTCCTTACTCCACTAGGGGTATGCGGGGCCTAGAGAGAACTTCCCCTTTTTGCTCAAGGTCCTGCCTCTTCTGGGGGCAGAGGAGGCCCGCAACCACAGCCAATATTTGTGAAGTGGCCCCCTGCCAAAATTATTCCCATGTATAGGCTGATTGTTCCAGGGTAGCTCTTTAAAAACTGGTTAGGAAGATGTGTAAATGACAATTGGGCTACTACATTAGGCTATAGTAGAATTTTGAAATCATAGAATCATAGAACCGTAGAGCTGAAAGAGACCACAGGAGGTCATCAAGTCCAGCCCTCTACTCTAGGCAGGACCAATCCCAATTAGATCAACCCAGTCAGGGCTTTGTCAAGCCGAAACTTAAATACCTCTAGGGATGGAGACTCCACTACTTCCCTAGGTAACCCATTCCAGTGTTTCACCACTCTCCCAGTGAAATAGTTTTTCCTAATATCCAACCTGGACCTCTCCCACCACAACTTAAGACCATTGCTTCTTGTTCTGCCATCTGTCACTACTGAGAATAGCCTTTCTCCATCCTCTTTGGAACCTCCCTTCAGGAAGTTGAAGGCTGCTATCAAATCCCCCCTCACTCTTCGCTTCTGCAGACTAAACAGACCCAACTCCCTCAGCCTCTCCTTATAGGTCATATGCTCCAGCCCCCTAATCATTTTGGTTGCCCTCCACTGGACCCTCTCCAATGCGTCCACATCCTTTTTGTAGTGGGGGGCCCAGAACTGGACACAATACTCTAGATGTGGCCTCACCAGAGCCGAATAAAGGGGAATAATGACATCTCTGGATCTGCTGGCAATGCTCCTCTTAATGCAACCTAATATGCCATTAGCCTTCTTGGCTACAAGGCCACACTATTGACTCATATCCAACTTCTCATCCACTGTAACACCCAGGTCCTTTTCTGCAGAACTACTACTTAGCTGGTTGGTCCCCAGCCTGTAACAATGCTTGGGAGTCTTCCGTCCCAAGTGCACGACTCTGCACTTGTCCTTGTTGACCCTCATCAGATTTCTTGTGATTGTGGCCCAATCCTCCAATTTGTCTAAGTCACTCTGGACTCTATCCTTGCCCTCCAGGGTATCTACCTCTCCCTCTAGCTTAGTGACATCTTCAAACTTGCTGAGGGTGCAATCCATCCCCTCATCCAGGTCATTAATAAAGATATTGAACAAAACCAGTCCTAGAACCGAACCTTGGGGCACTCTGCTAGAAACCGACCGCCATCCTGACATCGAGCCGTTGATCACTACCCGCTGGGCCCGGCCTTCTAGCCAGCTTTCTATCCATCTTACAGTCCATTTATCCAATCCACATTCCCTTAACTTGCTGGCAAGAATATTGTGGGAGACTGTATCAAAAGCCTTGCTAAAGTCAAGGTATATCACATCCACTGACCTTCCCATGTCCACAGAGCCAGTTACCTCATCATAGAAGCTAATCAGATTGGTCAGGCACGACTTGCCCTTTGTGAATCCATGCTCACTATTCCTAATCACTTTCCTCTCCTCCAAGTGCCTCAAAATGGATTCCTTAAGGATCCCCTCCATGATTTTTCCAGGAACCAAGGTAAGACTGACCGGCCTATAGTTCCCTGGATTGTCCTTCTTGCCTTTTTTGAAGATGAGCACTACATTTGCCTTTTTCCAATCATCCAGGATCTCTCCCAATCTCCACGACTTTTCAAAGATAATGGCCAAAGGCTCCTCAATGACATTTGCCAACTCCTTCAGTACCCTCGGATGCATTAAGTCCGGACCCATGGATTTGTGTACGTTTAGCTTTTCTAAATAGTTCCTAACCTGTTCTTTACCCACTAAGGGCTGTCCATCTTCATCCCATCTTGCGTCACTTAGCGCATTAGTCCGGGAGCCCACCTTGTCCGTGAATACAGAGGCAAAGAAAGCATTGAGTACTTCAGCTTTCCCCACATCATCTGTCACTAGGTTACCTCCTTCATCCAGTAGGGGCCGCACACCCTCTCTGATCACTTTCTTCTTGTTAACATGCCTGTAGAAACCTTTCTTGTTATCCTTCACATTCTTAGCCAGTCGCAATTCCATTTGCGCTTTCGCCTTCCTGATAACCCCCCGGCATTCTCGAGCTATACATTTAAACCCCTCCCTGGTCATTTGTCCAAGTTTCCACTTTTTGTAAGCTTCCTTTTTGTGCTTAAGTTCACTAAGGATTTCCCCTGTAAGCCAATCCGGTCTCCTACCACATTTGCCTCTCTTGCTATGCATCGGGATGGTTTCTTTCTGTGCCTTCAATAAGGCTTCTTTAAAATACTGCCAGATCTCCTGGACTCCTTTCCCCTTCATGTTAGCATCCGAGGGGATTCTGCCCATCAGGTCTCTGAGGGAGTCAAAATCTGCTTTTCTGAAGTCCAAGGTATGTATTTTACTACTCTCTTTTCTTCCTTTGGTCAGGATCCTGAAATCTACCATCTCATGATCACTGCTTCCCAGGTTGTCACCCACCTCTGCTTCCCCTATTAGTTCCTCCCTGTTTGTGAGCAGAAGGTCAAGCTGTGAGTGGTCCCTGGTCGGATCCTTCAGCACTTGTACCAAGAAGTTATCCCCAACATTCTCCAAAAACTTCCTGGATTGCCTGTGTACTGCTGTATTGGTTTCCCAACAGATGTCAGGGTGATTAAAGTCCCCTACGAGAACCAGAGCCTGCAATCTGGAAGCTTCTCCCAGTTGTCCGAAGAAAGCCTCATCTACCTCATCCACCTGATTCGGTGGCCTGTAGTAGACACCAACCACAACATCACTGCTGTTGTTTGCACCTCTAAACTTAACCCATAGACTCTCAACAGGTTTTTCTCCCTCTATATACTGGAGTTCAGAGCAATCATAGTGCTCTCTTACGTAAAGTGCAACTCCTCCTCCTTTTCTCCCCTGCCTGTTCTTCCTGAACAGTCTATACCCTTCCATGACAGCGCTCCAGTCATGCGAGTCATCCCACCGAGTCTCTGTTATCCCAATTAAATCATATTTCTTGGACTGGGCCAGGGCCTCCAGTTCTTCCTGTTTGTTACCCAGGTTTCTTGCATTGGTGTACAAACACCTCAGATAACCAGTTGATCGCCCCATCTTCTCCATTCGAATCAGGGGTCCTCCTTTCTTGCTCGTTCCTCTCTACATTCCTTCCCGGTATCCGACTTTCCCACTCCCCTCAGGGTGTTGGTCACCGTCCCCCAACGAACCTAGTTTAAAGCCCTCCTCACTAGGTTTGCAAGCCTGCTCACGAAGATGCCCCTTCCTCTCTTTGTTAGGTGGATCCCATCTCTTCATAACAATCTTTGTGCCCGGAACAGAGTCCCATGGTCGAAGAAACCAAAGTCCTTTCCGTGACACCACCTGCGCAACCCCGCATTTACTTCCTCAATTCGACGATCCCTGCCCAGTCCTTTCCCTTCAACAGGGAGGATGGACGAGAACACCACTTGCACTCTGAATTCTTGGGTCCTTCTTCCCAGCGCTACATAATCCGCAGTAACCCGCTCAAGGTCATTCTTGGCCATATCGTTAGTTCCCCGTGGAGAAGCAGGAAGGGGTAGAGATCTGGAGGTTTGATCAGCTTGGTAAGGCTCTCAGTCACATCCTGAATTCGAGCTCCCGGTAAGCAGCACACCTCTCGAGATTCCAGGTCCGGACGGCAGATGGATGGTTCAGTCCCTCTTATGGCTCAACCTTGCATTATCAGAGCAGTAGGATGGCAGATGTTTGCTTAGGTCTTGTGTTGTGAACTAACAATCTTTGTTACTTTAGCTTTGATTCAAGATCAGAAGGAAATATTAACATTTATGATGAAATTTTACTGAAGTAGTATTTACTGTTTATATGTCTCTTTGCAGCTTGTGGTAAACTGTATATGAGCAGTTTAATGGAAAATTATCCTGTGTTAATTGCCACAATGTTTGGGAGGGAGAAGGTGACATCAAAAGACTGTTGTATTCTCCCAGACCAAGAGGCTGCAGCAAATGTCTAAAGTCCCTTTGGACAGGATCTTTTTCTCATTTTATATCTACTTGGATGCTCATGGGGGAATCTGCAAATCATAAGGGATGAGATCCCAGGATATTATGGTACCCCTAAAATGGACATTAACACAGTAAGTCTGAACTGATCTGAAAAGATCCATCTGCAGTTACAAAGCTCAACAACTTCAAGAATTGTACTCATGTCAGTATGCATATTGATCTTTTAACCCATTTAATTTTAATAAATTTTAGTTTAAGTAATAAGAATTAGCTATAAGCGTGTATTTTGAGTAATATAGTCCCTTGGGTGTGTGGCTGGTCCTTTCAGCTCAGAATAATTTTTTTTTATATGATGAACTAAGATTTTCAGTAATTGTCATCATATTTGACCTGGGTACCCAGATGGAGGCCTGAGGCTGGGTACTTTAAGGGTACTGCATGGTTTGGACTTCTAAGTAACCACTAAGCTAATACAGATGCTGTTTTGTGCTGGCGTCAAGGCTGTTCCCCACTCTGGCACTACAAATGCAGAAGGTGGGGGCCCACAGGAGAGCTTTAAATCCTTGCCTCTTCATGCACTGGTACAAAAACTTCCCCCCAGAATCCTAATACCCAGATTTTGGAGTATTTGCTGTCACCACAAGTGCTTTTTGATCCCCAAAAACAGGGGTAAACACTTGAAATCATCCCCAGAGGTACCCCAAGCTCTTTTGCCCCAAAAGAGCTTGCAAAAAAGAAAAGAGAAAAACAAGCTGTAGTCTCTGGTAGCTGACCCCTCTGTCAGAGGCCTGCAGATACACACAGACAGATCTTCCAGGACACAAGAATCAAATCATCACCTTAAAAGAAGTGATTTTTATTACAAAACAAAAGATAAACTTGATAAAGCATACTTGGTTGCTAGATGTACAGAGCAACTAAGGAAAACAAATTTGAAAAACCAGAGAACAAAGTCTTGGCACAATGTGTAGATGGTATGGGAGGAGGAGCGGCATAGATTCACACAGAGTAGTTCAAACCAAATCACAAAATAAAGAAAAATTACCCTGAACACAACTGGACTCATATTTCCCTCGTACTCACTTCTAATTTTTCTCTTTGTTCAGTCCATTCCCCTGTCCTGAATTCCATGGAGGTAGGGGAGTGGGATGGTAGTCTTGTCTGGGCTAAATTGTTCTGTTTATCTCAGTCCCTGGTGTTACTCTCTCAGGGTATGTCTACACTACAAAGTTAATTCGAACTAACAGCCGTTAGTTCAAATTAACTTTAATAGGGGCTACACATACAAACCGCTAGTTCGAATTTAAATCCAACTAGCGGAGCACTTAATTCGAACTAGGTGAACCTCACTCTACGAGGAGTAACACCTAGTTCGAATTAAGTAGTTCGAATTAAGGGCAGTGTAGCCACTTAATTTGAACTAGCTGGAGGCTAGCCCTTCCCAGCTTGCCCTAGTGGCCACTCTGGCCAAACCAGGGAAACTCTTCTGCCACTCTCCCGGCCCCGGAGCCCTTAAAGGGCCACGGTCTAGCTACAGTGCTTGTGCCAGTTTCAAGCCTGCCAGCAGACCCTGCACCTGGCACGGCATGAGCCAGCCACCCGCTGCCACCCAGCCCTCCGCCTCTTCCCAGGACCAGACTGGCGACTTCCAGGAGCCTGCCCAGGGCTGCAAGAGGCGGGCGCCCGCCTGGTCTAGTGCGGAGATCGTGGACCTCATCGAGGTTTGGGGGGAGACCTCCAACGTCCACGACCTCCGCACTAGCCACAGGAACGCGGCCGTCAACAGCCGCATGGCTGCCAGCTTGGCCACCAGAGGCCACATGCGAACCCAGGAGCAGGTTTGCATGAAAATCAAGTTGGTCCAGTGAGACCCCCGACCCTGAGCCCTGAGCTTAGAACATAAGAACATAAGAACGGCCGTACTGGGTCAGACCAAAGGTCCATCTAGCCCAGTAGCCTGTCTGCCAACAGCGGCCGCCACCAGGTACCCCGGAGGGGATGGACCGAAGACAATGACCAAGCGATTTGTCTTGTGCCATCCATCTCCAGCCTTCCACAAACAGAGGCCAGGGACACTGTTCCTACCCCCTGGCTAATAGCACTCCATGGACCCAACCTCCCTGAATTTATCTCACTTCTCTCTAAACTCTGTTATAGTTCTAGCCTTCACAGCTTCCTGTGGCAAGGAGTTCCACAGGTTGACTATGTGCTGTGTGAAGAAGAACTTTCGCTTATTAGTTTTAAACCTGCTGTCCATTCATTTCATTTGGTGTCCTCTAGTCCTTCTATTATGGGAACTAATGAAGAACTTTTCTTTATTCACCCTCTCCACACCACTCATGCTTTTGTAGACCTCTATCATATCCCCCCTCAGTCTCCTCTTTTCTAAGCTGAAAAGTCCCATTCTCTTTAGCCTCTCTTATATGGGACCTGTTCCAAACCCCTAATCATTGTAGTTGCCGTTTTCTGAACCCTTTCCAAGGCCAAAATATCTTTTTTGAGGTGAGGAGACCACATTTTTACACAGTACTGAAGATATGGCATACTATAGTTTTAGACTTCCCCTCCTCCTTCTTCCCCTGGCTTCCCCCTTCCAGCTCCCTCCTCCCAGGTTTCCACCTCCCCTCTCCCACCCTCTCTCTTCCCCTCTCCCACCTCCTTTTCCCAGTCTCCCCAGAGGTTAATCCCCCCCCCCCAAGTTTTGTTAAATAAAGAGAGTTTCTATTTTTGAACACATGTCCTTTATTTTTTACATCAGGAAGGGGGACTGGGGAGGGGTAAGTGGAAGGAGGTGAGGGAGGAATGGGGCACGAGCCCCCGATGGGGAGGACTGGGGTGGCTCTGTGGGCTCCTCGGGGTGGAAGCCCTCTTGCAGGGCCTCCTCGATCCTGACAGACCCCTGATTGACCCCCCCGGATGGCAGCCTGCGGCAAGTGCAGCCAGGCTGATGGCCGAGTGCTGTGATGTGCCGAATGTGGGCACTCAGGGCACTTCAAGACAGGACTGCTTTGCTGTCCCTCATCGAGGTAGACAAGCAACAGGGGAACCCTGAGAACTGTCTGTCCGGGGTGGGGGTTGGGTCCCTTTAAGCACAGCCCTCGGCTAGCCTGAGGCAGCAGCTCCACCCTCTAAGTCCTAACCTGATGCCCTGCCAGCACTGGTTCCGGCCAGCCTTAACTTCGGTTCAGGGTCCACTCAATGTGGACATGCTAGTTCGAATTAGCAAAACGCTAATTTGAATTAGTTTTTAGGTCTAGATGCACTAATTCGAATTAGTTAGTTCGAATTAGTGCTGTAGTGTAAACATACCCTCACAAAGAAAGCAGGCAGGGAATCTATATCCAATTCAAATTCCAAGCCTCTATCTTCATTGGCTCTTCAGGTCCCCTGGCCCACACCTTTGCTAGCTATCTGAGTTAGCCCCTTAGTCACCTCCTTTTGTTCATGACAGCTGGTTTCGTAAATTTAAACATTGCACTATCCACCAGCTTTGTCCACCCCATTCTGTTTTCAGTTAATCCTAATTGAGTGACCTCCACTGGCTTCCACAGGTACAGTGAGGTAATTTACACTTGTCTACACACAAGCGGTTGCTATGAGTTCCAGAAATAATAGCTAGATTTGAGAGGGTGGTATTTCTGCAGGGATTGTTGGTGGCATCCGTGGCACAATGCTTTGCCCACCGAAAAGGGCAAGTGAGAATGTGAACCCAGAAGGTTTCTATTGACTCATTCTGCTAGGCTTAGAGATGACACAGGCAGATTCCTGGATGCAAATATGGGAAACATGGGAAAGGTTCATGACACCAGGGTGCTGGGGAGATGAGCTTGAAGAAGAAACCTGGGACTTTATTTCCTAGTCACAGTACGGTTCTCTGTTGTGTGTCTGAGCCAACTGTTATTTTGGGGGACCCTGCATACCTGCTCCTAGCTTGGCTCATGCAACTATACCTTGGTATCAGAGATCCCTGGTAAAAAAGAGAATTCAGTTACAACTTAGTAGCTTTGGAATGTTCATGGAGTGGACTTGTGATCAATTGAGATCTTGTTGTCACCCATTTAAATGCAAATGCCATTTGTAAAATCATCACCTGCTGTGTACTCTTTAATTCACATGTCCAAGGGTAAGGAGGAGTGCTTCCATCCATAGTGGGCTCAGGACAACACTGGCCTACAGACTCTGTGGGGCAATCAAATCCCACCCATGTAGACACTGGTCTTTTTTGGTTCTCAGTGGGCAAGGGAAATTAGGGATTCTGTATGTGCACGCATGTAGACATGGAAGGGTGACATCTGCCTGTACCTATGGTCATCTTTACACCTTACGTAGCTGCAGAAAAAGCCCCTAATGGAACATTGGCACAGGCATATACTAGTGGAGCTATGTAGCTTTGTAAGAGTTCCCTCTTCCATTCCCCAGCTGAAAGTCATTAGTTGTTGGTTTCTGTGATTTCAAATATCAAGGACAGGGTAGGTCTGGCCTGTAGATCAGGCGTGGGCAATAATTTTAGATCGGAGGCCACTTCAGAAATTTCTGAAATTACTGCTCAGCTGGTGGTTGACTCTAAGCACAGCACCCCTTTGTAGGGCAGGGGCAGGGAGCAAGAGACTTCTTGTGCTCCCCTATCCCCTGGGCTCTGATTGGCCTGGGGGCAGTGAGAGCACATGAAATATTTGCACCTCCCCCACCCCGAGAGAACCAGCTGCTCTGAACAGCTGGCGGTTCCCTCTAGGCACCCAAGCCCCTGGCAGTGGGAGGAGACTTTGTGTACTCCCCCCATCCGCAGGTCAATCAGGGCTTTGGGGACAGAGGAGCACAAGAAGTCTCTCGCTCCCTGCCCTGCAAGTGGGTGCTATGCTTAGAGTCAACCACTGCGTGCCTCTTGCAGGCCAGGGGGACACTTTGCATGCTCTCTCCACCCCCAGATCAATCAAAAAATGAAATCTCCTCCCACCCTGCCCCCGTCCTGCAAGGGGTGCGCAGCACTTAGAGCCAAAGTGCCATGCACCCCTTGCAGGGTGGGGGCACGGTGAGAGGAAACTTTGCATGCTTCCTCCCACCCCCAGGCCCTGTGTGGCCTAGGAGCGGGGAGAGCATGCAAAGTCTCTTGCTACCTGCCCCCACCCTGCAAGGGGTGCATGGTGCTTAGAGTCAACCCTGGCACTTGACTCAAAGCACCCCATGCCCTTGGTGATGGAGGAGATTTCGCACTCTCCCCCATTGCCAGGCCATGACTGTCCTGGGGGCGGGGTAATGGCAGGGCGTCCGCTGGCCAGATCAACCCGCTTGGTGGACTGGATTTGGCCTGTGGAGGCCCTTTTGTCCACCCCTGCTGTAGAGGGTGGTGACTGAGTTTAATTGTGGTCACTGGGAAATACTTTTGTCTTTACTGTTCCTTCTTGTTTATAAGCCCTCTATTATCAGGGGTACTCAGTCTCTGTTAATCATAGAATCATAGACTCACAGAATACTAGAACTGGAAGGGACCTTGAGAGGTCATCAATCTAGTCCCCTGCCCTCATGGCAGGACCAAGTACCTTCTGGACTAGGGGTCGGAAACCTTTTCAAACCGAAAAGCTGAACTAAATCAAAACTCAGAACAAGTGTTCAACAAAGAACCGTATAAGAATGCCAGTTTGCATGACTGAAAATATACTGCTTAATATTATTGATAATTGACATAATGATAATAATAGCATAAATTAGCATTGTACTCAGACTTTATTTAATAGGACTTCTGCTGCTGCATCTTTTCACACATTTCTTTAAAGATTACATTGTAACTGGTCACATCCAGCTTCATGTACACATTCAGGCTGTCTTCTGTCAATCTTATGGCAGGGGGCTGGAAATGTGGGGGTGCAGGAGTTTGGGGATGTGGGGGTGTGAGGGGCTCAGGGCAGGTGGCTTAGGTATATGATGGTCTCAGGGTTGGTGTGGGGATGCAGGAGTATTATGATGCCATAGCCAGATGGGGCTAGGCCCCATTTGGGGTCTTGTTGTCCAGGCTTCCTTTTTAAATAAAATATTATGTCCAACAGAAAAGGTTTCCACATTGTCTTTATTTATAGTAAGCGTGGGCCAACCTTTTTTGGCCACTGACCCAAAGAAAAATCATTCGGGACCACACAAGTGAGAAGCAACCCCCCCCCCCCAAAAACCCCTCCAACCTCCCCCCCCCACCCTCACTGATGTCACCCCCAACTAAAACATCTCAATCCCCTGGTGCTCTGGCCCCATGGTGGGGGAGGGCCAGGGAGGACTGAGATTCAAGGCCTCGGGCCAGATTTAGTCTTCTGGGGTTTCAGGTTAGTAGATTTTGTGGGCCCACCTAGGCTCTAGGGTGGGGCCAAAAATGAAGGGTTAAGTGTGTGGGACAGGGCTGCAAGTGAATGGGATAGGGATGGGAGTGCAGGATCTGGGCAGGAGGTGAGATGTAGGAGGGGGTGAGGGTTCGAGGTCTTTGTAGGAGATAGGTTGTAGGAGCAGGCTGGGAGTAGGGTGTATGGCCAGGGATCAGTGGTCAGGAGAGGGCTGGGAGCAGGCTGTTTGGCCAGCGGGCAAGGTGTCTGGCCAGAAGGCAGGGGGCAGGAGTGGGCTGGGGGCAGGCTGTGTGTCTGGGGGCAAGGTGTCTGGCTAGGGGTCAGAGGACAGGAGTGGGCTGGGGGCAGGGTGTCTGGCTAGGGGGCAGGCTGTCTGGCCGGGGGGAGGGATGAGTGAAGGGGTAAGGGTGCAGGGTTGGGGCATGAAGGGGTGGGGAGCATTTACTTTTTTTCCTGCTGCATCACAGGCACCATATAATATGACTTCTCGCTGCTCCCATTTGCCAGAAGGAAGCACCTGGAAGGATTTGCAGGGGAAGTCTACAGGAAGTACATCCCAGGGGAAGGGAAATGGCAGCGTGCATTTTTTGATTCTGCTTATCCCACACACAGGGGAAGGAAAAGGACAGTGCACAGAGCTAAAAATGATGGGGCTTGTTTCCCGCATGCTGGATCCATTCGGGAGACTCAGTGTTTTCTCCCCCCACTTCCCTCCCTCCCCGCAGAAAGCTGGAGCTGGCATTCCAATCTTGCCAGGAACCTTAAGGCTGGTCTGTGCTGCGTGGGGTCTGGGGGTCGGAGTTGGGTCTCCAGAAGAGCCATATCTGGCTCCCTAGTTAGCCATATTTGGCTCACGTGCCCTAAGTTGCAGAACGCGATCTAGATCATCCCTGATAGATGTCTATCTAACCTGTTCTTAAATATCTCCAGAGATGGAGATTCCACAACCTTCCTAGGCAATTTATTCCAGTATTTCACCCCTCTGACAGGAAATTTCTCCTAATGTCCAACCTAAACCTCTCCTGCTGCAATTTAAGCCCATTGTTTCTTGTTCTTCCCTCAGAGGCCAAGGAGAACAATTTTTCTCCCTCCTCCTTGTAACACCCTTTTATGTACTTGTAAATTTCTATCATGTCCCTTCTCAGTCTTCCAGTTCTGGGCCCTCCACTACAAAAAGGATGTGGATGCATTGGAGAGGGTCCAGCAGAGGGCAACCAAAATGATTAGTGGGCTGGACCATATGACCTACGAGGAGAGGCTAGGGGAGTTGGGTCTGTTTAGTCTGCAGAAGCGAAGAGTGAGGGGGGATTTGATAGCAGCCTTCAACTTCCTGAAGGGAGGTTCCAAAGAGGCTGGAGGCAGGCTGTTCTCAGTAGTGACAGATGGCAGAACAAGGAGCAGTGGTCTCAAGCTGCGGTGGGAGAGGTCCAGGTTGGATATTAGGAAAAACTATTTCACTAGGAGAGTGGTGAAGCACTGGAATGGGTTACCTAGGGAAGTAGTGGAGTCTCCATCCCTAGAGGTGTTTAAGTCTTGGCTTGACAAAGCCCTGGCTGGGTTGATTAGTTGGGATTGGTCCTGCCTAGAGCAGGGGGCTGGACTTGATGACCTTCTGAGGTCTCTTCCAGCTCTATGGGTCTATGATTCTATGATTCTCTTTTCTAAACTAAACAAGCCCAACTCTTTCAGTCTTCCCTCATAGCTCATGTTTTCTAGGCCTTTAATCATTTTTGTTGCTCTTTTATGGGCCTTCTCCAATTTATCTGCATCTTTCTTCTAATGTGTTGCTCAGAACTGGACATAGTACTCCAATTGAGGCCTAATCAGTGCAAAGTAGATTAGAAGAATGACTTGTCTTGCTCATATCACTCCTGTTCATGCATCCTAGAATCATGTTTCTTCTTTAAAGGCTCGCCAAGCTTTGGGGACCATTGTGATTTCAAGGTACCAGAATGGAAAAGAGACATAGCTTCCCACTTCTGTGAAGGAGATTGAGCAATCAGTTCCAGAGAGATGTTTCTGCTAATGTTTCCCCCTGCATACTGCTGAATGGGGGAGGGAGGAGTTGATCAGTTATGAAGGTGAACCAAGTATATTTGTGCTACTGTTGATTCTGAAGAGCATCTAGAATTACCACTACACCAGTCTGCATGGCCCTGGGTCTGTTGCTGTCTGAGTGCTGGCCAAGAAATGCACGGAGACAGAGGAACAATAATTGTTCATTGTTAATTCATTTATCAGACATAGCCAAATGCATAGTTGTGTTTCTCCAGAAATCAATTAAATCATTAACTTCTAGCCATGTTTTGCTCAGGGATCATTTCAGGATGGAACAGAGCAGGGGCTGGACTTAAAATCAGGAATTTATTAGCAGAGCAAGAGGGGATATTGATGGGGGAAAGTGGGAGTCCATTGTAAATTATTGGTTCCTGCCATGGCCAGGGGTCCTCCTTAGAGATACTTCCTTAAATGGATCCTCCAGGCAGAGATCTAAAATTGCATGTTCCTTATCCTGCATGGCTTCCTCCATGGTCCTTAGGCTTCATTAGCATACCACTGGACAATAAGGCCAGGAGTCACTAGTGACTCCCTTCAGGATCTGTACTGGGAGCCCTTGACACCTCCTGGTCCAGCTTGCTATAGCAGGGGCACGTGTGATGAGCTCTCCTGGAGCAACTCTTTGAGTCTTTTGCCCTCCTATACAGGAGCTTCAAGTGCTGGGCTGGAGTCTATTCCGTACCTGCTTTCTCTAATACTGGTGAATGTTTTTGCCACTGCTGCAAAAACAACTACCTAGGTGTGGTTGGCAGCCAGGTGGCTGGTCTTGGAACAGGATCCATGATTACTTGTATTGATCAAACAAATGTAGTGAAAAGCCGTTCTGATATTGTCAGTGTAGCTCACTCCCACTGGAGAAAATGTGGGACGGGGACATTTATAGATGGTTTAAGGGTCAGGATGTAAAAGGTTGAGGGTTGCAGGTCTGTGCCCTTTACCCACATCCACCCTGCACACTGGACGGGCACAGGGTGTGTCACAGCATGATGTGTGTACTTACCCATAACCCTCAGGCATACTAGCTTATTTCTGGGGTTTAGATATGGGGGATTGAGTTTCAGCACAACTGTGTGCATGAACATGTGTATATCTGCTAGTGTCAGTGTACCTTTGGTCACTTCATGTATGTATATGCCAACCATACATCCCAGTTTTTCCAGGACTGTCCTGATTTTAAATACTCAGTCCCAGTGCCCCATCAAGTAGAGAAATGACCCAGAAAGCCCTGCTGGACATTTCACTACTTGATGGGGACACTGGCTTGTGGGGAAGAACTTAAGAAGCAACTGAATAATGGCTCCATGCACTGCCATTTTCCCCTAGCACAGTGCAGCAGCAACAGCCTCTCTCCCACCCCATTGGAGCTTTACCAGCTGGCAGCTCTGGTGTAGTGTGGTTTTTAGTCACTGCCAGCCACTGCCCCAGCACCGTATGCCACATGGTCCCTTCCCTCCCACAGTGGGACTGCCTTTGGTGCATAGGGCTCCTGGTCTGGCCACACCACCTCTTTCTCCTCCACGCCGCTTGTTGGTACAGTGGTCGTTACCGTCACTGTGGGGGATAGGCAGGTCCAAGGCAAAACCCAGTGGACCTGCTCCTGGGCCTCCTAGCCTCAGCATTGGTAGGGGCTGCATGGATCCTGGCTGGGGCACTTTGGAGCAGGACACACTTGGGCTCGGCAGTTATGCTCCATGTGTGCTGCTCTCTCTCCCCCTGCCTCTCCTAACCCCATTGGGGGAGTGGCAGTGAGCCGATTCTGGCAAGGAAGGTTGGGTTTTCTTCACCCCAACTTCTCCCTCCAAGTGGGGAGCCAGAGCTGGTGCTGCAGCCTCGCAGCTGTGCCAGAATCCCTGCTGCATGGAGGGTGGGGGACTGAGCTCCCTTCCCACCTTCCTGGGCGGAATAGCAGTGAGCCTGTTCTGGTGGGGAAGGTCAGGGTTTTTTTATCCCCCAACCCCATGCCTTCTGAGAGGATAGCCAGAACTGGTATTGCAGTCTCACAACAGTAGGTTCCCTACTGCATGGACCTGCTGGTGGAATGTCAGCACGGCACCCTGTCTGGAGGCTTTCCCCACTTCAAGTGGATGCGAACCCAGGTAAGTGTCCTCCTTCATGCCCAGACCCCCAAACCTCCTCACCCCCTTCCCCTGCCAAGACCCTGCATCCCCAGCTGCTCCAGCACCCTCCCTTGCTCCTGCACCTCCCTCCTGGCCCAACATCCTGCCCCAAGACCCTCCTGCACCCTTGTTCCAGGCCAGACAATCTCCCTTCTGGCCAGAATCCCTATCCCCAGCCTGCTTCTGCACCCTAACTCCCACACAGACCTTGAAACCTCTCCCCTTTCTGCACCTCACCTCCCACCCAGATCCTGCACCCCATCCCTATCCTACACACTGGCAGACCTGTCATGCACATTGAACACCTCATTTTTGTCCCCACCCCAGAGCCTAACGGGGTCCATAAAATCCACTAACTCCAGAACCTCAGAAAAGTAAACCTGGCCTATGGGAAGACCTGAACTTCAATCCTTCCTGTCCCTTTCCTTTGCCCCATGGGGTTGAAGCACTAGAGGAGTGAAATGTCTCAGTTGGGAACCACATCAGTGGGGGTTGGCGGGTTTGGAGAAGTTGTTTTGCTTCTCACTTGTGTGGGTCCCCAATTGATTTTTTTGTGGGTCGGTGGCTCCTGACCCAAAAAAGGTTCCCCACCCCTGCCATAAATAAAGAAAACATTGAAACCTTTTGTGTTGGACATAAATTAATATTTTATTTTATTTAAAATGTAGTTTAAGAAACTAATATGAGACAGTTAAAATGTTTAATCTGTTTAATAATTTAAATTAAACAATTCTCTGTAGCTGCAGCACTAGCAAAATGGCTCTCACATAATCATGTAATTAACGGCAAGTTTCCATTAGCAACTGGTGGTCCGCAGAAAGGTCTTTATATTGAGCCAGGTGATTCATGGGCCCAAAAGTTTGAGAACCACTGAAATAGAGGCATCCCTGGCCTCTCCCCTGAAACTGATGCCATACAAGTTAGATTAATGAAATTGCAGTACAGTTACATGGGGCAATGGTGGGAGAAGTTCTTAGAGGGATAACACAGCACCCATTACTTCTGATCATGTATCCATCTTGACCCTGGACATACTACCTCCTGTGGAAGGTGGGTGGGGCCTAAGGGATAAGAGGGCATTGTTAATGGAGTTAGGGAGCGTGGCTGACATGTCCACATTTTTGGTTCAGAAAATATGGTCACCATATGAATCTATATCTTTCTACTACCAACAACAAGGCTCCAGTCTGATCCATTCAACTCTCTGGCTATGTCTAGAGTATGCTGAAGTTTCTAAAGAGGATATGCAAATTCCATGGGATTCTTTCAATCTCACTTTCGAAAGTGGAGCTTTTGAAAGTGAAAGTAGTCGGGACGCATTTTTTTGACAACCCCTCCCCCTTTTTTCAAAAAGCCGCTCTTCCTCAAAAAACGAGGTTTACGCAGCTTTTTGAAAAAGGGGGGGAGCTGCCGAAAAACCTGCGTCCCGCGGAATTTGCATAGTCTAGACAAGCCCTCTAGTTACATCAAGACTGCAGACTTCTTTCAAAAAAAGCTTTTTCAGAAGAGATCTTCTGAAAAAACTTCTTTTGAAAGAGAGCATCCACACTGCAAAAGCGCATTGAAAAAGCGATGAGCTTTTTTGAAAGATAGCTTCCAGACTGTTTGGACACTATCTCGCATGCAAGCAATGATTGCTATGGACAGAATGGCCACCAGGGCACCTGTGCTTTTTCTTCTTCCCTCTTCTTTTGAAAAAACTCCCTCTTCTATGTCCACACATGCCTTTTTTCCAAAAAAGCCTCTTTTGGAAAAGGCGTTCTTCCTTGTAGAATGAGGTTTACCAATGTCGGAAAAACCCCTGCATTCTTTCGATTTTCTTTCAAAAAAATGCAATTGCAATGTGGACGCAGGTGAATTTTTTTCAGAAAAACCGTTATTTTTCCAAATAAACCCTGTAGTCTAGACGCACATCTGGTGTCCCAGATCTTTCCTTACATGGAAATAAAATGCACAAAGGAAGCAGCTGCAAAGCATGGCAGGCTGGATCCTCAGCTGAGGTAAATTAGGAATTCTGATAGTCAACAAAACTATGATGATTTACATAATCTAAAGATTGCTCCAACATTACCTTCCTCATATCTTCCATCATTTGAAGCTCTCTTCCTGAATGGTATGCATTACTGCCTGTGAAACAAAGGTGGGAGCTCAAGAGTGTTTGCCTGTCATCAGAGACTGATTCAAGCAGAATGTACGCTCTAAGAGAAATGCAGCTGATGGAGTCTCTATTTGGAAAGGAAAAGGCCAGCAATACTGGAGATGGAAATCTATGCTATTTACAGAGCTGTAATCTGCAAACCAGTTCATGATCATGATGTCTTTTGTTTGCTTCCTTGGTCTATTAGAATATCTGCTTCAGAAAATTGAATGACAGCTCAGGTGAAAAGTCAATGTTTTGTTCATATTCTTTCCTTTGTCTAATTTTAGCCATATAAGGATGTGATTTCCTGAATGGGGATTACGCACAGGTTTAAAGCTGAACACATGCTTCTGAAGGGCCTCTGAACTGGGACCAGAGTGCATGACTGGGGAGTGTGAATGGAAAGAAACAGAGCATGAACATAGTTGTGTTAAACTGTTAGCAAAACCTAAAAATGCTTATAAAGAACTTGCTAAACATCTTCTGTTGCCTTAGGAAGAGGCCTGATAGCTTCCAGTTTTCATCAGCTTCATTTGACTGATGGATAAAAATGAACAATTTACTTTGTCTTCGCTGTCTTGTTTTGACAATATAATAGACCCCAGAAAGATGCCTGACACATCAGGCCGTAACAATAAAGAAGTGGAACACATGCCAGCTGGACAAAATTTCTCATGTTAAAGATAAATCCTGCAAGAGCACAGCTGACATGTAAACCCACAAAAAAACAACACAGTAAGGGGCACACTGCAAACAGACACAACTCCCAGTGATGTGTTTTTTAGCCTCCCTGCTAAGGCAGGGGACATCAATCATTCTTTCTTGTGTTTAAAATTTCTCAGCACCTAAATGGGGTGGTTTATTTTATTAGTTATCTGGAAGATATTTCTTAGCAGGTTTGACATGTCAACTGCAGAATCTAAATCACGAGTTATTATTTAACTCTGAACTCCTAGCTTTTGTTGGTCTGTTTTATACACTTGACATTATCCAGTTTATGGAATTTGATTTATTTCTGCATTGGCATATCCTGGTAAATCTGTGTAAAGAAAACAGACTGCATGGCCCCTTCAGAGGAAATCTCTGCTGCTATTTCTCTACCCACTGAAAGCTTTATCATTCAGCCTTGTTATTACCATGCTGAATGAAACACTTCGGAGCTTAATAGCTTAACAAGATATAACACGCTTTGCGGATAATGTGGTTGCCATAGGCATGCACATGGGGCCATGGAGTTTGAACTGTTGACTTGCTTCCACAGCTGTATCAGTGGAGTAGAAAATAAGTTCACTTGATAAAACTAAAATATCTTTAATTGTTTGCTTTCATAGATTTCAGAAGTGGGTAGCATTTTGAACATTGGTACTAAGGTTGGAATCCTGATTTTTTTTAAAAACATAGTTCTGTTTTCACTATTCTTAATTGTAGAACAGGGCTTTTCCCACAACTCTTACTCTTTCTTGGGTGAGCTGTCTGAGTGACAAAGGGCCAGATTGTCCTGATGTCTTCTATCCATTGTGAGTAAGGGGTATCCCATGTGATTCTACCTGGATAAACCCAGCGGTCAGAAAACCTCTGTGCTTTGTATCCTCTTTCCTGAGGGCTACACAAGAAATAGGATATAGGAAATGTTTTTGGATACCATCAGTGCAGATGCCCAGATTCTCACCTGGTGTAATTTTAGTGGACATTAAGTTCAATGGAGCTATGCCAGTTCTGGATTGTTTCTTAACTCTTTGATTTGCTTTCTGGGACAGCTGTCTACCTGTTTTTCTGATTACTTGAGAATATTTCCCAGCACCACCATCTTCTAACTCTCTGAACCATGGTAAACTTCATGATATTATTCCTAAAAGGTGCCAGTTCTGACACTTGGTGCTTGCAGGTATTAACTTTCATTCTCAATCACATTTCTCCGTAGTATCAATGAGCAGCACAATAGTAACCGCTACTAAGAAATATTTATAATGATTTCAATTATATCAATGTTTATTTATAATTTTATTTGTATTGATTTCAATTTTTACAGTCGCATGAATTTATGGGATTTAAGTATTTGTCAGTTTTTAATCCATTTAATGTCCTGCAATTGTGAAAATTTATATGGGGGTCAGACAGTACTTATTTAATGACAGTAGATGTTGAAATTCAAAAACTTATTATTTAAGGATGTTTGTTTATTTTGTTATGTAATGGTGACAATTTGTGTTTTAATACTTATAAAGCAAGTTCTCAAACAGAATTTTTCTTTCTTTGCCCATCTGTAAATTTCTATGATCATGAATGGAAATTATTTTTGATCAGTTTGTGTGTGAAATCAATGTTTTCCAATTTTAAAAATCTCCTCCTTCACAGCCTAAAGAGTTCATTTAGGGTCTAGTGCTGTGTTCCTTGTGCACATCAATCTCCACTTCATGCTTTGGTTTGCACACACCACATGCGCAGATCACTGTGAGGGTGATCAGAAGAGATAAAGCTCAGAATTTTAAAGGTTTGCAGAGGAGTGGCCTATCAAATGTGATATCCTTTATTGAAATGGGAGTCAAAATGTACTAGTCTTAGTAGAAAGCCCACTATATCAAAAGTTACATTATGAGCTTAGTATCAATCTCTGACCAGAAAAAGATAGCAGAATGCTTTAATGAACTAGACGGTATAAGCTCTGTATTTTCCTAAAAAAAAAGTATTGCTAATTAATAATTTCCCATTTATTGTGAGCGATTGTAAATGGTTTTGTAGATAGCTCTGGCACTTCATCCAAGCAAGTGTTTGCACCAGTAAGTTCTTTCAAAGTGATTCAGGACACTAGCTGTTAATAGATCCAAGCAGAGGGGGCCAGCAAGACAGCAGTTCCGGTCTATTTTCAGCATTAACAGTATCACCCATATATAGAGGAGAGCAGATAGCTGCCTGCATCAGGTGCACTCAGGTCTGCCACCAGGGGGGACAAAGGGGTTAGTTGCTCCTGGGTCCAGTGATTCAGCCCCAGGCCCCTTAAATCACTGCTTGGATGTCACATGGGATGCTCGAGGCAGCACTGAGGGCTGCGTATGGAGGGGTGAGGGGCTGGCATGGCACACACCACACAGTGGTGAGGGCTGGCTGCTCCCAGCCCCACCATTTCTGCATGAGGTTCTACCCCTTCTAGGAGTGCAGAGCCAGCTCCACCCCACCTTGCCCAGAGGCCCAGCAAGTTAGTCGGCGCACCTGTGAGTGCTGTATTCCTTGCAAGTAGCTTCATGGATTTTACACTCTTGGATATGTAGTGCATGTCAAGTGTTCTTTGCATCAATATCATTAGCTCATACATTATTCAGCATGTTGGTAGCAGAGACGCACTAAAACTGGTAAGAACATTTGGAGCAAAACGTGCACCTTGCAGTGCCTATGCTGATTGTAATGTATCTGCTTTAATTAAACCCCTGGAATGTAAATTTTAATGAGTTGTAATAGCAAATAGTCAACTTGCAATGTTTATGGAATCTTGACACTTGGTAGGTAATTAAATTTCATATTCATCAAATTGTTACCATTGATTTCTACTTTGGAACGGTTTTGATATATTTGAGGTGCAACTCACCCCCTGTCTGTGAGGTAGCTCTGAATCTCACTGTAACAACTCTGTACTGCACAAAATGTCCATTCATGCCAATGGTCTCTTTTATACAAAATATGTTGTAAAAGAAGCCAGATTTTGCCCTCAGTTTATGCCAAAGTACGTACCTCTGTGTAAACGCCAGCAAATAAGAGGAAGAAAGGGCTTATACAATGTACTAGATTGGGAACAAGGGATTTGGGTTCAATCTCCAACTGGGCCTGAGACTTCTTCCATTCCTTTGGGTGAGTCACTTAGGCCTTGATCCAGTACACTCATGCATGGGCTTAATTTTACTACTGAAGTAATCCTATTGACTTCAGTGAGACTAGTCATAATAGTAAAGTTAAGTGCATGCATTTGCAGGATCAAGGCCTTAATCTACCATACCTCAGCTCTTGCCTCTCTTCCATTTTGTCTGGACTATGTAGACTATAAACTCTTCAGGGCAGGGACTCTCTTCTCTGTGTATATACTGCATGTAGCATAATGCATTTCCAATCTCACATACCACCTCTAGGAGTTGCTATAATATCTCATTGGATTTATGCTAATTTCACTAATGTCAACATGCATCCTGAGAACTTGTATTATGAGGCTGGGATAGGAATCTTTTACCCAAAATTTGAATGTTTGGAAAACAGAAAATTTCTTAAGACAGATTTTTTTTTTTAAAAAGAGTGTACTCTGAAATGATTCATCTCTCCTAAAATGTCAATTATTGGTGAAAATATCCTGAAATCAAAACTTTAGTGACATTCACCTTCAAAAATCAGAAAGCCACCAGATACACAAAGTTCATAGCAATGAGCTTTCTGGTAATGGGGGGAATTTTAAATGTAGTGAATGGGAATGTAGTGTCCAAAGACTTGATCCTGTTTTGGTACCAGGAAGCTTTGGGTAGTTGAAGTTAGGATAATCTAGGTTGAACTGTGTAGTTGAGCAAATTAAGATGCTGAGGAGAGTACATATGTTAAACTGGTCTCTTTGTCAGCAATAAAATCAATCAGGCTACAGAGTAAAGCACCTCTTTTCCCAAGTGCTGTGGGTCCCAGGCAGCAGTTCTTGAGGATTCACATGTACTTCCTTAGTCGACCTCTACTTTGAATCTGGAAGGGCCGTTATCAGACTTTGGTGGGTAGTGGAGCATTTCTGGATTCTTCACTCCAGTACTTGTCAACAAAGGTGATAATAGGGATGTGGATATTTGCATCTGTGAAGCTAACTTGAGACCACCAAATTCATATCAGATGGTAGAAAAAGAGCTACCAGATTGTTGCCATCAGTCAGAGTGGGATTCAAAACAGCAATAACAGATTCCTTTTAAATGAATATTTGAATGTGATCCAGTCCAGTGCCTTAAACATGTGACCATCTGTCCCCTGGATCTGAATTTCAAATCCATGATATTAGAGCAGATTGAAAAATTAGACAAACCAGAGATGCACAAAACACTCCAGATCAGAGCTATGGGGAGAAGAATGAGGCTATGTCTACACGCGATCTGCTCCTGGAAAAAGATATGTAATTTGCGTACCTTTTTCCACTTTTTTTTTTTGGAAGAGGCTTTTCTGACATTTGGCCTGTCTACACAGGGCCAAATGTGGGGAAAACCTCCTCTTTTGGAAGATCCCTTATTCTTCATAAAATGAGGAATACCGAAAAAATGTGCCCACTTTTTCGGAAACTGTTTCGAAAAAACAGATTCCCTGGAGGCGGCAGAGTTTTTCCGGGACATCAGAGGTATCCCAGAAAAACTCTGTAGTATAGACATAGCCAGAGGGAGAATGAGGGAAAGAGGAGAAGCATCATGACCTCACCTGAATGCTGAGCTGAGGAGACTATATGGGATTCTCTGAGAGAGAAGTAGAACCACAGGAAGGAGAAAGTATCAAAGTAGAGAAGGAAAGCATAAAGAGGAGTTTAGACCGAATGGATATTAAGGGAGAAAGTTAGAGAGAAAGAAGAAAGGGAAGTGTGATGGGATGGACAAGACCCCAAGACCCCCTGCTGGAAGCTTGTGGCCATGCCCTGCCCACCAAATCTTAGAGAAGTCTTCGAGGCAAGCTAGACTAGCACAAAAGAAACAGCCAATCAGGACCCAGCAATCTAATTAAAAGGAAGCCACTGGGCCAGAGTGAGGCAATTCCTCCTCAGAGCTCAAGAGGCTCAGACTCAGCTGGACAGCTGGGTTATAGTTGAGTCATCGTAGCAGGGAGTGGAGGTACATGCATTTGGCCTAGGGGGCCACACAAGTGAAGTGAATGATGCCCCCACTATAGGAAGCAAAAGGAAAAATGCCAGTATTTGTGTGTCTGATGCTAGGGCTTACATACACTCCAACGGCTTTGATAAATATACACCTCTGTGAAAGTGTTACCAAAAAGGACACCAGTCAATGCCAACTATTTCCTACAGCAAAATTCCCATACATAGGACCATTGAGTAAATGCCTTAGACCATAAATGGTAAACAGGCAGAATGGCACCCTTATAAGAAAATATTTCTTGTAAAGTATAAGTTAAAATTACCTTTGTTTTCTTCATTGCACTAGAACTTTAGATTTTCTTTGGTGGAAAATTGCCCTACACCTACAGTGTGATTTTTTTTATAATAAAAAAAACGCCTAAATAAAAATTTGTAATAGAGAACAACTCACATTACAAAAAGCTAAGCACATAAAATGCTCCTGATATGAACTAGTCACTCAAGTGCCAATTGTCAAGGATTGTATACTGTTCATACACAGAGACTATGTCTAGACCCCTCTTGTGCAAAAAAATATGCAAATGAGGCAAAGGGTGGAATATCGCCATGCCTCATTTGCATAATTAATGAGGCTCCATTTTTGTGCAAAAGCCTCTTGTGCAAAAACTGAGTCTCATAAATTATGCAAATGACGCACGGTGATATTCCATGCTTCGCCTCATTTGAATATTTTTTTGTGTATGGACATAGCTTATGGTTTTAGCCTTTATCTTAATGTCAGTGCTTTGTTATGATTCACCTTCTTCTGGATGGAAGCCCACCTAAGCTATTGTAGACTAAACAATATCATTCTGTTCTGAAGGAGAGAATAGAGAATGCATTGTTACTTTGTAAAGTGTCTTTGGACTGAATCCCAGATGGGAAGGAAGTGGTTTAATTACTGCATTCAATTCAGAGCACTGTAGGGTATGCAAGGCAACTACTCTGTAATGAGCCAGTCAGCACACCTCACCATACTACCACTGACTGTAGGATGGTACTAAATGGCCAATTTTAATGTTAGTGCTTCATTTGTTCTACTAAATGCAAAAATTCTGACTTTGTCCAGAGTAAATTAGCTCTCTCAACAAATAGGAATAAATATAAAGCAAGTCTTCTCACCGGTGGTGAATTTTACAATCAGAGAAAGCTCTGTTTTCTTCCTTGTGGATTTTTTTTCTCATTCAAAATCCCATGACATTTTTATTGTGAAATCTTCATTGGATATTCAATTTCTGTATGATATGATCTTTACATGATTGCACTTAAATCTGCACTGGGAAATAGATTCAATCCTGATATTACAAATTATGCTTCTAAACTATTAGGGTATGTCTCCATAGCAGCATTATTTTATTCTGCAATAACATACTGCACCTCTACAATATAAGCCTTTATTTCAAAATAATGTCAAGCTGGGGGACTTCTTACTCCAAGAACCCTGATTTCATGAGGAGTAAGGGAAGTCAAAGGAAGAGTATTCTTCCTTCGATTTCCTGCTGTATAGCCAGCGCCAAAAGCTGAATTAAGTTATTTCGACTTAAGCTAGGCAATTGACATAGCTGAAGTTGCATAGCTTAATTCAACTTTTGCCCTGCTGTGTAGATGTGCCCTTGTTTAGATACTATGCTGACTTTGTATTTGAATGTAACTTATTGTATGTGTTTCCCAGAACATTGCAACTCCAGCATAGTTAATGTATAAGTGATAACCATCATGTTAAGCATGGTATCCACCTATTGTAAGAGACAGTCCTGTTACAAATAGCTAACGCATTAAACACACAAGACAGAGGGCTTGCGGGGGAGCTATTGGCTCCATTATATGGATTAATTGGCATATCTAAAGCCACTGAGGCTATGTCTAGACTACGCTAGACTTTCGAAAGAGGATAGGCAAATTCCATGGGAATTTGCATATCTTCTTTCGAAAGTCTAGCATAGTCTAGATGTACGCTGAGGGATGTCTGTGACAGAACCAGGAATTAAACCCAAATCTTCAGGATAATTACAAGATTATCCTCTTTCCCTAATATTTATATTACAGTAGCATCCAGAAGCTCCTGTCAGGACCTGTTTTGCTAGAAATTGTTCAAAACATAAGCAAAGAGAGGGTGCCTGCCCACAATATACAAAATCCATAGGTAGAAATAAGCCAACCGACTGGTTGCTTTTAGAACTAGCTGTGGGTGATTTTAGTGCAGGAAAACAACTATACACTGAAAGCTATTTGAAGTGATATCTAAATTCTAGCAGACATATTGCAAATATATTCCAAACTAATCTAAATTTTCAGACTCTAGTTTCTGATATTTCTGGCCCCCAAATGAACAAATTAACCTCTGCTATTTACATAGTTCTTGATTTAGCTGGTCACTCAAGGGTGCTTAATTTTAATCCTGGGCATTGTTCTCCTAGAATGCATTAATCAGGACAATCCCCCCTACACTGGCTCACTTTGGAGACTCTGCCCACCTTGTCCTACTAAGGAAGGGATGGTAACTTGGGCTATGTCTGCATCAGGAGGGCTGACAGTTTCCACGGGCCCTCAGCCAGGTATGTGGAAGGCCCCCCTCTGTGCCCCTGGAAAGGGTGTGGTCTTGGGTAGAAGGGATGGGACTATAACAACTAGCCTTCTCTACTCCCCAAATCACATAGCTGGATCCCCCCTCCCCCAGGCTACAGAGCTGTTCAGAATTCATGGTGCTCCAGCAGCAATTTGAAAGAGTCCATGGCTCTAGCCTTTGCTGATGCTGCAGTAGTGGCAACTTGGGCCCCTTTGAATCATCAGGCACCAGGGCAATTGTCCCCCATACCTACGCCACCCTCACCAGGGTCTGGTCTGCATTGTAGCTGGGAGCAAGCCTCCTTGCCTAAAAAGACAGACTCATGTTAGTAGGGCTCTCATTAGCAAACTGTGCGAATGCTCCCACTTGGGTGAAAACTTGGGCCCCACCCGCATCTATGCAGGCTTCAGAACTTGAGCTCCAACTTCCATGTTGTTATTTTCAGCACACTAACTTGAGCAACTTCCACAATTCTATCTGACAAGGCTGGGAGGTTTGCTCCTACCTGCAGTTCTTGACATTCTCTGGGTGTCTGCTTAACCCTGTGGGCCTAGAGACAACAGGTGTGTAAGGCTGGGTCTGCTGATCCCTCACGCTGGACATGCAGTTGTGGGCATATGTCAACTATGAGATATTCTCTCAGGGTATGTCTACACTAGCCCCTAGTTCGAACTAGGGAGGCTAATGTAGGCATTCACACTTGCAAATGAAGCCTGGGATTTAAATATCCCGGGCTTCATTTGCATGTTCCCAGGCGGGCGCCATTTTTAAATCCCCCTAGTCCGAACTAACTGCCCGCGGCTACACATGGCAGTTAAAAGTTAATTCGAACTAAGTCCTTAGTTCGAATTAACTTTTACACCTAGTTAATTCGAACTACTCCAAGTCTTGTCCTCCCTGCTTTCTTGAGGTTTGGTTACAGTGACTAGTACATTGGTCAAGTGTGTGATTCTGGCAGGAATTCAAAATGTAGGCATCTTAAAGTGTGAATCCAATTAAGTCTAGGAGCTTTGTAAGATGATGCCCTGAGCACTAAGGAACAGAGGAAAGTGAACTGTGCAACTCATCATTTTTTTAGACACCTGGTTGGTAATCAATAGCTCCAATGGAGCAGACAGAAGGTGCTGTGAAAGAAACTGCTGAGCATGGGGAGATGTATTCAGCTGCAACTTCCCAAGGTATCCCAGGAAATAGTCTTTATGAGTGATTCACTCTTTTGCAGAGGACTTGTACAAAGATTATGCGCCATTTACTTTCTGTTACGGTTTAAATGAGATCTAGGTCTTATACTGGCCATCTATCCAGAACCAGAAACATGTAATGTAAGGTAAGAGGGACAGAGTGAGGAATTAAGCCTTTAAGAGGCAAGGAAGTTGGATGACTTTTTCCCACAACAAGGAGTGAAGACATCAAATTGAACTGCAGAAGGTGTTAGCCCTGCAGTTCTGGGGAAGAGTTTCTGGAAAGAGTATTTGCTGTCCTTGACCAAAGAGTATATCCAGCCAACCACATCAGGTTTCTGGTACCCCATTGCCTGAGTCAGGAAATCAGAATTAATCAGGCCCCTGAAAAGGTCAACTTTAACAAGGAGGCATCAGGCATTTAACAAGTGAATGTTTACCAAATGAAATTAATATGTAGCAGGTTTAAAACAAACAAAAGGAAGTTTTTCTTCATGTAACACATAGTCAATCTGTGGAACTGCTTGCCAGAGGATGTTGTGAAGACCAGGACTTTAACTGGGTTCAAAAAGAACTAGATCAACTCATGGAGGATAGGTCCATCAATACTTATTAGCCAGGACGAGTAGGAATGGTGTCCCTATCCTCTGTTAGTCAGAGGCTGGAAATGGATGACAGGAGAGGGAGCACTGGATGATTATCTGTTGTGTTCATTCCGTCTGGGGCATCGGGCATTGGCCACTTTCAGAGGACAGGATACTGGGCTAGATGGACCTTTGGTCTGACTCAGTATGGCCTTTTTTATGTTCTTACATTCAATTGCAAGTTGCAATGGATGGACTTACCTGGAACTGGGATCAACTGGATTCTGTAGTCCTTCCAAATGCTGTGTAAATATCAGGAATTGTCATGCCACAATACCTATCCTTCCCATTGTCATTGACAGTGCTGGAGAATAGCAGCTCAAAGTGCAAGGCCAGTGTGAGGCCAGGGTTGATTGCAGAACTCGCCTTTCCAAAGTGGACAGGGCAGACCTTTCCTCCTGAGGGAAGCATATGAAAAGAACATCTGCTGTACCAGGTGTAGTACGTATTTCTGTGGGCCATGTGTTCCCTGAAGTGTGAACTTGAGTTTCTCTCAACACCTCTTGGAGTTGCTTTCTGGGATGCTGTTCTTCCTTAATCCTGTTTCCTGGCACTTGCATGCCCTGCCTTAGAGCTGCCATTTTGCCCAGTCTTTCCCCCTTTTCCTATCTTTTCTCCTTAGCATGGGTCCTTCATACTGTTGACTGATTCTACTAATCACTGGACAACAGCAAAGGAAAATGAGATGCCGGAACCAATGCCAAATTGCAGGGCAATTGGTATTTTCAATTGAGAAAACTATGTCCTCTCTCCATCTCTCTTCTGAGTAAGATTTCCATTGCTACCTCTGGAACATGGAGAAGGAGGCATCAGGCATTGTAACCTATCTGCATAGAGCTAACTGAGGGGTTGCTCTCTTACCTCTTCCTTGAGAAGGCCCATTCTCCACAGTTCAGCTAAGAGGAAAGTTGCCTCTGGCTCATGTACTATCTGCACTGGTTGATGGGGATTACCTAGGAAAAGTGAAGCAGCTCTCCTGACACTCGCTATACCTTCTGCTCCCACCCAACTTGGACTCAGGCCTACAGGAAGGAGGTTCAAAGGGGGCAACTGCCCAGGGCTCAACAATTCAAAGGGACCCTCATAAAAACCACTAAGTACGTAGGTTGGTAGCCTGTGGGAGTCCCTGGGTGAGAGGAAAGAACCTAGTCTATATACAATTCTTGGTTAGATGGCCTGCAGAGTGTAATCCTGTAGAGAGGAGATAGGATGGCACAGAAGATACTGGTCAAAGGGCAAAGAGAATATTTCAAATATTGAACCTGGGGGATGCCGAAGAAAGAAAACTTCAGACCCTGAAGAAAAAGTGGCTGGAATCCTAGGGGTGAAGAGTGTTCTTTGGCCATGTTGGCAAGTTAGCCCACATGTTCATAGGGTTGTGTCAGAGTGGGGATTAGAGACTGAGGCTCAGTGAATTCTGGGGCACCTCTGCTCTTTCATTGTTGAAGAGGTAGGGTGCTGCTGTTGCCACTGGGGAGTCAAAAGGTACAGAGTCTGTTGCAGAACAGTGGGGGACCTGGCACACTACAGTTTCCATGTGGCTTTAGAGGGAGCAGGCAGGCCATTCCTCTTGGGGAAGGGGCTAGCCACTGTTATGCAACTGAAGGGGGTAGGGAACAGAGGGGGGCTAACTTACTTTATTTATGAGTGCTGGAAATTACATGTATTTTATGCCACTGAAAACCTTTTATTTGGGATGAGAAATCCTACTACCATGCTTCCAGTTTCTAATAATCATTCATCTAGCTTAATTGTCTCCCAGACTCAGGGCTGCTCTTGTAAGGGACCCAGCTGGTATTACTTAATGACTTTGTGTCCTACAAAATCCTCTTGGTATAGCAGATCCACCAATTTGCACATCAGTCAGCAGTGCTGACAAATGGGCTCTTAAATCAATAAAAAGAGAGGCAAGGTATAGGATGACACAAGTAAAAAAGTCATGGCCTGATTCAGTACCTCTTGTTATATTGTGTAGCTATTTAAACTTCTGCAAAGCTGGGTATAAAATGCTACTGTCTTGCCCAGGTATAAATGATAACCCAAGATGAAACATTTTGGAGAGGTTGCCATGTGAGTCTGTTCAGCAAAAACAATGAGGAATCCTGTGCCACCTTATGCCCTATTAAAAGTGTTAGTCTTTAAGGTGCCATAGGACTCCTTGTTGTTTTAATAAGGTGAAAAACATTAGAGCAGTGATCAACAACCTTTCAGAAGTGGAGTGATGAGATTTGACTTATTCACCTTTATGTAGGGGTCCAAGTGCCGGTGATACTTTTTAAAGTCAATAATAGTTCTACTTACAGCAGCTTCATTAATAAATAAAGATGCAGGGGTCGGCAACCTTTCAGAAATGGTGTACCAAGATTTAACTTATTCACAGATTTGTGTGCTGGGGGATGGAGGAAGGAGGGGAGGCAAGGGCAGGCTGGGTACTGTGACCTAATTTTCTGAACCAGCTGCAGCTGGGTTAGGCTGTGCGTGCCATTCAAAATCAGCTCACATACTGCTGTGGCATACGTGCCAGGGGTTGTGGACCCCTGCAGGAGAGAAATTGACCCAGATACTGTCTTTAGGATTTATGGGGTACTGCACAGTTCTATTAAACTGGTGCCTCTGTACCAGGGGTGGACAATAATTTTTGGTGGGGAGCCACTCCAAGATTTTGGTAAGTGGTCAAGGGCTGCACTTTTCTGTGGAGGTGGGTGCAGGGTCTTGGGTGGGTGCAGAAGGGCTCACAGGGTATGGGATTGGGGTGCAGGAGATGGCATGAGGTTTCAGAGGGTGTTTGGGTGAAGAAGGGGGTTGTGACCTGGGTCAGGGAATTGGGATGCAGGGTCAGGGAGGGAGTGTGGGTGCAAGAGAGGATTCTGGCCTGGGGGAGGGATGTAGGATGGGGTTCAGTGTCTGGGAGGGAGTTGTCACCTGGGGCAGGAGGTGCAGAGGGTTTGGATGGTGGTCTGGGAGAGGGAGTTGGGGTGCCAGAGGCAGGTGTTGGCTGGGAGGAGTTTACCTAATTGTCTCCTGTCCAGCAGCCCTAGCCTGCTTGAAAATACAGGCTGCTCTGTCCATGTGGCTCTCAACTCTGGCTGCCCCAGTCGCTCAGGCCAATCTCTAAGCTCTGATTGGCTGGCTGTTTCCAACCAATAAGAGCTGAGAGATTGGCTGAGGTCAGTTCTTATTGGCTAGTTGTTTCTGGCCAATAGGAGCTGAAGATTGGGCTGGGGGCAGGGAGATTGCATGAAGCCTCCCCCCTCCCTGCAGAGCAGAGAAACGCAGGGTCTATGTTAAACACAGCAGCTACGTGTGCCTGCAGGCCCTGGCAAGGTGGTCCGTGGGCTGGATCCTGTGGCTTGGCAGGCCAGATCTGGTCCCTGGGCAGTATTTTTCCCAGCTCTGCTGTATACCCAACAACCACCAGGAGGTGATGATTTTTCAGAGATGTGATTTCATAATCTTCAGAAACAATAATTAAATACTTTAAAGCAAATTTTAAACTAAGGTCTTGCAGACTAACACAGTAAATTGAGAAACTGTCAACATGTACCTTGGGATGGCAAATGCCAGTTAAATGGCTTCATTACCACTTGAATGGCTCTTTCACAGATTCAATGTTCTGCTAATACAGTGGTCACCAATCAGTAGATTGGGATTTACTGGTAGATCTTGGAGCCTCTGACAGGTGATCCTGACTGGATCACTTCAGCTGCCCCTCCCCCCACTGCTGAGCATCTCCTGCCCTTTGCCTTGGAGCTGCCCCTCACCTGAGATCCTCCTGCTTGCTGTGCAGGGCGGGGGAGATAGAAGAGGGGCACTGATGTCAGGGTTCCCCCTCTCCCACTTGGTATCCTATCCCCACAGAGCCGGGGGTGGGGGAGATGTAACAGGACTTGGAATGGAATTTGCTGGCTGCTTTTGGAGGTAGTGCAGGGCCAGCGTAGGGGTGAACCTGCCTTTGCCCCACTGCACCACCACCTAGGAGCTAACTGAGGTAAGCAGTGCCCAGTTGGAGCCCACATCCTGAAACCCTACTGTCAGCCGATGGTCAGGGCAGTGCATGTGTGTATGTTACACCCGAGTCTTCAACTGCTGAGACACAAGGCCCCGTCACAGTGGGCAGTCTAGGTGAGACTGACGGGCGCCCCAAAGAGTTACAGGAAGAGCTTTACACCTCAGACTTTGACTGCTAGGATACACGATCCCTTCGCAGCGGGCAGCCTGGGGAGGCTGAGAGATGCCCCAACAGATCTGTCCCCTGGAAGCGACACGATCCAACGCTCAAGCTCTCCCTATATCTGTCCCTTATGACCGGCTGGAGTTCTTTTTAAAATTGTGCTTGGTTCTGTTACAGCAACTGAAGGAGTCAGGTCACAGCTTAAACAGTTACTATTTTATTGTTACAGGGTAAACTTAGCTGTTAAATGCTACTACTGTGTTACAGATAACACAGTCCCTACAAAGGACAGGACAGAAATTACACTAATAAGTCACTTACAGGTACCATGAAACCCTTTTTATTCATTGAGCTCTTATTAAATGCATGCAAAATAGACACCTAGCAGGTATATATTCTCACCCCTGTGTTCCAGACTTGGCGTGGCCAGCGTCTTTCTCTCAATCCCTCGGGAAGAAGTAGGGCAAGGCTGGGCGTCCCACAGACCTCGGGAGACAACCAATACCTGCCAGCAGGTGTAGATGATTGGAGCTCAAATGGGGTGGGCTACTAAACCCCTCTTTATACCCCTTGGGTCACGTAGGCTTCTTCCTGGTCTCAAGTGGCCAATTAGGAAAAATGGCTTTGAATGCCAAGTTTCCCAGGAAGGGTGCAAAGCATAATTCATACCTGGGAAAATGCAGACAATGGGCACCTCTAGTATGTGATGGGCGGAGATTCCTCTCCTGGGACAGTGTAGGCGTGTCAATTACTGGTGCTAGCCATCAGGGCGACGGGAGGCCCCCGGGTCGTCAGCTAGTCCATTTACTGTCTGGTTTCTGTTTATTAGAGTCAGGGACAGGCAGCACACCTGTGTTCCCAGGGCATCAAAGGCTGACTGCCTTTCTCTTGCTCTCTGCGGGGGGGGGGGGGGGGGAACAAGATTGGGTTCATGTCTGGCTACACCTACCCCAATCATGAACCCCCTCCTGCATCTCATGCCCATGCCCTAGCCCCGAACACCCCTGCATCCAAACACCTTCCCAGAGCCTGCATCTAGAACCCCCTCCGGCACCCCAACTGCATGCCCCAAGCTAAACACAGAGCCCCTCACACACTCCAGATCCCAAGACCTGAGCCTGCACCCCAACCCTCTGCCCCTGCCTGATGAAAGGCAGGGTAGATCAGGGAGGGAAGGAGGATGGAGTTTGCCTTGGAGCTGCCCCCCCTCCTGGCCAGCACTGCTCCCCTTCCAGCTGGTCCCTCCCCTCCTCCCCCCATGAAACGTGTCCGATATTTTTTTATGACCACCTGGTAACCCTCGCTGACATTGCCCCCACAGTCGCAGAGGGGCCAGCAGCCACAGCCACTGCCGCAGCCCCAGCCAGAGCCACAGCCACCGCCACAGCCGCAGCCGCAGTCCACAGCTGTCCCAGGAGCAATGCCGGCAGCCACTACTGCCTGGGGGAGAAGCGCCCACAACCCCAGTGCCAGCCTCAGCCAAGGACTGGCCCCAGAGGCAAGTAGACCACAGGGGTGCCAGGGTGTGGTAGGAAGCAGCCAAGGGCAAAGGACTAACCAAGGGGCTCGGCATGTAGCAGCAGGAATACCGCCCCCCACCCCCAAGCAGGCAGGAGCGATTGTCTCTGCCTATAGGGCCCTGGGCTGGGACCCGGTGGAGAAGGAGGGCCCAGGTCCCCCTATCTCCCTTTTTCCTTCCCTGGACTAATCACCCCCTGGCCAGGAGAGGCTTCCTGGCAACTTGGCCTCAAGGGCCGTATATGCCCTAATAGAGGGACGCGTACTTTGGAGTTGGGCCTCAAGGGCCATATATGCCCTGATAGAGGGACACATATTTTGGAGTTGGGCCTCAGGAGCCGCAGAGACCCTCATAGAGGGCCATAGAGACCTGATGGAGGGGCCAGTGCATGGGGACAGTAACCGCCAACGCAGTCCCAACACTAAGGAGGTAAACACCTCCCAACACAGCATAATAAAATACCTTAGATAAATAAAGTTATTCTTGGAGGGATATTTATTAAGTGCTAGCGACCCTCTATGATAAATAATTTCTCTGGGACACAAAAAAATAAAAATAAAAGTAGGCCAAGGAAATGATTTTAGTGGGGGAGCTAATGCAGGAAATGCAGGACATGTGAAAGCCTTCTTTTTCATGCTGTTTTTAGGAGAGTAGCCTGTGTGGTTGGTAAGGTGCTACCACAGTGCCATCTATAGGCTAGCTGAAAGGAATAACATGCTCAACAGAGGACTTTGGTGGTTCTGTGTTTTGAAGAGCATTGTAGGCCTGTGCTCTGGCACAGGGAGCCACCAATGACAAGAAGTCCGCAGGGCTGTGCAGTCCAGCAACAGGTCCAGCACCCTCTCCCTCCCATGTACTGGGGGTGGCTGCTCTGCAGGGGAGCCAGTCCCTCTGCAAGGGGGGATGGCAGGAGAGCCAAAAAGCTCACCTGCAGGCTGCAGCCTCAGAAGAACTGTCAGGAGGCAGTGAGTAGCATGAACACGGGCTGGAAGGCTTCAGAGGAGCACAGCTGCACAGCTGGCTGGAGAAAAGCAGCACTTTGAAGTGGGAAAATGACGCTTCTCTCCAGCCACTGGCTGTGCAGCTGCCTGGTGCTCCACTGGAGCCTTCCAGCCTGTGTTTGTATTGCTGGCTGCTCCTGGTGAGTGGTGGCTACCCATAGAGTGGGGAGGGCAGCTAGCTATGGCTGCCCACGGCATGGTGTGGGGCTGACTGGGGGATGGAGAGTCCATAAGCTGCACAGCCATCAGGAAAAAGCTGCACTTTGAAGTGGGAAAGTGCCACTTCTCTCTGGCCACTGGCTGTGCATCTGCCCAGTGCTCTTCTGGTGCCTTCCAGGCCATGTTCATGCTGCTGGCTGCTCCTTTTGAGTGGCGGCTGCCTGCATATGGCAGTGCAGGGGGTAGGGGTGGCTGGGGGATGGAAAGCTGGCAGGAAAAAGCCACACTCTGAAGTGGGAAAACGCCACTTCTCTCTGGCAGCTGGCTGTGCGGCTGCACTGCCCCCTTCTCCTGAGTCCTCCAGCCCCTGTAATGTTGTGCTGTTGTTGGCTGCCACCTGCTGAGCGGCTGCTGCCCACGTGTGAAGGGGAGAGTGGCTGGGGGATGCAGAGCCCAGGCAGGGGTGAGGAGTACTCAGGTGGCTGATTGAACAGTGCTCCCCTCACCTTCAGGGGGAGCACATGTGGGTCTCTGCCCACTTCTCCAGGCCAGCCAGCACAGAGCCACTGGGATGCCTGAAGCTGTCCTCCATGGCCATGGAAATCTTCATATCTCCTCTGTCAGTCTCCTTCTCCAGCCCCACCATGACAGCTCTGCTCTTGTGCTGGGCCCCCAGCTCTGCCCCTTCCACCTGAGGCTCCACCCTTCTGGGGGCCCAGACCTGCCCCCACGCACCTGGCCCAGGGGCTTGGCTATTTTGTCAGAAGCCCTCCCTGAACCTTTAGTTCCTCTACCTGTAGCCCATACCCAGGTCTGGACCTGTGCCTAGGAGAGGCAGGGGCTGGCTTTCAGCTCCCCACTATTAAAAACATTCCAGTGCCACTGGTGTTAAATCAAAGTGGTGAATGGATGGTCCAGACCATTGCACACCAAGGCCCACCCGTAGCTACATCCCCGCTCTTTCAGACATTTTTTATCTGCCTAAAAATCAAGGTCATTTTTTTAGCAATAATGAAGCAATACTATGAGTCTGGCAGTCAAAAATGCAAAAAAATGAAGGTGAGGCAAAAAGACAAAGCTAAGCAAAAAGAAGGTTTGTCATCTTATTTTAAAAATCTTGAAGTATTGAATAGAGGACATTCGTCAAAAAGTATGGGCGAGGAAACATCTCAATTATCTGATCACTTGCCTCATTGTGAGGATACCACGATGACTGCAAAAGTTGAATAAGTGGACTGTGAAATGGCAATGGAATTACAAAATACTGGTAATTTTGTCGAAGTAAGGAGAGAAACCTACCCTAAAGATATTGCATTATGGCCAAAGTCTATTTCATTGGATAGGATAGAATATTTCTTTGTAAATAAATGGAAAAATATAGGTAATATGGAAAATTTGAGAAAAGAGAGTAAGGTTGCAAGACAAAAGCAATTTAGAGATCTTCATGAATCTCATTTTCTGAGAATTAAGAAAAAGGGACTACAAAAATGAGAAACTGGTTGATTCTTTTTTTTTTTTGGAAACCACCAATGCAGTCTATTGTTATGTTTGCAAATTATTCCCTGACCATAGTAAAGGAAACCAAACATTTGTCGACGGGCACTCTAATTGGAGAAACGTTGCAAGAGATATTGCTGATCATGAAACTTCCAAAGTTCATATTAATGCTATGTGTAAGTTTGTTCAAAGATGTAAATTATCCACAAGAATTGATTCTGAGTTATGGGCTCGGTTTGAGAAGAAGTGTTCTTATTGGAGGAAAGTGCTGAAACATGTTATTGCCACTGTGAAACTGCTGTCTTCTTTGGGACTACCTCTAAGAGGACACGATGAGTCATCAGTGTCAAATAAAAAAAGTAATTTTTTAACTTGCCTTTTTAAGTAGTCTGTGGGGGGAAAAAAGTTAGACTACAGAAACAATCAAGGTACCTTACTTTATTTTAATTTACTTCTTATTACTTATAGAAGGAGGATGAATAAAAAAAATGAAACATGGAAGGGCAGGAAGAGTGAAAGTTCTTTTACTTGGCTGGATTTTCAGCCCCTCCCCTCTCCCCCTTATGAAGCTGAGCACAGGGTCCCCCTAACTCTAAATTTACCACTGATTGTAGGTGACATGAGAAGTGCTGTAGGCCCATCTGTGAAGTCCATTTTCATACCCAGTCACATCCTTAATTCCATTGAAAACCACTTGGACTAGTAAATGCTAAACAAGGGAGCAAGAGGTGTAAACTTGGGACCAGAGCAACAGATACATCAGCCAATGATCAGGATGGTCTTGATTTGTCAACACAGCACCCAGAAGGTAAACAATGAAACCAATCAATATTATTAGTAGTGTTTCAGCAAAGCCTAGAGCAGTGGTTCACAACTCGTTTCAGTCCACAGACCAGCCGGCCAATCAAAAAATTTTTGTGGACCACCTCCAGCACATGTAGCACAGGATAAATGACACAGCAACCACTCAGCACGACAGCGGCAGCTACACTGATGCTCAGAGCCTCAGACGGAAGTTACTGGCAACACAACGCGGTTGCGTGCTAGGTGACGCTATGGATGACGCACCGCGTGCTTGTGAACACGGCGTAAAACAGCCTAACGGCGGTGCCTGCTCATGCCGTGTGACTTTGGACTATGTTCCTGTGGACCACCGAAAAAGTCACCATGGACCACCAGTTGAGAACCACAGGCCTAGAGGCTTTCATTGATTATGAGACCCATTTGTATTAGATGCTGCACAAATATGTCGTAAGTGTCCCTATCCTAAAGTACTAGTGGGGAGCCAGACAACTGGGAGACAGGAAGTATTAAAAACTCCATTTTACTTGTAGGGTTCTCTGATACAGACTGTGATTTGTGGAAAGTCCCACAAGGAATCTGTGGTACACATTCTGGGTCCAATGCCAACACCTTATTCACAAGGCCATCCTTCTCAACAGTTCAAAACTTCTACAAGACCTCACTGAAGCTGTGTCATATGTGTCACTCAAAGACTGTATGCAGAAGTACAGAGCATTTTGATTGTACAAAGGGAAGCATTAAGTTATTTCATTTTAAGAGGATGCATTAGTAAATGACTGACTCTGGGCAGTAAACAATAAAACACATTATTTGCAATGAGTATCAAAGCATCTGGGGCCCTTTATGTACAGCTAAGTGGTCCTTTTAAAATGTCTTAATTTCAATTTGTAAAAGGCAGGCAGACCTGTTTATAGCTGCGGCTGGACAAAGTATACAAGGTTTTTATTCAATCTGGGGTGTGGAGGTAGGTATGGGGTTTGTACAGAAGATAAGACCTTGATGAGACACATGTAGCTTTGAAGCAGAAAGAAAAAGATTAGAAGTTGGGGTTGGAGGAGAGGTTATTTTTAATTTTCATGTATGACGCTCTCTGCACTGTGACTGGGATTTCCAAAGAGGCCTAAATTCCCATTGAAAATCATCCTTACTGAAGAAATAGGTCATCATCTTATAGCAGTTAGCATCTTGCATATTGTTCTATACTATTACCCCTCACTTTGAAGGTTTACATGGCTTTTGTTAGAGATGCATAAGAGAGAAAATACACAGGCAGCTATCTAGTGACTGCTACCATAACTATTGCAAACTCACCTACTTTTCTGGTGTGTCAATATGTTAATTGCTATTGATAAACGTGACTCAAAGGGCTGCCAGGTGTTTATCAGTCTTTCACAGAAATCAAACTAACCACTGTTCTACAAACCTAGGTTGGCAATTCTGTGAAATTTTTAGAATTGCCTCTTTCCAGCTGGCCTGGATGGCAGGGGAATCTGAGTACAAGTCTGGTTGCTGTTATGAAATTGCTATATTGTACTTCTCAGTGTATAGTGAATGCCTTTGTAGGAATGTCAGCCCACCTCTCTCACTCACAGAAGTTGGTCCACCAAAAGATCTTATTTCACCTACCTCATCTCAGTGTGTAATGAATCTGCCGAGGACATACCCACCAACTGGGTGGGGGGAAGGGGAGAAAGGAGGAGCAAAGGGGGCAGTTGCCCTGGGGCCCAGCAATTCAAAGGGGCTCAGACCTCCTGGTTGCCAGCACAGCTTCTGTGGTAGCAGTGGAGGAAAGAGTCCCCATAGGCCCTTTAAATTATTGCAAGAGTGCTATACGTTCACCTCAGCTCTCAGGGCTAGTAGGGTCACACTGTGCTCTGGGTGGCCTGGCTGACCAGCCCTGCCACTTCTAACTGAGGCCTTGCCCCTTCTGAGAATGTGCTGCCAGTTGTGGGTGGTTGTGGGTGTGCTTCTAATCAGCTGGGAAGCACCTGAATCTCTCTGGGATAGAAGCCCACCCATTCAGTTTTCAGGGAACACAGGACAAGGGATTGGCCAAAGCTAGGAGAACTAGATCCTTCAGCTTCTCTGCAGGAGGTTGTGGTTTTGAGAAAAGAAAACAGCAGCAAAACAAAGGGATAAAAGGGAGGAAGCAAGGGTTTAAAAAGGATTTACAGGAGAAACAAAGAATCAGGCTTCTGAATAGAGAGAATACTTCTGTGAGCAAAAGTGGCATGGATATGTGTACTTTAACTAGGAATCATATCTCCCATCTTCAGCGTAGACAAACCCTGAAAGTCAGAACTAATGAATGGTACTTCAGTGAAATACTCACAAATACAACAGGGTTAAAGCCTTCAAGTTTTGTTGCTGTTGTCTGTAAGACTGAGCAAGCACTGAGCAGGCAAATTTTAAAGTTCTCTTCTGCTGCTTTACAAACAGAAAAGGTGAAAACACGAGCACAGCCAACATTTTTCTGGATTTGCACCAATCAACCTGTGAAGATAGAATGTAGCCTGCTGGGACTGGCTTTCAAAATTAAAATTATTGAGAGGCTCACAAACCATTCAAAGCAATGAACACTTGAAGGAACAGAATCTGGACACTGTATGTGAAGCAAGCAGGAGAGTTTATTACACACACAGCGTTGGGAGGAGTGTCACTTGCTAAGCTCAGTGAACACTGCCAAACAATAGGTTACAACTAGTTATATAGGATGCTCAATGGGCAGATCAAAGTGATGTGGGGGGAAGATCCTGGACCCCCTGGATAGATGCTAATAGTAAGGCAAGATAAGAGCAATAATATAAAGTTACATAGTGTTTCCAGTAAAACAAGTATTTAAACAAAGTAGACATCAATTATCAATCATCAGTTAAGTGGTGATATGTCTGTCAGCTTCAGGAAGGTATCTCTGCAGGATGTGGTCCATCTGGGCATTAAAGTAGAGACATTAGCACCATTGAATGTGTCTTGTCCTGCCTCCCATCCTGGGTGATGGCTTTCCTTTGATGGGCTAGACTGGTGGGGAAGGGGAATAACCATGTACTGTGTTTGTGTGCCATTCCCAGAGTCTGAATTTAGATTGAGTTCTTAACAGAATATCATAGCCTGCCTCAGAAATTTTCATCCTACAACACTGAAATATGATTTTGCATTAGTTGCACACAGTTTGCACATTTTGAAGTATTAGTTGGAGGTGAAAGTGGGGCACATTTGATTGCTTCACTATAAGAGGTTGGGTGAGTTTACACTCCAACCCTAAAACAAAATCTGGAAGTGAGAACTTCCATAAAGTGGTCATGGCATCAGTTCTAGCATAGTGAAACTGTTAGTTTTACACCACTCCATTTCATGAGTCAGCAAATTGTTTCCAGGAGGAACTTAGCATAAATCTAAATGCATGTGGATCAACCCTGCGTTGAGAGATATTTGACTGATTGGTTGTGTGGTTATCTAGCAATCATTAGGAAGAAGCAAACTGGACCAGATCACAAAACAAACCCCACATCTGAACCTGAATGGAATCTCTTAAATATCCTCCACCTTCAATTATTCATATTCACACCTTTCTGTCACTAAATTACTTCTGGGACTGGAATCAGAACTTCTGAAATATTGCAAGGGAAGCCATTTTGGCCTGACTGCACAAGGGAAATCTCAGGAGGAAATCTTTTTTCAGAAAATATTCAGACTGATTTCATAGACACCAGTTGTGGCTAAGCTTCAGTAAAGAATCAAAACTCTTGGTTGCTTATTCAAATACATCCAAAGTTCCATCACTCTTGAGATTTACCCATAGCTAGTCATTATTATGCTGTGAGCTTTGTTTGCATTGTACAATAATAAAAGTTGCTTAAAATTATACAGCATTTATTTTTTAATCTCTCTTTCTCTAATTCATTAATAAAGTATCAAAAAGAAGATGCCCCTATTTAAGCTTCCTTGAACTTTGACAACATTTAGGTATGTGGATCTAAAACCTTTATAGATATGTACACCCCCCACCCCCAACCACATCCTTTGCACACACTTGATATGAGGAATATTTATCCCTCTGCATTCCTATATACAGGGATGGGCTTTCCAAAGGAATGTGATGGCTATCCCCTTTCCTGGGAAGAGTGGATTCAAATTCCTGATTGTTGGATACATTTCCCCTGGGTCCCCTGCTGTCAGAGTTTGCTAGCACTGTCATGCTAGACATAGTAATAGAGAGGTAGCTGTGTTAGTCTGATCTTGCTAAAACAAAAGGAAAAACTATGTAGCACTTTAAAGAATTATCTTGTTAGTCTTTAAAGTGCTACATAGTTTTTCCTTTTGTTTTATGTTAGACATAGGCTATGTTATTTGTAAGTGCTACATCAACATATTTTTTATGTCCATGATCAGCTGCTTGTGGGAGCTCAATGTCTCCAGTCACTACTCACAGTACATTAAAGAGTCTTAGCTCACCAGTTCCACTAGGTCAGACCCTGGAGCCATCTTAAACGGCTGTGCTGGTGAGTTGCGCCCTTGTTCTTAAGATCTGCTGAAATTGTGCCTAAATCTAGGGAATAGTGAGAAAGGGGGTTAAATTACTTAACAAATTCACCCAGATTTACCATTTTTTACCGGTATACAGAAGAATGGGGCTAAAATAATCCTATTTAGGCATGGAATGGAACTAGGCTGAATAATAGTGCGTGGATTTCAACTAAAGTGCAATTTACTGTGTTTGTGGTTCCTTGGAACTTGCTGGACTTAATGGGTCAGCGTGTCAGTGGGTGTAAAGTAGCTGGTTCCACTGGCTTACAGTTGAGTTACACTGGTTTCCACTGGCTGAGGAGCTGGAACAATGTCTGTGAGTGGTGTATTTGACCTGGACACCTGTCAAAGAATGTTGCATACTTTAACACTGACATACTCCAGCTCTTTGGTGAAACCTACTGCTCTGATAGGTGGCTTCTGGAACATTTTGAACTCAGATATGTGGAGCAGGAAGGAAAAGGAATCAGAAAGGCAAGCAGATTAATTTCTGAAGGCTGTCTGAATTTTTCACATAAATTCCACTCTGCATTTGTACTTGTATGGAACAGGCTACTAAATCCCTCTGTTTTCTGTAGGCAGAGCAGGGGATAAATATATATGGATGAATAAACAAGGCAAGTAATCCAATCTCATTGCTAGTATTCAGTTCTTGCACTGTTGCTCTAGGCAACCAGCTTGAGTGGGGATATTGTCTATAACCTTATAAACTGATTATAGGCTACTTCACTGCCTCATACTGTCTTAAAGAGGATTAGAAGGGAGTGTAAAGCTGGTTTAGGGACTATGTTAACAAAGCCTCAAAGGCATCTGCAGATTTCTTTGTTCATTAAGTGATTAACTTATTTAGTAACTGTGAAAAAATGTGCGCTAATAATTAAGAGAGATAATTCTTGCCATGGTGAGCCTGGCTTGTACTAACAGCTGTTTCTGTTTGGCAGAGATGTGGGGTGGTTTTGTGCCCAGACTTTCGTACCAGTTTCCTCCATTGTTTTTTAGCTGAAGAAGGGGCAGGGGAAAGAGGAGAAACAAACCCATTTGTCAGCAAAACCTTTCACCATTTGAATTGGCTGTATCTTGTTTCCTGATGGGTATATGTATCATAAGAACATAAGAATGGCCGTACTGGGTCAGACCAAAGGTCCATCTAGCCGAGTAGCTTGTCTGTCGACAGTGGCCAACACCAGGTGCCCCAGAGGGGGTGGACCAAAGACAATGATCAAGCGATTTGTCTCCTGCCATTCTTCTCCAGCCTCTGAAAAACAGAGGCCAGGGACACCATTTCTATCCCCTGGCTAATAGCCTTTTATGGACCTAACCTTCATGAAATTATCTAGCTTCTCTTTAAAGTCTTTTATAGTCCTAGCCTTCACAGCCTCCTCTGGCAAGGAGTTCCACAGGTTGACTACACGCTGTGTGAAGAAGAACTTTATTTTATTAGTTTTAAACCTGCTACCCATTAATTTCATTTGGTGTCCTCTAGTCCTTCTATTATGGGAACTAATAAATAACTTTTCTTTATTCACCCTCTCCACACCACTCATGATTTTATATACCTCTATCATATCCCCCCTTAGTCTCTTTTCTAAACTGAAAAGTCCCAGTCTCTTTAACCTCTCTTCATATATGACCCGTACCAAACCCCTAATCATTTTAGTTGCCCTTTTCTGAACCCTTTCTAAGGCCAAAATATCTTTTTTGAGGTGAGGAGACCACATCTGTACACAGTATTCAAGATGTGGGCGTACCATAGTTTTATACAGGGGCAGTAAGATATTCTGTGTCTTATTTTCTATCCCTTTCTTAACAATTCCTAACATCCTATTTGCCTTTTTGACCGCCACTGCACACTGTGTGGAAGTTTTCAGAGAACTATCCAGGATAACTCCAAGATCTCTTTCCTGATTTGTCGTAGCCAAATTAGCCCCCATCATACTGTACGTATAGTTGGGGTTATTTTTTCCAACGTGCATTACTTTACCCATGTATCCATGCAGTACAGTTCTCCAGAGAGTACAGCTGAAGTAAGAGCTAATTGGGGGTGTGTCTGGGCTCATCTAGTCCATCCCAGCATTTACCTGCAAATGCGGAAGGAAGCTCAAATCAATATCTTTATTTTCTGCTTCTGCTGCTTTCATTTTTTAACCCACCTAAGTGAATCTTTATTATGGGGGAGAAAAGCAAAGCTGCACAATGGGAATTGGCTCATGACAGAATCTAGTACATTAAATCCAGACAAATGTAATGTTTCCTGTGGTTCAGTGACAATAATGTTATTTTTTTCAGTTCTACTAAAGCCTGACATAATGATTGCTAGCATAAGTTGTCAGCAAGCTTTGAACATGAGGCCTCATGCACTGGCCTCTCTTAGTTGGGCTAAAGGAATAGCCTCAGGAGGTGGTAGCAGCAGTAGATTTGTCATCCACTTTGTGAATAGAGAGGCTTGCTTGGCCAGTGCAATTACTCTCTCCACTAACACACCATTCAGAGAAGCTTGTCTTTTTTAGTGTCTAGAGGAATTTTATTTCCACGTAAAGGCCACAGCAGTGTAAGGCTATGTCTACACTATCAGTTTTTGCTGGAAGAGGCAATGCAAATGAAGTGCTGATTAGCATATTGTCACACTTCATTTGCATAATCTATTCCAAGCCATTTTTGCACAAGGGGTTTTTGTGCAAAAACAAGCAGTGTGGACATGTCCATTTTGCCCAAAAACCCCTTTTTGCACAAGATCCTTATCCCTCTCCAGGGTTGTGCACCACCAGTAGAAAAACATGCTACTGGCTGTGGGCATTGTGCTAATAAGCAGGGTGGCATCTCAATCAATCCTGAATGGCCGCCTATGCACTCAGCTTACAGAGAACACTGGTCTTTACTACTTGGGCTAAAGGAACAGCTCCTTTACATTGTCTCTTTTAACTAATCCCCATCTGCTCCATATTGGTATTCATCCAACCCCCTTTCTGGCACTCTTCAGAGAAGTATTGTAAGCCCGTATCCTTATTCACAGTATCCATACATTACCCCTCTCTTGTCCCATCTTCAGCTAAAATCAGTCTCTTTCTCTCCATAGGCACCTCAACATTCTTAACCAATGGATCACACAAATGTGTGACCAGTTCATTTGCTTCCCATGAAATAAAGAAACACCCTATTTGTTCCTCTGCTCTTTACATTCAAAAGGAACTGCAGCAAATGGCTTTAATTTAGCGTCTCTTTTATGAGCAAACAGAAATCCTTGGCTATGCCTACACTTCCCCCTCTTGTGCAAAAAATATGCAAATGAGGCAAAGCGTGGACTATTGCTGCGCCTCATTTTCATAATTAATGAGGCTCCATTTTTGCACAAGAGGATTTTGCGCAAAAAGGAGCCATCTACATGGCTCCTTTTTGCACAAAAACCCCCTCTTGTGCAAGAGCTGTTCTTTCTGAAAAAAAGAGGAAGAACGGCTCTTGTGTAAGAGGGGTTTTCTGCACAAAACCAGAGCCTCATTAATTGTGCAAATGAGGTGCGGTGCTATTCCACGCTTTGCCTCATTTGCATTTTTTTACACAAGAGGGGACAGTGTAGACATAAAACAGTGTTTTGAACCTCCACATTTCTTTGTGAAACAAAAAATGATGTTGTTGGCTTCTTCCTATTGGTAATACAAATTCACACTTCAGCCTCTCAACCTTGAGGCTATGTCTACACTACAAGGGTATGTCTAGATTACATGGCTCCATCAATGGAGCCATGTAGATGAGTTTACTAGACATAGCAAAATGAAGTGGTGATTTAAATAATCGCTGCTTCATTTACATCAAAATGGCCGCTGCACTGTGCCGATGATCAGCTGATCGGCACAGCGGGACAGTCTAGATGCGCCGCACATCTAGACTGCCCCGCTGTGCCGATCAGCTGATCATCGGCACAGCGCAGCGGCCATTTTGATGTATATGAAGAGGTGATTATTTAAATTGCCGCTTCATTTTGCTATGTCTAGTAAACTCATCTACATGGCTCCATCGACGGAGCCATGTAGTCTAGACATACCCCAAGGTTTTTGCACAAAAACCAGTGGAGCGTCCACACCTCAAGGGTGTTTTTGCCCCCAAAAAAACAGTAAATCAACAGGACAGAGGGCTTTTGCCGGTAGAGTTATTCCTTTCCCCACGAGGAATAACTCCTTTTTGAGCTACAGCTCTTGTGCAAAAAGGCATGTGTGGATGCTCCATAGGGGTTTTTTTGCACAGAAAGAGCCTATCAGAAAAAGCACAGCTGCTCTGATGGCCATTCTGTTAATGGCAATCAGAGCTTTCTTGCACAAGAGCATCCACGCTTTTGCGATGTGCTTTTAAGGTGTGGACGTGCTTTTGCGCAAGAAGTTTTTGAGGAAGATCTCTTCTGCAAAAAGCTTCTTGTGCAAAAACCCTGCAGTGTAGACAAAGCCTGAGGCTCTTCTAAGCACTAAAACCAGGTCTTTGTTTGGCCACCAGAAACTTTTAAACTTCTCCAGCATAAAGGCTCAGCCTCAGCAATGAACTCCTTGCCCTGTAGGGCTATGTCTACACTACAAGGTTTTTGCACAAGAATATTGACAGAACACAGGGCTTTTGCTGGAGCTACAGCTCTTGCGCAAAAAGGCAGGTGTGGATGCTCCGGAGGGGGTTTTGCACAAGAAACCCCTATCAGAAAAAGCACAGGTGCTCTGAAGTCCATTCTGTGAATGGCTATCACAGCTTTCTTGTGCAAGAGTGTCCATGCGGTGTGGATGCTCTCTTGAGCAAATGCACATCGCTTTTACGATGCACTTTGAAGTCTGGATGCGCTTTTGCGCAATTACCCTTCCGCAAAAGGCTTCTTGTGCAAAAACTCTGCAGTATAGACAAAGCCTAGGAGATGGAAGCGCTAGTGGGCACTAGGCAGGTGTAACTCCTCCCAAATCAGCCTGGCAGTCAGGATAGCAAAGGCTGCATCATCCTCTAAGCTTCTTCTCTGGCCTGTACTAAAGGACCATGCCTTATGTTCCTCTATGCAATTGTGACAGATCCTTGTGCAGACTGTGCAAAGAATAAGGGGAATTATTTGTGTGTCCCCCATAGTCTCATACCTAAGTCCTTATCACTGTCTAGTCTTTGGGATGAGTTTAGACTGAGATGAATTTAGGTGGAGGCCTTCATCATCTTGGCAAGAATTTATTTGCACAAGCATTCCCAGTGAAGTGTGGATAAGAGCTCCATAATGAAGCCCATTCTATGCCATAACACAGCTGTGGGCTAGATTGTGCCACCTACCTAACACTTACTTCATGCTGATTGCTCATATTCTGTGTATGTTGGAGACTGGGGCATGGTTTCATCACTTCCCTGCCCACTGCACCCCGTTAGGGCTACTTTGCTTTGAAGCAGGAGCAATCAGTATCCAGGCCTGGCTCTGGGGTGCTTTCATTGAACAAGATAGGGGCAGTGGGGGCTTCTTGTGCATCCATTCATTCCCAAGCAGATGCAGCATGTAGCCGTTAGAGTACAAGCAGGATGTTGCCCTAAGCTTTGTATAATGTGAGAGGAAAACATGAGAACAGGACTCTACTAGAAAATATCAGCCCAGAAATGGGGAAGGGTGGCTTCTAGGCACAACTGATTGAAAAAAGATATGTCAAGGAGAAGAAATGCTTTGTGGATTGGTGTCACAGCATCATGGGGCTATGATGCCCATCAATATATCACTGAATATCTAATAATGATACAGGACATGTTCAGTGGTTGCTTGATTTATGTAAGAATCCTATAGGTGTTGCATCTAGTATCTTCCTAGTTGTTCTCCTGCCTCTAAGTTAGCCACAGCTGATGCGGGGAGGGCAGTCGATTTTCAGAAGTGCCCAGTGTTGGCTTAACACTGCTCCCATTGAAATCAAGATGAAGTTTGAAAATCCCATCCTTTTGTTTGCTTGTTTCTTTGTCTTTTCCAGGGTTCACAAGTTCTTAGTGATGGAGGGAGAATAGCAATTGTGGGCTAAGAAAAATAATGAACAACCAGAGTATATTTGGTCTTTTGGTCATCTTCCAGGCAGGGACAAGAGAGCTTTCAAAATGTTTCTCTGGTGCAACATCCCATCACACCCCCGCAGAGTAGCACTGTGAGTCTCAGTAAAAATACCAGCATCCCAGGGAAAAGCAGATGTTGTTTCTTCTGGATGAAGAGTCTCACATTAATCTATACAAATGCCAGTTGTGCTATACCTTATGATCCAGTTCAAAAGCTTCAGGGGGTAGCCAAGTTAGTCTGTAACTGGAAACTTCAAAAATAACTAGTAGTGTAGCAGCACCTTAAAGACTAACAAAACATGTAGATGGTATCATGAGCTTTTGTGGGTCATCTGAAGGAGTGGCTTATGATACCATCTACATATTTTGTTAGTCTTTAAGGTGCTGCTACACTATTCGTTGTTTCTTCTTCAAGTGTTCATTCCAGTTAGGTGTGTGCGCACTGCATGCACAGATTCCGGAGCTTCTTCCCTTAGCAGTATCTGTTGGGCCAGCCCAGGAGCCCCGTGGAGTGGCGCCAGCATATCAGCTGGCTCTCCACCTCCTCAGTTCCTCCTTGCCCCTGGTGATGGTAGTTAGAGCACTTGACTGAGTAGTTAGTCTGTCCCTTAGTGTTATAAAGTTCTTAGTGTTTGTAGTTTAGATTAGTTAGTAGTGTAAATAGTTTTTACAGTTTATTGTTCTTATGGTGGGAATTTCCCCTGCTTATCTCTCCCCTCCTGGGGACAGGATGCCTGGGCCACACGGCTCCAAATCTATACCTTGCGTGATCCACTTCACTCCTGTCTGACGTGTCTGGAAGAGGGCCACCGCACTGACAATTGTCAAATTTGTAAGAGCTTCAAGCCAAGGATGAAGCGGAGCACGATTCCCACCTGAAGCTCCTCTTAATGGAGTCCACACTTCAACCAGCAGTACCAGAAGTGGCACTGAGCATACACAGCATGCCAGCTTCCTTTAGAGAACCATTTAGAGGCACCAAAGCATGCAGCACCTACAAAGCCCTCATCATCGAGGCACAGGTGTCAATCCCCAGTGCAGTCACGAAAGAGGCAGCATAGGGGGAGATCCCCAATGAAACAGCCTTAGGGTGTGTCACAAGGATGGACACTCAGCCAATGTGGCTTGTCAGGAGGCTCCTGGACCAAGGTGACACCAGTTGAGTTTGATGCACAGAGAGAGTACAAGCACTGGATGCGGACATTGAGGAGGTTCAGCAGCTGTCAACGCTGGAGGCCTTTGGTGTGGTGCCAAACTTATGGAGCTCACTTCATCCCTGGAACTGGTCATGATTGTGGACGATCACCGACCTTCTCGGGCACCAGAGTCAGGCATCTCACCAGTGCGGCCAAGATGTCAGGAACACTCACTGGGCTTGGGGTCTGCACCAGCACCGATACCAGTACTGATATCGGTACTGATACTAGTAACACACCAGCCCACAGTACCAATAACCGCGGGACTGCCTGCACCACCGGAACCAGCCTTGTCAGACTCCAGGGCCTGGGCGACATCGGCATCATCTCCCATGGCACCACATGCCCTGGTACAGACTATGATGGGGCTGTCCTATTCTTCAGTACTGCTGATGCAGGGTCAATACCTGCACCCAGTGCCACCACCAATACTGCTGATTTTGTTACCAGCATCAACCCATAGAGGGAAGCCAACTGCAATGGCCAGGCATATGTCATCTCGTTGCTCCCTGGTGCCACCATCGGCACTGCCCTGCTCAGCCTCAAACTACTCCTTGGAGTTGGACGCTGACTCGGCACACTCCCAGATCTCATCCTATTGATCCAAGTCTTAGCACTGTTCCTGGTCTAGATACTGTTCCTGACAACCGAGCCAAACTTCCCACCAGTCTTGGCCACCACAATGGCAGCCTCACCAGCAGTGGCCCTTTTGGACTTCCTGGACATACCATCAGGCCCAGGGGTCTCAGACATCCAGGCACACCTCAGTGACAGCTCAGTCCAGGAGCACTCCCTCTGTGACCCCTTTGACCAGGGCACCCATGTCAGAAGCAGGACACTCCTTGTACAGAGAGTCAACCAGACCAGGCACAGAAGGGGCAGGGGTGGAGTGCCAACCTATAGCACAACCGGTTCCACCACCGCAAGCCACAGACCAGCAACTGGCATCCCCCCCACTGAGGGAGTCCTCCTCTTCTTTGCCAGATGAGGCACTGGCTAACCCAGCACTCTCCATGCCCATCATGGATGCCAGGGCGCACCAGGACCTGCTCCACCAGCTGGTGGCAAACTTGGGAGTGCAGGCGGAGGACATGACTGAAGACCTGGACCCCATGATGGACATTTTGATGGCAGACATGCCAGCCAAGATCACACTGCCACTTAATAAGACTGTGTCCAAGCTAGCTAAGATCCTGTGGCACACGCCCACCTCAATTGCACCCACCCAGAAGGGGGTAGAGAAGCACTACTTCATCCCGCAAACTGCACATGAACATCTATACTCCCATCCACCCCCATGCTCACTGGTAGTCCAAGTGGCAGGTCAGAAAGGGAGGCAAGGACCCCTGGGGCCCATTCCCAACAGCAGGGAACCAAAGAAATTGGACTTGCTGGACAGAAAGGCCTATGCAACATGGGGACTCCAATTCCATATTGTGAACTAACAAGTCATGTTGAGCATATAATACGCATATAATACGCTGTCTGCAATAAACATATTCAAGGAGTGCCTCTCACAAGAGAAGAGACAAGAGTTTGGGGCCTTATTGGACGAAGACAGGGTGGTCTTACATATAGCTCTTCAGCAAGCATTGGATGCAGCTGACTCTGCTGCCCGTACTATGGCTACAGAAATAGTCATGAGGCGCAGTGCTTGGCTCCAGGTGTCAGGGATTCTGCCTGAGGTACAAAACACTTTGCAAGACCTGCTGTTTGAAGGCACTGGGTTATTTTTCGAGCAAACTGACTCAAGGCTGCATAGCTTGAAGGATTCTAGAGCAATGCTAAAATCACTGGGAATCTATACCCCAGCCCCTCAGAGAAGGTCCCTACACCCTAGAACTGCTCCAAGACCCTTCCAATAGTCGTTTAGACCTGACCAGGGTAGAAAGAGGGGCCATAGTTACAATGGTAACAACAACAGAAATAGGCGTAAGGGTTCTAGGTCTGCCTCAGAAAGAGGATCAGCTCCACCTCCTAACCAACAGCCGAAGACATCATTTTGAAAACACGCTCAAGGACAGCGTCCCAGCCTCCATTATGACCCTACCCTTTGGGTCCTGGCTCTCCCATTTCTTCTTTGCCTGGTCCCGGATTACTTCGGATCATTGGATATTCAGCCTGGTAGAAAGAGGATATGCTATCCCCTTTCTGTCCTGCCCACCCACTCACCCTCCCTCCCCATCACTCGTTAGGGACCCCTCTCATGAGATACTGCTGAGGGAAGAGGTATCTGTCCTCCTGACATTAGGTGCAGTCGAGCCCGTCCCAATGGGTTTCGAACGGAAGGGGTTTTACACCCGTTATTTCCATATCTCCAAGTTCAAGGGGGGACTTCATCCTGTTCTGGACCTAAGGAATCTAAACTCATTCATGAAGAATGCAAGGCCTCAGAGCCTCACCCCTCACAACATCCCCTACCTGTATGAGACTGCTAGGTCACATAGCAGTCTGCACTTTCATGGTACAACACGCCAGGCTGCACCTGCAACACCTTCAAGCATGGCTGGCTTCTGCTCACAACCCAGCTCGAGCACCACTGGATGCTCTCCTCATGGTGCTGGAAGATATTCTCTGGTCTCTAGATTAGGAGCTGCAGGAGTGGGTTGTGTGCCATGGAGTCCCATTTGCCAGGCGAACCCTGTGACTGCAGTTGGTGACCGACACGTCAGACACGGGGTGGGGAGCCCAGCTACTGAACCTCAGAATCCAAGGTATGTGGTCCCCCACTGAGAGTACTCCGCATATAAATGTCAAAGAGCTCAGGGCAGTCAGGCTGGCCTGCTTAGCATTCTTGCCCCACTTGAAGGACAAGGTAGTGTCAGTACTAACAGACAACATTACAGCCATGCATTATATCAACAAACAGGGTGGAGCTCATTCTTCTTCCCTCTGTAAGGAGGCTCTCCTCCTATGGGACCTGTGTATTGGGCATGGGATCCACCTGTGTATTGGGCATGGGATCCACCTGGAGGTGTCCTACCTCCTAGGGAATCAGAATGTGCTAGCAAACAGGCTCAGCAGATCATTCAAGGCCCATGAATGGTCCATCAGGGAGAACATCTTGGGGGAGAACATCTTCCAGAGGTGGGGTTATCCCCCTCTTGACCTGTTTGCTTCCCAGGGGAATTCCAAGTGCCCAAGCTACTGCTTGTATCTGGGGCAAGGGAGGGGGTCACTAGGGGATGTTTTACTGGTACGATGGCTCCAACACCTCCTCTACACGTTCCCTCCCTTCCCTCTGCTACACAAAGTACTCCTGATGGTCAGGAGGTATGCAGCATTGGTCATTCTAATAGCCCCGGCATGGCCACGCCAGCACTGGTATCCCATGCTCCTGGATCTGGCAGTGGAGGAACCCCTCGTACTACCGCTGGTCCCAGACCTGATCACTCAGAACCTGGGAGTGCCACCTGAACCGACCATCCCTCCACCTAGTGGCCTGGAACCTTCATGGTTAGTGGGTCAGGAACAACTGTGCTCGGATGCAGTCAGGAGGGTTCTGGTGGAGAGTAGGAAACCCTCTACAAGGGCAGCATATGAGGTCACATGAAAATGCTTCTCGCTATAGGCAAATGGGGTAGGAGTCAACCCAATGAGGGCCCCTATTCTGGATTACCTCCTTCATCTTCGACAGCAAAGCCTATCAACTTCATCCCTTTGGGTCCACCTAGCAGCCATTGCAGCGTTCCACCCAGGTGAAGGGGGTGGATCAGTATTTGTAAATGTGCTAATTAAGCAGTTCCTCAAGGGCATAGATAGGCTATACCTGCATGAGCAACAGCCCTTTCCCACATGGGATCTCAATTTGGTCCTTATGAGGCTCATGAACCCCCTGTTCAACCCCTGGCCACCTGTTCCTTGAAACACCTCTTATGGAAGATTGTGTTCTTATGGCTATTACCTCAGCCAGGAGAATGTCAGAGCTGAGGGTCATTTCCAAGCCCCCTTCTACAGTATTCTTCAAGGACAGGGTTAGGCTCCGCCCCCCCCATCATTCCTGCCCAAAGTGGTGTCACATTTTCACATGTCCCAAGATATCTGTCTCCCTCCCCAAATCACACGCAGGGACAGTCCCTTTAGATATGAGGAAGATTTTAGCTTTTTACATTGATAGGACAAGGGAATTTAGAAGGTCACCACAACTCTTTATTTCCATAGCAGAGAGGATGAGGGGTTTTCCTGTATCAGCTTTTCCTGTATCAGCTTGTCCTTGTGGATCACCTCCTGTATCAGGACCTGTTATGAGATGGCAGGGTGAGAAGATCCCCCACTCATGGATCATTACACAAGTGCACAGACCTTGTCGATGGCATTTGTAGTGCAGGTACCCATTCTCAAGATTTGCAAGGCAGGGTCCTTTATCCACATGTTTACAACCCATTACGCTATTGCTCATCAGGCTAGGGACAATGCAGCCTCTGGTAGGGCTATGGTGCAGTCTATTGCAGATTAGGCTTCCAATCCCACCTCCTGTGGTGCTGCTAGGGAGTCACCTCACTGAAATGGACATGAGCAAGCACTCGAAGAAGAAGAAAAGGTTACTTATCTCGTAGCTGTTGTTCTTCAAGATGTGTTGCTCATGTCCATTCCAAATCCCACCCACCTCCCCTCGTCGGCCAGCAGAGGTATATATGCTCCGATATGCCGGTGCCACTCCAGGGGTCTCCCTGGCTGGCCTGACGGATACTGCTAAGGGAAAAAGCTCCAGAATGCATGCACACACTTAACTGGAATAGACATGAGCAACAAATCTTGAAGAACAACAGTTACGAGGTAAGTAACCTTTTCTTTTTAAGTTTTATGATGCATGTTTATTCACTGATTATTAACTACATTCCCTGCTACACAAGGTAACACATTCTGAATAAATGTCAGCTGGAGGACAGCTTAAGTACTTGACTGCCTTTCTTTCTCCAGTCCCATGTATTAGAATACAAAGTGATTTTCCCCACAATGTCAGTGTTGTATTAGCTTTCCAGCATTCATGAAATAGGAGATTTTTTTCCTGTTTAATTTGCACAGCTCCAGAAGCAGCACCAATCTTGCACTTTTTGGCTTTATGCCTCATCATAAGGAGGGCCTGTTTAGAAATAATGGACAGCTGTAGGAAAACCTATAGTTGGGGGAAAATGTCTAACTGGTGTTTCTGTTCATCAGACTGGGCTGGCTAGTCAGTCACACAACTGAGCAGAAGCTTTAATTTTTAAATCCGATGCAGATGCAAGACTTGAACATTTTTTCTCCAATCAACTCAGTGAGCAGGAATGCAATGGGAGAGCATGTTTTGTGTTTGTCAGTGGTGGTGGCCCTGGAACCCTGTCAATCTCTGGGCCCCAGGGCAACTGCCTCCTTTTTCCCTCCTCTGTCAGTAGGCCTAAACTCATTAGCTTTGGGTCAGCTTGTGCTTCCCAGCAGGACTAACTGTTTATTGATACTCCCCACCCCACTTATTTAATAGATGGAGAGAAACTGGCAGGGGATTGTGGTGACACAGCTATAGAAAACAATACTATAATTCTTGCCCCAGTATTTGACCCGAACCCAACAAGCAGACTGCATTAGTTTCCTCTGAGTATCTAATGGGGCTATAATTCCATCTAAGTCACAGAGAGGGAATATGGGAACTGGATTCCAAACGAAGAGCGCTCTGGAAGTACAGCAGTATTTGTCACAGCTGTATATATCTGCTGGAGAATGATTGCTCCCTTGTGTTGAGGCTTCTCATCAGAGCTAAAGAAGAGTGGCCTTGGTGTGCTTCATTACAGAATGATTGATCTTCTGGCCTGAGAGAATTGCAAGGTGGCCACCACGAGGTGACAGACTGCATAACTAGCTGACCACCAGGGCCCAGAAAGGAAGGGTGTACTCCTTCTCATCTAGGAAAGCAGATGTACTCTCTGCACCTGCAGGGAGAGTACCAGTGTAATTCATTTCATCCATTCCTCCTCCTGAGAGCTGTTTATGTCACATTTTAAAATAGTACTACAGTGGAAACTCGAAACCTTCCTCCATCTTTTCCTCCCATTATATAGAGAGCAGCTGAGGGACCTGAGTGTCTTCTAAAACAAACAGGCAATTCTCTGTGATCTGGCCAAGCTACAGCAGCTGCAGCAGGAGATTTGGGAAAGGGAATATTAAAGGCACCATGTTTGTTTTTGTGCTGGCTGTTGCTCTGGGCTTTCGTGTAGAATCATTGGTTTTATGCAGCAAAATAAACAGGAAATGGTAAACAAACCAAAACAATTCCCACATACACTCAACCCAGGCCCACAAGTTTTATATGGAGAATAAATGAGTGTTCCAAGTACAAATATCACCCTACATCATCAAGGCTGGACATCTTTCTAAAAAGGTATCTGCCATCATTTTCCTAGCATAAGGCCACTCCATTCTGTCCCACAGTTCTGAAGGGACTGTCAGTTTTCTGGAGCAGAACTGCAAGATGTCAACTCTTGTAGCCTCAGTTGAAGTAATTGAAGCTTGAGCCCTGCAAATCCATGGATATCCACTTTATACCCAGGGGTATCCACATCTGCAGATGTGGATGCAGTTACACAATGGCTCATTTTTTAATATACAGATGCCGAGGTGGATAAAAATTTTATAACTAGCACCTTGAAAATTTGTGGATGTCCTCTTTATATGCACAGTGTGGCAAAGCTCTGGCTGTGCCCGTGAGTCCTAAGCTTCTGGTGGACAGTGTTCAGCCTCAAAGCCTCACTGTGTCCCACCACATGGCCTTTTTCTCTTTACTAGAAGCAGGGTTCCCAGCATACTGTATTATAGTCATCACAGGCTAGTCCATAATATGGAGTTGAAACCCTCTGAAGTCCCGGCCTCCCTGTCCAGGGACAGACTCTCTAGTGGTGTGGGGAGGGTTGGGGGGAACCCAGGCCTAGCTGCTACTCCAGTTTCCGGCCCAGGGACCCTAAGGCTATGTCTACACTGCCCCTGTTTTGTGCAAAAAATATGCAAATGAGGCAAAGTGTGGAATATCACCGTGCCTCATTTGCATAATTAATTAAGCTCCATTTTTGCACAAAACCTCCCTCTTGAGCAAGAGCCATTCTTCCTTATTTTTTTTCAGGAAGAATGGCTCTTGCGCAAGAGGGGAGTTTTGTGCAACAATGGAGTTTCATTAATTATGCAAATGAGGCTCAGCAATATTCCACACTTCAACTCATTTGCATATTTTTTGCACAAAATGGGGGCAGTGTAGACATAGCCTAAGGCAGTGGCAACAGATGGAGTTTGTTCTACTGGCCCCCTCCCGGTCTGGCAGCTTTTTCCCTGGCCACTTTCCGAAACGATCCCTCCCAGTACCTTTCCTCTAGTACCTGATCCTCCAACACTCTCTTCCTGCCTTGCAGGTCTCAGCTCTCACCCAAACTCCTCTCAGTCTCAGTACTTTGGCTCTTTCTTTCCTCCTTGCATGCCACTTAAACAGCAGAGAAGCCCCTTTAAACCAGTATCAACTGGTTCTTGATTGGGCCCAGGTAGTCTAATTAGCCTGACTTCCTTTGCTCTGGAAGGCTTCTAATTAACTCCAGGTTGTTCTTTGAGTGCTTGCTCATGTCCATTCCAATTAGGTGTGTGCGCATTGCATGCATATTTTCCGGAGATTTTTCCCTTAGCAGCATCCAGTGGACCAGCCAGGGAGCCCCTTGGAGTGGCACCACGATATTGGTGCATTTTTACCTCTGCTGGCCCTCCACCCCCTCAATTCCTTCTTATTGCTCCAGACAGTAGCTGAAGTGCTGACTATGCTGGTAGTTCTTACCCTTAGCAGTGTATATAATTATCTTATCTCTTGGGTGATTCAATATTTAGTTTTAGTGATTAGCTTAATTAGTGTAAATAGTTCTGTAGATAAGGGAGGCTTCTCCCTTCTGGCCTCTCCCCAGCTAGGGAGGGGATGTCAGGGCCACAGGGATTCAAGCTGTATGTGAAGTGCTTGAAACCTATGCCCTGCGGTGATCCGCATGACTCTTGCTTAAAGTATCTGAGAGAGGCCCATCATACAGACAACTGTAACATCTGCAAGAGTTTCAAGCCAAGGACTAAGTGTGAGAGACTCTAGACTCAAGCTTATCCTCACTGAGTCCTTTTTGCAGCTGCCGGCACCAAAGCGGGCATTGCTGGCCTCATCAGCAACAGCCAGGCATCTGATCACCTCCTTGAAGTCCTCGAGACACCAGTCACAGTCCGTGGCACCAAGGAGAGCAAAGGACCCCAAGGGCAGGTCCTAGGAGAGGCGTGGCCACAAGGTGCACCCTAAGGAGGGGCACTCAGTCTTGAAGGTGCTCCGGGATGTCTCAGTACCATCAAGGCAATGGCACAGCCCTTCACAGAGAGAAAGTCTGGTATCAGAGGGGACTTTTGATGAATTCCACCAACCATTGACCCTGGAGACTTTCAACGCGGCACAGGAGCTCATCGAGTTGACCTCCAAACATGCTGAGGACTCGGCACTGCCGGTGTCCAGAACGCCATCCCCGGCATGGCCTGAGGGTCTTCTTAATGTGCTGGCATTCAGGTAGCTCTGGTTCTGCCTGAACTGGCACTGACACTGGTACTGGGGTCATGGGCAGCACAAGCACCAGCACAGGCACAGGCACTGGAACCTGCAAGAAGGCCGGCACCCATGCACTCTTGGAAGGCACCCTCTGGCACAACTTGGATATGTGGCTGCCCAATCTGGACCTCTGGTGCCGGCTTACATGACCCCAGTGGCACCATACCAGTCGGTGCCACTGGAACTGCTGCATCTGGCCCCGACACCATTGATGCCTCCACCGGCACCAAGCCTGGTGCACAGGGGGAAACTGATGGCCATGGCCCAGCATCAGCGAAAGCAGAGGTCAATGGCTCCATTGTGGTTGGCCTCTGAATATTGGTCTGAGTCAGAGGCTAAATCAGTGCACTCGAGGAGATCTTCATATAGGTTGGATCCCGGCACTGCTCTCACTCCGAACACAGGTCACAGCCAGCTAGAAGCTGCTGTGCAGCATGGGGCACTGCGTGGGTGGGAGCTGGCAGTCATAACACGAGCAGGCCCAGATCCAGTGCTGCACAGCCAGCAAGCTGCAGGGACAAGCATCCTAGCAATGCAAGTGCTCCCATCCAGGGCTGGATTAAGGCATGGGCTAGCCAGGCAGCTGCCCGGGGTGCTAACCTATGGGGGGCACCTGATGGCAGCTGTAAGGGGCACGCAGCACCTCTTATAGTTGCCATCAGGGGCCGTGTTAACCCCCGCAGCGCCGGCCAGTAGCGCCCTTCCCCCCATGGCCGCGGGGCCCTGCATGGCCAGGCTTGGCTCTCCCCGGGCGGCCCTGGGCTGCGCGCCAGTGGTGGTAGCCAGGCCGGGCCGGGCCGGGCTGGGCCGGGCACATGCGTTCTGCCACTGCCAGCTCCGTGTGCCCTCCCCCAAGCCGGGGCACAATTAACCTGTCTGCCTGGGGCGCTGGAATGGCTCGGTCTGGCCCTGCTCCCATCAGAGCCCAGGCTCCTGGCATGGAGCCTCTTGAAATACTCACCCTTGGCCACCCCAGTGGCAGCAACAACCTCAGTGCCCATTCTGGACCCCGTGGACTTACCACCAAGCCCAGGGTCCACCTCCCTCGGTGTCGCTGTCAGGGTCGTTGTGTCAGGGGAGCGCCCTGTCAGTGACCCTTCTCCACAGGGCCCTCACATGTATGAACCTTTTGGGAGCAGGGTTGGCTGCCCCCAGGGTATTTCTGCAGCTGGGGGCAGCCAAGCCTGTTCCTGAAAGGTTCAAAGGCAGGGGTTTCTATTCCCAATACTTTCTTATCCCCAAGGCAAAAGGGAGACTACATCCTATTTTAGACCTAAGGGAGCTGAACTCGTTTGTAAAGAAAACAAAGTTCAGGATGGTTACCTTAGCATCTATCATCCCTGCAGAAAGGAGACTGGTATACTGCCCTCGACCTGAAGGATGCATATTTTCATATTTCAGTGATCCCTGCCCACAAAAGGTTTCTCAGGTTTATAGTAGGTTGGGATCACTTCCAATTTGTGGTCCTACCATTTGACCTCTCTACAGCCCCAAGTGTCTTTACCACATGCATGGCCATAGTAGCAGCTTTCCTGAGAAAGCACAGGGTCCAGATCTTTCCTTACCTAGACAATTGGCTAATAAGGTCATCCCAAAAACATGTGCTAGACCACATTGTAGTGACCAGAAGGTTGTTCTCCAGTCTAGGTCCCCTCATAAACAAGAAGTCCATGCTTGACCACACGCAGATAATAGAATTTGTGGGGGCTCACCTAGACTCTACAATCCAAAGGACATCTCTGTCCAGGACCAGGTTCCTGACCATGAGTGCAATGATAGCAGACCTCCAGAGGTCCCCTATAACCACAGCAAGGACATGTATGAAACTGCTGGGCCAAATGGAGGCTTGCACCTACATGGTGAGATACACCAGAATGAAGATCCGACCTTTACAAAGGTGGTTGTTGAGTATCGACAACCCAGCATGAACACCACTGGATGCAGTGGTCACGTTGCCGGAGTCAGTGCTCTGCTCGGTGGACTGGTGGTGGCAGGAGGACATAGTTTGTGCAGGGGTCCCGTTTGCCAAACAGAGCCCATCGGTGCAGCTTTTTATGGATACATCGCACACGGAATGGGGTGCCCATGCAGGGACCCTCAGGACTCAATGTATATGGTCCCCCTGGGAGAGTTCCCTTCACATAAATGTCAAAGTGCTCAGGGTGGTCAGGTTGGCGTGCCAGGCCTTCCTTCCCCAACTGGAGAACAGAATAGTTTCAGTGCTGTATTATATCAGGAAACCGGGTGGAGCTCTTTCCTCTCCCCTCTGCAAGGAAGCCCCTAGGGCTGTGGGAGTTGTGCATTGCCCTCCACACAGCTCCTTTGCCTGCCCTGCCCCTGTCAGCCTGCTGTGATGTTTGCCTCGCCCTCCTAGCAACTGCTTTTCCCTGCTTTGCCCCCTTCTTACCCAGCATTTACTCCTTCCCCCAGCCTCCCACCAGTCCTCTGCCATTACCCAGTGTACCCTGGTTCCCTCCCCGAGCATTTGTGTCCCTTCCCTCACTTTTTAGTTAGTACCTCTCATACACTGCACCCTCCTTGATGTCCCCATAGTTTTCCCTTTGCCCCAGTGCAGCCAGAGGAGCCGGCACCCTGCCCTTCACCTGTAACCTTGCCATCTGTCCAGTCCTGCTAGTGCCCTCTTCCTCTGCCTCCAGCTTTGCAGGGAAGAGTGATTGCTGGCTCCCACTCTCTTTGGTTCCCCATTCACACCCTGCCTCCACTAATGCCCTCCCTCCCTATCCCCATCTCCTTCCCCTCCATTCGCAACCTCCCCCTTCCCTTTGCGTCCCTGCACCTCTCTCTGGCACCCTCCCCCTATGCCTCCAGCCCTGCAGGGAGGAGTGGTTGCCAGTTCCTCTTTCCTTGGTTTCCCATCCATGCCCTTCCCCCACTAGCATCCTCCCTCCCTACAACAATCCAATAGAAGGGAGTGGTTGCTTTCCCCATCTCCCCTCCCCCAATTGTGACCCCCCCTCGTGACCCTGCCCCTTTCTTCTCTGCCTAGCTAAGCAGGGAGGAGTGGGTTGCTGTCCCCTTCCCTCAGTTGTCCCCCTCCTCCCCAAACTCTGTTACCTCCTCCTCAGCCTCCAGTCTAGCAGGGAGGAGTGGTTACTGTCCCTGCTCCCTTCAGTCCCAACCCATTCCCCTCTCCCTCCACCACTTTCCTTCTATTGACCCCCTCCTCCCCTGCCTGCTGTTTGTGGGGAGAAGTGGTCAACCTTTGTCTCCCCTCCCTGCCATCTGTGCTCCCTACAACCTTCCCTTCACAGTGGAGTAGGCCTTTGTTCCTGCCCTTGATCCCATCAACCCCATGGTCCCCCCAATACCATCGACCCCGAAGACCGCTGTGGCTAACCTTCTGACCCCTGGTCTTGCCTCTGCCACTGCCATGGCTGACACACCCCCGACTCTGGAGGGGCTTCCTCCTCGGCTGGTAAGAAGGGCCCGGGGAAGAAGAAGGGCAAAGTCCCAGCCCAAAGGGCAAAACTTCCCATGGCCGAGGCTGCCCTACCCACTGTGGCCCCAACATCCACTGCAACCCCTCCTTCCCCTGCCATTTCTCCCACCAGTTCTGGGAGCATTCCATCCACGGCCCCCAGAGCATATGCCCAGGTGGCCACTGCTGTCTCACCATGTGCCACTGCATCTTCTGCCTTGACTGACACCTCCAGCTCCATCCCTGGTAGCCGAGGCCCCTTCCCCACCCTGACCAGGAAGCACGGCGTCCATTGCTTCCTTATCTCCACTTTGCCCCACATCAAAATGTATATGTGGGCATTGGCGAGGGTGGTGGTGTACTCAGCCATGGTGGCAGACTCCAAAATGTAGGGGAAGGTGGTGTTCTTCCTTTCCTTGGAGGCCACCACACAGGAGGCAGTGGAAAGGAGCCTGGCAGTGGGGGGCGTGCACGTGGGTGTGCGGGTGGTCCTAACCTCCGTCCCTCCCTTCCTCCCCAATGCCTCCTTGCTATCTGCCCTCCCCACCCTGGGGAAACCCATATCCACCATCAGCCCTCTCCCTTTGGGCTGCAAGAAACCCACCCTCCATCACTTTTTGTCATTCTGCCAGCAGGTCCAGTTACAAATGCCACCAGTGGCACATGACGCAGTGGTACTAGAGGGGTCCTTCCTGGTGCCCTACCAGGGGACCCTTTACCAGGTCCATTACTCATCAGGGGAGATCTGGTGCTTCCTCTGCCAGGCTATGGGGCACATCTGGAGTGACTACCCTTTGGCCTGGTCTGAGGAGGTATCCATCCTGAGTCCATCCCCATAGCCCCAGAGTCCTCCCCACCAAGGCAACAATTGCCTTGGCAGTGATGACGGGGGGCACAGATGGTGAAGGGGCCGGGGGAGTTCCATCCGAGGCCTCCTCGGGTATGGGCTCCGTGGGGGGGAAGGCACCATCCGCCTTCACTGCCATAGCATCCTCAGTCAGCACCTCCTGCTGATGCTCATTGGGAGTGATGTCAACAATGGTGGCCCCCTCAGTATTTTGTGGGGGGTCTTCCCACACTCCTCATTGGAAGGGGAAATTGAACCTGCACATCGCGGGCTCTATGGACGCCTCCCAGGAGGACACCAACCCTGACACCGCTGGCCCTCCTGGCAGTCCGGCCTCTATGGCTGCCCCTCCTCCTATTACCAACAGCTCTTCTTGGGCAAACAGGACCCCCCCCCCAATGTGCCCAGGCAAGCAGGCAGACCCCAAATACGTTCAACCAGATGTGGCGAGGCTCGAGGAAGAGAGGGTGGTGCAGTTGCTGCCGCGTGAGGGAGAGGGCTCACCAGGGGGAGATTTCCCTGTCCCCATTGTTCCTCCCTTGCCTCCCAGACCCCCCTCAATACCATCTGTGCCCCCTGGCCCTGCCTCTGCTGACCAGCCCTCCACCTCCACCTCAGAGGGCTGGACGTTAATTCGGGGGAAGTGCAAATCCTGCGGTATGCAGGCTCAATTTCCCCCTCTGATGAGGAGTGTGGGAAGGCTTCCCACAAAATACTGAGGGGGGCCACTGCTATCAACATCACCCCTGACGCAGCAGGCATCAGCTGAGGATGCCGTGGCAGTGAAGGGGGACGGTGCCGTCTCCCCCATGGAGCCCATACCCGAGGAGTCCTCGGATGGAGCTCTCCCAACCCTTTTACCATCTGTGCCCCCCGTCGTCATTGTCAAGGCAATTGTTCCCTTGGCGGCCAGTGGGGAAGACTCTGGGGCTGTGGGGATGCATTTCAGCTCCATCTTCGAGGAAATCGAGGCCCTGGGTCTGACCCCGCTTGCCGATGGGGAGGACGATCCTTCGCCAATAGGCCTCGGTCTGGGTGTCAACTCAGTTGCACCACTCCCTCCTTCTTCTCCTCCCTCCCCCATGCCCCAGGCAGCCACCTCTGTTCTCACCCTCTGGGAGCCCATTGGCCCAGGCCATTTTAGGTGCCTCATCTGAGGCTGCCAAGCCCTTAGGGGTGATGGCTGGTGCTCAGCAGCCGGGTCCCAGGCTTGTGGGTGCCTCCTCCACCTTTGAGGCACAGCGATCACCTTCCCTCCCTGCTGGAGGCCCAGCAATTTACATTACCCCAACCAACGCCATGGCTTTGGACAAAAGCTCCACTCAGTCATCTGAGCCCTGCATCGGTGTGGGCTCCCTCTCCACTTCCATCCCCTCACTCTCCAACCCCATTTGGGAGGCACCACAGCCCAGTGACCCCTTGCTCCATCAGAAGCTCTGGTCCCCTTCCCTGTCCCAATCCTTCCATACCCTCGGTCCTGATATCACCCCTATTCATAATCCCAGTCCCAACCCCGCCTTCATTCCCATTCCTGGTCCTGCTCCCACCACCAGGCCCTCAAGTTCCATGACACTCTCCTGGCCTTTGGGTCAGGGAGCAGCCTGTTGCAGGACCTGTGGGGGGTTGATGATTACCCTACCTCATCATGAAGTATACTACCATCACAACATTAAATGCCCGGGGCTGCAGGGTGGGTCTCCTCAGAAGCCGGGTGCTTTCCTTCCTTCAGGAGGGGGCGGTACTCAGTGTTTTTCCTGTAGGAGACTGACATGACTCAGGCTGTTGAGGCTGACTGGTGGCTGGAGTTGGGGGATGGATGTTTTTCAGCTGCCTCAGTGCTTGCTCATCTGTGGTGGTCACCCTGTTCTCCCCTGCTCTGTGGCCCGAGGTGCTGGGGGTCACTCAGATTGTCCCAGGCTGCCTGCTGCATGTCCAGGCCTGCGTGGAGGGGCTGATGTTGAACTTGGTCAACATCTACACCTCGACTGCGGGCCCAGACTGGGTGATTTTTTACCGGCAGGCAATGACCTTCCTCGGCTCCCTGCATTCTCATGAGTGCTTGGTCCTGGGCAGGGACTTTAACACCACCCTTGAGGACCAGGATCACTCAGAAGTTTAGAACTGCCAGGCTGAGGCAGATGTCCTCAGGGAGATCACAGACCACTACTCCCTGGTGGACATCTGGTGCAACCATCACCCAGACGACACCACCACTTTCACTTACGTCTGGGTGGACGAGGTTCAATCACACCACTCCCAGTGGGACCGTATATACCTATCCTGTTTCCACCTTGTACGGGCCCACTCCTCCAGTGTTCAGCCGGCCCTGTTTATGGACCACCATCCGGTGGCCAGGAAAGCCTCTCTTAGCCAGAGAGGCTGGGGCTGGCCTATTGGCACTTTAACAATAGTGTGCTGGAGGTCATGGGCTTTGTGGCGTCCTTCTGGGAGTTCTGGCTGGCCTGGTGGGGGCAGCGACCTGCCTTTCCCTAAGTGTGGCAATGGTGGGATGTGGGGAAGGTGTGCGCCCTGCTCTTCTGCCACAACTACTCCCGCGGCACCAGCTGGCAGAGGGATGTGGTGATAGAGCAGCTGGAGCGGGAGGTTTTGAAGCTTGAGAGGCACCTGGCATCTGACCCTGAGGATCCATCCCTCCACAAGGCATACTAGGAGAAGTGGGAGGAACTCCGAGCCCTTGAGGACCACCAAGCCCAGGGCACTTTTGTTCGATCCTGCATCCATCTCCTTCGGGAGATGGATTGCGGCTCCCGCTTCTTCTATGCCCTGGAGAAAAAGAGGGGGCCAAAAAGCACATCACTTGCCTTTTGGCGGAGGATGGCACCCCCCTCATGGATCTGGAGAAGATGCGTGGAAGGGCCAGGGCCTTCTATGCTAGTTTGTTCTCTCCGGATCCGACCAACGCTGATGCCTGCAGGGTACTCTGGACCAAGCTCCCAACGGTCAGTGCAGGTGACCGAGACCAGCTTGTGTAGCCTCTCACTCTGGCTGAGTTCTCAGAAGCCCTCTGTCTCATGCCCACCAACAAAACTCTGGGCATGAACGGGCTGACCGTGGAGTTCTACCACATGTTCTGGGACATCCTTGACCCAGACCTCGTCACCATCTGGGCTGAATCCTTGGAGAGCAGGGTCCTCCCTCTGTCATGCAGGCAAGCCGTGCTTGCTTCACTGCCAAAGAAAGGGGACCTCCACAACCTTCAGTACTGACATCCCATCTTGCTCCTCAGCACAGACTATAAAGTCATAGCAAACGTCATCTCACTGTGGCTGCAGTGTGTGCTGGTGGACGTGGTCCACCCCGACCAGACCTACGCCATCCTGGGTCATAGTACCTTCAACAATCTGTATTTGGTCCAGGATCTCTTGGAGATCAGGTGTAGGGATAGTCTGTTGTTCACCCTCCCATCCCTGGACCAGGAGAAGGCGTACAACAGGATGAACCATGGGTATCTCCTGGGCACTCTGCAGGCCTTTGGCTTCCGGCCTCGGAGTGTAGTATCCTGGTCCAATAGGTTATAGTTTATTGATAATGCGTTGGATGGGTTTAAGTTGGGGGCTATAGGTGATGACAAGTGGTGTTCTATTGTTGGTTTTCTTGGGTCTGTCTTGAAGTAGATGGTTTCTGGGTATTCGTCTGACTCTTTCAATTTGTTTTTTTATTTCTCCGGGTGGGTAATTGAAGTTTATAAATGCTTGGTAGAGAACCTGAAGTTTCTGGTCTCTGTCAGTGGGATTAGAGCAGATGCAGATGTATCGAAGGGCTTGGCTATAGACGATGGATCATATGGTGTGTTCTGGATGGGAGCTGGAGGAAAGTAGGTAACTGTATGAGTCAGTGGGTTTTCTGTAGAGAGTGGTATCTAATTTACTATTGGTGATTTGTACTGTGGTGTCCAGGAAATGGATCTTTCATGTAGAATGGTCCAGGCTGAGATTGATGGTGGGGTGTAGGTTGTTAAAATCTCTGTGGAATGCATCCAATGTTTCTTGGCCATGGGTCCGGATCATAAAGATGTCATCGATGTAGCATAAGTAGAGAAGGGGTAAAAGGGGATGGGATCTGAGGAAATGTTGTTCTAAGTCAGCCATAAAGATGTTAGCATACTGTGGGGCCATGCAGGTACCCATGGCTGTGCCGCTAATCTGGAGGTATAAGTTGTCCCCAAATTGGAAATAATTGTGGGTAAGAACAAGGTTACATAGGTCTGCTACCAGATTGGCAGTGGTATCCTCTGGGATAGTGTTTCTAATTGCTTGTAATCCATCTTCATGTGGGATGTTGGTGTAGAGAGCTTCTACATCCATGGTGGCAAGGATGGTGTTATCAGGGAGGTTATCGATGTTTTGTAGTTTTCTCAGGAAGTCAGTAGTATCTCGGAGATAGCTGGGAGTGTTGGTTGTGTAGGGTTTGAGAAGAGAGTCTACATAGCTGGATAATCCAGTAGTGAGCGTGCCGATACCTGAGATGATGGGACGTCCGGGATGTCCAGGTTTATGGGTTTTGGGAAGCAGATAGAACAATCCTGGTTGGGGTTCAGAAGGTGTTTCTGTGTGGATTTGGTCCCGAGTAGAGGTAGGGAGTTCTTTAAGGAGACAGTGTAGTTTCTTTTGGTATTCTGAAGTGGGATCAGAGGAGAGAGGTCTGTAAAATGTGGTGTTGGAGAGTTGTCTAGTTGCCTCCTGGTCATAGTCGGACTTCTGTTTCATTTAATCTCTTTGCTTCAGTTCCCCATCTGCAAAATGGAAATAACACTCTTGTTTTTTGCTGCCTATGTCTTTGAACAGGACCTAACACAAATGAGGCCACTTGGTTTTGCTGTGATGGAAATAATAACCTCAGTAAATCATACATCAAGATCATGGAGGCATAGTTTCAATGAAAACGCAAATGATGGAAACCAAAGATAGCAATGAACTGTGTAGAGTTACTCTTGTAAAAGCTTAATTGGTAAAAGTGTAGGGAAAGCAAATATGGTAGGAGACCAGATTGGCTTAGCAGGGAAATCCTTGGTGATCTTAAACATGAAAAGGAAGCTTACAAGAAGTGGAAACTTGGACAGGTGACTAGGGAGGAGTATAAATATATTGCTCGAGAATGCAGGGGAGCAATCATGAAGGAGAAAGCACAATTGGAATTGCAGCTAAAAAGGCATGTGAAGGGTAACAAGAAAGATTTCTACAGGCATGTTAGCAATAAGAGGGTGATCAGAAAGGGTGTGGGGCCCTTACTGGATGAAGGAGGTTACCTAGTGACAGATGATGGGGAAAAGCTGAAGTACTCAATGCTTTTTTTGCTTCTGTTTTCATAGACAAGGTCAGCTCCCAAACTACTGCACTAAGCAACACAGTATAGGAAGGAGGTGGGCAGCCCTTGGTGGAGAAAAAACAGGTTAAAAACTGTTTAGAAAAGCTGGACATAAACAAATTCATAGGGCTGGATATAATGCATCCAAGGGTACTGCGGGAGTTGGCAAATGTCATTGTAGAGCCTTTGACTCTTTGAAAACTCATGGAGAGCGGGAGAGGTCCTGGACAACTAGAAAAAGGCAAATGTAGTGCTCATCTTTAAAAAAGGGAAGAAGGATTATCCAGGGAACCACAGACCAGTCAGCCTTACCTCAGTCCCTGGAAAAATCATGGAAGGGATCCTCAAGGAATCCATTTTGAAGCACTTGGAAGAGGGGAAAGTGATCATGAATAGTCAGCGTGGATTCACCAAGGCCAAGTAATGCCTGACCAACCTGATTAGCATCTAACTGGATCTGTTGACATGGGGAAGTCAATGGATGTAATATATCTTGACTTTAGCAAAGCTTTTGATACTGTCTCCCATAATATTCTTGCAAGCAAGATAAGGAAGTATGGATTGGATAAAGGGAATGTAAAGTGGATAGAAAGCTGGCTAGCTTGTCAGGCCCAACAGGTAGTGATCAACGGCTCTATGTGTGGTTGGTGGTAGGTTTCAAGCAGAGTGCCCCAAGGACTGGTTTTGTTCAACATCTTTATTAATGACCTGGATAAGGGGATGGATTGCACCCTCAGCAAGTTTGTGGATAACACTAAATTAGGTGGAGAAGTAGATATGTTGGAGGGTAGGGATAGGATGCAGAGTGACCTAGACAAAGTGGAGGACTGGACCAAAAGAAATCTGATGAGGTTCAACAAGGACAAGTGGAGAGAAGAATCCCAAGCATTGTTACAGGCTGGGGACCAACTAGCTAAGTAGCAATTCAGCAAAAAAGCACCTGGAGATTACAGTGGACAAGAAGCTGGATATGAGTCAACAGAGTGCCCTTGTAGCCAAGAAGGCTAATAGTATATAAGGGTATGTCTACACTTGCAGCCTATTTTGGAATAGGGCTGCAAATGTAAGCATTCAGAATTGCAAATCAAGCCCAGGATTTAAATATCCCATGCTTGATTTGCATCTTCCCAGCCGGGCGCCATTTTTTAAAAATTTTATTTATTTATTTATTTATTTAAATTTTTTTTTTTTTTTTTTTTAAATTTACAAGCCCGGAATAACTGCCCGCGTCTACACGTGGCAGTGAAACAGGCATTCAAAATAAAGCCCTATTTTGAACTACCTGTTATTCCTTTTGCAATGAGGTTTAACAGGTAGTTCGAAATAGGGCTTTATTTCGAATGCCTGTTTCACTGTCGTGTGTAGACGCGGGCAGTTATTCCAGGCTTGTAAATTTCAAAAATGGCGCCCGGCCAGGAAGATGCAAATCAAGCGCGGGATATTTAAATCCTGGGCTTGATTTGCAATTCCGAATGCCTACATTTGCAGCCCTCTTCTGAAATAGGCTGCAAGTATAGACATATCCTAAAGGTGCATTAGGAGGACCATTTCCAGCAGATTTAGAGAAGTTATTATTCCCCTTTATTCAGCACTGGTGAGGCCACATCATGAGTTTTGCATCCAGTTCTGGGCCCCCCACTACAGAAAGAATGTGGATGTATTTGGAGAGGGTCCAGTGGAGGGCAACCAGAATGATTAGGGGGCTGGAGCACATGACCTATGAGGAGAGGCTGAGGGATTTGGATTTATTTAGTCTGCAGAAGAGAAGAGCGAGGGGGGATTTGATAGCAGCCTTCAACTTCCTGAAGAGAGGTTCCAAAGAGGAAGGAGAGAGGCTGTTCTTAGTAGGGACAGATGGCAGAACAAGGAGCAATGATCTCAAGTTAGAGAGGGGGAGGTCTAGTTTGGATATAAGGAAAAACTATTTTGCTAGGAAGGTGGTGAATCACTGGAATGGGTTACCTAGGGAGGTGGTGGCATCTCCACCCGTTGAGGTTTTTAAGTCCCAGCTTGACAAAGCCCTGGCTGGTATGATTTAGTTAGGATTGATCCTGCTTTGGGCAGGGGTCTGGACCTGATGACCTCCTGAGGTCTCTTTCAGCCCTAGGATTCTATGATTCTATGAATTAGGTGCCTGCTATAAATCCTAATCTGGGGCTCTGTATCTGATGGTAATCTGTCAGCTATATTCCACTTCATTATATATGAATCTGTAATTTTCCAAAAGCATAAATGTGGCCTCCAGAGTGTACACATTAATAACATTTGAATGAATCAATTTGTTCCTAACCAATGGATTTATTTTCCAGCTCTTCGTTCTTCCTGCCAGTGGAAAGATTAGTGGCTCACAGCTCCCTGGCAAATGATGCACTGATTTAACCTCTATGGTGGCTTGATCTTTAATTGTCTTTGGCTTTTAATGTGTTGCAAATTAACAGCTACATCTTGGGCCCTAGCTGATGTGGAAGAAGGTTCTCTTTAAAGGAGTACACTTTCATGGATTAAATGACACCCTCTTGCTTACAAAGGCCCCAATTTACTGAGGGGCTGAAATATATGTCTGATTTTAGATGAGTAGTCCCATTGGCTTTAGTAGACTGCTTGTGTACCTAAAAGTAGGCACTTGCATAATGAGAGCCTAAATCAGGAGTAACTCTCAAGCCCCAGAGTTGGAGAGACTCTAGTGCAAGTGGGAGGTGGGTGGAGACAAGGCCCTACGTTTCTTTACCGGGCCTTCTTAGTGCCAAGTTACAATCTAGGCCCTGGGAAGAGACAATAGCTTTGTTGACCGAGTTACTGGTCTAATGGACAGGGCAGAGATGGGCAATTTGCAGCCCCAGACTGCATGAGATCCATTGGGGTTCTATGTGTGGCCCATGAGACATCTTGTTTACCGTTGCACATGCATAGGGTTGCCAGATTCCACTGGTTTCTGTCTGTAGGTTTTTTCCTACCAGTTTTAATAAAGTGACATGTACATAAAGCAAAGGCACATGAAGTGAAGTTCGTGCTGATTTCACACATTAAATGTCAGAGATGTGCACTCCCTTCACATCCAAACAAAGCACTGCCATGGTTCAATCAGCACCCCTTCCCTCCCTGCAAATTCTAGGTATATAAGTGTAGTTAGCAAAACTACCATATGCAATGAGACTATCTTGGCTATGACAATCTTGTGGCCCACTGAGATGAAAGAGGGCCACTCATGCAGCTCACTCACTAGCCTAAGTTGCCCATCACTAGGATAGGGGAAAGCAGTAGTCATGATATATATTGATTTTAGTAAGGCTTTTGACACATTTCCTCACAATTTTCTCATAAGCTAACCTCGTCTAGATGAAGTTATTCTAAAATGGGTGCACAAATATTTGAAAAAAGCCTACTCAAAGAGTATTTTTCACTGGTTCATGGTCAAACTGAGAGGACAGAGCCAAAAGGGTTCTGAGTGAGTCTGTCAATCACTTTTCTTATTAATGATTTAAATAATAGACTGGAGAGCCTACCTAATATTTGCTAATGACACCAAAGTGGGAGAGATTGTGAGTGCAAAACACCTGTCGGGGTGGTGTAAGTATTTGATCCCGCCTCAGTACAGGGGGATAGTCAAGATGGTCTGTCAAGGTCCATCACAGCCCTATGTATTTATGACAGGGTCTCAGCTAAAGAAAACAGTTAGTATCTTGCCTGGTTAAAGCTCACAAACTTGGGCACAGTTTTGACCATATTAGAGCAATTCCTGGTTTTGCATCAAAATCAAGCAAAATATTCCCTTCTGCACAATTTTGACATGAAACCAAGTGAAACTTACTTGTTTTCATTGAGATTTTAGATTAGTTTGAACCCAACATTCATCACATAAGAAAGGCCATACTGAGCCAGGCTAATGGTCCATCTAGCTCAGTATTCTGTCTTCTCACATTGGCCAGGGGCAGATGCTTCACAGAAAATGAACAGAACAAGGCAATTCTTGAGTGATTCATCCTGTCATCCATTCCCAGCATGGGGTTGCATCCCTATCCATTTTGGTTGACAGTCATTGGTGGACCTATCCTCCATGAACTTACTTCATTCTTTTTTGAAGGCTTTCACAGTATCTCCTGGCATTGAGTTCCATAGGCTCATCATGCTTTGTGTGAAGAAGTGCTTACTTTTCCTTGTTTTAAATCTGCTTCCTATTAATGGGTGACCCCGATTCTTGTGTTATGTGAAGGGATAAATCACACTTTTTTATGCACTTATTCCACAGCATTCATGATTTTATAGTAATTTACCATCTGAGTTGTCTTTTTTACAAACTGAACAACCCACTCTTTTTAATCTCCTGTCATATGGAAGCTGTTAAATATCTCTAATAATCTTAGTTGCCCTTTTCTCTACTTCTTCCAATTCTAATATATCTTTTTTGAGGTGGGATAGTGTTCAAAGTGTGTATATACTATGAATTTCTATAGTGGCATTATGGTATTGACTGTTTTATTATCAATCCCATTCCTAATCATTCCTAACATTTACAGTTCAGGGCTGGCAGCCCAAATAGATCAAAAGCAAAGAAATGTTTTTCCAATAAATAAATAAATTATTCTCTGTAGCATGAATGTCTGGGGAAGAAACCATTCAAGAGGTAGTGGGAGGCAAATGGATGCTACCAGATCCCCTGTGAAAACACCCTCCAGTAATCTGACTGCAAGAGACCTAGACATTGTATAATTTTTCCATCTTGGTGCAGAGATGGGGTGAAATGCTTTTTTGGAGATTTGTGTGGATTGAATTCAGACATGTAGGGTGTTGATTTTGCAGGCTACTTCATATAAAATGAACAGCAGGGTTGCATTTTCTCAAATACTGCAGATTTGTCTGGTTCTTTTTTTACTGTTGGCCCTCATGCTGTAACATCCTGAAAATTCAGGACTGTCTTTTGGATGTATGAGGAGTTGAATCCTGGATCTCCTTTGCTCATCCATATCAGAACCTCTGAAAATTCTCACTCTCAATTAAACTAATTCTCACTCTCAGTTAAATTAAATTACCATTCAGCAAATAGTACACACATTCCCAACATTTGGGTTCAGTCTGAGAATGTTTTGTATGAAGGGGAAAAGTTGGTAAACTTGAAATAAATATTATTTCCAATGGATAATGGCCAAAATGTTAAAAGATAAGGGTCTAAAGCAAGGCATTTAAATCTCAATTTCGAGACCTCCATTAAGTTCTTATAATTACAGAAATGTTGAGCAACAGAAAATATCATCATGCCCCCACATAAATCTGCAGTAAACCCACACCTTCAATAATGCATTCTGGCCCCACCCTATTCAAAAAACTATATTAGAATTGAAAACGGAGCAGGGGAGTGCAATGAAAATTATTAAGGATATTGAACAGCTTCTATATGAGGAGAGATTAGAAAGCCTGGAATTTTCTAGCTTTGAAAAGAACCAACTGATGGGGGATATGATAAAGGTTTATAAAATCATGTATTTCATTAAGAAATGAATGAGGAAGTGTTCTTTACCCTTTCAAATAATATGAGAATTGGGGTCACCCAATGAAATTAATTGGCAGTCTGTTTCAGACAAATAAAAGGAAGTATTTCACACAATGCACAGTCAATCTCTGGAACTCATTGCCAGGAGATGTTGTAAAGGTCAAAAGATACAATGGAGTTCAAAAAAGGGTAAGTAAATTCATGGAGGATAAGTCCCAATGCCTATTGGCTAAGATGGTCAAGGTCATAATGCTGTTCTTGGGGTCTTTACATCTCTGACTTGCCTGAAGCTGGGGCTGGATGACCAGAGGTGGATCACTCAGAATCAACCTGTTACATTCATTTCCTCTGAAGCAGGTAGTATTGGCCAGTGACAAAGACAGGATATCGAATTAGCTGGACCATTGGACTGACCCAGTATTGCTGTTGTAATGTTATCTGATGCTTGGTCTGAAATCAATACTCTGCATCGCTGAAAATTAAGCTACTTATGTAGGTGCTTAAATGTGGATTAAAGTGTGGGATTTTCAAAAGAGTCTAAGTGAATTAGGAGCACAAGGAAAGAACAACTCCTTTTAGACATCCAGTTTTGAAAGCTGTAACCAGTTAGTTCAGCTGGGGTTGTAATTTGGTTAACCATTCAGGCTATAAAGAGGAAACTAAGTTCAGGGCTCAGCAAGTTGTTTCTGTTAAGATCAGAAATTGATGATGGAGTCACATATCTTTGATATGCTTCCCAAACAGATCAGGAATCAAACTTCAGGAGACAGTTTCTCTGCTCATGTTTCTGGGCCTCTTTCACTCAGCATTCAGCCCCCAAAGATGCATGGGACTTTGGTGGTGAGTTTAAAAGCCTGAGGATCAAGCTGCTGGTGCTGATGCAATGGTGGTGGCCACCAGATCATTTTGAATTGCTAGGCCCCAAGGCATTTGCCCCTTCTGATCTCCCTGTCAGTAGGTCTGCACATAACTCCACTAAACAATGCCCTACAAATACCCTCCATCCACCTAGTTCTAATTCCTGTTTAGAGTCAAATGTGCCTGTGTGGTTTGAAATCCCTGTAGTTCTTTACATTTATCCTGAAGGATGTTAGACTCCCCAGTTTCAGGGAGGTTTAACCATGCCTATAATCGTATCATAATATGAGGGCTGTAAATCAAAAAGTGTCCACCTCTCTTCTTGCGATTTATTATTTAACTCCTTGTTATATTATACAAACTGTGAAATATTTTATGATAAAAGTGATATGAAAGATACTGCACAAAATACACTTCTCTTGCTTTAGACTGGGAGCTTAACGGTCACAAACATATTTTGAAGCAATGGGACTTGGGAAGACAACTCTCTTATTTGACTTCTTTTGACAATCCCAGGCTTGTATAACTTTGTAAAATTGTAAAAAAAAATAAATGTTGTCAGATTATTATACTACCAGTTTCATAAGAATAGGGTCAAAAAACCACTTGGAACACAATTATGGACATACACATTATTAAGACATCTGAATGCTTGACAAATGAGCTGTGACAGCAGAATATTCTTATTATGCTAAGAAACCAAACAACTAAAGGCAGAGGTATTTATAATCCTTCTCAGGAAGCCAAATAAACACACACAGCATCTAGTGGTAGAAATGCAGTTTTGGAAGCTTTCTGAGCAATCTCAAGATAGGCACATTGATTTTTCTTTTATTACATGTGCAGTGCAGAATGTTTGATATGGGTGAGGGGAGAAAAACTACTGGGTATTCCAATACACAACACCATATAATTAATACTCATAAATAAGTAATTAAACCAGTAGAAGAAGAATGATAAAAGAGGGATTTAAGCAGCTTTGTTATTCACTGCACCAGCTATAAACATATGAAAATCGATATGCAATGTACATTAATGCACTTATTATGACAGAAATTAGCAGATATCACTACAAAGTATCATTGTTTATTAACATAATTTATCACCTTGAATTCCGAGTGGATTTTATGCATTATTTGAAATGCACAAAAGCCAATCAAAAGGTAATCCCTTTGGTTTTTAAGTCGCACTATATATGCTGCAGACCAGGAAGATTAAATCTTTAAAGAAGGCATGGAAGATGGATTCCATTTAGGATAGACTGGAGACCCAATGAATATTAGATATAATGAAGACTACAGGAAACAGAAATGGGAGATGAAATGGTAGGTGTTGCAAGAGCTGCACTATGTGGACATATTTAGCCAAGGATAAGAATGCTAGATGGCATAGAAATGAAGCTGTCATCGTGCAGTGGATGATTGAGGCTGTTCACTCATAAAGATCTTTTTGGTTAGAAAAGGTCAATAAAGAATGTTAGTAGTGATTACCAGCCTGACAGCCAGCCTCCTCACCTGTATTGTTCATGCCCTGTGATGTTGAAGGCTGGTAGTAGTTTTAATTATTCTTCTAGAACACAAAAGCCTTGTTAAGAGGACTGGAACACAGATGTAAAATGTAAGGACTGATTTCACTATCTGTTGCAGGTGTTATAGAGAAGAGATACAGCTATATAGGTATGGAGGTAGTTAATATAAAGCATATTTTCTGCTCGTGAATCAGACAGTGCAACACTGTAGGACCAATAAAGTTGTTGTTGTGCAAGGCAAATAGCATCCAGGCCAAAAAAATCTTCATTCTACACTGCAGTTTCTAGATGGACCCCTCCCAGATCAGCTCCTGAGGCTAAGGTAGAGACATCTTGGCCAAGTAAGTGGAAGGTTACTAGCATTCAGGTTGGTGGACCAGGGGTTGGGCGGTGGGCTCTGTGATTCTAAAGGGCTCCCAGCTGCCACCACTGTTACTGTGACGTGTACCCATACTGTGGGAAAAGGGAAGATTTGGTGGGTAGGACTGTCAACCTGACTTCATGCACAAGCACTAAAATTAACTTAAAATTGCCCTACTCCTGCATCAACTTATTTTTAAATTTCCTGGAAAATCAACTATTGCAAATTCAGAAATAATACATAACAATATGCTAAAGTTCCCATTATACTTCCAGTGTGGCTAACAATCTCACAATAGTTGGTGTTTTTCTTGAAGTTCCAGCTCCCTGGTTCATGTGATTACATGAAATGTTCAGCTTTTATTGCTTAAAAAGTAAGATTAATGGTTGCAGAGTATAGCTTGAAAATGTAACTCATTTGTATCCCACAGGCTCACAAAACAGCAAATAAAAACCATCTAATATTTATCACTTGAAAAATAATATCATGGCAGACTCATGATTTTGGGGAGAGGAGAGACAGTCATAGTTTTTCAGCATCTGGGTTGGGCAATTCTGTACTTTCTATTCCTATTTGGCCCAACATACCCATTCTCAAAATACTTTGGTATGTCTGCATCCAGTAACCAGCAAGAAATATAGAAGTGAGTAAAAATTTGTGCCGTGTTGGTCAAATTGTTGAATCTCTCTTCAATTTAGTTCCCTATTTGTGAAATCGGGATAACCCTAACACTAATCCTAACCCCAATCTTCTACCCTGGATTGAAAATAATTTGCAGTAGTGACTAGATAAGCAATAGGTGCTACTGCAAAACAAATAACAATGACAATGAAGAGTTGAATCACTTATTACTTTCTTTAAATGGCCATCCTGTCCCCTATAAGAGCAGGCTTGGGTCAGCCCATCCCAGCTCTAAGGTGTAGCCCTTTACAGACAGGTATTGTGAGACCTGTAAAGCCCTGGCAGGTTCAGCAAAGCTTGCTGGGAGATTGTGGTAGGTGTATATGTATATATAGAAGGCAAGCAATTGTACTGAGTCTGAAGAAGCCATTGTTGAGGTAGGACTTGATGTGAGGCTCTTAACTGAGGGCTCAGGAAGAGGAATTGTAGAAGCCACAGCAGCTGTGGTAAATCTCTTAATAGTAAAGTTTGTTTAAGGGAAGATGCCTGACTCAGCTGCAAGAGCTATGAGGAGCCTCAGGCTATGTCTACATTGGCGGGTTCTTGCGCAAGAATGGCCATTCTTGCGCAAGAGCCCGCAGAGCGTCCACACTGCCTGCCCACTCTTGCGCAAGAAGATTTACAATACGGCGTCAGAAGACAGGGCTTCTTGCGTAAGAGCTACACTCTTTTCTAACAAGTGTAAGCCTTCTTACGCAACAGCTCTTGTGCAAGAGGGCAGTGTGGACACGCAGCAGGGGTTTCTTGAGCAAGAAAGCCCTATGGCTAAAATGGCCATCGGAGCTTTCTTGCGCAAGAGAGCGTCCACACTGCCATGGGTGCTCTTGCACAAAAGAACATGGCAGTGTGGATGTGTTCTTGCACAAGAGTTCTTGCACAAGAACCCTTTCACAAGATGTTCTTGCACAAGAAACGGCCAGTGTAGACATAGCCCAAGTGGGCTGTGCTAAAACATCAGGGAAGATGCCTGAAAAAGAGACTAGTGAGATTGGAAGTGGCACTGAAGCGGTAAAGCAAAGAGTGTTGTTTGTTGTTTTCATTCCCAGGGCTGGGCCCTCCTACAATTACACCCAACATAGACAGTGTGGTAGCACCTGTGGCCCAACGGTGAAGAACTTATGTGAGCCCCGTACCAGGCTGGGTCCTGTGGTGGGGGGATCAGAAAACCAAAACATGAATTCACATAAACCCTTTCATGGGGGTATTTCCATGATGAGCTAGGAATGCCATCAAAAATTTGCCAAGTGGAGTGCATGAACATTGCTTCTCTTGCCGTTAAAATGTCATGTAAAAGTACCATAGACTGTGCTTGTGTCCTATTTATAGATAGCTATCTTACTGCCTTCAACGATATTAAGTTCTTTTTACAACAGAAAACTAGCCTGAAAATGAGTCTATCTGGTGAATAAAACATGCATTTGCTTTTTCTACCATACTTAGCTCCACAGACAACTATACTGAGTATGTATTTTCCATATATTTGTATCAACACATTATTATATATGCCTATACCCATGCTAAGCCAATTGTGTTCATAGTACTGACTTGTCAGAACTGTGCAGGCATTGAGAGGAGTGACAGGCATGGGAAACATGCCTGTATTTCTGTTCTCAAAGCCCAGAGAGGCCGTGCGGAGGTTTCAGGGGAGCTGTGTTGAGGTCCCTGTGCCTCTTTGCTGTTCAAGGGATATTATAGCTCTCATAAATATCATTATTGTATTTCCCTGCCTCAAGGATTCAACCTACAGCATCTGCTGTAAGAAGAAACATGCTACAGGAAAAGAAGGACTTAAAAAGCTTGCTAATTATGTGGTTAATCAAGGTTTTTTGCTCCATATTATTAATGAGACAAATTAAAACAGCAATCTGTGGTGCCCAAGAAACATCTGCTCAACAAAAGTGAAATGCCGAACCAAATGGAATTCCCTCTGTGGCTCATTTTCATCCAGCTGTGCAGGAATGATATTATCCCTTTTTCTTTAAATTGAGAATGAATTTGGTTGGTAACCTCAAGGCTTCTGCATATGCATTCCTGGTGAGTTAGGTCTCACTTAGGTCTCATGTGCAAGCCTGCATACGCTAAGAGTAGGGTGCCCCTGCCCCAGATATGATATTGGTGCAAATCATACACTTATCTTATGAGCACACGTCTGATCTTGATTTCCTCCCCTCCCGCCCCCCACCTCCAAAGCCATGTCTAAAACTGGCATTTGCACCTTCTGTGGAAACTGATATGTGCACCTCCTGAATGCTGAACTCTGAGAAAGCAGTATACATCTTTTTTTTAAGTCCATTCATCTCTGTAGCTTGGTTATTGGGGTATTTTTAAAAATGAGGCACTATGGCCTAGTAATCTGATGTTCAGCAAGTCACTTTCCCTCTATACCTTAGTTTCCTATCCCATCTTTTGTTTGTCTTTTCTGTTTAGGCTGAAAGCTCTTCATTGCAGGATCTCTCTCTCTCTTTGGGTATGTCTACAGAGCAAAGTTATTTCGAAATAACAGCCATTATTTCAAAATAACTTTCCTAGCATCTACACAGCCAAACCGCTATTTCGAAATTAATTCAAAATAGCAGAATGCTTATTTCAAATTTGGTAAACCTCATTCCACGAGGAATAATGCCAAATTCAAAATAGCTAATTCAAAATAAGTGCTGCGTAGATGCTTATTTCAAAATAGGGGGCGTCCAGCCCTTCCCAGGGTGCCCTGGTGGCCACTCTGGGCACAACCAGGAAAACTCCTCTCCCTCCCCCCCTCCCCGGAGCCCTTAAAGGGTAGACTCTGGCCACAGTGCCTGTGCCAGCTCCAGGCCTGCCAGCCCAGAGCCAGCAGTCACTGCCCCGACTCAGTGGCCCCAACATGAGCCAGCAAGCCACCGGCAGCCAGCCGTCCACCGCTTCCCAGGACCAGTCCCCCAGCTCCCAGGAGCCTGCCAGGGGCTGCAAAAGGCCTGATTGAGGTTTGGGGGGAGGCCTCCAATGTCCATGATCTCCGCACTAGATGCACTAGATGCAGGAACACAGTCATCTACAGCCGGATGGCTGCCAGCCTGGCCACCAAGGGACACATCTGTACCCAGGAGCAGGTGAGGATGAAAATAAAGGAGCTGCGGCAGGCCTATGCCAGGGTTACTGGGGGCAGCTCCCAACCAGGCAGCTCCTGACCCAGACACCTGCCCCTATTTCAATGCCCTGGACTGCATCCTGGGAGGCAGAACAGGCTGTGCCCCCCAGGTGATCGTCAACCCTGCAGCAGAAGGCCCTGACCAGGGCATCGGGGAGGAGGAGGAGGAGAGCCAGGAGCTGCAGCAGACCAGGTAGAGAGTGCTGAACAGCCAGGGCCCCCGAGGCACCCCAGCGGGCCTGTTCCCATTGTCATCCAAAGCCAGGGAGGCAACAACTGGTGAGTGCAATCATTGTCCCCTTATGCAGGGGGAGGGGGAGGATGGAAACCAGAGACTACACACATGGGCCTTGCTGTCCACAGATCATGCAGCAACCCGTGCAAGTGTGAGCATGTGCCGCGCCACCCCTGGGCACGTGGCCCCAGCTGGCTGCCACACAGGGGCCTTACCCTGTTAGCCACACGCATGTGTAAAGAGACATGACATGCTCCTGACTCCGAGGTGGGACACAGCAGGACGCCCTCCCTCCACAAGGCCACTCTACACAGAGGGAGGGAACATCTCCACCCCCCCCCACACACACACTATATATAGCACAGGGGCATGGGTGTGGTCTCGAGGTAGCTCCCACTCCCAGAGATAGCAGGCCATTACGAACATGGCACCTGTGCAAGCACATCAGCTCTGATGGTGCAGGGCACGGTCATCCTCGCCTTGCAGAGGGGGGCTGGGCTTCACCCACTGTGTCCCCAGGGAGAACTGACCTCTTCTTTTGTTTCTCCACAGCCGCACCAGCTGTGCATGCAGGGCACACCACCCCGCCTGGGACACGCTCCCTCACTCAAGGGCTTCACAGGACCACCCGTGCAGTGGAGGGGTACGAGCAACAGCACTTGGGGGCACTGCAAGCCCTGCACCGCACCCTCCAGCACTGGGTGCAAGACGACCTGCAGCTCCAGCAGGAGCAGCTTGCCCAGGGCCATGCCATCTGCCAGCACCTGCAGACCCTGGTGCAGAGCGTAATGCCTCCTGCTGCTCCAGCGCCTGCTGCCTCCCCATCTACCGCTCCTCCTCCCACTCCTTCTCCCCCTCCCACTTCTCCATCCACCTCCTCCACACCCTCTCCACCCTTTATCTCTTCCTCATCCCCCGGGGATGCCGAGGCCCCCGCACCCGTGGTTCTGGGAGACAGTTGGCCCGGTGAGACCCCCAACCCTGAGCCCTGAACTTCCCCTCCCCCTACTTCCCCTTGCTTCCCCCTTCCAGCTCCCTCCTCCTCCCACCCTCTTTCTCCCTTCTTCCACTTCCTTTCCCCAGTCTCACCAGAGTTTCATTCCCCCGCCCCCAGTTTTGTTAAATAAAGAGAGTTTGTATTTATGAAAAAATGTATATTTTATTTTACACCAGGAAGGGGGTTAGGGAGTGGTAAATGGAAGGACGTGAAGGAGGAATGAGGCACAAGCCCCCAGTGGGGCAGACCAGGGAGACTGTTAGTGTTCCTCAGGGTGGCAGCTCTCCTGCAGGGCCTCCTGGATACTGACAGCCCCCCCGATGGACCTCCCAGGTGGCAGCCTGCAGCAAGTGCAGCCAGGCTCGCAGCAATGTGTCCAAGAGAAGCACCAGGGGCAGCTCTGGCTCCATGTTGCAGAGTGCTGTGATGTCCCAAGTGAGGGCAACCAGAGCATGCAGAGACAAAAATGCTTTGCTGTCCCTCAGCAACATAGGCAAGCAAGCAGGGAAACCTGAGAACTGGCTGTCTGGGTGGTGGCGGGGGGGGGGGGGAGGCCCTTTAAGTACAGACCTCAGTTAGCCTCAGGCAGCATCCTTGAACAGTAAGTCCTGACCTGGTGCCCTGCCAGAACTGGTTCCAGCCAGCCTTAAATGAGATTCAATGTCCACTCAGTGTGGACGCGCTATTTTGAAATAGCAAAATGCTATTTCGAAATGCATTTTGTGTGTAGAAGCGTTATTTCGAAATAAGCTATTTCGAATTAACTATTTCGAAATTAAATATTTCGAAATAATGCTGTAGTGTAGACATACCCTTTCTCTCTCTCTCTTTCTGTACAGCACCCAGGACATCATCCTGTTGATCTCAGCAGGAGTCTCTAGATGCTTCAGAAATGCTACTGCTGTTGCCTAGTAATAAAAGTGCAAGTTGTCAACCCCATGTCTGGGTGCAGCAAGTACTCCAAAACTTGCCAACTCTTTAAATGCAAATGAATCAAAGATACAAATCTGAATACTTAATATATGCCCATTCCCCCTTTGCCTGCCTCCTGCTATGCCTCTGCTCATGTCCCCTCCTCTAGCAATTCCCATGCCCCCTCCCTAAGTGATGCCTATGGCCCCTCCCTCTCTCCCCCGCCAACCCTGATGCTGCTCCAGTCCCCCCTCCTATCCACCCCTCTCTGCTCTGGGGACCCACCCAAATCCAGCCACAGTCACATCCAGGTCTCCACACAGATGACCCTTGGCAGCAGGATAGAGTTGATGGCCCTCACTACCTGCAGAAGGAGACAAAGAAATACACAAAAGAGAGAATGAGAGAGGGGGTACCTGAGCCCTTAGGAGGTGCCCACCCTGCTTTCCCATGCCCCCTCCAACACCCAAGGAGCCATCCCCTATGAAGCGCTCCCCCTCCAGCAGCAGGGCTGTGTGAGGGTGGGACGGCACAACCCCCTGGGAACAGGGCTTCCACCCACCCTCCACAGCCCCCGACTGTCCTTTCCTGAGGGTCTCCCATTCCAGTACTCCCCCCCACCCCGTTCAGGGACTGCAACTTAAGAGCACCTTACCTCCATGAGGAGGGCTCCGACGGTGGATTTCCCCCACGCCAAACTGGTTGCCCACTGACTGGTAGCTGTCTGGAGTGGTGAGCTTCCATATGGCGATGGTGACGGCGAACCACTTCTCCAGGGGGATGGCGGGCCGTAGATGGGTGTCACATCTCCGGAGGGTGGGGGCGAGCCAGGCACACAGCTCCAAAAAGGTGGCCTTCTGCATGTGGAAATTTTGGAGCCACTGCTGGTCATACTACCACTCCATGACCAGCCGGTCCCACCAGTCGGAACACCTCTCCACAGTGGCTTGCGGTTGCCAGAGTGTAGAAGCCACACTGACGGAGAGGGTCCTCAGAAGAAACTCAGCATCAAGCTCATGCAGGACCAGGAAGGCAGCTAGCACAAAGTGCTGCAAAAACTGCAGCTTGGTCGTGTGGGGCTATCGCATGCCTGGGGCAGCACCAGCTCCATGGCAGAAAGGAAAAAGCTGTGGCATCCAAAAAAACCCAGGGCAACCACAGCAGGCACTGCGAGAGCTTTGCTGTCACTCAAAGAGGTAGCAAGAATGCAGCAGAAGCAGAGAAATGGCTGTCCAGGGGGGTCCCTTTAAGCGTGTGTCTCTGCAAGGCTCCGGCACCAGCACTCAGAAGCAACTACTAAAGCCCCGGCTGAAGTGGTTCCGGTGGCCTCTTATGCAAGAGAGCGTCCAATCAGTCTGGACACTCTCTTTCAGAAAAGCTCATCGCTTTCTCGATGTGCTTTTGTGTAGGAGCGCGCTCTTTCAGAAGAACTCTTCCAAAGAAAGCTTCTTCCGAAAGAAGCCTGCAGCCTAGATGTAGTCAGTTACATGTTAAACAGGTTATTCTCTAGACTGCCTCATGAAGAGTGGCAAGTAGACTACTCAATCCTGGTTAAGGCTGTATCCACATTAGCACTTTCATCTGAGTGTGTAACCAGATGCTGGCATAACTGGATCTCTTAAGAGACCATGTGAAGATAGGGGAATGACTGGGAGTTAGGGAAATTGTGTTTTATTCCCTGTTCTGAGCTGCTATGTGACCTGGGGTCTGGCATTTAAGTCTTTCTGTGTCTCTTGTTCCTCCTCCCACTCTTTGCCTGTCAAATCTATTTAACGTGTGAGCTCCTTGTGACACAGACTGTCTCTTGCTATATTTATATGTACACTTCCTTGCATAATTGTCACAATGGATCTCAGAGCTTTAAGCCATCATGTGGTTTCCTGTAATTAGGTGCCTTCTCCCCATGTAGAAAGGACACCATAAGCATACGTTGCTGACTTAGCCAGTCTTCCAAGATCACTGGGGACAGCTCAGAATACGCTTCCCCACATGCTGCTGCTTATGTATGCCCTCTGGGGACTCTGTTCTACTGGTGCACAATGGGAAAGCTGTCCCATATATAGTTGTGATAGTCAAAGTCCCTGCTGGGGGAGCTGTTATGTGTAACTCCTGATAAAGGTATCTTAACCAATTAAACAATCAAAAGTACAAATATGGCATGTACAGTATTAAGACCAGATGTGTAAGTAAACAACATTTCTTAATGATATGGTGGGGCATGCCAGCAGGGGGCACATGACCCCCACATCACTCTGTCTTGCCCCCAGCCTGAGACCCCCATGCTCCTCACCTCCCCTGGAAGAAGATGGGCTGGGAATACTATGGCAGTTAGAGGAGCTGCTGGCAGTTCTGCTGCTTTTCCCACAACCTATCCCAACAGGGAAAGGATCAGAACCCTTAGCCCCACCTCCAGCCCTTCCATAGAGCTGTCGCATTTGTGTACAGAGCTGAGGGTGGAAGGGGAGGCTGGGAGGGGCAGAAGGGGAAGCTGGAAGGGGCAGACGTGACTTAGTCTGGGAAACTTTCACAGGAGAGTGTACCAGACACTATGTTAGAAGCTCCTGAAATGTGTTTTACGTCAAAGTCGAAGTCTTGGAGACCCAAGCTCCATTGAAGGAGTTTCTTGTTATTCTCCTTGACGGTGGGAAGCCACCTGAGTGTGTAGTGGTTAGTTGGCAGATGGAAATGTAGTCCCCACACATATGGTCGTAGCTTCTCTATAGCATACAGAATAGCATAGTGCTCTTTCTCTGAGACAGACCAGTGGCTTTCACTTTCAGAGTTTTTTGCTGAGAAACATGACAGGGTGAAGTTGTTGATATGGCCCTGCCTGCATCAAAACCGCCTCCATACCATGCTCAGAGATGTCTGGTGACAACAAAAGGCATGTCATAGTCTAGGGTCCTTAGTACAGGGTCAGTCAACTTGGCAGCCTTAAACTGGTTAAAAGCTTCTTGGTACTTGTCAGTCCATTTGACCACATTGGGTTGCTTTTTTGTGGTCAGCTCGGTTAGTGGAGCAGCAATCTCACTGTAGTGCAATACAAATCACCTGTAATACCCAGCCAAGCCTAAGAAGGATTGGACCTGTTTCTTTGACTTAGGAACAGGCCAGTTTTGGATAGCATCTACCTTAGCCTGTAGAGGGCTGATAGTTCCTTGACCTACCTTGTGTCCAAGGTAAATCACCCTGTTTATCTCAATTTGACATTTTTTTGGCGTTACCTATTAGCCTTCTTCCATTGGAAGACAGCTTGGAGGTGTTCTAGGTATTCTGCCCATGAATCAGAGAATACAGCCACATCATCCAGATAGGCCAATGCAAATCCCCCAGTCCAGCTAGTAGATTATCCATAAGCCTTTGGAAGGTTGCAGCCCGAAAAGGAGAACATTAAACTCATACAGCTCTGCATGTGTAATGAAGGCTGACATTTCCTTGGCTCCTTCCTCCAGAGGTACCTGACAGTACCCCTTGGTTAAGTCTAGAGTGGAGATGAATGGGCATGCCCCAGTTTCTCCAATAGCTCATCTGTGCATTGGATAGTTGTCTGGGCGAGTTACAGCATTTAGTTTATGGTAGTCCATGCAAAAACAGATTTCTCCATCTGGTTTGGGAACTAGGACTACTGGAGAAGCCCATGCACTCTCAGAAGGGCAAATTATACCCATCTCTAGCATGTGCTTGATCTCCCTCTCGATAGCCACTTTGGCTGAAGGAGCTATTCGGTAGGTTGGGCTCTGACTGGGCGAGCATCACCTGTGTCAATGCAGTGAAATGCCCATTCGGTCCATCCTGGCGTCGTTGAGAACATTTGGGTAACCTGGTGCACAGTGTCACGATCTGCTGTTGCTGCTCATGGCTGAGGCTCATGGAGAGCGTTACCTCTTCTATTCCACCCTTGTCTCTTCCATCATAGTAGGCTCCCTTGGGCCACTGCACATCTTCCTTCCCCTGGGCAGTAAACTGCAGAACCTTGAATTCTTGGGAATAAAAGGGTTTCAGAGAATTAAAATGATATACCTTAGGCTTATGGTCAGAGTCAGGAAAAGCTATGAGGTAATTAACTACTCCTAGGTACTCATGAACTGTGATTGGTCTCTCAGGATGCTTCCATCTTATTGGCCTTGAGCACCTTCAAGACCATGTCTTGCTTACCTACCTTGAAGGACTGCTGTCTGGCATGCTTATCATACTAGGCCTTTTGCTCTTGCTGAGTATCCTGTAAGTCCTTTTGCACAAGAGTTAGAGTGTTTTTAATGGTATTTTGTAGGTTGCGTACAAAATCAAAAATGTTAGTTCCTGCAGGAGGCTTGGCCCCCTCCCATTACTTCTTTATTAACTGCAAGGGACCTTTAACTTCACAGTCATACATCAGTTCAAAGGGTGAGAATCCCAAACTGGGATGTGGGACATGTCTATAGACAAACAGTAACTGTTGCAAAATCAGGTTCCAATCACTGGAGCGTTAGTTCGCGAATTTGTGTATCATGGCTCGCAAAGTCCCATTAAATCTTTCCATCAGGCCATTTGTTTGATGGTGGTAGGGGGTAGCAACTAGCTGTTTCACTTCATGAGCTTCGCAGAGGCATTTCATGGTCTCTGTAAGGAAATTAGTCCCTGAATCCATGAGGATCTCTGAGGGCCAACCTACCCTTGCAAAGATATCTGTTAGTGCCTGGCATACGTTCCTGGCCATAGTGCTCCCTAGACCTACTGCTTCAGGTCATTGGGTGGCAAAATCCACAATGGTCAGTATGAACTGTTTCCTTCTGGCGGTGTTTTAGGGAAAGGACCCATAATACCCATAGCTATACGCTGAAATGGGACCTCTATTATGGGGAGGGGCTGGAAGGTGCTTGACCTGGTCTTGGGGCTTCCCCACCCACTGGCACACCTCACAAGTCTAGACATAGCCAGCCACCTCCTTGCCCATTCATTCCCAGTAGAATGACCTTCCCAACCGGTCTTTGGTTCTGTTCATCCCAGCATGGTCACTAGGGTGATCATGGGCTAAGATCAAGAATTTTTTCCTGGTACTTAGTTGGAACTACCAACTGTCTCTGAGGACACCAGTCCTCTTTGTGCCCACCAGAAAGAGACTCTTGGTATAAAAGTTCTCTTTATACCACAAACCTGGACCTGTTAGAAGAGCTGAGAGGTGGTGGTTTGCTGCTGGCTGACATCCAAGCTCCCTTGAGGCTTTCATTCATTTCCTGCTCTGCCTGGAACTGCTCTTTGGATGATGGAGACGTCAGTTCTTCTCTGGGTTGTGAACTTGGTCTTGGTCCCCCTGGAAGCAATGCAGATGAGGTGCATATTCCTATAGGTGGGAAACCACCTTCTGCTGGTGCACTCGGTTGTGTTGCAGGTGCAGGTGGGGCTTCTTGTGCAGATTCAGCTGCAGACTCCACGGCACCCTCTGCAGCTAGTTCCAATCCTGACACTGGCTACTCCACCTGTTCCAGTTCTTCGGCTGGTTCCAGCTGGAGTTCAGGAACTGGATCCACTGCTGCTGTTGTAGTCACTGGTCTGGGGTCTGGCTCCATCATCTCTGTCTGGGTCTCTGGTGCTGCGGTGTCTGGATGCACAGACTGGTCCCTGTTAGGAGGCTCAGAAATGGTTTTAGGTATGGAGGCCTGCTTAGCCCTGTTGCGAGTGACCACTCCCACCTTCTTAGCCTGTTTCACATGGTTGGCTAAGTTTTTTCCCACCATCATAGGAATGGGGTAGTCATCAAAGACTGCAAAAGTCCAATTTCCTGACCAGCCCTTGTACTTAATTGGCAATTCGGTGGTAGCCAGGTCAAAAAGTTCTACCTTGAATGGTTGACTCAAGTCTCTGGGTCAATGAGAGTGGGGTCCACTAGGAATTGGTGGATCAATAACACCTTCGCTCCGGTGTCTCCACACAACAACCTCCATTCTACCCACACTCACAGTCTCCCTTTTCTCTGGGGGTAACCATGAGGCATTCAGGCCTGAGGGTTCTTGGTGTGATGAGGTGCAGTTTGTTGGTGCTTTTGGGACAGTTGGCCTTTACAAGCCTTGGTTCATTACATTTAAAACTTTGCACGACTAGTGTATCACTGGAGCGAGGTGGGTTTCCAGAGGACTAGGTAGAGGGACAAGGGGATGTCTGTGGTCTCCCTTGGGTGGATAGGGCCCTTCCCTGTGAAGTGGGTTCTTGGATGGCCCCCTGTTCTGGGATGCCATCTCTGGGCACCCCTTCTGATACTCCCTTGACTGGCTGTTAATTTTATTTTCCTCCATCACCTCCATCCACTTGGCTCCTATATCTCCCACCTCTCTTATGTCCTTAGGGTTCCCATCTCAGATGTATCTCTGGAGCTCTATGGGAAGGCTCTCTAGGAGGTGTTCCGTTTGCATCAGGAGAGCTAGCTCTTCAATAGTCTTAACATTTGCTGCTGACACCCATGATTCTCAGTTCCTTTTAATCTGATAGATAATTTGGGGCACTGTCATACCTGGTTTCCACCTTAAGGCTCTGGCATGGTGACAGGCATGTTCAGCGGTGAGCCCCGTCCTAAATCTGACTCTTTGTTTAAAAAGTTCATTGTCGTTTATGTATTCCCTAGGCATTTCAATTGCCACTTGTGTTAGGGGTCCACTGAGTTGTGGTCTTAGCTCCACCATGTACTGCTTTTCAGGGATGCTGGACCCAAGACAGGCTCTTTCAAAACTTATAAGAAGATTTCTATATTATCTGATACCCGGCACATTGGGTATTTCCTGGGCTATTGAACAGTGAAGAATTGGAGCAGGGTTGTTGGGTGGGGTACCTGAAGTGTCTGGCCTTTTAGCTTTCTCCAGCACAATTTCAGCCTTCACTTCAGCATGCCTCACCTCTGCCTTGATTTCTGCTTGCTTTGCCTGCGCTTCCGCTTCTGCTTGGTTTGTCTCTGCCTCCTTTTCTAAGCATTTCACTTCCAATTTCACTTGCTTCATCCTTAGGCAGAACTGCATCTCTTCCTTAGTTAGAGATCTTCCTGCTTAAGGCCATTCTCCCACACTGGAGTGGTGAAAAGGAGTGGTGAGGGAGGATAAGGGTTGCCATTCACTGCTCCTGTCCCCACAAGGTTACTTCTCCCTGGCCTCACAGGAACATCCTCCTGTCCCCTCTCCTCAACATATGAGTCTTCCTCAGAGGTGGACATCTTGCCTTGATCTGAGATTGTTTTCACCTCGGGGTATCAATTAGGGAGCGTTGGTTACTGTAGGGCTACTCTGCCAGACCACAAATGCATACACTGGGTTGCTTCCCTGCCCTATTCTAGCCTACCTATCCAATTGCCTTGAAAGCTCAAAAAAAAAAAAACCCAAAACCCCAAAACATTGTTTGGTTTGGACTCTCTGACATTACAGGGTTAACCCTCTGTTTGTCTTTCCCCAAAGCAGCAACAGAAAAGAAGAAAGGGAAAAAACCTCCAAAATTTTCAAACAACAAAACAGAAGAAAAAAATGTGTCCTTTTAAAATACTGAGATCTGTGTCACTGGTCCAGAACGATTCCACTGCTCTGCCATGATGTAAGGGCAGTTCCCCACTCTGGCACTCAGAGTCCACAAAGACTTTAAATATACCTTGCCTCTACAAGCTCTGATTTCAAAAACTTCCCCACAGGAACAGATTCACTGACTTTGGGGGCTAGCTGCCACCATCAAGAGATTTTTACCTCTAAAAACGGGGGTGAGCACTTGAATTTTTCCCTAGGAAATTCTAAAATGAGTTCTAAAATGTCTAACCTGTTGTGGTTGGAATAATTATTCCTATGGCAATTGTGCTCCTGGAAAAGGCTGGCATGTCCCTGTAGCCCCTGAGAAAGTCAGAGCAGGGGGTCTCCACATGGTGTCCTTGCCTGCACACTCCTCTCCTGCAGCTCCCATTGATTTTGAAAAAAAGAATTTGAAAGAAAAAGAAAAGAGAAAAACAACCTGCAGTCACTGGTAGCTGACCTCTTAGGTTGAGACATGCACACAAACACAGACAGACAGACCTCCTGTACTTTCCAGGACACAAGAATCAAATCATCACCTTAAAAAAGTGATTTTTATTACTGTAAGCAGTCTCGCTTAGTCCTGGGCCCCTGACTGATGATCGGGCCTATACCTACTAGTCCAACAGCCCCTTTAAGATGGTGGAGCAGGTTGCAATGCTTGTGCCAGTCCACAGTCAATACAGCCCGGGCCCTGGTTCAGGGTGGGGCAGGCAAACAAACAGTTTCAAGCAGAAGTGGGGAGGAGGAGACTGCCACCTAGTAGGTGGGATGGTGGGGGGATGCAGGCCCTCCCTACTTCCCAGCCCAGGGCCCTAGCAGTGGCAGCCTTGGCAGCCACTGGGGTCAGTGGGGAATCCAATCCAAAATACACCAACACACATCACAGGACTATCGGGTCTCTTGTCCATCATCTGCGTTGGCCACTTCCAAACTCCTCCTCCATCTGTACCTGACTCCCTGTCAGCAGTGGGTTCTCAGGGTCCAGGTACTCTTCGGACAGGGGACAGAAAGTCTCCTCTTCAGTGCCTGGGCCTGGGCCTGGGCCTGATGGTCCAGGCCAGTCATCCCCCTCCATCAGATCCTCAGGGCCTAAGCGTGAGATCTTAGCACAGGCCTCTGCTCCCTCCAGCAGCTCATCCCCTTCTAAGCTCCTGGGCTGGGCTTTTATACTTCCTGCCCCACCCATAGGCCTCTGTGGACTTAAAGGGGCAGGCTCCATCTCGGCCCACCCAGGCTCAGAGAGAAGCTCCTCCTCCTTTGGGTCAATGAACAGCCATCCCTGCTCACTATATACCCTCCCCATAAGTTCATCTCCTGGCCCACAGGATTGGACACTTGGTCTTCCCCCACCCAGGACAGGCAATCAGCATTGGTATTCTCCTTCCTGGCTTGGTTGTGTATGGTAAAGGTGTACTGCTGCAGGGTAAGTTACCGTCACATCAACCTGGTGTTGGCATTCCTCATATTGTACAGTCACTTGAGGGGTGTGTGGTCCATACTTAGTATAAACGAGTCCCCTAGGAGGTAATAGTGTAGGGCTTCAACTACCCATTTAATGGCCAGGGCCTCCTTCTCGATGATGGAATAGTTCCACTCCCCTAGGAAAGAGTTTTCAGCTAATGTAAAGGATGGGATGTTCCTACTCGTAGAATGAGTTTTACAGGGACGTCAGAATAGTGAGCCCGAAATAACAGACTTGCTGTGACGAGGTGGTATAGCTATTTTGGGATACTCTGGCATCCCGAAATAGCATTGCAGGATAGATGTAGCCTAACAGTACATCACGCTTGGTTGCTGAGGAGTCTGAGATGAGACATACAACTGGGAATTAGAATCTGAATCCAAACATCATCAGTATAGGGTGGGTATGAAAGGTATGGGTGTGCTGAGTATGTGGTGTGCTGAGTATGTGGTGTGCTGAGTCTCTGGAAGCGATCTAGCACATCTAGACTTGAGGAAACATTAACTATGGACTGAAGCCCAGTGAAGTCCATGCAAAGCCTACTGCAGGGATGGCCAACCCATTTAACAAAGAGAGCCGAAACAGCAGCAGAAAAAATGCAAAGAGACGCATCAGAATTGTTGAGCAAAAAAAAATTTTTTTTAATTTTAAAAGGAGGATGCCCCTTTAAGATGGCAGCCATCTTGGGCGCCATTTTGAAAACTCTGCAGCTCCGACCCCGTAAGCACAGGGAAGCTGGGGGCCGGGGAGGGGGGGCACAGAAGTGGCTTCACGAGGTACACTTTTGGGAGGCAAGAGCCGATGCAGCTCATGAGCTGTGGGTTGGCCATGGCTGTCCTACTGACTTTAAGTGTGCTTTGGTGGAAACCCTCTACCTGGCAATTCACCATCCTGAGGTTATCATGCTCAATATAGATACTTTAAAAAGATGGATTCTGGGAAAAGTGGATCTTCTATGTTCCTGCTGGAAACTTGGGGTTCTTCCATCCCTCTAACTCTGCATGTTGCCACCACATGTTCTGGCAGACATCAAATGAATTGGACTTCTTTTAAGAGTTTGCCAGGGTTGCTCTACATGGGGTTCTGGCTCAGGAATGCCATAAGATGCTTCCTCCATGCTGTGCAGTGAGGTGCATCCAAAGCATCCCAGCTCCTGAAGATCACAGGAAGAACAGAAATCCAGCCTCAGTCTATTGCATGTCAGTTCATACAACACGTGATAGACAAACACATGCTGTTAATAAGCTAAGCAGTATTGCCTATAATATACTTAATTTCTGTTAGGATCCAAAAGAGAAAAAGTTAATGTCTAACTACATGCACCAAAATAGTTACCAAGAGCTTTGGCAGTTGTTTATACATTTAGGTGCTGTGATTAAATTACATCCATAATGCATAGTGTTTGTAATACATTATTAATAATAATAAGATTGTCTTGTATTATTCAGATATAAGAAGCATGCTCCCAGTAATAGTTCATTGGTCTGTTCACATACAATTTTCATACATCTCTAAAGATTACCATTTTAACAGCTTTCTGTATGGATACTGCCAGGCAGTTACATTTAACAGTGCATAAATCTAATTCCCTCTGCACTCAATTTTCTCTGGCAGCAGAATCAATTTGAATCTGTCAGGATTTTATGCTAAAGTGTATTAAGGCCTCCTGCCTTTTCCTGTCTTCTCTCTCTCAACAATCACATTCTTTCATGAATTTGCTCAGCTACAGAAAAAGATGGCCTTCTGCTATAAACAGTCTTTATCTCTTTGCAATGAAACCTAATTAGGCATGAAGGAGACACAGAGGGTTACAATTAGCCATCCAGCAATAAAGGTTAACAGTTGTGAAATCCTATAATAATGCTGTTGAACTTTATTATTATCAATAATGATGGATTTTGACAAGGTCAGTTTCATTATTCTTAACAATCGAACACCTCTAAGGCACTTAACATAACTATTACATTAAAATGTCTTCTCAGTCTGCCTCCATATTTTGGGTTCTAACACCGTAATTGCTAACACACCATTGGGTGGACTATCCCATTGGGTAGAAAATAAAAAGGCTTTGAAGGATTAGGGATTTTTTTTCTGAAAGTGTTGATATATAAAATAAAACTTTACCCACACTAACTGGTGAAAAAAATGAGTCCATTGATAGAAATGTTCAGATGGTAAAATCAGGAAAATGTAACTTGAGAAATTATTAGCATTTGATTTAAGGATATTTACTTTGCAAATTCTGACATGTGATGTTGACAATTTGAAAAATTTAAAACTTTATAATGGTTAAAACACAATTTCAGCAGCCAGTGTCATTAAATAATCATTGTTTGACCCTCCATAATTTCCTGCAATTATGAGAATTTAAATTAATACAAATCTAAAAGAAAGCTTAAAAAGAGACTTAAAAGAAAGCTTAAAAAGAGAGTAGTTCTCCTGCCTACTCCCATTTAGATTTGCTTCCTTTACTTCTTAACTATGTGTAATGAATAAAGTAACAGCAAGCATGATTTATTTTCTATATTTGAAATAAATTATTGCACCAGATAGAATAATAGAGGATTAGGGTTGGAAGAGAACTAGGAGGTCATCTAATTCAACCCCCTGCTTAAGCAGGACCAACCACAACGAAATCATTCCAGCCAAGGCTTTGACAAGCCAGACCTTAAAAACCTCTAAATATGAAGATTCCACAAACTCCCTAGGAAACTCATCTTAGTGCTTAATCTGTCCTAGTGAAATAGTTTTTCCTGAGGGTTTTTCTATAGAGCACCCTAAACTCGAAATAAGATATGCAATTTGCACTGTGCAAAAAAAAAAAAAAAAAAAAAACCCAAAAGCTTATTTCAAAATAGCGTATTTTAAAATTTGGCGCATCTACACAGCACCAAATTTTGAAATAACATGCTATTTTGAGCCATCCCTTAACCCTCACGCAATGAGGTTTAGCAGGATGGTGAAACAGTGTGCCCATTATTTCAAAAAAATATTTCAAAATAATGGGCAGCTTATGTAGACATGGGGTAGCTATTTCGGGATACCTCCAGTATCCCAAAATAGCTGTGCTATTTCCTTAATATCCTTAATATCCAACCTAGACATATCTTAATATCCAACCTAGACCTCCCCCGCTGCAACTTGAGACCAATGCTTCTTGTTCTGTCTTCTGTCACCACTGAGAATAGACTGACTTCCTTTTGTTTGGAACCCCCCTATCAGGTAGTTGAAGACTGCTCTCAACCCCCCCACGCCTTCCCATTCTTTTCTTCTGTAGACTAAATAAGCACAGTTTCCTCAGTCTCTCCTCATAAGCCATGTGCCCCAGCCCCCTAATGAATTTTGTTGCCCTTCACTGGACTCCCTCCAATTTATTCACATCCTTTCTGTAGATAGGGCCCCAAAATTCGATGTAGTAATCCAGATGTGATCTCACTGTAGGCTTTTCATCCACTTAGATTCTTTTCTGCCAAATGCCATTTAATCAGTCAATCCCCAACCTGTAGCAGTCCATGGGATCCTTCTGTTCTAAATGCAGACCTTGTTTTGGCCCAATCCTCCAATTTGTCTAGGTCACTCTGGACCCTGTCCCTACCTGAAGTGAGAATGACCAGTCTGTAGTTCCTCAGATTCTCTTCCCTTTAAAAAAAAATGGCATTACATTTGCCTTTTTTAATAGTCCAGGACTTCTGATCACTATGAATTTTCAAAGATAATGGCTAGTGGCTCTACAATCACATCAGCCAACTCTCTCAGCATGCTCAGATGCATTACATCCAGTCCCATGGGCTTGTGCATGTCCAGCTTCATTGAATCATCCTTAACTTTTCCTTTCTCTACTGAGGACTGCTCACCTCCTCCCTCTACTGTGCTGCCCAGTCAGCAGTCTGGGAATTGACCTTGTCTGTGAAGACCCAGGCATAAAAGCATTGAGTACTTAAGCTTTTTCTTCATCATCTGTTATTAAATTATCTTCCCTATTCTTGCTGTGATGTGAATGGAAGATCTGCCCCTGGGAAGGGTGCAGCGTATACAGTAAAGAGTAGTGCTGCCACCTGGAAAAGTAAATCCTGCCTTATATTTTGGTAGGTGCATTGTGCTTTGAGGGGAGAAGAGTCGTAACAGGGTGTATTGATAGCAAGCTGGACAGTTGCAAGCTTTCCCCTGTTGTGCCACATGTTCCTCTGTGCATGTTGTTTATCTGAGGCACCCTGAATGATGTACACCTATTTTTTTTAGTAAGCAGCACAATGCTGTCCAAAAAGATTCTGATAGAGGTTGGCCACTGCTGTTGCACATGCCCAGCTGGAGAGAAGATGGAATGGCAATGGAAGGCTGAGTTTTTTACTTGTGAGAATTTCAATTGGACTCCTTTTTAAAATATCCTCTTTCGTCTGTCACCAACATGTGCTGAACCATATATAACTCCCGTAGGATGACCAAGACAGCATGCAAAATCTAACCAGACCCTTGCAGGACTAGATAGACTCATGAATTACCTGTTTGGCTGCTATTTATAGCTTTGCCTGTAGATGCTTGCATAGATAGCAACACTGCTACAATTGCTTTCATGAATAAAAATAAACCATCATTCATAGGCTTTTATGCAGTCCAGACTCCTTGATTCAAGCAGTTTTAGACAAGAGGTAATATGTGCTGCAAACATTGGACCATGAATTAAGCAGGGATGAAATGCAAACTGCATTTTCGGGGAGCACAGACACAGATCCTAGAATGCCCTAAGGCTGTTCTTCCAGGAATCCTACTTCGTTGTCTCCTACTTCCCTGTTCTTGCAGAGGACATCTCGACAATCAGAAACATCTACTCTTGGAGCAAATTAACACAGCTCCACTGATGTCCAGAGATGGGTTGATTTGACACCAGCCCAGGAACCGGCAAAATGAATCTGCATATGATTGGATGAAAATATCTAAGGACCCATGGTGGATAAAAGTTAACAATGGAGACCAAAGCTTCTTAGGATTTAACATAAATGCCTACCTCTTATTTAGCTAAAAAAGATTCCAGAAAGAATCCATTTAAAATTCAATCTATCAATTTAAAATCCAATTAGATATGTTACTGGGATCTAAGTTTTGGTAATATTTTAACTTCCAGATCTGGATAACACAAGACTGCTTTCCCAAATACTAAGACTAATGAAACTACCTTATAATCATCTTTAATAAGGTGAAATCCTCCTATCTATGACATTGATCATAAATCCCTGTCAAACGAATCTTCCATATAATTACATTCTCCCACTGACAAGGCACACAACTGGTAAAAGCCTCCTAAAAGGGATTTTTCCTGCAAAATTGTGACCTTTGTGCATAAAGTGGTTTAACAAGGTAAGAAAAGCTAAGCTCTTTAGCCTCCCAATTTTGCTTACTGCAGTCAGTGAGCATCTGTCTGACTAATGTTACTGTATCACCACTTATATCCAGTTGGTAGGCCTTTATTTGCAGATGGCAGCAGATTTATCATTTTATAAAGATACGGACACGCCCTTGTACCTCAGCAAAACATTTTACAGTATGATTGATGTTTAATGTATACGCTATCAAAATATTGATTGAAAAGGTTATTACACTTCCTTGGTATCATCCAGATATATCTGATCTCAGATCTATCCAGTCTGAGCAATATGTTACTTGCCAAAGAAGAACATGATATATTAGCCACCTTGGCCAGGGGCCCAACCCTGGGTAAGATTAGTGCTTCAGTTAGCTGTTGATAGAATTCCATTAGAATATCGGTTTCAAAGAGCACTAAATAAGAATGTTGTGCTTTGATTTTTCAGATGTAATTATTCCCATCAGGGCTATAAATGAGCTCATTAGTCTTAGTTGCTCTGCATACTAGAGACAAGAGACATTATTGCTATTGTTATGGTCTGTGCAAACATTAATCTCAAAATGCTATTAGTGATGGCCATCAACCTTTCCTCTCCTCATAAAGCAGTCAGCAGTACTGACCCCATGATGGCTTTGGTGTAAACATGGCATAGATTTCATTATTTGTGGACTGATTTTATTAGGATTGAGACTGAGAATATGGAAATAAGAAATGGGTTAGTGTAGAATAATTTTTGTTTTAAATGCCATTGTGTACAAAAAAATTGGTAATTTTAAATATTCATGATGTTTGGGGGATATTTTTTAATACACAACTTAGATTTATTAAATTAAGTGCTACTAATACTTTGGGGTTTCTTGAACTTTCTCCCACAACCCTGTCCCAGTCCCTGGATTTCATTTAATTTTTTTTTTCAGTTTAAAAAAAAATTTTTTTTTTCTTAATTTAAACCACTCTTTTTCAGGAAGACTTAGTTAATTTCTTTCTAGCAAGTGGAATACTATGCTATGCAAACAGCAATGGTTATTCTTTGCAAGCGGGTCTTGCCCTGTGTCTAGGCTAGAAAAAATAAAGTGGTGTTGGAGGTCAGAAATGCAGCCTCCTAGATTTTAGTATTTTGAGAGCTAAAAAGAACTGGAAACTCCAGAGTTTTGAGCTTCAAAAGCCACACATGTTCACTGGGTTATGACACTGCCACATTGGCCAGGGATGAAAAACCACTCAAATCTGGGTTCTTCCTACTGGTTCCTCTCAAATACTGAAATAATCACTGTGACGTACCGCCTCCCCCCATGCGTTATGAAATGGTCTTATGGAAATGAATATAGATAACTCAAAGGTGCTTTGAGTGAATTATTTCATGTAACCCATCAATCTGTATGTCATGATCCGCTGGTTCTGTTTATCTTACTGTGATGTATGTATCATTGGTGTGTGTAAAATTAGACATGTGGAGTGGGAAATACTTTGAGGGCTTCAAATGTGTGAATGGGAGATATGGAGGGTGTTACCTGCAACTTTTTGATGAACCACTGTTAAACAATCTTTTGTCCTTAAGTCTGAGCAGTGGTTGGTAGGGAGTGGCCTCAACTCCTTACCAAAAAGAATAGGAAAGCAGAGGCCTGGGTCTTTTGGCTGGGCTGCACCTGAAGGAAGGAGCCGAAGACCCCAGGGTGGGGAAGAGAGCCCTGGTTTAGAGTGGCAGCTGGAAAAGATGTTTTAGGGTGAGTTTGAAGAGTTTGTACTAAGGTTTCAGTGTAGAATTAGCCAAGCGTTTTGTTTCTTTTGATTTGTAACGTACTTTGCTCTGCCTGGTCTCTCTTATTACTACATAAACCTTACTGATTCCACTTAATAAAATTATTTTTATTTTCTGTCAAACTCAGTGTAAATAATTGTTACCTGGGGGAGCAACCAGTGTGCACATTCCCCCTTTCATTGTTAAAGGTGGCTTACCTAATTCTTTGGAGTTTGATCCCATCTGCGGAGCGCTATCTCAGGTGGCTGGGCCCTAAACTGCACTCTCCTTGGACCTGAAGTGGTTCAGTATCTGTACTGCTTCTCACTGGGAGCTTGGGGTCTTGGCTGGGGGAGACCAGCAGAGCTGGCCCAGCAGGACCAGGCGGTGAGGAGCCCCAGAGAGTGGAAAGGCAAGTGGCAACAGCTGTGTCAGCACCCCAGGAGGCACGCCCAAGGGGTTGTCTGTGACCATACCCTGTCAGAATCACATGTATTGTAATATAGGCCAGACAAAAGCCCTCTCTGGGAACATTCAGGCAAGTCATGCCTAGAGAGAAATTGTCCTTGAAGAGTGATACAGTACCAGTACTCTTTCTGGGGTTGTGCTTCTGGGAATGGTAATAAACAAGGCAGTCCCAGCCCTGGGTTCAGCAGCAGTTTAAATAGGTGTTAGAGCCTTAAATCCTTCATCGCTTTTTTACTCTACAAGGGGAGTTACAATGTCCTTTGTGCCCTGCTTTCCTTCTCCTGCATTGGCTAGATACTAGATTATATCATATATAATCTATCTATCTATATATATCATATATAATCTATATAATCTACATATTGTAAAGGCTACGGTGCTGTCTACCTCTGTCTTTTGTTTTATTATAGCTGTAATGAGGACTGGCCGTCTGAAACTGTAATGTTATTGTGGCATCATGTTTGAAGCCTAATACATGCTTTATATTAGCATCTGCATAATTACTTAATTTTTCACACAACTGTCATTCATTTTGATGAATCTGTAACTCCATGCTAATCATTTTTTAGCTTCCAAGTCTGTAGAAATCCCAGAATATGATGCCCAAAAGTTGCTTTGAGATGCCAAATAAAATGGAGTTAAGTTTTGCCAGAGACTTGGGAAGAAATCCAATATACGTTGAAGTCAATGGCAAAACTCCCATTAAATGCCATAGGCCCAGATTTCTCTTTTGAATACCAATGAACAAGCTCCCATGTGCTGAGAAGAACAATGGCTCAGATATTTTCAGTGGAAGTTAGCTAGGAACCTAAATACCACTGTGGATCAGGCTCAGTGTGACTCTGTCCTCTGAGGACTCTATTAGGTAAATGTCTTGTGTGTTTTACTTTTGGCCACACTCTTGTTCTGGCATTGCAACCAACCTAGGGTTCCGTTAACCAAGTAATTTATGGTCTAAAGAAAGAAGGGCAGCTCACAGTTATATATTGCATGTAGTGAGGTGAACTGATACACCACAGGTTATGGTGACAGGGCTAGAAAGAGAGCCCTGCTTCTTGGGCTCATTGATTAGTTCACTGTGCACTAACCCAAGCTGCTGAGCAGCAATTTGAATTGACATAAATGGTAGCACACGCTTGGTAGAATGCTATGCCTTCAGCTGAGCTGGTTAAAGTTTGGATTAGCATTCAGACTATTCTGTCTTTTATCTAAGTACTTGCAGGGATTTGAACTGTGTCATTCAGGAGCTGCTCTCCAGGGGCATGTCTACACCACAGCATTATTTCAAAATAACGAAGTTAGTGTCTACACAGCAAGCCCATTATTTCAAAATAATGGGCTTCTTATTCCGAAATCTGTAACCCTCATTTCATGAGGAATAATGTCTGTTTCAGAATAGGACGTGTGTAGACAGCGCAGCTGTGCTTATTTTGAAATATGTGGCCTCCAGGGCTTCTCACAGGTGGCCACTGTGTCCACACTCATCAGAACTCTACAGCTTCCCTTCCCATGCAGCCTTTAAAGGTGCAGACAGAAGGGAAAGGGCTTGTGGCACAAGGAAAGCCCTGCTAGCCCTGTGCCATGTAGCAGCACCCTTCTCTTCTCTCCCTGCTGCCTTGAGAGACCCCTGTGCTCCCACCAAGCCCTCCACGGCTGCAAGGGAGCTGGCAGCTAGCTCCCAAGACCCTACACGGAGGTGAAGGAGAAGGGCACCATCCTGATCTGGTGTGAAGATCCTGGATCTCATTCAGGTCTGGGAAGAGGAGGAAAACCTCCAGGATTTCCACACCAGATATAGGAATGCCAATATCTATGGGCAGATAGCTGACAGTCTGGGTCAGAAGGCACACATACTTGCTAGGAGCAGGTGTGGATGAAGGTAGATGGTGTGGCAGGCCCACACCAAAGCCTGGGAGTGCAGCTCTTGCTTAGGGAAGATACCCCACTCCTGTCAGTATCACGACCAGCTCCACCACATCCTGGTCAGTTCCTTCCCCCACCCTCGTTGTGGACTCTGGATGGGAGACAATTGTCATCAGCCTCCCAGAAGGTGGTGGGGTGGAGGAGGAGGTCAAGGTGAAGGAAGAGGAATACGAGGAGTCCAGCACCAACTCTATGCCCACCACAGCAAGGAGTTCATCCTGTCCCTGAAGTGATCCCCCCACTCCCAGGATGTCACCCGAGGCCGGGGAAGGCCCCATAGGGGAGGTCCATTACTTTCCTTAGACACACATGGGATGGAGAAAGATGGTGGGCAGTGAAGTCCAGCAGCTGCCCCCTCATACCAGATGATGAGCTGCATGCAGCTCCTCACCTGGCGTTCTCAGCTTGGGGAATTCACAGCAGCCTGTGCATGCGGGTGCACATAGAGTGCAGGTCCAGCGCACACAGCCACAATGAGGTTCCCACACACAAACCTTGCACTCCAGCTCATAGGGTTTCTGCACAGGCCTGTCTTACTCCCAAGCCTGTGGTGGGACACCTTCCTACCACAAGCCACCATTGAGGAGGTTGGGGGGTCATGGACACATACACAGCGGTGCTGCACATGGCACACGGGCATGCCTATAATCTTGGGGCAGCATCAACTCCTGGGCCAGCTTAGCAAGACAGATGAAGTGGAGGGGCCTCAGTAGCACCCTCCCAAGCAAGCAGCATCGCTGCTCACGCACACCTCCCAACGCCCTCCCTCCTCCCTTAGGGTACAGCTGCACTAGCTCATTAGTTCGAGCTAGGTAGGGTAATGAGGGCAAGCGGAGTTGCAAATGAAGTCCGGGATTTAAATATCCCGGGCTTCATTTGCATGTTCCCGGGCGCCGCCATTTTTAAATCCCCCTTAGTCCGAACTCCGTGCCCGCAGCTAAACACAGCACGGACTAGGTAGTTGGAATTAAAGATCCTAATTCAAACTACCATTACCCCTCCTGGAATGATCTCATGGAATGAGGAGTAACGGTAGTTCGAATTAGGATCTTTAATTCGAACTGCCTAGTCCGTGCCGTGTGTAGCTGCGGGCACGGAGTTCGGACTAAGGGGCATTTAAAAATGGCGGCGCCCGGGAACATGCAAATGAAGCCCGGGATATTTAAATCCCGGGCTTCATTTGCAACTCCACTTGCCCTCATTACCCGACCTAGCTTGAACTAACGAGCTAGTGTAGCCGTACCCTTAGAGAGTAGGGATATAAGTCCTTTCTCACTGGGATGCTGCCACTGCCAGACCTGGCATGTGTGTGACATGGAGGGAAGCCGAGCTGTCCCATCACCCCCCACCCACCCGCAGGCTCCCTTCAGATAGCCTTGCTTGAAGCACAGCATCATCATCTGACCCTAGTCCTTTCGGTGTTGGCTCAGAGATGAAGGCTATGCTTCATGCACAGTGTCTCCTGGGATGACTGCCCTTCTCTTTGTTCTTCACAGCTGGACCAACTGCGAGTGGGAAGCAAGCCATATCTGCCGCGAGACCTGCAGGCAGCACCAATCCCGTTAGGACCTCGAGCGGGAGCAAATAACTTCCCTCCATCCCCTTCAGCAGTCCCTGGAGTGGCAGGTCTATAGGATGGAAGTGGACCCAAAGGAGCACCATACTGACTGGGAACTGTGCTGCTCCACCTGATGGGAGCTGTCCCAGGAGGCCCAGAACATGTGTGTAGCACACAGTGCTGCTGCCAACTGCATGGTCACAGCAATTGAGTGGTCCAGCAGCTGCCTCCCCATACCTGCTCCTTCCCAAGTCCCCCCTGCTCCTGCTCCCACTCTCTATCCTGCTCCTGCTCCTGCTCCTGCTCCTGTTCCTGCTTCTCTGGTTTCTCCCCCTAACCCTCCAGTAGCTACCAAGGGTCCCGCACACAAGGCACTGGGATCACTCCTGGCCCCATCCCTGAGCCCCTCCTCCCCCTCCCACCTTCCTCCTTACCCATCCCAGGTTCTAGCCCCAGGCTCTCCCCCCTTATATTTGCCCCAAAGTAAAAAAGAACAACAACGTTTTAGTCTTTCAAAACAAAAAGTGTGGTTTATTGTATCTGTAGGGCAGGGGAGAGGGAGGTGGGAAGAGAGGGCAGAAGGAAACAAACAGGGAATCACAGGGTTCTACACTTATATCCAGAATGTAGGTGAAATCATGCAGATTATATGCAGTGATCACAGAGCTACTCCTTCCTCAAGAGGGAGGACAATTGGTTCGACTTGTGATAAATAATTCTAATCCTCCTTCTCTTCTTCTGAGTGTGTCCTGCACTCAGAACCCTTCCACGGTTACACCATGCTTTGACTGGTCCACAGAACAGTACAGCTGTGGCGGGAGAAGACTGTGCAGCACAGTCCAGGCAGCTGTCCCATGGGACTGGGAGGCAGTGGACCTGAGAGTAGGGCTGCCACCCACTGGCATATCCAGAAATCTGGCAGTCTTGCTGCTGCCCTGCGGAGCTGCTTGGAGAGGCTGCCACCTCCTGGCACAGCTGAACCCCAGCCACGTAGCTGTCACCTGGCAGTACAACATTTAACCACTGAACTCTTGGCAGAACCATCAATCTTTGCTCATGAGAGGCTCCTGAATAGTGTGGTAGTGCGGCTGTTGCAGGCTGATTTGGGGGAGTGTGCTTGCAGGTCTGTTGGGAGATACTTATGCAGAGTGCTGAGCCTCATTAAGCCTCACTTTCTCATGAGTGAAAAAATACACGTCCCAAAGAAATCTAAAAATAAAGGCAAATTCTAGTATATGGCCAATCAGGACTGAGCTACTAACCATTCAAACATCACTTCCTCTTTGTAAGTCCCAAATGCTGTAACTAGAGACAGAAGAATAAGAGGCAAGAGTTTTAAATAAAAAGGGCTTCTTAAACAATCATTGGCCTCCAATGGATACAATGTTCTACTCACTAGCAATCAGTGCAGGGGCATTGCTGCATCACAGCCTTCTTGTTGGGGTTTGAGCCACCTCATGTGAAATCAGTAAAGAGCTGCTATTTGATAAAGCTGGATATAGCAAAAGCTATTTGATGCTGGTTTGGCTCTCCTTCAAAGCCAAGTAGATCTGGTTTGGCAGTGGAGGCTAGCATGTGAGCTGAGCAACTAACGCCGATGGCACATGCATTTAATATAGAGATTGTACGTTATCTATGTTTTAAGGTCCCTCTGAGTGCCTGCCTGCAATGCTGATGTTCGCCTGGATCCACCCTGGGTCTGTCCCAGTTTGTAAACACAGAGCTAATCTTCAATCTTCCTTCATGCCTAAACAGCTAATCACAGTAGTTAAATCAGGGGTGGGCAATAATTTTTGCCCAGGGGCCACTTCAAAAATTTTTGAAGTAGCCCCGGGCCACCCCTTTGCCCACCGTTCCCACTAGGCACCCATGCCCTGAAAAAGGCTTGGCACACTCCCCCACCTCCAAGCCAATCAGGGCCTGGGGGCAGGGGAGCACAGGAAGCCTCCTCCCACCCTACAAGGAGCATGTGGCACTTTGAAGTGACACGCGCTCCTCACAGTGACATGTGGCACTTTGAAGTGACACGCGCTCCTCCTGATTGGCCTGGGGGTGGGGGTGCACTCAACGCCTCCTCTGCTCTCCCCCTCCCGCCCTTGAGCAACGTGTGGCACTTCAAAGTGCCACATGCTCCTGGCAGGGCAGGAGGAGGCTTTCCATGCTCCCCTGCCCCCAGGCCAATTAAGGCCTGGGGGTGGGTGAGCATGTGAGGCCTTTTCTCTGCACCCACCCTGCGAGCAGCTTCGGGTGATTTCCCCGGCCCCCCCCCTCGGCCCTAATTGGACCTCAGCAGGCATGAGCTGCTCCAGCCCCCCATTGGTTAAATGTTGTACTGCCGAGCGACAGCCCTGTGGCTGGGGTTCAGCTGTGCCAGGAGGTGGCAGCCTCTCCAAGCAGCTCCGCAGGGCGGCAGCAAGACTGCCAGATTTCTGGATATGCCAGTGGGTGGCAGCCCTACTCTCAGGTCCACTGCCTCCCAGTCCCATGGGACAGCTGCCTGGACTGTGCTGCACAGGGTTCTGGTGGCAATTTAAAGGGCTGCAGCTAAGGGTCCTGGGCTCTTTTGACTTGCTGTGCCCCAGGGAAGTTGCCCCCTTTGCCCTCCCCACCCCCATCAATGGGCCTGTACTGATCACAGAATGAGAGAATGAGGAAAATGTACCAGATCACAAGATATTACAAACTCTAGGCACATTTTTTCTTGTCTAATTAACCATTTTATCGATGATATTAAATTCACATGTGCTCATAACAGAGTAAATGAGAAATTTGGAAACTGATTTTCCAAGTATATTCCTTTATGCAAGTAGCAGAAGATGTACCATGGCTTTTCAATAAATTGTTTGGTAAATGGCTTTCCCTCTCATTTTTACTGCTAGAACAAAAACATGATAGCTTTTAAGTCTGCTCTTTCTTTGGCTTTGTTTGCTCACTTACCTTCCCAACTATTGCCTTGAATCAAGGCAATAACTCAGACAAACATATTTTCAACTTTATATACACAAGCAGAAGGTAAGACTTGTTTACTGAAGTGTCTTGAAGCCATTCCAATGAGTCAGTGAACTGTCAGCTCCACTGGTCATTCTCATTATCTTCCTTTAATACAAATGATAATCTTTCCTACTGGAATAATGATCTTAAAGTTATTTGATTGGAAAAGTAGCATGAACAAATATGCTGTCATCTTTCTCTCTACAATACCTGGCTGAAGAAATATATAACCAAGGATTTCAGCTTCTAGGAATGGTGGTTCCTTGATATTCATATTAGCCATGATTGATTGATATTCATATAAACCAATGGGAAATCTATATAATGTATGTAGTCATTACTATCTATTTTATCAACTGTATCGGAGGTAAGACAGGGAACTAATATACTATTTCAGTCTTAATTTGTAACTAATAGACACAGGTGAGGATTAATTGTATGGGCAGTATAATTTATCTAAAACTTCCTAATAATACAGTTCCAGCACTCCTGCAGGGACTAGCTTAATGATTTTCACACACACTTAGGCTGTGTCTACACTGCAGACTTTTTGCTCAAGAATATCTGTTTTTGCGCAAAAACTTGCAGAGCGTCTACACTGCACATGCGTTCTTGTGCAAGTAAATGTACAGTAAAGCGTCAGAAAACAGGGCTTCTTGTGCAAGAGTTATTCCTCTCCCCATGAGGAATAAGCCCTCTTGCACAAGAGCTCTTCCACAAGAAGGCAGTGTAGACAGGCAACAGGGGTTTCTTGCTCAAGAAAGCCCTATGGCTAAAATGGCTATCAGAGCTGCCATGGATGCTCTTGCACAAAAGCACATCTATTCCACAAAAGCACATGGCAGTGTGGACACGCTCTTGTGGAAGACCTTTTGCACAAGAACTCTTGCACAAAACAGTTCTTGCGCAAAAAGCCTGCAGTGTAGACATAGCCAAGGCTTGGAACCAACTATATCCAGTGCATTTGCTGCTTATGAAACAGAATTAAACAGAGCATAAGGCATGAATGTCTACCTTCTATTACTTGCATAGATCATTATCTCACCATAATATTTTTCTCTATTACATTACTAAACTCTGGGTATTTATAAGAATTGCAGGAGGAAAGAGGGGAGAAAAAACTGGGGTATGATTCTTCAAGGCAAATTAGGGATTTGTGATGGAACAATAAAAGCTGAGCTTTACATAGTGCATGTGTTCCAAGTTGACGGTGTTAAACAAGTCCTTCATGCATTCAGATCTGAGGGATAGTATTACTGGTATTTCTTTCTTCCTCTCTGTAATTCAGTACAATGCCATCAGCTTAGTAGACTTCATATGGACTGGCTTCCCCAATACTTTTAAAGAAGAACTGCACAAACCTGTTACTAGTATTCTGCCAGTATAAGGGAGATAACGATGTTTGCACAAAGTGTGGCAGGACACATCATCTGAGCAAGATACACATGAGCCAAATGACTCACTTGCTTGCCTGATCTGTAGTTAGAGTGATCCTGATGAAGTACAAAAAAAATTGCATTGACTTAAATATGGTGTACATATTAGATAGAAGAATTGGTCACAGTATTGTTGTGGCATTATAGCTAATGATGATCTTCAGAGAGGCACCCACAATACCTTTAGTTTAGCTCCACTAAGCAAAGGCACTGCAGGAGAGGTGCCTAATAGTGAACCAAGCACAGCCTTGTGAGTCAGGGGGATTGGAACCTAAGTTTGCTCTCTCACTGGTCTTAAAGCTGTGTAACTCCACCAGCTCATGGGAATATATTTCAGATTTTCACTGACTTAACTGTGATCCAATGGAGGTCTTTAGATTCCATGTCCAATCACGAATTTACAGTGTTATTTTGTATAAATCACTCCATTGCTTTCTGCTTCCATTATCCTCTCTGTACAAAGTGAATAATAATGCTGACCTACTATTATGAGATCTAGGACAGATTACATCTCCCAGTCAATTGCTTCTGTAGCCAATGGTCATTTTGTGACCCCTCTTTTCTGCTAATTGACTGTGGTATACATGTAAGTGACTAGTTCACTCAGGGTAAATCTACACAGCAGTATTATTTTGTAATAAGCTATTTTGAAACAAAAATTCTGAAATAGCTTATTTCAAAATAGTGTGTCTACATTGCAAATGCCCATTGAAATAGTGCTGATCTATTTTAAAATAGAGCATCCACACTGATTAGAGCCTCAGTCACAATTAAGCCTCCACCCCCACCCCAGAAGAACTCCAGGAAGGGCATCAGGACAACAGTCACTTCCTGGAGCTGCTTCCTGCAGCTAGCTGAGGCTCATTCTTAAAGGGACCCCCCTCTACAGTTGTGTCTCAGGCTCTTCTCCACTCTTCCCACTGTGTGCTCTGGTTGCAGTTGTGGACACCACAGCACTCCAGCTATGGAGCCAGGTCTGCTACGAAGCAGTCTCCAGGTCATGGACCTCATGTTGCACTTCCTGATACAGTTTTTGTAGACTGCTTCCATGGCACTGCAGAACCAGGACCTGCCACTCCTTGCGGGGCACCTCCTCACCTCTCTCCACATGCTGCCCACATAGCACAGCCCTCCTACCCTCCCGTGTGCACTGTGCACTGACACTTCTGACAACAGGACACCAGTTCCAACTGGTGGGACCAGCAGTGGTTCCAGAACTTCTGCATATGGAAGCACACCTTGCAGGAGCTCTGCGAGTGGCTCACCCCTGCCCTCAGGCAACAGGACACCCACATGCAACCCTCCATCCTCTTCCAGAAGCGGGTCACCACTGCATTTTCGTAGCTTACCATGCCAGACAGTTACTCTTGGGAACTAGTTTGGTGTGGGGAGATCAACCGTGCTCATGAAGGTATGACTCTCTTACTGTGTTATTGAGTGGGAGGTGAACTGCTGGAATGGGGTTCTCTAGGGAATCAGGGTGGGGGTGGAAACTCCCTCCCCAAGAGGTTTTCCAGTCCTTGATTCACAAAGCCCTACCAGGAGTAGGGCCGGCCCACAGCATTTTGGCACCTGAGGCAGGGAGCTCAAATGACGCCCCCATGTGTGGGCCAAAACTTTGAAAGGTCTCAATTCTGCCTTCTTTCTGTTATACTCCTCTCATGGTACTGCAGAGAGAATACATATGCACCAGCAGCAGACACAATTTTCTACACTCTGGGTCCTAGCGGCTGCCTCAGTTTGCCTCATGGTAAGGCCAGCCCTGGACAGGGGATGGGGTTAGTTGGGGTTGGGCCTGGTGTGGGGGGAGGAAGGGTTGAGCTTGGGGACCTGGCAACCCTGTGATTCTTTGTCTCCTTCTCCAGGTGGTGAGGGCCATCAACACCATCCTGCTATGTAGGATGGGGTCATGGGCAAGATGGACCCCATCATTGCAAACTACATCAACCAGAAGGGGTATTATTCTGTGGTTCTGCAGGCCATTGTGGAGGGGGGAGGGATGGGTAGGTGGGGCTCGGGGCTGGGGCTGGGAAGTGTGCCTGCCTTGCATGGTCACATTCCCTCTTGGGCAGGGCCCTCAGCAGCCAGGGGGGCTGCTAGGAGGAGAAGCCTGAGGCGCAGGAGCAGGAGTGGGGCAAGGGAAGAAGCAAGAACAGTCGTGGGAGTGGTCGACAGTGGCTGTGAATGCCATGCACATGCTGCAGGTCTCACAGCTCACATGCTAGCTTGTGCTAGCTCACGCCAGGTGGTGCAGTGCAGCTTCTGGTCCACTTCCAACTATAGGTCCTGGTGCTCCGGAGACTGCTAGAGGCCACACAGACAGGCAAAGTTTTCCTGCTCCAGGTCTCACAGGTTCATCTGTGGTAGTAGCTCTCCCAAAGTTGGGAGGCTGGTGCAGGAGGTGTTGCAGGCACCTCACTCGCAGATGATGTAGCTGTGAAAAACAAAGAGAAGGGCAGTCATACCAAGAGACAGAGTGCCTGAAGCCTAGCCCTCATCTCTGAGCTGACATCAAAAGGTCAGGTGATGGTGATATGCTTGGAGCAAGGTCATCTGTGGCCTACACAGTGGGTACTTTCCTGCAGGGGCACACATGTCCTGGGGCAGAGCCTTGCTACCCCCATGTCCCAGACAAGCAGGCATGGGAAGATACTGGCCAAGCCTGCAGGCATGGGCTTGGTTTCCCTCTATGCCACACACATGCTGGGTCTGGCAGTGGCAGTGTCCCACAGGGAGAGAACTTGTATCCCTGCCCTCTGAAGCGGGTGATGGGGAAGGTGTGTGTGAGCAGCACTTTCTGCTGGCTGGCGATGGTGTTACTAAGGTGCCCTCCACTTCCTTCCCCTCCCACTAGATTCCCCTGGCAGGGGTTCTGTGTCTTCTGCCTTGCCACACTTGCTCGATAGTGCATGCTGCCTCAAGAGTGCAGGCCTGACCAAGTGCTGTATGCAGCACTGCTGTGTCTGTGTGTCCATGACTCCAGCCTCCTTAGTGGTGGCTTGTGGTGGGAGAGTGTCCACCAAGGAGGCAGAAGTAAGGTAGACCTCTCCAGAAACCTTGTGAACAGAAGCACAAAGGTCCTCTGTGGCAGCCTCCTGGGGCTGTGTGCTCTGGACTGATGTACTATGAGCACCCATGTGCACAGGCTGCTGTGTGATTCCCAGGCAGAAAAGGTTGAGTGAGGAGCATACAGATGCCCCTCGCCTCCCACCACCTCCACCCATGTGTGTCTAGGGAAAGTAACGCAACTCACTTGTCAGGCCTTCCCTGGCTTCATCTGAACCCTAGGCAACATCCTGGGAAGGGGGTACCAGCACCAGGGACAGGCTGATCTCCTGGCTGGAGGGCATCATGATTTCAGTGGCCTGGTCCTGCTCCTCCTCCTTCTCCTCATCAGCCCAGGCTTGCCCTCCAGAAGGGTGGCAATGGGCATCTCCAGCCCAGGGTCCACAACAAGAGGAAGGAAGGGACTGACCCCCCCCACCGTGATGTGGTGGAGCTGCTTGATGTAGGGGTAGGTCTGGGGTGCTATTCTGAGTGGGATCTGCACTCCCAGGCTTTGGTGTAGTACTGCCTAAGTTCTTTCACTTTCATGAGCACCTGCTCCTAGGTGCATGTGTGTCCCATCTGGCCCAGGCTGTCAGCCATCCAGTCATTGGCATTCCTGCATCTTGTGTGGAGATCCTGGATTTATGCCTCCTCTCCCCAAATCTCAATGAGATGCAGGATCTCTGCACCAGGCCAGGACATAACCTGCCTCTTCAACCTGTGGGCAGGGGCTTGGGAGCTGCCTGCAGCTCTGCTGGCAGCTATGGGGGGCTCAAGTGCTGTGCTGGTGTCTGCCAGGGCAGCAGGGAAGGCAGAGCTGGGCACTGCTGTGTGGCACGGAGCTAGCAGAGCTCATGTTGTGCCACAAACTGTTTCCCCTATGTCAGCAGCTCTATGGTCTTCCAGGGAAGAGGAACTATAGAGTTCTGATGAGTGTGGACAGAGTGGCCACAAGGGCAGCTATAAGGAGCTGGAGGCCACTTATTTTGAAATAACCTCATCTACACATGCCATATTTTGAAATAGCTATTTCTTACTATTCCTCATGAAGTGAGTTATTATTAGGAGTATTATTCCTCATGAAATGTGGGTTACAGATTTCAAAATAAGAAGCCTATTATTTTGAAATTAAGGCTATGGCTTGCTGTGTAGACACTCAGTTGTTTCAAAATAATCTGAGTTATTTTGAAATAGCACTGCTGTATAGATGTGCCCTCAGCGATTGGCATTCTCTAGGAGTTCTCTGCATTATGGGCTTATGGGGTAAACTGGCCCATTTCAAGATGTTGAGACCTTTTCAAAATGATACAGCTCCTCATTACTGCTCAGTTTGCCATGTGTTGGTATTTACTGATCAAGGAAAGAAAGTGAAGTCCTTGAATAGTCTGTGCAAAGCAGATGGCAGATTTTTCTCTTTAACCTGAATTCCTTGGTGGGCAGGGGCACTGACTTACAAGTACAGCTTTAGACACAAAGAAAGCAAACAATCTGTGCAGAACAGACTTTTTTTTCCCCTTTTCCCTTCATTGTGCCTATTGCAGTCTTATCAGATGGAATCCAAAGGTGCACACTGCCCCCACTGTCAATGAGTGAGAAAGGCATGCAGCTTCTTCAGGGCCAGGGATTTTGTTCAATTCTAAAGTGTGCGTGTGTGTGTGTTTTCATGGACCAGTCTAAAGAACTCTATTTGGGTCACATCAAAATGCAATAAAGCAAATGTGTCTGAATTTCTAGTGAACCAAAAATATTGGCTTGGGTCAAGTAAAACAGTTTTTGGCTTAAAAGGAAAGAGTTTTCTTCTGAGCGTTTTTAACCCTTTAAAAAAAATAAAAGCAAAGGAAATTAAAAGGCTAAATTAACAAAATTGAGGAGAAAAAAACAGTGCTGCTCCTCCCCCCATATGCCTTCTATCTCAGTGGGTACAGTGTGGAGGTGGGACATCCAGGTTTCAATCCCAGCTCTTGAGTAGGAAGTTGAATCCACAACTCCTGTTTCCTAAGGGAGGGCTCTGTATTGTCACTGGACAGAGAGGGGGCAAGGGAGAATACCCTAAGCCGCAGGCTATAGAGTCATTCACTTGAGATTGGGCACCTTGTTCCAGCTCCATGTGAGGATTCAAATCAAGGTTTCAGATCCTAACTGAGGGTACGTTGACACTAGCTCGTTAGTTTGAGCTAGGTAGGGTAATGAGGGCAAGTGGAGTTGCAAATGAAGCCCGGGATTTAAATATCCCGGGCTTCATTTGCATGTTCCCGGGCGCCGCCATTTTTAAATCCCCCTTAGTCCGAACTCCATGCCCGTGGCTACACGCAGCACGGACTAGGTAGTTGGAACTAAAGATCCTAATTCGAACTACCGTTACTCCTCGTGGAATGAGGAGTAACGGTAGTTCAAATTAGGATCTTTAATTCGAACTACCTAGTCCGTGCTGCGTGTAGCCACGGGCATGGAGTTCGGACTAAGGGGGATTTAAAAATGGCGGCGCCCGGGAACATGCAAATGAAGCCCAGGATATTTAAATCCCGGGCTTCATTTGCAACTCCGCTTGCCCTCATTACCCTACCTAGCTCGAACTAACGAGCTAGTGTAGCTGTCCCTGAGGGTTTAAGGTATGACCAAATTTGAAAGTTGGAACTAGACAAACTCAGACAGGAAATAAAACAGATTTTTAATGGTGAGAGCAATGAGCCATGGGACCAATTAACAAAAGTTTGTGGTGGATTCTCCATCTGGGACAATCCAGATCTTCTGTAGGAATTATTTTAGGGAAGTTCTCTGGGCTGTATTGTGCATGAGGTCAGACTAGATGATCAGAAAAGTCCTTTCTGGCCTAGGGATCTATGGCCACTGCCTCCTTCCATTTCACAAATGTCTAAGTTTCCTTGTGAATCTAGCCTAAAAATTTCAAAATGTTTAGCTTCAATAATGCCGATTTTTTTGAACATTCCTAGAATGTTTTCTTGATTCAACTGAAATGCATTGTCAAAATTGGCAATTTGTGAAATATTTTGGTTGACCTGCATCTGCACATGTGGGGGGAGGGGGGGGAGAAATATATATAGCTGAAAAGTTTTTTTGCCCAGCTTCTATGTACATGTCATTTTTACTCTTGCAAATAAACAAAATAAAAAACATCTAGTAAAACAGTCTGTCTAGGTATTGGAAGGGGTAGGGCTCTTTATCTAGGCACTTTCTTAGAAATGGAAGTAAGTGGTCTCTTTACTACAGGTTGAACCACTCTAATTTGGCACCCTAGGGACCTGACTGGTGCCGAACCAGAGAATTTGCTGGGCCACAGGAGGTCAATATTGTCTAGCAGCATTACCAACACTAATACTACTTGCTGGGCTCTTAAAAGACATTTAGGGATAAACTAGAGCAAAATAATAGCACATAAAAGTGAAAGCCAGTCCAGGTGGCTGTAAACAAACTTTATGGTACCACAGGAAACTTGGACACACCCATAAATGGACATTGTCAACTAAAATCATGCCAGACCACAGATGTTGCCAGACCAGAGTGTGCCAGACTAGAAAGGTTCAATCTGTACCAAATAGTGAACATTTATAAGAAAACAAATGCCATTTGGCTTACTCTCTCAGGGTGGCCCAAATCATCTTGGTAGCTTCTGAGAATGTCTTTGGTGTACAGGCAAAATCAAAGGAGCCAACTGCTGCATGAACAATCAGACAGACTTTGACCTTCAGGATAACTCCATTGTGACACTGAGCTGCCACATCATGATACCATTTGTGGTATACTATGCCAGGATAATATTGCCATCTTTCAGTTAAGAACAGTCAGGACTCATGGAGCCTGAAGCTTTGAATTTCCAAATTTCACTCTTGTTTATTTGTGGAAGTAGAGAGTGAAGGTGTAAAGAGATGGGTCTGGAGTTAAAGCTGTATTTGTTTTTTCCCATAGGGGACTCAATCACAAAACTGAAATCATCTATCATCTTCTCTTTTTTAAAAGCCCCGTGATACAACAAAGAATAGAAAAACCTATACTAGTGAAGATGTTCAGTTTACACCTCCCAAAACCAGCACTCTCTGGTCTGGCAACATCTGTGGTCTGGCAGGAACACAGATGTTCCTGAATCAGACAGCCTAGTGGCAGGAGGACAATACAGGATTTGGGCAGGACTGAAACAGCAGGACTAGGGCTGGTGGCAGCCCCCAGCAGTGTACAATACTGGGAATGGATCCAAGGCAGTCCCCAGCAGCACAGTACCAGAGCCAGAACCCTGGGTAGCCTGCAGAAGTGAGGCCAGAGCCTGCGTGGCAGGAGTCCAAGCCCCTCGCAGCCTGCATCAGCATGGGACTGGGGCCAGAGCCCTGGGCAAGTCACGGTAGTGTGTGATTGCTGTGGGGCTGAGGCCGGAAATGGTCTTGTTATTGAGGGGAACTTACCTGGCTTCTACACTACCCTGGTGAAATGGGCTATTGAAAGGATCTGCTTCCTTTACCCAGCGGCCTCTCTGACCTTGAGGCTCCCCTTCCATTCCTGTGTGGCAAAGTTCTCATAACCCCAACAAGGCTTGGCTTAGGAATCCTGAGAGGGCTCAGCGCCCTTCCTTATTGTTGTCACCTAGCACAGGTGTAACCCATACACATAGTGGATGTGATGTACTGCCCCATATAGGGGCACTGAGACCACTTACAGAGAGAATAATGAGTGTTCCACAGATTTAGCTGAAAGCCAACTGGCTTCTAACTCATGCACTAAGCTCCAGAGACCCCCATGTTCGATTCTGCCTGTCAACATTACACAGACAGTAGGGTGTCCCCACTCTGGGGTACTCTCTCTGCACAGGATACTTCCCTGACATGGTGACCATTATGTACAGTTCAAAGGAAATACATTTTATTAAACAGCAATCAATTAAAGAAAATAAGGAAAAATGGGAAAGGTTAAAGGAAAACACTTCACTCTTCTCTGTGGCAGGGTGGCATCACAAACGTCAACTTTGGAATGTAAGGGCAGTTCCTTGTAGGCCCCAGATCTCTTTCCCAGGACCTGGCAGTGCCACCGGGATGGTACAGGTTGGACATTGAGTGTAGCCACCACGAGAGCCATTCAGGCTCTGGGTGGCAGGGACCTTCTCCTCAGTGACAGCCCCCTAGTAGTGGTTACGATCTCCCTCGAAATCTCACCTATAAGGACTCTTTTTTGGTGGAGTCTGTGCTTGACACTCTGCCCAGAGACCCCCACTGCTTTCCCAAGATACTCATCACACACAGATCCATCCTGCTCCAAACCCAGTTCCTCTTTCTTCTGCTCTGCCTCTAGGTCCCAGAAGGCTTCTTTATCCCTGTGGCTGCAGCCCTGTTCCCAGCATGGATCTAATCTCTGCGCTGTGTCTCAGGATTTGCCCTCTGGACTGTGTCTCTAGATTTGTCTGTAGCTCTTCTCCCACAACAGTCTCTGCACTCTGTGCAATAGGTGACTCGCAGTAGCGCCCAGGGGATACACTGCCTCCTTGTGTCCCTGCCAAAATTTTGATTGTTAATTGGGGTACTGCTTCATGCCCCCTCTCTGTTCCTTTGGGTGCCCCCCTTCTCCCCTTCCCCTCGCAGACAACAGTCATCTATGCTCTGCACTGTCTCTCTAGTTCTCTCTGGCTGGCAGAGCTCTGCTCCCCAGCTCAGCTCAGCTCAGTCCCCTGCTCTCTCCTTAGCAAAGCCCCACTCTGTCTGACACAGGCAAATCCAGCTCACACAGAGGCTGGGACACCCACCCCCATGCATTTGTCTTCCTCATTAACCTGCCCATCCTGTCAATCAGGCTGACTTGGAGCACTGACCTCTTACCATTGTTCCTGGAGGTGATCAGTCTCAGGGTCCTGATTTCTCATACACTCCCCCCTCCTTTTGCAACTGGGGGCTGGCCAGCCAAGCCTCCCCCCCCCCGAGTTTTAGTAAGGGGCCAATGGTCCCCTTATACATAGTAAATGCACGTGTCTGTTGTGACTGGAGTAGCAACGCAGTGGAGAATGTCTGCAAGCAGGTATAGGATACACTTTAGCAACATGCTATGCCTTTCAATTGCCTCCTTATAGAAGTAAAACTGACAAGCAATGATCCTTCTGGTCAAGATGCCACTGATCTCTCTGGGTACGTCTACACTAGCCACCCTAGTTCGAACTAGGGTGGCTAATGTAGTCATTCGAACTTGCAAATGAAGCCCGGGATCAAAATATCCCGGGCTTCATTTGCATGTTCCCGGGCGCCGCCATTTTTAAATGCCCGGTAGTTCGAACTCCCTGCCCGCGGCTACACGCGGCACGGGGTAGGTAGTTCTAACTAAAGACCCTAATTTGGACTACCGTTACTCCTCATTGCAGGAGGAGTAATGGTAGTCCGAATTAGGGTCTTTAGTTCGAACTACCTACCCCGTGCCGCGTGTAGCCGCGGGCAGGGAGTTCGAACTACCGGGCATTTAAAAATGGCGGCGCCCGGGAACATGCAAATGAAGCCCGGGATATTTTGATCCCGGGCTTCATTTGCAAGTTCGAATGACTACATTAGCCACCCTAGTTCGAACTAGGGTGGCTAGTGTAGACATACCCTGTGATACTTTCTCCACCCATGCGCTGACAGTCTATATTTACTTTTAGCTGGCATTTATCTTTTCCTATACTTCTGTAGCCTTTTTACACTCCAGCCCGGTAACCATCACTTTTGGCTCAGACAGAACCACACACACCAGAGACCTGAATCTCAATGTGAAGTGGGCATCAAATACAAATCAATGAGAATAATGGAATTTACACTCACTTTTCACAGGTGTAAATGGCAACATGAATGTAAAGTAGTGAAGGATTAGGGTCCAGGACTACCTTGTGTTAGTAGAAATGTCAGTAAAGTGCTTTAGTCATTATTTAAGATGGAAAAACCTTTACTATTCAAAGCAGGCAAAACACATTTTTGATGATGATGATGTCTCCTTTGGTCAGGAGGTATTTCAATCTTTCTGCTCTTGCTCCCTTCAGACAGCTTCAACAAATTCCTTTTAGCACTGACAGCCAATAAGGAGATTCACTGCCTTTCACTCACACTGAATTCTGTTGCTCTCCAGTGCTGAGTCAACACACAATAATTAGACCAGCAGTGGCCAACCTGCAGCCTGTGAGCCGCATGCAGCTCTTCGATGAAAAAATTGCGGCTCCCGATTAAATTTTTTTTATTAAAAAATTATTGTCAGGCTGGCCACTCTGCACAAGGTTGCTCACAGCTGGGCCACTCTGAGCCACATTCCAGTGCGTGCTCATGCCGCCGCTCTGCTCATGTGCACATCCCCACTCCTTCCCTCATGCTTAGTGTCCCAGCCAGAGTGTGCTAAAGGCCAGCCACCCAGCACGCATGCCCTGCGCCTGCAGGGAGAGGTGCATGGTAGTAGCCGTGGTAGCGGCGACTCCAGCTCCAGGACCCAGGTTAGAATGGGGGAGGGGGAGGGGATTGGGTTGGGAAGGGGTGCACATGGCATCCCAGCCAGCACATGCTCCTCAAAGCTGGATACTCAGCATATGCACCCCAGTGCTTGGAGGGAGAGCTGCGTGGTGGTCGCAGCAGCAGCAGTAGTGGTGGCTCCAGCTCCAGGACCCGGGTTAGAGCAGGGGGTGCCGGGAAGGGGATTGGAATATAGCAGTAGGTGCCTGGCTGGGAGGGGGAACAGGGGGTATTGGGTTAGAGCTGGGGTGTGCCTGGATGTGGGGAAGGGGAGGGGGGGAAGGGGATTGGTTTGGGAGAGGGTTCGCATAATGTCCCAGCCACCACATGCTCCTCAAAGCTGGCCACTCAGCATACATGCCCCAGCGCTTGGAGGGAGACGCATGTGGCAGTAGCAGTGGCGGCAGTGGCTCTGGCTCCGGGACCCAGGCATAAGGTGGGGGGTGGGGGGGGGGAAGGATTGGGTTAGAGTGGTGCAGGGGGAAGTGCCTGGCACTGGAGAAAGGAAGGGGAGAGGGTACGCATGGCGTTCCAGCCACCACATGCTCCTCAAAGCTGGCTGCTCAGCATACATGCCCCAGCGCCTGAAGGGAGATGCGCATGGCGGTAGCAGTGGCAGCTCCAGGATCTGGGCATTAGGTTGGGGGAGGAGGTGGGTTGGGTTAGAGCAGGGGGTGCCTGGCTCTGGCTCTGGGGAGGGGAGGAGGATTGGGTTAGAGAGGGAGGGTGGGGAGAGAGTAGGAATCCCAGTACTGCATGCCAGCTCCAACTCAGGAAGCACACGGCTATTGTGGGGAGCAGAGGAAGAGCACACACTTCCTGAGAAGTTGGAACTGGCATGCAGTCCTGGGACTCCTACACACACACACCCTGCACAGGCAGGCAACAGACCAGGTGTTTCAGGAAGTGCGCTAGCTGTTTATGGGAGGGGAAGGGAGGAGAGGGGAGGGGAAGAGCAGCCCACATGCTTCCTTCGATCCGGGATCCCCAGGTACCAGCCAAGCTGTCCCTGTCCCCTCCCCCAGCCAGACCCTCTCCCCCACCACCACCTTGTCCCCTGCCACCTGCCCCAGCACCCTACCACCTGCCCCAGGACCCACCAGCACACTGCCCCAGCACCCACCAGCACTTTGCCTTAACACTCTGTCCCCTGCCCCCACCAGCACAGTTGGGAAAACATTAGTGAGGCTTAGGGGGTGTAAGCTGGTCAGCTCTCGGAGGGGCGCCTCCCCTTCAGGGTCAGTGGGTGGCCACTCCAACCCACTACACCCCAATCAGTCTGTGGGGGGAATTAACACAACAAATAACCAGTCCAGCATCCCCCACTCTTACCTCAGCGTGGGGTGACAAAAGTAACCAACAACAAAAGTGGCCTGGGTTTGGTCAGGCCAACAAATGATAGGTAGAGGCCCGGCATTAGTTTGGGGGGGCGCTAAGTTTGTGGTGAGGAGGGCCCAGCCCTATTTCAGGATGGGTCACCAGTAAACAATTTGTAGCCCGGCCTTCGGTCAGGGCGGGGCAGCTGATAGCAGTTTATAAGCCCAGCAGTTAATCAAGGCCCAGCCCTGGTTCAGGGTAGGGCTGCAGGTAAACAGTTCAGAACCCCGCCTTTGTTCAGGGTGGGGTGACAAGCACAACAGTTATAAGCCCAGCCCTTGGTCAGGGCAGGGCAACAGCAAAACAGTTCATCCAGGAAAAACAATTTGTAAAGGCCCAGCAGTTTATCAGGGCCTAGGAGTTTATCAAGGCTCTACACAGGTGAGGTCTCCTTGCTCAGGAGGGCTGGAGGCAGTTCACCAGCACTGGTGGAGAGGGGGAGGCTACCACCCAAGCGGTGGGTGGCAGGGGGAGCAGAAGCCTGCCCACTTCACTGTGCCCTGGCCCAGGGTCCTAGAGGTAGCAGTTTACTGCTGCTGGGTCAGCAGGGGCTCCAGCCCGAAACATGTGCATGTTGTCCCCTGGGCCACTTCCCTCCTCAACCTCAGAGCATACCTGGTAGTCACGTAGGTCTCCCGCGGTGTCAGAGGGGTTGAGGCCCATGGGCCACCCCTCAGCGGTGGGTTGGGTGTTTGAGAGGTCCAGGAAAATAGGTTGCTCCTCTGGGCCACTGTGCAGCAGGGGCCCCGGCAGTCCACGCCAGCTCACCAACTCCCCAGGCGCTTGCTCCGCTCCTCTGGCCTTGGCTGCTCCTCTAGGCCTCTATGCAGCAGGGGGTCCGGTGGCCTATGCTAGCTCTCCACCTCCCTATGCCTTAGCTTCCTTCCTCGAGGTGCAGGGGAGTCCTCTGGCCTCTTCAGTGCTCAGGCTCTCACTGGACTGGCTGGCAGGCTTTTTACCTCTCTGGCCAGGGGGCTCATTAGGGCCAGGTGCAGCCCACCAAGGCTCTGGGAGGGGCACCTCCCCTTCGGGGTCACTGCTGAGGCCTACTCCCCCTGGACACCACTCCAGATGCTGCTCACCACCATCTGCTGCTGCCTAAGCGGAGAAGGGGGACCTGCCGGCACCCCCCCTCTCCCCTACCCCTCTCCGGAGGAAGAGGACCCCACCAGCACCACCACCCAGAGGCCTCCCCTGCTGGCTGCTACCCGCCCGCTGCTGCTGCTGCGCCCCGCCGAAGAGGAGAACCATCACCCAGAACTGAGGAGGGGGTTTGTTTAAAAGACTGAGTTCTTTCACCTGCTCCAGGGGTGGTGGTGAACTGAGCTGTTGAAAGGGGGGCTGGGGGAGAGGCTCAGGGCCCTCCCCCCAATCCAGCAGCCCCCTCCCCCGCTGCTACTACCCCCACCACCCTTTACCACCTGGACTGCCTCTTCCTCCCTTGGTGGGGTTTGCTGTCCCACCTTCCATCTGGGACTGTTTGCTGTAATGGCAGGCGAGGTCGAGCCCCACAAGCACTCATGGGTGTGCCCCCTCCCCACCCCCTTGGACCTGGCCCCCCTCCCTCAGCTACATTTGGCTGGGGGCCCCCCCTCACCCCTGCTTACCCCAACCTACCTTAGCAGCCTGCCCCGCCCTACTAGCCCAGTTTGTTCTTCCCTTCCTTCCTAAGGTTGCTCACCCACCACACCAGCCCCAGACTTCTCACCTGCCAAGCCCTCATCAAGCTAGCCTGTTGTGTGTGCCCCACCCCTCCCAGCTGTAGCCTTGCCTCTTCCTGCCCCTAGCTCCCTGAGGGTACGTCTACACTAGCTCGTTAGTTCGAGCTAGGTAGGGTAATGAGGGCAAGCAGAGTTGCAAATGAAGCCCGGGATTTAAATATCCCGGGCTTCATTTGCATGTTCCCGGGCGCTGCCATTTTTAAATCCCCCTTCGTCCGAACTCCGTGCCTGTGGCTACACGCGGCATGGACTAGGTAGTTCGAATTAAAGATCCTAATTTGAGCTACCATTACTCCTCATTCCACGAGGAGTAACGGTAGTTCGAATTAGGATCTTTATTTCGAACTACCTAGTCTGTGCCACGTGTAGCCGCGGGCATGGAGTTCGGATGAAGGGGGATTTAAAAATAGCGGCGCCCGGGAACATGCAAATGAAGCCCAGGATATTTAAATCCCGGGCTTCATTTGCAACTCCTCTTGCCCTCATTACCCTACCTAGCTCGAACTAACGAGCTAGTGTAGACATACCCTTAGTGTTTCTATCCTCCCCCAGCCTCCCAATAGTCCCCTGCTGCTGCCCCGAGTGCCCAGGTTCCCCTCTGAGTGCTTGTGCCCCCCTTTTTAGTTAGCCCCCCAGTACACTGCACACCCCTCACTAACCCCATAGGTCCCCCAGTATCCCAGTGCAGCCGGAGGAGCCAGACCCCGCCCTGCACCCGCTACCGCATCCCCTGTCCCATCCTGCCAGCGCCCTCCTCCTCTGTCTCCAGCCTTGCGGGGAGGAGTGGTTGCTCGCCCCTCGGTTCCCTATTTCCATCCTGCCCTTCCTAGTGCCCTCCCTCCCTGCAATTAGCCAGCGGGAGGGAGCGGTTGCTTTTCCCTTTTTTCCTCCCTCCCCAATCACATCCCCCTTTCCCTCGCGTTACCCCCACCCCCTCAAAAGCACCCTCCTCCTCTGCCACAGCCTCAGCAAGGAGGAGAGGCTGCTAACCCCCCTCTTTCCTCAGTTGCCCCTCCCTGAAACCTGTACCCTTCCTTTTTCCCCCCCTCCCCTTCACTGACGCCCTCCTCCCCTGCCTGCCGTTTGGTGGGGAGGGGCGGTTAACCCTTAACCCCCTCCCCCGCCATTTGTGCCTCCTTCCTCCCTCTCCTCACGATGGAGGAAATCCCTGTCCCTGTCGGTCCCATGGTCCCCCCCCATGGCCACCAGGCCCAAAGAATGCTGCGGCTGACCTCCCGACTCCCAGCCCGAGCTCCCTCAAAATCGGGAGCAGCCTCCACCTCGGCTGGGAAAAAGGGCGGGGGGAAGAAAAGGGGCAAAAGCCCGGCCCGGAAGGCCAAAACTCCCACGGCTGAGGCCACCCTGCCCAATGTGGCCCCGCCATCCACCGCACCCCCTCCTTCCCCTGTTGTTCCCCCCACCGGCTCTGGGGGTGATCCATCTATGGCCCCCAGAGCGTACGCCCAGGTGGATGCTGCCGCCCTCCCCCCCCCCCCCCCGCGTACTGCCACTTCATCGGCCCCAACTGCCACCAGCACCACCCCTGGTGGCCGGGGCCCCTTTCCCACCATGACCAGGAGGCCCATCTCAACCATCAGCCCTGTCCAGTTGGGCTGTAAGGACCCAGCCCTCCGCTATGTCCTGTCCTTCCGCTGGCAGGTACAGCTGCAGCTGCTGCCAGCGGTGCATGGCGGGGTGGCACTATAGGGGTCCTTCATGGTGACCTACCAGGGGGCCCTCTACTGAGTGCACTACTCTTCGGAGGAGGCCTGGTGCTTCCTCTGCTGGGCGATGGGGCATGTCCAGACTATCCCTTGGCCCGGTCAGAAGGGGCATCTGGGCCCCCCTGGGGCCCGGGAGGCTGCCAGTCCTACCACTGCTGGCTCCCCTGGTAGTCCGGCCTCCGCAGCTGCCCCTCCTCCAGCCAATGGCTCTGCTCGGGAGCTGGAGGTACCCCCTCTGGCGTGCCCGAGTGAGCAGGCAGGCCCTGCCTCTACCTGATCTGTCCTTGCGGGGCTCGAGGAGGAGAGGGTGGCGCAGTTGCTGCCGGGTGAGGGAGAGGGCTCCCCCCAGGTGGAGGTTCCCCCCCTGCCTCAGCATCCCCCCCCCCCCGAAGACCAACTGCACCCCCTGGCCTTGCCCCTGCTGACCAGCCCTCCACCTCCACCTCGGAGGGCTGGATGCTCAGCGGGGGGAAGTGCAGAGCCCGCTGTTTGCAGGCTCAATCTCCCCCTTCCGACAAGGAGGGTGGAAAGTCCCCCATCCAAAAGATCCCGAGGGGGGCCAGCGCTGCCAAGAACGCCCCCAGTGAGCATCAGCAGGAGGTGCTGGCCAAGGAAGCCGTGGCAGTGAGGGGGGATGATGCTGTCCCCCCTGTGGAGCCCATCCCCTAGGAGGCCTCGAGTGGAGCTCCTCCGGCCCTGGTATCAACTGCGCTCCCCACAGTCACCGCCAAAGTAATTGTTGCCTCCGCAACCGGCGGGGAGGGCTCCAGGGCCGAGGGGATGGAACTCAGCTCCATCTTTGAGGAGATCGAGGCCCTGGGTCTGACCCCGCTCACCCAGGGGGAGGATGACCCTCCACCAGTGGGCCTCGGTCTGGGCAGTGACTCTGTGGCGCCGCCCTCTCCTCCCCTGAATCCTAACCTTACGTCCCAGCTGGCTGACCCCGTCCTCACACTTGGGGCGCCCCTGGTGTTACCTATTGGCCTGGCTGACTCGAGCACCGGAGCTGAAGCCACCGAGCCCTCTGGGGTGACGGCTGGTGCCATGCGGCCGGGTCCTGAGTTTGGGGGGCGACCCTCTCTCACAAGCGAGGTGGGGTGATTATCCCCTCTCCCCGTTGGGGGCCCAGCGGAAAACACCGCTCAGGCCGACACCGTGGTAACAACTCCTGCTTCTCCACCTGCGCCCGGCATCAGCGTGGGCCCCCTCCCTGTTCCTGCCCCCCCGCTTCCCATTCAGGAGGAGCCGCAGCCTGGTGGCATAAACCTGGGGAATCCTCCCCTTGACCCCGCTCCAATTTCTGGTTCCCTTCCCTGTCCCGATCCTCCCCTCACCCCGGTTTGTGCCCTTGGCCCCGATCCCACCCTCTATGAACCTATTTCCAGCCCCGAGTCATCCCCTGTCCCTAATCCATCTCCTACCATTACCGTTCCCCCTCTTTCCACCCCTGCCCCTCCGTCCAGCCGTGAGCCCACCCCCTTTTCCACTCCTACCGTGCTGCCCGTCCCGCCTTCACTGTCCTCCCAAACTACTATTATTGCCACCCCCATGGGGGCTGTCTCATTCCCACTAACTGTGGGCAGCCCTTAGGGGGTGGTATTTGTGTCCCCAGTCCCATAGGGGCTGCCTTGTTCCCTCTGCTGCCCCCTCCCCCACCAGGGTTGGGGACGGGCAGCGTGGCGCTGTCGCTCTTGGTGCCATGCTGGAACTCGGACCCCAGTATGCCCGTCTCCGTGGCCCGCAAGGTCTTTCAGGGGGCCCAGATGGAGGGAACGTCCAGCGCCCCCTCAGCGCTGGGGGCTGAGCTCCACCGATTCCTCGTGGATACAATGGGGCTAAAAGGAAGGTGGAGCTGGCCCTTCAGCACTGCGGGGACTTTGATTCCATCCTGGGGGCTACGAGGGCCCTTTTGCAGGAAGGGAGAGGGACCAAGAGGCAGGACATTGTGGCCTACCGGCGGGCCTGCAAATTTCGCGACGCTCTCCTCATCTTCGGGCGGGGGGGTGGCCTGTTGTGGGGCCTGCGGGAGGCCAATGATCACCCTGCCTGTGAGGATCCACCCCAGCCCTCACTATGAAGTACACCAACATTGCAACATTAAATGCCCAGGGCTGTAGGGCGGGTCTCCGCAGGAGCCAGCTGCTCTCCTTCCTTCGGGGGTGGGGGGGTACTCGGTGGTTTTCCTGCAGAAGACCCACACGACTCCAGCTGTAGAGGCTGGCTGGTGGCTGGAGTGGGGGGACGGGGTGCATTTTAGCCACCTCGGTGCTTGCTCGGCCGGGGTGGTCACCCTGTTCTCCCCTGCCCTACGGCCCGAGGTGCTGGGGACCACTGAGGTTGTCCGGGCCGCCTGCTGCACGTCTGGGCCCGTGTAGAGGGGCTGACATTGAACCTGGTCAATGTCTACACCCCGAAGGCGGGCCTGGACCAGGTCACCTTTTATCAGCGGGCAGCCACCTTCCTCGGAACTCTGGATCCTCGCGAGTGTATAGTTCTGGGCGGGGATTTCAACATCACCCTCAATGACCGGGACTGTGTAGGACTCATGAACTGCCAGGCCGCATCAGGCATCCTCAGGGAGATGGTGGACCATCACTCCCTGGTGGATGTCTGGCGAGACCACCACCCAGACGACAACACCGCCTTCACCTTCGTCCGGGTGGGGGACGATCAGTCGAGCCACTCCCTGTTGGATTGCATATATTTATCATGTTTCCATCTGGTGAGAGCCCACTCCTCCAGTGTCCGACCGGCCCCGTTCACAGACCACCGTGAAAGCCTCTCTTAGTTCAGAGAGGCTGGGGCCGACCTATTGGCATTTTAACAATAGCTTGCTGGAGGACAGGGGCTTCATGGCATCCTTCTGGGAGTTCTGGCAGGCCTGGAGGGGGCAGCGGCCCGCTTTTCCCTCGGTGCGGCACTGGTGGGATGTGGGGAACGTGCGTGCCTGGCTCTTCTGCCGTGACTACTCCCGGGGCGCCAGCCAGTGGAGGGATGCGGCGATAGAGCAGCTGGAATGGGAGGTTTTGAAGCTTGAGAGGTGCCTGGTATCCGAACCCAAGGATCCACCCCTCCGCGAGGCGTACTGGGAGAAGCGGGAGGAACTCCAGGCCCTGGAAGATCACAGGGCCCAGGGAGCCTTCGTTTGATCTCGCATCCAGCTCCTTCGGGAGATGGATCGTGGCTCCTGCTTCTTCTATGCCCTGGAGAAAAAAAGGGTGTCCAAAAAGCAAGTCACCTGCCTTTTGGTGCATTTTAGCCACCTCGGTGTTCACTCAGCCGGGGTGGTCATCCTGTTCTCCCCTGCCCTATGGCCGGAAGTGCTGGGGACTGCCGAGGTTGTCCCAGGTCATCTGCTGCATGTCCAGGTCTGCGTAGAGGGGCTGATGTTGAACCTGGTCAATGTCTGCGCCCCGAACGCAGGCCCAGAGTCGTGTGGGTCTCCTGAAGGAAAACCACTGAGTTCCTCCCCGCCCCCGAAGGAAGGAGAGCACCCGGCTCCTGCAGAGACCCGCCCTACAGCCCTGGGCACGTCACCCCCTTCACGGATCCGGCGGAGATGCGTGGAAGGGCGAGGGCCTTCTACGCCAGTTTGTTCTCCCCGGATCCGACCAAAGCCGACGCCTGAAAGGTGCTCTGGACCGAGCTCCCGATGGTCAGCGCGGGTGACTGGGACCGGCTGGAGCTGCCTCTCACTCTGGCCAAGTTCTCGGAAGCCCTCCGTCTCATGCCCAACAATAAAACCCCGGGCATGGACAGGCTGACCGTGGAGTTCTACTGCGTGTTCTGGGACGTCCTCGGCCCAGACCTTATCACCGTCTGGGCCAAGTCCTTGGAGAGCGGGGTCCTCCCTCTGTCGTGCAGGCGAGCCAGGCTCGCCTTGCTACCGAAGAAGAGGGACCTCCGCGACCTTTGGAATTGGCGTCCCGTCTCGCTCCTCAGCACGGACTACAAGGTCGTAGCAAAAGCCATCTCACTGTGACTGCGGTCCATGCTGGTGGACGTGATCCATCCCGACCAGACCTACACCGTCCCGAGCCGTAGAATCTTTGACAACTTGTATTTGGTCCGGGACCTCTTGGAGTTTGGGTGTAGGGATGGTTTGTCGTTCGCCCTCCTGTCCCTGGACCAGGAGAAGGCATTCGACAGGATGGACCATGGGTATCTCCTGGGCACTCTACAGGCCTTTGGCTTCGGGCCCTGTTTTGTGAGTTTTCTCTGGGTGCTGTACGCCCTCCCGAGTGTTCGGTCAGTCTCAACTGGACCCTGACCGAGCCGGTCAGCTTTGGGCGGGGAGTACATCAGGGGTGTCCACTGTCGGGCCGGCTGTATGCTCTGGCGATTGAGCCCTTCCTCTGTCTCCTCCGTAGGAGGTTGACGGGGTTGGTGCTCCACGAGCCAGAGCTGCGGCTGGTCCTGTCAGTGCACACCGATGACGTGCTCCTCGTGGTGCAGAACCCAGGAGACCTGGCCCAGGTGGAGGCCTGCCAAGCCATCTACTCAGCGGCCTCCTCTGCCCGGGTCAACTGGGTCAAGAGCTCTGGCCTGGTGGTCGGGGATGGGTGGCGGGCCGGCTCCCTCCCATCCGCGCTTTAGGCTATCAGGTGGAGTGCGGGTCCGCTGCTCTATCTGGGCGTTTATTTATCTGGCCCACATCCTTCTCCGCCAGAGAACTGGCAGGGTTTGGAGGCCAGAGTGGGTGAGCGGCTGCCAAGATGGACAGGACTGCTCCAGTGTCTCTCCCTCCACGGGAGGGTGCTGGTGCTAAATCAGCTGGTCCTGTCCATGATCTGGCACCAGTTCAACACCTTGCGCCCGGCCCCAGAGGTCCTGGCCAGGCCCCAGAGGTCCTGGCCAAGCTCCAGAGGACAGCTCTGGAGTTCTTTTGGCCAGGACTGCACTGGGTCTCTGCAGGGGTTCTGTCTCTCCCCCTGGAGGAGGAGGGCCAGGGCCTGGTCTGCATGCGCAGCCAGGTCCGGACCTTCCGCCTCCAGGACCTGCAGAGACTCCTCTTTAGTGCAGGTAGTCCAGCATGGAGCACCTTTTCGTGTGTCTTCCTCCGCTGCCTCCGAGGGCTCCGATACGACCGGCAGCTCTTTTTTATCCACCCAAGGGGCCTTCTATGAGACCTCTCAGAGCTGCCGGAATTCTACCAGGAACTCCTCCAGACCTGGAAGCTGTTTGCGGCAACCAGGTACATTGTGGCCGCCAAGGGAGCAGACCTCCTCGCGGAGCCCTTGCTCCACAATCCAGCCTTCTGTGTGCAGGTGGGAGTCTCCTTTGGTGCGCTGGAGGCAGATCCTGGCAGAAACCACCGAGGTCCTGGACTAAGACGGGGGACTGGCTGGATCCCCGAGCACTTGCTCAGCACATGGGGCTCTCCATCCCCCAAACTCACCTGCACCTACTCCAGGAGGTGAAGGCAGCTTTGCCACAGCCCGCTCTCAAGTTCCTGCAGAGAGCCCTGCAAGAGGGTACGCCCCGCCCCTCCCTTCCTGCAAACTCTCCACCTCTTGTTATCAGGCCCCGGTTCTGCGGGCCCCCCCAGCCTCCCCATCCATGGACCCCTAGCCAGCTGCAGGATTTGCAGCTGGTATGTTTTCGAACCGCTCCAAGAAAATATCTGTACATGCTCATGCTCCACACCCTGCATTTCACCACCCTCGCGTCCCGCCCCAACACTAAATGGTGGGACGATCTGAGACCTACAGAGGGTGGGGGAACCCCGATGGGCCAGTGTATATTCCAACCTAATCCCGTGGCCTACTGGGGACATCAGTTGGCGGCTTCTTCATGGAGCCATGAGCACAGGCATGTACCTGGCACGGTTCACTCCCAGCCCAGACACCTGCCCTTTTTGTGGCGTGAGGGAAAACCTGGCAAATGCACCAGGTTGCAGCCCCTATTCCAGCTCCTCCAGAACCTCTTATTGAGGTTCTGGCCGCACTCTTCCCCACACCTTCTTATCTATGTGTATCTATCGGCGGCCCCACAAAGTCGTGGGACCTCCTCATCAACCTCCTTCTGGCCCTGGCTAAAGCCACCATATATAACACCAGGAGGAGGATGCTTGACGAGGGGGTTCCCTGCGACCGTGGGGCCTATTTCCGGTCCTTCCTAGTGTCACATATCTGGGCAGAGTTCCTCTGGGCGGCGTCCACTGGCTCCCTTGACAGCTTTGAGGAGCAGTGTGCGCTGTCCGAGGTTCTCTGCTCGGTGTCCCCATCTGGATCCCTTCTGAACCTGTAACCTGCACCCCCTCCCTTTAGTCATTATTTGTCCCCCATGATCAGTTGAGCCTGGGTCTAGTTATCCCTCCCGCAGGGCTGGGGGAGGGACTTGGAGCAGTGGGTGGGCTGTGCCTGGCCACCTCCCCATGGTCTCAAATAGGAACCACTCCAGAGAAGGAGGAGCAGGGTGCAGATGCTGCTCTCCTCCTCTCCCCCGTTCCTGCTTCTCTGCACCAGCTTCTGTCCCTGTCCTACCCAGCCACCACCCACCTGCTGAGGCCCCCAGCTGCTGGACCTGCTCCCCCGGACAACGTTCCTCATCCTGCTCCTGCTCACCACCACCACCAGCTGCTGCTGCAGCCTGGGGGGGGGACAACCCTGAGTCCTCCCCCATTCCTGACCCCTCTCTCATGGGCACCATTTCCTCCCCCCCCGCTGTGTCTGACCCACAACCCAGCCCTGACCGATCCCTTTTCCTGCCCCTATCCACTCCCCCATCACCCTCTCCCCATCTTCCCCCCCACTCCTGCTCCTAAACTGATGCCTGCTCCCCCTCCCCCTCCAGTGTCCCAACATCCCATTGTTATTGCCACTCCCATGGGGCTGTCTCATTCCCATTAGCTGTGGGTGGCCCTCAGGGGGTGGTATTCATGTCCCCAGCCCCTACTCCACTAGGGGCTGCCATGTTCCCTCCGCCGCTCTCTCCCTAGCCTGGCTTGGGGATGCACAGAGTGGCGCCGTCGTTTCTAGCACCATGCCAAGGATCGGATCCCCGTTTGCCCCTCTCCATGGCCCGCGAGGTTTATCATGGGGCCCAGATGGAAGAAAATTCTGGCACCCCTCAGCACTGGGGGCCGAGCTCCGCCAATTCCTCACGGACACAAGCGGGGCTAAGGGAAGGTGGAAGTGGCCCTTCAGCCCTGGGGGGGCTTTCATTCCATCCTAGGGGCCACAAGGGCCTTTTTGCAGGAGGGAAGAGGGACCAAGAGGCAGGACATCATGGCCTACCAGCGGGCCCGCAAATTCCGTAATTCTCTCCTCGCCTTTGGGTTGGGGAGCAGCCTGTTGTGGGGCCTGCGGGAGGCCAAAGATCACCCTGCCCATGAGGATCCACCCCAGCCCTCATCATGAAGTACACCACCATTGCAACATTAAATGACGGGCTGTAGGGCGGGTCTCCGCAGGAGCCGGGTGCTCTCCTTCCTTTGAGAGTGGGGGTACTCAGTGATTTTCCTGCAGGAGACTCACACAACTCCAGCCGTTGAGGCTGGCTGGCAGCTAGAGTGGGGGGATGGGGTGTGCTTCAGCCACCTCAGTGCTTGCGTGGCTGGGGTAGTCACCCTGTTCTCCTCTGCCCTATAGCCCGAGGTGCTGGGGACTGCCGAGGTTGTCCTGGGCCGCCTGCTACATGTCTGGGCCCACATGGAGTGGCTGATGCTAAATCTGGTCAAGGTTTATGCCCTGAACACGGGCCCATACCGGGTCACCTTTTACTGGCAGGCAGCAACCTTCCTCGGCACCCTGGATCCTCGAGAATGCTTGGTCCTGGGTGGGGATTTCAATATCACCCTCGATGACCAGGACCATGCAGGACTCAAACTGCCAGGTTGCAGCAGGCATCCTCAGGGAGATTATGGACCATCACTCCCTGGTGGATGTCTGGTGAAACCACTACCTGGACAACACCGCCACCTTCACCTATGTCCGGATGGGGGACAATCAGTTGAGCCACTCCCGGGTGGACCGCATTTATTTATCATGGTTCCATCTGGTGCGAGCCCACTCCTTCGGCATTCGGCTGGCCCCATTCACGGACCACCATTTGGTGGCTGTGAAAGCCTTTCTCAGTTTGGAGAGGCTGGGGACAGCCTACTGGCATTTTAACAATAGCTTGCTGGTAGATGTGGGCTTCACGGCGTCCTTCTGGGAGTTCTGGCTAGCCTGGCAGGGGCAGCGGCCCGCCTTTCCATCGGTGCGGCGATGGTGGGACATGGGGAAGGTGCGCACCTGGCTCTTCCGCTGCGACTGCTCCGGGGGCACCAGCCAGCAGAGGGATGCGGCGATAGAGCAGTTGGAACGAGAGGTTTTGAAGCTTGAGGGGCACCTGGCATCCAACCCTGAGGATCCGCCCCTCTGCAAGGCATACCGGGAGAAGGGGGAGGAACTCCAGGCCCTTGAGGACCACCGGGTCTGGCGTGCCTTCGTTTGATCCCGCATCCAGTTCTTCCAGGAGCTGGATCATGGCTCCCGCTTCTTCTATGCCCTGGAGAAAAAGAGGGGGACTAAAAAGCACGTCACCTGCCTTTTGGCAGAGGATGGTACCCCCCTCATGGATCCTGAGGAGATGCATGGAGAAGGTCAGGGCCTTCTATGCCAGCTTGTTCTCCTCAGATCCGACCGAAGCCGACGTCTGCAGGGTGCTCTGGACCGAGATCCCAACAGTCAGCACAGGTGCCTGGGACCTCTCACTCTGTCCGAGTTCTCAGAAACCCTCCGTCTCACGCCCAACAACAAAACCCCGGGCATGGACGGGCTGACCGTGGAGTTCTACCGCGTGTTCTGGGATGTCCTCAGCCCAGACCTCGTCACAGTATGGGCTGAGTCCTTGGAGAGAGGGGTCCCCCCTCTGTCATACAGGCGAACCGTGCTGGCCTTATTGCTGAAGAAGGGGGACCTCCGTGACCTTCGGAATTGGCGTCCCATCTCGCTCCTCAGCATGGACTATAAAGTTGTAGCAAAGGCCTTCTCGCTGTGACTGCGGTCTGTGCTGGCAGACGTGATCCACCCAGACCAGACCTACACCGTCCCGCGCCATAGCATCTTCGATAATCTGTACCTGGTCCGGGATCTCTTGGAGCTTGGGTGCAGGGACGGTCTGTCACTCGCTCTCCTGTCCCTGGACCAGGAGAAGGCATTCGACAGGGTGGACCATGGGTATCTCCTGGGTACTCTGCAGGCCTTCAGCTTCGGGTCCCGTTTTGTGGGTTCTCTCCAGTTGCTGTATGCCCTAGCGGAGTGTTTGGTCAGTCTCAGCCGGACCCTGGCCAAGCTGGTCAGCTTCGGGCGGGGAGTACGTCAGCAGTGTCCACTGTCAGGCCAGCTGTATGCTCTCCTTCTGTAGGAGGTTGACAGGGCTGGTGCTCTGAGAGCCAGAGCTGCGGCTGGTTCTGTGGAGTACACTGATGACATGCTCCTCATGGTCCAGGACCTGGGCGACCTGGTGTGGGTGGAGGCCTGCCAAGCCGTCTACTCGGTGGCCTCCTCCACCCGGGTCATCTGGGTCAAGAGCTCTAGTCTGGTGATCGGGGATGGGTGGCAGGCAGGCTCCTTCCCACCCGTGCTTCAGGCCATCCAGTGGAGTGCGGGTCCACTGCTCTATCTGGGCATTTATTTATCTTCCATTCATCCTTCTGTGCTGGAGAACTGTCAAGGTTTAGAGGCCAGGGTGGGTGAGTGGCTGCAGAGGTAGACAGGACTGTGCCGGTGTCTCTCCCTCTGCTGGAGGGCACTAGTGTTAATTCATCTGGTCCTGTCCATGATCTGACACCGGCTCAAGACCCTGAGGCCAGCCCCAGAGGTCCTGGCCGAGCTCCAGAGGACAGCTCTGGAGTTCTTTTGGCCAGGACTGCACTGGGTCTCTGCAGGGGTTCTGTCTCTCCACCTGGAGGAGGGGGGCCAGGGCCTGGTCTGTGTGTGCAGCCAGGTCTGGACCTTTCGTCTCCAGGCCCTGCAGAGACTCCTCTTTAGTGCAGGTAGTCCAGTGTGGAGTACTTTGGAGTGCGCATTCCTCTGCCACTTCCGAGGGCTCTGATATGACTTGCAACTCTTTTTTATTCACCCAAGAGGTCTTCCGAGAGACCTCTCAGAGCTGCCGGAATTCTACCAGGAACTCCTCCAGACCTGGAAGCTGTTTTCAGTGACCAGGTCCGTTGTGGCCATCAAAGGAGTAGACCTCCTCACACAATCCAGCCTTGTGTGTGCAGGTGGCGGAGTCTCCTTCGGTGCGCCTGGAGGCTGATCTTAGCAGAAACCACGAAGGTCGGAGGCCTCCTGGACTATGACAGGGGGACTGGGTGGATCCCTGAGCACTCGCTCAGTGCATGGGGCTCTCCACCCCTTGAACCCGCCTGCGCGTACTCCAGGAGGTGAAGGTGGCTTTGCCGTGGCCCGCTCTCGACTTCCTGCGGCAAGCCCTGCAAGAGGGTGTGCCCCACCCCTCCATTCCCGCAAACCCTCTGTCTATCATTACCATGCCCCTGTTCCGCGGGCCCTCCCCATCCTTGGACCCCCAGCTGGGTGCAGGATTTGCAGCCAGACTGTTTCCGAGCCATGCCAAGAGAACACCTGTACCTGCTCGTGCTCCACACACTGCATTTCCCCGATGAGCCAGTGTATATGCCACCTTAATTCCGTGGTCCATCGGGGACATCAGTTGGCGGCTCCTTCATGGAACCGTGAGCACGGGTGTGTACTTGGCGCATTCACCCCTATCCTGCATACCTGTCCCTTTTGCGGTGTTAGGAAAAACCTGGAGTACACATTTCTGGAATGCGCCAGGTTGCAGCCCCTATTTCAACTCCTCCAGAACCTCTTGCTGAGGTTCTGGCTGCACTTCTCTCCACACCTCTTCATTTATGCACACCCTATCTGTGGCCCCATGAAGTCGCGAGACCTCCTCATCAACCTTCTCCTGGCCCTGGCTAAAGCTGCCATATATGATACCAGGAGGAGGATGCTGGACGAAAGGGTTCTCTGCGACTTGGGACCTACTTCTGTTCCTCCCTTATGTCACATATCCAGGCAGAGTTCCTCTGGGCAGCATCCACTGGCTCCATCAACAGTTTTGAAGAGCAGTGGGTGCTATCCAGGGTTTTCTGCTCAGTGTCCCTGTCCGGTTCGCTGTGACCCTCAGCCCCTGTCCCTTTAGTCATTATTTGTCCCCCCATGATCAGTTGAGCCTGGGTCTAGTCATCCCTCCCGCCCCTCCCATGGCCTTAAATAGGAACCCACTATAGGGGTTTTTGAAGGGGTTGTTTTTTGCATTTCACTTGTGTGGCCCCGACTGACTTTTCTGTGGGTCAGTGATCCCTGACTCAAAACAGGTTCCCCACCCCTCTCATAAGTAAAGACAATGCTGAAACATGCTTTGTTGGACATAATATTTTATTTAAAAATTAAGCCTGGCCAACAAGCCCCCAATTGGGGCCAACCTCCCATCTGGCCACAGCATCATAACACTCCTGCACACACACACACACACACTCCTGACTCCAAACCTGAGCCTATCATACACTGGAATGCCCTCTCCTGATCGTCTCACATCCCGAAACTCCTGCACCTCCACATCCCTAGTTTTCTGCCCCAACACTCCTGCACCATCCACACACTGCAAATCTGTGTCCTGAGCCCATCATACTCCCAACCTCCCTGTCCTGAGTCCCCCAGGCACTTCAACCCAAACTTCTGTACCCTGCACCATGTGGCTTGCTCAGCACCCCAACCTTTCACCTGACCCCAACACTCTCCAGCCTGGAGCCCCCTCCCTGAGCCACCATCCTCTTCTCTACTTCCTCCTGCACCCAAATTCCCTCCCAGAGCTTGCCCCTCTCACCCCTTCCCCTTTTTTGTGATGGTATGCCCTGGGATGGCGTACCGGCACCTATTTTCCCCCATTTTCCCCCGGCGTGGTTTTTTTTCCTCAACAACTCCCCACGCCCTCCCCCACCCCCAGTTCATGGCTCTTTGCACTCTATCCACTGCTACTTTGGCTCTTCATCTCGAATGGCTTGGCCACCCCTATATTAGGCCCTTCTGATTGTGGAACCCAGAGGGACAGAAACCAGAAAAGCATCTGGAAAGTCATGCTGACCCTGGAATGGATTCCAGGAGGCAGGTGTCCCTGCTCTCCAGGTCGTAAGAATCCAAGACGCTTGTGTTTTTCTAAGTCCTTTCACAATGTATCTCATCACAAGAGACTCCCAACATCACCATAGATTAGGAAAGAAGAAATGTAATAAGAAATATATCACATCCAAGCACACTAGAATCACAGGGCAACTTAATATTTTAAAGAGGAGCTTTCACAATGTGGAGCCCAAAGCAATTTCCTTCACTTGCTACATGTTGAATTCTCATTCCTGTTGTAGAGGATTTAATTTTGATAAAGCACTCTGTCCAGCAAGCTTCCATCGTTCCTCTGTATGAACAACAGGAAGTTATGGATGCTGCATACTTCAGCCGGGTAGCACCAGCAACAACCAGGGGCGGGTTCGATATCTAGTGGTTCCTCTCTATCCATCCATCACAGAAGTGGCTTGATCCCCACCAAGTAACCTGGGAAATTCACACAATACCCCTGGGCTCTCAGTGATTTCAGCTCTTGGCCCAAAGCAGTCCAGCCACAAGAGATTCCAGCAACCACTGGAGCAAATTTACATACAAAAGATTTGCCCAGTACTGATGTTAGACTTACCAGACTGTAACTGCCAGGATCACTTCTAGAGCCCTTTTTAAATATTGGCATAACCTTAGCTATCTTACAGTCATTAGGTATAGAAGCTGATTTAAAGGATAGGTTACAAACCACAGATAAGTTTCACAATTTCACATTTGAGTTCTTTTCAAACTCTTGGGTGAATGCCATCCGGTCCCAATGACTTGTTACCATTAAGTTTATCAATTTGTTACAAAACCACTTCTAGTGGCACCTCAATCTGGGACAATTCCTCAGATTTATCACCTAAAAAGAATGTCTCAGGTTTGGGAATCTCCCTAACATCCTCAGTCATGAAGACGGAAGCAAAGAATTCATTTATCTTCTCCACAATGACCTTATTGACTTTGAGTGCTTCTTTAGCATCTCGACCAGCCAGTGGCCCCATTGGTTGTTTAGCAGGTTTCCTCCTTCTTTAAAAACTGTATTTAAACATTTCACTATTGCATTTTGAATTTTTGGCTAGCTGCTCTTCAAACTCCTTTTTGGCTTTTCTTATTATATTTTTACACTTAATTTGACAAAGTTCATCCTCCTTTCTTTTTTCCTCACTAGGATTTGACTTCCAGTTTTTAAAAGATATCTTTTTATCTCTCACTGCTTCTTTTACTTGATTGTTAAGCCATGATGACACTTTTTTGGTTCTCTTATTGTGTTTTTTAATTTGGGGTATACATTTCAGTTGGGCCTCTATTATGGTGTCTTTGAAAAGTTTCCATGCAGCTTGCAGGGATATTATTTTTGTCACTGTACCTTTTAATTTCTGTTTAACTAACCTACTCCTTTTGGTGTGGTTCCCCTTTCTAAAATTAAATGACACAATGCTGGGCTGCTGAGGTGTTTTCCCACCATAGGGATGTTAAATTTCATTACATCATGGCCACTATTTCCAAGCAGTTCAGTTATATTTACCTCCTGGACCGGAACCTGCACCTCAGGACTAAATCAAGAATTGCTTCTCCCCTTGTGGGTTCCAGAACCAGCTGCTCCATGAAGCCGTCATTTAAGGTAAATTTTATCTCTGCATCCTGTCTTGAGGTGATATATACCCAGTCAGTGTGGGGATAGTTGACATCCTTGCACTCAAGCCATGCTGGAAATGGTAGCATTTTGCTTCTTCATTCCATTGGGCATCAGCATCTGCAAGGGGCTGGAAGTCTTCAGGCGTGGAGATTACCAGGGAGGCACTGGCCTGGGCAATCACGAATCTTTGTTTCTCAAGGGACCTGGGACCCACAAAGCAAGCCCTGTGCCTGCTTGTTATCTCCCTTAAAAGAGAGACTTCTTCACAGGGGTCAGTCTCACAGCAAAGTCTGATCCTGAGTCCTTCTCCTTTTTGAGCTGTGCAGACTGTCAGGATCACAACTGGGACTAGTTGTAGTGGTCAATTGTGGAAGTACTTTGTACGTGCTAGTTTAGAGGTGGTGAGGCCTGCATTCTTTCCCCCCTTTCCCTTTTCCCTATATCTGATGAGCCAGAAGCAAGTCTTTGGGAACATACGCCACTTAAGATAAGCATTGGTGCCAGCATAGCAGGAACAAGTATGAGATAAGGGTAAAGGGCAAGAACACATAAACAATTCTGTTTACCCTAACGTACTGATCACGTAAACAGGGCCAAAGAACAAGTAGAACTAGATTAGAACCAGATCCATAACTAACAGCTAAGCCCTACATCAGCACGCATTGAATAACCCCTGGAAATTTCCAAACGGCCAAACAAGGCAGGAAAACTGTATTTAAGGCTGCCTCAGAGCCTAGCAAATTGAACCTCACCGATGGGCTTTGGGTACTGGCGCCTCGGAAGCTGAGGCAACTTCCCACTTCGTCCGCAGCCTGGGGTTCCAGGCTTGCAGGAAGGGACGTAAGATATGCCGCTTCTTTGTTATACTGTTCTTCCAGTTATGGGGCACAGCTGTTAGCTGTCAGGAAATAAACTACTTGTGTTTGACAGATACCTGTGTGGCATATTTTGTACCTTGCAAGCCCAGTGTTGGACCTTAGACTTACTCTGGCCGGCTACACTAGTGGTTGTAGTCCGGACTAGTAATTGTAGCTGTGGTGGTGAACAGGCTTTGAGGTTGGAGCACAGCAGAGACAAACTGGAGTCAAGGATTGGGGCCATGAGATGCCTAGCAGTATGGTTGACTGTAGAGCTAAAAGTCAGAGCCAGGGATCAGAAGCTGAATGCCAGAGCCAATCGCTGAATTGCAGACCTGGACAGTAAGCAGCACTGCAGGTAAAGCCAGGGGTGTCAAGGATGGAGGAGGGAGTATGTGGAATGCATTAAGCAGTGACAAGCACTGGTTGCTGCTGAATCAAGCAGTAGCTTATCTCTGGCCTTCCACAATCAGTCAAGTGCAGGCAATCAGGCAGTCCAGGACTGCTTAGACACTGACCCTGCTGCAGCTAGCTCCCTGACAGTGTATTCTCTACCTGGGAGCTTCCCCATTGTTTCATCAAGCATTGATGGTATTTTCTTGGACTGTACCTTGTTTCTCCCATTGTATCATTTCCTGTTGGTTTCCTCCCTAACAGCCTCTTTTGACATATGTGGTCAGGCAGAATAATCCCACAAGGTAGACTGAAGATGTGGGTTTTATTTTAAATATATCTCTTTCATTCTCCACATATCTGTCCTCCTAAAGACCTCAAGTGATCAAGAGACGTTCAGGCCTGCTGAGAATTTATGATCATCTCATAGTTTCAAACTTTGTACATACTACAGTCATTCCCCATAACTAAATCCAATACAGTTTTTGGTTGTGCCTAGAAACTCTGATCAAAATTGTGATCCATTGTGCTGGGCACGGTGTATGTGCACAAATACGTGTGCATGCACACAGAGTCAGACAGTCCCTGCTCCAGAGAGCTTACAGTCTAAATAAATTACACAGACAAATGCATATGGGTATGGAGGCAGGGATGGGGAATGGACAGAGACATGGAAAGGGGAATGACCTGCCCAAGGTCAGATAAAAAGTCAGTGGCTGAGCCGTATAGAACCCAGATCTCCTGACTCCCAGTCCAATGCATTAGCCACTAGCTTATGCTGCCCTTTACACAACTGCTGAGTTGTCCCACAAAGGATCACTGCACTGGCATGGTCCCCACTGGAGGGAGGAGAGGAGGAGACTGTGGCACCAAGGCCTGGCAATTCAATAGGACCCTGCTGGGGTGATGGTGCAAGTGCAGTGTGCTTTGGGCAGCACTGAGGGCTGTCTGTCTGCAGCACTACCTCTTCTACATAAGGCTCCATGTCTTCCAGGAATATGGAGAGAGCCCCTTCATCACCTTGCTCAGGGGCCCAGCAAGTCAGTCAACATCCTTGTAGGTTCCTGGGCTCCAGTAACATCAGAGTGAAAGGGCCCAGGAAAATGCACATGCAGGATATTTTATCAGGATACTAGTATGGTGCCACCACAGGTAGATTGTTTAGCACTTACAGACCTGAAGTTGCAGTCGGATACTATCATAACTATTAATATCCAAAATGTGTAACATATTTTAGGGCCATGGTAGTTTCGTAGATTTTCAAATCACTGAAGTATTTTGATTAACCCAAAATAAAACTCAGGATTATTATAATTTAAAGAAGACAAGGTTTGAAAAGGGCTAGACTCTCAGTCTAAACCAAAGCTGTCTCCTGTGTCTATTGGCAAATCTTAGCAAATAGATACACAGAGAACATCTCTGCTCTTATTAAACTGATTTGGCCATTATTATTCTCTAAAGGAGGCTGGTTATGTGATTTTAAAAAGACCCATATATCATACTGCCTCAATAATTTTCCATTTCAGCTCAGCTGTCAGAAGGATGCCACATTAAACTGCTACATGGAGTAGTGCATGGTGGCATAGAAATTATGTTTGTGAAACCCAGAGGGTACCACAGTCCATATAAAAGGTCTCATTGATTTGCTGTCCCTATTATTTTCCATCAGAGAACCCTACATGGCCTAATAGAACTTCTCCAGATCCTTGAAGGCCTATTTGTGGTTTCCATGGAGACAAAGTGACCCATAATAGTCTCTTTCTTCTTCAGTAAATGAAAGACACAACTAGGCCTTTGAAGAATAATAGAATCTAATTTTTTTTAAAGAAAAGACATGCTTGTGACCTTAAAAAGAAAAGAAGGATGACAAAGCTATTGCAGAGCAGAGATTTGGCTTATAGCTCAAAGGGCTTTGTGTCAACAAGAGCAGGAGGCAGCACTTGTTGAAAAAACAGATCTTGAGCCATCTGGTACCACAATAGACCTTAAGCCCTCCAATTGCAAGCTGTGGTTAAAATGTTTCTTTCCAGCAGCTGTTAAAATTCTGGTCTGGGCTATTTAGGTAAAAGGATACATAGTCCCAGCAGAGCTGGGGCTAAGATATTTTAGCCAGGTATTCTCTTTCCTGCCCGGAGGAACTGGATTTCTCAGGTAAACATAGCAGCAGTGGCTCACCAGTGGCTAACCTTAGTGATCCATTGCCATTTTATTGCCCACCCCTAGGGGTTTCTGGTTTGTTTGTTAGTGTACCTGTTGGGTGGGCTATTTTAGAAATCTCTTAAGTAAACTGTATGTCATTTGGAGCTGTAATTCACATACTATTTCCTTTCTCCCACCCTTTGTCTGCCTTGTTTATTTAGACTGTAAGCACTTCAGGGTTGAATCATCACTTACTATGCACATGTACAATGTGGCCCTGATCTCATTTAGAGTCTCCAAGTATGATTGTAGTGCAGCTAATAAGAATAATAGTTATACAGTAATCTCTTTATCTTGAAAGTCTCTATGCAGTTCCTAAGAGTCCACAGCACTCATAGGAAGCAAGGATCTAGACAAGGGCTACTCAACTTTGGAAGTCCCAGGAGCCACAATGATACTCACAGCACATGCCGAGGGCTGCAACTTAAGTGTTGTTGCATATATACACAAATATACATGCTAATATATGAAAATATCTTCTTTCACACTTAAGGGCATGAATACAAAGGTTAAGGCAAGACTACACAATGCGCAGGACCCTTTTAAGTCAATTCTATTGCTATTAATAAAATGCAATATTTATCTAATTTCCACCCATATGACAGCACTTTTAATGAGCAATGACATTCCAGGAATTTAACTACTAAAACTCATATGATCAGAAGACCATTATACTGACTACTTTTTTGTTTTGGCTCCCACCTGTGGGCAACAAACAAACGGGCTGTGGACTGTCTGTGGCCTATGGGCTGAGTGTTGAATAGCCCTGACCTAGACTAAACCCCACTTTAGAGAGGAAGACTCTGAGGCAAAAAGCAATTGTTAAATAATTTGGTCATAGTAACATGTATTAGTGGGAAAGGCAGAATTAGAACATATGTGTTTTTGTTTCATCTTTGCCTTCATCCTATCCCATCCCATCCCTATATTATTTCCACTGGGTTGTGCTATTTCACTTTAGGGGCTATAACTAATTTTTCTCCAGAGCATATTCTAAGGACAGCTAATAGTGCACATGTGACAGTAAGCTGCTGGTTTAGCTGTGCATCAGACTAGACTTAGAGAATTGTCAAAAATTTTTACTTGACAAGGAATGATAATAATCATAAGCAACCCTTCTGACAACTTGGACTTCCTGAGTTAATAGCAGCAATGGGCAAACACCAGGTGGTTCTGTTTGATTTGGTTAGGTAATCTGCTAAATCTCTGAGGGTATGTCTACCCTAGCCCCCTAGTTCAAACTAGGGAGGCTAATATAGGCATTCGAAGTTGCAAATCAAGCCCAGGATTTAAATATCCCCGCGCTTGATTTGCATCTTCCCGGCTGGGCGCCATTTTTGAAATTTACAAGTCCGGACTAAGTGCCCGCATCTACACGCGGCAGGGACCCGGTAGTTCGAAATAAAGCCCTAGTTTGAACTACCTGTTATTCCTCCTGGAATGAGGTTTAGCAGGTAGTTTGAACTAGGGGGCTAGTGTAGACATACCCTGAATTATCCAACCATTTTAGGCCTGCACAATCAAGTGGAAAATCCAGAAGACCAGATGTTCTCACAAGGTTTTCAGAATTTCCTGCTTCTAGTCAGGCCAAACCAGATGCACCATCAGAGGCTTTCTCTTGGTGAATTTCAGTACTTTACTTCATCCAGAATTGGCAGGTGAAGTACAGAAGTGTGTAGTGTCTTTCAACAGTTCACAGACTGCCCTGAAATATCTTCTACAGTAATCTAGAAGATACCTTGGAATGTCCCAGTGCCGTCACAAGGAATTGGTTACTCACCATTTACTCTGCATGCTGGTGGTCACTCATCTTATCTGGCTTTGCGCCAGAGAACAAAGTGAGCATGATACAGTCTTTTTTGTAAAATCCATTTGCCCAACTCACACCTCATGTAATACTTTGGCTGGATCCACTGAGACAACACTAATATGATAGGCAGCATAAAGGAATGAAGGAGGGACTGCACCATCTTCAGCCCATTACAGCTTGCTCTAAAATAAGCCATTGCCAACCTGATAGCAAACTCCTACATGGGTCCTCTTGTCTTGCACATGAATACCTTTTGCAGAGATGATTAAAGTCTCTGCTGCTTCCCCTAATATATGAACAAAGCTCTGTAGAGCCACTCTCTCCATAGTACAGTATTTGGCTTTCTTTGGGACTGACCTTTTACTGCCCATGATCCATCTTCATCATGTTAGAACTCCTACAGTTAAATATCACAAATCATAGCTATAAATGATTACACAGGGCTTTTCACTAAAAATCTTCTGTGGGGATATCCAGTTTGACAGAAGCAGATGAAGAAATCTGCCTAATGAGGAGTAACCTGGTACTGCTTCTCTGAGCCTATCTGGGCCAGGAAAATACATAGCTTGAGCAAATGAACTATTTTGACAGCGCCTCACTGTTTTTCTGCACCATTAGGAACATGCCATTGATGGGGACATATGACCTTTCCCATGTTCTTTAATATGGTGACATTCCACTGTGCCCACAGCAGTATTTCACAACCTTTTTTCTGCCTTCCTACACTTTGTCAGGGACATCTCAGGGACAGGTGCTGGTCCATGGACCATGTTGAGAAACACTGGCATAAAGCACATGTGATAGTGTTGCTGAGTGCTATAAAGTTTCCATTAGGAAATGGGCCTTGTGTGGTATATTGGCATAATGCAAGCACAAACAGAGATTTTTTGCATGTTGACTGTAAAAGGTGGATTAGACAGAAGGGGAGACCCAAGGCAGTGGTTGAGGGCAGACGTGAAAATGCAGTTCAGAAATGCTGTCACATGGTCTGGGTATAATGGTCCATGAGAAGACCTTCAGAGTTGGAGAGGCTGATGTGTGCTGTGGTATGGTTCTAGGTCTGTGGCATAGGGTGAATCTGAACCAGGCCTGCTGATGGAGTGGGGGAGGAGTAAAGGGAGCAACTGCCCCAGAGACTGGGGCTGCTGCTGCTTCAGTAGCCCTGAGCCCTTTAAATCACTCCCTGAAAGCTCTAAAAGCTAGGGTGGGGGGCATCTGCTCTGGGTGGCACTGGCCCCACCCCTTCAGCCTGAGGTCCCACTACGTGGAGGCGATCCTCTCTCTCACATTTACCAGAGGCCCAGCATGGCTGTCAGTTGCCCTGATCTGGACTACCTTTCATCTTTGCAGGGAGAGAAGTTTTGCATGGTGGCTAGGGACAGCAGCTGAAGTCTGGTGAGGGGGGTTGGCAGAAGGTGGGCACTGGATTGAAATAAGTGAAAGCTGCTGCATCACTGCATCAACAAGAGCCAGGGTCAGGAAAAAGAGCATGATGGAAAGCTAGTTTTGCTGTTCTGGTAAATTGGAAGGAAGGAACCCAGTGAAACTCAGTGGTTGGAATACTGCCAGCAAGTGGTATTTCTGACATGGCAAACAAGGGGCAGCACTTACATGCACAGTTGTCATGAGGGCACTAGTACACCCTATAAAGAAAAACACATTAACATAGACCAATCTGCAATAATAATAAGGGACAAATGAATCCTGAACCAGGCCTCTACAGTCTGTCTGCAGGACACTTGTGGAAGAAACTATGGGTACATCTACACAGCAACGCTATTTCGAAATAACTTAGTCCACATCTACACAGCAGGCAGTTATTTTGAAATAATATTGAAATACTGTCAAGCTGGAGGACTTCTTACTCTGACTCCTGTAACCCTCATTGAACGTGGAGTCAGTCAGAGGAGAAGTGCTCTATTTCTATGTAAGTGCTGTGTAGACACTCCCAATTTCTAAATAAGCTATTTTGAAATAAGCTATGCAATTCGTATAGCTCAATTTGCTTAGCTTATTTCAAGTTAAGCCCTGCTGTGCAGATGCACCCTATGTGTGGGAAATGGACAGCTGAAACATCTTATGAACATTTTCCCTGTGCCCCACTGTCTCTAACTGGCTTTGGTTCAAGGAATGAGAACAATGGCTTACACTGAAAACTAAGCTGTGGCTGCTCAGGGACTAGAAGGATTTTGGTAATAGGACATGGAGTCTTTCACCCTAAAGTCATGAGTTCAAATGAAGGACAGGATAGTAAATAAACAGCAAAGGTGTTTGGTAACTATGGCCCACCATCAAAGAGTTGGACTCAGTTCAGTTTCTAGCAGCAAATGACCATATCACAGCCATGGGACCCTGGCTTATAAGCTGAGCAGGGGGTTGGGATATTGCAACAGGAGCACAGCTCTTTGAGCAGTGTTCTTCCTATCATGCAGCAGTTCATCAATGATCTCTACAAATAAAGAGCTATTGAAAGTGCGCTGTGTTTGTCACCTTTATGGTGAGGTGGACGTTACTTTTCCCAATGCCCTACAGAGTTGACTGGTGGGCTCTTTGATTGACGGCTGTGATTAAAACTGAGTAGGAGGTCAATCTTAGTTCAGTCTTTTTCTTGTGATGTTAAGAATGTAAATATTATTGACCACTAGTTTCCAGTTTAAAAAAATCAAGATCCACAGAATCTGAGGTCGATAGAAGCCCTCAGGAGTGAGAAGGCCAATAAATCATGTCACTGAATAAAACAATATTTGTATCCTGGTTGAATCTAGTTATTAGATCTGCTGTATGAGGAGAATGTGGGGAGTATTTTCCTCCTTCTCATTCGGGGGCCATGTCAGTGAGGATTTGTTTGGGGGATTTATGGTGTGGGTTTTTTTTTTTTTTTTTTTGCTTCTCATTTGTGTGTGGCCCCCGACTAATTTTTCTGTGGGTCAGTGGCCCCCAACCCAAAAAAGATTCCCGATTCCTGCTTTAGCAGGTCTCAAGTTGTGCACCCAAAATCAAAGCACCCTAAAATGTATATGAAAATTGAGGCCACTGTCTTTACTTGTAGGGTCAGTGTTAATTTTATATCCTACTCATTAAGGGAGACTAAATATAACACATCTGGCAGGAGACAAGGACAGGCTTTCGGGGGTGGTAGCAAATGTGGAAAATTATTGCTCAAAGTAGTGGGCATGAGTCATAGCTCAAGAAATGCAGCTTTAACCTACAATTTACTGAGACACTGTAAATTAGATGGTAAGATCTTTGGTGATTATAAATTCCTTGGGCAAAGACTCTCTTCCTTTTTTATTGTGTATCTGTGTGTACAACACCTAGTACAATGGGGCCTTGATCACTGATTGAGACCTGCAGGCACTATGTCAGGATAAATAGTCATAATTAAAATAATCTGGCCAGACCTTCAGCTGTTGTATACTGGCATTGCTTCACTGAAATTAAGGGAGACATTCTCATTTACACCAACTGGAGACCTGATCCATAAGTTTTTAGGAGCTACTTTTCTGACTCTAGCTATTCTTTTAAACATAAGTTTAAGGGTGTGACTTTGGAAAGCATTCAGCCTTAGCCTAACTTTGCTTCCATTGAATTCAGGGAGTGTTTTATCCCATGATTCCGCAGAGACATAGTCGGAAGGCATGGATTCAAATAGACACCTGCTTTAATACTGTGGGTCTATTCCTCAGCTGATGTAAATCCATCCCACACCTCTAATGTCTATGGAGCAATGCTCATTGTATGTTGCTGTAGTCAGGAAGAAAATGTGTTACAAAAATGAAAGGAAAACTCTTTCACTTTCTAGGCAACTCCTTATTTCTGTCAGTAATACTTTTTTTTTTTTTTTTTGCCTGATACTTGCTTGTGAAGGAATTAGCCCTATGGGGTCAGAAGACGCCTACAGATTCTCAGCTACTCTTTGATGTTTCATCGTTGTGTCAGAATGAACATCTAACTCCAGATGCCTATCCTGAATGACTGGTTGTGGGACAGAAAATTGGAATATAGCATATGCCTATCAGTGACAATCTGGTGTCTCTGAAGTTTCTGGAGCAAATGAATGATATCTCTGACTTCTTTTCTTTCTAAGTTAATTTAGCAAGGTTTCAGACATGTTATTGGTAGTCACTCAAGGCAGGATCGTGAGAGATAGAGAGAGAGAGAACACTATCAGATTGTCTGCCACCATGACCCCACTTCACAATCGCTAATCTTGTCAGGGAGTTTAAAGCAATAATTTCTGATGGGGGGAGGAGAGGCACTCCAATATTTTGGAAAGTGGTTGAGGGCTGCACTCTTCCATGAAATTAATGGAGGAGGTGCAGGGTCTGGGATGGAGGTTGGGTACAGAGGGGAGCTTGGTGTAAGGGATTAGGGTGCAGGAGGGAGACTGGAGTCTGGGAGGGAGTTTGGGTAAAGGAGGCAGTTGTGACCTAAGGCATGGGACTGGAGTGCAGGGGTTTGGGATGTGACCTAGGGTAGGAAGGTATTGTGATCTGGGGTAGTTTGGGGTGCCAGAACAGGGAGGAGATATGGGTGTAAGAGGGGGACAGAGGGTTTAAGTATGTTGAGTGAAGGGGGGCAGAGGATTGGGGCAGGGATGTGTTAGGGTGCCAGAAGCAGGCTGTGGCCAGGAGACTTACCATCCAGCAGCCAAACTAGTCTGCCTGCTTGCAGAGCTAAGGCTTGAAGAACTTAAAATATTTCCCAACCAGCCAGCCTGCTTGGCCATGTGCTTCATTGAATAACTGAGCGGAAGAGAGGGGGTGTGGTTCTTCTTAGCTTCCTGTTATTCAAACAAGCAGCTCCCATTGATTGGTTTCTGGCCAGAAACCGGCCAATGGAATTGTGCTGGGGGAGGGGTGGCTTCTGAAACTTCCCTCTCCCTCCAGTTTTAAAACACAAAATGGAGCTCTACAGTCATGTTTCTACATAGTGCGTGGGGTTGCAGGGCAAGCAGAGGAGCCTGCCTGGGGCTCCCCACTGCCTCCATGGGTAGGATCTGGTGGCTTGGTGGGCCAAATCTGGCCCAAAGGCCATATTTTGCCCACGCCTGGCTTAGAGATAGAACTTTCCAGCCTTATGTAGCCCAGTGAAATGCATTTCCTCCTTACACATGAAAATCACATGGAATCTAATGCTACAGAGCATCTAAAAGGAGTAGCCAGAGCAGCTGTGACATCAGCTCCATCTAGGCACAACACTTCCCAGAAAGTTTCTTCTTCACAAGCCTGCAGCTTTAAATTAGTGTGAATTTAGGTTGTGGTGAGGACCCTATTGTAATTGACTGGTGACTAAAATTTCAGCCTGCTATGGGAAAATCACATTCCACCAAGAGAGAAGTGATCTACCTGCTAGGCTAGAAATAACTCTATCTTCTCCCCCCAATAATTTGAGAGGAGGTTTGTGCCTTTTGCTGCCCCCCTCTCCTGGAAACACCAGCAAATAGTGTCACAAATGGGGAGTTAGAGGTGCCACTACAGATTTGACTTGAGTGAATGAGATGAGATTTTATCTGAAATGGGAGCAGCTTATGTAACCCACACACATTATGAGTGTGCTTTTCTGTCCAATCTAGTGGCACTGAGACCACTTACAAACAGAAGCCTGCTCTACAGCCTTAGTAGAGAGCCAGTTGGCTTTTTGCTCATGTAGTAGAGGCTCATTCATTAAGCACGAGAAACTGGAAACTGTTTGCTTCTAATTAAAGTTTGAAATCTAGAAGCCTCTGCTGATTGGCTGAGCCTTGGTAGGGGGAGGGGCTATCAGGCAGTCCAGGGCTTTATAAAGGAGTGAATTAGCAACCAGGGAGCTAGCAAACAGGGAGTTTAGAGAGGGAGTTCTCCAGATAAGAACATAAGAACATTAGAATGGCCATACTGGGTCAGACCAAAGGTCCATCTAGCCCACTAGCCTGTCTGCCGACAGTGGCCAGTAGCAGGTGCCCCGGAGGGGGTGGACCGAAGAGAATGATCAAGTGATTTGTCTCCTGCCATCCATCTCCAGCCTCTGACAAGCAGAGGCCAGGGACACCATTCCTACCCCCTGGCTAATAGCCTTTTATGGACCTAACCTCCATGAATTCATCGAGCTTCTCTTTAAACTCTGTTATAGTTCTAGCCTTCATAGCCTCCTGTGGCAAGGAGTTCCACAGGTTGACTACATGCTGTGTGAAGAAGAACTTTCGCTTATTAGTTTTAAACCTGCTACCCATTAATTTCATTTGGTGTCCTCTAGTCCTTATATTATGGGAACTAATGAATAGTTTTTCTTTATTCACCCTCTCCACACCACTCATGATTTTATATGCCTCTATCATATCCCCCCTCAGTCTCTTCTTTTCCAAACTGAAAAATCCCAGTCGCTTTAGCCTCTCTTCATATGGGACCTGTTCCAAACTCCTAATCATTTTAGTTGCCCTTTTCTGAACCCTTTCAAGGCCAAAATATCTTTTTTGAAGTGAGGAGACCACATCTGTACACAGTATTCAAGATGTGGGTGTACCATAGTTTTATACAAGGGCAGTAAGATATTCTGTGTCTTATTTTCTATCCCTTTCTTAATAATTCCTAATATTCTATTTGCCTTTTTGACTGCCGCAGCATACTGTGTGGACATTTTCAGAGAACTATCCACGATAACTCCAAGATCTCTTTCCTGATTTGTCATAGCCAAATTAGCCTCCATCATACTATATGTATAGTTGGGGTTATTTTTTCCAATATGCATTATTTTACACTTATCCACATTAAACTTCATTTGCCATTTTTTCCAACATGCATTATTTTACACTTATCCACATTAAACTTCATTTGCCATTTTGTTGCCCAATCACGTAAGGGAGAAATGATAAGGGAGAAGTGACTACAGGACTCTTGAGGGAAGTGGCTATCTGTAGTGTGTGTTGTGTGTGTTTGGGGCTTCCTTGCTGTGTGCTGAGTTTGTGTTTGTGAGTGTGGTGTGTGAGGCTTTTTTTTTCTTTTTCTTTTTCTCTCTCCTTCCCCTCTCCTCCCCCCATGGAGTGTGTTCTGTGACTGGCAGCTGGAAACTGTTGGCTTCTAATTAAAGTTTGAAATCTAGAAGCCTCTGTTGATTGGCTGAGCCTTGGTAGGGGGAGGGGCTATCAGGCAGTCCAGAGCTTTATAAAGGACTGAGTCAGCGACCAGGGAGCTTCCAAACAGGTGATTGTAAACAGGGAGTTTAGAGAGGGAGTTTGGAAGGGGAGAGGGAAGGGGGCGAGGTTCTCTTGTCTTTCCTTTAAACCCTTTTTTAGGACAGCAGTTATGGATGGTGATAGTTCTGCTGTTGTTACCTGCACAGTATGTACCATGTTTGTCTTCCTCCCAGAAGAAAGAAGGGATTTCATCTGCAGTAAGTGCAAGCTGGTCATCATTTTGGAGGAAAATATTAGAGGATTGGAGGCCCAAGTGTCAACGCTATGCTCGATCAGAGAGGATGAAGACTTCCTCAATAGAAAGGCGGAGTTTAAACCTGCAAGCAAGGCAGGCAGAAGAGCCAAAGACGGCAGTACAGGATGAGGAAGAGAACTGGCAGCATGAAACTTCTAGAAGGAAAAAAAGGCCAGCACGGGAATCCCCCCTTCCCACAGAGGTAAGTAATCGCTTTCAGGCTCTCTCCACATGCTCTGCAATGAAGAATGCTTTGGAAGGGACCTCACAAGGAAGAAATAGGAAGGGAACCACTTCAGCTGAAAGGAATGGGATGCATAGTCCTAGGGATTGGGGTTCCACGACCACCACCCCAGAATAAGAAGGCATTCCATGACCACCCCCCTTCTAACAGAAACTGAGCCATCCATCTGCAGTCCGGACCTGGATTCTCAAGAGGTGTGCTGCTCAAATTCAGGATGTGACTGAGAGGCTTACAAAACTGATCAAACCTGCGGATCACTACCCCTTCCTGCTTCTCCATGTGGGAACTAATGATACAGCCAAGAACGACCTTGAGCGGGTTACTGCAGATTATGTAGAGTTGGGAAAAAGGATCAAAGAATTCGGAGTATAAGTGGTGTTCTCGTCCATCCTCCCTGTTGAAGGGAAAGGACTGGGTAGGGATCGTCGAATTGAGGAAGTAAATGCGGGGTTGCGCAGGTGGTGTCACGGAGAGGACTTTGGTTTCTTCGACCATGGGACTCTGTTCCAGGCACAAGGATTGTTAGGAAGAGATGGGATCCACCTAACAAACAAAGGAAGGAGCATCTTCACGGGCAGGATTGCAAACCTAGTGAGGAGGGCTTTAAACTAGGTTCATTGGGGGACGGTGACCAAAACCCTGAGGGGAGTGGGGAAGTCGGATACCGGGAAGAAATGCAAAGAGGAACAAGCTACAAAGGAAGACCCATGATTTGAATGCAGAGGGTAGGGCGATCAACTGATTATCTAAGGTGTTTGTACACCAATGCGAGAAGCCTGGATAACAAACAAGAAGAATTGGAGGCCCTGGCCCAGTCCAAGAAATATGATTTAATTGGGATAACAGAGACTTGGTGGGATGACTCGCATGACTGGAGCACTGTCATGGAAGGATATAGACTGTTCAGGAAGAACAGGCAGGGGAGAAAAGGAGGAGGAGTTGCGTTGTATGTAAGGGTACATCTACACTAGCTCGTTAGTTCGAGCTAGGTAGGCTAATGAGGGCACCCGGAGTTGCAAATGAAGCCTGGGATTTAAATATCCTGGGCTTCATTTGCATGTTCCCGGGGGCCACCATTTTTAAATCCTCCTTAGTCCAAGCTAGGTAGTTCGAATTAAAGATCCTAATTCGAACTACCGTTACCCCTCATGGGGTACTGAGGGATATGGCAAATGTCATTGAGGAGCCTTTGGCCATTATCTTTGAAAAGTCATGGAGATCAGGAGAGATCCCGGATGACTGGAAAAAGGCAAATGTAGTGCCCATCTTTAAGAAAGGGAAGAAGGACGATCCAGGGAACTATAGGCCAGTCAGTCTTACATCAGTCCCTGGAAAAATCATGGGACCCATTTTGAAGCATTTGGAAGAGGGGAAGGTGATCAAGAATAGTCATCATGGATTCAGGAAGGGCAAGTCATGCCTGACCAATCTGATTAGCTTCTATGATGAAGTAACTGACTCTGTGGATATGGGGAAGTCAGTGGATGTGATGTAGCTTGAATTTTGCAAGGCTTTTGATACAGTCTCCCACAACATTCTTGCCAGCAAGTTAAGGGAATGTAGATTGGATAAATGGACAGTAAGATGGATAGAAAGCTGGCTGGAAGGTTGGGCCCAGCGGGTATTGATCAACGGCTTGATGTCAGGATGGCGATCGGTTTTTAGCGGAGTGCCCCAGGGATCGGTTCTGGGACTGATTTTGTTCAACATCTTTATTAATGACCTGAATGAGGGGATTATTGCACCTTCAGCAACTTTGCGGATGACACTAAGCTAGGGGGAGAGGTAGACACGCTGGAGGGCAGGGATAGAGTCAGAGGGACTTAGACAAATTGGAGGATTGGGCCACAAGAAATCTGATGAGGTTCAACAAGGATAAGTGTAGAGTCCTGCACTTGGGATGGAAGAATAGGCTAGGGACCAACTGGCCAAGTAACAGTTCTGTAGAAAAGAACCTGGGGATTACAGTGGATGAGAAGCTGGATATGAGTCAACAGTGTGCCCTTATAGCCAAGAAAGCTAATGGCATACTAGGTTGCATTAAGAGGAGCATTGCCAGTCAATCCAGAGATGTGATTATTCCCCTTTATTCGGCTCTGGTGAGGCCACATCTGGAGTATTGTGTCCAGTTCTGGGACCCCCGCACTACGAAAAGGATGTGGACGCATTGGAGAGGGTCCAGCGGAGGGCAACCAAAATGATTAGGGGGCTTGAGCATATGACCTATGAGGAGAGGCTAAGGGAGTTGGGTCTGTTTAGTCTGCAGAAGAGAAGTGGGAGGGGGGATTTGATAGCAGCCTTCAACTTCCTTAAGGGAGGTTCTAAAGAGGCTGGAGAAAGGCTGTTCACAGTAGTGATGGATGGCAGAAAAGGAACAATGGTCTCAAGCTGCGGTGAGAGAGGTCCAGGTTGGATATTAGGAAAAACTATTTCACTAGGAAGGTAGTGAAGCACTGGAATGGATTACCTAGGGAAGTAGTGGAGTCTCCATCTCTAGAGGTGTTTTAGTCTCGGCTTGACAAAGCACTGGCTGGATTGATTTAATTGGGACTGGTCCTGCTTTGGGCAGGGGGCTGGACTTGATGGCCTTCTAAGGTCTCTTCCAGCTCTATAGTTCTATGATTCTACCTGTTGGCATAATACTTGCAACTCTTTGCCATGCCACTCATAATTAATGGCCTATGTATCTTCCTCGGTACTTCAGGGTCAACTGGAAATAACGCCACCAAAGCCATTAGAGTTATGCTGGTATAAAACTAGTGTGTTTTGTGAGCAAAATCAGGCCTCAAATTTGAGGAAAATTTTATGAGGAATAATATATATAACACAAATCATGTAGGTTTACAAAGATTTGTGTGGGTAGCCATAAATGCCAGCACACTCGTTTAAGAATAAACCCTTAAATCTTCTACTTCACAGGTTGACTCTATAGTGCTTTGTATATCTATATTTGCACTAGTCTCTTTTGTGTCAGTCCCAGATTTTCTAGTTGCCACTAGTTCTCTCCTTAGTCATTTGACTGTCATTTTTGAAAGGTTCAGCATTATGCACTATATGTAGTGATATGGGAAGTCTTGGTGTTGGTTCCAATAAAAGAATCGTATATTGTTACACAGTCAATAAATATAGGAGAGTGGTGGAAGGTATAACTATCAGTGCTAGAATAGAGATGGCCCTGGTCCCTAGGAACTGAAGAAACCAGACACCTAGGCCAGTTAAGGGCTGCCAGAATCTTAGGCTATGTCTAGACTACAGGCTTCTTTCAGAAGAAGATTTCTTTGGAAGAAATCTTCTGGAAAAATTTCTTCCCAAAGAGAGTGTCCACACACAAAAGCACTTTGAAAAAGTGATGCACTTTTTCAAAAGAGAGTGTCCAGACTGATCGGAGGTTCTCTTGCATAAAAGGCCACCCAGAACTACTTCAGCCAGGGCTTTAGGTCACCAGTTGCTTCCGAGTGCTGGTGCCGGAGACTTGCAGAGACACACGCTTAAAAGGACAGCCGTTTCTCTGCTTCTGTTGCATGCTTGCTACCTCTTTGAGGGATAGCAAAGCTCTCGCAGTGCTTGCTGTGGTTGCCCTGGATTTTTTGGATGCCACAGCTTTGTTCTTTGTGCCATGGAGCCAGACCTGCCCCTGGGCATGCGATGGCCCCATATGGCCATGCTTCAATTTTTGCAGCACTTTGTGCCAGCTGCTTTCCTGGTCCTGCACAAGTTTGACCCTGAGCTCAGTCTGGGGACTCTCTCCCTGGATGTGGGAGCTACATTCTGGCAACCGCAACCCACTGTGGAAAGGCGTTTCTGGAGGCTTGACATCAGTTCTGACTGGTGGGACCAACTGGACATGGAGCAGTGGGACGACCAGAAGTGGCTCCAAAACTTCCACAAGTGGAAGGCCACCTTTTTGGAGCTATGTGCCTGGCTCACCCCCACCCTCCAGAGATGCGATACCCACAGCAGCCCGCCATCCCCCTGGAGAAGCAGGTCGCCATCGCCCTATGGAAGCTCGCAATCCCCGACAACTACCAGTTGGTGGGCAACCAGTTTCGTGTCGGGAAGTCCACCGTTGGGGCCCTTCTCATGGAGGTAAGGCACTCTTGGGCTGCAGTCCCTGCATAGGGGTGGAGAGAGTCCTGGATAAGGGGGAACCTCAGGAAAGGGGTTTGGAGGCTGTGGGGGATGGAGTGGGGGTGGGGGGAAGCCCCATCTCTGGAGGGTTGTGCCATCTCACCCTCACCCAGCCCTGCTGCTGGAGGGGTGGCCTCATAGGGGGTAGCTCCTGGGGTGTCTGAAGGGAGAGAGGAGATCATAGGGGAGCGAGAACCTCCCAAGGGCTCAGGTATTCCCTCTCTCATTCTCTGTTTTGTGTGTTTCTTTGTCTCCTTCTGCAGTTTGTGAGAGCCCTCAACTCTATCCTGCTGCAGAGGGTCATCTGCCTGCAAGATCTGGACTCAATTGTGGCCGGATTTGCTGCCCTGGGGTTCCCGAACTGCGGCGGAGTGATTGGTGGGACACACATCCCAATCTGCACCTGACCATCAAGCAGCCCAGTACATTAATTGCCAGGGCTGCTTTTCTATGGTGCTGCAGGGTCTATTTGACCACCGTGGACACTTCACAAACATTTTTGTCAGGTGGTCGGCCAGGACACATGATTCCTGAGTCTTTAGAAACTCCAGTCTGTACCACAAGCTGGAGGTGGGCACATTCTTTTCCCATCAGGACTTTGGAGTTGGGGATGTGCAGATGTCACCGTGCATTGTGGGGATGCAGTCTACCCCCTCACGCCATGGCTGATGAACCCATACACCAGCCACCTGGACCCTAGCAGGAACCTATTTAATGCCCGCCTGAACCGTGCCCGGATCCCAGTGGAGTGCACCTTTGCCCACCTCAAGGCATGTTTCCAGTGCCTACTGACCTGCCTTGACTTGGGGAAGCAAAACACACTCTTGGTGATGGTGGCATGTTGTGTCTTCCTCAACATTGTGGAGAGGAAAGGGGAGGCCTTCCTTCTGGGGTGGGGGGCAGATGCTGGCCATGAGGGGAGAGTGTTTGAGCAGCTGAGCACAGCTTCCATCTGAGAGGCCCATCAGGCTGAGGTGCACATCTGGGAGGCCATGAGGGAGAGGTTCTCTCAAGGACCCCAGTAACTCTCCCCAAGGCCTCTCCCTTAGGGGGCTCTGGCTTGCAGCCCTATCCCTTCCCCACCACAACCCCTCCTTTTGCCCTTTCCCTGTTCTCTCAATAAAGACACTTCTTTGGTTTTGAAAAAAATGAAGTCTGTATTTACCTAACATTCAGAAAAGGTGGGCGGGGGGGGGGGGGGTCATAACCTGGAGGGGGAGCAGGGCTCATAACTGGAAGGGGGAGGGAAGCTCAGGGCTGGGAGGAACATGAGGGGCAGCTAGATGTGCCATTTCCAGTGTGGGGACCTTGTTGGACTTGGGTTGGGTGGGTCCAGGGACCATGGGGGGCTGGGCAGGAGGGGGGGCTGGAGCAAGGGCAGGGAGGGCAGAAGGGATGGGGGAGGGGGTATGAACATCACCTGGGGAGGGGACATGGGCATGGCATGGAGAGGGGACTTGGGCATCACCTGGGGAGGGAGCAGAGGCATAGCAAGGGGGCAGGTGGAGGGGGAATGGGCATAGCAGGGGGGCAGAAGGGTGGTAGCCAGGAGCAGCAGCATCAGGTGGGTGTGCCATCATGCGTGACATGACAGCACACGTGCTGTCACACCTCTGCATGAACTGATCCCATGTGTGGTTCCGCCACTCCGAGTCCTCACTGACCTTCTGCTCCAGGGTCTGCTGCACATTGTGCAGGAAGCTGACATGCTGGCGCATGAGGTCTTCCTGGACCCTCACATACTTTTGGGTTCCCCAGGCTCTGGTGGCTGGTTCTGGTGGCATGGCTCACCCCTCAGTCCTGGCTGGTCTGGCTATGGAGAACACAAAGAGGGAGAACTTAAAAAAACAACTAATGGTCTGGTAGCACTTTAAAAACTAACACCACATGTAGATGGTATCATGAGCTTTCGTAGGCACAGCCCACTTCTTCAGATGAGGGAGAGGAGGTCAGTCATCCATGCAGACACTGTCCCTGAGGCCATGCCTTCCTCTGTGAGCAGTGACCAACAGTCCTTGGGGCAGAGGAGGGGGATGTCCCGGGAGCAAGGTCATGTGTGGCCCAAAGTTCCCAGGGGACCATGCTGCCCGCTTCCCCTCCTCCCCCAGACCACAGACAAGCAGGCAAGGGAAGTGTCTGGCCACAGTGGGATCCCCTCATGGGCAGCAGAGGAGCTGGGAGCAGCCTGGCCCTCCCTGGTGTGTGCACACAGCTGCAGCTTGCAGTGCTCTCTATGGGAGCAAGTGTTGCCTCGCATGTGCAGCCATGCCCATGTGCTGTGTGCAGCACTCCTCGATCTGTGTGGGGTCGTGCCTGTGGCCTTGTGGCTAGCCTGCTTCCAGCCATGGCACCCCACCCCTCCGTGGCAGGACATGTGTGGCTTTCCCTGAGCCTGGCAGCAGGATCCCACCCATGCTCAGGGATTGCCTGCTGCATCCACGTGCCACACACTAACACTGAATGTGGTTCCATGCAGCATGATGTGCAGCCCAAGCAACACTCACCCACTGCCCCCTGTGCACCCACCTCCCCTGCCCTGTGTGTGACAAAGTGAGACCACTAACTTGAAGATCCCTCCCAGGCACCCAAGGAAGCCTGGGAGACATCCACACTCAGAGGCATCAGCTCCAGGGACAGGGTCACGGTCTCCGTCTCCTACGTCTCCTCTGCCTCCAACTGGCCCTAGTCCTCCTGCTCCTCCTCTGCCAAGACCTCCAGCTGGATGATGATGGGGGTTTCCAGGCTGGAGTCCAGGAGGACTGGTGTGGAAGACATTTCCCCATCCCCCCAGGATCTGGTGGAGATCCTGGTAATAGGGGCAGGTGTGGGGTCCTGCCCCTGAGTGCAAGCTGGACCCTCTGGCCCAGATGTATCCCTGACGGTCTTTGACCTTACTCTGGACCTGTTCCAAGGTCTGGGGTGGGTGTCCGTGCTCTGCCAGGGACTCAGCCATGCACTCATATATGTTGGCGTTCCGCCACTTGGAGCAGACATCCTGCAAAGTATCCTCCTTGCCCCACAGCTCGAGGAGGGACAGGCTCTCCAGTCTGGACCAGGAGAGTTCCCACCTCTTGGTCTCCCTGAGTGGGTCCTAGGACCCCGTGGGCTGCTCCCTGCGAGGGCCAGGGGAGTCACAGAAGGCTTGAGGCTCTGACATGGGGGGTAAGGCCTATGGCAGGGAGAGCCGCAGAGTGAGGTGCTGCTCTCAGGCCAGCTTCCTGCCACAAGGCTTGTCCAGGGTGTCTGCAGCTTCAAGAGGGGCCAGGAGACAGGAACTATAGAGTCCTGATTACTTTGGATGGAGTGGCCACTGGGGCACCTGTCCTATTTTCTGGAGGCCTCTTCTTCCGAAAGAAAACCCTCTTCCCTGTCCACACATGCCTTTTTCCAGAATAGTTCTTTTGGAAAAAGGCTTCTTCCTCATAAAAAGAGGAATACCAACATCAGAAAAACCCCTCTGTTCTTTCAATTTACTTTCAGAAGTATACAATTGCAGTGTGGGCGTTCCGCAAGGTTTTTTTGAAAAACGGCCATTTTTCCAACAAAACTCTGTAGTGTAGACTTACACTTAAAAAACCCCTCTTCTGGTATGGTGAGAGATGAGACAGGGAACAGGAAGACTCTTTCCTTCCTATAGAGAAAGAAACTATTAATAGCTGCTTGGGGAAGTGATAGAAATGAGGAATTAGCATAGTAACGCAACACCCAGGAGAGGGGGAAGCAAAAAGCATTTCTGTTTTGTATTGTGAGTTGGAGGGGTTCTTTGTTTTTATTGGGTTTGTTTGTTTGTTTGTTTGTGTTTCTTTGTGTCGGTTTTTGTGGGTTGTTTGTGTTTTTGTTTTGCTTAGGAGAACTTCTTGGGCTTACCCACTACACATCTGGAGTATTGCGTCCAGGTCTGGGCCCCCCCACTATAGAAGGGATGTGGGCGCATTGGAGAGGGTCCAGCGCAGGGCAACCAAAATGATTAGGGGGCTGGAGTACATGACCTATGAGGAGAGGCTGAGGGAGTTGAGCTTATTTAGTCTGAAGAAGAGAAGAGTGAGGGGGGATTTGATAGCAGCCTGTAACTACCTAAAGGTCAGTTCCAAAGAGGATGGAGAGAGGCTGTTCTCAGTAGAGACGGATGGCAGAACAAGGAGCAATAGTCTCAAGTTGCCATGAGGGAGTTCTAGGCTGGATATTAGGAAAAACTATTTCACTAGGGCTGTGTCTAGACTGGCAAGTTTTTCCAGAAAATCAGCCGCTTTTCCGGAAAAACTTGCCAGCTGTCTACACTGGCTACTTGAATTTCCGCAAGAACACTGATGATCTCATGTAAGATTGTCAGTGTTCTTGAGGAAATACTATGCTGCTCCCATTCGGGCAAAAGTTCTTTTTGCGCAAAGCTTTTGCGCAAAAGGGCCAGTGTAGACAGCTCAGATTTGTTTTGCGCAAAAAAGCCCTGATCGCGAAAATGGCGATCAGGGCTTTTTTGTGCAAAAGCGCGTCTAGATTGGCAGGGACGCTTTTCCGCAAAAAGTGCTTTTGCGGAAAAGCGTCCGTGCCAATCTAGATGCTCTTTTGCGCAAATGCTTTTAACGGAAAACTTTTCCGTTAAAAGCATTTGCGGAAAATCATGCCAGTCTAGACGTAGCCTAGGAGTATGTCTAGACTACATGGCTCCGTCGATGGAGCCATGTAAACTAGTTTACCCAACATAGTCAATGAAGTGGGGATTTAAATAATCCCCGCTTCATTAAAATAAAAATGGCCACCGCGCTGTGCCGACAATCAGCTGATCCGGCACAGCGCGGCAGTCTAGACGTGGATCGGTCGACAAGGGAAGCCTTTGTCGACCACTCCCTTATACCTCGTGAAACGAGGTTTACATGAGCAGTCAACAAAGGCTTCCCTTGTCGACCGAACCACGTCTAGACTGCTGCGCTGTGCCGGATCAGCTGATTGTTGGCACAGTGCGGTGGCCATTTTTATTTTAATGAAGCGGGGATTATTTAAATCCCCGCTTCATTGACTATGTTGGGTAAACTAGTTTATATGGCTCCATCGATGGAGCCATGTAGTCTAGACATACCCTAGGAGGGTGGCAAAGTACTGGAATGGGTTACCTTGGGAGGTGGTGGAATCTCCATCCCTAGAGGTTTTTAAGTCTTGGCTGGGTTAATTTAGTTGGGATTGGTTCAGCTTTTGGCAAGGTGCTGGACTTGATGACCTCCTGAGGTCTCTTCCAGACCTATGATTCTATTCTATTGTCTATTCTACCCTGAGGCCCATCATGTAAATTAGGGATATCATCATGCAATCAACTGTATGATTAACTAATAAGCCTGGGCTTATCGGTTAATCTGGTCGACTACACACACTCCCTCCTTCCCCACTGCCTCTGTATCAGAGGCAACAAGGGTGGAGGTGGGAGCTGGTTCCTGCGAGGAGCTGGCTTTAAACAGGCTCCCCACTGTTGTATAGTCAGTGTTGGGGTTCATCCCGATTGGTTCCTGACAGGTCCTCTACTCCGTTGATGATGATAAACTTTTGGCTGTGTGCATGCATGTGTTTGCTTCCTGTCAAGTGCATTAACCATGCACAATTAGTTAACACTACAGACTCCCAAGAAAGCCCCCAGAGACCACAAATCGGAAAAGGATTAAAAGCACCCGAGCAGGTTTATTGCCAAACGACATATACTAATAGTTGTCAGCAAACAGACTTGCCACTGCACCTTATATAAGCCGTGACAATGTGCTAACAGTCCTTAAGTGCCATACAGCACTCCCTCCCCACCTCCCCCAGGCCAGCCGATGATCACCCTTCGAGGTGCACTTTCATACACATTTACAAACAAGACACACATCACAGATGTATCAGGTTGCCACCCTCTGTTACCTGGTTACCATCCTTTAACTTTCAGAAGGAGGGCTTCCTTACTATTTTTCATGCTGTCAACTTTAACCCGGTCCTGAACCTAGGTCAGTATGTACATTATTTATCGGGAGGTGGTTGGAATCAAGACAATTTTTACAGAGGAGTTCTGTTACAGATCCTCTGGAATGTCCTTACTGCCTATGCTTGGTACCTTTTACTATTCTTTATGTTTGAGCTAGCTTATACTATTTCTCTTTAGCCAAGTCTCTTTCCTGCCTGCAGTTTCACTAAGCCAAAGTCTTGCTCACTAGGTTTCAGGCCTGCTGATTTTATGTTACCAACCCTCAATTTACTACACATATGAGCACTGGATCCACCTCCCCCCCACCAGATTGCTGCCTCTGACAGCGAGACAGCAGCACAGAGGGTGAGGGGAACAGGCTGGAGCCAATGCATGTGGGGAACCGGCTTTCAAGCAGCTCCCCATGCATCTCAGCTCCACGGACTCACCTGCTCCCCCACCTTGCTGCCTGCTACAGAGGAAGTGAGGTGGGGCAGGCAGGAGCTGGTGTTGGGGGGAGCCACCTTAAAAACCAGCATGATCTCCCCAGTGGTGCCTTCTCCCAACCCCCGCACTGCTGTCTCTATCACCGTGGACACTGTGGACAGAGGCTGGTCTGCAGCAGCAGCCCCTGTCCAAACTCCCTGAGGATGGAGGTTGTTCCACCTCTGTAGCCAGACATGAACCCCATCTTGTTTTTCCCCCCCCCAGAGAGCAAAAGAAAGGCAGTCAGCCTTTGATGCCCTGGGAACACAGGTGTGCTGCCTGTCCCTGACTCTAATAAACAGAAACCAGACAGTAAATGGGCTAGCTGACGACCCAGGGCCTCCTGCCGCCCTGATGGCTAGCACCAGTAATTGACACGCCTACACTGTCCCAGGAGAGGAATCTTCGCCCATCACATACTAGAGTGCCCATTGTCTGCATTTTCCCAGGTGTGAATTATGCTTTGCACCCTTCCGTGGGAAACTTGGCATTCAAAGCCATTTTTCCTAATTGGCCACTTGAGACCAGGAAGAAGCCTACGTGACCCAAGGGGTATAAAGAGGGGTTTAGTAGCCCACCCCATTTGAGCTCCAATCTATACCTGCTGGCAGGTATATGTTGTCTCCCGAGGTCTGTGGGACGCCCAGCCTCGCCCTACTTCTTCCCGAGGGATTGAGAGAAAGACGCTGGCCACGCCAAGTCTGGAACGCAGGGGTGAGAATTATACCTGCAATGTGTTTCTTATGTGTACACTTTAATTTAGTTACTCTATTATAAGTTTCTCTAATCAACCTGTTTCACTTCTATTGTAAACAAGAAAAATAAGATTGTGCCCTCATTCACTTTATAAGTTTAAATATATATATTGAACCAAGTTTTCTTTCTTCTTTCTTTTCTTTCTCCTACAAATAAGCAAGTGTGGTTTGAGTTTCTGACTTGAACCCGTGCTGCTGTACCCGAACCGAACACAAACAAAAGAACTCCAGCTGGTCATAAGGGGCAGATATAGGGAGAGCTTGAGCGTTGGATCGTGTCGCTTCCAGGGGACAGATCCGTTGGGGCACCTCTCAGCCTCCCCAGGCTGCCCACTGCGACGGGACTTTGTGTCCTAGCAGTCAAAGTCTGAGGTGTAAAGCTCTCCCTGTTAAACTCTGGGGCGTCTGTCAGCCTGTTGGCTGCCCACTGCAAAGGATCCCGATCCTAGCAGTAAAGACACGGACGTTAAACTCTTTGGGGCACCCGTCAACCTCCTCCAGGTTGCCCACTGCTAAGGGACCCCACTCCTAGCAGTTAAAGTCTCGGGTGTATAGCTCACACACACCACTCACTGCCCTGACCACCGGCTGACAACCTCCCATGGAGCAGCCTCTGTCTGGCAGCAAGCCTGCACCTGTCATAAACAGAGGCTTTTCCTCAGCAGCAGGACCTGTCCATGGTGGGTCTGAGCTCCCCATGGACTGAGGCTACTGCTATGGACCAGCCTCTGTACACAGGGAGCATGGAGCAGGAGCCTGTCCTGCAGGGAACTGGTTTTTAAACTGGATCCTGCCTTCCATCCTGTGCTGCTGCCTCTAATAGAGAGGCAGCAGTGCAAGGTGGCTGGGGGCTCCCTAAGGGTATGTCTACACTACAAAGTTAATTCGAACTAACAGCCGTTAGTTTGAATTAACTTTCATAGGCGCTACACATGCAAACCGCTAGTTCGAACTTAATTCGAACTAGCGGAGCGCTTAATTCGAACTAGGTAAACCTCATTCTACAAGGACTAAAGCCTAGTTCAAATTAAGTCGTTCAAGTTAAGGGCTGTGTAGCCACTTCATTCGAACTAGTTGGAAGCTAGCCCTTCCCAGCTTGCCCTGGTGGCCACTCTGGGCCAAACCAGGGAAACTCTTCTGCCCCCCTCCAGGCCCCGGAGCCCTTAAAGGGCCATGGTCTGGCTACACTGCTCATGCCAGCTGCAAGCCTTCCAGCACCCAGCCAGCAGACCCTGTACCTGGCACGGCATAGCCAGCCACCCGCTGCCACCCAGCCTTCTGCCTCTTCCCAGGACCAGGCTGGTGGCTTCCAGGAGCCTGCCAGGGGCCGCAAGAGGCAGGCGCCCGCCTGGTCTAGTGCAGAAATTGTGGACCTCATCGAGGTTTGGGGGGAAGCCTCCAACATCCATGATCTCCGCACTAGGCACAGGAATGTGGCCGTCTACAGCCGCATGGCTGCCAGCCTGGCCACCAGAGACCACATGCGGACCCGGGAGCAGGTCCACTGCAAAATCAAGGACCTGCGGCAGGCCTACTCCAGGGCCTCCCAGACAGGGGCTGACCCGGAGGCATGCCCTCATTATGAGGCCCTGGACCGCATCCTGGGGGCTCATGCAGTCCATGCCCCCCGGGTGGTGATCGACCCCAGGGCAGAGGGACCCGTCCCTGACACCGAGGAGGAGGAGGAGGACACCGAGGGCCAGGAGCCTGCAGGGAGCCTGCCCAGGACCCAGGACCCCCGAGGCATCCCACAGAGCACATCGGCTGTGTTGTCTGAGGCCGAGGAGGGCTCCACATGTGAGTGCCATCATGCTCCCCTTATGTGTACGGGGGGGTGGGGGGAGAGGGAGCCCAGGGACCGTGCGCCTGGGCCTTGCCCACCATGAACCAGCAGCTGGGTGTCATGCAGGGGCCCTGGCCCGTTCCCCACACGCCGACCTCGCCTTGCACAGGGGGGCTGGGTTTCACCCACTGTGTCCCCAGGGAGAACTGACCACTGCTCTTGTTTCACCACAGCTGCAGCACCTGGGACTGCAGGGTGCACCACCCCACCTGCAACAGCCACCCGCACCCGGGCCAGCAGGCGCACCAGGAACCTGGGGGACTACCACCGGCAGCACCTGCGGCTACTGGAGCACCAGCTCTGCACCCAGGACCACTGGGTCCAGGAGGACCTGCGGCTGCGGCAGCGGCAGCGGAGCTTGGAGGCACTAGAGGAGCAGGGCCATGCCCGCAGAGGCCACCTCCAGACCCTGGTGGACAGGTTCCTGCCTCCTCCTGCTCCGGCCCCTGTGGCCGCCCCAGCTCTCGCTCCTCCTCCCACCCCTGCTCCCCTTCCTGCTTCCTCCACACCCCCCATCACTACTGCCCCACCCTCCACACCCACTCCCCCCCCGACGCCCCCGCACCCACAGTGTTGCGAGATGGGAGAGCCAGCAGGACCCCCAACCCTGAGCTTTCCCTTCCCTTCCTCCCCTTCCTCCCCCTTCCAGCTCCTTCCTCCCAGGTTTCCCCCTCCCCTCTCCCACCCTCATTCCCCCCTGCCCCCACCCCAGTTATGTACAATAAAAAGAGATTGTTGTTTGCAAAACAGGTGTCTTTATTTAACATTAGGAAGGGGGGTTAGGGAGGGGAAAGGGGAAGGAGGGGAGGGTGGAAGAAGGCCCCAGTGGGGCATGCAGGGAGAGTTCAGTCCTCCTCCTCCACCTGGAAGGTCTCCCGCAGGGCTTCCCGGATCTGGATGGCCCCCCGCTGAGCCTCCCAGACAGCGGTGGTGCGGGGCTGCACGTACTGACCAGCCATGCGCTCAGCCTCAGCCATCCAGGTTGGCAGGAAAGCCTCCCCCTTCCGCTCGCACAAATTGTGCAGCATGCAACATGCTGCCACCACGGGAGGGATATTGTGCTCGGCGAGGTCGAGGCCGGTGAGGAGGCACCTAAATCTGGCTTTCTGTCATCTGAAGGTCCCCTCAACCGCAGTGCGGGCCCTGGTAAGCCTGGCATTGAAGGCCTGCCGGGAGGGGTTGAGGTGCCCCGTGTACGGCTTCATCAGCCAGGGCTGTAGGGGGTAGGCCGCATCCCCCACCAGGCAGATGGGCATGTCCACGTCCCCGACCCTGGCACACGGAGGAGTTGCGGAACACCCTGGCATCATGTGCCTTGCTGGACCAGCCCACATTAATGTCCATGAACTGGCCCCGGTGGTCAGACACGGCCTGCAGGAGGACGGAAAAGTACCCCTTGTGGTTGATGTACTGGGAGGCCTGGTGTTCCGGAGCACGGATGGGGATGTGCGTCCCGTCGATGGCCCCCCCACAGTTGGGGAAGCCGAGGGCGCCGAACCCCTGGATGATGGTGTCCGGATGGGCGAGGTGGACCACCCTGCGGAGCAGCACCTGGTTGATGGCCTTGACCACCTACAGAGAGACACAGCAAACCGCGAATCACTGGGGCGCCCGGGTGGGCTGGGAGTGTTTGTTCCCTGGCACTGCCCCGCGCCCCACTCTCAGAAGCAACTCCCACTGCGATCCTGGCCGCCACCGGCGGCCTGTAGTACGGCCGGGACAGACCGAACCCTCCCATGCGGGGCACTGTCACCTCCTCCTCCGTCCCCATTTTCCCTGGGGCGGCCCATTCCCTCCTTGCAGCCCCCCTCCCACCCGGCCCAGTGGCCGGTGAGTGCCGTACCTGCATGAGTACTACTCCGACAGTGGATCTCCCCACGCCGAACTGGTTCCCAATGGATTGGTAGCTGTCCAGCGTGGAGAGCTTCCACAGGGCGATGGCCACACACTTCTGGAGGGGGATGGCGGGCCTCATGCGAGTGTCCCGTCACCGCAGAGCAGGGGCGAGACACTCGCAGAGCTCCAGGAAGGTGTCCCTCTTCATCCTGAAGTTCTGGGTCCACTGTCTGTCTCCCCAGCTCTCCAGGACGATGCGGTCCCACCAGTCGCTGCTGGTGTCCAGACGCCAGATGCGGCGGGGAACGCTGGCATCTGGGCGCTGCTGTGACTCCTCCATGGCCCCCAGGGAGGCCAGGTGGAGAGGCAGGGGGCTGACGTGCACCAGGTGGTTCCAGGCAGCCTCCAGCCATTGCTGGCAGGCTTGCAGCAGCAAATCCAAAAACTGCACCAGAATGCCCAGGGCAAGCTCTGGCTCCATGGTGCCAATTGCGGCGGCGTCCCCAATGGGAACCACCGACACAGGCAGGCAGAGAGGAAAACACTTTGCTGTCCCTCGGCGAGGTAGGCAAGGAAGCGGAAAAGCTGAGAACCGGCTGTCCAGGGGGGTCCCTTTAAGCACGAGCCTCAGATAGCCTCAGACAGCAGCCGCATAAAGCAACTACTGACCTGATGCCCTGCCGGAACCAGTTTCAGCTGCCCTTAAATGTGACCCAGCGTCCAATCAGTGTGGACGCGCTAGTTCGAATTGCAAAACGCTAATTCGAATTTGTTTTTGGGTCTAGATGTGTTAGTTCAAATTAGCTTAGTTTGAATTAAGTAATTCGAACTAAGTTAGTTCGAATTAACTTTGTAGTGTAGACATTCCCTAAGAGTGGAGTCAGGAGTGTACTGGCTGCTGGCCCCGCACCCAGACACTATCAAATAGTCATGTGACTGTTAAGATTTCATGCGGTTACATGACTATTCAATTACAAGATATCTAACATCCCTAATGTTAATAGGGAAAAACAAAACCAGCATGAAGAGAACTGCCCTCTGGAGTCACTGATTTACTTCCAGGCCCCTTTCTCCCATGCCCCACCAGAGCTTGGAAAAAGGTGAGTGCTGACAGGGAGTTTAGAGAGGGAGTTCTCCAGGTAGAGGAGAAGCAGATACAGGGCTCTTGAGGGAAGTGTGTGTTGTTATTGGGGCTTTCTTACTGTGTGCTGAGCTTGTGTTTGTTGGTGTGTGGTGGTGGTGGTGGTTTTTTTTTTTCTCTTCTCTGTGTTTTTGAGTGAGACTTTAGAGAGGGAGTTCTCCAGGTAGAGGAGAAGCAGATACAGGACTCTTGAGGGAAGTGTGTGTTGTGTTTGGGGCTTTCTTGCTGTGTGCTGAGATTGTGTTTGTGAGTGAGGGTTGGTGTGTGCTTTTTTTGTTTTTGTTTGTTTTTTTCCCCTGTGTTTGTGAATGAGGCTTTTTTTTCCCCACTTCTCCTTTGCCCTCCCCCTCCCCTTCATGGAGTGTGCGCTGTGATTGGCTGGTGCTGTGATTGTCTGTGATTGGCAGGTGGAAACTGTTGGTTTCTAATTAGAGTTTGAATTCTAGAAACCTCTACTGATTGGCTGAGCCTTGGTAGGGGGAGGGACTTTCAGGCAGTCCAGGGCTTTATAAGGCTCCTTGGGCAAGCGACCAAGGAGCTTGCGAACAAGTGAGTGCTAACAGAGAGTTTAGAGAGGGAGTTGGGAAGGGGCGAGGTTCTCTTGCCTTTCTTTTTAAATCCCTTCTCCAGGACAGCAGGGATGGATGGTGATGGGTCTGCTGATGTTACCTGCATGGAGTATGCTATGTTTGTCTTCCTCCCGGAAGAAAGAACGGATTTCATCTGCACTAAGTGCACGCTGGTTGCCATTTTGGAAGAAAAAATTAGAGGACTGGAGGCCCAAGCGTCGACCCTACACTCGTTCAGAGAGGAAGAAGACTTCCTCGATAGAAGGCAGATTTTAATCCTTCAGGCACGGGAGGCAGAAGAGTCAGAGAGGGCAGTCCATAACCAGGAAGAGAACTGGCAGCATGTAACTTCTAGAAGGGGAAAAAGGCCAGCACGGGAATCCCCCAATGCTATAGAGGTAAGTAATCACTTTCAGGCTCTCTCCACAGGCTCTGCGGTGGTGAATGCTTTGGAAGGGACCTCACAAGGAAGAAACCACAAGGGAACACCATCTACTTGAGGGCATGGGATGCGTAGTCCTAGGGATGGGGGTTCCACGGCCACCACCTCCAAAAGAAAACGACGGGTGGTGGTGGTTGGGGACTCCCTCCTAAGAGGGACTGAGCCATCCCTCTGCCGTCCGGACCTGGAATCTCGAGAGGTGTGCTGCTTACCGGGAGCTCGCATGCAGGATGTGACTAAGAGGCTTACCAAACTGATCAAACCTTTGGATCGCTACCCCTTCCTGCTTCTCCACATGGGAATTAACGATACGGCCAAGAATGACCTTGAGCAGGTTACTGCGGATTATGTAGTGCTGGGAAGAAGGATCCAAGAATTCGGAGCGCAAGTGGTGTTCTCGTCCATCCTCCCTCTTGAAGGGAAAGGACTTGGCAGGGATTGTCGAATTGAGGAAGTAAATGCGTGGTTGCGCAGGTGGGGTCGCAGAGAGGGCTTTGGTTTCTTTGATCATGGGACTCTGTTCCAGGCACGAGGATTGTTAGGAAGAGATGGGATCCACCTAACCAAGAGAGGAAGGATCATCTTCGCGGGCAGGCTTGCAAACCTAGTGAGGAGGGCTTTAAACTAGGTTCGTCGGGGGACGGTGACCAAAATCCTGAGGGGAGTGGGAAAGTCGGATACCGGGAAGAAATGCAGAGAGGAACGAGCAAGAAAGGAGGACCCCTGATTCGAATGGAGAAGATGGGGCAATCAACTGGTAACCTGAGATGTTTGTACACTAATGCGAGAAGCCTGGGCAACAAACAGGAAGAACTAGAGACCCTGGCCCAGTCCAAGAAATATGATTTAATTGGGATAACAGAGACTTGGTGGGATGACTCACGTGACTGGAGCGCTGTCATGGAAGGGTATAAACTGTTCAGGAAGAACAGGCAGGGGAGAAAATGAGGAGGAGTTGCACTGTATGTAAGAGAGCACTATGATTGCTCTGAACTCCAGTATAAAGAGGGAGAAAAACCTGTTGAGAGTCTATGGGTTAAGTTTAAAGGAGCAAACAACCGCAGTGATGTTGTGGTTGCTGTCTGCTACAGGCCACCGAATCAGGTGGATGAGGTAGATGAGGCTTTCTTCGGACAACTGAGAGAAGCTTCCAGGTTGCAGGCCCTGGTTCTCGTGGGGGACTTTAATCACCCTGACATCTGTTGGGAAACCAATACGGCAGTACACAGGCAATCCAGGAAGTTTTTGGAGAATGTTGGGGATAATTTCTTGGTACAAGTGCTGAAGGATCCGACCAGGGGCCATGTGCAGCTTGACCTTCTGCTCACAAACAGGGAGGAACTAATAGGGGAAGTAGAGGTGGGTGACAACCTTGGAAGCAGTGATCATGAGATGGTAGATTTCAGGATCCTGACCAAAGGAAGAAAAGAGAGTAGTAAAATACACACCTTGGACTTCAAAAAAGCAGTTTTTGACTCCCTCAGAGATCTGATGGGTAGAATCCCCTGGGATGCTAACATGAAGGGGAAAGGAGTCCAGGACAGCTGGCAGTATTTTAAAGAAGCCTTATTGTAGGCACAGAAAGAAACCATCCCGACGCGTAGCAAGAGAGGCAAAAATGGTAGGAGACCGGTTTGGCTTACGGGGAAATCCTTGGTGAACTTAAGCACAAAAAGGAAGCTTACAAAAAGCGGAAACTTGGACAAATGACCAGGGAGGGGTTTAAATGTATAGCTCGAGAATGCCAGGGGGTTATCAGGAAGGCGAAAGCGCAAATGGAATTGCGACTGGCTAAGGATGTGAAGGATAACAAGAAAGGTTTCTCCAGGCATGTTAACAAGAAGAAGGTGAACAGAGAGGGTGTGCGGCCCCTGCTGGATGAAGGAGGTAACCTAGTGACAGATGATGTGGGGAAAGCTGAAGTACTCAATGCTTTCTTTGCCTCTGTATTCACAGACAAGGTCAGTGCAGAAGTCCAGGAGCCAAGGGACGCAAGATGGGATGAAGATGGACAGCCCGTGGTGGGTAAAGAACAGGTTAGGAGCTATTTAGAAAATCTAAACGTACACAAATCCATGGGTCCAGACTTAATGCATCTGAGGGTACTGAGGGAGTTGGCAAATGTCATTGAGGAGCCTTTGGCCATTATCTTTGAAAAGTCGTGGAGATCGGGAGCAATCCCGGATGATTGGAAAAAGGCAAATGTAGTGCCCATCTTCAAAAAAGGGAAGAAGGACGATCCAGGCCAGTCAGTCTTACCTCGGTTCCTGGAAAAATCATGGAAGGGATCCTTAAGGAATCCATTTTGAGGCACTTGGAAGAGAGGAAAGTGATTAGGAATAGTCAGCATGGATTCACAAAGGGCAAGTTGTTCCTGACCAATTTGATTCGCTTCTGTGATGAGGTAACTGGCTCTGTGGATGTGGGAAAGTCAGTGGATGTGTTCTCAGTACTGACAGATGGCATAACAAGGAGCAATGGTCTCAAGGTGTGGTGGGAGAGGTCCAAATTGGATATTAGGAAAAACTATTTCACTAGGAGAGTGGTGAAGCACTGGAATGGGTTTCCTAGGGAGGTAGTGGAGTCTCCATCCCTAGCGGCGTTTAAGTCTCTGCTTAAGAAATCCCTGGCTGGGTTGATTTAGTTGGGGTTGGTCCTGCCTTGGGCAGGGTGCTGGACTTGATGACCTTCTGAGGTCTTTTCCAGCTCTATGGTTCTATGATTCTATGATCATGTTTGAAACATATTAGTTTTTCCCTTTATTGGATGCTTCCTGGGGCTTGAATTTTCTGGGATACTGCCAGCATATCAATATAATGGTTATCTATGTAGCTGTCAGACTCTGGGTTTTGACTTCTGACTGCTCTTCCACTGTCAGGGCCATGGGGAAGTAGAGATGTATGTCAAATCTCAGTGTAAGAAACTGAGAGATAATTTTTGCTACATCCCTGACTTTCATAATAACCTACATGCCATATCAATAATGGAGACCAGCCTCCTCACCTTCCTTTTGCAACCTACTGGTTCCCCCTTTTCTCTGCTGCATAAAGGTCAAAGATGACTTTAAAAAAATAGTCAGCTTCCCTCCCCATGCTTCTGTTTTGAACTAAATCTCCTATTATCTTCCTATTTTGGAAATCTTAGATGACTTAAACCAAAATGCATTTGGAGCAGTTACCCTCCCGCTTCTGTTTTATTTTTGCTGTTGTGTCTTGCACTAACTCTTTGTGAAATATTCATTTGCTCCTGTTTTCTCTGCATTCGGCTCAGGATTCATGAGGCCCCCACATTATATCTCTATTCAAGGCAGCTGCATTATATCAAGAAAGGAGAAAATGAACACTGTGATCTGTGTTTTCATGATAACGGTATACTGCTTATTACTGTAGCTAATGCCAATTGATAGACATTTGGTTTGCATCTGTCGGTCTCTGGGCACATTACAATAATTGAATACACCAGCAATAAACAAAATATATCACATACAGGTTAGAAACTGACAGTTCTTTTGAAATGCCTTCTCCACCTCCACATCAGCCCTAATCTTCCCAGTAAACAAACCCACCTGAAAAAACCTGCAGCTGCCTTGCAGGGTGTCTCAAAAACCACTATGATGGTGATCTGGCAGGCCAAGGAGAAAGAGAGTTCCAAACCTGAGCACCCCTCTCTGAAAATGCCACCTTCAACCAAATGCAATCTCCATTCTATACCTACATGTAGTTGGAGCCCTGAGGGCTAATTGAGCAAGGGTCTAAAATACCTTCCTTTTAGAGAAGCTGGCCCCCTTCTCAAAAGGTATAGGCCGTCAGTGTCCACAGTGTCCCCTACAGCTTACCTTGACTCTGTCCAGCCATCACAGCTGACACCCCACCCCTGCAATCTTCTATTGCCTAACCCACAAATCCCCCAATGCTTTAGCTCAGTATGCTTGAATTAAAATCAAAGCAGAAGTGCAGATTGCTTTTGTTACCCAAGGCTCACCTATTGGGCTTTTTTTAACCTGTCAAGGTATATAGGTAAGGATGAGAGGCTCAGAGGATTGTCAGAAAGAAGCTCTACTTCTCATTATTAGTCCCCATTTAACCAGTCATGGAGTGACTCACAATCTTTGCAATCGGGCTAGGCTTTGGTGGAGGACATGGAATGAGTCAGTGAAACTCAGTCCAGTTCTTTGTGTACAAGTTTGCCTAGAGCTGGCTCCCATGTCAGATCAAAGAGGTCCAGGATAAGCATGAGGGTCATTTTTAGTAAAGTATCCATGATCTGAGAGGTAGGCTGTGTATGACTGGGTGGTGGTATATTGGCTGTGCCTAACTCTAATGCTGTCAGAAGCTATGTCCATCTCAGACAGGGGAAATATCTGCTAGGTATCTCTTGCCTCTTTCAGCTGAGTTTCCCCTGCAAGCTGCCTCTGGCATTAGTTTTCCAGTGGCATTTACTGTGCAAATCACACTGACATTTGATGAGATTTTGGCTTCTGCATAGGCTTGCTAATTACTGCTGGGAATCCAAGGGGGTGCTGCTCTTGCTCCCTTCCATACAATCCCACATCAGTGCTGCTCTCCAGGGTAGAGAGGGAGGGAGCCATAACTTTACATGTCATTTGCTTCTTCCCGCTCCCTTTCAGGTGGTTATTGCCTGGGTGATATCACCAGGGTCTAGTTAACATCAGTTCTTGGAGCTATGAGGGGTAAGGCTGAGGTTGTTTTTGCTTTATCACCAGCCGTGAAATCCTACAGCACAACCTTTATATTGTCACTGTCTTGGGCCAAGGGCCGTGCTGTTGTTTTTTCTAGAGCTGAGTACAGAAAACTGAGCACAGAACACTGCTCCATAGCAGGCCCTGCAAATAGGCTGTTTCCCCGGAAGAACTTTGCTGAAGGACTAAAACCTGCATCCCCAGATTCTCCCTCTCCGCAATTTATTTTCCATTTATGGAACAGCATCAATAGCTCTGCACAAAAGGGATATAGTGGCTTCATTCCCATTGACTTTCAAAGAAAGCTGACTGCCTAGCTGTCCATTGTGCCATTTGAAATCTTCCGAGTCTACATGATCTTTTTCCATCCTCTTTTAATTAGATTGTCATACAGGAAGGATGTCAAATAGTCAAAAAGTTCAACATGTTCAAAGATCATTGGTCTAACATCTGGTAGGAAAGACTAGTTAATTCTAGAACTGGGCCTTAGTTAGTACTATGACAGAGTTGGCAATTTCCAGTAATATCTTTAAAAACCATTATTGCATGGAGTTTCAGTATCTTTGGAGTCCACTGTATTAAATGCAAAAGGTGTGTATTATAATGAGCCCTGGCAAGTGTTATGAACTTAAAAGGATGCTACCGACCAAAAGACCAGACAAGTTTTGAACAAACAGAGGCAAGATGTTTGCTTGGGGAATATCCAGGGAGATGTAAATTCATACCACCAGTTGTGCAAAAATCCAGGTCTTGTAGCTACACCCTGAAGAAGGGACCATTGTCTACTACAAATGTGGCCCCAGCATCTGAAGCTCAAAAGCCCAAATGTATAATCTATGCATGTGGCTGCTTGTTCTGAGTGAAAGCATAGTAGTTGAAAAAACAGCTGCCTTCTCTACCCCTTCTCTGCCTGATGAGGTTAATAAAAACTTTGAATGCATATGTACAGCATCAGCTTTCATGGCAACATGCATAATTCAAATCTCCCTAAGAACCAGTGCAGCTTGGAGGACACAAACTTCCTTACTGTACTGAGCAAGAATCCAGCTTTTACCAGCTGTTGAGGGTTGATGCACAATTTTTGGTTAAGTGAATAATTTATCATGGATATTATCTGTATTGTATCACATCCCAACAGTTTGTATGCCTGTACATATGGCTCTTGAGATACCAGAACACTGCCATATGCTTCATGGCCCATTACCACTTCAAACTCTCTAAAAATTATTTTCCCCTATGTTATGCATGTTAGAAGTGTGGTGTTTAGTGGGAATGTTCTGCCAGCTGGACCAGCTCATGTCTTGTGTTATTTATACATTGCCCATTTCAAATAAGTTATAGGGTTACTACGGGATACAAATTTGGATTATAAATCCCAAAGAGCACCTTCCTGACGCTCATTCCTCAAATGCTGCTCATTGCACAGGATCATCCTGTTAGGGACCCATTTATTGTAGCTATGCTTCAGTGTTGACACAAAACAAAACTCCTTTAATCTGTCATTCTGCCAGGACACTGGGCACATTTATTCCCACTGCAGAGGAATGGGAGCAGAACTTTAATAACCTTATGTAATGTGTATAACACAGTGTCCTGAATGCCAGGAAGAGATTGTAGAAAAGTTGTCAGAGATTTTGCACTGATTGGTTATGTTTGTATTTGAACACACTAGTTTTCTACTGGACCTTGTCGGTATTCAGATGTGAGGTCTGTGTTGCAATGGTATATTCCCCAAAGCCTGACTGTTCTGCTTCAGGAAAGCTTGCCTTCTTCCGAGCATAGTACAAGACTCATTTGTACAGTGAATCTCCATAAAGGCAGCTCCTCGCTTTTGGACAAATCCCAACAAAGCAGAGACCAGAAATTCCATTTGAATGTGATTGCTCTCAGGTTTGGAGCAGAAAACTTAGTCCAAACCATGCTGAGGTGTAAGAATTTCCGTACTGGTGGGCTAGCCACTATAGTGAAAGAAAGAACTATTTATACATACTATCGTGATTGTATAAGGAGCCGCTGAATATATAAGTATTGAATTGAATGAAGGTTACCAACAGTGACTTCTTAGTGAGCGATATTTACAGCAACACATAATTTTTGTTAGAAAATAGAGTGTTCTGGGCACATTCTAACTGAGATAATAATATTCTCCTGTATTAAATTAATGTCCTCCTTCACCTTCTGTCCTAAGCTATATTATAGTACTGCTGTTAAATAGCCACCCAGTCCTCCATTGCAATGGTGCCTGCACTTTAATCATATGAAAGGAGCAATTCCATCATGTATAAACATTTTTAAAGTGCTTAGAAATGCTTCAGAAGCAAGGTATTTATAGAAATGTGATAAATGCCATCAAGTGCCAGCAATGTATACTGTCCAAACTGGACAGTGTCTCTGACAAGGGACAATTGGACACATCAGACATCAGAAATAACACACATAAACCTTTAGGTGAATATTTTAATCTGCCTGGTCACTCAGTCATGAATTTAAAACTAGCCATTCTTCTACAAAGGAATTTCACTCACCAATTACAGAGAGAATCTGCAGAACTGGAATTCATTTACAGATCTGACACTTTTAACTTGGGCTTGAACAAAGACATTAACTGGTTCACTCATTACAAAGCCAATTTCTCCCACCTGTTCCATCTGCATTTCCACATGAAAAGCAATGAATGGAACTCATCCAGCCCAATTAATTAGCCTTATTAGCATGGGTCCTGCAATTGTTGACAGTTACTTCTTCTGATGTTATATATACATATATATATATGTTTCTGTTATTTCCTCTCCAATTCAGCTGATGAAGTGGGTTTTGTCCATGAAAGCTCACGATTCTATATTTTTTGGTTAGTTTCTAAGGTGTCACAGAACTACTCATTGTTTTTAAAGTTACAGACATACAAAGCTGCTCCTCTGAGCTTTTATAGAAATGGAATTTATCATTATATCTGAGAGAACAATGAATGATTTTCATACTTTTTCTTCCATTTCAGTGTCTATGAACAGACTACAGATATTTCAAATTTATGTGTTATTCCCTATATTTCTATGAATAATTCTTAGCTCTAGCTTGTTTCTTCCAAGTATTCAGTAACCAGGCTATTTTGATTGAATGCATGGGACACATGGTATGGTATGTTTCTGTCTGTAACTCTTCAAATCAAGTTTGCAGCATGAATTTCCTTGTTTACAAACCTTCCAATATTTCATCATGAATAGTCACTGCTATACAAAATTCTTTGCTGAAACAATCTTTTATGCTGTAAACCTAAAGCTGCATGAACAAAGTCAAACTTAATTGGCTTATATTCAGATGAATATCCATGGAACATGAATGTCGGTGTTCACTTGTACTGTATACCTAGCTCATTCTTCTTCAGTAAGAATACTCTCTCCTACGCACTCTCATGAGAAGAAGATGACATAGGTCTTGCATAGCATCTGTTCCTGACACTTGAAATTTATGTGGGGAGAGACAGTGAAGGCTTCACTATGGGCTAGATTGTCATAGCTCTGCTTTGGCTGTGTGTGTGGGGGGGGGGGGGGGACCATGTCCCTGCCATTCTCTTACTCCCCAGCTAGAGAAAACAGGATCTCTAGTTAAGGGCTCTTCTGAGTTGCCCATACCACTGCTGTTACCACAGGAGTGGCAGTGGTCAGAACCCCCGCCCCTTTAAAACACTGCCAGAGCACTACATGGTGTTGCCTCCAGTCCCATCCCTTCCACTCAAGATCCCACCCCTTTTGAGAGCACGGAGGTGCCCCCACTTGCCCAGGGGCCTGGCAAGTCTATTTGCCTCCCTGGCTCCCTGGCATGCCCACAACGACACTACATCTTCCAAGGATACTCCCCTATCTTCCTCCCTCTTCATAGATTAGATGATTCCTGTTGTTCCTTTAATCCATCATGGTCCTCTGCTTCTTCAGTTCCCCCAGGCTCTACTGTCCTATGTATGTCATAACCAGCTCACACTTTTGTGGTTTTAGTCACCAGAGAAGGCTTCCAACTGCCTATCTGCGTGGAAGGAATGTCCAGTATGACAAACAAATCAGGTTTTGCCAATCTTACATGTTTACTGTGTTCAAGATAGCTTAGTGAATGTTGCTTTGCATAATGTTTTAGTGGAAAGTGGGAACTTTTGACATCTTAGTTGGAAAGGAATGGGAACTTAGACCTGACATGTGCATGTGTTAATTTCAAATCCCCTCAAAGAGAAAGGAAAATATGAAGTGCTTGCAGTTCTGCTAAGACTTAATCTTATGGAGTGAAATGCCCCCACTGAGATTACAGAAAAAAAATCACAGATTTTTTTAGGAAACAGAATGAATTTGTTTTGTCCATAACATCCATGTGAGGTGGGAAAGCACTATACCCCCATTTACAAATGTACAATGGAGAGCCAGTTCCCCCTGTTTTCCCCAGGAGCCCAATGAGTCTGTTGACCACACTGTGTAGTTCTATCCCATCTCTAGCAAGTTGGAAAGAAATCTGCTCTTTGTGGAAAAGGATTTTATAATGTTCGCCATGAACATCCTGAAGAGCCCCTCTCATTCAAATGTTCTTGGGCCAACAACTTTGTATTTGGTTAATGGAAAATGACAAAGAAGATCAGTTAAAAAGGAAGTGTCATTTTCTTGCTTCTCCGAAGTCACTTAACAATGCAGCTTATAAAATTGATATTTAAACAAAAACTTCCTGACATTGTTCCTTTTAAGACAATAAAATACTCAGCTGCATTGGGAGCAGAGTAGTTCCCATTCATATAGAGAGAGAGCTTGTCCTGCATCTTCCCCATACCCACTATGCTCATGATATTCATGCAGAATCACGTCATTAAAGTAGGATATAAAATGAGGGCTTTCATTTTTCATTCTTTGTGGCAACTGACACAATCCATAAAAAATAAACTCAAATGAAAGACCAATTCTGACATCTAGTGGTCCCAAGCAAGACAGTTAGGAGGCTCTCAGAAGAACCTTTTAGGACAGGAGCTCTAAATTGTTTAGCATAACCCCATGTCACAAGAATTAAGGTCTTGATGCTTCTTGCTGCTGTGTCAGGATCCCTCCCATTTAGTGATAGAAGATGAATATCCATGGCCCCAGGTTCAGAACCTAGAGTTTAGATCAGTTCTGGGCAACCTGCAGCCTGCCCCATTAGGGTTCCATGTGTGACCTGCATACCCTCTCTCTGACCCCTTCCCTCCATACCTCTTTTGCCCTTGGGGTCCTGCACTTACACATTCCTCCCCCTCTCAGCACTTCCGTAGCACCATGAATCATTTATCTTGTGGTGTTTAAGTTTTGAGAGAGACGTGTAGGGACAGGGAACAAATCAGCCAACTCATGGCACTTCAAAAGTGCTGGGATAGTGTAGGGAGGAAAAGAGATGGGATGTGCTTGGGAAAGGAGACAAGGAAGAGGCCAGGCAGGGATTTAATACTGTAAAGTAAGTATAAATATTTTTTATTTATTTGAAGTTGATGATAGTTCTCTTCCGGAAAAGCTTCTTTCAAAAAAAGCTTGCAATATAGATGTAACCTCACTGATGGAGCAAGATGTGTGCACTTGCTGTATTTCTCCACTAGATGTTGGTACTATCACACGAACATTAATAGCCTGCATCCCAGCCATTGTGGTTTGAAACTGAATCTTTCCTATTCAACTCATAGAACCAAATTCAGTCCTGGTATGGGATGAGGACTGTAAAATTCCTTTTTAAATCATTTTTCTGGGAAGGAAAATGGATAGAAATAGATAAAATATCTTATTTTCCTTCTGACCTTTTGAGAGTCCTGGTCTATATTTTCTTCTCTGCTTCTGCAAAAAGCAACAGTTTTCATGGTAGAAAATAAACTGAAGGCTATTATTCATCCTGTGTTTAACTGAATGGTATCAATCTTTCATAGTTTCTGTCTAAAGAGATGTGAGGTTAATCCCACATTCTAGACCCTATACATACTTAATTGGTGATTCACAGACCAGACAATGCACAGGCCTTGTTCTATTCTCCTGAACAGTGCTGAATTTTATCCAGTGCAGTGTGAATTGGGATCACTTTTTTCACTTTCCACATTTAAAATTGGTCCTACTTTTCCACTATGCCAGAACCAGCCCTATGGAAAATGGGGCAGCTTGGAGCGGAATTGATTTTTACTGTGTAATCAGGCAGCGGAGAATATTTTTGGCCAGACAGGCAGCAGTATTTACAATATTTTGAAGAAACACAGGAGGGCCACAAAAATGGGTAAAATGAAACAATAGGAAATCTATTGAAATAACCTTCTGCAATTTTTTAAGAAGTCTAATAACCAGCTAGCTTCTCCTCCCCTGCCTCTGCTGAGCTAAGTGACCAGTGCTGTGGATTTGATGACCATGGTTTCTCAAAGAATTAAAGTAGTCTGTGGCCCTGTGTCTGCCCTGCAATACTTATGTACCCTGGTACATTTGAAAGGAAGAATGTATTGAGCATTCTATAGGGAGAGTAATAGAACTGAGATTAATACTCTCTTTTATGGTGGAATCTTCATCCCTAGAGGTTTTTAAGTCCCTCCTTAACGAAGTCCTGGCTGGGATGATTTAGTTGGATTTGGACCTGCTTTGGGTAGGGGGCTGGACTCGATGACTTCCTGAGGTTTCTTCCAGCCCTAGAATTCTATGATTCTATGATTTTTATGCTTTGCATCACACTGACAGTGTCATAGGGCTGTAACATGAGCATAAATGTAGTTTACTCCCACTCGGAGGCTCTACCTCAATGTCAGAGCAATGTAAAATATCCTTTGTGTAGATGAGAATCATTTCTAGAGATCACTGTGCAGAAATTAGCAGGCTTTGCTATACAGATTTTTAGTATTGATTAGCTGAGGACTGCTGAGATCCTGGGCCTGAATGTTTTCTCCACATAGTACATTTTTCAGCAGTCTAAATCACAACCTGATTAGCATGGAATGACAAAATGCAAGCACAGGCACAAGAGTGCTTCTAAGTTATCTGCTCAAAGGATTTCCTTTGAGCATTAGCCAGATAAACTTACTAGAAATCACAGATAAGACTTGTAGGCAAACTGTATTGTATCTGGCTTAGAAATGAATTTCACTGTCTAGAAACCTAACAGCTAGCTCCTATTTCATTGTATATAATCCATCTCTCTCTCACTTGCTCATGCACATACAGAGTTAGTTATTCTTTCATTTATTCATAAACAGAAAATGGTTGCTGTAAAATGGAACTTTTGCTGCACCTTTTGAGCTCCCTTTCATGCTTCCCTGTTGCCTGCAAGCTCTGCCACTTGGAAACAGCATTGTCTCAGAAGGAAATTGAATTGCAAACCAGTCCATTGTCCTCTCTTATTTGATTGCCTTACTCTAGAGCTGTTTATCCAACCAGTTCTGAAGCAGTAGCAGTAGCCACTATAGTTACGGTGACCATATTTTCTGAAACAAAAATAGGGACACATTAGCCATGCTCCTTGACACCACAAGTCATGCCCCTGACCTCTCAGCCCCCTCCACCCCCCACCTCCCCTTGCCACAAGAAGTCGCTGGGGATAGTACTTCCAGGGTCAAAATATACACGTCTGGAAGTAAAGGGTGTCATGTGATCCCTCTAAGAGCTCTTCCCACCATCCTCTACCAAAAGGGATGGATTTGGGCATTATATGAGTCCCCCCCCCCCCACATGCAACTATACTGCAATTGCATTAACCAAGGCCCCAGACCAAGGGTCTCAGGACACTGCAGCACTTAGGAGTCCAACCTCAATTCAGGTTGAGATCCAGGATCTGAGACTTATTACTTTGCAGTGTAGATGCAGATCCCATTTGATTCAGGGCCTGGGAATCATCCAGAACTATCCCACAATTTCATGGGACAACTTCTTTGGTTCTCTTAACAGATGATGCTTACTGGTTCCAATTAACTGGTAATCAGGGGCTCCGGCCCTAGAGAGGGCCTGCTGCAGAAAGGGGTTGCTCTTGTCTAGAGCAACCCCTGTCTGTGGAGAACCTGGGAGCCAGCACAGAGACTGCGCCAGTGTCCAGAGGAACCTCAATCCATGGGGAGTCCAGCTTGCTGTGGACAGGGGCTGCTCCGGAGGGGGCTGGGAGCCAGTGGCAGCTACAGTGTGACCTAACATTAACAGGTTAACTGATGAATGGGAATTTACATCCCTAATGAGATGTACCACAACTGCATTTTTTTGGTTACTGCAAAACTATCAAGTGCCCTCCGTTTCCACAAGCCATAATGATAATACTGAACTAACCATGACAATTAAAGGGTGGAGAAGACCATGTCACTGCTTGCCAGGTACATTCCCTATGGAGATCAATGGGGCTGGGCTATTTTATATGTAAAGCTACTAAGAAACGTATAAGTCAATACCATGATGGCAATGCCTATATTTTGTCACAAGGAGGAGGGAGAAAAATTGTTCTCCTTGGCCTCTGAGGATAGGACAAGAAGCAATGGGCTTAAACTGCAGCAAGGGAGGTTTAGGTTGGACATTAGAAAAAACTTCCTAACTGTCAGGGTGGTTAAACATTGGAATAAATTGTCTAGGGAGGTTGTGGAATTTCCATCTTTGGAGATATTTAAGAGCAGGCTAGATAGACATCTATCAGGGATGATCTAGATCAGTGGTTCCCAAACTTTTCAGCATCACACCACCTTTTTAATTTTTGAGAAACCCTCATGCCTCCCCAGATCTTCTTTACCATCATCCTACCTGCCTTTTAACAAAAAAAATGCAATTTATAATTTAAAATTAAAAATAAGCACACATAGTTTTTCTTGCACAAAAATTTAATAAAAATGTAATTTAACATAAGAAATAGCAGAAACAAAATGAATGTAATGTGAAGGATGATGCTGCATTTTCTTTACAAGTTGGGAAATCCTAGGTTTGAAATGAGGGAATGAGAGATTTGGGTGTGGGAAGGGGTGAAAGGTGCAAGCTCTGGGAGAGAATTTGGGTGCAGGAGGAGGTGGAGAGGGGGCTGCTGACTTAGGGAGGGGGCTGTAGGCTGGAGAATATTGGGGTCAAGTGGAGGGTTGGGGTGCTGAGCAAACCACAGGCTTGTGGATATGAGGGTGCAGGACTTAAGGTTGGGATGTATGAGGGGCTCAGGGTAGGGGGGATGGGAGTATAATGGGCTCAGGATACAGATTTGCAGTGTGTGGATTGTGCAGTAGTGTTGCGGTAGAAGACTGGGGATGTGAGTGGCTCAGGACAGGAGGTTCCGGTGTATGATAGGCTCAGGGTTGGAGTCTGTGGGGGTGCAGGAGTGTTATGATGCTGCAGCCAGATGGGGGGTTGGCCCCACTTGGGGGATTCTTGGCTAGGCTTCATTTCTCAATAAAATATGTCCAACACAAATGTTTCAGCATTTTTTTTATTTATGGGAGTGGCAGGGAACCTGTTTTGGGTCAGGGATCACTGACCCGCAGAAAAATCAGTCAGGGACCACACAAATGAGATGAAAAAAACTCCCAATCCCTCCAAGCCTCTCCAAGCCTCATTCATGTGGCCCCAACTGAGACACCTCCCTCCCCTGGCATGCCAGCGCCATGGGGGGCGGGTAGGTAGGACTGAGGTTCAAGGCCTTAGGCCAGATTAACTCTTCTGGGGTTCCATGGTTAGTGGAATTTGTGGGCCCCTCTACACTCTAAGATGGGGCCAAAAATGAGGGATCCAGTGTGCGGGATAGGGGTTCCAGTGTGCCAGTGAGTAGGATAGGGATGGGGTGCAAACTCTGTGTGGAATATAGGGTACAGGAGCAAGCTGGAGGTAGGTGTCTGGCCAGGAGGGAGGGGGCAGGATCAACCTGCTGGTGGGTGTCTGGCTAGGAGGCAGAAGCAGTTTGACGGTGGGTGTCTGGCCCCCAGGTAGAGGCAGGGTGTTGGTAATGTCTGGGCAGGGTGCTGGATGGGGTGTGGACGGGAGCAGGAGCAGGGTGCAAGTGGGGCCCTGGGCAGGGTGCAGGGTGCTAGTGGGGCCCTGGGCAGGGGACAGAATGCTGGTGGGGGCCTGAGCAGAGGACAGGGGAAAAGGTGCTGGTGGGGCCTTGGGCAGGGTGCAGGCAGGAGTCTGGCCAGGGGGCAGGGTGCTGGTGGGGCCTGAGGCAGGGTACTCGTGGGGGTCTGGGCAGGGAGAGCAGAGGGGCAGGTACTTGTGGGGGTCTCGGCAGGGTACTCATGGGGGTCTGGACAGGGAGTTCAGAGGGGCAGGTACTCGTGGGGATCTGGGCAGGGTACTCACGAGGGTCTGGGAAGAGGGGGAAGGGATGCAGGGTACTCATGGAGGTCTGGGCAGGGGGGCAGGGTATTTGTGGGGTCTGGGTGGGGGGAGGGGATAGGGACAGCTCGGCTGGTACCTGGAGATCCCACAGCTACACGCCAGGTCTGGGTCTCAGGAAGCACGTGCATGCCTTTCCTTCTCCCCAAACAGCTGGCGCGTTGCCTGAAATGCCGGCTCTGTCATGCTGCCGGGGACTTCCTTCCCCTGCTGCCTGCCTGCGCACAGTGGTGGGGAGGGAGTAGGAGTCCCAGGACCATACCAGCTCCAACCACTTAGGCAGCACGTTCCTGTTCCTTGCTCCCCACAGCAGCATGCACTGCCTGAGCAGTTGGAGCTGGATCAGTCCCAGAACTCCTACTCCCCCCTCCCCACACAGGCAGGCAGCAGAGGGAAGGAAGCCCCCGGCAGCATGACAGAGCTGGCATTTCAGGAAACGCGCCAGCTGTTTGGGGAGAAGGAAAGGCGTGCATGTGCTTCCTGAGACCCAGACCTGGCGTGCAGCTGTGGGACTTCCCCCCCATGCCACAGGAAGCTGGTGCTACCTCCATTTTTGCAGGAGGTAGCGCCAGTGTGGGCTCTTTCTTAGGGTGGGGGGAATGACATGGTGGGTTGGGTAGCCTCGCGCTCCCGTTGGAATTTCTTCATGCCCCCCCTAGGGGGGCATACCCCACAGTTTGGGAACCACTGATCTAGACGGTACTGGGTCCTGCCTTGAGGACAGTGGATTGGACTCGATTACCTCTCGAGGTCCCTTCCAGTTCTAGTGTTCTATGATTCTATGATTCTATGTAAATAATACCTAATAATTGCCAAATGAGACCACTTCCCAACCTGCTTACAAAAGGCCTGATCCAATTTAAATTTTAAGATAGAATTGGGCCCAAGCAATCTGTTGATATTATCCATGAAGATCCAGTTAACATTTAGTCACCTTCAAACATATAAGGGACCAATCAGTAAAAGCCCCACTGCCTAGTAGGGGGGATCTTTGAAGAAAATTAGAGAGACTTTGAATAGACTTTTTCTGACAGCAGCACTTTCTCTCACTGGATGTGGTGTCTTTAGCACAGGTTTCACTTTGTATGTCAGAATAACTCAGAAATGCGCTGTCACAGCTAACTCCATTTGATCTAGGCAAAGTGCAGCCCAAAGACAGAAGAACAAATACCTTGAAAATGGAAGTTAAAACATCTCACCTCCTCACAGAGCTCACAAAGGGCTTGTTCACCCAGAGACACAAGTTGTGACAACCCTCTCTGTAGAAAGACTATACATCAGGGTCGCCCAACCTATGGATCGGGACCCAAATATGGGTCACCATTAAATTTCAAAAGTGTAGCCAGGTGTCTCCCAGGTGGCTCTTAAGGAGCCATTCACACATTTTTTGAATTGTCCTGGGTCACCAAGTCTTCCTAAATTGGCAAAATGGGTCCCCATCTGGAAATGGTTGGGAACCACTGTTATATCTCCTTCCTTTCTGTCGACGCGCCAAGTGTTTTCATATGGCATCTTAACACACTGTTTAAATCATCAACTGCTTGGATGAGGAAGACTCACAAACAGTCTGTCCATCATCCACACTGCAATGACACGGTGATTTCACCACCATGGTAACAGATCTCTCTGTGGTCTCTTGTGGAGTAGCAGGAGCCTAGGGTAGTCTCTTGCGGGGAGAGACCAGGGTGACTATTTCAGTGGTTCTCAAACTTTTTGGCCTGTGGATCATCTGGCTCAATGTAAACCTTTCTGTGGACCACCAGTTGCAAATGGAAACTCGCCACTAATTACATAATTAGTGAGCCATTTTGCTAGTGCTGCAGCTAGGGAGAACGAATTAATTTAAATTATTTAACTTTCTCATGTTAGTTTATTGAACTTCATTTTAAATAAAGTAAAAGTAAAATCCAACACAAAAGATTTCAATGCTTTGTTTATTTATGGCAGGGGTGGGCAACCTTTTTTGGGTTGGGGGTCACTGACACACAGAAAAATCCACTGGGGACCACACAAGTGAGAAACAAACAAACTCCTCCCCAAAACCCCAACCCTCATAGAGGTGGCCCCCAACTCAGACACCTCACTCCTCTGGTGCTCCACGGGGTGAGGGGAAGGGACAGGGAAGATTGAGGTTCAGGGTTTCCCAGAGGCCAAATTTGCTTTTCTGGTGAATTTTTTAGACCCCCCCACATAAGATTCTGAGGTGAGGACAAAAATGAGGGATTCAATATGTGGGACAGGGCTGTCAGTGAGTGGGATAGGGATGGGGTGTAGGATCTGGGAGAGAGGTGGGGTGTATAAGGGGGATAGGTTGTGAGGTCTGGGTGAGAGCTAGGATGCAGAAGCAGGCTGGGAGTAGGGTGTCTGGCCAGGAGGAGGGAGCAGGAGCAAGGGAGGGTGCAGTGTGTGGTCAGGAGGAATGGAGCAATCATGGATGCAGGAGCAAGGTGCGGATAGGGTGTCTGGCCAAGGGGGAAGGTGCAGAAGCAAACTGGGGCAGGGTGTCTGCCCAGCAGGAAGGGTGCAGGAAGGGATTTGGGGTAGGGGTTGGACCTCCCTCATCCAGCACACTTGGGACCTGACTGGTCCCAGATGAGGGATTTTTCCAGACCAGGGGAGATCATTTTAGGCCCCCTGCTATTGTCCCCCATTGAGCTTCCTGGCACTCCCCTCCATCACAGCCCAGCTGAGCCCTGAACCGGTTCCCTGCAGCCCACCCCCCTCAGAGCACAGCTGAGCTACCCGTCTGTTCCCTGAGACTCCCCTCATCCTCTGTAGCCCAGTTGTGTCCCACACCTGTGTTCCTCGCACCCGATGTCCCCATCACAGCCAAGCTGAGCCCCATGACACTTCCCTAGCAAATCACTTGCTTTTCCATACTCCCAACAGGCACCACATCCTTCTGCTCCTATTGAGCAAGAAGTCCCCCTGACTCCAATTCCTCCAGTGAAGTAGGGGGGAGAGGAAACAGCAGCATTTTGGGGGACATTCCAGTGCTTCATGGGGACACCAGGACAGGAGATTAAAAATTGGGATAATCCCAGATTTTCCAGGACAGATGGTCAGCATAACTATAGCGAACTAGCCACTTCAACTGGCCAAATAGCCGCATTGTTCAAGACAACTAGCCACACTCAGCCAATCAAATAGCCACTTGTGGCTAGTGGCTAGCATGCTGGACACCACTGCTGTAGAGTGTGGCCCAGTTATAATTGAAGATGTGCAAATCCCATTCTGTTCAAAGTTTTTCCAAAGCTGTCTAATTTGACTTTTGCAAAACTACTTTGAGATTCTATTTTTGCTGAACTTGTAAACCCTTTTAATATCTCAAGATGATTCAGTTTGAAAAAATAAAACAAACCTGTTTTCAATCTAAACACACTGGCCCACACTTGGATCCAGACAGATTGGCACTGAGTGCAAGATTGGAAGAAACCGTAGAAAGGAAAGCAATTTCTTTTGTCTGAGGCTGTTTTTTCTCTCTGCACCATTTAGAAGGGCTGGTCTAGGAGCCAGGAATTGCAAGGGTATAAAAGTGCTTTGGTCACATACCCTTTTTCTTTCCTCAGTGATTAGAATCACTTCACCTATTTTACACTACCCAGGGATTCTCTGTGCAGAAGGAGAATCTCCAAGCAATGCATTAACCTGGCTTTACTTTCTCTTTGTATCACCAGAGTTGGGTAAAGGTCATTCGCAGAGCTGAATCATGTTTATTATGAATGAGTATGTCTACACTACAGCGTTAATTTGAGTTATCTTAATTCGAAATAGTTAATCCAAATTAAGCTAATTTGAATTAATGCGTCTACACACAAAATGCAGTTTGAATTAGCGTTTTGCTAATTCAAAATACCGTATCCACACTGAGTGGACACTGATTCAGATTTAAGGCCGGCCGGAACCAGGTGAGGGGTAGGGCATCAGGTTAGGAGTGTCTTTGTGTGGCTGTTGCCTGAGATGGGACACACACACACACGGGCAGCCGGTTCCCAGGTGTCCCTGCTTGCTTGCCTGCCTCACTGAGGGACAGCAAAGCATTTGTATCTCGGAGTGCTCTGGTTGCCCTCACTCGGGACACCACAGCACTCTGCAACATGGAGCCAGAGCTGCCCCTGGGCACTCTGGTGCTTCTCGTGAACATGTTGCTGCGAGCCTGGCTGCACTTTCTGCAGGCTGCCATCTAAGAGGTCCATCGGGGGGCTGTCAGTATCCAGGAGGCCCTGCAGGAGAGCTTCCATCCTGAGGAGTACTCAGAGCCTCCCTGGTCTGCCCCACTGGAGGCTTGTGCCTCATTCCTTTCTCACGTCCTTCCACTTACCCCTTCCCCCAACCCCGCTTCCTGATGTCAAATAAAATACACGTATTTTCATGTACACAAACTCTCTTTATTTAACAAAACTGGGGGGGGGGATGGAACTCCGGTGAGACTGCGGAAAGGAGGTGGGAGAGGGGAGGAGAGAGAGTGGGAAAGGGGAGGGGGAAACCTGGGAGGAGGGAGCTGGAAGGGGGAAGCAAGGGGAAGAAGGGGGAGGGGAAGCTCAGGGCTCGGGGCTAGGGGTCTCACCAGACCACCTTGATTTTCATGTGAACCTGCTCCTGGGATCGCATGTGGCCTTTGGTGGCCAGGCTGGCAGCTATCCTGCCATAGACGGACGCATTCCTCCATCTAGTATGGAGATCATGGACGTTGGGGGCATCCCCCCCCAAACCTGAGTAAGGTCCACCCTGATCTCCGCCCTGGACCAGGAAGGTGCCCACCTTCTCTGGGCCCTGGCAGGCTCCTGGGAGCTGGCAGACTGCTCCTGGGGAGCAGAGGAGGGCTGGCTGCCAGTGGCTTGCTAGCTCATGTTTTGGGGCCACTGGGTCAGGGGCAGTGACTGCTGGCTCTGGGCCGGCAGGCTTAGAGCTGGCACAGGCACTGTGGCCAGAGTCTCCCCTTTTAAGGGCTCCGGGGGCAGGGGGGAGAGGAGTGTTCTTGCTTGAGGCTGGAATGGCCACCAGGGCACCCTGGAAAGGCTGGAGGCCCCCTATTTTGAAATAAGTGTCTACACAGCACTTATTTTGAATTAGCTAATTCGAGTTTGGTGTTACTCCTTGTAGAGTGAGGTTTACCAAATTCAAATTAAGTGCCCCGCTATTTTGAATTTAATTCGAAATAGCTGTTTGCCTATGTAGACACTATTAAAGTTAATTCAAAATAATGGCTGTTATTTCAAATTAACTTTGATGTGTAGACATACCCAATATTTTCCTATGTGCAATGTGCAGTATAGGGTAAGTGCACATAGCAGTTGATTTAGTGAAGCAAAGTTAACTGAGTAACAGCAACAGTGAAGTCTCAGCCCTGTTATTTTTTTCACAGCCTGTTTTTCACTCTGCTCCATTATTTTCTTTTTTCAGTTCAATATTTCCCTTCTCCAGCTGCTCTTTTTCCTCTCACTCTCTTCTCCCAGTAATACTGAAGTTCATGTGTAACTATTAAGCTCATGTTAGAATAGATTCATGATTATGCAGAATGACTCATGGCTAATTATATTGGCTATTTCTATGTCTTAGTTACCTGACCATTGGACACAGTTGGCCTGAACAGAATAAAGTTAAAAATATTTTGTTATTGTTTTTAAATAGTTTTTGGAAGGAAAGAAAATCTGCTTTTGTGATCTTGGAATCATGGTTGTTACCCTGTAGCCATCAAACCATATTAGTAATGCCCTGGTTTAGCCCGACATAAGGTAATAAAATGCCAAACAAGTAATTTAAGAGTGACTTTTTTTAATTAAACAAGCATCTTTAAAAAGGCTGATAGGCAAACATTGGTCCTACTGTGCTAGCTAAAGTCTGGACAGCAAATGTGTGAGCACAGCAAACTACTTATAGATTCTCCACCACACCATCCTGCTGCTATCTGCTTTTGTCTTGGGAGCAGGTGTCATAATGAAAGTCATAGGAATTCATCTCTTTTCATTCTGGCCTTGGCTCTCACTGAAGTCACAGGGAGTTTTGCCACAGATTTCAATAGACACATGATCATGGACTTTGTTAGGAGCCCTGTAAATTCCAGTGTTCTACCTAAACACAAAGTGATCCAAAGTAGCAGTACTTCTCTTTACCAGCCCCTACCCTGCCCCACTTATGTAATCAGCAAGCCAGTACAATTTAAAACTCTCCTTTCACATCCTTCACTGCCTTTGGCCCCTGCCGATGCCCACCCAGAAAGGGGGGGCTCTGACACATGTCTGGAAAATCAACAGACTCAAGGCTCTTAAGGGTATGCCCTGGTGCAGCCGTCTTTCTCTTTATACTGGGGTGTTAACCCTTGAGTATCCCTACTGAGCTCAGCTGTGGCACTAGGTCCTAAGGGGAGAGAGTCTCAAAGGTTCCTGAAACACTCAGGGATTTTTTGTTGAAAACCAAGCCCTTCAGCTCTCTCTGGGGTACAGGTCTGTCGTGAAGCATTAAGGTGCCAGGTGGGAGAGAGCGGAGTCTTATATGTAGACTGCACAAGAACTCTGCCAGACTGACACTGCTCAGGTTTCTGCAACCAGCTAGGGTTTGAGACTCCTCTCACTCACTTTGCTTTTACCTTGAAGTTAATTCCATTGAATTTAGTAGCAGTGCTCCTGGTTTACATCCTTGCACCTGGGAGGAAAATCAGGACTAAAAGTTTAGTAGAGCTGGCTGGAAATTTTCATAGAAACGTGCTACTTTTGACAAAATAGTCTTTTAGATATCACTAGGGGGTGGTGCCCTTTGCATGCTATGCTTGCCAACCTCTCTCTCTGAGTACAGGCATTCCTGGCTCTCCCCCCTCCAGCAGCCAGTATGGGAAGTGGACGTAGGCTGGTCCAGCTCCATCCCTCCAACTGCCAAGGGGTTGGGCTGGGCAGAGGCTGGCCTGGCTCCCTCTCTCTGGCCACTGGGGGGGGGTGGGGATTGGGCCAGACCAAGTCTTCCAAGGGGTTGTGCCAGTCCAAGGATGGCCCAGCTCCTGTGTCTGGCCCAGCTCTCCCCATAAGGCCACCAGGGGTGGGGGCTGGCCCCAGCAGGGGCTGATCCGGCCGCTCCCTTTGGCAGGGAGGGGGAAGGGAGCACAGCGACCAGCCCTCTCCCTCTGGCCACAAGGGAGGAGATCACGTGGCTCTGGCCCTGCTGGCGAGGGGCAAAGCTGCACAGTTACTGCGTGCCCCCTCTCGCCCAGGGGTTCCACACATGTTCTGAGCCCCCCCCTTTGCCCCCAACCCGAGGCCCCAAGAGGTCATGTGGCTACTGTGTGTGCCCCCCATAGCTCCTGCACACCCTCTCACCCCACCTGGGCCCCTGTGCACCCCTCCACCCCCATCCAAACTCCCACAGCTGCCACAGGCTGCTCCCCACCCTAGCCCCCACGTGCTCCTCCTCCCCCCATCCAAGCCCCCAAGGCTCTCATGCACCTTTCCCCCTGCCTAAGCCCCCATGGCTCCAGCGCGCTGCCACCTCCCTCCCCTGCCCTGGAGGAGCCATGCCCATGTGGTGGCTCAATTTCAACGCTGGCCCATGTGGCAGCTGCCAGAAGGACATCTAGCCTTATGTCAGGTGTCAGGGTGACCCCCCACTCCAGCCTTCCCCTCACTTCAAGCCTCTGCAGTGGGGCCCCTTGCCCTTCACCATGGGCCTCGCCGCAATCCCCTCCACCGCCCCACAGTAATTGTAACTCCCAGCAGCCTGCCACAAACATGGCAGCTGCCAGAGGCACATCCAGCCCCAGCCTGAGCTCTCCTCGAGAACTGTGTCCAGATGCCAGAAATGACAAAGCACAGTGTGCAGGAGACGGTGGGTGGAACACAACAGCATGAGCCACACCCACAGAGAGCTGATGAAGGTCTACAAATGGAGCAGGAGGTTGGATTCCTGCGGGGCCTGGGAGGCCACCTGCAGAAACTGCTGCATGAGGACTGCAGCACAATCTGCAATAGATGTTGACTGACCAGAGGCTGCTCTGGCTCCATAGCTGGATTGCTGAGGTGTCCACAAGGGCAACCACGGCAGGCAGAGAAGAGGCTTTGCAATCCCTCGAGGAGGTAGGCAAGGGAAAAGAGCCTAAGACATGAGCCTTGGATAGCTTCATGCAGCAGCCATGGGAAGTGATTGCTGTCCTGATGCCCTACCTGACATGCTTCTGGGTGACCTTAAATGTGATTCAGCATTCAGTGAGTGTGGCTGCTCTATTCTAAAATAGCTAAGTGCTATTTTGATGGGCATTTGGTGTGTAGATGCACTATTTCAAAATAAGCTATTCTGGATTATTTCTTCTGGAATAGTTTATTCTGAAATCAGTGTGCAGTGTGGAGGTAGCCTTCTAGACCAGGGGTGGCCAACCTGTGGCTCTAGAGCCACATGTGGCTCTTCTGAAGTTAATATGCAGCTCCTTGCTCAAATACCGACTTTGGGGCTGCAGCTACAGGTGCCAAATTTCCAGTGCTCGACTCCTGGCTCCACTTCCTCTTCCAAGCATATTGCGCCCTTGCTCCTTCCCTCCCCCAAAGAGCCTCCTGAGTGCCATGAAACAGCTGATTGCAGTGGGCAAGAGGCGTGGGGAAGGAAGAGGAGGCACTGATTGGTGGGGCTGCTGATGGGCAAAAGATGCTGGAGACGGGAGAGGAGGCACCTGAGGAGGACTGCTGACAAATTACTGTAGCTCTTTGGCAATGTACACTGGTAAACTGTGACTTCTTCTTAGGCACAGGTTGGCCACACCTGTCCTAGACTAATACCAAGAGACTCGTCCTTTCAGTGTCCTGACAGAGCATACCATATTTTTGTGCGTGTGTTGTAAGGGTTTTACATATTTCTATTAAAGTGCAAAGGAAACAAAATATTTCAGTCCAAGTCTTAACATAAATAAAACATTAAATTTTCTAATTCCTGCATAAGCCATGCTTTACCATCGTGCTGAGACACACACATTTAAAAAGAAAAAAGCCTCCTATACAGCACTCAGTGGGCTTCCATCTTGTTACTTATACATGAACTGAGAATTCTTTTCCTCTATGTTCACATTATCAAGTGATTAGTATGTTGTTTGATATTGCTTATGCATGTCCCATGTTTACAGAAGTGTTAAATTATGCAAACAGTAGTCTTTTTTAGATTTTTTAAATTTAATTTGTTAAAAGAATAAAAGCTCCCTCAGTGTTCCCTTCTTCTTTCCCATCCTCTCTTTTCCTCAGTTTTGTCCAGGCTTTTACTTTCAGGGTGCTGCCACTAAATGAATTGCTCCCTTTAATCATGCTTTTCCTTTCAGCTCTGGCCTTCCTACTGTATCCAGACAGCCTCCTTTGACGAGCAGGGAATACCACGGTCTAGCTGATAAGGTTGCACATGAGCAGCTTGTCTCCTGAGGAAGCTGGGTTCAGCAGCACCAGACAGGTATGTAGGAAAACTTGTCTGGAAGAGCAGAGCATAATGTGACTTAGCTCAGAGGAGCAGATACTTTTGCTTCCAGTGCCTTTTTTCCCAGATCTCCTTGCTCAGACAGTTATCCACCAAAAAAAACAGCGAGTGCAAAAATATCCAGAGGTGCCTTGATTTCCTCAGAATCAGACCCTTGTGTAATTGTCCTACAGACAGACTGGCTCTCTTATGCTACACTGGACTGGTTTATAGCTTGTGTGAGCACAGAAGAACTGGGCCCAATGAGGGCTCAGCCCTAGAGTAGCATGCTGTATTGAATGAGCCTTTCTGTTTTGTCGCTGTTCCTCTTTGTTCTCATATACAGGTGGCACTTAGCAGTGTTTGTGAGCAACCTCCACACTAGAAGGATCCAGACCTCACACTAGAAGGATCCCTGTTTCCAGCCACCTGCTTGTAACTGGAGTCCTCCAACTTTTAAAAAAGTCTCCTAATCACTGTCTCCGAACCCTCAGCAAAAGGCAGGAGCTAGAGCCCTGCAAATTTGCTGTTATTTGCTTTATATACATGGGTATCCACAGATGTGAATGCAAATATCTGCAGCTCATTATTGCAGATACAAATTTTGAATTCATGCTGGGTCCTAGCAGGGGCCAGCATCATGAAGGTGGGATCAACCAGAAGATAAGTCTATCAAGCCTGGGGAGCACAGCCTTGAGAAGAAAACACCTCCTTAATAAACCCTATTGTTCTTTAGGCACTGTAAGGATCTGAGAATATCCCATAATTTCTCATCCCACATGTTTGCTTATCTCAGAGCACACCTGGGTGGGTCTCTAGGCTGGATTTGAATTCTCAGCTTGTTAGACTTCTGTCTATTGAAATTCAAATGATGTGCTCATGCTTGTGATCAGTGGTATCATGGTTCCAAACTCCAGCTTTTGCCTACAGCCAGCTGCGAGGACCCTGAAGAATAGCAGAAATTAAAAAGTAGATGGCTTCTTGTTGTTTAGTGTTCTCAGTTGGGCTTGTTTTGCCCAGAGCCATAACCAAATTAGGATTCACCATGCACCTTTCCTGTGCATGGTGCATCTCTCTGATGTACTAAAGTTAACCAGGAGGGCTAGACAGCAGATTGAGAGTCCCCCATACAACACTATTCAGATGCACAGGGCACTATATTTACATGTCACTGGCAAACAGATGACAAGGAATGTGATGCTAATAGTCTACTTTATTATCAACATAAAAACCAAAGTAGTAATAGGCCCGAGGTGGAATCTTAATGAACACAAAGAACTCAACCCTAAACAGTCAGTGCAAAGCCCTGGAGAAAGACACACATTGCTGGTAGTGATTCAATAATGGGAAGCCAAGTCAGCATTATAATTTTTCATGGTCAGACATATTAAATGCATCCATACTAGTGAACAGGCTCAACAGTGAAAGACATTCAGAATTGTATTTTACTACATTGTCACGGCACATCTTGATATTCTGCATTGATGTGCTCTGTAGGAGATGAACATACACACATTTCTCTCCCTCTCATCCTCTAAGGGTATATATATTTTCACACCATTCACATTCAGAGCCCAGAAACAGATGGGAAAGCTTGTCAGATAAGTTTATGGAAAGTCAAGATTCAGCAGGGGAGGCAACAAAATGCTCTACAAACTTAAATAAGAGGGATGTGTTGGCAATGGGACTGTGCTTTGAAAGAACAGGAAAACCAGTTATTTTTTATCTTCAGTGCAGGTTGTGGATCATGTAACAAGGGATTTTAACAACTGTCCCAAGATTAGGCACATCATTTCAAAGGGGGGACATCATTTAGACAGTGAGTTACAGTCCCCAATGATGTATCATCAGTTGTCCTAAACCATACAGAGTGATCCCATGAAGTAAAATTGGGATAGCTTGGCATATACTCTAGGGCTACGTCTACACTGCAGGCTTCTTGCGCAAGAACTGTTTTGCGGAAGAGTTCTTGTGCAAAAGGTCTTGCACAAGAACGCGTCCACACTGCCAAGAGCATCCATGGCAGTGTGGATGCTCTCTTGTGCAAAAAAGCTTTGATGGCCATTTTAGCCATAGGAGTTTCTTGCACAAGAAACCCCTGTTGCCCAAGCACACTGCCTTCTTGCACAAGAGCTCTTGCACAAGAGGGTTTATTCCTCATGGGGAGAGGAATAACTCTTGTGAAAGAAGCCCTCTGTTCTGACGCTTTACTGTAAATTTACTTGCACAAAAACGCGTGTGCAGTGTAGACATTCTGCAAGTTTTTGTACAAGAACAGCCACTCTTGCGCAAGAAGCCTACAGTGTAGACATATAGGATTATTTTGCCAAGCCAACTGGAAGAAAGCTTATAGGATCTGATGATCTAGAACAAAATAACCTAGCACATCAACAGTATCCCCTACACTGCGTAAGCACTTTATATTTAAATCAGCTTTTTTATTATAGTGTTTGGCTCAAGTCCTGCCTCCACTCTGACAGTTTGTCATGTGGTCTGCTGGTTAAGCAGCCAAAGGGTTAACAAAGTACAGTGAAAGCTTTGTTATCCAGCACTCTATTAACCAGAAAACTTCATTAACTGGCATTGTCCCTAGCTGCAATACCGCTGTGTCTTCAGGCTCATGCACCTGACTCCTGCCTGTCCAGCCGGCCGTTGACAGCTTCTGTCAGCTGGCACTGCCAGACGACATCATTAGTAGGTGCCTCCTTCCCTCTCAGCCTGCCATATGCTGTGGGGAGCCAGATCTACCTGTAAGGGATGGGGGCAGAGCAATAATCCTTGTTATCCAGCACATTCAATTAACTTTGAACCCCCATTCCTCATGAGTGTCAGATAACAAAACTTCTATTTTACCTTCCTGCTTAGACAAAGCTAATTGGCAGCACCACAATAGCTGTGAGGATAAAAGGGTTGCAGGAGAGGAGCAAGATCTCCCTGACAGTCTGGTGAGAAATTGCTGGACAAACTGGCCTTCCAAAGAGATAGAAGAGGAGAAGAGATAGTCAGTAGCTCAAGGAGAAGCAGGACTGAGAAGGACACCTCTGGCTTTTCCAAAGTAGGGTGCTGAGCTGGAATCCAGAGAAATGGGTGTGTTTGGGTTCCCTGCCTACTCTAGGCAGGAGCTTTTAGAGAAGGCTTTTGTCAGAGCTGTTCCCTACTCTGGCACTCTGGGAGCAGAAGATGGAGGCCTACAAAGACTTTAAGTACCTTGCCTCTACACTCTGCTTACAAAAAGCCCCCAGAGTCACAGATGCACTGGCTCTGAGAAGTGAACAAATGCTGCCACCATCAAAGGCATTTAACCCTAAAAAACAGGAGGAAACACTTGAATTCCTTCCCCAGGGTACCCCAAGCTCTTTTGCTCCAAAATAGCTTGAAAAAAGAAAAGATAAAAACAAGCTGCAGTCTCTGATATCTGACCACTCAACTTAGGCAGGCAGTCATACACAGACAGAGCCTTTGTTCCTTTCCAGGACACAAGAATCAACTTATTACTTTAAAAAGTGATTTTTATTACAAAACAAAAGTAATACTTGATAAGGCATACTTTGCTAGATAAAATAAATTAAAACACAGAAAATCTCTGGAAACAACTCTTAGATGGTAAATGGGGAAGGGAGGCATGGATTCACACAGAGAAGTTCAAACTAAATCACAAAAATAAAGAAAAATACCCTGATCATTACTAGATACACATTTCCCCCTTTTATTTACTCACAATCCCTTCCTGTCCACTCCCATGCCCCAAATTCCTTGGTGGTCAGGTAGTCATGCCTATGTTTAAATCATCCTGTGTCTTAACTCCCCCACATGAAGAAAGCAGGCAAGGTATCTTATACAATTCAAATTTCAGCATGTGTCTCCATTGGTTCTTTTGGCCCCCTGCCAACACCCTTGTTAGCTACCTGAGTTTAACCCCTTTGTCACTGGGTACTGGCCAGCACTCCTCCTATCCATCACAGCTTTAAACCCAGGACACCTGAGGATAATTAGCCCCTCCATTTCCATGGCATTTCTGACTCCTCACCATCCCTGAAGAGGACAGATTACCTAGGAGCTGGCTAGGGGACTTGAGTCATAATAAGGCTTGACAACTGCTGAATTAGATGTAGTGAAATAAGGGGAGAGGGCATAGAACCAGATTGGTGTAACTCCTCATACTGGTAACAAAGGTCACGTATTACATACCTATCAGGCTTTGGCCAGTTAACGAGGACTTTATTCTGCTGAGCCATTGCTGGCTATGGCTAGACTTTATGAAGAAAAGAGAATTCAAATGATTCAGACCCATCAAGTTGCACACACAACTACCATGCAGCATGATCTTATATTTGGCTTCTCAAGGACTCTTCCCACTTAGGCTTATCTTCATTGCCAGTTGAATGACAGGCACTTAAAAAGACAAAAGTTGTGTTGCAGCAAGTGGCTTATTGTGGATGGCTTATTGTGAGCAGGAGTGCTCTCCTGTGGACAATGTGAACCCCTCAACAGGCCCACCAATGGGGAGGTTAAGGGGGCAGTTGCCCTGGGATGCAGTGATTATGAAGGGCCCAGAGCTATGGCAACAGCAGCAGTGGCTGAAGTCTCAGTCTCTTTAAATTGCTGCGGGAGCGCCATGCTGCTCACTCCAGAGTCCCACACTGTACAATCTGGGCAGTTCAGAGGATCGGCAGATGGGGGGTGAGGGGGAAGGAGGGCAAGGCCCAATCAGGGCACTACTGGGGGCTGGCCTCAGTTGGCCCTGCCCTTTCTGCCCAAAGTCCCACCCCTTCCAGGGAGCTTGGAGCCACCACCCCCCACACACACGTTGCCCACAACCCGGAAATTCTGTCAGCCCCACAGGCCCTACATGTAGAGGGTGGAAGTATTTTGCCAGCAAAAGTGCTGAAAAATTGCATTCACATGACCAGACTTTTAGTGACATGGACATGTCAACATGGCTGTGACACTAAAAGCTGCATAGTGTAGAGCAGTGGTCACCAACCAGTAGATCAGGATCTACTGGAAGATCTTGGAGCCTCTGACAGGTACTCCTGACTGGTTTGGCCAGGAAGCTATTGAACACTGACTCTTCAATTACCCCTCCATCCACTGTCATTCTGCTCCTGCCCTCTGCCTTGGAGCTGCTCCCCAGAGCCTCCTGTTTGCTGCGTAGGGTGGGGAGGGAAAAGGGGGTGCTGATGTCAGGGTGTTCCTCCACCCCCCACTTCTGTACCCTATCTCCACACATAAAGAAGGGGATGGAGGGAGCTTGACAATGTAAATCTCTGTCACTCACACATTGTGTGTGTGTCTGTCATTCTCACACACACAAATTGTCCTTCATTTCCATCTCCCGACCCAACACATACCTGGAGCATTGTTGTTACATTTTTTAATGCTTGCAAAATGAGTTATTTTTGGTTTTTGACTGGTCTGCATTTCATAATTTTCATCTCTCTCTTACGCTTAAATATAATTCTTTGAGTAGTGAGTTCTCAAATGCCTAACCTGTTGTGGCTGGAGTAATTATCCCTGTGGTAACTGCTGCTCATGGAAGTGGCTGGTATGTCCTTGCAGCCCCTGAGAAAGGCAGAACAGCGGGTCTCCACATGCTGTCCTTGCCTGCAGACACCAATACTGCAGCTCTCATTGATCAATAGCAGGGAACCCTGGCCAGTGGAAGCTGTGGGCTCAATACTAAGGATGTTAAATATCAGTTAAGTTACTAGTTGAGTAATCAATGGAATTTCCATCGACTACTTGACAGTCAGTAGGCACTTCTGTGTTCCTCCTTTGAAATGTACTGGAGCCCCAGCGGGGGCTCTTCTGCATTTCAAAGCTGGAGCTCCCCATGCAGCCTGAGCCAGCAGGAAATCCTGCTGACTCCAGGCTCCACATGCTTTGAAATTCACAAAAGCCCAAGGGCTCTTGTGCATTTCAAAGCATAAGCACCTGTGTGGAGCCTGGAGTCAGTGAGACTTCCCGTTGTCCCCAGGCTGCATGCAGCATGCCAGCTTTGAAATGTACAAGAGTCCCCAGAGGGGGCTCTTGTGCATTTCAAAGCGGAAGTGCTCACATGGAGCCTGGAGTCAACAGGGGACTCAGAGTCTCCCACTGACCCCAGGCTCCATGCAGTGCTGCCACTTTGAAATGCCTCGCAGAGCCAGGGTCAACTACGGACTCTGCAGCTGATCCTGGGCTCCGCGCCGCATTTCCGTGGAACCTGGGGTCAACTGGGAACTCCCAAACTGACCCCAGTCTCCGTGTGCTTTGAAATGCCATGCACGGAGCCCGGGGTCAGCTGGGGAATCCCCAGCTGACCCCCCAAGTTCCGGGGAAATGTCATGTGGATCCAGTTACCTCATCATAGAAGCTAATCAGATTGGTCAGGCATGACTTGCCCTTGGTGAATCTATATTGACTATTCCTGATCACTTCCCCCTCTTCCAAGTGCTTCAAAATGGATTATTTGAGGATCTCCTCCATGATTTTTCTGGGGACTGAGGTGAGGCTGACCAGTCTACAGTTCCCTGGATCATCTTTCTTCCCTTTTTGCAGTTTCTTTACTTCTTCCCTTGCTACAATTTAAGTCCATTTCTTCTAGTCTTATCATCAAAGATTAAGGAGAATAATTTTTCTCCCTTTAGGTTCTTGAAAGCTGCTATTGTCCCCTCTCAGTCTTCTCTAAGCCACTGGAATGTTGGTTGTGTGCTTTCAGTGCTATACCAGGGCCGTTTGTACACACTGGCTCATATCTGTTGTACGTGTGCAGCATGCGTTCTCTATCATTAGGCAAATTATTAGTGTTACTATGGCAGAGCCCAGAGGACACCTTGAACTGGGTGGGCACTGTGCAGACAAATAGGCAGAAACATTTCCTGCGCCAAACAGCTCATAATCTAATTTTTACCAAGTGGTGACGAACACTGAGACTTTGTCTACACCAGCGGTCTCCAACCTCTTTAGCCATAAGATTACCTTTTCAATTTAAGTGCAATGTAAGATCTATCTCAAACCCAAGTATGCTTGCCCCACTTCCTTCCCACCCCTTCTCTGAGGCTCTGCCTCTGCTCCACCCCTTCTCTGAGGCATCCTCACCCTACTCACTCCATCCCCCTTCCTCTCCTATTCTTACTGTCTCTCACCAGGCTGGAGTAGGAGGTTGGGGTGCAGGCTCTGGTCTTGGGCCAAGGGGTTTGGAGTGTGGAAGGGGCTCTGGGCTTAGCCCAGTGTGGGAGATTGGGGTCCAGGAGGAGTTTCAGGGTGCAAGCTCTGGGAAGGAGTTTGGGTGCAGGAAGACTCACGTCTGGGGCAGAAGGTTGTGTGCAGGAGAAGGTTCAATGCTGGGTCAGAGGTTCAGGAAACAGGCTCTGACTGGACACTGTTTAACTGAAATGGCTTCTGGGTGGTGGAGCAGTGGGGTTAAGACAGGCTTACTCCTGCCCTGGCCCTGCACCACTCCTGAAAGCAGCTGGCATGTACAAAAGTGGCTCTTTGGTGCCATGTGCTGCCCCCCACCTACAGGTACTGAGTAAGGATGTTAAGGATTAGTTGACTATCGAATAAGGAAATGCTTATAGGATAGTCCAGTTGACTAGTCACTCCCCCCCCCCCTTGCTGCTTCTATCAGATAGAGGCAGCAAAGTGGGAGAGAAGAGGGGGTACTTCAAAGTGGAAGCACTACATGGAGCCCAGTAAGGGCTTTGCGTGGTGCTGCCACTTTGAAATGCCATAGCAGCCTTTCAAAGGGGCAGCACCACACAGCTGATTCCAGGCTCTGTGTGGCACTGCCCCTTTGAAATGCCACCTCTGCATTTCAAACCAGCAGCGCCTCATGGAGCCCGGTGTCAGCTGGGGACTCCCTAGATGACCGCAGACTCCATGTGGCATGTCCACGGGACCTGGAATCAGCTGGGGAGTCCTGAGCTGATCCTGGGCTCTGTGCAGTGCTGCAACTTTGAAATGCTGCACAGAATCCCCAGCTGATCTGGGGCGCCACATGGCATTTCCACAGAAGCTGGGGTCAGCTGGGGACTTCCCAGCTGATCCTGGGCTCTGTGCATGGCATTTCAAAGTGCGTGGAAACCCAGGTCAGCTGGGCTGTTCCCAGCTGACTCCGGGTTCCATGGAAATGCTGCACAGAGCCCTGGATCAGCTGGGGATTCTGTGCAGCATTTCAAAGTGGCAGCACCGCACAGAGCCCAGGATCAGCTCAGGACTCCCCAGCTGACGCTGGGTTCTGCAGAAGTCAGTGGACATGATATACCTTGACTTTAACAAAACTTTTGATATGGTCTCCCACAATATTCTTGACAGCAAGTCAAGAAAGTATGGTTTGGATAAATGGACCGTAAGGTGGCTGGAAACCTACCTAGATTGTAGGGCTCAATGACTCGATGTCTGGTTGGTGGTCAGTTTCAAGCGGAGTGCCCCAAGGGTCAGTTCTAGGGCTGGTTTTGTTCAATATCTTTATTAATGACCTGGATGAGGGGATGGATTGCACCCTCAGTAAGTCTGCGGATGACACTAAACTAAGGGGAGAGGTAAATATACTGGCGGATAGGGATAAGATCCAGAGTGACCTAGACAAATTGAAGAATAGGGCCAAAAGAAATCTGATGAGGTTCGACAAGGACAAGTGCACTTGGGATGAAAAAACCCAAGCCCTGTTACAGGCTGTGGACCAACTGGCTAAGATCAGATCTGTTATGTTTTTTTCATGGCTGTGAAATGGATAGGTCTCTACAAATAACCAGTTATTGTGCATGGATCTGATTTAAACTTTTTGTTCCTAGGTATAATTCTCTGTCTTGAATTTTTTGTAAGTTACATACACTTTGGACTCATTTGCACAAAGAAGAGTGCAAGGTGTTGACCAGCACAGAGTCACTCCCCTTATTCATCACCGGTTTGGTCCAGTTTTACTCCGATGTAACTCCATTGGATTACACGGGGGTAATGCAGTGGTGAATCAGTCCTCTGTCTCCCATGGTTTGGGGAAAAAGACAGATGTGAAATTATATTGGACAGTTGTAGTTAACTCCTTAATCATCAGAACTTCTATCTCTACCCTCTAACTCTTCCCTGGAGAGAAAAATCTGAGTCTAATTTGAAAAATGAATCTTACAGAAGAAACAAACAAACCACCTGCTTTGGTACTAGACTCATCAATCTTGGTCAGTCATTACTGACAGAACTGGGCTGGAGAACCATATGTGTCAGCATTCATTGCCTCCATTAGATATTACTTGGCATTGAGATGTAGCCTCTGCCTCCTTTTGCAACCTTGGTGTTGGCCACTCAATCTCTTGGCTATTGTATTTCCTCATCTGTAATGTGGATGGTAACAAAACTTCCTCTCTCACACTCTGCCTTCTCTGATTGCAAGCTCTTTAGTGCACAATCAGGGTGCTGCTATAATGTAAATAATACATAGTGTGGCAGGGTCTGTCCCACTCCTGGGCCCCTGATGCCTGTTCAGCCCACTGTCCCACAGTCTTGGAGTCACAGTATATCGCTCACTCGCCTTGGTTTGACATTTGTTGTCTCCCTGTCATCTTTAAGAAGGCCAATGCTGCTCTCTTGGCTCCTCTGGTGTCTTTCTCTCTCCAAACTCCTCCTCCACGCTCCAAAATTCCTTTACAGCTCTCCAAACTCTTCTCAACTCTCACCTACAGGGAGGGTTCTTAAATAGGCCTCCAGGCAGTACCAATTAGTTTCACCTGGGCCTTAATTGATTTTGCAGCTACCCTGTCCTAGCTGCCCCTAATTAGCCAGGATTGCTGACTCTCTCTGCAAGAGCTGCCTCTTTCCCCTTCCACCAAGCTCTTTCACCTGCTGTAGTGCCCCTGCTCAGTCTCCTGACCTGGAGGTGGAGAGAGGAGCCACTCTTCCACTGAGCACAGCAGGCTGCTGGTCTGGGCTTGTTGTGCTTTTTCCCCCCTACACCTCTCTCCTCCCCTTTTTTGGGAGGGGTGTGGGGGGGGGGCTACTGGGGTTGTGGCACGCAGGCCCTGGCTACATTCTGGGCCAGGTCCCCTTTTCTCTCTACCTGCTCTGTTTGCAGGCAGTCTCCCCCCCCCCCCACCCAGCTGGCTGCAGGAGCTGCTGTGGGGGTGGGGGTGCATAGGGGGGCCTTTGCTGCCCTCACCCTGGCAGGGGGAGCGGGACCCCCATTTTCCATCTTTTTGGGGACTGCCTGGCCCCTTTCTTCACTGCTGCAGGCTTGGACTTCACTGTTCCTGTGGCTGCTACGCCCTCTGGAGTAGAGAAGGTAAGGGGGCTGCTTTATAGCAGCTCCTGGGGTTCTTCCTTCCCCTCCACAAGTTTGTGTGTGGGGGGTGAGTGTATGTGAGGGGCCTCCTGCCATCTGGGCCCATAGGTGGCAGCTGGCACAGCTTCTGGGGTGCGGCTCCCTCTGCCCTCCGCTGTCTCCCCTGCATCTCTGCTGCTGCTATTGCTGCTCCCTTCCTAGCCCCAGGTGATGCAGGGGCCATCTCCATCCTTGGCCCCACTGCTTGCCTCCCCACCCCTCCCTTGCTCTGTTGGGTCCTGCAGCTGGTGCTGTGAGCCTGCCACTCAGGTGCCTGTGGGCACACTAGTTTCCTCCTCCCCTTCCCAGCAGTGTCTTGCTGCCCCCTGCTTCCTTGAGCAGACCCCTCCTCACAGCCTGCATTCCCCTCTCCTCTTTTCATGTGCCCATGCCCCCCTTTGTCATCTCGTTTGGCGCCTGAGCCTCCCACTCTCCTTTAGTTACCCTCCCCCATGCACCGTTTCACTTCCCACATGTCTTTCAAATAATTGACCCTCTCACATTCCCAGTGCAGCCGGAGGAGCCACTCTTACCATCCCCTTGGTAAGAGCTGTACCCCTTGTTCCTTTACCCCCCGCTTCCTCCTATGTGTGTTGCTGCCCTCTCACCCCGCTTCCAGCCTAGCGGGGGGGTGGTGAGCCTTTCTCTCCCTCTCTCTTCCCCGTCTCCCCTGCTCCTTGTTCCACCCCCTGGCACTATTGGTCTCCCCTAATTGTCTGTTCCTGTCTCCCCCCGCCCCTCCATCCATGAACATAATGGAGGGGCAGTCATATGATGCCCCTACAACCTCTTGCCCTCCCCTCCTCACTGCCTCTATGAACCCTGAACCCTCTGAGGCTGCCGGGCCACCCACTCATGCAGTGGAGGTGGTGAACATGGACGGAGATCCCGGGACCCCGACCGCTCCTGCTGTGGCACCTTCTGCCACCAGTGTCACCACCAAGAAAGCTTCCCTGAAAGGCAGGAAGGGCCAGGGGACCAAGAAGGGCAAGAGCCCCACCCAGAAGGCAAAACCTCCTGTGGGGAAGGCTCACTCTCCCTGCCGTGGCCTCGGCCGCGGCTTCCCCTCTTTCCTGTCCCCCTGTTCTGTCCACCAGCTCTGGGGGCGACGGTGTCCCGGCCCCCAGGGCGTACGCCCAGGTAGCTGCCACCCCCCTGCTTGCTGCCTCCCGATCCACCAAAGCCGCTTATCGGAATTCCATCCCCAGCGGTCGCAGCCCCTTCACCACCCTGACCAGGAGGCACGGGGTCCGTTGCCTCCTGGTGTCAGCCTCATCCCACATGGAGACCTACGTGCGGATGTTGGCACGTGTGGTTGGGCCCGCGGCCATGGTGGCGGCCTCCAAGATGTTCGGGAAGGTGGTATTCTTCCTGGCGTCAGAGGCCGCCACCCAGGAAGTGGTGGAGAAGGGTTTGGCGGTGAGGGGAGTCCACGTCCCACTCGAGCCTTTGGAGGACCTGGGTGTATGGGTGGTTTTTTCCTCCGTTCCTCCCCAATGCCGCCCTATTGCCTTTCCTCTCCACCCTGGGGAGGCCCTTGTCAGTCCTTAGTCCCCTTCCTTTGGGCTGCAAGGACCCTACCCTCCGCCACGTTCTCTCCTTCCGCCGGCAGGTGCAAATCCAACTCCTGCCGGCGGGGTGTGGTGGAGAAGCCCTAGAAGGGTCATTTCTGTGCCCTATCAAGGGGCCCAGTACCGGGTATATTACACCTTGGGGGAGGCCCGGTGTTTTCTCTGTCGGGTGACGGGGCACGTCCGAAGGGACTGCCCTCTGGCCCGGCTTGGAGATGCACTCGGCACCCCTGATGCCCGGGAGGACACTGGCCCTACCATCGCCGGTGGCCCTGACTGGTCTAGACCCTGGGGTCGCCCCTCCTCCAACCATGACCATGACCGCCGTCCGGGAGTTCTAGCTGGCCTGGGGTGGGTGGCGGTGCGCCTTTCCCTTGGCGCAGCGGTGGTGGGATGTGGGGAAGGTGCGCATGCGGCTCTTCTGCCGCAACTACACCTGGGGGGCCAGCTGGCGGAGGGATGCAGTGATAGAGCAGTTGGAACGGGAGGTTTTAGAGCTAGAAAGGCAGCTGGCCACCGGCCCCAGAGATGCACCCCCCTCTACGGAACGTACCGGGAGAAGCGGGAGGAACTTCGGGCCTTCGACGACCTTCGGGCCCAGGGAGATGGATCGCAGCTCCCGCTTCTTCAATGCCCTGTAGAAAAGGAGGGGGGCGAAAAAGCACATCGTCTGCCTTCTGGCAGAGGATGGCTCCCCCCTCTTGGATCTGGTGGAGATGCGCGAGAGGGCTCGCGCCTTCTATGCCTCCCTTTTCTCACCGGATCCGACCGATGCCAACGCCCGCAGAGTCCTCTGGAACGAATTCCTGACAGTCAGCACGGGCGACCGAGACTGGTTAGAGCTGCCTCTCTCTCTGGCTGAGTTCTCGGAAGCCCTCTGTCTCATGCCCACCAATAAATCTCCGGACATGGACGGGCTGACCGTGGAGTTCTACCGCATGTTCTGGGATGTCCTCAGCCCGAACCTTGCCAAGGTCTGGTCTGAGTCCCTGGAGAGCGGGGTCCTCCCTTTATCATGCAGGCGAGTGGTGCTTGCCTTGCTGCCCAAGAAGAGGGACCTCCGTGATCTGAGGAACTGGCGTCCCATCTCGCTCCTCAGCACGGACTATAAAGTCGTAGCCAAAGCCATCTCCCTGAGACTCAAGTCTGTGCTGGTGGACGTGGTCCATCTAGACCAGACTTACACCGTCCCAGGCTGTACCATCTTCGACAACCTTTATTTGGTCTGGAATCTCCTAGAGCTAGGGTGTAGGGACGGTCTGTCGTTCGCCCTCCTGTCCTTGGATCAGGAGAAGGCGTTTGACTGGATGGACCACGGGTATCTCCTGGGCACTCTGCGGGCCTTCAGCTTCGGGCCCCACTTTGTGGGCTTTCTCCAGGTGCTGTACGCTTCCGCAGAGTGTTTGGTCAAGCTCAACTGGACCCTGACTGCACCGTTCAGCTTCGGGCGGGGAGTACGTCAAGGCTGCCCGCTGACAGGCCAGCTGTATGCTCTGGCCATCGAGCCCTTCCTCTGTCTTCTTCGCAAGAAGTTGATGGGGTTGGTGCTCCGTGAGCCGGAGATGCGGCTGGTCCTGTTGGCGTATGCCGATGATGTGCTCCTCGTGGTCCAGGACCCGGGAGACCTGGCGCGGGTGGGGGGCCTGCCAAGCCGTCTACTCGGCGGCTTCCTCTGCCTGGGTCAACTGGGTCAAGAGCTCTGGCCTGGTGGTAGGGGCCAGGTGGCAGGCGAGCTCCCTCCCACCCGCGCTTCAGGCCATCAGGTGGAGCGCAGGTCCGCTGCTCTATTTCGGCGTTTTTCTCTCTGCCATGCATCCCTCTTCGCTGGAGAACTGGCAAGGTTTAGAGTTCAGGGTGGCTGAGCGGTTGCGGAGATGGACAGGACTGCTCCAGTGTCTCTCCCTGTGTGGGAGGGTACTGGTGCTTAACCAACTAGTCCTGTCCATGCTCTGGCAGCATCTCAGCACCCTGGTCCCGCCCCTGGGTTTCCTGGATCATATCCAGCAGCTGCTGCTGTGGTTCTTCTGGCCAGGACTGCATTGGGTCTCTGCAGGGGTTCTCCATCTTCCCCTGGAGGAGGGAGGGCAAGGCCTGACGTGTTTGCGCACGCGGGTTCGTGTCCTCCGCCTCCAGGCCCTGCAGAGGCTCCTATTTGATGCAGGTAGTCCGGCGTGAAGCACGCTGGCGCATGCTTTCCTTCGCCGCTTCCGAGGGCTCCGATATGACTAGCAGCTCCTTTATTTGAGAGGTCTTCCACGAGACCTCTCCGAGCTGCCGGCCTTCTACCAGGACCTCCTCCAGGCCTGGAAGCTGTTAGAGGCGACCAGGTCCTTGGGAGCCACCGTGGGGGCAGACCTCCTTGTGGATCCCCTGCTACACAATCCCCATCTACGTGTGCAGGCGGTGGAGTCCCCCTCGGTGTGCCAGAGGCTGGTCCTGGTAGAAGTCACAAGGATCGGAGACCTCCTGGACTACGACCGGGGAGACTGGGTGGATCCTTGGGCACTCGCCCAGCGCATAGGGCTCTCCACCCTACGTACTCCCCGGCGCGTACTTCAGGAGGTGAAGGACGCTTTGCCACCCACTGCTCGGGTTTATCTCGACAAGGTCCTGCGAGAGGGTGCACCCCGCCCACCCCTCACCCCCGGCCCGCCCAATCTATCCATCGGCCCTAAACCCCACGTACCTCCCCGACCGCCTCCCCCTCGTCACTCAAGCCGGCTGCATGCATTGCAGCCTGTCCCTTTCCAAACTGCACCAAAGAGTCACCTGTAAACGCTCGTGCTTCACACGCTCCACTTCCCCACCCTCGTGTCCCACCCAGACACCAACTGGCGGGACCTCCTATCACCAATGGAGGTTGGGGAGCCCCGGTGGGACAGTCTCTATTCCACCTTAGTTACATGGCCCACCGGGGACATCAGCTGGAGAATCCTGCATGGAGCTGTGAGCACGGGTGTGTATTTGGTGCGGTTCACCCCCATTCCGAACACTTGCCCCTTCTGTGGCGAGAGGGAGAACCTGGCGCACGTCTACCTCGAGTGCGCCAGGTTACAGCCCCTCTTTCGGCTCCTCCAGAACCTTTTGTTGAGGTTCTGGCTGCACTTCTCCCCCCACCTGTTAATTTACACACACTCCATCCGAGGCCCTGCAAAGTCGCAGGACCTCCTGGCTATCACCAAGATGGTAATTTATAAGACCAGGGAATAGAGGCTGGCCGAGGGAGGGACCTGCGACTGTGGGGCCTATTTCCGTTGCTGCATCTGCTCATGTATGCGGGCAGAGTTCTACTGGGCGGCGTCCGCTGGCTCTCTCGAGACCTTTGAGGGGCAGTGGGTGCTGTCCGGGTTTCTCTGCTCGGTGTCCCCATCCGGTTCCCTTGTTTTAGCCCTTTGACCCTCACACCTGTCCCTGTTTTCTTTTTATTTGTCCCAAGTAATTACTTGATTTCCTGGGCTCAGTGGACCCTCCCCATAGGCTAAGGGGAGGTCCTTTACATGTGGTTGGGCTAACGCCCACCCACCTCCCAGACTCTAATAGGCACAATAGTAATCCACTGTACACCAAGCATATGTGGAGGATACAGCTTCAAGAGTCCAGAGAGCAACACAGTAATGTCTCTGACTAAGGCAGACTGTGCTTCCCAAATTTTTTTTTATCCTTAAAATGCAGACTGTCTTAACTCAGAAGTGTCTGTGCTCTTCTCTTCAGGTTTTATTTAGTCTAGATAAAATACAATTGAAAATAACTCCCTGCACTTCACAAACCTCCAACCTGTGCGGTTCCTCACTCATTTTCATAGTTTATGGATCATTAGGATTCATTTGCCAAGGCCTAAAATGTATATATATCAGGTGATAAAGCTGGTACTTACTGACACTATTGTCTTTCTAACATTCATGCTGGCCAGCATTAGCATCAAGGCTGCCATGAATCACGCATCTTACATTTTGATTAGTGTAGCTCTTCACCTAAAGCAATATTTTATCATGAAAAAGCCATTCTCTCACGTAGCACATTTTCCACCTTTCAATTTAGTTGGATTTCTTTTTTAAACTCCTGGAACACTGATGCTTTGCAAGTAGCTCCTTTAATAAAGTGGAAAGAAGCATTACAGACAGCCAAGAGTGGATGAAATTTTGATTTTGAACAAGTATTTTTATTCTTATGTTGCCTGTCACTACAAAAGCTCTGTGGAAGCTCACTGCAATACTGGACATCAGAAAAATGCCACAAAGCAAAATATGAAAACCAGTTGTATTACAGTTTATTTTCTTAGGCTATGTCTACACTGCACACTTATTCCAGAAGAAATAATCTGACATCTTATTTCAAAATAGCACATCTGCACAGCAAATGCCCATTGAAATAGCTATTTCGAAATAGAGCATCCATACTGATTGGACACTGAATCGCATTTCAGGACACCCAGAAGCACTTTTGTCAGAGCATTAGGACAAGAGTTACTTCCTGGAGTTTCTGCCTGAGGCTATCTAAGACTCCTGATTAACAGGACCCCCTCCCCTGTACAGTTGTGTCTGAGATTCTTCTCCTTTGCCTACTTCATTGAGGGACAGCAAAGCCTTTTCTTTGCCTTCTGTGGTTGCTCTTGCAGGCACCTCAGCAGGTGAGCTATGGAGCCAGAACTGCCTCTGGGAAGTTGACAGCTATTGCAGTTTGCGCTGCACCTCATGCAGCCATTTCTGAAGGCTGCTTCACAGGCCCTGCAGGAACCCAACCCTCTGACCATTTTGGAGACCCCCCCATTGTTTCTCTATGGGTGTGGCTCATGCTGCTGGATCCTACTTAGGGGATGGGGTAAGTGGGGGGGTTGCTCCTGCTGTGAGGTGAGGAAGGGGGATTGTCTTGGGGTCCTCCCAATGGCCCTGGCATCCCTCTGATTTTGTTTCTTTCTTTGCCTCCTTCTTCAGGTGATGAAGGCCATCAACACCATCCTGCTGAGCAAGGTCATCAACCTTGGTGAAGTGCATGACATCGCTGCTAGCTTTGCCGACACGGGCTTCCCCAGCTGTGGGGAGCTCTTGACAGCACCCACATCTCCATCCTGGCACCCAACCACTGGTCATCTGTGTACATCAATTGGAAGGGATACTTCTCGATGGTGCTACAGCCCATCATGGACCACCGCGGGCAGTTCACAGATATATAAGCTGGGTGATTGGGGAAGGCGCACGATGTCCATGTCTTCCGCAACTCCAGCATATCTGAGATGCTGCATGTTGGAACTTTTTCTCAGCTGTACCATCAGGCTCGTGGACATACACATACCCATCTGCATGATGGGGATGTGGCCTTCCCTCTCTTGCCTCTGCTAATGAAGCCCTACATAGCCCATCTTGACCACTCCAGGGAACGCAGCAGGGTCTGCATGGTTATGGAGGGCGCCTATGGGTGTTTGAAGGTGCAGTTTTGATGCCTCCTCAACTGGCTGGACATCAAGGAGTGGAACATCCCACACATCATGGCCGCATGTTGTATGCATCACAATATTTGTGAGAGGAAGGGAGGAGAAATTCCTGCCAGGGTGGGAGGCAGAGACTGACTGGATTGGCAGGGCCTTCAAGCAGCTGCACACGGCTGTCACCAGCAGACCCATCAATGGGCCATGTGCATCCAGGAGGCCCTGACAGAGTTTCTCACAAGGAACCAATCCAGTGACACTCTCCCCTGGGCCTCCCCACTAGGGGCCTGTTCACTGCTGCTCTCTGCCTTTCCTCCCACATCCCTCCCTTCCCCCCTCCCCTGCAGAGACAATAAAACACACTTTTTGTTTTTGAAAAAAAATTGGGTTTTTTAATTTGGGATAGAAGTAACTGGGGAGAGAGTGGGGCAAGGGTAGACAAAAGTCCCTCAGTGGGCAGATTTGGCCCATCTTGGGCTTCGATCCAGCGCACGAGGCAATTACAGGCCCCGCCCCAATGGGTGTGTGCAGAGTAGGGGAAAGAGCTCAGCCCCGCCCTTCCACCCCCACACAGCTGCTGCAGAGGAGGCAGCACTGGGGCTGAGGTTCCTCAACAGGGTCGACCCCCACGTGACCCAGAAGCTGGAGGCACTGCTACCACAGCACCTCCAGGGTGGCCCTGGGATGCCTGGCCACAGCAGCAGTGCCTCTGGGGCTGGCCCCAGGCCACAGTAGCAGCACCTCTGGGGCCAGCTGCAGGCCGTGGTAGTTGCAGCTCGGGGCCAGCCCTGGGATGCCTGGCTGCAGCAGTGGCCCCTCTGGGGCCAGCCCCAGGTTGCAGTAGCAGCACCTTCATGGGTGGCCTGTGGCTGCACTGCTTCCGGGGCCTGCCCCAAGCTGTGTTGCCATGTCAGTGGTGCCTCTGGGGCTGGATCTGGGCCACAGTGCATCCAGGGCAGCCTGTGGCCACTGGCCCTGGAAGCAGGCCTCATGGCTGCAGCAGCGGTGCCTTTGGGGTGGCCTTTGGCCATGATGCCTTGGGGCTCGCCCTGTACCACATGGCCATGGCAGCAGCACCTCTGGCCTCCAGGGCAGCCTGTGGCCATGGTGCCTTGGGGCCGACTCCGGACTGCATGGCTGTGGCAGCAGTGTCTCCGGCCTCCAGGACCAGGTGGCCGTGGTAGCGGGGCTTCCCTCTGGGGCTGTTGCAACAGCGTGGCTGCAGCTGTTGCTTCAAGAGAGCACGAACCCAGGTAAGGTTCCCCCTCATGCCCAGATCCTCCCACCCCAATGCCATCACTTCCGTCCCCCACAAGACCTGGGAACCCCACACCCTCCCTTGTTCTTGCACCTCACAAATTTTGGAAGTGGCCATGGGCTGACCTGGAAGGGGCGGGGCCTCAGGTGGAAGGGGCGAAGTTGAGAACTACCATGCTGGGTACAGTGACCTTATTTTCTGAACCAGCTGCAGCTAGTAAGAACAGTTTAATTTAAATTATGAATCAGACTAAGCATTTTAACTTTCTTATGTTAATTTATGAAACTTCATTTTAAATAAAGTAAAATATTATGTCCAACACAAAAGGTTTTGATGTTTCCTTTATTTATGGGAGAGGTGGGGAACCCTTTTTGGATCTGGGGTCACTGACCCACAAAAAAATTAGTTGGGGACCGCACAAGTGAGAAGCAAAATCTCCTCCCAAACTCCCCAGTGCACACTGATGTGGCCCCAACTGAGATACCTCACTCCTCTGGTGCCCCAGCCTCATGGGGTGAGGAGACAAGAAGGGGGAAACTGAGGTTCAGGGCTTTCCATAGACCAGATTTACTTTTCTGGGGTTCTGGAGTTAAAGAATTTTATGGACCTCCTTAGGCTCTGGGATAGTGACAAAAATGAGAGGTACAATGCGCAAGACAGGGCTGCCAGCAATTAGGAAAGGAATAGGTTGGGAGGGAGCTGGGATGCAGAAGCAGGCTGGGAGTAGGGTGTCTGGCCAGGTAGAGAGTGCAAGAAAAAGGGAGGGTGCTACGTGTGGCCAGAAGAGAGGGTGCAAGAACAAGGGAGGGTGTGGAAGCAAGGTGAGGGTTGCCAGATCTTGGGGGTGGGAGGGAAGTGATGGGATTGGGATGGGGGGGGGGTCTGGGCATGAGGGGGAACCTTACCTGGCTTTGTGCTCTCTTGAAGCAACAGCAGCAGCCATGCTGTCACAACTGCCCCGCAGGGAGGTCCCGCTGCCACGGCCATGTGGTCCCAGAGGCCAGAGACACTGCTGCTGGAGCCACATGGTCTGGGGCCTGTCCTGAGGCACCATGGCCACAGGCTGCCCTGGAGGCCAGAGGTGCTGCTGCTGCGGCCAGGCATCCCATGGCCAGCCCGGAGGTGCCGTGGCAGCAGTGCCTCCAGCCTCCAGGGCCAGCCCCAGACCACATGGCCACAGTAGCGGTGCTTCTGGGGTCGGCCCTGTTGAGGAGCCTTTTCTGCAGAACCTGTGCAGGGGTGGAGGGGCAGGGCTGAGCTCCTTCCCCCACTCTGCACACATCTATTGGGGGTGGGCCCTGTAATTGCCTTGCAGGCCAGATCAAAGCCCAATGCGGGATGTCCGCTGAGAGGCTTTTGCCCACCCCTGCATTAGCTGTACTGATTGAGGGATGTGTTATGTCTGGAAATTTTTTTCTTATAGCTCTATTAAACTGTTTTTAATTGCTATTTGCTCTGCCAAAGTTTCATACATTTCTCTAGTCTATTGTGGTCTATTGTGGTTATTTCTGCACCTTGAAATTCAGAGGGAGATATGGTGGTTAAGTAGCTAAGGGGCTCACAAAACGGCTTTGGTTTGAGTCTTGCTCAGTTTCCCTGAAAGTCTAACTGCAAAATGGGTGCCTAATTCATGAGGTTAGGTCAGTCACAACATCACTTCCTTCCATAGTGTTGACTATGAAACTGATGTGCCTGAATTGCATCTGCCTAAGTCATGATCTTGGGAGAACTTAAGACTCTCACAGGAGTTTGTCACTTCATTTTTTTCCCCCAGGAGGGAGTCTAGTGCTCTGTTTTTGTGAATTTTATTTATTATTGTTCCTGCAATGCTGCATGGCTGTTAAAATCGAAGTGCAACCCGGCTTGCCTATGAGCTTCACAATTTTCATGTTAGGACCTACTAGGGTATAGTCTTAGGAAGGTGTCATGTGACTCTGAGTGCAAGGCAGGAAAAAAAGGCCCAGCGCTCAGTCTGGAAGAGGATTGTAGGGAAGCAGGAATTGCTAGAGGTTAGTAGATGCTTAGCTCTTCCTAGCAAGAGCTGTTAGAAGGAAGCTAAATGTCTATTCTGCACTGCTGTTCTGGAAAAAGCTACGCAAATTGCAAACCGCAATTTGCGTAGCTTTTTCCACTTCTTTGTTCGGAAGAGGCTTTTCTGACATTTCATAGAATCATAGAATACTAGGACTGCAAGGGGCCTCGAGAGGTCATCGAGTCCAGTCCCCTGCCCTCATGGCAGGACTAAATACTGTCTAAACCATCCCTGATAGACATTTATCTAACCTATTCTTAAATATCTCCAGAGATGGGGATTCCACAACCTCCCTGGGCAATTTATTCCAGCGTTTGACTACCCTGACAGTTAGGAACTTTTTCCTAATGTCCAATCTAAACCTCCCTTGCTGCAGTTTAAGCCCATTGCTTCTTGTTCTAGCTTCAGAGGCCAAGATGAACAAGTTTTCTCCCTCCTCTTTATGACACCCTTTTAGACACCTGAAAACTGCTATCATGTCCCCCCTCAGTCTTCTCTTTTCTAAACTAAACAAACCCAATTCTTTCAGCCTTCCTTTATAGGTCATGTTCTCTAGACCTTTAATCATTCTTGTTGCTCTTCCCTGGAACCTCTCCAATTTCTCCACATCTTTCTTGAAATGCGGTGCCCAGGTCTGGACACAATACTCCAACTGAAGCCTAACCAGCACAGAGTAGAGCGGAAGAATGACTTCTTGTGTCTTGCTCACAACACACCTGTTAATGCATCCCAGAATCATGTTTGGTTTTTTTGCAGCAGCATCACATTGCTGACTCATATTCACCTTGTGGTCTGCTATAAGCCCTAGATCCCTTTCTGCCGTACTCCTTCCTAGACAGTCGCTTCCCATTCTGTATGTGTGAAACTGATTGTTCCTTCCTAAGTGGAGCACTTTGCATTTGTCTTTATTAAACTTCATCCTGTTTACTCCAGACCATTTCTCCAATTTGTCCAGATCATTTTGAAATATGACCCTATCCTCCAGAGCAGTTGCAACCCCTCCCAGCTTGGTATCATCTGCAAACTTAATAAGCATATGCCAATATCTAAATCGTTGATGAAGATATTGAACAGAGCCGGTCCCAAAACAGACCCCTGTGCAACCCCACTTGTTATATCTTTCCAGCAGGATTGTGAACCATTAATAACTACTCTCTGAGTATGGTTATCCAGCCAGTTATGCACCCGCCTTATAGTAGCCCCATCTAAGTTGTATTTGCCTATTTTATTGATAAGAATATCATGCGAGACCATATCAAACACCTTACTAAAGTCTGGGCATACCACATCTACCACTTCTCCCTTATCCACAAGACTCGTTATCCTATCAAAGAAAGCTATCAGATTGGTTTGACATGATTTGTTCTTTATAGGTCCATGCTGGCTGTTCCCTATCACCTTGCCACCTTCCAAGTGTTTACAGATGATTTCCTTAATTACTTGCTCCATTATCTTCCTTGGCACAGCAGTTAAACTAACTGGTCTGTAGTTTCCTGGGTTGTTTTTATTTCCCTTTTTATAAATGGGCACTATATTTGCCCTTTTCCAGTCTTCTGGAATCTTTCCTGTCTTCCATGATTTTCCAAAGATGACAGCTAGAGGCTCAGATACCTCCTCTATCAGCTCCTTGAGTATTCTAGAATGCATTTTATCAGGCCCTGGTGACTTGCAGGCATCTAACTTTTCTAGGTAATTTTTAACTTGTTCTTTTTTTATTTTATCTTCTAAACCTACTCCCTTCCCACTAGCATTCACTATGTTAGGCATTCCTTCAGATGACTTCTCGGTAAAGACCGAAACAAAGAAGTCATTAAGCATCTCTGCCATTTCCAAGTTTCCTGGTACTGTTTCTCCCTCCGCACTGACCAGTGGGCCTACCCTGTCCTTGGTCTTCCTCTTGCTTCTAATGTATTTATAAAAAGTCTTCTTGTTTCCCTTTATTCCCATCGCTAATTTGAGCTCATTTTGTGCCTTTGCCTTTCTAATCTTGCCCCTGCATTCCTGTGTTGTTTGCCTATATTCATCCTTTGTAATTTATCCTACTTTTCATTTTTTATGTAACTCCTTTTTTTATTTTTAGATCATGCAAGATCTCATGGTTAAGCCAAGGTGGTCTTTTGCCATATTTCCTATCTTTCTGACGCAGCAGAATAGCTTGCTTTTGGGACCTTAATAATGTCCCTTTGAAAAACTGCCAACTCTCCTCAGTTGTTTTTCCCCTCAGTCTTGATTCGCATGGGACCTTACCTATAAGCTCTCTGAGCTTACCATAATCTGCCTTCCTGAAATCCATTGTCTCTATTTTGCTGTTCTCCTTTCTACCCTTCCTTAGAATTGTGAACTCTATGATTTCATGATCACTTTCACCCAAGCTGCCTTCCACTTTCAAATTCTCAACCAGTTCCTCCTTATTTGTTAGGATCAAATCTAGAACAGCTTCCCCCCGGTAGCTTTTTCAACCTTCTGAAATAAAAAGTTGTCTCCAGCGCAGTCCAAGAACTTATTGGATAGTCTGTGCCCCGCTGTGTTATTTTCCCAACATATATCTGGATAATTGAAGTCCCCCATCACCACCAAATCTTGGGCTTTGGATGATATTGTTAGTTGTTTAAAAAAAACCTCATCCACTTCTTCCACCTGGGTAGGTGGCCTGTAGTAGACTCCTAGTATGACATCACCCTTGTTTTTAACCCCTTTTAGCCTAACCCAGAGACTCTCAACACTTCCGTCTCCTATGTCCATCTCTACCTCACTCCAAGTGTGTTCATTTTTAATATATAAGGCAACACCTCCTCCCTTTTTTCCCTGTCTATCCTTCCTGAGCAAGCTGTACCCTTCCATACAAACATTCCAATCGTGTATCACTGTTCTACAGCCAAAATGCTTCTGAAATAAATGTAGTCAAACTTTACTAATTCTGGGTCACTGAGAACGAAAATGATGCTTAAAATTGTTGATTGGCTCTAGTTTTCAAGGTATGCTATTGGGTCAGTATATACGACCCTTGACTTGGGAATGGCAGAGGATAAGTGAGTTATAAAGGGAAGGGATCTCAGTTTAAACCAGAAATGACTAAAATACATCTTTGACTGGATCTATGAATAAATCTATGACTGGGTTTGGACAGTACTTGCTTTTAAGGCAAAACAATGAATGATGCAATCTGAAGCTGGTATTGCGTCATACATGATATGAATTGCATCATGTTATTCCTAGAAGTCGTGGATGATGCAATCATAATGAAGCTTACATCAGTCTGCTGAACAAATTGCCCTATATCAGCTCTAGAAATCATACAGTGTCATGCTCTCTTATTTGTCAGTGTTTGATTTTGCAAAGGGACGCATTTCTGTTTAGCCAAAGTGAGCAGAGATGCCTCGTACTTGTGTGAACAGTGCAGATAACTTCTGCTATGTTTGTGATGAAGTGACTTTTGCATCACAAAAGCTCAGTATAACCACTATGGTTAAGAAAGCCTATCACCTTTATTTTGGCCGCAAAATTGGAGATCAGGACACGAGGTGGGCCCCACACATATGCTGCAACACTTGTGTAACAAATCTTTGCCAGTGGTTGAACAGGAAAAGGAAATCTATGCCTTTTGCAGTGCCGATGATTTGGAGAGAGCCAACAGATCATACCAGCAATTGTTACTTCTGCATGGTGCCTCCAGTTGGGAAAGGTGTGTCAAAGAAGAAAAAGTGGACTGTGCATTATCCAAACATTCCATCAGCTATACGCCCAGTACCCCACGGAGAAGGACTGCCGGTTCCTGATGCACCAGAATCATTCTCACTTGAGTCAGACGAGGAAGAGGAAGAGGATGAAACTTCTGGTCCTGAACCATCAGTGTCACAGGATCCACATTTTCTCCCATCCTCCTCCTCTGAACCATACCTCATAACACAAGGTGAACTGAATGACCTTGTCAGGGATTTGGAACTACCCAAGAGTAAGGCAGAGCTGTTGGGCTCCAGACTACAGCAGTGGAATCTCCTGGCAGGTGATGTTAGGGTTTCCATGTTCCATGACCGTCAAAAGGATCTTGTCCCATTCTTCTTCATGGAAGGTGCTCCATTTAATGAATACAAGAGACAAGCCAAGAAGCACCGAGTAGACACCGAATAGGACTAAACTATGTACATAATAGTTTTTTGCCTTTTGTTTCATAATACATTTTATTTATATAACCCTTTTGCTGATTTTTAAAGTGTTACATAAACAGGACAGGTGAAATATTATCATGTAAAGCAACCATAAACACATGAAAAGACCTAGGTTTACAATTTATGATTAAAACTCTACTATCTACATAATATACATAGACGTAAAATGTAAAAACTTAAATATCTTGGAAACAGTAGCCAATCAGTTGTTTTAATTGTCATATTTAAATTCAGCACATCAAAATACATAATAAATTGCACATTTTATCTCTGAAGCAGACGACTTCTAAAAAATTGTAGACCAGTGTTATCCCACCAAGTTTCTGTGATGCCAACAATGTCATAATTGTACTTATTTATCAGCCCTTATTTATTAGCATAATTGTACTTATTTATTAGCACTTATTTATTTGACCCATTGTGACGGCGCATTGGAGTTCCCCCCTGATCCTTCACCCCCATAGCAGCAAGAACAAACTCTGTGAGCCAGTAGAATAGAGATGGTTTATTGCTTCTCCAGGATATAGCACAGCATAGACATGATGTGGTTACAGGAGTCAGAGCTAGGATGCCTCAGACCCCTTGGGTTAGGGGGTCCATCACCCCCCTAAACCCTCAGCACCCAGCTTAGTCTGTTCCCTTCATGTTTCCTAGCCAGAAACTGCCTCGCTCCCAGACCCTGCCCCCCAGCCAGGTGGCTGTCTCTGCCTCCCTTCCTTTGTCTCTCCCTCTGGGAAGAGACTTGTTATCTGCTCAAGCTGGGACTAGCTGTCTGGGCCAATACACATGTGGGTGAGTCAGTGGGAATCACACATCACAGTGCAGGGGAACCCGAGGTTACAGAGCAGACAGCATCCCCACTATGTCACACTTGTCTACACTGGACCAAATGTCAGAAAAAAACCCTTTTGGGGAACAACCCTTCTTCCTCATGTAACTCTTATGCCAGGTAGTGCTGGCAGCAGCCAGGTCCAGGTCCAATATCTACGGGTTCCTTTTCATCCATCTCACACAGAACCAGCTCGAGTCCCCGCCCCCGCCCGTAGTCTGGGAAATTCACACATCCCTGGGACCCTCTGAGAAGCAATGCTTCCCCACTCACAAGCACAGAGTCTGAGTGTAGAAAAAGAAATTTTCATGGAAGAGAGAGAGAAGTCACATGGTGTCATGGCTCCTTCCCCACTTTGGCACGATAAATGCAGGAGTGGGGACCTACAAAATTACCCCAAAACCTTATCTTTCCAGGCTTTGGTAAAAACCTTCCCCCAAAATCTTACAACCTAGATTTTGGGGATAAAAACTCTGCTGCCACCACCCAAGTAATGATAAGAAAAATCAGGGGAGAGATTACTTGGGAAATCTCACCCCTAAAGTACAAACCAGGACACAAAAATTAACCAATACCAGGTTAATAAAAAGAAAAGAGAAATAACTTTTATCATCACCACAATATTCCTGTTGCAAGCATAATGACTAGATGGAAAAGTAACTAAGTAATATACTCATGGGCTGTGTCTAGACTGGCGCGATCTTGCGCCAGAGCTATGCAAATGAGGCTCAGTGTGGAATATCGCCGAGCCTCATTTGCATAACTAATGAGCCGCCATTTTGCGGAAGAGGCTCTTGCACAAGACGGAGCTGTCTACACTGCCCCGTCTTGCGCAAGAAAAACCCTCTTGAGCAAAGCCGTTATGCCTGAAAATAATCAGCATAAAGGAGAGCAAAACACATTTTTAAACGCACAAACATCAGATCCATTTCCCAAACCATAAAACCTAATGGATTTATCTAAACTTTACCCTACTTACAGAAGAGTGAAGAGTCTATTCTTGGAGGGAGACATTCTGTCTGACTCCCTCAGTGGAAAGAAAACTGCCCAGGACCAAGGAGGGAGAAACCAAACATTCCTTTGTCCTAGTTTGAAATTCCTACCTACATTCCTATTGGCCAACTCTACCTGGGTTAGGTATGTTAACCCCTTAGTCCCCAGGCTGCTGGCTAACCCTCATGATCATGACACATGGCATGGAGGTGGGGGATAGCTCAGTGGTTTGAGCATTGGCTTGCTAAATAAAAGACTGTGAGCTATATCCTTGAGGGAGCCATTCAGGGATCTGGGGCAAATCTGTCAGGGATGATACTTGGTCCTGCATTGAGAGTAGGGGACTAGACTCAATAACCTCTCAAGGTCCCTTCCAGTTCTAATGTTCTATAATTAGCTTGGGAAAAATACCACAACCAGAGTTCATAACCAACCCACAAGTAACTGTCCTAGTTCAAATGGGCAATGTCCTCTGGTATCCCAGAAAAACTTTGCAGTGTAGACATATCCTAACCAGGCCTAAGGCAGAAACCAATGATCAGGCCAGGGAGAGCCTGAGGGAAACTGGTAGACATGTATAGGCAGAAGAGAAGAAAATATTGGGAATTTGGAAACAAGTGAGCAGGACCAACCTAGTGGAAAGGTCTTGAAAGTCTGAGAGGAAAGCTATAAAATGTAACTAATGAGCTGAAAGCTCCTTGAGGGAAGCCAAGCCACAGGCAGGGGTTCAGGATGGGAGTCTTCAGTGGAAATACTGAGAAGATTGCATGTTCACATTTTAAATAGATGGTGCAGCTCAGCTGGTTGTACAGAAGAAGGTAGGCAGCCCTGAACTAATAATGACAGGTTCCTGGATCTAATAATGAAACAAACAAGAGTTAACAGCAATTCAACACCCAAATTGTTTACTAACATGGTACATTTAGAACAGAGCATGCACTTCCATCCATTCATGTCATGCCCCCAAGTCACATCTGAGAGCACTGCTATGGTTTGGTTGATATCCTGGGCGTAGAATTAAAAAGGCTTCTTAAAAATATCTTGGCCTACATGAGGGATCTTATTATTTTTCACTTTACAAAAAGATGCTTCATTTACCAGGACATGTGTCCCTCATACCTTGCTCAGCATTCCAGTGCTGTACAGCCTGCTCATTACATCCTTGTTGCCCATTGCTTGTTTTTAATCATACTGCTGAATACAGAGCCAGAGGCTGAGAGAGCATTCTCCACGAACTGCACTCAATGATACTTAAGGATATTAGAGCTCCTCTTTAAATGCCACTATAGAGCATCTTGTAGCTGCTACAGAAGGATTGTGAATGTAACATTTCAGTCCCAGCATTGCAACTTCCCCTTCTTCTTATTTTCTGTTGTTTTGTAGAGTGTAAAATGAAGGGATGTAATTTACAATTAATTAGTAGAGTTTCTGCACTACTTGAGGCAAGATGGTCCATCGGTTGTTCAGTTTCTTGAGCTTTACTAGTCAGCAAGGTACATCGCATTCTCTGAAACGGGCCTAGAGTACATAGGAATTGCTGAACTCCCCTCTCAAGCCAATTTAATGGCTGACATAAATTGAATAAGAGTGAAAAATGCTGTTCCACTGTGGTAGGTGAAGCCAAAGTAGCTATTAATTTCTTTGTGAAGCCTTACCCTTCCATATCTTGCCATGTAATTCAGTTACCAACTTCTTTAAGATGAACAGAATTGTTGACCTTCATGGATCTGTGGCATTTCTAGCCCAGGCTGTCACTCATCTGGCCCATAGATGTCGTCTTTCCTACATCTGGTGTGGAGAGCCTGCTGTTTGCCTCCTCTCCCCAGACCTCAATGAGATCCAGGATCTCCACAACAGACTAGGATGGTGCCCTTCTCTTTCATCTCTGGGAATGGGCATGGGAACTGGCTGCAGCTGTACTTGTAGTTGTGGAGGGCTTAGATGGCGCGCTGAACTCTGCCATGGCAGCAGGGAAGGCAGAGTAAGGCGCTGCTGTGTGGCATAGTGCTAGCAGAGCTCACTTTGTCCCACAAACTCTTTCCCCTCTGGCTGCATCTTTAAAGGCTGCAGGAGAAGGGGATGTGAAAAGAGTGGCCACCTGGGCAGCTGTGGTCCTGGAGGCCACTTATTTTGAAATAACCACAGCTATTCAGTCTACCTACACACACCCTAATTCAAAATATTTTGAAATAGGCATTATTCCTCGTGAAATGAGGGTTACAGATGTTGGAATATGAAGCCCTTTATTTCAAAATGACGAGGTTGCTGGGTAGATGCTCACCTTGTTATTTTGAAATAACACTACTGTGTAGACATGCCCTCAGGAACACCAGGGGAAAAGAAACCTGTTTGCCAAATGAGGAATGAGAAAATCAGTCAGATACTAAGAAGGTTCTCTGCCCCGACCTGCCCACTGCCCCTGCCTTGTTTCGTAGAAGATACTGCACATGCTAGTATATCTACTATATATTTGAGAGAGTTTTGTCCATCTGTTTGTTCAAGAACTCCTGTGTCCGGGTCCCCATACTCCCTCCAAACCAAACCCTACAAAGGCATTCACAAGGATTGCTACGAAGAGATGGGATCCTCCTAATAAAGAGCATCTAGTGATGTGGGCTTTAAACTGGGTTCATTGGAAGAGGAGGATCTAAACACTGAGGTAAGTGGGGAAATGGGAAGAAACACAACAAAGGAAGGAGCAACAAAGGAAGACCCCCCTGATTCATATGGAAAAGATAGGACAATCTGTACACAAATGCAAGAAACCTGGAAAACAACCAGGAAGAATTAGAAGCCCTGGCACAATCAAAGAGTATGTCTACACTAGCCCCCTAGTTCAAACTAGGGAGGCTAATGTAGGCATTCGAAGTTGCAAATGAAACCCGGGATTTAAATATCCCGGGTTTTATTTGCATCTTCCCGTCCGGGAGCCATTTTTAAATCCCCCTAGTCTGAACTAACCGCCCACAGCTACACGCGGCAGTCAGAAGTTAACTCGAACTAAGTCCTTAGTTCGAGTTAACTTTTGACTGCCGCATGTAGCCACGGGCAGTTCGGACTAGGGGGATTTAAAAATGGCTCCCGGACGGGAAGATGCAAATAAAACCCGGGATATTTAAATCCCGGGTTTCATTTGCAACTTCGAATGCCTACATTAGCCTCCCTAGTTCGAACTAGGGGGCTAGTGTAGACATACCCAAAGAAAGTGATTGAAATAACAGAAACTTGGTGGGATGATTCACACAACTGGAGCACTGTAATGGAAGGGTAAAAACTGTTCAGGCAGGATAGGCGGGAGAGAATAGGAGGAAGAGTTGCATTATATGTAAGATAGAAGTATGATTGCTTAGAGCTCCAGTATATAGAGGGAGAAAAGCCTGTTGAGACTCTTTGGGTTAACTTTAGCGGTGGGAGAAAAGAAGGTGATGTTGTGGTTGGTGTCTGCAGATGAGGTGAATGAGGTAGATGAGCCTTTCTTCAGACAAATAAGAGGAGCTTCCAGCTCACAGGTTCTGCTTCTTAGGGGGTACTTGATCATCCTGGCATCTGTTGGGAGACCAATACAGCAGTACACAGTGCAGCCTATCAAATTACTTTCTTATCATGCTAATAATATGTTTGTGTTAATTTAGATTAATTTGGTAATAGTTAAAAGGTGTAATGCAAGAAATTTTCTAAAAGCTGCTCTCAGAATTCCTGTAGGCCCTTTGTGTTTGCTTGACTGATGTCTGGGTTCAGGTGTAATACACTAGGCCTTATGGCTGCCCAAGTTTGTTAAGGCCTGCTAATACTAACACAGCAGCATTCAAATCTTTGGGGGAGGGCTTTGACATTAACCCACCTGGGTACAGGTCCATGCCCTTTTCTAGCCGGGGCGAAGACATAAGAGCATGTTGGTATATATGAGCGTGTTGGTATATATGCTAGAGCAAGACCTCCAAATTAGTGGTAGTGTAGTACAACCCAGCCCTAGATTGTCTGGTGAGTCAGGTTCCCCTGCAGTGCAGTGGATCCTGCTATAGAGTATAACAAGATGGCACAGCCTCTTAATGTACTTTTCAATGAGTGCCTTGTGTGCTTTAAAAATCAATTAGAGGGCAGGGTTGCACTTGAATGAAAGACCATACGTAAGTTCACAGTCCAGGTCAAGCAACCCTAAGTTCCCCAACACTTGCGTAGCCACCCGATGGTGGTTTAAGCCTCTCAATTCGTGATCAGAGGGGCTTTTGATGGACGAGGAGGACACTTACCCCCATCCTTCTTTTTTGGGGGGTGACTTTTTCTTTGAAGTACTAGTCTGGGGAAAGTTGTGTATTTGCTCAGCGGAAAGGACATTTTCTGAGCAAGAAATCTCTTGGTCTTATCACAGAAAGTGTTGTAGCATTATGGTGAAGTGGTTTTAAAAAAACATTTTAAACATGAGTGAGTCAGGCTTGACGTGGGATTCATTGTCGCCTGTCGGCAGACATTTGCATCAGAGAACATTAGGACTGGAAGGGACCTTGAGAGGTCATTGCGTCCAGTCCCCTGCCCTCACGGCAGAAACCACTATTGTCTAAACTATCCCTGATATGTCTATCTAATCTGCTCTTAAATATCTCCAAAGATGGAGATGCCACAACCTCCTTAAACACCCTGACAGTTAGGAAGCTTTTCCATAACCTTAAACACCTGGCAGTTTGGAAGCTTTTCCTTATGTTCAGCCTCCTTTGCTGCAGTTTAAGCCCATTGCTTCTTGTTCTTAATGAATATATCCAGAAACATGCGGGAGGTCTTTTGAGATTTAAGCATACAGCATGAATGGGATTTTGTGCAAATCCGTGGGAAGAAATGAATTGGATATACTGGAGAGGCAGGAATAAGATACCCAAGACGTTAAAGCACTTACCATGCAGTGACTTTTGGTTGCCTGTCAGTTGTTGGAAGACAAGGGATCAGTCTGGCTCCATCAGATGGCTTTGGCAGAAGCAGATGAGAACTAGGGGAAATAAAAATGTTAAAAATCCAGTTAGGTGACATCTTGGAGGACAGTTGATGTTATTTTGGAAAATAGCCACTAGTGAGTTAAAAGCCCAAATACTAGGAAACAGGAAATTCAGAAGTGGAAAAAGAAAAGAGATGTATGATTTTAAGTGTCAGTTGGAGAAGTAAGAGGAAATGGGCAAAGCAAATTGCTTTTATAAAAACATTTAAAACTGCTGCTATTTTAAGGGACGCTAACAGTTCCCATCAAAATAAAAAAGTTTTTTGGTATGGGGCATTAGTGTCACATTTACTAGCTTCCCAGAGTCTCCAATCAATTTTTGGACATACCTCCTGGCACATGATGGCACCTTTGGCACCTTTAATAGGTGCCCAGAGAATGAGAATTTTTCTTCAGGGAAGGTGCCATTCTAGGGTTTTCAAACAGAGAGAACTGGGTAAACCTAAACTAGTTTTATTCCTACACTCAGGTCTGAGGAGTTATGCAGATCTCCTCAACTGTTTGGTTTTAATTTTAATCTGAAACAACTCTGATCTAACAATTATCCCACACACTTTGGTTAAAATGCAAGGCTCCCAATTAATTTATCAGACCTCTCTTACAGGCGAATCCGCATGTAAATCCAGAATGGTAAATGGTTTCAACCCACGAACTGGCTTCAAACAACAACTTGGTGATATAATTTGTTGATATGATAAAATTCAACTTGTCTTTCACTTGTTTCTTTGACACTAGTATGTTTTATTAGTTTGATTGTTTTTTTAATGTTTTGTGTCATGTGACCAAATTATGTTTTGTGGAGTTTTGATGCAACAAATCTTTTTTTCCTGCACATAAAAAAATGTGCATAAGAATAGTAATTTTTTTGTGGTACCACGTTAGTTATAGTAAAACTCAAAGAATAGAATAAGGTTTTAATACGATTGGGTGTGTCCTTCTAAACATCAGTAGTAACCGTTTATATAGTTATATATCAATGTTTGCCAATGAATTGTATTGTAACTGTTATTTTATAGCTATGAAATTTTGATTTGGAATTTGTCAGGAAATGTGACCAGTTGTTTGGCAGAATCCAAGTTAAAAATTCGGAAATTAATTGAGGAAACAACCAAAATCAAATTTTTTCTAGGGTAACATGATACTGAAATAACCATCAAGAGTACCACCCAACAAAGGAGGTGTGCTCATTTCTATATGGGAACAAAATATTGAATGTATAGAACTTGTTTTATTCAAAGATTTGTTTTAAAATAGCTAAAAGAAAAACAAATGCAATTCAAAGTTAGTAAATGCCAAAGCTGAATTTGGAATATTGCTCAGCAACAACCCAAAATACACAGAGGGGACCAAAACCTAAACCAGCCCACAACATCAGATAGCTGACAGCATGGCTTTCCCTCTGCAGCAGCCATGGTCTCACATTTGGAAAAACACCTGGACAATTAAACGCAAATTTCCAGTGTTTGAACTATGTAAATGCAGTTAAGAAAAGAGCCTCTGGCATAAACCTCTAGATGGTGAACTCTAACTATGTAGTAATTGGGATCAAAAGCCAACGGTACAAGAACATCCTGTGATGACAAAACACTGTTTGGTGCAGGAATATTTTTGTGCACTAGTATCATTTCTAAAGCACTATAATATCTTTCCAAAGGAACAATATGCAAAACTTGGAGAAGACTGAATATGGACAATATTAACTTTATTGTTTAAACCGTTGGTGTCATATCTGTATATATACAAAAAAACGTATTAAAAAAAATCTATTGCTAAGAACACATTAATATACTAGGTAGAGGACTAACCGTTTGTTGAAAGTAAATGTAACCCTGTCATTTTTGTTTTCACATTAATGACTTCAAAGTGAAATATCTCAAATGTTATTAATTAGTTTTATATGCATATATATATGTAGAATAGTGAGATAGTACAGTATACACTATATATATATACACACACTGCATATAAAACTAATTTATATATATTAGTTTCTAAAGACTAAAGTTTCTAAAGACTTTGGCATCATGTGCCCTGCCCGACCACCCCACAAAAAAGAATTTCCATCTGTCTGCTCTTGTGCCAGAAGAAGCTGTCTATACTGCCCCTTCTTGCACAACAAAAACCCTCTTGCGCAGTGCCATTACACCGATTACTTTTCAGGAAGAACGGCATTGCGCAAGAGGGTTTTTGTTGTGCTTGCACTAATTAAGAAACCAGCAACGACCTCACCTTGCATGATTCAACCCCAGATCTTTCTGGCTTTGCAATATATACAAGAGGCCTACAGACAATAAGTTTCCTAGACTATGTCTAGACTGAAGGCTTCTTGTGCAAGAAACTTTTTGCGGCAGAGATCTTCTGAAAAAAATTCTTGCGCAAGAGAACGTCCACACTGCCAAAAGTGCATCGAAAAAGGTGATGAGATTTTGAGCAAAAGAGCATCCAGACTGTTTAGACATGCTCTCGCAAAAAATGCTACTTTGAACCACTTTAGCCAGGGCTATAGGTCACCAGTTGATTCCAAGGGCTGGTGCCAGAGCCTTGCAGCGACACACTCTTAAAGAGACCGTTTCTCTGCAGCTGCTGCCTGCTTGCAGACCTCTTTGAGGGACAGCAAAGCTACAGCAGTGCCTGCTGTGGTTGTCCTGTGCTTCTTGGGGATGCCACACCTTTGTTTGGAGTGTGCCATGGAGTGAGCAATGGCCCCATACGGCCATGCTGCAGTTTTTGCAGCATTTGCTGTCAGCTACCTTCCTCTTCCTGAAGGGCCTGGACCTGAACCTCAAGCTCTTTCTGGGGACTCTCTCAGTGGCTGCAGCTGCTCCCCTGTGGCAACCACATCGCATTAGCAGAAAAGGTTCTGGAGGCTGGAGACCTGCTCAGACTGGTGGGACCGGCTGGTCCTGGAGTGATGGGACAACTAGCAGTGGATGCAGAACTTTAGAATGCACAAGGCCACCTTCCCAGAGCTCTGTGCCTGGCTGGCACCTGCCCTCCAGAGATGCAACATCCACCTGCGGCCCCCCATTCCCCTGCAGAAACGGGTCTCCATCTCCCTGTGGAAACTGGTCACCCCGGACAGCTACCAGTAGGAGGGCAACCAGTTTGGGATGGGGAAGTCCACCATCGGGGCATTCTGATGGAGGTAAGGAGCTCTCGGGCTGCAGTCCCTGTGGAGGGGAGGGAGAGAGTGTTGGATAAGGGGGAACCTTGGAAGAGGGCGGGCTGGGGACTGTAGGGGGTGGAGTGGGGGCTAGGGAGAAAGCCCTGTCCCTGGGGTGCTTCTGCCGTCCCATCCTCTCATAGCCCTGCTGCTGGGGGCGGGGGGGGGGTGTGAGGGGGAAGTGGGCTCATAACAGGTGGCTCCTGGGCAGGGTTGGGGAGGCCACAGAAGGGAAGGGGGACAGGCACCTCCCATGAGTTCAGTCACCCCCTCTCTCATTCTCTGTTTTTTGTGTTTGTGTGTCTCCTGCAGGTGCTGAGGGTCATCAACTCCCTGTTGCTGCAGAGAGTCGTCCATCTGGAGGACATGGATGCGATTGTAGCTGGATTTGCTGTCCTGGGGTACCCCAACTGTGCGGGAGCCATCAAAGGGACACACATCCCGATCAGAGCACTGGACCATCAAGTGGCCCAGTTGATAAATAGGAAGGGCTACTTCTCTGTTGTCCTGCAGGCTCTGGTGGACCACCGCAGCCGATTCATGGACATTTTTGTGGGGTGGTCAGGCAGGGCACATGATGCCAAAGTCTTTAGAAACTCTAGCCTATGCCGTAAACTGGAGGCGGGCACCTTTTTCCCATGCCGGGACTTTGTGGTGGGCGACGTGAACATGCCACTGTGCATAAAGCGGGACATGGCATACCAACTAATGCCTGGTTGATGAAGCTGTATACTGGCCACCTTGATCCCAGCAAGGACCTTTTCAATGCCCGCCTCAACTGAGCCCGGATGCAGGTTGAGTGTGCCTTCGGCCACCTCAAGGCACACTTCCGGTGCCTCCTCACCCTCGAGGGCCATGTATTTGAGCAGCCCTGAACAGATGCCATCCGCCAGGCCCATCAGTTGGGCGGCGCGTCTGGGAGGCCCTGAAGGAAAGGTTTTCTCAAGTACCCCATAACTCTCCCCAAGGTCTCTCGAAAAGGGGCCTCTGCCTTGTTGCCCTGTCCCTTCCCCCTTCAATGCCTCCCCTTGCTGATTCCCTGACCTCACAATAAACACACCTGTTTGGTTTCAGAACAAAACAAGTCTTTTTTTCTTCAACATTCAGCAAAGATGGGGAGGAGGAGGAGGGACTTTGAATTGGGAGGGGGGACTCAGGACTGGGAAAGGGGATCAGGACTGGGAGGAGGAGTGGGGCTGCTCAAAGTCCCACTCCAGGTGTGAAGACCTCATTGGGGTTGTGTGGATCTGGAGGCCACAAAGCACTGGGAAGAAGCGGGGGCTAGAGTGATGTCTGGGTAGTCAGGGGGAGCAGGAGGAGGGCTATAGGCATCACTTGGTGAGGGGTATGGAAGGGAGGAAGCAGAGGCATGGCATGGGGAGGCATAGCAGGGTGGGCTGGTGGATGGGCAATGGCCATGGGGGGGGCAGGAGGGCGGAACCCAGGAGCAGCAGCATCAGGCGGGTGTGCCACCATGCGGGACATGATGCCACACATCGTGTCACAGCATGCCAGTACTTTGTCCCAGGCATGCTCCCGCCACTACAGATCAGCATCGACCTTGCATGACAGAGTCTGCTGACATGCTGGAGCATCCGGTCCTCCTGCACCCTGGCTTCTTTGTGGGTCCCCAGGACTCTGGCAGGTAGCTTTGGTAGTGTGGCTCAGCCCTCTGTCCTGGCTGCTCCAGCTGTGGAGAACACTCAAGAGGGAGAGGCAGTAGTCATCCCAACACACGCTGTCCCTGAGGCCGTGTCCTCCTCTGTGAGCGGTGACCACAACAGTCCATGGCCAAGAGGAGGGGGATGTCCTGGATACAAGGCCACATGTGTCCCTTTCTCACAGGGGCCATGACATGCCCAGAGGACCATGCTGCCCAATTCCCCCCTCCTCCCCACACACACCATGGACAGGCAGGCAAGGGGACGTGTCCTGCCACAGTGGGATCCCCTCATGGGCAGTAGAGGAGCCAGGAACAGCCTAACCCTCCCTGGGGTCTGCACATGTAGCTGTGGCTCACTGTGCTGTCTATGGGAGTGGCTGCTGCCTCACACATGCAGGCATGCCTGAGTGCTGTGTGCAGCACTGCTCGGTCTGTGTGAGGTTGTGCCTGTACCTTGTGACTCGCCTGCTTCCAACTGGGTGCAACCCTCCCCTCTAGGGCAGTACGTGGCCTCCCCCATCCTGACAGCAGGATCCTGGGTGTGTTCAGGAGCTGCCTGCTGTGTCCACTCCACACACTCATGCTGCATGTGGTCTCACGTGCACAGGCTGCAGCACTATGTGCAGAACGAGCTACACTGTGTCCCCCACTCCCTGTGTGCCCACCTCCCCCACCCTATGTGTGTGACAACTCACCTGAAGATCCCTCCGAGGCATCTGAGGAGGCCTGGGAGACATCCTGGATGGCAGTAACTGGCTCAAGGGACAGGGTCACAGTTCCTGGCTCCTGCTCCTCCTCCTCCTCCAGCTGGAGCTGGGCCTAGCCCTCCAGCTCATCCTCGGGGGTGACCTCTGGGCAGATGACAACTGGGGTCTCCAGCCCAGAGTCCACCATGATGCGTGGGGAAGAGGTTTCCCCACCTCCCCAAGATGTGTTGGAGCTCCTCATAGTAGGGGCAGGTGTGGGGTCCAGCCCCTGAGTGTGTGCTGTGCTCGGTGGTCCTCACGTACCCCTGACTGAGCTCCTTCATCCTGCTCCAGACCTGCTCCATGATCTGGGCAGGATGACCTCACTCCTCCAGGGATACGGCCATGCATGAAAAGAGTTCCACATCATGCTGCTTGGCCCAGGGATCTTGGAGGGACTCCTCCTCGCCCCACAATTCCAAGAAGGGTTGCTATCTCTGGGCCAGACCGTGTTGGGGTGCAACTTTTGGTCCCTCTGAGAAGGGCCTGGGACCCCTGGGGCTGTTCCCTGGAAGGGCTAGACGGGTCTCGGGGTGCTTGTGGCTCTGCCATATGTGGTAATGCCAGTGGCAAGAGAGAGCCACACGGTGCGGGACCTGCTCTCTGGCTGGCTTCCTGCCATAAGGCTTGTCCAGGGTGCTTTCAGCTTTAAGAGGGGCCAACACACAGGAACTATAGAGTTCTGATTACCTTGGATGGAGTGGGCACCAGAGCACCTGTTTTTTTTTCCCTGGAGGCCATTTCTTGTGCAAAAACCCCTCTTGCCTGCCCACACAAACCTTTTTGTGCAAGAGCTCTTGTGCAAAAAGGAGTTATTCCTTGTAGGAAGAGGAATACCTACACTGCAGAACCCCCCTCTATTCTTTCATTTTACTTGTGCAAAAACATGCTTGAGGTGTGGGCGCTCCACGAGTTTTTGTGCAAAAACATCTAGATTGCAAGCTTCTTTTGAAAGAAGCTTTTTTGGAAGAGTGAACGGAGTGGCCACCAGGGCACCTGAGAACCTGGAGGAGGGAAGAGGGTTGAGAACCTGGACGGGGCTCAGGAATGGGAGTGGCAAGTGGTGCACCTTCAAGTGCCACCTTGGGTCCGGGGACCTCGATGGACTCAGGGTTGGGTGGGGCCTGGGACAACAGGGGGCTGGGCAGGAGGGAAAGCTGCAGTGGGCTCAAGGATGGCGGGGCACAGGGGGAGCTGGGGTGGAGGGAGCGGGAAAGGGGAGAGCAGGAATGGGGGCAGGACCCAGGATGGTGGCACACATATTTTCTCCCTGCTGCACCAGCTGGACCCACATGCAACTGCGCCACTCAGCATCATTGTGGACCTTTTGGGTGACTGCTGCATGTCTCGCAGCACTGCGATGTGCTGTCGCATGAGGTCGTGGTGGACCCTCCAGAGTTTGCGGCTCCCCCGGCTTAGGTCAGCTGCCTGGGCTGATGTGGCTCACCCCTCAGCAATGACTGGTCTGGGTGTCAAGGACAAGAGGGAGAGGCAGTCAGTCATCCATGCAGACACTGTTGCTGAGGCCATGCCCTCCTCTGAGAGCAACTGTCCTTGGAACAGGGGACAGTGATGTCCCAAGAGCAAGGCCACATGTGGCCTACACAGGAGGCCTGGCCTCACAGGGGCCCGAGGTGCCCAGGAGACCATCCTGCCTGCTTCCCCCAGCCATGGACAAGGAGGCCAGAGAAGTGTCTGACCAGAGTGTGCTCCCATGGGCGGGAGAGGGGCCTGGAGTGGCCTGGCCCTCTCTGGGGCCCACACAAACACCTGCACACACAAACACCTGCACCTGGCAGCCCTTCTCCACCTTCTCCTGCATCCAAATTCCCTCCCAGAGCTTGCACCTCTCACCCCTTCCCACACCCAAATCCCTTATTCCCACCCCAGAGCCCACACATCCTCTCTCAACCTAGTGAGGGTACGGCTAGACTGCAGGAGTTTTTACGGAATGCCAGAGATATCCTGCTAAAACAAAAGGAAAAACTGTGTAGCACTTTAAAGACTAACAAGATGGTTTAATAAGTGTAATAGGTTTAATAAACCATCTTGTTAGTCTTTAAAGTGCTACACAGTTAGCAAGATCAGACTAACACGGCTACCTCTCTATTACTATTCAACATGCAGAGATATCCTGGAAAAACTCTTCCACATCCAGGGATGCATTTGTTCTTCCACTTCTTTTAGTGGAAGAGCAAACATGCTCTTTCGGTAACCCCTGTATTCCTTGTTCCATGAGGACTAAGGGGGTTTCCGAAAGAAGAGGTTTTTCTGACATTTGGTCCAGTCTAGACAGGCCAAATGTTGGAAAAACCTCTTTCTACAGAAGAATAAAAAAAAAAGTGGCAGTGAAGAATGTATAAGGGCTGGGGATAGCAAGTGATGGAGAGGAGGAGAATAGAGAGGGCGGGGCTTCAAGGAAGGGGTAGGGTTTTGGGGGAAGGATGGGGTGGTAGATCTTGGCTTGTTCTGACATTTAAAAAGTGATCTTGGGTGTAAAAAGGTTGGAGACCACTGCTCTAGGACCTCGTAGTTGCAGTTTATGTGTGACACTCTGAACAGAAGAGTCCAGCAAATGCCTATGATCAGGTGCTACTAAAAGCTAATTATCAGTGAGCCCAACTGGGGCTCTGGGGGAACCAATTTTGAGATATAACCAATCCAGTGATTGAAGTTAGGAAATTAGGAGTATCCATGCAAAATTTGGTGTTTCTAGCTTTTACTGTTTCAGAGATTTTTCGGGACAAACAAACAAACAAACTTTCAGAAATACTTATAAGTTGAAACCTGGCCAACAAGCCCCCCACTTGGTGCCCAGTCCCCATCTGGTGGCAGCATCATAACACTCCTGCACCCCCACACATACCAATCCTAAACCCATCATACACCTGAACCCCCTGTCCTGAGTCCCTCATGTCCCCACATCCCCAAACTCCTGTAACCCTACATCCCGTCTCCTGCCATAACTCTCCTGCACCCCTGCACATCCCAACTTTGTGCCCTGAGCATTGTTCCTCTAAATTGTGGGGCAGCACAGCTTCACAGGTGATTAAGCAGTACTACCCAGTCAAAGGCTCAGGGCTCCCTGCACAGAGCTGACTGAGTGGGGTGATTAATCACTGTGAAGCTGTGCTGCCACATAGCTTAGAGCGACTACTAGTGCTGAGTCTATCATACAACCCAGTCTCCTGCCCTGAGTCCCTTGTACACCCCAACTCAGACTCCTGCACCTCATGTCACCAGTCCCCCTGCCATAAGATTGACAGAATCAGCCTGAATGCCTGTATGAAACCAGATTTGACCAGTTGTGATGGAAACTTCAAAGACCTGTGCAAAAAGATGCAGCAGCATAAGTCCTATTAAATAAAGTCTGTGAGTACAATGTTTCATTTATGCTATTATTAATCATTATGTCAATTATCAATATTTAGTTGTAAATTTTGAGTCATGCAAATGGGCATTCTTGTACTGCTCTTTACTGACCCCATGTTCTGAATTTTGATGTAGTTTGGCTCTTTGGATTGAAAAGATTGCCGAACCCTGCTCTATGCCACATCTAATGCATTAGTCTGCTTTGTGCTATAGGAATCAGACTGAGAAAGGGCACCTTTTTATTTGTCAGACAGCAGTAAATCTATAGAAGAGATTTTCAGGAATGATTGACTAGACTGGGACTACTGACCTGCAGTGAAAGTAATGGACAAGTACTTGTCAAGAAACTGGTCTTGTCCACACTTAAAAGTTTTGCTGCTTTAATTATGCTAGCCAAAGATCAGCAGCAAGCTACTTTTCACAATGTAAACACCATTATAGTGCTATAAGGGTATGTCTACACTGCACACTTATTTCAGAACAAGCTATTTCGGAAGAAAAACTCTGAAATAGCTTATTTCAAAATAAGCTACACAGCAAATGTCAATTGAAGTAGCACTGAGCTATTTCAAAATAGAATGCCTACACACATTGAAGCCTGAATCGAATTTAAAGCCCCCCCGGAAGCACTTCAGGTACAGCATCAGGACAGCAGTCACTTCCTGTAGCTGCTTTCTGAGGCTAGCTGAGGCTCATGCTTAAAGGGACTCCCTGTATAGCCGTGTCTCTTCTCTTTAGCCTACCTCTTTGAGGGACAGCAAACCCATTCCACTACCTGCTCTGGTTGCCCTTCTGACACCACAGCACTTCTGCCATGGAGCTGGAGCTACTGGAAAGCAGTTGCCAGCTCCTGAAACTCACAATGCACCTCCTGGTGCAGTTTTTGCAGGCTGCTCGTGGCACTGCAGAATCTGGACCCAACACTCCCTGTGGGGCACATCACCTCTCTCCATGTACTGCTCACACAGCACAACTTCTCCCATCCTCCCTTGTGCACTGTACACCATCACTTCTGGTGAGTGGATACCATTTCTGACTTGTGGGACTGGATCGTCATGGAGTGGTGGGATGAATAGCAGTGGCTCCAGAACTTTCACATGTGGAAGGCTACCTGCATGGAGCTGCTCTCAGGTGACAGGACACCCACAGGTGATCTGCCATCCCTCTCCAGAAGTGGGTCGCCATCACACTGTGGAATACCACCATGCCAGACAGTTACTGTTGGGCATGGAGAGAGTGGCTGTCAGGGCGGTGGTCATGTAGGTATGGTACTCTTACTATATTACTGGGAGGGAGGTGAAGTGTTGTAATGGTATTCCCTAGGAGGGGGGTTGATGGTGGAAGGTTTTTCAGTCCCACCTTCACAAAGCCCTACCAGGAGGAAGGCTGGGCTTGGGGAATTCCCAAGGGCTCTAGCAACCCTGTGATTCCCTGTTTCTTTCCTTCTCCAGGTGGTGAGGGCCATTAACACCCAACCTGTTGTGCTCGCTCATGCTCCTGGGCAACAGGGACCCCATTATCACCAGCTTTGCTGCCATGGGCTTCCCCAACTGTGTGTGGGGGGGTGGGGTGGGGAGGGGGAAGCATTGATGGCTCTCTTACATCTCTATTTGGGCCTCTGACTACGAGGCATCCAACCACATTGACCACAAGAGGTACTTTTCTATGGTCCTGCAGGTCATCATGGATTACCAGAGCTGCTTCATGGACATTAATGTTGTGTGGTCAGGGAAGGTGCATGATGCCTGCGTCTTTGGAAACTCCAGCCTATTCCAGAAGATGCCTGTCATCAGGGTCGGGGACATGGATATGCCCATGTGCATAATGGGGGACGCTGCCTACCTGTTGTTCTGATAGCTTATGAAGCCCTACACTGCACACCTGGACCCCACAAAGGAACGGTTTAACGGCAGGCTTAGCAGGGCCCACATGGTTGTGGAGGGTGCCCTGGGGCATCTCAAAGAGAAGTTCCACTTCCTCTTCACCCAGCTGGATCTCAGCAAGCGGAACGTCCTCCAAGTGGTACAGGCTGAGCAGCTCACCAAGCTGCTGTTGAGCTGCTGTCATGGCTACCATCTGGAAGGCCCATCAGGGGGCTGTGTACATGCAAGAGGCCCCAGGAACAACAGGCATGGGAAGGTGCCAGCCAGGAGGGGGATGATGGCGTGGCTTGATTTCGGTCTGTGCAACACACACACTGGGACTGGCAGTGGTGGCATCCCGCACGGAGAAGACTTCTATCCCTGGTGGATAGAGGGGGAAGGTTGGTGGGGAAAGGTGAGTGTGAGTGACAGACACTGCTTGCTGGGGAGGGTGCTTCTGGCATCCCCTCTACTTTCTTCCCCTCACAGCTGGCTCCCCTAGCCGGGGCTCAGTGTCCTCTGCCTCACTGTGCTTGTTTGGGAGCAGATGCTACCTGAAAGAGTGGGCATGTGCAGCACTACTGTGTGTATGTGTGTGTCCCCCTGACGCAGTCCTCCGTAGTGGTGGCTTGTGGTGGGAGGGTGTCTCACCTCAGAGTCGGGAGTAAGGCAGGCCTCTCCAGAAACCCTGTGTAGCAGGAGCACAAAGCTCCTCTGAGGCAGCCTCATTAGGACTGTGTAGTCTGGACTGGTGCTCCACGTGAACCCATGTACACAGGCTGCTGCGCAATGCCTAGGCCAAAAAGGTCACAGAGGAGAGTGCAGCCCCTTGCTGCCTGCCGTTTTCCCTGGCGTGTGTCTAGGGAGAGTACAGGCTCCAGGAACTGGCTGAGCTCCTGGCTGGTGGGCATGGTGGTGTCAGTGGCTTCCTTCTCCTCTTACTCCTCCTCCTTGGCTGCAGGTCTGCCCTCTGGGAGGGTGACAATCGGCGTCTCTAGCCCAGAGTCCACAACAAGGGGGGGAGGGACTGACCCCCCTCCCAGGAAGCGGTGGAGCTGATCAAAGTAGGGGCAGGTCTGGGGTGCCGCCCCACTCCCTGGCCTTTGTGTAGGCCTGCCTGAGCTCCTTGACCTTCATGCACACCTGCTCCTGGGTGTGCATGTGGCCCCTCTGGCCCAGGCTGTTGACCATCTGGCTGCAGATTTTGGCATTCCTACATGTGGTGCAGAAATCCTGGAGGTTTGCCTCTCCCCAGATCTCAGTGAGATCCAGGATTTTTGCACCAGACCAGGATGGTTCTTTCCTCTTCTGCCCCTAGGCAGGGACTTGGGAGCTGCCTGCAGTTGTGCTGGCAGCTATGGAGGGCTCAGGAGGCATGCTTGTGTCTGCCATCACAGCAGGGAAGGCAGTGATTGCTGCTGCTGTGTGTCACAGGGCTGTCAGGGCCTGTGTTGTGCCATAAGCCCTTTCCCCTGTGGCTGTGGCTTTTAGGACGGAAGGGGAACTATAGAGTTCTGATGCGTGTGGCCAGAGTGGCCAGCAGGGCATCTGTGGGAAGTCCTAGAGGCCACTTATTTCAAAATAACTCCATCTGACTCAGCTACACACATCCTATTTTAAAGTAACTATTTCAGAATAGGTGTTATTCCTCGTAAAATGAGGGTTACAAAATTCAGAATAAGAAGCCCATTATTTCTAAATTATATCAGAATAATGGGATTGCTGTGTAGATGCTCTCTTTGTTATTTTGAAACAAGGTGAGTTATTTCAAAATAAGGCTGCTGTGTAGTGGTACGTCTACACTTGCTCCCTAGTTCGAACTAGGGATGCAGATGTAGGTGACCGAAATTGCTAATGAAGCGGGGATTTAAATATCCTGTGCTTCATTAGCATGATCTCACTGGCACGTTACTCTGCTCAACAGCTGTTTCGAAAATGAAAAAAAATTGAGGAGTAACGTTAGTTCGAACCAAGGGGTTTGGTTTGAACTACCGTGTCCCAGTGCGCACTTTCACTTTCGGTCACCTACATTTGCACCCCTAGTTCGAACTAGGGAGCAAGTGTAGACGTACCCTAGATGTGCCCTAACTGTATTTATGCCCATATTGCCTCTATTGTTCAGTGAAGCAAATGAGTTACACCAGTACAGCTGAATCTACACTAGGGTAAAAAATATGTCCCTGAAAATAAAACAACTAAAATAAACAACCACCACACTGGTTGCAGATACAGTTATACCTGGGGTTTGGACCAGGTCTCATATGAAGAGAGATTAAAAAGAAACTTGGACTTTTCAGCTTAGAAAAGAGGAGACTAAGGGGGGGGATATAAGAGAGAGCTATAAAATCATGACTGGTGTGGAAAAAGTGAGTAAGGAAAAGTTATTTACCTATTCCCACAATATAATAACTAGGGGATCACCAAATTAAATTAATAGGCAGCAGGTTTAAAACAAACTAAAGGAAGTTTTCCTTCACTTAGTGCATAGTCAACCTCTGGAACTCCTTGCCAGAGGATGTGATGAAGACTAGGACTTTAACGGGGTTAAAAAAGAGCTAGATAGATTCATGGAGGTTAGGTCCGTCAATGGCTATTAGCCAGAAGGGTAGGAATGGTGTCCCTAGCCTCTGTTTTTCTGGAAATGGGTGACAGGAGAGGGATCATGTGAGGATTACCTGTTGTGTTCCCTCTCTCTGGGGCATCAGGTACTGGCCACTGTTGGCAGACAGGATACTGGTCTAGATGGACTTTTGGTCTGACCCAGTATGGCCGTTCTTATGTTCTTATGTTTTTATGTGAGAAGCAGAGCGGCTGCTTTGTTAATGCCGTTCTCGGGAGCAGAGCCTCAAGAAAACACTCTTCCTTCCAGATGTGATGCTGAAGCAATAGAATTACTGATTAGCTGCCTTTGTTATCTCATCCATAGTATTCTCCATTTGAGAGGAAGTGCCTTCAGGTACTGGAAATGAGTACGGGCGAATGGAAATACTTTCTCTGTCTTCAGTGAGAGCAGAACTGGTCTTAATTGTTCAGTTTTAATCTCTTTATCTCTGCTATCCAGTATTCTGAAGGCACGAGACCGCATTGTTGATGTCCAGTCTCCTGTTCCATGTGACTGCAGGAGTATGCATAATGACTCTGTTAACAAAGGAATGGCTTGCCTACACTCTAGTCCAGTGGTCTCCAACCTTTTTACGCCCAAGATCATTTTTTAAATGTCAGAACAAGCCAAGATCTACCGCCCCATCCTTCCCCCAAGACTCCACCCCTTCCTTGAAGCCCCACCCTCTCTGTTCTCCTCCTCTCCAGCGCTTGCTATCCCCAGCCCTTATACACTCTCAGGGTATGTCTACACATCAAAGTTAATTCGAAATAACAGCCATTATTTCGAATTAACTTTAATAGCATCTACATAGGCAAACTGCTATTTTGAAATAAAATCGAAATAGCAGAGCGCTTATTTCGAATTTGGTAAACCTCATTCTGTGAGGAATAACGCCAAATTCGAAATAGCTAAATTGAAATAAGCGCTGTGTAGACGCTTATTTTGAAATAGAGGGCCTCCAGCCCTTCCCAGGGAGCTCTCGTGGCCACTCTGGGCTGAACCAGGAAAACTCCTCTGCTCCCCCCCGAGCCCCGCGGCCCTTAAAGGAGTAGACTCAGTTTGGCCACAAGGCCTGTGCCAATTCTAGGCCTGCCAGCCCAGAGCCTGCAGGCGCTGCCCCTGACCCAGTTGCCAGCATGAGCCAGCCAGCCAGCCCTCCACCGCTCCCCAGGAGCAGTCTAGCAGCTCCCAGGAGCCTGCCAGGGGCCACAAAAGGTGGGGACCTGATCGAGGTTTGGGGGGAGGCCTCCAATGTCCATGATCTCCGCACTAGACACAGGAACGCGGCTGTCTACAGATGTATGGCCAACAGCCTGGCCACCAAAGGCCACATGCACAACCAGGAGCAGGTGCGCCTGAAAATTAAGGAGCTGAGGCAGGCCTATGCCAGGGCCACAGGGGGCAGCTCTCAGTCAGGGGCAGACCCAGACCCCTTCCCCTATTTTGAGGCCCTGGACCACATCTTGGGGGGCCAGACGGTCTGTGCCCCCTAGGTGGTCATCGACCCTGGGGCAGAGGGCCCTGACCAAGGCATGGAGGAGGAGGAGGAGGAAGACGGCCAGGAGTCGTAGGATCCTGGAGGGAGCATGGCACTCACCCTGGACCCCCGAGGCATACCAGCAGCACTATCACCGCTGTCTTCTGAGGCTGGAGAGGCCTCGACATGTGAGTGCCATCACTGTCCCTTTATGCGGGGCAGGGGTGGGGGAGAGGGAGCCCAGGGACCGCACGTGTGGGCCTTGCTGAGCACAGATCACGCAGCAACCTGTATATGTGCTGTGCCACACAGGGGCCCTGGCCTGTTACCCACACCCATGTATGTATGAAGGCACATGACATGCTCTGTACTCTGGGGAGGGACACTGCAGAATGCCCTCCCTCCACAAGCTCCCTCTATGCAGAGGCAGGCCACATCCTCCCCCCCACTCCCACACTATAAACAGCACAGGGGCATGGGTACAGTCACGGGCCAGCTCACACTCCTAGGGATAGCAGGACATGATGGTGCAGAGACCTGCTGTCCTCACGTCGCAGAGTGGGGCTGGGCTTCACCCACTGTGTCCCCAGGGATAACTGACCACCTCTCTGGTTTCTCCACAGCTGCACCAGCTGCAACTGTAGGGCGCACCACTCTGCCCAGGACATCCTCCCGCACCTGGGCCAGCAGACTCACCCAGAACCAGGAGGGATACAAGCAGCAGCACCTGGGGTTACTGCAAAGGCGGGTCCACAGCCAGGAGCACTGGGTGCAGGAAGACCTCCAGCTGCAGCGGGAGAGCTTGCGGGAGCTGCGTGACCAGGGCCATGCCATCCACGACCACCTGCAGACCATGGTGCAGAGATTGCTGCCTGCTGCCGCTCCACCTGTCGCTCCTCCTCCCACTGCTGCTCCCCATCCTGCTTCTTCCTCCCCCTTATCCCCCACTCCATACCCCTCCCCCGCCCGGGAACGCCAAGGCCCCTGCACCCGCAGTGCTGGGAAACAGGTGGCTGGCAAGACCCCCAACCCTGAGCTTCTCCTCCCCCTTCCTCCCCTTTCCTCCCCCTTCCAGCTCCCTGCTCCCAGGTTTCCCCCTCCCCTCTCCCCCCCTCATCGCCCCCTCCACCCTAGTTATAGTCAATAAAGAGAGTTTGTTTTTGGCAACACGTGTTTTTATTTGATATCAGAAAGGGGGGTTAGGGAGAGGAAAGTGGAAGGACGTGAGGGTGGAATAAGGCACAAGGCCCCAGTGGGGTACACCAGGGAGATTTCACTCCTCCTCCGTCTGGAAGCTCTTCCGCAGGGCCTCCTGGATACCGGTAGCCCCCCGATGGGCCTCCTGGCTGGCAGCCCTGCGGGGCTGCACGTACAGGCCAGTCAAGTGGTCGGCCTCTGCCATCCAGCCTGGCAGGAAAGCCTCCCCCTTCCGCTCACATAAATTGTGCAGCACAAAGCACGCTGCCACCATGTGTGGAATATTCCTCTCGGAGAGGTTGAGGCGGGTGAGGAGGCATCTAAATCGGGTCTTCAGCCAACCAAACACCCCCTCCACCACAATGTGGGCCCTGCTGAGCCTGGCATTAAAGGCCTGCCGGGAGGGGTTGAAGTGTCCCGTGTAGGGCTTCATGAGCCAGGGTTGTAGTGGATAGGCCGCATGCCCCACCGGGCAGACAGGCATGTCCACGTCCCTGACCCTGATGTTGTGGTCGAGGAAGAAGGTCCCAGCATGCAGCCTCTGGCAAATGGAGAAGTTGCGGAAAACCTGCGCGTTGTGTGCTTTGCCAGACCAGCCCTTGTTAATGTCCACAAACTGGCCCCGGTGGTCAGACACAGCCTGCAGGATGACCAAGAAGTATCCCTTCCTTTTGATGTACAGGGAGGCCTGGTGTTCTGGGGCACGGATGGGGATGTGCATCCCATCGATTGCCCCCCACCCCCACAGTTGGAGAAGTCCAGGGCACCAAACCCCTCTATGACCGTGTCCACATCGGTGAGGCTGATGACTCTGCAGAGCAGCACTCTATTGATGGCCTTGACCACCTGCAGAGAGACACACAAAACCACCGAGAGTCACTGGGGTTCCAGGGTGGCTGAGAGTGCTCCTTCCCCACCGCTGCCCCATGCCCCCTCCCCAGGAGCAACCCTCCTGCAATCCTGGCCACCCCAGGCAGTCTGTAGTGCAGCTGGGACAGAACAAACCCTCCCATGGAGGGGACTTGCACCACCTCTCCCCCTTTTCCCTAGGGCAGCCCATGTCCTCCTCGCACCCCTCCCCCCCACCACAGTGGCCAGAGACTGCCATACCTGCATGAGCACTGCTCCAGCGGTGGATCTCCCCACGCCGAACTGGCTCCCCACAGATCGGTAACTATCCAGTGTGGACAGCTTCCAGAGGGCGACAGGCACATGCTTGTGGAGGGCCTCATGTGCATGTCCCGTCACCACAGAGCAGGGGCGAGCCACTCACAGAGCTCAAGGAAGGTGTCCTTCTTCATCCTGAAGTTCTGGGTCCACTGTTGGTCTCCCCAGCGCTCCAGGAAGATGTGGTCCCGCCAGTCACTGCTGGTGTCCAGAGTGTTTTATCTGTGTTTTTTAAGTGACCACTTACAAATTCATGAAAATTGCTGGGGAAATGTAAAGAAAAAACATGACAGTTACTCCCATTGCTGTTTTGTTTTCTATTAATCCTTCACACTCAAGCTTTAGCTACTCTGCTCATGTGGCATGTGCTTTATAGGGTTGTTTTCTTTTATGGGCTAGGAATTTGCCTTCTGATGGTTTCAAATGTTCTAGAAGCATTAGGCCTCTTAATTTTTATGTAACACCAGTTTCCCACTAATCAGGGTTAAGCAAATGTTTTGTCTGTGGAGGTTACATTTACTCTTGAGGTGGCAGAGCTCTGCTTTGATGAGGGCATAATTAAAATATGCTAATTTTGTGTAGTTTTTTTAGTAAACTGTACATGGGACCAGAATGGTGTCTGATGCTTATCACAGCTAAACTATCATACCTAGGATAATGGCTTGGAGAAAAGGAATTCCCTAGGAAACATTTTTCACAGAAGAATCCTCAGTTTAGCTTGATAGCTCCAATTAAACTTTTTTCTGTGACATTTATATTTATTGACAATTATCATGTGCCTGTGTTGTGGGAGTAGAATTGCTAATTATGTCAGTCTGTCTGAACTTTGCATAGCTGATACTGACGCTAGAGGAATGGTGTTTGAATGCACTTTACTGGGCTTTAAATGAACAAACTCAGACATGTTCACATATCTGACGTGGTCCACAGTTTGATCTTTAGATTCAGCACTCTGGGACTCTAATCTCAGCTCCAGCATGGATTCACTGAGTAATCTTGAGCAGCCCACTATACTTTTTAATCTTCTAATTCTTCTTGAAAATGGATACAACTGGTAAAAAATGTTCATGTTGCAGATTTGTCCACTGGGGGAAAATAGTTTGTCCAAATCAGAACTTTCTACAGGAATATATATGATTGTGATGAAGAAAAAAGTTGAAATGAAGCCTTTTGATAAGGTTGAAATGAAAATTCAAAAATGTTCCATCTCATTTCAATATTTTATGTGACAATTCTTAATAATTGATTGTATAATTTAACATTGGCACAAAATGTTTCAATTTCATCCAAACTGCAATTGATTTAAAATTGAATTTTTTTCTGAGAACTGGATCTTTTGAGCAAATTTTATTTTAAAAATTTGTATTTGGTTTTTGAATTGGGAGGAGGAAAGGAAGGAAGAAATGTTGAAATATTGGAGTTTCTCTCTGAGTGGAAATTCTGAATTTTGACCAGCTCTGGATCTCAAGATTTTTAATAATTGCAACTGCCACCTACCACATACAGCCTCTGGTGCAGTAGGAAATTAATATCTGTATAATACTTTAAAGTGATACAGTGTCATGCAAAGGCTGTGATTTTTTTTTAATTGTTCATTAATGTTTTGAATGTGCATTTTGGATTAAGATATCTGATTAAGGCAGAAATAACAGTAGTTAGTCCTGTCTGAATAATACTCTATTATTTGTATTTATTTGTCTTTTCAATGGTTTTTATTTTTATATTTATATTCATATATTTCTGGTCTTTCCATGATAATTTTTCAGTGCATTTACATCTGTAGCCACCCCAGGAGCAGTAACCCCAGTGGCAGCCGCCGCAACCACAGCCGCCCCAGGAGTAGCAAATTTGCCAGCAGCTGCTTCAGCCACAGCCCCAGCGACAGCCCCAACCAGGGAGGCCATTTACGAGGGTCGGACATGCTGAGCAATACCTGGAGAGCTGGGCAGTGCAGGGGACGGTAGGAAGTGGCCCAGGACGGAGGATTGGCCTCTGGGAGCTTGGCGCACTTTGGCTGAAATCGCCACTGAGCCAACAGGGCCCTGGGCGGGGACCTGGTGGAGCAGGAGGGCCCGGGTCCCCCTACCTTCCCACCCCCAGTACTGGGGTTGCCAGGTGTCCGGTATTCACCCGGACAGTCTGGTATTTTCACCTCCTGTCTGGTAAAAAAATTCAGATTTTTCCCCCAGCCAGGAGGTGAAAATGCTGGGCACCTGGCAACCCTACAAACACTAGCGCCCGGCCTCCCCCCCCCCCGAACCCCCTCCTGACCTCCAACACCCCCAGCCCCCCGACCCCAGACATCATGCTTACTTGATTCCTCAAGGCTGATGGCACAAAATGGCTGCCAGCAAAAAGACCAAGGGGAAGCAATTTCTCCCCTGGGTCTTAGTGCTCAACCTCTTCCCTGTTCCTATCCCTGAAATCACTCTTAAAGGGGACATGCTGTTTTAATGATGTTTTATTTTATTTTATTTTATTTTATTTTTGCTTAATAAGTCTTGGAGTCCTTTTTTTTTTGGTCTCCCCCCCCCTTTTTTTTTCTTCAACAGAATTTTTTCACGATTTTTTTTTGGAGGGGGTGGGTGTTCAGTATTTTAGTTTCAACCATCTGGCAACCCTGCTTGGTACTCTGCTCCCTGACAACTTGGGGAGCCTTACCTGTGGCCAGAGCAACTTCGAGAGAGAGAGGAGTGTGTCTGAGATAAGGCCCGTAGGGCCATATTTACTCTGGTTGGAGAGCACTGAACTTTGGGACTAGGTCCACAGGGCTATATTTACTGTGATAGGGGGTACCGTGTTTGGGACTAGGCTGTATTTACCCTGGTTGATGGCACTGAACTTTTGGACTAGGCCTGTAGTGCTTCATTTGCCCTGCGGAAAAGGGACATTGCCCCACTTTGGGGGCATCCTGACCGTTGAGGGGACTGGCCCCTCAACATGGTCTCACAGAACTCAGTGGGAGCTTCACCATTGTCTTTAGTTTATCAGCTCCCTGACTGAATATGTAGACTTTCTTTTAGAGACCTTTACTAAATATCATTATCTGTAATAGTTGGTGAATCAGTCTTAATACAGAAACAGTATTGCTAAATCTTAATTTGGCAAGTTCCCTACTAGAGTTATCCATATGATAAATGCATGTTTAATTTACATGTGGTTCTAACTATGTCTGTCTGTATAGGATAACCAGCAGTGAAGTAGATGGAAGCCTGACAAATGTGAACTAATGAAATAGCACTGTGTATGTCTTTGTTTCCAGTGTTCCTACTACTCCAGCATTGAAGAATGGTTTGTTTACTCATCATGTCATTGGTTATGACTGGTGCAAAAGCCATGCTGGGGAAATCACTTTTCTGGTGATGCCCAAACCTGTAAGCTGATGGGACTGTGACTCAGTTGCTGAAATAATCCCATCTCCTGAAGGTACAAGCCTCCCTTTAAAGGCTGACAGTTTCCCTGTTCTGGCATTTCATAGCTACTATAGAGGGGAGAAGTAATGTCTAAGCTGGTCTGGGCCAGGTCTTTGAGTGTCAGGAGAGAGACTTTGTGTCTTAGAGTGTCAGGAGAAAGACTTTGTGTAATAATGCAGCTTCCCCCCCCCACCCTTAGGTCTTGAGCAGAAGGGGTCAGAGCTGGCATGTCTGCATCTCTAGTGCCTGATGTAAAAGACACACCTCTGGGATAGTGGTCTTTATCTAAAGTCTTGTCTCCAAAATAGGGGGACAGAGCCCCCACACTGAGAGGAGTGGATTACAGTTGCACTGGAGTCTGTATTCACGCTTCCCAGATGTTCACCCATCTGACGTGTTCTGAATTGCAGTTAATTGCAACAGTCACCAGTTGCATATTAGCTCTGGACCCTCAGCTGTGGGAAATATTTGTTTTTCCTATTCATTATCAAAACTGTTTCTTGATCAAAAACTAAGATATTTGATTACATAAACACTTTCATGAGGTGTTTGTTCTTCATGGGAAATCAGGGGAGCCACAGGTGCCAGACGGTCCAGGAGGACGACATGAGGGAGCACATCTCCATTCTCCAGGACATGCAGCAGATGTTGGCCCAGAAGGTCCAGGATGGCATACAGTTGGTGGGGGGGGGGGGGGCAGATGTGGAGTGAGCTACTGCAGCAGCACTGCAACACATGTGTAACCATCCAGGACCTCCTGACCTACCTGGCACCAGTTCCAGTCCTTGCTCCTGCCCCTGCTGCAGTCCCTGCCCCCTCCCATGCCTGGCCCCACTGCAGCCCCCCCTCCCCCCGCCTATTCCCCTATACTCCCAGGACCCCTCACCCCTGAACTCACCAAGGTCTCTGCACATGAAGTAGAGGAAGCACCCGAGCCATGCACCACTTTTAGCCCGAGCCCTGAACCTCTCCTCCCCACTCCAAGTTTCTCAGTCTGCTCCCCCTCCAAGATTCTCAGCCAGGCTCCCAGTTTCCATGTTCTCAGCCCCCCCCCCCTTTCCCAGTTACTTCTATCCCAAATAAACAAGAAAACAAAACAGGTTTTGTATTGTGTCTGCAGGAAAGGGGGGAAGGGATTGGTGGTTGTGTGAAAGGCAGAGAGGGGCAAGGCAGAGGACCCTAGTGGGGAGGTCCTTGGAACAGTTATTGGGTTCCTTGAGAGAAACTCTCCCTCAGGGCCTCCTGGTGAGCCTAGCAGATGGCAGTTGTGTGTGGCTGCTCAAAGGCCTGTCTCTCCTGGACAGCCTCTGCCTTCCACCCCCCTTCTTCTCCATGATTTTGTGCAGCACACAACATGCAAATATCACCCAGGGAATGTTCTGCTCCCCCATATCCAGGTGCATCAGGAGGTACCTGAACCATTCCTTCAAGTGCCTGAAGGCGCATTCGGCCTGCATGCAGGCCCTGGCCAAGCAGCCACTGAAGTGGTCTTTGCTGGCATCAAAGTGTCCAGTATATGGCTTCATAAGCCAAGACCTGAGGGGGTGGGCCGTGTACCCCACAATGCACAGTGGCATCTCAATATCCCAACCCCTGATGTTGTGATCAGGGAAGAAAGTGCTGGGCTCCAGCTTATGGTAGAGGCTGGAGTTGCAGAAGATGTGGGTGTCGTGCACTTTCCCCAAGGAAGATGTCCATGAACTGTCCGTGGTGGTTGACCAGGGACCGCAAAACCATAGAAAAGTATCCCTTTCTGTTTGTGTGCTGCATGGTGGTCTGGGGCCCGGAGGGAGGATGTGGTTCCATCACTAGCTCCCTCTGCCCCTCCCCACAGTTGGGGAAGTCTAGGGCAACAAATCTGGTAGCAATGTGGTCCAGGTCGCCCAGGCAGATGACCCTGCACAGCAGAACAGTGTTAATAGCTCTCACCACCTGCAGAAGAAAACAAACAAAGAAACAAAACAGAGAATGAAAGGGGGTGCCTGAGCAATTGGGAGATTCATGAGCTCTCTCCTCTCCTCCCCCACAAACATCCCAGGAGCCACCCCCTATGAAGCCCATGCCCCCTGCAGTGCTGTGTGAGGGCAGGACTGCAGAAACCTCATGCAACACGGCTTCCCCCGCACTGCCCCTACGCCCATCCCCCGCAACCTCAACCCCCCCCCAGCCCCTTTTCACTAGGGCTTCCCTTTCCAGTACTCCCCCCCTCCAGGGACTGCAGCCCAAGAGCACAATACCTGCATGAGGAGGGCCCCGAATGTCAACTTCCCCATGCCAAATTGGTTTCCCATGGACCGATAACTTTCCAGCATGGAGCACTTCCAGATGGTGTTGGTGACCCACTTCTCCAGGGGGATGGCAGGTCACATGTGGGTGTTCCAATGTCTGAGGGCAGGGGCAAGCCAAGCACAATGCTCCAGGAATGTCTCCTTCCTCATGCAAAAGTTTTGGAGCCACTGCTGGTCGTCCCACCGCTCCATCACCAGCTGGTGCCACCAGTCGGAACTGGTGTCCAGCTGCCAGAAGCGTCGCTCCATGATGGGATGTGGTTGCACACAGGCAGTGGTTCTCAAAGATCATCTCAGGGTCGAGCTCATGGAGGGCCATGAAGGCAGCCCGCAGAAACTGCTGTAGAAAATATGGGGCCATCGCGTGCCCAGAGGAAGCTCCAGCTCCGTGTGCTATGGTGTCATGAGGCAAGGGCATGCAGAGAGGTAGGCAAGCAGAAGAAGAAGCTGAGAAATGGCTGTCCAGCAGGGGGCGGGGGGGGGTGTCGCTTTCAGTTTGCGTCTCAGCGAGCTTTAGTTAGCAGCTTCCAGAAGCAGCTGCTGGCCTAATGCCCTGCCTGAACTGGTTCTGGGTGGCCTGAAATGAGAGATAGCATCCAATCAGTGTGGACACTATCCACTGAAATAGCACATCGCTATTTCGTTGTGCTTTTTGTGTGTGGAAGCCCTATCTTGAAATAATATAAACATTATTGAGTAAAGAATATGCAGCGTTGCAATGCAACATCAGTACTGAAATCATGCTAAAATACTTCAGGAGGCCCAAACTACAATTAGGCTAGTCTACAGACATGAGCTTCATAGTGACCCTCATGCAGTAAAATACTCATGAAGTATTTTAGCATGATTTTAGTGCTGATGTTGCTTTGCAACATCTAGTTTTGGAGTTAATAGAAAACATAGTTGATTGCCAATTAACAGTTGAGTGGCAGTTTATTTGTCTGCTTTACCAGTGACTGCCAATATGATTTTCTTTCTTGTATTACTCCAAGAAGTATCTTAGAGAATCAACCAGTTTTCTGCTAATGAATTACAACATGTTCAAGTCATCAGCACGACTATTATTGTGTTGCTGAAATAAATTATTTTAAAAAACCCATCATTGAGAAATTAAGCAATAGTTTGCTTATAGATTGCCTACATGGGGAAAATGTCTTTAGAAATCCTTTATGTAGTCATTTAAAAGCCCATGTAAAAGTTATTTTATTCCCATCTAATAATGTGCTTCCTAAGTACAATGTTTATTGGTGATCAAAATTCTTATTCCAGAGCTATTTGTCTGGGTGAACACAATATGTCTGGGTGTTTTGGCCCATGCCCCTGTATAAACTAGCCTAAACCTCAGAATTCCACAGATCCTTAGTGATGTCAACAATCCTATGCAGCCACTCTTGTGACATATACATTTGCAGGATGACCGGCCACAGCGTTTAAAATTCAATAATCCCCTTTTTATCTTTGGTGAATATGTAACCCACGCAGCTAATAGGTGTGGCTTATTGGTCCCATGTAGTGGTGCTTATACCACTTATAGCGAGAAATAAAAATAAGTGAGCTCCACAGCCTAAGCTGAGAGCCAGCTGGCTTTATATCTAGGGCTATACAGGCAAGCACCTCCACCAAATTCCTGCAGGCCCAGGTTTGAATCCGTGCAGTGGTGGAGAGACAATCTACTTATTACACATTTTAGTCCTTACATGCTTTCTGTTGGATTTTTGATATTGGAAAGGCACAATGGGCATCACTACACATATATGCCTCCTATGCATGGAGAAAACTGGGTGGAGTATATAGGGTGAAAAAATAAGTGCTCGTAAGTGACACTGTATAGTCTAAGCCTGCAAGTTTATAAGCCCCCTGAACCCTCAAAGACATCAAGAATGATGAGCATCTTTCAAAGCACTGATTTTACTACTAAGAGCTAGGGCTGAAATTTCCAAAAGCTACTCGGGGATTTAGGCACAGAACTGCTCTCTGTTGTACTGGAAATTGTGTAAAGGATTTTCAAATGCCTCTAAATGCCCCTAAATGACATGAAGCACAAGTTCCATTTATTTTCAGTTGGGCCTGTGTTCCTAAATCATTTAGTTAGGTTTGTCACGTCTGAGGTTTTCAGATAGTATCTGTTACAAGCCATATGTCACCGATCTATATCACTTGCTATATTGACAATGGGTGTGTCCTGCCCAGAGTTCATGATGGGGTGAGGTAACTGCGCACCCTTTCAAATGGCCCTTTCCCTTCTGCCTACAGCTTTAAACTCTACAGGTGTGTGGCCAAAGTGGCCACAAGGCCAACTGTGAGAGGCCTCTGCAGGCCAATTATTGTGAAACTGAAGCTGACCATCTACACTAATGCTATTACTCCTCTTCACAAGCAGGAGTTATTATTTCAAAATAATAAACGGGTTAGGTAGTGTGTGGATGCTCATCTTGTTATTTCAAAGTAAGCTCCCAGTGTAGATATAACAGTAACAGAAATGCTTAAACAGTCTTACTGAAACAGCCCTCTTCTCACACCAGAAAATGTGTTGTTTAGTCAGACCCATATGGTCCCACACCCAGGTCTGGCCGCTCTCTACCAGAAGTGGTGTTTCAGATTGTTCAGAGGATAGAAGGGAATTTGGTGCATCAGGAGTTCCAGGACCTGGGTGAAGGTGTCCCGGAATCCGGAGTGGTCATCATAGAATCATAGAACCATAGAGCTGGAAGAGACCTCAGAAGGTCATCAAGTCCAGCCCCCTGCTCTAGGCAGGACCAATCCCAACTAAATCAACCCAGCCAGGGCTTTGTCAAGCCGAGACTTAAACACCTCTAGGGATGGAGACTCCACTACTTCCCTAGGTAACCCATTCCAGTGCTTCACCACTCTCCTAGTGAAATAGTTTTTCCTAATATCCAACCTGGACCTCTCCCACCACAACTTGAGACCATTGCTCCTTGTTCTGCCATCTGTCACTACTGAGAACAGCCTTTCTCCATCCTCTTTGGAACCTCCCTTCAGGAAGTTGAAGGCTGCTATCAAATCCCCCCTCAGTCTTCGCTTCTGCAGACTAAACAGACCCAACTCCCTCAGCCTCTCCTCATAGGTCATACGCTCCAGCCCCCTAATCATTTTGGTTGCCCTCCGCTGGACACTCTCCAATGCATCCACATCCTTTTTGTAATGGGGGGCCCAGAACTGGACACAATACTCCAGATGTGGCCTCACCAGAGCCAAATAAAGGGGAATAATGACATCTCTGGATCTGCTGGCAATGCTCCTCTTCATGCAACCTAATACGCCATTAGCCTTCTTGGCTACAAGGGCACACTGTTGACTCATATCCAGCTTCTCATCCACTGTAATCCCCAGGTCCTTTTTTGCAGAACTACTATTTAGCTGGTTGGTCCCCAGCCTGTAACAATGCTTGGGATTCTTCTGTCCCAAGTGCAGGACTCTGCACTTGTCCTTGTTGAACCTCATCAGATTTCTTGTGGACCAATCCTCCAATTTGTCTAAGACACTCTGGACTCTATCTCTGCCCTCAAGCATATCTACCTCTCCCCCTAGTTTAGTGTCATCTGCAAACTTGCTGAGAGTGCAATCCATCCCCTCATCCAGGTCGTTAATAAAGATATTGAACAAAACCAGTCCTAGAACTGAACCTTGGGGCACTCCGCTAGAAACCGACCGCCACCCTGACATCGAGCCGTTGATCAGGGCCCGGCCTTGTAGCCATCTTTCTATCCATCTTACCGTCCATTTATGCAATCCACATTCCCTTAACTTGCTGGCAAGAATATTGTGGGAGACGGAATCAAAGTTCCCTGGATTGTCCTTCTTCCCTTTTTTGAAGATGAGCACTACATTTGCCTTTTTCCAATCTTCTGGGATCTCTCCCAATCTCCACGACTTTTCAAAGATAATGGCCAAAGTCTCCTCAATGACCTTTGCCAACTCCCTCAGTACCCTCGGATGCATTATGTCCGGACCCATGGATTCGTGTACGTTTAGCTTTTCTAAATAGTTCCTAACCTGTTTTTTACCCACCAAGGGCTGTCCATCTTCATCCCATCTTGCGTCACTTAGCGCATTAGTCCGGGAGCCAACCTTGTCCGTGAATACAGAGGCAAAGAAAGCATTGAATACTTCAGCTTTCCCCACATCATCTGTCACTAGGTTACCTCCTTCATCCAGTAGGGGCCGCACACCCTCTCTGATCACCTTCTTCTTGTTAACATACCTGTAGAAACCTTTCTTGTTATCCTTCACATTCTTTGCCAGTTGCAATTCCAATTGCACTTTGGCCTTTCTGATAACCCCCCAGCATTCTCGAGCTATATATTTAAACCCCTCCCTGGTCATTTGTCCAAGTTTCCACTTTTTGTAAGCTTCCTTTTTGTGCTTAAGTTCACCAAGGATTTCCCCGTAAGCCAATCCGGTCTCCTACCATGTTTGACTCTCTTGCTACGCATCAGGATGGTTTCTTTCTGTGCCTTCAATTAGGCTTCTTTGAAATATTGCCAGCTGTCCTGGACTCCTTCCCCGTTCATGTTAGCATTCCAGGGGATTCTGCCCATCAGGTATCTAAGGGAGTCAAAATCTGCTTTTCTGAAGTCTAAGGTTTGTATTTTACTACTCTCTTTTCTTCCTTTGGTCAGGATCCTGAAATCTACCATCTCATGATCACTGCTTCCCAGGTTGTCACCCACCTCTACTTCCCCTAGGTGTTGAAGCACCACGTTAGGCAATGTGGATTGGTGCAAGAATCCTTTGAGGGTGTAGGCATTGGAGAAGTGGCGTGTGAGATGCAGCGGTAGAGGGGGGCCCTTTAAAGGCCCAAGAGTGGAGCGCAAGTCTCAGGAAGCAGCTACAGGAAATATTCGTTCTCTAAATTTCCTCCCTGGAGTGCGTCTGGGGTCCAGTGATTGTGGACATACTATTTCAAAATAATTCAGCATACTTTGTCATGTGGATGTGTATTTTGAAATAGTTATTTAGGGAGTTATTATTTCAAAATAACTTATTTTTAAATTATTTGACAGTTTGGCTATACTTTGAGAGTCATTTTCTGTTCTGAGAGAATTCAGATTCCTATAAACAGAAAGAAAATTGCAACTTTTTGGGGGGTATAGAACTGCTCTATAGCTTGTGTTGAAGAATTAAAATTGTTCAGGAAAATAGCAGTTGGGTCACAGATGTGTTTTTCATTGCTCTAGCAAAATGTATCGCCTGAACTGTTCTCTTTATAGCATATGACCAGATATAACACTGAATAACAGCAAAATTGCAGGATAGTCATCCACATTTTGCAGAGAGTCGGTTGTATTCAGTAAAAGGGTTAGAAGCACATGCTTGTGTAAAATAATGCAACACAACTGTCAATAAAACATCACTAGATTGTTTCTGAAGCCAGATGTCCAATTGATCACTAAAAGTGTAGCATAATCATCACCAGCTGCTATTGACAAGCTAAAACCAAAAAAAACCCTCACAAAAACAAAACTTACCTTCTGGACATAGTTTCTTAAGGAGGAAGCCGTGGTTTAAACATGCATGAATTTCCAGTCATATAGAGCCAAATCAATGAGAATTATTGACAATGCGGTATTAGAGATTTCTTTAAAACATTGCCATCAGCAAATCATCTGAAGCCAGCTGCTGCTTTAGTAACAGCAGTGCTCAGTATCATCATCATAAAAATAAATTATTAATATCTTTTTAAAAAATGATTTTGAGCCCTGTCTGTGCAGAACACTAAAGCGCCTACCTCACATTTAATTTTAAACACTTAAATGGAATGAGGGAGAGAGAAGATAGACTTGGATTGGAGTTCTCTGACTCTGCACTGTGCTTGTTTACTGGTTTAAAGAAGAACTCTAACTTAAAAGAATCCAATCAGGTTGCTTGTCTTTTTACTTATCTTCCTTTTCTGCTCCCCCATTTATCGAAGGAATTTATCAGTATATTGCACAGACACCTCACAAAGTTTAACAAGGCCTCACAGCACCGTCTCCAGCAGGCCAGTGTCATTAGCAGCATTTTGTTCCTGGGGAGCTGAGATCTATCTTGGTGTTTTCTCAGTTTGGTGCTTCCAGGCGAGGGCTCATGCCACCTAACATTCGGGTGCCTAGAAAATTGCAGGACCAGCACTGTGATCTAAAACACCTGAGACAGATGCTGATGCATCCAGTTCAATTAAGGGGGGAGAGGCTCCTTATGCCATCCACAGAAACCCAGCATGGTAAGTGAGAAGTCACTATGAACTGCTGATAAGGCAGCAGTCCTAAGTCCTGCTTTCTCTTGGGCTACGTCTAGACTGGCATGATTTTGCGCAAATGCTTTTAATGGAAAAGTTTTCTGTTAAAAGTATTTGCGCAAGAGAGCGTCTAGATTGGCACGGACGCTTTTGCGCAAAAGCACTTTTTGCGCAAAAGCGTCCGTGGCCAATCTAGACGCGCTTTTGCGCAAGAAAGCTCCGATTGCCATTTTAGCCATAGGGGCTTTTTTGCGCAAAACAAAACTGAGCTGTCTACACTGGCCCTTTTGCGCAAAAGGACATTTGCCTGAACGGGAGCGTCAAAGTATTTGTGCAAGAAGCACTGATTTCTTACATTAGAACGTCAGTGCTCTTGTGCAAATTCAAGCGGCCAGTGTAGACAGCTGGCAAGTTTTTGCGCAAAAGCAGTTGCTTTTGCGGAAAAACTGGCCAGTCTAGACACAGCCTTGGAGTTTAGTTGTCCTGATATCTCGGCTGCGGTGAGACACCTTTCTTTGCTTGGACCTAAGCAATCATCAATGCCTTTGGGACATGGAAACAATTCCTATGAACAGCACTGCCCCTCATGTCTCATTGCCTAAGCAAATTAGAACTGCTACCTCACTTCATGCTGAAGATGTGTACTGATTGTATGCCAAAAATATACAGTAGTGCCAATGAGGGCAGTGGTCCTTTAAATGTTTTCCCTCCAAGTGTGAATGCGAAGCACATGCTGCTGGATGTGGGTGCTCTTTTAATCAGTTGAGCAGCATTTGAATGTGGGTGATCGGTTACATCTCTGCTAAATATGTGAATCCCGTTACTCTATATACTTCCACCCAAGGATACTCCAACTAACAAGATAACACTTTCCATCACAGAATTTTTAAGCAGATAGGAATTAAATTCTGTTTCCATTTACGACAAAGGAAAAATGTGTTTTGATTTGGCAAGGATCAGGATTTGGCTCAATTGGAAAAGATTGTATAAGAAAAGAGTTCCTTTGACTTCTAGGGGTGTCACTCAAACCATCAACTGAAGCAGTATTGAGATGCTTTTATATCTAGTTTGTCAGTTTTTGAGTGCATATTGAATCCAAATGTGTGTGCCTGTGTGAGTCTGCATTGACAATGTTGAATGAGCTGAAAAAGCCTCATGAGATGTGTGTGTTAAGCATGTTTACATACCACAGAGTATTTGATGAGTACATAGAGGTTGACATAAATCATATGATCACAGCAATTGTGTTAGGATGGGTCTTATACTGCATTGTGAATAAACCATAAACTAAACAATGGAGTAATAGTCCTGCAACATTTTTAACACTAAGAATCTTTTCATAAACCTCAATGAATATTGAATCATCCCCAAGTTCACTTTAGAAAGAACCAGGAATCGAAAGTGGACTCTGTGTGTGCTAGTCTAGCCTTCCCCGCAGAACCGTCCTGCCTTGCCCTTTACACAGAGTATATGCTGCGGTTTTCAAACTGTGGTCAGGACAGGATTTCAAGCCCTGTGTGTTGTCACTCAGATTACAGGCTCCCTGGCTGGGTCTGCAGGCCTTGGTTCTGGCTTTTTCTTTCCACCTGGGGGCAGGGGGCTCCCACTTTGATTTTCATGCCGAAGACAATGGGTCTAAGAAGGCTGAGAGTTTCCCCCCAACTAATTATAGTGTAATAATTATAGTTGTCAGACAGGGTTGTAGTGCAATGAAGTTTAAGAATTGCTGTGCTAGAGGTGTGATTTCAGTATCACTTTTAGTCAGCCTAATAGCTCCATGGAAATCATCTGAGTTCAATGTAGAAAATATCGTAAGTAATTTTCTGGCTCCTGTGGAACGCCCTCCCCAAAGTTTTGACTCGATAGTAGTTCTTTTGTTTGTCCCTTAGTTGCTTTTTTCTTTCCATACAGGAGTAAAATGGGGAAATATGGACCTTAATATTTACAACTGTTATATTTTTAAACCAACAAACCAGGATGATGTGATTTTTTTGCACTGCCAATACTGCATAGCAGCCAAACCAGCACTTTAAGTGAGCACTCATGAGACGCAATTTGTTTCTTTCCATTACCTAGGATTATATTATTTCCATTTGTTTTCCAAAAAATTAAATAATTTAGGGGAAAAAAGAATTCAAGCCCATTCTTTAATGAGGAATGACATGTATACTTCATCGAGGAATGACAGTAATATATATAGTTTTGAAAAATACGCTGTAATAGGCACCAGTTATTATTTGTTACCGTGCAGCTGTGATGCATCCCAGGAATGATCAAACGCATCTAGATTTTTTGTATCTACATGTGTTGTAAGTTGTTACATGCACAAAGCTAGAGATACATGACTTCCTTACTCTCATTCCCATATCCCCAAAGAGGAATCAGATTATTTTTAACAGTTGAGAGAATGGAATATTCTGTAACCCAGAGTGACAAATATTTTCAAGGGACTGACTACAGTTAAAAATCCTTGATAAGGTCCTTTCTTTTTTGTTTTATTTCAAAAAAAGTGTGCACCAGCATTTTTAATATAGTTCAATCTATCATTATCGCTAAACCAAGTCCATGATTCATAAAATGAGCAGAGACTGTTTGAGGGGAAAAAAAGATGTAATTTCTGACTTTAATAGCATTATATATTATTACTGAGGAAATACAAGAGAAATTTTGTAGCATCTCATTTATTTTATTGTCTACTAGCAGATTCGCCCTGTATTGCTTGAGTACTTAACTGAAATATATTTTGTTTTTCATCATTTAAATCACTATGCTGGGGTTTGGCTGGGCTGAGGGGGCACAGTATACATGTTACCCCAAGGAGATAGAGCAAACCCAACCCTCTTTCACAAAAGGAGCTTGGATCAAGCCAGGGATGGGGAATGCACAAACAGCCAGAAAGCAAACAAATTCTCAGAAATACATACTAAACTACTGATTCAAAGGTGCAAATAACAGAGAAAAGGGAATAAACAGTAACTGGAGTGTCCTATGTATTGATTAGGCTTAGGAATCAATCCAGGGTAGGTGATTTGACTTTAAAAGTGTACAGGCGCATAAACTTACTGCCTTGCCTGAGTTATCTGTGTATCTAGCTACTAACAGTTTGTCCCCAAAGCCAGTGCTTAGGGAATGCGATATGTTTAGATGATACTTGAGAGAACTGAGCCCAGGCTAAAACCACTCATCTAAGTCCTGGTGGAGCTCTGAATCAGAAGCTGCAATTGGCTTCAAATTTTGCAGAAAGCCATTAAGTAGTCGTGCAAAATAACCTCAAGATAAATAGTTTGTGTCCATTATACAGAGTTATAGTTTTCTTCTTGGAGTCAGTGTTATCAGGTATCCATGTTTGCCTTACTGGTGGTCTTCACCCCATGCTTTCTCTCTCTCTGCAATCTATTGATACTCAGACCCTCTCCGAGAATGACAGAGACCCGGGAAACTTAGTATTTTTCTAACTTCTTATCCCCAAACTGTCATACTAAAACTAAATAATATATGAAAATCAACATCTGAGACCTTTATTTTTTTAACAATTAAGTCATTATGCCAATAGCACATATAGATTAAAAATTTAACTTTACTTATGAGTTTCCATTGCAAGCAAAAGTCATCATTTTAGGAATGCTTTCCTGGCTTTGTTGTTTGTATATTGGTTTATATACAAAAAAATCTAATGAAAAATCATGAAAAATCTAAATCTGGTGCAAATATCACTGTTAATGTTAACCATTGCTAGGCTATTGTAGAACTGTGATAGTGCTTTATTTGTTTTAATACTTTGTGCACTCACTTGAAGCTGCTGATGTAGGACGATTGAGACAATACACAATACAATTATGATATTAGGAACTACACATATATATAACGTATAATTCAAATATACGTTTGAAGATGATCTTGTCACACAGTGTTCTTGATATTTCTTTGTTGAAACTGTTCAGTCACTTCAGCACTTCGGTCTCTGAACTCCAACAGCAAATCAAACTCTACAAATTTGTCCCAGTGACTCAAATCTTAATCTCAAACATATTCAGTTTAGACACAGTATATAACTCAACATTAATTCCAAATTATTATATAGACTTTTAAGTATTATTGCAAATTACACTAATATTTGCTTTTTAGCAAGGGTATCAACAGTATGACCTCAGTAAAAGTCAAATTGGTCAAAAACTGGAGGAACTTTTTTTTTAATACAAAAGAATTACCATTGATTTGTAACAATGTAAGATTAAACTAATTGCATCTGCCCTATATAGCTCTTCTCAAAAAAAAAGGTAGTGACTCTCTGAGTGTGTTTGTTTGTGAGCAATAAAAAAAAAGGTGACCTGCCAGTGTAAGTTCCTAGTGCGCTACCACTGCTGTATTTATTTGTGCCTGTACAGGTATCGGGCGATTGTATCTGTCATTGGACACTGATAACTGTTTGTGGCCAGTGGGAGCCACTAAAAGCAGCACAGACCAGAACATCTGTTTCTACCATACCCTTTGTCCACGACAAGCAACATTTAATACAATACAACAATTCAAATTATAGTTTAGGAAAATATGAGATATCATAAAATTGGCTGTCGTAAATAAAGAGCCCAGGGATTATTTACTCTTTAAATAAATTTAGTATTTCAGTGCTAAATTTACACTGGGTTACATACAAAAATTCAGTACCTAATAAAACTCAGGAATGTGAAATATAGTGAAAGATAAAATGAATAAATATATTGAGACAGGCAAGATATGGCATAGTCATAAGTTATTTTTATGTATTGATATTTTCTAAATTACTTGAAATTGTGAGGCAGTCAACAAAATTACAACATCACTGGTTCAGTGCAGAGGTACATGGGTAAACTATTTAGAAAGGCCTAGTCAAACTTCAGCTGGTGAAAGAAAAGTTTTCCAGTGCCCACAAGCCTCTTCAGAATATTCTTCGTTAAAGCTTTTATTTTTTATTTGTGCAATATATTTACTGCAGGCTTGGGCAAAGGTTATAGAAACACAGCAACTCGCTGGCCTATTTTTAATGTTACCTTACCTTGTTCTGGCTGCTTAATAATAATAACAATGATTATTAGCAGAGAGGACTGACTACTCTGACCCTCATATCAGCTACGTACTTAAACATACTATGCCTAGTCTCACTCATGTGCTTACATAGAGACGACAAAATAAGTCAATAAAATTCAAAAAAATATTTTCAATTGAACAGCTCACTTTTTTAAAACTTGAAAAGTTAGTATGAATTGTGAGTAGTGGTTGTTTAGGCAGCTTGTTTTGTTTTTTATAATCTCCCAACCTGTGTTTTTGCCTCTTCCCCGCCCCGCCCCTCCCTCCCCCCTTTTCAGTGGCAAAGGTAAGAAGAAAGAAGGAAAGAAAACAAAAGGCTCAGAGCCCCTGCATACCTGAACCTTCCCCAGCCAGTGGACATACACTGCGCCCTTGGCTGTTCCCTCTGGAGCCGCAGTGAGAAAGGGCTGTGGTCATCTGTCCCTCATCCCCAGACAAATTTCATTTTATTTAAGAAAAAAATAATTAAATCAGGAATCCAAGCAATATGAGGTATTCTAATATTTCATACTGGAAAGACTAAGCAGTGTATTTTGCATTCAAACAAACAACTGTTAGCCACAGAAGACTTGCAGAATAGAATCCTGGTATTAACTATACTGAAGAGAGGAGAGACAAAAGATTTCTGGAATCTTGATCACTGGAGAAATTTAAGAAGCGCTAACAGAATTATCACACCACACTCACATTGCTTAGCTAGCAGAACATGCGTACTCCTGAAGTACCTATACTAACTATAATGTAACTGAAATACTATATAGCTCCAATGTAAAATATTACACATAATTTTTATTTAATCTGAACTATGATGCTTGAGGTATACACACAGAACATACCTGAAATTTAATTTAGTGATTAAAAAGAATGTGGACATAGAACAATTACCCGATTGCAAATTGTTTTCATACTTCACTACCATCTCCAGTACGTAGCAATGAACTCTCAGATTTATTAAAGAACAATAGCATCTATTTCTTTGTAAAGTGCTTCATATAAGCCACAATGACTTCACAAGTTGTCTTTACTTTTGAAGTATAAAATAGCTGAGAAAATAATGTATGTTTAATACTTGCTTATTCTCGTTATGTTTTAACGTTCAGCTTTTCAGTGGAATCATTGCTTATTCTTCCAGGAGAAACCAGCTGCAGAACTTACCTAAGTGGCTAGCCTCTCAGCTGCTATGGATTTAGCAAATTATTTTATTTCTTTTTCCTTCATTTATAATTGCTTCTGATACTATCTAGATTATCAGCCTCATTTGCATTAGAGGGTTTATGCCACAATTCTTTGAACAGCTGGTACTTTTCACATTAAATAAGTAATATCATGGGCAACCAAGACAAGTGAGGCCTGCTCCCTGTCTTTCATCTGAGTGTCTTTCATACCTCATTGCACATTGGGGTTTCATTTGCAGCCCATGGACACCTTCCTGTCTGCCCCCCTCCTGCAAAAGCTTCATGTGCACGGCCATGAATCACTGATTCATAGCAGTCCAGGTCTCGGAAGAAGGAATGGAAACAGAGTGGGAATCCACAGTTTCCTGGCAGTCTGAAAGTACTCATGAGAGATGAATGGGAAATGAAAAAGAGTCCACAAGTGGCAGGTTGAACACCAGTGTCATTCCTTGTCACCCCACCAATAAACCCTTTTTCTGGTCTAGAATTTTTGACAGGATGAAAACTGCTGCGCTTGGCTAGATCTGGTGAGCTCTGAATGCCTCCAGTAGTATAAACATTTTTTTCTTTCGATGACCCTAAATCAACTGAAGCACAGGATGGCTTGGTGCTATTAGTTCCCAAGAGGAAGCTGTCTGTGTGTGTATTTTAAAATTCCTTCAACTTGTATTTTAACCGTGTGAAAGATAGCCTTTTGATCTGTGAATAGACATGGAATCTCAATTAGTATTGCTCGGGCCCCTGGATACGTGACCAATTATTATATACCCTTAACTTTAAGACTAGGTAAAATATTCAAGGGCAGAGTAATGCAAAACCCAACTTTCACTGCTTAAGGGCCTCCAAGAAGGCCTCTGCACTTGAAACACTATATGTGTTAATAGACATAATCTTATCTGAAAACTTCTTGATCAAATTGCCAGCATAATTGTCTGTACAAAGATGAACGGAGATGCAAAGTCTGGTTATAAATTAAGCTATTTGGCCCTGCTTGTTTATGCCTCAAAAAAGCACTTGGACTCCACAGGGGAGAAATAAATTAGACCCCAGCTGACATGACTGAATTTTACTCTATTACAGTATCTTGTTAAAGTTACATTAGCTAACATTAATACAACACCTGACCTGGAGCTTAGAATTCATGCTTTGATGACAAGAGCTAAAAGTCAGCAGCCAATTCACAAAGGCAGAAGAGCACATTCATTATTCGCTTAGTAATTGGTTTCTGTGCCATTAACTGGGACATTGCGCCATACCCATACGGTGTGAGAGTTACATTAGGGATCCACAACCATAGCATTGACACTGTTATTTTAGAGGGCTTGTTTTCAAAATAGATTTGAAAGTTAAATCGAATTGGAACAGAGTGTAGGGCAGTATAGATGAGCCTGTTTTTGGACCACCCTCCTACACATTAAGTTCCTGAAGAAGTCACAGAAGCTGATACTTCTGAATGGAGCCTAAAATGGAGTGACTTAGACAAATTGGAGGATTGGGCCACAAGAAATCTGATGAGGTTCAACAAGGACAAATGCACTTGGGACGGAAGAATCCCAAGCATTGTTACAGGCTGGGGACCAACCAGCTAAGTAGTAGTTCTGCAGAAAAGGACCTGAGGGTTACAGTGGATGAGAAGCTGGATATGAGTCAACAGTGTGCCCTTGTAGCCAAGAAGGCTAATGGCATATTAGGTTGCATGAAGAGGAGCATTGCCAGCAGATCCAGAGATGTCATTATTCCCCTTTATTTGGCTCTGGTGAGGCCACATCTGGAGTATTGTGTCCAGTTCTGGGCCCCCCACTACAAAAAGGATGTGGACGCATTGGAGAGTGTCCAGCGGAGGGCAACCAAAATGATTAGGGGGCTGGAGCATACGATCTATGAGAAGAGGCTGAGGGAGTTGGGTCTGTTTAGTCTGCAGAAGCGAAGAGTGAGGGGGCATTTGATAGCAGCCTTCAACTTCCTGAAGGGAGGTTCCAAAGAGAATGGAGGAAGGCTGTTCACAGTAGTGATGGATGGCAAAACAAGGAGCAATGGTCTTAAGTTGTGGTGGGAGAGGTCCAGGTTGGATATTAGGAAAAACTATTTCACTAGGAGAGTGGTGAAGCACTGGAATGGGTTACCTAGGGAGGTAGTGGAGTCTCCATCCCTAGAGGTGTTTAAGTCTCGGCTTGACAAAGCGCTGACTGGGTTGATCTAGTTGGGATTGGTCCTGCCTAGAGCCGGGGGCTGGACTTGATGACCTCCTGAGGTCTCTTTCAGCTCTATTGTTCTATGATTCTACGATCTTTAATTTTTATCATATTTTTGTCTTTTATTTTATTCATGTTATTTACTTATTTATTTTTCTATTGCTTTCCCTGGCATCTTGACCTTGGCCAAGACTACACTACTCCTAGTCCATGTTGCTGTAGCTTCAATGGAACTAGATCACTTGATTGGAGCTAAAGGAAAGATAGATCTGACAGGTTGTCCACTGCATTAAGTGAGATACCCTTCCCTCTCCAAAATTCATTACAGTTTTGTGAACTTTAAAAATATCCACCTACATCCCTTAAGGACTCAGCACTGTACAAAAAGAGCAATTAACTGACCACTTCAGAAATGGCTTAGTAGAGCACATACCCTGTCTTACATTTCACAGCATTTCACAGAAGCCTGAACTATTTGGTCCACATTTGTTGCTATTTCAGCCCAAGTGTGGGGCCCGAGACAAAGTTTTTTGCAATCAGTGAAAAGGCTCTCATTGACCATGCGCCGTGTGTCCGGGGCAGGGCTGGCACCAATCACTCAGCGGGCGCACATAAATGCCCTGGTGGGCACCATGGCACCTACGAACACCGCGTTGGGGACCACTGGTCTAGACAATATTTGGTTCTGCCGTGAGGGCAGAGGACTGGACTCAATGACCTCTCGAGGTCCCTTCCAGTCCTTGTATTCTATGATTCTATGACATTAGTGGGCATTAGATCAAGTCCATCATGAGCTTCCACTGTAGGCTAAGTCAGCTGGAAATGTTTTGGGGAAGATTTTTACTTACCTTCTTTTTGCAAATAGGATTACAGGCCAATTTAATCCATTTCCCTTAAGCCAATGAGTACTTTTCAGTAGTCTACACGTAGATATTTTCTTTTCTTTCTGGAGCATCGTTTTTTCAGTCTTACAACTCTGTTTATGTTGGCAAGGAGTCCTCGTAGAATGTTGATTACATTTTCTCTCCCCCTTTTTGAATGCAAATGTAAATGCAATGTTAAGTATCTTGTATATCACACTAGTTCAAAGTCTATGTGCCTTTCCCACCTTCCAATGTATGACGCTGTAGCCATTGTTTTGTTATTGGAACACAAAACACATTTGGCATGAATAAGTGCCATGCATGAACTGACTTAAAAATAGCAAAATATGCATATATATTTGCCACTTGACTGCTGTTTTATACCCCAAATACCGAGGAGTTGCTTTTTATGTTCTGTTCACAGAACCCTCCCCTCTGGTGAGAGACCATTTGGCAGAGTGTGGACCCTCCCAACCTTGTAGGATTCTGGAGGGACTGTGAAGACACAGAGTAATAGATTAACGTGGAAGACTTAATATGAAACAGAAAGCTATGAAAGGATGTCTCATGGGTGGGAGGTTTGGGACTGCGGTTAGCACTGGAGGAGGGGTTGCACACTCACCTCCCCCCCACCCAGACCCTTAGGCCTGCCCGGTGAATCTTTCTCTTTTCTGTAGGGCTTTCAATCCAAGCTGTCATGTGGATTGATTTATTTTAGAGCCAAGGGAAACCAGGACACTCCAAAGATATTTAACCACTTTCATATTTATTGGAAGCTTTAAGCAGTTAATATAGGTGTTTAAGTGTGACAAGACTTTATACAATTTAAACCTTGACTACTATATATTCTAAAGCAATTAATACAGAGCAAAGCAATGTTAAGTAATTAATAGAAGATCTACTATAATACAACCTAGTTCACTTGCACAGGCCCTCCCATTAATTATTCTCACAAAGCCCATTTTTTAGACTTGGTCCTTCTAATATTATTTACCAATTGATTACATATTGTGTGAGATACCTAACATGCCCAATGCCCTATTCCTGCTACAAAGGAGTTGCAAACACTATATGCGTACGTAACAGCTGGTATGCCAGTTTTATGGGAGCAGCTTAGCATACTGCTCATAGTACTGCATCTGTTATTTTTGCTTATCAGAAACAGCAGTACCAGTATAAGGTTGCTTGTTGTGTGTTTTGGACATGGTTTTGCTGTACCACGCTTAATTGTTAATTGATTGCATTGATAATTGCATAATCAGTCCTGCATGTCAAAGCTTTCCCCTCCCAAACCTTGCCTTGTGTGCTTATGTAGCCCAGACTTGAGCCAGGCCTAGGTTTTGCTTTTTAGTGATCCACACTGTGGTCAAGGCAGAGATAACCATTTATTGTAAAAGTAGGGCCAACCAGGCTCCTCTAACACAGGCTCATTCCATTTTTCTGGCAAACCCAAGCGCTGTATCCCAAATTTGGTGGTCCTAGATCTTACTGTTTACGAGGAGTTCTTGAATAAACTCTCAAATATATAGTAGATACGTGGTGCTACCAATTCCCCTATAATATACTCATCCTCTCATTCGACTATGAGTCGTACAAAGAAGGTGGAGATATGCTATGCTGCTCCCATAAAAACTGGCAAAGGCAATTAGGAATTTTCCTTTTCCCCTTTCTTTAAGGTTAAATTAGGAGCTTTATGGGAATTTTCTGGGTGGCTCATTGCTGGATATCTTTATTTTTCAAATTAGAAAAAAAATTGTTTTTAGTTTTATTATCTTGAAAGCCAAGAGAGATTCTGAGCTTTATCAGGTGAAAGCTCATTTGTGGGACTGACAATGGACACAATTAGAGGAGGGGAGACCCCAGGGTCCAGACCATCGGGGCCATCACCAATGGTAGGGTCAGTGTCCTCCTGGGCATTGGGGGTCCCAAGTGCCTCTCCGGGCTAAGCCAGGGGGCAGTCCCTTTGGAGATGCCCCATCACCTGACAGAGAAAACACCCAGCCTCTCCCACCATGTAATATACTCGGTACTGGACCCCTTTATGGGGCACCAGACATTACCCTTCTAAAGCCTTTCCTCCACGCCCTACAGGCAGTAAGTAGTTTGACTTTTACCTGCCAACAAAAAGAGAGGACATGGCACAGAGTAGGATCCTTTCAGCCCAGAGGAAGGAGACTTAGGACCGACATGTGCCTCCCCAGGTGGAGAGGAAAGGTAATAGGGTGGCATTGGGGAGGAATGGAAGAAAATATCACCCATACACCCAAGGTCCTCCAGAGGCTTGAGTGGGATGTGGACTCCTCCCACTGCCAAAACTTCCTCTGCCACCTCTTGGGCAGCAGTCTCGGATGCTACCGTCTCAAACATCTTAGAGGCTGCCACCATGGCCGTGGACCCCACATGTGCCAACCTTCACATAGGTATCTAAGTGGGGCGAGGCTGACACCAGGAGGAACTGGCTACCTAGAACAAGATTGTCGTACTAGTGGCGAGGCAGAGGGTCACAAGAGAATTGACCTGACCTATTAGGTCTCTCTAACCAGAAATCCTGTTCTAGAATCAAGAAAATTTTCCTGTCAGAAATGTTGTGTTGCTGTGAAAAGTTTGGTCCCAGCAGCCTGGAAGCATGAAGATTTGTATTCAATGTTCCCTCTAATTTTTTCCATTCATGTGTAGAATAAATTTTATATGCACTGAAGCATGTGTGAATATGCACCACCAACAAAACAAAATAACCTCACTGCTAATCAGCTGGGTGGCATTTGTAGCTCTCCAGAGCAGCTCTGTAAGCAAAAAGCTTAAAGGGAATGCTATTTTTCCCCCAACCTCTTTTAAATATGTTATTAAACTTGTATTATAACTCTGATATTTTTGTTATCTACGTACATGTTGTGACGGACCTCTCCATGCTTTTTGAACTTGACTTATGGACACCAATATGCATAACTTGAAGATACCTCATGCATAACAAAATACCTCATGTAACCTATCATTTGTAATGTCTCAAGCTGCTGGAACTGTATATCTTATTTTGGTGGCATTGGGGAGGAAGGGAGCCTCTTGCATGTAAAGTCAGAGATATGGGATATGGACCAGTTTATTGTTTTAAACGTACAAATGAAAGCCATCAAGAGTGTTTTCCTCAAGATCTGGGTGATCACCTCTAAGCAGCCTCTTTTGGCCTTTAAGTCTTAGCAGTGATTGGTCTTAGGAAATCATGGGACCTCCCTAACTGGTAGGAGCTGACCAGGTACCTACCCACTCCCTCCACGAAAAGGGAGACTGTAAAAGAGAGAATTCCCACCTGAAAGGGAGGATATTTAAGATGAAAAGTCCTTCAGTCTTTCTGGTCTTTGTCCTAATTTTAGGGTGAGTTTATAATTATAATTTTAGGGTGAGTAATAAGTTGATACTGAGGTTTTACAATTAGCTAATCATTTTCTGTCATTTAAGTTTGTAATCTACTTTGCTCTGGCAGTTCTCACTTATAACCACTTAAATCCTACTGCTTGTACTTAATAAAATCACTTTTATTTATTATCAAGCCCAGTGTAAATAATTGTTATCTGGGGGAACACTCAATGTGTGCATCCTCCCTGTTAAAGGGAGCTTGCCTAAGTCATTTCTTTGGGTTTCTGATCCCATTTGGGAAGTGGTTTCTTGGAAGCTGGGACCAGAACTGCATTTTCCTCAGATTTGAAGTGTTTTATTGTCCATATTCCTTCTTGGGAGGGGAGCGGTGATATTAACGCTCTGCCTGGGCTGGGGAAGACCAGGAACATAAGAACAATGATACAGGGGGGTCAGACCAATGATCCATCCAGCCCAGTATCCTGTCTGCTGACAGTAGCCAATACCAAATGTTCCAAAGGGAGGGAACACAACTGTCATCCACCTCCAGAGAAACAGAGGCTAGGAACACCATTCCTACCCATCCTAGCTAATAGCCATTGATGGACCTAACCACTATCTAGCTCTTTTTTGAACCCTGTTAAAGTCCTAGCCTTCACCACATCCTCTGGGCAAGGAGTTTCAGAAGTTGACTGTGCACTGAGCGAAGAAAAACTTCCTTTTGTTTGTTTTAAACCTGCTACCTATTTCATTTGGTGGCTCTTTGTTCTTACATTGTGGGAATAAATAAATAACTTTTCTGTATTCACACCAGTCATGCTTTTATAGCTCTCTCATAGCCCCCCCTTAGTCTCCTCTTTTCTTAGATGAAAAGGCCAAGTCTTTTGAATCTCTGTTCATATGGGACCCGTTCCAAACCCCTCACCATTTGTGTTGCCCTTTTCTGAACCTTTTCCAATGCCAATATCTTTTTCAGCTGCAGCGACCACATCTGTACATAGTATTCAAGATATGGGCGCACCATGGTTTTATATAGAAGTTTTTCAGTCTTATTCTCTATCCCTTTAGTAATGATGCCTAACATTCTATTTGCTTGCCTGGCTGCCACTGCACAATGAGTGGATGTTTTCAGAGAACTATCCACAGTGACTTCAAGAGCTCTCTGTTGAGTAGTTGTAGCTAAATTATTCCCCATCATAAAGTATATATAGTTGGTATTATGTTTTTCAATGTGCATTACTTTCCATTTATCAACATTAAATTTCATTTGCCATTTTTTTGTCCAATCACTTAGTGTGCTGAGATCTTTTACAAGTTCTTCTCAGTCTGCTTTGGTGTTAACTCTCTTGAGCAGTTTGGTATCATCTGCAAATTTTGCCACCTCACTGTTAACCCCGTTCTCTAGACCATTTATAAATAAGTTGAATAGGATTGGTGCCAGGACAGACCCTTGGGGGACCCCACTAGTTACCTCTCTTCACTCTGAAAACTTACCATTTATTCCTACTCTTTGTTTCCTGTCTTTTAACCAGTTATTAATCCATGAAAGGACCTTCCCTCTGAGCCCACAATAACTTACTTTGGTGAGGGACCTTGTCAAAGGCTTTCTGGAAGTCTAAGTATATTATATGCACTGGATCTTCCTTTTCCACATATTTGTTGACAGGTGAGCTGGCCCAGTAGGACAGGGTGGAGAGAAGGCCTACAGATCAAGGTGGCAAGTGTCAGTGGCTTTGTCAACTCTCTGGGAATCATTCCCAAGGGGTTTTCTGTGATCACACCCCATCACACATGTGTTGTCTTCTTTGGCAACTTGCCAAATGTGCTTGGCCTCAATGCTGTCTTGCGGCAATGAGTTCCAAACGGTCATTGTGCATTGTATAAAAACATATTTTCTCTTAGCTTTGAATATGAAACCCTTCAATGACATTCAGAATCTATTTGTTCTTAAATGAGGGAGAAAACAGTATGGAAATCCTTTAATTCTTCTCCTCTCCAAGGGCATTCCAGATATTTTCTTTCTTCCTATAAGAGTTTTTTTTCCCTATGCACATGATTAGCCTGGTCATCTCACTATTTTTGCTGTATCATTTTTGAGGGGAGGTGAATTAACTATTCCAGAGACGACCGTGCCAATGAGTTATATAATGGAAGTATATTTTCTGTATTATTCTCCAGTCCATCCCATTCTTTATGAAGTGTCCTGCTTTTTTCCTAGGTCAGGGCACTATGAAGAGCAATTGGTGACATGATTAAAAGCCTCCTACACTGCATAGCAGAATGCATCTGTCATATATTAAAACCTATATAATGTACATTTAAACCACATTACAGCTATGGCATACCTAAATAAATGTGGTATATTGCAAACTGCAACAAAATTAGGTGGTATTTTTGAAGGAGTCTAAAGGATGCCAAAACCCCAGTGAAATTCAATAGGGTCTGCATGTGATGAGTTAGATTACAGAAAACCCTTTAGGATTATCCCCCAGTGTGCAGATCATGACACCGCCTTCCTGTCCTTTGGGCCTCGCCACCACCCTGTACTACTGGGCCAGAAGTACTGGTATTCCCAAGTTACCCCCCCACCACCACCCTGCAGAGCAAAACAGACATTGAACCAGCTCAACTCTGGAAGGGCCCAGCTAAAATGGGTCAGGGCTCAGGAAACTAAACCACAAATGGGACCAACACCTCCAAATAAAACCATCTAACTCTGTGTAAAAGTTTTACACAAGAAAGTTCATAAGGTCTTTCCCCTTAGATGTTTCCAGCAGGCAACTTAAATGGTAAAAGAGGGTGTCTCTTGGCACATGACAACTGACCCTATTGTTTGTTTTTCCTCCTTCTTATATCCCTTTTGCCCAAAGCAGAAATTTTTTGTGCTCAGTTCAAACTTTTCTCACCTCAAGTGTAGAAGTACAGTATCCAAAATGGGTTTCAGCATCAGGTGACCTTGCTAGGATGAATCACAGTTTGGGATTACAGGACAAACAAGACAATTCACAGATTGTTGATTTGATCACTGGGCCATTATGTTTCTGAAATATTAGTAATGGCCCTCATTAGCACATTCAGAATTATAAACAGAACCATACTGCATATTTCTAACGTCACATACAATGATAGATGCACAAAATAGGATATTTTGGTCAGCAGATTGTAACATTAAAACTGATACGTTATATGAAATATTTTCTCTAAAGCACCTTTGAGTTATGCATCTTAAGCCAATTTTCATTAAGAATGGGGGTGGGGTGTGCCACTAGGCATCTACTTTTTTTAGGTGTAATGAAATTTTCAAAGGAGCCTGGTGAAACTCAGTCAATGGAATAGAGAATCTGCTCCAGAACATTCTGTAACTCCCACATTTGGGCTATGTTTAGCTTGTATTTAAGGCCCAGTCCTGCACATGATTCCTGCTTGGAGTTGTGCCATGGTTACAAGATCAGACTCTTCATTCCAATCTAAGTTATTGTGGTTTAATGTGGTAAGATGGGTGTTGGTTTAGCTGCTTCTGAAGGAAGAATGTGGCAGCATACTTCCCAGCATGAGTGCAAAGATACAGAGGGGCTGTGCAGAAGTCCTGGGGTTCAGTGTGCGTTCCTGCCTGTCACGGGGTCATGCCCCTCATAACCCCTAAGGGGTAAGTCTGACCCAGCAGCCCCATCTATACTGTCCCTTGTCTGGGGTAAATATGGTCCAATGGCTGAGTCTATAATTCCCCTGGTCTGGGGTAAATATTGCCCAGTGGCTGAGTCTGTAATCTCCGGTCTGCAAAATCGGGTTAGGAGAGCACAGGTTCCCGTGTCAGGTAGTCTCGCAGGGTCTGCAATGTGGTCTCACGCTCTGCCATTTACTCTACCTTCCAGGATCACTGGGCCCTTGTTAAGTCACTTAAAGGGGCAGCTAACGTAGTGCAGTTAGGTATGAACCGATGGTAATATCCCACCAATCCCAGGAACTGCCAAACCTGCCTCTTCATAGTGGGAACAGGGTAGACCTCTTAGGGCCTGTACTTTGTCCTCGAGGGGATGCAGTTTCCCCCTCCCCATGGTGTACTCCAAATAAGTTACCTGTCGATGACCCAGGTGGCATTTGGCTGGACTGACTGTGAGGCCAGCCTCCCTCGGGGCTTGCAGGACCCGCTCAAGATGGTACAGGTGGTCTGCCCAGCTTGTACTATAGATGATGATATCATTGATATATGTTGCATCATATTCACTGTGGGGGCCCAACACTTTGTTCACGAGCTACTGGACGGTAGCAGCAGCTCCATGTAACCTAAATGGCATCACAATAAATTGATAGAGCCCAAACGGTGTTGGGAACACTGTCTTCTCTTTTGCTGCGGGGGCTGGGGGGATCTGCCAATATCCTTTTGTAAGGTCTAGCATCAAAATAAATTCTGCCCACCCCAATTGTTCCAGCAGTTCATCTACCCAGGGCATGGGTTACATGTCGAACCAGGAGATAGCATTTACCTTATGAAAGTCCACGCAGAACCACATGGTCCCATCTGTTTTGGGGACTTGCACAATCAGGCTCTGCCATTTACTCTGAGACTCCTCCACCACCCCTAGCATCAGCATTTCTTCCAATTCCTTTTGCACGGTGTCCCACATTTTCCGGGGAATTGGGCGGTGGAGGTCCCTCACCTTCTGGCCTGATATGATGGCTGGTGAGCCATGTCCTCCCCATCTGGGCAGACAGGACCCTTGGAAATCAAGCTATCAGCTCCTGCAACTGATTTTTCTGCTCAGATAGGAGGTCTGGGCCCAGGTCCATCGGCCGGGGGCCTTGTGGCCCCCGGCTTGTGGCCCAAGTTCAGGTTCTGAGAAGCATGGGGCAATCATCATGGACTCTCATTCTTTCCAGACCTTTAAGAAGTTTACATGATACACACAGGTCTCCCTCTGCCACCCCAGCAAGCATACCTCATAGTCCACCGGTCCTAATTTCTGGGTGACCTTGAAGGGGCCCTGCCACTTTGCCAATAACTTAGACTCTGCTGAGGGAAGGAGCAGTAGTACTCGGTCACCAGGCTTGAAGGTCCTCACCCTTGCCCCTTTATTATATTGATGGGCCTGCTCCACCTGGGCCCTCTGTAAATTTTCCTTAGCCAGACATCCCAACTCTTCAAGGCATTCTCTCCATTGCAGCACATACTACACTGACCCTTGGACATGTGTCTCTTGCCTCTCCCAATTCTCTCTCACAAGGTCCAGAATCCCCCACAGGCATTGCCCATGTAACAGTTCAAATGGCAAGAAACCCATCGAGGACTGGGGAATCTCCCTTACTGAAAAGAGGAGGGTGGGCAGCCACTTGTCCCAAAGTCAGGGATCATCCTCCATGAATTTCCTCAGCATGGTTTTTAGCGTCTGGTTAAAGTGCTCCACCAGTCCACCAGTCTGGGGATGGTAGATGGAGGTTCTCAGTGCTCGGATGTTCAATAATTGTCATAACTCTGCCATGGAGGTCACATTGGTCCCCTGGTCTGTTAGAATTTCTTTTGGAAGCCCAACCCTCACGAACACCTTCAGGAGCTCATCCGCTATAATATGAGCTGCTGGTGCTCACAAGGGAATGGCTTCCGGGTAGTGGGTAATGTAGTCTACTACCACCAAAATATATTTATGTCACTTAAACTCCTCTCCAAAGGTCCACCAGATCTAGCCCGATGCATTCGAATGGGGTGCCCACCACAGGTAAGGGTACCAATGGGGCGTGTGGGATACCTCCTGAGCTAGTCTTCTGGCACTCTGGGCATAATGTGTAGTAATCGCTCACCTCTCGGTGGATCCCCAGCCAGAAGAATTGTTGAGCCACCCTCGGCAATGTCTTTTCACATCCTAAGTACCCAGCCCAGGGCACAGCATGGGCCAGGTGGAGTAGACATGTCAGAACTTCCGGGGTACCAGCAGTAGGCATATGTTGGCTTTGGTCTGCGGATCCTGCACTACCGGGGTACAGTAGATCACTGTGGATCTCGAACTGCAGCCCCTGGGCTCTGGGTTGTAGTGGTTCACCCATCAGTTGTGCCCCTCCAGCCTGCTCCCAAGTGAGGCTGAGGGTCTGGTCGTCTCACTGTTCCTGCAAGAAATCCCCCTCCAGGTCTTGCCCTGCCTGCTGGGAGTCAACCGGAGCAACTGGCCCCCGAGATTGGGGCCCAGTTGCCTTAGGGGTAGCTGATGTCCCTTCCCCTGGGTTCTCTACTGTCTCCCTCCTGGCCAACACCATTTGAGGGGGTTGCAGTTCTTCGCCCCTGGCTGTGCAGGAGCCCCACAGGAAGTTGGTAAAACCTGGCTAGTCCCATCCCAGGATGACAGGGTAGGTCAGGTTTGAGGCTACCACCACCTAGCACTACTCCCTGCATGGCTCTCACATCCCCGTGGATGAACTGTAGTTTCATGGTCCCGCCCCACCCCCGGCGGCTTCCTCGCCAGGTCCTCCTGCATTAGAGTCTGGCTGCACCCCGAATCTACTAGTGCTGTCTCTGGGACCCCATTAACTTTGACAGGGATCACTATCTTTGCCCAATCCCTTTGTCTGGCCCATGAACTTGCCACTAACATCTGCCCATAACTGCAGTCCATGAAAGGACAGTCCCTTTTAAAATGGCCCTCCTGACTGACCGCACTCATAACAGCAGGCCCTAGCTGGCCCCATAAGGTCGGGGGGAGGGGCTCGCGGCACCTGGTGCTGGCTTGTTTCTCCCTGGGCTGCCCCATCCCTTCCGGGCTCTCTCATTTGGCCCACCTCGGGTGGTCAGGGCAACTGCAGTCGGAGTAGAGGTGTTTCTGCGTTTGCTCCTCATGTTTCTCCCTCCTTTTCCTTGCCTGTCACCCTTGAGCCCCTGGTCTGGGCCCTGGCCTTGGCAACTCCTCAGCTGTCTCATAATCCTCCATCAGTGAGACTGCCTCAGCCAGGGTCTTCGTGTGGTGCCTCTGTACCCACTCCTTCTCTCTGGGGGGCAGGACCTGCACAAACTGCTCCAGGGCTACCACCTTGGCTACCTGGGCTGCTGTCTGCTGTTTGGGTTCCAGCCACTGCCAGCATTGGTCTTGGATTCATTGAGCCATGGCTCTAGCTCCCAGTGCATACTGCTCCTGCTGCAACCCCGGCAATAAGTCTCAGGACTCACTCCAGCCTGGTCTAATATGGCAGCCTTCACTTGGGGGTAGTCTAATGCCTCCCAGAGGTCCAGGTTTTGGTAAGCCATCTGAGCCGGTCAGGTAGGGCACCAGCAGTGTGGCCCAATAGTCTGGGGTCCACCCGGCTGCGATGGCCACCCTCTCAAATGTCACCAGGTAAGCCTTGGAGTCATCGTAAGGCCCCATCTTGGTAAGCCGTATAGGCAGCTCGGCTACCCCTCCGCCAGTACCTGCTCTGGTCGGACTGTGAGCAGGAGGAGGGGTCTCCTTCCAAAGCATGGCCATTTGTTTCATCCACTGCTCTTGCTGGGCTTGCTGATGGGCTGATAACTTCCTCAGAAGCTGCTGCTGCTGCTCCTGCTGACAGGTGGCCTGCAGCTGTGGCTGATTGGCCAATTACTGAATCAACTGGTTTTGCAATTGCTGTTGTTGTGCCACATGCTTCTGCTGGTGGTCTGCCAGCCATTCCAACACCTTACCAGGGTCCATCATGGGACTCCACTGTGCCTAGTGGGGACCCTCTCCCACTCGCTGGCACTGAAACAAAAACTCTGCACTCCCCTTATGGCAGGGGAGGGATCATCGCTCATGCCCATGTTCTCCATCAGCGTCACAGGGTCGTGCCCCCAGGGGGTAAGTCTGCCCCAGCAGCCCAGTCTATACTGTCCCCTGTCTGTGGTAAATATGGCCCAGCAGCCGAGTCTATAACTCCCCCAGTCTGGGGCAAATCTGGCCTTATTTGCCAAGTCTATAATGCTCCCGGTCTGGGGTAAATATTGCCCAGCGGTCGAGTCTGTAACTCCCCCAGTCTGGGATAAACATGGCCCAAAGGATGAGTCTATAATGCACAAGAATGGCTCCCCTCTCTGGGATGCAAAGGTAGGGGAGTAGGGGGGCCTGGGCCCTCTTTCTCCACCAGGCCCCAGCTCAGCACTCTATCAGCGGTGGGTGGTTCCCATCACTGGTTCGGCGGGGAGTTGCCCCCGAAGCACGCTGAGCTCTCCGGGATACCTCCTGCTTCCTGCCCGGGGCTGCTTCCTACCCCCATCCGCTGGCTGGCCCCATCCCCACTTGGACAAGTGAATACTGCTGCATGGCCAGCTGCAGTTGGCCAGGTGACTGTGGTTGGTGCGGCAGCTGTATGGCGAGGTGGTCAGCATCGCAGCAGTGGTGGTGGACCATGGCTGGCACGGCGGCTGCAGTGGTGGCTGCAGTGGCTCTGACTGGTACGGCAGTGCCTGCAGTTGCTCTGGCTCGTGCAGCGGCTCTGGCTGGTGCGACAGTGGCTGCGACAGTGGCTCCTTCTAGTCCAGCGGGAGTGGTTGCTCCTGGGCTCTGGCAGGAGCTCTTTCTCCTTCGATGGTCAGCCCTGACTGATCTGCTCCACCAGCTTTTATACTAACCTGGCAACTGGACCATGCCCAACAGGGCCTCAGGGGAGGGGCCTTTTCAGCCCAGCAAGCTTGGTTAACCCCTCCACTGCCAGTGCAGGGTTGGTACATCCTGTCACACTGCCCTTTGCAGATATCCTGACTTCTTATGTAGATTTTAGGCAATCTGTTAGTGTTAGCAGGTCAATACTAACCTCATGTAGGGTTCTTTTCTTCTCTAATAACTGCACTGTTAAGAATTGAGTGAGTTAAAGCTTTTGCAGTGTGTGCTCTGATTGCCCAGCTTTCTTGGATGCCACAGCAGTTTGGGTTTTTTTGTGGGTTTTTCTGGTTTTGAATCTTTTTTTTTTTTTTGCCATGGAGCTGGAGCTGCCCCTGGGCAGGCAATGGCCCTATGCTGCAATGCTGGAAATTCTGTTGCATATTCATGACACCGTCATGATGCTCCTGCCCCATATGGACTCAGAATGCAGCCTTCAGCCCCTCACCCAGGCTCATGGCCGCCTGGACGTGAGCAGCGAACAATTTAATGTGCACCTGAACCAGGCTCACTTGCAAGTAGAATGCGCCTTTGGGCATCTGAAGGGGAGGTTTAGGTGCCTACTCACTCACCTCGACATGGGGGAACACAACATCCCCGAGGCGGTGGCCGCATATTGCGTGCTCTACAACCTGGTGGAGAGGAAAGGGGAGGCCTTCCTCCGAGGGTGGGGGACATGGGCTGATGACAAGGGAAGGCAGTTCAAGCAGCCCCAGAAGCCTGCCATCCATCAGACCGGAATGCACATCTGGGAGTTCCTGTGTGAGAGATTCTCAGAAGGAGCCCAATGACTCTTCCCAAGGCCTCCCCAATGGGAGCTTGGGCTTGGCCCCCCCAATACCTTTCTCCCCACAACCCATCCCTGCCCCACTTTCTGGACAGTAAACACAGACACCAGGTTTTCTTTGAAAAATAGACTGTGTATTAAATAACAAACAAAGTGTGCATTGAATAACAAGCAATAACAAAATAACAGTGTTGTTTTCAAAAATAAACTTTGTTTTAAATATAAAAATGTTTCTTGACTGCGGAGGAGGGGGGGCTGTAAACCTGGAGAGGGGAGGGAGGCTCAGAGCAGAGGGTGTTGCCTGGACCACAAACTCCTGCTGCCTCAGGTCCGTGGACCTAGATGTGATCGGGTTTGTGTGGGGCCTGGGACAGTAGGGGGCTAGGCAGGAGGAGGGGCTGCAGCTGGGTCTGCAATGGCAGGGGGTGAGGGTGGGGAAGGAGATGCGGGGGTGGGGCCGGAGCAGGTTGAGCAGGAGGAGCAGCAACTGGGAAGGATGGGACAGGATCTGGGAAGGCCATGACCTCCTAGATTTTGGCACAGATTGTTGTCCACTACTGGACGAGCTTGTCCAGTAAGCGGTCGTACCACAAAGCCTCTGCTTGCGTCCTCTTGGATATGGTCTCCTCCAATCTTTTGAGGACCCAAATGTGCTGGCTCATGAGGTCTTGGTACTTGTGCCAGTGCCTGCGGCTTCCATGGGCCTGGCTGGGTGGTGGGACAGGTGCTGCTCATCATTCAGGGATGGCTGGTCCGGCTGTGGAGGACAAGAGGGAGAAGTGGTCAGCCATGCGTGCACACACTGTCCCTGATTGTGAGCTGTGAGAAACTGTGCTTGGAAGAGGGGATGCCAATGTTCTGATAGCAAGCCCACATGTGGCCTGTCCAGCAGCCCTGGCCTCACAGGGGCCCTGAGGTGTCCAGGGCAACATCCTGCCTTCTCCCACCACCATGGCCAAGCATCCCAGGGAAGTGTCCAACCACAGTGGGTTCCCAGGTGTTGGAGAGGGGCCTGGAGCACTGTGGTTCTTCCAGGGCCCGCACCCCCTACACCGGCACGTGGCAGCACTGTCTGCGGGAGCAGTTGTTGCGTCACACGTGCACACATGGCCGAGTGCTATGTGCGGCACTTGGTGGTCTGTGTGGTGTCGTGCGTGTGCCCTTGTGCCCAGCCTGCTTCCTGCAGTGCCTGGCAGGGGGAGGACGGCCCTCCCTGGGGTCGGGCACGTGTGGGGCATGTGTGGGGGCCTCCCTAGGCTGTGAGCATCTACCCATGCGTGCCCTGGGACTGAATGTGCTTGCACGAACACGGGCAGCTGCACGCTGTCCAGGCCGAGCATGACACGTGAAGATCGCGCCCCATTCCCTGTGCTCCTGCCTCCCCCACCCTGTGTGTGTGGCAACCTCACAGCACTCACCTGATGTTCCCTCCCCAGGAGTCAGAAGATGCCTGGGAGGCCTCCTGAATCAGGGAGACCAGCTCCAGGGTGAGGGTCACAATGCTCCTGGCGTCCTCCTCCTCGTCCTGGAGCTGCTGGTCTTCGGGGTTGTCCTCATGAACCTCCAGGTGGTGCTGGACGGGTGTCTCCAACCCAGACTCGACAAGCACCCATGCACACAGGGGTTCCCCACCCCCAGGATTGTGTCCATTGTATGCACAATACTGAGGTGCTTCCCCAGAGCTGGAGCTGTGCTCACGGGCCGTGGCATACCCCTGCCTTAGTTCTTTTACCTTGGCCCTCACTTGGTCCAGGGTGTGGAGGTGGTCGACTTTCATGGCCGGCCCCTTGGCCATCCGGCATTAAATGTCAGCATTTCTGTAGCGTGAATGCAGAGCCTGCAGGGACTCCTCCTCTGACTACAGTTTTAAAAGGGTCAGGACTTCAGGCCCTGACCAGGCTGGAACACAATGCTTTGAGCCCCTGGATAGGTCGTGGGATGGCTCCCTGGAAGGTTTTTCAGGGTCTTAGGGGTCTTGGGCTTGTGCCATGCTTCCTTGTCAGAGAGGCAGGGAGAGCCGTGTGGTCAGTGGCTTGCTCTGGCTGGCTTCCTGCCACAATGGCTGCCCAGGGTGCCTGTGCCTTTAAGACATGGCTACAGACAGCAACAATAAAGGTGTTTTGTGCAGATGGAGTGTCCACCAGGGCTTTTTCCTGGAGGCCTTTTTTTTTTAAACTGGCTCCCATGTGTCCACACATGCCTTTTTTTTTAAAGATCTCTTTTGAAAAAGGCGTTATTCCTTGTAAAATGAGGTTTACCGCTGTTGAAAAAACCACCGCATTCTTTCAATTTAATTTTGAAAGAACACGGTGGCAGTCTACACACAGGTGAAGTTTTTATAAAAAAAACGCCACTTTTTTTGAAAAAACCCTGTAGTCTAGACATAGCCTTAGAGCACATAGCCTTAGAGCACCCTGTAGTCTACACAGCAGCATTATTTCAATATAACTAAGGCTACGTCTAGATTGCACGCCTTTTTCGACAGAGTCTTTTTCAAAAGTATCTTGAAAAAGACTCTGTCGAAAAAGAGTGTTCAAACAACATAAAGCAGATCGAAAAAGCAATCTGCTTTTTTGAAAAAGAGAGTCCAGACTGCTCTTCCGAAAAAAAAAAAAGGCACCTGGAAGTGCTTCTGGCAGGGCATGGGGGCAGCCTTTATTTCCAGGTGCTGCTGCGTGTCCTTTGCAGAGACATGTGCTTAAAGGGATCCTGGATAGCCATTACTCTGCTCCTGCTTCTGGCTTGCCTACCTTCTAGAGGGAAAGCAAAGCTGCTGTAGTGCTTGCTCTGGTTGCCCTGCATCCTCGGACACCACAGAAGTTTATTTGCAGGGTTTTTTTCCGCTTTTCACTGTTTGTGGCCATGGAGCCTGAGCTGCCGCTGGGCAGGTGATGGCCCCCCACTGCCATGCTGCAGCTTCTGCTGCATCTTCATGACTCTGTCATGAATCTCCTGCCCCATATGGACCCAGACTGCACCAAGGAGACCCTGCCCTTGCCCCCAAACCTTTCTGGGGACAGGCAGATTTGGAGGCACAAGACGAGTTTGGACTGGTGGGACCGGCTTGCCATGCAGCTCTGGGACGACAACCACTGGCTCCACAACTTCCAGATGCGGAAGGCCACATTCCTGGAGCTGTGTGCTTGGCTCACCCCTGCTCTGGAACACCAGGACACCCGCCTGTGGCCCGTCACTCCCCTGCAGAAGCAGGTCGCAATCACCCTACGGAAGCCACCCCCACAGCTACCGTTCCATGGGACACCAGTTTGGCGTGGGGAGGTCTACCGTTGGGGCCATTTTGATGGAGGTAAGTCACTTTCGGGGGACAGGCCCTGCTGAGTGGGGGGAGGGGTTGAGAAAGGGGGACTGCCAGGCAAGGGCAAGAGGGAGTGGGGGATGGAGTGGCACTTGGAGGCCGCTCCTCAGCCACCCCTGCACTGATGTGGGGGAGGGGAGCATCCTGACAAGGGGAGGGGTGGGTTGGGAGTGGGGGAGTGTTCTCCTCCCAAGCGCTTAGGTAACCTGTCTAACTCCCTGGTTTCTGTTTGTCTATTTGTCTCGTGCTGCAGGTGGGGAGGGCCATCAGTGCAGAGCTGCTGAAGAGGCTCATCCGTCTCAGGGACCTGGACAACATCATTGCTGGGTTTGCCACCCTTGGCTTCCCAAACTGTGGAGGAGCCCTTGATGGGACACACATTCCAATCCGCGCACCGCCCCATCGAGCAGCCCAATTTATAAACTGGGGACACTTTATGGACATTTGTGTCAGGTGGTCGGGGCGGGCACATGATGCCCTCATATTCCGCAACTCCTACCTGTACTGCAGGTTGCAGGCAGAAACATTTTTCCCCCAGCAGCACCTCACGCTCGGGGATGTGCAGATGCCAATATGCATAGTGGCCGACGCGGCCTACCCCCTGAGGCCATGGCTCATGAAGCCCTACAACGGCCACCTGGATGCGAGCAAGGAGCTTTTCAACAAGCATGTTGACCAGGCTCGCATCCAGGTGGAATGCGCCTTTGGACGTTTGAAAGGGAGGTTCCATTGCCTTCTCACACAGCTGGAGATGGGCGAACGCACCATCCCGGAAGTGGTGACCACATGTTGCACCCTCCATAACCTGGTGGAGAGGAAAGGGGAGGACTTCCTGATGGGTTGGGGGACAGGTCCTGATGGCGAGGACAGGCTATTTGAGCAGCCCCGGATGGCTGCCATCTGCCAGGCTCACCAGTCTGGTGTCTGAATCTGTGAAGCCCTGAGGGAGAGATTCTCAGAAGGAGCCCACTGACTCTCCCCAGGGCCTCCCCCACGGGGGCTTTGGCCTGGCCCACCCCTACCTTTCCCTCCACTACCCTCACTCTCTTCCCATAAATACATACACATCCGGTTTTCTTTGGAAACAGAAATTGGTTTTTTATTAGAAACACTAGCAGTACAGAAGATGTGCTAACTGTGTATAAACCACCTTTCTCTTGTTACTATTCAACTGTTTATAAACAAAGTAAATCTGTCACTCAAAAATAAAGACTTTGTTCCATAACTGAAATGTCCTCTCACTGGGGTGGTAGGGGACTGAACACAGGGAGGAGGGAGGGGGGCTGAACACCAGGAGAGGGGTGAGGGCTCAAGTAGGCCTCTGCTTCCCTGATCGCAGGGTCCTGCCACCTTCCTGCATCCTGGCACTGCCACAGCTTTGGGCTCAGGTGGAGCGAGAGCCAGTCCTGGCCTTGGCAGTGGGGGGAGGGGGGGGGCAGCTGTTGGGCCTGTGAGGGCTCGGGAGCAGGAGGGACTCGGGGAGAAGGGGGGGCTGGAGGGGCTGGGAAAGCAGGGGCCTGGCGTGCAGAGAGCAGTGCCCTTGGCAGGGGCAGGCAAGGCTCGGACCTCCTTCATAGTGGCACAGATGGAAGTATGCTGCTGGACCAGCTCATCCTGCAGACTGTTGCGCCACTCGGCCTCTGCCTCCATCCTCTGCTGAAGGGTCCTGTTGAGGTCCTGCACGTCCACTACGTGCTCCTTTAGCAGGTCTGTGTAGACACGCCAGTGCCTGCAGGTGCCACGGGTCCAGGATGGTGGTGGGGCAGGTGTGGTGCTCCCCTGTTGGGTAGAGGGTCCGGCTGTGGAGGAAAAGAAGAGGAGACCATCACTGTCTGTGTGCACCCCTGCTGTCCCTGAGGGCATGCCATGGCTGTCAGGGGCTGTCCTTTGGACAGGAGAGACTCAGGGGTGTTACATGTGACACCGCGTGTGAGTTGGGCAGCAGCCAGAAAGCATCAGAGGGACCCCACAGTGGCAATGGGACTAGATGGCCCCCCACACTGCCAACCCGCCTGTGTGTGGTGACCCCTCAAAGCACTCACCTGATGATCCCTCCCCGATGTCCCCGGATGCCTGGGTGGCCTCTGGGGTCTGGAGAACTGGCTTCTGGGAGAGGGTCCCTGCTGCCTCCTCTTCCTCCTCATTCTCCTCCTCTGGGTGCAGCTCTCCTGCCTCTCCTGCCTGGTTGTCCTCCCTCTGGGGTCGATCCATGATGTGGTGGGGTAACCCAGACTCCACCACGCACAGTGAAGTCTGAGCTTCCCCACCACCCAGGATCTGCTCCAACTCCTGTCAGTAAGGGCAGCTCTGTGGGGCTGCCCCAGAGCTGGAGCTCTGGTCCCGGGCCTTGGCATATCCCTGCCGCAGCTCTTTGACCTTGACCCTAACCTGGTCCATGGTGCGGGGGTGATGCCCTTTCTTGGCCAGTCCCTGGGCCATGCGATTGTATATGTCCGCATTCCTGTGGCACGACTTCAGGGCTTGCAGGGCCTCTTCCTGGGACCAGAGCTCCAGGAGGTTTTTTATTTCTGGGCCAGACCAGGCTGGTGCCCCTGGGTGGGTTCTCCTCACTGTCCTGAGAGGGCCAAGGGGGCCTTGAGGCTGGGACATGGCTAGTGCAGCTGGCATGGGTGTGCTGGCTGGCTTCCTGACAGCAATGCCTGTCTGGGTGCCTGTGCCTTTAAGAGGCTGCGGACAGGAACCACCGAGGTGCTGAACATGTAGAGGCTGGACTGTCCACCAGGGCTTCTTCCTGGAGGCCTTTTTTTTTTTCGAAAAGAACTGGCTCCCTGCGTCCACACACACCTTTTTTCGACAGATCTCTATCAAAAAAGGCGTTCTTCCTCATAAAACAAGATTTACCGCTGTCGAAAAAACCACCGCATTCTTTTGATTTACTGTCGACAGAACGTGGTGGTAGTCTAGTATAGTTTTTTTCAAAAAAAGGCCACTTCTTTTTAAAAAACCCTGTCATCTCGACAGCCCATGTGAGCATCTACACCACAAGCCCACTATTTTGAAATAAATTCAAAATAACGGGTGTCTTATTCTGAAATCTATACTCTTCATTTTATGAGGAATAACACCTATTCCAAAAGAGTCATTTTGGAATATGACGTGTGCTAGCAGCTGTGGTTATTTTGAAATGAGGGGCCTCCAGGGCTTCCCACAGGTGCCCTGCTGGCCACTCTGTCCATACTCATCAGAACTCTATAGTTCCCCTTCTGAATCTGCAGGGGAAACAGTGTGTGGCACACAGCAGGCCTAGCTCGTACCATGCCATACAGCAGCAGCCATCCCTGCCTTCCCTGCTGCAATGGCAGACCAGAGCACTTCATCTGACCCTCCCACAGCTGCTAGCACAGCTACTGACAACTCCCAAGCCCTTGTCTGGGGCAGAAGAAGTGGACACCTTCCTGGTCTAGTGAGGAGATCCTGAATCTCATTAAGATCTGGGGTGAGGAGGCAAACCTCCAGGATCTCCATACCAAATGCAGCATTCTGGGCAGGAGGTCAGTTTCTTTCTGCCACCTGGTTGTGGACTCTGGCTGGGAGATGCCCACTGTCGCCCTCCCGGAGGGCAAACCTGGGGCCAAGGAGGAGGAGGAGCAGGAGAAGGAGCAGGTCACGGGGTCCACGATGCCCACCAGCCAGGATCCTACCCTATCCCTGGAGCCACTACCACCTTCCAGAGATCGGACAAAGCAGGGGAAGGCCCATCAGGTGAGCTCCATGACTGTCCCTAGACACAACCAGGGGGAGGCAATGAGCAGCAAGGGGCTGCACGGTCCTACTCGGCCTGGGCATTGTGCAGCTGCCTGTGCACATCAGTGCATATGGAGCACTAGTCTGGAGCACTCAGCCCCAGGAGGCTGCTAGTTAGGACCTTTGTGCTCCTGCTCACAGGGATCTTGCACAGGCCTGCCTTAGTGCTGAACCCAAAGTGGGACTACCCTCCCACAAAAAGCCACCACTGAAGGCTGGGATCCTGGACACACACACAGCAGTGCTGTACACAGCATAGGCTCATGCCTGCACTTTCAGGGCAGCATCCATGGAGGACATTGAGCCCCTGCTAGGGGATCCTGCTGGGACAGGGAAGATGTGGAGGGGACCCCAGCAGCACCTTCCATGGCAAGCAGCATCTGCCACTCATACACAGCTCCCCCAACACCCTCCCCCCACTCCTCCAGCAGGCAGGGAAACAAGCCCTCTCCCTGTGGGACACTGCCACTGACAGTTCCAACATGTACATGGCACAGAGGAAAGCTGAGTTGCCCTGTTGCCCCCCTCCTGTCCACAGGCTCCAGGTCTGGCCAGCACCTTTCCCATGCCTGTTGTCCCTGGGATGTGGGAGTAGTGAGGTTCCCCTGGGAGCATCTGTGCCCTTGTAAGAAGGGGCCTGTTTTCTAGGCCACTGATGACCTTGCTAGAAGCACATCACCTTTGTGGGACCCAAAACGTTTTGGTGTTGGCTCAGAAATGAGGGAGAGTCTTCATGCACCCTATCTCCTGGAATGACTGCCCTCCTTTTTGTTCTTCACAGCTGGACCAACTGTGAGTGAGGTGCCCAGAACACCTCCTGCACTAGTCTCCTGACCCAGTGGGAGCTGCCACCGCAGATGAGCCCGCGAGGAGCTGGAGCTGGAGCTGGAAAGGAGCACATCGCTGCCCTGCATGGCCTCCAGCGGTCTCTTGACACGGACATAGACATGTGATGCAGCACCTGATGGAAGCTCTTTAAGTAGGCCTAGACCATGAGTGCAGCTTACAGTGCTGCCATTGACTGCCTGCTGGTCACTCCTGCCCCAGCTCCTACCCCTCCAGTTTTTCCCCCTAACCTCCCCATGGTTGTCGAGGGCCCTGCACACATGGTGGTGGGAACATCCAAGGCAGACACAACTCCTAACCCAATCCCTGAGCCTCTCCTCTCCCTCCTTCCCCTTCCTTCTTCCTCCTCCCCTCCACCCAGGTTCTTTCCCCAGTTACATTTACCCAGTTTATCAAAAAATAGAGTTTTTTGTTTCAAAAACAAAAGGTCTGCTTTATTATATCAACAGGGGTTAGGGAGAGGGGGAAGGGAAGGCAGGAAAAGGGAGGGGTGGGGGAGGAAAGGCACCCTAGGGCAATGCATATGCCCCTTGTGGAGAGGCCCAGGGGAGAGTGTCACTGGAGTCCTTGGGTACGTCTAGACTACAGGCTTCCATCAACAGAAGTTTTGTCAACAGAATCTGTCAACAAAACTTCTGTCGACAAAGAGCATCCAGTCTATATCGGTTTGTCGACAAAAGAGTGTCCAGACTGCAGGACGCTCTGTCAACAGAAGAAGGCACTCGGAAGTGCTTCTGGAAGGTCACAGGGGCAGCCATAAAGTCCAGGCGCTGCTGCATGCTCTCTGCAGAGACACGTGCTTAAAGGGATACTCCTGGACAGCTGTTCCTCTGCTCCTGCTTCTGGCTTGCCTACCTCATAGAGGGAAAGCAAAGCTGCTGCAGTTTTTTTGGCTCTGGTTGCCCTGCTTTGTCGGACACCACAGCAGTTTATTTCTGGTTTGTCTGTTTGTTTGTCTGTTTGCTTCTGTGTTTGCTTCTGTGTTTGTTTGTTTGTTTGTTTGTTTGTTTGGGTTTTGGCTTTTTTGTTTGTTTGTTTCTTTGTTTGTATTTTTGTCCTTTTGTTTGTTTGTTTCTTTTGTTCTTTTGTTTGTGTGTTAATTTGGCTTTTTTAGCCATGGAGCCTGAGCTGCCCCTGGGCAGGCGATGGCTCCACACTGTGCTGCATGCTCAGGAGAGCATGATGACCGTGGCGGCAGAGCTAGATTCTGAGCCCAGCTTTGAGCCCCTCACTCAGTCTGCAGCCCTGCTGCCCTTGCCCCCCAACTTATTCCTGGAGAGGCAAGTTTGGAGGCTGGACACCAGTTTGGACTGGTGGGACCGGCTAGTGCTGCAGCAGTGGGACGATGATCAGTGGCTCTGAAACTTCCGCATGCGGAAGGCCACCTTCCAGGAGCTCTGTGTCTGGCTCGCCCCTGCCCTGCAACACCAGGACACCCACTTGCAGCCTGCCATCCCCCTGGAGAAGCGCATCGCCATTGCGCTGTGGAAACTGGCCACCCCCGACAGCTACTGCTCCATGGGACATCAATTTGGGATGGGGAAGTCTACTGTCAGGGTGGTCTTGATGGAGGTAAGGCACTCTTGGGGGACAGTCCAGGGGGGGTGGGCGGAGAAGGGGGACGGTCAGGACCAGGCACAGGGACCAGGGGATGGGGTGGGAGTGGTGGAAGCCTGCCTGGCCTCACCCCACGGGAGTGCAGGAGCCATGGAGGGGTTGCCTGAGGGGGGACTCTGGGAGCAGAGGGGTGGAGGAGCACCTCTCACCAGCCCATGCAGCTCCTCCCATGTCCCCTTATGCGTGCTCGTGTGTGTCCCTTTCTGCAGGTGGTGACGGCCATCAGTTCCAAGCTGCTCCACAGGACTGTCTGCCTCGGAGACCTGCAGACCATCCTGGCTGGATTTGCGGGGCTGGGGTTCCCAAACTGCGGTGCAGCACTCGATGGGACCCACATCCCCATCCGCCCCCCACCCCATTGAGCAGCACAGTGCATCAACAGGAAGGGCTACTTCTCCATGGTGCTGCAGGCCCTGGTCGACCACAGGGGACAGTTCACTGACGTTTGTGTCGGGTGGTCAGGCCGGGCACACAATGCCCGCGTGTTCAGGAACTCGTACCTGTACCGCAGGCTGGTGCATTCTTCCCAGAGAGGAACCTGGCAGTCGGGGATGTGCAGATGCCTATGTGTATCGTGGCCAATGCAGCCTACCCTTTCATGCCCTGGCTCATGAAGCCCTACACTGGCCACCTGGATGCGAGCAGGGAACTGTTCAACTCCCACCTCGATAGGACTCGCTTCCAGGTGGAGTGTGCCTTTGGCCATCTAAAGGGCAGATTTAGATCCCTGCTCACTTGGCTGGACATGGGGGAACACAACATCCCCGATGTGGTTGCAGCATGCTGTGTGCTGCACAACCTGGTGGAGAGGAAAGGGGAGGCCTTCCTCCCTGCGTGGGGGACATGGGTTGATGTGGAGGGGAGGCACTTTGAGCAGCCCTGGACAGCTGCCATCCGGCAAGCCCACCAGCTGGGCTTGCAAATCCGAGAAGCCCTGAGGGAGCAATTCTCCCATGGAGGCCGATGAGTTTCCCCAGGGCCTTCCAAATGTGGGATTGCCCCATGCCCCTGGTGTCTTCCTTCCCCAAAACCCCTCCCAGCCCCACAGTCACACATTCTACTCCTTCCTCACAGACTGAGAACAGAGACAGGTGTGGGTGAAAACATTTGAACTGTTTATTGCACTGCTGCTTTTTTGATAAAATAAAACAAGAAACTCTTTTTTTCAGAGAAAATACAAAACTCTTTTGTGCAGAAAAAATAAACTGTTTGTAAACAAAAGAAAGTGCTTCCCTCAGTTACTGTCACTGGTGGGAAGGGGGAATGTCAACCAGGAAGGAGGGAGGGAAGCTCAGGGCTGAGAGGGATGCCTGGAGGAAGAGCCCCCCTGGCAGATTGGCTCTGGAGGCCTTGTCGCCTCTGGCTGCGTGTGCGGGCTGCCACAGCAGGGGGCTGGACAGGAGGTGGGGCTGGACCTGGGTCTGGGATGGCAGGGGCTGAGGGGGGAGCAGGCGCTGAGGGGAGGGGGCAGGCTGAGGAGGAGAGGCAGGACCAGGCACAGGACCGGGGAAGGCCATGGCCTCCCAGATTGCTGCACAGATGTCCCTGCGCTGCTGGGCGAATTCGTCCAGCAACTGCCGGCGCCACTCGGCCTCTGCCTCCAGCCTCCTCTCCATTGACTCCTGCATCCTTTGCAGGACTCCAACGTGCTGGCGCACCAGGTCTAAGTAGGTGCACCAGTGTCGACGGGTTCCCTGAGGCCGTCTGGGTGGTGGGGCAGGTGTGGCGCCCCCCTCCTGGTCAGCTGGTCCGGCTGTGGAGGACAAGAGGGAAAAGTCGTCAGTCATGCATGCTCACCCTTTCCCTGAGGGGTCATGCCCTCCTTCTTGTCAGCAGGCAGTGCCTGTCCTAGGGTCAGAGGCTGCTCATGTGCATCTCAGTAAGGCATGGTGTGGCCTGGCCCACAGCCACGGCCTCTCTGGAGCCCAGAAGGTGTGCAGGCCACCATCCTGCCCCGCCTCACACACCCCCCATGGCTGAGCAGCACAGACAAGTGTCAGGCCACGGTTGGGGTTCCCGCAGAGTGCCGAGAGGCCTGAAGCTGTGAGGCAATCCCGGCATCCCCGACCCATGCCTGCCCCTGGCATCACTGCTTGCAGGAGCAAGTGGTGCCGAGCAGCTGTGCAGGTGCAGGGGTAGGATGGCCCTCCCTGAGGGCGGCCATGGGTGTGCCCCCCTTCCCCCAGGCTGTGATCAGCATGACATGTCAAAGCACTGCACCATCCACTTTGCTCCTGCCTGCCCTGTCCTGTGTGTGTTGGACCCTCACAGCACTCACCTGATGTTCCCTCCCCGGTGTCCGAAGTTGCCTGGGAGGCCTCCTGTGCCTGGGCGTCTGGCTCCTGGGTGCTCCGGGCACTGTTCTCCTCCTCCTCCTCCTCTAGGAGCTCCAGGTTCTCAGGCTGCTGTTGCGGCCGGTGTTGAGCAGGGGTCTCCAGCCCAGACTCCACCAACCGCTCAGGAGGCAAGGGTTCCCCTGGCCCCAGCTCCTCGAAATATGCGCAGGTGTGTGCTGTTTCCCTGGAGTGGGAGCTGCGCTCACGGGCCCTGATGTACCCCTGCCTGAGCTCCTTGACTTTGGCCCTGACCTGCAGTGCCATGAGGGGGTGGTGGCCTTTCCTGGCCAAGCTGTCAGCCATTCGGTCGTAGATGTCAGTGTTCCTGTGCCTGCTCTGAGGGAGCTGAAGAGCCTCCTCCTCAGCCCACAGCTCCAGAAGGGCTTTCATTTCTGGCCCTGACCAGGAGGGTGCCTGCCGTTTGGTGCCCCTGGCTTCCCGGGGGGATGAGTCCCTGGAAGGGCCAGGAGGGTCTTGGGGCGTTTGTCCCTGGGACATGGCTCCCGCTTGGCTCACCACACATGAGCTGCGCAGTCCGGGTCCGCTCTGGAGCTGGCTTGCTGCCAGAGTGCTGATCCTGGGTGCCTGTGCCTTTTAAAGATGGCTGCAGGCAGGAACAATAGAGTTGAAAGCTGTGGCAGGAGTGTCCACCAGGCGTTCTTCCTGAAGGCCTTTTCTGTCGACATAACTTCTCCCATGCATCCACACCTGCCTTTTGTTGACAGAACTTTGTTGACAAAGGAGTTATTCCTCATAGAATGAGGTTTACAGCCGTCGACAAAACTGCTGAGTTATGTCAATGTTATGTCAACAGAACTCAACGGCAGTGTGGACGCAGGTATAGTTTTGTCGACAAAAGTCCACTTTTGTTGACAAAACCCTGTAGTCTAGACACACCCCTTGTGTGAAACTCTCAGGTGTCTCAGATGTGCACAGCCCCCAGTGGGCCTGCTGAATGGCAGACATGTATGACTGCTCAAAGGCCCTTCCGAGCTTCTCGGCCTCTGCCCCTGACCCTGGCAGGAACATCTCCCCTTTGTTCCCACAAGGCACCCTAGTTCGAACTCGGGATGCAAATGTAGGCATTCGAAATAGTCAATGAAGCAGGGATTTAAATATCCCGCGCTTCATTAGCATGATCTCGCCGGCGCGTTACTCTGATCAACAGCTGTTTCAAAAGTGAAAGTTCACGCTGGGACGCATTAGTTAGAACCAAACCCCTTGGTTTGAACTAACGTTACTCCTCAAAAATGAGGTGAGGGAGCTGGGGTATGGGGACTCCTCAAGAGCCCTGGAAACTCTATAATATATAATGATGATGTTGATGACCTTCACCACATGTAGAAGGAGACAAACAGAGAATTATAGAGTTTCCAGGGCCCCTGAGGAGTCCCCAAACCCCAGCTCCCCAACCTTGGACACAGCAGGACCAACTCTCTACTTACCCAATCCTCTGGCAGGGCTTTTTAAAGGCAGGACTAAAACCCTTCCAGAGAGGGAACCTTTACTTCCCCCTTCCCTACGGAACCCCGTTCCAGCAGTTCACCACCCTCCTGGGACAATAGCATGAGAGCGCCATACCTGCATGACTATGACCCTGGCAGTTGATCTCCTCACGCCGAACTGGTTCCCAGTGGAGCGGTAGCTGTCTGGTATGATGAGCTTCTACAGAGTGATGGTGACCCACTTCTGGAGGGGGGTGTCGGGATGCATGTGGATGTCCCATCATGTGAGGGCAGGGACAAGCCACTCACAGAGCTTCATGAAGGTGTCCTTCCACACGCAGAAATTCTGGAGCCACTGCTAGTCATTCCACCGCTCCATGATGATCCTGTCCCACCAGCTGGAACTGGCGTCCCATCACCAGAAGCGGCAGTGCACAGTATAGAGGGAAGGGTGGGAGTGGTTGTGCTGCATGAGCAGCACCCGGAGAGAGGTCAGGAGGTGCCCCACAAAGAGCTGGGAGTCTGATCCTGCAAGGCCACGAGGGCAGCCTACAGAAACTGCAGCAGGAGGTGTGGCATGGGGTCTAAGAGCTGTTGACTGCTTGGAGGCAGGTCTGGCTCCATGTCTGGGAGTGCTGTGGTGTCTGCAAGGGCAAACAGAGTAGGTAGTGAAAAAGCTTTGCTGTCCACAAGGGCCGTGGGAGGTAGGCAAAGGAGAGGATTTGAGACATTGTTGTACAGGGAGGGGAGAGGTCACTTTAAACTTGAGCTGCAGATAGCCTCTGGAAGCAGCTCCAGAAAGAGAGTGCTGTCTTGATGCCTTACCTAAAGTGCTTCTGGGTGTCATTAAATGCGATTAAGCATCCATTGAGTGTGGGCGCTCTATTTCAAAATAGGTCTGTGTGATTTCGATGGGCATTTGCTGTGTAAATGCTCTATTTCAAAATAAGCTATTTTGGAATTTCTATTCCAAAATAAGCATGCAGTGTAGATGTAACCTTAGGGCACGTCTACACAGCAAGGCTAAAGCCAAAATAAGCTACGCAACTTGAGCTACATCAATTGCATAGCTTAAGTCAAAATAGCTTATTTCGGCTTTTGGCTATGTCTACACATCAGTAAGTCTTCCTCCAACTTCCCTTTCTTTTTGTAAAATGAGGGCTACAGGAGTCAGAGTAAGAAGTCCTCCAGATCAACATTATTTTGACATTATGTTGAAATACCCGCTTGTAATGTAGTGACTATGTTATTTCAGACTAATGTCAGTTATTCTGAAATAACACTGCTGTGTAGATGTACCCTCTGTGTAGATGTACCCTCTGGGTTCTATAAAGACTAAGCTCTAATACTGGGAACTTTGTGCGTGCGTGCGTGCGTGCGTGCGTGCAGGTATGAGTGTGTGAGGGAGTGAGAGGAGGGTCTGGCAGTGCAGGGATTAAATAAAGCCTTTTTGCCCAACTAACCCTTCCCCCTTTTACCTGCAGCTAATGCCAGGCCTGGAGGGAGGATAAAAGAGAGGAGCCTGGCTCAGTTAGGTGCTGACCAGCAAGGACACAGGAGCTGTTTCTACAGTCTGCAGGACCTGAACCAGAGCCATCTACTGGGTCAGCCTCAGGAACATGTAAGCCTCCAATCCCGCCCCTTATTACAAAGTGGGAGAACCGACAAGGAACCTTCTCTGAGGAGGGAGAAATTAGACTCTTGGGGACACACCCCAAACTGAAGAACCAAACTTAGAAAAGAGGTCAGAAATCCTATGCCTGGGGCCCCAGCACCAGGGGCTTACACCCTCTTTGTTGCCAGCTAACTCTGGCACCTGGCTTCCTGGCGACAGGTGATAGAGAATGGGGGCACTGCCCCAGCCCTGTTAAAGGGCCCTATTAGAGTGACAGCCATAGACCAAGCAAGTGTAAACCCAGCCCTTAAGCTGTGTCTATACTACAAGCCTCTTCTGCAAGAGGAAATGCAAATGGAGCGCTCATTTGCATATGTTGCACTCTCATTTGCATTTCCTCTTCGGATCCCTTTTGGGCAAGAGGTTTTGTGCAAGGTCTACACAGCTCTTTTTTTGGGCAAAAACCTCTTGAGCAAAATGGATCTGAAGAGGAAATGCAAAGGAGAGTGCAACATATGCAAATGAGCGCTCCATTTGCATTTCCTCTTGCGGAAGAGGCTCGCAATATAGACGCAGCCTTAAAGTGAGATGGAGCCACTGCTGAAGTGGATGGCAGAGCAAAACACCAACCAGCAGCAACAACAGCAGCAACAACAGCCACAGCTGTTACAAAGATGGCCCAGCAGCAACAAGAGCTAATCAGAGAATTAGCAGCCCAACAACAACAGCTGATGCAGCATGTGACTTCCCTGCTACAACCCAGAACCCTGGTCGAGCTGCCTGCGCCTATCAAGCTTGCTAGGATGGGTCCAGACAATGAGCCTGAGACATTCCTAGAAACATTTGAGTGGATGGCCATGGTAGCCCAGTGGGCCTGAACACTGTGGGCAGTGGTGTTGGCCCTATACCTAACTGGGATAGCCCACACTGCATACCATGCCATTGAACCCACTGCTGCTCAGGATTACACCCAGGTCAAAGCAGCTATCCTCGATGCTCTGGACATCTCAGAGGAGACATTCAGACAACGCTTCTGGGGGGAACAGTACCCACCAGGAGCTTGACCCCACCTCGTTGCCCAGAGACTGTGGGATGCCTGCTGGAGATGGCTGAAGCCAGAGACAAAGATGGGAGTGCAAGTCACCAAACAGATCCTGCTCGAATAATTTGTCCAGATCCTACCATCTGGGAGGAGAGAATGGGTGGTACAGAACCATTCTGATAGCATAATCATCACTGCTCAACTGATGGAGAACTATCTAGCAGCCAAATCCCCAGGGATGACACCCTCTTTAGGCCCCAGAGCAACCAAGAGCACCCTGACACTGATGAATGAACTAACCAGGGGCCACAAGACCAGGGGGAACCTTGGAACCCACTGCCCCTCCCTGGGCCCCAAAGGGCTCATGGATTCAGGGGTACCCACATATCCAAACTCCTGGGCTCAGGACCAGCCCATCAGCTTCCCCTTTGGGAGACCAGGTGCCCACCAGACACAGAGCCAGGGCCCCAATCAACCCTAGGCTCAGAAAATCTTGTCAGGATCCATCCTCCCGGGCATCCCAAAGAGACCCCCACCCCAAAGTCCACCCAGGAGCAGGACACCTGGTTTTGTGGGGGGCTTTGGGCATTGGTCCAGGCCAGGGACTGCTCATACATGGAGAGTAACTTTGGGAAACTGAACCCCACAAACATGTGCACACCATTAGGACCTTGCCAAGCTGACCATCCCACTGTGGATAAATGGGAGAGAGGCACTCAGGCTGATTGACTCCATTTGAGCCTACACCCTGGTACAGCGTGCTCTAGTGCGTAACCCTGGCCCTCCTTGGGTCATCATCATGCTGCAATGTGTCCACATGGATGTGAAGGCCTACTGCTGCACCCAGGTCACTTTACAAGTAGGAAGGTGTGAAGAGCCTTTCATGGTCAACCTGGCCCCAACCCTTGCAGAGACTGGGGATATTGCAGAACCTTTGGCCATTATCTTTGAAAACTCTTAGCGATTGAGAGAGATGCTGGATGATTGGAAAAATGCAAATGTAGTGCACATCTTTTAAAAAGAGAAGGAGGACAATCCAGGGAACTACAGACCAGTCAGCCTTACCTCAGTCCCTGGAAAAAACATGGTGGGGATCCTCAAGGAATCCATTCTGGAGCACTTGGAAGAGGGGAAAGTGATCAGGAATAGTCAACATGGATTCACCAAGGGCAAGTCATGTCTGACTAATCTGATTAGCTTCTATGATGAGGTAACTGGTTCTGTGGACATGGGGAAGTCGGTAGATGTGATATATCTTGATTTTAGCAAACCTTTTGATATGGTCTCTCACAATATTCTTGCCAGCAAGTTAAAGAAGAATGGATGAGAAGCTGGATATAAGTCAACAGTGTTCCCTTGTAGCCAAGAAGGCTAATGGCATATTAGGGTGCATTAGGAGGAGCATTTCCAGCAGATCCAGAGAAGTTATTATTCCCCTTTAGTCGGCACTGGTGAGGCCACATCTGGAATATTGCATCCAGTTCTGGGTCCTCTACTATAGAAAGGATGTAGACACATTGGAGAGGGTCCAGGGGAAGGCAACCAAAATGATTAGGGGGCTTGACCTACGAGGAGAGGCTGAGGGATTTAGGCTTATTTAGTCTTCAGAAGAGAAGAGTGAGGGGGGATTTGATAGCAGCCTTCAACTTCCTGAAGGAAGGTTACAAAGAGGATGGAGAGAAGTTGTTGTCAGTAGTGATGGATGACAGAACAAGGAGCAATGGTCTCAAGTTACAGTGGGGAAGGTCTAGGTTGGATATTAGGAAAAACTATTTCACTAGGAGGGTGGTAAGCTACTGCAATGGGTTACTTAGGAAGGTGGCGGAATCTCCATCCCTAGAGGTTTTTAAGTCTTGGCTTGACAAAGCTCTGGTGGGGTTGATTTAGTTAGGGTTGGTCCTACTTTGAGCAGGGAGCTGGACTCGATGACTTCCTGAGGTTTCTTCCAGCCCTATAATTCTATGATTCAAATCCTTTTTGCCCAACTAGCCCCTCCCCATTTTACCTGAAGCCAATGCCAGGCCTGGAGGGAGGATAAGAGAGAGAGCCTGGCTCAGTTAGGTGTTGACCAGTGAGGACACAGGAGCTGGTTCTGCTGTCTGCAGAATCTGAACCAGAGCCATCTACTGGGTCAGCCTCAGGAGTACATAAGCCTTCAACCCCTCCCCTTGTTACAAAGTGGGAGAACCTATAAGGAACCCTCTCTGAGGAGGGAGAAATTGGACTCTTGCAGCCATGCCCCTAACTTAAGATCTAGACTTAGAAAAGAGGCTGGAAATCCTAGGCCTGGGACCTCAGCCCCTTTTGCCACCAGCTAACTCTGGGACCTAGCCAGTAGGCCACCCCGCTGCCCTGAGACCCAGCCACAGAATGTACAAGTAAAATGCTGCAGTTCCACTGATTTAAATGAAATTGCACTGTGGATTATTTCTTCCAGTGCTTCACAAATGTTGGTAATTTTTGTACAAGTTTTCCCATATAGGATATAGCTTCAGTTTCATGTGGTATTAATATATTTACCTACTAGAAGACTTACATGTCTATAAGAAAAGTCATGGGGTTCTTTGGATGGGTGTGGGGCTCAGGACATGGGATGCAGAAGTCAGGGCAGGGTTTGGGTGTGGGGATGCTGGATTCAGGGCAGTGGGTGAGAGGCTGATAGTAGCCAGTGGGGGTACAGGAATGAGGGCAGGATGTAAGGGGCCCAGAGCAGGGGTTATGAGTGCTGGAATGATGGTTCAGGGATGAGGAGGGTCTCAGGTAAGGGGGCTGAGAGATGGGGGGAATGGACACCAGGGTCATCTATGGTGATAGAGGTGGTGCTGGCCAGGAGGCAGTAGGTCCTCAGGACTGCCTGTGGCAGTGAGGATGGCACTGCTAGGGAGGCAGTAGAGGCTCCCTGGGGTACCCAGGGCTGCGCTGCTCTGCCAGAGGTGGCTCCCAAGAGTCAGCAGGGGCTGCTGTGCATTTTGGGGTGCCCCAGTGTGCTTCTTTACCCAGAGCTGCTGCAGGGCTTCTCCCTGGCCCCTCCAACACATGCTACTGGCCAGCCAGAAGAGGGCTTCCTGCTGCCAGACAGGGGGAGAGAGGAGCTCCACTCTGGCTGCAGGGTGTCCCTGAGTCCTGGTGAGCAGAGGAAGGAGTGAGAGTGGGGAGATGGGGTAAGGAGGGCAGGGGCTTAGGAACCATGCGGGGAGGAAGAAGGAATGCCACCTTAGGAGCCATGTGGTGGAGGCATGCCTCCTTGGGAGCCTCAGGGGCAGAAGAGAAGTCCCTGGCTCCCTACAGGAGGTATGGAGTGGGGGTGGGTGGAGGGAAGTCTCCAGCCCTGGCAGAAGTTGGGAGGAGAGCTCAGTTGTGTAGGCCCACACATTTTAAGGACAACCCTGCACTGGAGGGATGGTGGGACTTTGCCCAACACCAGCATGGGAACCTTACTTAGGGATGTTGGCCTGGCCAGCAACATTCAGAGCTTTCCCCAAGCTGGCAACTGTCTTATTGGTGCAGCAGTCCCCCTGTGGTCACTCTGTAGTATAGTGGCCCTCCAATAAGCCGCCTCCCTTTCTATGTGATGGAAAACAATCCCATTCCAGGCACTTCCCATTTTCCTGGAACAACCAAACCCTGACGTTGCTTTAAGTTAGAATAAGAGGAAGCTCAAGCCAAATTTGGTGGTCCTAGTTCTTATCATTTAGGAGGAATTCTTGAATAAACAGACTTGCAGACAAGATACACAGACAGATACACAGTTCTAAAATAGACAGATAGATGACATTAGCTGCTGCTTCTCCTCCACAATCCCAGAGCTATAGCCCATTTCTTCCCTTGCACCTACAGCAGTTCTTACAGGAAGAACATCAAGGAAGTGCTAATTAGTTGGTGCTCTGTCTTTCCTGGTGAAACACAAGCCTCAGTAGGCTCAGAAATAATTTCAATATACAGTAGGTCCAAATATGAATCTAAATGGGAAGGCCACAGAAGTAGCTATTGATAAAATATGGAGGAGGGTATATTTACATATTTGATGGCAGCTGTTTTTGTCAAAACCTCTTATTTTATTGTAATAAAAGTAGAAAATGCCATATTTGCATGATGCATGTCTGATAGTAATACTCCTCTTTCTGTTCTTGAAGCAAAGAAAGGTCCTTTTGGACTTTTTGACAGTTTTCTGCCTCTCTGCTTGTATCTACATGCTACATAAGAATACTGCAAGGAATATGTACTTGTAAAATAATAATGATAGTTATTCAGAAATTTAATTACAATTGGAGTTTTAGAAAATTAATTAGAAACATAAATTAGCTTCTTTCTTATAACATGATTTTTAAGACTGTATGTTCTGAGTTGTGGGTTTGTTAAATTAGAATTGATGGCATTCCATAGCAAGTCAAATGTGAGCTTAATAGACTAGATAACATCAGAATGGGATTAAGGGTCTCATGTGACTGAAGTCTCTTCCTTTCCTGGACTGCCTACGTATAACTTTAACAATAGGCTTATCAACATTATTTCCTCCACTTTTCCAGTGGCATTTTAAAACAGCACAGTAGGACCTCAGTCCTGCAAAGATTCATGCACATACTTAAGTTACATGCTATAAGTAGATTTACTGAAGTCAGTGTATTTATTTTGTGAAATTATGCAAAGATGTATGCATTTGCTTTAGCAGGGTCTCATTTTGCAATATTTTTCCAGAGTCTGTTGTAGTTCCTTTTCCAACACAGTGTTGCCCTCTGCTAAGCACTAGCAGCTGTCCATGGCCTTGTGGGTTGGATTCCCCAGGGAAGAGCAATCAGTGACTCAGAGTTGGGGATATTCTAAATGTAACTTGCACACATACAGGTATTGGAGCAGCCAGTCACAAAACAGCACACAGCATCCACATAGTTATTTTGGAATAACTCATGTTATTCTGAAATAACATAGTGTGCATCAACACTACAAGCCTTTATTTCAAAATAATGTCAAGCTGGAGGACTTCTTACTCTGACTCCTGTAACACTCATTTTTCAAGCAGTAAGGGAAGATGAAGGAAGAGTGTTCTTCCTTTGACTTTCTGATGTGTAAACAGTGCCTAAAGCCAAGTTAAGCTATTTCAACTTAAGCTACATAATTGAAGTAGCTGAAGTTGTGTAGCTTTAATTTGATTTTAGCCTTGCAGCATAGACATACCCAGACATCCCTTCCTCCAGAAATGTCTGTCCACAAACCAATGCCAGGTCACAGTAAGAACCTTTTCTGCCTTAAGAAGTGCCTCCCAAGATAGATACAAAAGCAGAAAACAAACTCTGACACACTTAGCTTTTCTCCAAGTTTGACTGCATGAGAACTACCATTACAGCAATTTTTTAAAGACTGAAACTCTCTTGCACATTAAAGAATTTGTAATGATGTGTGTATCCGTGTGTAAGCAGTGCAGGCTGCTCACTCCTGCTAAAACAGTGCTATAACAGTCATAATAATGGACTAAATTCTGATCTTGTATAAGAGAGTGCAGTTCCTCACTATTGAACAGTTACATGAGTTGACATCAAGTCAGAATCTGGCCTGATACTCCTAGGCCCTTTTGATAAAACAATGTTGAAAATTGAATCAACATGAAGGTTGTAGTTTATGACCTATTTGGATTTTGAGTGGGAAGTTGTAGGCACAAGCTCTAGCCAATCATATGAGGTGCTGAACTCTCTAACTAGCCTGTTGAGTCATCAGTCAATGTCAGTGGAAGTAGTTGCTTGCCTACATTAAACATGTGCCTATGTGCTTTGTTGGATTGGGACCAGAGCATTCAGCATCTGGGAGACTCAAGCTCTATGAAAAGATGTATATACCTTCCTGCATAGCCTGCCACTCTTGCTTCCCCCACATAATGATATATTTCTCATAAATTTTGTTATATTTATATAAATGCAGGTACCGATATCTCCCCACCCTGGGGAGATAATTTCATGCATTTATGGGGAGGAAAGAGAGTTGGCACTCTAATATATTCTGTATGCCATTCCAAAGAAGAGAGAGAACTTTCATGTAATACTTCAAATATTGGTCTTCTACTCTAATATGGTGTAGGAGAATGGGGTGTGTGTTTATGATAGCCGTAGCTTCAATGTCACTTTACTAGCCTGCAGAATATAAAATGGTAATGCAAAAAGTGGATACATTTCAAACTCTTCTATACTGGCTTTCATAGCAGAACTGGTAACAAGTTTACGATTGGACAGTAGAGAGTCAGAGATCCAAAAAATGTATTCTTGGTTTTTTTTTCTAACAGTGTTCTCTCTTTGGCATTAAAGACCAACTTGGAGATCCCAAAGACTACTCAGACCATACTCTGGGTCCTTTCTAGACAGCCACTCCCATTCTGTGTATTTGTCAAGAGGGAGTAACAAGTCACCTGCCTTCGTGAGTCAGCAGAAATGTTTGAACCATTTCCTGCTGCAGCAGCACCTTCTAACAGGGTGAGTGGAGGGGCTCCCTGAAAACACTTCTCTACCTTGTTTATGCCTTCACACTGGTAATGGGCTGACCTTGAATCAGATAACTTCTAGGTTAAAAACAGCTTCTCTTGGTATTCTCTGTTCTTGTTGCTGTGACGGGGTAAGGTCACAGAAGATCCCTTGGGGGTACTTCCTGGGGTGCTGACAAGGCCACTGCCACTTGCCTTCCTGCTCTCTGGGGCTTCTCACCGCTCTGTCCTGCTGGGCCAGCCCCTGGTCTCCCCTAGCCAAGGCACAGAACTGAGATCACTGGCCCCCTGAGGAGCAGTACAGAAACTGAACCTCTTCAGGTCCAAAGAAAATGGAGTTCAGGGTCCAGCTTCCCGGGATACCACTCCCAAATAGGATCAGAACCCCAAATGAATTAATTAGGTAAGCCCCCTTTAACAATGAAAGGGGGAATGTACACACTGGTTTCTCCCGCAGGTAACAATTATTTACACTGAGCTTGATAGTAAATAAAAGTGATTTTACTAAGTACAAGCAGTAGGATTTAAGCTGTAATAAGTGAGAACAAGCAGAACAAAGTAGATTACAAACTTAAAATAACAGAAAATGTTTAGTTAATTCTAACACTAAAACTTCAGTACAATCTTATAACAAACTTATCCTAAAACTGTTCCTTTTCCAGCTAGGTTTTCAAAGCAAGGACTCCCTCTCCCTGGGGTCTTTGGTTCATTCCCGTATGTGTGCCACACCAACAAATCAAAGACCAAGACTCCGCTAAGCTTCCCATAGTTTTATAGATTTTCTGTTGTCTGGGAAGTTACCTGGCCAGTCCTTACCAGTTAAGAGGTTAGGTAACTTCCCAAGACCAACCACTGCTGAGACTTAAAGGACAAAAGAGGGTGTTTACATATGATTGCCCAGACATTGAATTGTCCCAGCATTGGAAATGCCGTTGATGGTTTTCATTTGCACATTTAAAAAGCATAAACCATTCCATACTCCATATCTCTAACTTTACATAGAAGAGTGATTCATACATCAAAATAAGATATACACATCCAGAGGAATATGACATTAAAATTGATAGGTTACATAAGGCAATTTGTCCCAAGCATCTTTCAGTTATGCATATTTGTGTCAATTAGTCAATTTAATAAAGCATGGGGGGGGGAGGTCTGTCACCATTGCATCACACACCCATTCCATTTTCCTACTTTCATTTGAAAACAAGTCTCTTTTTCTTTATCCCAAACAGTTACTATGCATTGTAAAATAAAATCTTATGAAGGAAGATTTGTTTTCTTCTATTCAACAGAGCATAACACTGCCATCCAAAACTCTAGGCTGGAAGAACAAACCCAAAATTGTATTATTGTTCTCCTGCTAGTCCCCTAACTCCATTTTGGTCAGTAGGGAACAGAATTACTTTTCAAAGTCAGGAACATAGAGATAAAGATGCATCCTATTTTGCTTGACAGTAAAAGCTACACAACTGAATTTTATTACACATTTGTACAACAGGCACTAAATGCTTCATGTCAGGAATATAGTAGATTGTTTTAAAAATACATGCACACAATCTCATTCAGAAAAAAGGCAGAGAAAATGAGCTGTATTCCTATGTGAATTTGGTGTTTCAGATTTTAAACAATTTACAAACAAATGTAAAATGTGTCCCCTTCCAAGTTACTGGCACATTTTTTTAATTCTTTTTCTGCCTCAGGCACTGATATGGCAGAGCACTTAAGCACATGCTTAGTTTTAAGTGTTTAGGGAGTAATCCATCCCTGTTCAGTGAAGTATTTAAGGACATATTTACACATTTTGTTGAATAAGGGCCTTACGAGGAAAAGCAAAGTCCAGAGTGAACATGATCATGGCAATGTGAAACTCTTTCCAGTTTACAAAGAACAAGGAACACATTCTTCCACCTTTTCTTGTGTAATCTCCTCATGTAGTCCTTATTAAATCAGAACTACTTACAAAATGAAATATTTACTTTATACTGTTGTTGCTCTTCTCTAGACCTAGAAAACATGATCTGTGAGGAAATATTGAAAAAAACTTTTGTTCAGTCTGGAAAAGGGATGACTGAGAGGCGCATACAGGGTGGGGGAGGGCTGAGGAAGACTTGCCAGGCCCTTGCACAAGACTGAACGGAGGCCCATCTCTGTGCTCCCGGAAGGGTTTGGAATGTCAGTGGAAGGGGTGGGACTGAGAACAGCCAGCCTTTGGCACCTCCTGCAGCACCCTGCAGCCCCGCCTTCCCACACTGCCAGGCCTTAGATCTCCTGGGAGTGTGTCTCTGACCACTCTGGCAGTGATTTAAAGGGCCTGGGCTCCAGCTGTTGCCACTACTGAGGTAGCTGGGAACCCTGGGCCTTTTTGAATCTTTGGACCCCGGGGCAACTTTTCAAGAGCATAAAAGGTTGTTGCAATGAGAAGGGTGAAAAATTGTTCTCGTTAACCTCTAAGGATTGGATAAAATGCAGCAGTGGCAGTTGCACATTAGGAAAAACATCCTGTCAGGGTAGTTAAGCTCTGGAGATTGAGGAATCTCCGTTACTGGAGATTTTTAAGAACAGGTTAGACGAACACCTCTGAGGAATGGTGCAGTTATTACTTGGTGTGGCCTTGAGTGCAGAGGATTGAACTAGTGGACCTACTGAGATCCCTTCCAGTCCTACACTTCTGTGATGTTATTACTCAGTATGAGAAGAATGAGGGGAGATTTGATAGTAGCCTTTAACTTCCTGAGGAGAGGTTCCAAAAAGGATGGAGAAAGGCTGTTCTCGGTAATGACAGATGGCAGAACAAGGAGCAATGGTCTCAAGTTATAGTGGGGGAGGTCTAGGTTAGATATTAGGAAAAAACTATTTCACCAGGAAAATGGTGAAGCATTGGAATGGGTTACCTAGGGAGGTGCTGGAATCTCCATCCCTACAGATTTTTAAGTCCCTGTCATGGCTCAATTCCCCAACCTGACACATCGAATATAGAGATGGGGGCTGGCTAACAGAATAAATTCTGTAAGAGCCTGCCTCTGTAACTTACCAGAGACAAACTTGTCTGGTCTCAGTTTCCCTGAGACCCAAAATAAACTGCTGCCACCACCCAAGTGAGTAAAAAATATATAAAATAAACTCTTTTCCAGGGAGAGATCACTTGGGAATCCTCTCCCTAAGGTAAAGCTCTCTCCCTTGCCCCCAACTTCTGTTTTGCTTGGAGTTGGGAAAACAAACAGAGGGAATCTGTGGAGAACAATGGACTCTGCCAGAGTAACTAGGCCCGTAAATTTCAGGACACAGCAATCAACCAATACCAGTTAATAAAAAATAAAGGAAAACTCTTTTATTATCAAAATAAAACGATTGTTGCAAGCATACTAAATTGACTAAGTGGAAAATAGCCATGAAGTGACATAGACTCAGGGAAAGTCCCTGGGCTATCATCCTTAGTTACAAAAGAGAAAAATAATTAGCCAGCTAAGACATGATTTCCAACCCCCCAAATGAGGAAAACAATAAACCCTGACAGATTATCTAAACTTTTCCCTACCTACACATTTCAAGAAGTCCGTTCTTGGAGAGGGAATGTGTCTTCCATCTCCCTCAATACCTGGGAGAAACTGATCTGATCTCAAACAAAGAAGAGAGAGAAAAAACTCTCTCTCCTGGTTTGAAATTCCTATCTACATTTTTATTGACTGCTGCCCGAACCCCCCTCCTTAAGTGCATCTCCAGTTGCTTAACCCTTTCCTCACTCTTCAGGTAAGTCAGATTCTCCTTAGCAGCTCCTATTTATGATTGCCCCTGCTTGACAAAGCCCTGGCTAGGATGATTTAGTTAGGGTTGGTCCTGCTTTGGGCAGGGGGCTGGACCCGAAGACTGCCTGAGGTCTCTTCCAGCCCTAGGATTCTATGATTCTATGAGTCAAATGGTAGGATCTGGCCCTAACTGAGAAGAGAATTGGGCCCAATGTGGACCCCTGGTGTAACTCCAGAGACTTTAATTCATGTTAACTGAACAAATTCAGTATTCCTCTTGTGCTAACTCTGACGGAAAGAAGGTTTATACTGTTTGTACTGCAACGGGAGGCATGGGCCTAAGTCATAGACTGGAACCCATTGTGTTAAGTGCTGTACAACCACAGAAGAAATGCCAGAAAACCAAGCATGGGAAATAATGTCTTTGTTTAATTATGCCTACAAATCAGCCAGCAAGAAATACTATTCATTTTAAATTAGTGTTTCTTTTTTTATGCCAGGAAAATACAGCAGGTAAGGGATTATGGCTGAAGGGACACAGATACTCAAGTTGCTAACTGTCTTCTCTAGCGACCATCATCTCGTTCTCGCAGGCAAAATAAACCTTACCTTTCAGGATTGTAGTCTGGCATTTTAAGTTATTTCTTTTCATTTTCATGTCAGCCAGGCCCACAATGTTAGGGTATGTCTACACTACAAAGTTAATTCGAACTAACAGCTGTTAGTTCAAATTAACTTTCATAGGCGCTACACATGCAAACCACTAGTTCGAACTTAATTCGAACTAGCGGAGCGCTTAATTCGAACTAGGTAAACCTCATTCTACGAGGACTAATGCCTAGTTTGAATTAAGTAGTTCAAATTAAGGGCTGTGTAGCCACTTAATTCGAACTAGTTGGAGGCTAGCTCTTCCCAGCTTGCCCTGGTGGCCACTCTGGGCCAAGCCAAGGAAACTCTTCTGCCCCCTCCCGGCCCCGGAGCCCTTAAAGGGGCACAGTCTGGCTACAGTGCCCATGCCAGGTGCAAGCCTGCCAGCACCCAGCCAGCAGACCCTGCACTTGGCACGGCATGAGCCAGCCACCCGCTGCCACCCAGCCCTCCGCCTTTTCCCAGGACCAGGCTGGCGGCTCCCAGGAGCCTGCCCGGGGCCGCAAGAGGTGGGCGCCCGCCTGGTCTAGTGTGGAGATCGTGGACCTCATCAAGGTTTGGGGGGAGACCTCCAACGTCCACGACCTCCGCACTAGGCACAGGAATGAGGCCGTCTAGGGCAGGATAGCTGCCAGCCTGGCCACCAAAGGCCACATGTGAACCCAGGAGCAGGTTTGCATGAAAATCAAGTTGGTCCAGTGAGATGCCCGACCCTGAGCCCTGAGCTTAGAACATAAGAACATAAGAACGGCCGTACTGGGTCAGACCAAAGGTCCATCTAGCCCCGTAGCCTGTCTTCTGACAGCGGCCAATACCAGGTACCCCGGAGGGGACGGCCAAGCCATTTGTCTTGTGCCATCCATCTCCAGCCTTCCACAAACAGAGGCCAGGGACAGCATTCCTACCCCCTGGCTAGTAGCACTCTGTGGACCCAACCTCCATGACTTCATCTAACTTCTCTTTAAATCTGTTATAGTTCTAGCCTTCACAGCCTCCTGTGGCAAGGAGTTCCACAGGTTGACTATTTGCTTTGTGAAGAAGAACTTTCTTTTATTAGTTTGAAGCCTGCTACCCATTCATTTCATTTGGTGTCCTCTAGTCCTGCTATTATGGGAACTAATGAAGAACTTTTCTTTATGCACCTCTCCACACCACTCATGCTTTTATAGACCTCTATCATATCCCCCCTCAGTCTCCTCTTTTCTAAGCTGAAAAGTCCCAGTCTCTTTAGCCTCTCTTCGTATGGGACCTGTTCCAAACCCCTAATCATTTTAGTTGCCCTTTTCTGAACCCTTTCCAAGGCCAAAATATCTTTTTTGAGATGAGGAGACCACATCTCTACACAATACTGAAGATATGGCATACCATAGTTTTATACTTCCCCTCCTCCTTCTTCCCCTGGCTTCCCCCTTCCAGCTCCCTCCTCCCAGGTTTCTCCCTCTCCTCTCCCACCCTCTCTCTTCCCCTCTCCCACCTCCTTTTCCCAGTCTCTCCAGAGGTTAATCCCCCCACCCCCAGTTTTGTTAAATAAAGAGAGTTTCTATTTTTGAACACGTCCTTTATTTTTTACATGAGGAAGGGGGGCTAGGGAGGGGTAAGTGGAAGGAGGTGGGGGAGGAATGGGGCACGAGCCCCCGATGGGGAGGACTGGGGTGGCTCTGCGGGCTCCTCAGGGTGGAAGCTCTCCTGCAGGGCCTCCTGGATCCTGACAGCCCCCCGATTGACCCCCCCCGGATGGTAGCCTGCGGCAAGTGCAGCCGGGCTGATGGCCGAGTGCTGTGATGTGCCGAGTGTGGGCACTCAGGGCACTCCAAGACAGGACTGCTTTGCTGTCCCTCATCGAGGTAGATAAGCAAGCGGGGAACCCTGAGAACTGTCTGTTCGGGGTGGGGGCTCGGGTCCCTTTAAGTACAGCCCTCGGCTAGCCTGAGGCAGCAGCTCCACACTCTAAGTCCTGGTTCCGGCCAGCCTTAACTTCGGTTCAGGGTCCACTCAATGTGGACATGCTAGTTCGAATTAGCAAAACGCTAATTCGAATTAGTTTTTAGGTCTAGATGCACTAGTTTGAATTAGCTTAGTTTGAATTAACTAATTTGAATTAAGTTAGTTCGAATTAGTGCTATAGTGTAGACATACCCTTAGGTAGCATGTGGATGCCAGAGTAGAAAGATGCCATTCTTGGAAGGATATGTGTGGGGAATGGCAGAGAATTAATGCTTGGTATTTAATCATGCTATAATTAGTTTTCCTTGTCTTGGCTTTGATACATCTTTGGATGTCATATTTAACCAACAGCCAGCTCATTCTTAGCAGCTAACATTGTGCCTGTTACAAGTTAGTCTTTTTGTTTAGCATGGAATATTTTATCCTTCTCTTAGTTGCAATGAAAATACAGAGGAAGTTGCAACTATCTCTTGGTCTTTATACCAGTGTAAATTGACTTCAGTGGACTTGGTCCTGATTCAGGCATAAAAGTGAGTGTTCAGAGGACAACAAAACATAATGGGTTTGTCTACTTATATAAGGGTATGTTTACACTACAAGCTTCTTTCAGAATAAGCTTTTCCAGAAGAGATCTTCCAGAAAAGCTTATTTTGAAATAGAGTGTCTGCATGCAAAAAGTGCAATGAAATAATGATTTGCTATTTCAAAAGATAGTTTCCACACTGATTGGATGCTATCTCACATTTAAGGCCACCTGGAACGAGTTCAGGCAGGGTATGAGGTGAGCAGTTGCTTCCTGGAGCTGCTGCCTGAGGCTGAGACGTGCTTAAAGGGACCCATCCTGGACAGCCATTTCTCAGGTTCTTCTGCTTGCTTGCCTACCTCTCTGAGGGAGAGCAAAGCATTTCCACTGCGTGCTCTGGTTGCCCTGCTTCAGGACACCACAGCACACCCTGCTATGGAGCAAGAGCTGCCTCTGGGCACACAACAACCCCACACTGCCATGCTGCAGTTTCTGCAGGCTGCCCTCATGGCCCTGCATGAACTCAACCCCGAGCTCATTGTGGAGAAACTCTGCATGTGTGTGGGAGCACTGTGCTTGCAACCACACCCCATGATGGAGCAACGCTTCTGGAGGCTGGATACCAGTTCTGACTGGTGGGACCAGCTGGTGATTGAGTAGTGGGACAACCAGCAGTGGCTCCAGAACATCCGCATGAGGAAGGAGACATTCCTGGAGCAGTGTACCTGGCTCGCCCCTGCCCTCAGATGACGGGACACCTAGATGTGACCCGCCATCCCCCTAGAGAAGCGGGTCTCCATTGCCATCTGGAAGCTCTCCACGCTGGACAGTTACCAATCCATGGGCAACCAGTTTGGCATGGGGAAGTGGACTGTTGGGGCCCTCATCATGCAGATATGGCACTCTTGGGCTGCAGCGCCGGGGTGGGGAGTACTAGAAAGGGGGACCCTAGGGAAAGGGGGGATTAGAGTGTGGGGAGTGGTTGGGGGTGGCAGTAACTCTCCCCAGGGCCTCCCCACTCAGGGCCTGTGCCTTGCCCCTCTCTACCTTTCCTACAACAACTCCTCTCTTCCCCGCTCCACCCCTCCTCCCTGCAGATGCAATAAACAACACTGGTTGTGAAAAACAGAACTTTGTGGTGATTTATTTGGGATAGAACTAACTGGGGAGTAGAGGGATTGACAACCTGGAAATGGGGAGGAGAGGAACTGACAATTTTGGAGGAGGGAAGAGAGGTTCAGGGCTGGGGCTGAGGGTGGCATGTGGCTCGAGTGCTTTTTCCACCTTGTGTGCGGGGACTTCTGTGACATCAGGAGTGGGGAGGTACAGGGAAGATAGAGGGATAGGCAGGAGGCAGGGCTGGAGTGGGGTCAGGCATGTGAGGGGGAGCAGGGACTGGGGCAGGGCCTGGGGAAAGAGCAGGGACTGGGACTAGTTGGCTCCAGGTGGGTCAGAACCTCCTGGACAGTCACACATGTGTTGTGTCCCTGCTGCAGAAGCTCAGTCCACATCTGGGCCTGCCACTGTGCATCATCCTGGACCTTCTAATCCAGCATGTTCTGCAAGATGGAGACATGCACCCACATGAGGTCCTCCTGGATCCTCTGGTGCCTGCAGCTCCGCCAGGCTTGGACAGCTGGGTTGGCTGGTGTCGATCACTCCACAGTCACAGCTGGTCTGGCTGGGGATAATCAAGAGAGGTGGTCAGTCATCCCTAGAGACACTGTCACTGATGCCTTGCCCTTATCTGAGCTGAGAGCAACCATTCTTGGGTCAGAGGACGGTGATGTCCCAGAAGTAAGGCCATGTGTGGCCTGGACACTGGGCCCTGTCTTACAGGGGCCCAGACGTCCCCAGGGGATCATGCTTCCTGCCCTTCCTCATCCCACGAACTAGCAGGCGAGGGAAATGGCCGGCCACACTGGGATCCAATGGCTGGGAGAGGGGCCTTGAGTGTCTGGGCTTCCATTGGGGCCGCACACACACTTGCACCTGGCAGCATTGTCCCCGGGAGTGGATACTGCCTCAAGTGCATGCATGCCCATGTGCTGTGTGCAGCAGTCCAGAGTCTCTGTGTGTACATGTGTATATCCTTGTCCCCAGCCTCCTTTCCAGCAGTGGTTCATGACTGGAGGACACTCCCCCTGGGGTCAGAAGTGTGGGTGCCCCCCGGGGTTAGAAGTGTGGGCAGCCTCCCTAGCTGCAGGAGCCCAGGGGTGCTCCGGTGCTGTCTCCTGGGTCTGGCACTGCACAAGCATCAACATGCATGGACTGCAATGTGATGGCCAGGCTGAGAAGGCTGAGCGTCAATCACACCACAGCCCCTCACCACCTGCCACCCCCCCTGGGTGTGTGAGAAAACTGAGACTACTCACCTGATGATCCCTCCCTGGCCTCGGAGGATTCCTGGGACACATCCAGGCCATGGGGTACCGGCTCCAAAGTGAGCATGGTCATTGTGCTGGCTGTATCCTCCTCCTCTTCCTCCTCCTCTTCCTCCTCTTCTTCCTCCTCATGGGCTGGGACCCCCCGGGGCAAGTGACAATGGGAGTTTCCAGCCCCAAGTCCACCACCAGGGGTAGAGAAGAGCTGCACCACCCCCCAGGATGTGGTGCAGGTCGTCATAATGGGGGCAGGAGTGGGGTCCTGCCCCAGCGCGTGAGCTGCGCTCTCTCACCCTGACATAGGCCTGCCAGAGCTCTTTCACTTCACTATGAACCTGCTCTAGATTCCTGGTGTGGCCCTTTGTGGCCAGGCTCTTGACCATCTGGCCATAGATGTCAGTGTTGTGCCATCTGGAGCAGAGATCCTGGATGTTCTCCTCATCACCCCACACCTTCAAGATGGTCAGGATCTCTGCCCCAGACCAGGATGGTGCATGCCTTTTGCAGCCCCTGGCATGCTCCCTGCAACAGGCAAGAGGGTTTGGAGATGCTTGTGGCTTGCACATGGTGCCCATATGTGTGGAACTGTGAGCAGTGCTGTGGCTGGAAGCTCTGAGGGCCAGCTTATAGCCATAAGCCCTGTTCCCTGTGGCTGCAGCTTTAAGAGCTCTAGGGGAACAGGAACAGGAGTTCTGATGAGTGTGTACAGCGTGGCCAGCAGGGCACCTGTGGGATTTCCTGGAGGCCTCTTTTTTTTTGACAAAACTCCCTGTTCTGCGTCTATACACTGCCGCTTCTGAAAAAGCTTTTTCGGAAGAGGCCTTATTCCTTGTGTAATGAGGTTTACCAGCATCAGAAAAAGCCGTCCATTATTTTGATTTTCTTTTGAATTAACTCAATTGCAGTGTGGATGCTTGTATTGTTTTTCCGGAATAACGGACATTATTCTGGAAAAATGGTGCAATATAGACGCACCCTATGTAATATTTCATGTGACAGAAATTAAAGTTGGGGTTGATTGCCAGAGCAAATGCTGCTTTTCACTGATTTTCTGTCAGTTTACAAAAGTAACCACTTTTCTTTGTCCTAATAACAAAGTAATAAAATATGACACGCATCATTGTATGTTACTGCACATTGTACAATACGATAAGCATTTACAGTAACAGAGGTCATATAGCAGGAGACCCAACAGCCACACCAGGCCCCTGGGGAAAGTAAGGGGTGCAGCTCCATGCTCCTGGATATGGCAAGGCCTCAGGCAGAAAGGGTGGAGCCAGAGGCAGCCAGCTCTAAGCACCGCTTGGAGCATGCCACAGCGCACACACATACACACACACCTGCGCCAGCCCTTAGCGCTGCCCAGAGCGCTTCATGTGGTGCTCTAGCAGCAATTTAAAGGGGCTGGGTCTCAGGCTCCCAACATCCCCACTGCTCCTAATGCTATGGTCAGGAGCACCATGCTCTTCAGAATAATCAGATCCCGGGGCAATTGCTCCTTTTGTTCCCACACCACTTTGTCAGGTCTGACCATAAATAAAAAGAGACAAGAAAGGACTTTTTTTTTTTTGTCCTTCTATCTGGAATATTTCTGAATTGACAATATAATAAAGTGGTGTTAATATGTGGGGGTATGTCTACACTATCACCCTAGTTCGAACTAGGATGGTTAACGTAGGCATTCGAAGTTGCAAATGAAGCCCGGGATTTAAATATCCCGGGCTTCATTTGCATCTTGCCGGGCGGGCGCCATTTTTAAATCCCCTTAGGTCGAACTCCGTGCCCGCGGCTACACGCGGCACGGAGTAGGTAGTTCGAATTAGGATCTCTAATTCGAACTACCGTTACTCCTCGTGGAACGAGGTGTACCGGTAGTTCGAATTAGAGATCCTAATTCGAACTACCTACTCCGTGCCGCGTGTAGCCGCGGGCAAGGAGTTCGACCTAAGGGGATTTAAAAATGGCGCCCGCCCGGCAAGATGCAAATGAAGCCCGGGATATTTAAATCCCGGGCTTCATTTGCAACTTCGAATGCCTACGTTAGCCACCCTAGTTCGAACTAGGGTGGTAGTATAGACATACCCTGGGATAGTGATGGACGCCTGCTTAGATGCATGCTGCTTAGGTTTCTGAGGGCATGATGGCCTGCAGAGTAAATGGTCTGCCTCTGAGGCTATGTCTAGACTACAAAGATAAATTGGAATTTACTTCCGATTTACTTACAAAAGAGGCTTTGCCAAAATTTGGCCCATCTACATGGGGCTAAATTTCAGAAAAAACCCTTTTTCAGAACTTCCCTTCTTCCTCGTAAAATGACATTTACACGGATGCAGACAAAACGCATCCACTTTTCCAACATTTTTTTCAGAAAAGCGGACATGTTCCTTGGACACAGCAGAGCTTTCTGGAATACCCTAAGTCTAGAGATGCCATGAGTGTGTTGCATCACGGTGGTAAGTAGAACTGTTTTGGAAACTGACTTTCACTTCCACAATATTAAAGAGGAGGGGGGGAATTGGGATTTTTCAAAACCTTGGAAACTGTTGCTGATGTGAAATATTATTTTGTTTTAGAAACACTGTGGGTGTCAGGTGAGTCAAGTACGCTAGTGAGCTGGCAGGTTACCATTTCTGTCTAAAGTTTAGTTGAAATTGACACATTCCCACTGAATGTTTTGCTATTCATAAATCTAATTTTTAAAGGAAAATGTTTCATTCAGAATATTTGTGAATGGAATTGTACTATGTGAGGTTCTTGACACTTGTGGGGATTTTTTGTATGTCACCTTAACATGTTACTACCTGCTAGGATTTGTGTGTATGTGTGTGTGTGTGTGTGTGTTCGTGTTTTGCAGGAATTATCAGGTATGCAAGACAATTTCCTTTGGAATCTGTGGATTTCTCACAGGTATTATTGACATATTTAAGTGACATGGGCTGTGTGCAAACTGGCCAATCTGAATGAATGATTTGTTCACTACTAGTAGTTAAGTCAACTACAAAGTAGTCTTCCATTGATTTTGCAATGAGGTCTTAGATTTGAGCTTTGAACCAAATGGCATGAGAAATTAAGGATTTTGATATGGGCAAGACAAGGGAGCAAATGTGTGATATTTTTGTATATGTTACTTTGCTAATATTAGATGCTCAGGGCCAGGTTCTGATACTCTTTCCCGTGTTTAAAAGTACCTTGCTACATGAGCATTCCCATGAACTTGGATGGGATTTATCCACATGCTTACTGTAAAGCACTGCCTTAAATGCTTTGCTGAACCAGAGTTTAAAGGACAAGTACCTCACCCATTAATGGGCCCTTTGATGGGCATTGGTTTGCCCCTGTATCCATTTAATTTTGCAGTGGGGTGCCTATGGGAGATATCTTAGGGTATGTCTACACTACAAAGTTAATTCGAACTAACAGCTGTTAGTTCAAATTAACTTTCATAGGCGCTACACACGCAAACCGCTAGTTTGAACTTAATTCGAACTAGCGGAGCGCTTAATTCGAACTAGGTAAACCTCATTCTACGAGGACTAACGCCTAGTTCAAATTAAGTAGTTCGAATTAAGGGCTGTGTAGCCACTTAATTCGAACTAGTGGGAGGCTAGCCCTTCCCAGGTTGCCCGTGTGGCCACTCTGGGCCAAGCCAGGGAAACTCGTCTGCCCCCCTCCCGGCCCCGGAGCCCTTAAAGGGCCACGGTCTGGCTACGGTGCCCGTGCCAAGTGCAAGTCTGCCAGCACCCAGCCAGCAGACCCTGCACTTGGCACAGCACGAGCCAGCCACCCGCTGCCACCCAGCCCTCCCCCTCTTCCCAGGACCAGGCTGGCAGCTCCCAGGAGCCTGCCCGGGGCCGCAAGAGGCGGACGCCCGCCTGATCTAGTGCGGAGATCGTGGACCTCATCCAGGTTTGGGGGGAGGCCTCCAACGTCCACAATCTCCACACTAGGCACAGGAAAGTGGCCGTCTAGGGCAGGATAGCTGCCAGCCTGGCCACCAAAGGCCACATGCGAACCTAAGAGCAGGGTTGCATGAAAATCAAGTTGGTCCAGTGAGACCCCCGACCCTGAGCTTAGAACATAAGAACATAAGAACGGCCGTACTGGGTCAGACCAAAGGTCCATCTTGCCCAGTGGCCTGTCTGCCAACAGCGGCCAGAACCAGGTACCCCGGAGGGGATGGACCAAAGACAATGGCCAAGCCATTTGTCTTGTGCCATCCATCTCCAGCCTTCCACAAACAGAGGCCAGGGACACCATTCCTACCCCCTGGCTAATAGCACTCCATGGACCCAACCTCCATGACTTTATCTAACTTCTCTTTAAACTCTGTTCTAGTTCTCACCTTCACAGCCTCCTGTGGCAAGAAGTTCCACAGGTTGACTATTTGCTTTGTGAAGAAGAACTTTCTTTTATTAGTTTGAAGCCTGCTACCCATTCATTTCATTTGGTGTCCTCTAGTCCTTCTATTATGGAAACTAATGAAGAACTTTTCTTTATGCACCCTCTCCACACCACTCATGATTTTATAGACCTCTATCATATCCCCCCTCAGTCTCCTTTTTTCTAAGCTGAAAAGTCCCAGTCTCTTTAGCCTCTCTTCATATGGGACCAGTTCCAAACCCCTAATCATTGTAGTTGCCCTTTTCTGAACCCTTTCCAAGGCCAAAATATCTTTTTTGAGGTGAGGAGACCACATCTGTACACAATACTGAAGATATGGCATACCATAGTTTTAGATTTCCCCTCCTCCTTCTTCCCCTGGCTTCCCGCTTCCACCTCCCTCCTCCCAGGTTTCCACTTCGCCTCTCCCACCCTCTCTCTTCCCCTCTCCCACCTTCTTTTCCCAGTCTCCCCAGAGGTTAATCCCCCCCCCCTCAGTTTTGTTAAATAAAGAGAGTTTCCACTTTTTGAACACACGTGTCCTTTATTTTTTACATCAGGAAGGGGGGCTAGGGAAGGGTAAGTGGAAGGAGGTGAGGGAGGAATGGGGCACGAGCCCCCGATGGGGAGGACTGGGGTGGCTCTGCGGGCTCCTCGGGGTGGAAGCTCTCCTGCAGGGCCTCCTGGATCCTGACAGCCCCCCGAATGACCCCCCCAGATGGCAGCCTGCAGCAAGTGCAGCCGGGCTGATGGCCGAGTGCTGTGATGTGCCGAGGGTGGGCACTCAGGGCACTCCAAGACACGACTGCTTTGCTGTCCCTCATTGAGGTAGGCAAGCAAGCAGGGAACCCTGAGAACTGTCTGTCCGGGGTGGGGGCTCGGGTCCCTTTAAGCACAGCCCTCGGCTAGCCTGAGGCAGCAGCTCCACGCTCTAAGTCCTAAGCTGATTCCGTGCCGGCACTGGTTCCGGCCAGCCTTAACTTCGGTTCAGGATCCACTCAATGTGGACATGCTAGTTCGAATTAGCAAAACACTAATTCGAACTAGTTTTTAAGTCTAGATGCGCTAATTCGAATTAGCTTAGTTCGAATTAACTAATTCGAACTAAGTTAGTTCGAATTAGTGCTGTAGTGTAGACGTACCCTTAGATTTCTTATTGTTTTGGTTGGCACTCATTACAAGGAAGCTAATGCCATGTAGTATGGCAGTCAACGATCTCTAACTTGTTCCATAAACTTCCTACTTCAATCTTACCTTTTTTGTAGGTGTGTATGGATGGATAAGTAACTTACATCTTAGGTATTTACCTTAAATGAAAAATCCTTACCTTCTTACATATAACACATACTTTCCTGGGAAGAAAATACCACGTACTAAGGGTCTCTCTATGTTTCTGTGGAACTGGTTCTTGTTATGCCTTCATCTCCTGTGTTAAAGCCAGATACATTAAAGCTGGAAATAAGGAACAGATTTTTACCAGAGAGGATGAGGAGTCATGGGAACAAACTACCGAGTAAGCTGTGTGTGAGTGAGCTCAGTGTGGGGGGTAACAAGGTGATAATTTTATGGGGTAGGTTATACAGGATGGAAAGATAAATGAGGTCTAGATCTCCTCTGGCCTTGAATTTCTGATATCAAATATTAGGCCCAACCTATTCAGCATTGCATATATGAGACTTCCATCGAAATCAGTTGGAGTTCTGTGCATGGAATGTTGGCAGGACAGTGCTCAATGGATGTTGTCATTTTACTGAAGTCTGGATAACATTGGCCATCATTTGTAGACTGCAAATCTATGACTCATGCATCAACATTGACTGTTTCATTTAGCAATGACTGCTTTCACTGCAATACTACATAGATAGAGTCTGGGTTTTGTAATCTCTGGCTTTATCAGTGGACTTACATCTTAGATTCATTATTAAGACCTCATTTCACTATCTGGAAAGACATGATAGGTTATGACCATTTGCTCAGTATGAATGACTTACAGCGAGTGACAAATGCTCCTATTCTTATCTAGGCTGGGTAATTTTATGGAGACTCTGCACATTACATTATTAAGGCTGCAACTCAGCATGGATCCTAACAGGTGCATTGAGGTCAAAATATGTCTCTCTTATCTTAAAATCTTTAGCAAGGATAAAGATTTGCTAACACAAAGTTCTTCATTAATGTTAAACCTATTCTTTCAATGTATGTGGATTTTTAGAGCAATAACTCCAGAAGATCTGACTGATGATCTTTTGCCTTATGCCTGATTATCTATTTTGTTGTTTTTCTTAGGGCTGCACCAACACTTGGAGTCTATAAGCACTGTACAGGTATGTAGTAATACTGTTCCTGTCCCAACAAGCTTAGTCTCACTAGACAAGCTAGATAGAGGGTGGGAGAAAGGAAATGATCAGTTCTGGTTTACAATGGGAAAATGAGAAACAGAGAGACTAAGCAACTTGTCCAAGGTCACAAAGGAAGTCTGTGACATAGCTGAGAATTGAACTCTGTTGTTCTGAGCCTGAACTAGCTAATGCCAAGACCATCTTTCCTCTTTGCATCTGAGGAATGCAAATTTTAGAGAGTTTGTGCATCTGTAATTTTTAGAGATATTGTGACTCATCTGTGAGTCTGTCCATCTGTGAGTTTGGCTGTTCAAGAACTCTTCCTAAATAGAGCTAGGACCACCAAATTTGGTTTGCAGTTTCCTCTTAGCTTAACTTAAAGCAAGGTCAGGGATGGGTTGTGCCAGAAAAACTGGAAGTTCCTGGAATGGGTCTGTTTTCAATAACACAGAAAGGGAGGAGGTTCACAGAAGGGACAGGAGTACTGCAGAGTGACTATAGGGAGGAAGCCACACCAGAAAGAGAATGGCCAGCTGGGGACATGGCTGTACACATAGTCAGCCACCGGACCAAGTAAGTGGCCTCTTGTACCAAACAGTGCCGGACTGGGGGGGAGCCTTGCTGCCTACTGGCTCCAGTGCCATGGCCTCCCAAGGACCATCCCGAGGGCCAGCCAGCCCAGTCCCTCCCTCAGAGGAGACACCGGAGTCGAAAATGCACCTCTCCCCCTGAGGAGCAACCCACCCACTGGGTACCATGGCCCAGCCTCCCCTCTGTAGGAGACAGTCTTCACAAAGGTGAGGCTGGGAAACACAGTCTGCCCTTCACCCCCCTCCCCAAAAAGACTAGGAACTGCAGCTTCCCACTTCAAGGAAAGGCTGGGAATTGCAGCTTGTCCCTCACCCCACTGGAGAAGCCAGGGCTGATCCACAGAACCCTGACCCCTCTCCCTGGATGGGTGGGATACATAGAGGCTAAGCCAGTCCACAGACCCTAATCCCCCCCACATGCTGGAGGCCTGGGCTGGCTTGTGCAGCTCCATACTCTCCCCCACAGGAGCCACCATCTGGGGAGCACAGCCCTGGCCCTCCGGGAGGAGTCGATGCTGAAGAAATGCCACCTTCACTGCTATGGGTGGCCCTTGTAAGGCCCCCTACTTCACAGCCCCCTGCCTTGAGCCCCTCACTCCAAGTCCCCCACATCCTATAGCTGTGCACTTAGCCCCTCCTCCTTGCCAAATCCTGACTCCTGCCTTCTCCATGACACCAGCACCCTGCCCTGAACTCTTCTTCTACCCCCTGCTCTGTGTCCTGCACCCCTCACCCTCTGTTGTCAGCCCCCCAGACATTCCAAACCCCTGCCTTGATTCCTTAACCTTCCTTGCCTCCACCCCCTGACCTGAGCTCCCTCACTCCCAACTCCCTACTGGGGAGTGTCTCCTGCGTCCTCCCCTCCCCCCCCCCCAATAGAGTTGAAGACTAGAGCAATGTTTGGCATATTTGCTAGTGTGTGTGTACTAGAGGATTTACTCAGCATTGTTTGGATACTTATAGGAGCTCAGGACTTAGGGTGGGGTGTACAGGAGTCAGGGATGGGCTCTGGGAGGTGTGTGTAGGGGCGTTCACTAGGGCCACCCACAATGGAGAAGAGAGTGCTGCTTCAGATCCCTAGGTTGTCCAGGGCCATGCTATCTAGCCCCAGCCCATAGTTCCTCGCGGAGGGGAACAGGTGCTCTGCTGCCTGGTCCCAGCCTGTGGCTCCTCCCAGAGAGGCTTGGGGGCTCTGTTGCCTCACCCAGCCAGCAGCTGCTGGGGGGGGGGGCAGAGCTGTGCTGGCTGGCCCCCGTGGTACTCCTGGGTGTGCCACAGTAACGAGGTGGGGCTCTCTACTCCATGACCAGCACTGTGCTGAGGTGCAGGATTTGGGGGCAGAGAGGCCACTTTCCTATGGCCAGTGGCTGGCAATATGAAGTACCCCATCCCCAAGCTGGTGTGTCTGTACCCCTGAAGTCACTCACTGCTGTCACCTGCACTTGCTGCTGTCAGTGGTCACTGCGGAGCATCACTATACCTGTTCTCAGATCCCTCCCTTTCCATGTTATGGGAAACAATCCACTGTGAGGCACTTGCCATTTTTCTGGCTCAACCAAACCCTGACCTTGCTTAAAGTTAGGATAAGAGGAAGCTGCATACCAACTTTGGTGGTCCTAGCTCTTATCTTTCAGGAAGAGTTCTTGAACAAATGAGCAAATTATCCTTAATAATTTATATAGCATGATTCCAGATACCTACTGGGTTCAGAAGGAGAGCAGTTAGTTGGTCATATTATTTGCACCCACGAGAAATTCTGCTTGCAAAATTGCATCTGCAGTAATTAAGGTATGTGTGTAATATTCAAGCTGTGTAACTGGATGCTGGTTCTAAAGTTCAAATCATTTACTCAGAAGGCAAGATAATAGAATGGTTAGAATATTGAAGCAGTTTTTAGATATATGCCCAATTCTGAATGAACCAGGGAAAAGTAACTCTATTGGCAGCTAAGCATGCTTGTCTCCAACAAGTCTCTGTTGTACATAGATGGCCTCAGGAAGGAGTGGGCACTTCCAGCTTATTAATGAAAAATAAAGGAACAGACTGGGCTCCAGATCTCTGAATGAGTCATCCATGCGCTGCAATCATCTTTCTTTCAAAGCAAAATGCTGTGTAGTGTCGCCGCTTCTCACAATGTTGTGTAGTGCTTCTTTTGTCCTATTTATGTCAGGGTGAAGAGCAACTCTGAATCCATGTCAAGACATTCATTTCACCCTAACACTTGGTAAACTTTGGAGGAAGGAGCTGAAGCCTTGATCCTATCAGAACAGCTACAAATAACCTGGCAAGTCTCCATATGCAAATGGTTCCATGGGTTTTGAGTTATGCATCTGCTTTTAAGAGTCAGGCTTACAAAATGAATCAGTAGTCATGTCAGATGGGCAGCACTGAACAAGTCAAATAGTTGATTATGTAGTTAAAATGTAGACGGCTCCTTCTGAATTTCCCAGTGTACAATTTGAGCTCAGTCAGCTGAGTCAAAAAGGAACTAGAGGATGCAAAGTGCCTGATGCCCACTGATGCAAAACTGCCAGATGTCTGGCCAGGACACAGTCTTCTGAAATTTGCCCTAAAAGGAAGCCTGGGAATCTCATTAGCTCTTGAAGAGATTGTTTGAGACTGTCCCTCTGCAGAAATTGAATTGGCTCTTATAGTTCTTAAGGTCCCACTGTGATAGCATATTGTATACAGTAATTCCTCATTTAACATTATAGATATGTTTCAGCAAATGATCGTGTTAAGTGAAAACGTGTTATGCGGGGTCAATTTTCCCATTGTAAATAATGGAAAAGGTGGGGGTTGCATTTCAAGCTGTGGTGTCTGTTGGGACTGGGACATAAGGTTGGGGGAGAAAGGGAACTGGGTTACAGCAGGGAGGGGAGCTGTTTGGCTCTGGGAAATGGAAGGGGAGGTGAGGGGAGGGGGATTGGGTTGGGAGTATGCCCCTGTTATGGGTCTGGCAGAACCCGCACTGTGTCTGGCGAGGGGGAGGTCACCGGGGAACGGCGCGGCAAGTGGCGAACCCTCCATCGCTTTTCAGGGAGGCAGGGGAAGCCCCACGCAGCCGCTGGTGATGGGCTGGCTGGGGAAACCCAGCCGCCGGCCTGCAAAAGGGGGCAGAGGAGAGGGGGCAAGGCGTCCGATGAGGGGGAGTCAGCAGGGAACGGCGCTGCGAGTGGTAAACCCTCCGCCACTTTGCAGGGAGGCGGGGGAAGCCCCGCACAGCTGCCGGCAATGGGCCAGCTGGGGAAATCGTGTTATTCTGGGGATGGTCGTGTAATTCAAAAAATGTTCCCTAAAAAAAAAATTGTGCTATCGCGAAAACATGTTAAGCGGGCACGTGTTAAATGAGGAATTACTGTACATTACGGCTACGTCTACACTGGCCAGTCTTGCACAAGAACATATGCAAATGAGGCACAGCAATGAATATTGCTGTGCCTCATTTGCATACTTATTGAGCCACCATTTTTGCACAAGGGACTTTTGTGCAAGAAGGAGCAGTCTACGCTGCTCCTTCTTGTGCAAAAAAACCCCTCTTGCTCAAGAGCTGTTCTGCCTGCTGCTTATTTTCAAGTGAATGGCTCTTGTGCAAAAGTGTCACTCACAAAAGCCCCTTGTGCAAAATGGCGGCTCATTAAGTATACCTCATTTGCATATGTTCTTGCACAAGACTGGCCAGTGCAGATGTAGCCTCCCAGAATACAGCTTAATGATAGTCATGTGCCTACATCACTCAAAGGAGAGTGACATACATTTAAAAATGAAACACTAGGGAAGGGCTGGGTTTTATATATTACATTGTTGATAGAACTTTGGGGCAGACTCTACTCTCACTGACATGGTATGGTTTGGAGGACCACTATTGAAATTAGTGTAGCTATTGTAGGCACACTCTGGCACTGCAGGTGTCAGACTGGTTTGTTGTCACTAATGAGGTAGAAAACATAATTAAAACACAGGCCAGGTTCTCTTTTATATGTCTTTGTTCTACTCCACTGATGTGATGCTGGCTCAGGTGGCTGAAGGGGGACCATCCACCTGAGTGTAAGGTGAGGTGTGGGTAGGCAATGATGGGGAGCAGGTAGAGCCTGGCACTTGTGCCAGCCAGCACAGAGAGGGGGTAAGGTATGCCAGGTAAGAAGCTGGTGTTCATGAAGAATTTTATCCCCCTCACTCCTGGGTCAGCTCAGCAACAAGCTATCCCTTACTGTGATCTAGGGCCTGGACTTAGCCCAGTGGTGAGCAACCTGCAGTGGCCCATTGGGGTTCTATGAGTGGCTTGCAAGATGTTTTGCTTGGCACATATAGAGTTGTTAGATTCCACTGGTTTCTATCTGCATAGTGTTTTTGATACCAGCATTAATAAAGTGTCACTCACATAAAGCAAGAGCACATGAAGTGAGGTGTGTACAGATTGCTTGTGAGAGTGGTCCATTCCCTCTGCATCCAATCAAAGTACTGCTACGGTTTAATCAGCACACCCTACAAAGTCCAGGTACGCAAGCGCAGTTAGCAAATCTACCCTATCCCAGGAGACTGTCTTGGTTACAACAATTTTGTGGCCAATGAGGTGCAAGAGGGCCTCTCATGCAGCCCACTCACTAGGTTGCCCATTGCTGACTTATCCCCAAGAGAGGGAATGAAAATGCTGGAAGGGCTCCCCCACTCATAGCTGGCTGGAGTATTGTGGGAATGATGAGCTGAACTACTTGTTCCCCCTCCCCCATTTCTAATTTTGATGTGATTCTAAGAGCAGAGTTATTCTGGAAGCTTCAGAATCTATCTAATTGTAAGGCCAATGATGCAATTAGGCGTACTGGGCAATCAGATTTTGAAGGTGTTCTGTATTTATCTATTGCTAAGTAAAACTTCAAAGGGCACCAGAGATCATCTCAGCCTTTGCCAACAGGAGCCAGACATTCAATAATGTTTCTGCAAGCTGTGTATGAATTACAATGTGTTTCTTGCTGAAGTCAGATTCTGTTCTTCAGTTGCACAAAGCATTTCCTTGTAGCAAGAACATACCTTAACCAATTCCAATTAGCTTTCTCCCAGCTATTCTCTCTTGTGAAGCCAGGATAAATCCTACATGCATTCATTCTGTCTCAGTACATAGGGCATGCTCTTCACCTTGGTATCTGGGAACCTTACAGCTGCTGTATAGGTGATTTATAGAGTGGGCATTTTATGGATAGAACCCTGTCCCAAAAAAAGCTTGCAATGCTCCTGCAGGCTGATCTCTGAACTCCAAATGCATGGGCACAATAATTTGATTGTAGGATTGGAAGTCACCTGGGAAATATAAAAACAAAGGAATGGAATAGACCCTAGGGATGGAGGAAATAAACAAGTATCAAAAGTCAGTAAGATGGAAAAGTGTGGGGGAGGAAGGAATACACACTAAATTGAGGTTGCTTACATGCTACAATACGTGATGCAGGCCAGTGAGTGGCTGAATTGGGACCTCTATTATTTACTTAATTTGTTTTTCCATCACCAAGAACTATTTGCCTGAATGGTATGTTTCTTCCTAATACATTCATATCTGGTGACAGATCTCTGAGGATATGTCTACACTGGCGCGTTCTCATGCAAAAACTCTTTTGCGGAAGAGTTCTTCTGCAAAAATTCTTCCAGAAGAGAGCGTCTACACTGGCATGTGCTTCTGCGCAAGAGCATCCATGCCAGCGTAGACGCTCTCTTGTACAAGAAAGCTCTGATGGCCATTTTAACCATAGGGCTTTCCTTGCGCAAGAAATTCATGTTGCCTGTCTACACTGGTCTCTTCTGGAAGAGCTCTTGTGCAAGAGGGCTTATTCCTGAGTGGGAGCATCAGAGTTCTCGCACAAGAAGCCCTGATTTTATACATTAGAATGTCAGTTTACTTGCGCAAGAACACGCAGCCAGTGTAGACAGGCAGCAAGTTTTTGCGCAAGAGCGGCCGCTTTTGCGCGAGATCGCTCCAGTGTAGACACAGCCTAAGGGTTTCCAGCAGCCTGTGATGCTTTCTCAAATTATCATTCCCAAACACTTGATATTTTTAAACTGCTTTTTTAGAATTCAGCAACTGATGTTCCAATAACATCTCCCAAGAAATGCAACCAGGGAGCAACCAGGGAGCTTGTGAACAGGAGCAGCAAACAGGGAGTTTGGAGAGGGAGTTCTCCGGGTAAAGGAGGAGTAAATACGGGACCCTTGTGGTAAGTGGCTGTCTGTAGTGTGTGTCATATGTGGGGGGGGTTACTTGCTGTGTGCTGAGCTTGTGTTTGTTTGTTTGTTTGTTTGTTTGTTTGTTTGGAGCTTCTAAAAGTTTGAAATCTAGAAGCCTCTGTTAATTGGCTGAGTCTCAGTCAGGGGGAGGGGCTACCAGGGCTTTATAAGCTGTGAGTCAGCGAACAGGAGCAGCTAGCAGGGAGTTTGGAGAGGGAGTTTAGAGGGGGAGGTTAAAGGGTGCTAGTGACTTCTGACCTTCTTTAAAAATAACTTTTATCATAATCTATAGTCCAGACATTTAATAAGAAGCCCAGTTTATACTTAAACTTATTCATAAGAAAAATAGATACAGAAGCCCAGCAGCAGAGTGGGGGCTATCCTGTTTATTGCGTCGAGTGTAACATGTATGATTACCTGCCCTGTGGGCGGGTGGCGTATGCGTGCACCCACTGCAAGGAGCTCCTAACCCGCAGAGACCGAGTTCGGGCTTTGGAGGCCAGGGTGGCTGAACTGGAGGAGCTAAGGGAGTTAGAGAGCTATGTTGATGAGACTTTCCGGGACACTATAGTATTGTCCCACCTCCAGTCTGAGAGCCCCAGTGCTCTTAAAGAGGATGAAAGTCTCAAGGGAACAGAGCATTCAATGGGAACAGAGGGAAACCGTCCCGTAGTTGGGACGCTGCTTCCAGAGGATGTTGCGGTATCCTCTCGCACTGAGGATACCTCTGAGGGGGAGGGAACGCAAATTGTTAGGAAGAGGCAGGTGTTAGTAGTGGGTGATTCGATCGTTAGGAACATAGATAGTTGGGTTTGTGATGACTGGGAGAACTGTATGGTCACTTGCCTGCCTGGTGCAAAGGTTGCAGATCTCTCGAGGCATCTAGATAGGCTTATGTGTAGCGCTGGGGAGGAGCCGGTGGTCGTGGTACATGTAGGTACCAATGACGTAGGGAAGGATAGGAGAGATGTCCTGGAGGCCAAATTTACGTTGTTAGGAAAGAGACTGAAATCCAGGACCTCTATGGTGGCATTCTCGGAAATGCTTCCAGTTCCACGCGCAGGGCCAGGTAGGCAGGCAGAGCTTCAGAGTCTCAACGCGTGGCTGAGATGATGGCGTAGGGAAGAGAGGTTTAGATTTATTAGGAACTGGGGACACTTTTGGGAGAGGGGAAGCCTATACAGGTATGATGGGCTCCACCTAAACCAGGATGGAACCAGACTGCTGGCACTAAACATTAAAAAGGCCGTAGAGCAGTTTTTAAACTAAGAGATGGGGGAAAGCCAATTGGTGCGGAGATGCACATAAATCGGATGGAGACTTCTCTTAGAGGAGAATCCATTGATAGTGATTCTCTAAGCTGTAGTAAGAAAGAGAGGAGGGGAGAGGACAAACCATGGGCCAGAACGGACAAACAACCACATATAAAGGAATCCAATGCATCAGGGAAAGACAGACAAATAAGCAGTGGCAAATTTTTAAAGTGCTTCTACACAAATGCTAGGAGTCTGACTAATAAGATGGGTGAACTAGAGTACCTCATATTAAAGGAGGAGATTGACATAATAGGCATCACTGAAACCTGGTGGAATGAGGAAAATCTGTGGGACACAATCATACCGGGATATAAAATATATCGGAAGGATAGAGCAGGCCGGGTGGGTGGCGGAGTGGCACTGTATGTGAAAGATAATGTAGAATCAAATGAAATAAAAATATTAAATGAATCAACATGTTCAATAGAATCGTTATGAATAGTAATTCCATGCTCCAATAATAAGAATTTAGCAGTAGGGGTATATTATCGACCACCTGACCAGGACAGCGATGCTGACATTGAAATGCTGAGGGAGATTAGAGAGGCTACCAAAATAAAGAACTCTATAATAATGGGGGGTTTTAATTATCCCCATATTGACTGGGTACATGTCACCTCAGGAAGAGAAGCAGAGATAAAATTTCTCAATGGCTTAAATGACTGCTTCTTGGAGCAGCTGGTACAGGAACCCACAAGGGGAGAGGCAATTCTTGATTTAGTCCTGAGCGGAGCGCAGGATCAGGTCCAGGAGATAACCGTTACAGGACCGCTTGGGAATAGTGACCATAATATAATAACATTCAACATTCCTGTGGTGGGAAGAACACCTCAGCAGTCCAGAACTCTGGCATTTAATTTCAAAAAGGGGAATTACACAAAAATGAGGAGATTAGTTAAACAGAAATTAAAAGGCACAGTGACTAGAGCCAAATCCCTGCAAGCTGCATGGAAACTTTTTAAAGACACCATAATAGAGGCCCAACTTAAAAGTATACCCCAAATTAAAAAACATAGCAAGAGACCTAAAAAAGAGTCACCGTGGCTTAACCACCATGTAAAAGAAGCAGTGAGGGACAAAAAGGCATCTTTTAAGAAGTGGAAGTCCAATCCTAGTGAGATAAATAGAAAGGAATATAAACACTGTCAAATCAAGTGTAAAAATGTAATAAGAAAAGCAAAAAAAGATTTTGAGGAACAGCTAGCCAAAAACTCAAAAAGAAATAACAAAATGTTTTTTAAGTACATTAGAAGCAGGAAACCTGCTAAATAACCTGTGGGTCCCCTAGACGATCGAGATATAAAAGGAGCAATCAAGGATGATAAAGCCATTGAGAAGAAACTAAATTATTTCTTTGCTTCAGTGTTCACGGCTGAGGACGTTAAGGAGATTCCCAAATCTGCACTGTCCTTTGTGGGTGATGAATCTGAGGCACTGTCCCGGATTGAAGTGTCATTAGAGGAGGTTTGGAACAAATAGAAAAACTTCATGTTAACAAATCTCCAGGACCGGGTGCCATTCATCCAAGGGTTCTGAAAGAACTCAAATGGGAAATTGCTGAACTATTATCTGTGGTTTGTAACCTATCCTTTAAATCGGCTTCCGTACCTAATGACTGGAAGGTAGCTAACGTGACACCAATATTTAAAAAGGGCTCTAGAGGCGATCCTGGCAATTACAGACCGGTAAGTCTAACTTCAGTACCGGGCAAATTAGTCGAAACAATAGTAAAGAATAAAATTGTGAGGCACGTAGAAGAACATAATTTCTTGGGCAAAAGTCAACATGGTTTCTGTAAAGGGAAATCATGTCTTACTAATCTATGAGGGTATGTCTACACTACCACCCTAGTTCGAACTAGGGTGGTTAATGTAGGCATTCGAAGTTGCAAATGAAGCCCAGGATTTAAATATCCCGGGCTTCATTTGCATCTTGCCGGGCGGGCACCATTTTTAAATCCCCTTAGGTCGAACTCCGTGCCCGCGGCTACACGCGGCACGGAGTAGGTAGTTCGAATTAGGATCTCTAATTCAAACTACCGGTACACCTCGTTCTACGAGGAGTAACAGTAGTTCAAATTAGAGATCCTAATTCGAACTACCTACTCCGTGCCGCGTGTAGCCGCGGGCACGGAGTTCGACCTAAGGGGATTTAAAAATGGCACCCACCCAGCAAGATGAAAATGAAGCCCGGGATATTTAAATCCCGGGCTTCATTTGCAACTTCGAATGCCTACATTAACCACCCTAGTTCGAACTAGAGTGGTAGTGTAGACATACCCTTAGAGTTCTTTGAAGGGGTTAACAAACATGCGGACAAGGGGGATCCAGTAGATATAATATACTTAGATTTTCAGAAAGCCTTTGACAAGGTCCCTCACCAAAGGCTCTTGTGTAAATTACATTGCCATGGGATAAGAGGGAAGGTCCTTTCATGGATTGAGCACTAGTTAATAGACAGGAAACAAAGGGTAGGAATAAATGGTAAATTTTCAGAATGGAGAGGGGTAACTAGTGGTGTCCCCCAAGGGTCAGTCCTGGGACCAATCCTGTTCAACTTATTCATAAATGATCTGGAGAAAGGGGTAAGCAGTGAGGTGGTAAAGCTTGCGGATGATACCAAACTGTTTAGGATAGTCAAGACAGAAACAGACTGTGAGGGACTCCAAAAAGATCTCGCCAAACTGAGTGATTGGGCAATAAAATGGCAAATGAAATTTAATGTGGATAAGTATAAAGTAATGCACATTGGGGAAAAATAACCCCAACTATACGTACAGTATGATGGGGGCTAATTTGGCTATGACAAATCAGGAAAGAGACCTTGGAGTTATCGTGGATAGTTCTCTGAAAACTTCCACACAGTGTGCAGTGGCGGTCAAAAAGGCAAATACGATGCTAGGAATTATTAAGAAAGGGATAGAAAATAAGACACAGAATATCTTACTGCCCCTGTACAAAACTATGGTACGCCCACATCTTGAATACTGTGTACAGATGTGGTCTCCTCACCTCAAAAAATATATTTTGGCCTTGGAAAGGGTTCAGAAAAGGGCAACTAAAATGATTAGGGGTTTGGAATGGGTCCCATATGAAGAGAGGCTAAAGCAACTGGGACTTTTCAGTTTAGAAAAGAGGAGACTGAGGGGGGATATGATAGAGGTATATAAAATCATGAGTGGTGTGGAGAGGGTGAATAAAGAAAAGTTATTTATTAGTTCCCATAATAGAAGAACTAGAGGACACCAAATGAAATTAATGGGTAGCAGGTTTAAAACTAATAAAAGAAAGTTCTTCTTCACACAGCGTGTAGTCAATCTGTGGAACTCCTTGCCAGAGGAGGCTGTGAAGGCTGGGACTCTAACAGAGTTTAAAGAGAAGCTAGATAATTTCATGGAGGTTAGGTCCATAAAAGGCTATTAGCCAGGGGATAGAAATGGTGTCCCTGGCCTCTGTTTGTCAGAGGCTGGAGAGGGATGGCAGGAGACAAATCACTTGATCATTGTCTTCGGTCCACCCTCTCTGGGGCACCTGGTGTTGGCCACTGTCGGCAGACAGGCTCCTGGGCTAGATGGACCTTTGGTCTGACCCAGTACGGCTGTTCTTTTGTTCTTATGTTCTAAGAAATGTTGTATACCAGCATGGTACTAATGGAAACAGTGCTGTGACTGGAGTCATGAAGAAACAAAACAGTTGTGTACAGGGGGAAAAAATTACTTACAAATACTACAGCTGGGTTGGATCTCCCTCCCACCCTTCATTGAAGCTGATGCTCTCTTATTTATGAAAAGGGAATCCTATCAAACTAGATAACCCTAAACCCCAATAATAAATAGATAACCCTAAACCCTAATGAAAAAAACCTCTTTAAACACTTGCCAGCCACTGCTGCATGTGCCAGCACACAGGGACTTGCAAAGAAGATATGACAACACAAATGGAGTTACCCACTGTTACCCACATAGATTGTTACCTTAATTTTAACACCAAAAAAGAAGAATATTGTGTCGGAGTGAAGGGATGTCACAAAATCTTTATAGAGGAATCCCAGGGAAATGACACACATGTGAACAAGGAGAAGAAAGTAAGTTGCGTCCCTATCACCACAGTCCCCTGCCCCCCCATGCCAGCCCCTGCCCCCTTCCCATGCCTGACCCCACTCCAACCACCTTTCCCCCACCTATCTACAACATGAAATGGCAGTAGGCACCCATGAGCAAGTTCGTTTATATCAAAATCCTGTTTAGAGACATGCAGGCCAAAGGATAATGCAAATAAAAGGCAAGTGTGCTTGACTTATCAGGGAGAAGTTTTATGGGTTCTGATGTAGCAAAGGGGGGTGGGGTGCGGGAAAGTGATTTTGAGCTTTGGTCTGTTTTAATAGAGAAACATCCCTTCCCACCAAATGTGTTTTTCTGTGAGAATTAATTGAGGATTTGTGACTCTGGGACAATAAATTGATAGTTGTGAAAAGCTTGATTAAAATGAGACAGGTTGAGATTAGCTGGATGATCTGACTGTTGTCCATCACTATGGATTTCTTGTTCCTAGCCACAGATATTTATCTTGTCCTCTTTGCCCAGAGGTGTGAGAGAATGTAGGAGGAACTGTAGGTTTGTAGGAATTAAATACAAAGCCTTACATGACATTGGAGTAGAAAAGTGGCTGCTGAAAATAGTACAGGGAATTTTGAACCCTCTTGTACTTTAGTGTAAGGTGTTCTTCCAGAGTATTATGTTGTGTTACAATGCAGCTTGTGTTGCTGACCTTGAGGATTGAAGTGAGTTCGAAACTATTCATGCCCCATTTTTCTATCACTGGCAGTCGTGGTCCAAGATATCAAGGTCCTGATCTCTCTAAACTTTTCCATCCACGTATGGATTTTTCCACCCATGTGTGGAATAATTTTATGTGCACCAAGGTATATGTGAATGTGCACCACTAGCAGAAACAAAACACCCAGCTGTGGGTGCTCCGCTAATCAGCTAGGAAGCATCTGAATATCTCCTGAGTGGTGCACAACTGCCCTGATTTCAGGGAACACTGGTCTTGATCCTTTGAGATGATCCATATAGGGGGACAACTCACTCTCTTCAGTGGGACCCTGGGCAAAAAAAAGGGAAGTGCCCTTAAGGATTAGGTTGCATAAGCTTAAATTTCAATTTTGCCAAAGTGTTTTTTTGTTATGGCCCATATCTTATTTTTAATCTAAGATTCTAACTCAGTAATGGGCAACCTGTGGCCTGTGGACGCCTGCCTAACCCCCTCACCCCATGTGCCTCGTGTGCACTGAGGCACCAGAGTCCTGCACTTTCTCCTCCACCCTCCCAGCACTTCTTGAATGTGTGAATCACCTGATTCACACTCCATCCCCACTCCTGCCCCTCCCTCCCTCCCAGAATTGGTACCCTGTGAATTAGCTGTTTGAAGCTCTTCAAGCTCTGGGAGGGAGAGGGAGGAACAAATAAGAGCAGGGCTCCAGCACTCCAGTGCACAAGAGGCACATGGGGGAGGGGTTAGGACAGGAGTCCTGTGGGGTCACAGGTGCAGCCCTAGTGGGTTGCGGGCTGCCACAGCCCACTAAGGTGAAGAAGGGCCACAGGAGTAAATGTAAAGTTAGTGGGGCCCTATGCTCAGCTTCATTTTGGGGGGCCCTGCTGGGGACCCAGCCAAGAAAAAGAACATTCACTCTTCCTGTCCCTTCCATTTTTCATTGTTTTGTTTTCACCCTCCTCCTATATTATAGATAATAAGAAGTAAATTAAAATAAAGTAATGTACCTTGATTGTTTTTGTAGTCTTTTTTTCACAGACCACTTGAAAAGGCAGCTTAAAAAATTACCTTTTCGATTTGACACTGATGACTCATAATGTCCTCTTATAGGTAGTCCCAAAGAAGACAGCAGTTTCATTGTGGCAATATGTTTCAGCACTTTCCTCCAATCAGAACACTCCTTCTCAAACTGAGCCCATAACTGAGAATCAATTCTTGTGGATAATTTACATCTTTGAACAGACTTACACATAGCATTAATATGAGCTTTGGAAGTTTCATGATCAGCAGTTATCTCTTGCAACATTTCTCCAATTAGAGTACGTCTACAGTGCAGCATTTTTTTAGAATAATGGCCATTATTCTGGAAAAACAATACTAGCATCCACACTGCAATTGAGGTTAGTCCACACTTCAGTTAGTCTATAAGGTGCCATAGGACTCCTCGCCGCTACTGCAGTTGAGTTATTTTGACAAAAAGTTATTTCGAAAAAAGAGTTATTTTGAAAAACGAGGCCTCCAGGAAATAACACAGATGCCCTGCTGGCCACTCCATCCACACTCATCACAATGTCTCCTGTCTCTCAGCAGCTATTAAAGTTGCAGACACCAGGGATAGGGCTTGTGACAGGAAGCTGGCTCTGGAAGCTGCAACACACTGCATGGCTGCCAATGCCACACATATGGGCAGCCATGTCCCAGCCACAAGCCACCCAAGAGCCCACTGGCCCTCCCAGAGATCATGCATATGGCTCCCAGGAGCCTGCCAGGGGCCAGAAAAGGCATGCACGGTCCTGGTCTGGGGCAGAGATCCTGACCTTCCTCAAGGTGTGGGGCAAGGAGGAGACCCTCCAGGATCTCCACTGCAGATGGCACAATGCCGACATCTATAGCTGGATGGCTGATGGCCTGGCCACAAGGGACCACCACAGGACTCTGGAATAGGTCTGGAACAAAGTAAAAGAGCTCTAGCAGGGCTACGCCAGGGTGAAGGAGCACAGTTCTCACTCTGGGGCAGGACCACACTCCTGCCCCTATTACAATGAATTGCACTGCATTCTGGCAGCCGGTGCAGTGCCTTCCCCACTCCTGGTGGTAGACTCAGGGCTGAAGATGCCCATCGTTGCTCGCCTGGGGGTCCCAGCCCAGGTGGAGGAGGAGAAGCTGGAGGATGAGGAAGAAAAGGCAAGCACCATCACCCTTGAGCCAGTACCCCAGGGCCTGGTTGTCTCCTAGACATCCTCCAAGTCTGGGGAAGGATCATCAGGTGAGTGCTCTTAGTTTTTCACAAACACAGGGCAGGGATGGTGGGTGCTGAGGGACTGTGGTGAGATTGTTGCTCGGCATTCTTGGCCTGGCCATGGTGCTGCAGTCTGTGCATGTGGATGCATGTGTAGTGCCAGTTTGCGCCATGCAGCCCCAGCTTGCAGCACTGGAGCACACCCGGGCTCCTGCTCACAGGTTCTGGGGAGGCCAGACACACTTCTACCTACTCCCATCACCAGCCACCGCTGGAAGCAGGCTGGGGACAAAGGCGCACACACGACTGCACACAGACTGAGGAATAGTACACATGGCACATGGGCATGCCTGCATGCTCGAGGCACCACGCATTCCTGGAGACAGCGCTGCTGGGGCAGGTGTGTGTGTGGCCCCGATGGAAGGCCAAGCTGCTCGAGGTCCCTCTCCCAGCCATTGGATCCCACTGTGGACGGCCACTTCCCTTGCCTGCTTGTTCATGGGATGGTGGGGGGGGGGGGGAAACATGGTCCCCTTGGGCACCTCTGCTGTTTAGGCCACACATGGCTGGATCATCACCATCCTCTTCCCTGAGAACTGTTGCTCTCAGCTCACTGATGAGGGAAAGGCCTCAGGGACAATGTCTGCAAGGATGACTGACCATCTCTCTCTCTTTATTCTCCCCAGTCTGACCAGCCATTACTGTGGGGCAATTGACAACATCCGAGCCATCTGCCTGATCCTGGGGGAGCCACAGATGTTGGAGGCTCCATAAGGACCTCATGAGGGAGCATGTGTCCATTCCCCGAGACATGCAGCAGACGCTAGCCCAGAAGGTCCGGGACGACGCACAGTGGTGGGCCCAGTAGTGAACAAAGCTGCTGCAGCAGGGCCGGAACATGTGTACGACCGTCTGGGAGATGATTGTGTACTCTGCAACAATCCCAGCCCTGCTCCAATTCCTATGCCAACCCCTGCCTGCCTCCCATGCCTGACCCCACTCCAGCCCCCCCTCCCCTACTTATCCCCCTGTTTTCTGAGGATCCCCCATCCCCGAGGTCGCCGGACAAGAGGCAGAACAAGCACCTAAAACACATGCCAGTCTTGGCCCCAGCTTTGAGCCTCTCCTCCCCCTTCCAAGGTTCTCACCCCCTTCCTATAGGTTCTCATCCCACTCCCTCCTCCCCATATCCAGGTTCTCATCCCCCCTCCCCAGTTAATTTTATCCCAAATAAAAAAACAAAGAGTTATGTTTTTGAAAACTAAACAGTTGTTTTTATTTTGTCTGCAAGGAAGGGGGATTATAGGGGAAAGAGAGGGGATGTGGTGGGAAAGGCAGAGAGGGGCAAAGCACAGTCCCCTACTGGGGAGGCCCTGGGGAGAGTTACTGGGGTCCTTCAGAGAAACTATCTTTCAAGACCTTCCAGACGTACACACCCACCTGATGGGCCTGGAGGATGGCAGCAATGTGCGGCTGATTGAAGACCCGTCCCTCCTGGCCGGCCTCTACTCCCCATCCCAGAAGGAAGGCCTTGCCCTTCCTCTCCACAATGTTGTGGAGAACACAACAGGCTGACATCACCTGGCAGATGTTGTGCTTCCCCACATTGAGATAGGTCAGGAGGCATTTGAACCACACCTTCAAGCGCCTGTAGGCACATTCTGCTTGGATGTGGGCCCTGCCCAGGCGGGCATTGAAATGGTCCATGCTTGGGTTCAGGTGATTGGTATACGTCTTCATCAGCCACAGGATGAGAGGGTAGACCACGTCCTCCATGGCATCTCCATGTTCCCAACCATCATGTTGCACTGGGGGAAGATTGTGCCAGCTCCAGATTCTGGTACAGGCTGGAGTTGCCTAAAAAAATGTCCAAGAACTGTCCATGGTGTTCGACCAGGGCCTGCAGGACCATTGAAAAATATCCCTTTTGGAATTTTATCTTTTTTGGGGCAGGGGAGGGAAGGCACAGTGCAATAGCTTGCCCCAGGAGCAGAAAAACTTAGTTTCGGCTCTGTCCACCGTGTCCGGATTTGCCACCCTGAGCTTCCCCAGCTGAAGGAGGGAATATGGAGATGCCACTGCACATTGTGATCGCATCATTATTGCTAAAAATCTGACCTTGATTTTTTGGGCAGATTAAAAATGTCTAAAAGAGCTAAAGGTGGGTCTCGGTGGGCCATGGTCACCCATTCTCCAATTTGGTTTAACACCAGTGGCACTGGAATGTTTTTAATAGTGGGGTACTGAAAGCCAGCCCCTGTTTCTCCTACGTGCTGGTCCAGACCAGGTGTGGTCCTCAGGTACAGGAACTAAGGGTTCAGGGAGGGCTGCTGACAGAAGAGCCAGGCCCCTGGGCATGGCATGGGGGGAGGACAGATCTGGGCCTGCAGAAGGGTGGAGCCTCAGGTGAAAGGGGCAGAGCTGGAAGACCAGCGTAAGAATAGAGCCATCACGGTGGGGCTGGAGAAAGAAGACTGACAGAGGAGATACAAAGATCTCCATGGCCATGGAGGACAGCTTTAGGCATCCTAATTGTCCTGGGCTAGCTGACCTGGAGAAGTGGGCAGAGAGCCACATGTATTCCACCTGTGGCTATGTCTAGACTGCAGGCTTCTTGCACAAGAGAGCATCCACACTGCAAAAGAGTATCGAAAAAGCGATGCACTTTTGCAAAAGAGAGCGTCCAGACTCATAGGACGCTCTCTTGCAAAAAAGGCCACCTGGAACCACTTCAGGCAGGGCTTTAGGTCACCAGTTGCTTCTGAGGGTTGGTGCTGAAGCCTTTCAGAGACACGTGCTTAAAGGGACCCCCCTGCACAGCCATTTTTCTGCTTCTGCTGCCTGCTTGTGGACCTCTTTGAGGGACAGCAAAGCTTCAGCAGTACCTGCTGTGGTTGCCCTGTTCTTTTTGGGTATGCCACAACTTTGTTCTTGAATGTACCTTGGAGCTGGAGCTGCCCCTGGGTATACGATGTCCTCACACAGCCATGCGTCAGTTTTTGCAGCATTTGCTGCCAACTACCTTCCTTTTCCTGGAGGACCTGGACCCCAAGCTCCTCCTGGGGAATCTCTCGGTGGCTGTAGCTGCTCCATTCTGGCAACTGCACCCCACTATACAGAGAAGGTTCTGGAGACTGGAAATCAGTTCAGACTGGCGGGACTGGCTAGTCCTGGAATAGTGGGACAACCAGCAGTGGGTACAGAACTTTAGAATGCACAAGGCCACCTTCCTCAAGCTCTGTGCCTGGCTGGCACCTGCCCTCCAGAGACACAACACCCACCTGTGGCTCGCCATTCCCCTGCAAAAGCAAGTCACAATTACCCTGTGTAAGCTCGCCACCCTAGACAGCAACCGGTCGGTGGGCAACCAGTTTGCGGTAAGGAAATCATAGAATCATAGGAAGACACCTCAGAAGGCCATCAAGTCCAGACTCCTACCCAAAGCAGTACCAATCCCAAATAAATCAACCCAGCCAGCACTTTGTCAAGCCAAGACTTAAAAACCTCGAGGAATGGAGATCTCACCACCTCCCTAGATAACCCATTCCAGTCCTTCACCACCTCCTAGTGAAAGAGTTTTTCCTAATATCCAACCTAGACCTCCCCCACTGTAACTTGAGACCATTGTTCCTTGTTCTGCCATCCCTCATTACTGCGAACAGCCTTTCTCCATCCTCTTTGGAACCTCCCTTCAGGAAGTTGAAGGCTGCTATCAAATCCCCCCTCACTCTTCTCTTCTGCAGACGAAACAAACCCAAATCTCCTCATAGGTCATGTGCTCCAGCCCCATAATAATTTTGGTTGCTCTCTACTGGACCCTTTCCAATGTGTGCACATGCTTTCTATAGTGGGTGTCCCAGAACTGAACACAATACTCCAGATGTGGCCTCACCTAAGCAAATAAAAGGGAATAATCACTTCTCTAGATCTGCTGGCAATGCTCCTGCTAATGCAACCTAATATGCCATTAGCCTTCTTGGCTACAAGGGCACATTGTTGACTCATATCTAGCTTATCCACTGTAATCCCCAGGTCCTTTTCTGCAGAACTCCTACTTAGCCATTCAGTCCCCAGCCTGTAACAATGCTTGGGATTCTTCCATCCCAAGTGCAGGATTTTACACTTGTCCTTGTTGAACCTCATCAGATTTCTTTTGGCCCAATCCTCTAATCTGTATAAGTCACTCTGGACCCTATCCCTGCCCTCCAGCATATCTACGTCTCCCTAGCTTTGTGTCATCCGCAAACTTGCTGAGGGTGCAATCCATCCCCCCATCCAGGTCATTAATAAAGATGTTGAACAAAACCGACCCTAGAACCGATCCTTAGGGCACTCTACTAGAAACTGACTGCCAACCTGACACTGAGCCATTAATCACTACCTGTTGGGACCGACAGTCTAGCCAGCTTTCTATCCATCTTACAGTCCATGTATCCAATCCATATTCCCTTAACTTGTTGTCAAGAATATTGTGGGAGTCCGTATCAAAAGCTTTGTTAAAGTGAAGGTATATCACATCCACTGACTTTCCCTTATCCACAGAGCCAGTTACCTCATCAGATTGGTCAGGCATGACTTGCCCTTCGTGAATCCATGTTGACTATTCCTGATCACTTTCCCCTCTTCCAAGTGCTCCAAAATGGATTCCTTGAGGATCCCCTCCATGATTTTTCCGGGGCCTGAGATAAGGCTGACTGGTCTGTAGTTCCCTGGATTGTCCTTCTTCCCTTTTTAAAAGATGGGCACTACATTTGCCTTTTTCCAGTCATCCGGGATCTCTCCCAATCTCCATGAATTTTCAAAGATAATGGCCAAAAGCTCTAAAATGACATTTGCCAACTCCCTCAGTACTCTCGAGTGCATTAAATCCGGACCGATGGATTTGTATATGTCTAGCTTTTCTAAATAGTTCCTAACCTGTTCTTTCTCCACCAAGGGCTGCCCACCTCCTTCCCATATTGCATTGCCTAGTGCAATAATGTGGGAGCTGACCTTGTCTGTGAAGATAGAGGCAAAGAAAGCATTGAGTACTTCAGCTTTTCCCACATCATCTGTCATCAGAGGTTACCTCCCTCATCCAGTAAGGGCCCCCACCCTCTCTGATCACCCTCTTTTTGCTAACATGACTAGAAACCTTTCTTATTACCCTTCATATCCCTTGCTAGCTGCAATTCCAATTGCGCTTTTGCCTTCCTATTAACTCCCCTGCATTCTCGAGCAATATATTTATACTCCTCCCTAGTTATCTGTCCAAGTTTCCACTTCTTCCATTTTGTGTTTAAGCTCACCAAGGATTTCCCTGCAAGCCAATCTGTTTGCCTACCATATTTGCTTTTCTTACTGCACATCAGGATGGTTTCTTCCTGTGCCTTTAATAAGGCTTCTTTAAAATACTGCCAGCTCTCCTGTACTCCTTTCTCCTTCATGTTAGAATCCCAGGGAACACTGCCCATCAGTTCTCTGAGGGAGTCAAAGTCTGCTTTTCTGAAGTCCAGGGTGTGTATTTTGCTACTCTCCTTTCTTCCTTTGGTCAGGATCCTGAAATCTACCATCTCATGATCACTGCTTGCCATGTTGTCACCCACCTCTACTTCCCCTACTAGTTCCTCCCTGTTTGTGAGCTGTGCATGGCCCCTGGTCGGTTCATTCAGCACTTGTACCAAGAAGTTATCCCCAACATTCTCCAAAAACTTCCTGGATTGTCTGTGGACTGCTGTATTGGTCTCCCAGCAGATGTCAGGGTGATTAAAGTCCCCCATGAGAATCAGGGCCTGTGATCTGGAAGCTTCTCTTAGTTGTCTGAAGAAAGACTCATCTACCTCAACCACGACATCACCCCTATTGCTCCTGCCTCTAAACTTAACCCATAGACTCTCAACAGGCTTTTCTTCCCTTCATATACTGGAGCTCTGAATAAGCATACTGCTTTCTTACATACAATGCAACTCCTCCTCCTTTTCTCCCCTGTCTGTTCTTCCTGAACAGTTTATACCCTTCCATGACAGTGCTCCAGTCATGTGAGTCATGCCACCAAGTCTCCGTTATTGCAGTCAAATCATAGTTCTTTGACTGGGCCAGGGCTTCTAATTCTTCCTGTTTGTTTCTCAGGCTTCTTGTATTCGTGTACAAACACTTTATATAACCAGTTGATTGCCCTAATTTCTCCATTCGAATTAGGGGTCCTCCTTTGTTGCTCCTTCCTCCTTGTGTTTCTTCCTGGTATCCAACTTCCCCACTTACCTCAGGGGTTTGGTCACCATCCCTCAACAAACCTAATTTAAAGCTCTCCTCACTAGGTTTGCAAGCCTGCCTGCGAATATGCTCTTTCCTCTCTTGGTTAGGCAGATCCCATCTCTTCCTAGCATTCCTTGTGCCCGGCACAGAGTCCCGTGGTCAAAGAAACCAAAGCCTTCTCTCTGACACCACCTGCGCAACCATCCATTTACTTCCTCAATTTGATGATCCCTACCTGGACCTTTTCCTTCAACAGGGAGGATGGACAAGAACACCACTTGTGCTTCAAGTTCCTTGATCCTTCTTCCCAGCGCTACATAATCTGCAGTGACCTGCTCAAGGTAATTCTTGGCTGTATCATTGGTTCCTACAGGGACAAGCAAGAAGGGGTAGTGATCTGAAAGTCTGACCATTTTTGGTAAGCAGCACACTTCTCGAGATTCCAGGTCTGGGAGGCAGATGGATGACTCAGTCCCTCTTAGGAGGGAGTCCCTGACCACCACCATCCATCTTCTTCTTTTGGGGGTGGTGATCATGGAACCCCCATTCCTAAGACTATGCATCCCATGCCTTCCAGTAGATGGCGTCTCTTTCTGATTTCTTCCCTTAGACGTCCCTGCCAAAGCTTTCTCCACTGTAGTGCTTGTGTAGAGAGCCTGAAAGCAATTACTTTCCTCTACCAGAATGGGGGATACCTGAGTTGGCCTTCTTCTCCTAGAGGTTACTTGCTGACAGTTTTCTTCCTTGTCCTGACTGGCTCTTCAGCCTGCTGTACCTGCAGGATTAAGTGCTGCCTTTTATTGAGGAAGTCTTCATCCTCTCTGATGGAATGTAGGGTTGATACCTGGGCCTCAAGTCCTCTAATTTTTTCTTCCAAAATGGCGACCAGTTTGCACTTAATGCAGATGAAATCCCTTCTATCTTCCGGGAGAAAGACAAACATGGCACATGCTGTACAGGTAACAACGGCAGACCTATCACTATCCATACCTGCCTTCCTTCAGAGAGATTCCTCAGATGTTTTTAAATGCCTCCTTGAAGGGCAGAAAAGGGGGAGGGGGAATTCAAGGAAAAGACCACCAAACGCTATGGGGCTCCCTCTAGGATGAACTCCCAGGCAAACTCCCCTGTTGGCTGCTGCCCTGTTGGCTGCTCTCTGCGTTTGCTCTGGCTTCCTTTTTATAAAGCTGAGGCTAGGCCCGGCTCAAAGCCTTGCCTCTGATGCAATCGGCCCCTGAAGGCCCACCTGGAACAAAGCACTCCCAGTTCACACTTTTCAAACTTTCCAACTGCCACTCTTTTCAAACTGCTGGGGCCCTTCTTATGGAGGTAAGGAGCTCTCAGGCTGCAGTCTCTGCACAGAGTGAGGAGAAGGGGGACCCTCAGGAGAGGGAGGCTGGGGACTGAAGAGGGTGGAGTGGGGGTGGGGGAAGGCCCTGGCCTTGGGAGCTTCTGCCATCCTGCCCTCACACAGCCCTGCTACTGGGGGAGTGGCCTCAAAGGAGGTGGCTCCTGGGGTGTTTGGGGGGGACAGGGGGATGGGCATCTCACAAGGGCTCACATACTCCCTTGTTCATTCTCTGTTTGGTGTGTTTGATTGTCTCCTTCTACAGGTGGTGCGGGCAATCAACTCCCTGCTGCTGTGGAGTGTCATCAGTGTAGGAGACCTGGATGTGATTGTAGCCAGATTTGCTGCCCTGGGGTTCCCCAACTGCAGAGGAGCCATTGATGAGACAAACATCTCAATCAGAGCACTGGACCATCAAGAGGCCCAGTACATTATTTGAAGGGGCTATCTTTCTGAAGTCTCTGGTGGACCACTGGGGACAATTCACAGACATTTGTGTGGGGTAGTTGGGCAGGGCACACGATGCCCGAGTCTTTAGAAACTCTAGCCTATGCCACAAGCTGGAGGTGGGCACCTTTTTCCTTTGCCAGGACTTTGTGGTAGGTGACATGAACATGCCACTGTGCATAGTGGGGGACACAGCATACCCACTAATGCCCTGGTTGATTAAGCTGTCCACCAGCCACCTCCACCCCAGCAGGAAGTAGTACAATGCCCACCTCAATCAAGCCTGGATGCAGGTCGAGTGCCCCTTCAGGTGCCTCAAGGGATGCTTCCGGTGCCTTCTCACCCGCCTGGATGTTGGGGAGCACAACATTCCCAAAGTGGTGGCAGTATGCTGTGTGCTCCACAATACTGTGGAGCACAAGGGTGAGGCCTTCCTCCTGGGGTGGGGGGCAGACACTGACTGCGAGGGCCATGCGTTTGAGCAGCCCCAGACAGCTGCCACCCACCAGGCCCATCCCTGGGGGCGCACATCCGGGAGGCCCTAAGGGAGAAGTTCTCTCAAGCACCCTAGTCAACTCTCCCCAGGGCTTCCCCAACAGGGGCCTCTGCCTTGTTGCTCTATCCCTTTACCCTCTCAACCCCTCCCCTTGCCTCTTTCCTGACCTCCCAATAAACACACTTGTTTGGTTTCAGAACAAAAAGAGTCTTTTTTTATTAAACATTCAGCAAAAGTGGGCAGGGGAAACGGAGATTCTGAACTGGGAGGGGAGACTCTGAACTGGGAGTGGGAATGAGGACTGGGATGGGGAATCAGGACTGGGACGGGGGGTCAGGACTGGGAGGAGGAATGGGGCGGCTCAAGGTGCCCCCTCTAGTGTGGGGGCTTGTTGGGGTTCTGTTGGTCTGGGGGCCACAAAGGGCTGGGCAGGAGGGGGAGCTACAGTGGAGTCAGGGTTAGCAGGGGGGCAGGAGAAGGAGCCATAGGCATCACTTGGGGAGGGGGGGCTGGGCATTGCTAAGGGAGGGAGCAGAGGCATGGCATGAGGAGGGATCAGAGGCATAGCAGGGTGGGCTGGGGATAGGCAATAGCCATGGGGGGTGAGCAGGAGGGTGGAATTCAGTAGCAGCAGCATCAGGCGGGTGTGCTGCCATATGGGATATGATGCCACACTTTGTGTTACAACGTGCCAGCATTTTGCCCCAGGCACACTCCTGACACTCCAGGAAAGCATTGACCCTGCACACCAGGGTCTGCTGGATGTTCCAGAGGATGCTGACGTGCTGGCACATCAGGTTGAAGGAATAGAATCTGGACATCATATGTGAAGCAAGCATTACACACAGCACTGGGTGGAGTGCCACATCATTTGCTCAGTGAACACTGCCAAACAATAGGTTACAACTAATTATATAGGATGCTCAATGGGCAGATCAAAGTGATGGAGGGGGGAGATCCCGGACCCCCTGGATAGATGCTAATAGTAAGACAAGATAAGAGCAATAATATAATACATAGTGTTTCCAGTCAAACAAGTATTTAAACAAAGCAGACATCAATTACACTGCTCTACAGCCAAAATGCTTCTGAAATAAATGTAGTCAAACTTTCCTAATTCTGGGTCACTGAGAACGAAAATGATGCTTAAAATTGTTGATTGGCTCTAGTTTTCAAGGTATGCTATTGGGTCAGTATATACGACCCTTGACTTGGGAATGGCAGAGGATAAGTGAGTTATAAAGGGAAGGGATCTCAATTTAAACCAGAAATGACTAAAATACATCTTTGACTGGATCTATGAATAAATCTATGACTGGGTTTAGACAGTACTTGCTTTTTAGGCAAAACAATGAATGATGCAATCTGAAGCTGGTATTGCGTCATACATGATATGAATTGCATCATGTTATTCCTAGAAGTCATGGATGATGCAATCATAATGAAGCTTACATCACTCTGCTGTACAAATTGCCGTATATCAGCTCTAGAAATCATACAGTGTCGTGCTCTCTTATTTGTCAGTGTTTGATTTTGCAAAGGGACACATTTCTGTTTAGCCAAAGTGAGCAGAGATGCCTCGTACTTGTGTGAACAGTGCAGATAACTTCTGCTATGTTTGTGGTGAAGTGACTTTTGCATCACAAAAGCGTAGTATAACCACTATGGTTAAGAAAGCCTATCACCTTTATTTTGGCTGCAGAATTGGAGATCAGGACAAGAGGTGGGCCCCACACATACGCTGCAACACTTGTGCAACAAATCTTCGCCAGTGGTTGAACAGGAAAAGGAAATCTATGCCTTTTGCAGTGCCAGTGATTTGGAGAGAGCCAACAGATCATACCAGCAATTGTTACTTCTGCATGGTGCCTCCAGTTGGGAAAGGTGTGTCAAAGAAGAAAAAGCGGACTGTGCATTATCCAAACATTCCATCAGCTATACGCCCCGTACCCCACGGAGAAGGACTGCCGGTTCCTGATGCACCAGCATCATTCTCACTTGAGTCAGACAAGGAAGAGGAAGAGGATGAAACTTCTGGTCCTGAACCATCAATGTCACAGGACCCACATTTTCTCCCATCCTCCTCCTCTGAACCACACCTCATAATACAAGGTGAACTGAATGACCTTGTCAGGGATTTGGAACTACCCAAGAGTAAGGCAGAGCTGTTGGTCTCCAGACTACAGCAGTGGAATCTCCTGGCAGGTGATGTTAGGGTTTCCATGTTCCGTGACCGTCAAAAGGATCTTGTCCCATTCTTCTTCATGGAAGGTGATCTTGCAGCCTGCAACAACATCGATGGTGTGATGGCAGCCCTCAACATCGTTCACGATCAGATGAGTGGAGACTGTTCATTGATTCATCGAAGACGAGTCTTAAAGCTGTTTTGCTGCATAATGGCAATGTTTTGCCATCAATTCCAGTTGGTCATGCAGTCCATATGAAGTAAACCTATGACAACATGAAACAACTTTTGAGGTGCATAAACTATGACCAACATCAGTGGCAGCTTTGTGGTGATTTGAAGGTTGTTGCTCTCTTGCTTGGTCTGCAGACTGGATACACAAAGTACTGCTGTTTTCTCTGCGAATGGGATAGCGGTGCAAGAGATTCCCACTACATCAAGATAGATTGGCCACTCCGACAGTCATTGGAGCCTGGGTGGAAAAGTGTTCAGCATCCACCACTTGTTGAATCAAGGAAGATTTTGTTACCACCCTTACACATCAAGCTGGGTCTGATGAAGAACTTTGTCAAGGCCGTGGACAAAGCACAAGCAGCTTTCGAGTACCTCCGTGGAAAATTTCCAAGGTTAAGTGAAGCTAAGATAAAGGAAGGTGTCTTTGTTGGTCCTCAGACTCGTGAACTTCTTCGAGATGATGCATTTGACCATGCACTGAGTGGCAAGGAAAAGACGGTGTGGAAAGCCTTCCAGTTAGTGGCAATAAATTTTCTCGGAAACAACAAGGCAGACAACTACAGGTTGTTGGTGGAAAACCTCCTCAAGGCATACAAAAGCCTTGGTTGCAACATGTCACTAAAGATACATTTTTTGCACTCTCATCTAGATTTTTTTCTACCGAACTGCGGAGCAGTGAGCGACGAGCACGGCGAGCGATTTCACCAGGACATTGCAACAATGGAGAAACGCTATCAGGGCAAATGGAGCCAATCAATGCTTGCAGACTATTGCTGGACAGTGACAAGAGATGCTCCATTTAATGAATACAAGAGACAAGCCAAGAAGCGCTGAGTAGACACTGAATAGGACTAAACTATGTACATAATAGTTTTTTGCCTTTTGTTTCAAAATACATTTTATGTATTTAACCCTTTTGCTGATTTTTAAAGTGTTACATAAACAGGACAGGTGAAATATTATCATGTAAAGCAACCATAAACACATGAAAAGACCTAGGTTTACAATTTATGATTAAAACTCTACTATCTACACAATATACATAGACGTAAAATGTAAAAACTTAAATATCTTGGAAACAGTAGCCAATCAGTTGTTTTAATTGTCATATTTGAATTCAGCACATCAAAATACATAATATATAGCACATTTTATCTCTGAAGCAGACGACTTCTAAAAAATTGGAGACCAGTGTTATCAACCATCAGTTAAGTGGTGATATGTCTGTCAGCTTCAAGAAGGTATCTCTGCAGGATGTGGTCCATCTGGGGATTAAAACAGAGACATTAGGAGTACTTAACAATGGCACAGTTGTACCTAGCAGCACTGAATGTGTCATGTCCTGTCTCCCACCCTGAGCTAGGTGTGTGTGTGTGGGGGGGGGTAACTATCATGTACTGTGTTTGTGTGCCAGTCCCAGACTCCACATTTACAACAGGAGTTCTTAACAGAATATCATAGTCTGCCTCAGAAATTTTCATCCTACAGTCCCTCCTCTTAACCTCAGGGTTCATAAACCTGCCAGGTTAAATACAATAATTTAATGTTTTAGCTTATTCTGGAACTGTTGGTAGGGCACTGGTACTGGTAGGCATGTTGTAATCAAGACACCCACATAATTTGGCAAAACAACACCCAAATCCATTCCCAGGGTATCTCATTCCCCGAGATGGTGCTGCCCATGGAGCTTTAACCTCCACTGCCTGGTTCAGGGCCTTTGGGTACTTGGTATTAGCTTGGTTCACGGTTTCCCCTATCTGAGTGTACCTCAGTCGGCCTTTCTGAATGCGTCTCTGGGCTTCGGCCACCAACTCCTCAATTTCTGCCTGCAAGGTCAATAGACCCTCCTCTCAGTACTTGCTGCCATAGTGCCACTCTGGATCCCATGTTAGGTTACCCGTCATTGGCGGAATACAGTAGAGCCACATCCCATCAATGGTCAGAGTTGCTCATCGAGGGACCATCATGCATATGGATAGGTGTATTGAGGGGCAGGACTTTCCATTTAACTCGATGGAGTGGTTCTGGGCAATCACACACCAGTAGGTACCGTCCATTTGGACCAGCTTTGCATGTGTTAATTTCTCAGTTACGGTCTCCTTGAACCTAGACAGATTCGTTAAAACATTATATGGACATGTACATCGAATTTCCTTGTTGGAGTGTGTGCAACATTCACTAGAGTACAAAGTGTCACCAGAGATCTCCAAACATGCAATACCCTCTATTTTAGTGATATGGCCATTTCTCTGCATAGGCAGGAAGTGATATGGCCATTTCTCTGCACAGGCATTGTATATGAGGGATGCCCAATGGTGCTAGAAGGTTAAAGACTATGCTATGGCCTGTTCATATTGGCCTTTGAATACTCATGGATTCTCTGTTTCCCCATTCCCATGGAGGGGTGTTGGGGTCTTACCATTTCCATAAGGGCTGGGTGGACTTGGCCATCCAAGAAGTCTGTTACAATTACTTGTGCGGTGATAGCTAGAGCTTGCCCCATCCTTTAACATTTATCTTCCAGCTCCTCTACTTGGTATCATTTATCAATAACCTGATTAATTTCTGGTCCAAGTACTTGGTTACGTCTAGCAAGGTGGACACAGAGCTTGATAAATCCTTTAGGCTGTTTAAGATTAACTGACCAGCCTTGCTAGTATCCAGTTCTTCACGGGCATTTGATATTGCTACATCTGCTATTCTTGATTCGATATGGTTGTGTTTCTCTGCCTGATGGGCTAGGGCATAGGTGTGGCAGACTGAGTTACCAGCACCAAACCACCCTGCAACGTTATCAGCTAAAGCTAGGCTGATAATATTTTTTCCCATATGGGGCCCTACCCATTCACATTGCTTATTTACGCCCTTTGGACAGGATGTGCACCTCGATCCAGTAGGTGTAAAATATTACCGAGGTGAGGACCGATAGCATGGCTTAAAAATGTCTTTAGTTAAGGATGGGGAATCCCATGCAATTACATAATTCTCTCCAGGTATTCTTGAGGCTGTCTAGGCTTTGGGCACCTGGCACCAGCGGGTGACTAGGCAGTCGGCTGTTATTACAATGGTGAGGTTACTAGTTTCCCCATTGTTGTGGGCATCAGTGTATGGTTTTACTCAAATTTTCTGATGTCCCGCTTGCCCATGCTTCATTTGCAAATTTATTGTTACCTCAGACCAACCCCTTCATGGTTAGTGTGTAAGTTCTGCAAAGGCTAAATATTTCATTAGTGTGGCAATTAAAGCAAAGCAAACCCAGTGGAAGGGATTGGTAACCCACTCCCAGTCCTTTGCATGGCACACCCTTGCTCCCTTCGCCAGGATTCATAGGGGAAGCAGGAGCTGCAGCAGGAACAGCTCCATGGTTACCCTCCAGTCCATTTTTGTTCACCCGTGGAGACACTGTTGGCATTTACCTAGCTTAAACAATTACAACAGTAAACTATTGTCCTTTCGCTAAGTTTTCCTAGAGTTGCGGTTTGATTGGGCCCAATCCTTTATCTTTCCCTTTCTCTTGCTGAGCAGTTTCCTTTTTCTAGCTCATGCTACTGCTTTACTTAGAATGTTCTTTCATGTAAAAGACAATACACAATAACAATGTTGGCAATACAGAGAAAACAATCTTAGAACACAAAACACACTTATGTCATGACAGTGGAACCATGGGGTTTTTTTTTCTTCAGTTGCTCTTCAGCTGCTCTTCAATTGGTACCAGCGCTTTCTGATGTTCTGAAAGATAAAAACATTTTCCTACCCCCACGGGGGTGGCACATTATATCTCTTGTAGTCCTTTTCGCTTTACAAGTATTGTACTGACTTCTTTATTAGCCTGCTGTTTCCAAAAAATTACTTATGCTTTTATTTTGTAAACCAGCTTCTGAGGGATTGGGTAAATTACTTCCCTGCTCAATGATTAAGTTAAAGGTGGTGTGCCTTAGTTTTCCTCTTATACCACAGACCGGCTATGTTTACACTGGTGCCATCTTGCGCCAGAAATATGAAAATGAGGCTAAGCGTGTAATATCGCCGAGCCTCATTTGCATATCTAATGAGCCACCATTTTTGCAGAAGAGACTCTTGCGCCAGAAGGAGCTGTCTACACGGCCCCTTCTAGCGCAAGAAAAACCCTCTTGCACAATGCCGTTATTCCCGAAAATAATCAGTGTAACGGCATTGCACAAGAGGGGTTTTCTTGCGCAAGAAGGGGCCGTGTAGACAGCTCCTTCTGGCGCAAGAGCCTCTTCCGCAAAAATGGAGGCTCATTAGGTATGCAAATGAGTTTCGGCGATATTCCACACTTAGCCTCATTTGCATATTTCTGGCACAAGATCGTGCCAGTGTAGACATAGCCACCAGGTTTTTAGTCTGTCTGTTGTGAAGCTTTACATTTATTTACAGGTAGTAACTGTATACACTGCTACAATGATTTTCCTTAGCACAAGGAGTTTGCCAGTTACCATTCCAGCAAGCCTAAAAGGCTTTCTTTTTCTGAGCGAGTATCTTGGGTAGCATTAGTACTAAATTTATTTCCATGTTAGCAGTAACATTAGTATTAGATTTCTTTCAAGTAGGGGCTTATGAATATTTTACTATATATTCCATATCTTTTATTTGGACAATTTGCTATAGGACAGTGTGTGTTATATCCTCTTGAAAATTTTGAGCAACAGGCCCTTTTTATCATTTTAGTATTATTTATAGAAGATTCAAACTGTTCATTAACAGCCAGGCATTCACACACACTTGCCTTCACATTCAAAGTTAGGAGCAGCCCAAAGACTTAGCCTTGAAAGAGAGACGGTGAAATTTCAGAGTTCTGCTTTAAATGCACACAACAAGAACACACACCTATTGTGGCTTCTCTTTGAAGTGTATGAGGTGTTTTATGTAATATAACAATTTTTCTTAGAACCACCTCAAGGGTTAAATGCCCCAAGACAAGCATTTGTGTCTGGCACAATGTGTCTTTACCGATTTGCAATTTTAGGTGAGAGGGCATTATCCAAGACAAAATAAAATCAATTCATTTAAAACCTACCAAACAGATTTACAAATTTGCAATGCATTCTCTGTCATACATTTGACTAATTAAGTTTAACAGAATTCCTTAAGTTCCATTTAGCAAATTTTCCCAGAGAAACAAGGAGGTTTTTTTTTTTTTTAATAGCAGGTTTTCTTCAAAACACTAGGACAATTGCTTAATTTCTCCTGCACTCCACAGAATCAACTCCTCACCTTCTCATACCCTTCATCACTTGCTTTCTTCCTCAAATGTAAACTTTCCTCATTCCCAGTAATTTAACTTTCCAATGCCTGTATTATTGCTTTCCTTATTCTTCTATTATGCCCACACAGGGCCCAAGCCTCTTACCTCCCCCTCTCTTTCACATGCTTATGTCCTTTCTACTGTTTATATACCTGAGCCTGATTTTCTGCTGAATGGCTCCTTTTCAGGGACACAGGTTTTGTCCATTATTAGTTTAGTAAGAAGGGTGGGCTTTTTAACTAGCCCCCACACTTTCTGGTTCCTTTCATTGGGTAAATCCAAATGTTTATTTCTACAGTCAGCTAATAATTATTAAACTTCTTAGTACAGGTTTTTCATAACAGTCAGACAACAGTAAGAATTTATTTTGATTGAAATTAGGGGTTTGTAAAACAATATATATTTAATCAATTTGCTTAAAAGGTCTGCATGGTATTGTCAGACCATGGTCTGTGTTTAAACTCTTGCAATATTTGTTTTAAAGATATAGTATACCTTTTCTTTTTCTTTTCTTTTCATGAGGGGTTTTTCCTGAATCTTTGCACCAATGTGCCCAATTTGTTTTTACTAGCAATTTTTAGTATTATATGTTATATGCTTTTAAGACCCTTAAAGGATCTTGAAGGAAAGGAAGAATGGGGCACTAATTTTAGTTCCTTTTTGGCTTGCCCCTCATATGATTGTGGTTGCAATGCAGTGAACCCCATTTTATCTTTAAACTTGCCAGAGCCACCTTTGTCTATTTCTGCCCCCACTCATTAGGCATTGTAAAAATTCTAGCAGTTTGTTGTTTAACAACAGGAGACATTGCTTTACTGTTTTCCAGGTTTTTAACAACCCTTTCCAATTTCTCATTTTCCTGCTTTACTTGTACGAGCAAATCATATATTTGGACAACCTGTGTTGCTTTCCATGTTCTAATTTTTATTATTTATTATTATTACCTAATTTTTCAGCTTTCAGGAGCTATTTTCTGCTCCTTTAATTTGAGGATCTCCAGCATCACTATTACTGGGTTGTCCATTTTATTGCCTTCCTGATTATTCCACCTTTTGACCACCTCTTCCTTTGCTCTGGCTGTGGCATACTATGTTTTTAAAATTGCTGCCTGCTGGGGTTTGTGAACTTGTATTCAAAATATTCCTGTGGGTCGGCTTTCACCTTCTCCTTAGACATCAGGGTTCAATCAGCCTGACTGCTGACCATATGGTCTCAATCTCTACTAAGGTCAGCCTTATGGGGATGTGCATCTCCCCCTTGGATCTCGTGTTCTCAAGTCCCACAGATCAGTTGTCAGCCCTTTTGGGGAACGTGCGTCTCCCCCTTCTGTTTACAGCTTGTACTGCGGTCTTAATTCACACATACTTGCCAGCCTTATTGGGGATGTGCGTCTCCCCCTTCTTTGAACTCCTGTGGTCTCAATCTCCATGGCTGCTGGCCTTATTGGGGATGTACGTCTCCCCCTTTATCACTGTGGTCTTACACACTTGCCAACCTTATTTGGGACTTGTATTATTCAAGGTTATATACGTCATGTGCCTGATGCGGGGCTTCCATCAGGACTTGCAATGTCACATACAATGAGGAATTGGGACCACCAGTTTGCACTGCCTGCCGCCTTGCGTACCCAGCCAATCCTGCAGGTGGTGAGGGCCATCAGTGAGGAGCTGTTGAAGTGGCTCATCTGTCTTGGGGAGCTGGACAACATCATTGCCGGGTTTGCCGCCCTTGGATTCCCAGACTGTGGAGGAGCCCTCGATGGGACACACATCCCAATCCACGCACTGCCCCATTGAGCAGCCCAATTTATAAACTGGAAGGGCTACTATTCCATGGTGCTGCAGGCCCTGGTTGACTACCGAGGACACTTTATGGACATTTGTGTCAGGTGGTTGGGGCGGGCACATGATGCCCGCATATTCCGGAACTCCTACCTGTACCACAGGTTGCAGGCAGAAACATTTTTCCCCCAGTTGCACCTTGCACTCAGGGACGTGCAGATGCTGGTGTTCATAGTGGCCGACACGGCCTACCCTCTGATGCCGTGGCTCATGAAGCCCTACATTGGCCACCTGGATGCTAGCAAGGAGCTTTTCAACACGCATCTTAGCCAGGCTCGCATCCAGGTGGAATGCGCCTTCAGCCAGCTGAAAGGAAGGTTCCATTGCCTCCTCACAAGGCTGGAGATGGGCAAACGCAACATCCCGGAGGTGGTGGCCGCATATTGCGCCCTCCATAACCTGGTGGAGAGGAAAGGGGAGGCTGGGGTGGAGAACAGGTGCTGATGGCGAGAACAGTCCATTTCAGCAGCCCCGGATGGCTGCCATCCGCCAGGCTCACGAGGCTGGTCTCCAAATCCGAGAGGCCCTGAGGGAGAGATTCTCAGAAGGAGCCCACTGACACTCCCCAGGGCCTCCCTCATGGAGGGTTTGGCCTGGCTCACCCCTACCTTTCCCTCCACTACCCTCATCCTCTTCCCATAAAGAATACATACCGGTACACACCCGGTTTTCTTTGTACACAGACATTAGTTTTTTATTAGAAACACTGTCAGTAAAGAAAATGTGCTAACTGTTAAAAAAAAATTCTCTGTGTACTGTTCAAATGTGTAAAGGTAAATCTTTCACTCAAAAATAAAGGTTTTGTTATATAACTGAAATGACCTTTAACTGGGATGGTAGGGGACTGAAAACCTGGAGAGGGGCTCAAGTAGGCCGTTGCTTCCCTGATCACAGGGTCCTGCCATCTTCCTGTGTCCTGGCATCGCCACGGCCTTGGGATCGGGTGGAGTGGGACCTAGTCCTGGCCTGGGCAGGAGATGGGGCAGCTATTGGGCCTGTGAGGGCTCAGGAGCAGGTGGGGCTGGGGGGGAAGGGGACGCTGGGGGGACTGGGAGAGCTGGAGGAGCAGGGGGAGCAGGGGCCTGGCATGCAGGAGGAGCAGTGCCCGTGACAGGGGCAGGCAAGGTAAAGAGCTCCCTCATTGTGGCACATATGTCAGTGTGTTGCTGGACCAGCTCGTCCAGCAGCCTAGTGCGCCACTCAGCCTCTGCCTGCGTCCTCTGCTGGAGGTCCTGTTGAGCTCCTGCGGGGCCACAACGTGCTCCCTCAGCAGGTCTGTGTACACACGCCAGTGCCTGACAGAACTGGCTCTCTGTGTCCACACACACCTTTTGTCAACAGATCTCTGGTAGTGTAGTATAGATGGTAGGCGGTAGTATAGATGCAGGTATAGTTTTGTCGACAAAAGACCACTTTTGTCGACAAAATCCTGTAGTCTAGACACACCCTAGTGAAAAGTAATTTCAGAGCCTTGACTGCTTTTTTATTACAATTCAGGATTACTGTTTTAATCATTGCTTATCAAGTAATACCACAAACCTCAGAGCATGACCATCTTTCTCAAGGGAAGCCAGATTCCAAAGCCGATTTTCAGCAATCCTTCCTTTCTCCCAAACTTCTCTAACAACTATGAAGGAATTATAATCTGTGATATTACAAGAGACTTTCAGCATGCCTGAAACTCACTGCATTCTCAGGTTTCTTTTTTCAGGATATGTACTTTCTTTTCAATGGAAATATTGGTCTGAGCCAGTCTGCATTTGCTGCAGATAATTTTTTCAAGGCTTCTTCCGTTTGGGGCGTTGCATGTTATTTTTCCATGCTACCCTTTGTGTATGCAGATGGTTGAATTTACTCATGCAAGCTCATCCATGTGCAAGTAGGGGCAGCATGGCTACTTTCTATGTTTTGTATGCAAACAGTCGTGGTACAGAATGATTCAGCGCACAAGCAAACATGCTCATGAAGCTATCCATGCATTAACAGATGGAGCCCTGAAAGATGCTACAATTAAAAGATAGATATCAATTTTGCATTCATCTGCCAGTGTAGTAACTGGGTCACAGCACTGACCAGAGATTAGAGAAATTAGCAGTGTTCTTGGTTTTCTAGCCCTCATCAGCAGGTCCACAATGTGACAGCTGTAGAGGGAAACACCAATTTTTAAAAGTGAATTGACTTTTAAAGGGCAGTACTTATTGGACAAGGTCTTGAAATCATTGCTCAGTTCAAATTACCTTTGAATTAATAAAAATACCAATAATGGGCACTGCCGAGAAACCCAAGACATCTGCCCCAGGGAGCCTTGAGAGGCAGCATGTTGTTGTCAATAGTGCATTGATCTAGGATTCCAGAGATCTTGGTTCTAGTTGTGGCCTGCGTCTGCTTAGACTGGAAACTCCTCAGTACTATAGCAGTCTTTTTTTTTTAAATGAGTTTGTACCAGTGTTTAATTTGTAATGAAAAAGGTGCTGAAGATCAAGCAATTAAGTGTTAAGCCTCAAACCATTTTTTTACCTTCCTAATTAATGCATCAAGTCCAGAGGTTCCAGAGATGTAAGTGCCAAGCCAAGGGATACCAGGGCTCAACTTTTGCACAAATTAAACATTGGTATGTACAGTGCTGAAACCAAAGGGGTCCCTACTGTAATACAACTAATGATGAGGAAAAGAGCAGTAATGGGATCACATATCCAGCTCAGAATAATTAAGCATTCAGGATATGATTCCAAACCCAATGAAGTTAATGGAACTCTCAAACCTTATTATGGAAGGATCCTTAATCTGCACCTTATTCTCCATTCCCAAGTGCTTGCATCTAATTAAAGTAAATTGACTGGTTTGGACTACAGTTGATTTCTGGATGAATTATTTAAATCTGTCATAAATGTTAGGGTTAGATCAATGAGTGGCGGGTATTGTAGGCATGGCTCTGCTTTCTCAAACTGCCTGACATATCCTTGCCCATGTTCCATCTTCAAGCCCGCACCAGCCTGGTGTTCCCATGCCAGAGACTGGGGTAGCAGTCTGTGGGCTATGCCACACTGCCCATCTTCCCAGTGCTAGGGCTGCTTTAGCCATACTGCTGGCCTGGCATGGGAGTGGGGCCACAGCTGCAATTCCATCTGTCCAGGGACAGGTTGGGTACACTGACCAGGGCTGGTCCGCACTCTCAAACACTCCAGGAGATGCTGGGGGGTCACTGCCTGTCTCTCCATAGCTTGAGGGTAAGGAAAAGAAGAAGGGCCAGTGTCTGCCCGGTGCTCTGGAGCTAGGAGCAGTAGCCTGGGGCAGGAGCCAGTGACCACAGTGGGGCCTGGACTCCAGTACAGATATAGCTAGGGGGCTAGCCTCCCCAAGCTAGTGGTTCACCTGCTGTGTATTAGATCATTGCATTAATTTCCTTCCAAAAGCACAACCAAAAGCAGGATGCAACCCTTCCTTCCTCCCCAATGGAAAATGTGTCTTGAAACTGATATTACTTGTGATAATAACCAAAAAGCATAAAAGAAGCTGTTACCTGTTAAGGGGGCCCAAGGTCAAGTTTTGTTCAAAAGTTAATTTACAGATGGTATATTTGCTTGCAGGTTCATTTCAAATATATGTAACTACAGCATGCTTGGGCGCTGCCTGTTGACTGGGAAGTTATATTGCTTTTGTGAAATGATGCCAACACAGGAGTATTTATAAACAAATTGTTTCTTATTTCTGTACAAAAAGTGCTTAGAAAATAGCACTAAGCAGTGATAATGAAGGGTAAATGGTGGTAAGGGGAGCACATGAACTAGTACATCTCCAAATTCAGGGGGGAAATCTCAGTTAGGACAGAGAGCCAGATCCCTAGCTAGAGTAAAGCAGTGTAGCTTCAGGGAAGCAAATAGAAGTAAGCTGATATGCACCAGATGAGAGTCTCCAGACTGGCAGGTGGCTCTGAGATTATAGCATCCCAGGACCAAATGGAAAAGTGTGTAGATGCCTAGACAATTAAGTGACTCTTATTGTCACACCCTGCCATGCTTCATGAAAATTGGCTTATGAATATGTATAACTCAGAGACACTTTAGACAAAATGCATCATATCGCATATACTTTTAAAGTTACAGTCTGCTTACTGTGTATATTCTAATTCTGTGCATGTATTATTCTTGTACATGAAGTTAGACATATGAAATGTAGATCTTCTCACATAAATTGTGAATGTGCTAATGAGGGCCATTTCCTATACCTTGAGCACCAGACCATTAAGTTTCCACAGTAACAATCTCTGAAAGGTTTTGTTTTTCCAGTAAGCCTGAACTATAGTTGGTCCTAGAAAGACATGTAACCATGCCAGCTGGTACTAGAATCTTATTTGAATCTGATATTTTCCCCAGGTAATGGGGAGACTGAAAAAAGGTTCCTGCCCTGAGGGAAAGTCTATTTAGGAATGGAAAGCCATCAGGATTTTGTCTTCAGCTGGCTTTTGAAATTGCCTCTCCACTCTAAGAGGATACATCTGAAGAAACCTGAAAACAAAAAACTCTAAAAAACTATAGACCCAGGCCAGAGAGAAAGAATAATTCTGTCTTCAAAGATTTTACCTGGACCAAGGAAAAGGGATGAGGAACATACTTTGAAGTAATTTCTCTTAGGGCATGTCTTATTTCAAAATAACAAGATGAGCATCCACACCACCACGCCTATTATTTCAAAATAATGGGCTTGTTATTTCAAAAAAATTCCTGTTTGTGAAGAGGAATAAGCTTATTTTGAAATAGTTATTTTGGGAGTTATTATTTCAAAATAACTTATTTTAAAATAACCTGGTAGTTTAGACATAGCCTTATTGTATTAGGCTTAATTAGCATGTTTTGTTTATTTTGGCTTAGTAACTTACTTTGATCTGTCTGTTTTCATTTGTGATCACTTAAATCCTGTTTTATACTTAACAAAACACTTATAAAGCCCAATGTAAATAATTGTTAACTGGAGAGGAAGCAATCATTGTGCACATCTCTCTTTCATTGATAAAGAGGGAAAACTTATCAGCTTTCTCTATGTAAAACTTATGCAGATTAAGACAGATTTATATGGGGTTTTAGTCCTCTTTGGGGCTTTAGTCTCAGGTGTGTTCAATACCTGACACAGAGCTGAGCTGGTTCAGTGTCTGTGCTGTTCTTCAGGGGGCTGTTACCCCAACTCTGTGTCTTGCTTACGAGAGACCAGAGCTTCTGGCTTAAGAGGACAGCATGGTGGGGTGCCCTAGAGGGCTAGTACATGGACTCAGTGGAATGACCAGCACACCAGGTGGCAATCCAAAGGGATCCCTGTAATCAAACCCATCACCGCTTACTTCACCAGGATTGTATCTAGTTTGGTAGGACAAGCTAAGGTATCTCCCTCTCTCTCTCTCCCCCCCCCCCCCACAGAGCCATTTGCTCATTCAAGTAGTCCTTTGCACCTATAGTCAGTACTATTTGAATCATGGGAGGTGGGCACCTGCACCCTCAAAAGGCCCTTCCCCCAGTCTTGCGGGGCGGGGGGAGGGGGGGAGAAACAAGTGGATCAAGAATTCAACAGATTATGGGGAACAAATGATGAAAAACTGGGTCAGGGGTGTGGGTCAAAGGTTTAAAATGAGGGAATTGGATGGGAACATCAAACAGAGAAGCTCAGATAGTGTCCACTGCTCCTCAAAGCTGTCCAGGGAGCAGTGGATGCCTCCCACAGGAACTCTGCTGGGATGCATGAGACTGGGAAAGAGCGGAAATGGTCCCCACAGTTGCACAGCACCCCCTCATCCAGCATCCTCCTCCTGGTATTATAGCTAGCAGCTTTCACAAGAGCCAGGAGGAGGTTGTTGAGGTCTCACAACTTTGTAGGGCCATGGATGGGGATAAATGAAGAGATGTGGGATAAGTACAGCCAGAACCTCAGCAAGAGGTTCTGAAGGAGCCAGAAGAGGGGCTGCAACCTGGCACATTTGAGGTAGGCATTTGCCAGGTTTTCACTCATGCCACAGAAGGAGCAGGTGTCACCGCACCAGACACATGCTCATGGCTCAGTGAAGAAGCCAACAACTTATGTCGCGTTGGAGAGGGTCCAGCAGAGGGCAACCAAAATGATTAGGGGGCTGGAGCATATGACCTATGAGAAGAGGCTGAGGGAGTTGGGTCTGTTTAGTCTGCAGAAGCAAAGAGTGAGGGGGGATTTGATAACAGCCTTCAACTTTCTGAAGGGAGGTTCCAAAGAGGATGGAGAAAGGCTGTTCTCAGTAGTGACAGATGGCAGAACAAGGAGCAATGGTCTTAAGTTGTGGTGGGAGAGGTCCAGGTTGGATATTAGGAAAAACTATTTCACTAGGAGAGTGGTGAAACACTGGAATGGGTTACCTAGGGAAATAGTGGAGTCTCCATCCCTAGAGGTATTTAAGTCTCGGCTTGACAAAGCCCTGACTGGGTTGATTTAGTTGGGATTGGTCCTGCCTAGAGCAGGGGGCTGGACTTGATGACTTGCTGAGGTCTCTTTCAGCTCTATGGTTCTATGATTCTATGTCCCTGATGGGCTGAGGGATTAAGGAACCCACCGGGGTTCCCCACCCTCAACAGGTCTTAGATGGTCCCACCATTTGGTATTGGGGCGGGACACAAAGGTGAGGAAATGTAATGTATGGATCATGAGCATGTACAGATAGTCTCTGGGTGCGGTTTGGAAACAGACTGGCTGCAAATCCTGCAGCCAGCTGGTAGTCCAGGGATGGGAAAGCCAGAGGGGGCCATGGAACAGAGGCCCAAAAAAAAGGGCTGGAGGGCTTGCAGTAGAGGGGGCGGGGAACATACCCTCTCGCAGGGCTCACTGCAGAAAATTGAGAGTAGGCTGCGACAAAGCATCCTTTATCTCCAGGAGTACATAGAGGGGAATTTGGAGGGTGGAAAGCCACATGCACTGAGTGAGCACCCGGGGATCCACCCAGTCCCCCTGTCATAATGCAAGAGGGCTCTGACTCTGGTGATATCTATCAGGATCAACCTCCAGTGCACCGAGGGAGACTCCACCAGCTGCACATACAAGGTTGGATTGTGGAGCAGGGGGTCTGTGAGGAGTTCTGCTCCCTCGGTAGGCACAACAGACCTGGTCACTGAAAACAACTTCCAGGTGTGGAGGAGTTCCTGGTAGAACTCCAGAAGCTATGAGAGATCTTGTAGAAGATCACTCAGGTGGATAAAAAAGAGCTGCCAGTCGTATCGGAGACTTCGGAGGTGCCAGAGGAAGGTGTGCACCAACATGCTCCATGCCATACTACCTGCACTATGGAGGAAGCTCTGCAGGGCCTGGAGGCAGAAGGTCCAGACCAGGCCCTGTCCTCCCTCCTCCAGGGGGAGATTCAGGACCCCTGCAGAGACCCAGTGCACTCCTGGCCAGAAGAACTCTAGGGCTATCATCTGGAGTCTAGCCAGGACCTCCAGGGTTGGGGTCAGGGTGTTGAGCCAGTGCCAGAGCATGAACAGGACTAGCTGGTTCAGTGCTCTCCATCACTGGGAGAGTCATTGGAGCAGTCCTGTTCACCTCCGCAGCCACTCACCCACCCTGGCCTCCAAACCTTGTCAGTTCTCCAGTAAAGAGGGATGCGTGGTGGATAGAAAGATGCCGAGATAGAGTAGCGGACCCGCACACCACCTGATGGTTTGAAGTGCAGGTGGGAAGGATCCACAAGCAGCCACCAATCCCTGACCACCAGGCCAGAGCTCTTGACCCAGTTGACCTGGGCAGAGAAGGCTGCTGAGTAGATGGCTTGGCAGGCCTCCACGTGCACCAGGTTGCCCAATCCTGGACCACGAGGAACACGTCATTGGCATACACCAATAGGACCAGACACAGCTCTGGCTCTCGGAGCTCCAACCCCATCAACCTCCAGTGGAGGAGACAGAGAAAGGGCTCAATTGCCGGAGCATACAGCTGGCCTAACAGCAGACACCCCTATGTAATCCCTGCCCAAGCTGACCGGTTCGGTCAGGGTCCAGTTGAGCCTGACCAAAAACTCCGTGGAGGCATACAGCACCTGGAGATAGCCCATGAAACAGGCCCTGGAGCTGAAGGCCTTCAGAGTGCCCAGGATATACCCTTGATCTACCCTATCAAATGCCTTCTCCTGATCTAGGGACAGAAGGGCAAACGACAGACCATCCCTACACCCGAGCTCCAAGAGATCCTGGGCCAAATACAAATTATACAAACTGCAGCCCGAGATGGTGTAGATCTGGTTGGGGTAGACCATGTCTGCCAGCACGGACCACAGCCACAGTAAGATGGCTTTTGCTGTAACTTTGCAGTCCGTGCTGAGGAGTGAGACAGGATGCCAGTTCTGAAGGTTGCGGAGGTCTCCCTTCTTCAGCAGCAAGGCGGGCACAGCTTGCCTGCATGACAGAGGGAGGACCCCATTCTCCAAAGACTTGGTCCAGACAGTAATAAGGTCTGGGCCGAGGACATCCAAGAACATGCAGTAGAACTCCATGGTCAGCCTGTCCATGCCCAGCATTTTCTTGGTGGGTATGAGACGGAGGGCTTCTGAGAATTCGGCAAGAATGAGAGACAGCTCCAGCCAGTCCTGGTCACCTGTGCTGACCATGGGAGTTCGGTCCAGAGCACCATGCAGGCATCACCGTCATTTGGAACCTGAGAGAATAAGCTGGCATAGAAAGCCCTTCCACGTATCTCCTTCTGATCCATGAGGGGGGTGTTGTCCTTCGCCAAGAGGCAGGTGACATGTTTTTTAGCCCCCCCGTTTTTCTCCAAGTTCTAGAAGAAGTAGGAGTCGTGATCCATCTCTCGAAGGAGATGGATGCGAGGTCGAACGAAGGTGCCCTGGGCCCTGTGGTCCTCAAGGGCCCAGAGCTCCTTGTGATTCTCCTGGAAAGGCCTCATGGAAGGGAGGATTCTTGGGATTGGATGCCAAGCACCTCTCAAGTTTCAAAACCTCCTGCTCCAACTTCTCCATGGCCACATTCCTCTGCTGGCTGATGCCCTGGCAGTAGTGGTGGCAAAAGAGCCAGGCATGCATCTTCCCCATGTCCCACCATCACCGTGCTGCCATGAAGCCCACATCCTCCAGCAGGCTGGGGCTCTCCTCATGCATCTGACGAAGTGGGTCTTTGCCCACGAAAGCTTATGCTCCAATAAATCTGTTAATCTATAAGGTGCCACAGGTCTCCTCGTCGCTTTTCCTCACTAACAGAGGCTTTCACAGCCACCAAATGGTGGTCCATGAATGGGACTGGCCAAACGCTGGAGGAATGGGCCCATTCAATGTGGAAAAAGATCGGTATATGTGGTCCAACTCGGAGTGGTGCAACCAATTGTCTCCCATCCGGACGAAGGTGAAGGTGGTGTTGTTGTCCGGGTGGTGGTTACGCCTGACATTCACCCAGGAGTGGGGGTCTATGTTCTCCCTAAGGATGCCTGCAGCAGCCTGGCAGTTTTCAATCACTGAGAGATCCCAGTTTTCAAGGGTGGTGTTGAAGTCCCCACCCAGGATCAGGCATTCACGAGGATCCAAGGTGCTGAGGAAGGTGACTGCTTGCTGATAGAAGGTCACCCGGTCTGGCCTGCATTTGGGGTGCAGACATTGACTAAGTTCAAACTCAGCCACTCTATGCAAGCTCTAACATGCAGCAGGTAGCCTGGGATGATCTCGGTGACACCCCAGCACCTTGGGCCATAGGTCAGGGGAGGACAGGGTGACCACCCCAGATGAGTGGGCACTGAGGGGGCTAAAATACACCTGGCCCCCCCACTCCAGCCACCAGCCATCCTCGACAGCTGGAGTCGTGTGGGTCTCCTGCAGGAAGACCACCGAATACCCACCCTCCTGAAGGAAGGAGAGCAACCGGCTCCTGCAGAGACCCACCCTATAGTCCCAGGCATTTAACGTCACAAAGATGATATACTTCATGTTGAGGGCTGGGGTGGATCCTCACCGGTAGGGTGATCATTGGCCCCCTGCAGGTCCTACAGCAGACCACTCCCGGACTTGAAGGCCAGGAGAGAGCCACAAAATTTGTGAGTCCAGCAGTAGTCTGTGATGTCCTGCTTCTTGGTCCCTCTCCCCTCTTGCAAAAGCATCTTTGTGGCCTGGAGGCTGTGGTGACAGTCCCCCAGCGCCAAAAGGCGAGCTGCATCTTGTCCTTGGTCCCGCAGGTATCCACAAGGAACTGGTGCAGCTGGGCTCCTGAATGGACTTTGCGGGCCACAGATATGGGCAAACAGGGATTGGATCCCCGGCACAGGGCCAAAAGTGGTGGCTTCACATTGCCCATCTCCATCTCCAGCGAGGGAGGGGGTGGTGGAGGGAATAGGACAGCCCCTATGGAGCTAGGGATAGGGAACACAAAAATCACTGCCTGACAGCCGCTCGCAAGTAGTGGGAATGAGATGGCCCCCACAAAGGTGGCAAGAACAATGAGCTTCCAGTGGTGGTGGTGGGGTAGACAGCATTGCAGTGGGAATGGGAGGAGGAATAGGGTCATGGTCAGCAGCAGACATTGGGTAGGGATGAGAATGGTAGTGGAAGGAGAACTGGGATGGGAGTGGGATTGGGAATGGGGCTCATTTATCACCCAGTTCCAAGTTTTCTTTCCTTAGGAAGATGGGGAGGTCATGAGTCCTCTTCAGTCACATTTACAACCCATAAATTTTCTCAATCTTTTCTGATTTTTAGACATGGGCTTGGCTTGGAGACAGTGGGATCTGATTCTTATCTCCTTTGCACCTGTGTAAAAGCTCTATTTAAATCAGTAGAGTTCCACCACTGTAAAGTGAAGTGAAATTTATAACAAAATTAGGCTCTGAACTTCAGTACATTTCTTATTGTTAGCTGTCTCTATTGATGTGATTAGATTTGCCAGCTACTCCCATGCTGCTGTGGAAGGGGCTTCCCTACAATATTTCTGCCACTGCCCATCTGAGGCATTCCACAATGTGGAGTTCAGTAAGTTCCCTTTCTCTGTAAGGGCATACAGATGTAAGGCACTGTTTCTCATCATATCAGATCACTAAGTATGCAAGGCATATAGGATAGTTTGCAAGTAGACCTGGGTGAAGAAGGGTAATTCCATTGGATAGAGCATTTTGCTATTTCAAAATTTTGATTTCTTTTGATTTGAAATGAAAACCAATATTTTCAAAATTCTCCACAAAAGGGGTTGAAATTCTGGGGCTATAACCCCTGGGGTCCCTAACTCAGAGCTATCTCTCCAGCACGCTCTCCCAGCAAGGAGGCTGCTCCTCAAAAAGCCCTGCCTGTTTTCCAGAGAAACTTGCTTGAAACTGAAACCTCTTTGACAAAAATTTTGATTTTGATGAATCAACCCAAAACCAGTTCCATCTGAATTTTTCTTACAGTCTCTAACCTGGGAAGTGCATGGCCAATGGGTAACTCCAAAGGGAACATGAGACAGCCCTGTCTGCTCTTTCCTTTTTACTCAGATTGTGCTTTTTTTGTATTTTCTTAGCATATGCTTGCCATGTAAAACCATATACAGGACAAACTCAAGAGTCATTGGGTTTGCCCTATAGGTCTGACTGGGGCACACAACATTTTGTTTTGGTCCTATAATATTAATATAATTGAACACTGTCCAGGCTACTAAGCTACAAATATAACCAATAAAACCACTCACTACTGTTTGCAAAATGTATGTAATTTTTCATCTGCTCCCTCCCCCCACCTTCCTAAAGGAAATGCTTCAGCATACTTAAAAACAAAACAAATTACATCAATGCCAGCAGCCCAGTACACATGAATGACCTTCAATAAGCAAACAACTATGCTTGGATGATGCTGGGAAATGAGAGAAATTGATAAAGAAATATTAGTTTCAGGTTTCTAAGAAACTGGTTTAAAACAGTAAAAATAAAGCCAGCCTTTTTTTTTTTTCAATCATGAAAATTACCTTGACGATGGCCTGCTAACTGAAATGATTTGCTGCTTGCAAAAGTGTGGGGATAAGCCTTGGGGTAAGGCTATGTCTACACTACAGAGTTTTGTCCAACAGCCATTTTTCCAACAAAACTTGAGGAATGTCCACACTTAATTCGCGTTCTTTCACAAGCAAATCAAAAGAACAGAGGGTTTTTCCCGACAGCAGTAATCCTCTTTCTACAAGGAAGAAGGCATTTTGCAAAAGACCTCTTTCACAAAAAGGTGTGTGTGGATGGGGAAGAGGGTGTTTTTTTTTTTTTTAAGAAGAGGTCTCCAGGAAAAAGGACAGGTGCCCTGGTGGCCACTCCATACGGAGTAATCACAACGCTATAGTTCCTGTTTCCTGGACCCTCTTATAGCTGTTGGCACTCTGGACAAGCCTTGTGGCAGGAAGCCAGCCAGAGAGCAGCACCCTGACCATGCGGCTCATCCTGCCACAGGCATTGCAAGCCATGTCTGCACATGAAGCCCCCTGTGACTCCCTGGCCTTTGCTGGGAACAGCCCCATGGGTACCAGGACCGAGGCAGGAGGCACGCACCCTCCTGGTCAGGCCCAGAGATCCAGTCGCTCCTCAAACTGTGGGGCAAGGAGGAGGCCTTGCAGGATCCCTGGGCAAAGCACCACAACACAGACATTTATGGCCAGATGGCCGAGTCCCTGGCTGAGCGCGGACACTGGCTGAGTGCGAACAGGTCCGGAGTAAGGTGAAAGAGCTCACCAGGAATATGTCTGTGCCACCAAGCGCAGCTCCTGCTCAGGGGCAGGATGCCACACCTGCCCCTACTACAGGGAGCTGCACCAAATCTTGGAGGGGTGGGGAAACATCTTCCCCAGTCACCAGCTAGTCGGAGGAGAAGCAGGGGGGCCAGGGCCAGCTAGCCTCATCAGAAGAGGAAGATATGGGCACCGTGACCCTCTCCTTTGAACTGGGAGGGATCTTCAGGTGAGTGGTCTCACTTTCACACACACAGGGCGGGGGAGGCAGGTGCACAGGGAGTGAGGGACAATGCTCATGTCCCTTCCCCTAGCAATGCCCAGGCTCCCCCCGCAAGTTAATTCTATGGCCCCTCCCGCTGCCCTCCTGCCAACCCTGACCCCACTCCAGCTCCTGCTTCTCTCCCCCACCGGTGCTCCCCAGACCCATCCAACCCCAACGAGGTCCCCGCACCTGAGGTGGCACATCGAGCCGCCCCCTCCCAGTCAATCTTTAATCAATACAGACTGCATTTTGTTTTAAATCAAACTGGTGTGTTTATTGGGAGGTCAGAGAAAGGGCAAAGGGAGGGGTTGTGCTGGGGAATGGATAGGGCTGCAAGGCAGAGGCTCCTAGGGAGGAGGCCCTGTCAGAGTTACTGGGGTCCTTGAGAGAACCTCTCCCTCAGGGCCTCCTGGATGCACACCCTGGCCTGATGGGCCTCGTGGAAGGCAGCTGTCAGCAGCTGCTAGAAAGCTCACCCCTAGTGGCAGGTGTATGCCCCCCCACCCCAGCCCGGGAGGAAGGCCTCCCCCTTCCTCTCCACAATGTTGTGGAAGACACAACATACTGCCACCAACTCAGGGATGTTGTGCTCCCCCACATCGAGGTAGGTGAGGAGGCACTGAAAACACGCCTGGAAAAGGCCAAAGGTGCACTCCACCTGGATCCTGGCCCGTTTCAGGTGGGCATTCAATTGGTCCCTGCTGGGATCCAGGTGGCTGGTATAAGGCTTCATCAGCCATGGCATTAGGGGGTAGGCCACATCCCCCACGATGCACACTGGCATCTGCATGTCCCTAACCACTAAGTCATGGCAGGGAAGAATGTGCCCACCTCCAGCTTCCTGTACAGGCTAGAGTTCTTATTGGCCTTTCTTTCTGTCCTTCTGCTTCTATTACTTTTGCTCTTCTTGCTGGTCTCCTTCTTGGACCCCAGTTTATATAGTGAAATCTGAGTCCTGCTTAGCTATACCTTAACCAATTATTTTAGTATAATTTTACTAACCAATCATAACATACTGTAACAGAATTACCTAACCAATCATACTCCACCACCTCAGTTGATTTACACCTAGCAAAATTAATTATACAGCAGATAGAAACAGTTACAAACCAGACAGAGATCACACAGACAAACAATAGGAAATTGAGGGCAATAATAATAGAATGTGGATTCTACAACCTCAGCTATTGATAAGCAGTTTATTGCCAGAAGAAATGCTGTTAATTAAGTTTTCTTTATCCATCTGTTTCTTTATCTGGTGACAGTGGGCACCATTAAGGCAGGATTCCCTTCTCACAGCCTGGTGTGACACTATTTTAATGCAATTTAGATGGAATGTGAGTATGTGACTCCAGGCTTTACAGCTAAAGGCTGCTGCTCTTTAGTCTGGCTGCAGAGGAAGGTTTTAGTTTAGGCCTACCAATATGGCTACAGGCCTTCCAACATGGTTACAGAAAAACCATATTGTTACAACCCCACTTCACCTCCCCCAACCTTCAGTCCCCTTTTCCCGAGGGTACCCCTTATGCAACACTCTTCCCTCCCCTGCAGGGACTGCAGTCTGAGAGTGCCTTACATCCATGAAGAGGGCCCCGATGGTGGACTTCCTTATGCCAAAAGGGTTGCCCACTAATCAGTAGTGAGCTTCCAGAGGGCGATGGCAACCAGTTTCTTCAGGGGTATGGTGGGCTGCAGGTGGGTGTTGCATCTCTGGAGGACGGGGGCGAGCCAGGCACATGGCTCCAAAAAGGTGGCCTTCTGCATAAGGAAGTTTTGGAGTCACTGTTGGTCGTCCCACCGTTCTATGACCAGCTGGTCCCACCAGTCTGAACTGGTGTAGAGCCTCCAAAGACACTTCTCCACAATGGGGTGTGGTTGCCAAAGTGCAGCAGCCACAGCCGTGGAGAGGGTCCCCAGAATGAGCTCGGGGTCCAGGTCATGCAGCACCAGGAAGGCAGCTGGCAGAAAGTGCTGCAAAAACTGCAGCATGGCTGTGTGGGGCCATCGCATGCCCAGGGGCAGCTCCAGCTTCATGGCACAAGGGAAAAAGCTGTGGTGTCCAAAAAAGAACAGGGCAACCACAGCAGGCACTGCTAAAGCTTTGCTGTCCCTTGAAGAGGTAGGCAACCATGCAGCAGAAGCAGAGAAACAGCTGTCCAGGGGGGTTCCTTTAAGCACGTGTCTCTGCAAGGCTCTGGCACCAGCACTCAGAGGCAAATGATGACCTAAAGCCCTGCCTGAAGTGGTTCCAAGTGGCCTTATATGCGAAAGAGCATCCAATCAGTCTGGACACTCTCTTTTGCAAAAGCACATTGCTTTTTCAATGTGCTTGTGTGTGGATGCTCTCTTTCACAAGAAGTTTTTTCAGAAGATCTCTTCCAAAAAATACTTCATGAGAAAGAAGCCTGTAGTCTAGACATAGCCTAACTGTCTGAAGTGCCAGGTAAGGCAAACCAGCTCGTTAGGCCATTTTTTTCTTATCACATGGCCAAACATTTGTTTCATTACAGTATGGACTAAAAACACAAGAGCTGAATAAATGCGTTCCTAGGTAGAGCATCTATCCTGTTAGTGAGGCAAATGCTTCTAAGTCATTATCAGGAAACATTTGTCTTCCACGTTCCTGGAAGCATGCCAGCATGCTGGATTCAGGGGTAGAGAGAGGTTTCAAAATATCACAAGTGCATTCCAGCCAGTCAAGATCTGTAGTTAGGCAATCCATCATGTCATCCATGTAACTCCTTTTTTCTTCTACTCTGTCCAGAGATGGAGGATGGACTCATATATTTAAAGCAGATTAATAGGGTCCAGAGATTTGGATTTTATTCTGAATTCTGCATTACCTTAAGCAAGTCACCTAAGTGCCTCAGGCCTCAGTTTCCCGATGTGAACAAAGGTCAGAATTAGAAGGGATTGGAAAATAGATTTGTTTCTCACATAGAAATTCTCAAAGTTTTCCATGAAAAAAATAAATAAATAAAAAAAACCCCAACTCTTCTGCAAAAAACATAAACAAGAAAGTTTTGGTGCCAAACTGAAAGTTTTGCTTTTCAGCTAAAAATGTTTGGGTTTTACCCATGAAAAAGAAAAACAATAGAGAATTTCTGCAGGCATTTTTGGTTTAATCGAAAAGCCAATTTTTGACTAGTGGTGGCTCTAACACAATAATACTTACACTTAACACATTGGGCTTGATTTACTAGTATCTGCACAGTGCTTTAGGATTCACTGATGAAAGGAACATTTAAGTGCAAAGGTAGCATTATAAATGACTCCAAATTCCAACAGGTCAGAATACCAAGAATGCCAGATCCTCAGTTTGTGGTAGACTAGTGTAGTAAATAGAGCTATAACTGATTTATTCCAGTGATGGATGTGCCTCTGAATATTTAGACTTCATAGTGCAGATATTTTCCCTAGCCAAACACTGTGGGTATGTCTACACTACAATGCTATTTCGAATTAACTTATTTCAAATTAGTTAATTAGTTAATTCGAAATAAGCTAATTTGAAATAACGCATCTAGACACAAAAACTAATTCAAAATAGCATTTTGCTATTTCGAAATAGCACGTCCACACTGATTGGACGCTGGATCGCATTTAAGAGCAGCTGAAACCAGTTCCAGCAGGGCATCAGGTCAGTAGTTGCTTTGTGTGGCTGCTGTCTGAGGCTATCTGAGGCTCATGCTTAAAGGGACCCCCCTGGGCAGCCGGTTCCCAGCTTTCCCACTTGCTTGCCTATCTCGCCGAGGGACAGCAAAGCATTTTCCTCTCTGCCTGCTTCGGTCACTCTCGTTTGGGACACCGCAACACTCAGCACCATGGAGCCAGAGCTGCCTGGGCACTCTCGTGCTCATGTTAAATGTCTTGCTGCAAGCCTGGCAGCAATTGCTGGAGGCTGCCTGGCACCTTCTGCTGCAGGCCAGCCCCCTGGCTCTCCCCCTGCCCACCCCGGGCAGGAGGAGTGGCGCCTGGACGCCAGCGTGCCCCGCCGCATCTGGCATGTGGACACCAGCAGCAACTGGTGGGACACATCATCCTGGAGCGCTGGGGAGACCAACAGTGGACCCAGAACTTCAGGATGAAGAAGGACATCTTCCTGGAGCTCTGCGAGTGGCTCGCCCCTGCTCTGCGGTGACGGGACACACGCATGAGGCCTGCCATTCCCCTCCACAAGCAGGTGGCCATCGCCCTCTGGAAGCTTTCCACACTGGATAGCTACCAATCCATGGGGAACCAGTTCGGTGTGGGGAGATCCACCATCGGAGCGGTGCTCGTGCAGGTACAGCACTCACTGGCCACTGGGCCAGGAGGGAGGGCTGCAAGGAGGACATGGACTGCCCCAGGGAAAATGGGAGGGAGGTGGTGTAAGTGCCCTCCCCGGGAGGGTTCGGTCTGTCCCGGCCGCACTACAGACCACCCGCGGTGACCAGGATTGCAGCGGGAGCTGCTCCTGGGAGTGGGGTGCGGGGCAGTGGTGGGGAATGAACACTCCCAGCCACCTGGGCGCCCCAGTGACCCTCGGTTTTGTGTGTCTTTCTGCAGGTGGTGAAGGCCATCAACAGGGTGCTGCTCCGCAGAGTCGTCCGCCTCACCGACCTGGACGCGGTCATCCAGGGGTTCGGCGCCCTGGGCTTCCCCAACTGCGGGGGGAGCAATCGACGGGACACACATCCCCATCCATGCCCTGGACCACCAGGTCTCCCTCTTCATCAACAGGAAGGGGTACTTCTCGGTGATCCTGCAGGCTGTGTCTGACCGCGAGGGCCAGTTCACGGACATCAGTGTGGGCTGGTCCGGCAAGGCCAGAGGCTGCATGCCGGGACTTTCTTCCCCGACTGCCACATCGGGGTCGGGGACGTGGACATGCCCGTCTGCCTGCTGGGAGATGTGGCCTACCCCCTACAGCCCTGGCTGATGAAGCCCTACACGGGACACCTCAGCCCCTCCCGACAGGCCTTCAATGCCTGGCTCAGCAGGGCCCGCATTGTGGTCGAGGGGGCCTTTGGCTGGCTGAAGGCCCAGTTTAGATGCCTCCTCACCCGCCTCGACCTCTCCCAGCACAATATTCCGCACGTGGTGGCAGCGTGCTGTGTGCTCCACAATTTATATGAGAGGAAGAGGAAGGCTTTCCTGCCAGCCTGGATGGCAAAGGCTGACCGCCTGGCTGGCCAGTACGTACAGTCCCGCACGGCTGCCAGCTGGGAGGCCCTTCGGGGGGCTGTCCGCATCCGGGAAGCCCTGTGGGAGAGCTTCCAGGCAGACAAGGACTGAAGTCCCCCTGGCCTGCCCCACTGGGGCCTTGTGCCTTATATTCCACCACCACCTCCTTCCCCTTTTCCCTCCCTAACCCCCCTTCCTGATATACAATAAAAACACCTGTGTTGCCGCAAAAAACTCTCTTTATTTAACATAACTGGGGCGGGCGGGGGAGGGGCAGGAATGAGGGCAGGAGAGGGGAGGGGGGAAACCTGGGAGGAGGGAGCTGGAAGGGGGAGGCGAGGGGAGGAAGGAGGAGGGGAAGCTCAGGGTTGGGGGTCTTGCTGGCCCTCCCGTCTCACAGCACTGCGGGTGCAGGGGCCTCGGCGTTCCTGGGGGGGAGTGGGTATGGAGGGTGGGACAGGAGGGACGGGGGGGGCAGAAGAAGCAGGAGGGGGAGCAGGGGTGGGAGGAGGAGCGATAGCTGGGGCGGCCGCAGGGGCTGGAGCAGCAGGAGGCAGCAATCGGTCTGCCAGGGCCTGCAGGTGCTCGCAGAGGGCACAGCCCTGCTCCCGCAGCTCCCGCAAGCTCTCCCGCTGCAGCTGCAGGTCCTCTTGCACCCACTGCTCTTGGCTGTGGACCTGCCGTCCCTGCAACCGCAGCTGCTGCCTCTGGTATTCCTCCAGGTTGTGGGTGGGCCTGCTGGCTCGGGTGCGGGTGGCTGTTGCAGGTGGGGTGGTGCGCCCTGCACTCGCTGGTGCTGTGGCTGCGATGAAACAAGAGAGGTGGTCAGTTCTCCCTGGGGACACAGTGGGTGAAACCCAGCCACCCTCTGCAAGGCGAGGATGGCAGGTCTCCGCACCTGCTATCCCCAGGAGTGTGAGCTGGCCCAGGATTGCACCCCAGCCCCTGTGCTGCCTATAGTGTGTGGGGGGGAGGGGAGATGTACCCTGCCTCTGTGTAGAGGGGGCATCTGGAGGGAGGGCAGTGTGCAGTGTCTGTCCCCAGAGTCAGGAGCCTGTCATGTGCCTTCACGCGTAGAAGCGTGTGGGGAACAGACCAGGGCCTGTGCATGGTACCCAGCTGTGGCCACATATCCTGGATGGAATGGTAAACCTCATTCTACAAGGAATAACGCCAAATTCGAAATAGCTAATTCGAAATAAGTGCTGTGTAGACACTTATTTCGAAATAGGGGGCCTCCAGCCTTCCCAGGGATCTCTGGTGGCCACTCCAGCCTTAACCAAGAACACCCCACTATCTCCCCCCCTCCCTGGAGCCCTTAAAGGGGTTGACTCTGGCCACAGTGCCTGTGCCAACTCCAAGCCTGCCAGCCCAGAGCTAGCAGTCACTGCCTCGACCCAGTGGCCCCAAAACATAAGCCAGCAAGCCACTGGCAGCCAGCCCTCCACCGCTCCCCAGGAGCAGTCTGCCAGCTCCCGGAGAAGGCAGGTGTCTTCCTGGTCCAGGGTGGAGATCATGGACCTTATTCAGGTTTGGGGGGGATGCCCCCAACATCCATGATCTCCGCACTAGACAGAGGAACGCGGCCCTCTATGTCAGGATAGCTGCCAGCCTGGCCACCAAAGGCCACATGTGAACCCAGGAGCAGGTTCACATGAAAATCAAGTTGGTCCAGCGAGACCCCCAACCCTGAGCCCTGAGCTTCCTCTCCCCCTTCTTCGCCTTGCTTCCCCATTCCAGCTCCCTCCTCCCAGGTTTCCCCCTCCCCTCTCCCACCCTCTCTTCTCCCCTCTCCCACCGCCTTTCCCCAGTCTCACCAGAGTTTCATTCACTCCCCCCAACTCAGTTTTGTTAAATAGAGTTTGTGTTCATGAAAATACGTGTCTTTTATTTGACCCATTAGGGATGGGTAAGTGGAAGGACGTGAGGGAGGAATGAGGCACAAGCCCCCAGTGGGGCAGACCAGGGAGGCTCTTAGTGGTCCTCAGGGTGGAAGCTCTCCCGCAGGGCCTCCTGGATACTGACAGCCCCCTGATAGACCTCCCAGATGGCAACCTGCAGAAAGTGCAGCCAGGCTCGCAGCAACGTGTCCAAGAGAAGCACCAGAGTGCCCAGGGGCAGTCTGGTTCCATGTTGCAGAGTGCTGTGGTGTCCCGAGTGAGGGCAATCAGAGCACGCAGAGACAAAATGTTTTGCTGTCCCTCATCGAGGTAGACAAGCAAGCAGGGGAACCTGAGAACTGGCTGTCCGGGGGGGGGTCCCTTTAAGCACAGACCTCAGATAGCCTCAGGCAGCAGCCCCACACAGTAAGTCCTGACCTGGTGCTCTGACGGAACTGGTTCCGGCCAGCCTTAAATGCGATTCAGAGTCCACTCAGTGTGGACGCGCTATTTCGAAATAGCAAAACGCTATTTCGAAATGCATTTTGTGTGTAGACGCATTATTTCAAAATAATAATAAAATAACGCGTTATTTTGAAATAAGATATTTCAAAATAACACTGTAGTGTAGACATATCCTCAGTTAATTGCTTTATTCAACTGAACCAAAATAATCTCTAAAACAAGTTGTGGTGAGAGTTGGTATAATTTCATATATAATTTCCTCTACAACTCTGTCTCACTATGGTGTTCTTTAAGGTCCTACCTGAGAAATGCAATGGCAGCCCTGAGGGAAAGCCCTGAGGCAGCCACATGTGAAAAGCAGTTGAGTTACAGCTGAATAATTCCATTAACTGAAATGTCTCCCAATGAGAAGGGAGCCATACCATTTTTTTACACCAAAAATTGACCCAGACCCTTGTGTATACCCCAGCTTTACAAATACTTTTGCGGGTACTTATCTTGAAATACATGCTTAGCTCCATTGACTTAGTTAAGGGAAAGATATGTGAAGGACTGGGACTGGAAGTGCTTTGGGGCAGGGACTGCTTTCTTACTATGTGTACCCAGTGCCTAGTTCAATGAGGCTTTGATACCAAAGTGAGACCTCTATGTGCTTCTAATATACAAGTGTTAAACCTCACCTGGAGTGACTCAATGGAACTCCATGGAATACTATCTAGCTCTTTATACCACTCATGATTTGGTCCATTACCTCAAATTGCCAGAATGGGATTTACTCTCTGCTAGGAGATGGCACTTAAAGAGCTTCCACCCTGAGGAGCAGGTTATTGCTGCAAAATAAGTGACCTTTTATAACTAAACTAATCAACAGCTGAAACATCAAGGTGCTTCTATTGAAATGTGCAGCACTTAAATCTTCAAATTAATCAGTGGCTCCAGGACATTGCAGAGTACCCTCTATGGAGCCACCGAGGACTGTGCATCTTTATAGAGTGTTGCTCAGGAACCCAGAAATGCTTTTCTGTATGTTCTCGCTCAGTATAGACCTGGAAGAAAGATAATGCTGTACATTTATTCACCAACTCTCCAGCCACTTCAAGACAGAGGATGTGGCAGCACCCCTGACAACTCAGGACAGTCAAACTCAGAAGGAAACCCCAGCATCCAATAGCTCCAAGGACCTCTTCAGAGGTCATGAATAGCCAGGATACAGAAATGGCCTTTGCAAAACCCCTATGTAAGTGGGATCCCTGGGCTGCTATCTAAGATGACTTTAGCTGCAGTGCACTGCTGAAAGAACACAAAGTATCAAAAGCAGGAGCCGGAATCAGGCCCTGGAAACATTAAGAGGAAAAGAACAAATGAAAGTAAATACAAATTTTGATAAGACTGGCATACTCTCCTTTGGAGATGGTATTTTCTGTGTGAAACAAGGTAGGAGCATTATGGACTTTATAATTTTCCTAAAGAAGCAGTAGCAGCCATCTTGCTCAATCTACAAAGCCTCTCTAGCTTAGGAATCATCCAGTTGTTAGAAGAGTGATGTTTTCCTAGCTAGCAGAAGTAGTATAAGGGCCCTACCATCAATCAAACGTTAGCCCTGCCCCCTGACCCCTGAAGTCCCGCCCCTGTCCCCGGAAGTCCCGTCCCCCCCCGTCACCGGAAGTTCCGCCCTTGGGGGGTAGTACATCCGGGGTCAAGAGGGACAGGTGACTGGAAGTAAAGGGTGTCATGTGACCCCCGTTAGGCCCAGCCCCTGTCACCGGAAGTCCCGCCCTTGGGGTAATACATCCAGGGTCAAGAGGGACAGGTGACCGGAAGTAAAAGGTGTCATGTGACCCCTCTAAGGACTCATCCCGCCTCCCTCTATCAATCAGGAAGGGTTTTTCCCCTGTAGGACCACCCCGTGAACCGCTTTGACCAATCAGGGGGCAGTTCCGGGACTGGATGACCCGCCCGGAAGTGGGTCATGTGACCCCTCTAAGAAATCACCCCACCTCCCTCTACCAATCAGGAAGGGTTTTTCCCTGTAGGACCCCCCCCCCCCGCAAACCACTTTGACCAATTGGGGGGCAGTTCCGGGACCGGATGACCCACCCGGAAGTGGGTCATGTGACCCCTCTAAGAACTCGCCCTGCCTCCCTCTACCAATCAGGAAGGGTTTTCCCCCCTGTAAGACCCCCCTGCGAACCGCTTTGACCAATCAGGAGGCAGTTCTGGGACCAGTTGACCAGACCGGAAGCGGGACGTGTGACCCCTCTAAGAGCTTCCCGTGACACCCTCTGCCAATCAGAGCATAGCACTTCCCAATAAGTTCTAGCGCCACACAAGAGAGGCCATCTTGTTCCAAGAGCGCGTGTTTCAGAGATCGTGCAAACGCTGAGCGGAAACATGGCTTCTTTCACCAACTTTGTTTTGGTGCCGAGAAGAAAGCGCTACATCAGCGACAGTTCCGAGGAGGAAGGAGAAGTGGAAGGGAGCCCTTTGGCCCAGCCACTGATGGATACACCAGTATCTGATGCCGAAACCCAACCGCTCACGAGGCAGCCCGACGAGCTAGATGACCTGGATGAGGAAGGTGCCGACAGCTCCCAGGAGTTGGACAAGGTGAACGGAAAAGAAGTCAAACAGGTAAATGAAAGATCGAAGTTGGGGCATCGTGGGTTAGGAAACCAGGATTTTGTAAACCTAAAAAAAAATGACCAGAGGGTCTTACATTATTTCTTTCTGGCAATCTCTCAACAGCTTGATGATGCCTTTCTAGCTGACCCTAACACCCAGGACAGCATTGCATCGGACAAGGAAGACGAACCAGGCCCACCTTGTTTTTGCTCAACACCGATACAAAGCATTGAAGAGAACGCCAAGGATGATGGCCATGAAGAATTCAGGAGGTGGCTTGGCATTGACCTAGTTGAGCCAGTGCCACATCATAAGCGTAAAAAAGTTATGCGCTCTATTGTACGCGTTGGTGTTTATACCGTCCTTAGTCACTGTCTTAGGGAAAAGCTTTTTGAGGACTGTGAGAGTTGTGTCATAGATGTGCCAGCCCAGCGGCACCATGACTGTGTGACTTGGACTTCAGAGGATATAAACTGCAAGCTCCGGGGCCTATGTGCTGAACTGTGTTTGGAAAGCTTATTAAATACTGTTATTGCCGTAGGTTATGCTATGCCATGTCTGTGCTTAACTCAAGAACACTTAGTGCAAGGGGTGACTTTGGTAAATGCAGTTCAATTCAGTCAAGATCCTCACAGTGTTTTAAAGACCATGACCAAGCCAAAAGACGCCTGCTTAGAGCGTTATATTGAACGTCTGGTGCGTACAAAAAGTTACAGAACCCTGCTTAAGAAAAAGACTATTTGTAAGATGTCTAAAAGGATGAAGTTAGAGAATGGTGAGGGGACACACATGAGATATAAAACTTGGTAACTGTAAATATCTATTGAAAAGGGGCTTTTGTGACTATCTTCTGTCAGAAGGTTTGTGTGATCCTTACATGAGTAAAAGTTTTGGTGGAACACATGGCCTGTATGTCTTTTAAATAAAATCATTTAAAAAAATAAAGTTTGTGAGAATCCATTTTGTATAAAGGGGCCCATTTACTGAAAAACCCTGAAAGATGTATGGTAGAAACTCAGGGAAGGAAAAACTCCTCCAAAATATTTTGTTTTTTAAATCAAAGGAAAAAAATCAAGCCTCCCAGTTAGGATTTATTAGACATGAACTCAATGGTTTAACCACACCTCACTGAATAGCCAGGGGGCTCTAGTCAATGGTTAGGTTTAGGTGTGACCACTTACTCTTGTTGAGGTTAATGTTCAGTAATTAAATTTGATGGGTTGGATGGGTGGGCTCTGATGAATATCTAATTAAATAACACCTCAGGAGTTTGCAGATGCTATTGGACAGTTTAAATATAACCCCTGGGGTTGGTAGAGCACTATTGGACAGTTTAAAGGACACAGGAGTTGGTAGAAGCACTACTGGACAGTTTAAATATGACTCAGGAGTTGGTTGAATGCTATGGGCTACTCTTTCTAGCCATTAAAAGTTAAAAAAATTAAGGGTCTAACCCAAAACTGAAATGTTTCAAACTTTTACCATACTTTAGAACAAGCATTTGCTCTAAAGACAATCAAACATTTAAAAGCATTTTATTTAAACCCCAAGCCTTAAGCATGAAAGAAACGTGTTTAAAAAAACAAATCCCAAGACATTTATTGATATCTGCAAAGGGTCTCCACATGGAAATGGGTACAGCTACATTAAGGATTGGTGCTTTTACTGTTAATACTGTAAGAAGGCCCTACCAAAAAAAAAAAATGTATTTTAACTAAAAGAAAAAAAATTTAGCCAAAAGCAACCCAGTTGTGGAGACAGCTTAATTCCCCCACCCCAGATCACAAAAGGCAATGCTAGGGAGGGGTGCCTAAAGTCTTTAAGGGTCTATTATTTTAGAGTTGCAGTGATCAAATTAACCTGCTAGCTACTATGTTGAAGTTGTTTGAAACAATGGGTTAGGATGGTATAAAAACCTAGGTATTTTGGAGACTGTCCTTTTCAACAGAAACTTTCTTGAATGGCTGCTGGACTGCAAGAGGAGAAGGTATGTTCCCTGTTTTTAACTTTGAAAATATATATTATATAATGCCACTCTTTGGCCATGCTCTCTTAGTAAAATAATGGTGGCTATCTTTATTGCAGTGTGATCTGTTTAGCATGGAACCAGTAACTTTAAGCTGCAGTTCACCACCAGGCCAAGGTAAAAACCATTTAAACTGTAGTTGTGCTTAATACTGTTTATAAAAAAACAAACAAAAAAGTGGGTAATACTAACTAACATTTGTGCATGTTCTTTAACCTGAAGGCCCAAGCACACATGGGGGGGAACAGAACAAGCATGTGCTTGCAACACTTTATCCCATAGTGAAAGGTAACTTTTTTGCAATTGGCTTTTAAATGCATGTAGTGCTGCTGGGGTGTGTGTGTGTGTGAGAGAGAGAGAGAGAGAGATGGGGTCTGTGCAAGACATAGGTGTGGTGTTTTAAAAGTATTTGGTTGCAAACTGTTGGTTTGTTTCAAACAAGGTTTTTTACTGTGCAAAGTGTGATGTGTTTTTAAAATCGGGTTTGAGGCATTTGGGGGTAATCCTAACTAACATTTTTTTTTGCTTGTTCTTTATTCCATAGTCCCAAATATACATAGGAGAAAACAGAATAGCCCTGTGCCAGCATGCCTTTACCCTGTGGTAGAAAGTAACTATCCATAATTATTTTTAAAGCGTGTGGGTTATTTTTTTCTTTTAACTAATTGTAATGTTTAAATTGTGGGTTGGGTTTTTTTCAAAACTTAATTGTAGGGGAGCTTATTGGTGTTTTTAAACTATATGTTGGCAAACTGCTGGTATAGAGTGTTTGGTGGGTTGCTTTTTCTGCGCAAAATGTGATGTGTTTTTTAAAATGGGGTTTGAGGCATTTGGGGGGTAATCCTAACTAACCAAAAGCCCAAGCACACATGTGCCTTTTAAATGCATATGGTGCTGCTGGGGGGCGGGGGGGGGGGGGGGTGGTGGTGAGAGAGAGAGATGAGGGCTGTGCAAGACACAGGTGTGGTTTTTAAAAAGTATTTGGCTGCAAACTGTTGGTTTGTTTCAAACTAACAGGGTTTTTTACTGTGCAAAATGTGATGTGTTTAAAAAATGTTTGTGGGTTTTTTGTTGTTTTTTGTTTGTTTTTTTAAGTGGTAGAAATAAACTCAAAACTGGTGTTTGTTGTACAGCCTGAAATGGATTATTTTGTTTTAAAGCTATAACTTTTTAAATAGAAAAACACCCTAATGATTTTTTTAAAGTTTACAAGAGGGTTTCACGTGTTTTATAATAATATTGTTTGCTCCACAGTACAGTCAAAACATGAGAGATCCTTAGACCAGAGGGAAAACAAGCTCAAAAGAAAAAGGAAAGAGACAGCTGAAAAGGAAAATTTACCAGCATCAGTGACTGATGGATGGATGAAGCCCAGTAAACATATTTGGCTTATCGGTTTGGTTGTTCTATGAGTTTTTAAGTAAATACATAGGTGTGGGTGAGAGATGGTAAAGTTCAGTTTGTTTGGGTTTTTTTTGTGAAATGTTTTTCCCCCACCTCATAGGCATGGGCAACTTATCTGACAAGGCTTTAGTCAGAGCTACAAGGATACCTCCTCCAGAACCGCCAAAGAACCAGGAATCTGCTTTGAGACCTTTAACAACGCCAAACAGCACAAGAGTGCAGATGAAGCACCTGGGCGGTCCAAACCTCATATACGTCAAACCCAAGGACAAAACAGAAGACTCTCTGGTAAAAAACAACCATGCAACCACAACTCCAGTTCCTCAGCGGCCACCACCACACCATGCCCTGAGGAAACTGTGAGCGAAAACACCCACATTCACAAACCCAGAGCACGCGCTCTAGGGGTTCTGAATGTGTGCAAACCTGGAGCACACGCTCTAGGGGCTGCGTATAAAAAACCAAGGACTGAAAACTCCTGCAATGCCGAGGTATTGCAGCCACGCAAACACAACTCCAGTTCCTCAGCGGCCACTGCCACACCAAGCCCTGAGAAAACTGTGATCGAAAACGCCCACATTCACAAACCCGGAGCATGCGCTCTAGGGGTTGTGAATAAAAAACCAAGGACTGACAAACCATTCTCCCAAAACCATAAGCTCATCACAGCTCCCCCATATTCTAGTATTGGAGAAGAGTTTGATGCTTCATTCAGAAAACTGGTGAACTCTGTATCCTCAGGGGGCCTAAAAGAAAGGGGCCTGGGTAAAAGGGGCAACCTCCAGGGTACACATCAGCTCATGTGTAAACAAAAAGGGGGACAGCGCTTGGGGGATAAACAGATGGCTGCCAAAAAGTTTCAGGCCAGGGTTGCTGTAAAAATTTTAAAAAGGGCTAAAGAGGTAATGAGGAAAAAAAAAACAAAAAGAGATGCCCCCTACTGGAGGCTATCAAACTGGCTTATCTGAAAATGGGGAGGCAGAAATTGGTTTAGCAACGGTTTAGCAAATTCCCCAGAGGGCTCTCTAGACGGGTCCCGTTCTACTCCCAATGACCCTCATGGAGGCGCCTCAGAGTCTGACTCTCAAATAGCCTCTGAGATAGAAGATACCGCTAATGGTCCCATAGAGGAACCCCCAAGTAACCCTGAAAATGCAGAGGTGTATATGGAGAGAGTGAGAAGTTGGCAACATGAGCTACCTAGATTTGGGGGGTCAGTGTATTGTGAGGAATTTTGTTTTGTCAATCTTGAGCAAATAAATTCAGCTCAGCAGGTTGTTGAAGCCATACACAGGGGGATACAGTTAGTTCTAGATGACGTTAATGGAAGGATAGGTCCTGATGATTATGTTCAGTTGCGTTTAGAGAGCCGTAATTTAACTGACCCCTTGTTTTCAGTCAGAAGAACTAGGGATGAGCTCTCAGCTGGGGATTTCTTAAATCAGACCTCAAAGCTGTTACAGAGTAATAGAGAGTTGCATGTTGATGGGACATTGCGCCTCGTTGTGACAGTTGTAAAAAACAGGGGTGGGGGTGCTCGTAGAGTTTTAAATTCTATCCTTAGTAGTAAAATTATTCATAAAAAGAGACCATGTTTAGTAGACCTGGCTTACACCGGTACCAATCTGTGTTTTGTGGGCGGGCTCTTGGCCGTCATGGCCGATCATAAACCTACGGACGCCGAATTGTTAGAGGGGGCGAGAAAGCTGCACGAGAAACTGGGGTGGTCAGATCAAAAAAAGGTTATGCTCAGCGACGTAGCAAAGTTTGAACAGCATTTAGGAGTTAACATATAGGTGGTGCTGTATACAGCGAAAGGCAGCTGGGGCTTTTTTAAAACAGGGGGCTCTGTGTACCCCAAGACTTATTTTATCCTGTTGCACGATGAGCATTACTATGGGGTTCTGGATGTGAAAAAGTTGTTCGGAGCAAAAAATTATTGTGAGTTTTGCCACACAGTGTACAGTCACGACCACTTTTGCAGGTATCGTTGCCACCTCTGCTTGAGCGGAACGTGCTCAGACAGCGTGGGCATGCTGCTGAGGTGTCCTAGCTGTAGACTGTATTGTCGGTCCAAAGAGTGTTTAGACAGACACATAGACTGCGCATCGAAAAAACAAGTCGAATGCCTGTCTAAAACTTTGTGTGATGAGTGTCAGTCTTACGTGAACAAGTGGCACCGCTGTAAAGGGCGACGCTGTAAGCAGTGTAAGGGCTTGCTTGTGGGCAACCTGTGTTTTATGGACTGTATTAAAAAGCCCGAATCCTCAGAAAAGTACATTTTTTATGATTTTGAGTGCATGCAGGAGACTGGATTGCACATACCCAATTATATTTTTGCTTTGTCCCTAACCCCGGAAAAATCCTGGGAATTTAAGGGCAATGAGTGCCTTTCTAACTTTATTAAGACCTTTATTGTCAAAAAGTTCCATGACTACACATTCCTAGCACACAATTCCAAAGGTTATGATGCATACTTTGTTGTGAGACAGTTACTGAAAGAAAAGATGGGAGTAGAACTGATCACTCAGGGTAGTAAACTGATGTGTGTGGAAGTTAAGGCCTTGGGCATTCATTTTATAGACGCTTTAAACTTCTTGCCCATGAAGCTTAGCAAGCTACCGCAGGTGATGGGGTTTGAAGGGTGCAAAGGGTATTTTCCACATTTTTTTAACACTTTAGAAAATCAAAATTACGTGGGGCCTATGCTCGGTGTGGGACACTATGGTGTAGAAAGCATGATGCTCGGGGAAAAAGCAGAGTTTCTCGACTGGTATCAGGACCACAGCTCTGAGACGTTTGACTTGCAGAAAGAGCTTGCGTATTACTGTCAACAGGATGTTAAAATTTTGAGACAGGCTTGTATGGTATACCGAGAAGAGATTATGAAAATGACAGAGATGGGGGCTGTAGCAGAGAGAGGACCTGGTAAATTCACTGAGATAAACCTGTATATCAATCCTTTCCAGTACATCACGCTGGCATCTGTCTGCATGGCTATGTACAGGTTTATGTTTTTGGAGCCTAACACGGTAGCTCTTCTCCCTCCAGACAACTATCACAGGCAGAAAAAGAGATATTCGACCCCATCTATTCAGTGGCTGCTGTATACCTCTTACAAAGAAAATATACAAATACAGCATGCTTTACAGGGTGGGGAACTACAGGTAGGCCCCTACTTTTTAGACGGTTACGCAGATATTGACGGGGGGCGCGCAGCCTTTGTGTTTAACGGGTGTTTTTTCCACGGCTGTGTCGTCTGTTATTGTGAAAAAGCACAAAACCCTATGACAGGGACAACTTTTGGGTTTCTTTATTACAAGACGCAGCTTAAGATCGACTATCTAAAATGACTTGGTTTTGTAGTGAGGACTCTCTGGGAGCACGAGTGGGAGGTGATGAAAGAAACAGACAGGGAGCTTGCAGGCTTTTTAAACCGAGCCCAGTTACCCCAGCCTCTCAGGCCTAGGGATGCTCTTTTTGGGGGGGAGGACAAATGCTATCCGCCTATATTACAAGCCTAACCCTGGGGAAGAAATCCACTATTATGATTTTACCAGCCTGTATCCTTTCGTAAACAAAACCAAAGAATACCCTATTGGACACCCCGATATAGTTTATGACAACTTTGGACCCCTCGCAAATTATTTTGGAATTGCAAAATTGAAGGTGTCCCCCCGCGAGGCCTCTTTTTCCCATTGTTACCTGTCAGAGTGGGTGGCAAGCTTATGTTCCCGCTATGCCAAACGTGTGCGGAAACCGAGCAGCGGGAGACGTGCACCCATACTGATGAGGAGAGAGCTATCCTGGGGACATGGTGCATGGTGGAACTGAATGTGGCCATAGCAAAGGGGTATACAGTGGCTAAAATCTATGAAATCTGGCATTTTAATGACAAATCTGACAAACTCTTTTCAGAGTACATAAAATTACACGTCCGGCAGAAACAAGAGGCTTCAGGGTATCCCAGCTGGTGCACCCTGAACAAAAACAAAATAAGCACGTTAACGATTTTTATCAAAAAGAAGGCGTGTGTTTACGCCAACACGCGATCAGGTCGAACCCTGCTAAACGCCAAATTGCTAAACTGTTTTAAAATTCTCTGTGGGGTAAATTCGGCCAAAGAACAAACCTACCCAACACCAGCATCATGAGAGACCCTGACGAACTCTTTCAGTACCTGTTTTCCCCCAATTACAAGGTTTCATCCTGCGAGTTTATCGACGATGAAACAGCGTGCGTGTCTTGGAAGCACGCAAAAGACCAGTACTCTGTCTCTGGCAATACCAATGTTTCCATAGCCTGTTTCACCATCGCTTATGCCCGCTTAGAATTATACAGTCTCCTAGATGTGTTGCAAGAGCGGTGCCTGTACCACGACACTGACTCAGTGATATTTGTGAAAAGGGAAGGTGACTGGAATCCCCCTCTGGGGGATTATTTAGGGGACCGCACGAGCGAGATCCCGTCAGATCAACACATCACTGAGTTTGTGTCGGCAGGCCCGAAAACATATGGGTATAGGCTGTCGGGAGGAAAGGCCTGTATGAAAGTCAAAGGGATTACCCTAAATGTAGCAAACTGTGAAAAGATCAACTTTGACAGTTTGAAAGATCTAGTCCTGGACTATTGCATGGGTCTGCAAGAAAACACCTCAAAAAAGATAGAGGTGCAACAGCCCTCAATTGTAAGAAACAAAAATCAGTGGCAAATAGAGACAAAAACCCTTAAAAAAACCACAGAAAGTCATTTATAACAAGAGGGTCCTAGGAGAAGGGTTTAAAACCCGGCCCTACGGCTTTTGAAAAATGGATACGAGGTGGAAACACCCCTTTTCTGCAATTCTCGCAGGGACTAGCAACTGTGGGAAAAGTTACTTTATAAAAAACGTATTGGATAATGCCAAACACACACTGTCTGTTATGCCTGAGAATATTGTGTGGTGTTACAGTTGTTGGCAACCTCTGTATAAAGAGCTGCTCTGTAAATATCCCTTTATCAATTTTGTGGAGGGTCTGCCTAATGCTTTTGACAATGACCGTTTGTTTCCTACTAATAAAGTGAATCTGATTATCGTGGATGATCTGATGAACTCTGCTTCTGAAAGTGATGAAATTGAGAAAGCCTTTACCAAGTATGTGCACCACAGGAACTTGAGCATTATGTATATCGTTCAGAACGTATTTTGTCAGGGGAAAAAGAGCCGTACGATTAACCTAAACACTAAGTACATGGTTCTGTTAAAAAACCCCAGGGATAAACTACAAATCGCTATGCTTGTTCGGCAAATGTACCCCGGCAAGGCTCAATTCTTTCTAGAAGCTTTTGAGGATGCTACCAAAAGACCTTATGGCTACCTGGTGGTGGATTTAAATGCGTCCACGCCAGAAGCTTATAGACTAAGAACCGGTCTTTTTCCTCCAGACTGGCCGGTGGTTTATACTTTGAAAAGAACACCCGCCGGGTATAAAAAGAGATGATTTATCGGCAGACCCCTTTTCAACAGCTGGGGGTGCCGCCCGAAAACATGTCTAGCTGCGTGAAGAGAAACCTGGCTCTTTTAAAATTACTTAGCAAATCATCCCCGCAGCAAAGGAAGGCTATACTGTGTTCGGCCTCTGACGATTTAGTAGCGGCCATCTCAGAAATAGCACTCAATACCTTAAAAGGAAACGTGCCTTTGACGCAGAATCAAGTGATTGTGCTGAAAAAGAAACGCATGCTTATAAAAACATTGTCTAATAAAAGGGTCTTGCTTAAAAGAAAGAAGCATCTGGTGAAGCAGTCTGGGGGGTTTATCAGCCCTCTGTTAAGTTTTGCTATCCCTCTGATAACAGGGCTTTTGAATAACCGATAATGGAGTATGCAGAAAAAATGTACCTGGTGCCCAGCCATCAACTGGAGCAATTAAGGGCTCCCCCTCCAGCGGAGGAAAATATCAGAACAACCGCAACTCACTTACTGGATGCTGAAATGAAGTCTGTTCTTCAAAGGACTGACTTAGCCGAATACGAAAAGGCTAAACTCTACAGCGCTGTGCTTCAGAGGTACTTAACGTACGTGAGGCAAAGTGATGCAGATAAAGGGAAAATCAATCTGTTTCTACCAGAACAGAGTGACACCGCCCCCAAACCTCCAGAAACAGCAAACACCTCAGACTCTGTGGTTCAGGAGGTGTTGGATAACGTGAATAAGCATTATAAGAAAAACGCCTCAGTGTTGCTAAATAAGCTGGGCCAGGATAAAACTATCGCTTCCTGGAATGATAAAGGCACATTTGTGTACAAAGGCTCAGTGGTTAATGGTTCTAACATGCTTGACTTAGTCAGAGCCGTTACCCAGACACGTTCTGTCCCTAGCAGACATGTACCTAAAGGGTGGGATGTGTTTATAAATGCCATGGCAGAACTAAACGTCCCATCTTCCATCATGGGCAGTGCAGACAACAGAGTTCTTTTGGAACGCCTGAAGGCTTCAGCCGCTGATGCTGGGATGGATCGAGAAACACTGACTCCTTTTTTGCCTTCTAAAAAACGAAAATTGGCTAAACTATCTGAATGGCTCAGTGTGTGAAGTTTGCCATGTTCTAAAAATAATTTTTGAACTTGATCATGTTTTGCTTTAAATAAAACACTTCTATATATATATATATATATATATATAGAATATACATATTAAATGTCTTGGTATTTTTTCTGAATTGTTCATTGTTTTTAAGAACAAAAATTAAGAAAAACAAACATCAGTTGCCTTTAAAGCCCTCACCTGGGGTGCTTTATTGAGCAACATGGCTATGAAAGTCATTGCAGGATACGCATGTCTGAGTTTGCTGAAACATGTTTTGAGCAAGACTAGGCATGCCCAAGTATTTACATTTATTTTTTACAAAGTTCATTGCCATCTGGTCATTTTGCATTAAGTCATTAGAATACATTTTTAAAATCTGGTCAAAAGATAAACCCTTGCTATGGTAATGCAAGAAAAACACACAGTGATAGCCGCAGGCGACAGAGGGGGGGGTGTTGTAATTGTCTAGTGTGAAACACAATGTCGGTGGCATTTTTGTTTAAAAATTTCATAATGCTTCTAGGAAACAATGCACTGTTCGGGGGATGCCCATATGAATCAAAAAACTCTCTGTGGTTACGCTCCGCCAGATACAAGGCAAGCCAGTGTTCACCCAGTTGGTTGTGAGGGTGCGTGTTGACCACCAAACCTAGGGGTCTCTGAGATAACCTGACACCAGGGAGCCAATCACAAGGGAACACATCCAAGAAATTCTCTTTTGTATAAGGGTCTGTTGATAAGACACGTGAGAGCTGCACCGTGTCCATCTTCACATGTAATCAAACAGAACATTTCTCCTCTGATTTATCTCTATGACGTTGTCAAAAACCCCATACATGATCATATTGACGGTGACCGTCAAAGCCTTCCCAAAGCGTATTTCTGCTCTGAGGTTCCCAGTTTTAATCAGCAAATAGTGGTCGGCACATTCAAGGTGTAACCCTGTGCAAACTCCTCACGGTCGATTAACAGAGAACGATCTTTTTTGTGTTTGCCTCCTGTCTGTACCAGATTCATGTATTCTCTCACACAGCGTCCGGCCTCAAAGTCTGGTTGCAGAGGTTTGGTTGGTATCTGTTCTCCATCCACATACAGGGCCACAAAATTAATATCACAATGTTTAAAATGAAAGGGGTTTTTAGTGTAACTTCCGCTAAAGGCGTCATTATCCACAAACCCTAGGACAAGTATTTTGGGTAACTGTCCCAAGAACAAGTTCTCCTGGTTACTGACCCTGCTGCCTGTGGGGATGCTAAACACTTTCATTCCCACACGGTCCACAGGGTATTTAGCATTAGTGGTAAGCAGGGCCTCCGCATGCCCCAGATGGACGCCGGGGCCACATGCACTTTCTTCACAAAGAGGGAGGCTGATACAATGCGTAGTTTAAAACCCTCAGTCGCATCGCCCATTAAACAAAAGGCCTCTTTACTGCATGTCAATTTAATTTTCACATCCACCCGGTTCAACAAAAGTTTTTCTTGAAAAAACAGGTCGCTCTATAGATGACCCAACAACTCTCCTGTCCTGCTCTGGGACGTCAGCCTTGCACGCCTCACAAATCCTAGATTCTCACCATCCAGCTCTGTTTTTTCGTGTTGTCCAGGAGTGTCTTTGTAAAAACAGTCCGGCGGAAAATTGTGTAGCGAGGGTGTCATCGCTGTAATTGAGAACCGATTCGATAAAGGCCCTGTAAGGGTAACAGTTGTTGCTTTGGCTTACTAGGCGGTCTCCCAACATAACGTCCAATTGACTGAAAATAGAGGCCACTGGGTAATTCACCAGGCCTACCGCGGCATCCCTGGGGAGTGCAGTCCCGTCTCCTTTTACTATCTTGCAACAAAGGTAGAGTAGCGTGTTGTTTAAATCCATATAATCTATGCCATTCCCTGCTATAAAAAAGTCGATGGGGGCAGTCTCTGTCACGGCTGACAAAGGCGGCACCTCGATGTAGATGCTTTTCTCAATGCTGGCCTGAGTAGGGGCTATCTGAAATAAGTCTAGTTCGGATTTGGTGCACTCTTCCGACCCGCAGTGAACGAAAGCCATGTTGACTAAAATATATCTCTTTTACCAGGTACAGAGTGTGTCCTCTTTCTCCCTGGCTTCCTCTTGGACTTTCGCTTATGGCCTGTCCTGCGTGTCGAGGCTCTTCTTTTAAGGGGTTTCGGGGGGCCTGTGCGTCGCGGGTATGACGCATTTCTCTTTCTCTTCCTCCTTTTAATATACATAAGCCCTGATCCTTCCTGTGTAGCCGGATTCCTCACCCTCTCCAGGACAGCCCAGGAAACGTGGCCTACCACATCTCTGACTATGTTTTGAGCGGCTCTTTTTACGTGGGGTTTAATAATCTCTAGCCCTCTTCGCAAAAGCGGTACAGCTTTTCGAAAAAGGCTACGAAATATTCCGCCCACACCGGCCCCGTACATCACAGGGGCTCCATGATATCCAGGAAGGGCGTATCCAGCCTGGGCTTTGTAATAGTTGCTGTAGACTTTGGGGTCACCGTAATTTTTTACGATCGCCATAATAGTGTTTTGCTTTTTAGAAACCTCACTCTTTCCGGGAACGCAGGTGCAGCTTCACAATCACCTTGCCAAAGCGAAATGAGACGCGCCTGTTTTGATCTGTCTTTATTTCAATGGTGATGGTGTCGATGTGGTGTTGACTGATGGGTACATAATGAGGCTTATCGTAGGTGATGGTAACAAACTCATTGTTATTTCCTCTGACAGGGACGCAGTGTAACAGGGGGACAGAAAAGTCCCCCACAAACTGGTGTTCTACAATATCCGTGTATAGATACAAGGAGTTGAAACCCCCTGTGATGTCTGCTGAGAAGGGGCTCTTCTGGACACTGCGCCCAGGGGCCAAACCCAGAATGTTAGCTAGCTCCCCAATGGTAGAAAACGTAGCAGTAGCATTGGTGGATTTAAGTCTAAATTTTCTACTCACTGGGTCATAATTCATGATCACATCAGGCGGTCCAGAATGACGTGCCACAATGCTGTTCATATGTTCCAATAATTCGGGTATAGTTGAGTAATAATCTCGTCGTAGGATATAACTCCATGATTTATCTCCAAAGGTGATTTGGAAAGGGGTGTCCTCAGTAATGTTCCAGCTGTGTGGATATTGTATTTCCACTAGACCCACTTCCCAGGCACCCGGGAGATCCAACGGCTTTATTAGCTGTATCGTAAAGGCCGAGCTGGTGTTTTGGGGAAAAACCCCAGAGCTGGTGTTGCTGGGCAAAGTGATGTAGAAGCCACCCGTCCCCCATTTCTCTCCTTGCAGGTGGGATTGTTTTTATTCATGCTTAAACGTTACAAAGTTGAGAAGCTTCTACCCAACTGTTAAATTTGTTGGGCCACCCCAGCCATTTCACCAATAGCTGCTTTTTTCTCCCTTTCCCTTTCTCTGCTAGAACTTTTTCAATCCTGTAAATCCTGTTTTGTTTGGGGTTCACCTTTTGTAATTCTTCAGGGTAAAACGACCCCGTCACTGTCTCACCCTCGTAATCTTTTAATCGGTAGACGGGTCTCTCACCCCTGGTTAAGGCTTCATCCACTATGAATATCTCATTGGTAAACGTTTGTTCATAACCTTTTTTAAAAGCACCTTTGGTTTTAGAGAGTCTCACGTGGTCCCCTTTTCTAAAAGGAACAACAGCCTGCTTTATTTTAAAATCATCTCCATAAACAGTTTTCCAGACCGTCAGAGAATTCACGGGGTTCACATCAGCAGGTCTGGTACGTATAGTTCTGTGAAAGCTTCAGTTGTAACTCTTTATAAACTCAGATAACACGTCAATGTAGCGAAAGGTATTGTGGGCTGTAAAATATCTCCACATCCTAGATTTTAAAGTTCTGTTAAATCGCTCCTCAACCCCCGCTTTGACTTCATTGTTAGTAACAAAATGGTGGACACCATGCTGCTTTAAAACAATCCACTTAAAGGTTTGTTTAAAATTTCTTTTCCCCGATCAGTTTGTAATTTTGAGGCACGCGACCTTTGCTGAAAATAGCTTTAAAGGCCTTGGCTACCTCCTTGCCCGTCTTGTCCTTTAGGCCTAAGGCCCAGGCATATTTTGATAGAATGTCTATCTCTGTCAAAATATACTTAAAACCGCTGTTGTATTTGGAGAACCAGTGCATATCCACCAAATCTGCTTGCCATTGTGCATCCACATCTGAGACAATGGTCTTGTTTCTTTTAAAACGTATTCGAGCAGGCTTGTGCAAAGAGTAAGCGTCCTGGTCTGAAAGCCATGATGTTACCTGTCTTCTGTTCAAAGTTTTACTGTGCTTTTTGACTGCTTGAAACAGAGGGTTCACCCCACCAAAGCTGCCAACTTCCCCAGGGATGTAATATATTTTCTCTAACAGAGCTATCTGCGTAGACATGACTGTTATTTGTGTTAGTAAAAGATTCTGTAAGTATGGAAGGAACACATTCACACCAACACATTTAATACAAGTTTTATTAAGCATCTGGATTAACACACTCTTTTATGGCCGTCTGCAAATGGACACCATGACACCCCCACCACTATCGCTATTAGGGAGTCCGAGTTAATTCATTCTTCCACTTTTGTTCTCGAGATCCATGTGTCAGACATGAGCAAAAACTGCTGGCACAAGATAGATTTACTCCCACAGGATTACCGCTGTGCAATTTCTCAAAGGCTTCTAGAAAGTCATTGTCGAGCTGTCGAGAGAATGTCAAAAAAAAAAAAAAAGAGAGTAAGCTACAGCTGCTGGTTTTTAGATTCACAAAATACCCATGATGCCCCCCACCTCGATTTTTCATTTACCTGTTTGACTTCTTTTCTGTTCACCTTGTCCAACTCCTGGGAGCCGTGGGCAGCTTCCTCCATAGGGACGGATAACGAGAGGCCGTCTAGCTCGTCGGGCTGCCTTGTGAGCGGTTGGGTTTCGGGGTCAGATTCTGGTGTATCCAATAGCAGTGGGGGCAAAGGGCCCCTTTTCGCCTCTCCCTCCTCCTCGGAACTGTCACCGATGTGGCGCTTTCTTCTCATGCGGTGGAAGGCCCTCGGCACCAAAGCAAAGTCCAAACTTCTGGTGGGGGTGATGAAGGAGTCCATGTTTCCACTTAGTGTTTGCACGATCTCTGAAACACGCACTCTTGGAACAAGATGGCCTCTTTGGTGTGGCGCTAGAACTTATGGGGAAGTGCTATGCTCTGATTGGCAGAGGGTGTCACGGGAAGCTCTTAGAGGGGTCACACGCCCCGCTTCCGGTCTGGTCAACCGGTCCCGGAACTGCCCCCTGATTGGTCAAAGAGGTTTGCGGGGCGGTCCTACAGGGGAAAAACCCTTCCTGATTGGTAGAGGGAGGCGGGGCAAGTCCTTAGAGGGGTCACATGAAACCTTTTACTTCCGGTCACCTGTCCCTCTTGACGCCGGATGTATTACCCCAAGGGCGGAACTTCCGGTGACAGGGGCTGGGCCTAACGGGGGTCACATGACACCCTTTATTTCCGGTCACCTGTCCCTTTTGACCCCAGATGTACTACCCCCCAAGGGCGGGACTTCCGGTGACAGGGGGGACGGGACTTCCGGGGACAGGGGCGGGACTTCCAGGGTCGGGGGGAGGGGCTAATGTTTGATTGATGGTAGGGCCCTTATACTACTAGCAGACGAGAATCATTATTACAGCCTTGCCTGGAATGCCAACGTGAGGTGCGTGCAATTGACTGAAAAGTTCAAAATCTGGTATGCCCTCCCAGTACACAATGCCCAAATCTATTTGCTTACACAGACATTTTATTTGAACCACTTGTGGTCAATTTCAGCCCACTGGCCTGTAAAAGGATTCAGGAAGTAGCAAAGAAAAGACTCTTTTAAATGAAGTTTTGTACTGTCAATCTCCATTGGCAGCAAGAAAGCCTTTAGTCATGATATGAAATTCATTCAGACTTTATAATTAGCTAGCCTTTTTCTGACATTGGAACTTAATATGTCTCCTCTTGTTAATATCATTGAACAACAGCTGCACTATCTTAGCAGTCTAAAATTATTAATCCAATCCTGTTTTCATGTATATTTATCATTTCACTGCCAACTCTAGTCAACTGATTTTGTTAGACATATTGATTTTCTGAAGAAATTAAATGACAGTGTCTGGCCACATTTTATAGACAATAAAATGTGTTCAAACACTGTTCATTCTGGGCCACATTTGTTCTCTTTTATTCTCAATACTCTGCTGATGGTGTCATGGCAGGGATACACAAAAATGACTTTTTTAGATTCCTTTTTATTTTGTTTTATGTACTAATTTGAAGTATGACATTGATTGGGCCAGATCACTACAGTGGAATCTCTTTTGTGGAATGCCACGGTAGTGGAACCACTCACATGAGTAAGGTAAGCATCTCATGAATCCTTAAAAAACAAAGGTCTTTACATGCTAATGTCACTACATCCAAATTGTGAGACTAAAAAATAACAGAGAATACTTTGCTTCTAAAGGACCTGATCGATCCCCCATCCAAATTAATAGAAGAGCTCCCATAGACTTCAATGAGATTTGATTTGATCTGATATCATACTTTTCATCAAAGGACACCAAAGTATTTTGCAGACAATGATCATATGTGACTCATACTCACCCTCTAAGGTAGAGAATGTGGACTATTAACATATTTTCTCCAGGGGTGCCATCTACACTGCACCCTTAGCTCAAAATAGCTTATTTTGTAATTTGGCACTGTCTATACAGCACCACATTTTGAAATAAACCACTATTCTGAAACATCTCTTAATCCTCATGGAATGACGTTTACAGGGACATTGGAAAGATATTTCAAAATAATGGGCATGCTGTCAAGACTTGGAATAGCTATTTTGGGATACCGGAAGTATCCCAAACTAGCACCGCTGTGTAGATGTACCCCAGACTAGGAATCTAATGCATGAACAGAAAGATAACCAGTAGCTTGTCAAATGTGACAGAAGCAACAGCTGGAAAATTCAGGTATAGACCCCAGCAGTCCTGAGAAAAGAACCCATCTGCCAAGTAAACCCTATCATACATCTGCTTATAATAAAAAGACAATATAAAAGTTCACCGAACCTGCAGCATGAACTGAAATCCCTGGAGAATTCACAAGTGACATTAGGATAGGAATTAATACAAAGAGCCCTTTTATAATTCAGTCTGAAAGGCCAGAGGATGTGGGATCAATTAACCTTATGACAGAGTGCCAAGGAAAGGGAATATCATGGGATGCCTGTAGAAAGGTAAAAACTGAAGGGGATGGGGCATCTATGTATAGCTTCACAGCACAGAATAATGGAGATGCAGAGCAGATACGGCCAATTTGTTTGTTATTGTTGCCAAAGTCACCCAAAGCCACTTACTTTTCTCTTGTATCATCTCCATTCTGCTCTCTGCAATGCAAGTTCACTCATCATCATTACTAGTTGGTCATAAATTTCTCCAAAAGGCCAGAGATGCAAAATGAAGTTTGTTTTCAAGGATCATGTTGCCAGTCACTAAGACAGATGATTTAGGGAACAACACCAAATGATCTGTGGAACACAAATCATTAAGGGCAAACCCTTGCATGCCATGTGTCAGGTTTTTAGTAGGCCATATACAATGCTGTGCAGCTGCAACTGATTGTGGGGATTGAAGAACATATGTGAAATGTTGCTGAGCTGTGTTACAACTGCAGCTGAGCAAAAAAAAAAAAAAAGTTTATAACAAGGTCCCTGATGCTACTGTGAAGTCAATGCCTTAAGAATGGTGCACTTACACAAAGCACCTTCCAGGACTGGGTGAAAGATGGAACAAACTCACCAAATATCTGTTTCAACCATTATTCACCTGGCTTTCCCGCAAATATATTTGCCATGATGATTTTTTTCCCATTTATATTATTTGATGAGTATTTTTCTCGTTAGTCACCTGCTGCTACAAGCAAGAATAAATAAGAAGATGAAAATGAATAAAAAGTGCAAACTACCCCCATATGCTGTTCATTCTAGCCATCAAAAAACACATTGTTTCTTGTGTGGGCGCTGTGGAAGACATGGGTCCCGAAAAGGGGGCAGCAGCCAACCTCCCACAGCAGTTCAGAGAGAGTGCTCCAGGCATACGGAGAGATGGCACAAAAACATTTTTGCAAGAAGGTGACAAACATAAGGGCTCTGGGAGAAGAGGGCCAGAATCTGGAATTCAAGCAGCAGAAAGTAATGGAGGGATTCCAAAAAGGAATGAACTGATCACACTGTCAGATAAGCGAGGTAGTCTCACTAGCTGTGGTTTATACAGACCAGCAAGAATGATATGTATGTTAGGGTATGTCCACACTACAGCGCTAATTCAGACTAACTTATTTCAAATTAGTTAATTTGAAATAAGCTAATTCGAAATAACGCATCTAGACACAAAAACTAATTCAAAATAGCGTTTTGCTAATTCGAAATAGCACGTCCACATTGAGTAGACCCTGAATCAAAAGTAAGGCTGGCCGGAACCAGTGCCAGCAGGGCATCAGGGTCAGACTTAGTGTGTGGGGCTGCTGCCTTAGGCTAGCCGAGGGCTGTGCTTAAAGGGACCCGACCCCCCATCTCAGACAGACAGTTCTCAGGTTTCTCTGCTTGCTGGTCTACCTCTCTGAGGGACGGCAAAGCATTTGTATCTCAGAGTTCTCTGCTTGCCCTCACTCGGGACACCACGGCACTCTGCAACATGGAACCAGACCTGCCCCCGGGGACTCCGCTGCGTCTTGTGGACATGTTGCCGGCAGCCTGGCTGCACTGTCTGCAGGCTGCCATCTGGGAGGACCATCGAGGGGATGTCAGGATCCAGGGGGCCCTGCAGGAGAGTTTCCACCCTGAGGAGCGCTAACAGTCTCCCCGATCTGCCCCACTGGGGGCTTGTGCCCCATTCCTCCCTCTCGTCCTTCCACTTATCCTTCCCTAACCCCCCCTTCCTGATGTCAAATAAAAGACACGTATTTTCAAAAATAACAACTCTTTATTCAACAACTGGGGAGGGGGAATGAAACTGTGGGGAGATGGGGGAAAGGAGGCGGGAGAGGGGAGGGGGAAAACTGGAAAGAGGGAGCTGGAAGGGGGAAGCAAGGGGAAGAACGGGGAGGGGAAACTCAGGGATCGGGGTGGGGGTCTTGCCGGGCCAACCGCCTCCCAGCATGGCGAGGGAGGGGCCCTTGGCATCCCCAGGGGATGGGGAGGAGGGTGCGGAGGTTGAGGAGGAAGAGGGGGGAGGGGGGCAGGAGTGGGAGGAGGGACAGTTGTTGGGGGGGCAGCAGGCGCAGGACCAGCACAGGGCACCATGCTCTGCAGCAGGGCCTGCAGGGTAGCGTTTCTGGCTCGGTCCTCAGCCAGCTGCTCCCGGCGGAGCTGCAGGTCTTCCCACATCCAGGCCTCGATGGTGCGGTGCAGGGCTTGCAGGGCCCCCAGGTGCTGGTCCCAGTACTTCTGCCACATGGTTGTGGTCCGGAGCAGGCCGCGGGTGCGGGAGCATGTCCTAGGCGGGGTGGTGCGCCCTGCATGAGCAGCTGGTGCAGCTGTAGAGAAAGAAGAGAAGTGGTCAGTTCTCCCTGGGGACACAGTGGATGATGCCCAGCCCCCACTCCCCCCCCCCCTCACAACATGATGGCGACCGCGCCCTGCACTGTCAGAGCCTCTGTGCTTGCACAGAGGCCATGGTCAAGATGTCTGGCTCTCCCCGGGACTGGGAGCCGCCCCAAGACCGCATCCATGTCCCTGTGCCATGTATAGTGTGGCCAGGGCGGGGGGGAGATGTCCCCTGCCTCTGTGTAGAGGGGGTGTGTGAAGGGAGGGTGTCCTGCTGGGTCCCACCCCGGGGTCGGGAGCGTGTCAGGTTTCTTCACACACGTGTGCCTATTGGGCCACGGCCCCCGGGTGTCACACAGCTGGAGCCACCTAACCAAAGGGTGGCATGGCATGTGCTTGCACATGCACAGGTGGCTGCGTTATCCGTGGGAGGCATGGCCCACATGTGCGGTCCCTGGTCTCCCTCCCTGCCTCCCCCCCCGGGCAGGGGACAGTGCTGGCACTTACCCGGTATGGCCTCCCTGGACGACCCTGCTGACTCCGGTGCCGGAACAGCTGGCAGTGGCCCCTCCGGCGCACCCGGGTCAGGGCCCTCCGGTCCTGGCTCGCTGCCTCCCAGGCTGGCGCAGACCGCCCTGCCCCCAAAGAGTCGGTTGAGGGCGGGGAAGTAGGGGCAGGTGGCAGCACCTGCTGTGGCGCCATCCCTGGTGGCCCTGGCGTATGCCTGCCACAGCTCCTTAACTTTCAGGCGCACCAGCTCCTGGGTGCGCCTGTGTCCCTTTCGGGCCATGGTGGCTACTATGTGGCCATAGACGGCCACGTTCCTCCTCCTAGTGCGGAGATCATGGATGTTGGGGGCCTGCCCCCAAACCTCAATGAGGTCTATGACCTCTGCACTAGTCCAGGAGGGCGCGCGCCATCTACGGCTCCTGGCTGGCCCCTGGGTGCTGGGGGACTGGGTGGGGGACAGCTGTCTGTCACTGGCTCCCTGGCTCATCCTGGAGCCACTAGGCCAGGGGCAGAGACTGCTGGCAGGCCTGGCTCTGGAAAGTGCTGTCTGGCCAGAGTCTACCCCTTTAAGGGCCCCGGGGCTGGGGGAGAGGAGAGGAGTTTTCCTGGTTTGGCCCAGAGTGGCCACCAGGGGGAACCTTGGAAGGGTTCGAATTAAGTGGCTACACAGCCCTTAATTAGAACTACTTAATTCGAACTAAGCGTTACTCCTCGTAGAATGGAGGTTTACCCAGTTCGAATTAAGTGCTCCGCTATTTCGAATTAAATTCAAAATAGAGGTTTGCATGTGTAGCCCCTATTAAAGTTAATTCGAACTAACGGCTGTTAGTTCGAATTAACTTTGTAGTGTAGACATACCATTAGGGAGGTCAGAAAGGAAGTGATTACAGTAGTTAGGGTGAAAGATAAGGCGGGTCTGAATAAGATGTTTGACAATGGACAGAATAAAAACACTTAGCTTAGAAATGTTCTGGAGGACAAAGCACCTAGATTTGGAGACAGCTTGGATAAGAGGGGGTGGAGAATGGAGATCTCAGGTGCAAAACCTGGGGTTTAGTGTCCCAGGCACCTATTCTACCGCCTCACTCCATTACACAGGGATATTTTGGCAAATTGAGGGAAGTTCATTACTTTCTCTTTCAGGTGGATTTATCACATCTAGTATAAACACAACACATCGACTGTGACCATTCTCTCATCGACTCTGGTATTCCACTAAAATGAGAAGAATAAGGTGAGTTAATGGGGGAGCTTTTTCTGTCTATCCAGCATGGTTTGGATCCTGTGTTAAGTAGATCTAAGCTTTCTATCTGAGTACCACCGCTAATAGAACTCAAATTGCATAGTTTAGAACAACTTGTCAGTATGGTATAGACTTGCCTTTAATGTAATATCAGCAATGCTACTTCTACTTTTGATATTCCCCTCTCTGACACTGCTACCTGCTCTGGACCCAGTGCTTTTATGTCATCCATCTTGTTTAACAAGATGGGTACAGCCAAAGACCGTGCACAAAAATAGTTTTATTAAACTAAATAGTGTATAATACTGGAATGCTTTGCAGCCTTAGGTTTTCACACACACGGAGCATTTTCAGCCTGCTCCTATTGAAGTGAATGGAAAAGATCCCCAATGAGACTAGGTCTGGCTCAATTTTTATCTTCTTCACCCAGTTAGGTATCCATGCAAGGGATCATAAATCCCCTAGTACTCAAGACAGTGATGGTGCATCTACACAGCACCGTAAACTAGAAATAAGAAATTATGTATCTTATTTCAATTATATTTTGAAATAGCTTATTTTGAAATTTGGTGCATCTACGCAAATTTTAAAACAACACACTTTTTCGAGATATTCCTTAACCCTCATGGAATGAGTGTTACAGGGATTCCAAAATAGTGCACCCATTATTTTCAAAAATATTATTTCAAAGTAACAGGCGATTTGTTAAGACATGGGTTAGCTATTTCGGGATACCTCCATATCCTGAAATAGCTGCACAGTGTAGACGTACCTTCAGTGTTTAGTTTTGTTTCAGGGCTTATGAAAGCTCTCTTTTCCTTTCCACAACTGGTCCACAGGAAAAAAAGTTAAGATCTTATAAGTGCTAATGAAATAGGATCAGGAACACTTCTGGTACTGCCTGGGCTTTAGGATGTTCAAGTCCGAATTTCTCTTCTGATGTTTAAAAACATGTGATTTCCCACATACATAAGAAAAAAAGTCTTCTTAATATTAGTGCAAGGCTAGTGTAGGTTGGCTGTTTTAGGGAAAGCTCCATAAATCATCCACAGTAGGCTAATGTCTAAGGGCTAGATCATGATTTGGACTAAAAGCCCGCCCAGTGGATTAAAAAGAGTCTTATATCCCTCTGTAGACTACCAAGATCTTGGGTCCAGGCATACATGATTAATTTGAAACCATGCCCTTGGAGTAACTCAGTGGGAATTGGACAGGAATGTTTGGCCCTTCCTGAGCAGGGTAGCAGGCATGGGGAAGTGCCATAGTATGGTATAGGAAAGGAAACAAGGGAAGGGAGCTGCACTTCAGGAAGGTATTTCTGAGTCACATCACCTCCTGAGGTTACTTGTGGGTGTCATGGCTTACACACTACCCCATGTGCAGGGTTATATCCTAAAGGCAGAGTCTGACCCTGAATGATCATCTATGAGCCCTTGGTTTGCTGGAGTTCACTTCTCTAGCAAGCTGATCACAAACCTCCTCTCCAAAAATAATTATTTATAGCTTCAGCCATAAGAAAAAAAAAACAGCAAGAAAGAGTACACATTAAAACAGCAACAACCAGCAAAGAAATTGCCTTTTATTAATTTTCCGTAAGTGGATTATGCCAAGAAGAATGTAAACAGTCCCACAGGCACAAATTACCTAGCTTATTCGCCAACTGAATTGTCCTAAACAAGCACCATTTTAATTTGAATATCAAATACTTCATGCAGCAGGAACAGAAAAGCCACACAAACCTAACAATGCATTTGTTACAGATTTCAGAATAATCTTTTCGGACAACCCAATGGACTGGGTGCAGATTTCCTCTGCATACACACATTCTGTACACACAGCCCAGTGCAGACATGGCTCAGTAGATACTTTGCCATTAACCAAAACCTCTGGAGAATTTCAGGAGGGCAACCAGATTACAGATGTGCCTAAGTGAATAAGGTGCCTACCTCCCTTATTCAATGGCTTTCAAAGATCAGGTACTTTTGTGAATACCACTAATTTTTTTTCTGCATCTTTAAGCACCTAAATACTGGTTGGTGCACCCTAGTCCAGCACCTTCGGGACCTTACCAGTCCCAGATGAGGGATTTTGATGGACCAGAGTAGGTCATATCTGGCCCCCTGCTACTGCCCCTCCCAGTCCTGGATCAGCTGCTGGCCTCCTGAGCAGTTCCTCCCATGCTACTGTCCCCACTGCCCTGCCAGACCCTCCCTCCTTTTCTGCCATGCTAGGCCATGCAGCTCCTGCCCAGCTCCCAGTGCTCCAGGCTCCCGCTCCACCTCGCAGACCAGGTGCTTGGTATCAGCAACCCAGATGCAGGAAGCTTGCTTGGTTCCTGGTCCTGCTGGCAGCTCACTTCATGCAGCACACTGCCTTCCCAGCCACCAGCCTTCCACTGGGACTCTCTTGTTCTGGAACATCCGTGGTCCTGCCAAACCACAGATATTGCCAGATCAGAGGGTCCAGGTTTACAGAGGTTCAGTCTGTAGATCTTGTAAATCTATCCCTCAGACTTTGTTCTCTAACACTTCTGAGAAACAAATGCTTTCCTTTCATGAATAATACAGGAAACTGATGCTGAAGAGCATCCTATCCAGCATTATTCTGGACATCTTGATCAGAGAATCATAGAATACTAGAACTGGAAGGGACTTGAAGAGGTCATTGAGTCCAGTCCTCTGCCCTCATGGCAGGAACAAGCACAATCTAGATTATCCCTGATAGATGTCTATCTAACCTGCTCTTAAAATATCAATGGCAGAGTGAGGCGAGGAAGATTTCTGGACCACTGCTCTTCCTTATTCCTAACCAGTTGTGTCAGTCCCTGATGCAAACATGAAAGAATGTTAAAGGGGGTAAACTGTGGTAATTTCTTAGACACAAAATGCCCACTAGTGATTCAAATGAATCCACCTATATCAGTCATTTCTGTCACAAACCAGTTTTGAACCTAGGTTTATAGAATGTTAGGGTCCAGATTGTGAATATCCAAAGAACTAGATGTGTAAGGGACCACTTGCTGGCAATAGAAAAAGAGGGTCAAAGTCTGCCCCCTATTTCTAGCCCATGAATACAGACATTCCACAGATTTATGAAGTTGTCATTTTTAATAAGACAATAATCAATGAATTAAATAATTGTATAGAGAGTACGCTTATAAAATTTGCAAATGATACCAAGCTGGGAGGGGTTGCAAGTGCTTTGGACGATAGGGTTATCATTCAGAATGATCTGGAAAACTGGAGAAATGGTCTGAGGTAGATAGGATGAAGTTCAATAATGACGAATGCAAAGTATTCCACTTAGGAAGGAACAATCAGTTTCACACATACAAAGTGGGAAGTGACAGTGTAGTGAGGCACTATTTGAATCACGGGAGGTGATTCACTTCTAAAGGCCCCTCCCCCAGCCTTGTGAGAGAGACCACTGGACCCAGGTTTCAACAGATTACAGGGGACAAATGATGAAAAACAGGAGCAGGGGTGCGGGTTAAAGGTTTAAACCAGATCGGGACACCAAGCAGAGAATCACGGACAAGGCCGTCTGCTCCCCAAAGCAGACAGGGAGCCAGTGGACGCCACCCAGAGGAACTCTGCTGGGATGTGTGAGATTAGAGAGGAGTGGAAAAAGGCCCCACAGTTGCAGAGCCCCCCCAATCCAGTATTCTCCTCCTGGTCTTATAGATAGAAGCTTTTGCCAGGGCCAGGAGGAGGTTGATGAGGAGGTCTCATGACTTTGTGAGGCCACAGATGGGGTGTGCATAACTGAACATATGTGGGGAAAAGTGCAGCCAGAACCTCAACAAGAGGTTCTGGAGGAGCTGAAAGAGGGGCTGCAACGTGGCTCATTTGAGGTGGGCATACACCAGGTATGCCCTCAAACCGCCGAAGGGGCAGATGTTGGGGATAGGGGTGAACCACTCCCGGTACATGCCTGTGCTCACGGCTCCATGGCGGAGACTCCAGCTTATGTCCCTGATGGCAGTGTGGACGCTCTCTTGCGCAAGAAAGCTCTGATGGACATTTTAGCCATAGGGGTTTCTTGCACAAGAAACCCCTGTTCCCATCCACACTAGCCTTTTTGTGCAAGAGCTCTTGCGCAAAAAGGCTTATTCCTCAGGGGGGGGGGAGAGGAATAACTTTTGTGCAAAAAGCCCTCTCTTCTGACGATCTACTGTAAACTTTCTTGCACAAGAACAGGCTTGTAGTGTGGATGCTCTGCAAATTTTTGTGCAAGAAATGGCTGTTCTTATGGAAGAAGCCTGCAGCGTAGACATAGCATCAGTGCAGTTCTAGCCAGAAGAACTCCAGGGCTATCCTTTGGAGTCTGGCCAGAACCTCCAGGGCCAGGATCAGGGTGTTGAGCCAATGCCAGAGCATGGACAGAACTAGTTGGTTTAGCACCAGTGCCCCCCTCCCCCCCAGGCAGAGACACTGGAGCAGTCCTATCCATCTCTGTAGCCACTCACCCACCTTGGTCTCCAAACCCTGCCAGTTCTCCAGTGGAGAGGGATGCATGGAGGGTAGAAAAACTCCAAGACAGAATAGCGGACCCATGCTCCACCTGATGCCCTAAATAGTGGGTGGGAGGGAGCCTGCCTGCTACCCGTCCCCAATCACCAGACCAGAGCACTTGACCCAGTTGACCAGGGCAGAGGAGGCCACCACATAGGTGGCTTGCCACAGGCCTCCACCCATACCAGGTCACCTGGGTACTGGACCACAAGGAGTACGTCATTGTTGTAAGCTGAAATGATGAGCTGCAGCTCTGGCTCTCAGAGAGAGAAAGTGTACAGTACCTGGAGAAAATCCACAAAATGGGGCCCAAAGCTGAAGGTCTGCAGAGTGCCCAGGAGATACCCATGGTCCACCCTGTCAAACACCTTCTACTATTCCAAGGACAGGAGGGCGAACAATAGACCATCCCTACACCCAACCTGTAAGAGATCCCATACCAACTACAAATTATCAAAGATAATGCAGCCTGGGACAGTTTAGGGCGAGTCAGGGTGGACCACATCCACCAGCACTTACTGCAGTTGTAGTGAGATGGCTTTTGCTACGACTTTGTAGTCCATGCTGAGGAGTGAGACAGGACTCCAGTTCCAAAGGTCGCAGAGATCCCCCTTCTTTGGCAGCAAGGCGAGCACAGCTTGCCTGCACAACAGAGGGAGGACCTTCCTCTCCAAGGACATCCCAGAACATACGGTAAAACTCCACAATCAGCACGTCCATACCTGGGTTTTGTTGGTGGGTGTAAGCTGGTCAGCTCTGGGAGGGGCACCTCCTCTTCGGGGTCAGTGAGTGGCCACTCCAACCCCCTACTCCCGGTTGAGTCTCTGAGGGGGAATTAGTAGTGGCCAGTCCGGAGTCCCCCACTCTTACCTCAGGGTGGGGCGACAAAATAAACAATAATAAAGGCTGCCTAGGTTTAGGCAGGCCAGCAAATGGCTGTCAGAGGCCCGGTCTTAGTTCAGCCAAGTCTATAGTTTAGGACGGCCCAGCCCTTGTTCAGGGCGGGGTCATAAGCCTTCAGTTTACGAGCCCAGCTTTTGGTCCAAGCGGGGCCACCGGTAAACAGTTTGTAGCCCAGCCTTAGTTCAGGGCAGGGCAGCAAGCAAATAGTTCAGAGCCCAGCCTTTGGTCAGGGCAGGGTGGCAGCAAACAGTTTATAAGCCCAGCCCTTGGTCAGGGTGGAGCGGCAGGAACACAGTTTAAGCAAATTACACAATTGGGGTCCCCTTGCTCAGGAGGGATGCAGGCAGAGAGGGGGAGACTAATGGCAGAGAGGGGGAGACTACCACTCACACAGTGGGTGGCGGGGGGTGCAGACCCACCCACTCCACTGTGCCCCAGCCCAGTGCCCTGAAAGTAGCAGTATATATTGTTGCCCGGTCAGCAGGGGCTCCAACATGAAACACGCTGACCTAGGTGTTTATGCATCTGGGCCACTTCCATGGGCCACTTCCCTTCTCCCCCTCAGCGCATACCTGGATGTCTCTCAGTGAGTCAAAGGGGTCCAGGTCCAGCTGCCACTCCTCAGTGGCTTGCAGGGTCTCTGGGAAGTCTGGTATTGTTACCAGTTCCTCCGAGTCGCTATTCAGCAGGGGGCCCAATGGCCTACACCAATTCTCCACCTCTCCGCGCCTTAGCTTGTCTCCTTGGTGTGCAGAGGAGACTTCTGGCTCCTTCAGTGGCCAGGCTCTCACTGGCCTTGCTGGCAGGCTTTTTATCTTGCTGACCCCACCCCCTGGCTTCTGACCAGGTGGATCATTAAGACCAGGGGCAGCCCACCAAGGCCCTGGGAGGGGCACCTTCCCTTCGGGGTCAGTGGGTGGCTACTCAGAACCACTCCAGAGAACGAGGAGCAGGGTGCACTTGCTGCTCTCCTCCTCTCCCCCCTGCTCCTGCTCCGGCTGGAACTCTCCCTGCCCAGCCACCTGCCTGCCTGTCTGCTGAGGCCTACTCCCCCTGAACACCACTCCAGCCGCTGCTCACCACCACCACCTGCTGCTGCTGCCTGAGGGGGGGGGGGGGGCTGCTGGCTGCCCCCCCTCTCCCATACCCCATACCCCGCTCTGGAGGAAGGGGACCCCACTAGCACCACCAGAGGCCTTCCCTGGCTGGCTGCTACCCACCCCTGCTGCTGCTGCGCCCCGCCGAGAAGGAGAAGAGGAGCATCATCACCCAGAACTGTGGAGGGGGTTTGTTTAAAAGACTGAGTTCTTTCACCTGCTCCGGGGTGGTGGTGAACTGAGCTGTTGAAAGGAGGGCTGGGGGAGAGGCTCAGAGCCCTCCCCCCAGTCCAGCTGCCCCCCTCCCCCACTGCCACCACCCCCAATGCCCCCTCCACTGCCCCTTACCACCTGGACTGCCTCTTCTCCCCTTGGTGGGGTTTGCTGCCCCACCTTCCACCTGGGACTGTTTGCTGCAGCAGCAGGCAAGGTCGAGCCCCACAAGCACTCGTGGGTGTGCCCCCTCCCCACCCCCTTGGACCTGGCCCCCTCCCTCAGCTACATTTGGCTGGGGGGGCCCCCTCACCCCTGCTTACCCCACCCTACCTTAGCAGCCTGCCTTGCCCTACTAGCCCAGTTTGTTCTTCCCTTCCTTCCTAAGGTTGCTCACCCACCACACCAGCCCCAGAGCTTCTTACCTGCCATGCCCTCGTCAAACTAGCCTGTTGTGTGTGCCCCGCCCCTCCCAGCTGTAGCCTTGCCTCTTCCTGCCCTTAGCTCCCTTAGTGCTTCTGTCCTCCCCCAGCCTCCCAATAGTCCCCTGCTGCTGCCCCGAGTGCCCAGGTTCCTTTCTGAGCGCTTGTGCCCCCCTTTTTAGTTAGCCCCCCAGTACACTGCACCCCCCTCACTGACCCCATAGCTCCCCCAGTATCCCAGTGCAGCCGGAGGAGCCGGACCCCGCCCTGCACCCACTACCGCATCCCCTGTCCCATCCTGCCAGTGCCCTCCTCCTCTGTCTCCAGTCTTGTGGGAAGGAGTGGTTGCTGGCCCCTCGGTTCCCTGTTTCCATCCTGCCCTTCCTACTGCCTGCCCTCCCTCCCTGCAATTAGTCAGCGGGAGGGAGTGGTTGCTTCTCCCTTTTTCCCTCCCTCCCCAATCACGTCCCCCCTTCCCTCACTTCCCCCCCCCCCGGAATAGCGCCCTCCTCCTCTGCCACAGCCTCAGCAAGGAGAGGCTGCTAACCCCCCTCTTTGCTCAGTTGCCCCTCCCTGAAACCTGTACCCTTCCTTTCTCCTCCCCTCCCCTTCACTGATGCCCTCCTCCCCTGCCTGCCATTTGGTGGGGAGGGGCGGTTAACCCTTGCCCCCCCCGCCATTTGTGCCTCCTTCCTCCCTCTCCTCACAAGGGAGGAAACCCCTGCCCCTGTCGGTCCCATGGTCCCCCTGTTGCCACCGGGCCCAAAGAATGCTGCAGCCGACCTCCCAACTCCCGGCCCGAGCTCCGCCACTGCCACGGCACACGCTCCCTCAAAATCGGGAGCAGCCTCCACCTCAGCCAGGAAAAAGGGCGGGGGGAAGAAAAGGGGCAAAAGCCCGGCCCGGAAGGCCAAACCTCCCGCGACCGAGGCCACCCTGCCCAATGTGGCCCCGCCATCCGCCGCACCCCCTCCTTCCCCTGTTGTTCCCCCCACCGGCTCTGGGGGTGATCCATCTATGGCCCCCAGAGTGTACGCCCAGGTGGCCGCTGCCACCCCCCTGCATACCGCCATGTCATCTGCCCTGACCGCCACCTCCAGCTCCAGCTCCGTCCCTGGTGGCCGGGGTCCCTTTCCCATCATGACCAGGAGGCACCGAGTCCATTGCCTCCTGTTTGCCGTCTCGCCCCACGTGGAAACTTACGTGCAGGTGTTGGCGAGGGTGGTGGGGGCCTCGGCCGTGGTGGCGGCCTCCAAGTTGTACGGCAAGGTCATGTTCTTCCTTGCCTCAGAGGCCGCCGCCCAAGAGGTGGTGGAGAGGGGCCTGGCAGTGGGGTGCATGCACGTGCTCCTCAAGCCGCTGGAGGACCTAGGCGTACGGGTGGGTCCTCCATCCCTTACCTCCATCCCACCCTTCGTCCCCAATGCCGCCCTGCTGCCTTCCCTCTCCACCTTGGGGAGGCCCATCTCAACCATCAGCCCTCTCCCCTTGGGCTGTAAGGACCCCGCCCTCGGCCACGTCCTGTCCTTCCGCCAGCAGGTACAGCTGCAGCTGCTGCCGGTGGCATGTGGTGGGGTGGCACTAGAGGAGTCCTTCATGGTGCCCTACCAGGGGGCCCTCTACCGGGTCCATTATTCTTTGGGGGAGGCCCGGTGCTTCCTCTGCTGAGTGATGGGGCACGTCCGGAGGGACTATCCCTTTGCCCAGTTGGAGGGGGCGTCCAGGCCCCCCAGGGCCCAGGAGGGCTCTGGCCCTACCACCACCAGCCCCCCTGGTAGTCAGGCCTCTGCGGCTGCCCCTCCTCCAGCCAACGGCTCTGCTTGGGAGCCGGAGGCACCCACTCCGGCGTGCCCGAGTGAGCAGGTCGGCCCCGCCTCTACCCGATCCGTCCTTGCGGGGCCCGAGGAGGAGAGGGTAGCGTGGTTGCTGCCAGGTGAGGGAGAGGGCTCCCCCCAGGTGGAGGTTTTCCTCCCCCCCACCTCCCCTGCCTCAATGCCCCCCCCCCCGAAGACCAACTGTGCCCCCTGGCCTTGCCCCTGCTGACAAGCCCTCCACCTCCACCTTGGAGGGCTGGACGCTCATCGGGGGGAAGCGCAGAGCCCGCCGTTCGTGGGCTCAATCTCCCCCCTCCGATGAGGAGGGTGGGAAGGCTCCCTCTGAAAGATCCCGAGGTGGGCCAGCGCTGCTGAGAGCACCCCCAGCAAGCATCAGCAGGAGGCGCCTGTCGAGGAAGCCATGGCAGCGAGCGGGGACAATACCGCCCCCCCTGCGGAGCCCATCACCGAGGAGGCCTCAGGTGGAGCTCCCCCGGCCCCGGTATCAACTGCACTCCCCATAGTCACCGCCGAGGCGGGGAGGGCTCCGGGGCCGAGGGGATGGAACTCGGCTCCATCTTCGAGGAGATCGAGACCTTGGGTCTGACCCCGCTCACCCAGGGGGAGGACGACCCTCCGCCAGCAGGCCTCGGTCTGGGCGGTGACTCTGTAGCGCCACCCCCTCCTCCCCCTAACCCTATGTCCTAGGTGGCCGACCCCATCCTCACACTCAGGGCGCCCCTGGTGTTACCTATTGGCCCGGCCGACTTGAGCGCCGGAGCTGAAGTCACTGAGCCCTCCGGGGCGACAGCTGGTGCCGAGCAGCTGGATCCTGAGTTCGGGGGCACCCCCTCTCCAGCAAGCGACGTGGGGCGGTCATCCCCCCCTTCCTGTTGGGGGCCGAGTGGAGAACACCGCTCAGGCTGATGCCATGGTAACAATTCCTGCTTCTCCACCTGCGCCCAGCGTCGGCATGGGCCCCCTCCCTGTTCCTGCCCCCCCGCTTCCCATTTGGGAGGAGCCACAGCCCGGTGGCATAAACCCGGGGAATCCTCCCCTGGACCCCGCCCCAATTTCTGGTTCCCTTCCCTGTCCCGATCCTCCCATCACCCCGGTTTGTGCCCTTGGTCCCGATCCCACCCTCTATGAACCTATTTCCAGTCCCGAGTCATCCCCTGTCCCTGACCCCTCTCCTACCATTACCGTTCCCCCTCTTTCCGACCCTGCCCCTCATTCTGGCCATAAGCCTGCCTATTTTCCATCTCTACCGTGCTGCCTGTCCCACCTTCACTGTCCTCCCAAACTACTATTATTGCCACCCCCACGGGGGCCGTCTCATTCCCGCTAACTGTGGGCAGCCCTCAAGGGGTGGTATTTGTGTCCCCAGTCCCGTAGGGGCTGCCTTGTTCCCACTGCCACCCCCTCCCCTGCCGGGGTTGGGGACAGGCAGCGCGGCGCCGTCACTCTTGGCACCGCGCCGGGGCTTGGACCCTGGTTTGCCTGTCTCCATGGCCCGCGAGGTCCTTTGGGGGGCCCAGGTTCGAAGGGAACATCCAGCACCCCCTCAGCGCTGGGGGCCGAGCTCCGCCAATTCCTCGTGGATACATGAGGGGCTAAGGGGAAGGTGGAGCTAGCCCTCCAGCACTGGGGGGGACTTTGATTCCATCCTGGGGGCCATGAGGGCCCTTTTGCAGGAGGGGAGAGGGACCAAGAGGCAGGACATCATGGCCTACCGGTGGGCCTGCAAATTCCGCGATGCTCTCCTCGCCTTCGGGTTGGGGAGCGGCCTGTTGCGGGGCCTGCGGGAGGCCGACGATCACCCTGCCCATGAGGATCCACCCCAGCCCTCATTATGAACTACACCATCATCACAACATTAAATGCCTGGGGCTGTAGGGTGGATCTCCGCAGGAGCCGGGTGCTCTCCTTCCTTCGGGAGGGGGGGTACTCGGTGGTTTTCCTGCAGGAGACCCACACGACTCCAGCCGTCGAGGCTGGCTGGCGGCTGGAGTGGGGGGATGGGGTGCATTTTAGGCACCTTGGCGCTCGCTCGGCCGTGGCGGTCACCCTGTTCCCCCCTGCCCTAAGGCCTGAGATGCTGGGGACTGCCGAGGTTGTCCCAGGACAGCTGCTGCATGTCTGGGCCCATGTAGAGGGGCTGATGTTGAACCTGCTCAACGTCTATGCCCCGAATGCGGGCCCGGACCAGGTCATCTTTTATCAGTGGGTGGCCACCTTCCTCGGCACTCTGGATCCTCGTGAGTCTCTGGTCCTGGGCGGGGATTTCAACACCACCCTCGATGACCAGGACCATGTAGGACTCGTGAACTGCCAGGCCGCAGCAGGCATCCTCAGGGAGATCATGGACCATCACTCCCTGGTGGACATCTGGCGAGATCACCACCCTGACGACAACACCACCTTCACCTTCGTTGGGGTGGGGAACGATCAGTCGAGCCACTCCCGGTTGGATCGCATATATTTATCACGTTTCCATCTGGAGCGAGCCCACTCCTCCAGCGTCCGGCTGGCCCCATTCACAGACCACTGTTTGGTGGCCGTGAAAGCCTCTCTTAGTTCAGAGAGGCTGGGGCCGGCCTATTGGCATTTTAACAATAGCTTGCTGGAGGACGTGGGCTTCATGGCATCTTTCCGGGAGTTCTGGCAGGCCTGGAGGGGGCAGCATCGGGCAGGGGGTACGTCAGGAGTGTCCGCTGTTGGGCCAGCTGTATGCTCTGGCGATCGAGCCCTCCTTCTGTCTCCTCCGTAGGAGGTTGATAGGGTTGGTGCTCCGAGAGCCGGAGCTGCGGCTGGTCCTGTCAGCGTACGCCGATGACGTGCTCCTCGTGGTCCAGGACCCGGGTGACCTGGTGCGGGTGGAGGCCTGCCAAGCCGTCTACTCAGCGGCCTCCTCCACCTGGGTCAACTGGGTCAAGAGCTCTGGCCTGGTGGTTGGGGACAGGTGGCGGGCCAGCTCCCTCCCACCCACGCTTCAGGCCATCAGGTGGAGCGCGGGTCCGCTGCTCCATCTGGCTGTCTATTTATCCGCCACGCATCCTTCTCCGCCGGAGAACTGGCAGGGTTTGGAGGCCAGGGTGGGTGATCGGCTGCCGAGATGGACAGGACTGCTCTGGTGTCTCTCCCTCCGCAGGAGGGCAGTGGTGCTAAATCAGCTAATTCTGTCCATGCTCTGGCACCCGCTCAACACCCTAAGCTCGGCCCTGGAGGTCCTGGCCAAGCTCCAGAGGACAGCTCTGGAGTTCTTTTGGCGAGGACTACACTGGATCTCTGCAGGGGTTCTGTCTCTCCCCCTGGAGGAGGGGGGCCAGGGCCTGGTTTGTGTGTGCAGCTGGGTCCGGACCTTCCGCCTCCAGGCCCTGCAGAGACTCCTCTTTAGTGCAGGTAGTCCGGCATGGAGCACTTCGAGGTGCGCCTTCCTCCGCCGCTTCCGAGGGCTCCGATACGACCGGCAGCTCTTTTTTATCCACCCGAGGGGCCTTCCGTGAGACCTCTCAGAGCTGCTGGAATTCTACTAGGACCTCCTCCAGACCTGAAAGCTGTTTTCGGCAACCAGGTCCGTTGTGGCCGCCAAGGGAGCAGACCTCCTCGCGGAGCCCCTGCTCCACAATCCAGCCTTGTGCGTGCAGGTGGTGGAGTCTCCCTCGGTGCGCAGGAGGCTGATCCTGGCAGAAGCCACCAAGGTTGGAGACCTCTGGACTAAGACAGGGGGGACTGGACGGATCCCCGAGCGCTCGCTCAGCACATGGGGCTCTCCACCTTCCGAACTCCCCTGCACCTACTCCAGGAGGTAAAGGCAGCTTTGCCGCAGCCCGCTCTCTATTTCCTGGAGAGAGGCCTGCAAGAGGGTACGCCGTGCCCCTCCCTTCCTGCGAACCCTCCGTCTCTTGATATCGGGCCCCTGTTCCACGGGCCCCCCTGGCCTCCTCATACATGGACACCTAGCCGGCTGCGGGATTTGCAGCCAGTATGTTTTCGAACCGTACCAAGAAAACACCTGTACACGCTCGTGCCCCACACCCTGCATTTCCCCACCCTCGTGTCCCACCCTGACACCAAATGGTGGGACTATCTGAGACCTGTAGAGGGTGGGGAACCCCGATGGGCCAGTGTATATTCCAACTTAATTCTGCGGCCCATCGGGGACATCAGTTGGCGGCTCCTTCACGGAGCCGTGAGCACGGGCATGTACCTGTACCGGTTCACCCCCATCCCAGACACCTGCCCCTTTTGCGGTGTGAGGGAAAACCTGGCGCATGCCTAACTTGAATGCGCCAGGTTGCAGCCCCTATTCCGGCTCCTCCAGAACCTCTTATTGAGGTTCTGGCTGCACTTCTCCCCTCACGTCTTCATTTACGCACACCCTTTCTGTGGCCCCACAAAGTCGCGGGACCTCCTCGTCAGCCTCCTCCTGGCCCTGGCTAAAGCTGCTATGTACAACACCAGGAGGAGGATGCTGGACGAGGGGGTTCCCTGCAACTGTGGGGCCTACTTCCGTTTCTCCCTTGTGTCACGTATCCGGGCAGAGTTCCTCTGGGCAGCATCCACTGGTTCCATCGACAGCTTTGAGGAGCAGTGGGCGCTGTCCGGGGTTCTCTGCTCGGTGTCCCCATCCGGTTCCCTTGTTTTAACCCTGTGACCTGCACCCCCGACCGTGTTTTGTCATTATTTGTCCCAAGAACTCAGTTGAGCTCCAGGTCCAGCCATCCCTCCCACAAGGCTGGGGGAGGGGCTTTTAGAAGTGGGCAGGCGAAGCCCGCCCACCCCCTGGGTTTCAAATAAAGAACCACTCCAGAGAAAGAGGAGGAAGGTGTGGCTGCTGCTCTCCTGGATCTCCCCCGACCTTGCTCCCTCACCGGCTTGAGCTCTCACTGCCCAGTCACAACTCACCTGCTGAGGCTGCTGCTGGACCTTCTCCCCCTGGACACCACTGCTGCTGCCTTCCACCAACTGCTGCCACCTGGGGGCAGAAGGGGGGCTGCCGGCCTGCTCCCCCTCCAGCCTCCAGAGGGAGAGGAAGAGGACACCACGACCACGACCACCACCACCACCAGCATCCACCATCTGGGGTCCTCGGCCTTGGCTGGCTGCCACCTGCCTGCTGGTGCAGCAACACCACCTGTGCCCCGTCGAGGAGTTGAAGAGAAGACACCAGCACCACCTGGACTTGTGGAGGGGGCTTCCAATAACTGAGCTTTTTTTCACCTGCACTCCTGGAGTGGTGGTGAGTTGAGTTGCAGAGAGGGGGGCCAGGGGAGAGGCACAGAGTCCAGCCCACCTGCCCCCCCTTCCTGCTGCCACCACCCCCATTGCACCCCTTCACCACTCTTTAACACCTGGACACTCTCTTCGCCCCTTGACAGGGCTTGCTGTTCTGCCCGCAACTCCAGCTGGGACTGTTGTGCTGCAGCAGTGGGCGAGGATTGAGCCCCCACAAGCACTCATGGGCGTGCTCCCCCCACCCTCTTGGACTTGGCCCCCCTTCCTCAGCTGCATTTGGCTGGGGGGCCTCCTTCACCCCTGCTTACCCTGCCCTGCCCTCACAACAGCAGTTTGCCTCTCTCCCTGCTGCCTACCCCACCCTGCTAGCCAGTTTTGTTTTTCCCTCTCTCCCTGAGTTTGCTTGCCTGCCCTGCCCAGCCTCAGAGAGTTTGTTTGTTTCCTGCCCCACACCTGCTCCGGGTTAGTCTGCTGTGGTGTGCCCCGCCCTCACAGCAATAGCTTTGCCTTGCCCCGCCCTGCCCTTTGCTCACCCAGCATTATCCCTTCCCCCAGCCTCCCACTGGCCCTCTGCTACTGCCCTGTGCACCCTGGTCCCCTCTCTGAGAGCTTGTGTTCCTCCCCCCCTTTTAGTTAGTCCCCCCCATACACTGCACTCCCTCCAATGGCCCCTTAGTTCACCCCTGTATCCCAGTGCAGCCCGAGGAGCTGGCCCTCACCCTGCACCCACTACAGCATCCCCTGCCCCATCCTGTTGGTGCCCTCCTCCTCTGCCTCCAGCCTTGAAGGGAGGAGTGGTTGCTGGTCCCATCGGTTCTCCATTTGTGTCCTGCCATCGCTAGCTCCCTCCCTCCCTGCAAACAGGGAGGGAGTGGTTGCTTTCCCCATCCCCCTCCCTCCCCAATCACGAGTCCCTCCCTTTGCATCCCTACCCTTCCCTCTAGCACCCTTCTCCTCTGCTGCAATTTCACAGGGAGGAGCGGCTGCTAGCTTCCCTCTTCCTCAGTTTCCTACTCACGTCCTTCCTTTGTTAGCACCCTCCCTTCCTACAAACAACTTAGCTGGAGGGAGTGGTTGCTTCCTCTTCCATCCCCCCCACCCCCTGATTGCAAACCTCCCCCTCCCCCAGCTCCCTGACCATCTCTCTCTCATGCCCTCCTCCTCTGCCTTCAGCTGGTGGGGAGGAGTGACTGCCTCTCTAGTTGGGATTGGTCCTGGTTGTCTAGCTGGTGAGTCTTGCCCACATGCTCAGGGTTCAGCTGATCGCCATATTTGCGGTCGGGAAGGAATTTTCCTCCAGGGTAGATTGGCAGAGGCCCTGGAGGTTTTTCGCCTTCCTCTGTAGCATGGGGCACGGATCACTTGCTGGAGGATTCTCTGCATCTTGGGGTCCTTAAACCATTTGAGGACTTCAATATCTGAGATATAGGTGAGAAGATTATTCTAGGAGAGGGTGGGTGAGATTCTATGGCCTGCATTGTGCAGGGGGTCAGACTAGATGATCATAATGGTCCCTTCTGACCTTAAAGTCTATGAGTCTATGAGTCTCTCCTTTCCCTCGGTTCCTCCTTCCCCCCAAGTTCGGTGCCCTCCTCCCCAGCTTCCTATCTAGTGGGGAGGAGTGGCGGATACCCCTCCCTTCAGCCCCCCCATTGAGCACCCTCCTCCCCCACCTCTGCCTTAGCTGGGAGGAGTGGTTGGCTCACCCCTCCCATCCCTCTCCACTGCCTGCTGATTGGCAGGGAGGAGAAGTTGATCCCCAAACCGTTCCTTATGATCCATACCTTCTCTAACCCTTCCCCCACGATGGAGGATGTCTCCGACCCCTCTCCCATCCCTGTTAACCCCAAGATTTCCCTGGTGCCACTGACCCTGCAGGCCATTGCGGCCAACCTCCTGACCCCTAGTTCGGGCACTGCTTCTGCCATGGCTGATGCTCCCCCTGATTCGGGAGGGCCCTCCACCTCGGCCAGCAAGAAGGGCCAGGGGAAAAAGAAGGGCAAAGGCCCAGCCTGAAAGGCCAAACCTCCTGCAGCCGAGGCCACCTTGCTCACAGTGTCCCCATCATCTGCCGCAACCCCTTCATACCCTGCCGTTCCCCCCACCAACTCTGGGGGCAATTCACCTGTGGCCTCCAGAGTGTATGCCCATGTGGCAGCTGCTGCCCCCCTACATTCCACTGCATCATTGGCCCCGACTGCAGCCTTCAGCTCCATCCCTGGTGGCTGGGGCCCCTTTACCAGGTCCACTACTCCTTGGGGGAGATCTGGTGTTTCCTCTGCTGGGCGATGGGGCACGTCCAGAGGGACTGCCCTCTGACCCATTTGGAGGAAGCATCTGGACCCCCCGAGGCCTGGGAGGGCATTGGCACTAACACCACTAGCCCCCCGGTAGTTCGGTCTCCGCGGATGCCCCTCCTCCAACTGATGGCTCTGCTCAGGCACTGGAGGTGCCCCCCTGGTACGTCCAAGAGAGTGGGCGGGCCCCGCCTCTGTAAAACCGAACTTGACGGGGCCCAAGGAGGAGAGGATGGCATGGTCCCTGCCAGGCGAGGGAGAGGGCTCCCCCCAGGGGGAGGTTTCCTTACGCACCTCTCTCCCTCCCTTGCCTCCCCAACCCCCCCCAGAAAACATTTGTGCCCCCTGGCCTTGCCACTGCTAGCCAACCCTCCACCTCCACCTCAGAGGGCTGGACGCTCATTCGGGGGAAGCGCAGAGTCCATGGCCCATGGGCTCAATCTCCCCCCCAAACAAGGAGGGTGAGAAGGCCCCCCCTCCACAAAATATTGCGGGGGGGCCAGCACTGTCGAGAACACCCCTGACGAGCACCAGCAGGAGGTGCCAGCCGAGGAAGCCATGGCAGCGAGGAGGGACAGCGCTTTCCCCCCTGAGGAACCCACCCCCAAGGAGGCCTCAGGTGGAGCTTCCCCAGCCCCTGTACCATCCATGCCCCCCATTGTGACCACTGAGGTAATTGTTGCCTTGGCAGCTGGCAGGGAGGACTCTGGGGCCATGGGAATGGACCTCTTTGAGGAGATCGAGGACCTGGGTCTGATCCCGTTTGCTCAGGGGGAGGACGGCCCTCTGCCAATGGGCCTTGGTCTGGGTGGTGACTTTGCTGTGCTGCCCTCTCCTCCCCCCTCTGTGGCCCAGGTAGCTGCCTCCATCTTCACCCTCGGGGCACCTCTAGTGTTGCCTGTTGGCCCGGTCATCTGGAGCGCTGCATCTGAGGCCACCGAGCCCTTAGGTGTGACAGCTGGTGCAGAGTAGCTGGGTCTCAAGATTGTAGGTGCCCCCTCCTCCACACCTGAGGCAGGGCGGTCGCCTTTCCTCCCTATTGGGGGCCCAACAGACAACATCCCTCCACCCAATGCCATGGCTGCAGACATAGGCTCTGCCCAGCCATCTGAGCCCAGCATTGGAGTGGGGCCCTTCCCTACTCCTGTTCCCCCAGACCCTGTTCGGGAGGCACTGCAGCCCAGTAGCCCCCAGGGGATTGTGTCCTTGATCCCATTCTACCCTCCAGTCCCCCTCCCTGTCCAATCCCCCCCTCATCCCCATTCAAGCTCTCGGTCCCAATCCCACCCTTCTTTATGAACCTGTCTCCAGCCCCGAGTCCACTCCCTTTCCTGACCCTTCTCCCACTACCACCCTCATCCCCACCTCTGTTCCCGACCTATCGTCCGGCCCTGATCCTACCCCCTTCCCGCCTTCACCATGATGCCCGCTCCCCCTCCACAGTCCCCACATCCCACTGTTATTGCCACCCCCCCAGGGATCATCACGTTCCCACCAGCTGTGGATGGCCCTCAGGGGGTGGTATTCGTGTCACCTGTTCCCAATTCCCTAGGGGCTGCCTTGTTCCCTTTGCCGTCCCCTCCCTCACCGGGAATGGAGACAGGCAGCACAGCACTATCGCTTCTGGCACTGTGCTGGGGATCAGATCCCTGCTTGCCCATCTCCGTGGCCCACGAAGTCCATCTAGGGGCCTGGGCAGAGGAAAACCCTGCTTCCCCGACCCCCTTGGCATTGAGGGCTGAGCTGTGCCAGATCCTCGCGGACATCCGTGGAGCCAAGGGTAAGGTGCAGCTTGCCCTTCAGCACTGGGGGGACTTTGACCACATTCTCGGGTCCACAAGGGCCCTGTTGCAGGAGGGAAGAAGGACCACGAGGCAGGACATCACGGCCTACCACTGGACCCACAAATTCTGGGATGCTCTCCTGGCCTTCGGGTCTGGGAGTGGCCTGTTGCAGGGCCTGCGGGGGGCCGATGAGCACCCTGCCTGCAAAGATCCACCCCAGCCCTCATCATGAGAAATACCATCATCACCACCTTAAATGCCCGGGAGGGAGGGTACTCTGTGGTTTTCCTGCAGGAGACCTACACGACTACAGCCGTCGAGGCTGGCTGGCAGCTGGAGTGGGGGGACAGGGTGTACTTCAGCCACCTCAGCATTCAGCCACCTCAGCATTCACCCTGTTCTCCCTGCCCTATGGCCCGAGGTACTGGGGGTCACCAAAGTCATCCTGGGCCACCTGCTGCAAGTCTGGGCCTGTGTGGAGGAGCTGATGTTGAACCTGGTTAACATCTGTGCCCCAAATGCAGGCCCGGACTGGGTAACCTTTTATTGGCAGGTGGCCACCTTCCTTGGCACCCTGGATCCTCACAAGTGTTTGGTCCTGGGTGGGGATTTCAACACCACCCTCGAGGGCCAGGACCGTGCAGGACTTGAGAACTGCCAGGTGTCCTCAGGGAGATCGTGGACCATCACTCCCTGGTGGATGTCTGGCATGACCACCACCTGGACGATGACACCATCTTCACATTCGTCCAGGTGGGGGATGATCGGTCGAGCCACTCCTGCTTGGACTGCATTTATCTATCTCGCTTCCATCTAGCTCAAACCCACTCCTCCAGCATTCGACTGGCCCCATTCACAGACCACCATTTGGTGGCCATGAAAGCCTCTCTGAGGGTATGTCTACACTACCACCCTAGTTCGAACTAGGGTGGTTAATGTAGGCATTCGGAGTTGCAAACGAAGCCCGGGATTTAAATATCCCAGGCTTCATTTGCATCTAGCCGGGCGGGCGCCATTTTTAAATCCCCTTAGGTCGAACTCCGTGCCCGCGGCTACATGCGGCACGGACTAGGTAGTTCGAATTAAGATCTCTAATTCGAACTACCGGTACACCTCGTTCCACGAGGAGTAACGGTAGTTTGAATTAGAGATCCTAATTCGAACTACCTACTCCGTGCCGTGTGTAGCCGCGGGCATGGAGTTCGACCTAAGGGGATTTAAAAATGGCGGCGCCTGGGAACATGCAAATGAAGCCCGGGATATTTAAATCCCGGGCTTCATTTGCAACTTCGAATGCTTACATTAACCACCCTAGTTCGAACTAGGGTGGTAGTGTAGACATACCCTTAGTGTGGAGAGGCTGGGGCTGGCCTACTGGAACTTTAACAATAACCTGGTGGAGGACGTGGGCTTTGTGGCGTCCTTCTGGGAATTCTGGCTGGCCTGACGGAGGCAGTGACCTGCCTTTCCCTCAGCGCAGAGATGGTGGGACATGGGGAAGGTGTGCACCCGGCTCTTCTGCCATGACTACTCCTGGGGTGCCAGCCGGCAGATGGATGTGGCGATAGAGCAGTTGGAGCAGGAGGTTTTGAAGGTTGGGAGGTGCCTGATATCCGACCCCAAGATTCCACCCTTCCGCGAGGCATACCGGGAGAAGTGGAAGGAACCCCGGGCCCTCAAGAATCACTGGGCCCAGGATGCCTTTGTTCGATCCCGCATCCGTCTCCTTTGGGAGATGGATCATGGCTCCTACTTCTTCTACACCCTGGAGAAAAAGAGGGGGGCTAAAAAGCACATCACCTGCCTTTTGGCAGAGGACGGCACCCCCCTCATGGATCTGGAAGAGATGCGTGGAAGGGCCAGGGCCTTCTACGCCAGTTTGTTCTTCCCAGATCAGACCGAAGCCGATGCCTGCAGGGTGCTCTGGACTGAGCTCCTGACGGTCAGTGTGGGCGAACGAGATCAGCTGGAGCTGCCTCTCACTCTGGCCGAGTTCTCGGAAGCCCTCCATCTCATGCCCACCAACAAAACCCCGGGCAAGGGCAGGCTGACCATGGAGTTCTACCATGTGTTCTGGGACATCCTTGGCCCAGACCTCATCATCACCTGGGCCAAGTCCTTGGAGAGTGGGGTCCTCCCTCTGTCATGCAGGCGAACTGTGTTCACCTTGCTACCGAAGAAGGGGGACCTCCGCAACCTTTGGAACTGGAGTCCCATCTTGCTTCTTAGCACGGACTACAAGATTGTAGCGAAAGCCATCTCTCTGCGTGTGATCCACCCCAACCAGACTTTCACTGTCCTGGGGCGTAGCGTCTTCGATAATCTGTAGTTGGTCCAGGAGCTCTTGGAGCTTGGGAGTACAGATGATCTGTTGTTAGCCCTCCTGTCCCTGGACCAGGAGAAGGCATTCGACAGGGTGGACGATGGGTATCTCCTGGGCACTTTGCAGGCCTTTGGCTTTGGGCCCTGTTTTGTGGGTTTTCTCTGGGTGCTTACATCTTTGAGGAGTGTTTGGTCAGGCTCATCTGGACCCCGACCGAGCCGGTCAGCTTCGGGCGGGGGTACAACAGGGTGTCCGCTGTCGGGTCAGCTGTATGCCCTGGTGATCAAGCCCTTCCTCTGTCTCCTCCATGGGAGGTTGACAGGGTTGGTGCTCCGAGAGCCAGGGCTGCAGCTGGTCCTTTCAGAGTATGCCAAATAAGTGCTCCTCGCGGTCCAGGAACCGGGCGACCTGGAGCTGGTGGAGGCCTGCCAAGCTGTCTACTTGGTGGCCTCCTCTGCCCGGGCCAACTCGGTCAAGAGCTCTAGCCTAGTGGTCAGGGACAGGTGGCAGGCAGGCTCCCTCCCACCTGTGCTTCAGGCCATCAGGTGGAGTGCGGGTCCGCTGCTTTATCTGGGCATATTTTTATCTGCCACACTCCTTCTCCACCAGAGAACTGGCAAAGGTTTGGAGGCCGGGGTGGGTGAGTGGCTGCTAAGATGGACAGGACTGCTCCAGTGTCTCTCCCTACAAGGGAGGGTGCTGGTGCTGAATCAACTAGTCCTGTCCATGCTCTGGCACCATCTCAACACCTTGACCCCGGCCCCGGAGGTAATGACCAGACTCCAGAGAATATCCCTGGAGTTCTTCTGGCCAGGACTGAACTGGGTTTCTGCAGGGGTCCTGTGTCTTCCCCTGGAGTAAGGGGACAAGGGCCTGGTCTGCATGCACAGCCAGGTCCGGACCTTCCGCCTGCAGGCTCTGCAGAGACTCCTCTATAGTGCAGGTAGTCCAGCGTGGAGGCTTTTGGTGCACACCTTCCTCCACCACCTCTGAGGGCTCCAATACGACCAGCAGCTCTTTTTCATCCACCCAAGGGGTCTTCCACGAGACCACTCAGAACTGCCAGAATTCTACAAGGAACTCCTCCAGACCTGGCAGCTGTTCTCAGTGACCAGGTCCATTGTGGCCACCAAGGGAGCAGACCTCCTCGCAGAGCCCCTGCTCCACAATCCAGCATTGTGTGTGCAGGTGGCGAAGTCTCGCTCGGTGCACCGGATAATGATCCTGGCAGAAACCACCAAGGTCTTGACTATGACGGGGGGACTGGGTGGATCCCTGAGTGCTCACTCAGCACATGGGGCTCTCCACACCCTGAACACTCCTGTGCATGCTCCAGGAGGTGAAGGCGGCTTTGCCACAGCCCACTCTCAATTTCCTGGAGCAGTCCCTGTGAGAGGGTACGCCCCACCACTCCTCACTGCAAATCCTCCATCCCTTGTTATTGGGCCCCTGTTCCGCAGGCCCCCCCAGCCTCCCCATCCCTGGACCCCCAGTCGGCTGCAGGATTTGCAGCCAGTCTGGTTTCAATCCATGCCTTGGAAACATCTGTGTATGCTCTTGCTCCATATGATACATTTCCTCACCCTTGTGTCCCACCCCGATACTAAGTGGCGGGACTATCTTAGACTGGTAGATGGTGGGGAACCCCTGTAGGCCAGCGCCTACTCCATCTTAATTCCACGGCCCATCAGGGACATCAGTTGGCAGCTCCTTCATAGAGCATTGAGCACGGGCCTGTACCTGGTGCAATTCATCCCCATCCCAGACACCTGTCCTTTCTGTGATGTGAGGGAAAACCTGGTGCATGCCTATGTCGAATGAGCCAGGTTGCAGCCCCTATTCTGGCTCCTCCAGAACCTCTTATTGAGGTTCTGGCTGAACTTTTCCCCTTACATTTTTATTTATGCACACCTTATCCATGGCCCCACAAAGATGCGAGACCTCCTCGTCAAACTCCTCCTGGCTCTGGTGAAAGCTGCTATATATAACACCAAGAGAAGGATGCTGAAAAAGGGGGTTCTCTGCAACTGGGGGCCTATTTCCGCTCCTCCCTTGTGCCACGTATCTGGGCAGAGTTCCTCTGGGTGGTGTCAACTGGCTCCATTGACAGCTTTGAGGAATAGTGGGCACTGTCCAGTGTTCTCTGCTTGGTGTCCCCATTTGGTTCCCTTCTTTTAAACCTGTGACCAGCACCCCTTGACCTTGTTTTGTCATTACATGTCTCCCGACATTAGTTGGACCCTGGGTCTAGTCATTCCTCCCACAAGGCTGGGGGAGGGGCTTTGAGAAGTGGATGGGCCTGCCCCTATGGCTTCAAATAGGAACCCACTACAGTGGACATGAAATGGAGGGCTTCTGAGAATTTGGCCCGAATGATAGGCAGCTCTAGCCAGTCCCAGTCACCTGCACTGACTTTTGGAAGTTCAGTCCAGAGTACCCTGCAGGCAACAGAGTCGATCGGATCCAGGAAGAATAAGCTGGTGTAGAAGGCCCTGACCTTACATCTCCTCCCGATCCGTGAGAGGAGTGTTGTCCTCTGCCAGGAGGCAGGTGACATGCTTTTTAGTCCTCCTCTTTTTCTCCAGGGCAAAGAAGAAGTGAGAGCCATGATCCGTCTCCTGGAGGAGATGGATGGAAGATCGAACAAAATCACCCCAGCTGAGGGGTCCAGGGTAGAAGGGTCTTCCTCCAGCTGGGCCCCTGGATGGACTTTGCAGGATATGGAGATGGGCAAGCAGAGTTCTGATTCTCAGTGCAGTGACATAAGATGTGGCTCTGTGCTGCCCATCTCCATCCCTGGTGAGGGAGAGGGTGGCAAAGGGAATAAAGCCCGTAGGGAACTGGAAATGGGGGACATGAAAACCACCCCCTGAGGGCTACTTGTAGGTAGTGGGAACAAGACAGCTCCCATGGGGGTGGCAATGACAGTGGAATGGGGATGTGGAAGAGAGGGAGCAGGCATTATGGTGGGGATGGAAGGAGAAGTAGGGTCAGGATCAGGAGTGGACATTGAGCCAGGAGTGGGGATAGGGATGACAGTGGTTGTGGGAGTAGAAATGGGGGTGGGTTTGGGACCAGGACCATGAGCAGGGGCGGGATAAGGACTGGGGGGGGGGCAGGAGCAGGAGAGGGACCAGGACAGGAATTGAGGTCAGTCAGGGCTATGGCACAGGGTGAGGGTACAGTCCCTGGGTCTGGGCCACCAGAGTGCGGCACCTCTTGGATGGGATCTTGGATCTAGGGGATGGCAGTGGGAAGGGGGCCCAAACCCACATAGGGCTCAAATGTCTGGGCAGACATCATGTTCGAGGCCATGGTGTTGGTCAGAATAGCAACCCCTGGTGGGCTCCAATGGGAAGGGAAGGCAACCGCTCTGCCTCAGAGGTGGAAGGGGCACCCATAGGCCCAGGACCCAGCTGCCCAGTGCTGGCTGTCATCTTTAAGGGCAGTGGTCTCAGACAAAACACCTGTTTTGGCTGGGCCAATGGGTAATATCAGGGGTGCCCCAAGCATGAGAGTGGAGGTGGCCACCTTGGGCAGGGGCGTGGGAAGAGGAGGGGGCAGCACAACTGAGTCACTGCCCAGACCGAGGCCCTCTGGCAATGGGTTGTCCTCCTGCTGAACAACTGGGGTCAGACCCAGGATTTCAATCTCCTCAAAGATGGAGCTAAAGTCCATCCCCATGTCCCCAGGGTTCTCCCTGCTGACTGCCGAGGCAACAATTGCCTCAGCAGTGATGACGGGGGACACAGATGGTAGAAGGGCCTTGGGAGCTCCATCTGAGATCTCCTCAGAAATGGAGTCTGCGATGGGGATAGGGGCAGCCCACTTCACTCTATGGCATCCTTGGCCAGTGCTTCCTGCTGCTGCTCATAGGGGGTCATGTCAACAGCAGTGGCCCCCCTCAGTACTTTGTGTGGGGGCCTTCATGCCCTCCTCATTGGAGGGGAGAGATTGAGCCTGTAAACTGCAGGCTCTGCACTTCCCCTGAATGAGCGTCCAGCTCTCCAAGGTGGAGGTAGAGGGCTGGTCAGCAGAGGCAGGGCCATGGGGTGCAAGTGGTACTTGTGGTTGTCTAGAAGGCAAGGGAGGAACAATGGGGGGCAGGGAAACCTCCCCTTTGGGTAGGTCCTCTCCCTCACCTGGTGGCAACTGTGCCACCCTGTCATACTTGGGCTCCCCCCATTCAGGTTGGGTAAAGTCAGGGCCCACCTGAGCATCAGCAGAGCCATTGGCAGGAGGGGGAGGGGCGGCTGTGGCAGCTGGTGTGGTTGGGTCTGGTGCCCTCTTGGGCCCCAGAGATTCCAGATGCCTCCTCAGACTGGGCCAGGACAGTCCCTCCAGACTTGCCCCATTGCCTGGCAGAGGAAGCACTGGATCTCCCCTGAGGAGTAATAGAGCCGGTACAGGGCCTCCGATAGGGCACCAAAAAGGACCCCTCCAGTACTTCCCCACCATGTGCTGCCGGCAGCATTTGCAGTTGTACTTGCTGGTGGAAGGACAGGATGTGACAGAGGGCAGGGTCCTTGCACTCCAACGGGAGAGGGCTGATGGTGGAAATAGGTTTCCTCAGGGTGGAGAGGCAGGCAGCAAGGCAGCATTGGGCAGGTAGGGTGGGACAGAGGTAAGGACCACCTGTATGCCCAGGTCCTCCAACGGATCAAGGGGCACATGCATACCCGCCCCCCAGGCCCTTCTTTACTGTCTCCTGGGTGGCAGCCTCCAAGGCAAGGAAGAACACCATCTTGCCATACATCTTGGAGGCCACCACCAGGGCCGAAGACCCCACCACCCTCGCCAACACCCTCACATACGTTTCAATGTGGGGCAAGATGGGGACCAGGAAGCAATGGATGCCATGCTTCCTGGTCAGGGTGGGGAAGGGACCTTGGCCACCAGGGATGGAGCTGGAAGCAGCGGTCAGAGCAGAGGATGCAGCAGCACATGGGGATGGAAGTGGTAGCCACATGGGTGTACACTCTGGAGGCCACAGATAGAGCGCCCCCACAGCCAGTGAGGGGAATGGCAGGGGAAGGAGCTTTCACAGCAGGCATAAGGGCCACGGGAGTTTTGGCTTTCTGGGTGAGCCTTTGCCCTTCTTCTTCTCCTGGCCCTTTTTACCAGCCAAGGTGGAGGCTTCTTCCAAATCGGGGGGGAGTGTTGGCTATGGTAGTGGCAGAGTCCAGACCAGAGGTTGGGCGGTCAATCGCAGGAGTCTTCAGGACCATTGTCAATGGGGGGGCTTTTCAGTCAGCAGGGGCATGAGAAGGGATAGGGACTTCCTCCACCATGGGAGGAGGGGTTGGAGGAGGCACAGATAGTGAGGGAAAGGGGTAAGGATTGACCACTCCTTCTGACCAAGCATCAGGCAGAGGAGGATGGTGTCAATGGAAGAGAAGGGTAAGAAGGGAGGAAGGTGTCTGAATTAACCTCTCCTCCCTGCTGAAAGAGAATCAGGGGAGGAGGACACCAAATTGGGGAGTAGCAACCACTCCTCCCTGCTGGAATGGAGGCAGGGGAGGAGGGGGCCAAGTTGGAGTGCCAACTGCAGGACAGGGAGCCTGCAACCACTCCTCCCTGCAAAGGTGGAGGCAGAGGAGGAGGGCACTAGAGAGAGGGGCAGGGACATGAGAGGGGGTGCGTGATTGGGGCAGAGGAGAGGAGAGGGAAGAAACCTCTCCCTCCCACTAGAGTGTGTACAGGGAGGGGGGTGACAGCACAGGAATGGGGCAACTGAGGGGGAAGGTGGGAAAGGCATCTACTCCTCCCTGCAAGACTGGAGGCAGAGGAGGAGGGCACTCATGGGATACAATGGGGACGAGGTCACAGGTGCAGGGCAGGGGTTCTGGCTCCTCCAGCTGCACTGGGAAAGGGGAGGTCTATGGTAACATCAAGGGGGGGTGCAGTGAACAGAGGGGCACTAACTAAATGGTGAGGGAGGGGGCACAAGCACACGGGGACGGGAAAGGGGCTAATGGGAGGTTGGTGAGAGGGAGCAAATAGGAGCAGTGGGAGGTTGGGGCTGGTGGAACACCGAGGAGGGCAATGGCTGATTAGGCAGGGCAGACATGACAGTAAACTGACCAGGGGTGGGGGAGGGGCAGCTCAGGGAACTGGTGGCGATCGGGTGGGGTAAGCAAACAAACAAACTTTCAGGGGCTGGGCGGGGCAGGCAACAAACTAAGTCTCAGGGAGGACTGCAACAGGGAGAGAAAGAGAAACAAAATGGCTACTAAGGCAGGGGCAGGCAGTGTTAGAGAAGAAACAGACGACCCAGCTGTGTATGCGGTAAAAGGAATTGCTTTATTGCCCATGCACATTTACCTCACACATTCAACACAATGTCCAAGTGGCAACAAATTGACATTAATCAGACACTTTTATCTATTTTAGTATGTTAATGCACATGTCTATCACTACTCTTCCTAAAACCTTAGGGTATGTCTACACTAGCTCGTTAGTTCGAGCTAGGTAGGGTAATGAGGGCAAGCGGAGTTGCAAATGAAGCCCGGGATTTAAATATCCCGGGCTTCATTTGCATGTTCCCGGGCGCCGCCATTTTTAAATCCCCCTTCGTCCGAACTCCGTGCCCGCGGCTACACGCGGCACGGACTAGGTAGTTCGAATTAAAGATCCTAATTTGAACTACCGTTACTCCTCATTCCACAAGGAGTAACGGTAGTTCGAATTAGGATCTTTAATTCGAACTACCTAGTCCGTGCCGCGTGTAGCCGCGGGCACGGAGTTCGGACGAAGGGGGATTTAAAAATGGCGGCGCCCGGGAACATGCAAATGAAGCCCGGGATATTTAAATCCCGGGCTTCATTTGCAACTCCGCTTGCCCTCATTACCCCACCTAGCTCGAACTAACAAGCTAGTGTAGCCGTACCCTTATTTAATAATGTTAACTCCCATAAAATGAATATTAATAAGCAAATAATGAATACAATTATACCCATTCCAATTACTATTTATATAATTTCTAATTGAATCAACACTTTCCTATACTACAAACTAACAGGTTACAGAGATTACAAGGAATTTGACCCTGAAGATGTTATGCAGAGCCAATGAGGATAAGTAAGAGACATAACAAAATAGAGCAACTCCATGTTTATCTAGTTTCCTAGGCTACAAGAACGAAGAGAGAGAACATGTTTACACATCAGAAAGGATAATACTGGTTTTGACTGGACCCTTAAGCTATCTTTCCAAACGATAAAGCAAAAGGAAAAAGCATGTTTAAAGTGTAATGCTGTGGCTGACCTCTGAACCACTAATGTAGAGCTATTTCAGACCTATTAATTTTTACATACCCCAACAGGCAGCAGGGGAGCCAGTTGCTGTGGTGGGGGAGCCAGGGGGCAAAGCAAGGCATGGGGGAGGCCCCCAAGCCTAATGTAGCTGAGGGAGGGGGCAAATCCAAGGGGAGGGGAGTGCACCCAAAGAGATTTCCTGACCTGAAAAGGTGAAATATTCAGCCTGAGTGACTGCAATGTAGTAATTACTATTTCAGCATTCTGGAGGGACTTCAGGGAATTGTTAACCATGCTCATTTGCTGTTTTAAGGACGGTCATGGAAACCTTCACAAGGGCAGAGATTCCTGCATGTACACTCATACAGACTTAGTTAGAAGAGGGAAGCTCCTGGCCAGTCAGTAATGAGCTCTGTCAGAGTGCTCATGGGGCTCAGTCTCTTACTCGCTGCTGCGCAAACAGTCCCAGGTGGAAAACAGGGTGAGCAGCTAGCCTCACCGAGGGGTGAAGAGCAGGTCCAGGTGGTAAAAGGGGGTTGATGAAGAGGATAGTGGGGGTGGTGGCAGTAGAAAGGGGGGCAGCTAGACTGGAGGGAGGGCCTCTCCCCTAGGCTCCCTCGCAGCAACTCAAATTACCACTACCCCAAGAATACAGGTGTTAAAAGGCTCAGTCCCAGAAAACAAATGCTCGCCACAAGTCCAAGATAGGGAGTATCCTCTTCCTCCTCCTCCTCGATGGGGTTGCAGGTGATACAGCCGCAGCAGTAGGTGGGCAACAGCCAACTGGGGAAGGACCTCTGGACAGTGAGTGCTGGTGGTGGTGGGGTCTTCTTCATCTCTCTCTCAGGGGTTGGGGAGGCAGGCCAGCAGGTCCCTCCCAGACAGCAGCAAAGGGGTGGTGGCAGCAGCAGCAGTCCTGTGAGGAAGAGGCCCAACAACAGGCAGGCAACCAAGTAGGTAGAGGTGGGCAGGGAGGGTTTCCTGCAGCAGTGGCAGCAGCCTGGTAGGGCAGGGGAGAGAGGGGCGGAGGATTGCTCAGGATCACAGGAAGGGAGGGAGCAGCTATCATACCCTCCTTCTCCTGGAGTGAGTTACAGAGTAACTACCACTGACCCAGAAAGGGAAAAGTCCCTCTATGAGCCCTCCTGGACAGAGCCTGACCCCACCCTCTCACCTCACACCAGAAGGTGTGGCTATTACTATAAAAGGCCAGCCCAGGAGCTCAGTCAAGGCCCAGCAACCAGAGGAACCAGATGTCTGCCCTGTGCTGGGAAGCTAAGGACTGGCTCGGACCAAGACCTGCAGGAGGCTGAGGACTGGCCTGGGTCACTGGGACCCCTGCTGGAGCTGTGGAACCCCAATGCCCCAGTGAACCTGCTAGTGGACCAGGTATGTATGGAGGGGCAGAACAGAAGTAACTCAGGGATAGCCAACCTTAGTTGGGCTGAGCCAGAGCTGGGGTCAGCATGTTGTGGTCCGGATCCCCACTTACCCAGATGCAGACTGCTCTACTGCTGTTAAGGCCCTGGGCTGGGACACAGTGCAGTGAGTGAGTGGGCCTGTACTGTACAGGCCCACTGTACACCCAATCCCTAGGTGGCAGTGTCCCCTCTCCACCGCTTCAGGCCAACTGCCTGTGCTGCTAGATCTCTGCCCAAACACAGAGACCTGACTGTTCGCTTGCTGTACAAACTATGAACCATGTTTGTGTGGACTATGTTTGTGTGGGTTACTACCCCACCCTGAAACAGGGCCTGGCCTTACTGACCATTTGTTTACTGCCCCACACTGCACCAGGAGCCTGGGCTATGAACTGTATCTTGTGACTGTTTGTATTGCTGTCCTGCCCTGCACCAGGACTTGGGCATTCCTCGCTGGGACCATTTGTGTTGCTGCCACACCCTGAATCTGGGTCTGGGGTACTGGCTGTTTGTATTGCTGTCCCACCCTGAAGCAGGGTCTGGGCCACTGAACTCTGTGACTGTATTATGGCCCTGCCCTGCATCAGGGCCCAGGCCTCTCATTTCATAGACTGGCCTATGGTCCACTGATCTGGCCTAAGGACAGGACCGAGATCCACAACCACAGAGACTCGGTGGACTGAGGCGGAGTGTCTGCCCACTGACCTGGAGGGGAAAAAGCACTGACAGGCTACAAACAGTCTAGGAAGGAGTACGGCAGAAAGGGATTTAGGGGTCATAGTGGACCACAAACTAAATATGTGTCAGCAGTGTGACACTGTTGCAAGAAAACCAAACACCATTCTAGGATGCATTAACAGGATTGTTGTAAGTAAGTCACAAGAAGTAATTCTTCCCTGATTAGTCCTCAGCTGGAGTATTGTGTCCAGTTTTGGGCACCTCATTTCAGGAAAGATGTGGAGAAATTGGAGAATGTTCTGAAAAGAGCAACAAGAATGATTAAAGGTCTAGAAAACATGACCTATCGGGGAGACCTGAAAGAACTGGGTTTGCTTAGTTTGAAAAACAGAAGACTGAGAGGGTACATAACAGCTTTCAAATTAGGGATGTAATAGTGTAGTTGATTAACTGATTAACCAATAAGCTAAGGCAGCAGTGCTGGGTGGCAGGAAGTTCTTTGGGAGTGTGGCTAGGAGCACCCTGGCTGCTGGCCCCGCCCCTGGGGACTATGGAATAGTTGAGTAACCAATAAGAATTAATGAGTTACATGACTATTCAATTAACGAATATTTAACATCCCTATTTCAAATACCTAAAAGGATGTTACAAGAAGGAGGGAGAAAAATTATTCTCCTTAACCTGTATTAAGTCAGGACAAGAAGCAATGGGCTTAAATTGCAGTAAGGGAGCTTTAGGTTGTATATGAGGAAAAACTTCCCAACTGTCAGTGTAGTTAAGCACTGGAATAAATTGCCTAGGGAAGTTGTGGAATCTCCATCATTAGAGATTTAAGAACAGGTTAGATAAACACTTGTTGGGGATGATCTAGGTGGTCCTTGGTCCTGCTGTGAGGGCAGGAGACTGGACCTGATGACCGTTTGAGGTCTCTTCCACTTCTAGTATTCTATGTTTGCAAGACCTGAGCCACAAAACTTGAAACTGTTTTCCTGCAGTTAAGACCTTAATTTTGTTAGTTTTTAGGGGCCTTTGTGAAGTGAGTTGGTGACCTTGGGTTGGGGCTGATTTTAGCAGTCTCAGCAGAAGGGCCAATATTTGGATAAAAATAGGGTTTGAATACTGAACCCTCTAACCCCATCCAAACAAGCAGGCAACACAGGTAAGGAAAACCTGTACATTTTTGTCCTTTGTAGAAGACAAAGCTTTCTATTAATCAACACTTGCTAGTGCAGTTGTGATTATTGTTATTTTTTATCATGAAAGCATCCAGAAGACTCATTTGAGGCTGAAGGCCCAGTATGTTAGATGCTGTACAGAGAAATAAGATTTCTGAATTCAAGAGCTTACAATTTAAAGGTTGTGAAAGTAGACTGAATTATATTGTAAAAGTAGAATGAATTAAAGAAATGTTGTTTGTTCCTCTAGCAGGAAGAGAGATGTTAAGGTAAAGTTGTTTGTGTGTAAGCAGGAAGAAGGATGTTAAGGCAGAGGTCAATGGTACCACTTAAGGGTGATAGTGAGACATTAACAGGAGATTGGTAAGAGTTAATAAGGAAATGAGGTACTTGACTGACCCCAGGTAACCTTGTCAGTTTGCGCCCTTTTTCAATCCTTTGTTTCACTCTCCTTTTATCTGTATAAATAAGGTGGCTTGGGTTTGGGATGGGGTCTCACTTTTCTGGTTGTATTAGCGAAGCGCTTTGCTAATAAACAGAATGGTCTACGAAAATTGTGAGTCCTGAGTCTAACTTTGACAAGGTGAAAGAAAGAAAGACCGAAAGAAAGAATGAAAGCCTATTTTACAAATAGAGAACTGATTGCAGGTACAGATTCAAGCCAACTTCCACACAACGTATTTAGGCTCCTTGAAACCAGAGCAAATTAGGAGCCTAAATACTTCTGTGGATCTAGGTTTTAGTAACTTACCAAAGTCCCCTGGGGAGTCTGTGGCAGAACCAGCACTCAGACCTCATGTCCATGAATTCCCAGGCTAGTGCCTTAACCACAAAGTCATCCTTCCTGTCCTAATTTTCAGCTTTTCCAGCTAGCAAAAAGGTATCAATAAGGTCCCCTTATGTTCCTAAAAATCCAACTCTTCAGCTGACAAGGCAGATTCATTCAAGTACATTCAAACATTTTATTGGTATAGATTCAGCATTCCTCCCATTAGTTTCTTACCATTGAAGTATGTACTGACAGATTTTGCCGTAAATTGAAAGCTAAGTGTTTGCTGTACAACGCTTGAAGAAGTAATTTGATTCCTAGGTGAACACAATGCTGTTGATGTATGAGGAGCTCTGCATACTAAACAGTTTTTTCAGTTTTATTTTATACAGTACACAGATGAATGGGCAGGAAAGATCAATTTTCTAGAAACTCAGTTTAGTCTTTGCCCAAAGCTATTATCAGTATTCATTACTGTGAGGTATAGGCAAATATTGCAATGTTTTCAATTTACAATTACAATATTAAAAGTAAAGACCCCTAAAGAGAACTCTGGGTAAAAAATATTACACAAAACAGAACCTCAGAAATCTGCCTCTTCATCAGAGAAAGAAGAGGTAGAAAAGAGATAAAGAGAAGAGAGAAATTTAGGAGCATAGGAATTACCAAACTGGATCTATAACTATTAGAGATCAGGATGTGACCTAAAGAAGAGGGCAGATTGTTTCACATCTATCCACTGAAGGGTTCTTACATTTTATTTCGATAGTGATGGCAAACGTTGGAGACAGGCTACTGGAATACATATATCTTAGATCTGATCTAGTCTGGCAATAACTATTTCTTAATAACTCATTGTTACAATGAGTTCCAAAGACTGATTATGAGCTTGTGAAACAACCTTTCTTTTATTTAGTTGTGAACTTGTTGCCTTTAATTTCAGTGAGTGTCTCTTGGTTTTTATTTTATAAGAAAAGGTGAACAGAGCCTCCATTTCATCACAAATGTGGGCAACAGCTCAGGCACAATGGGTTCAGGGGCCTTTTATTCAGGCACTGAATTCATGTTCAGCCAGGGTATCAAAACTGAAAATGAAATCAGGTGATCTCAGTCCCACCAATGGGGGGGGGGGGGGAGAGGGAGAAGGGGAAAAGTAGGCAGCTGCCCCAGGGCCCTGCTACTGCCCTTTAAATCGCCACTGGAGTGTCCTGTGCTCCAGATGGGGGGGAGGGGTATGTTGTGACAGATTTCTGTTACCAATCTGCCTGAGGCATAAGGTGATCAGGCTGAAGCCACAGGATTGTTAAGGGAGGAGATGACGGAACACAAGTGTCTAAGTTTTAAAGTTTTATAGATAAAATAATAAAATAACAGTGGAGAGAGATGGGTGCGTCCCACATCACTCAGAGGAAGGAAGAAAGCGTTAGTGCCCCAAGCCCTAATCCACTTTCATATTCACACACTCACTACCCGAGGCTGGCCAGGCCTGGGTGTAACGTAAGAAGAAGGGGAAGGGTGGATGGGAGTTTGGTCCTGTGTGCCCAGGTCGTCCAGGGTCCTCTGTGATCTCCGAATTGCTCCAGCTCTCAAGGGGGTTTTAGGTCCTGGGCTCCTTTGGGGGTGTTCCATTCCGCAACCTCTGTTCCTGGTGCTCTTTGTGCCAGTCCAAACTGGCTTTTTGTGGTCTCCTCAACTTTCCCAAAACACACCGGCTAGACTCTGTTGTCCTCTTTGTTTTCCTCCATGCTGGCCTTCGCTTGTCTCGCTTGTTATGGGCTGGCTCTGCAGGTCTGTTCCATTGAATCTGTCTTTCTCATGGCTGGTTGGTGGATTCCAGGCCCCCTCTTTCTTGGCCAGCAGCCAAGAGTCAGATGTGTGCTGTGGCCTTGAGCTGGCTGGAGTCAGCATCTTATCTTCAGGCCTAGCAGGAGAGTGGAGTTAATCCGTTCTCTGCTCTCTTCATCTCCCCGCCCCCTGTCCTCCCCCCCCCCCAGCCTCTCACGACCTGCAAAGGAATCCTTCATTCATTCCATACTCGCACCTTTGACCCTTCCCAAAATGCCCTGTGATGCTTGCAACAGTGTTAGCAATATACAATGCTGACCTGCCTCCCCAGGGGGACCTCTTGAGGGAGGGGGCCATTGGTGTGACAATGTCGCATAGAGGGAAGCATGGAGGGTTGGCTGCCCTGACCCCACCCCTTCTGCCTGAAGCCCCACACCTTCCAGGAGCACAGAGTTGACCCCTTCCCCCTCCAGATCTTTCCTAGGGCCTGTGGAAGCTGTTAGTTCCCCTGGGTGATCTCATCCTTGTTCTCATATGTGTATATCACACCAACCATCACCTAATTTGACATGAATGGCACCCAGGGGAGAGCCAACACTAACAACCAAAGCTGAAATAGCAGCATGTTCTCAAAGGCATGTGGAAGATGTCTGCACAGCAGTGATCCTGCTGTGTACCATGGCTCACCCCTCCTTTGTTAGACTCTCCCATAGATGAGCACTAAATTTATGCATACATTTTAAAAGACATTTGAAAATGCTTGCATGGGTCTGAACTTCTTACCTTCAGTAGAGGGACTAAATGGAATCCTTAATGGCAGCTTCAGCAGAGCTGAAATGATGGGAAAATTGAACTACTTCCTCCCCTTAGGTGGTCCTTCCAGGGCAGAACTAAGACAGGAAACTACAGAGTAATTTTGCATTGACATTGCCACTGCTGTGTGCACTAATAGCAGTTTTCAGTATGCATGGCTGTCCATCTGGTGCCATTAAAGCTCCAGTCCACAAAAGCACTTTAGCACGTGCATAACTTTAGGAGCTCAAGTTGTTCCACTGACTTCATAAGATGGCTCGTGTGTTCCAAGTTAAGTAACAGCACTTGCCAGGCCATGGCCTAGATTCACTTCAGGGAGAAGTCTCAAGTGACCTGCATCTCTCTCCATCCTCCTTCACATTTTAAAATCATAACACAATTTAGTCATTTAAAATAAAGGCACATACACAGAAAATTCATGGAGGACATGTTCACCAATGCTTATTAGCCAGGATTGTAGTAATGGTGTTCCTAGCCTCTGTCATAGGCTGGGAATGGGTGACCAAGATGGATCATTTGATGATCACCTGTTCTGTTCATTCCCTCTGGGGCATCTGGCATTCAGGGCAGATTTACGATGAAACTGTGCCCTGGCATGCTCCCCCCCCCCCCCCGCCCCATGAAATGAGGCCCCCAAAGCCAGGCAGGCCATCAGCTGGTCCAGCACTCCCTCCTCCCCCCATGCAGGGGGTGGCCATTCTGCAGGGGAGGCATTCCCTCTGTAGAGAGGGCTGGGGGGCGGGGAGAGGGGACAGGCAGGAAAGCAGGGAGGCTCACCTACAGGCTGCAGCCTCAGGAGGGCTGGCAGGAGGCAGTGAGCAGCACGAACACAGGCTGGAAGGCTTCAGTGGAGCATGGGTCAGATGCACAGCCAGCTAAAGAAAAGCAGCACTTTGAAGTGGGAAAGTGCTGCTTCTCTCTAGCCACTGGCTGTGCATCAGCCCAGTGCTCCACTGGAGCCTTCCAGGCCATGTTCATGCTGCTGGTCACTCATGTAGCATGGTGGCTGCCCATGGGGTAGAGAAGGTGGCTGGCTGTGGCTGCCCATAACAGCAGTGGTGGGGAAGGAAGATGGGGAAGGGAAAGCCCACAAGCTGCACAACTGGCAGGAAAAAGCCATACTCTGAAGCAGGAAAGCTCCACTTCTCTCTGGCAGCTGGCTGTGTGGCTGTGCTGGCCTTTCCTGAGTCCTCCAGTCCTTGTAATGTTGCGCTGCTGTTGGCTGCCACCTGGTGAGTGTTCTTATTGGAGGAAAGTGCTGAGACCTGTTGTTGCCACAGTGAAACTGCTGTCTTCTTTGGGACTAACTATAAGAGGACATGAGTCATTAGTGTCAAATCGAAAGGCAACTTTTAAGCTTTCTTTTCAAGTATTCTGCGAAAAAAGTTAAGACTACAGAAACAATCAAGGTACCTTTATTTTAATTTACTTATTACTTATAGGCAGGGCTCGACAATTAGTGTAATCTACTCGCCCGTGGCGAGTAGATTACAAGCCGGCACAGCCGCGCAGCACGATCAGTGGATGCGCAGCATGGTCTGTGCATGCACAGCGTGCCGAACCATGTGGCTGGCGAGCGGGGCTCGCCGCCGCTTGGCGAGCCCTGCTTATAGGAGAAGGATGCATAAAAAACGATGAAAAACAGACAGGAAGAGTGAATGTTCTTTTTCTTGGCTGGGGCTACGTATAGACTGAAAGTTTCTTTCGGAAGAAACTTTTCCAGAAGAGATCATCCGGAAAACATTTTTCGAAAGAGAGTCTACACAACAAAAGCCCAATGAAAAATCAATCTGCTTTTTCAGAAGATAGCATCCAATCAATGTGGACGCTATCAATACGGACGCTATCTCACATATAAGGCTACCTGGAACCAGCTCAGGCAGCGCATTAGGTCAGCAGTTGCTTCCGTGTACTGTTGCCTAAGGCTAGCTGAGACATGTGCTTAAAGGGATTCCCCGGACAGCTGTTTCTCTGCTTCTGCTGCATGCTTGCCTACCTCTGCAAGGGACAGCAAAGCTTTAGTAGTGCATGTTCTGTTTGCCCAGCTTTTGGACACCATAGCACCACAATCCCTTCCTTACCCCTTCCCTGTACTCTGAATAAACACACCTGTTTTGAGTTGAACAAAACAAACTTTGTATTTTTTTGTATAATAAAATAAACTGGGGAGGAGGGGAGCTGAGAACCTGGATGGGGAAGGGAGGCTCACGGCTGGGCATGGCATGTGGTGTGTCTGGAAGTGACACCTTGGGTCTGGGGATCTCAGAAAACTTGGGGCCTGGGATAAGTGGGGGGTGGGCAGAAGGGGTGATCACCCTTCAGTGACAGCCGATCCTGCTGTGGAGAATAAAGAGGGAGAGGTGGTCAGTCATTGTCATAACCATGAGGGCTGGCCAGCCCCTGGGTACTAAGTGGTTAACTATGTCTCCTGTCTCTAGCCAGGTATCTGGTCAGCCAATAGTAATGCAAGTAGGGATTTCAAACTGGGACAAAGGAATTTTTATCTTTTCCCTCCTTTGTCAGAGTCAGAGCATTTTCTTCCACTTAACAGGGAGATAGGAAGGCCTGTCTCTCTCCCAAGAACGGACTTCTTATATGTGTAAGTATGACAAAGTCTAGATAACCTATCAGGTTTTATTGTTTTCTGGTTTGGGGATGTGGAAATGATGTGTCTGCTGTTAAAAGTGGTTTTTTTTTCCCCTCTCTTTTGTAACTAAGTCCTGAGCCCAGGGGATCCCCCTGAGTATCTAGATTAATTGGTGGCTCTTCATCTAGTCACTATGCTTGCAATGGTAGTATTGTTTTCATAATAAAAGTTTGTTTTCTTTTTTTATTAACCTGGTATTGGTTCATTTTGGTGTCCTAGTTTTACCTGTAAGGTCAGTCTGTCTGTCTGGACTAGGGGTCAGCTACCATAGAGTGCAGCTTGTTTTCCTGTTTTCTTTTTCAAGCTCTATGGGGAAAAAGAGCTTAAGGTACCCCTGAGGATTTAGGAAGGAGGTTTCCCAAATGATCTCTTCCTTGGTTTTCTTGGAATACTTGGGTGGTGGCAGCAGATATTCCCAAAAATCCAGGTATTAGGATTTGGGGGGGGGGAGTTTTTGTACCAAAGCCTATAGAGATCAGTTTTGGAGTGCTTTTGCGGTCCCCCACTTCTGCATTTGCCATGCCAGAGTGGGGGATAGCCTTGACATGGTGGCAGAGTGGTGGGATCATTTTGAGAACCCAGGATTTTAAAAGGACACAGGCTTTTCTTTTGACTAGTTGCAAGCTTTAGAGTATTTTTTTTTCTCTTTTCTTTTTGTGTTCTGTTGCTCCCTTGGGGAGAGGCACACAAAAGGTTAAGCTAAAGCCAGACACTCCAACCCAACCAGTTTTTTTTCTAGCTTTTGGGACAACTGGATAGCTAGGCTAGATCAGGGCAAGATGTCCAGCTCTAGGACAGATTCATACCCCAAGGAGGGGAGACAGGAGCATGTCCCTGTGAGTCCAGAGGGAAGTAAACTTAAGAGGGCAGGAGCAGCGGATAGCAGCCCTCCTCCCCGCTCACCTCTGCCTTCTGTGTGGGAAAATGCCTTTAAGGCAGGCAGACCTCTAAGGGTATGTCTACACTACAGCACTAATTCAAACAAACTTAATTCGAATTAGTTAATTTGAACTAAGCTAATTCGAATTAGTGCATCTAGACCTAAAAATTAATTCGAATTAGTGTTTTGCTAATTCAAAATAGCATGTCCACATTGAGTGGACCCTGAACCGAAGTTAAGGCTGGCCGGAACCAGTGCTGGCAGGGCATCAGGTTAGGACTTAGTGTGTGGGGCCGCTGCCTCAGGCTAGCCGAGGGCTGTGCTTAAAGGAACCCAACCCCCACCCCGGACAGACAGTTCTCAGGGTTCCCCGCTTGCTTGTCTACCTCGATGTGGGACAGTAAAGCAGTCCTGACTTGGAGTGCCCTGAGTGCCCTCACTCAGCACATCACAGCACTCGGCCATCAGCCCGGCTGCACTTGCCACAGGCTGCCATCCGGGGGGGCCAATCGGGGGGGCTGTCAGGATCCAGGAGGCCCTGCAGGAGAGCTTCCACCCCAAGGAGCCCGCAGAGCCACCCCAGTCCTTCCCATCGGGGGCTCGTGCCCCATTCCTCCCTCACCTCCTTCCACTTACCCCTCCCTAGCCCCCCTTCCTCATGTAAAAAATAAAGGACACGTGTGTTCAAAAATAGAAACTCTCTTTACTTAACAAAACTGGCGGGGGGGATTAACCTCTGGGGAGACTGGGAAAAGGAGGTGGGAGAGGGGAAGAGAGAGGGTGGGAGAGGGGAGGGAGAAACCTGGGAGGAGGGAGCTGGAAGGGGGAAGCCAGGGGAAGAAGGAGGAGGGGAAGTATCAAACTATGGTACACCATATCTTCAGTACTGTGTACAGATGTGGTCTCCTCACCTCAAAAAAGATATTTTGGCCTTGGAAAGGGTTCAAAAAAGGGCAACTACAATGATTAGGGGTTTGGAACAGGTCCCATATGAAGAGAGGCTAAAGCAACTGGGACTTTTCAGTTTAGAAAAGAGGAGACTGAGGGGGGATATGATAGAGGTCTATAAGCATGAGTGGTGTGGAGAGGGTGAATAAAGAAAAGTTCTGCATTAGTTCCCATAATAGAAGGACTAGAGGACACCAAATGAAATGAATGGACAACAGGTTTAAAACTAATAAGCGAAAGGTCTTCCTCACACAGCACATAGTCAACCTGTGGAACTCCTTGCCACAGGAGGCTGTGAAGGCTAGAACTATAACAGAGTTTAAAGAGAAGTTAGATAAATTCATGGAGGTTGGGTCCATGGAGTGCTATTAGCCAGGGGGTAGGAACGGTGTCCCTGGCCTCTGTTTGTGGAAGGCTGGAGACGGATGGCACGAGACAAATTGCTTGGTCATTGTCTTCGGTCCATCCCCTCCGGGGTACCTGGTGCTGACCGCTGTTGGCAGACAGGCTACTGGGCTAGATGGACCTTTGGTCTGACCCAGTACGTCCGTTCTTATGTTGTAAGCTCAGGGTCGGGGGTCTCACTGGACCAACTTGATTTTCATGCAAACCTGCTCCTGGGTTCACATGTGGCCTTTGGTGGCCAGGCTGGCAGCTATCCTGCCCTAGACGGCTGCATTCCTGTGCCTACTGCGGAGATCGTGGACGTTGGAGGCCTCCCCGCAAACCTGGATGAGGTCCACGATCTCCGCACTAGACTAGGTGGGCGCCCACCTCTTGCGGCCCCGGGCAGGCTCCTGGAAGCCGCCAGCCTGGTCCTGGGAAGAGGCGGAGGGCTGGGTGGCAGCGGGTGGCTGGCTCATGCCGTGCCAGGTGCAGGGTCTGCTGGTTGGGTGCTGGCAGGCTTGCAACTGGCACAAGCACTGTAGCCAGACTGTGCCCCTTTAAGGGCTCCGGGGCCAGGAGGGGGGCAGAAAAGTTTCCCTGGTTTGGCCCAGAGTGGCCACCAGGGCAAGCTGGGAAGGGCTAGCCTCCAACTAGTTTGAATTAAGTGGCTACACAGCCCTTAATTTGAACTACTTAATTCGAACTAGGCATTAGTCCTCGTAGAATGAGGTTTACCTAGTTTGAATTAAGTGCTCCACTAGTTTGAATTAAATTCGAGCTAGCGGTTTGTATGTATAGACGCTATGAAAGTTAATTCGAACTAACGGCTGTTAGTTCGAATTAACTTTGTAGTGTAGACATACCCTAACTGAGAAAGAGATGGAGTTTCTCCTACAGATGGAGTAGAAGCATGCACAACTAGAAGCAGAGGAGAAGCGTGCACAACAAGAAGCAGAAAGACAGGCTAGAAAGGTGAGATGAATGGAAGAAGTGGAGGTGAGATCAATGGAAATAGCAGCACAGGCTAGGATTGCTAAAGCGAAGGTCATAGGGGAAATGGTGTAAGCTAAGCAGCTGAGCTCCCCAACGTCACCAACTATCCACCCTGCTCCCATGAATGTTCCAGTCATTGTTCAACACCCCAGGAAACTCCAGACCCAGAGAATGAAAGGACAACAGAGTGTATCCTCCTAGGAGTTCAGTGTATAACCATGTGGGTATGGGGTGTGATTATAGCATGGCTGCTATGTATAATTGGGCTGATATCTTAACCAAGCCCCCATGGTTATGACAGTCATCCATGCAGACACTGTCCCTGAGGCCATGCCCTCCTCTGTGAGCTGCAATCAACAGTCCTTGGGCCAGAGGATGGAGTTACTGGGAGCAAGGCCATGTGTAGCCTACATAGCGAGCCCTGCCTCACAGGGGCCCCAACATGCCCTGGGGACCACGTTTCCCCCCTTCCCTGTCCCATCCATCGACAAGCAGACAAGGGAAGTGTCCAGCCAGACTGGGATCCTGTGGGCAGACGAGGGGCCTGGAGCAGCCTGGCCTTCCATGGGGCCTGCACACACACCTGCACCTGGTAGGGCTGGTTGCAGGAGCGGCTGGTGCCTCAAATGGGCAGGCATGCCCATGTGTTATGTCCGGCACTCCTTGGTCTGTGTGGGGTTGTGCATGTGCCCTTGTGCCCAGCCTGCTTCCAACATTAGTGGGTGATGGGAGGGCAGCCCCTTCAGGGGGCAGACATGTGTAGAGCCTCCCCTGAGCCTGGGAGCAGGATCCCAGAGGTTCTCCGGGGCTGCCTCCTGAGGTCACATGGTGCAGACTGGTGCTGCACATGGTTCACCTGCATGGACTGCAGCATGATGTCCAGGCTGAGCAAGGATCGCACTACATCCCCTCTGCACCCGCCTCCCTCACCCTGTGTGTGTGGAAAACTGAGAGCACTTACCTGAGGATCCCTTCCCACCCTCAGAGGATGCCTGCGAGACATCCAGGGCCTGGGGTACCGGCTTGAGGGTCAGGGTCACCGTGCTGGCTGTGTCGTCTTCCTCCTCCTTGTCAGCAGGGAGCTCCGGGCAGGAGCCAATGGGCATCTGTAGTCCCAAGTCCACCACCACAGGTGGGGAAAGGCTTCACCCCCCCACCACTAGGATTTGATGGAGCTACTGGTAGTAGGGGCAGTAGTGTGGTTCTGACCCAGAGCAAGAGCTGTGCTCCGTGGCTCTGGCGTAGCCCTGGTGGAGCTCCTTGACCTTACTCTGGACCTGTTCCAATGTCTGGGGGGGGTGTCCCCTCTTGGCCAGAGCCTTGGCCATCAGCCCATATATGTCCATGTTTCAGTGCCGGGAATGGCGATCCAGCAGGGTGTCCTCCTCCCGCCACAACTTGAGGAGGGACAGGATCTCCATACCAGATCACAACGGCTCATGGCATTTACTGCCCCTGGCTGGGTCCTGGGAGCCCTGGCGGTGCTCCCTATGAGGGCCGAGGGCAGGGGAGGGTTTTGGGGAATTGTGGCTGAGATGTGAGTAGAAATGTGGTTTGCAGTCAGAACCGCATGGTGAGGTGCAGCTCCCAGGCCCAGCTTCCTGCCACAAGGCTTGTACTGGGTGCTTGCAGATTTAAGAGCTGCCAGGAGACAGGAACTATAAAATTCTGATTACATTGGACAGAATGGCTACCAGGGCACCTGTGTTATTTCCTGGAGGCCTCTTCTTTCAAAAAACCACCCTCTTCCACATCCACACATGACTTTCTCGAAAAAACATTTTTGGAAAAAGTCTTCCTCATAGAAAGAGGTTTACTGCAGTCAGAAAAACCCCTCCATTCTTTCGACTTTCTGTCAAAAGAACACAATAGCAGTGTGGATGTAAGCATTGTTTTTCTGGAAAAATGATGTAGTGTACACATACCCTGGGTCCCAGCAGGGTCCCCAAAAATGAAGCTGAGAACAAGGCCCCCCCTAACTCTAAATCTGCAACACCTGGCATGGCCACTGCTGGAAGACAGGATACTGGGCTAGATGGACCTCTGGTCTAACCCAGTATGGCCATTCTTATATGCAAGCCATCCCACTAGCATAGGATAGCCAATAGAGGCCAATGGGTGAGAAAGCATTCTTTTTTTCCACTCCAAAATGGCACACATACTTCACTCCAATGGTTGGGACACTAGCTTAGGACTTAGGACATCTGTGTTCAGGTCCCTGCTGTGCCACAAATGTCCTGTGAGATGTTGGGTAAGTCACAAGACTCACCATGTTCAGACCTACGGTAACAGGAATCCTATCAGAACCACAGAAAAGATGCCAAACCCCAAAAGCAGCATTATATGACAATCCCTTTCCTTCGCATTTATCTGCTGCTTGGTTATGCACACCACATTGTGCTCTATAATCTATCCTTGTATTTATACATCCCTCTGCCCGACCACTGCACTATCCAAGCACCTTGCACACAGTGCATTATGTTTTATGTTGTATCCTCAAGTTCATGGTTCAGCCAGTGTGAAGAGACACACTGGATAAAAAAATCTGAAACAATTTTCTCAGCCCCAGCATAGGAGACTCCTGAATATTTATGATTTAGAGTCCAACTTTTAAAGATACTTCTTTCCCCTACTGAGTTTTGCTCAGCAAGAAATGGTGGGTAGAATACCATCAATAAGGAACCTTCTTGTAATGTAGTGGTCAGCAGAAGGAATGGATTTGAGTTTTTTCACAACATGAGCTGCAATGGGAAATGGCAAATAGCTACAACTCCTTATTTACTAGTCTTCACTGTTTCACATTCTGCTGCTTGCCACCTCTAAATAAGACTCTGTGGGTTTCATTAAGGTCCAAAAAAAAAAAAATGCAAGAGATAAGACTTACTCACTGGGTGTCATTTATTCTGTTTGCTTCAGATGTGTATGGGGGGGGGGCACTTGGCACAGTAAATCTGAAATGGTGCTGGTTTGTCAACCAGGGCAAAATCCTCACATTGCTGCTCTGTCTAAGATGAACCTGCGAGAGAGCAGGAACTGTCCCCCTGGTATAGAAATGGGCAGCCAACAGGGACCTATGGCCAATGGGGTTGGTAGCATTCTTTATTTCTGCTAAAAAATGTCACATATCCGGCACTCCACTCTCATGCCTAAGTAACCCACACACCTACTGGGTGTGGTGCACTGCCCCATTTACTGGTACAGAGACCACTTATAGGGACAGAATAATGAGTCTACTCTACAGCTTTAGCTAATAACCAGCTGGTTCCAGAGACCCTAGGTTTGATTCTGCCTGTCAGCGTTGTACCTGCCATTCAGGGTGACTGTGGCCCTCACTGGGAGATGGAATCATCACTGGACACATTATTCAACACACCTGCAAATGTCCCACAAGCTTGCAGCTGAGTAGATTGAATATTACCCATCTAGAACTTGGGGACACTGGGGGAAAGCTGTGTAAACTGACTACAGGAGGAAGGATAATCCAGCAGTTGGGACTCAGCCTGGGATTCAGATAATCCAGGTTCAGTTCCCTAACACAGTGGTCTCCAACCTTATGGTGCACAGGATCACTTTTTGAATTTAAGTGCAACCCAGGATCTGCCCTGCCCTACTCCTTCCATTTCTCTTCCTTCCATCAGTCACCTTCCATCCCATCTTCTCCCACTTTCACTGGGCTAGGGCAGGGTTTGGGATACAGTAGGGCAGTGGTCTCCAACCTTTTTACATCGAAGATCACTTTTTAAATCTCAGAACAGGCGAAGATCTACCGCCCCGCCCCTTCCTTGAAGCCCGCCCCTTTCTTGAAGCCCCGCCCTCTCTATTCCTCCTGTCCATTACTTGCTATCCCCAGCCCTTACTTACACACTCTGATAAACACTTTATTTTTAAATTATGCGATATATAAAATTAAAATCATATGTTTATAGTTATGAAATAAATGGTCTGTTTTTTATTCATGCTATTTAAATCTAAAATGAAGCATTTATAATTATACATTTTGTGGGGACAGAGTTCTGCGGCTGGGGGCAGGGGAGAGGGATCAGGGTGCTGGGAGGGCAGAGGACAGGGTTCTGCAGCAGGGGACAGGGTGCCAGTGGGGACAGAGTTCGGGGAATGGGGACGGGAGTGGGGACAGAGTTCGGGGAGTGGGGATGGGAATGGGGACAGAGTTCTGTAGCTGGGGACAGGGGAGTGGAGTCTGGGGAGTGGGGACAGGGTGCCAGTGGCAGCAGAGTCACCTGCATCTGCCTCCTCCCAGGATTCTCTCTCCCTTTCCCCCCTCCCCCCGTGGGAAGCCAGCACATGCCTCCTCCGGGCCCCCCGCAGCGCAGGGAAACCCCAAGCGTGCCTGCCCCGGGGCTAACCCCCACCTCCCATGGCGGGGCCAAACCCCCGCGGGAACCTGCCTCGGGGGCAACCCCCCCATTCCGCAGCGGGGCCAAACCCCCCTTCCGCAGCGCAGCACGGCCAACCCCCTCCTGCAGCATGGCCAACCCCCGCGGGTGCCTGCCCCGGGGTCAAACCCCCCTCCCACGGCGCAGCCCGGCCCGGCCAACTCCCTCCCCTCCTGCAGCGTGGACAAACCCCAGGGCCGACTCCCGCTCCCGCGGCTCAGGGAAACCCCTGCTCCCAACTCACCCCTCCGGTGCCGGCGGCGCAGGGAAGCCTCCGCACTCCTCCTCTAGGGCCAACGCCCCCTCCCCCAGCACGCAACAGAGCTGTGGGAGGGGGAGCAGCCTGCGCACTTCCGGAACCCCCGGAAGTGACGCGGGCTTCAGAGAGGACTTCCGTCCACCCCGCGGGAAGCCGGCACTACACTAGAGGTAGGTAGTGGGGCTTCTCGGGGGTGGGGGGAAAATGGGGGGCGGGATTGTCCGAACACCTCGCGATTGTCTGGTCGAGGCCAGGTTGGTGACCACGGCAATAGGGGATATGGGTTGTGACCTGCTTTGAGAGGTTCAGAGTGCAAGAGGGGTCTGGGCTGAGCCTGGGGCAGGAGGTGGGGTGCAATAGAGAGTGAGGGAGTTTGGATGCAAGAGGGGGCTCCAGGCTGGGGTAGAGTGTTGGGGTGAAGGAGGGGGTTAGGGGTGCAGGTTCTGGGAGGGATTTTGGGGTGCAGATTCCAAGAAGAGGCTCAGGGCTGCAGAAGTGGGTCTGAGGCACAGGAGGGTGCTTGAGGTGCTGGCTCTAAGAAGGGGCTCAGGGCTACAGCAACAAGTTGGGGTGAAAGAGGGGTGTAGGTTCCCACTGGGCAGCACTTACCTTGGGCAGCTCCCAACTGGCAGTATCATGGAGCTAAAACAGGTTCCTTGCCTGTCCTGGCCCTGCTCCCAGAAGCAGACAGCATGTCTGTCTGGCCCCTGGGGTGGGGAATATTACCCTATGTGCTGCCTCTCCCTGCAGTTACCTCCCTGCAGCTCCCATTGGCTGCAGTACCCTGTTCCTGGACAATGAGTGCTGTAGGAGTAGTGCCTGAAGGCAGCAGCAGCATGTGATCCCCTCTCCCTCCCAGTGCTGACCACTTCTGAGAGTGGTACAGGACAGTATTCCCTATAAACTGCATGGCAACACACAGCTTCACAGGTGATTAATCAGCCCCTCCCAGTTAGTCAGTTCTATGCACAGAGTCCTGAGCCTCTGACTGGGCAAGGCTGATTAATCACCCTGTGAAGTTGTACTGCCATACAGATTAAAGCAGTGGTCCCCAACCTTTTGGGGCTGCCAGGCGCCCGGGGGTGGGGCCACGCATGCACTGTGCGCCCAGAGGCGGAACCATGCAGGCACCGCACGCCCGGCGCAGGGGCCGCACATGTGCTGCATGCGGGGGGTGGGGGCCATGCATGTGCCGAGTGCCCGGGGCCCAGGGTGGAAGAATGGCTCGGGCTGGTCCTGGTCACTAAGCGGGTGCACATAAATGCCCCAGCGCGCACCATGGCACCCGTGGGCACCACGCTGGGGACCGCTGGCTTAAAGGGAACACTGGTGCAGGGCCAGGCTGTGCCACAGGATTTTTAGCAGCCAGAGGCTATGATTGACAGCCAAAAGCTCTGGGATTGACCAGTGATCTCGATCTACCTGTTGTTGATCACTGCCCTAGTGTGAGTCCAGTGCTAAGCAAGAGTAGCTGAGAGGTTTGGTGTGTCCACATCTGTTGTCTCATGAATTCAGAAAAATGTACAAAACATTTTACAGGAGTACAGGAACAGCACAAACCCAGGCAGCAAGTAGAGAGTAGTTATTAACGGTTCACAATCCTGCTGGAAGGACATAACAAGTGGGGTTCCGCAGGGGTCTGTTTTGGGACTGATTCTGTTCAACATCTTCATCAATGATTTAGATATTGGCATAGAGAGTACCTTTATTAAGTTTGCATATAATACGAAGCTGGGCGGGTTTGCAACTGCTTTGAAGGATAAGGTCATAATTCAAAATGCTCTGGACAAACTTGAGAAATGGTCTGAGGTAAATAGGATGAAGTTTAATAAGAACAAATGCAAAGTACTCTACTTAGGAAGGAACACTAATTTTCACACATACAGAATGGCTGCGTCTAGACTGGCATGATTTTGCGCAAATACTTTTAACGGAAAAGTTTTTCCGTTAAAAATATTTGCACAAGAGAGCATCTATACTGGCATGCGCCTTTGCGCAAAAGATTTGCTTTTGCGCAAAAGCATCCGTGCCCAGTATAGACGCTCTCTTGCGCAAGAAAGCTCCAATGGCCATTTTAGCCATTGGGCTTTCTTGCGCAAGAAATTAACGTTCCTGTCTACACTGGCCTCTTGTGCAAGTATTCTTGCTCAAGAGGGCTTATGCCTGAGCGGGAGCATCAAAGTATTTGTGCAAGAAGCATCGATATTGTACATTACAAAGTCAGTGTTCTTGCGCAAATTCTCGCGGCCAGTGTAGACAGGCGGCAAGTTTTTGCACAAAAGCGGCCGCTTTTGCACAAAATATTGCCGGTCTAGACGCACCCAGTGTGAAGCAACTGTCTAGGGAATACTGTAGAAAGGGATTTAGAGGTCATAGTGGACCACAACCTAAATATGAGTCAACAGTGTGAAACTGTTGAAAAAAAAGCAAACATGATTCTGAGCTGCATTAACAGGAGTATTGTGAGGAAGACACAAGAAGTCATTCTTCCACTTTACTCTGCGCTGATTAGGCCTCAATTGGAGTATTGTGTCCAGTTCTGGGCACCACATTTTAAGAAAGAATGTGGAGTAATTGGAAAAGATCCATAGAAGAGCAACAAGAATGATTAAAGGTCTAGAGAACATGACCTATGAAGGAAAACTGAAAGAACTGGGATTGTTTAGTTTGAAAAGGAGAAGACTGAGAGGGGACATGATAGCGGTTTTTAAGGTAACTAAAAGGGTGTCACAAGGAGGAGGGAAAAAATTTGTTCTCCTTGGCCTCTGAGGATAGGATAAGAAGCAATGGGCTTAAACTGCAGCAAGGGAGATTTAGGTTGGACATTAGGAAAAAACTTCCTGTCAAGGTGGTTAAACACTGGGATAAGTTGCCTCAGGAGGTTGTGGAATCTCCATCTCTGGAGATATTTAAGAGCAGGTTAGATAGACATCTGTCAGGGATGGTCTAGATGGTACTGGGTCCTGCTGTGAGGGCAGGGGACTGGACTCGATGACCTCTTGAGGTCCCTTCCAGTTCTAGTGTTCTATGATTCTAACATGAGAGAAAGGAGTCAGATGCTGGTGAAGTCTTAAGGCTCTGTTTTCAGAAGAACCTCGACCAAGGTGCTGGTGTAAGAAGCATGGAGAGAAACAAGGCTCTGACTGTCCAGCAGCTACCGAATGGCTGGCTAACACCCTACTCAGCATCCTAGAGCACCACCATCCACGTGTCATCTCCAGTGCTAATGAGACCGGTCTCTGCTACTTGGGCTTTCCTGAGAAAGCTGTTTGCATGTCACACGAAGGGTTTGCAGAAGAGACAAAGTAGCTTGGACTACTTCACACTATTGTATTGTGCAAACATGGATGAAATGGAAAATGGCCTCTTATGACAATCAGAGAAAACACATGTCCTCCTTGTTCCCTCAACCATTCAGAACTGTCTGTGATCTACAAAAACTCAGTCAATTCATGGATGACAAGTTTGCTGTTGGACAAGTGGCTTAAGAGTTGGAACAGGGATCTGCAGCTATGAGAATTCTTAATAGACAACTGACCTACTTATTTCACTAAGGTAAAGCTATCACATGTGATATTAACTTTCTTGCCTCTGAACTAAGGATGTGGGCGATGTTTACCTTTTCCAGTTAACCTGTAGGAGCTGGAGCAGCCCCTGTCCACAGCAGGCCCTGCGTCCCCTGCTTCTCCCCTTTAATCAAGTAACTAGTTAAAACACTATTTTAACTGGTTAACCAATTAAATGGGATTTTACTTCCCTACTCTGAAAATCGCATCAGTCAAGCAGCCAAATGGCATGGGTGTCATTAAAAATTTGAAAGGACACCCCCATACTTATTTTCATGAATATATTATTGCCTGTGTGGATGATGACCCACATCTAATGAGTCACCAACACTGCCAAAAAATGACTCCAATGGCACTTCTTTTTGCTAAGGAGTCAGGGGCTGCTGTTCCCAAGGGCTTTGGAAAGGCAGAGTTTTCGTCAACAACAGAAAATGATGGTTTGATGTATACTGGTGTGCTAGCTGCTCTTTCTGTTCCTGAAAATGGAACAGCAGAGGAATGTGACACCATTGTTCAGTTTGACAATCATTCACAGCTTGAAGAGGAGCTTCCAAAGGCCAAACATCTGGAGATAATGGTGGCTCTAAAGCAGGGCCGGACTGAGACATGTGGGCGCCCCGGGCAGGCTAATAATTTGGCGCAAATTCAAACAGATACAGGATGTTAGTGGGGGCAAGAGATAGGGTTCTGGGGTATGGGGAGAGGACAGGGCCCTGCAGCAGGGGACAGGGAGCCAGTGGGGGAGAGGGGACAGGGTTCTGCAACAGGGGACAAGGTGCCAGTGGGAGCAGGGAGTCCCCTGCACCTGCCTCCTCCCAGGACTTTTCCCCACTCCCCCCATGGAGCAGGGAAGCCCCACCAGCAGGCGCCTCCTCTGGGGCCAACTCTCCCCTCCAGCAGAGAAGGGGGCACCTAGGCTGAACACCACGGCCAGCTGGCCAGGCATCCCTCCTCTTTGCTCCAGCCCAGCTGCCCTGTGCTCAGCCCTGGGAGGCTGCGCTGCTCTCCTGCTGGCTGGGAAGCCCTTCCTCTTTCCTCCAGCACAGCTGGATCGAGGCGCAGCCTCCCCGGGCTGAGCGCGGTGCAGCTGCGCTGGAGCAAAGAGGAGCAGCTGCCCAGTCAGCTGGCTGGCCGTGGTGTTCAGCCCAGGTGCACCACGCTTTACCTGGGCTGGAGCAGAGGAGAAGCCACCCGATCAGCCGGAGCGCAGCGCAGCCTCTGACCAGGCAGCTTCCCCTCTGCTTCAGCCCATGTGGAGCGTGGTGCACCTGAGCTTAAAACCACTGTCTGGGCAGCCTCTCCTCTTTGCTTCAGCCCAGCTGCCCTGCACTCAGCTCCGGGAGGCTGCACCATGCTCCAGCTGGGCTGGGGCAAAGAAGAAGGGCTTCCTGATCAGCTGGAATGCGACTCAGCCTTCTGGGGCTGAGCGCAGGGCATCTGGGCTGAAGCAAAGAGGAGCTGCTGCCCGGCCAGCTGGCTGTGGTTTTAAGCCCAGGTACACCATGCTCCACGTGGGCTGGTGCAGAGGGGAAGCTGCCTGGTCAGCTGTCCCCGGTGTTCTGCAGAGGCTGCCCCGCACTCCAGCTGATCAGGAGGCTTTCCCTCTGCTCCAGCACACGTGGCGCGTGGTGCACCTGGGCTGAGCACCATGGCCAGCTGGCTGGGCAACCACTCTGCTTTGCTCCAGCCCAGCTGCACTGTGCCTCGCTCCAGCTGGTCTGGGGCAAAGAAGAAGGGCTTCCCGATCAGCAGGAGCACGGCGCAGCCTCCCCAGGCTGAAGGCAGGGCAGCTGGGAACCGCATAGCCCACGGTGGGTGTGCACTTGGTGTGGGGGCGTGGGCTGTGCAGCCCTGGTTCTGGGCGCCCCCTCTTGGGTGCCCCGTGCGGCAGATTTTGCACGCAGGAGAGACCAGCACCGCTGCTCCCCGAGCCTCCCTGGCCGCCCGCTGACTTGCTTTCTGTCAGCCAAATGAAAACTGAGGCTCCAGAGGCAGCGCCCTCGCCTTTAACTCACTGCCCCTTCCACGGCAGGAGCCACCGAGTCTCAGCACAGGAGCTGGGGCTGTGGGTGGGACGTGGCCGGGTGAAGCAGCCGCTGCCCTATTGCGTTCCATGCGCCAGCCCTAGAGGTGCCCACAGGTGAACCAGGGTGTGTTTTAGTGTCCCCCATAGGTTGGCGCCCCAGGCAGCTGCCTGGCTAGCCCACCCCTTAATCCAGCCCTGCTCTAAAGTACTCATAGGTAGCTAGCTCATCCACAAGAGGACACTGTGGCTGATGAACTCAGTTTCCCCTCTCAGAGCAGCAACTTGCCAGAGTCATGGCTTTGAGAATGGTTAGAAGGATGCCCACAATATCCAGAAGGGTTTAGAGGTGGAATTAGCAAAATGTAGAAAGCAGAAAACAGAAAAATTCTGCTCTTCAAAACAGGTTTTTTTTTTATTGGTTATGACACCTTTTGCTGCTTTAAGTTGTGATACACATAAGGAAAACTAAATACAGCTTGAATAAAGACATTAACTGGTTAATGCACTACGAAGACAATTTCCCCTGTCTTTGACATTCACATTTTTACATCAAAAGCTATGAATGGGACACATCCAGCCCACTTAATTAGCTTCATTATCATGGGTCCTACAATTGATGGTAAATGCTTTTGCTGTTATATATATCTTATATTCTGTTATTTCCACTCCACCTCATCTGATCAAATGGGGTTTGCCCACAAAAGCTCTTGATGCTATATATATTTTTGTTAGTCTCTAAGGCTGTGTCTACACTGGGAAATTATTTCAGAATAATTTCAAAATATTTTTGAAATAATAACTCCCAAAATAACTTTTTTGAAATAGACTGTCCTCATTATAAGGCACCATTGAAATAGTGCATCCACACTGTTTGGAGCCTGCATCACATTTAAAGACCCCCGGAAGCGCTCCAGGGAGGGCATCAGGAGAGCAGTTGCTTCCTGCAGCTGCTTCCTGAGGCTAGCTGAGACTTGGCTTAAAGGGGCTCCTCTCTACAGCCATGTCTCAGGCTCGTCTCCACTACCTACCCCTTTGAGGGAAAGCAAACTCATGCCACATGCTCTGGGGTTGCCCATGCAGATGCCACAGCATGGACTACATGGAGTTGGAGCTGCTGCAAAGCAATGCCAGGCTCTTGGGCCTCCTGCTACATCGTCCTGGAGCAGTTCATGCAGACTGACTACATGGTGCTGCAGGAGCATGACGACTAATCTGTACGGGGTGATCTCTTGACCCAGACCCTGGTGCTCCTCATGGACCAAATTCCCCTCCACCCTCCCCTGCACACTGTGCACCGCTGCTTCTGGTGGAGGGAGACCAGTTCTGACTGGTGGGACCACATAGTCATGCAACAGTGGGATATCCAGCAGTGTCTTCAGAACTTCTGCACGTGGAACGCCACCTTCTTGGAGCTCTATGAATGGCTTGCCCCTACCCTCCGGTGCCGGGACATGTATATGAGACTTGACATCCCCCTCCAGAAGTATGTTGACAATTGCACTATGGAAGTTTGCCATGGTGGACAGGTACTGCTCCGTCGGGAACCAGTTCGGCCTGAGGAGATCCATGGTCGGGGCCATGCTCCTGCACATTTGACTCTTTTTTACTAGGAGAGTAGTGAAGCACTGGAATGGGTTACAGAGGAGGTGGTGGAATCCCAATACCTACAGGTTTTTCAGTCCCAGCTTGACAAAGTCCTGGCTGGGTTGAATTAGTTGGCATTGGTTCTGCTTTGGGAAGGGGGTTGGACTCAATGACCTCCTGAGGGTTCTTCCAACCTTATGATTCTATGGGTAGTCAAGGCCATCAAAGCCATCCTGCTGCAGAGGGTCATGTCAATCCCATTGTCGCTGGCTTTGCCGCTGTGTGATTCCCAAACTGCAGGGGTGCCATAGAAGGCAGTCACATCCCCATCCTGGTCCTTGACCACCATATCTCCTACTATATAAACAAAAAGGGGTATTTTTGATGGTGCTTCAGGCCCTCGTGGGCCACAAGGGATGGTTCACAGACATTTACGTTGGGTGGGTGGGGAAGGCCCACAATGACCCTGTGTTCTAGAACTTGAACTTCTTCCACAAGATGCACACTGGCACTTTTTTCTCCAACCACACCATCAGGGTCAGGGATGTCAACATGCCCGCCCATGTGTGTCCTTAGCGATGCAGCCTACACCTTGTTCCCTTGGCTGATGAAGCCCTACATGGGTAGCCTGGACCCCACCAAAGAACATTTCAACACCAGGCTCTGCAGGTGCTGCATGGTGGTGGAGTGTGCATTCAGCTGCCCCAAGGGGACATTCAGGAATCTCCTCAACCACCTGGATCTCAGGTACCAGAACATCCTACAGGTGGTGGCAGCCTGCTGTGTGCTCCACAACATCTGTGAGAGCAAGAGGGAGACTTCCCTGCCAAGGTGGGGTGCAGAGGCTGAGCAGCTGGTCAGGGCTTTTAAGCAGTGGGGCACTACTGCCATTCAGAGAGCACATCAGGGGGCTATGCTCATCAGAGAGACCTTGAGGGAGAGTTTCAGCCAAGGCCAGCTGTGAGACTCTCCCACAGGCCTCCCCACTAGGGGCATTGCCGCTCTGTGTCTTTCCTCTCCTACCCCTCCCTTCCCCGACCCACCTTCCCACCTTCCCCCCTCCCCTGGACACCAAATTAAAAAAGCTTTTTTATCTGGAAAAACAACTCTATTTTTATTTGAGGAATATACAACAGGGGAGGGGCTGGGGAAAGAACCTGGGAGGGAGGTGAGGGGAGGTGGAGAAGGAGGATGTAGAGAGGCTTAGGGATGGGGCTGGGACTAGTGCCTGCCTCAAGTACCTTGTGAGGCTTTGGCTGCCTGAGAGGTCCCACTGCCATGTGTTTGCAGGCCCTGGTGGCCACGGGGCGGGAGCGGGGGAGGAGGAGGGACTAGGAGGAGAAGTCAGGGGACTGGGTGTGGGTGCTGGGAGTCAGGGGAATGGGGAGTTGGCAGGGAATTGGGGGGGCAAGTGCAGGGAGGTGGCTGGTGAACTGCTCCATGAACACAACCATGCACTCCATAATGGTTGTAATGAAAGAGTTCGTGGTCATGTGCTGGCACTATAGCTGCTCCCACATGTCTTCCTCAGCTCCTAATCAGCCCAATGCTCTGGCTGAGGGAACGGAGGCAATCTACATGTTTCCACACAAGGTTGTCATGGGATTGCCTTCGCCTGCGGATCTCACGGGGTCAGAAAGAGAGTGCAGGAGGTGGTGGATGCACCACAGTCACAGGTGGCCTAGCTGTGAAGAAAAGTGACAAGGGCAGTCATCTCAGGAGACACTGTGTATGAAGCCTAGCTCTAATCTCTGAGCCAACACCGAAGGTCTTGGTTCAGATGATGGTGAAGTGTTTTGTGCAAGGCCATCAGTTGCAGGGGCATGGATGTCCCAGGGGAGTCTCATTGCTCCCATATCCTAAGGCAAGCAGGCATGGGAATATGCTGGCCAGGCCAGGAGCCTGCAGGTGGAAGGGCATTGGGGCAACTTGGCTTCCTTATATGTCCCGCACATGCCGGGTCTGGCAGTGTCCCACAGAGAAAGAACTTCTATCCCTGCTCACTGGAGGAGAAGTAGGCTATTCAGGGAGGTATGTGTGAGCAGCAGATGCCATTTTCTGGACAGAGTGGTACTGGGGTTTCCTCTTCCTTCTTTCCCCAAGCAGGATCCCATACAGGGAATTGGTGTCCTTCACATTGCTGCATTTGACCAGGAGTGGATGCTGCCCAAGAGTGTAAGCATTACCCTGTGCCATGTAAATCACTGTTGTGTGTTTCCATGACCCTAGCCTCCTTAGCGGTTGCTTGTTGTGGGAAGGCGTCCAACCACGGCGGCCAGGATAAGGCAGGCCTATCCAGAAACCTTGTGAGAAGGAGCAAGGGGTTCCTGTGTGAGAATGTCATGGAGCTGAGTGCGCCGAACTTGTGCTCCATGTGCACCATGTGCACCCATGTGCACAGGCTGTTGGGAAACCCTCAGGCCCAGAAGGCCAAGTGAGGAGTGTGCTACCCCTTGCAGTCTGCCATCTCCCCCCTGCTTGTAGATAGGGAAAGTGATGGAACTCTCCTGAAGTGCCTCCCCCAAGTTTGTCTGAGCTCTGGGATACACCTTGGGAAGTGGGGACCGGCTCCAGGGTTATGATGACATCCTCGCTGTCAGGTATGGTGTCCAGGCTGGCCTGCTCCTCCTCCTCCTCACCGTTGTCCTCCTCTTCCACAACCCTGCCCTTGTGGATGCAAATGGCAAGTATGTTCTGTTAGAAGTCAATGAACAGGGAGAGGAGGAGACTCCCTCTCCTCCCAGGATGGTATCCAGCTGCTCATAATAGAAGCATGTATAAGGTGCTGCGCCAAAGCATCCATTTTCCTCCCTGGTCATGGTGTATGACTGCTGGAGTTCTTTTATTTTCATTCTGACCTGGTCCAGGGTGTGGCTGTACACTTCAGCATTTTGCACCCTGGTGCGGAGATCCTGGAGGCTGGTCTCCTTACCCCAGAACACGACGAGATCCAGGATCTCCATACCAGTCCAAGCCAGTTCCCTCTTTTGCCCCTGGCCAGAGGCTTCCAAGATGGCTGCAGGTGTGCTGGCAGGCATGGGGGGGGAGGGGCAGTGTAGAGAGACCCTGCCATGGCTCCTCTGAAGGCTGCTGTGTGGCATGGGGCTGGCAGTGCTGCTGTGGTGCCACAAGCTCTTTCCCTTCTGCCTGCAGCTTTAAAGTCTGCAGGAGAATGGGAGCATTGGAGTTGTCTGGTGTGTGGCCAGAGTGGTCACAAGAGCAGCTGTGAGAGGCCTCTGGAGGCCAATTATTTCAAAATAACAGCAGCTGAGTGTCCACACTAACACTATTTCAAAATAACAATTTTGAAATAAGCATTATTCCTCTTCACAAGCAGGAGTTATTATTTTGAAATAACAAGCCCCTTATTTCAAAATAATTTCGAAATAATGGGCTTGTTGTATGGACGCTCGCCTTACTTTGAAATAAGGGGAATTATTTCAAAATAACTCCCTAGTGTAGAGCTGCTCTCAGATGCCACAGGACTACTCGTTGTTTTTCAAGTAACTGAGGGTATGTCTACACTAGCCACCCTAGTTCGAACTAGGGTGGCTAATGTAGTCATTCGAACTTGCAAATGAAGCCCGGGATTAAAATATCCCGGGCTTTATTTGCATGTTCCCGGGCGCCGCCATTTTTAAATGCCCGGTAGTTCGAACTCCCTGCCCGCGGCTACACGCGGCACGGGCTAGGTAGTTCGAACTAAAGCCCCTAATTCGGACTACCGTTACTCCTCATTGCAGGACACACAGCAAGATGAAATGTCCTAAATTTGCTCTAAGCTCTTTGGTATACTATACAATATATTCGTTATCACATGCCATGTATGATTTTCTTTAGTTCTGAAAGTTAATAAACAGTTTTACAACTACTTCTCTGTACTATGTTTCATTATTCTGTGCTCATTTTTTTTTCTATTTATCTCACTGAAAGTGGTGCCTTCTGCCTACTGGAAAATTCCAGATAATAGCAACATTTAGCTGGGAACCAAGAGGTTGCTATTAAGTCACACACATGACTAGTTTTATTTCCACACATACACAAGTCTTGGAAAATGGAAGAAACAGATGTGGCCACAAAGGCTACATCTACACTGCAGGTATTTGTCGGCAGAGAGTATGCTAATGAAGCACTCATTAGCATTTGTCATGCTGCCATTTCCATATCTCTGACAATACTTTTTTCTCAAGAGGTTTTTGTGCAAAACCAAGCAGTGTAAACAGGTCCTTTTTGCGCAAAAAAAACCCCTTTTGCACAAGATCCCTTATGCCTCAAAAAAGGAACTATGCCCTCCGCAGCAGAACTGAATTGATGTCCCCCCCCAGGGGACAAGGGGAGGGGCCATAGGCATCACTTGAGGAGGGGGCATGGGCATTGCTAGGGGAGGGAGCAGAGGCATGGCAGAGGGGCAGGCGGCTGGGAAACAGGAATAGCAGGGGGTCAGGAGGCTAGAAGCCAGGAGCAGCAGCATCAGGTGGGTGTGCTGTCATGCGGGACATGACAGCACACATGGTGTCACACAGCTGCATCAATTGGTCCCAGGTGCACCCCTGACACTCCAAGTTGGCACGGACCCTGTGTGCAAGGGTCTCGTGGATGTCACACAAGACACTGATGTGGTGTTGCATCAGGTCCTTGTACACCCTGGAGCATCTTCGGAGCCCCTGGGCTTTGGTGGGTGGCTGCAATGATGTGGCTCAGCCCTCAGTCCCAGCTGTTCCAGCTGTGGAGAACACACAAGAGGGAAAGGCGGTCAGTCATCCCTGCAGACACTGTCCCTGAGGCTGTGCCCTCCTCTGTGAGCAGCGACCAACAGTCTGCTGCCCAGAGGAGGGGGATGTCCCTGGTGCAAGGCATGTGGGGCCTGCACAGCAGACCATGTTTCACAAGGATCCCGATGTGCCCAGAGGACCATGCTGCTCGCTTCCCAACCTTTACCCCTCAGCCCATGGACAAGCAGCCAAGGAAAGTGTCTGGCCACAGTGGGATCCCCTCATGGGTGGCAGAGGAGCCTGGTCCTCCCTGGGGTCTACACACACAACTGCAGTTTGCTGGGCTGCTGCCTCGCACGTGCAGACATGTCCGCATGCTGTGTGCGGCACTCCTCGGTCTGTGTGGGGTCGTGCCTGTGCCCTTGTGGCTAGCCTGCTTCCATCTGGGGCACCTCCTCCCCATGGTAGGACTTGTGTGGCTTCTCCTGATCCTGGGAGCAGGATCCCACCCTGGCTTAGGAGCTGCCTGCTGCATCCATGTGCCACACAGTAACTCAGCACATGGTTACATATGCACAGACCGCTGCAAGATGTCCATCCTGAGCAGCCCGAGTGACACTCATCCCCCACCACCTGTGTGCCCATATTCCCCGCCCTGTGTGTGTGAAAGTGAGATCACTCACCTGAAGATCCCTCCCAGGCATCCGAGGAGGCCTTGGAGATATCCTGGCTCCCTTGCACTGGTTCAAGGGAGAGGGTCATGGTGCCCATCTCCTCCTGTGATGTGGACGGCTGGCCCTGGCCCTCCTGCTCCTCCTCTGGCTGGCTGATGACTGGGATCTCCAGTCCAGAGTCCATAAGGATGGTTGGGGAGGACGTTTCCCCACTGCTCAAGATTTGGTGCAGTTCCCTGTAGTAGGGGCAGGTGTCACATCCTGCCCCAAGCAGGAGCTGTGCTTGGTGGCATGGACATATCCCTGGCGGAGCTCTTTCACCTTACTCAGGACCTGCTCCAAGGTCCAGGGTGGGTGTCAGTGCTCCACCAGGGACTCGGCCATTTGGCCATAAATGTCCACATTGCTGGGCTTTGCCTGGGAATCCTGCAAGGCCTCCTCCTCGTCCCATAGTTCAAGGAGAGACTGGATCTCTGGGCCTGACCAGGAGGGTGCTCACCTCCTGCTCCGCCTGGGTGGGTCCTGGGACCCCTGGGGCTGTTCCCAGGGAGGGCCAGGGGAGTTGCGGGGGGCTTCAGGTGCAGACATGGCTTGCAATGCCTATGGCAGGAAGAGCCAAGTGGTCAGGGAGCTGCTCTCTGGCCAGCTTCCTGCCACAAAGCTTGTCCCAGGTGTCTGCAGCTTTAAGAGGGACCAGGAGACAGGAACTATAGAGTTGTGATTACTTTGTATGGATTGGGCACCAGGACAGCTGTACTTTTTCCTGGAGGCCTCTTCTTTCAAAAAAAAAAAAAACCCTCCTCCCCACCCACACATGCCTTTTTGCAAAAAGGCTTTTTCCTTGTAGAAAGAGGATTACTGCTGTCGGAAAAAGCCCTCTGTTCTTTCGATTTACTTGCGTAAAAACATGATTGCAGTGTGGGCGTTCCGCAAGTTTTGTCAGGAAAACGGCTGTTTTGCCAACACAACTCTGTAGTGTAGACATACCCTTATTTATACCCGTGAAATGTAAAACATTGCGTGAGGGATTCTGCCCTTTGCACCTAGTCCCTACAGGCTGCTTCTCCAGGGGCTGGGGAGAATGCCTGCCCCCAGGGCAGGCTGAGTATCAGGAGGCTGTACATGACTCTGTGCAAACCACAGCATGGTGGTGCAACAGCAGTCAGCCCATAGTTCATGCCACTGAGGCTGGTCTGCCTTGCACTAGGAGCCATTGGCAGCAATGTAGTTGTTACTTAAAACAGGTCTGCCCCAGCTGCCTAGGAGGCCTCTTCAGCAGTTGAATTGGGAGTGGGAAAGAGGATTTGACTACTCCCTTTGCTCCCCTCCTCTGGGTACACCATCTATGCTCCTGGGTACACCTCCTGGAGGTGCAGCACCTTCCCTGAGCCAGCCATTCTGCATTTCACATCTGGTTTGCCCTTATTGTGCTCAGGCCATGGTGAACAACAGTACAGGGCAAGTGAATATCAGGCAGTAGATCCACTGGTGCAAATGGATCAAGTCAGTGGAGGTGATGTGCATCAGCTGCAGACCTTTAGCAGGAGAAAGGCAGACTTTGAGTGACTGTTTCATTGCTGGAATGACCTAGTTTTAATGGAACTGTGTAACTTGAACACCCAGGGTATGTCTAGATGACAAGCCTCTTTTGGAAGAGGCTTTTTCAAAAGAATCTTTCAAAAAAGCCTCTTTCAAAAGACAGCATCTAGATTGCACTAAGTGGATCAAAAAAGCGATCCGCTTTTTCAAAAAAGAGCATCCAGACTGCTTGGACGCTCTGTCGAAAAAAATGGCACCAGGAACCACTTCTACCAGGGCATGGGGGCAGCCTTTACTTCCGGGTGCTGCTGCATGCCCTTTGCAGAGACACATACTTAAAGGGATCCCTCTGGGCAGCCATTTCTCTGCTGCTGCTTCTGGCTTGCCTACCTCTCAGAGGGACAGCAAAGCTGCTGCAGTGCTTGCTCTGCTTGCCCTGCTTTCTGGGACACCTGGTTGGTTTTTCTGCTTTTCATCCTTTTTTCGATATGGAGCCTGAATTGCCTCTGGGCAGGTGATGGCTCCACACTGTGATGCTTGAAGGTCTGCTGCATCTAATGAGACCATCATGATGATCATGCCAGATCTGGATTCAGAACCCAGCCTTAAGCCCCTCGCTCAGGCTGCAGCACCACTGCCCTTGCCACTGAACTTATTCCTGGAGAAGCAAGTTTGGAGGCTGGACACCAGTTGGAAGATGGAGAGAGGCTGTTCTCAGTAGTGACAGATGGCAGAACAAGGAGCAATGGTCTCAAGTTGTGGTGGGAGAGGTCCAGGTTGGATATTAGGAAAAACTATTTCACTAGGAGGGTAGTGAAGCACTGGAATGGGTTACCTAGGCAAGTAGTGGAGTCTCCATCGCTAGAGGTGTTTAAGTCTCGGCTTGACCAAGCCCTGGCTGGGCTGATTTAGTTGGGATTGGACCTGCCTAGAGCAGGGGGCTGGACTTGATGACCTTCTGAGGTCTCTTCCAGCTCTATGGTTCTATGATTCTATGACCAGTTCAGACTGGTGGGACCATCTTGTTATGGAGCAGTGGGACAACCAGGCTTGGCTCTGAAACTTCTGAATGCAGAAGGCCATGTTCCAGGAGCTGTGTGCCTGGCTCGCCCCTGCCCTACAGTGCCAGGACACCCACTTGCGGCCTGCCATCCCCCTGGAGAAGTGGGTCGCTATTGCCCTCTGGAAGCTGGCCACCCCCGAGAGCTACCGCTCACTGGGACACCAGTTTGGCGTGAGGAGGTCTACTGTTGGGGCTGTCTTAATGGAGATAAGTCACTCTCTGGGGACAGCCCATGCGGAGGTGTGGAAAAGGGGGACCGTCAGGAAAGGGCAGAAGGAATGGGAGATGGGGTGGGAGTTGTAGAAGCCCTCCTGGCCTCACCCTGCCTTGGTGCAAGGGGGGGTCTGCCTGAAGGGAGGTTCCTGGGGTCTTGGAGGGAAGGGGTCAGAGAGCACCTCTCAACAGCTCGGGCAACCCCTCTAATTTCCTGTTCTGTGTGTTTCTATTTGTCCCTTTCTGCAGGTAGTGATGGCTCTCAGCTCGGAACTGCTTCACAGGACTGTCCGCCTCAGAGACCTGGATACCATCGTGGCTGGATTTGCGGGGCTAGGATTCCCGAACTGCGGTGGAGCACTCAATGGGACTCATATCCCAATCCACCCACCACCCTATTGAGCAGCCCAGTACATAAACAGGAAGGGCTACTTCTCCATGGTGCTGCAGGCCCTGGTCAACCAGCGGGGACAGTTTACGGACATTTGTGTTGGGTGGTTGGGCTAGGCACATAATGCCCGCATCTTCCGCAACTCATACCTGTACTGCAGGCTGCTGGCAGGGACATTCTTTCCACAGTGCAACTTTGCAGTGGGGGATGTGCAGATGCCTATGTGCATTGTGGCTGACATGGCCTGCCCCCTTATACCCTGGCTCATGAAGCCGTACTCTGGACACCTGGACGCGAGCAGGGAACTGTTTAACTCCCACCTGAACCGGGCTCACTTGCAGGTGGAATGCACCTTTGGGCATCTGAAGGGCAGGTTTAGGTGCCTGCTCACTTGCCTGGACGTGAGGGAATGCAGCATCCCAGAGGTGGTTGCTGCCTGTTGTGTGCTGCACAACCTGATGGAGAAGAAAGGGGAGGCCTTCCTCCCAGGGCGGGGGACACGGGCTGATGTGGAGGAGAGGCAGTTTGAGTAGCCCTGGACAGCTGCCATCTGCCAAGCCCAGCAGAATCTGGGGGGCAGATTCTCCCAAGGAGCCCAATGACTTTCCCCAGGGCCTTCCAAATGTGGGCTTGCTCCTTGACCCCAGTGCCTTCCCCCCAAAATCCATCCTTGCCCCACTTTGTGGACATACATACAAAGAGACAGGTGTGATTTTTCAAAATGGTTACAATTTACTTCAAAGTTCTAGGTAGCAAACAGTATAACTCTTTTGTAATGAAAAATAAACTTTTCTTTACAAAATTAAAGTGTTTCCCTCACTCACTGGTTGGAAGGGAGCTGTAAACCTGGAGGGGGGGAGGGGGAAGGGTGGCTCATGGATGAGGGTGCCACCCGGATGAATAGCTCCTGGTGCCTCGGCTACAGGGGATTCTTCTGAGACGGCCTTGCATGTGGCCTGGGACAGTAGGGGGCTGGGTAGGAGGTGGGGCTGCACCTGGGTCTGGGATGGCAGCGGGTGAGGGGGGCAGAAGGGGTGAGGGGGGCAGGCTGAGCAGGAGGAGCAGGAACAGGGACAGGACCTAGGAAGGCCATCACCTCCTGGATAGCAGCGCAAATAGCAGTGCACTGCTAGACGAACTCATCCAGCAAGCGAGTGCGCCACTCTGCCTCTGCCTGCATCCTCTGGGAAAATGTGTCCTGCATCCTTTGCAGGACCGAGATGTGCTAGTGCGTCAGTTCCAGGTATGTGCGCCAGTGCCGGTGGGTTCCATGCAGCTTTCTGGGTGGTGGGACAAGTATGGCTTGCCCCTCCTGGATGGTTGGTCTGGCTGTGGAGGACAAGAGGGAAAAGTAGTCGGTCATGCATGCTCACACTTTCCCTGAGAGGGCATGCCCTCCTTCTCAGCAGTCAGTGCCTGTCCTAGGGTCAGGGGATGCTGATGTTCTCTTTGCAAGGCCTGGTGTGGCCTGGCCAGCAGCCACGGCCTCACTGGAGCCCAGAGGGTGTGCAGGCCACCATTCTGCCCCCCCTCACACACACACCACGGCCAAGCAGCACAGACAAGTGTTAAGTGACAGTTGAGTTCCTGCAGGTTGCAGAGAGGCCTGGAGTGCGTGGCCGTCCCAGGGTCCCCAACCCATGCCTACATCTGGCATCACTGTCTGCAGGAGCAGCTGATGCTTCGCACCCATGTGAAAGTAGGATGGCCCTCTCTGTGGTCGGCCATGCATGGAGCTGGCCAGGCTGTGATCAGCATGACACATTACAGTACTGCACCATCCCCTTTGCTCCCTCCTCCCCTGCTCTGTGTGTGTTGGACCCTCACAGCACTCACCTGATGTTCCCCCCCACAGTGTCCAAAGACGTCTGGCAGGCCTCCTGCATCTGGGGGACCAGCTCCTGGGTGAGGATCACTATGTTCCTGGTGTCCTCTCCCCCCTCATCTTGGAGCTGCTGGTCTTCAGGGATGTCATTCTGGAGCTGCAGCCGCTGCTGCCCAGGTCTCTCCATCCCTGACTCCACAACCTTCTCCAGAAACAGGGGTTCCCTTGCCCCCAGGATTTGGTCCAGGTCCTCATAGTAGGCACAATAGTGTGCTGCTTCTCCAGACTGGGAGCTGCGCTCATGGGCCCTGACATACCTCTGCCGCAGTTCCTTGACCTTGGTTTGCACTTGGTCTAGTGTGCGGGGGTGGTGGCCTTTTTTGGCTAGGCCATCTGCCATTCGGGCATAAATGTCCACATTTCTCCTCCTGGACTGCAGGACATGCAGAGACTCTGCCTTGGACTGGAGTTCCAAGAGGGTTTTCATCTCAGGGCCAGACCATGATGGTGCTAGGCATTTGGCACCCCTGGCTTGGTCCTGGGATGTGTCCCTAGAAGGGCCAGGGGGGCTTCGGGGGGCTTGTGCCTGTGACATGGCTGTAAGTGGGCCTACCGGGAACAGCCGAGCGGTCAGGATCCTGATTGGAGCTGGCTTGCTGCCACAATGCTTCTCCTGGGTGCTTGTGCCTTTAAAAGATGGCCACAGACAGGAATAGAGGTGAAAGGTCTGGCAAGGAGTGTCCACCAGGGCTTTTTCCTAGAGGCCTTTATTTTCAAGGAGAGAGATCACTTGATCATTATCTGTTCAGTTCACTTCCTCTGGGATGCCTGGCATTGGCCACTGTCTACAGAGAGGATAGTGGGCTGGATGGATCTTTGGTCTGACCCAGTACAGCCATTCTTATGTTCTACACTAGACCTGGAAGGTCAGCTTAAGATACACAACTCCATAGTTGAATACATAGCTGGAGTATTCTTAAGACAAGCTTGGCACAATTCTCACTGTGGGAGGCCAATAGGAGCAAATGATCCCATCAGCTTCCCGTACTTCTCACGACTGTGAGGAGTAGAGACACTGGCTGGAGCTTCCCTTAATGTACAATTTATGGGTCTGTACTAGACCTGCTAAATTAAATGCCTGAATGTTGATCTCCAGAGCAGCAAGTGAAGATGTGTCCTGAGTTCCAGTAAGAGCAATGACTCAGACTGGGACCCATAATGTTGCAGTGCAGCACTTGACAGTCCTGTTTGTGTCATCTACATTGGTGCTCCTCACTTTGCACTGGCTCAAAAGGAGCTGGATGGGGAGAGGGACTGAAGAGAGTTCTGGGCATGAGTGGAGCTGAACCAGTCTAAGTGGGGAAGTGACCAACAGTAAGGAGCAGTAGAGTGACAGGGAAGGAAGAGCTGTGACAAAACCACAGTCCCTTTCTCAGACAACTTGGCTAGGTCACTCGTGTTCAAACTACTGGTTGCAACCCAGTACTGGGTGATGGAATGTCAAGCACTGGGTCTCATTGCTGCAGGGGGATCAGATGACCATTGGGGTGCTAAGGCAACTACCTACCTGTTCTGGCACTGCAGATTGTGCTGCACCCCAGAAATGGCTTACAGCAGGCTTGGCTTCTGGAGGGGAGGAGGAGAGAGCGCACAGGGTTTTGCACACTGCCCCTGCCCTGAACTCTCCATTCCCATTGGCTGGGAACCTGCTCCTGGCTTCTTCTGGGGCGCGGCATGGTCTGCAGTGCCAGGAGAAGCAGGAAGCCTGCTTTAGCAACCCTGCTGCACTGCTGACTAGGAGCCACTCAAGGAGCCCTCCTGTACTAGCCCTGACACTAGCAAAGCTGGAGCTCTCTAGTCAAATTATGTTGGGTCACAGGCATTAACAATTTCTTCAACTGGGTCATGAGAAAAAAGTTTGAAAACCACTGAGCTATGTCTTAATTCTTAGCCCTTGTCTGTACTTTGTTGTAGATCGACACTGCAGTGACTGATCCACTGGCTGTAAATTTATCATGTCTGCAAGTAAATCTGTCTCTGAGAGCATTCTCATGGATACTGATACTCACCAAGGCAAGAAGAGTAGCTGGAGTTGATGGGAGAGCAATCCCATCAACCTTACAGCACTCAAGGTGAATATATTGACTTCAGCTATGCTATTTGCAGAGCTGAAGTAGATCGAAGGCGCAGGTAAGTGTAGGTAAGGCTTTACACAGGGCACTGAGCAAAAGCTCATTCCAGGCCAGTATTAACCACAAGTTGCCTTTCCATGAAACCTGATATTTGCCAGAAACTCCAAGCAAGGGAGGAAATATGCTGGGAGCCATAAATAAAAATCCATCTCTAAACTGATATCAGTAGCATCTGATTTACGAAAAATGTATAAATGCAATTTGGGAACAGCTTGTGCTTTCCCACTAAATAAAATAAGAAGACTGAAGAGGAAACTCAAGTGTGTATGAGCATACTCATGTATACAAATGACTGTCGTCAATCTTTTTTCATGATTGCTTTGCTTTGTGATATGTCTTTGGGGAATTCCACAGGAGAGAAAAAACCTAACCCTGCAATTCAGGAGACCAGCAAAAAGGGGGAAAAATGAATTTGCAGATGTAATTATGCAATTCACGTAGAATATACTCGATCTGCTAATTTGAATAGGGGAAAAAATCTCCTAAATTTAGACAGTGCTATAGATTTAAGTGTATACAATTAGCCTAACTCATTTCTAACAAATGGATGCCTCCGGGAATTCAAAGGTGGGCACAATCAAACATGTTGCATCTGGCACAAGTGAGAAACAAAATCCCTACATTTTGTTGGTCCTCTTATTAGAGCTGGGCAAAAAATTATGATCAAAACTTGTTAAGGAAAAATGCAGACTTAGGTCAAATGAAATATTTTTTGAAAATATATGTAGATTTTTGCAAATTTTTCTGGTACAAAAAAATCTAAAACAGTTCTGAAAGTGTTTATTTTGGACATTTTCCTGTTAAATATTTAAACTCATTGTAATTTCAAAACTACCCTTAATTTTATTTTTAAAGCTATGTTTGGATGGAAGACTCAGTAAAAAAATGAAACATTCGGCTTTCAGTTAATTAAAACTAATTGACTAAGTAAAAATAATTATTTTAGTGTTTGCAATTCACTGAAATTTCAAAAAAAAAAAAGCCCTTTCCAGATTGATTTGAAATGGATTTTTTAATTTTTGGAATTGCCAGTGAGCCAAACAATCCATTATCTGCATAAGCCTACATTCTAGTCATCAGGTTAAATCCTCAATTGATATAAATAGATATTGACATCAATGGTATCATGCTGATTTACCCATAATAGTTTGCTTTTGTATAATGCCTTTCATCTGAGGATGTCAAGGTGTTTCAAACTAGTACATCTAGACTGCAAGCTTCTTTTGAAAGAAGCTTTTTCAGAAGATCTCTTCTTTTGAAAGAGAGCGTCCACACTTCAAAAGCGATTGAAAAAGCGATCTGCTTTTTTGAAAGAGAGTATCCACACTCATTGGACGCTCTCGCGCATAAAAGGCCATCTGGAACCACTTCAGCCAGGGCATTACGTCAGCAGTTACTTCCGGGTGCTAGTGCCTAAGGCTACCTGAGAAGCGCGCTTAAAGGGACCCCCATGGATAGCGGTTTCTCAGCTTCTGCTGTGGGCTTGCCTACCTCTCTGAGGGTATGTCTACACTACAAAGTTAATTCGAACTAACAGCCGTTAGTTCGAATTAACTTTCATAGCGTCTATACAAACAAACCGCTAGTTCGAACTTAAATCGAACTAGCGGAGAGCTTAATTCGAACTAGGTAACCCTCATTCTACGAGGACTAACGCCTAGTTCAAATTAAGTAATTCGAATTAAGGGCTGTGTAGCCACTTAATTCGAACAAGTTGGAGGCTAGCCCTTCCCAGCTTGCCCTGGTGGCCACTCTGGGCCAAACCAGGGAAACTTTTCTGCCCCCCTCCCGGCCCCAGAGCCCTTAAAGGGGAACGGTCTGGCTACAGTGCTTGTGCCAGTTGCAAGTCTGCCAGTACCCAGCCAGCAGACCCTGCACCTGGCACGGCATGAGCCAGCCACCCGCTGCCACCCAGCCCTCTACTTCTTCCCAGGACCAAGCTGGCGGCTCCTAGGAGCCTGCCTGGGGCTGCAAGAGGTGGGCGCCCGCCTGGTCTAGTGCGGAGATCGTGGACCTCATCCAGGTTTGCGGGGAGGCCTCCAACGTCTACGATCTCCGCAGTAGCCACAGGAATGCAGCCGTTCTAGGGCAGGATAGCTGCCAGCCTGGCCACCAAAGGTCACATGAGATCTCAGGAGTAGGTTTGCATGAAAATCAAGTTGGTCCAGTGAGACCCCCGATCCTGAGCCCTGAGCTTAGAACATAAGAACATAAGAATGGCCATACTGGGTCAGACCAAAGGTCCATCTAGCCCAGTAGCCTGTCTGCTAACAGCGGTCAGCACCAGGTACCCCGGAGGGGATGGACCGAAGACAATGACCAAGCGATTTGTCTCGTGCCATCCATCTCCAGCCTTCCACAAACAGAGGCCAGGGACACCGTTCCTACCCCCTGGCTAATAGCACTCCAGTGGACCCAACCTCCATGAATTTATCTAACTTCTCTTTAAACTCTGTTATAGTCCTAGCCTTCACAGCCTCCTGTGGCAAGGAGTTCCACAGGTTGACTGTGTGCTGTGTGAAGAAGAACTTTCGCTTATTAGTTTTAAACCTGCTGTCCATTCATTTCATTTGGTGTCCTCTAGTCCTTCTATTATGGGAACTAATGCAGAACTTTTCTTTATTCACCCTCTCCACACCACTCATGCTTTTATAGACCTCTATCATATCCCCCCTCAGTCTCCTCTTTTCTAAGCTGAAAAGTCCCAGTCTCTTTAGCCTCTCTTCATATGGGACCTGTTCCAAACCCCTAATCATTGTAGTTGCCCTTTTTTGAACCCTTTCCAAGGCCAAAATATCTTTTTTGAGGTGAGGAGCCCGCATCTGTACACAGTACTGAAGATATGGCGTACCATAGTTTGATACTTCCCCTCCTCCTTCTTCCCCTGGCTTCCCCCTTCCAGCTCCCTCCTCCCAGGTTTCCCCCTCCCCTCTCCCACCCTCTCTCTTCCCCTCTCCCACCTCCTTTTCCCAGTATCCCCAGAGGTTAATCCCCCTCCCCCCAGTTTTGTTAAATAAATAGAGTTTCTATTTTTGAACATACGTGTCCTTTATTTTTTACATGAGGAAGGGAGGGTTGGGGGGGTAAGTGGAAGGAGGTGAAGGAGGAATGGGACACGAGCCCCTGATGGGGAGGACTGGGGTGGCTCTGCGGGCTTCTCGGGGTGGAAGCTCTCCTGCAGGACCTCCTGGATCCTGACAGCCCCCCGATTGACCCTCCCGGATGGCAGCCTGTGGCAAGTGCAGCTGGGCTGATGGCTGAGTGCTGTGATGTGGCGAGTGCAGGCACTCAGGGCACTCCAAGACAGGACTGCTTTGCTGTCCCTCATTCCCAAGCAAGCGGGGAACCCTGAGAACTGTCTGTCCGGGGTGGAGGTCGGGTCCCTTTAAGCACAGCGCTCGACTAGCCTGAGGCAGCAGCTCCACACTCTAAGTCCTGGTTCCGGCCAGCCTTAACTTTGGGTCAGGGTCCACTCAATGTGGACACGCTAGTTCGAATTAGCAAAACGCTAATTCAAGTTAGTTCGAATTAGTGCTGTAGTGTAGACATACCCTGAGGGACAGCAAAGCTTTAGCAGTGCGTGCTCTGGTTGCCCAGCTTGGTTGGACCCCACAGCATTTTTTTCTTTTTGGCTATGGAGCCAGAGCTGCCCCTGGGCATGTGGTGGCCCCACACTGTCATGCTGCAGGTTATGCAGCAGTTTCAGCAGACTGTCTTGACGGTCCTGCCCCAGCCTGACGCCCAGCTCATCCGTGAATCCCTCTATCTGGATGTGGGAGCAATGCCCTTGCTCCCATACCTCACGTTCGAGAGACAAATCTGGAGTCTGGACACCAGATCCGATTGGTGGGACTACCTGGTGATGGAGCGGTGGGATGACCAGCAATGGCTCAACAACTTCTGCATGTGGAAGGCCACATTCTTGGAGCTGTGTGCCTGGTTCACCCTTGCCCTCTGGAGATGCAACACCCACCTGTGGCCTGCCATCCCTCTCGAGAAATGGGTCGCAATTGCCGTATGGAAGCTAGCCACTTCTGACAGCTACCAGTCAGTGGGCCACCAGATTGGCGTGGGGAAGTCCACTGTCAGGATCCTCTTTATGGAGGTAAGGTGCTCTCGGGGTGCACTCCCTGTGTGTGGGGGGGAGTCCTTGAAAAGGGGGACCCTCAGGAAAGGGGAAATGTAGTGGGGGGTGAAGAGGAGGTGGGGGGGAGGGTCATCCCCAGGGAGAGGGGGTTGTGCCGTCCTGCCATCATACAGCCCTGCTGCTGGGGCGGGGCGGCCTCAGTGGGGGTGGCTCCTGAGGTTTTGGGAGGAGGAAAAGGAGGATGGGCAACTCCCAAGGGCTCAGGCATCCCCTCTCATTCTCTGTTTTGTGTGTTTCTATGTCTCCTTCTGCAGGTGGTGAGGGCCATCAACTCCATCCTGCTGCACAGGGTCATCTGCCTTGGAGACCTGGACCTGATCATGGCCATATTTGCTGCCCTTGGCTCCCTGAGCTGCAGAGGAGCAATCGATGAGACCCATATCCCAATCTGTGTACCACAGCATTGAGCCATCCAGTATATAAACAGGAAGGGCTACTTTTCTATGGTACTGAAGTCCCTGGTCTACCACTGGGGACAGTTTTCAGACATTTTTGTAAGGTTGTGGGGCTGGTCACACAATCGCCGCATATTTAGGAACTCTAGCCTATACCACAAGCTGGAGGCTGGAACATTCTTCTCCCAGTGGGACTTTTGTGTGGGGGACATCCAGATGCCACTCTGTATCATTGCCAATGTGGCCTACCCACTCATGCTGTAGTTCATGAAGCCCTGCACTGGCCATCTGGACCCCAGCAGGGAACAATTCAATGTGCACATGAACCAGGCCCGCAAGCAGGTGGAATGTGCCTTCAGGCACCACAAGGCCAGGTTCAGGTGCCTTCTGATACACCTCGACATGGGGGAGCGCAACATCCCTGAGGTGGTCTCTACGGGTATGTCTAGACTACATGGCTCTGTTGCCAGAGCCATGTAGATTAGTTTACTAGACATACCCAAATGAAGCCGCAATTTAAATAATCGCAGCTTCATTTATATGAAAATGGCTGCCGCGCTGTGCCGGGGATCAGCTGTCCCGGCACAGCGGGGCAGTCTAGATGCGCCGCGGTCGACAGGGAAGCCTCTGTCGACCGCTCCGTTATGCCTCGTGAAACGAGGCTTTCCCAGCCGACAGATCCGTGTCTAGCCTGCTGCATCGTGCCGGATCAGGTGATCATCGTCACAGTGCCGTGACCATGTTTATTTTAATGAAGCAGGGATTATTTAAATCCCCGCTTCTTTGCCTGTGCCAGGTAAACTAGTTTACATGGCTCCGTCGACGGAGCCATGTAGTCTAGACATATCCATAGTGTCTGTCCCCCTCAATAGCTGGAGAGAACTGCCAGAACAAAGGAGGGAAAAACCAAAAATTCCTTTGTCCCAGTTTGAAATTCCTACCTACATTCCTACTGGCCACTCCACCTGGCTAGGTAAGGGACATATTTAATCCCTTAGTCCCCAGGCTGCTGGCTAACCCTCATGATCATGACAGCCTCTGACCCAGTGGCCCCAAAACATGAGCCAGCAAGCCACTGGCAGCCAGCCCTCCACCGCTCCCCAGGAGCAGTCTGCCAGCTTCTAGGAGCCTGCCAGGGCCCGAAGAAGGTGGGCGCCTTCCTGGTCCAGGGTGGAGATCATGGACCTTATTCAGGTTTGGAGGGGATGCCCCCAACATCCATGATCTCCGCACTAGATGAAGGAACACGGCTGTCTATTGCAGGATAGCTGCCAAACTAGCCCCCAAAGGCCACATGCAAACCCAGGAGCAGGTTTGCATGAAAATCAAGTTGGTCTGGCGAGACCCCCAGCCCTGAGCCCTGAGCTTCCCCTCCCCCTTTTTCCCCTTGCTTCCCTCTTCCAGCTCCCTCTTCCCAGGTTTCCCCCTCCCCTCTCCCACCCTCTCTCTTCTCCTCTCCCACCTCCTTTCCCCAGTCTCACCAAAGTTTCATTCCCCCCCCCCCAGGTTTGTTAAATAAAGAGAGTTTATAAAGAGGGAAGAATGAGGCACAAGCTGCCAGTGGGGCAGACCAGGGAGTGCTCCTCAGGGTGGAAGCTCTCCCACAGGGCCTCCTGGATACTGACAGCCCCCCGATGGACCTCCTGGATGGCAGCCTGCAGAAAGTGCAGCCAGGCTCACAGCAACGCGTCCATGAGAAGCACCAGAGTGCCCAGGGGCAGCTCTGGTTCCATGTTGCAGAGTGCTGTGGTGTACCGAGTGAGGGCAACCAGAGCACGCAGAGACAAAATGCTTTGCTGTCCCTCATCGAGGTAGGCAAGCAAGCAGGGAATCCTGAGAACTAGCTGTCCAGGGCAGGTCCCTTTAAGCACAGGCCTCAGATAGCCTCAGGCAGCAGCCACACAAAGTAACTCCTGACCTGGTGCCCTGCCAGACCTGGTTCCGGCCAGCCTTAAATGTGATTCAGCATCCACTCAGTGTGGATGCGTTATTTTGAAATAGCAAAACGCTATTTTGAAATGCATTTTGTGTGTAGACGCATTATTTCAAAATAACTTATTTCGAATTAAGTATTTTGAAATAAGATATTTCGAAATAATGATGTAGTGTAGACATACCCTCTCTTCCTGGAGCTACTTCTTGAGGCTTTCTGAGGCTTGAACTTAAAGGGACCCCCACCCCGCATAGCTGTGTCTTTGCTTCTCCTCCTGCTTGTCTACCTCTAAGGGACAGCAAAGCATATTCACTGTGTGCTTTTGTTGCCATATTGGATACCACAGCACACCCTGCTATGGAGCTGAAGCAGTCTCTCTGCAGTCGACGGCTCTTATAGCTTATGCTGCACCTCAGGCTGTCTTCATGGCCCTGCAGGAACAGGTCCCCCACCTCACTGTGGGGCACCTCCTCTCCTCTCTCCAGATGCTGTTCTTATAGCTCGACCACTCCTGCCCTCCCCTGCATGCTGCTTCTGGCACCAGGACAGCAGTTCTGACTGGTGGGACCAGATCATCCTGGAGTGGTGGGATGACCAGCAGTGGTTCCAGAATTTCTGCATGCAGAAGGACATCTTCATGGAGCTGTGTGAGTGGTTTGCCCCTGCTCTCAGGCAATGGGACATCCACATGAGACACGCCATCCCCATCCAGAAGCGGGTCGCCATTGCACCATGGAAGCTCGCCATGCCGGACAGCTACTGATCTGGCAGGAACCAGTTCAGAGAGGGGAGATTGACAATCAGAGTTGTGGTCATGCAGGTATGACTCCCTCATGCCACTGTCCCAGGAGGGTAGTGAACTGCTAGAATGGGGCTTCCCCAGAGAAAAGAGGGGCTGGTGGTGGTGGTGGAGGAGGAGTCTCCCTCCCTGGAAGAGTTTTCAGTCTTGCCCTCACCAAGGTCTGCGGGGGTGGGGCAAGTTTGGGTTGCTCCTGGTGTGTATCGGGGGGAAGAGGGGCAAGGAGAGACTGGGCTTGGGAACCTCCCAAAGCCTTGGAAACACTGTGATTCTATTTGTCTCCTTCTCCAGGTGGTAAGGGCCATCAACACCATCCTGCTGTGCTGACTTATTGTCCTAGGTGATGTGGACCCCATCATTGCCAGTTTTTGATGGCACCCACATCCCCATCTGGGCCCCTGACCACCAGGCATCAGATTACATTAATCACAAGGGCTACTTCTCCATGGGTCTGCAGGCCATTGTGGACCACCAAGGCCAGTTCACCGATGTCTACATCAGCTGGTCAGGGAAGGTGCACGACTCTCACATATTTAGGAACTCCAGCCTCTTCCACAAGCTGCATGCCAGTACCTTCTTCCCCAGTCACACCATCAGGGTCAGGGATGTGAACATGCCAATGTGCATGATGGGGGACACAGTCTACCCTCTGCTCCCCTGGCCAATGAAGCCATATATTGAACACTTGGACCATACCAGGGAACGTTTGAATGCGAGGCTCAGCAGAGCCTGCATGGTTGTGGAGGTCACCTTTGGGCATCTCAAGAGGAGCTTTCATTCCCTCCTCACCCGCTTCAAGCTCTGTGAATGGAACATCCCCCAGGTGTGGGCTGCATGTTGCATCCTCCACAACATCTGTTAGAGTAAGGGAGAGACATTCCTGCCCAGATGGGGGGCAGAGGCCGAGCAGCTCACAAGGGTCTTTGAGCACCCACGTACGGCTGCCATCCATCAGGCACATCAAGGGGCTGTGCAGATCTGGGAGGTCCTGAGGGAGTGTTTCAGCCAAGGCCAGTTGTGAAACTCTTCCCTGGGCCTCCCCACAAGGGACCACTGTTGTAGCCCAGTGTGCCTATCTTCCCTGCACCTATCCCTTCCGTCCCTTTCTCTCCCTCTCCTCCCCCTTCTTTCAGAGACAATAAAGCATACCTTTTGTTTTGAATCCAACAACTGTAACTGTTTTTATTTGGGGTAAACATAACTGGGAAGGGGCTGGGGAAGGAACTTGGGGGCAGGAGGGAGGTGGGATGGGGAGGAAGTGGGAGGAGAGGCTCATGCAGAGTGAGGGGGAGAAAGCGGGAGGGGGGAAGGGACACGAGTGGGAGAAGCAGGAATGGCAGCAGGAGCAAGAGCTGGCTCAGGAGCAGGGGCAAGAGTGGCAGAAGGAGTGACAGCAGCTGTGATCGCCATGCATAAGGACTGGCCCTTATGCAGCAGCTCCTACCAGCTCCTAGCAGCTCCTGCTAGTCAAGGGAGTGCTGCAGGGCACCCAGGCAAGTGACGTGCTCCTGCTGCTGGTCCTCTTGGGTCCGCCATCCCCTCCAGGTCCCATCAGGTTGGGAGGATGGACTGGGAGGTTCTGCTTGCTCCCACTCACAGATGGTCCAGCTGTGAAAGAGAAAGAGAAAGAGAAAGGCAAAGAGAAAGGCAGTCATCCCTAGAGACACTGTGCATGATGCCTAGCCCTCATCCCTGAGCTGACACCGAAAGATCTCAGGTCAGGGGGGATATGCTTTGAGCAAGGACACCTGAGGCTTGGACAGTGAGACCTTTCCTGCAGGGACACCGATGTCCCTGAGGGGAGCTTTGATACCCCCATGCACTGGGAACAAATAGGCATGGGAAGGTGCCAGTCAGGCTGGGAGGGTTGGCAATGGGGCAGCTCTGCTACCCTCTGTCCTGTGCACACACCGAGTCTGGCAGTGCCGGTGTCCCACACAGAGAAAGAACTTCTATCACTGCCCACTGGGGTGTTGGGGGAGGTGTGTGTGAGCAGCAGACGCCACTTGCTGCTGGGGTCCCTCCACTTCCTTCCCCCTACCAGGTTCCCATGCAGAGGTTCCGTGCCTCGCTGAGCTGTCCCCAGGAGTGGGTGCTTTCCCAGGAGTGCAGGCAGGACCATGTGGTGTCCGCAGCACCGCTGTGTGTGTCCATGACCGCATTGGCCCAACAGTGGAGGTATGTGGTGGGAGGGTGTCCTGCCATAGGGCTGGGAGTAAGGCAGGCTTGTGCAGACAGCCTGTGAGCAGGAACATAAAGGTTCTCTGTGGCCGGCTCCTGGGGTTGTGTGCTGTGGGCAGGCACTCCATGTGCACCCACGTGCATGGGCTGCTGTGTGATCCCCAGGCCAAGTGAGGAACACTCACAACCCCTGGCCACCTGCAACCTCTCCCTCATGTGTGTTTAGGGAAAAGGGGGGCACTCACCTGATGAGCCTTTCCCTGCCCCAGACTGCCTGAGAGACATCCTGGGAAGGTGTTAGGGCTACTATTGTTAGTAGGTGTCACCTACTCCAGGTCAGGGCTGGTGGCTCTCGAGATGGTGCTGGCCTCACCCAGTGCTGCATCCTCTTCCTCCTCCTCGATGTCCCCAAAACAGCCTTCTGGGTGGGCCACGATGGGTGTCTCCAGTCCAAGTTCACAATCGGGGGGAGGGGGTGGCGGAGGGATGTGATGGGGCTGCTTGTAATAGGGGCAGGTCTGGGGTGCTGCTCCAGAGTAGGAGCTGCCCTCCTTAGCTCTGGTGTATGCCTGCCTCAGATCCTTAATCTTTATACGCACTTGCTCCTGCTTGCATGTGTGTCCCCTCTGTGTGAGGCTTGCGGACATCCACCCATAAATGCCCATGTTCCATTATCTGGTGCGGAGATCCTGTTAATTCTCCTTCTCTCCCCAGATCTCCAGGAGATCCAGGATCTCTGCACCAGACCTGGAGGCTTGAGAGCTGTCCAGAGCTGTGGTGGCAGCTGCCGGGGTCTTGGCTGGGGCAGAGGGCTCAGCCATGACAGCAGGGAGTGAGGATGGGGCAGCTGTGCGTGGCACCAGGCTTGCAGGGCCTACTTGGAGCCATGAGCCCTCTGCCTGCTGCCTGCAGCTTTAAGGGCAGTAGGGGAAGGCGAACTATAGAACTCTGTTGACTATGGACAGAGTAGCCAGCAGGGCACCATGGGATTCCATGGTGGCCCCTTATTTTGAAATAAGTATCTACATACACACTATTCTGAAATAGCTATTTCAAAATAGGCGTTATTCCTCATAATTTGAGGGTTACAGGTTTCAAAATAAGCCACCCGTTATTTTGAATTTATTTCAAAATAATAGGCTTGCTGTGTGGATGCCCATGTTGTTATTTTGAAATAATGCTGCTGTGGACATATGCCCAAAATGGAAGCTTTTTGTGAGTGATGTATTTGTCATTTTCCATTGGGAGAATGATGCTTTCTTTACAGCTCCTGCCTACAGGAGAACTGTGGTTGCAAAACATTTTGTAGAACAAAAGTCTGCTGAACAAAAGGCAAAAGTAAGAGACAGATAATTTCACAGCTAATGAGCAAGAGATTCAGAGTCTGAATTTTTCTTTTAATAAATAACAATTGCCATCCCCTAATCAATGTTTGTTGAATAAACCTGCGGCCCCGTGTTGATTTTTTTTAGTCAACAAAAAGGAACTTTCTCTACATTGTTTGATATTTTAAAAGTACTCCCATAATAGTTTCACTTTTGGAAGGGGGCAAATACATTTATCAAGCAATTGATGCTTGTGTTATTATGATAAATGTTTCAATCAATTACACCTGGGTGCTCAGACTGCAAGAAGCAGGAATAGCAGAATATTGCTATTTTGAAATTAAGGTTGAGGTTAATTTTTTTCACACCATTTCTAGAGATCATGCTGCCATTTCTTCTAGCACCCTACAGAAGCAGCTGGTTTTGATTTGATCTTTAGTTAGGACCCACCTCTCTTTTCTTCTTATGTATCATCCACCCTTCCTTAGCAAGTTGTCATAAAGAGGAAATGGGAGGCTATCTATAGAAAAAATATCAATACATTTCTGTGCGCACAGCAAGGCCACCTGAGGCCTGGACCTATTGACATAATCTCCAGGACCCTACTCTTCTGGCCCACTGTGATGCAAATTGAACAGTTTTAGCAACGGTTCATAAATTCTGTAATTTCTTCCTAAAATACTGCCTTTCTGCTGCTACTGGACTTGATAGAAATGACATTCCTTTTTCCTGATCGGGGAATGATGGAAGGGACTTAATTAAATCTGTTCTAAGGTAAAGGCCATACAAAGAACCCTACTGTGGCCTCTGTTTATATTTATACTAAGACAAGTAGTTCCATTGGCTTCACTGGGATTCTTTTGTGGTGCTAATTCCATTTACAGCGAGTAGCAGTTAGTACAGTACTGGCCATTATTCCCTCAATTTTTTTCCATCCATGTGCACAATAAATTATGTGTAGTGAATCTTATGTGGATGTTCACTACCCATAGAAATTCATTCTAGTGGCTGTGGGCAGTCTAGGCACTCTGCTAATCAGCTGGTCAGCATCTGAATCTCTCCTGGATGGCTGCCCAAGCACACAGCTTATAGGCAACAATAGTGTCGGCTCAAAATTATTTAAGTGTGATGCTCTTTATTAAAAAATATAGTTGATTGCATAGAATAACATGAAATCCAAATTTCATGACAACTTCTTAACTTATTCAAATGTATTCTTTCTTTGATCACAAGCCTGGGAGAAGGAATTTCGTAACACATATTCTAAGGAACTAGAATTTCAGTGGGAAAAATAAGTGTGTGAGATAACATGAACCTTTATAATAGAATCATTGGCTTGCCCAGTAACAAAGACAGCTAGAAAAAGAAAAGCCTTTTTTAAAAATGATCACTATCTCCTAAAATATTGGTGTATGCACATAATGGAACCTGGAGACAAATGGAACAAGAAGATCTGCAAGGAAGTGAATGTGGAATGTGTATGGCTATTGATCAGTGATCATATAAAAGGAAAAGTGATTGAATCTGATTGCACTAATCTATCTTATCAGTTTTAAGGCTTTAAAATGCATGTGGAGCACAGTTACCCAATATTTGACTCTTTGTATTTAAAACAGAAAGAGGGGCAAAAGGATTTTGAGAGGCTTTTTATATGGCAACAGTGAGGGGCACTAAAAGTAAAATGATCTATACTGGGGAAAAAAAGAGAGAATTTCACTGCTTTAAGATGTTAGGGCTTGTTTCCAGTGCCAGGGGGATCATCATTTGTGGACAACACTGTGGCTGGTTCCTCCCAGGGTGCCATTTGGAACTGGGGTACCACTAAGCCTGTCTGACCCACCAGTCTAGGTTCCCTTAACACTGTATTGCTATGTAGCCTGCCACACCTTCCCCCGGGCTTCACCCTTGGCCACTGCCAAAGCAGCAGGAGCAGCCACGCCCGATCAAGTGTCCCCAGCTCCTGCCAAAGCAGTGGAAGCAGCTGCACCCTGCCAAGCAGCCCCAGCCACCACTGAAGCAACTGTCCTGGCTCCATCAGGACCAAAGGGGGACAGGGCAACCACCCACCGCCACACAGCCCAGCCAGAACCCACCATGCCACCACTCAACTTCCATTCCAGCAGGAAAGTGAGTGGTGGTGAGCGCTGCTGTGTGGTTCTGCAAATGAGGTGGGTAGGCCTAAATTTTTTTGAGCACAGCCGCACAGGTGCACAGCTTAGAGGGAACCCTGGACCCATCTTGCATAAAATACCTCTTATTTATGCCATCATATTATAATATTACTATGAAGAATATAGGGTGTAAAGCCATATTACAGATATCAAACTGGGAGGGCTTGCAAATGCTTTCAAGGATAGACTTAAAATTCAGAGTGATCTCAAACAGTGGTTCTCAACCTCATGGTTTTGTGCTGTTTGTGGTGCTATCAGCACAGAGCTGCAGCCCGGGTGATCTATTCAGGGCCATACAGGTGGTACTTGATGCAGCCCACAATGGTAAATAGATTGAGAGCTACTTCTGGACAAATTGGAGAAATGGTCTGAAGTAAACTGGGCAAAATTCAAAGAGAATAAATGTTAACTACTCCACCCATTTTAGATGGAACTATCAGTTGCATTCATACAAAATAGGAAATTATTGCCTAGGAGGAAGTACTGTAGAAAGGCATCTGGGGATGTAACAGTTATCACTCAGTCCTGCACCCCTGCCCAGTGCACGGGCCTGTACTTCCTAGCCCGGTGGCCCTTTTAAGACCAGGGACCTGAAGGATAGGCAAACAAACACCTCTCAAAGTCAAATGGCAGCCCTGGTTCAGGGCAGGACAGGCAACCAAACAGTTCCCAAAGTCAAATGGCAGCCCAGACCCTGGTTCAGGTCAGGGCAGGGCAGGGCAGACAAACAAACAGTTCCCAAAGTCAAATGGTGGTTCAGGGCAGGAAAGGCAAACAAACAATTTTCACAGCACAAAAGGGAAGGGGGAGACGGCCACCCAGTATGGCGGTGGCAGGTGGGATACAGGTCCTCCCTACTCCACCGCATCCCGGCCCAGGGCCCTAGCAGTGGCAGCCTTGGCATCCATTGGGGTCAGCAGGGAATCCGTCCTGAAGCTGACACACCTTAAAGGATGATCAGGTCCACCTGACCATCCCCCGCTTCCCCTGGGCCACTTCCAGATTCCCCTGAGTTTGTACCTGGCTCCCAGGTGCACAGCTTAGAGGGAACCCTGGAGGATTCATATGGTCTGTATAGTCCAAGTTTAGGTGTAGGGAAAAAAGGGTCTCCTCCTCAAGGCCTGGGCCTGGTGGCCCGGGCCAGTCATCTGGCTCAGCCAGCTCCTCAGCATCTTCAGGGTAAGCCTCTGGCCCCCTACTGAGCTTCTGGGCTCAGCTTTATTCTTCCTGCCCCTCTCCTAGGCCTCTGTGGACTTAAAGGGGAAGGCTCCGTCTCAGTCCACCCAGGCTCAGGGAGGGGTTCTTTCTCCTTGGGGTCAGGGAGCAGCCAACCCTGCTCATTACTAGGGTTGCCAGGTGTCCATTTTTGAACCAGACAGTCCAGTATTTGAGCTTTCTGTTCGGGAAACAAATTGAGAAAATATAAATGAGAAAACAGAAATGTCTGGTATTTTCTAAATAAGATGGAATGTAGATTGTGATGTAATGTCAAGTGTATCCAGTATTTTTGTTGAAACCATCTGGCAACCCTACTCATTACAGGGGGTCAAAGTGGATCACAAGCTAAATATGAGTCAATTATATAATATTGTTGCAAAAAAATAAATCCTCCAGAAATCAAATACTAGCAGGAGTGTAGTAAGCGAGCCTCAAGAAGTAATTCTTTCACACAACTCCATGCTGATTAGGCCTTAACTGAAATGTTGTGTCCAGTTCTGTTGTGTCCAGTAACAGAAGAAGTAATCTGTGGAAAAGTGGGGAAACGGAGTATGGGAACTCTAGTTATCTGAGAACCATTCTGACAAGGGAGTAAAACGGGCTTAGAACAATCCCTCTGGGATTTCAAGGTGAACTTAAATGACAAGTTATCAAGAAACATAAAGAAATATCTACTATACATTGTATAGTACCAAGACTCTTTGTTAAGCTTCAGGCAAAGATAGGCTTTAGCTTGAGACTACATGAGAATCCTAGATGAAGATCTATAAAGATTAAATAAATTATTATTATTATTATTATTTGAGTGATGTCCCCAAGGATGCTCCACTGTTGATGTTGGGCTCGTCCAGCACCATGGATCGGGGACTTTTACAGCAGTGTCCAGCTGGGCTGCACGTGCACGAGAGGTGTGTGGTTTTCCAGACGTTGAAGTTAGCATGTGCAGCCTGATTCCTCTTAGTTCCTTCTTGGCCACCCTCGGTTATCAATAGAGCTCCAACCTCTCCTCCTCGTGTCACTTCTGTGAAGGAAAAGAAAGAAAATTAGATAGATATTATAGACTTACCTGTTCCTGTTCATTTTCTTTAGTTAAACAGTTAATAGTTTAAAAAAACAGTTCTCTTACTTCAGCTTGTATATAGTTAGACAGTTTACCCGTGTGCAGCTGCAAACTACAAACTGCAAATAAAAAAAAAGAGAGCTTTTACTCAAAAATAAGAACCACAGCAAGAAGCAGCATAGTCCACCACCTGACAAAATGCTGGGCTCTTCCAGCTTAAAAAAATGTGAGAAATGCTCCGACTCTATGCCAGTCTCTGATGGCCACAGAGAATGCATACACTGCCTGGGAGAGATGCATGTTTCACAAAAATGCATTCATTGTTGCATTCTGACAGCAGGAGTTTGCAAGGATAGAGAGCTCAGAATATACATGCTGTCCTTTAATAAAGCCCTAGACTCCCATCTACATAACGGGGGCAATAAGGGCTCGGACATGATGTCCTCTCTGGAGAACCTCTTAAGCCCTTCACCACAAAGAAGCGCATTAAAAAACGAAGTCCTCACCAGCCTGCTTCTTCCCATCACAAATTAGTAAGGGGGATGAGCCAGGCACCTCGGGCATTGAAAAATTGCGAGCCTCCTCACTATCAGACTCAAAAAGATGCTCTAAACAGTCTGTGAAACTGGTTCCCTAAGGGCCCCGAATCAACAAAGGCACTACCAGCACCATCAGCACTACTGGCACGACTGGCACCCACAGCGCTGCTGGCACTGGCACTATCCCTGGCGAGCCAAGAAAGACAAAGCAAACTCCAACCACCCCTCACGGTACTGACTGACCCCAGATCTCCTAGGGTTCCCAGGGCATCAATGCCTCCAGCGCCAGCACCAGCAGACTGTGGCATAAAGCATCAGGCTGCTACTATTCCCCAACATGCAGCAAAATACATGCTCCATCAATAATTGACAGGAGAGCTAGCACCAGATCCTTGGCACAGCACCATTCTCACTCCCCACCATTCTCACCTATTTTATCACAATTCAGTGCCTACCAGGGGGATAAAAGGCATGTATTCTCCTCACAACATTCATCCCAAGAGAGAGCACATGCATCATACAGGGCACACAGGTTATGATACTATCAATACCCCTTGTGGCACCCTCTCTGGCAGTACTATGCTCAGCATCATAGCTGCTGGTCCCCCTATTGTTATTGGGCACCATGACACAGCTCCACTGCCCCTCCCTCCCTTCCCACACCCACACAGAAATTGCTGTCTTCTATTCACTCTAATCCATCATGCTCTCCAACAGAGGGCATGGACCCTGAGGAAGAGCAGACTGAGGATGATCTGACCAGCCAACAATCAGACGCCACCAAATGATAACTCACCTTTTGCACCTGATAAAGCAGTTATCCCGGATGATTCCTTAACTAGTGACATCCTAAAACAATCTCAAGATTTATTCAGAAGGGTGGCCATCAGTCAGAAGTGCAGGAAAAGCAGCACTTCAGCCTCCAGCCCTCTACAAAATCCAAAATTGTGTTGCCTCTAGATGAGGCGATATTTGAAGCAGCAGATGAGGTATGGCAAACACCAGCCATAGCCTCCCCCCACCCTACAAAAGAGCTAATAGAAAATACTTTGTTCCATCAAAAGGATGGACCTTTTGTTCTTACTCCCTCAACCCGATTCCTTAGTGGTTGATGCAGCAAATCAAAGATCTAAAAATCCTCAATACAAAACAAATATACAAGAAAAAGACCACAAGCACCTGGAAGTGTTTGGGAGGAAGATGTACTCCTCCTCAACCCTTTAACTTCACATAGCTAACTAGACAGCTCTAATCGCTAATCACAACTTTGACAATTATGCAAAACTAACAGAGTTCATGCAACATCTCCTAGTTGATAAAAGACCTATCCTCAAAGCTGTCATTAAAGGGGGGTAAACTATATCTCCTAGAGCCCTACAGGTGGCCCTCAATGCTGCCAACACCAGGGCAAGAGCTATGGCAACATCCATAGTAATGAGATGCCCATCCTGGCTACAAGCAGCTGTAGTTCCTAAGAACCTCCAGGCCAAGGTAGAGGACCTACTATTCGATAAGGACAAATTGTTCACTGCAAAGACTGAGAAAGCTTTGCATTCAAGCAAAGACTCACGCACCATCTTGCGCACATTGGGGATGTATACTCCCCTCTACTGAAGGAACGCTATATGCCCTACCAAAGACATAGGGACACAACCTTTGGCAGACAGCATAGACCATTTGACCAAAGCTGCTTTCGACCATTGAACCAATGGAGAAGAGCTCCAAACACACACTCTTCCATGACTCAGGCCTCCTGACAGCAGGTTTGAGAATTTGGTCAAGGGTCTGCCCAGCCTCCCCTCCACACCAGTCCCAGGTGAGTCCAACATTTTCCACCACCACTTGCACCCTTTTTACAATCAATAGGCAACAATCACCACAGATCGGTGAGTTTTAGAAACCATCAGCTGCTGGTATTCTTTCCCTTTCATATCAATCCTCCCAGCATCCCCACTGTCTCCCTCCCTTTTCAGGGACCCTTCTTATGAAACCTTGCTCCACTAAGGAGTCTAACACCTCCTCAACATAGGAGCTATAGAACAGGTCCCCAAACAATACCAAGGAAGAGGTTTCTACTACGGATGTTAAGTAGTGATTAATTTACTAGACGAGTAGTAGCTGGGGACTCCTCAGCTGACCCTGGGCTCCATGCAGCGCTGCTGCTTATAAGTACTCCCCTTTTGTCCCCCACTCCTTGCTGCCTCTATCTGATAGAGGCAGCAGGCGGGGGAGAGGCGGGAGAGTGATTAGTCAACTATCCTGTAGACTATCTGATAAGCATTTGTTTATCAGATAGTCAACTAGTCCTTTACATCCCTAGTTTCTAGTCAAAGTATTTTCTCACCAAAAAGAGAACAGGAGGATGGAGACCTATCTCAAATGAACAGATACCTTCACAAGTAGCATTTCAAAATGGTTACACTCACCACAATTATTCCCCCACTGAACAGAGGGGACTGATTTGCAGCCCTCATCCTCCAAGATGCATGCTTCCATATCACGATACATCCCATGCCCAGACGTTTTCTATGTTTTACAGTAGCATCAGATCATTTTCAATACAGAGTCCTTCCCTTCAGTCTCTCCTGTGCCCCCAGAATCTTCTCCAAGACCCTGGCAGTTGCAGAGGCACATTGCTGATGAAAAGGCATTACAGTTTTCCCTTATCTGGTTGATTGAGTCATCCAAGGTCTCCCCCAACAGACTACAAGGGACATGATCAGATTCACAAAGGCCTTCCTTTAGTCTCTAGGGTTCATTATCAACAAGCAAAAATCGACTCTATGCCCCACACAGTCCCTATAGTTTATAGGGGCTCGCATAGATTCTACTACAGCATGAGCCTATCTCCCCAATCAATGTTTCGACACTATAAAAAGCCTGGTCACAATCATGACCACCAGCCCAGCTGTCCCCATTCTAACTTGTCTTAAACTCATGGGGCATATGGCTGCTATCAGATATGTCATCCCATATGCCAAACTGCGCTTTCAATGTTTCCAACACTGGATTGATTGCCTCAGTGCATACACCAACCAAACACCTCATCAACAGGCACATTTCACCTCCTCCGAAAATCCTTACCTCCTTACAGTGGTGGACCCACTCACACAATCTCTGCAGGGGGGTGCCTTCCACCAAGATCGACCATCCAAGCAAATCACTATGGATGTCTCACTTCTAGATTGGGGTGCCCACTTGAAGCAGCAATATGCATAAGGGAAGTGGTCCAACAACGAATTCAGGCTCTATATTAACCTTCTTGAGCTTTGAGTGGTTCACAACACGTGCAAACACTTCCTCCCATACATTTAGGGTTCTTTGGTGTGTATCCTCAATGACAATATGACCATGATGTTCTACATCAGCTACATCAAGGGGACACCAGATCCCTTTCCCTACGTGCAGAGGTGATTTGGCTCTGGAATTGGTGTATCTGCCACAGCATAACTGTTATGGTGGCAGATCCTGGGGACAAGGATACCATGGCTGATGCCCTTAGCCACCACTTTGTCACAGAGCACAAATGGGAACTGCAGTCAGGTCACCCACAATCTATTTCAATGCTGGGATCAATCGCAGATAGACCTCTTTGCAACCAACAAAAATTCCAAATGCCCCCAATACTGATCAAGAATAGGCATAGGACACAACACCTCAGGAGGCGCAAAGTTCTTCCCATGGAATGCTCACCTGTTATACGCCTTTCCTCCTATCCCTCTGATCCCCAGAGTTCTCTGCAGGATACAGACAGACAGGGTCCGTATAATTCTAATAGCCCCAGCTTGGCCTCGGCAGACATGGTTTCCATTTCTTTATCAATTGTCTCTCTGACCTCCCTGCCCGCTTCCAACCTGCCCAGACTTCCTCTCCCAGAGCAAGGGCATAATCCTTCATCCCCAGCCACAAACACTGTACCTGACGGCATAGTACCTATCTGGTTCTCAGAAGTGGAGCAACACTGCTCACAACAAGTAAGAACTGTACTACTACATGGCAGAAGACAAACTACGCATAATACTTACCTGTGCAAATGGCGACGATTTACACAGTGGTGCACCCAGAAGGGAGTCCAGCCATCTATGGCTCTGCGTCACTTCATCCTGGAATATATCATGCACCTGAAACAACAAAATTTATCTCTTTCATCACTCGGAGTTCACCTGGCCACAATCATGGCCTTTCACCCCCTGATAGATGGATTCTCCATATTTGCCCACCCCATCTCTAAGAGGTTTTGGAAAGGCCTGCAGAACCTTCACCCGCCACGTGCACCCATACCTCCCATATGGGATTTAGAACTGGTCCTCCACTCACTCACAAAACCACCCTTCTAGCCAACGGCAACATCAGCACGTACCTTTCTCACCATGAAAATGCAGTTCCTGCTAACAATCACCTCTGCAAGGAGGGTAGTGAACTCACGGCTCTCATGGCCTTGCCTCCATACACAACTTTTCACAAACATAAAGTTATTCTGTGACCCCACCCCCCCTTCTTACCCAAAGTGTGTTCTGAATTTCATATCAATGAACCCATAGTCCTTGCCGCTGGATGTGAGAAGGGCCACTGCCTTCTACTTAGACAGAACGCAGTCTTTTCAACTAACATAGAAACTACTCTTATCTACAGCCAAAAGGTCCAAGGGGAAACCACTTCCTTCCCAATGCATATCAAAATTGATAACATCCTCTATTACCACCTGCTACTCACTCCAGAACAGAGCAATACTGATGACTCTCAAAGCTCATTCCACCAGAGCGATGGCAATGTCAATGGCCTTCATCAGGAGAGTGTCACTCCATGAAATACATTGAGCAGCCACATGATCATCTAACCACACGTTCATGAAGCACTATGCGATTCCACCATACTTGACAACAGACACCGTGATAGCTATGGCAGTCCTCTCCACAGCCTGCAACAACTAGCTGAAGCCCACCTACCATCTCACTGAGCACTGCTATAGTCGCCAAGAGTGGAGCACCTATGTTGCTCAAAGAAGAAAGAGAAGTTACTCTGTGCAGTAATGATGGTTCTTCGAGATGTGTGTCACTGGGGTATTCCACTACCTGCTCTCCTCCCTGCTTCTTTGGGCATTAACAACTTGCCAGGTGGGTATCAAAGAAGAAACAGAGAAGTGTCGGGCTCTGTGCTCTAACTTCAAAGGTGGGAGCACCATACGCCTCTCGCACATGCACAGCCCCACTGGACACTGCTGTAAAAGTCTCTGATCTGTGATGCTGGGGATGAACCCGATACCAACAGTGGAGTACCCATGGGGACACACATCTCAAAGAACCATCGTTACTGCACAGAGTGAGTAACTTCTCTTTCCCTTGACATTTTTGAAGCAGTATCCTTTTGTCATGCATTCCTATTTCTACATGGGCTGTCTCCCTTTTTTTTTTTAGATTTGAGTATGAATAATTAAGCACACTACACAGGAAAAAAAAAAAAGATTGACTATCTCCTCAGCTACTATAAATGGACACACACCTTTACCTTCAAGGGACCTATGTTGATTTGCCTCAGTAGAGGATCTGACACTGTAAAACAAAAGTAGAACAGCAGACAGGCTTATATTGGAGAATATTGGCTCTTAGGGGCCAACAAGATGACCAAGAAAGCAAACACTTCAGTGCTAGTCCCCCATCAGCATAACCTGCTGGTGAACCATTGGCATGCCATGATAACATAAGAATGTGCCACTGGTGAAGTGCCTGGAAACAAGAGTGAAGAATACTTTCTATTAAAATACAGTGGTATACTATGATATATAACACAGAGCTATTATTCAAGGTGAAGACCTGAGGAAAAACTCTCCATTTGTTTTCAGCAGGAAACAATTGAATTCAGTCTGAATCAGGTACTTAATCCAGAGCTGCCATAAATCAAAGACGCAGAGAATTAAGTTTCAATTGACTTTCTTGACCTTAAACATCAAAAAAGAGCTGCTTGAAAAATGGAAGTATTCGGCAATCTAAAATTCAAATACATTATAGTCAATGTATTTATTAGAGGTTTTGGATGCTCAGGCTCCTGCAAATGCCTAACACGTTTGTGTGTATTGTTAAAAAAGTTAGCAGAATCAGCTGACTGGTGTTACTGTGTTAGCTGGGAGAAACAAAGTATGAATGGAAAATGAACCAAAAAATTGTCTTCCAAATTTATAAATGTTAAACTGTTCCTTGGTGTTTCCAGTTCTTGTTTATCAGAATGAGAAATGGCTTGGCTTGGAAAAGTTTAAGCATCATACATATATGTGCCAGAGACACTTATACTTAAGTGTATACCAATTGTATTGATATTCCAGTAGACAAAGCAATAGTGAGGGGTTTTTTTCACTTTTTTTCTTTTGGTGTTTTATTCTTCATTTGAGCAGGTATTGATAGTTTGTCTTCTAATCATGTGAGTGCTTCCCTGAAAGCAAAAATAATGTAGTGCCACAAGCTTTTTGTCTGAAAATTTTTCATACTTGTTAAAGGAACCTCATAAGTAACTGACTATATTTCTTTGTTTCTCTCTAGTTGAGAAGTGACTGAACTTATACTTCTTTTTATATATGAAATTGGAAAAAGACAGGAGGCATCTGTCCATAGAATTGTCTCACTATTGTGTGATTTTATGGCAAACTAGAATTTACCCTCAAATTTGGAAAATTAGAGACTGGTGTTTTATAATGTAATCTGAGTGCAAATTACAATAGAATATCACTAATTGCTTTCCATCTTCTCAGTGCCCTTTCTAGTTTCCTAGTTGTGGTGAAGGGAGGATGTGGTGGGCTGAGCTTTATTATTGTAATCTGCTGCAAGTTCTTTAGGACTTGTTATTTCTGTTGTGGTGGCCTTGTAATAGTTTCTTTTATAGTGAAGAACAGGGCAGAATCCTCACCTTTCATGCTCTTCAATAGTGTCACTGGGTCTCTCAGGCTGGAGTTTAGTACTCATGTTCTTCCTTGGGCATTGTTCTAATGGTGAACACCACTCCAGTAGCTCAGTGTATACTGGGAAATTCTGATGCCATATCCTGCCTTTCTTACTGACCTGAGGGTGATGGTCCAGGAGCTGCAAAACGACTCTTGGGTGACTTTTAATTACTGTTCTTTAATGGTTTCCCTGTTTTATTTTTTATGTATACCTGAATCAACTAAATCTTTTTCCTCAGACTAGCTGTTGAGGTATGATTTCATGGTTCCGATTACCCACAAACAAAATCTTTGCAATGTTGCACCTAAAAGCTTGCTCCTGAGCTTTTATTGTAGTAAAATAAAATCACTAGACAAAGAAATGTCAGGAAGTCAAAGTGTATGCATGTGCAGCTGTCAGTCACTGGTAATTTTTTATTATGCAGCCCCATCTGTGCTCACAAAATAGATTCAGACCTTCTGTAACAACCTCCAGTCATGGGACCTGGCTCTTTAGCTCAAGCTACATTTAGCTCTGCAGATCCCCTGGAATGTAGGTCGATATGGTAGCCATCACATAAGTATGGGCTTGCTTGGGGTTGGAACACATCTCCTTCTGTTCCTGATTACACAGGGTCTGTGGCTCTGTTACAGCCCTTAGCCAGAGAGGCTGGCTGTTCTGCTACAAAGACTCATGCTCAGGGCTGTCCTTAAGATTTATGAGGCCCTATACCCCACCCCAACTGTGCTTCCCTGTGCAGCTCCCCCACACATCTCCCCATCCTCTCCACATGGTACATTACCTGTTGCTGCCTAGGAGAGTCCAGCAATGTCTTGATGTTGCAGAGGCTGCCACTCAGCTCTGCAGCTTGCTTGGATTCACAGCTGCTCCACAAGTGGCAATGGTAACCAGGTAACTCCTCTTCCCACCATTTTTAGGAAGTGCAAGATATGGTCACATTGCCATTATGTGGGGCACTACCAGGACAGCAAGTAGACTTATACCAGGGTGGTTCAGGGCAGCTGCTCCAGGCCCTGCACTTTGGGGGGTGTGTGTGGTGGCTACCTCAACTGTGCTATGGATGGGACCCAGGAGAATATTGGAGGCCGGGCATGGGGTTGCAGCAGGGGTAAGACACCCCTCCCTCACACTTACTGTGTCGACAGGAGCTAGAGCAGCCCAGCAGTCTTCTCTGCTCTACCACACCCTGCCGCCCTCTGCCTCCCTCTGCCAGCCCACTGTGCTTGGCTTCTCAGAACAGCAGGAAGTAGAGAACTCCAGCCCCAATGTGCTCCACTTCCTATTGCTGTGAAGAAGCTGAGCACAGCAGACCAGACAATGGTGACAGTACAGAGTGGAGTGGAGCAGATCGCCAGGTCACTCCTACTCCTGCTGCTGCATTGACTATGACGGATGACCCCACTGCCGCCCTGCACCAGGCCTCCCAGCTTGCATGATGCAGGGTAAGGGACAAGTGGGCGGAACAGGGGTGCTCTGGGGATGGGGTGGAGCTGTGTGGCCTTCCCGTTTCCCCCCTCTATACTCAGGGTGTGTGTGAGAGCCCTGTGGCCTCCCGCTCCCTGGTGCACCGGGGGGGGGCGGGAGCTTTATGACCTCACCCCTCCCCTGTCCCTGGTGCTACAGGGGGCAGGAGCTGTGTGGCCTCCCCCCTTCCCAGTGCTCTGGGGAGGTGTGGAGGTGGGGGGGGGTTGGTGAACATGGCAAACGGGGAGCATAGTTCCCTAGTCATCTTTGTAGAAAATAATCTACCACTACCCCTGACCAGCACTAAAAACCACATCACTAAGCACTAGCAATCTGCCAGATGTAAAACATGCAAGGCCAGATGCTGATCTCTGGCCAGTATAAATAAGGAATAGCTCATCTGAAGTTAATGGAGTTACGTTGATGTAAAACAGGTGTAAGAGTGCTATCAATTTATGTTCTGCATAAAATATGTTTGGTAAAAGCCTTCCCACACTATTAGTTGAGAAAAACAGATCTGATTTTTGTTGTTGCCTGCGTGTTATGTAGTCATTGACACTGTAGTACAGTTGATATGAAATGTTAGCTGCACTGGTTGAAATGACTGTACAACTAATCGCCTTTGTATTAGGGATATCAGTGGTTAATTGGTTAACCTTACTGGGGGATGCTTACCAGTTACTGGTTCACTGATGGTCCAGATGAGCTGGAGCAACCTGCCACGTGGCAAGCAGGGGGCGTTCCAGCCTCCCTCCTGACCCCATTTAGCCAGTTAAATGTAATGTTTAACCAATTAACTGATTAAAAGTGATTTTACATCCCTACTTTACACATTGTCCATACAATACACCTTATCATACGTGAATGAAAATTACTTATAGATTAGGTAAAACCTTGGTTCCATCAAAGTCAATGGGAATACGGTTTCACCCATTAAGTTTCCACAGGAGAGCAGTGAGAGAGCTTTGGAAAAACTCAGAAGGTAAGAAATATTTTTCTCTTTACCTACTATATACCTTAGAAGTTTGATCAAGATCTCCTTTTAAGTGGTAAGAGCTAGGATCACCAAATTCTGTATACGGCTTCCTCTTATCATAACTTAAGGCAATGTAAGAGATTGGTTGTGCCAGGAAAATGAGATGTACCTGGAATGGGATTGTTTCTCATAAAACCACACAGTAAAGAGACAGAATTGCCAAATAAGTACAATCCTAAAATTGACATAACTGAGTGAATACTGAAAGAGACTGAACCAAGATGAGCAAGAAAAATAGGTTGATCCTGACACTGCTTCTCAATAACCCTTACAAAAAAGAGCTAATGGAGAAATCTGGAATAGTGCTCTGTTCTGGCTCAGCTAAATCAATGCTTAAGGTTTGAAAACTAGAATACAATGTTATTGGAAACCAAATTGACTACAGTCCTTTTTTGTTAAAACATCGTAAATTGTAAGAGTTTATAGGGAAAAATACGCTTGATGGAATTCCCATTTTAAAAAATTTACTAAAAGTAACTTCATAAAAATAACACTGTATTTTTGAAAAATACAGTCATTTCAATAAAGCATTTCCCTTTTATTTTCAGGGGAAAAAAATTGAATTAGAGACCTGAGCAAAGCTGGGTAAATCTGCCATGAATGAATGAATGAATGAATGATGAATGAGTAAGAGTATGTCAACACTACAGAGATCAAAGCTGCTGCTGTTGATCTTCCAGGGTTCCAATTAGCAGGTCTAGTTAAGACAGGTAATTCAAACTGAGAGGGGCACTCTGGTTGATGCCGGTAATCCTGCTTCCACGAGGACTAAGGGAAGTCGAAGGGAGAATGTTCTCCCTTCAATTTCCTGCGGCATGGACAGTGCCAAAAGTTGAATTAAGGTACTTTGATTTCAGCTACACAATTAACATAGCTGAAGTGGCATATCTTAATTTGACCTTATCCTGTAGTATAGACATAAGTAAGTAAGTAAGTAAATACATAAATAAATAAGTAATATAAGCTTTTCAACTTTTAAGCCCAGGGCAATATTAATTAAAGAGGGAAAGACGCTAAATCTATGTGTTCACCAGGGATTAATGAAATGCAGAGAGAGCTTTTCTAACCAGTTTTGCTAAACAGGTTTTAAAATATTTGTGTACTGCATGTCTACATTTGATCACTACATAACCAAACTTTACTCGCTTTGTTCTCCTTGTGGTGTCAGCGCAGAGCTTGGTAAATTTTTCATCCTTTATGATTTTTAACATACACGTGCTTCTTGCTTACAACTTTCTTAAATGACCTAGGTGCAAATCCTGCCCTTTCTTCTATAGCCATAATGCCTACACACAACTCTTCACATTTTGCTGGTGGAGATTTCAAGAGCCAGGGAAGTCAAAGGACTTGCAGCAAGTGACTTGCATTTTGGCAAATGCAAAAGTTCAGCTTGCATGACTTCTGAATCCCAGTCTTAGGTATTAGGTCTCCCTGCACAAATGTTAATTGAATTGAAGATACAATGTACTCTGTTTAGTATGTGTCTATATCAGGGGTGGGCAATAATTTTTGCCTGGGTCCACTACACAAATTTTTGAAGTAGCCCCAGGACACCCCGGAAGGGGTGTGGCCTAAACATGAAGGGGCAGGGCCACCCCACCCCCAGATCAAGTTTTGTCTGGGGGTGGGGGAGCCCCCTTTTCCCCAATTACCACTAAGCACCTATGCCCTGGAAGAGGGTTGGCACTGCTTGCAGGGTGGGGGCAGAGCAGAGAAGGCTTTGGGCACTCTCTCACCTCCTCCTGCCCTGGCAGGGGCATGTGGCTCTTAGAGGTGCCATGCACAGCCCGCAGGGTGGGGAGGAGACTTCATGCACTCCCCCGCCCCCAGGCCAATCAGGACCTGGAGGCGGGGGAGCGCAGGAAGCCTCCTCCCATCCTGCTAGGAGCACATGGAACTTTGAAGTGTGCTCCTTGCAGGGCCAGGGCAGGGTGAAGGAAGCTTCATGCAGCTCCCCCACCTCCAGGTCCTGATTGGCCTGGGGGCGGGGGAGTGCGTGAAGTCTCCTCCCCACCCTGCGGGCTGTGCATGGCACCTCTAAGAGCCACATGCCCCTGCCAGGGCAGGAGAAGGTGGGGGAGTGCCCAAAGCCTTCTCTGCTCTGCCCCCACCCTGCAAGCAGTGCACGGTGCTTTGAAGCGCCGTGTGCTGCTTGCAGGGCGGGGGCAGAGTGGAGAAAGCTTTGGGCGTTCCCCCACCCCCAGGCCTTAATTGGCCTGGGGCGGGGGAGCAGCAGGGCCTCCAAGGACCAGATCCACCTGCTTGGTGGGCTGGATCCGGCCTGCAGAGGCCCTTTTGCCCACCCCAGTCTATATGCTATTGAGAATAGCATTAGCACTGAAATAGGAAATTGCTTAAGAGTGTAGTGTGGTAGGTTTTACTGGTATGATGTTGACATTGCTTAGAAGTGGGATATTCATGTCATCCCAAACAAGTGCCTATATTATCATACCAGCATGAGAATGCTCCCACATATCATCTTATATGTTTTAAAAATGTCCTCCACCTACATAGAGATTATTGGTTCAAATCAAGCAAATATTAGGAATGGCAATATACAAAAACCTGTAGGAGAACACTTCAGTCTCCCTGGAGACACAATAGCAGATCTAAAGGTAGCCACCCTGCAGCAAAAAAACTTCAAGACCAGACTCCAAAGAGAAACTGCTGAGCTACAGTTCATCTGCAAGTTTGACACCATCAGCTCAGGATTAAACAAAGACTGTGAATGGCTAGCTAACTACAAAAGCAGCTTCTCCTCTCTTGGTAGTCACACTTTCAGATCAGCTGCTAGAAGTGGGCCTCATCCTCCCTGATTGAATTAACCTAGTTATCTCTAGCCTGATTCTGGCCTGTATATTTATACCTGCCTCTGGATATTTCCACTACATGCATCTGACAAAGTGGATCTTTGCCCACGAAAGCTTATGCTCCAATACATCTGTTACTCTATAAGGTGCTACAGGGCTCCTTGTCGCTTTTGCAGATCCAGACTATCATGGCTACCCCTCTGATACTTGGTTCAAATAGTAATTCCTCATTTTAGTTAGTTCTGAGAGTGGGATGAACTTTTTAGGTGTGCCCCATTCTATTTTGTAGCCCAATGGTGTTAGAAATTGTGTACTATCTTGTGATTTATTTCTGAGTTCTGAGCAAAGTGTTCTATCTCTTCTATCTGTTCTACCTTTACTGTGCAAGTGGTGCTATTGTACCCAGAGCGAGTCATTGCATGCTTAATGGTAAATGTGTGTTTAAAGGATCAAGGTCTATATTATTAGTGCAGTAGCGCAGCCATTTCAAATTCACCAATAATAAATTGGCACACACAGCTGAAAGAGAACAAGAGCAAGAGAGAGTATTAGTATCAGATATGAGAGAGCCAGGCTCAGTTCCCTGCTGCTTCACATACTTCCTGTGTGATCTGCAGCAGGTTATTTGATTTCTCAGTTCCTCTCTGTATAAGAGGGACAATACCACCTCGCCTACCTCATGGAGGTGAAGCTAAATTCATTAAAGATTGTGAGGTGCTTGGTTACTATGGTGATAGGGAACAAACAGTATCTAAGATATATTGCACATGTTCAGTGCTAAAACCAGAGGTGATTTTGGCCATAAATTGAGCTATCCTAAATAGGCATACCCTAATTTAATTTCAACTGTTCATTGCCTACCAAAAAAGAAAAAAGAAAATCTTTTGCATCAGGTATTATTGCCTTTTATTTGAAGCATTTTAACACACATCTCCAGTAGATAATAGGGATGTTAAAATGGGTTTAAGTAAGTAAATGTGTAACTGCTGAAAATTTCAACAGTTACATGAGGGGGGAGATGGCTCTCTGGAGGCCGATGCAGGAGCACTGGCTCCTGCCCCCTCCCCACTCATACAGTTTATACAGAGGCAGCAGTTGGGGGCGAGGGGTGAAGGAGGCTCCCCGGGAGCCAGAGTGCACCAAGAGCCAGCTTTTAAGCTGGTTCCCTGCACATACCGGGAGCCTGCATGTAACTGTGTAGTTACATGTAATCATGTATACAGTTACTTTCCCATCTCTAGTAGACAAAAGCAGATTTATTATTCCATCCACATCCATCAAGGCTTTTCACTGGCTAAATTTTCAGGGTGCAATTTCACTCTACATATTATTCTCCTTTTAGATAGTTGATAATCTTTTACATTTTAGAAAGTATTTCCTGTTAGAAAGGATTTGGTCACTGCTGTTTAAATATTCAGAACTACTCCTTTATGAAAAATGCACTAAATGTTCTTTATTTCTCCCACACATGCTGTGCCCCTGAAAATAATATCATACCCCACATCAGAGCACGCATGGAGGCTACTGATTTACCCCAAAACAAGGCACTGCACAGCTAGTCTTTGCTAAAAATGTCAGTGTCAAGTCTATTTGTTGAAACATGTCTCCTTCTTTCAGGCTGCCAGTTGTTTTTTCAAAATAAATGGAATCTAAAAGTCTCATTATTATTATTGTTTAAAGCCAGCAGTGGGTCCAGCTCTTTGGGTCAGAAGGTAATAATGCCATTGCCCCTGCGCTGTGGCACTTAGAATGCGTAATTTCCTCTGTCTTCGACACAACAACTGGCTGAGTGCCTTATTTTGTTGTGGAAGCTTTTTGCTAGAGGAATTTTGTCACATTACTGGATTTTAAGGGGAGCAGCCAGGTAACTGCAGCACCAACAGGGAGGTGTTTGCCCCAAAGTCTATACAAAGGGGGCCGTGTAAGGTGTCAAATGAAAACTTATGCTCTACTGATGCTATGTATGCTACTCATGTACTTATGTGATATCTGTATGTGGAGTTATGGATATGGACTCTGTGCTTATACTGGGAATGTTCTCTGCCTGAGACAGAGCAATGGGCTCTGGACTGCCTGTTGTAAAGAGCAATTGTTCAGTCAATGACTGTGCTAATTAGCAAGGCTCCAGGAACAATGGCTCTCAAGGTGCCCAGTACACACCTGAGGAATGTGTCTGGAACCTGCAAACCAGCCAATATCATGCCTGCTGACATGGAACACAGGGATAGGTCACTTGTCCATGTGACCTGCTCCAGCTTGGAAGATACCAGTGATGGATATAAAATGCCATGAGGCAAACTCCATGTTGTCTTCAATTCTGCTACCGATCCCAGATGCAGCCTTGCAAGGGACAGAGAGCCAGGAAGGATTGCTGATCCGTCCTGGCATAGGATGTACACCAGAGACTTTTAAGCTAATAGTTTATAACATCTCTGCTAAGAGCCTGCATCAAGAACTTGCTGATTGGTGCATGTAATGTATTTTCCTTAACAACCTTATTCTGCACCTTTTCTTTCTTTTATTAATAAACCTTTAGGCTATGTCTACACTGGCAGTTTCTTGCACAAGAACAGCCATTCTTGCACAAAAACTTGCCTGCTGTCTACACTGCATGAGCGTTCTTGGGCAAGTAAATTTACAGTACAGCATTGTAAAACAGGGCTTCTTCCGGAAGAGTTATTCCTCTCCCCACGAGGAATAAGCCCTCTTGCACAAGAGCTCTTCTAAAAGACGGCAGTGTAGACAGGCAACATGAATTTCTTGCACAAAGAAGCCCCTATGGTTAAAATGGCAGGGATCCTAAATGAGCCACAAAGGACCAGAGAGTAGGAGAAGGCTGATTGTAGGTGGCAAACTCCAACATAAGGGGCATGTGTGTGACTATCTGTAGCATGAAGTGCTGTGGCAATTCTGTGGCAAAACAATCCAGAGGGTTAGAACAGCCATGCAAACTGGAGTAAAGCCAACCTCCCTTCCATCCCCTATGACATTGTCTTCTCTATCATGTCTCTTAGGTCAGGATCCACTGCACAGAAAGTGTCCCTGGAATTTTTGGCTGTTCTAGTTATTAAGCAGTTCAAAGTTTAAGGATATTTAAAACTGGTGTTTTGGTGTGGATCTGTATTCTAGCAACCTTGCACAATTATGCTATCTTACGACCTCCAAAGACATATAGAGCTGGTTAGGTTTCTGTCAGCTTGGAGGCAGAGCATTATTTAGCTGCTAGACTGCATTGTTACTGACATAGTTCTTAAATCATTCAGAAGCTGTTAACTGAGGCTATGTCTACTTCTTGCACATCTGATTAGCAGAAGGCCACAGCTACCAGCATGTGTTTCTATAGGTGGGACACATCCCCACTTGCCTGGGTGCACATAACAAAATGTATTCTGCACATGGATGGAAAAAATAGAGGGAACATTGCTTCTAACCAGTGGCTCTGATTCCACCTGGCCTCAGTCCTCTTCCTTTCCCCTTCTCCCAAGCAACTGGAGAAGGGAGAGGGGTGGCAGGCGCTGTCCTAGGGGGTGGCTGCAGCCTGAGATGAGCCAGACGGCCCTCAGCTGGAGAGGTAGCCCTCCCGTGGAGGGGGGTCCCCCTCCTAGTGAGCGAAGTGCAGAAAGTTCGCTGCCGGCTCAGGCGTTCCCCCCAAAAAGCGAGCGAAGCTCTGCGGGGCTCGCCCAGCGCCCCCTGCCCCGCAGGAAGGAGCCGCAGGTCTCCCTCCCCCGGCGCACGGAGGGGCGGAGCGGCCGGGCCTGCTCGCCTGTCGCTGCTCCTCTGCCGAGCGCGTCACTTCGCACCGGCGCCGTGCGCGGAGAGCCCGCTGCAGCAGCGCTTGCCTGAGCCAGCTGGGCCGGCAGCTCCTCTGGCGCCGCGTCGCTGCCCGCACCCCGGGAGGCAGGCGGAGAGCCGAGCGGGGCGGCGGCGCACCTAGCTTCCCTCCGCGCTCGGCCGCGTGGTGCTGAAGGAACAGCTCCCTGCCGCCGGCCGAAGCAGCGCAGCGTCGCACCAGAGCCAGCCCGCCCCCATGCCCGCCCCCCATGCCGCCGCTGCCCGCCTCTCTCTAGCTACCATGCCTTGAACCCCCCTCCCCCCCCCCCCTTGCCCAGCGGGTCCCATGGCGGTGGCACGGAAAATAAAAACTTTGTTGACGGTGAATATCTTGGTCTTCGTGGGGATCATCCTCTTCTCCGTATACTGCCGGCTGCAGGAGCGCTCCTCGGAGCTGGTACAGATTGTCCGCAGCGCCGACCGCCGTCTGCGGAACCGCAACACCAAGGGGCCGGGCAGCCTGAGCGAGCGGGAGGCCATCCTGCAGCGCCTGGACCATCTGGAGGAGGTGGTGTATAACCAGCTCAATGGTGAGCGCCTTGCCACGGGTCTGGGCAGCGCGGGGTAGCGCCTCAGGGGCCCCTCACTCCTCCCGGGGGTGCCCCAGAAGCGTCCCCGCGGGCGGCGAGAGCGCATGGCAACCGTAGAGACCTGGAGTTCGTTCCTCGCCTTCAGCAGGGGAGGGGAGCACGTGGATAGCGGGTCCTGAGTGCTCAGTGGGCAGGGCGATGCAGAGGTTTACAGGGGGGAAGAGGGAGACTCCCATATATGGCTTATGATCAGTGTTTCCTGTTGGAGATGAAATTGAGAGGGTAGCTACCAGGGAAGTGAGGGGAAAGAGATGTATGTGTGTCAAGGAGTATTTGTGAATTATCTCCAGTGCTCAGATCTACAGTTTGCCATAAAGTCTGTTTGTTGGTCAGAAGTCTGAAAAATATTTTTTAAAAATAAATGGTGGATGGGAACTGTGTTTGTGCATGTAGATGCACCCACTTGACTATTTGATGTATCAGCAATCAGTGCAATAATCACATTGCCAAGTTTGGTTTCAGCGTTCACTTCCAAAACCACTCCTTACTTTCTAATAGTATGCATCTTTGTCCCATTTTTGATAGCACCATGTGGTTCATTAATGACACTAACACTTAAATCTGATAAGATCTCAGGGAGGGAGGAAAAACAAAGCATGCATCTCTTTTACTGGACTCAGTTCTGATTCACCAGCCTTGAAAAATTTAATTAGATATACAAATAAGCTCATGTTCCATGAAGGCTAGAACATGCTAACTGATGAAAGTTACTACAGGACTGCTAGTCTTTCACACAGAAACTGGTTCTTGGATGACAAGTGCATTGCAATTTGCAAAGATTCATAAACTGTGAAATGTGAAATGCTAGGGGATTAAGTATGTAATTAAATACCAGTGCTTTGGACAAGAGAAAAGAGAAGGAATAACTTAGATTTACAATATAATGAAACATGTGCCTTAAATTTAGTGCCAGATAAAACTTAGAAGTAATTTTAAATTACATAAAATGTACTTGCAAATGTACTTATACAAGATTGGAGAATGTGGATAGCCCAATGTGTTGAAAAGCATTTGATGGTCTAGGGAAATTACAATTGGATTGCAAGAACCATCTTAATCATAACATTGATTTAACATAGGCTACAGCTGCCCCAAAATGCAGAAATGTCATGTACAAGTATATTGCTGTTACCTGCTCCCCTTGCTCTCTTCTGAATGACAGAATAAATCTTAACAGCTTAGACTGTTATGATAATAAGTTATGTATGCAGACAAGTAATAACCTTCATCTGCCTCTCTCACACATATGTTTATCACATAAACATATACATACACAAAACTAAGTGTGAGAGAGTTGTGTCTACAGTTAGGTGTTTTACTAACAGCCCGAAAGAGATGTCAAGAATAAATTTAGGGATAAATCCTGCATCCCAGCTGCAACATAGCAGTACTGAGCCCAAACTGAACCTACACACACCAGAGCTGAGCTGTGTGAAGCTGAGCTGGGCTCTTGGGCTCAGACTTGTTCTGAGGAAGGATGGGGGGAAATGGAGCTTGTTCCACTGAGCATTCTTCTAGGAAAGTGTGGGTGCCCTGCTGCTGTAGTGGCTGCAGAGGAGTTCTGCTGCTGATCCACAGGTAGTAGGGCAGATTCCTTCTTTACAAGCCCAAATCCCCAATAGGGATGTTAAAAAGTGTGTAATTCATTAATCATGTAGTCAACAAAAAATTTGTCAACTTCAACAAAAATTTTGTCAACTACATGATTAATCGATAAAGGTTAGCACTGCTACCACTCAGTCTTGGCTCGTGCTGGGACCTGGCATCGACCCCTGCTGTGGTTCTACTCACACAGGCAGGCTGGTTCAGTCCCAGTTCGTGCCAGGACCCAGCATCAACCCTTGTTGTGGCTCTGCACAACACAGCACTTGTGCAGAGCTGCAGCAGGAGTTGATGCTGGGTCCCAGCATGAGGACCCAGCTAAAAAATTTACTTGCAAAGCCACAGAGGTGGGGGGTGTTTGCATGTAGGCAATGACATTAACCAATAAGCATTTGCTTATCAGTTAATCATTAGTCAACTACAATATTAAATCCCTCATCCCCAACAAACAGCTATGAGGATAAGTGCTGGGGATAGTGTTTGGCCCTTCTCACATGGATTTTTAGGTGCCTGTAAGCGTAAGGTGTGACTCTAGATGGAATCTCAGTACCAGTGGGATCAGTTTTGCTTGATAAATTTGGGGGAAGTCAATGGGAGCTCTCTGTGTGCCAGACATGAAGAATCAGGCAGGCACTGCTACATGTGGTTGCTGAAAGCTTTCATTAAGCAGGACATTCTTTGTAATTTCACTTTCTAATTTTACTTTCTTTGTCTCTCTCTGTAGCCCTCAGCCTCACTCTTTCTTCCCAAGGCCTTGCACCTTCTGGGGGGCCTGAAGATAGTCCATGACCACGTACCAAAATCCATGAAGTGTCCCCCCCCCATGAAAATTATTGCCCATTCCTTGCATAAGTGCATTCAGAATCAAGCCTTCTATGTTTGAGTTAGACCAGGGGTGGCCAATAATTTTTGAAGGGGGCCACTTCAAAATTTTCAAAGTGGTTGCAGGCCATCCCAAAAGGGGTGGGGCCTTAGGCAGAAGGGGTGGGCCTTGGGTGGAAGGGGCAGGGCTTTTAAATAGAAACAAGTGAAAGGTCTCATGCCTCCCCTGTAGCTCCCAGGCAATGCGGTGAGGCCGGGAGCTGTGAGCCCTTTCAGTTTCTTCTATTTAAAGGAATTATGCCTTAGCAGCCACTAGGAAGGCTCAAGTCCTTTAAATAGAAGCAGCTGAAAGGGCTTGCAACTCCCCGGCTCCCAGGCAATGCGCTAGAGGCGGGCCAGCAGGTATGAGCCCTTTCAACTGCTTTATTTAAATTTTTAAAGGACTTGCACCTTCCCGGACGCTGCTAAGGCATGAACCCTTTAAATCATGGGTTCCCAAACGGGGTGTGTGTGTGTGTGAAGAAATTCCAGGGGGGGCATGATGAGGTGACCCAGCCCCCCCCCCCAGTTAATCCTCCCCCAAGTTTTGCTGCTATTTTTTATTTTGGCCCTGGTCATTCCCCTCCCCGCCCCCCCTTTTCTTTTGCTCAGCAAGTTTTGCTGCTATTTGGGGGGGGGGGCATGAGGGTTTCTCAAAAATCAAAAAGGAGGGCATGATGCCAAAAAGCTTGGGAACCACTGCTTTAAATAGAAACAACTGAAAGGGCTCACAGCTCCTGGACTCACTGTATTGTCTGGGAGCCACAGGGGAGGTGTGAACCTTTTAAATAGAAGTAGTTGAAAGGGCTCCTGCATCCCAGGCTCCCATGCAATGCATTAGGATTTCAGGCCAGATAAAAGAGCTAGGCGGGCCTGATCCAGTCCATTGACAGGCTTTTGCCCAGGCCTGGGTTAGAGTCAAGTGTTTTTTAACATCATGATTCATTATTTAGCAGGAAGCACATTGCTCTGATGCTGTAATTTCAAGTAAGTTAATTTATGGAAGTGTTATGTACTGTCTTAAGGAAAGCCCATGGTATTAGATATATGTTCAAAGTGCTCCAGAGTTGTGCAGTTTCATCCTTGTATACACAATACTATTGTTCTAATCTAGAGTTCCCAAACTTTGTCATAATATTTGTTTATAAGGTGCAAGAGAGTTCCTATGTCTTCTCTACTATTATCTTTTTACTGAGATAGTAGCAAAAGTCTTTTATTGGGGCCAGTGAAACACTGGGGATGCAGACTGTAATCATAAGGGGTCTGATCCTGCATTCCTTGCACACATAAATCTCCCAGAGACATCTGTGGAAGTTCTGACTGACTAATGGCAACACAGGATGGGGAGTAGGGTCTGGCAGGTTCATTCATTTTTTCCCCCTTATTGTTGAGTCATTTCCACATTGGTCTCAGCAAATGAAGAGCTATCTGTTGAGTACTTAGTCTTTGGTTAGGAATGCCTAGTATTCCATACTAGGCCCTGATTATGGCTTAGTGCTAAGCAAAAAAGACCTTGTTTATATTTTCCATGGACCTGCTTGAAGTGCAATTATAAAGTACTTTACATAGGGAAATCAACCTCCTAGTGTGAAAGTTTCAGAAGGGTAGCTGTGTTAGTTTCTAACTTTAAAAACAATGAGTAGTCCTTGTTACCTGTCGTTGGACTCAGTCAAAGAACAACCTAGGCAAAAGGGTGAACTCAAGCAGCACTGGAGCTAATTTATTAGTACAGATTCTTAAAGGTACAGCAATACTCACACCACACATCACATTCATGTTGGCAGTTTGGAGGCAGGCTATCGATGCAGCATATATTATTTCTGATTTCACAAGCAGCTGGAGTTGGCCAGAGATTGACCACAAGCCCACAACAATCCCTGAAGTTGCTTTGGATCCATGGGAGGACTACTGCCTCTGGTTCAATTCTAGGTTTCACATGCTGTTACATCCTTTCTGAGAGGAGATTTTTTCCTGGCCACTCGTCAGTTGATTTATACACTGTGCAGGGTCCTTTCTTGCTTTAAAAGGTTATAGATCCTAGACTGCCTTACAATTGGGTGCTTTCCATTCACACTTTCCCACAAATTCCACAGATTACCTGCATATTTATAAGCATACATTAAACAATATGATTTCTTAGCAAATGTCTGGCCTTATCGGCCTTGACATAACAAAAAGCCTAACATAAATTGTGTTGCTTAACATAACAAAAGCCTAACTTAAATTGTAGCTGAGAGAGCTAGAATCAAAGTAAGGTGGGAGCAGGACTGTATGTCCAGCCAGCTAGAGTCCAGTGGTGAGGGGGTGTTGTGTCCGGCTGGCTACAATCCTGTGGCACCTTAGAACATGTCTACACTAGGAAATTATTTCAAAATAATGTATTTCGAAATTATAACTTCTGAAATAACTATTTTGAAATAGCGTGTACACACTACAGGGAAGCCTTGAAATTTGTCCAAGTCAGGCTCCCTTAATGTGGACACGCTACCTCAATGTAGATAACTAAGAGAAGTTCCACAGGGCCTGGTTCTCATGGGGAACTTTAATCACCCTGATATCTGTTGGGAGACCAATACAGCAGTACACACACAATCCTGGGAGTTTTTGGAGAATGTTGGGGATAACTTCCTGGTACAAATGCTGAGGGATCCAACCAGGGGCCATGCTCAGCTTGTCCTGCTCCTCACAAACAGGGAGGAGCTAGTAGGGGAAGTAGATGTGGGTGGCAACCTCGGAAGCAGTGATTATGAGACAGTTGATTTCAGGATCTTGACAAAAGGAAGAAAGAAGAGCAGCAAAATACATACCCTGGACTTCAGAAACACATATTTTGATTTCCTCAGAGAACTCACGGGGAAGATCTCCTGGGATGCTAACATGAAGGCACAAGGAGTCCAGGAGAGCTGGCTGTATTTTAAAAAAGCCTTATTGAGGGCACAGGAACAAACCATACTGATGGGCAGTAAGAAAAGCAAATATGGTTGATGACCAGCTTGGCTCAGCAGTGAAAGCCTTGGGGTATGTCTACACTACAGCGCTATTTCAAATTAACTTATTTTGAATTAGTTAATTCGAATTAAGCTAATTCGAAATAATGCATCTAGACATAAAAACTAATTCAAAATAGCATTTTTCTAATTCGAAATAGCATGTCCATGTTGAGTGGACCCTGAATCAAAGGTAAGGCTGGCCGGAACCAGTGCTGGCAGGGCATCAGGGTCGGACTTAGTGTGTGGGGCTGCTGCCTCAGGCTATCCGAGGTCTGTGCTTAAAGGGACCCGACCCCCCATCCCGGACAGACAGTCTCAGGTTTCTCTGCTTGCTGGTCTACCTCACTGAGGGACGGCAAAGAATTTGTGTCTCGGAGTGCTCTGCTTGCCCTCACTTGGGACACCACAGCACTCTGCAACATAGAACCAGACCTGTCCCTGGGCACGCCGGTGCATCTCGTGGGGTCGTTGCCATCAGCCCAGCTGCACTTGCTGCAGGCTGCCATCCGGGAGGTCCATTGGGGGGCTGTCAGGATCCAGGAGGCCCTGCGGGAGACCGTCCACCCCGAGGAGCCCTCAGAGCCACCCCGGTCCTCCCCACCGGAGGCTCGTGCCCCATTCCTCCTTCACATCCTTCCACTTACCCCTCCCTAGGCCCCCTTCCTGATGTCAAATAAAATACATGTTTTTTCATAAACATGAACTGTCTTTATTTAACAAAACTGGGGAGGGGGAATGAAACTCTGGGGAGACTGGGGAAAGGAGGTGGGAGAGGGCAGGAGAGAGGGACGGAGAGGGGAGGGGGAAACCTGGGAGGAGGGAGCTGGAAGGGGGAAGCAAGGGGAAGAAAGGGGAGGGGAAGCTCAGCGATCAGGGGTGGGGGTCTCGTCAGGCCACATGTCTCCCAGCACGGCAGGTGCATGGGCCTCGGTGTCCCCGGGGTGATGGGGAGGAGGGTGTGGAGGTTGAGGTGGGGGGTGTGGAGATTGAGGAGGAGGGAGAGGAGGTTGAGGAGGGAGAGGTGAGAGGGGGGCAGGAGTGGAAAGAAGAACAGTAGCTGGGGGGGCAACAGGCACTCGGGTGGCACGGGGCAGCACGCTCTGCAGCAGGGCCTGCAGGTGCGAGCACATAGCACGGTCCTGGGCAAGCTGCTCCCGGCGGAGCTGCAGGTCCTCCTGCACCCAGGCCTGGATGGTGCAGTGCAGGGCTCGCAGGGCCCCCAGGTGCTGGTCCCGGTACCCCTGCCGCGTGCTGGTGGTCCGGAGGAGCCCTCGGGTGCGGGAGCATGTCCCAGGCTGGGTGGTGCACCTTGCACGTGCAGCTGGTGCGGCTGTGGAGAAAGAAGGGGCATGGTCGTTTCTCCCTGGGGACACAGTGGATGAAGCCCAGCCCCCCCTGCGAGGTGCGGATGACCATGCCCTGCACTGTCAGAGCCGACGTACTTGCACAGAGGCCATGGTCGGGATGTCTGGCTCTCCCCGGGACTGGGAGCTGCCCCAAGACCGCACCCATGCCCCTCTGCCGTGTATAGTGCAGCCGAGGCAGGGGGAGATGTCCCCTGCCTCTGTGTAAAGGGGGCGTGTGAAGGGAGGACATCCTGCTGGGTCCTGCCCCGGGGTCGGGAGCGTATCAGGTCTCTTCACACACGCATGTGCCTATTGGGCCACGGCCCCTGGGTGTCACGCAGCTGGAGCCACCTGCCCAAGGGTGGCATGGCACGTGCTTGCACATGCACAGGTGGCTGCGTGATCTGTGGGAGGCATGGCCCACGCACGCGGTCCCTGGTCTCCCTCCCCGCCTCCCCCCCGGGTAGGGGACAGTGCTGGCAGTTACATGGTATGGCCTCCCCGGACGACCCTGCCGACTCCGGTGCCAGGACAGCTGGTGGTGGCCCCTCTGTGGCGCCCGGGTCAGGGCCCTCAGCTCCCGGCTTGCTGCCTCCGGGGCTGGCACAGACCGCCCCGCCCCCCAGGATTCGGTTGAGGGCGGGGAAGTAGGGGCAGGTGGCAGCCCCTGCTGCAGTGCCACCCCTGGTGGCCCTGGCGTATGCTTGCCGCAGCTCCTTAACTTTCAGGCGCACCTGCTTCTGGGTGTGCCTGTGGCCTTTCCTGGCCATGGTGGCCACTATGCAGCCATAGAAGGTCGCGTTCCTCCGCCTAGTGCGGAGATCATGGACATTGGGAGCCTCCCCCTAAACCTCAGTGAGGTCCATGAGGTCCATGACACTAGTCCATGAGGGCGTGTGCCATCTACGGCCCCTGGCTAGCCCGTGGGTGCTGGGGGAGTGGGCGGGGGATGGCTGGCTGGCACTCTCTGCCATTGTGCGACCACTGGCTGAGGGTCTGTGGCTGCTGGCAGGCCTGGCTCTTGCACGTGGCCAGTGGCCAGACTCTTCCCTTTTAAGGGCCCCGGAGCTTGGGGAGAGGAGAAGAGTTTTCCTGGTTGTGCCCAGAGTGGCCACCAGAGGAAACTGGGAAGGGCTGGAGGCCCCCTAATTCGAAATAAGTGTCTACACAGCACTTATTTCGAATTAGCTATTTCGAATTGGTGTTATTCCTTGTAGAATGAAGTTTACCAAATTTGAAATAAGTGCTCCACTATTTCGAATTTATTTCAAAATAGCGGTTTGGCTTTGTAGACACTATTAAAGTTAATTCGAAATAACTACTGTTATTTTGAATTAACTTTGTAGTGTAGACATACCCTTGGTGAGCTTAAACACAAAAGGGAAACTTAGACAGATGACTAGGGAGGAGTATAAATATATTGCTCGAGAATGCAGGGACGGAATCAGGAAGGTGAAAGTGCAATTGGAATTGCAGCTAACAAGGGATGTGAAGAGTAACAAGAAAGGTTTCTACAGGCATGTTAGCAATGAGATGGTGATCAGGGAGCATTTGGGGCCCTTCCTGGATGAGGGAGGTAACTTAGTGACAGATGATGGGGGAAGAGCTGAAGTACTCAATATTTTTTTTTTGCCTTTGTCTTCACAGACAAGGTCAGCTCCCAGACTACTGCACTAGGCAATACAGTATGGGAAAGAGGTGGGCAGCCCTCGGTAGAGGAAGAACAGGTTAAAAACTATTTTGAAAAGCTAGACATACACAAATCCATGGGTCCGGATTTAATGCATCCAAGGGTACTGAGGGAGATACCAGATGTCATGCCAGAGCCTTAGCCCATTATCCTTGAAAATTCATGGAGATCAGGGGAGATCCCAGATGACTGGAAAAAGGCAAATGTAGTGCCCATCTTTAAAAAAGGGAAGAAGGACAATCCAGGCAACTATAGACCGATCAGCCTCACCAGGAAAAAGCATGGAGGATAGCCTCAAAAAATCCATTTTGAAACATTTGGAAGAGGGGAAAGTGATCAGGAATAGTCAACATGGATTCACAAAGGGCAAGTCATACCTGACCAACCTGATTAGCTTCTATGATGAGGTAACTGGCTCTGTGGACATGGGGAAGTTGGCAGATGTGATATACCTTGACTTTATCCATGATTTTGATACAGTCTCCCACCATATTCTTGCCAGCAAGTTAAGGAAGTATGGATTGGGTAAATGGACTGTAAGGAAAATGGAAAGCTGTAATGGAAAGTTGGCTAGAATGTCGGGCTCAACGGGTAGTGATCAATGGCTCGATGTCTGGCTGGTGGTCGGTTTCAAGTGGAGTGCCGCAAGGATCCATTCTAGGGCCAATTTTGTTTAAAATCTTTGTTAATTACCTGGATGAGGGGATGCATTGAACTCTCAGCAAATTTGTGGATGATACTAAGCTAGGAGATATGTTGGAGGGTAAGGATAGGGTGCAGAATGACCTAGACAAATTGGAGGACTGAGCCAAAAGAAATCTGATGAGGTTCAACAAGGACAAGTGTGGAGTCCTGCACTTGGGCTGGAAGAATCCCAAGCACTGCTACAGGTGGGGGACTGACTGGCTAAGTAACAGTTCAGCAGAAAATGACCCGGTGATTACACTGGATGAGAAGCTGGATATGAGTTAACAGTGTGCCCTTGTAGTCAAGAAGGCTATTGGCATATTAGGGTACATTCAGAGGAGCATTTCTAGCAGATCTAGAGAAGTTATTATTTCCATTTATTTGGCACTGCTTTGGGCAGGGGGCTGGACTCAATGACCTCTTCCAACCCTAGGATTCTATGATTCTGTCATTTTATGACTTAGGGTATGTCTACACTAGCCCCCTATTTTGAACTAGGGAGGCTAATGTAGGCATTTGAAGTTGCAAATCTAGCCCGGGATTTAAATATCCTGCGCTTGATTTGCATCTTCCCGGCCGGTCACCATTTTTGAAATTTACAAGTCCGACTAACTGCCCTCATCTACACGTGGCAGGGACCCGGTAGTTCGAAATAAAACCCTAGTTCGAACTACTTGTTAAACCTCATTCCAGGAGAAATAACAGGTAGTTCGAACTAGGGCTTTATTTCGAACTACCGGGTCCCTGCCACGTGTAGACGCGGGCAGTTAGTCCAGACTTGTAAATTTCAAAAATGGCGACCGGCCGGGAAGATGCAAATCAAGCGCGGGATATTTAAATCCCGGGCTTGATTTGCAACTTCAAATGCCTACATTAGCCTCCCTAGTTCAAACACCTTAGAGTGCCAGGAATCATGGGGAAGTAATTACTTTGAAGGACTCTGTGGAGTAGTTATTTCAAAATAGCAGCAGTGGAGCATTCACACTACTACTATTTTGAAATAACTGTTTTGCAATAACCATTATTCCTTGTGGAAAGTAGGAGTTATTATTTCAAAATAACCAGCCCTTTATTTCGAAAAAACAGGCTTGGTAGTGTGGATGTGCCATATCTTATTTTAAAATAAAGGGAGTTATTTCAAAATAACTATGTAATATAGATCAGGGCATAGAGACTAACACAAATATATAATATCATGCTGCTCATCTGAAGAACTGGGTTTCCCCCATGAAAGCTCATGATAGTATATATATACATATATATTTATATGTTACTCTCTAAGGTGACACAGGGCCATGGGGTGACACAAAACCCATCTCCCCTATTTGTTTCCATGCAGCCAAGAAAATGATATCATATGTCCTAGAACTCACCTTTTCTAATAAGAAAAAAAGGGGGTTATGATTGTATGATGTGCCAGCACAAAACTAGACACCTGAAATGCTTTGCCAACTGCCATATGAACTTTCAATTTTGAATATAATGTACCAATATATAACGTTGTCCATGAAACATCCACAAAATGCCTATCCAAAATCTGTATGTTAAAGTCACTGTAAGAGTAGTCCTAAGAATTATATCTGGTGAACCAGGAAGAATATTTAGAGTTGTGTGAATAGGAACTGCCATACATCCTTGAATAAATGTGCAAAGATACACATAAAACAATTGTTTTCAATATACTGATCCACTGAATTCCCACTGTCTTAGAAAATACATATTTCTGAAAGCTTCCAGCATACCCAGCTGCTTGTTGCAGAAATAAGGCAGCAAGGGGGAATCACATGACTGTAGAATGTGTTTGCTAGGTTTTATATAAGTCTTTTAGTTTGTGGCTTTCAAAATTTTATCTGTCATGAACGCTGAACTATTCCGGCTCCGGTTCGTCAAACTATCTATAATCATAAATTTGTTAAATGTTTCTTTTCAGTGAATATTGCTTACCTAAAAGTCAACATTAAAATTGTGGCAGAAAAACAGACAGCAATTTATGAAATGTCATAATAATTTATGATCATTTTGGTTTTTTACCTTGCAGCAAGATTTAATTAACTAGATTTTGCCTAATCAGTTCTGCATCTGATTCTGTTGCTAATAGAGAATGAAAAATGTTTAATATCCCTAACTAGTGCATAGCCTTTTGTGCCAAAAGCAATTGAAGGGTGAGATGCAATTTTACTATAATTGCCTTTTTCCCTTTTCACTGTCTCTTTCCAGAAATACACAACAATCAATAAGCATGTAATTAGATTTCATTCAATCTGAAAAGATTAAGAGAGGTTTCATCTTCTCATTATGTATGCTCACATCATGCCTTCCTAACCATGGTTTGCTTATTAGACTCTTGCCCTATTAGGTTGTAGACTTGGAGGGATAATTTTTGAATATTCTATTAAATTCATCAGATTGTCATTCTTTACACATAATAATTTGATTTTGTTCTCTTTGGGAAGATTAAATGCAACAGCAATTTTTGGAGTGATAAATAGTTCTTAAATTGCATATGTATTGCATGGAGGGAAGAAGTGGACTTTTATTGTAATTGCAGTATGCAGGTTTAAAATTATGTAAATAGTAAGTCCTGGACACAGGAGACTGATTCATGTAGTCTATGACTCCTGATTTTAGAGTGTGCTGGAAGCAAAGTGATTACGTTTAAAATTCAGGTGGGCAATCTGCATACCGAAGAGGTACAGCCGTACTTTTAAAAGGACAGTTTATCATTTGCAGGCTAGGAACTGGTTGAAAATGAGCCTTTTCAGATTTCCATGTGGGTGATAAGGGTGGGAAATGAACTGCAAATGAATAATTTCAAATGCCCACCTCAGATTTGTCAAAAAGAAGCTTTTATGCAGCTGGAGTCTTTCAGATGCAGGGTAATTCCACTACAGAAAGTAGTGGCAAAGCCATGTGTACAAGAGGGAGGATTAAGTATGACTGTCAGCTTTTCATTAATCAAACCGCACCTTTTGAGATCAGAGAAAGAGAGTGTCTTCTGCTGTAACTATTTAAATTGAGCAACCCATGATGCTAATGCACATCTGATGACATTAGCACTTCATTATTCTCAAGAAGCAGCTATTCTGTTTGGGGCACTGCTCTCAGCCCAGCATTTATCTTATAATATGTAGGGCTCATTCCTGCAGAGCCACTGGGAGCTATTCAGGATTGCAGAACTGGGTGATGTGGAGACAGGATGAAAAAGTATCAAAGTAGATTTGATAAAAAGACTGTGCTGAGTTTATCTGTTAGTCAAATGGAATAGAATAAATATTTACATATTTCAAACCAGTTCCTGAAGCGGGTACAAATCAGCATTGCTCCAGATCTGGCCTTTCAAGTCGCAAAATGATTGTAGAGAACCATGGACTTCTTTCTGGTCCCATGTCAGTTTTACCACAATATATTTCTCCCAAGTTCAACTGAGTTCCTCTTGGTTACATTGATGAGAGGAGAATCAAGCCCATAGAATGAATCATGGCTTTCAAGATTTTTAGGGCTGAAATCTGTGCTACTTTGTCCCTTGCATAGTCATTTACTTGTGCAAAGGTGCATGTAAAATAGAATCTAATCTAAGTGGCGGTAGCATTTGCACTTACTTTGCATTGCTTTAAATGGCGACAAGTGGTGAATTAGACCCTTAAAAGTCATAGGCTGCAATTCTGGCTCCATTGAAGTCAATGATAAAACTCCCATCAGCTGAGCAGGGATTTCATGCCTACCTCCTTTCCCAAATTTGAGGGAAAAACATGAAGAGTGGGATTATAGGTTGGTTACATAAAAATTCAACATGTTCCTGTTTTATTTATTATTTTTCCAAATAAAACAAATATACCAAAATGCCAGATTATCATAGTACACAAAGTAAATAAGATTAGAGTAGGGGGAAGGGAAGAAAAGCAATTTTTACCTATAGGGTCAACCGTAACCATTGACCTCTAAAAAAGCAGACCAAATAGCTTTGAATGTTTGGATTTTCCCTTTCTGTGGCATGCTAGTCATTCATTAGCTACAAGGCCAATCCTAGCACTAAGCCACAGATCAATCAATGGGAGGTGTCCATTTTTGCAGGATTTATTATTTTGGGGACCAAAGCTACATATTGGGACCATGCCATCTTGTTACAAGATAATCGCTACGTATGAGGAATACATCCAAGAGTGTATTCTGGGGCCAGAACACCGTGTTATGCCACTTTCCCCCCCACCACACACACACACACGCACTGGGTTGCCAGTGCCCCCTAACACGCTCTTGATCTGCTGCCAGACCTCACTTTTCTTGGGCTCTGTGTTCTACGAACATCCATGGCCCATGCTGGACTACGGATGTTGCTGGACCAGGGAGTCCTGGTTAAAGGAGGTATAACCTGTAATAGCATAAGAACATAAGAATGCCCATACTGGGTCAGACTAAAGGTCCATCCAGCCCAGTACCCTGTCTGCCGAAAGTGGCCAATGCCAGGTGTCCCAGAGGGAGTGAATCAAAGAGGCAATGATCAAGCGATATCTCTCCTGCCACCCATCTCCACCCTCTGACAAACAAAGGCTAGGGACATCATTCTTTACCCATACTGGCTAATAGCCATTAATGGACTTAACCTCCATGAATTTATCTAGTTCTCTTTTAAACCCTGTTATAGTCCTAGCCTTCACAACCTTCTCAGGCAAGGAGTTCCACAGATTGACTATGCGCTGTGTGAAGAACTTCCTTTTATTTGTTTTAAACCTGCTGCCCATTAGTTTCATTTGGTGGCCCCTAGTTCTTATATTATAAGAGCAAGTAAATAACTTTTCCTTATTCACTTTCTCCACACCACTCATGATTTTATAGACCTCTATCATATCCCCCCTTAGTCTCCTCTTTTCCAAGCTGAAAAGTCCCATCTCTTTAATCTCTCCTCATATGGGTCCTGTTCCAAACTCCTAATCATTTTAGTTGCCCTTCTCTGAACCTTTTCTAATGCCAGTATATCTTTTTTGAGATGAGGAGACTACATCTGTACACAGCATTCAAGATGTGGGCGTACCATGGATTTATATAAGGGCAATAAAATATTCTCCGTCTTATTCTCCATCCCTTTTTTAATGATTCCTAACCTCCTGTTTACTTTTTTGACTGCTGCTGCACACTGCATGGACATCTTCAGAGAACTATCCACGATGACTCCAAGATCTCTTTCCTGATTAGTTGTAGCTAAATTAGCCCCCATCATATTATATGTATAGTTGGGGTTATTTTTTCCAGTGTGCATTACTTTACATTTATCCACATTAAATTTCACTTACCATTTTGTTGCCCAATCACTTAGTTTGGTGAGATCTTTTTGAAGTTCTTCACAGTCTGCTTTGGTCTTAACTACCCTGAGCAGTTTAGTATCATCTGCAAACTTTTCCACCTCACTGTTTACCGCTTTCTCCAGATCGTTTATGAATAAGTTGAATAGGATTGGTCTTAGGACTGACCCTTGGGGAACACCACTAGTTACCCCTCTCCATTCTGAAAATTCACCATTTATTCCTACCCTTCGTTTCCTGTCTTTTAACCAGTTCTCAGTCCATGAAAGGATCTTCCCTCTTATCCCATGACAATGTAATTTACGTAAGAGCCTTTGGTGAGAGACCTTGTCAAAGGCTTTCTGGAAATCTAAGTACATCTGCTGGATCCCTCTTGTCCACATGTTTGTTGACCCCTTCAAAGAACTCTAATAGATTAATAAGACATGATTTCCCTTTACAGAAACCATATTGATTTTTGCCCAACAAATTATGTTCTTCTATGTGTCTGACAATTTTATTCTTTACTATTGTTTCAACTAATTTGCCCGGTACTGACATTAGACTTACCGGTCTGTAATTGCTGGGATCGCCTCTAGAGCCCTTTTTAAATATTGGTATTACATTAGCTATTTTCCAGTCATTAGGTACAGAAGCTGATTTAAAGGTTAAGTTACAAACCATAGTTAATAGTTCCGCAATTTCACATTTGAGTTCTTTCAGAACTCTTGAGTGAATGGCATCTGGTCCCGGTGACTTCTTACTGTTAAGTTTATCAATTAATTCCAAAACCTCCTCTAATGACACTTCAATCTGTGACAAGTCCTCAGATTTGTCACCTACAAAGGATGGGTCAGGTTTGGGAATCTCCCTAACATCCTCAGCCATGAAGACTGAAGCAAAGAATTCATTTAGTTTCTCTGCAATGACTTTATCGTCTTTAAGTGCTCCTTTTGTATTTCGATCGTCCAGGGGCCCCACTGGTTGTTTAGTAGGCTTCCTGCTTCTGATGTACTTAAAAAACATTTTGTTATTACCTTTTGAGTTTTTGGCTAGCTGTTCTTTGAACTCTTTTTTGGCTTTTCTTATTACATTTTTACACTTAATTTGGCAGTGTTTATGTTCCTTTCTATTTACCTCACTAGGATTTGACTTCCACTTTTTAAAAGATGTCTTTTTATCTCCCACTTCTTTTACATGGTTGTTAAGCCGTGGTGGCTCTTTTTTAGTTCTTCTACTATGTTTTTTAATTTGAGGTATACATTTAAGTTGGGCCTCTATTATGGTGTCTTTGAAAAGTATCCATGCAGCTTGCAGGGATTTTACTTTAGTCACTGTACCTTTTAATTTCTGTTTAATTAACCTCCTCATTTTTACATAGTTCCTCTTTTTTAAATTAAATGCCACAGTGTTGGGCTGCTGAGGTGTTCTTCCCACCACAGGAATGTTAAATGTTATTATATTATGGTCACTATTTCCAAGCGGTCCTGTTACAGTTACGTCTTCGACCAGATCCTGCACACCACTCAGTACTAAATCGAGAATTGCCTCTCCCCTTGTGGGTTCCTGTATCAGCTGCTCCAAGAAGCAGTCATTAAGGTATCAAGAAATTTTGTCTCTGCATCTCGTCCTGAGGTGATGTGTACCCAGTCAGTATGGGATAGTTGATATCCCCCACTATTATTGAGTTCTTTATTTTGATAGCCTCTCTAATCTCCCTTAGCATTTCAACGTCACTATCACTGTCCTGGTCAGGTGGTCGATAATAGATCACTACTGTTATATTCTTATTAGAGCATGGAATTACTATCCATAGCGATTCTATGGAACATGTTGATTCATTTAAGATTTTTACTTCATTTGATTCTAAATTTTCTTTCACATATAGTGCCACTCCTCCATCCGCACGACCTGTTCTGTCCTTCCGATATATTTTGTACCCCAGAATGACTGTGTCCCATTAATTGTCCTCACTCCACCAGGTTTCTGTGATGCCTATTATATCAGTATCCTCCTTTAACACGAGGCACTCTAGTTCACCCATCTTATTTTTTAGACTTCTAGCATTGGTGTAGCACTTTAAAGACTTGTCACTGTTTATTTGTCTGCCCTTTTCTGATGTTTCAGATTCTTTTTTATATGAATGTTTTTCATCTGATCTGGCCCATACTTTATCCTCTTCCATCCTCTCCTCCTGACTAAAACCTAGAGAGTATCTATCAATAGACTATCCTCTAAGAGATGTCTCTGTGTGATCCACGTGCTCCTCTGCACCAATTTGCTTTCCCCCATCTCTTAGTTTAGAAACTGCTCTGCAACCTTTTGAATGCTAAGTGCCAGCAGTCTGGATCCTTCCTGTATAGGCTCCCCATATCCCAAAAGTTTCCCCAGTTCCTTATAATGCTAAACCCCTCTTCCCTATACCATCGTCTCATCCACCCATTGAGACTCTGAAGCTCTGCCTGCCTACCTGGCCCTGCGTGTGGAACTGGAAGCATTTCTGAGAATGCCACCATAGACGTCCTGGATTTCAGTCTCTTTCCTAGCAGCCTCTCTCAGCTCCTCCAGTTCAGCCTAAATTTGGCATCCAGGATGTCTCTGCTACCCTTCCCTATGTCATTGGTACCTACATGTACCACAACCACTGGCTCCTCCCCAGCACTACACATAAGTCTATCTAGATGCCTCGAGAGATCTGCAACCTTTGCACCAGGCAGGCAAGTCACCATACGGTTCTCCCAGTTATCGCAAACCCAGCTATCTACATTTCTGATGATCGAATCTCCCATTACTAACAACTGCCTTTTCCTACTGACTGGAGTTCCCTCCCCCGGAGAGGTAACCTCAGTGCGAGAGGATACTCCAACATCTGGAAGGAAGGTCCCAACTATGAGAAGGTTTCCTTCTGCTCCCATTGACTGCTCTCCTTCCCTGAGCCTTTCATCCTCCTTAACAGCACAGGGACTGTCTGACCGGAGATGGGACAATTCTACAGTGCCCCAGAAAGCCTCATCTATGTACCTCTCCCTCAGATCCTCCAGTTCAGCCACCCTGGCCTCCAAAGCCTGTACGTGGTCTCTGAGGGCCAGGAACTCCTTTCACTGAATGCACACATACGCCACCTGCCCATAGGTAAGGTAATCATACATGCTACACTGAGTGCAATAAACAGGATAGCCCCCACTCTGCTGCTGGGCTTCTGCCTGGATTCTCTCCTACAGCTACTCAGATTATTGATAGGGTTTCTAGTTAAATCAGGAAGTTTTGATTAAAACCTTTAAATGAAACTATAAGACTGGCAAGTGTACCTTGGCCCCTTCCAACTCCCTCTCAAAACTCCCTGTTTGCTGCTCCTGTTCGCAAAGCTCCCTGGTTGCTGACTCACTGCTTTATAAAGCCCTGGACTTCCTGATATCCCCGCCCCCTGACTAAGGCTCAGCCAATTAACAGAGGCTTCTAAATTTCAAACCTATAGAAGCTCACAGCTTCCAACTGCCGACCACAGCACACGCTTCTTCAAACAAACCAAACAAACAGACAAACACAAGCTCAGCACACAGCAAGTAACCCCCAAACACACACTACAGACAGCCACTTACCTCAAGGGTCCCGTGTTTGCTCCTCCTTTCCCTGGAGAACTCCCTCTCAAAACTCCCTATTTGCTGCTCCTGTTCGCAAAGCCCATGTCATTTAAGCTCATAAAAAATGGGATCACCTGGTTTGATTAAAGTATTTCACTTCTCTTACTGCATTGTGCATCTGATGTATTAGTATTAGTATATATTAGTTTTCTATATAATATATTTATGTTCTTTTTTGCTTTGTAGCTGACAAGCAAACATACTCTGATACAAACATGTAACAGTTTTATGGTTGACTCATTTGTTTTTTACTTTTTCTGCCAAATCTATAGATATTAAATCATTTGTAGTATGTACCATGTACCATTAAAATTAATATTCACACTGGTGCCAAAGAAAATAATAGTTATTTGATTGATGTTGTTCACTGTGTTTAAAAAGATGTTCCATGCTCTATTGAATTTCTTTGTGAATCTGGTTAGAGTTTGGATAGGACATAAGTATCAACATTTTTCTAGTGCAGAGCTAATAAAATTTGTTTCTTTCATCTGCACCAAGTGACTGCCAGATTTAAGGGTTTATACTGATCATAAAACATGGCTGTGGTTTAAACCATTGGTTTGTTGTTGCTTTTTTATTTTGTTAGTTTCTAAATAAATAAATAAAAAAAGAAAAATCAAGACTATCATTTAAAATGCAGTTTCAGTCACTGACTATCTGGCTAGTCTCTAAGGCTGCGTCTAGACTGGCATGATTTTGCGCAAATACTTTTAACGGAAAAGTTTTTCCATTAAAAGTATTTGCGCAAGAGAGTGTCTACACTGGCATGTGCCTTTGCACAAAAGATTTGGTTTTGCGCAAAAGCATCCGTGCCAGTGTACACGCTCTCTTGCGCAAGAAAGCTCCAATGGCCATTTTAGCCATCGGGCTTTCTTGCACAAGAAATTAACGTTGCTGTCTACACTGGATTCTTGCGCAAGAATACTTGCACAAGAGAGCTTATCCCTGAGCGGGAGCGTCAGAGTATTTGCGAAAGAAGCACTGATTTTGTACATTACAACGTCAGTGTTCTTGTGCAAATACTTGCAGCCAGTGTAGACAGGCGGCAAGATTTTGCACAAAAGCGACCGCTTTTGCGCAAAATCTTGCCAATGTAGACACAGCCTAAGGAAATATTAAAATTTATGAATCTAAGGAACAGCAGTGAGTTATGATTTATGTTTAACAAACCTTCCTTCTAACCCCTCTAACACATGTGCCCTTGTACTATACATGGAATAATTTTTTTGCGAGTAGCGATCTACTTGATTGTCCCTTACATTTTTTTAATACCAACCCCCCCTTTCCCTATAATTTACAGTATTCTAAGTAATGGGAAGTAAGGGGACTGTTGGGAGCAGAGGTACTGTGCTAAGATAGATTTAGCTCCATTGGCTGAAATAATCCTCTGAAATACAGGACATTTTAGGTCCCAAGAATGGAAGATCAAACATGAAGATCCTTCCCATTTCTAGGTATACAGTTCATAAAGGTTCAGGATATTTCAGTTCAGTCAATGAAATATAGTAGTAATATAATTTAAAAAAAACTGTCTATAAGAACTGGTTCTTTAAGGCCTCACTTCATCAAAGCCCTTAAATATGTGCCAATTTTACAGACATACTCAGGTCTCTTGTTTTTCAGGCTCTGAATTTAGCAATGAACATAAGCATGTACAGTGGAGTCCAGATTAATCGACACCTGGTAATCCGACACTCCGCTTTATCTGACACTGCAGCTCCCGGGGACTTTGTCCCCAGGAGCTGCAGGGTCAGATATAGTGTGGGCCGGGAGAATGGCCCTGCTTGCTGCCCCGTCGCTTTCTAGGAGCAGCTGCTGCCGCTCCTGCCGGAGATGAAGCGTCCCTGGCAGAGCGGCATCAGCTGTTCCCTTGCTCTCTAGGAGCAGCTGCTGCCACTGCTCCTGGGACACTTCCAGGCAGGAGCAGCAGAAGCAGCTTTTCCTAGAGAGCAACAGAACAGCTGATGCCGTTCCTGCCGCGGACAAAGTGTCCCTGGCAGAGTGGCATCAGCTGTTCCCTTGCTCTCTAGGAGCAGCTGCTGCTGTTCCTGCCGGGACGCTTCCAGGCAGGAGCAGCAGCAGCAGCAGCAGCAGCTTCTCCTAGAGAGCAATGGAACAGCTGATGCCGCTTCTGCCGGGGATGCTTGGTCTCCCTCAGGAGCGGCATCAGCTGTTCCATTGCTCTCTTGGAGCAGCTGTGGCCGCTCCTGCCTGGAAGCAGCCCGGCAGGAACAGCAGCAGCTGCTCCTAGAGAGCAAGGGAACAGCTGATGCCGCTCTGCCAGGGATGTTTCCTCCGCGGCAGGAACAGCATCAGCTGTTCCGTTGCTCTCTACACTAGAGTCCCTATCATCCGACATATTTGGTAATCCGACCATGTGTCGGTCCCATTTAGGTCAGATGATAGGGACTCTACTGTAGTTACTTTAAAACACATGCTTTTAAAGTCCATCCTAATTCAGCAAAATATTTAAGTTCATGCTTTAATCCCCTTGCCTTGAAGTTCAGCATGTGTTTAAGAACATTGCTGAATTGGGGCCTAACTGAATAGTGGTAAAAATCAGTGAGGTCTCAGGGGTTTGTATGGTTCTTTCAAAGCCTTCATACTTTTCAGAGAACAGTAGAAAAAAGAGGAGAAAAAAAGAACTTAGTGACATCATTTAGATAGTAGGGCTACATCTAAACCGCATCCCTCTGTCGACAGAGAGATGCAAATCAAGCACATTGAAATTGCTAATGAAGCAGGGATTTAAATATCCCGTGCCTCGTTAGCATAAACATGGCCGCTGATTTTTTTTTAACTGAGTTTTTTAGAAAAAAACGGCAGTCTAGATGTGGATCTGTCAAAAATAAAGCCTTTTTCGACAGATCCTGTAAACCTCATTTTTTGAGGAATACAGGATCTGTCGAAAAAGGCTTTATTTTCGACAGATCCGCACCTAGACTGCTGGATTTTTTTTGAAAAAACTCCATTTTGAAAAAAAATCAGTGGCCATTGTGATGGGGCACTCCAGTCCTGCACTCCAGAAAACTGGGGCGAACTCCCCAGGGAAGGTGGGGAGTGGGCGGAGGCCGGGCGAGAGGCCATGTGTCCGGTGTCTGCCAACTTGGCCCGTGCCGGGAAGTAGCACACGGCCAGGGGCACCTTGCGATGACATCACCGGAGGCGCCACCAAGGTGCGGGCGGATGACATCACCCGCCGGTCCTGCAGGATAATTGAAAAGCAATAGGCAGACGCTGGGGAAGGGGAGCAGTGCAGAACAGGCGAGGGGGTGAGTAGAGGACCCCCCTCAGTGGAGGAGGGGGAAAAAAGTGCCGCAGAGGTGGAGTAGGAAGCGGCCAAGGGCGGAGCCGTGGAACCCGAGAGCGGGTGGGTTTAGGGGCAACTACCCCATCCGCTGTGCAGGGAGACTCCCTCCCTGCCTTAGGGCCCTGGGCCGAGGCTCAGAGAGAGGGTGGGCCCGAGCCCCCCATCTCCGCCACCGGGAGGAAATTGAGGTACAGCCGGGGAGGGAGCCTTGAAGTGCAAGTTCCACATCCAGAGGATTGGAGGGATTCCATCATGTTTTATTTGGGTTGGGGGCACAGGAATGGGGAGGTGCATGGAGACGCCCAATAAATGGTGTCCTCACAGGGAGGAACCCGTGAGATGAGTCAATTATTTTACACATGATGGAGAATATGGGTGCAACCCTGAAGGGGTCGAGGTGGGAGTAGCACCCCCCCTAAGATAATGGGTCATTAGATAACTGTTCATTTGCAAAAAGGGCAGGATGGAAGTCAACAAGGTATTGGAGTGGCTGGTGGACAGCCAGAAGCATCAACAACAGCAGCAAAATCAAGTGTTACAGCAAATAATGGCACAATTCCAAGAACAACAGCACCAGCTAATAAGGGAAATCCGGGAGGTGGGCCCGCAGGCGGCGGGGACTCAGAGGGGGGTGACCAGGAATCCGGGGACAGGAGAAGGAGGAGTGAACGTGGGCTCTCAACTTCCATCCGCTTGGCCAAATTAGGACCCCAAGATGACCAGGAGGCATTCTTGGTCACATTCGAGCAGGTGGCCACGGCGGCAAAGTGGCCTCAGGAACACTGGGCCACTCTCCTGGCGCCATACTTACCCAGACCAGCGCATGTTGTACCAGGGCATGTCGAACAAGGATGCCCTATGTTACTACAAGGTCAAGGAGGTGATCCTGGACCAGCTAGGTGTCTCGCCGGAGACGTACAGACAGAGATTTCGGGAAACCCATTATGACCCAAAGGAACGGCCACGAGTGGTGGGGCAACGGGTGAAGGAGGCCGGTATGAGACGGTTAAAACCCAAGAACAAATCGGGGCTCCAGGACGTGGAGCAGGTTATCTTAGAACAATACATAAGGATCTTACCCTTGGAGGGCCAGAAGTGGGTACGACGCCACTTACCAGATTCCCTAGATGAGGCGATCACGCTAGTGGAGCGCTTTGTAGCGGCTGAAGGAATAGAAGGAAAGGGCCCAGCACCCAGCCTAAACACCCCGCAGAAAGTGACTCCGCCCACCCTTGGGACAGGACAGCCCATCCACTCAGAACATAACCACAGGCTAAATACTGGACCAGTAACAGAGAGGAAGCTGGCGCCAGTATGGAACCAACCGGAGGTCAGGGCAAGCCCAGTACGGGCATGGGGAGAAGGACGGGAACCAAATGCGAAGGCTGACACCACCTCGAGAGGGGCTTGCTATCAATGTGGCCAGGAAGGGCATTTCAAGAGAGACTGTCTGATGATGGATTGTACCTTCGGGCAAAGGGTGCGCCCAAAGGCGAGCTGTGTCGAGCACAGGTAATGAGATGGGTATGCCTCAATGGGAGGCCGGTGGTGGCGGTGGTAGATTCCGGGTGTGGACAGACCATGGTAAGGACCGACACCCACCCCCCCGGGGTGCACTGGTGGCCGTGAATATAGATGAGGTACGTGCATGGAGACGTACATTCATACCTCACAACCCGGATATGGATTAATGATGGGCGGGAGGCAGTGACCTGCGAGGTGGCGGTTTCCCCCAAGCTCCCCTACCCAGCCCTGCTGGGAAGAAATTGGCCCGGGCTGGTGCGCTTATTCCGGGAGTGGGGGAAGGCAATAGAGCCTGCAGATCAAGGGGGACAAGGAGGCCCCACCCTAGTGGCGCAAGGAGAAAAAGTGCCCCAGCTGACACGTAACGAGGAAGGGACATGAGATGAGCTCCCGGCACCAGTCCACCTAAACCTGGACGAGGGGGATTTCCTGACATATCAAAGGAAAGACCCGACACTGCAACAGGTGTGGGAATGGGTACAAGTGGCGGCGGGAGAGCCAAAAGGCGCCACCCGACCTGAGCAGCAAGGTCCGCATTTTAAGGTATGGGGGGATCGCCTATATAGGGTCATGATGGGGAAGGGGGAACAGGAGGATAACGTGCAACTACTGGTTCCCCAACCATACAGATGGAAGGTCACAGAATTGGCCCATGACCACCCCTGGGCGGGGCACCTGGGGAACTAAAAAACTCAAGAGCTAATTCTGCAGCAGTTTTACTGGCTGGGGGTGTACCAAGAGGTTAAGAACTTCTGTGCTTCCTGCCCACAGTGCCAGAAGACGTCAGGGGGAAAAATACCCCCGGTCCCTTATTTCCTTTCCCCATAGTGGGGGTTCCATTCGAACGAATTGCCATGGACTTAGTAGGGCCCTTGAAAAAGTGAGGAAGGGGCCATGTATATATATTGGTCGTGCTGGATTACGCGACCCGGTACCCAGAGGCCATACCCCTGCAAAAAGCAACCACCCCCGTGATAGCCGAGGAACTGGTAAAAGTGTTTTTGAGGGTGGGGTTGCCAAGGGAATTATTAACAGACCAGGGGCCAAACTTAACCTCCTGGGTAATGACAGACTTGTGTAAATTCTTACAAATCCGGAAGATCCAGACTTCCGTGTGCCACCTGCAGACGGATGACCTCGTCGAGAGGTTTAACAGGATGCTAGAAGGTATGTTGCGAAAATTTGTTCAGGAGGACCCTCGGGATTGGGATAAATTATTGCCCACACTTATGTTTGCGGTAAGGGAAGTTCCGCAAGCTTTGGTAGGATACTCTCCCTTTGAGTTACTCTACAGGTGCCGGCCCAGAGGGATCCTAGACTTAGTCAAGGAAGGCTGGGAGGCTCAGGTGACCCTGGCCTTAGGAGCCGTACAATACATTGTGAAACTTCAGAAAAATCTGGGCTCTCTAGCAGAGTGGGCCCGGGGGAACCTACAGAAGTCCCAGGAAGGACAGTGTCTTCAATATAACCAAAGGGCTAAAGTAAGAGAATTTGCACCTGGGGACCAAGTCCTCCTGCTGCTCCCCACTGGGGAATCAAAGTTGCTGGGCTGGTGGCAAGGCCCCTTCCGCGTGATAAGGCGAGTGGGGGAGGTGGACTATGAAATCCAACTGAGCGGAACCCGAAGGGGCACACAAATATATCACGTAAATCTCTTGAAGAGGTGGATTCCCCACAAGACATTTCTTATAGAACCTCAAGCGGTGGATGTAGAGTTTGGACCATGGGGAGACCCGGAGGTACCGACCAGAGAGGCCCAAATGGGAGACAAACTCACCGAAACTCAGCGAGCGGAGCTTGGCAAAAGGCTGGAAAGGTACCGGCAGGTATTGACCAACAGGCTGGGACAGACTAACCTGATTCAACATGAGATCGTGACAGAACCAGGGAAACAGGTGCTAGATAACGTCCACCCTTTCCCCTGCAAGTTGTGGGACACAGTGAAGAAGGAGTTTCAGGCCATGCTAGACTGGGGCGTAATAGAGGAATTGCACAGCGGGTGGCGGAGCCCCATCGTGTTAGTTCCGAAGCCAAATGGATCGATGAGATTCTGCATCGACTTCTGTAAAGTGAACACAATCTCTCAGTTCGATGCCTATCCCGTGCCCTGCATTGACGAACTGCTGGACGTCTCAGGAGGGCCTGGTACCTATCCACAACTGACCTGACAAAGGGCTATTGGCAGATCCCCCTGTCACGGGAGTCCCGGGAAAAGATGGCCTTCACCACACCCTTTGGCCTCTACCAATTCTGGACTGTGCCGTTCGGTCTACATGGAGCCGCCACTACCTTTCAGTGCCTCATGAACTGGATCCTGAGAGAACACCAAGACTACGCCGCCACCTATATAGATGACATTATAATCTTCAGCGAGTCCTGGGATCAACCTCTAGAGCAGGTAACGGTGGTCTTAGAAGCCTTAAAACAAGCGGGACTAACAGCCAATCCGAAGAAGTGCCACTTCGGCAAAACTGAGGTGTCATACCTGGGTATACAGTGGGACAGGGCAAGTTGAGGCCACTAATAGATAAAATCCAAGCTGTTCAAGATTACCCCACCCCCACCACAAAAAGACAGGTAAGGAAGTTTTTGGGCCTTGCGGGGTATTATCGGCAGTTCGTGGCGGGTTACGTCTCTTTAGCCACCCCCCTTACTGACCTCACCTGTAAAAGGCAACCCCAAAAGGTGTGGTGGACGAGACAGTGTGACCAGGCCTTTAAGAGCCTGAAGGAAAGCCTAGTTCGGGCCCCAGTGCTGAGTCAGCCCGACTTCTCTAAACCTTTTGTGCTACAGACTGACGCCTTGGAGACGGGGGTAGGAGCGTGGAACCCGAGAGCGGGTGGGTTTAGGGGCAACTACCCTGTCCGCTGTGCAGGGAGACTCCCTTCCTGCCTTGGGCCCTGGGCCGGAGCTCAGAGAGAGGGTGGGCCCGAGCCCCCCATCTCCGCCACCGGGAGGAAAATGAGGTACAGCTGGGGCGGGAGCGTTGAAGCGCGAGTTCCACATCCAAAGGACTGGAGGGATTCCGTCATGTTTGATTTGGGTTGGGGGCACAGGAACGGGGAGGTGCATGGAGACGCCCAATAAATGGTGTCCACACGGGGAGGAACCCGTAAGACGAGTCAATTACTTTACAGCCATGTTTATACTAATGAGGCGCGGGATATTTAAATCCCTGCTTCATTAGCAATTTTGATGCGCTTGATTTACATCCCTCTGTTGACAGAGGGATGCAATCTAGACGTAGCCTAGGATGGCAAGGATCTTTACTGTACTTTCAAAATATCTTGAAAGAGATCACAGAATCATCGGGCCTTATGCACCCAAGTATTGTGACTGAGATTGTCACAGTGGGTGCTGCCTATGCATTTTGTAAGTTTTATAAACTTAAAACCTCATACAATCACTATGGTATATCCCTACAAGGGTATGTGACAAAGTGGGGAAGGATCACAGATTTACCCATGTCAGGTGACAAGATAGGAAGGGAAACGGGAAAACACAAATTTACTCCAGAACATTGTAACACACATGCCTACTGGATGTGGTTCACTGTGCCATGTAATGGCACTTAGACCACGTACAGTGAGAAATAAAAATAAGTGATCTGTACAGCCTAAGTGGAGAAGCAGCTGGCTTTATAGCTCAAGCTGTAAAGACTTATGCACTAAGCTCCAGAGGTTTCAGGTTTGAATCTACCTGTTGTGGTTACATCATCATTTGGAGAAATAGCTTGTGGAGTTATGCATGTGTGCAATACTACAGTAGGTGGAAATGTAAGTTCATTATAAATGGAAATGTGGCTATTTCTGTCCAGTGGCAGTCAGACTAGTATGATAATGTTTTGACCATTCCCAGTGTTCTCTCTGATGCTCAGATTTCAGAGAGGATTCAGTGACCTGTTACAATGCAGCCTCACATGCCAGCAGGTCATCATCACTCAAACTGTAGAGTATAAAAGGAAAGAACAACTCATAGGCCAGGTTTTTTCCTGTGCATGAGTCAGTTGGCTTAGTGGTAAGGAAGGTGTCACCTTGGGCACCTCAGAGTAGCTTACAGTTCCCTACTTCTCAAGGTGCCCTGGTTTCTCTAATGGAAGGGGGCTGCCCTAATATAAGACAGCTGGTCAGTGCTCATAGAGAGAGCCCTCCTGTGAATTGCTTTAGGGAGCATTGTTCCACCTCCACCACTCTTGTCCACGGATACAGCCCCTATGCAAAAAGAGGGAAAACTCAAGACAGAGCTGGCTTTACCAGGTTTCCCATCACAAGAATTTCTCATCTGATCAGGCTAACTCTCCTGTTCACCTCTCAGGGTATGTCTAGACTGCACCCCTCTGCCGGTAGACGGATGCAGATTAGGCTGGGTGAAATTGCTAATGAAGTGGGGATTTAAATATCCTGCGCTTCATTAGCATAAAAATGGCCACCACTTTTTTCCGGCACGGAGCTTTGTCGGAGAAAAGCGGCAGCCTAGAGGCTGATCTATCGCTAAAGAAAGCCTTTTCTGATAGATCCTGTATACCTTGTTTTATGAGGCTTAAGGGATCTATCGGAAAAGGCTTTCTTTAGCAATAGATCAGCCTCTAGACTGCCACTTTTCTCCGACAAAGCTCTGTGCCGGAAAAAAGCAGTGGCCATTTTTATGCTAATGAAGCACAGGATATTTAAATCCCCGCTTCATAAGCAATTTTGCCCGGCCTAATCTGCATCCCTCTACCAGCAAAGGGGTGTAGTCTAGACATACCCTCAGACAGCACTAAGGGGGACTGAACATCTGACTTCATAAAAGTTTGTTGACCTATTAGGCCATCTTGTCAGTTCCTTCACTTCTGCACATGTAGCTCCTGCGGTACTTTCAGAATCTCCTATGAATCAAGCAGTGTAGGGGTTTCTACTGCTTCTGCTGGGGGAAGGGGCCATTCCCTAGTTGGACAGACTTCATTTTTAGGAAATGATTTTATATCAGTTTAACCATACTTCCCGCCCTCCCGCTTCCCCCCAGTTTCATTCCATTACTCTCATTAATCTGTGTAAGCAGCTGGATCTTTCAGGAACCTAGCAAACTCAGAGATAATCCTAAATAAAAATAAAAATAAAAACAAACCTTCCTCTCTTGCCTTGGTTTTTATTGCGGCAAAGAAGATTTCAGCCACATAGAATCATAGAATCACAGAACCTTAGAGCTGGAAGAGACCTCAGAAGGTCATCAAGTCCAGCCCCCTGCCCTAGGCAGGACCAATCCCAACTAAATCAACCCAGCCACGGCTTTGTCAAACCGAGACTTAAAAATCTCTAGGGATGGAGACTCCACTACTTCCCTAGGTAACCCATTCCAGTGCTTCACCACTCTCCTAGAGAAATAGTTTTTCCTAATATCCAACCTGGACCTCTCCTACCGCAACATGAGACCATTATTCCTTGTTCTGCCATCCGTCACTAATGAAAACAGCCTTTCTCCAGGCTCTTTGGAAGCTCCCTTCAGGAAGTTGAAGGCTGCTATCAAATCCCCCCTCACTCTTCACTTCCGCAGACTAAACAGACCCAACCCCCTCAGCCTCTCCTCATAGGTCATATGCTCCAGCCCCCTAATCATTTTGGTTGCCCTCCGCTGGACCCTCTCCAATGTGTCCACATCCTTTTCGTAGTGGGGGGCCCAGAAATGGACACAATACTCCAGATGTGGTCTCACAAGAGCCGAATAAAGGGGAATAATTACAACTCTGGATTTGCTGGCAATGCTCCTCCTAATGCAACCTAATATGCCATAAGCTTTCTTGGCTACAAGGGCACACTGTTGACTCATATCCAGCTTCTCATCCACTGTAATCCCCAGGTCCTTTTCTGCAGAACTACAACTTAGCTGTTTGGTCCACAGCCTATAACAATGCTTGGGATTCTTCCGTCCCAAGTGCAGGACTCTACACTTGTCCTTGTTGAACCTCATCAGATTTCTTGTGGCCCAATCCTGCAATTTGTCTAAATTACTCTGGACCCTATCTCTGCCCTTGAGTGTGTCTACCTCTCCCCCTAGCTTAGTGTCATCCACAAACTTGCTGAGGTCACAATCCATCCCCTCATCCAGGTCATTAATAAAGATGTTGAACAAAACCAGTCCCAGAACCGAACCTTGGGGCACTCCGCTAGAAACTGACCGCCATCCTGACATTGAGCCGTTGATCACTACCCGCTGGGCCCGACCTTCCAACCAGCTTTCTATCCATCTTACAGTCCATTTATCCAATCCACATTCCCTTAACTTGCTGGCAAGAATGTTGTGGGAGACCGTATCAAAAACCTTGCTGAAGTCAAGGTATATCACATCCACTGACTTTCCCATGTCCCAGTAACCTCATCATAGAAGCTAATCAGATTGGTCAGGCACAACTTGCCCTTTGTGAATCCATGCTGACTATTCTCAATCACGCTCCTCTCTTCCAAGCGCCTCAAAATGGGTTCCTTAAGGATCCCTTTCATGATTTTTCCAGGGAACGAGGTAAGACTGACTAACCTATAGTTCCCTGGATTGTCCTTCTTCCCTTTTTTGAAGATGGGCACTATATTTGCCTTTTTCCAATCATCCAGAATCTCTCCCAATCTCCACAACTTTTCAAAGATAATGGCCAAAGGCTCCTCAATGACATTTTCTAACTCCCTCAGTACCCTTGGATGAATTAAGTCCGGACCCATGGATTTGTGTATGTTTAGCTTTTCTAAATAGTTCCTAACCTGTTCTTTACCCACCAAGGGCTGTCCATCTTCATCCCATCTTGTGTCACTTAGCGCATTAGTCTGGGAGCTGACCTTCTCCGTGAAGACAGAGGCAAAGAAAGCATTGAATATGTCAGCTTTCCCCACATCATCTGTCACTCCTTCTTCCAGTAGTGGCCCCACACCCTCTCTGATCACCTTCTTCTTGCTAAATTTGCCGTAGAAACCCTTCTTGTTATCCTTCACATCCTTTGCCAGTTGCAATTCCAATTGCACTTTGGCCTTTCTGATAACCCCCCAGCATTCTCAAGCTATACATTTAAACCCCTCCCTGGTCATTTGTCCAAGTTTCCACTTTTTGTAAGCTCCCTTTTTGTGCTTAAGTTCACCAAGGATTTCCCCTGTAAGCCAATCCAGTCTCCTACCATGTTTGTTTCTCTTGCTATGCATCGGGATGGTTTCTTTCTGTGCCTTCAATAAGGCTTCTTTAAAATACTGCCAGCTCTTCTGCACTCCTTTCCCCTTCATGTTAGCATCCCAGGGGATTCTGCCCATCAGGTCTCTGACGGAGTAATGTCTGCTTTTCTGAAGTCCAAGGTGTGTATTTTACTACTTTATTTTCTTCCTTTGGTCAGGATCCTGAAATCTACCATCTCATGATCACTGCTTCCAAGGTTGTCACCCACTTCTACTTCCCATATTAGTTCCTCCCTGTTTGTGAGCAGAAGGTCAAGCTGTGCACGGCCCCTGGTCGGATCCTTCAGCACTTGTACCAAGAAGTTGTCCCCAACATTCTCCAAAAACTTCCTGGATTGTCTGTGTACTGCTGTATTGGTCTCCCAACAGATGTCAGGGTGATTAAAGTCCCCCATGAGAACCACAGCCTGCGATATGGAAACTTCTCTCAGTTGTCCGAAGAAAGCCTCATCTACCTCATCCACCTAATTCGGTGGCCTGTAGTAGACACCAACCACAACATCACTGCTGTTGTTTGCACCTCTAAACTTAACCCATAGACTCTCAACAGGCTTTTCTCCCTCTATATACTGGAGTTCAGAGCAATCATAGTGCTCTCTTACATATAGTGCAACTCCTCCTCCTTTTCTCCCCTGCCTGTTCTTCCTGAACAGTTTATACCCTTCCATCAGCTAATGGTCCTCTGAAACAAAGGAGATCAAGGTTAATGTTGCCATTAGAGGCTTATTTATAAATTATATTAGCCCTTTATTACATTGCTTGATGTCATTAGATTTCCTATGTTCTAAAACATATTTGAAAGTCTGTGATCCTTACTCAGGGCTAAATTCTGCCATCAACTATGTGTGCACAAATCTCTTGAAGAAGCGGCGAGGAGTCCTGTGCACCTTATAGACTAACAGAAGTGTTGGAGCATCGGCTTTCATGGGCAGAAACCCACTTCGTCAGATGCATGTAGTGGAAATTTCCAGAGGCAAGTATAAATATGCAGGGCAGAATCAGGGGGACATGTGGGTGCCCATTATAATAAAAAAGGCTGATAAAGGAGGTGCTATTGTCATCATGAACAGGCCTGACTACCAAAAGGAGGCTGCCAGACAACTCTCCAATACCAAATTCTACAGGCCACTTTCCTCAGATCCCACTGAGGAATACACTAAGAAACTGCACCATCTGCTCATGACACTCCCTACACAAGCACAGGAACAAATCAACACACCCTTAGAGCCCCGACCAGGGTTGTTCTATCTATTACCCAAGATCCACAAACCTGGAAATCCTGGACGCCCCATCATCTCGGGCATTGGCACTCTCACTGAAGGACTGTCTGGATATGTGGACTCTATACTCAGACCCTACACCACCAGCACTCCCAGTTACCTCCGTGACACCACTGATTTCCTGAGAAAACTACAATGCATTGGTGATCTGCCAGAAAACACCATCCTAGCCACCATGGATGTAGAGGCTCTCTACACAAACATCCCACATGTAGATGGAATACAAGCTGTCAGGAACAGTATCCCTGATGATGCCACAGCACAACTGGTGGCTGAGCTCTGTGACTTTATCCTCACACACAACTATTTCAGATTTGGTGACAATATATACCTCCAGACCAGTGGCACTGCTATGGGCACCTGAATGGCCCCACAATACGCCAGCATTTTTATGGCTGACCTGGAACAACACTTCCTCAGCTCTCGTCCACTTACGCCCCTTCTCTACCTACGCTACATTGATGACATCTTCATCATCTGGACCCATGGGAAGGAGACTCTGGAAGAATTTCACCACGATTTCAACAGCTTCCACCCCACCATCAACCTCAGCATGGACCAGTCTACACGGGAGGTCCATTTCCTGGACACCATGGTGCAAATGAGTGATGGTCACATAAACACCACCCTATACCGAAAGCCTACCAACCGCTATGCTTACCTGCATGCCTCCAGCTTCCATCCCGGACACACCAAATGATCCATTGTCTATAGCCAAGCACTGAGGTACAACTGCATATGCTCCAACCCCTCAGACAGAGACCTACACCTACAAGATCTTCAACAAGCATTCTGGAAACTATGATACCCACATGAGGAAGTGAAGAGACAGATTAACAGAGCCACACATGTACCCAGAAGCCTCTTGCTACGGGACAAGCCCAAGAAAGAAACCAACAGAACACCACTGGCCATCACCTACAGTCCTCAGCTAAAACCTCTCCAACGCATCATCAGTGATCTACAACCCATCTTGGACAATGATCCCTCACTTTCACAGGCCTTGGGAGGCAGGCCAGTCCTCGTCCACAGACAGCCCGCCAACCTGAAGCAAATTCTCACCAGCAACTATACACTGCACCATAATAATTCTAACTCAGGAACCAATCCATGCAACAAACCTTGGTGCCAACTGTGCCCACATATATACACCAGCAACACCATCACAGGACCTAACCAGATCAGCCACACCGTCACTGGTTCATTCTCCTGCACATCTACTAATATAATATATGCCATCGTGTGCCAACAATGCCCCTCTGCTATATACATCGGCCAAACTGGATAAGTCCCTACGTAAAAGAATAAATGGACACAAATCAGATATTAGGAATGGCAATATACAAAAACCTGTAGGAGAACACTTCAATCTCCCTGGACACACAATTGCAGATCTAAAGGTAGCCACCCTGCAGCAAAAAAACTTCAAGACCAGACTCCAAAGAGAAACTGCTGAGCTACAGTTCATCTTCAAATTTGATACCATCAGCTCAGGATTAAACAAAGACTGTGAATGGCTAGCTAACTACAAAAGCAGCTTCTCCTCTCTTGGTGTTCACACCTCCAGATCAGCTACTAGAAGTGGGCCTCATCCTCCCTGATTGGATTCACCTCGTTATCTCTAGCCTGATTCTGGCCTGCATATTTATACCTGCCTCTGGAAATTTCCACTACATGCATCTGACGAAGTGGGTCTTTGCCCACGAAAGCTTATCCTCCAACACTTCTGTTAGTCTATAAGGTACCACAGGACTCCTCGCCACTTTTGCAGATTCAGACTAACACAGCTACCCCTCTGATACAAATCTCTTGGGCTTCAGTGGAAGCTGTGGGGTGGCAGTTAGCTGACAGTGTACGTCTAGACTGCAGGCTTCTTTTGGAAGAAGCTATTTTCGGAAGAGATCTTCCGAAAAAACTTCTTCCAAAAGAGAGCGTCCGCACTGCAAAGTTGCATTGAAAAAGCAATCTGCTTTTTCGAAAGAGAGTGTCCAGACTGAAGGGACACTCTCTCACATGTAAGCTGTGATTGCTATGAATGGAGTGGCCACCTGGGCACCTGTGCTTTTGCCTCTTCCCTCTTCTTCCGAAAGAACTCCCTCTTCCCCATCCACACATGCCTTTTTGCTAAAGAGCTCTTTCACAAAAAGGCTTCTTCCTCATAGAATGAGGATTACCAGTGCTGGAAAACCCCGTCTGTTCTTTTGATTTTCTTGCGGAAGAACACAATTGCAGTGTGGTCGTTCCTCAAGTTTTGTAAAAAAACCAGCTGTTTTACCAACAAAATTCTGTAGTGTAGACATACCCCAATTGGAGTACATGTGCTTATTGTTTTGTCCTCTTTTCCCTCATGATTACTTCGGTACTGTATTTCAGCTGATTTAGTTGACTTAGAAGCCAGAAAAGCCTTTGCTGTAGCTCTTTTCCTGATGTTAGATTGCTCAGCCCTCCTTTCAGTTCTGAATGATTGGTTTGGTTTTTCATTTTATGGTGTGTCCTCCAGCTGCAAAGCATATTGAGTGAGTCTGGTTGCAGAACCAGATCTCTTCATTGTAGATGTGTCATTCAGACTCTGGAAATAAGAGGATGAAATTAATGAATTGCCCCAGGAAAAGCTATACCTGCTCACCAACTGCTATCAGATTAAGTTACCCAAGAGTGTTGCCTGCCTAGCCTTGCTAATTGGTGTTTGGTTTTGGATGATGTGGGGGATAGAGACAGCTTCTACCTCATCAGGATGATCCAGATAGCTGAAAGATCCTCTTGCTGCCAGATGGTAGAGCTGGTGGTTGGGCATTCTCAGTGATGAAGGGTCCTGATTACTGTTAGCTTCTTTTTTTTTTTTTTTTGGTCAGAAATCATCAGCACCAGAAATCATGCCTAAAGAGCCAGAAAGTCACTGTCCTGGTTTCTCTCCTGCACTTGAGATATGCTTGGGGCATCTGTGAGCCAGTCATGCTTTCCTGCTCCTTGTGATACATTTGCTTCAGCCCCATCTGAACAAGTTAGAACAGCGTCTTAGTGGGTTATGTGAACTGGCTACGATTTTGTGTTTGTGACTAGGGATAGCACAGCAGTGTTCCTTTTAATTTTTTCCATCCCTGGGAAGCATAAATTTGGTTATGTGCACTGAGGCATGCGTGGATGTGTGCTACCAATAGAAACACATGCAGCTGGCTGTGGATGGTCTGCTAATTAGTTAGGTGGGCGGGGTGCTGGACTTGACCTTCTGAGGTCTCTTCCAGCTCTATGATTCTATGATTCTATGATCAGGACATAAATATAGCAGAGGCAGGGCTGGATTAAGGGGAGACTAGCCGGGCAGCTGCCCGGGGCACCAACCTATGGGGGGCCCCTGCAATTGTGTTCTTCCGCGGTGCCCCTTACCACTTCAATCAGGCGCCCCCCATAGGTTGGCGCCCAGGGGCAGGGCTGCGCATGTGCCGCTCGACCAGGGGCACAGCGCCCCTTACCATGTCAATCAGGCACAGTGCGCCCGGGGGCGGGGCTGCACATGCGCCACGTGCCCGGGGCGGGGCCGCACATGCGCCGCGCCCCCGCTGCCCGAGGCACAAGTACAGCTCGGTCCGGCACTGAGCAGAGGGCAGTTAGTGCCAGAGCTATCTGTGAGCCTTCACTCCAGTTAAGCTGTCCAGTTGCTTTGCACCACCCCAGTAACAAAAAGTGGCATAAAAAAGGCATAAAGCAGAATTGTGGAGTGCTTATATAAATAGCTCAGTTGGCTTCAAAGGGACAATGTGCTCACAAACATAGGGTTACCAGTCTGGGTCACAGTGTACAAAGGAGTAATTAAAACTCAGACTGGCATTTCATCACTACTTGATACAAGTGGTGCAGTAGTTTAAATAATAGTCCCCAGCTGTGTGCCGACATGGATCATGGATGAAAATAAATCCTAGCAGGGATTTTTCAGCTCTTTCTTATCTGTCTTGAAAAGACTTCCATAAATATTAATTTTAATGTGATCACAAATATTATATGTGGGGCTTTGTCAATGCTCTTTTTGTCTCCGTAAGGTTTCATAGACCAGTTATTGCCATGCCTTGCAAAATAGTCACAGCTCAGTAATTCTGAGAGGGTAGTCAGTATCAGTGGTATTGACAATGTGTTATTAATTTGTGTCCCCCAAAGCAGGTAGCTAAAAGACTTGTCTGTAATGAATTAACTGATTTGTTTAGACAGAGTGATTCTAAGTGTAGGGCAAAGGAAGACATAACTTTAGAAAGCAAACCACATTCTCTCCTTTTGCCCAAATTCCCTGTCTCAGTACAGTTGTCATCAAAACTAATTGCTTGGGCTTATACAGGTATCATCTTTTGTACAGTATTCCTTGGTTGTTTTGTTAAGATCAACTTTAACAAATGTTTTGTTTACTAGTTGTTTTTATGCTTGAAGGCTGTTACAAATTCTCATCTCGCTCATGTGCCGTTGAAGTTAATGGCTCAAATACATACCTGGTGTCATTGCAATGCTTTCCAGTGATGAATTTGGCCAAATGAAACTATTTCTAGCAACAGGGTGATCAGGATATGGCCAACTACATTGTTGTGTGAACAGTGTGGAGGAATTGTGCCTTTTGATCTTCCCTTGTAATAGTGTCAATAAGATAGGGAACAGGGTCATCTCATTTAAGGATCTATCACTTTTGAATGATCACCCCCTTAATATAGAACCCTGGAGCCTTAAAATTCTGTCTACATATTGTACTCACTTGTTTCTTCAATATCATGAATAGATTTATGTTCATAGCACCCCAGTGCAGTAGAGCAGTGGCATTATCTCCACTTTAAAAATGGGAACCGAGACACAGAGAATCCAAATGACTTGCCCAAGGTCACACAGTAAGACTGTGGTTAGAACAAGGATTTGAATCCAGCTCTCTCATGTCCTAGACTAGTGCTCTAATCAGTGGAATATCCTTGTTTTCCTGCATGAAATGGGTGTTATTTTCTGAGGAGCTTCATTTTCTCCAGTGGCATGCACCTGGAAAGCAGGAAATCCCTCCTGAATTCTCAAACAGGGATAAAAAAGTTGGCCTTTTGTTTAGTTTTTATGGGTTATTGGTAGGGCAATAAGGGTTATTTTCATCTGGTTGTTTTCATCTGGATTCTTTTATGCTGTTTTTTGAATTTTATTTGGCAGTGAAGCCTTGTTGCCCTTTAGAAAATGATTTTTTTTCTATGGCTCCAGGATGCCTCTAGGAAATGCTTTAATAAATAACAAAGCTTGTATCTTTTATTCCTCAGCTCTGACACAAACTTACTGTGTTTCTTTGGACAAGTCACTTTGTATCTTTGTGCTTCAGTTTCTGCACTTTATTTCTTGAGAGTGTTGGGAGAATAGATATAGCAAAAGATCGTAAGCTGGTCAGATACTATGGTAATAGTATCTATAGTAATACCTTAAATGAGAGAAAGGGGTGCAGTGTCCATTTCCTTATTGCTAGCCTGGCAATTTAAAAGGGCCCCGGTCTTCCAGCTGCTGTCATAGTTACTGTGGCAGCAGTGGTGGCTGGAGCCTCAGGCCCTTTAAATCTCTGCCTGAGCTCCAGGAGACACTGAAGGACTGGCTGGGGAGGCTATCCCAGTCCCTTCCCTTCTTCCCCAGTCCTCCCTCCCCAAATCTTGCCCAGGCTATGTCTACACTACAGAGTTTTTTGGGAAAAATGGTTGTTTTCTCAAAAAAACCTTCACTTACGTCCACACTGCAATAGCATTCTTTCGGAAAAAAAAATCGAAAGAAGAGAGAGGTTTTTCCAACATTGGTAAACCTCTTTCTATGAGGAAGAAGCCTTTTTCTGAAAGAGCTCTTTCAGAAAAAGGTGTGTGTGGATGGGGAAGAGGGAGTTGTGGATGGGGAAGAGAAAAATGGCTGGTTTTGCACAAACCCTGTAGTGTAGACATAGCCAGAGTGTGTAGCCCCTTCCAAACCTTGATCAGAATCATAGTACTATCATTCAGTTTTCATGCCCATTTAGGAGCTAGTTTTAAGTGAACTGTGGCACTAAAAAGAAATACCATTTGGTGTGCATTTGTGACATTGACAGCTAGAGCTTTCTATCCTTTCAAAAGCCTTGTTTAATATCAAATATAAATACATCTAACAATGTCAGGGCAATTAAAAGTTCAGTTTCCTATAAGATATGTGTCACTGTAAGCATAGCATTTTTTAAACCTTCATCTCTCTCTGAGTGGTTTACTTAAGTATTAGGTCTAAAACAACAGTGCAGAAGAGTAGCAAAGAGAATAGTCAGGCCCTCCACACTGGATGTGACTGCATTAAGACTTCCTAAATTGAGTCTAGATTGATCTTACTTTATACTCTCACTCATGGGAGCATATTGAATGGAATCCTCAAAAGTTGTGCAATATGCAATGTGAAACTTGGAATGCACAAAACCCAGATTCTTCAGTTTTTTATAATGGGATAATTATTGTCTTCAGTGAAGTTATTTTGGGTCTATACCAGTGCAGCTGCACTTCAAAACTACAATAGCTCCATTGGCCTGAATTAGTTTTCATCCAGCAGAGAACTGATTCTAGATCTGAGGAGGCTTTGGTGACTTCTAGCAGGTGTTTTTGGTCAATGAAGTTCCTGTGGGAAATCTCACGGTATCAAGTTCAATAAATCACTTTGCTGTCCTTGAGGCTGAGATTTTGTTCCTACCTCAATGATACATTTTTTAAAATGCCAAATAGTCATTAACTTTTTATGGGCATGTTTGCAGATGTAGGGTTATTTTTTATTTGATTGCACTGAATCTGAACAGTTTATTAATCTGATTTATTGTCTCCCTCTTTTATCTTGATGCATTGACAAGTATATAAAATGGGGCTCAAAATTGATGTTTATGTAATTTAAGGGCAAACAGAAGATAATCAAAGACTGAAGAAAAACTAACAAAGATACAAGACTGGCTTGGATGCTGGGACAGTACAGACCATTTCATTGACAATATGCTACATGCATATACTGCATTTGAAGGAAAAATGGTAGTGGCAAAGAGGGTAGTGATTTGGAGCCATTCCTTCATGCCAATGGGCATTTCTGCATCTGTGACAATATTGGTAGTTAGGTGTCTTTCCTCTTAAATCCCACGTATTGAACCTCTCTAGTCAGGCACTCTCTGGTCTGGCAACATCCATGGTCAGGCGTGATTTTAGTTGGCTGGATTCCCACTTATCATGGGTGTGGCCAAGTTTCTCATGACCCCTTAAAGTTTGTTTTCAGCCACCAGTCCTGGCTCTCAGTGTTCTGTGCTGTTATTTAGCTCCAATTTACCCCTAAATGTCTTCTAAGAGCCCAGTAAGCCGTGGAAGTGTTGATAATGCTACTAGACAATATTGACCTTCTGTGCTTCAGCAAATTCTCTGGTTCGGCACCAGTCATGTCCTGAGGGTGCTGGACTAGAGAGGTTCCACCTGTATTAAGAGGAAGTTGCAAACCAAGTTGTTCTAATGTGAAGACATACTGGAGATCATAAAAGAATGAGAGCAGTGAAATATTACATATAATTACTTTAATACTAACCAAAGAGCACAATGCTGTCTTCTCAGAGCAGTCTAAATAGATGTGGAGGGATGGATTCTTCTCTCTAGACTAGGTTAGGTTACTCCATTTCTATGAATATCTGAGAATATCAGCTAATCTAGATTGTGTTGCTGTGTTTTGGAACAGAATCCATACCATTATACTCTGATGTATGACCTAGCTTTGCATAGTGATGTAAAAAATTGAATGTTGGGGGGAAAGTGCTATCATTTGGGCATTTATTATTTAAACTTTGTGATTATGCTATCAGAAAATGCCTCTAGTCCTTTTTGTTGTGACAATACTACACTGTGGCTTTTATATGCTAATTAAAAGTGCCTCGGGCCTGCAGTTGGGAAGCTGGCAGAAAAAGAGTTAGATTACTTTCAAAAGCAGTTTTGGATAATCTGAATTGACTCATTGACTAGTTCCTTGATTTTACTTCATGTGCTGCTGATGGATGAAGAAATATGACTGTATTCTGCATTTCTTCTTGCAGATTATGGGAGGAGGATGGGGGCAGTGGAGTACAAGTAAGTTTAATGGAGAAGAGGGTGATTACCTTCCAGGGGAAGCAGGAAGAGGATTGACCTACTCAGAAGAAGCTGCTCAATCTGAGCTCAAGATGTGTATAAAAACAGGAAGGCAGAAGTTGCCTGGGGCATCTGTAAGAAAGAAAGATGTCCTTCTATCTCCTGGAGATAATAGGCCCAGGAAACATAGAGATGATGGCAACCTTTCTACTTAATCTCACAATTGGGATGTGTTTCTCCCTCTTGCTGAAGGAGGTACTAAGGCCAGGAGACTCCCAGACCATCCCTGACCAGATGACATGAGGACCCTAAAGGACTGCCTGACTCACACTAGAGGAATATACATCTCTCTACAGACATACAGTTAAGATGGTTTTCCTCTTGCTTTGGCTACCTCTGGCTACAGTAAGCCTGCTTGAATCTGGGAGTCCCCTTTGGACGAAGCTGAGACAAAATATTGATCCTAGAAGCTGGTTAGTAGAGGAGGTTCCATGCCTAAAGGTGGGGTGGGGGGGGAGCGACAGCTTCCGCAGGCCCCCAGGCAAAGAGTGGAGGGTTGGTTCCACGCTCCCAGAAGGAGCAGAACCACAGGCAGAAGGGGCGGTGCCAGGCAGCTAGTCTTCAGTGCTATCTGGACCACTGCACTAAGAGATGCCCAGAGCGCTCTACACAGGGCTCCAGCAGCAATCTAAATGGCCCGAGGCTTTGGCCACCGTTGCAGCCACAGTAGTAGCAGTGATGGCCGAGAACTCTGGGCACTTTTGATTCGTTGTGCCCCAGGCCTGCCTAAAGATCATTGTGGCTCCACAATGTAAATTTTTTCCTGAAAGAGCTACAGACAGAATCTTCTACATTAAAACAGGTCAGCGTGCTGCCTCCACTTCACTACACATCCGTGAGGAGGATTAGAGGACAGTCAACCCACCTCACACCTGCAGAAAAGAAACTGTCCTTTGCTGGCCCACCACTAGTGCAGTTGTCTCTGTGGAATGTATTAGAACTCCTCCCTAGTTCCCCAGCACCTGTTTTTGAACCCACCTATGCCCTAATGACATGACATGTGTTTGTCTTATTGATAGCCAGAGATCTCATTTTGGCTGTATGTGGCTGAATGGCTGCCATTTGTCCACATAAAGTGGATAAAAGACTTTCTGCTGCTGCCATCAAAGAGAATTGTCCTTAAGTACAAATGGTAGCAGTCTGTGTTCTTCAGCTGCAGGTCAGAGTTACTAGTCTCCCTCCCTTTATGTAATATTTACGTACTAGTATGTGAATATGAATGGTAAAGCCATTTCTTAGTAAAAGCTGGCATTATATCATGCATCTCTGAATCTCTTTAATGTTGAACTTTGTACTTTTTTAACTTATTTCAGGGAGTAGCCTTTTGCAAGATGAATTTGGTATAGACCGGGCTTATTGGGTGTCTCATAATTTTGTAGGCTGTTTGCATCATTTATTTATTATCCTTTAAAGACAACAAATAGTCTGGTAGCACATTAAAGACTAACAAAACATGTAGATGGTATCATGAGCTTTCGTGGGCACAGCCCATTTCTTCAGATGACCGGAGTGTTGGAAGTCCAGATCAAGGATAAATAAGAGAAAGAGGAACGGGGGAGGAGATGGGGAGGGGGGGGAATTGAAGGGGAGGAAGAAAAAAAGACAGTGAGTAGATAAGCTTCAGAGGGACAGCCGAATGACTCACTGTGTTAGGCTATAGGACCTACAGTGACTCAGCTACCCTTCTGAAGCTTATCTACTCACTGTCTTTTTTTCTTCCTCCCCTTCAATTTTTTTCCTCCCCCCCCCTTCTCTTATTTATCCTTGGATCTGGACTTCCAACACTCCAGTCATCTGAAGAAGTGGGCTGTGCCCATGAAATCTCATGATACTATCTATATGTTTTGTTAGTCTTTAAAGTGCTACCAAACTACTTGTTGTTTTTTTAAGTTTTTCCTGTTACTGACTAACTCGGCTACCCTTCTGAAACTTATTATCCTTTTGTTACTGCTGTGGGTAAACATCCTGCTTGCTGGGGGGGGGGGGGGGAAGGGGGACAGGAGGTTGGCTTGTTCAATTGATTATTCAGAGAAGTGTCACCCGTGACTTTTATTGCATACCATCTCTAACATCGTGTCTTTCACTTCTGGGGTGGGAAGAGCTTATTTATCAAGCCAGGAAGATCTGTGTTAATTTCCAGTGGCACAGGACATGTGTGGGAAATTGTCTCTAGCTCATTAAAGCTACATTATTATTTCATTCAGGTGTGTTCCCTAAATTGTGACCAAAATGAATAGCACAGCATCACCTAAACCTGGCTCTTAGCACTGTCCCAAATGTCTTGACAAAGACACATAAGTGTAAAAAATACTCCTGTAGATTATAGTGCAACTCCATATTAATGAAGCCTCAGTTTCCTAAGGCAGCATTGTCTATTGGATAGTATATTGGACTTGCATAGAGTTCTATTCCCAGCTCAGCTGCTGATCTTCTGTGTTCCCTCTGTGCCCTTTTACCCTCCTACCCACTTAGGGTGTGTCTAGACTACAGGGTTTTTTTAAAAAAAAGTGGCCTTTTTTCAAAAAAACTTTACCTGCGTCTCTAGACTACCACTGAGTTCTGTCGACAGTAAATCAAAAGAACGCGGCAGTTTTGTCAACAGTGGTAAACGTCCTTGTACGAGGAATAATGCCTTTTTCTCAAGTCATCTTTCAAAAAAAGGTGTATTGCATGAAAATAGGGCTTTTTTGAAAGAGAGCGTCTAGACTCTCTTTCGAAAAAGCAAGCCGCTTTTTTGAAAAATCTTCTTGTTGTCTAGACGCTCTTTTTCGAAAAAGGCTTTTTTGAAAGATACTTTTGAAAAAGCCTCTTTCAAAAGAGGCTTGCAGTCTAGAAGTAGCCTTAGATTATACATTCCCTGGGATATGTACTGTCTGTTCAGTGATTGAGGAAGAAGTGGAGCCAGAACTGGCTTTTGCACATGGCCACTACCCCTCCCCCGGATGGGAGAAAAAAGCAGCTCAGGGATATGATGCCTGGAGACTTTCCTGGCTGCTCCCATTGGCCAGAATATGGGCAATGGGATCAGCGGAAGGCTGTGCATGGGATACAGTGCCTGGGAGCAGCCCGGGCATGAAAAGCAAGTAGATACTCCCCTGTTCCCTCATGCCCAGACCCTGCACCCCTAGCCACCTCACTCTTATCCCTCCACCAAATGCTGAGACCCCCCCACACCAACCTGTTCCTGCACCCTCCCCACTGGCTAGACACTCTACTCCCAGCCTGTTCCTGCACCCTCCTCCTGGCCACACATCTACTCCCACACTTCTCCTGCACCCTCCCCCAAGCCAGATAACCCACCCCCGCAGCGTGCTCCTGCACCTTCCTTTGCTCCTGTCCCCTCCCCTCTGGCCAGACACCCTACTCCTAGTTTGCTCTGACAGCCCACTTCCCACCCAGATCTTGCACCTCCATCCCTATCCTTCTACTGACAGCTCTGTCCTGCACACTAAAACCCTCATTTTTTTACCCCACCCCAGACCCTAGGGGGGCTCACAAAATCCACTAAGCCTGGCAACTCAGAAGAATTAATCTGCCCTGAGGCCTGGAACCGCAATCCTTCCTGCCTCTCCCCACACCATGGGGCTGGAGCACCAGGGGAATGAGGTGTCTCTGTTGGGGGCAAAATCAGCGAGGGTTGGGAATTTTTGAAGGGTGTTTTTTGCTTCTCACTTATATGGTTCCCGACTGATATTTTTAAGTGGCCCCCAACCTGAAAAAGATTTCCCACCCTGGCCATAAATAAAGACAATGTTGAAACCTTTTGTGTTGAACATAATATTTTACTTTAATTTTCTTATGTTAGTTTACCAATCTTCATTTTAAATAAAGCGTCTGTGCCAATCTGTTTAATAATTTCTATTAATATTTCTTTTCTTACTAGCTAAATTAAACTGTTCTGCAGCACTAGCAAAATGAGTTGAGAGTAATTATATAATTAATGGCAAGTTTCCATTAGGAGTTGGTGGGCTGTGGGAAGGTCTGCATTGAACTGGGTAGGCCACAGGCCAAAAAGTTTGAGAACCACTGTTCTTTTGTCATTCCCAAAATACACACAGGCTGCGTCTAGACTGTCATGAATTTGCGCAAATGCTTTTAACGGAAAAGTTTTCTGTTAAAAGTATTTGCACAAGAGAGCATCTAGATTGGCACAGACGCTTTTGAGCAAAAGAACTTTTTGCGCAAAAGCATCCGTGGCCAATCTAGACGCGCTTTTGCGCAAGAAAGCCCCGATCGCCATTTTAGCCATCAGGGCTTTTTTGTGCAAAACAAAACTGAGCTGTCTACACTGGCCCTTTTGAGCAAAAGGTTTTGCACAAAAGGACTTTTGCCCGAACGGGAGCGTCAAAGTATTTGCACAAGAAGCACTGATTTCTTACATTAGAACGTCAGTGTTCTTGCGCAAATTCAAGCGGCCAATGTAGACAGCTGGCAAGTTTTTGCGCAAAAGCGGCTGCTTTTGAGGAAAAAGTGGCCAGTCTAGACACAGCCACAATGTTTTAAATTAAAATGAAACATTAATTCAAAAATTGTAAAATGTGTAAAATAGGCCAGCTGGGGCACTCTGCTCAGTTAAAGGGCTGTCTGAGAGCGTGCTGTAGGGGATTCATGTGTGCTCCCAGGCTGGACAACGAGAGGGGCTGGTGGTGGTAGATGCCTCCCTCTGGCTGTGGCAGCATGCTTCACCCGTCATCTGACGGCTGTGGTCTGTACCCAACTGCCGTGTTCCTGGGGGAGACCCCATGTCCCAGCCACTGTGGCCATGCAACCGCTGCAACAGCGTGGCTGCAGTGGCCCAGCTCAGGCTGCGGCTGTGGCAGTCTGCCTAACAAGGCCCCATTTGGAGACCAGCCCCCACCTGGCTGCAGCATTCTGGCCTGGCCTTGATCCTGGGGCAGGCCCCACGGTCCGGCCTCTTTCTGGCCTCAGGAAGTGTTGGCGGTGGCTCCCCTCTGGCAGTGGCATGGGTCAGAGGAGAGGCCATGATCTGTTTGTGGTGATCTTGGCCCAGCCCCTTGTGTGGCCACTGTTGCACGGGTGCAGCAGCCCACTCCTGCTACTCCCACACTCACCAGCCCCCTGCTCTGATCCCCTCATTCACCCCAACCCTGACCCCTGTACTCCCACATCCACAAACTGCACCCCCAGCAGCAGTAGAAATCCCATTTAATAAAGTCTGTGATTACGTTTCATTTATGCTATTATTAATCATCATGTCAATTATCAATAATATTATGTTGTATATTTTCAGACATGCAAATGGGCATTTTTGTACAGCTCTTTGTTGACCACTTGTTCTGAATTTTGATGTAGTTTGGCTCTTTGGTTTGAAAAAATTGCTGACCAGTGAACTAGGGATAGGAAGAGCATGAAAACCCAGTGGTGCTCCAAATTTACGGGTTCCCTACACAGCTATGTATATATAAGGACAGCCCTGGTGCTTAGCTCAGCAGGACCCTGATCTACCCTAATATAAATAAATGTTCTAAACTTGGGAAGTAATGATGGCTTCAATTAACACTAATGTTCAATTAAAAACTAGATCAGTACCAAATAGTAATGTACTCTGGAGCTCAGACTCTATAGCCCAGGGAGGAAATAGGGTTTCAGAGCCCAAGCCACATAGCTCTGTTTACTGCCATAATGCAAATTAAAGTCTGGAGAGTAGGGTTGACAGATGGTTTAACCAAAAATATCGAATACCCACCCCCCCCCCCAAAAAAAACCACGGGGGAAAAAATTCTGTTGAGGAAACAAAAAAAAGGGGGAGATCAAAGCTGCTGAACCAAAAAAAAAAAAAAAAAAAAAGGACCCCAAGAGTTAAGCAAAAAAAATACAAAAAATAAAACAGCATTAAAACAGCACGGCCCCTTTAAGAAAAGTCTTTAGGCTTTTTGCCAGCGGCCATCTCGTTTTCTTGATCAGAGCCAGAAGGCAGCGTCCCTGCGGAACCAGGTAAGTGGGGTGGGGAGAAGGAGGTTTGGTGCTCCGAAGAGGGGGTGGGGACTGGGCCCGGTTCCTGTAGGGTTGCCAGGTGTCCGGTATTTTCACTTCCTGTCATGGAAAAAAAATTCAGAAAAAAACAGACATTTTGGGTGTCCGGTATTTTCTGCATTTTTTACTGGACAGGAGGCGAAAATACTGGACTGGCCGGATCAATACCGGATACCTGGCAACCCTACTGGAGAGCCAGGATCTGAGACTCGCCACTGCAGGTCTGGTTTTTTTTTTTGTTTGTTTTTGTTTTTTTGTGTAGCCATATACTCTTAGGCTTAAAGGTGACAATACAAATCTGTCTTTTGGAGAGAAATTGAAAGCAGATCTTCTTGTCTTTAAGATGGGTCATTAGTAATACAAATCAACATTTAAACCAAGATCAAACCCTAAGGTATTGTAGTTCAAGGGTTCTCAAATGTCACTGCACCATGATCCTCTTCTGAAAACAAAAAAATACTTAATGACCCCAGGGGAGAGGACTGACATCTGAGTCCACCCCAACTCAGTGCAGAATCCAGGTTTCGACTCTCTGGTTGGGGTGGGAGACTGGAGAAAAGCTTGAAAGTCAAGGACTTCAGCTCCAGGCAAGATGTCTGCAACCTGATCCCTTCTGTCCAGGGCAGGAGCCCTCGGGCTCTGGCTTTGGCCCCAAATAGAGGCCAAATAGAGGCTTGGGCTTTAATCCTTGTCTCTAGGGACTGTAAGCCAGCCCTGGCAAGCCCATTCAATGCAAAAATCACAGCTCTGGTTGTCGAGAATGGCTTGGTATCTCTGAGTTATCATCCAGGCCACACAAACATAATATGTCTCCTCTGTTTTCAAGATCTTAAAATAGCAGACTACAGTTTCCCATCTTATTCCACTTGTCATTCAGTGATGATCTGAGGGAACAGTAACATATTCCTCTATCTTCAGAGGAGTAGCCAAGTTAGTTTATAATTGGAAAAACTTAAAAAACAACGAATGGTCTAGCAACACCTTAAACCCTAACAAAACATGTAGATGGTATCATGAGCTTTTGTCAGTACAATCCACTTCTTCAGATAAATGGGAGTATTAAAAGTACAGTTCCAAAATAAATAGGGGATGGGGAGGAAGGGAAAAAATAGTTAATTAGGTGTTCATATTACATGAAGCTGATAGAGATGGTGCAAATTTTTCTTAAGTATCCATTGTTTGGTTGGTTAAGTAATTAGGATGTGGAAGGTAGTGTGCTAGTCAGGTGATGTCTTTATTCATTTGTGATGGGCCCCAAACTTGTAAATGAAGTTAAGTTCCAATGCTTCCATGTGTATTTGGTTGTGGAATTGGCCTGAAATAAACAACACAGTGACTTTGAGATCTATTAATGAGTGCCCGGGCAGGATAAAGTGTTCTCCAACAGTTTTCTGTGTGTTGTCTTTTTGGATATTTGATCTGTGTCCATTAATTCTTTTCCATAGAGACTGTCCAGTTTGGCAAATATATAATGGAAGAGGGGCATTGCTCGCATTTGATGGCATAGCTCACATTACTAGATATGCAATTAAATGAGCCTCTGATGTTGAAGCTGATGTTCTTGGGTCCAGTGATGAAATTGCTGGTGTAGATGTGTGGACAGAGTTGGTACCGGGGCTGATTGCAGGGGCGGTTTCCTGGATGATTATGATGGAGGTGTGCTGTGTGGTTACTGGAAAGAATTTGTTTGAGGTTAGGGGGTTGTCTTTCAGTGAGGATTCTAATCTGTATATTATAGATTATGAACATTTAAAAGAATTCTCCTTGCAGATTAAATTTACCTTTTGTTGTCAGACACACGCTTTCAGCCAAACAGAGCAACTGTGATTAGCCAGGAAGATCAAACTATGTGTGAACTTGCCATGACTAAAGCTAAGCCACAGCCACATTAGCCACTGTCTTGAAACATGCATCATAGAGATGTGCAAGTAGTGGTGCAGGGTTAATTTACATTAAGTCACAAGATGTTGCAAACTGTTTGTGTATGTCTACATTGCAAAGTTAATTCGGAATAACAGCCATTATTCCGAATTAACTTCCATAGCGTCTACACAAGCAAACCACTATTTCAAATTAAATTTGAAATAGCGGGGCACTTAATTCAAGTTTGGTAAACCTCATTCTATGAGGAGTAACGCCAAACTCGAATTAGCTAATTCGGAATAAGCGCTGTGTAGATGCTTAGTCCGAATTAGCTGGCCTCCAGCCTTCCCAGTTTTCCATGGTGGCCACTCTGGGCCAAACCAGGAAAACTCTTCTCTCTCCCCCCAGCCCTGGAGCCCTTAAATGGGCAGACTCTGGCCACAGTGCCTGTGCCAGCTCCAAGCCTGCCAGCCCAGAGCCAGCAGTCACTGCCCCGACCCAGTGGCCCCAAAACATGAGCCAGCAAGCCACTGGCAGCCAGCCCTCCACTGTGCCCCAGGAGCAGTCTGCCAGCTCCCAGGAGCCTGCCAGGACCCAGAGAAGGCGGGTGCCTTCCTGGTCCAGGGCGGAGATCAGGGTGGACTGTACTCAGGTTTGGGGGGATGCCCCCAACGTCCATGATCTCCGCACTAGACAGAGGAACGCAGCCGTCTATGGCAGGAAAGCTGCCAGCCTGGCCACCAAAGGCCACATGCAAACCCAGGAGCAGGTTTGCATGAAAATCAAGTTGGTCTGGCAAGACCCCCACCCTGAGCTTCTCCTCCCCCTTCCTTCCCTTGCCTCCCCCTTCCAGCTCCCTCCTCCCAGGTTTCCCCCTCCCCTCTCCCACCCTCATTCCCACCCCAGTTTGGTCAATAAAGAGAGTTTATTTTTGGCAAGAAATGTGTTTTTATCTGACATCAGGAAGGGGGGCTAGGGAGGGGTAGGCGGAAGGAGGGAGGAATGAGGCACAAGCCCACAGGGGGGCACACCAGGGAGGCTCTTAGTTCTCCTCAGGGTGGAAGCTCTCCCGCAGGGCCTCCTGGATACTGACAGCCCCCCCGATGGACCTCTGGGATGACAGCCTGCAGAAAGTGCAGCCAGGCTCACAGCAACACATCCATGAGAAGCACCAGAGTGCCCCGGGGCAGCTCCGGCTCCATGTTGCAGAGTGCTGTGGTGTCCCAAGTGAGGGCAACCAGAGGACGCAGAGACACAAATGCTTTGCTGTCCCTCATCGAGGTAGGCAAGCAAGCAGGGGCACCTGAGAATCTGCTGCCTGGGGGCGGGAGGAGGTGTCCCTATAAGCACAGGCGTCAGATAGCCTCAGGCAGCAGCCACAGACAGACACTCCGGACCTGATGCCCTGCCTGGCCTGGTTCTGGCTGGCCTTAAATCCGATTCTGTGTCCAGTCAGTGTGGATGCAGTATTTCGAATTAGCAAAATGCTAATTCGAGCTGCATTTTGTGTGTAGACACGTTAATTCAAATTAGCTTAATTCGAATTAACTATTTCGAATTAAAATAACTCGAATTAATGCTGAGGTGTAGACATACCCATACAGAGCAGTATAGATGGTCTGAATCCAAATAACATCTCAGAACTTTGGAGCTTGTGCCCGTCTCTTCTCAAGGAATTAAAACAGCTCTTTAATGATGTGACAGGTCCATAACAGTGGATCATAGCTTCCCTATCCATAAAAGAAAAAATAATTCATCTTTGTATCAACAGTAAACCAGAGAGAAGAAATCAAACTGTCCAAGGCTTTATTGCTAATTTTAAATAAAACACTGTGCTAGTCTTCTAATATGTACAGGTTGAAACTCTCTAGTCTGGCACTCTCAGGATCTGACAAATGCTAGGGTTATCATATGTGAACTTTCAAAGAGGACACACCTGAGTGGGAGTATATCTGTATCAGTATTTACCAACTCATGTTGTATTAATGTGTGTCCTCTTTTTTGAAAGTTCACATATGGTAACCCTAACCAGTGTCAAACCAGAGAATTTGCCAAACCACAGGAGATCAATACTGTCTAGCAGCATTACTAGTACTTGCACTGCTTACTGGACTCTTAGAAGAATTTAGGGGGTAAATTAGTCCTAAATCAACAGCACAGGACACTGAAAGCCAGGGCTAGTGGCTGTAAACATACTTTAAGGAATCACAGGAAACTTGACCACACCCATGATAAGAGGATGTCTGGCTAACTAAAATCATGCCAGACCATGAATACTGCCGTATCAGAGAGTGCTGGACTAGAAAGGTTCAACCTGTAATAGCTATTTGTCCTCTTCCTTCCCATCCTACTCCATACCAGTATTGTTTTATTTCTCTGTGAAGGAGGATATGGCATTAAATTCTCTTTATATTATTCCCCTATTAATCCTTATAAGATGTAAACTGCCCATGGGCATACCATACCTTTAGTTTAAAGTAAACCTCTTCCTTAATTTCAGTAGGGATGAAAACTGATGTCTCAGTGATTCCTTAAGTAATAGGCACAGCCCTCCAAATCTAGGCTTAGTTTTTGGGGTTTTTTTTTTTGTTTGTTTTCATTCTGCCAGGAACACTATGCAAGGACATTTTTCTAATGCAAGGGCCCACTTCTGATGTCAGAGGCCAATTTAAGTCCTGACCCAGCCCCCTAAACTTCTGTTGAAAGCATTGGAAGTTCAGGGTATTGAGCTTATCATAAGCACAGGCCTTCTAAGTAAGTTAGGGCTTGTCTCTGCTTTTGGGAGATGGACACTATGGTGATTGATCCACAGGGGGTTGAATTAGCAGGTCTAGTGAAAAGTTACTAAATGGACCATAGATTATTCTCTCATTGACAGCAGTGCTCAACTGGAACAGGAAGGATAAGGTAAGACGACAGGAACATTTCTCCCATGGAAACCGCAATAAGTCGACCTAAGCTACGTCAGCTCCAGCTACATTATTCACATAGTTGGAATTGCATAACTTAAGTCGACTTATCCTTCTGGTGTAAAACTAAGGTAAAGAAGATTACAATAATGTTTTCATTTATTCATTCATTCTCCAAAATTAGCACTCTTTTGCTTTTTTCATTTTGGTAAATTACTTGTTACCCCTTCCTCTGGATGTAAAAATGGACTTGCCTTGTTTGCATCCTCAATAACCTGTTAATTACCCTGTGCTCCTCTTTATTATTTGTGTGCTAGTAACACTATTAGTAGGCCATGCATAAGCATTGGGTGAAAGAGGGCTCAGTTATAGGACTTGTCTGCAACTGGCTGGCTGACTGACTTCTCTGATTGAGTGGTTACTCTGTTATTAGTGCTTGGAAATGAGTAGTGTATGTTTATCATTTAGTGTGGGGGAGTCACCGGGCCCTGCACTCCCATCCACAGTCAGATGTGACTCTTAGCCAGCAGGTAGAACAGAAGGTTTATTGATTTGCAGGGACACAGCATAGCACAGGATCATTGTTAACACAGGAACCAGGAGCATTCAGTACCATTTCTCTCATGGAGTAGGGATTCTGGACCCTGGTCCCCCTTTCTGCTCTAAGACCCCCTCTCTAAACCAGTGGAGACCTGACCCATTCCCCCCAGGCCCTTGTCCCCAGCCTGGTGTCAGCCCTGCCTCTCCCTTTGTTCCTTTTCCAGAGCCAGAGGTGCTTCTGCTGTCACCAGACCCTGCTGTGCAGGACGTGAGAGACTATACATTCCTCCACAGTGAGTCATGACCAGCCTCCCCCTCATCGTCCAGATAGTGTGCTGTGCCCAGGGAATCTGAGCATGTACACACACATAGAGTTATTACAGAACAGCACAGGACAGCAGAATCACATACAACACCACAAGGCAAACAGAGTAATACAAAAGTTTCAGAAGGATAGCCAAGTTAGTCTGTAACAGGAATAACTTAAAAAAACAACAAACAGTCCAGTAGCACTTTAAAGACTAACAAAACATGTTTCGTTAAAGTGAATACAGTCCAAATACAGTCCCTGCTATGTCACATTGTTATTATATATATGTAATGGCTGCATGGCTTTGAGCTTAGGAGTGAAATGGCACTGATCTTAATGTTAAAGTCTTTAAAATGGGAAAAGAACAGGGAGATGCTCTGTAATAATTTCTGAATACTGTATGCGACCTGATGTTGGAATTCTTTGCTGTGGCTCCAAGTAACACTTCTGTCATTTTTACATGACTATGGAAGGGCAGTGGGCAGGTGGAGGTGAGCTCAGCTCCATCTACACTACCTCAGAAAGTCGATGTAAGCTATGCAACTCCAACTATATTGCTCACATAACTGGAGTCGACATACTCTAAGTCGATTTATCACAGGTTTTACACCCTGGGGGCTCATCTAGACTACAGGGAATGGTCGAAAGAAGATCGTGGAGCTTTCAAAAGTGAAAGTAGTTAAGACGTGGCTTTTTTGGAGAATCCCCCCTTTGTCGAAAAGCTGCGTAACCTCCTTTTTTGAGGAAGAGCAGCTTTTTGATGAACGGGGGCGGGGGTTGCCAAAAAAGCCGCATCTTAACTACTTTCACTTTTGAAAGCTCTGCTTTCGAAAGTGTGATCGGAAGAAGATATGCAAATTGCCGTGGAATTTGCATATCTTCTTTCAACCATTCCCCATAGTCTAGATGAGCCCTGGCAGGTCAATGGGAGAAACTCTCCTGTTGACTTCCCTTACTCTTCTTGTCTGGGATATAGTACTAGCGTCGACTGGACAGTGATCTGCAGTCAATTTGTCAGGTCTTCACTAGACACATTAAATTGACCATCAGTGAATCCATCTCAGAGTATTGATCCAGGCTGTCATGTAGATGTAACCAACGTATATGCTTAGAGAACAAAGAACTTTGATTGTGATTGATGGCAGTCCCTTAAGGACAGGGCATGGAGTCTTATTGGTAGTAGACCAAGACCCAGACCTCCCCTAAGCTGAGAAGTCTGGAGCAAGATGGGTGAGCATTTGTCATAACCAGGAGGGTTTGACCAGAACCTGGGGACTAAGAGGTTAACTATGGCTCCTGTCCCTAGCCTGGTATCTTGTCAGCCAATAGCAATGCAGGCAGGGATTTCAAATTGGGACAAAGGAATTTTTATCTTTTCTCTCCTTTGTCCGAGTCAGAGCTGTTTCTTCCAGGTAACAGGGAGATGGGAGGCTGTCTCTCTTCAAGAAAAGTCTTCTCACAATGTGTAAGTTGGGCAAAGATTAGTTAGTCCATCAGGTTTTATTGTTTTCTGGTTTGGGAATTTGGAACTGAGGTCTGTGCTGTTAAAAGTGGTTTTTTTTTCTTTTTTTCTTAAAAGTGTTTTTCTCTCTTTTGTAATGAAGCCTTCTAACCCGGGGAATTTTCTCTGACTATATCAATTGGTGGCTCTTTTCCATCTAACCACTTCAACTATACTTGATAATTAAAGTTTGTTTCCTTTTTCTAATTAACCTGGTATTGGTTCATTTTCATGTCCCAATTTTACCTTAGGGATGAGATTCCTCAAGTGATCTCTTCCCTGATTTTTCGTGGAAATACTTGGGTGGTGGCAGCGGATATTCCCCAAAGTCCGGGTATTAGGATGGGGGCAGAGGGGAGGGCGTTTTTGTACCAAAGCCTGTAGAGATAAGGTTTTGGGGTGCTTTTGTGGGCCCCCACTTCCGCATTTGTCATGCCAGAGTGGGGAACATCCTTGACAGCATTCAACTTAGATAGAGAGACATGTGCATAGACCTTTTGTCATGTTAAAAATCCTTTTTCTCTTAATGTTATCTGTTGTTCCTGCTTTTCAGATTAAATATCATGGAGTTTTTACCAGGCAGCTGTGTGTCATTGTATTCCTCACTGGTCACAAGCTCTGCCCAGTCAAAGCTGTTGGTGTGAGCACGATTCACACACGGGACTGTAACCAAGCACCTGGCCTAAGAATTGGAGAATCATGAGATTCCACGTTAAGGAAACTAAGAGGCCTGAGACCAAGGGAATGCACCCAGAGAGCTCAGAGAAGGGATCAGAGGCACAGCTTGTTCTGTATCTGTAACAAAATGTCTGTTGACTTCATTGGGAGGTTTGCTGGATTAGTAGCCTCACTTCTTTGGCTATTCATTAACATGTTGGAATTTATCTAATTCTTTAGTCATATCTGATTCAGAATTCCTTTCCCCCAAATACACCTGTTCCGTTTCCTTCCTCTAATTTGCATTGGTGAACTCCCTGCCATTCAAAAGATCTTTTACCTATTAAAAAGGTTTCTTTAACTTGGCTATTAAAAGCCTGCTGCTGAAGCTAATTAAATAGCCCAGAAGTTTTCAGTTGATCACCTTGGGGCTTTTCAAGGAGAGTCTACCTCTCTGTGTCTGACTGTATCTCCTCTTGGGAGCAGCTCTGTTAATGAGCGCTTCACCACAGGACATCTTTGTTTCCCTTGGAAAATTAAGGCCTGCAGAAAATCCAGTGTGTTGATATAGTGGATCCAATTCATGTTGCTCAGTGAGACACTGACATGTCCCAGCAATGTGAAATTCATTGCTTTGAAAAGCTGTCCAGTCACATATTATTGGCTGGTTATAGTCCCTTTGATGGGGACTTGCACCTTAACCCATGCACATTGATAGGTAGGTAAATGTATTCCTATGACTTTAAGAACTTTGCTAATGGTAGTTTTAACTGCTGCTTGAGCCAACCAAGCTGGACAGTAAAGGGAAGGGATCAGATGAAATGCATACATGCTAGCACCCCAGGTTAGGGGTTAAGCCATAGATCACCAATCTAATCTGGTAAAAAACATTAAGTTATAAAAATGACATGGTTGCCATTCCAGGAGACAGCGTGATAGACAGGAATGGTAAACCCTTGTTTGTGCTATCAGTGAATTCTGCTGCAGGAGATTAAGACTTTTAGAAGAGATAGATATTTTTAAGACCACTAACAATATTTCTGGCATACCAAGTGAAGATAATGATGAGGGTAATCAGTTATTGTGCTTCTACTCTTAAAATGCTTTTTGGTGATCTTTGGAAAGCAATATTTCTTCTATGTACTGTGCAGCATTGCTTAATTCACTAAGGACTTTATGATTTGTATTTGCTTTTCTCTGAAGCCTCACTCCCGGAAACCAAATACAAAACTGATGACACAGTCAGATTTTGGCGTCCTTTAAAAGCATTTGGCTATCAAACAGCTACATGGACCAGAGTTTTAGCCCCCTGGCTTTCCACCATGTGCCTGCCACCATCATCAAGGGAATCTTTGGAAGTTTTCCTGCCCTGATCCGTCCTTCTGCACAGATGACTCAATTAAATGTATTTCAGCATTGTAAGCCACATGTCTCCTTGGATTTTAAAACTAGCAGACAAGTCTTAGCATCAGTTATTCAGATTAAAAGAAAACATACAGATCTTTCTCTTTTATTGCTTCATCCTAAAAATGAAAATAAACAAACAAACAAATAAAAACCCTCCACAGAACAGCCAATGTATAATTTAGAAATGTCCTGGTGACAGCGAGTTCTCTTTTCCTTTGTCAATTTAAAAGGCTCCATGTAGTTCCCCAATGTGTTTTTCACCAGAGTCTTTCTCTGATGGGGATTGATTCTGCTCCCAAAAAAGTAAATGGCAAAATCTGGTGGCAGCGGGATCTGGTTCATGATTAGCAATAGTGGGATCGATATCTACTCCATAAAGGGGACTTGACCTCCTGCTTCTTACAGCATCTGCATCTCTCAGGAATTTGTTTATCTCCTTCCAAATTACCTGTAATTTGAGAACATTTTCTCATCTCAAGGGGAAACAGGCTTCAAATGATTATTCCATAAAAGCAATTACTTTTGATATTGGATATCTGCACATGTAAATGTAATATCTTTCCCAATTAAAAAAATAATGAATTTTACATCTAGAGAGGGAGTAGCCTATACAACGCTGTTTCATCTGCCAATTCTATAGCAGTGTAAAAGGGGTGCCCACGCAAAAAAATCTGTGTAGGAGGGGCAGCTGTGACTTGGCGCTTATAAACCAGCAAGAAATGCTGGTTTGCACCTTGAGGTCATCCAGGTCATGAATGTTGGAGAAAATTTCTATCAAGGCACAATAAAGCCATATGATTTCCCCTTAGGGTTTCTTCCCTACTTTGAAAATGAGAACTTGGTTACAAATGGAAGTGCAATAACATGTGCTATTTTGTGCTTATATCCGATTATTTGCTTTTTTTTTTTTACACATCTTTTCTTAATGTTTCCCATCACTGCTGATTTTCCTCCTCCTATATGGACAGCAGTGGAACTAATCCTGATTTACACCAACATAAATCAAAGGCAAATGCCAAATCTAGTATCAGGAATCCTTGTAATCTTAAGTAATAGTCCTGCCAATTGAACAAATGCTGTCTGCTCTTTGTGTCCAGCCTGCTTACCATCTTAGCTCAAGGCCTCACAGAACACACATGTTCTTCAAGGCAGGCACCCTGTCTAGTGAACTTTTCTCTGGCTGACATTGGTGGAGTGGTGCTAAGGCTTCTCAGCTGGACCTCATCCTTGCACAAGTTAGGACTGCCATCTTTTATCTCATCATATGAATGAGAGGATGGGGAGTTTTTCTCACAATGTTTCAGCAAAGGAATTCTTTTTGAATATTCTTTTTGGGCTATTTTGGGGGAGAGACTGAAAAACAAAACTGGGGATGTGAACATGTACATGGTTAACCGAAGAGCCTGGGCTCATCTGTTAATCCTCATGGTTAGTTATAGCTCCTCCCCCCAGCTCTTCCTCCCACAGAAGTAGCGGCATGGGGTGGGGAGGTACGTGCAGGGAGCTGGCTCCTGCCAAGCTGCATCAGAGGCAGCAGTACATGGGCGGGGGGAAGGAGGAGGTGGGAGCTGATATGTGTGAGGAGCTGGATTTTAAGCTGGCTTCCCGCATTTTAAGCAGGAGGCTTCCTGTGCGGGCTACCTCCCCTCCCCCACTGCCTCTGATATAGAGGCACTCTGGGGGTGGGGAAGACAGGAGCCAGTAAGTATAGGGATTAAAAGCTGGCTCCCTGTGAGCACGGGCTTCTGCCTGTCTCCTGCCCCCCACCTCTTCCCACACCTGTAAACATGTAACTGCTGAAAAATTCAGCAGTTAAATGTTTTCAAAATAAACCTATTTTATCAATCCTTAAAGCCCAGGGCATTTCCCAACAGGAACTTCATGCTTTTTATTCCCAAGGAAATGGTGTCCCCCTGAACCTGAAGCCTCTAGAACTGCCAGAAACCAAATACAAAACTGATGACACTCAGATTTTGGCTCCCTTTAAAAGCATTTGATTGACAAGCAGCTACACTGAGTTTCAGCCCCCTGGCTTTTTACCATATGCCTGCCACCATCATCAAGGGAACCTTTGGAAGTTTTCCTGCCCTGCTCCATCCTTCTGTGCAGATCACTCAATTAAACATATTGCAGCATTGTAAGCCACATGTCTTTTAAGAACATAAGAACATAAGAACATAAGAATGGCCATACTGGGTCAGACCAAAGGTCCATCGAGCCCAGCATCCCATCTGCCGACGGTGGCCAATGCCAGGTGCCCCAGAGAAGGAGAACAGAAGACAATGATCAAGTGATTTATCTCCTGCCATCCATCTCCTGCCCTTGTTATGAAGGCTAGGGCACCATACTTTATCCCTGGCTAATAGCCATTTATGGACCTAACCTGCAAAAATTTATCAAGCTCTTTTTTAAACCCTAATAGAGTCCTGGCCTTCACAGCCTCCTCGGGCAAGGAGTTCCACAGGTTGACTGTGCGCTGTGTGAAGAAAAATTTCCTTTTATTAGTTTTGAACCTACTACCCATCAATTTCATTTGGTGTCCCCTAGTTCTTGTATTATGGGAAAAGGTAAATAATTTTTCTATAATCACTTTCTCCACACCATTCATGATTTTATATACCTCTATCATATCACCCCTCAATCGCCTTTTTTCCAAACTGAAAAGTCCCAGTCTCTCTAGCCTCTCCCCATATGGGACCCTTTCCAAGCCCCTAATCATCTTAGTCGCCCTTTTCTGAACCTTTTCTAATGCCAATATATCTTTTTTGAGGTGAGGAGACCACATCTGCACGCAGTACTCGAGATGTGGGCGTACCATAGTTTTATATAGGGGAAGTATGATATCTTTTGTCTTATTATCTATCCCTTTTTTAATAATTCCTAACATCCTATTTGCCTTACTAACTGCCGCTGCACACTGCGTGGATGTCTTCATAGAACTATCCACTATAACTCCAAGATCCCTTTCCTGATCTGTCGTAGCTAAATTTGACCCCATCATGTAGTACGTGTAATTTGGGTTATTTTTTCCAACATGCATTACCTTACACTTACCCACATTAAATTTCATTTGCCATTTTGCTGCCCAATCACTCAGTTTGCTGAGATCTTTTTGTAGTTCTTCACAATCCCTTTTGCTTTTGACTGTCCTGAACAACTTTGTGTCATCTGCAAACTTGGCCACCTCACTGCTTACCTCATTTTCTAGATCATTGATGAACAAGTTGAACAGGATTGGTCCCAGTACTGACCCCTGGGGAACACCACTAGTTACCCTCCTCCATTGTGAAAATTTACCATTTATTCCCACCCTTTGTCTTTTGAGATTCACCAGCCTAGATTGAAGCTGAAGGGTGCTGTGTGCTTTCAGCACACACAATAGCTGTTCCAGCCTGTGAGATAGAATGAGAAAGGTTTTAGAGCTACTGGAGCCTCATAATCCCAGATCCCATAGTCTCACCCTTGTCCTCCCCTTCTGTGGCCTGGGTGAGGCCAGCATGCACACCATTTCTTCGCTACTGCAAGGATGCATTGGCATCCTTTGTGAGATTGATCTGACCTGGTGCTGCTGCACAAACCTCTGTGTGAGGCTTAGATGAGGAATAGGGTCTTGTGCTAGTCCTCTATCCCCTGAGTTAATTTTGTCCAGAATATATGACTGTGTGTGAGTTGGATTTACAAGATTGTGTCATTTATAGCAAATAATTGTTCTTAACTCTGCTGGCATTTTCCATCTAAACAAAGCCTAAGAGTAGGTCTGACTGGGAAACTGGAAAATGTCAGTTCATTGTTAGGGCACTCACCTGCAAGAGGGAGGCCAGATTCAAATCCCTGTTATGAACTGGCCCTGACTACTAGGTTATTGGTTCTTTCTTTCTTTCTTTCTTTCTCATGTTTTCATAAAAAGCTTCCAAAGATCTTGGGTTTGTTCTGCATCAAAATGGAATCAAATGCCAAAGCCACAAAAATATGGGTAAAATGAAAATCTTGTTTTGTCAGCTCTGCTTCTGTATTGGAGCTAAATGTTGGCACCTTACAAAAGAGGAAATTTGAGGTACAGAGACTGAAAGAGTAGGCCAAAATTGACACATGGCCAAGAATTTTCAAAGCAGAACCTACAAAGGCCTACTGTTATTTGCACTGTTCCAGCAAAGTGATAATCCCCACTTCATTAAAATAAACATGGCTGCCGCACTGTGCCAACGATCAGTTGATCCAGCACAGCATGGCAGTTTAGACGCGGCGTGGTTGACAAGGGAAGCCTTTGTCAACCGCTCCGGTATGCCTCGTGAAACCTATTTTATCATCCCTTAAAGCTTCCTTTGTCAACCGCACCGCATCTAGACTGCCCCGCTGTGCTGGATCAGCTGATCGTCGGCACAGTGGGGCGGCCATGTTTATTTTAATGAAGCGGGGATTATTTAAATCCCCGCTTCTTTGACTATGCCGAATAAACTAATTTACATGGCTCCGTCGACAGAGCCATGTAGTCTAGACACACCCTTAGATTGAGACATAAAGCAGATACATCTCCATGTCTGCATACTCCATGTTGCTCTTCTGCAAACTTAGCTGAATTCTAAGTTTTTAAATAAAACTTCCTTTTAGATATTATTGAGTCTGGGTATGTCTACACTACAGAGTTAATTCGAAATAACAGACATTATTTTGAATTAACTGTAATAGCTGTCTACACATACAAACCACTATTTCGAAATAAATTCGAAATAGTGGAGCCCTTATTTTGAATTAGGTAAACCTCATTCTATGAGGAATAACACCTAATCTGAAATAGCTAATTTGAAATAAGTGTTGTGTAGACACTTATTTCAAATTAGGGGGCCTCCAGCCCTTCCCAGTTCCCCCGGGTGGCCACTCTGGGCCAAACCAGGAAAACTCCTCTCCTCTCCCCCAGCCCTGGGGCCCTTAAAGGGGTAGACTCTGGTCAGACTGCAAGTGCCAGATCCAGGCCTGCCAGCAGTCTCTGCCCCTGACCCAGTGGCCCCAGGATGAGCCAGGCAGCCAGTGCCAGCCAGCTCTCTCCCGCCCAGTCCTCCAGCACCCAGGGGCCAGCCAGGGGCCGTAGATAGTGCGCGCCTTCATGGACTAGTGCGGAGATCATGGACCTCATTGAGGTTTGGGAGGAGGCCCCCAACTTCCATGATCTCCGCACTAGGTGGAGGAACGCGGCCGTCTACAGCCGCATAGTGGCCACCATGGCCAGAAAGGGACACAGGCGCACCCAGGAGCAGGTGCGCCTGAAAGTCAAGGAGCTGCGGCAGGCGTACACCAGGGCCACCAGGGGCAGTGCCGCAGCAGGGGCTGCCACCTGCCCCTACTTCCCCTCCCTCGACAGAATCCTGGGGGGCGGGGCAGTCCACGCCAGCCTGGGAGGCAGCAAGCTGGGACCGGAGGGCCCTGACCCAGGCACACCAGAGGGGCCACCACCAGCTGTCCCGGCACCGGAGTCGGCAGAGTCATCCAGGGAGGCCATACGGGGTAAGTGCCAGCACAGGCGGGGAGGGGGACCAGGGACCGCACGCGTAGGCCATGTCTCCCACAGATCATGCAGCCAGCCACCTGTGCACGTGTGAGCACATGCCATGCCACCCTTGGGCCGGTGGCTCCAGCTGCGTGACACCCAGGGGCTGTGGCCCAATAGGCACACACGTGTGTGAAGAGACCTGACACGCTCCCGACCCTGGGGCAGGACCAAGCAGGATGCTCTCCCTTCACATGCCCCCTCTACACAGAGGCAGGGGACATCTCCCCCCCCACCCCAGCCGCACTATACATGGCACAGGGGCATGGGTGCGGTCTTGGGACAGCTCCCAGTCCCGGGGAGAGCCAGACATCCTGACCATGGCCTCTGTGCAAGCACAACGGCTCTGATGGTGCAGGGCATGGCCACTCTCACGTCGCAGGGGGGGCTGGGCATCATCCACTGTGTCCCCAGGGAGAACTGACCACTTCTCTTCTTTCTCTACAGCTGCACCAGCTGCTCATGCAGGGCACACCACCCCACCCAGGACATGCTCCTGCACCCGCGGCCTGCTCCGGACCACCAGCATGTGGCAGGAGTACCGGGACCAGCACCTGCACCGCACCATCCAGGCCTGGATGCTGGAGGACCTGCAGCTCCACCGGGAGCAGCTTGCTGAGGACCAAGCGATGAACGCAAACCTGCAGGCACTGCTGCAGAGTATGCTGCCCCGTGCCGGTCCTGCACCTGCTGCCCCCCCAACAACTGTTCCTCCTCCCACGCCTGTGCCCCCCCACCTCTTCCTCCTCAACCTCCACACTCTCCTCCTCCTCAATGTCCACACTCCCCACCTCAACCTCTGCACCCTCCTTCCCATCCCCCCGGGAATGCCGAGGCCCCCTCCCCCGCCGTGCTGGGAGGTGGTTGGCCCGGCGAGACCCCCAGCCCTGAGTGCTGAGCTTCCCCTCCCCCTTCTTCCCCTTGCTTCCCCCTTCCAGCTCCCTCCTCCCGGTTTTCCTGCTCCCCTCTCCCACCCTCTCTCCTGCCCTCTCCCGTCTCCTTTCCCCTGTCTCCCCAGAGTTTCATTCCCCCTCCCCAGTTGTGTTAAATAAAGACAGTTTATATTTTTGAAAATATATGTCTTTTATTTGACATCAGGAAGGGGGGCTAGGGAAAGGTAAGTGGAAGAACGAGAGGGAGGAATGGGGCACAAGCCCCCAGTGGGGCAGACTGGGAAGACTGTTAGCGCTCCTCAGGATGGAAGCTCTCCTGCAGGGCCCCCTGGATCCTGACAGCCCCTCGATGGTCCTCCTGGATGGCAGCCTGCAGACAGTGTGGCAACATGTCCATGAGACACAGCAGAGTCCCCGGGGGCAGGTCTGGTTCCATGTTGCAGAGCGCCGTGGTGTCCTGAGTGAGGGCAAGCAGAGCACTCCGAGACACAAATGCTTTGCTGTCTGTCAGTGAGGTAGACCAGCAAGCAGAGAAACCTGAGAACTGTCTGTCCGGGATGGGGGATCGGATCCCTTTAAGCACAGATCTTGGCTAGCCTAAGGCAGCAGCCCCACACACTAAGTCCGACCCTGATGCCCTTTTGGCACTGGTTCCGGCCAGCCTTACCTTCGATTCAGGGTCCACTCAATGTGGACGCACTATTTCGAATTAGAAAAACACTATTTCCAATTAGTTTTTGGGTCTAGATGTGTTATTTTGATTTAGCTTATTTCGAATTAACTAATTCTAAATAAGTTAATTCGAAATAGCGCTGTAATGTAGATATACCCTCTGGTATATGCTTCTGCAAAGCACATCCACTTTCCCAATCCTAATTTCAGTGTACTGATCTGATAATGCATTCAGTAACCTCGTAATGTCTGTGGATAGAACAATTTTTGGATATTCTCCAAAGCAATAATAAATTTTCATTAGGCATGCTTTGTATGGGATTTTTGATAGGCAGTGAAAGGAGCCAATTCCTTTTCTTGGCAACATACACTCCTTTGACAAAAATAAGGTATCAACAGAAGAGAAAAAAATGAGGCACAGGCTCTGAAGGATACTCAGCATTTTGGCAGAATGAAATTCTCTAAGGTTACATGGAGGATGATAGCTGTTCCTTTCCATAGAAGAACACTGCTACTAGCACTGAGACATCATTCAAGGATTAAATAAGTTTCTATGCACTCTAGACTCCAGCTGAAGTCAGTGATGTTTAGCATTTCATGGGAGAAGCTCCTTCCCTTGCTAGAGTGGGTCTGTAATAAATAAATATATAATTGTATAAACAGGTGGTCTAGTTCTGTAAATCAGTTTAACCACATTGGACCATGACTCAGGTAAACCGCTTTCAGTTCCTGACTCTGTCGCAGACTTTGTTTGTAAACTTGAGCACATAGCTTATTTATTTCTGTTCTCCCTCAGTTTTCCTATGGTAAGTTAGGTATGTCTACACTACAGCATTAATTTGCGTTAACTTAATTCAAAAGAGTTAATTCAAATTAAGCTAATTCGAAATAATGCATCTATACACAAAACTATTTCAAAATAGTGTTTTGCTATTTCAAAATAGCGCATCCACACTGAGTAGACCCTGAACTGAAGTTAAGGCTGGCCGGAACCAGTGCTGGCATCAGCTTAGGACTTAGTGTGGGGGGGGGGGGGGGCTGCCTGAGGCTAACTGAGCTCCGTGCTTAAAAGGGACCCTACCCCCACCCCGGACAGACAGTTCTCAGGGTTCCCCTCTTGCTTGTCTACCTCGATGAGGGACAGCAAAGCAGTCCTGTCTTGGAGTGCCCTGAGTGCCCGCACTTGGGACACCGCAGCACTCGGCCACATGGAGCCAGAGCTGCCCCTGGGCATGCCAGTGCGTCTCGTGGGATCGTTGCCATCAGCCCGGCTGCACTTGCTGCAGGCTGCCATCTGGGAGGTCCATCAGGGGGCTGCCAGGATCCAGGAGGCCCTGTGGGAGAGTGTCTACCCCTGTCCTCCCCATCGGGGCTCATGCCCTATTCCTCTCTCACATCCTTCCACTTACCCCTCCCTAGCCCCCCTTCCTGATGTCAAATAAAATACACTTTTTTTCAAAAATAGAACCTGGGTTTATTGAACAAAACTAGGGGGGGATGAACCTCTGGGGAGACTGGGGAAAGGAGGCGGGAGACGGGAGGAGAGAGGGTGGGAGAGGGGAGGGGGAAAACTGGGAGGAGGGAGCTGGAAGGGGGAAGCAAGGGGAAGAAGGGGGAGGGGAAGCTCAGCGCTCGGGGTGGGGGGTCTCGTCGGGCCACATGTCTCCCAGCACAGCGGGTGTGGGGGCCTCAGCATCTCCAGGGGGATGGGGAGGAGGGTGCGGAGGTTGAGGTGGGGGGTGTAGAGACTGAGGAGGAGGGTGAGGAGGTTGAGGAGGGAGAGACGGGTGGGGGAGAAGAAGTGGGAGGAGGAACAGTAGCTGGGGGGGCACCAGGTGCTGAAGCGGCCCGAGGCAGCATGCTCTGCACCAGGGTCTGCAGATGGGTACAGATGGCATGACCCTGGGCAAGCAGCTCCCTCTGGAACTCCCGTTCTTCCTGTGCCTGCTGCTCCATGATGTGGGTCAGGGCTCGTAGGGCCCCCAGCTGCTGCTCTCGGTACCCCTGCTGTGTTGCAGTCATCCTGTGGAGCCCTTGGGTGCAGGAGCATGTCCCTGGCGGGGTGGTGCGCCCTGCACGTGCAGCTGGTGCGGCTGTGGAGAAAGAAGAGAAGTGGTCAGTTCTCCCTGGGGACACAGTGGGTGAAGCCCAGCCCCCCTCTGCGAGGTGAGGATGACCATGCCCTGCACCGTCAGAGCCACTGTGCTTGCACAGAGGCCGTGGTTGGAATGTCCGGCTATCCCTGTGAGTGGGAGCTGTCCCAAGACTGCACTCATGCCCTGTGCTGTGTATAGTGTGGGTGAGGTGGGGGGGAGATGTTAGAGGGGGCTTGTGAAGGGAGGGCGTCGTGCTGTGTCCCACCCCGGGGTCAGGAGCATGTCAGGTCTCTTCACACATGTGTGTGGCTATCAGGCCACAGCCCCTGTGTGGCACGCAGCTGGAGCCACCTGCCCAGGGGTGGCACGGCACGTGCTCACACATGCACAGGTTGCTGCGTGATCCGTGGTAAGCAAGGCCCACGCGTGCAATCCCTGGTCTCCCTCCCCACCTCCCCCCAGGAAGGGGACAGTGATGGCACTTACATGGTGTGGCCTCCCTGGACGACCCTGGTGATTCTGCTGCTGGGACAGCTCGGGGGTCCGGCTGGTGTGGCTCCCTCCATGGCAGCTCCTCCTCTGCGCCCTGGTCAGGGCCCTCTGGTCCCGGCTCACTGCCCCCCGGGGGGGCACGGACCGTCCCGGCCCCCAGGATCCGGTCCAGTGCCTCAAAGTAGGGGCAGGTGTCTGCCCCTGCTGAGGAGCTGCCCCGAGTGGCCCTGGCATACCTCTGCTGCAGCTCTTTAATTTTCAGACGCACCTGCTCCTGTGTGCGCCTGTGGCCTTTCGGGGCCATGGTGGCAGCTGTGCAGCCGTAGACCGTCACGTTCCTCCATCTAGTGCAGAGATCATGGACGCTGGGGGCCTGCCCCCAAACCTCAATGTGGTCCATGATCTCCACATTAGTCCAGGAGGGAGCGCGGCGTCTACAACCTCTGGCTGGCTCCTGGGTGCTGGGGGACTGGGTGGGAGACTGCTGGCTGGCACTGGCTGCCCGGCTCATTGTGGGGCCATTGGGTCGGGGCAGAGACTGCTGGCAGGCCTCAATCTGGCATGTGCAGTCTGGCCAGAGTCTACCCCTTTAAGGGCTCCAGGGCTGCGGGAGAGGAGAGGAGTTTTCCTGGTTTGGCCCAGAGTGGCCACCAGGGGAAACTGGGAAGGTCTGGAGGCCCGCTAATTCAAATTAAGTGTCTACACAGCACTTATTTCGAATTAGCTATTTCAAATTTGGCATTACTCCTCATAGAATGAGGTTTACCAAATTCGAATTAAGCGCTCTGCTATTTCAAATTAAATTTGAAATAGCGGTTTGCATGTATAGACGCTATTAAAGTTAATTCGAAATAACAGCTGTCATTTCGAATTAACTTTGCTGTGTCGACATACCCATAGGGATGATAGTTAAGTCCAGTCTGAATCCAGAATGTATTCCTCTGGAAATTAAAACAGAACTGTCATCCATTGGAAGAAAACCTTGAAATGTTTTAATTTCCCGTGTAATGGGAACTTCAAACATTTGTTCAGGAAAAAAAAATAAAAAATGATATTTTGTTTTGACTTCTTCAAATGACAGTGAAGTTCCCTGAGATGTCCAGAGATTGGGTGGTCCTCTTCCAGGCTCTTTTCATCAGAGCAGGACCCTAGAAGTTTATGCAGAAGGTGAAGTAATTAATCTGGTTAAGACAGACAATCCTAAACTTTCAGACAAAAACTGTATCAGGTGATAGCAGCCAACCAGGGGGGGGTCCCCTTTCTGGCTCCACTTTTTTATGACTTAGTTATAGAACTGAAATAGACATGTTACATAGGAACCCTGATTTAGCTCTAAAATCATTAGCTTAGATTATTACCTGGCAGCTCTGCCATCAACATCCTCACTCATCTTCCCCATGTCCTCATCACTAAGAAGTGGTCAAAATTATTCTTGAGACTTTCTTTATCCATCTTCCTGAGTCATCAGTGACTCCAACAGTTAGTCAAGTTGCTTCCACTGGCTAAAAATTCAAGATAAATGTAGGACCCTGTATATCACTGAGGGTAAGTCTACACTGCAAGCTTCTTTCGGAATAAGCTTTTCTGAAATATATCTTCAGGAAAAGATTATTTCAAAATTGAGCGTCTACACACAAAAAGTACAATGAAATAGTTATTTGCTAGTTTGAAAGATAACATCTAACTGATTGGACACTATCTCGCATTTAAGGACACCCAGAAGCAGTTCAAGCAGGGCATTAGGTCAGCAGTTGCCTCCTGGAGCTGCTGCCTAAGGCTATCTGAGACGCATGCTTAAAGGGACCCCCCCCGGACAGCCGTTTCTCAGGTTCTTCTGCTTGCCTACATGTCTGAGGGACAGCAAAGCATTTCCTCTGCCTGCTCTGGTTGCCTTGCTTTTGGACACCACAGCACTCTCTACCATGGAGGTGGAGCTACTTCTGGGCACACGATGACCCCACATTGCTGTGCTATAGATTCTGCAGCAATTTCTGCAGGCTGCCTTCCTGGCTCTGCATGAGCTCAACCCTGAGCTCATGATGGAGAACCTCTGCCTGTGTGTGGGAGCGCTGTGCTTGCAACCACACTCCACGGTGGAGCCCCGCTTCTGGCGGCTGGACACCAGTTCTGACTAGTGGGACCGGCTAGTGATGGAGCAGTGGAATGACCAACAGTTGCTCCAAAACTTCTGCATGAGAAAAGAGACATTCCTGGAACTGTATGCCTGGCTTGCCCCTGCCCTCAGACAATGTGACACCCAGATGCAACTCACTATCCCCCTGGAGAAGCAGGCCACCATCGCTGTCTGGAAAATGTCCATGCTGGACAGTTACCAATCCGTAGGAAACCAGTTTTGTGTGGGGAGAATGACGATCAGGGCCCTCATCATGCAACTATGGCACTCTCGGGGTATGTCTACACTAGCTCGTTAGTTCGAGCTAGGTAGGCAAATGAGGACAACCGGAGTTGCAAATGAAGCCCGGGATTTAAATATCCCGGGCTTCATTTGCAATTCCGGTTGCCCTCATTTGCCTACCTAGCTCGAACTAACGAGCTAGTGTAGACATACCCTTGGGCTGCAGTCCCTGGGGTGAGGGGACTCCAGCTGACCCTGGGCTCCATGCGGCACATCTCCTTTGAAATGCCGTGGCAATGTTTTAAAAGGGCAGCACCGAACATCTGATCCCAGGCTTAGCGCCGCACAGAGCCTGGGGTCAGCTGGGGACTGCCGCTTTGAAGAACTCCCTCTTCCCTCCCATTGCTGCCTCTATCTGATTCGCTTATCGGATAGCCAACTAATTGATTAGTCCTTAACATCCCTAACGTGGACCCCATCGTTGCTGGATTTGCCACCCTGGGCTTCCCCAACTGCAGTGGGGGCTATTGATGGCAAACACATTCCCATCCAGGCCCCTGGCTACCAAGCAGTGTAGTACATTAACAGAAAGGGATACTTTTCTGCAGTCCTGCAGACCCTGATTGACCAGTATGGCCAGTTTACAGGCATCTTTATAGGCGGATCAGGGAAGGTGCATGACGCCTGCATCTTTTGCAACTCCAGCCATGACCACAAGCTGGAGACCAGCACTTTCTTCCCTGAGTGCAACAACATGGTCACGGACATTGAGATGCCACTGTGCATTGTGGGGGTTGCAGCCTACCCCCTCATGCAGTGGCTTATGAAGCCTTACAGTGGCCACCTGGATCCTACCAAGAACCATTTCAATGGCTGCCTGGGCAGGGCCCACATGCAGGCAGAGTGCACCTTCAGCCACTTGAAGACGAGGTTCATTGGCCCACCAGAATGTGGGGGAGCAGAACATCCCCCAGGTGATATCTGCTTGTTGTGTGCTCCACAACATCATGGAGAGCAAGGGGGTGGACTTCCTTCCAGGGTGGGGGGCAGAGGCTGGCCAGGAGGGAAGGGCCTTTGAGCAGCTGCGCACAGCTGCCATGTGCCAGGCCCATCAGGTGGGGGTGTGCATCCAGGAGGCCCTGAGGGAGAGTTACTCTCAAGGACCCCAGTAACTTTCCTCAGGACTCCCCACTAGGGGGCTGTGCCTTGCCTCTCTCTACCCTTCCCACAACAACCCCTTTCTTCCCCCCTCCACCTCTTTTCCCAGAAGACACGATAAAAACAACTGTTTTGTTTTGAAAAAAATAACTGTTTGCTTATTTATTTAGGATAGAAGTAACTCGGGATTGAATATGAAATTGGATAGAGCATGTATGCATTCTTACTGTCTGTAGTTTATATTCTTTTTTTCCTTGCTGTTTCTGACTAGTAGTTAACTCTACACCTTTACTACAGTTTTTCTGAAATGTTGTGGCATTTAGAATTATACAGCTCGTAAGCGATGCTCATGTTTGTTCATTTTACTTTGTAATTTTTTTCTGCTCTAATGGGTTTGTGACAGAGTGGAGTTCAGTTTCCGAAAAAATAAAAATGTATCTGTGTTCTTTCTTTCTTCATCTTGAGATCTATTACAAATGATTATTATTCATAGTGAATAAGTTTTCTGTTACTTAGCCCTGGTCTACACTGGGGAGTAATTTCAAAATAACTCTCCTTATTTTGTATTAACAAGGCAGAAGGGAAAAGGCATTTGGCACCAGGAGAGCCCCGCTAGCCATTCCACATAACACCCTTAAGTGGAGCCATAGCTGACCCTAGCGCTCCCACTGCTCCCCCCCTGGCTGCTAGCATGCCCGCAGCACCAAGAGGTGCAATGCTGAGATCTATGGCTGGATGGTCGCCAGGCTGGCCAAAAAAGGGCAAAGCAGGACCCTGGATCAGGTGTGAATGAAAATCAAGAAGCTCCAGCAGTCCTACACCAAGACTAGGGAGCAAAGTTCCTGCTCTGGGGCAGCACTGCATACCTGCCGCTTTTATGAGCAGCTGAATGCCATCCTGGGAGGGGGCTGGTGACCTCTTTCCATGTTGTCATCGACTCTGGTCAGGACACCATGCCCGCCAACCAGGAGGTCATAATCAGCCTGGAGCTGGTTCCCTCCCAAGACTCAAACAGTCCCAGAAAACACACTTTCAGGTGAGTTCCATCACTTTCCCTATACACATGTGGGGGCAGGTGGCGGGCTGCAGGAGGCCTAGGCTAAGAAGGCTGAGCAACAGCCTGTGCACTTGGGTGCACATGAAGCATCAGTCCAGAGCCCTCAGTCCCATGACACTCTCACACAGGGGCCCATTGCTTCTTCTCACAAGATTCCTGCACACGCCGGCCTTACTCCAGACTCTGTGGTGGGACATCTTCCTATGACAAACCACTACTAAGGAGACATGGAAACACATAGCAGTACCACACATGGCACAGGCTCATGCCTGCACTTGGGCACCACCCACTCTGGGTCAACTGTGGCGATGTGGAACAGCCCAATCCCCTGCATGGCAACCTGCCAGGCGGAAGAAGAGGAGGGGACTCAGTAGCACTCTCTCTGGCAAGTGGCCTCTTCCACTCACACACACCTCTCCAACACCCTCCCCTCTTCTCCAGGGGGTAGGGATAGAAATTTTCTGTCTTCAGGACACTGCCAGTGCTGGAACCAACATGTGCCAGACACAGCAGCAACCCAAGCAGCCCCATCCCCTTCTCCCATCTGTAGGCTCCTGGTCTGGCCAGCACATTCTTGATACGTTAAATGACGGCTTCTTGGAGCAGCTGGTTTTGGAACCCACAAGGGGAGAGGCTATTCTTGATTTAGTCCTAAGTAGAGTGCAGGATCTGGTTCAAGAGGTAAATATAACTTAACTGCTTGGAAATAGTGACAATAATGTAATAAAATTTAACATCCCTGTGGTGGGAAAAACACCTCAACAGCCCAACACTGTGGCATTTAATTTCAGAAAGGGGAACTACACAAAAATGAGGAAGTTAGTTAGAAATTAAAAGGTATAATGACAAAAGTAAAATCTCTGCAAGATGCATGGAAACTTGTCAAAGACACCACAATAGATGCCCAACTTAAATGTATACCCCAAATTAAAAAACACAGTAAGACAACCAAAAAATGCCATCATGGCTTAACAACCAGGTAGAAGAAGCAGCGACAGATAGAAAGACACCTTTTAAAAAAATGGAAGTCAAATCCTAGTGAGAAAAATAGAAAGGGCCATAAACTTTGTCAAATTAAGTGTAAAAATATAATGAGAAAAGCCAAAAAGGAGTTTGAAGAGCAGCTAGCCAAAAACTCAAAAAGCAATAGTAAAATGTTTTTTAAGTACATCGGAAGCAGGAAGCCTGATAAACAAACAGTGGGGCCCTTGGAAGATCAAGATGCTAAAGGAGCCCTCAAAGATGATAAAGTCATAGCGGAGAAGCTAAATGAATTCTTTGCTTCAGTCTTTATGGCTGAGGATATTGGGGAGATTCCCAAACCTGACCCATTCTTTTTAGGTGACAAATCTGAGGATATGTCCCAGACTGAAGTGTCATTAGAAGAGGTTTTGGAGCAAATAGATAAACTTAACAGTAACAAGTCACCGGGACCGGATGGCATTTACCCAAGAGTTGTGAAAGAACTCAAATGGGAAATTGTGGAACTATTAACTGTGATTTGTAACCTATCCTTTAATCAGCTTCTGTACCTAATGATTGGAAGATAGCTAACGTGACACCAGTATTTAAAAAGGGCTATAAAGATGATCCTGGTACTTACAGACCGGTAAGTCTAACATCAATACCGGGCAAATTAGTTGAAAGTATAGTAAAGAATAAAATTGTCAGACACATGGATGAATATAATTTGTTGGGGGAAAAGTCAACATTGTTTCTGTAAAGGGAAATCATGCCTTACTAATCTGCTCGAGTTCTTTAACAGGGTCAACAAATATGTGGGCAACGAGGATTCAGTGGATGTAGTATACTTAGATTTCCAGAAAGCCTTTGACAAGGTCCCTCACCAAAGGCTCTTAAGTAAAGTAAGTTGTCATGAGATAAGAGGGAAGGTCGTTTCGTGGATTGATAACTGGTTAAAAGACAGGAAACAAAGAGTAGGAATAAATGGCAAGTTTTCAGAGTGAAGAGAGGTAACTAGTGGGATCCCTCAAGGGTCTGTCCTGGGACTTATTCTATTCAACTTATTTATAAATGATCTAGAGAAAGGGGTAAACAGTGAGGTGGCAAAATTTGCAGATGATACCAAACTGCTCAAGATAGTTAAGACCAAAGCAGACTGTGAAGAGCTTCAAAAAGATCTCACCAAACTAAGTGATTGGGCAACAAAATGGCAAATGAAATTTAATGTTGATAAATATAAAGTAATGCACTTTGGAAAACATAATCCCAACTATCTATACAATATGATGGGGACTAATTTGGCTACAACTACTCAAGAGAGAGATCTTGGAGTCACTGTGGATAGTTCTCTGAAAACATCCACTCAGTGTGTAGTGGCAGTGAAAAAAACAAATAGAATGTTAGGAGTCATTTAAAAAGGGATAGAGAATAGGACAGAAAATATCTTATTGCCTCTGTATAAAACTGTGGTCCACCCACATCTTGAATACTGTGTACAGATGTGATTGCCTCATCTCAAAAATATATTGGTATTGGAAAAGGTTCAGAAAAGGGAAACAAAAATGATTAAGGTTTTAGAATTGGTCCCATATGAAGAGAGATTAAAAAGACTTGTACGTTTCATCTTAGAAAAGAGGAGACAAAGGGGGGATATGATAGAGGTCTATAAAATCATGACTGATGTGGAAAAAGTGAATAAGGAAAAGTTATTTATTTATTCCCACAATATAAGAACTACGGGTCGCCAAATGAAATTAATAGGCAGCAGGTTTAAAACAAACAATAGGAAGTTTTTCCTCCCACGGCACATAGTCAACCTGCAGAACTCCTTGCCAGAGGATACGGTGAAGGCTAGAACTTTAACAGATTCAAAAAAGAGCTAGATAGATTCATGGACGTTAGGTCCATCACTGGCTATTAGCCAGGATGGCTAGGAATGGTGTCGCTTAGCTTCTGTTTCTCTGGAAGTGCGAGATAGGGGAGGGATCATGTGAGGATTACCTGTTGTGATCCCTCCCTCTGGGGCATCTGGTATTGGCCACTGTTGGCAGACAGGGCTAGATGGACCTTGGGTCTGACCCAGTATGGCCGTTCTTATATTCTTATGTTCTTATTCCCATGCCTGCTTGTCCCCAAGACATGGTTGTTGCTGTGCTCCCCTGGGATGTTCAGACCCCTCTGGCTTGACTCATATCACCATCATCTGAATTGAGACCTCAGTGTCGGTTCAGAGATTAGGGCTAGGCTTCATACAGTGTCTCCTGGGAGGACTGCCCTTGTCACTTTTCTTCCAGCTGACTCAGATGCAAATGTGGTACATCCACCACCTCCCAAGCCATCAGCATGACTCCACGAGATCCACAGATGGAAGTGTACCTGCAAAAGACCTACTGTGGGAGCACATGGACTGCCTCCATTCCCTCATCCAGAGCTTTGATGAGGAGCTCTAGGATCAGACTGCCAACCATGAGGAGCACTGGGCTGCCTGGAAGCTGAGGAAGGCGATGTGGAAGCAGCTGTTACACAAGCATGAGGCCATGTGCTCCTCAATTATATCTGTCATGGAGCACATGGCCATGTGTATGGAGCAGTCCACCAGCCACCTCCCTGCACGAGACCCCCCAACTTCCTGTCCTTCCAACTACGCACACCTACCCCTGTCCATGCATCCACCGCCTGGCTCCTCCTCCTAGCCCCCTCCCAAAGGTTGCCAGGGACTCCAAACATGTGGTCGTGGGACCTCCTGGGCAACCAAAGCCTCATGAGGTTCCTGAGGGAGGTGCTAGTCCCTGCCCCATCCCTGAGCCCCCCATCTCCTCCCTCTCGGCTTCTTTCCCCAGTCCCTTCCCTGATGTATATCCCCAAATAAAAAATGCAAGTTGTTTTTTCAAAACAAAAAGACTTTATTATTTGCTCTGCAGAGGAGGGAGAAGGGGAAAGGGAGGGCGGGGATGGTGGTGGGAGAGGAAAGGCACACGGGGAAAGACAGAGGCCCCTTGTGGGGAGGCCTGGCGTAAAGTCTTGCAGTTAGCCTTGGCTGAAACTCTCCCTCAAGGCCTCCCAGATGAGCATCCCCCCTGATGTGCTCTCCATATGGCAGTGGTGTTCGGCTGCTCATAAGCCCTGGCCAGCCGTTCAGCCTCTGCCCCCCACCCTGGCAGGAAAGTTTTCCCCCTTGCTTTCACAGATGTTGCAGAGCACACAGCAGGCCACCACCATATTGGAGATGTTCTGGTCACTGAGGTCCAGGTGGGTGAGGAGACTTCTGAACCTCCCCTTTAGGCAGTCGAAGGCATACTCCACCACCCTGCTGAGGCTGCCATTGAAATGCTCGTTGGTGGGGTCCAGGTGTCCCATGTAGGGCTTCATCAGCTAAGGGAGCAAGGGGTAGGCTGCACTGTCCAGGATGCACATGGGCATGTCCACTTCCCCAATCCTGATGGTGCAGTTGGGGAAAAAAGTGCCAGCACGCATCCTCTGAAACAGGTTTGAGTTCTAGAAGTTGCAGGCGTCATGTGCCTTCCCTGAACAGCTGATGTTGATGTCCATGAATTGTCCCTTATGATCCATGAGGACCTGCAGCACCATCAAAAAGTACCTCTTTCTGTTGATGTAGTCAGAGTCCCAATGGTTGGGGGCTAGGATGAGGATGTGAGTGCCATCTATGTCTCCCCCCCACACATTTGGGGAAGCCCATGGTGGCAAAGCCAGTGAAGATGGAGTTGATGTTGCCTAGCATGATGACCTTCTGCAAGCAGGGTGGTGTTGATGGCCTTGACCACCTATAGAAACATAGACTCATACAGTTGGAAGAGACTTCAGAAGGTTACTGAGTCCAACTTCCTGCCCAAAGTAGGAGTAACCTCAACTATATCATCCCAACCATGGCTTTGTCAAGCTAGGACTGAAAAACCTCTAGGAATGGAGATTCTGTCACCTTCTAGGTAACCTATTCCAGTGCTTTACAACCCTTCTAGTAAAAGAGTTAAACGTGCATGAGTCTGGCCCTGACCATGAATTTCCCCATGCTCAACGGGTTCCCGACCAGGTGGTAGCTGTCCATTGTGGCAAGCTTCCACGGGGTGATTGCAACGTGATTCTGCAGGGGGATGGCGGGTCTCATCCAGATGTCCTCCTGCTTGAAGGCAGGGGTGAGTCACTCACAGAACTTCAGGAAGGTGGCCTTCCAGATGCAGAAATTCTGTAGCCTCTGCTGGTCATCCCATCACTGCAGGATGATGTGGTGCTACCATTCACAATTGGTGTCCTTCCGCCAGAAGTGGTGTTCCATGGCGTGCAGGGGATGGAGTGGAATTTGATGCATCAGGAATGCCAGGGCCTGGGTGAAGAGGTCCCCTGGTCTGGGCTGGTCGTCATGGTCCTGAATCATTACATGGGCAGTGTGGATAAACTGTGCCATGATGCACAGCGTGAGGCCTGGAAGCCTGGCATTGTTTTGCAGCACCTCTGGCTCCACGTGGTCAGTGCTGTGGTGTCTGTAAGGTCAACCATAGCACACAATATGAGTTTGATGTCCTGTGAGGGGGTGGGCAGTGGAGGAGCGGCATGTGAGACATGGCCCTTTAAGCAGGAGTCCTTGCTAGCCTCAGCAAGCAGCTATAGGAAATGACTGCTCTCCTGGTGCTCTCCCCGGTGAGCTTCTGGGGGCTTTAAATGCAATGCAGGCTCCAATCAACATGGACATCTAACTGTTGACTAGCGATGTATGGAAATGAATATTGCCTGAAATTACTGCATTTGCAGATACTACATGCATGGAGAATGTAGAACAAGTAGTGAAATTTTTTTCTTAACAGCTACTAGAGACACTTTTACATTGTACTTGCAGAATGAAGCAATGCAATTTCATTTATTTTGTTACTGTACTTTGGTCAATGTTGCTGCATTATTATGATAATTTGCAAGCAGGGTACAGTAGTGTGGGTAATAAGAGAACCCCACCCAGCAATATGTTCCAAGTGCAGCTTGGATAGATAATGGGTTTTTTCTAGAAAAAGATCATATTAAAATCATGAGCAGCTAAACTACTAGATTTGGGACTAAAGGGATACTGAATTGTTATAATTATACATGGTTGAACTGGGCTTACCCAGAGGCAGATTAGGGGTTTCAGTTCACCCCTCCAATTTCAGCACTGTTGCTGGGGAGCGGAGTTGGGGTGCTGAGGATTCCAGGGGGTACCAGGGATTCCAGGGGGCATTTCTCTGGGGGCTCTTGGGCTACGTCTACACAGCTTCCATCTTCCGCAAAAGCCTATGCAAATGAAGTGCAGATTAGCATAATGCTGTGCTTCATTTGCATAATTAATTAGGAGCCATTTTTGTGCAAGAGGTTTTTGCACAAACGAGTGCCGTCTACACAGCGCCTTTTTGTGCAAAACCCCCCTCTTGTGCAACAGCCGTTCTTCCTCATGAAATGTTTTGTTTTTGTCAAATTGGCATTTTCTACCAAAAGCTATTCTGTTGGAAGATTTTCAATCAGCTCTGTTTAACGGCAAAAATCTACGTCATACCATTATTGGTTGTAATTTTTTCATTTGCTTGTACTGAATCATAGGTGTGATAAAAATTAATTCCGGATTGTACTCAGGAATCATTGCTTCTGTTTTTTTCATTATAAATATAGAATGCAGAAACGTAACACTGTTGTTTGTTGGTCAATAATTTTATTCCATCTCTTTTTTAGGATAACTGCAGTCAGGTTAATGTACTCCACAAAAAGAAGACACCCAGAACCTTTCAGTGCAGTTTCAGTGAAAAAGGGGTGCTTAGTGGGCATTTTCTGTACATGAGATGAGTAATAAAGAACAGTAGTTCATGATGGATGGGGCAATGATGGTTTTTTCATGGCGCAACGCAACAGATTGCATGGGGGAACACTAATGTCTTTAGGGCAGGACCTGTCTTTCTCAATGTGTTTGTGAAGCAGCTAGCATGCATTGAGGCTTAAGTATTTAGGCTATGGTGTTGACAAGGAGGGGTTCATCCTTGCCACTGGCTGGCCAATTTTTGGCCAGGCCAGACTTGGGTGGTGCTGCATCCTGGCTTGCCAGATCACAATGCCACTCATTCAGCTTTGGAGGGGGAATGTGTAGGAACACATGCTCCAGCAGGGTCAGGCTGTAGATGGAGGCGGGTGCCTCAGAGGGAGAGAGAAAAGTCCAGAGAGGGGAATAAGACAAATCCATGCCCCCACCACACTGTAAATGGCACTTCACAGCTCCTAGTATTTATCACTATTAGCGTAGCAGTTAGAGGCACCAATCATCATTGTACCTCATGATGTTGGTACAACACAAACCCAGGGCTCAGCTGTGACTTTGAGCACAGGATGGGTTTGAGGGTGGAGTGGGGTAAGCTGCAGCTCCCATGGAAGAGAAGCCCCAAAAACATTGTGGCTCAGACTCCGCACTGAGACATGATGCCCACCTAATTGCCCTCCAAATGCAAGGGCAAGGCAAGAGTGATTTATCACTGGCTTATACCTTCCACACCAACAGAGCTACACTGGTCAATAATGGGTAGCATTGTGCAGCTGGGGTAGTGTTAACTTCCCACCCCCGCCATTTCCTCTGGAGAGGGAGTCACTGGGTTCCACGCTCCCAGACTCAAGACTCAAGTAGCTTGGGTAAAGGCAGATAGGAGAATCTTAGTAAGTTCCCTCACTGCAGAGATCTAGTCCAAGCTGTAGTGTCACTCACAGAGGAGGATGGCCAGGATCAACCAGACAGAATTGTCTAAATGTTTCAGTTCATGCCTGAAGAAAAGAACAAAGAATTCCCACATGCATTGTAAATTATGGGAGTTCTACTTGGAACAATTCCATGAATTCAAGGATAGCTTCAAAACACAACCAACTTCAATGAAATCAATGGCAGTGTTCTGAATCATCAAATCTTTTATTTGATTTTGTTCATATTGCTGTAGAATGCCATATAGAAACAAATTCTCCAGGTTTTCTGCCCGTGTTTGGCAGTGCTATGTAATGTGGAAAAAGAGCATTCAGCATTTGCATGCTGCTCTAGCACAAAAATGACTAGCTGAAATGTTTGTCAAAGCTGGAAAAGGTTCTGCCTGCCAAAACTGCCTGATGCTGAATGTTTTTCTCCAGTCCAGCTGAGTTAACTTCTTGAATTTTTTGATACTTTATTCTTGTGGCAAGACTTCCATTTTTAGTTACACTGATTTCACTTCCCAGATTTTACATTTAAGAGAAATAGGATTTTCAAAGGCTCAGATAGCTGTCAAGTACCCAACATGCATTCTGATTGCTCCCTGCAATGTTGAGACAAATATTTTCAGATACCAGTGCCAACAACTGAGGGCCTAAATCTGCAGTTAGGCACTTAACTAAATTTGGCTTGATTTTAGAGCTATTTGTTAAAGCAGTCCATTTACATTTAGATGCAATTCAGGTTACAGAGGGAGAGAGAGCCCAGAGAGCTCTGTGTCAGAAGGGGAGTTTCAGGATATGTGACAATACCAATTCATTAAAATCTTTATTAAAATAAATGAAAGAGTAACAAACATCAGAAAGCATAAAGTTATCAGAACATAATACAGCTCAAGGACTTCCTCTGGTAATATTACTAAGATTAAGAATTAGCCTACAGAGGCATTGCCACGGGCGAAGGCAAAATTGGTACTCCCCCCCACTGCTAAATGGTGGGGCCCCAAACCTGGCGCATGGCTGAGCCTGACCCTAGGGGTAGTGGGGGGAGCTTGTACCGCGTCTTACCCGTCCCCCTCCAGTTTGGGGCTGAGTCCCGCACACACTAACCCTCTGGCAGAGGTGGAGGGGGTTGGGCTGGGGGCAGAGAGGCAGGGAAGAGGTAGCTCCAGCTGGTGGCGGTGGGCAGAGGAGGAGCAGGTGAACAGAGGGAGGACAGGGGGAGAGTAGGGGGACTATACTGGCACCTCACTAATGTGGCCCCCAGGGGCCACTCCCCCCCCCCCACTCTGGCACCCTCCTCACTATACCACTGTAAATAATCCACCTTTTAGGATATTTATTGTTTAATGAATTACTTATTTTACTAACTAAAGACATAAATTATAAAGTTTTGTGGTTTACATTCTGTTAAATAATTTTTTCTCTTTAATTTGTTCATATCCCGTTCTCATTAGGTTCATGTCTTTTACATAAAAAAATGTCAAATTCTTAAATATGTAAGTTTTATAAAACATGAGAGAAATAAATGTTATACAACCTAATCACTATATTTCATTCAAGCATTTAAAACCACTGTTATAGCAAATGAGTAACACATTGCTTTAAAGAATAAAAAGTAAAAAAGATTTTGAGCATATCAAATTTATTATAATAGAGAGGTAGCCGTGTTAGTCTGATCTTGGTAAAACAAAAAGAAAAAAAGTTATGTAGCACTTTAAAGACTAACAAGATAGCTAATAAATTTATTGTAAGCAATCTGTAATGCTTCCTAACTGTCCATTTACTTACCTAGTTAACCTAATTGTTTTTCACATTATCGCACAGCGAAAAACTACATGAGAGTTATGAATGTAAGAGATTAAACTGTTAAAATAAGACTCCGAAAAACTTTTAAATAAAACTAACACACAACACAAGAATCACCCTCACTTTCTTGAAGGCTCTTGAAGCAGTATGTAGCCTAAGTCTGAGGATACCCTGCAATCGTGGCTTTCTGTCTGCCATGAGGACTTTTTCTTTCAGGCTGCCCTGAGATTCTATCCTTAAGTAAAGGAGAGAGGTCTCTCTGAGCTGCTCTTCCAAATTTCACACAAGCCATTCAACTGAAGCCATAGATATCAAGATTCAAGGCCAACTTTGCCTTGAGCAGACTGCCTCTCCAGGTGTTCACAATCACAACATCTGAACATGTATAATTCTTTTAGTTGAGAGAGCCACGTTAATCCCAAGTCTCTGCTATGACTGGGAGATGGAAAATCTGCAACAAAACATGGGGTGATCTATCACTCCAGAAATGCCAACTCCTTTAGAATTGAAGCTCTGATTATCCAGCACCAGCTGAGGTAGAGCAGGCACCGTGTGCACATCTGATACATTTTTACCAAAACTCCTGCCTGCCCAACTCGCCAAAGGAGAAAGGAAACAGGGAAGCAAAAAGGAATAGTATAGCATAGAACCCTTTTTTATAAGCTTCAGAGGGGTAGCTGAGTTAGTCTGTAACAGGAAAAACTTAAAAAACAACAAAATAGTCTAGTAGTACTTTAAAGACTAACAAAACATGTAGATCAGGAGTAGGCAAAAGGGCCTCCGTGGGTTGGATCCGGTCCTTGGAGGCCCTGCTGCTCCCCTGCCCCAAGGCAAATTAGGGCTTGGGGGGTGGGGGAGCACGCAAAGCTTTCTCTGCTCTACCCCCACCGTGCAAGCAGCACGCAGTGTATCCAAGTGCCATGTGCTCCTCGCAGGGCAGGAGGAGGCTTCCCATGCTCCCCCGCCCTCAAGTCCTGATTGGCCTAGGGGTGCGTCCCAAGCCTGATTGGCCTGGGGGTGTGTGCCAAGCCTCTTCCAGGGCATGGGCGCCTAGTGGGAAGGGGGGCAAAGGGGGTCCCCCACCTCAGACCCTGATTGGTCTGGGTAGCCCCACCCCTTCCTGTTTAGGCCCCGCCCCTTCCAGGGTGACCTAGGGCTACTTCAGAAATTTTTGAAGTGGCCCCCGGGCAAAAATTATTGCCCACCCCGTATGTAGATGTTATCATGAGATTTCGTGGGTGGAAGTGGGTTGTGCCCACAAAAGTTCATGATACCATCTACATCAGGCATGTCAAACAGGCTTCTGGCGGGCTGCATGTGGCCCAACTGAAATTTTTTGTGGCCTGCCACTACATTTTTGTAAAAGAATAAAGTGTGGCCCACTGGCCGCTCGGAGCACATGGCCAAGTGCAGATCATGGCTGGCTGGGCTGCTCTGCACAGGCATCAAGTGCCTGCTCACAGCTGGCTGCTGTGCTCATGGCCTCCCCAGAACAGAGAAAGAAATGTGTGGCGGCAGTGGCAGCAACACTGGCTCCGGGACCCAGGCATTAGGTATGGGGGTGGGGACTGGGAGTGCCTGGGTTTGGGGAAGAGAGGAGGCATTGGGTTAGAGCAGGGGGGTGTCTGTGGGAGAGGAGGGTAATTGGGTTAGAACAGGGATATGGGAGTGCCTGCCTCTGGGGGAGTTGAGAAGGATATTTTGTTAATGTTTGGTTTTTATTTATTTATTTCCAAATAAAATCACAAAATGTATAATAATTTTATATAAATAAATATGTTAATTTTTTGCAATTGCAAGAATAATTATATGTTTATGCAAAATCTCAAACTTACAAAGTATCTGAAATTTTCACAGAAGCCTGTTCTATTTGATTGGCCATGGTCTATACTTGTTTTTATTTCAACAAACAAGCTATGTATCATAACAAAAAATTAAAGTACCTTACATTTATATTGAAATTAAAAATTATTTTATGAGCAAATAACAATGCACTCACCCCTCCCCCAGAGCCAGCTCCCCCCCAGATCCCTTATCCCAATGCACTCACCCCTCCCCCTGAGTCAGGCCCCCCCAGGAATCCCCATCCCAATGCACTCATCCCTCCCCCAGAGCCAGCCCCCCTGACCCTCCATCCCAATGAACTCACCCCTTCCCCTGAGCCAGCACCCCCCATCCCAAAGCACTCACTCCTCCCGCTGAGCCAGCCCCCCCCCCGTACCCCCTATCCCAATGCACTCACTCCTTCCCCTGAGCCAGGCCACCCCTCAGGGCCCCCCATCCCAATGCAGTCACCCCTCCCCCAGAGCCAGCCCCCTCCCCCCGAGCCTCCCATCCCAATACACTTACCCCTCCCCCTGAACCAGGCTCCCCCAGCACTGGGAGCACTCCCCCTATCAAATCCTCTCCCCCCTCCCACCCCCCATAGAGCCAGGCACCGGAGGAAGGGACGGCCAGATAAGGAAATCTAACCTTTAAAGGGGCCGCTCCTGCCGCCCGACCCTGCTGCCTCCGCCAGCACCCCCCCTTAGGTCAAACTCCGTGCCCGCGGCTACACGCGGCACAGAGTAGGTAGTTCGAATTAGGATCTCTAATCGAACGAGGTGTACCGGTAGTTCGAATTAGAGATCCTAAGGGGATTTAAAAATGGCGCCCGCCCGGCAAGATGCAAATGAAGCCCGGGATATTTAAATCCCGGGCTTCATTTGCAACTTCGAATGCCTACATTAGCCACCCTAGTTCGAACTAGGGTGGCAGTGTAGACATACCCTTAGTGAGTAACAATACCACGTGGGCTGTCCATCAGAAAATGGCTCACAGGGGGAATGGTCTTCTCAATATTTGTTTGAGTCAAAACAATGGAACCTATGCTCAAATAACTTAGCCAAGACAACATTAGCTTAGGTCCTCATTTTCTTCATCCAGTTGTTGCATGCTTACTTAAATAAAAACTGCAGAACCAATTACTGTTGGCTTAAATGTTTAAAAAACCTAAACATGTACAAAGAACCATATTGCTACTCATTCTCTACTATCCTTTTGTGACAAAGTGGGGATTGTATTCACTCTTTTCACTTTGTTATACTGAATGTGATTTCTACTGTCCTGTAGTAACCTGGTGTGTGGACCTCTGCTTCCCTGAGCACTAAACCAATGCCTAGGTGATGATGGGAATTTCAGTGTGACAGCCTCCCCCATGTACAGGATGGCTGATACCCTATGTAACCTGAGTCTGGGAGAGAGGTAGGACCAGGTAACACCTTTTGCCTGGAAAGCTGGACAAAGGCAGGAAGCAGAGTTGGCTGAGGGGGTGAATGAGTCTCTCTGGGCTAGGGTGCAGAGAAAGCGGAGCAAGGCTCTTGGCTCTGAGCCTCCTCACCCCAAGATGGATTATACTCACTGCTTCTGGTCCCTGTTCTAACAAGCCTCTTCCACTCTGTATCCCTGTGAACTAATAAACCTTCTGTTTTACCTGCTGGCTGAAAGTCACATCTGAATGCATATGGGGGTGCAGGGCCCAGTGACTCCCCACATCTCAACAACACCTGTCAATTTCATTTGTTTTCTTTCTAGGTTTAGCCAAACCCATGGGACTAGTTGAAGGTCCAGGAGGCTTGGGCCAAGGAGGAATGGCTGCTACCTTGAGAGATGACAGTCATGAATCTGAAACTAAGTATGAAGAATATGGTTACAATGCCCAGCTGAGTGACAGAATATCACTGGATAGGTCCATTCCTGACTATAGACCAAAAAAGTAAGTTGAATCCTGTATTTTTATTAGTGCAAGTGATTGTTGTTCCCCTGACCATGGTTGCAGCCCTGGATGCCTGCCTTAAGTTCAGAGTATACTGAAAGATTAGCCATGTTACACACCTAAGTTTAATGAAAACTATAAAGACCATCTCAGGCATGACGACTGTGTCAGCCTCTATAACTAACTTTGTAAGTAATGTTGCAATAGGAATAGCCATGCCTTTAGGTCAGTAATGACTTCAAAGTGCAACATTTGCTGAGCATTCTTCACTAAAATCCTTAGCAACAGCCAAATGAGCTCAGATAGCTCTATAGCTATCAGAAAGACAAGATAGCACAAGGCATGGAGGCAATGCTGTTTTGTTGAGTACTGATTGTTCAAGATTGCAAACATCAAATGTTTTGTGTTAAATTGCATTTAGGATGTTCTTATGAAAGAATGTAGAGGCAGAGCATTTACTCATCTCTATTTTGTGATAAAACAAGTAGCAAGATGATCACAGCAGGGCTGTTAATTACAGTCAGAGATGCACTTAAGATTATTTTAATGTCTGTGGAATATGCATATTTATACAATAATATCACATTCTTCACATATCTACACAAAATGACTACATGGCAGTTCTAAGTTTAATATTTTTATTGATTTATTATAGGTTGTTTAAGTGAATTTCAAGTCATTCAGATTTATATCATTATGCTTTCTCCAAAAAAAGTCATTCGTTGAATCATTTGGCAGGGGAGGGATAGCTCAGTGGTTTGAGCATTGGCCTGCTAAACCCACGGTTATGAACTCCATCCCAGGGGGTGTTTAGGGATCTGGGGCAAATCTGTCAGGGATGGTACTTGGTTCTGTTATGAGGGCAGGGCATTGGACTCAATGACCTCTCAAAGTTCTTTCCAGTTCTATGAAATAGGTATATCTCCATATATTATTCTCAGAATGACAATCAGTAATGTCTTAATGCAGTGGAGATCATCTGTAATGCTTAGCTGCTCTCAGCAGACAAAACTGAAAAGAATTTTCTAATAATTCTAATAAGAATTTTCTAATAATAATAATAATTTCTAATAATAATTTTCTCTTTTAAAATCCCTGTTGGGGTTCCCAGGCAGAAGTGAAAGTTAAATAGAAATATCTCATTCTCTGGGGGAAAATGTTTAATTAAGCACAACAGCTGTGCTCCATGAATAGATTACAATTTTTATGAATTCTTAGTCAATTCAAGAAGCCAGAAACTAAGTTTAGTAAAACAAAACTTAAGCCTAACCACAGATTCCCTTAGATGTTATGTGCCAATACAGTTGCAGAACTATTGACTAAGGAAGCATTCACACACTAAGATGCTTGGTGTGGAAAACTGACATTAAATTAGATAGATGAGAGAGAGAAGAAAAATATTGCTTAGCTGTTTAACCTGGCTCAACATGTGACAAAAATCCATCTTGGGATTTGCCTTGAGAAAGGGTAAATCCTTCAGTATTAGATTGTCTTGTGATCACTAAAGATATATATTAAGCCTGATTCCAACACTAATGAGGTCAAGAGGAATTTTTCAGTTGACTTAAGTGGGCTTTGGATCATGACGCTTGTTAACTAATAATTGAAGTAGTAAAGTCTCAGAGGGGCAGACGTATTAAATTTGTAACTTAAAAAACTTAAAAAATGAGTGGTCCTGTAGCACCTTAGAGACTACCAATATACATATATAATATCATGAGCTTTTGTGGGCACAATTCCCTTCTTCAGATGAGTGGAGCAAAAGAAGAAGTGGGTTGTACTCAAGAAAGCTCATGATACTATTGATACAGTAACAACATTTCTAAGCCTTTTGTTCCACTTACCTGAAGACGTGGGCTGTGCCCATGAAAGCTCATGATACTTTGTATATTTTTTGTTAGTCTTTAAGGCGCTATAGGACACCTCAATGCTTTTTAAAGTTTTTTAGTAATTCAATTAGTTAGTAAATGTGGGTAGGTGAACCATAAAAAATGGTAAAAAGAAGCTTAAGCTGCAAAGTTTGAATCTAGATGCTATGAATTTGGGAGTGTTAGGCATTGGTGATGCTGCAGTTTGGATTTTGGCTCTGGCTTAGCTCTGCTTAGAAGTTTAACCATTGATTCAAATAAGCATCTATGCTTGTTCCTAGCTTTTTGGGTGCCACACTTGGCCTTGGACTCCCATAAGATTACAGTGTCTCTTTAAATATTGGAAATGCTATGAAAACTGCTTCCTGGGTGATATTTGGACACTCTTGGAGTGATTTTAGTTAGGGCCTGGAAACACCTGAATCCAGACATGGCCAAACCTCAAAAAACATTTAGTTTGAATTTGCTCTGAAAAGGCTAGGGGCTGTCATTTGGATAGTTTTATCTGTGTGTATCAGAGGGAGGTTGTACCACCATTCAGTTGGCATATTTCATTAGATTGCACTTTTTCGCTATGATTTTCACAAGCAGCATTGTATTGATTCTGGTAACTACAGACACACATGTGCTGAAACACCAGACACTCTTGGGAATACTCACTTTAATACTGACTAACACACAGGGTTTGGCCACCACTTCCAAAAGTGCATTATTTCACATGAGTCTTGCACTAACACAAAGGGAACAGAGCAAAAACTATTGTCATTTTTTGCTCTGATACACATTGGCTTTTCCACTGTTCAGTGTAATATCTGAATGTTTTACCTTAACACATCTACTATGGTGTGACCAATGTGAAATTTCATCCATACAGAATGGCTGAAACTAATGTTCACGAAACAGATAGGAAGTCTGTGGCTGATCTCAGATTTTGACCCAGACTTCCCGAGTCCCATGCCAGAGCATTGTCATCTACACCATCCTTTCTGCCCAATCTAAGCTCCATTTTGCTCATTCAGAAGCTCATATGTGCATACGCCTGATAGGATTATAGGTGCAAACTGGAAACATTTTTGATCAGCTAGCTGTTTGCATGGATTGTTTTACCCAATTTATAAATTGAATATAGTTTCAGCCATGCAAATGTGGAGCTTATATTACGCAACTAGATAAACTCATACGTATTACTGGTGCTCTGGAAAAAATGTGGCTTTAAATATTGAATTTCATTATATTTTAACTGTTGCAAATGTCACCACTTTTATCCACTTCTGTATAGAGAGGATAAGGATTATAGGGTAAGGATTCCAGTTGTGACTCTTTCTAGCATACCTTAAATAAGTGCACAGCAATATAATGGCTTTTCTAGATGCATTTTCATCCATGCAGTGAACAGGAAAGTCATGTCTCATAAAGGGGACATGCAGTCAGATGGAACCAATGCCAGGAGTCTGTAATTATAGCAACTCCCAATGTCATCCCATTGCCTAGAAATCTGCAAACCTGTGCAATCCTTCCAGCAAACTGCTTATCCTGAATGTTTGCATTTCTCTACTTTTCTAGCTGCTGTGGTTGTGTGACCTTCAAACTGAAAGGCCAAACAATCTTTCCCCAGAAATGGGGAAATACTAACTCAGCACAGAAGCAGGCAGCAGTTTTTCAGGTATTTTATTTATAGGTGCCAAATGGAATTAATCACAGTAAATATTTCACTTGAAATTACAGTTCTTTTGATTGCAATAAAAATCACATTTTGACCTACTCATGGTGTAGGAAATATCTCTCAACTCTCTCTTCTTTTGCGATTCCACATACACCAGAGGCATATTTTAATGGGCTTTTTAGATGAGCTAATAAGATTAGACCCTGAAAAGCATTTTGAAAAGTCTTATTTCACATTGCATTTCACCTGCACCAAATCGGATGCTCATGGAGTTGGACTGGTGACCCTCACTTTGGAAATTTTATAGGCCTTCTTGGTTAATTTCTATGGTCTAGTAATTTGGGACTGTTAATGCTCTGGGAAGATGCAAGAATTAAATATCAGAAGTGATATTTACATGCTACATTCAGTTGCAAAATATTATCATTAATTATGACTCAGGAGGATTTTCCACACTTTCAACAGAAACATTTTGCATTGGACTTAATAGGGATTTCACTTTGTAGCTTGATGTAATCAGTATAATGTGTGCTATTTCTTTAGCTTTGTTAAAATACACAGTACTGCTTTAAAAATATGGTCTAATTAGTTAATAATAGCCCCAGATAGTTATCTAAATTCCAATGGAAAATGTAGAGAAGTAGTTATGAAATCCAAATAAATGCAAATGAGTTGTGCAGGATTATTTTTGTTGTGGTGAATACTTAAGGAATGAATGCTGTGGGTAGGATTATTTTGACCCCCTTTCATAAAAATGGATGTAGTCAGAAATTTCAGAAATATTTAATATTCATCAAGTTAGGCACAAGCCAAAAGAAGAGAGAATGTGGAAAGAAGGAAGGGTTTAGAAATCTCTCCCACAAGCAGCCCCATTCACAGCTTTTTTCTGCTACTAAGTATTTTATTAACATGTGTAGGTTGTTCACCTGCTAGGTTGATCTGTGGGTGCTATTAACCTAATGAATTTTTCTGGTTATATTTGCTCTGTTCCCTCTTCATCTAGCTCTGTATTTCTTGCAGCAATTTCTCAGTGTTGTTGCAGTGCACAAAAACACACTTCTTGTGGAAAATATCAGTTTTATTGCAACTGTGAAAAGCATAATACTGACAAGACTCAATGGGGTCAGCTCTGTAGTGGTACAGGGGTGCTTAAACTCCTGCTTCCTCTTACCTTCCAGAGGGCATCTGCAGTAAAGCATTAGCAAAATGTCCTATGCCATGTGGAAATATGATCTTTTATTGTAATTCTTGGTCCTGGACAGGAGGCAAATCTCAATCTTCCATGGCAACTCTTGGCTAAGGCAATGCTAACTGTGTGGATATCTTTCTGGGGAAAATGTTTAACAGAAAAATCTTATTTGGCAATAATGTGATTCATTATAGTCTATGTGTATTACAGTGCAGACTTCTCTACCCTTCTTCTATTTCTGTAAGTGGCTCACCCTTGGGGAAAAAAGTCAAAGATGTCTTTCTAAATATGTGTTCTTCTACCACATCATCACCAAATATCATAGTCCAATTGGCCCATGCCTTCTTTCAAATAAATCACCATTATTATTCAGTGTGTTGGCCATTTTCCATTTGGACAAGAGGACTCCAAATCTTACAGCTGCCTTTTAACATTACTCAAGGAGCTCCTGCTTTGTGAATTGATGAAAATATTGATATCATGTTCTTCAGATCACAGGAAGCCAGTAGAACTTTGATAGAGATTTCATCCAGAATGTTGAAACATGAGTGCCTCACATTAGCTAGCTAAATCCTTGCTTAGATGCTTGAATACAAGTTGCCTGATTTTCAGAGGTGCTAAGGGGTAGAAAGGGAAGGGGTTGGGAGAAGATCAGTTGACTGTGCCAGACCACTATTTCTAGACCCAGGACATTGCCCCAGAATCACAACCCTTTTTCTGGGACAACAGCCTTTTGTTGCTAGCAGTGAATGTGTTCTGTCTTGTATAGCTCAACGGCTATCTGTGGGTACAACTACATTGCAACACTATTTCGAAATAACTAGTGCTATTCCGAATAACTTAGTCCGCGTCTATGCAGCAGGCAGTTATTTCAAAATAGTGTCAAAATAGTGTCAAGCTGGAGGACTTCTTACTCCGACTCCTGTAAACCTCATTGTACGAGGAATAAGGGAAGTTGGAGGAAGAGTGCTCTGTTTCAAAATAAGTGCTGTGTAGATGCTCCCTATTTCGAAATAAGATGCACAATTGACGTAGCTCAATTTGCGTAGCTTATTTTGAGGTAAGCCCTGCAGTATAGATGCACCATGTGTGTTACAATGCTGAAAGTTCAGCACTCAGTCTTTCCTGATTGTACATGACAGGGCATAGGGTTTGCAGTCCTGTGCATCAGAATTTGGCCTTACCTTTTTTTAAAAAAAGAAACAAGAATCACTCCACCCAAATGAACAATACCTAGGAAACTGCATACAAAAAATATAAGAAGAAAGTTATTTGGGTTGTAAAGTTAAGCCCTGGAAAGTTAGGTAATACAAGTTTTACAGTTGCTTGGGTATTCTTAATTCTCCTTCCTTATACACATACGCTATGATACATTTTTCAATTGCATGATCATATTTGATACATTTTTTAATTGCATGATGTGTTTTCCTACATGCCTCGTGCCTCATTCAGTGCACAGATTTGATGTACAACTGTGTTCCTTGTAAGCACTTTATCGGCCACCCAAAGAGATTCAGGTATCACCCAGCTGATTACCAGCGTTCTTACAGTGCTCACAGCCAGCAACCTGTGTTTGTACTGGTGGTACACATCTGTACATGCCTTGGTGTACATAACATAAATTAATCTGCACCCGGATGAAAAAAATTAGAGGGAATACTGATGCACAGGGTCCAAATTAAGGTTGCATGGGTGGCTGTAAATCCAGTCTTTCCTAATTTCCTGGGGCTTGACTTTGCAACATAAATAACATGGGTGTTTTGAGTAATACACACAGCTTCCATGAACATATTCTTGCTAGTGCTCATTAAGCTTGCTGGCTAAAAATAGTGATATAACTGGGCTAGCTGATGGGTTAGCTGCAAGCCCACTTGGATCCCCAAGTGCATACTTAGGTTAGCTAGCCTGTGCTGCTGCTTGATACTGTCTGTGCTATTAGTTGAACAGTTTTCAGAGTGGGGGTGCTGAGCTGCACATTAGCACCTTACCCCTGTCTGCAACCCTCACCACGCCCTAGAGTTGAGGCCAGTTGCCAGGAGCCTGCATTCAGGGCCTGGAGGTGGAGCCGCTGGGAATGGGACCAGCAGGTGGATGAGACCCCAGAGTTGAGCAGTTCATGATAGTTGGCAGCCTAGCAAGGCATGGGGGCTGATGGTGGGGTCAAGTGTGTGGTGAGACAGATTGAGAGGCTGGTGTCAGAGCTGAGCAAGGGGCAGGAGGTTAGGGGAACAACAGCAGGGCAGAGCAAGGGATTGGGGGGCCAGCGGCAAGACCAAGCAAGGGGTTGGAGGGCCGACAGCAGGGCAGAGTGAGAGCCAGCGATGGGGCTGAGTGAGGCATGGGGTGCTAGCAGTAGAGCAGCAGAGTTGCAACATCCCCCAGGCCATAAGATGTGAAGCCAGAGGCCAGGACCATGAGCAGCAGAAGCATGGAGCTGGAATTCTCCGTACCTGAAAGTGCTGCAGCATTGTTCTGCACCCCCACTTCCTGCACCTATTTGTGCTTCCATGCCACGAATTAGTCCAAAGATGTCTTCTCAAGCTGGGATTTACAACCCAGATCCTAGCATAGACACAGCCAAACTCATGCATACCCTCGCTTGTAAAAAATACTTGCTGTGATACGTGACGCACACATTGGAGAAAAGTTAATATGATCCTAGAGCTCCGTAAATTGGCATTTACAAAAAATTGTGGCCACTACTTGAGGATCCTTAATTTAACAGGTCTCTTTTGTGCAACTGCATGCTTAGCACATTGTGGCAGCTAAGTGACAGCCATAATACTAACAGATGAATTCAGTCTACCAGCTATATCAGTCAAAGAAGTTAATTCTTTTTGTTATGGTCACAGATATTTGTTGTGAGGAAATGTAGTCTTAAACAGCAAACTTATTAATGGTGAAAGAACTGAAATTTTCAGCCACAAAGTGCAGAAACGGTAGGTCTTGGAGAAATTAACATATTCAGCCCTTTTTTAGAGTGAGATATTATAACTGTTTGCTGTTAATACTTCACAATAGCAAAGGAATTGCATCTCTGGGGTTCTGAAGAGTAATTAATGGTTCACTGTGCACTGCGCCTTAAAAAAAGCTTTCTTTAATTACCTATCAAAAGGATTCTGGAATTGATCAACTGGAGCTATCAAGAGGAAAGACTTAGTAGACAGACTTCTGGTTTCTTTATTTAGGGTTTAATAACATGAGCCAGTTTTAAGGCCTCTTGTTAGAAACCAGCCATTCCATCAGAGGTTGTCCTTCAGTGCTCAAGGACTTCAAGATTTAACAGTTTAATGGCTGCAAAAGCATGTACAGGTTCAAGCTCTCTAATCCAGCAACATCTGTGGTCTGGCATGATTTGAGTTAGGTGTGGTCATGTTTCCTGCAGTCTCATAAAGTTTGTTTACAGCCACTAGTCCTGGCTCAGTGTTCTGTGCTGTTACTTATCTTTAATTTACCCCTAAATGTTTTCTAAGAACCCATTAAGTAGGGGAAATGTTGGTAAAGCCGCTAGACAATATTGACCTCCCATGGTCTGGCAAATTCTCTGATTCAGCACCTGTCAGGTCCCGAGGGTGCTAGACTAGAGAGGTTCAACTTCTACATATTAAAAAACTGACATGATTTCAGACATTTTTCCTCTTCCCAACATAGCATGATGAACTATTTCCCCAACTAGAAGACAGTTGCAAGGTTTTTGGGAAGGGGTGTCCATTGTTTTACTGAAAGAAGTCACGTATAACTTTCATTTATCTGAATGCCATTGGAGAAGAGAAGCAAAGTTTTGTTATATGGTTTTCTGCCTGAAGACCTGTTCAAGGGAGCATTTCTTGTGGTCATGTGCATTGGAAAATAAATAGGAGCCAGGAAGCAAGACGAACTGTGTCCAAAGAGCACCGGATTTATAATTTACCACTATAAAATATTAAACAAATTAATCAAAGTCAAAATGAAATATTTTTACTTTTTCCCATTAAAAATGTCATCAGCATGAATATGTTCCCATAGAAAATTTAAATTTGCACTCAACCAAATTTTTGACAGAAAACCATTCTGTCAAAATTTTCAACCAGCTCTGCATGAATTCAAGGATATTTTGCTAGCTCTGTATAAAGCCTTGCTTGGAACACATTTGGAATATAATACCTTGTGCTGGTAGTCTAAGGGTACATCTAGACTGCAAGCCTCTTTCAAAAAAGAGCATCTAGACTACAACCAGTACTTTTGAAAAAGCAAGCTGCTTTTTCAAAAGAGAGCACCCAGGCAGTCTGGATGCTCTCTTTCAAAAAACCACAGTTTGCATTACATAGCGCCTTTTTTCGAAAGAGCACTTTCAAAAAAAGGTGTTCCTTGTAAAATGAGGTTTTCCACGATCAAAAAAACTGCTGCGTTCTTTCGATTTACTTTCGAAAGAATGCGGCAGCAGTCTAGATGCAGGGGAAGTTTTTTTCAAAAAAAGGACACTTTTTTCAAAACAACCCTGTAGTATAGACACAATTGACTTCAAATGTAACCTAGTTAAAACAGTTTGAATATAGCATAGAGTGTCCAAGAGGAAAAATGGAATAGGCAGAATTACATATGAAGACAATAACAAATTCACAGGATGATTTGTGCTTAAGAAAAGATGAATAAGAAGTGACCTAACTAAAGTGTTCCATCCAGCTTCAAAATCCATCTCCAGATACGGATTTTAATGCCAGGGTGGAACAAGGAACTTTTGCTTTGGGAGCATTCTAAAATCCTTAAGGGGTGTTGAGAATGACACATTTCTATCTGTAGTTTGGTTACTGTCAGTATTAAAACAAGGCTTTTCCAAAGAGGCTGTTTTAAAAGTTATTATAATAGAATCATAGAATCCTAGGGCTGGAAGGGATCTCAGGAAGTCATTGAGTCCAGCCCCCTGCCCAAAGCAGGACCAACCCCAATTAAACCATCCCGGCCAGGGCTTTGTCAAGCCGAGACTTAAAAACCTCTAGGGATCGAGATTCCACCACCTCCCTAGGTAACCGATTCCAGTACTTCACTACCCTCCTAATGAAATGGTTTTTCCTAATATCCAACCTAGACCTCTCCCACTGTAACTTTAGACCATTGGTCCTTGTTCTGCTATCCGTCACTACTGAGAACAACCTCTCTCCATTCTCTTTGGAACCTCCCTTCAGGAAGTTGAAGGCTGCTATCAAATCCCCCCTCACTCTTCTCTTCTGCAGACTAAATAAGCCCAAATCACTCACCTCTCCTTATAGGTCATATGCTCCAGCCCCCTAATCATTTTGGTTGCCCTCCGCTGGACCCTTTCCAATGCATCCACATCCTTCCTGTAATTGGGGGCCCAGAACTGGACACAATACTCCAGATGTGGCCTCACCAGAGCCGAGTAAAGAGGAATAATCACGTCTCTGGATCGACTGGCAATGCTTTTAATGCAACCGAGTATGCCATTAGCCTTCTTGGCTACAAGGGCACACTGTTGACTCATGTCCAGCTTCTCATCCACTGTAACCCCCAGGTCCTTTTCTATAGAACTGCTACTTAGCCAGTTGGTCCCCAGCCTGTAATAATGCTTGGGATTCTTCCGTCCCAAGTGCAGGACTCTACACTTGTCCTTGTTGAACCTCATCAGATTTCTTGTGGCCCAATCCTGCAATTTGTCTAAATTACTCTGGACCCTATCTCTGCCCTTGAGTGTGTCTACCTCTCCCCCTAGCTTAGTGTCATCCACAAACTTGCTGAAGGCACAATCCATCCCCTCATCCAGGTCATTAATAAAGATGTTGAACAAAACCAGTCCCAGAACTGAACCTTGGGGCACTCCGCTAGAAACTGACCGCCATCCTGACATCGAGCCATTGATCACGACCCGCTGGGCCCGACCTTCCAACCAGCTTTCTATCCATCTTACAGTCCATTTATCCAATCCACATTCCCTTAACTTGCTGGTGAGAATGTTGTGGGAGACCGTATCAAAAGCCTTGCTAAAGTCAAGGTAGATCACATCCACTGACGTTCCCATATCCACAGAGCCAATTACCTCATCATAGAAGCTAATCAGATTGGTCAGGCACGACTTGCCCTTCATGAATCCATGCTGACTATTCCTGATCACCTTCCCCTCTTCCAAGTGCTCCAAAGTGGATTCCTTGAGGATCCCCTCCATGGTTTTTCTGGGGACTGAGGTAAGGCTGACTGGTCGGTAATTCCCTGGATCGTCCTTCTTCCCTTTTTTAAAGATGGACACTACATTTACCTTTTTCCAATCATCTGGGACCTCTCCCAATCACCACATGTTTTCAAAGATAATGGCCAAAGGCTCTAAAATGACTTTTGCCAACTCCCTCAGTACCCTCGGATTCATTAAACCCAGACCCATGGATCTGTGTATGTCTAGCTTTTCTAAACAGTTCTTAACCTGATCTTTCTCCACAGAGGGCTGCCCAGCTCTTTCCCATACTGAGTTGCCTAGTGCAGTAGTCTTGGAGCTGACCTTGTCTGTGAAAACAGAGACAAGGAAACCATTGAGTACATCAGCTTTTCCCACATCATCTGTCACTAGGTTACTTCCCTCATTCAGTAAGAGCCCTGCACCCTCTCTGATCATCCTTATTGCTCACATGCCTGTACAAACCTTTCTTGTTGCTCTTCACATCCCTTGCCAGCCGCAATTCCAATTGTGTTTTCACATTCCTGATCACTCTCCTGCTTTCTCGAGCAATATATTTATACTCCTCTCTAATCATCTGTCCAAGTTTCCACTTCTTATAAGCTTCCTTTTTGTGTTTAAGTTTGCCAAGAATGTCCTTGGTAAGCCAATCTGGTTGTCTTCCATATTCACTTTTTTTATTGTGCATCGGGATGGTTTCTTCCTATGCCTTCAGTAATGTTTCTGAAAAATACTGCCAGCTCTCCTGGATTCCTTTCCCCTTCATGTTATCATCCCCAGGGATCCTGCCCATCAATTCTCTGAGGGAGTCAAAGTTTGCTTTTCTGAAGTCCAGGGTGTGTAATTTGTTGTGCTCCTTTCTTCCTTTTGTCATGATCCTGAAATCAACCATCTCATGATCACCACTTCCCAGGTTGCCACCCACATCTACTTCCCCTACTACCTCCTACCTGTTTGTGAGCAGCAGGTCGAGCTGCGCATGGTTCCTGGTTGGTTCCTTCTGCACTTGTACCAAGAAGTTATCCCCAAAATTCTCCAAAAACTTCCTGGATTGTCTGTGTCCTGCTGTATTGGTCTCCCAATAAATGTCAGAATGATTAAAGTCCCCCATGAGAACCAGGGCCTGTGATCTGGAAACTTCTCTTAGTTGTCTGAAGAAAGCCTTGTCTACCTCATCCATCTGATCTAGTGGTCTATAGCAGACACCAACCACAACATCACCTCTGTTGCTCCCACCTTTAAACTTAACCCAAAGACTGTCAACAGACTTTTCTCCCTGTATACACTGGAACTCTGAGCAATCATACTGCTCTTACATACAATGCAACAACTCCTCCTTTTCTCCCCTGCCTGTTCTTCCTGAACAGTTTATACCCTTCCATGACAGTGCTCCAAATATGTGAGTCATCCCACCAAGTCTCCATTATTCTAATCAAATCATAGTTCTTTAACTGTGCCAGGGCTTCTAATTCTTCCTGTTTGTTTCCCAGACTTCTTGCATTCATGTACAAACACCTTAGATAACTAGCTGATTGCCCTACCTTCTTCATTCGAATCAGGAGTCCTCCTTTGTTGCTCCTTCCCAGTATCCCACTTCCCCACTTACCTCAGGGCTTAGGTCACTGTCCCTCAACGAACCTCGTTTAAAGCCCTCCTCACTAGCTTTGCAATACTGCCCATGAAGATGCTCTTCCCTCTCTTGGTTAGGTGGATCCCATCTCTTCCTAGCAATCCTTGTGCCCAGAATAGAGTCCCATGGTCGAAGAAACCAAAGCCTGTCTCTGACACCACCTGCTCAACCACACATTTACTTCCACAATTTGACAATTCCTACCTGTACCTTTTCCTTCAACAGGGAGGATGGATGAGAACACCACTTGTATTTCAAATTCCTTGATCCTTCTTCCCAGCACTACATAATCTGCAGTGACCTGCTCAAGGTCATTCTTGGCCGTATCATTAGTTCCTACATGGAGAAGCAGGAAGGGGTAGTGATTTGAAGGTTTGATCAGTTTTGGAAGACTCTTGGTCACATCCTGAATTCTAGCTCCTGGTAAGCAGCACACTTCTCGAGATTTCAGGTCTGGATGGCAGATGGATGATTCCGCCCCTCTTAGGAGGGAGTCCCCGACAACCACTACCCAACCCATCTTCTTCTTTTGGGGGGGGTGGTTGTGGAACCTTTCTGGTAGATGGTGTCTCCTTCTGATTTCTTCCCTGAGAGGTCCCTGCCAAAGCATTCTCCACCGTAGTGCCTGTGTAGAGAGCCTAGAAGTGGTTACTTGCCTCTAGTGGAACTGTGGATATCTGAGTTGGCTTCATCTCCTGGAAGTTACATGCTTCCAGTTTTCTTCCTCGTTCTGTACTGCCCTCACTCGCTCTTCAGTCTGCTGTGCCTGACTCTCAAGGAAGTCTTCATCTTCTCTGATGGAACGTAGGGTTGATACTTGGGCCACAAGTCCTGTAATTTTTTCTTCCAAAATGGCAACCTGCTTGCACTTAGTGCAGATGAAATCCCTTCTATCTTCCAGGTGGAAGACAAACATGGCACATGCTGTGCAGGTAACAACAGCAGACCTAGCATTATCCATACCTGCCTTCTTTCAGAGAGATTCCTCAGATGTTTTAAAATGGCCCCTTGAAGGGCAGAAGAGAAACAAAAATTCAAGAAAAAGACCACCAAACACTATGGGGCTCCCCCTAAGGCGAACTCCCCTTTTGGCTGCTTTTGAGTCACTGCTCACTGCATTCGCTCTGGCTGCCTTTTTATAAGGCTGCTGGGTAGGCCTGGCTCAAAGCCTTGCCTCTAATCCAATCAGCCTCTGAAGTCCCACCTGGAACAAAGCACTCCCAATTCACACTTTTCCAACTTTTCCAACTGTCGCTCTTTTCAAACTGCTGCTTTTTTCAAACTGCCAAACACTCAGTCAAACAAATGCTCAGAGACATACAAACACTTTGATACTCAGCTCACTGGCTCACAACATCAGCTCACTGGCTCACAACACAGCCCTCTCAAAGCCACACTTACTTGAGCTCCCCTCAGATGTTTCCCAGACAAACTCCCTTGTTGGTTGCTGCCCTGTTTGCTGCACGCAGATGCAGATACTTGTAGATATAAAGCAGATATCCGTGCATTTGTGGGATTCTACTAATGTATCTGGTCCATATTTTGGGCCAGATTCTAAGCTGGGGTAACCTGGTGTCAAGTAAAGCTATCTCAGGATTTTACCCTTTCTGTGTTGATTAGAAAGGGACTTGCCTTAATTGGAATTGCAGCTAGCAAGGGATGTATTCATTAGAGCTGGGATGCTTGCAGACCCATTGTATTGTGTGCACATAATGGATGACAAAGCTTTTGAATAGGTGCACAATTTCCAGCTTCCATCTGACTTTCTGTGTTGCCAGAGAGTTGAAGAGAATAGAGCTGCAAAGTTGAGTAAGGTCCTCGTGCTACTTCCCCCTCCTTTCAGTTCCCTAAGGCTCTGGATGGCTACTGTGCAAAATGCAGAGCTTCATAGTTCTCACTCAGCTCATTTGGGATGTCAGTTGACAGCCTGAGGGTATGTCTACACTACAGAGTTTTTTTCAGAAAAATGGCCATTTTTCCGAAAAAACTTCAATTATGTCCACACTGCAATTGCATTCTTTCAAAAGAAAAATGAAAGAACAGAGGGTTTTTTTCCAGCATTGGTAATCCTCTTTCTATGAGGAAGAAGCCTTTTTCTGAAAAGTGCCATGGTGGCCACTGCATCCATAGTAATCACAGCATAAATGTGAGATTGCGTCCATTCAGTGTGGACGCAATCTTTCGAAAAAGCAGATCGCTTTTTTGATGCACTTTGGCAGTGTGTATGTTCTCTTTTGGGCAAAGTTTTTTCAGAAGATCTCATCTGGAAAAGCTTCTTCCAAAAGAAGCCTGCAGTCTAGACATAGCATAAGTTTGCTCATGCAGCTGCATCTGGGCCAATTGGACTTACTCTGCTATCCTAAAAAGTTAATGCTGCATTTTCAGAAAGCATTTCATATATGAGTTGGATGGAAGACCTAACTGAAGCTGGACAAAGCCAAAAAAGAGACAAAACTCACTTCATTTCACATTGTGTTGTGAACATGAACCTCTCTAGGTTTCTAGCCAAGGTTTGTGTGAACCTAGGAGAAGACTTGAGCTGCTGTTCCAGGAGTCTCATATACATACAACTCTCCTATATACCATTAGGCCATGAGACCATCCCTTCTTGCAACTATAGACTCTAAGCAAACCCATGGGAAGCCTCTCCCTCAACCGCCACTTACATTTCGGTGTCTGTAGAAGCTGTGCTTCTACCCACAGGCCAATTGGTCCATTTTTGCCATCTTCCAGGCATGGTAATAAGGAGGCCAGTCTGTAGAAAGTCTCCTCTAGCTGCTCAGACCATTCTTCCTTATTCATTGGCAATGGATAAAGATTCAGTCTTGTTCTCACTAATGTGGTTGCTCTGCATGAGGCTATAAAACACCTCAGTCTTCACCACAGTACTACTATTGAACACTTCTCATGCTGTTTCCTGACCCACTGCCTTGGAAGGTAACTGGACAGACCACCCTGCAGATTATACACAGGGACTCGTGTGTGGAAAAAGTGAATAAAGAAGAGTTATTTACTTTTTTTCCATAACAACTTGGGGGTCACCAAATGGATTTAATAGATAACAGGTTTAAAACAAACAAAAGGAAGTATTTCTTCACACAATGCACAGTCAACCTGTGTAACTCCTTGCCGGAGGATGTTGTGAAGTCCAAGACTATAACAGAGTTCAAAAAAGAGCTATATAATTCATGGAGGCTAGATCCATCAATGGCTATTTGCCAGAAGAGCAGGAATGGACCAGCTATGGTATGCCTAGCCTCTGTTTGTCAGAATGGGAATGGGCAACAGGGAGAGATCATGTGATAATTACTTCTTTCTGTTCATTACCTCTGGGCCCCCTGGAATTGGCCATTGTCAGAAGACAGGATACTGGTCTAGATGGACCTTTGGTCTGACCCATTATTGTCATTCTTCTTATGTTATGTTAGATGTTCCATACAAGTCCTTACCGGGCTTGTCACTGCTTGGTTTGTAAAATATGATGTGTTAGGGCTGCACATCACAGAAATGTTAATCCATAAGCAATAGTGAGTTTACTTATTAGGGCTCAGCTGTTTTTTATATAAAAAAAAGTTCTTTCTGGCTTTTCCCATTAGATGCATTATTGATTCCTATTTGTTTAGTGATAGCTAGGTTTTCTAATTAAGGAGTAACTTTAATTATAACACAAAGCATATAACATAGATCTTGTTTATTAACACTATGAGATTAGCGTTAGAGAGCTGGCAAATCCAATTTCAACAGAATCATTAAAATAAATGCCCTGATCAAAAACACATTCTATATCGATGAACAACAATTTCCCCCTTCTGACAGGTTTGCCATATCTTATTGTAATATTAATTGTCAAATCCAAGTTCTGCATGAATGTCAATTCTAGTGAGTGTAGATGTAATGGTTGATGCATGAGTAGGCAGGAAACCTTGAATAACATTCTTAGTTGGTTTCAACAGTGTGTTTAAACACACTACAACTAGATATTCTTCCCTATGTTCTGCCAACTCCAGAAAATTTGTGTGAAGATTTGGATAGCCTACAAGCACAGAGACCTCAGTATGCCCATTCCTGGGAGTAAACAGTAGCTGCTGCACAAAGTGTTGAGTTGAGAGCCAAAGAATGGAATTGTCTCCTTGGAAATTTGGGAAGAAACTTGCACTTTAGAAAACTGGACTCCGCACTAGAACAAAGATTACACTGACCTTTCAAAGGACAGAAATGAAGCAGTTGACCAAATAAGCCTTATTCATCATTAATTTCCCTCATTCACTCTCATGCTTTAGAGTCTATATTGTTGAATATGACTTGCTACTGCATGAGTGTCTTAAAGACACAATTGCTCTTTCCACAGTAATTTCTCAGAGTTAGGAAAAAAAATTTTAAAGCAAAAGGAATTTTTCTTCTATAGGAACCGCAGTCTCAGTCACACTGAACAGGGCAGACTTTTCTATGGGCCAGTCAGTGCTCATATAGTACATACTGATTTGTGAGCACAAAGAGGGGTCCATGTGTCACAGCGCCAATTACAAATGCCGCAAAACTATCAGTCCACTTTTGCTGTAGTCTGTAAGCAATTTTCTCATGTCCTGTTGGAGCTAAAGTTTATGGGCTTTATGGGTGGTAGTAGAAGAACTTTCTGAAATGGTGGTATGCAGTTGTGGTGAAGTGACACTGTTTTATTGGAAACTATTTGAAATCCTGATTCTTTAGCTGGGATAGAGAGGCCAAGGGTGGGTTTGTATTTCATTTAAACAAAAAGGAATATTACTAAAACTTGGGGGTGGGGAAGAAGAAAGCTGGAAGAGAGCTTCAAGGTTTAGTGTGTCTGTACATCTGCAGAGTGTAATGTGCAAAATTACACCTGCTTGTTCAACATAAAGGCAGAGGACTCCACCAATTAGGGGTGTAAAATCCCATTTAATTGGTTAACCAGTTAAATGATATGTTTAACTGGTTAATCAATAACATGGGGGTTGGGCAGATGGGGCACTCCAGCCTGTCTGGGCTGGAACAGTTTCCTGTCTCAGGAAGGGGCTGCTCCAGCCTGGCCACAGTAGCCCCTGTCTGTGATGTGCCCAGGCTGCGCAGGGCCTGTGTTCAGGCCACTGGTTAACTGGAACTGGTAAGCATCCCCTTAATGGGTGATGCTTACCAGTTAACTGGTTAACCTTTCACATCCCTACCTCCAATGAAGAGAGCAGGGACAGCTTTGTGTATCTCCACAGGTTGCTCCTAGTTTACCTTTCCATCTCCTTTCTGAACAAACTCTTGCTTTTAACTTGCAAAGGTATCACTCATATATTAAAGGACACAAGGATTGTATAATCTGAGCAATTGTGCACCTTTCGCAAGCGACAGGCATTGCTGGAAAATCAATGCAGCAAATCTGTTCAGCTGCTTACCCAGCTGTGTTCTGAGCCCCCATTAGTGCCACCAAATTGAGCATCACCGACTGGACTGCATTCCACTTGCATAAACATTACACGGGCACAAATAGTACAGGGAGATATTCAATGGTACAAATTCCAAAGCACAGTTACCCATGATTAGTAGCTCAGAGAGAAGTATTCAAAAATGTATTTAATGTATCTGGACCTCTTAGATAGGAAAAAGTAGACTAGAAATATCCTGGGAACACCTTTTCTCCCTAAATGTAGCATTTCTGTCTGTAGAGAGGACTGGAAATGAGGAATCTCCATGAGATTTGGTTTTTGAATTTAGTTCTTAAGTGAGTTAAGATTTAAAAAGAAAAAAGACTCATGTGTCTCAGCTAAACAGTTTTTCATTCTTACAGTATGAAAAAATTGATGTATCCTGGCTCCTCTTTCTTCTGATGAAGAGTATGCATGAGGATTTATGTGTTTTTAACAGCCACTTTGCCACTTTTGGGAGGCCCTCTGCTGTTACTAGCAGGTGACTTACTCAGAATCACATGGGGAGGTTTATATATCAAATATACCTTAATTAGTACTTTGAAACAATTTGCTACCATTGGAATGAAGAAAGAAGTGAGAAAACTGCCATAGTAGATTTTTTCAAAACAAAACCTTAGAACTGAGGGCTGTCATGGGAAATTTCTGCTTGTGCTAAAAACTCTGCATGCACATTCTTGATTTCCAAAGTTTAATCGATTGTAAAAGTACATTAAATATTATTTAAGTGATGACATTTATGAAATGTGAGACTGTGCACTACTAAGGATATCTGCTACTGAGGCTACATCTAGACTACACCTCTCTGTCGACAGAGAGATGTAGATTAGGCACATCGAAATAGCTAATGAAGCAGGGATTTAAATATCCCACACTTCATTAGCATAAACATGGCCACCGCTTTTTTTTAAACTTAGCTTTTTCAAAAAAAAATGGCAGTCTAGATGCAGCTCTGTCAAAAACAAACCCTTTTTCGACAGATCCTGTAAACCTCATTTTTTTAGGAATACAGGATCTGTCGGAAAAGGGTTTATTTTCGACAGATCCGCGAATAGACTGCCAGGTTTTTTTCGAAAAATCTCAGTTTTGAAAAAAAGCGGCAGCCATGTTTATGCTAATGAAGCACGGGATATTTAAATCCCTACTTCATTAGCAATTTCGATGTGTCTAATCTACATCTCTCTGTCAACAGAGAGGTGTTGTCTAGAGACAGCCTGAGAGAGAAATGGCACAACTTTAACATTTATATTTTAAGTTCTAAATGAAAATAGAGCACAAAAGCCCATTGTTCTGTTAATTGCTCTTTCATCAAATGTGAATTAACAATGAGAAAATCGTCAGCTGGTATAAATCAGCATTGCATTTAATGGTGAAATAATACTGAATCTGTATTACAGGCACCCAGCAAAATTCTGAATTTGCAACTACACTACAGAGTTGCCTTTCTTTTAGTACTTAAGAAGACTTTATATTCATTGAATACTCACCTTCTGTTCCCTATTTAGAATTCCTGATGGTGTGTATAGGCGCTTTAAGTGGCCACTAACTGCAGAATAATCAATTGGAGTATGCAGTGCTGACCCAAGGGCAAAGTTTTTCTCCACAATCTGAAAATCTTTCTGGGATAACCTCTTCAAATTGCATTTGTCAGTCTTTCGTAAGTGTCAGTCTGGTAAAATCTGACCAGCTCAATCAAAAGCTGTGGAAGGACCATCCAAAAATATTTCCTCTCCATCAGTGACTCACAGTTAACACAGATTCACCTGTGCAATGGCATTTTAAAGCTCATTTCGTTTCTGTCCCCGGGGTATATTGCTGCTCATTGTCTCCTATCAGTTCTAGGGAGAGAAATGTATTCCTATACATATCTGAACTGTCATGTTAAATTACACTCCACTGTATCACATCAGAAGATAAAGGAGGGTAATGGGACAAGCGCAGCCATGAATTCAGATGATTTTTTTGGAAGTTTTGCTAAGTGCAAAATCTCTTAGTCCATGTAAGGCTTTAAAATAGTTATTTTTAAAAGCCCTGGGATTAGGGGGTTTCCTCATTTGGCTTAAAATTTGCTCCAGAATTATTTCAGTTCAAGTTCTGAAATGCCTACTGTTTTCAACTGCATCCCTTAATACATCTTTAAAAATAAACATCCCTTGATTCTGTTACATATGCAGAGAAAATCCATTGTAGTGGATGCCGCTCACAGCAGTTCAGTAATGAGGAAATCAAGGTTTGCAGCTAATTACACAAGAGGTGTTTTTTATAAACACACCGACAGGCTCAATTGTCAGGCAGTTTTACTATTCTGCCTGAAATAAAAATGAGTTGTGGACTCAAAGTCAGTGCAGTGTTTCTTTTTAGTAGCTTGTTTGCTTGTTTTAGTCTTCTTAAGCGCTAAAAGAAAGGCAACTCTGTAGTGTAGTTTCAAATTCAGAATTTTGCTGGGTGCCTATAATACAGATTCAGTATTATTTCACCATTAAATGCAATGCTGATTTATACCTGTGCCTCTTGGTTTGCGTGAATTTAGTGCTCATAAAAGTGAGGGGCTGTGTCTACATTGGCAAGATTTTGCGCAAAAGCAGCTGCTTTTGCGCAAAATCTTGCCACCTGTCTACACTGGCCACGAGTATTTGCACAAGATCACTGACGTTGTAATGTACAAAATCAGTGCTTCTTGTGCAAATACTTTGACGCTCCCGCTCAGGGATAAGGCCTCTTGCTCAAGTATTCTTGAGCAAGAGGCCAGTGTAGACAACAACGTTAATTTCTTGTGCAAGAAAGCCTGATGGCTAAAATGGCCATCGGAGCTTTCTTGCGCAAGAGAGCGTCTGCACTGGCATGGATGCTTTTGCGCAAAAGCACATCTTTTGCTCAAAAGCACATGCCAGCATAGACGCTCTCTTGCGCAAATACTTTTAACGGAAAAACTTTTCCGTTAAAAGTATTTGTGCAAAATCATGCCAGTGTAGACGCAGCCAGGGACTCTTAACACTAAGAGTAAAGCCACAGATATGATACTAGTTCCAGCCAGCACGATATAAGTGTCCCACCTTACTAGGTCCACCATATAGCTTTGCCAGTTCACTTTAGCTTAATCTGCTTGCTCTCCCAGTCCTTGCCTGCCAGTTAAACCTGCCATTGAAGCCATGTATTGGTTTTGTAGCATGGAAATATGGAGCTTTATTTTCTGTTTCTCCGGTAGGTTTGAAATAATCTTGGCTTCCATACTACAACCTCTGTACCTTCCTCTGAGATATTGCAAGCTAAACCATCAGGCTGGGTTGCCATTGTGATGGGAGAACTCAAAGGAAGGCCTGAGAGTCCTGGGAGGGGATGTAAGTGATATATCAAGAACATTCTTTTCTCTGGCTTGCTACTGACCAAGTGCTCTATCAGGGCATGTCTATAAACAGGGCAAAAGTCAAATTAAGCTATGCTACTTCAGCTGTGTTAATTGTGTAGCTGAAGTCGAAATAGCTTAATTTGGATTTATGCTTTGTCTATGCAGCAGGAAGCCAAAGGAAGAACACTCTTCCTCAGACTCCCCTTACTTCTTGTGAAATAAGGGTTACAGGAGTTGGAGTAAGGAGTTCTCCAGCTCACCTTTATTTCAAAATAATGGCTTACTTTGTAGATGCACTCTTTGTTATTTCAGAATAACATTACTTATTCCGAAATAACACTGCTGTGTAGACATGCCCTCTTAGGGAAGGGCCCACTGGTAAATTGAATAACTGGCTCTAATTCTGGGCTGTGCGTCTGTGGAAGAAAGGATCTAGAAAGCAGCTGAATGTCCCCCACTTGGTAATTCCCCTGAAATATAGGGGGGCTGTCCTCTGAAAAGCCAGACCTCAGTGCTGCCCAGACTGTGGCACCTGACCCTCCCCTCACCCTGGCATGGCACTCTGGCAGTGATTTATAGGGCCCAGGGCTCTGGCTGCTGCTGTTGCCACAGTAGCAGTGGCAGTTGCTGGGAGTTCTACCCCTCATTAATTGCTGGGCCCTGGGTTGTGATGTGAATGGTTAGCCCTGTGTGGCCCATCACTGGCAGGGGCTGTTCTGGCCAGCCGGAGCTGTCCAGGGCATGCCTCCCTCCCCACCACAGTCAGGGGCTGCTCCAGTGGGCTGGCTGGACAACCCTGGTCTGCGGCTCTCCCGCTCTCCCCCCTCCCCCCACCTTTCTGTTTAACTGGTTAACTGATTAATGTTTAATTAAATAATTAAATGTGAGTTTACATCACTAGCCCTGGGGCAATTGCTCCCTTTGTGCCATTCCATCGGTGGGCCTGTTAGAGTGTGAGCAAATGTTCAGTCTTGGGAAGACAAGCTGTGGTGTTATTAGTGCTGCCAGGTTCTATATGGATGTAGTGGATCTTGGAGAGGAAGAGGTGTGAACAGCCAGACAATTTGCTCTCTACTTTAATCTCTGAGTCAATCCTTGAAGCAGAATTGCTGTCTTAGAACTAGGCAATAGTGTGACTTTGATCGCTGAAAGAAGGATTTGTCCCCTATTTACTATCTGATCAGTTTTATTCTGGGACTGTCGTATGTATCTCTCTATAATATTTACATTACCAGTTCCAGAACAAAACTGATCAAACAGCAAATAGGGCAAACCTTTATAATGTGTGTTTGTTTATGTGTGTGCGTACATGCATGCATTTAAAGACACACACACACATACATTTACCCAGCAGTGCTTGGATCCTTAATTCAGATAAGTTTTGTTTTTCTTCATTTAAATCACTGTTCTGGACTGGGATGGGGCTGGGAATAAGGGTTCAGTATGTAGGCTGCCCTACAGTGAGAGGACTACCCCAGCCCTTTCTCACCTCAGCAGCTTGAGGCCAAGTGAGAAGCACCTCCCCATGGCTTCTGCAGTTCCAGCAGGCACAGCCAGTGGAGGGGTACATGTCCTCTGGTTGGGGGACAGACAGACACACAGATAAACAGACACACAAACTCTGAAATATAACTGTCCCTTTCTCCACCCCTGTCTCTTCTGGCCCACAGAGGTTATAGCTATTCTGGTCACCATCTCTACAGCTTTGCAGGCCGTTCTGCAGTATAATTGTCCCTCATGCCAGAGCCCTCCCTTGATTAGAAACAATCAAATTCCAGGCACATCCTATTGTCCTGACACCACCAAGCCCTTATCTTCTTTCAAGTTATGATAAGAGGAAGCTGCACACCAGATCTGGTGGTTCTAGTTCTTCCTATTTAGGAGGAAGCCTGGAACAAATAGACTTACAGTTGGACGAACAGACACACAGACTGTGTATATAATATATACACACAGATGCAGGATCATCATGGAATAGAGGTGATCAGATAAGGCAAACAGAATATTCTCAAGGCATGGGTGGCACATATAAGAGGCAAGGGGAGGCAGTGTCTTCCCTGTATCTTAGGATGCATTTACACTGCACTGTTTTTCCAGAATAACAGCTGTTATTCTGGAAAAACAATACTAGCATCCACACTGCAATTCCATTATTTTGACTATCTGTCAAAATAACAGACGGCTTTTTCTGACAATGGTAAACCTCATTCCACAAGGAATAGACCTTTTTCTAAAAAAGCTTTTTTCAGAAAAGTGCGTGTGTGGAGGCGTAATAGGGAGTTTTGTCGGAAAAAAAAGAGGCCTCCAGGAAATATACCACAGGTGCTCTGCTCGCCACTTCATCCACACTCATCACAGGTCTATTGTTCCTCTTCCCCAGCAGCTCTTAAAGCTGCAGACACAGGGGACAGGGCTTGTGGCAGGAAGCAGGCCCTCACAGCTTCCAGCGCCAGTGCAGCTGCCAGCACCACACATCTTGGCACAATGTCCAAGCCACAAGCTCCCCAAGTGCCTGTCCCAGGGAGCATGCACAGGGCTTCCAGGAGCCTGACAGGGGGTGCAAAAGGCATGCCCTGTCCTGATCTGGGGCAGAGATCCTGGCCCTCCTAGAGGTGAGAGATGATGAGGAGTACTCTGGAGCAGATCTGGAGCAAAATAAGGGAGCTGTGACAGGCCTATGCCAGGGCGAAAGAGTGGAACTCATGCTCCAGGGCAGGACCCCACTCCTGCCTTCATTTTGAGGACCCGCATCACATCCTAGGGTGTGCTTCAGCCTCTTTCCCACCCCTGGTGGTGGACTTGGGGCTGGAGACATCCATTGTCACCCACCTGGGGGGTCCCAACCCATGAGGAGGAGGAGGAGGAAGAGAATGTGTTTTTATTGTGTCTGCAGGGAAGAGGGGGGTGGGGAAGGGAGGGGTTGTTGGAGGAAAGGCAGAGAGGGGCAAGGCACAGGCCCCTAGTGGGGAGGCTCTGGGAGAGTTACTTGAGTCTTTGAGAGAAACTCTCCCTTAGGGCCTCACGGATGCTCACCCCTACCTGATGGGCCTGGCAGATAGCAGCTGTGTGCGGCTGCTCAAAGGCTCATCCCTCCCGGCTGGCCTCTGCCCCCCCACCCCGGAAGGAATGCTTCCCCCTTCCTCTCCATGATGTTGTAGAGCACACAACATGCTGACACCACCTGGGAGATCTTGTGCTCTCCCACATCAAGGCAGGTCAGGAGGCACCTGAACCGTGCCTTCAAGCACCCAAAGGCACATTCAGCCGCCTGTGGGCCCTGCCCAGGCAGCCATTGAAGCGGCCCTTGCTTGGGTCAAGGTGACTGGTGTAGGGCTTTATCAGCCACGGCATTAGGGGGTAGGCCACGTCCCCCATGATGCAGAATGGCATCTCAATGTCCCTGACCCTGATGCTGCACTCGGGGAAGAAAATGCTAGCATCCAGCTTGTGGTACAGGCTGGAGTTGCGGAAGATGTGGGCCTTGTGCACCTACCCCAAACAGCTGACAAAGATGTCCGTGAACAGGAGGCAGTGGTTGACCAGGGCTTGCAGGACCATCAAAAAGTATCCCTTTCTGTTTATGTACTGTGCTGCATGGTCCTTGGGGCCCTGGATGGGGATGTGGGTTCCATCATAGCCTCCCCACCCCACAGTTGGAGAAGCCCAGGACAGCAAATCCATCGACAATGGGGTCCAGGTTGCCCAGGTGGATGACCCTGCACATCAGGACAGTGTTAATGGCCCTCACCACCTGCAGAAGGAGACAATCAAAGAAACAAACCAGAGAATCAAAGGGTGTGCCAGAGCCCTTGGGAGGTCCCTGAGCCTATAAGCCCTCCGTTCCCCCCCCAAACACCCCAGCAGCCATCACTTATGAAGCCCGCCCCCCCCCGGCCCCCACAGGGCTGTGTGAGGGTGGAACTGCAGAACCCTCTGGGGACAGGGCTTCCCCACCCCCCACATCCCTAACCCCCCCTTTCCCTAGAGTCCCCCTTTCCAGTACTCCCCGCAAAGGGACTGCAGCCCAAGAGTGCCATACCTGTATGATGAAAGCCCTGATGGTGGACTTTCCCACACTAAATTGATTGCCCATGAATCAGTAACTGGTGTAGACGGCTTCCAGATGGTGATAGCGACCAACTTCTCCAGGGGTGTCACATCGTCGGAGGGCAGGGGCGAGCCAGGCACACAATTCCAAGAATGTCTCCTTCCTCTTGCAGAAGTTTTGGACCCACTGCTGGTCATTCCACCGATCCATCACCAGCCGGTCCCACCAGTCAGAACTGGTGTCCAGCATCTAGAAGAGTCGCTCCACCGTGGGGTGTGATTCCATGAGCATTGCTTCCGCACACAGGCAGAGGTTCTCAAAGATGAGCTCAGGGTTGAGCTTATGTAGGGCCATGAAGGCAGCCTGCAGAAACTGCAGCATGGCAGTGTGGGGCCATTGCATGCCCAAGACAGCTCTGAATCCATGGCAAAGAGTGCTGTGGTGTCCAAAGGCAGGGCTACCAGAGCACACAGAGAAAATGCTTTACTGCACCTCAGAGAGGTAGGCAAGCAAGCAGATGAGTCTGAGAAACAGCTGTCCTGGGGTGGTCCCTTTAAGCACGCTCTCAGATAGCCTTAGGCAACAGCAGCTCCTGGAAGCAACTGCTGATCTAATGCCCTGCCTGAACTGGTTCTGGGTGGCCTTAAATGCGAGATAGTGTTGAATCTGTCTGGATGCTGTCTTTTGAAATAGCACATTGCTATTTGTTGCATTTTTTGCGTGTGGGCGCTCTATCTTGATATAAGCTATCTTCTGGAAAAGCTTATTCCGAAAGAAACTTGCAGTGTAGACGTACCCTTAATCCTCATCCTCTTACATTTCCTTTCCCTGTTTTGACCCTGGCTGCAGACTCCCACCCCAGACTGTTGCTACCTGTTCAGTCTTCCTCAGGAGGGGATCTATTAATTCTTGTATTACTGGAATGGGTCTAGTGGAGCTTAGCTGAACATTTGCTTTAAATATGTCTTGTTTGTTGCTGAAGATTTAAAAATCACATCACTAAAAAAAATCCTTGCATAGATTTTTAGATGTGCAGTCTGAGTATTCAGCTGTACCCTTGAATACTTGGTTTATCAGGCATCATTTTCTAAATAACTTCTTCAAAAGACCACCCTTATCTAAAATACAAATTTTCATTTTAATTACTATAGTACAAAATTTTCCTATCCTTTCGACCCACCCCTACTGCTGTAATCTTTCCCTTCGCCCCTCTGTTGCAACATCTCTTTTCTTTCAGGTAGCTGGACAAATGAGTTCATCTTTGTTTACTTCTGACTGTTTGATGAACTTGTTTAAAGAGAATCCTCCACCAAAATCCATACCTTAAGAAGATGTAAAATCATTTGTTATGCCTAAAATCTTTGGAAACATATTTTAACATGAACATATGGTAAAATTTCATAAACATGTTTATTATTATGGAGATCACACAAAATGAATTACTGTTCCTTTTTTCTTAAGCAATGAATTTTGTTATGAACACACTGAACCACTCTGACTGATTAATTTAAATTAATGTCTTTGTTTTAAGGAACTAAATATGTAGTAATCTGGAATGATTACTTTATGAAGTCTTAAGAGTATGTAAGAATACTGATTAAGAGAATGTAAAATATGCTCCATTTTCTTTAGAAAGAAAGTTCAAAAGAGATTTTTTTTTCAAATGTCATTTGCTACATTTGAGTTCAGAGATTTGTCTGGAAGGCGTGAGCAAGGAGGGAAGAGAAGAGGGAAACAGTGAGGAGAGGGCAGTGCCTAGGCAAAGTGGGGGCCATGTCTGAGTGGACCAGAAGTGAAATATGGATTTTGCGGGGCCTCATAATTCTGCTGTTCCTTACCAGAGGTAGGATGCTGATGTCAGAAGAGGAGTGGTGTTATTCCAGTTCTATTGAGAGCTGCCTTGTAGTGGACACAACGCGTGGAGGAGCACATCACAATTGAAGTGAAGTCAGCCAGTAGGGTGGACATCAGCAGTTGCTTGCTACTAAACTAAAAACTTATATAGCTGAGATAGGCATGAAAGGTGAGGACAATTGCCATGAACACACCAGAGAAAATAGATAAAGGCAAGCATGAGGCACACACTTTTCAATTTAATGTCATTAATATATTATGGAACTTGAAGCCAGCTTTCTGTTCATGTGTGGCTGTCTGGGTGCTTCTTAATATTTTTCTCTTTGTTTTAAAGGCCAATTACAGGATTTAAAGTGTTGTATTCTCAGGGGTTTTTTTAAATCTGTATGTATGTAATTTGCCTTTAAGACAATGTAAACATAAGCTAAAGCCTGAATTGTACAAAATATACCTGTGTGGCATAGATAGTAGTTTATATCTGACTAATAACAGAACAATAATATTAAAAAAATCCTACATTTTGGGTTCTGCTGTTAAGTCAAACTCTACCCCTTAAAACTCTAATGGGAATTCCAGAAGGAAAGTCACATGTTTCAATTATTTCCAGCCAAAAAGATCATACTTTTCTCAGTCAGAAACTAAAGTAAGCTTTCTTCGGGTACATCTACACTAGCTTGTTAGTTTGAGCTAGGCAGGGTAATGAGGGCAAGCGGAGTTGCAAATGAAGCCCGGGATTTAAATATCCCGGGCTTCATTTGCATGTTCCTGGGCGCCGCCATTTTTAAATCCCCCTTAGTCCGAACTCCGTGCCCGGGGCTACACGCGGCACAGACTAGGTAGTTCGAATTAAAGATCCTCATTCGAACTACCGTTACTCCCCGTGGAAGTACAGCTTCACAGGTGATTAATCAGCCCCACCCAGTCAGAGGCTCAGGGCTCCATGCACAGAGCTGACTGACTGGGAGGGTTTAATTGATCACCTGGGAAGCTGAGGGAACACTGATTGGGATGAAGGATTTTGGTATGTGACTTATGGCAGGAGGGGGTTGTGACCTAGCACAGAGGCCTGGGGTGCAGGAATTTGTGTTGTAACCTAGGGTAGGAGGGGATTGTGATCTGGGGCAGGGGATTGGGGTGCCAGATTTGGGAGGGTGTATGGGGGTAGAGGGTTTGGGTATGTTGAGTGGGAGAGCAGGGAGTTGGGGAAGTGAGGGGCTCGGGTGCCAGAGGCAGGCTGTTGCCAGGATATTTACCAGCCAGCAGCCCAACCAGCCCGCCTGCCTGAAGAGTTAAATGCTTGCAGAGCTTAAAACATTTCTCAGCCAGCCAGCCAAGCCTGCCTGCCTGCCTGCACAGGCTGCAGGGCCATGCGCTTGTGTGAATGACTGAGGCGAAGGGGAGTGGGCATGATGCTTTGTGTGCTGCCTGTTCTTTAAACAGGCAGCTCCCATTAGCCAGTTTCTGGCCAGAAACTGGCCAATGGAGGCAGGGGCAATGCCTGAAGCCTTCCCCACCTCTCCTCTGGGATCACAGTTTTGAAAGAGAAATGGCCCAGAATCTGCTTTTCTGAGCAATGTGTGGGTCTGTGGGGCAAGCAGGGGAGCCTACCTAGGGCTCCCCATTGCATTCATGGGCTGGATCCCGTGGCTTGGTGTAGGGATGTTAAATAGTAGTTCATTGGCTAATCGAGTAGTCAATAGTATTTCCATCCACTGCTCGATTAGTTGATAAGGAAGGGCAATGTCAGCACTCACTCCCAGCTCACGCTGGATCTCAGCACAAACTCCTGCTGTCGCTCTGCATTTTTAAAGGGAAACTGGCAGGAGAGGGCACAGGCTGAATCCCTTGTCCTGGGTCTGAGCACTCACACCAGCTTCCCTTTAAAATGTAGAGTGGCAGCAAGGGGGGAGGGAGGAGGTGTTTGTGCTGAGACCTGGGAAAATGGATTCAGACAACATCCTCTCCTGCCTGCTTCCCTTTAAAAATGCAGTGTGGGGGGCAGGGGGAAGGGGAAATGAGGAAGTAGTCAATAGTGCTATCTGATAAGCTCTTGCTTATCCGGTAGTCGACTGCTCCTTTACATCTCTAGTCTGGCAGGCCGGATCTGGCCTGTGGGACATATTTTGCCCAGCCCTGATTTAGAGCGATGCTTACCGATTAACCAGTTAACCTTTTACATTCCTATTATTACTCCGGGTGCACCCAAAAGGTGAGGAATCTGTATTCTGTTTACTCATCACAGAGTATTCAACTTCTTTATATGACTGATCTGGGGACTGAATTATATCCTCAATGTTTCAAACAGAGGTAACTTATTATGATCTTATGATAGGAAGTATCTACTATGGAGCTTGGTTGCCTGAAGTGGCAGAAGATGTCTGTTAGTTTCATTACAAATATGTAACCGCTAGAAATCCAGTAAGAATAAATATTGAAGAATCCAGAAAAAATAGTGGATTCCATAGACTTCATGACAATGGTGATACAGTCAATCCTTCTTAGCAGGACATGTTTAATAAGGATATTTTCTGAAGAAGAATGGCTGGGAAAAATTTTCTTCAATATATTTTTAAAAAGCATAAAAATCAATTTCTGGTTATGCATTTGAACTATTCTGGACAATGGAGATAGCTAGAAAATGATTTTTTAATTTCTATGTGCAAGTGAGATGAAATTAAAATGATAGGTTTTTAAAAAGACTGTAATAATTAGCTGCTAGGAGATTGCTCTTATATCTTTAAAATGCCTAAATTAATGCAATTGTCCCATGCTGCACCAGGCAATTCTAATTCTCTTTTAATATGTAAAAATTCTATAAAAGTGCCATAAGGCCCCAATCTAGCAAAGCTCTTAAAACATGTCCATAGCTTTCAGTATGAGTAGCCCTTATGAAACTGGGGACATGCTTAAGTGCTTCTCTGATTTGGAGGCCTTGTGTTGTAATTTAAGTTCATGAAGCACATTCCTGGAGTCATGACCCATTAAGGTGTCCATAGGAGTTTTGTCTGAAATACACCTGCAGAATTTGGGCCAAGAAAAAAATATTTTGAAGTCTCTACAAGGTCATTTGTGTCTTCCTGGTGGATCTGCACATCTGAAGTCATATGCTTTATGGACCTGATCCAAAGCCTCTATAACTTTTTGATTACCCATCATCTGTTGTTTATGAGGCTTAGTTAATTGGGAAACTTTTCTGTTCCAATTACCAGACTAATACTGTGTGAGGCACACACCTTCACTTTGTCCTTTCTGCCTGACTCTGAGACATCCTTCCATAAGCATACATTTATTACTCCCCATTCCTGTGTTCAATCTAATATAAAGCATCTAAATATGAAGGATTTAATGCTTCGATTCTCAATGCTAAATCAATGTTCTTTATACATTTATTCTTGGAACATAGGTTCATGCTGTACCATAACTCTTCCCAGATACAATAAGCTTGGTGTAAATTCAATCTGACATAAACTGTGCTATTTAAAGCATGAGAAAATTAATACAAGGCTACAGTTCATTTGTTTGCTTCCTTTATATAAGTTGTAGCTTTACCTCCTCTATCCCCACCTGAGCACACAGTTACCAAGCATGCAGTTACCCAGAGGGAGCTACCTACAGAGTAAATTATGAATAGCATTGTCCTGCTAGGACCCTGAAATATTAATGACTGTTCACTGTAGGATCAGCAGAGAAAGCTCTATTATAAGACAGATTTACTTAGTCTGTGATTGGCCTTTTGTTTGATTGTTCACTCTTCCAGTAGTCCTGTATTTGTACATGGGTAGAAAGATGCATCTTGCTGTATAAACATTTGCCCAGAGATGAAAGTACCCTATTTTAACGAATATACCCCGCACCCAAATATAACCCACACCCGAATATACCCCGCAGGTTTTGCTATTCCAGTAAAAAAAAAAATCTTGTATACCCTGCGCCCGAGTATAACCCGCGGGGTATACAAGACTGTGCTGGGGGTACATTTAGGGTGCGGGGGTATATTTACGGTGCGGGGGGGTTAGGCTCCCAGCCTGTGACCGAGCAACGCGGAGAAACTTACAAGGGGCGCAGCAGCCAGGAACGCTCCGGAGCCGAGGCAGAGGCATCCCCAGCAGAGGCGCAAGGCTCCCAGCCCGGGCTGACAAAGGGAAGGAGCCCGGAGCAAGTCGCTCGGCGGCCAGCAGCAGCTGCGGGAGTCTGCAGGTGGCCACGGCTCACAGGAGCGGGGCCGGGGCATGGTGCTTGTTGCTCGTTGCTTCTGCGTGATCCAGCCGGGCGCCCTTCCCTGCCTGCAGCCGCCGCCGCCGCACGCCGGACCCGCTGCGCACTCGTTTGTTGCTCCCGGGCCGGGGCATGGTGCAGGGCGGTGGGGCAGGCGCCGGCCCGGGAGCAACAAGCGAGCACGCAGCGGGTCCAGCGTGCGGAGGCGGCGGCTGCAGGCAGGGAAGGGCGCCCGGCTGGATCACGCAGAAGCAACGAGCAACAAGCACCATGCCCCGGCCCCGCTCCTGTGAGCCGTGGCCACCTGCAGACTCCCGCAGCTGCTGCTGGCCGCCGAGCGACTTGCTCCGGGCTCCCTCCCTTTGTCAGCCCGGGCTGGGAGCCTCCCACCTTGCACCTCTGCTGGGGATGCCTCTGCCTCGGCTCCGGAGCATTCCCGGCTGCTGCTCCCCTTGTAAGTTTCCCCGCGTTGTTCGGTCGCGGGCTGGGAGCCTAACCCCAGCCTGGCAAAGGTAGTGAAAGGATGGGGTGGAGGGGATCCTCTTCCATTGAGTAAAAAAACCCCTATATACCCCGCGAATGAGTATAGCCTGCGGGGGGGGGGGGTGCGGGGTTTGTAAAAATGAATATAACCCGCGGGTTATATTCGCTAAAAGAGGGTAGGTCTCCTGCAAAATAGGGAAGAACCTATGTTGCCAACCTCTATTTCCTCCAAAGATTTTTAGAAGCTCATTCGATGAAATAACAGCAACAAATAATTGTAATCAGCCTTCCTCCTCACACTGCACTGACAATTAAACCCTAATGAAACCCATAAAAAACTTAACAGTAGTTACCTTTTAAAACTTTTTTCTTGCATATCTTAGCAATATTACAGTTTTCCTTGTACACACTAGTCAATTTGGAGCATGTCTGGTTAGTCAAAATTAAGCAAAACACATTGAATTTTGACACTTGCAACACAATCTTCAAGATAATGAATAAATTTCAGGATGCAGCAATCTGCTCTTACGCAGATGTGAAAAGTGGTTAAATTCCTTGAATAAATTATTAATATTAATGTGATTTAATATCCTGTACATCTTAGTCTGGCTAGAACTTGATGTGGAAAGGTAGATACACTGCCAGCAAATGTGTAATCTTGAGATTCTCTGTCCAATTTCCAGCTTTGAAGATCAATGGAAACATCCAGGCCTTTAGGTACTTATGTGAAGTAAGCTAAACTCATAGAGGTTCACTCACTGTTTTCTATACAGTTCCCTTCTTCGGATGTCACCACATCCCTGTGGAGACAAAGAGGACCTTTTAGCAGGAGGATATGATGGATCTCACTACTGGTGATGCAGCAGGAAAGTTGATGTACATTAACTTTGAATTGCTGGGTGAAGGCTAGTGACCTATGGCAGGAAGAGCTTGTGTGCATCAGAGAGCAGCAGCAATTTGGTGAACGTATTTGCTGTTAGAAATGTATTTAGTTCATCATTTAAATGAATAATTCCTGGCCATGTGTAGCTCAGTCATGAGTTGTTCATTGCAAACATTCATTATTTGAAATTTGAGAGATCTTCATTTTTATTGGACTCAAAGATCACATGGTATTCTTTCTGTTCTTTAATTAGTGTTGCTCTTAGAATCAGCTTTCAAAACAAGAATTTAAAACTGTCTTTCTGACTACAGTTGTATAAAATGTGCTTTTTTGTGTGAATAATGTGGCTAGCAAATACTTTGGTTCAAATTCACAGCTGGTGTCAGTGCAGGTGTAATGAATATAGTTCTTTATTTGGTACCCCTTCACCTGATTTTCATGTCTACCTGATTTCTGTTTTGAGTTTCATTTTCAAAGAGCCTCCTCCCCATTCCAATGTCAAAGAGAGAGTTGTTTAGTGTCAAATTTGGTCTGATTTTGAGTAGAAGCTGAGAGTCCATGATTCAGTCAAAACTGGGATTAGGATCTTGTTGAAGGATTTGTGAACCACTTGACAAATCTTGTTTTGAGTTCTTAATTATTAATGAGACCTGGAATCAGGCAGGATTGTCTTTTGAAGCATTTGTTAGAATATTCCACACAGCTCTTGTTCTAACTACAGCACTAAAACAAAAATACAGGTATGTGGGGGATTGGATTTCTTTGGGTTGTTTTAAGATTTTATGAAAACATATGTCAGTTCCTTCACTCATTTTCAATCAGTTAATTACTTGGTGATGCAGTTTGCATGCAGAAAAAGGCAGATCATGTTGGACACACGAGGGGAGAGGGTGAAAATTTCTTTCAGATTATGTTTCTAATTTGTATTAGTAAATCAGGCTAACTTACCTCAAAAGTCAAATATTTTTCATCCCAAAAAGATATGGGAGTGAGTGATGTAGTTTTCATCCGTTTTTCTCATGCTAAGAAATGGTGAACTGTGAAAGTGACTGAAGCTACATTAAATTAAGTGTTTTTAAAAGCATATAAATAAAATATGACAATTGACCCTAATGTGCCTGTTTCTGCTATTCCATGCTTGAAAGAAGATGAATTAATTCTGTTGAATCAATGGGCCTCCTACTTCTACCCATTTTAGACTCTGTTGACTTTCAGAGGAGCAGTTATACCTGGTCCTCAATTCAGACTGCAAACCCTTTTCAGGCAGGGACCACTTTTTATTATGTGTGAATAGTATATAGTACAATGCGGTGCCAATCCTTGATTGCAATCTGTAGGGCAGGAGTGGGCAATAAAACAGTGGTGGTTCACCAGTGTTAGCCCCCAGTGGGCTACTGCCACTATATTTATCTGCACCTACTCAGGTATGGCCAATTGCGGCTCCCATTGGTCAGGAACAGTGATCTGCAGCCAATGGGAATCGTGATCCTCATACCTGCAGATGCGCGGGTAAATATAGGGCATGGGGGCCCACCAAGGGCTAACCTTGATGGACCAGGTCTGGCCCACAGTTTGGTATTTGCCCATCCTGCCCTAGGTGCTCCTGAAATACAATCAAAAAGAAAGAATCAGGCCTAATGGAACTACAGTGGTGTACAACCAGTGTGACATTGGTATAAGTACTCCTGCTGTATAATTCCAGCATGAAATGATCCATACTTAGTGTATCATGTATCTAATTTAAGGTTTCATTCCTTTAGAATTTAAGTAAGAGCCATGGAGTAATCTGTAGCTATTGAGGATCTGTCCCCATATTGCACAGTCCACATCGGCTCTAGCTTGACATGTGGCATGCCTGAAACTTTGCACAGAAGTTCCACAGGAGAGAAATCTCTGGGAAATGTGGTTTGAATGTAGAAAATGGGAAGGAAGTGACAGACAGGACCATAGTATAGACAGCCATACATTCATATTGCACAGAGTGCAAGTCAGAAAGGATTATTATATTTCCAATAGTGCCCACTATGTGCTAGGCATTTTTCAAGCACTCAGGAAGGATGGTCCAAACTCTGAGGAGCCTGCCATATAAGGAAGGAAGTTGATCTAAGAGATGAAAGCAGACAGGTACACATGCATCCCGCCTCCACTTCCTAGAGCCACAGCAGTGTGTACCAGGCATAGGTGCAGACTTCTGCTCTGGCTTGGGGTGCTCACTGCCCCGTCACATCTCTCAGCCCCATCCTTGCCCCACCTTTTTCTTCCCCTGCTCTGCCCCAGCCTTGACCCCACTCCACTCCTTTCCGCAAGGCTCTGCCCTCTTTCTACCTCCCCACTCTTCCTCTTACCTGCCTCTTTTCATCTTTCCCCCAAGCAAACCCTGTCCCCACTCCTCACCCTCTCTCCCAGAGCCTTTGAACATTGCAAAACAGCAGCTTGTGGCAGGAAGGAGGCTCTGGGAGGGACAGGGAGGAGTAGATCAGCAAGGTTGCTGGTAAGGGGGGACTGAGGGGACAGATGCAGAGGGAGAGCTTCACTGTCAGCGGGTGTTGAACACCCTCTAATTTTTCTCAGTGTGTGTGCTCCAGCCCCAGAGCACTTATGGAGACAGTGCCTAGTGTACCAAAATGTGTGGTCTCTCAACAGGTGCAGCCTGGAAGACATTGCTATCTGGGGTGACCATTGCTCTGTGAGGGTATGTCTACATTGCATTCCTCCTTTGAGAGAGGAATGCAAATGCAGACAAACAAAATTGCAAATGAAGCGTGGATTTGAATTTCCCGCGCTTCATTTGAATACTGGTGGCTGGCTGCTTTTCCGAAATAGCGTATTTCAAGAAAAAAAAGGGATTATTTCGAAAAGAAACTGTTCTGTATTTCAAAGGAAGGGTTTCTTTTCGAAATAACCCTGTTTTTTTCTTGAAATACGCTATTTTGGAAAAGCAGCCGGCTGCCATTATGCAAATGAAGCGCGGGAAATTCAAATCCGCGCTTCATTTGCAATTTCGTTTGTCTGCATTTACATTCCTCTCTTGAAGGAGGAATGCAATGTAGATATACCCTGAGTGACACAGATATATCTTTCTGTTCTACAGCTGCAGGCCTGTACCATGATCTGGCAATGCAGGTGGCCACATGCCAATGGTCAGATGTTGAGGAAGGTACTTCTGCTGATTTCTGTGCTGCTGGCAATGAGCTTTTCCTCTAACCATCCTAAGGGTCCCAACCTCATGACCTGTGGGAATGTGGCATGCACACAAGAGGATAAACTTTGAGAAACTCACTAGGGGTGTAATAGTGTAGTCAATTAACTGATTAACCGATAAGCAAAAGCTTATCACTTAATGCTATAGACTACATGCATTTCCCCTTCCCCCCTCTTCCCTTTGCCAGTACATTTTTTAGCAGGCAGACCAGCAGGCCAGCTCAGTCATGGCTTGTGCTGGATCCAAGACCAACCCCCACGATGGCACTGCATTTAAAGTATATTAGGAGCCAGGCAGGCAGGCAGCCCATCTCAGTTCCAGCTTGCACTGGGCCCAGGAGCTTAGCCCCCACTCTGGGCAGTGGCTGCTGTCACCCCGTGCTGCTGCCTCTGTATCCCCCGTCTGTGAGGGGAGCTGGTTTTTAAACTGGCTCTCCTCGCAAACCAGCTGAGCTCGCAGAGTAACGGGGGCTCCTTAGGAGTGGGTCCAGAGTGCACTGGCTGCTGGCCCCACCCGCAGTGACAATAGAATAGTTGAGTGACCAATAAGAATTCATGAGGTTAAGAACATAAGAACATAAGAAAGGCCATACTGGGTCAGACCAAAGGTCCATCCAGCCCAGTACCCTGTCTGCCAACAGTGGCCAATGCTAGGTGTCCCAGAGGGAGTGAATCGAACAGGTAATGATCAAGCAATCTCTCTCCTACCATCCATCTCCACCCTCTGACAAACAGAGGCTAGGGACACCATTCCTTACCCATACTGGCTAATAGCCATTTATGGACTTAACCTCTATGAATTTATCTAGTTCTCTTTTAAACCCTGTTATAGTCCTAGCCTTCACAACCTTCTCAGGCAAGGAGTTCCACAGATTGACTATGTGCTGTGTGAAGAAGAACTTCCTTTTATTTGTTTTAAACCTGATGCCCATTAGCTTCATTTGGTGGCCCTTAGTTCTTAGAACAAGTAAATAACTTTTCCTTATTCACATTCTCCACACCACTCATAATTTTATAGACCTCTATCATATCCCCCTTTAGTTTCCTCTTTTCCAAGCTGAAAAGTCCCAGTCTCTTTAATCTCTCCTCATATGGGACCCATTCCAAACCTCTAATCATTTTAGTTGCCCTTCTCTGAACCTTTTCTAATGCCAGTATATCTTTTTTGAGATGAAGAGACAACATCTGTACACAGTATTCAGGAAGTGGGCATACCATGGATTTATATAAGGGCAATAAGATATTCTCCATCTTATTCTCTATCCCTTTTTTAATTATTCCTAACATCCTGTTTGCTTTTTTGATGCCACTGCACACTAAGTGGACATCTTCAGAGAACTATCCACGATGACTCCAAGATCTGTTTCCTGATTAGTTGTAGCTAAATTAGTCCCCATCATATTATATGTATAGTTGGGGTTATTTTTTCCAATGTGCATTACTTTACACTTATCCACATTAAATTCCATTTGCCATTTTGTTGCCCAGTTACTTAGTTTGGTGAGATCTTTTTGAATTTCTTCACAGTCTGCTTTGGTCTTAACTACCTTGAGCAGTTTAGTATCGTCTGCAAACTTCGCCACTTCAGTTTACCCCTTTCTCCAGATCATTTATGAATAAGTTGTATAGAATTGGTCTTAGGACTGACCCTTGGGAACACCACTAGTTACCCCTCTCCATTCTAAAAATTTACCATTTATTCCTACTCTTCGTTTCCTGTCTTTTCAACAGTTCTCATTCCATGAAAGGATCTTCCCTCTTATCCCATGACAACATAATTTACTTAAGAGCCTTTGGTGAGGGACCTTGTCAAAGGCTTTCTGGAAATCTAAGTACACTATATCTACTGGATCCCCCTTGTCCACATGTTTGTTAATCCCTTCAGAGAACTCTAAGGATATGTCTACACTACCACCCTAGTTCGAACTAGGGTGGTTAATGTAGGCATTCGAAGTTGCAAATGAATCCCGGGATTTAAATATCCCGGGCTTCATTTGCATCTTGCCGGGCGGGCGCCATTTTTAAATCCCCTTCGGTCGAACTCCGTGCCCGCAGCTACACGCGGCACGGAGTAGGTAGTTCGAATTAGGATCTCTAATTCGAACTACCGGTACACCTCGTTCCACGAGGAGTAACGGTAGTTCGAATTAGAGATCCTAATTCGAACTACCTACTCCGTGCCGCGTGTAGCCGCGGGCACGGAGTTCTACCTAAGGGGATTTAAAAATGGCGCCCGCCCGGCAAGATGCAAATGAAGCCCGGGATATTTAAATCCCGGGCTTCATTTGCAATTTCGAATGCCTACATTAACCACCCTAGTTCGAACTAGGGTGGTAGTGTAGACATACCCTAATAGATTAGTAAGACATGATTTCCCTTTACAGAAACCATGTTGACTTTTGCCCAGCAAATTATGTTCTTCTATGTGTCTGACAATTTTATTCTTTACTATTGTTTCAACTAATTTGCCTGGTACTGACATTAGATTTACTAGTCTGTAATTGCTGGGATCGCCTCTAGAGCCCTTTTTAAATGTTGGCGTTACATTAGCTAACTGCTAGTCATTGGGCACAGAAGCTGATTTAAAGGATAGGTTACAAACCATAGTTAATAGTTCCGCAATTTCATATTTGTGTTCTTTCAGAACTCTTGGGTGAATGCCATCTGGTCCCGGTGACTTGTTACTGTTAAGTTTATCAATTAATTCTATAACCTCCTCTAATGACACTTCAATCTGTGACAAATCCTCAGATTTGTCACCTACAAAGGATGGGTCGGATTTGGGAATCTCCCTAACATCCTCAGCCGTGAAGTCTGAAGCAAAGAATTCATTTAGTTTCTCCACAATGACTTTATCATCTTTAAGTGCTCCTTTTGTATCTCGATTGTCCATGGGCCCACTGGTTATTTAGCAGGCTTCCTGCTTCTGATGTACTTAAAAAACATTTTGTTATTACTGTGACAAGGTCAGGCCAGGGAGCTGCTGCAGAGAAGGGAAAAGGCAGCCCAAAAGGGTAAAAAGCCTGTAAGTAGAAGCAGAGAGCTGCAGGCCAATTAGATGCAGCTGGGAGGGAGCTGGCTCAGGCTGATTGGGGCCAGCTGACTCCTCTGCTGGCTGACTGAGGGCCTTTAAAAAACTCAGCAGTTGGAAGCTGGGGGGAAAGGACGGAAGGAAGGCAGTGGAGAAAGAGAACAAACCCACAACAGCATTAAATGGAGGCAGCTAGGGAGGGAGTCTGAGGAGGCATGGCTGGGCTTCCTACCACAGAGACCTGCTGTGAACCCCAAACTCTGGGGTTAGGAGTCAGGGACCAGCCCAGTGGTGGCCAGGGTAAGAGGGGCCCTTGCCACACGTGGTGCCAGGGGTGGGATGATCGGCTGTGAGGCCAAGGTGATCCCTTGTAAAGGAGAAGCACATATGGAGGACCTAGTGAAGGCTCTGGTGCAGGCCACAGCCACCCAACAGGAGGCTACCTGGGTGCAAGCAGCCACTCAAGAGGAGTCGGTGTGGCGTCAACAAGAAACCAACCAATTGTTGATGAGCAAGGTAGCCCAGGACAGGGCCGCCCTGCAGGAGGTGGTGAACCAGCTGAAAGCCCTGGTGGTCCAGGTACGTGGTCAAGGTGGGGCCCGACTGTTACGGGCCAATTACTACTTACAAAAAATGACAAGAGATGATGATGCGGAGGCCTATTTGTTGGCCTTTGAAAGGACAACTTTGCAGGAGGCTAGCCTCAAGCCCAGTGGGCCAGTATTTTAGCCCCTTTTCTGAGCGGGGAGGCCCAGAAGGCATACCTCGACATGGCAGAGGAAGCCGCATGCAATTACCCCCAGTTGAAAGCTGAGATCCTGGAATGGGTGGGGGTCACAGTCACGGTGAGAGCCCAGAGATTCCACAAGTGGAAATATCGAGAAGACCATGCACCCAGAACTCAATTGTTTGACCTGGTCCATCTGGCCCAGAAGTGACTGCGACCCGATATCCACAGCCCCAAGAAGATTATCGAGGTGATCGTCCTTGACAGGTATGTGAGGGGGTTACCTTCAGACCTTCGGGAGTGGGTTGGCCAGAATGACCCCGCAACGTTTGATGAACTGGTGGCTCTCGTGGAGAGACTGCTGGCTGCTAAGGAACTTTTCCGAAGTCCCAGGGTCGACGTCCTTTGGAACAGGAGGTCCACCTTTGCCCCGAGGACCCATACCCCCAAAGCTTCAGACCGAGCACAGGCAGAGAAAAAGGGCGCGGAAGAGCGACCGGAGCCTGCAAAGAAACTCAGGGGCTGGGCTGGAGAGGGCCAGGGAGTGAGTCCCAACAGCCCAAACAGAAGGGGGGTGCCCCACCCAGGTTACAGATGTTATGCCTGTGGGGAGATAGGGCATATAGCGGGTCAGTGTCCCAACTTAGAAGAGCCTATGCAGTATGACCTGGGGAACCTACAAGACCCTTGTGCTCTGGTCAACCTTGTAGGTATAACAATGGGCCACCATCCGTATACCCGGTCCGTGAAAATGAATGGAGTGGAAACCATTGCACTAGTAGATTCCAGGAGTGCGGTTATGTTGGTCTCAGGGAAGCTAGTAGGGCAGGACCAGCTGACCCAAGCCAAATGCACTGGAATATCGTGTGTACATGGAGACACTAATTATTACCCCACCATCCCTGTGAAACTGGAAGTACAAGGGTAGGTCACAACTGTGACAGTGGCGGTGGTCCCAAAGCTTCCCTACCCGGTGGTCATAGGGCGAGACTTCCCGGGGTTTAATGACCTGCTGCCATGGGACTGGGTGGAAGAGGATTGCTCCCTCCTGGCCTTCCATGAATTTTCCCAGGACCTGTTCTCGGTGCCAGGGAACCCCGGAAGACCCAGAGAAGAGGGCAGCTAAGAAGTTGGGAACGAAGATTTTGGCCCAAAATCAGAAGCAGGTGCTGGCTGCGGGGGGAAGCCCACCCAACTACTAGGGCAGAAACACCAGGACACGATGAGCTTGAGGCAGGACCCAGCTCATCAGGAGAGGAAACTGGAGTAGGGTCCCTGGAGCTTGGACAGGTTGGATCCCTAAGCGAGACTTTTGGGCAGGATCAAGCCAATGACCCAATATATCAAAATGTCCATAAGGATGTGGTTGAAGTTAATGGGGTCCCAGTGGAGGGAAGGAACAAAGGTACTAGGTCCTACTATGTAATTAAAGGGGATCTACTATATAGAATAGTTCGTATATGGGACCAAGAGGTAGAACAACTCTTGGTACCTCAAAAGCACCAGAGGGCAGTACTGGAATTAGCACGCAGTCATTTATTTGGAGGGCATATGGGGGTTGATAAGACCCTGGACCGCATTCTTCAGAGGTTCTTTTGGCCAGGGGTCAATGAGGAGGTCCGCAGATATTGTGCTTCTTGCCCTGAGTGTCAATTACATGGGCCCTGACCACACCTGAGGGCCCCACGAATACCCCTACCCGTCATTGAAGTCCCCTTTGAGTGAATTGCTATGGACATAATAGGCCCACTAGAGAAGTCTGCATGGGGCCATCAGAGTATCCTAGTTGTGGTGGACTATGTCACCTGGTACCCAGAGGCGGTGCCCCTACACAATATCCTGTCCAAGACAATTGCTAGGGAACGAATTCAAATTTTTTCTGGGGTAGGGATACCCAAAGAAATTCTAATGGACCAAGGGACATCCTTTGTGTCCAAGCTGATGAAGGACTTGTGTACCATGCTCTGTATACATGCCCTGAGCACATCGGTTTATCATCCCCAAACAGATGGTCTTGTTGAGTGGTTTAACAGGACCCTGAAAAGTATGCTCAAGAAAGTGGTAAGCTGGGATGGCAGAGATTGGGATATGCTGCTGTCATACCTCATGTTCATGGTAAGGGAAGTGTCCCACGCTTCTACTGGATTCTCTCCATTTGAGTTTTATATGGGCGTAACCCACGGGGCATACTGGACCTTGCCAAGGAAGCCTGGGAGGAACAACCCAACCCTGGGAGAAATGTTGTTGATCATGTACTCCAGATGAGGGACAGGATAGCCAGAGTCACCCCCATAGTGTGGGAACATTTAGAAAAAAGCACAGGAGGTCCAACAGGCCTATTGCAACCGGCGAGCGACAACCTGGAAGTTCCAGGTGGGAGACCGGGTGATGGTGCTAGTGACAACAGCAGAAAGCAAGCTCCTAGCCTGGTGGTAGGGGCCATACAAAGTAATAGAAGCAGTTGGAGAGGTAAACTATAAGGTTCGCCAACCTGACTGGCAAAAGCCTGAGCAAATATATCACATCAACCTGCTGAAACTTTGGCAAGACAGAGAAGTGTCTTTGGTTGCTCTGGGGTCACCATCCCAAGGGGAAAGCCCACAAAGGCAGGTGGGAATATCTTCCGAGCTGACCCTGGATCAAAAGACAGAAGTAGCTGACATCATTGAGCGAAACCATGATGTGTTTTCGACACAACCTGGTAGAACTATGGAGATTTACCATGACATCATCACAGATCCCGGGGTGAAGGTAAACATTAAGCCATACCGGATACCCAAGGCAAAGCAAAGGGAGAGCCAAGCTGAAGTTGAGAAAATGCTGAAACTCGGAGTCATTGAAGAGTTGGATAGCCAGTGGTCTAGTCCTATTGTTATGGTGCCCAAACCGGATGGAAGCCTTCGGTTTTGCAATGACTTCCAAACGTTAAATGAGGTATCCAAGTTTGATGCCTATCCCATGCCACTGGGTGGATGAACTCATTGACCAATTGGGCAAGGCCTGATTTCTGTCCACCCTTGACTTGACCAAGGGCTACTGATAGATCTCTCTAGCACCAGGAGCCAAGGAAAAGATGGTTTTTTTCAACTCCGGAGGGTCTCTTTCAGTATTTGGTCCTCCCTTTTGGCTTGCATGGGGCTCCTGCAATATTCCAAAGGCTTACGGACAAGCTATTGTGGCTGCATGGCAAGTACGTGGCTGCCTATTTGGACGATGTTGTGGTCCACAGTCCTGACTGGGACACACACCTTGAGAAAGTAGAGGCGGTGTTGAGACCCTAAGGAGAGCGGGACTTATGGCGAACCCTGCGAAGTGTACAATTGGGCTGGCTGAGGCCAAGTATCTCAGGTATATTGTGGGAAGGGGTGTAGTGAGGCCCCAACTCAACGAAGTGGATGTGATACAATAGTCGTCCCAACCAACCTGAAGGAAACAGGTCAGGGTGTTCCTGGGATTGGTTAGATGTTACTGTAGATTCAACCCCAACTTCGCTTCCAGGGCCTGCCTTTTGACTGACCTGACTCGAGCTCGCGGTCCCGACATTATAAAATGGACCACTGTGGCAGAAGAAGCTTTTAAGGATCTCAAGATGGCCCTCTGCGGTGATCCAGTTCTCATAGCCCCTTGTTGTGCACAGTGGAAGGTTCGGGAATGTGGCCAGCCCCGGGGAGGTGCAGAAACAGGCAGCCCTTTACTGAATATCTTTTAAATTTTTATTAAAGTGTTTTAACTATAACTTTTTATTTAACAGTTTTTACAGGTGCGGGCGCCAAATAACTATTAACAGGAACAATAAACAGAATGCAATACAATAAAGGAGAATTCCCTGTGGTCTTTCCAAATCCAAGTAATTATCAACAACCACCCAGGGATTTTTAACAGTTATATTTACATTAATCCCACTCATAAGATCTAACATCTATCTTACCCTTAACACCGCTTAACAACCCTTTAACTAACTTACTCCTATCACTAATATTTAACGAACTTTTAACTAACACTAAACAGCAAGAGTACTCACACTTATCAGACACACAAGGGACAACAGGGAAAACAGCATGTTCTTATCGCTCTGCAGAAGATTCGGTTGATTCGGTGAGCGGGAGGGGGTCCTTGGGTGATCAGCCCTCAGAACCTGGCTCATGTACTGCCTTCCAAATTTTCGGGAACCCTCAACTAGTTGCAGGAGGGGAAGCTGTTTTATAGAGAGAGCAAGAGCTTTCCCGCGCTTCACTGTGATAGGCTTAACAGATTCTGTCTGCCTAGTGACAGGACTGAGGGGGAAGGGGAGGGGGTGGAAGGTTCTTGGCCAGCGCGAACTTTGCATGACCCCTACCTGCTTGGTCTTCTGCTCCTGCTTAAGTCACATAGTGCAGGACTTTTGGTTTGAGGGGAAAGTGATCCCGGGCTAGGAGGCCATGCGCACGAGGCCTGGCCAGAAAAGAGCCTGCCTTCACACCCCTGATTTTAAGAAGGAGTTTATCCTGCAGACCGATGCCTCAGAAATAGGGCTAGTATTGTCACAAATGGTTGGGGAAGAGGAGCACCCAATCCTGTACCTCAGTAGGAAGCTTCTGCCAAGGGAACAAAACTATGTGGTGGTTGAGAGGGAATGTCTTGCGGTAAAGTGAACCTTGGAAAGCCAACATTGCTACCTCCTTGGGCGGAAGTTTACCCTGGTCACTGATCATGCACGCCTGCAATGGATGCACTGAAACAAGGACAAGAATGCGAGGGTGACCCGGTGGTTCCTGTCCCTGCAGCCATTCCACTTCTGTGTGCAACATAGATCAGGAACCCAGCATGGGAATGCAGACAGGTTATCCAGGGTGCACTGTTGTCCGACCCAAGTAGCCCAACCCCATGGTGTTGAGCAGAGGTCAGGCCAGGGAGCTGCTGCAGAGAGGGGAAAAGGCAGCCCAAAAGGGTAAAAAACCCTGTAAGTAGAAGCAGAGAGCTGCAGGCCAATTAGATGCAGCTGGAAGGGAGCTGGCTCAGGCTGATTAGGGCCAGCTGACTCCTCTGCTGGCTGACTGAGGGCCTTTAAAAGCCTTAGCAGTTGGAAGCTGGGGGGAGAGGATGGAGGAAGGTGGTGTCGAAAGAGAATGAGAACGAGAACAAACAAACCCACAACAGCATTAAATGGAGGCAGCTAGGGAGGGAGTCTGAGGAGGCATGGCTGGGCTCCCTACCACAGAGACCTGCTGTGAACCTCAAACTTTGGGGTTAGGAGTGAGAGACCAGCCCAGAGGTGGCCGGGGTAAAAGGGGCTCTTGCCACATTACCTTTTGAGTTTTTGGCTAGCTGTTCTTCAAACTCCTTTTTGGTTTTTCTTATTACATTTTTACACTTAATTTGGCAGTGTTTATGCTCCTTTTTATTTACCTAACTAGGATTTGACTTCCACTTTTTAAAAGACATCTTTTTATCTCTCACTGCTTCTTTTACATGGTTGTTAAGCCACGGTGGCTCTTCTTTAGTTCTTCTACTGTGTTTTTTTTTAATTTGGGGTATACATTTAATTTGGGCATCTATTATGGTGTCTTTGAAAAGTGTCCATGCAGCTTGCAGGGATTTTACTTTAGTCACCGTACCTTTTAATTTCTGTTTAACTAACCTCTCATTTTTGCATAGTTCCCCTTTTTGAAATTAAATACGACAGTGTTGGGTTGCTGAGGTGTTCCTCCCACCACAGGAATGTTAAACGTTATTATATTATGGTCACTATTTCCAAGCAGTCCTGTTATAGTTACCTCTTGGATCAGATCCTGAGTGCTACTCAGGACTAAATCGAGAATTGCCTCTCCCCTTGTGGGTTCCTGTACCAGCTGCTCCAAGAAGCAGTCATTCTTAGGTTAATCAACTGACTATTCAATTAACCAATTTTTAACATCCCTAAAACTCACACATCTGAAGTGATGGGAATGTGTTCGAAGCACAGGACATAAATTGTTTTTGTTGATGGATCCAGGATGGCCATAAGTAAGCCAGCTTGAACATATCAATCTTTCTCTCCATCAGATTATCACAAGCAGAAGACTGTCCAAACCCCTGCAAAGGCAAAAGTTCATTTCTACCATTGAGAGCTGCTGCAGGGAAGGAGTGGAAATTAGCATTAAATCAGTGGATTCAGATAGCTATGGATGAACATGTGAAAGTATCTGTTAGAATATGATTCATGGTTTGATTAGTATCCATAATAATGACACTTCTCATCTAATTATCTTTATTGGAGATTAGTACAGGGACAAAGATTTGGCTCATATTTTGCTGAGGAACATGTGTTTTTCCCATTTGCTTTATGAATATGAAAGAAAGAGGCATGAAATGAAAAGGGGAAAAAGAAGTTAGTGGGAATTCCATCAGGTGCAACTATAGACCTTTCCATCACAGTTAATGAGAACTCTGGAGATGACCATGGAATTCTTGTATGATGTTAGATGTGCACCATACATGCAGGAAAAGGGTTTCTGTTAGTTCATCTGACTGGCTTTAGGTAATTATTTACTAAGCACTAACATATTTGAACTAGCCAACAGCCCGTCATAAGATGGGATTTTTGGGTCTCTCCTCCACGTCCCTTCTCTCTCTCTCTCCTCCTCCTACCTGCCTCCCCCCCCCCACCTCTCTTCCACCTCCTGCCTCTCTCTCCGTCTCTCTCTTTCTCTTCTCCTTCCCCTCCTGCCTCTCACTCAGGGGACTGCGGAGCCCAAACGGCCGCTTGCTCCCGCGAGATGGCTTGGCTGAGCGGCGCAGAAGTCAGGCTGAGCGCCATGCGGGAGGCGAAGGACCTGACAGGGGCTCCAGGTCCCACCCCCTGGCCGTGCACACCTGCGGGAGGTGAAGGGGGACGGGTCGGTGATGTTCACAGCCAGGGGGCAGGGCCTGGAGCCACTGTCACACTGCACGTCACCGCCCCGCCCCCCTTCACCTCCCACTGTGGCGCTCGGCTGACTTCTGCGCCACTCAGCCGGGCTCCTGTGGGGGAACAAGCGGAGCAAGCGGCCTTTTGGGCTCCCCCGCGGCGGCCCGGCTGAGTGGCGCAGAAGTCCTGTCTCCTCTGCTCTCCTATATCTCCTCCGCTCTACTCCGCCTCCTCATTCTCTCCTCCGCTCCCCTCTCTGTCTCCTCTGCTCTCCTCCACCTCCTCTGCTCTCCTGTCTCCTCCGCTCCCCTCTCTGTCTCCTCCGCTTTCCTCTCCTTTCTCTCTGTCTCCTCTGCTCTCCTCCGCCTATTCTCTGCCTCCTCCGCTGTCCTCTCTGTCTCCTCCACTCTCCTCCGCCTCCTTGCTGTCTCCTCCACTTTCCTCCGCCTCCTCACTGTCTCCTCCATTCTCTCTGTCTCCTCCGCTTTCCTCCGCCTTCTCCCTGTCTCCTCTGCTCTCCTCCTGCCTCCTCTCTGTCTCCTCCACTCTCTTGTCGGTTTCCTCCGCTCTTCTCCACCTCCTCTCTGTCTCCTCCGCTTTCCTCTGCCTCCTGTCTCCTCCGCTCTCCTTCTATATCTCCTCCGCTCTACTCCGCCTCCTCATTCTCTCCTCCGCTCCCCTCTCTGTCTCCTCCACTCTCCTCCGCCTCCTCTCTGTCTCCTCCGCTCTCCTCTAGGTCTCCTTCACTCTCCTCTCGGTCTCCTCTGCTTTCCTGTACCTCCTCTCTGTCTCCACCATTCTCCACTCTGTCTCCTCTGCTCACCTCTCTGTCTCCTCCGTTTTCCTCCGCCTCTTCTCTGTCTCCTCCGTTCTCCTCTCTGTCTCCTCCGCTCTTCTCCACCTCTTCTCTGTTTCCATCATTCTCCTCTCTCTCTCTCCTCCGCTGTCCTCTGTCTCTTCCGCTTTCCTCTGCCTCCTCTCTGTCTGCTCTGCTCTCCTCTGTCTCCTCCGCCTCCTCTCTGTCTCCTCCACTTTCCTCCACCTCCTCTCTCTCTCCTCCAGCTCCTCTCTGTCTAGTCCGCACTTCTCTGCCTCCTCTCTGTCTCCTTCACTCTCCTCTGCCTCCTCCGCTCTCCTCCACCTCCTCTCTGTCTCCTCCGTTCTCCTCTATATCTTCTCAACTTTCATCCGCCTCCTCTCTGTCTCCTCTTTTCTCCTCTGTCTCCTCCACTTTTGTCCGCCTCCTCTATGTCTCCTCTGCTCTCCTCCACCTCCTCTCTCTCCTCCGTTCTCCTCTCTGTTTTCTCAGCTTTCCTCCGGCTCCTCTCGGTCTCTCCACTTTCCTCTGCCTCTTCTCGGTCTCCTCCATTCTCCACTCTGTCTCCTCCACTCTCCTCTCTGTCTCCTCCGCTCCCCTCCGCCGCCTCCTCTCATTTCCTCCTCCTCCTCTCTGTCTCCTCTGCTCTCCTCTGTCTCCTCCGCATCCTCTCTGCATCCTCCGCTCTCCTCCGCCTTCTCTCTGTATCCTCTGATTTCCTCTCGGTCTCCTCCGCTTTCCTGCGCCTCCTCTTTCTCTCCTCTGCTCTCCTCTGTCTCCTTCGCTTTCCTCCAGCTCCTCCCTGTCTCCTCCGCTTTCCTCCACCTCCTCCCTGTCTCCTCTGCTCTCCTCTCTCTCTCTCTCTCCTCCGCCTACTCTGTGTCTTCCTCTGCTCTCCTCTCGGTCTCCTCCACTTCCTCTCTGTCTACTCCACGCTCCTCCGCCTCCTCTCTGTCTCCTCCGCCTCCTCTCTGTCTCCTCCGCATCCTCTCTGTCTCCTCTGCTTTCCTCTGCCTCCTCCCTGTCTCCTCACCTTCCCTGTACCTCCTCTCTCTCTCCTCCGCTTTCGTCCACCTCTTCTCTGTCTCCTCCGTTCTCCTCTCTGTCTCCTCCACTTTCCTGTACCTCCTCTCTGTCTCCTCCGCTCTCCTCCACCTCTTCTCTCTTTCCATCATTCTCCTCTCTCTCTCCTCTGCTGTCCTCTGTCTCTTCCGCTTTCCTCTGCCTCCTCTCTGTCTGCTCTGCTCTCCTCTGTCTCCTCCGCCTCCTACACTCTCCTCTGTCTTCTCCGCTTTCCTCCGCCTCCTCCCTGTCTCCTCCGCCTCCTCTCTGTCTCCTCTCCTCACCTCTGCCTCCTCTCTCACTCCTCGCTCTCCTGTCAGTCTCCTCCACTCTCCTCCACCTCCGTGTTGTGTCCTCCGCTTCCCTCCATCTACTACCTCTCTCCTCCGTTCTCCTCTCTGTCTCCTCCGCTTTCTTCTGCCTCCTCTCTGTCTCCTCCTCTCTTCTCCACCTCCTCTCTGTCTCCTCTGCTGTCCTCTGTCTCCTGCACTTTCCTCCACCTCTCGTCTGTCTCCTCTGCTCTCCTCTTTGTCTCCTCCACTCTCCTCCAACTCCCCTCTGTCTCGTCCTCTCTTCTCCACCTCCTTTCTTTCTCCTCTGCTCTCCTCTGTCTCCTCTGCCTTGTCTCGGTCTCCTTCGCTCTCCTCTCGGTGTCCTCCGCTTTCCTCTGCCTCCTCTCTGTCTCCTCCTCTCTTCTCCAACTCCTGTCTGTCTCCGCTGTAGTCCTCTGTCTCCTCCGCTCTCCTCCACCTCTTCTCTGTCTGCTCGGTTCTCCTCTCTCTCTCCCCCGCTTTCCTCCGCCTCCTCCTCTTCTCTCCACCTCTCTCTGTCTCCTCTGTTCTCCTCTCTGTCTCCTCCACTTTCCTGTACCTCCTCTCTGTCTCTTCTGCTCTCCTCCACCTCTTCTCTGTCTCCACCATTCTCCTCCCTGTCTCCTCCGCTCCTCTCTGTCTCCTCCTCTTTCCTGTCAGTGTCCTCCGCTCTCCTCCCCCTCTGTTCTCTGTCCTCTGCTTCCCTCCACCTACCCTCTGTCTCCTCCGTTCTCCTCTCTGTTCCTCCGCATTCCTCCACCTCCTCTCTGTCTCCTCCGCTCTCCTCTGACTTCTTTGCTTTCCTCTGCCTCCTCCCTGTCTCCTCCGCTCTTCTCTGTCTCCTCCTCTTTCCTCCACTCTCCTGTCAGTCTCCTCCGCTCTCCTCCAGCTCCTCTCTGTGTCCTCCCCTTCCCTCAGCCTCTCTCTGTCTCCTCTATTCTCCTCTCTGTCTCCTCTGCTTTCCTCCGCCTCCACTATGTCTCCTCTGCTCTCCTCTGCCTCCTCTCTCTCTCCTCCACTCTCTTCTCGGTCTCTTTCGCTCTCCTCTTGATGTCCTCTGCTTTCCTCTGCCTCCTCTCTGTCTCTTCCACTCTCCTCCGCTGTCCTCTGTCTCCTCTGCTTTCGTCCACCTCTTCTCTGTCTCCTCCGCTCTCCTCTGTCTCCTCCGCTTTCCTCTGCTTGCTCTCTGTCTCCTCCGCTTTCTTCCGCCTCCTCTCTGTCTCCTCCTCTCTTCTCCACCTCCTCTCTCTCTCCTCCGCTATCCTCCACCTCCTCTCTGTCTCCTCCGCTATCCTCCACCTCCGCTTTCCTCCGCATCCTCTCTGTCTCCTCCGCTTTTCTCTGCCTCCTCACTGTCTCCTCTGCTCTCCTTTGCATCCTCCGCCTCCTCTCTGTCTCCTCCACTCTCCTGTCTGTCTCCTCCGCTTTCCTCCTTTTGAATCTGGCACCCTTTCCTGCCATCAGAGATGCACACTCATTCAGGTCCTGCCCCCTGGCCGTATGCATCACTCCCCTGCCCCCTTCGCCTCCCACCATTGCACTTGGCTGACTTCTGCACTGCTCAGCCGGGCCAACATGCAGGAATAAGCGGCACAAATGGCAGTTTGGGCTGACAGCACAGGGGTCAGCACTGCTTGAGTGTGGGGTGGATCACCCTCACCACTGTGGGGTGATCATGCCCCATCACATTGCACTCAGTTCTCTGCTCCATCAACTGATCAATGCTGCAATGCCACTCAGAGGCAACAGAAAATATTACAGCATTTCAGAGGCACAGGCACCACTCAGAGGCAACAGAGAACATTACAGCATTTCAGACGCATTACAGTGTTACAGCATGACAGAGCCACAGACATTGGGATTTTATATATATGATGGTACTTCTCTGCCCCTTGGCCTGCCACCCCACATTGGCTTTAAAGAATGAAATCCAGTCCTTTCTGAAATTCTGTGAGATGTGGTGATGTTTTCTCCTTTTGTTGCTGCAATTAGGAGCCAGCTTTCTCATATACCTGAGATCCATCTGCAGCTGAAAAGCAAGAGATACACCAATACTACTGGTTCATTAGAAAGAATATATTCTGCATTAACTACTTTTAAAATTCATGAAGGAACTTTAATTCCATTTACCTTTCTTCCTGGAGAGTAAAGCCATCAGACAGCTCTAAGTATATTGTCTAATCCATTTTGAAAGAGTGTATTACCATTTGCAAGCAAAAACCATTCTAATGCGAGCAGATTCTCAGAAAGAAGGGAAAGAAGATAAGGAAGGAATTTTCTTTCTCTGTTAATCACCTTGAACTACCAGCACTGCAGTGGTGTCAGCTGCTCAGGAAATGGGATAGCTCACTATGATTTCCAAAGACAGAAAATAAAAAACTTCATTAAAATAGTGAAATCACAACTTTTTTATTTGATCAAATGCAACTGAAGCCAAAGGGTATGTCTAGACTACATGCCTCTGACAACAGAGGCATGTAGATTAGGCTACCCGGCATAGGAAAATGAAGCGGCGATTTAAATAATCGCCGCTTCATTTAAATTTAAATGGCTGCCGTGCTGAGCCGATCAGCTGTTTGTCGGCTCAGCGCGCTAGTCTGGACGCTCCGCGGTCGACATCAAAGGCATTTGTTGACCTCCCCGGTAAACCTCATCCCACAAGGCATACCGGGGAGGTTGACAAATGCCTTTGATGTCAACCACGGAGCATCCAGACTAGCACGCTGAGCCGACAAACAGCTGATCGGCTCAGCGTGGCAGCCATTTAAATTTAAATGAAGTGGCGATTATTTAAATCGCCGCTTCATTTTCCTATGCCGGGTAGCCTAATCTACATGCCTCTGTCTCCAGAGGCATGTAGTCTAGACATGCCCAAAGAGAGTGGGGGAGAAGGGAGAAGAGGAGAAAGGTCCAGATTAAAGAATTTTTCCCTTTACTTGTTTGTTTTTGGAGTATGCAGCATGTAAAAGAGGCTGTTGATGCACCATTAATGATCATTTGCTTTCTGATTGGCCTGATTTTTAATGTATATTAACTTTTTTGTTGAAGTACTTCATGGGGTTGGTCTGTAAAGCAAGCAGCCTGCCTATGTGTCTGCAGCTGATTAGGCAATGTTTCTGGTTAGACTCTAGACCAGTGTTTCTCAAACTGTGCTCCACAGAGCCCCAGGGCTCCGCGAGACATCTACAGGGGCTCCGCGAGGTTGACAAACTGGAAACATCAATAGGTACAACACATACAATCAGTGGACCACTGGGGCTCCGCATAAATTTTTACGCATGTAAAGGGCTCCGGAGCCCAAAATGTTTGAGAACCACTACTCTAAACCATTGGTCCCCAAACTGTGAAGTGTGCTCCCTTAGCAGGTGTGACAGAATGGTTCTGCCACACCCCACCCCAGAAAAGAGCCATAAGTAAGTCCTCTAGGAGATTAGAGTGGGTCTGGAGGAACTGGCCAATCAAGGATCATGACAGCCTACAAAGGGTGCTGTAAAGTACAGCAGCAGTTGGTACACAGCAGAGCTCAAGCAATGCAGACCGTGAGGGAGGCTGGCTGGCTGAGGACGTTGTCTCCAGGAAGGGAAAACCTGGAGGCATCTCTCTCTTCAAGTGTGGAATAGACTGGAGGGAAAATCAGCTCTGTCTGGGGAGCTTGACGATGGTGAACTGTGATACAGCCCTGAGCTAGCAGCAAGGAAATTGTCTCCAGGAGTGGACAACCTGGAGGCACCACTCTCTTGGAGTGAGCAAACGAAAACGACAAGAGGGCACTGAGATGGGCCCCTGTAAAAGGTGTATTGCAAAAGGGGTTTGTATTAAGGTTGTTACGAGGCAAGTAATTGACTAATCATGTAGTTTGTATCAACTACACAATTAGTTGACAAGGGAAGGCACTCAGTCCTTGTTCTGGAGCTACCCCTGCTGTGGCTTTGCAGTTTAACTGTTATAGGAGCAGCACCGGCTTCTGTCCTCCCACCCTTGCTGCCTCTGATACAGAGGAGTGGGGGGATAAGTGTGTAGTTAAGGAGCTGACTTGACTATTCGCTTACATCCCTAGTTTATATTTCATGCAGGGTGTGAGTTGGCTGGAAGGCTGAGTAGCCGAAAAGGCTTTGGACTGAGGGCCAGATGAGAGTGCTCACGGGAGATGAGTGCTGCCCCATTACTGGGAACACAGAAAATGTCTGGGGGGGGCACCAATGGCCTGGGCCAGTCCCTTGAGGGGTGGGAATGAGTGCCACCCACTCCCACTCTGTCCCTAGCTCTGCTCTGAGCCTGTTCCTCTCCTGGCTGAAGCCCCTCAGCCATAGCTCTGGCCCCTGGGCCCATGGTAGACATAGGCACATTCCATTCCTGCATGTTCCATTCCTGGTAACAGAGGCACAAGAAGTAAAATTTGGGTATCTTTGCTCTAGAAATTAGAAGAGAATTGGTATATTGGGGAACTGGCATAACATGAGGTGGACACTGCATGAAAATTATTTCTAGAGTGGAGACAATATTTTGATGTTGAGCTCCCAGTTAAATAAAGTGAAAATCCCCTGTGGGTTTCTAACTAGGAATTTGGAATAACCAACACAAAGGATAACCCCTTCTCCCTCCCTCTTTGCCCCCAAGCGTTCATCCTCAGTTTTACATAAGCGTGCTATATCAAAATTTGGGGGATATTGGGTCTCTGACAGGTAGATGAAGTAATTCACATACTGGCATTCAGCCATCTCTAGACACTTCAGAGCAGTGACAGCAACAACAAATATTTCCACGTTGTTTGGAATTGTTGGTCTCCAGTTATATTAAAGTTGTGTTCCATACTAATTTACCTTAAAGGAAAAGTGTAAAAGCACTTAAATGGTAAAGCACATGATTTTATTTCTTGTGGGAACACGAGAGTCCAGATGATGGCTCAGGATTTTGACTTGTGGCACTAACAGGATCAGCCTTTGTTAAATTTCAGTAATGAAGCTGACTGGTCAACTGATTTTTAAAGCAATCCATAACAACCCACACACAGAGTCAAATTTTTACCCTTAGATATGACCTTCCTGGAGTTAGTAGGGTTACTAACCCTGGTTTTAATGAGGGCAGTCTGGTGGCCAGTTGTTTTAATTGTGCTCCTTCAGATGGTAGAGTTTATTCCACATATTGTAACCAACCTCACTGCAGGATTCATGGAGTACTGTCATACACCAAATCCTTATACCTTTGGCAGTGAACAGAGCATGCAGCTAGTGTTGTAGGCATGCCAAGTATTCATCTTTTAATGCCTGAGCTCTCAGTTACAGGAAGGGGATAGAACTGTTCCCCAATCTCACTCACAGTTCAAATAAAGAAGAGGATTTATTTACTGAAGCTTTCAGAAATGAAAGTTGCAAATGCCCTCATACAAGTTCCGTAATATTTACAAATAAAGATTATCATTTTGAAATTTTTATCCAGTAGCATCTCAGTTTCTTCATCCATTCTTATGACCTTGATTCAGTAAATAAAATAAAATTTCATGACCAAATTTACATCTTGGAATTTAGATTGATTTAGTTTAGTCCAACTAGATACTCCTGAAGAATATGCAAAACATGATCCATCATAAAGTGAGAAGATCAATGTTAGATCAATCTTTTCATTTAGAGGCAAAATATTGCTTTCCAGAAATGTTTTGCTAATAATCATAAAAATTCATTGAAGGAATGTTAGCATTCAGATTGACAGCAATGACTTGCTTTACTAGAAACCAATTTTAATAGCATCCCACCGACCACCACAAACTAAGCAATGAGACAAGAAAAGTGAACAAAAACAATTGTTGTCAGATAAGAATCAGGGAGATCACACTGAGAAGTTTTGTTTTAGGATTGTGTGGTTTTTTTTTATAATGAGGAATTAAAAACAGTGAGTATCTTATCTGGCACTGACAACTAGAGTATAAAAACATGCTTGGTTCTTATGGTTTTTCAGGTTTATCCATAACCCAGGTATTGAAAAACTTAGCAAATGATCAGAAGCTAAAGGTGAAGGATGATTATCTGAATATCCCAGGCTAAGGTCATCTAAGCTTTCGACTAGATTTTACATGGACATCATTTGCTGTGAACCACTGCCTTAAGTGGGACTGTAAAGTATGATCAGTTTCAGACTGGCTTTGTGATTAGGGGCACACTGTGAAGAACAAGGCTGGGCACTTCTGTTTGGGTTTCCCCTCCAAGTTAGTGGCATGCATATAAAGATGTCATATCTTCATTGGGTTCCCTCTTTTCTAGAGCTAGCTGCAGGCATTACAACACATCTCCAATTTATCAGCAATCTCTCCAAATTTTCTTGATCTCCCTTCTTCCATGGGAAACCATCACAAGCCTGCTATGCAGCCCATATAAGCTTTTTCTGCTCTTCAGATCCTTTCTCTGCCAAAATAGCTCAAGGTGATGAGGGAAATCTCAAACAGTGGGCACCTCTTTTTGGGGGAACTTTCCTTCCGAACCCACTAGGCTTCAGGGAAGTAATTGCTCTATTTTAGGGCCTGTGTAAATTCTGATGCTGGGTAATGTTTAGTAAATATTTGGACCAGGCACAGAGGGAAGGAACAGCTCTTTTTAGTTGCTTTCACAAATGCCCAGATTTTGGGGGATAGCTGCTACTGTCAAGTGATTTTTGTCCCTAAAACCAGGGGCAAACACTTGAATTCTCCCCCAGGGATACCCCAAGCTCTTCTGGCACAAGACAGCTTGAAAAAAGAAGAGACAAACAAGCTTCAGTCTCTGGTAGCTGACCTCTCAGTCTGAGGCATGCAGACACAGACAGACCTGCTGTACCTTCCAGGACACAAGAATGAAATCATCAACCTAAAAAAGTGATTTTTATTACAAAACAAAAGATATACTTGATAAAGCATACTTGGTTGCTAGATGTTATAGAGAAACTAAGGAAAACAAATTAAAATACAGATAAAATCTCTGGGAACAATGCTTAGATGATAAATGGGGAGGGGAGGCATAGAGTCTCACAGAGCAGTTTAAACCAAACCTCAAAATAAAGAAAATACCCTGACTGCAGCTAGGTTCATTTTTCCCCTTTACTTACTCCCCCTCTTTTCTTGGTTTAGTCCACTTCCATGCCCCAAATTCCTTGGAGGCATGGTATTCCTGCCTGGTTTTAAATCATTCTGTGTCTCTCAACTCCTGGTTTCACTCTCCCACACAAAGAAAGCAGGCAAGGAATCTATATCCAATTCAAGTTTCAGCACTTTCTCTTGATTGGTTCTCCTGCCAGCCCCCCGCCAATGCCCTTGCTAGCTACCTGAGTTACCAGGTGTTGATAAGCTCTCCTCCTATCCATTACACCCCCATTCCTGTGCTCAGTGCTATTATCCGCATTTTACAGGCACAGAATGACTTGCTTAAAGACACAAAGGAACTCTGTGGTGGAGCAAAGAATTACACTCAGCTCTCCTACTCTCAGCTTTGAAAAGAGGAGACTAAGGAGGGATATGATAGATGTCTGTAAAATCAAGACTGGTGTGGAAAAAGTGAATAAGAAAAAGTTATTTATGCGTTCCCACAATATAAGAACTGTGGGGTCACCTAATGAAATTAATAGGCAGCAGGTTTAAAACAAACAAAAGGAAGTTTTTCTTTATTCAGCACAGTCAACCTGTTGAACTCCTTGCCTAAGAATGCTGTGAAGACTAGGACTTTAACAGGCAGTGGCAGATTTAGGGCAGGGCGAGCTGGGCGGTTGCCCTGGGCCCCGCGCTTCCCAAGGCCCTGCGCATGCGCCGTGGCGCCACAGCGCATGCACCATGTCAAAGGGGGGGCCCTGCAAAATTTCTCTGCCCGGGACCCCACGGTGCTGCCCTGGGCCCCGTGGCACTCTCATCCGCCCCTGTTAACAGGGTTCAAAAAGAGGTAGCTAGATTCATGGAGGTTAGGTCCATCAATGGCTATTAGCCAGAGTGGGTAAGAATGGTGTCCTTAGCCTCTGTTTGTCTGGAGGTGGGTGACAGGGGAGGATCATGTGAGGATTACCTGTTGTGATCCCTCCCTGTGGGTCATCTGGTATTGGCCACTGCTGGCAGACAGGATACTGGGCTAGATGGACCTTTGGTCTGACCCCGTAAGGCTGGTCTTATGTCCTTATGTTTTTATGTTATTGCCTGAGCCACTGCACCATCTTTTCTCTCTAAAGCCACTCTGTTGAGACCTACTTTACTTAAGGTTTAGGAAATATTCAGGTCACACTGAACCTGCTCAGGGATTAGCATATTTGATCACCCTTAAGCTAGCATCCCATCATTTCATTTGTACGGTTTTACTCCTCTATCAGTAACTTTTTGCCTCATTCTGATCTCACATGAACAATTCTGGAGTGGGTCTTGATTTAGGAGCAATGTAAACAAGGTCATAATCAGAGGCATGATGCATGTATTTGCAACTGCTGCTTTTTAATTGCATGCTTTCACTGAATGCCCTGTGAAATCCTTCAAGGGGTGTGTAGCGTACCAGTCTATTCCACACTTTTCAGCTGGTGATATAGTGTTCTGCTGCATTTTGAAGTAATGATCCTGTTTGACTTCTGATATTTTCTGCTGCGATGATTGAAAGGAGATTGGGGCCCAAAGAGAAATTCAAAAGATGAGAGTCAATATTTTTACAGACTACTAAAATCTGAGTTGTGGGATGAACTGTCCACACCAGCACAGAGAGTTCAATGCAAGGCAAGGCTGTTGCTGTGAATTTAACCCATTGTTTCTGTTGAAAAGACAGAAATAAATAAATAATGGGATTGGAAAATGTGTGAATTTTTGCAAAAGGTGCAAATCTTCTCTCACAGTTACTTGAAAATACATGCTAACCCAGCTGGTTGGCTGTGTGAGTTACCTAATGCATGCTCTTCTGAACACTGGTGCACTCTCTTTTTGTGCACTGTTATTAATGATGTCAGTCAGAGAAGAAAACAATAGTGGGAGATGGCCTCTAATACAGTACAAGAAGTGCTTGCAATGCTTTCAAAATCCTTAGGGCATGTCTATACTAGAAAATTATTTCAAATTAACTTATTTTGAAATAATAATTCCTGAACAAATAATTTCAAAATAGTATGTCCACAATGCAGGAAAGCCTTGAAATTAGTCTTAGACAGGCTCCCATAATGTGGATACACTATCTTGACTTAGAGTCCCAGGAAGAACTGGGGAGTAATTGAATGGCTCTGGTGAACAGTTATTTAGAAATTGCAGCATTGGTGCATCCACACTACTGCTGTTTTGAAATAACTGTTTTGAAATAAATGTTATACCTTGTGGAAAGCAGGAGTTATTATTTCAAAATAACCAGCTCCTTCTTTCAAAATAACAGGCGTGGTAGTGTGGTTGCTCCAACTGTTATTTCAAAATAAGGGGGGTTATTTTGAAGTAACTCTCTTGTGTAGACCAGGGCTAAGAGTCAAAAGCACCAAGTATTTGTCTTTTTTCCCTTCCCATGCAAATGGATGGACATAGTGATTGTTAGGTCTCTTTATCTGAATGGATTAGTATTAGAACTTGGGAAAGTATTCATTATCAGCTGTGGTAGTGTGACGGGGTTTTTTTGATCAATTGAGCATCATATCCCTAATAATATCTGCCTCTCACTATAGGAATTATTGATTTGATTATTTATTATTAATTATTATTATTATTATTCATGTAGCAGGTGAACAGCACAGCATCTATGGCTCCAAACTGCCAGTTAGCATCTCTTCTGCTGTAGCCTGCTTCCTTATTTTGCTTAAAATCTCTCCAACTAATATAGACCTTAACTTAAAAAATTATCTACTTGTTCTCACAGCCAAATTTCACTCACAAATATCATAGCAATTACTGAGCTTAACCTATAAAACACTGCTAACGATGCTACTGGAAATGACTTTTCCTGCTCTTATACTTTCTGACCTCTTTGCTCATCCGTTCAATGAAATGATGACTTCTTTCCCCACCATTAGCAGTTATATTGTGGGGCATGACAATAATTTGGCTGCTGGGTAATCTCTGGAAATCAGTTATGAGTTTAAAAAATGAGCATTTACTCGTAATTTCTACTCATTCGAATCCTATTTTCTGTGAGAGTGAGCGGCTTTGTCAGTGGTTATACCATAGCTACGGAAAGCTAACTTGCCATGTTGTGTGAAGTAAAGGGATGTGAAGGAGGAGGTCTGCTCACCCTGCCACACTCCCTAGAGGGGACAGCCTCATTCTAGGAAGTGCGGGGGTGAGACAGGGGCAAAGTGGTGTTGGGTGAGGGCACAGGGGACGAAGGGTCTGGGTTGGGGATGATAACATTATATTTGTAAATTCATTATTTGCATAATGAATATGCAAATATACAAATAAAATATTACCAGTCCACCAATTTTGTGAATGGGTTTGTCAGTCCGCAGCATAAAAAAGTTGGGAATCACTGATATAGAGGATTCATGTGAAAGATGTGAGTCTGTAAAAATGAGCAGAGCAAAAAATGTAAGAATTGTGTCTGGAGGACAGGAATAAGTTGGGATTTATTCCAGGCTTTCTCTTTGCTTTTTCCAAAACTTCATGATTTTGATATATGGTCTCCCAAGTTGTGAATATAGATTTTGCAAATACATCTATTTATCCATTTGTCTGCAAGCCGGGCAATTGCAGAAATAACAAAATTTGTGAGGGCTAATTCTTGTTTGCATGGAAACATAGGGCACTGGCTTGGGTATAAATAGGGTTCACATGAAAAATATTCTGTACCATTTTGAGATCTGTTTTTAGGCCAGTTGAAAATATGGGTTTGATCCTACTTCTTTTTAAATCAGTTGATGTCATCAGAAGCAGACTCAATCCATAGTCCTTAAAGTCTTCTTTTCAGTTATGTTTGAGTCTTAAAGCAAAACATATGAGTATTCTACAACATCTCATTTTGTATGAGACAATTTAACCTTGCTGCAACTAAAATCCTCTACACATTCTGCCTGTGTGCAGGGATATGCAAATATATGGTTCTATTGTCATTAAGGTGATTAAATGTTAGCATTTAATTAGGTGATTTTTATTCAGGGCTAAAATGGTCTTCATTTGTACCCAAATAGAATGTACCTGGGGAATGCCATTCATTACCATAGATCAGAATGAACAAGTACTCTGTGTCTAAATGCTAGGAAGAGAGAGATGAAATCCAATCTTCTGCATGTTTAATATCTGTCTCTTACTGGGTTCTAGTTCTTGCCTTGTTCTCTCCAGGTGCAAACAGATGACCTATTCCGATGAGCTGCCTCAGATCTCGGTGGTCTTTATTTTTGTAAATGAGGCTCTGTCTGTCATCTTGCGCTCAGTGCACAGTGTTGTGAATCATACTCCACCCCATTTGCTCAAGGAGATCATTCTGGTGGATGACAACAGTGATAACGGTGAATGTCAACACATGCTTTCTTTTCCTCTAAAGTGTTTTATCTTATGCTTTGTAATATGATTAAATAGTAAATGGAGATAATAGAGTTGCTTCTAATTTAAATATACTTTTCGGAGGTTTGACTGGAACAAGACTAGATCCAAAAATATCTGAAGTAGCTCAGAGGGGGAATATCAGAAATAAAAGTACAGATTTGTAAATAATGGCCCAGATCCTCAGAGAAGGTAAATCCTTTAAATATGATCCAGTTTGTGTCAGTGGTGGATCTGGCCCAGTGACACCAGTTGTACAAAACTTAGTCATGCTGGCAAGACTAAGCCATGTGTGAGGTCGCATTGACTTAGTTGAGACAATTCACAACTTATTAACATGACTAAAAGTCATATGATAGCACCTAATATATTTTATTTAGTCCCCTGCATAAAATTCTTGATAGAAAATAAACTTTTACTTAAATTATCTGATCCTTTTTTATAGACAACTTATTTGATCCCTCAAACTTCCAGATTCAGAGAAATGTACTGATTATTAGCCCAGACAGGGCTGGCCTTACCATGAGGCGAACTGAGACAGCCGCCTCAGGTGCCAGACTGTGGGCGGGGGGGGGGGGGGAGCGCCACTAGGACCCAGAGTGTAGAAAATTGTGTCTGCTGCTGGTGCAACGAGGAGGCATGGGGTTATCATTTGAGCTCTCCGCCTCAGGTGCCAAAATGTTGTGGGCCAGCCCTGAGCCCAGATGATTAAATAAAACAATTATACTTACAAAGGAAGTTCCTGATACCTTTTAAGGTTACATTTCTGTTTTCATTGACACTGGGATAAATTGGACACAATTTCACCAAAGTGGATGAGGCTGTTATACCCTGGTATAATTGAGATCCGAAACAGGTTATGAAACTTTTTTTTTTTTTGCACTCAAGAGCTTATAATTAGAGTGCAAGAATCACACTATAACACTAGGCATGAAGCCAGTCTAATGGTAAAGTAATATAATTAACAAATACAAAAAATAGCATGTATGTTAACTAACATCATTTTTTAGATAAAACTCAGAATGTAGGACAGCATTACATTTTAGGTGTTAACAATCAATATGGCTTAATTAGGTTACCAGATCCTGTAATATATTAGAAAAATTTAAATAAGTAAATTATGCATTGTGTTTGTTATGATTGTTTCTGCCTATTTTAAGCTCTAGGAATCATTATTACACCTTAACACTGCTCAATTTAGAATAAGATCTCAAATGTAACATTTCCTTGGAAGCCTAGCAATCTAAACATTCTTGTATTTGGATACTACTTCTTCTCAGGAACCCCAAAAAGAGAAATCAAAAAGAACTCCTCATCAGTAAGTCTGTATTTACCTGGCAACACATGGTCAAATTCTGCTCTCAGTTACACCAACGTAAGGATAGAGTCATTTAGTTAAATTAGTGGAGTTGATCAGGATTTATACCAGGCAGAGAGTAGAATCTCACCTGGATTCTCTGAGGTAGCTTTCCCCTCCACTGCTGAAAATTGACCCAGATCCATTGATCTGGCTGATAATTGTTCCTTTCCCTAGCATAAGCCAGGAGACTGGAGAGTTCTAATATTATGTATTACATGACATGTGTCATTAGGGTCAACTATTCTCATAGCTTATGTTAAGGAAAGGAACAATTACCACTATGCAATTATTTTGAATTTTAAAAATATATGGTAAATAGAATCTAATGCAGTCCATGCTGAAATTTTTAAACTTCAAAGTTCATTATTCACAATTAGTCCATTTATGAATGTATTGAAGTGAAGGCGAATGGCACGGCTGATGAGTTCTGAATCACATGTAGTTGAATGAATGGAAAGTGACACCATTGGAAGGCGGGCTATTTAATTATCTAGTATCAACTTCAGTTTTCAGAAGATGGGATGGGGCACAGGACTTCTGATTTACATTTAAGTGCAAACCCTTAAACTCAGGTGGCCTGTTTCTGATCTGTTTTAGGACCCAGTCTAAAGCTCAAAGTAAAGCAGGAGTAACTCCTCTTATGCCAATTGAGTTTCTCTGGTGTGTGATCAGAATCAGGCTCCCAGAGACTTTCTTTAGCATGTCAGAAATTATTAGGGGACTTGTAATATTGTGCAAATCTAAAGATATCCACTTTATATCCATGGGTATCTGTATCTGCGGATATGGATGCAGATATCCTTGGCTCATTTTTGTGGCTACTGATATGGATACAAATGTTGAATGTAAGACCCTGCAAATTTGTGGGTATCCTCTTTATATCCATGGGTTATCTGCATCTGTGGATGGGGATATCCGTGGATCATTTTTTCTGTCTGTGCAAGGCTTAACAATAATCACTATTTTGAAACTAATTGAAACCTGATGTTCTCTAAATACTTGACAAAATCCTAAGCAGTGCTGAGTCATCTGCAAATTTCCAAGTGACCCAGCAATGAGGGTCTTATTTAGACAAAATACCTATAAAATTCCATGTATAATATCTAAGGACCAAACTGCATGTGTGTAAATCCAAAGTAATACTCTTGATTTAATACAGCATTATTCTGGGTTCACACCACTGTAATTAAATGTTGAATTTGGGTTAAGACAAGACCTTAGAACAGGACCCATGTACATCAGTGGAAACTGCATGTACCTACCACCTCTTGGAATGCAGCCAATTATTTGGGAAGGTCTCAGCCTCAGAATTATTTTTGAGTCTTTAGTTTTAGAAATGTTTGTTCCAGGGTAAATCATATTTCAATAAAGTATTATGTGATGGCTATCTGTTCTCAGTGGAAATTTCTCTGAGAGCATGTGTGTGTGTCTTTTTTACAGTTGAGCTGAAGTTTAATCTGGACCAGTATGTCAATAAGAGATACCCAGGCCTGGTGAAGATAGTGCGCAATAACAAACGAGAAGGACTGATTCGAGCTCGAATCCAAGGCTGGAAAGCAGCAACCTCTCTGATCGTTGGTTTCTTTGATGCTCATGTGGAGTTCAGCACTGGCTGGTAAGATAGTTTGATGCCAACACACGTGTCTTTACAGTCTGGATTTCCCACGGGGAGAACATGCTGCAGTACAAACAGAAGCATTCTTACATGGTACGCTACGCTCCCTAAGTCTGCAAATGAGAGTTTCTCAGTGGTGGCAACCAAATAATTCCAGTGATGAGCTTGCTGGAGACTCGTTTACTTTGTTTAATTTGAATAATATTCTTGATTGTTGCAGCGTTACAGTGTGTTGAGGTCTCCTGAAATGGCTGCCAGATCCATTAAGGACTGTCATTCTTGTGCCTATACAGTTCAACATATAGGGAAGCAACTTGCATGGAAATCAGTCTGAGATCCCTGGAGTGAGCAAATGTTGAAAAATCGTTAAGCAAATTCTGAGCTCAAGAGCAGATCTATGTTTTAAAAATATATTGTTGAGGACTTTCATTTCATTTTGTTTTGTTTACCCTCCATTGTTTGTAATTCCTTTTTAGAAGCTAGAATGTAAACATGATTTTTTTCTGTGTGTTTTCTTGCATTTGCATTTCCTGTGTTTCTAATGCATCTTGAAATTAGTATGCCACTTTTGTTTGATTTTCAAACTAGCGACACTGATGACATGAGCACAGCTCTGACAGTTTTATGTATTTTTGCAGTGCCATTCACTTCAGTGGGATCAAGCCAGATTACAACAATATTTGTTGTGGTTTTACTACTAAAGAGCCAATGGAGAGAGCACAAGAGCAGAAAGCACTGCATTGACTGAGGTTGCACTTGGCCTTACAATGTATTTTTTTTTTAAATAACACAATTTGGCAACAGAGAGTTTATTAAGAAAATAATTACCACGTTAATGCATTTCCCAGTAGGACGCACTGCTGGAAATAGGTTCTGAATGGACTAATATGAACATGCAGATAGGTAAGGACAGCTGGGACAGATAGTGTGAATGTCTATCCAAAAGGGGAGAGGGATTAATTGCTGCTAAGGAAACACTTCTATACAGTTAGGTGTTTTTGTTTTGGGGGCCTGAGAGGAAGTTTAAAAACAACTAAAAGTGGCTCTAGGTATAGCCAAGGAGTATTATGTGGGAAGGCTTAACTGCAAAAGCCCTGTGGATTTTTGGGGAACTACTTTTGCTGGTATGTTTGTGTCTCTCAAGTCTTTAAAAAATAAAAGCTGCAACAAAATAAGTTTGGTTGAAATGCGGCTGATGGGATTTTGCCTGGACTATTTCACAGCAGACACTACAACTGTGCCTGAGGTAACAGCATCACATTAAGTTATCTTGATTATGAATGGGAGGCCATGTTGGCTGTTGTACAGAGTGGTGGCTAGGGACTCAAGAGGCCTGGACTCTGTTCCTGGAACTTAGCCTGATACTCTGTTTCTCCTTCTTCTACACAATGAAAAAAAATTTGTTGAGGTCTATTCATGTAAATGGCTGTATAAAAGCTAGGGGTGTTACTGCATGGTAAGAGGAGTGGTTGTTCACTTTTCTTAGTGCTTGCTTTATAGTAATGTTATGGAGGATCAAGGTCAGCATGGACAGAACCTAATACAGTAAAAGACACACAATGTGTAGTATTTAAAAGCCTTTCAAGTCCTCAGGTAGTAGCCACTCCTCTTTCTTGTCCCTATCCAGCTGATTTGGACTTAAAGGCACTCCTGATGGTCTGATTAATTTTTCAAATTAAGTTAGTACTTTATGTGCTATTCCCACCTCTTAACAGGATAAGGAATGAAAGATTCCAAGTCTGGGACTCAGTCTTAAATCTTCCACATGTCCGAGCGAGGCACTATCCCTGTCTACATTCCCTCATTAAGATTTTGGTCCTGTAGGAACTATATATTCCAGATTGTAAATCTGTAATAACATACTCATTGAGAGCGGCATACCTTGTTTTTTGTTTGTTTGGGGTTTTTCTGAGGTGATGGAATAGAAAATGTGACTTTTTTGTCAAAAAAAGCTCCAGCGTTTTCCTCAGTTTTTAGTGTAACCAGTAGCAGTGTGCCTGTGATGCAGTTTGCTTGTGACTGGCGAATGAGAACCTTCCAAGTATCTCTTTGGGAGATAGACTGCTGCACAAATGCAAACAAACCACACTACATAAGAAAATAAAGCGGGGATACAGTACAGAATTGCCCCTTTGTGATGAAGAGCCAGGTTCAGTCTTGATGGAAGTGGATGAGGGTCTCTTGAATTCCCTTGAATTGCACTGGCATATGTCTAGGCTGGAAATGGCCTGAGGTTTCACAGTAGTGGAGAACAATATAGGGCAAGTATCTGGAAGCCTGATGATCCTCTCAGATATCTGTTCATCTGGTTGTCAGAGACACATTGTGCCTTTCCATTTGAGGTAACTAAGGTTTCTTTTAATTTTCTTCTTAATTTTGATGTCACAACCATACCCTGTATTGTTGTCACCATTCTGGTCCAGTCTTCGGTAGATGTAAATAACTTCAGCGGAGCAACAGTGATGTTTCACCAGCTGAGGAACTGGCCCCTTGTGTATTTCTCTGCTACTGTACGTTTTATGAGACAGTCCATCATGTCTTCAGTAGACACAAGGACATGGCAACTGGTTGCTAAATGGTGCAGCATAATATTAACAGAATAACATTGAAAGGAAGAAGAGACTGAAGCTATGTGGACAGGGTTTTTTTTAAAGAGAATATTAACATTTTTGGTGAGGGTTAAGTAAATTCAAGTCACTTTTGTTAACACTCAGAGAGTGCAAGACTGAACTAGTAAATGTTCACTAAGATTCAATTACACCAGGTTAGTCCCAGAAAGTTATCAAAATACAGCAGAGATGAGAGTCACAATTTGATTCAGCCATGATAGCCTGAGATTTTTAAGGTGAGTCTGCTATATTAATCAGGAGAGAGATGATGAGACTGTGACTTGCATATTGAACTTAAAAGAGCTTATATGCAGGGGCAGATTTACAATGAAAAATACCATGCCCTGACATGGGGTCCCCCCAATGACATGAAGCCCCCAGAGCCAGTAGTCCAGCAATGGGTCCAGCACTCCCCCTCCTCCACTCTGTGGGAGGCTAATCCCTTTGCAGAGAGGGCTGGGGGGGAGTGAGTGGAGAGCAAGGAGGTTCACCTGCAGGCTGCAGCCTCAGGAGAGCCAGTAGGAAGCAGTGAGCAGCACAAACACAGGCTGGAAGGCTTCAGAACAGCATGGGGCAACTGCACAGCTGGCAGGAAAAAGCTGCACTTTGAAGTGGGAAAGCACCACTTCTCTCCAGCTGTTGGCTATGCAGCTGCCCAGTGATCCTCTGAAGCCTTCCAGCCCGTGTTCATGATGCTGGCTATCTCCTGGTGAGTGGCAGCTGCCTGTGGAGTGAGGAGGGGGCTGGCTATGACTGCCCATGGTGGCAGGGGTGAGGGGGCAGCTGGGGGCTGGAGAGCCCACAAGCTACACAGCCAGCAGGAAAAAGCTGCACTCCAAAGCAGGAAAGCACCATTTCTTTCTGGCAACTGGTTACGTGGCTGCACTGCCTCCTCCTGAGTCCTCCAGGCCTGTTGCACTGCTGTTGGCTGCTACCTGGTGAGTGGCTGCTGCCCATGGGTGAAGGGGAAAAGCTGCTGGGGGATGGAGATCCTGGGCAGGGGACACTTTCCTCCAATAAGAACACTCCTTCTCAAACTAAGCCAATAACTCAGAATCAATTCTTTTGGATAATTTACATATTTGAACAAATGTACACATAGCATTAATATAAGCTTTGGAAGTTTCATGATCAGCAATATCTCTTGCAATGTTTCTCCAATTGCAGTGCCTGTCGAAAATGTTTGTTTTTCTTTACTATGGTCAGGGAATAATTTGCAAACATAACAGTAGACTGTCTTGGTGGTTTCTGAAAAAAAATCAACCAATTTCTCATTTCTGTGGTCCCATTTTTCTTCATCTTCAGAAAATGGGATTCATGAGGACCTCTCAATTGCTTTCGCCCTCCAATCTCATATTCTTTTCTTAATGTTTCTATATTACCTTTTTTTTTTTTTTTAGTTTATTTATTAAGAAATATTCTGTCCTGTCCAATGAAATAGATTTTGGCCATAATGCAATGTCTTCAAGGTAGGTTTCTTCTCTTACTTCAACAAAATTAGCAACATTTTGTAGTTCCAGTGTCACTTCAGAGTCCACTTGTTCAACTTTTGCCATTGTCATGATATTCCCCGCAACTTGGCAAGTAATCATATAATTGAGATGTTTCCTCCCCCATACTTTTTGATGAATGTCCTCTATTCAATACTTCAAGATTTTTAAAATAAGATGACACACTGTCTTTTTGCTTAGCTTCATCTTTTTGCCTCACCTTCATTTTTCTGTGTTTTGACTGCCAGGCTCATCGTATCGCATTATTGCTAAAAACTAACCTTGATTTTTAGGCACAGTAAAAATGTCTGAAAGAGCAGGGATGTAGCTACAGGTGGGCTTTGGTGGCCCATGGTCTGGACCACCCATTCCCCAGTTTGGTTTAACACCAGTGGCACTGGAATGTTTTTAATAGTGGGGTACTGAAAGCCAGCTCCTGTCTCTCCTAGGCACAGGTCCAGACCTGGGTGCAGGCCACAGGCACAAGAACTAAGGGTTCCGGCAGGGCTGCTGACAGAATAGCCAGGCCTCTGGGCAGAGTGTCAAGGGGGCAGGTATGAGCCCCAAGAAGGGTGGGGCCTCAGGTGGAAGGAGTGGAGCTGGGGGCCCAGCACAGGAGCAGAGATAGACTCAGAGACTTTAAGGTCAGAAGGGACCGTTATGATCATCTAGTCTGACCCCCTGCATAATGCAGGCCACAGAATCCCACCCACCCACTCCTAGAATAATCCTCTCACGTATATCTCAGATACTGAAGTTTTTGAAACAATGGTTCAACGACCCCAAGATGCAGAGAATCCTCCAGCTGTGATCTGTACCCCATGCTACAGAGGAAGGCAAAAAACCTCCAGGGCCTCTGCCAATCTACCCTGGAGGAAAATTCCTTCCCGACCCCAAATATGGCGATCAGCTAAACCCTGAGCATGTGGGCAAGACTCACCAGCCAGACACCCAGAAAGTTCTCTATAGTAACTCCTATCATCCTCCATTGACCTATTTACCACTGATAATGAATGGTCAATTAGTTACCAAGATCATGTTATCTCATCAAACCATCCCCTTCATAAACCCATCTAGTTTAATCTTGAAGCCAGATAGATCTTTTGCCCTCACTACTTCCCTTGGAAGGCCGTTCCAGAACCTCACTCCTCTAATGGTTAGAAACCTTCGTCTAATCTCAAGTCTAAACTTCCTACTAGCCAGCTTATATCCATTTGTTCTTGTGTCCACACTGGTATTAAGCTTAAATAATTCCTCTCCCTCCCTGGTATTTATCCCTCTAATATATTTAAAGAATGCAATCATGTCCCCCCTCAGCCTTCTTTTGGTTAAGGTAAACAAGCCAAGCTCCTTGAGTCTCCTTTCATAAGACAGGTTTTCCATTCCTCGGATCATCCTAGTGGCCCTTCTTTGTACCTGTTCTAGTTTGAATTCATCCTTCTTAAACATGGGAGACCAGAACTGCACGCAGTATTCCAAATGGGGTCTCACCAATGCCTTGTATAATGGCACTAACACCTCCTTATCCCTACTGGAAATACCTCGCTTAATACATCCCAAGACCGTATTAGCCTTTTTCACGGCCATGTCACAATGGCGGCTCATAGTCATCCATAATCAACCAGGACTCCGAGGTCCTTCTCCTCCTCCGTTACTTCCAACTGATGTGTCCCCAGCTATAACTAAAGTTCTTGTTATTAATCCCTAAATGCATAACCTTACACTTCTCACTATTAAATTTATCCTATTGCTATCACTCCAATTTACAAGGTCATCCAGATCTTCCTGTATGATATCCCGATCCTTTTCTGAATTGGCAATACCTCCCAACTTTGTGTCATCCGCAAATTTTATCAGAACACTTCCACTTTTGGTGCCAAGGTCAGCAATAAAAAGATTAAATAAAATTGGCCCCAAAACTGATCCCTGAGGAACTCCACTAGTAACCTTCCTCCAACCTGACAGTTCACCTTTCAATATGACCCACTGTAGTCTCCCCTTTAACCAGTTGCTTATCCACCTCCAGATGTGAATGCTGGGGCTGGAGAAGGAGACGGACAGAGGAGATACGAAGATCTCCCTGGCCATGGAGGACAGTCTCAAGCACCCCAGTAGCTCTGCACTGGCTGGCCCAGAGAAGTGGGCAAAGACTCACATGTGCTCCATCTGAAGGTGAGGCAGGGGCCAGTTCCACTGGCCACCTGAGCACTCCCCACCCCCGCACACAGGCAGCAGCCACTAACCAGGTAGCAGCCAACAGCAGCACAACATTACAGGAGCTGGAGGACTCAGGAGGAGGGGGCAGTGTAGTCATGCAGCCAGATGCCAGAGAGAAGTGGCGCGTTCCTGCTTCAAAATGCAGCTTTTTCCTGCCAGCTGTGCAGCTTGTGGGCTCTACATCCCTCGTCCACGGGCAGCTGCCATTCGCTGGGTGGCAGCCAGCAGCATGAACATGGGCTGGAAGGCTGCACAGGTGCACTGAACAGCCGCACAGCTGGCAGCCAGAGAGAAGCATCACTTTCCCACTTCAAAGCGCCACTTTTCTCCAGATGGATGTGCAGCTGTCCCGTACTCCTCTGAAGCCTTCTAGACTGTGTTCATGCTGCTTGCAACCTACTGCCAGCTCTCCTGAGGCTGCAGCCTGCAGGTGAGTCTCCCTGCTCTCTTGAACCCCCACAGTGCTCTCTGCAAGGGGACTGGCCCCCCATAGAGTGGCCACTCCTTGTGTGGGGGGTGCTGGACCCAGTGCTGGACTGCCCAGCCCTTGGGCCCCGTGTCATTGTGGGGCCTCTGTGCCACTGTAAATCTGCACCTGAGTATCACTATCTAGGCAATTATTCCCCATACTATAATTACGCATTTGCCTTTTCCTCCCTAAACACACTTTGCTCTTGTCTTTACTGAGTTTCATCTTCTTGAATTCAGACCAGTTCTCCAATTTGTCAAGATCCTTTTGAATTCTAATCCTATTTTCCAAAATGCTTGCAGTGTCTCCAAGCTGGGTATTATTTGCACATTTTTAAGTATGTTCTCTGCTCCCTTACCTAAGTCATTAACAAAATTATTGAATCAAACCAGACTCAGGTCTGACCACTGTGGTACTCCTCTTGGAATATCCTGTCAGTTTGACAGTGAACTATTGACAACTACTCTTGTAATCTACAGTCTTTCTGTAGGAATTTTACATATTCAAGTTGTCTTTGAGGTGATAGTTTATTGTTGTTATTAGGGTGAAGGAGCCTGCAGTGATGAGCAGAAAGTTTGGTGTCTCTCTGAGGCCACTGAGCAACCAGTAAGCTTTTCTGAGTCAGCCATGCAGGTTTGGTCACAGCAGTGATATCCATGTTTCCAACAATAGTGTGAGCTGGAGGATCTGATAATCTTCAGCTCTTTCCAGTTATGTACTGTTTATAGACTTTTCCATTCTGTTCACCACTACAGTGTCAATGACTGTATCTAGTAAATTTCTTATGAGGAAACTGAGAAATTGTGACTAATCCATAGTTGCACAGAAAATCCATAGCAGAGCTGAGAATTGGACCCACATCTCATGAATCCCAGTCCAATGCCTTAGCTACAAGTACAACCCTCCATCTCCATATCATTATTGCTCAGGGCTGCATCAAACTATTTAATTAAGGTGAATCAGTGTTACTGTTCTGTGGAGTGAATAAAACTCCATTAATGAAGGTTTGTTGTTCTAATGACTGATTTTGCATGGAACCAAAAAGTCCCAGTGAATTGTGCCATTGATTGATAAGGGTGAAAATTATATACTAACTTAAGACAATGAAAAAAGTTAGCATAGACCATCTTTAATTGCCCATCTGTGATATGGCCAGATTAATCCAGGGCTGGATTATATTGTGCACAGTGACTCAGCGACTTGGCAGGTTGACTAATGAAAATTGCTTTTATTGAGCATAGACGGCCCATCACTTTCATACAATAAAATTATTTCCTTTAAATATTATTTGCTCCTTTTGTTTGTGGTAGTTTCCATTCTGTTGCTCTGCACCATGGTGTAGGTGTTTACATCATAACTCTCCCAAGAAACTAAGTGTAGTCTTTTTGTAGGAGGTAAAAAATACACTGAATGGTGGCAGGTCAGATTAACTGTTGAATTATTGAAATTGTGCTCTGCTTAATTACAACTTTTTTGCTTCTCAGGTGATGAAATATATTAGTTCAGGCCCGATATTTTCTATTGACCCATTCCCCATAAGATTTTCCTTAATGTGAGCTGATACTATTTCTGTGTCAGGGATAAGTGGAGAGGATGGCTAAGAATCAGGCCAATACCATTAATTCTCAAATGGAATTTTCAGTTAGAATCATGCAATGATTCACCAAACAATTCTGTAAAATTCCACCTGTCCTGCAGTAAATGTTCTTCTTTTTTACGGGAACACAATGTTAATCAATGTCAATAAGCCTGCAGGGCTGAAAATCTCTGCAAAACAGATGGAACTGCAAATATATATGTGGCTATCCAGGGTCATATCCTTCCTCTATCCCCTCTGGCTGCTCTGATCCATAGCCAGAAAGCCCATTTACCTTGTGCTTCTGCTAGTGTAAGGGGAACCCCCAGTTAGCTGAGGGGTGGATATAGTGGTCCAAAGTCCCCTACTACGCAAAGCTTCCTGTGTAATGGCGCACAGTGGGAGCTGGAAGAATCTGGAGCATGGCTCAGTTAGAAGAAGCATGGATGGAGTATTGCACTCCAAACACTCTTGTCTGCTGATACAGCCCAAAGGTCCCTCAGATGCATCATGCCACTCACACTCCAGCACATGGGAGTTGTGTAATCATATGTTACAGCAAAATTAGGCCCACATAATTCAGTTGTGTATCCCTGAAGCATAGTGAAGTTCTGCATTCACTCTGTGTACACCAACTTCATTTCCATGCCTTCCATGCTTTGTATTTAGATGCACTCATTTGCCAATTAAACTCCAACCAGCCACACAGGCCCACCAGTGCAGAGGAGGGGGAGCAAAGGAGGCAACTGCCTTGGAGATTCTAAAGGCCTCAGGCCTCATGACTTCTGCTGCTACAGCAGCAGTGAACTCCAAAGCCCCAGGCCTTTTAAATCATCACCAGAGTCCCACACAGCACAATCCTGCAGGCTCTAAGGGAGGGTGAGGGGGTGCTCCAGGCAGTGTTGAGGGCTGTGGGATGGGGGGTAGAGGGGAGGCCGGTGTGGTGCACTCACTACCCTGGCCCTGCCTCTTCTATCTGAGGCCCTCTGCCCCTTCTGGTAGTGTGAAGCTTTTTCCTCTCCCCCACCTAGCCCAGGAATCCAGCATGACTGTTGACTTCCCTGTAGCCACAAATAACTATCCTACAGAAGATGTGAAGCATCCCATATTTGAGATAGAGAGGGAGAGAGTGAGATACCGAGAGGAAAGAGCTTGAATTAAGTTATTTGGGGAGAGGGTGCAAAATAAAAGATAATGTAGATGGGGAGATGAATGTGTTAATTCTATGGAGGAAAAAGAGAAAGTTCTGAGTCCAAAAGGTAGAACTCAGAAGGAGAAAGATAGTCTACAACATATTAGCAGCCCTAAAAAGAGTGCGGGGATCCATAAAAGAATACATAATGATACCGTATTATACTTGCTTCCTATCTTAGGAGTTACTTTACTGACCTCCCCCCCCCCCTCCCCGCAATCACAGTTGTGTCTAAGCCCTGAATGGAATTACGCAGTACTGTAGTAATTAAAAATAGTGCTAGTAAATTAGTGTTGCCATAAAAAGCAGAGGAATAAAAGGAGTTCATTAAGAGATTTCAATATACAAAAAAGACAGTGCTTAACAAAGAAGAAAGGGACATGAGCTATATATTCTGTAAATCTGTGACTAGCACAGTCTGTCTTTGGAGATTATACCCTGAAACTGGTGCTCTTTTACAAAGTAAAAAATATATATCTTAGTGAAGTAAGGGGTATACCAAAGATTAAGAGCCAAAATGTAGATTTGTGTGCTCCAGGTCTAGGATGCTATTTTAGACCTGCTATTTTATGCATTAATGTGTAGTGAATTATGATGTAGTGCAGTGTTTCTCAATGTGGTTTCTCAGACACTGCCAAGGAGCATCACAGCTCCCATTGCCTCTGGTTTGCCATTTGCAGTCAAGGGGAACTGTGAGAAGTGGCGCGGGCTGGGCTGCCTCTTCCTATGGCTCCCCTTGGCTGTTAACAGCGAACTGAAACCAATGGGAGCCGTGAGGCTCCGTGGCTGCAGGGCCAGTAAATAAACACACCAGTGTGGTCAGTTAGCAGCTTTTTCAAAGTTGTTTCATGGAACATTTTGAGAAACACTGATGTGTGGGACTAATGATTGGATTTTCAAAATGTACTATAAATCAAGGGAAAAGCTGATTTCATGGTGATCAACAAGGGCATGTCTACACTAGGAACTTGCCTCAAAATTACTAAAATTGACTTAACTTCTTATTTAACAAAATTGAAATAGCATGACCTCACTATGAGGAAGCATAGAAATCAGTTAGAGTTCTTCTGAAATAGTGCATCCATATTCATTGGAGCCTGTCTCAGACTTAGGGCCCCCAGAAGTATTTTGGGGAGAGCACCAGGAGGGCGAATACTTCCTATGGTTGCTTGGTCAAGCAAGTTGAGATATATACTCTCAGGGCTCCTCTCTACAGCTGTGTCTCACAAAAGCCACTCCTCCACTGCTTTCCTCCTCATGAGACACAAAAGGGATGCAGTGAGCGCATGCCTTCTCATGCTGTGGATGCCACAGCATGGAGCCAGAGAAGTACTTCCAGACTGCCCACATGTTGCTCCAGCAGGATGAGGATGAGGAGCAGCAGGATGAGCCCCAGCATGGACCACAGGTACTGGACCTCCTGCTGCTGTTCATGCCCCTCAATGCAGCTTCTGGCAACGAGAGACAAGCTCGGACTGGTGGAACCGAATCATCCTGCAGGTATGGGACACTCAAGAGTGGCTGCAGAGCTTCTGCACATGGACGGTCACCTTCCTTGAGCTCTGCAAGTGGCTCACCCCTGCCCTTCAATGACAGGACATCCACATGACACCCGTCATTCCAGTGCAGAAGCTCTCATCATGGTACACCCACATCTTGAATACTGCGTACAGATGTGGTAGTTTCAGCTTAAAAAAGAGATATTGGCATTGAAAAAGGCTCAGAAAAGGGCAACAAAAATGATTAGGGGTTTGGAAAGGTTCCCATCTGAAGAGAGATTAAAAACACTGGGACTTTTCAGTTTAGAAAAGAGAAGACTAAGGGGGGATATGATAGAGGTCTATAAAATCATGACTGCTGTGGAAAAAGTAAATGAGGAGAAGTTATTTACTTGTTCCCATAATATAAGAACTAGGGGTCACCAAATGAAATTAATAGGTAGTAGGTTTAAAACAAACAAAAGTAAGATTTCCTTCATGCTGTGCACAATCAACTTGTGGGACTCCTTGCCAGAGGATGTTGTAAAGATTGGAACTTTATCAGAGTTCAAAAAAGAGCTAGATAAATTCATGGAAGTTAGGTCCATCAATGGATATTAGCCAGAATGGGTAGGAATATTGTCACTAACCTCTGTTTTTCTGGAAATGGATGGCAGGACCTTTGATCTTTGGCCTGACCCAGTATGGCCATTCTTATGTAAATGTGTGGCCATCGCCCTGTGGAAGCTTACCATGCCAGACATGTACCACTCCATCTGGAACCAGTTTAATATGAGTGAAATCCACAGACGGGGCCATATTCATATGAGTAGCGAAGGACATCAACCATCTGCTGTTGCAGAGAGTCTGGGGGATGTGGCAGCATCATGGATGGCTTTGCTGCCATGGGCTTCCCCAACTGCAGGGGTGGGGACATAGGTGGCGCACACACATCCATTCTGGCCTCTGACTACCATGCCTCTGAGAACAACAACAGAAAGGGAGTACTTCTCCATGGTGCTGCAGTCCCTCATGGATCACAAAGGATGCTTCACCAACATCAGTGTTGGGTGGTCCGGAAAGACGCATGAAGCCCGCATCTTCTGGAACTTCTGTCTGTTCTGAAAGATGTACAGTGGCACTTTTTTTCCCTGACTGCACCATCAGAGTTGGGGACGTGGACAAGCCCATTGTGATCCTGGGCGACTCAGTCTACCTTTTGCTCCACTGGCTCATGAAGCCCTATACGGGTAGCCTGTTTGACCATTTAAAAGGGAGGTTCAGGAGTCTCCTCACTCGTCTGGACCTCAGCAAGCACAGCATCCCCTTTGTGCTCATGACAACCATTGCAAAAGCAAGGGGGAGTCTTTTCTGCAAGGGTAGAGGGTCTGTGGCTGAACATCTGGCCAGGGAATTTGAGCAGCTGGATACCAGTGTTATTTGGAGAGCACATCAAGGATCTGTGCTTATCAGAGGCCTTGAGAGAGAGTTTTGTGCAAGGCCAGTTGTGAGATTCTCCCTTATGCCTCTCCAAGGCCCCTGCTTGTCTTTCTTCCCCCACCCCTCCCTTCCCCTGCCCTCTGTTCCCACCTTCCTCCTCCTCACCAGCAGAGCAAATAATAAAGACATGTTTGTTAGAAATAGTACTCTTTATTGGGGGGACATAAAACAGGGAAGTGACTGGGTAAAGAACCCGGAAGATGGGAGGGTGGAGGGAGTCTCAGAGATGGGGCTGAGAGTGGTGTCTTCCTCCAGGTGGTTGGGAGGCTTTGGCTGCCCAAGAGGTCCAACTGCCCCATGTTCTGGGGCCCTTGTGGCCCCTGGGAAGGATAGGAAGGGAAGCCATAGGGGGGTAGGGAGATGGCTGGTGACCTGCTCCATGCACAACACCATGCATTCCATCAGGTGAGGGAGGAGCACATGGTATTGTGCTAGTGCAGCAGCTGGTCCCAGGTGGCCTTTCTTTGCTCCCGGTCCGTCAGGTACTCCTCCCAGTCGGCCTGGCACTCCTCCCAGTCGGCAGCCCACTCCTGACACTCCTCTTTGAGCACCTGGAAGAGGAACTGCAGGCAGGCCATCTGTTCCCTCATGAGGGTCCTCCCAGGTGCATTTCCTCCTGTGGATCCTGTGAAGTTGAATAGATGTCATGGGAGGTGGGGGATGTGCCAAGCTCACAGTTGGCCCAGCTGTGAAGAAAAGTTAAAAGTCATCACAGGAGACACTGTGTATGAAGCCTAGCTCTAATCTCTGAGGGTATGTCTACACTAGCTCGTTAGTTCGAGCTAGGTAGGGTAATGAGGGCAAGCGGAGGTGCAAATGAAGCCCGGGATTTAAATATCCCGGGCTTCATTTGCATGTTCCCGGGTGCCGCCATTTTTAAATCCCCCTTACTCCGAACTACACGCGGCATGGACTAGGTAGTTCGAATTAAAGATCCTAATTCAAACTACCGTTACTCCTCGTGGAATGAGAGTAGGTGGCTCTATTGTAGCTTTGCTGACAGGCATCTGGGCCGACTTCCAGTGGCGTCCATTTTCCGGCTACTCTGAACTCACTGCCCCACCACTATGTGCCACACAGTCCCCTCAATTCCCCTACGGGACTGCCTCTGATGCATGGGGCATCCAGTCCAGCCATGCTGCCTCCTCCTCCTCCCAGCTGCTTATTGGTAGAGCGGCTGCTGCCGCTGCTGCTGCTGGGAGGGAGGTCAGGCGAGTCCAAGGTAAAACCCAGCAGAGCCTCTCATGGACCTCCGCACTTTGGAGCTGCTGCTTCAGCCCTGGCAGGGGTCACACATTTGGGCATTTGGGCTCAGCTGGGACACTCCATGTGCTACTGCTCTCTCTCACCCTGTCCCTCCCCATCATGCTGGGGTAGCGGCAGCGAGCTGGGTCTGGCAGGGAAGATCAGAGTTTCTTCACTCCCCACCCACTGTGTGAAGGTGGAAGCTGAGCGCCCCCCCATTTCTCACCCTACTGGGAGAATGGCAGCATGCTGTCTGGAAGCTTTCCCCACTGCAACAGGGCACAAAGCTGGGTAAGCAGCCCCCCCATACCCAGACCCCCACACCGCAATCCCTCTCACTCATTCCCCCACACCCCCAACTTTCTTCAACACCGTTCCTTGTTCCTTCACCCTCCCTTCTGGACAAACACCCTGCCCCAAGCCTCTTTCTGCATTTTCCCTCCTGGCCAGAAACCCTACATCCAAGCCTGCTTCTGCACCCTACCTCCCACCCAGACCTCACAACTTCTCCCCCTTCTATGCTCCCACCTTCTGCCCAGATCTTGCACCCCATCCCTATCCCACATACTGGCATCCCTGTCCCACACACTGAACCCCTCATTTTTTCCCACTCCAAAGACTAAAGGAGTCCATAAAATCCACTAACTCCAGAACCACAAAAAAGTAAATCTGGCCTGAACCTCCCTTCCCCCAGCCCAAAAAAGGTTCCCTACCCCTGGCATAAATAAAGAGAACATTGAAACTTTGTGTGTTGGACATAAATTAATATTTTACTTTATTGAAAATGAAGTTTGATAAACTAACATGAGAAAGTTAAAATGCTTAATCTGCTTAATAATCTAAATTAAACCATACTTGCTGACTGCAGCTGGTTCAGAAAATATGGTCACCATATCCAGCCCATCCCTGCCCTCCCTTTGGCACACAAATCCATAAATAGAAGTGAATAAGTTAAATCTTGGCATGCCACTTCTGAAAGGTTGTCGACCCCTGATCCTCATTAATGCTATTTTGAAATAATTATTTTGAAATTAGTGTTATTCCATGAGGAAAGCAGGAGTACAGATTTCAAAATAAGTGGCCTGTTATTTTGAAATAATGGGCTTGGTAGTATGGACATTCTGCTTATTATTTTGAAATATAAGGGGGGGTATTTTGAAATAATGCTCTAGTGTAGACCTGGGCTAATTCACCTGAAGGCAGTGCTAAGGCTGTTTTACTTAATCACTTTCATTACTTCAGCTCTGTTTTCTTGGAGAAATGCAGGCTGTTATAGAGATGTTGTGCACCCTACTAAAAGTTCTGCTTCTTAGCAATCTTGGGCAAGTTATGGACCAAAATCCACCATTACTTGACATCTGCCTCAGAATGAAATCAGTGAGGTGGTATGACACATCTAGGAACAGAAGTAAAGCCTATTGCTCTTTGGTTCCCAGTTGTGAAAAGCCCCTTTATGATCATCTTTTGTAGGGAGAGAGTCCACAGTAGGTGTAGGCTTTGCAATGCACTTCCCTCATAGATTCGAAGACAACAAGGGACAATTGTGATAATCTAGAACAGTGTTTCCCAATTTTATTTGGCCACGGAACCCTTGTCAGCTTTAAAGACTTTCAAGGAACCCCTAAGGTTGCCAGGGTAAAATTTGTTGAGCAAAAAAAAAAAAAAACCCCACCAAGTTGCACCGCAAAAAGGCTCTGTCTCTTTAAGACGGGGCGGGGGATTGCCGAGTTCTCGCGGGGAAGTGCCCAGGGTTCCGAGGAGCACCAGTTGGGAAACACTGATCTAGAATGAGCTCCTGTCTAACACAGCCTATCAAACTTCCCCCAGCCACGCCCCTTTTACCTGCCTGCTGATTGTGTCTTTTTTCTATATGGTTTTATGAGATGCAATCCCATTCCAGGCACATTCCATTTTCCTTGCACAACCAAATCCTTACCTTGCTTTAAGTTATGATAAGAGGAAACTGTATGCCGAATATATTGGTACTAGCTTTTACTGTTTAGCGGGAGTTCTTGAACAAACAGACACACAGACAGATAGACTCACAGAGAGACTTTCTCAAATAAATGGTATTATCACTCTCACTTTTCTGATCAAATTCTTCCTCTTGGCCAATTTAACTTATTATTGTTTATAGCTTTGTGACATTTGCTCTATTAAACACCAAATATATATACTACTGACCTAGAGTTCATTTTGCGTGCACATTGGCAACTACTACTGTTAATTTTTAGTTCTGTGAGCAGTTCTTCATCTGTTAGAACAAGGTCTAATAAGGTATTCCCCTTTGTTGGCTACAATACTTTGAGTTAGGAAATTGTCATCTAAAATGTTGAGAAATTCCAAGGATGTTTTTGTCCTGGAAGAACAAAATCCCCCAATGTTGTCAGTCAAATTGAGGTCCTCCATGATCGCACCACATCTAGAAAACTTCTCTATAGCCAAAGCCTTTATAGGATAAATTTGGCAGCTTAATGGAGTACATGTTTCAGATAGCAGAAGTGTTCAAAATTACTTATCTGAATAAAGAGAGGAGCACACAGTGTATACCATGTGGGCTTCTCAGATTTATGGGACAGTGCCAGCATACATACAGAAGACAAGCCAGAAAAACAATTCCAGCTATTCATTTACCTAAACAACCTAGAATACTCACTGAAGCATCCTCATTGCTTTTCAGTGATGCAGAAAAGAGTTATTCAGAGTTTGCAGCACAAACAGCTGATCTTTAACTCTGAAGCAGGCATATTCTGTAGTGTTCATTCTATTCTGCCTGGTGGGCTGTAGGCCTGAACTCTCAAAGGGCAGTTCAGGAAAGCTGATAGAGATGTCAGGTGGAACAGATGGGGAATTTTCCTCTATTCTCTTAATGCAAGAAAATAAAGTGATTTTTTTTCACTTTCTGTGCACTTAGTTACTGTACATACATACCCAATGTAATATTTAATTGACTATCTTAAATGGAGAAATATATATCTCAGTATATTTGCTGATCTACATACAGTAAAATACATCACAAATGAAATGTAACAATATATATATAATTGTATGGAAAACAAGCTTTCTGCTTACACAGATTATGTATTTTAAACTATGTCAATAACATTAGCATCCCATTGTGCCAGGCACTGAACAAACATTAGAAATATATTCCCTGTCCCAATGAGCTTAAAATCTAACATGGAAAAGGGCAAACAGGTACAGAGAGATGAAGTTGCTGGAGGCTACGAAGTAGGTCAGTAGCAGAACCAGGATTAACACCTATATCCACTGAGTTCCAGTTCATTGCCCTATCTGTTAGACTATGAGGTCTCTAATCAGAATACATGTAGAAACTACTTCTATACTGTATCAGCTCAAAGCTATTTGAGGTATGAGAGGAGATACAGATGTACTGAATGAATACTTCAGATGGTGTAAATTGGCCTAGCTCCAATGAAGTTCATGGAGCTGCTTCAGTTCATAGCAGCCAAGGATCTGGACTGTACCATATATATGATTTCTCTTTGATCATGTGTTTTTATTTTAATTTTATGCATTTAAAAACAACTGCTTGATGTCTATAGTCAGCCTGACTTTCTTAAAGACTATGTGCTTGTCTTCACTCCACAAAAAATTGATGCTGCGGCCTTCAATCATCTGAAGTTTGATTTAGCAAGGAGTAAAGGAAGCCAATGGGAGTGTTTGCTCCTGTTGGCTTCCCCTGTGGGGATGACAGTGAAACTTGAAATGAGGTATGTTGACTCTAGCTATCTAATTAATATAGCTGGAGTTGAATATTTTGGTTCAACCTTTTCCTTTAGTGTAGACCTGGCCTATATTATAGTCTTGCAGCACATTGAAGACCTCACTTCAAACCCACACTATCAGTGTTTTGGGTAGAAGCTATTGTTTTTAGTGTAGTAGCTTTGTGAAAAATCAGGCTTTCCTATAGTTTCCTATTGGCATCTGCTCTGACAATCTGAGAAGCATGGAAGAACATAGAGCATAGGTTCCTGTTCCTACCAATTTTCCTTTGGCATTTGATGTGCTTTGAATTGACCACTATCTAACATAGATTGCTAGCCTATCCATGGATAGACATTTACAAAAAGATTAAAGGGATTTTTTAGAGGAGCCATTGGGAGAGGAAGGAGGGTGTGCCATGTGGCCCAGCCTCTCCAGCCCCAGAGCACAAGGCGAGGGAGGAGGGCGCACTGCACAGCTTATCCCTGGAATACTGGGAGGGCAGACACTGCGGGAAGCAACTCTCCGCCCCCAGAACACCTACAGCAGGTGTTCTGGGGGCAGAGTGGTTCGGGAAGGCAAAGACTTCCCCCGCATAGGATACCAACTGCCTATGCTGGGCTCTTAAAAGGCATCTAGAAGTAAATTAGAGCTAAATAACACAAAGAATCAGGACTGGTGACTATAAACTACTTTATGGGACTATGGAAAACTTGGCCACAACCATGATAAGTGGACACCTTATAGCGGCCCCATCTAAGTTGTATTTCCCTAGTTTATTGATAAGAATATCATGCGAGACCTTATCAAATGCCTTACTAAAGTTTAGGTATACCATGTCCACCGCTTCTCCCTTATCCACAACACTCATTATCCTATCAAAGAAAGCTATCAGACTGGTATGACATGATTTGTTCCTTACAAATCCATGCTGGCAGTTCCCTATCACCTTATTATTTTCAAGTATTTGCAGATGATTTCCTTAATTACTTGCTCCATTATCTTTCCTGGCACAGAAGTTAAACTGACTGGTCTATAGTTTCCTGGGTTGTTCTTATTTCCCTTTTTACAGATGGGCACTATATTTGCCCTGTTCCAGTCTTCCAGAATCTCTCCTGTCTTCCATGGTTTTCCAAAGATGACAGCTAAAGGCTCAGATACCTCTTCTATCAGCTCCTTGAGTATTCTAGGATGCATTTCATCAAGCCCTGGTGACTTGCAGACATCTAACTTTTCTAAGTGATTTTTAACTTGTTCTTTTTTTATTAATCTACCTAAATCTGAACTAAGAACCTTTAGTTCACCTCTTCAGACTCAAGTGATGGGATAGGAGAGTTACAGCACAGCACTTCAGTGCACGCAGATATTCTCATGCCAGTAGTCAGAACTGTGGGGCAGAATAGACATAGCCTGAGAAATGTATTATCGAAGACTATGCTGTAGGCCCGGAACACATTCTACTACTGCACCACACTGCAGACCATAGCTTCACAGTTAATGCAGATAAATGTACATAAGATGAATAATACCAGTAATAGCAGAGCAAACCAACATATTTATCAATGCCCAAAAGAAATGACAGTAAAAATCCCTCTTCCTTTTCTGGAAAGCCCATAAATCCTTCAGAGCTCTTTCTTCGTATGGTTCTTATTTGACAACTAGCCAATTAGCCCGTCATAAGACGGGATTTTCTGGTCTCTCCTCCACGTCGGTCTTCTCTCCTGAGCCTCCGGTCTCTCACTTCGTCTCTCTCTCTCTCTCTCTCTCTCCTTCTCCTACTGCCTCCCCCCCTGTCTCTCTCAGCTCTCCTCCACCTCCTGCCTCTCTCTCTCTCTTCTCCTCCCCCTCCTGCCTCTCACTCAGGGGACCGCGGAGCCCAAATGGCTGTTTGGGCTCCGCGCTCCCCATCATGCATGGGGAGTGCGGAGCCCAAACGGTCGCTTGCGCCACTTGCTCCCACGTGGCGGCCCGGCTGAGCAGTGCAAAAGTCAGCCGAGCGCCACTGCAGGATGCGAAGGGGTGGGGTGGTGACATTCATGGCCAGGGGGCAGGGCCTGGAGCTGCTGTCACGCCACACGTCACAGCCCCGCCCCCCTTCGCCTCTCGCCGTGGCGCTCGGCTGACTTCTGTGCTGCTCAGCCAGGTCGCCGCGGGGGAGCAAGCAGCCGTTTGGGCTCCCCCGCAGCAGCCCGGCTGAGCAGCACAGAAGTCAGCCGAGCGCCACAGCGGGAGGCGAAGGGAGGCGGGACGGTGACGTACACAGCCAGGCCCCACCCCCTGGCCATGTACGTCACCACCCCGCTCCTCTTCCCCTCCCGCCGTGGCGCTCGGCTGACTTCTGTACCACTCAGCCGGGCCGCCATGGGGGAGCAAGCGACACAAGCAGCTGTTTGGGCCCCGTGCTCCCCATGCAGCACACGGGAGGCAACAGCGCCTCGCAGAGGGAACAGCCAGCATTTCAGCGTTACAGAGTCACAGACATTGGGCTACTATATATATGATAACATGCCCTGAGGTGAGTTCTTCCATAACATATGTCACAACAAAAGGAGGACACTTCCTGCTGATAAACAATTAGTGGTGTGTCATTAGTGACACCTGCACTGTTGTTGGGTATTTTGAAATTCTTTATTTTTCATTTGAGTGGGAGATGCTCCTGCTGAGATTATTCACAGAAATTATTATTGGAGTGAACGGAGGCACACACTCTGTGATGGGGGAAGTATGGCTGGCTGACACCTCAGCCACTTTGGTGAAATCTTTTTGTGTGTCTCTTGATGTCTGTAACCTGACAAGCACAGATATAATTTAAGAATACTATGCAGATCCATCTTTTTTAATTCTAGCCTGCTTTCTTAGAATATCAGGAGCATTCCCCTTGAACACCCACTGTCCTTCAAAGATAGTTAATCTCATTACTACTATAATGTTGTATAAATGGCAAAGCTGCTATTTATCCTGATTTGCTAGGTCATGAGTCCGTCCCAAAGATCCTGCAAATTGGCATCCTAATTAATGTGCTGCAGTCCACACAGATGTTATTGGTCCATCTGCTTTGTGCTTTGGGTACATTGCCTATTTAAACAACTTGCAATTAAACCCCCAAGTATGAATGCCTAAGGAACAATCACAGTTGATGTGCATATGGAACCTGATACCCCAAGGTGCCAAGTGACTTTTCAAATGCACTGATCCATATTTTATTTCTGCTAGGAGCTACACTTGGTTGGCATACTTTGCACTTTGCAGGATTGGACCCTCAATGTTTCAGCAAATGGAAGGAAGCTGGAGGCATGTCACAATGAGCCTTGGAGATAAAGTCATTTCTCAGCTTACTCAGGGTCTGTTTGTCTATACAGCTTTTATACCTAATATACAAAATATGTAGGAAGAATCCTAAAGTCAGCAAAGAGGAAAAAATGTCACTTCAAAACAAAACATGAGTTTTGATACCTTATAGAAAACGAGTGTTTAACTTCTGATGAGTTTTGGGAATCCAACAAACCATCTCTTCAATACACATACACACAAAAGGAAATTTGAGAGTTTTGTTAAATCTTCAGTGTTTAGACTCATCCTTAATTGCTTGTGTATTCTTCAAGAGGGAGAATTATCTAAGGGACTAGATAAATAATAGGAGCTGGGAACTGCTGAGTTCTACTGCCAAGCCTACCACTGCTTTGCTTTCTGGCTTTGCAACAGCCTGTGACCCTCCTTGCCTCCATTTTCCTATCTGTAAATTAATATTTACGTAGCACTGTGTTGAGGGGTAACCTGTGTGGTTTTTTTAGCATGTTCTAAAATCTGCTGAAACATAGTTCCTTTTGCAATGCACTTAAGTATTTTGAAACTAATATAGTATTTGTGAAAACTGCAGGACTGAAAAATCTGTTGATTGACACTCTTAATTGATGCATGTGGTATAGCAGGGACATAGGAGGCTGGCTATTCAGTCTTGAACTGGTAGGATCAGTTCTTAAAAAATAAGTGGAAAAAAAAACCCACTCAGCCATTGGTGAGTTTTGTCTTTTAAGCAGTATCGAGAATACCAAAATGTCCCCACATGCCTTCCAGAAACAACTAAACGAAAGGTCAATTAATGCTGATTTGGGTGGTGTTTTTCCAAATTAATATACAGCAGTGATCACCAACCCATAGATTGGGATCTACCAGTAGATCTTGGAGCCTCTGACAGGCGATCCTGACTAGTTTGGACTGGAAGCTATCAAGCTATCCAGTGGCCCCTCACCCTATTGTCGTGCTGCTCCTGTCCTCTGCCTTGCTGTGCAGGGCGTGGGAGGAAGATGAGGGGGTGCTGATGTCAGGGTGTTCCTCCTCCCCCCCACTCCTGTACCCCATCTCCACACAGAGAGAAGGGGATGGAGGGAGCTTGGCAATGCAAATCTCTGTCACTCTTATACGCTGTATGTGTCTCTTATTCTCACAAACACACACTGTCCTCCACTCTGCCTTTCTCAGGGGCTGCAGAGACATACATGCCAGACACTTCTGGGAGCAGCAGTTACCACAGTGATAATTACTCCAGCCACAACAGGTTAGGCATTTTAGAACTCACTACTCAAAGAATTGAATTTAAGCATAAGAGAGAATTGAAAATTATGAAATGCAGAGACCAAAAAACAAAACTAACACACTTTGCAAGTAGTAAAAGGAGTAACAAATCCCCACGTGTGTGCTGGGTCGGGAGATGAGAGTGAAGGACAGTGTATGTTTGTGAGAATAAGAGACACATACAGCGTGTAAGAGTGACAGAGATTTGCATTGCCAAGCTCCCTCCATCCCCTTCTCTCTGTGTGGAGATGGGGTACAGGAGCGGGAAGAGGAGAAACACCCTGACATCAGTGCCACCCCCCTCATCTTCCTCTCACATCCTGCACATCAAGGTAAAGGACAGGAGCATCACAACAGTAGCCGGAGGGGGCAACTGGATAGCTTGATAGTTTCCAGGCCAAACTAGTCAGGATTACCTGTCAGAGGCTCCAAGATCTATTGGTAGATCCTGATCTACTGGTTGGTGACCACTGCTTTGCTGGAAAATGACCCCAAGCTGCTTGAGGAGACCCTACACTGAGCCCCACTTGCACCATCAGATTGCTAAAGAATTTGAATGATTGAATGGTCAGAAAACACTTTGCTTCCTCTGTTGTCCCCAGGGTGGAACCAGCACTTACCCGAATCAAAGAAGATCGAAAGCGAATCATCCTACCAGCTATTGACAACATCAAGTACAACACTTTCGAAGTTCAGCAATATGCCAATGCTGCCCATGGCTACAACTGGGGACTCTGGTGCATGTACATAATTCCACCCCAGGACTGGATTGATAAAGGGGACGAGTCTGCTCCCATCAGGTGAGTCTGCAGACCAATTGCTTTGTTGCTTTTCCATTTCAGCTGCTACCAGATGCTGGGTGAGGTAAGGGAGTGCTTGATCCTAGGGTCTGCAAAACTGATGAGTACATATGACAAAGAGGTATTTAGTGACATGTGCACTTCCTTTAATGGCATGTGCTAATGTGAAATTTTGAGGACATAATGGGTGCACTGAGGTTTGAAATAGGGCCCTCAATGTGTAAAGGTCACATCAATATGTGTCATAGCTCCCCTAGCTATTGTTACTTATTCACAGTAAGAGCCATCTCAATCTATATGTTTTCCAAACAAAAGAATGCACAGTCCCTACCCATCTACCTTCCCAACTTTGTATATCTATCTGTTTGTGTTGATTGTATTCCCCAGACACCAGTCACCTTAATATCAAAACAGTAAAGGCTCTTTCATACAGTTCTTGCTTCCTTTTAATTGGAAAAAAAAGTTTGTGTCCTAAACCATTTATTGTTATCTAACTACACCTCCATTGTTAACAGTGCTGGGCTATGTGATTGATTAGGCCTTTCAGGAGATTCTGGGTAAGCTGTATTTGTGAGGCAGTGTGTAGTCTGTTGGTACAACTCTCTGACTATGACCTGGCCTGTTCACATTTTAGATCTTATGGAATTTCAGCCAAGACCCTGAAGCTTTCAAGGTGTAGTATAAGGGTGGCCAGTTGCACCAGCTGTGGATAATGAGAATGATAACCTGTTATGTTCACTCCCCCTGAGCCATGTGAGAATGTGTGTGTTAACTAAAAACATCTAACCAAAATTAACGCATCATGCTCTGCAATTAATTTCAAGCAAATCATATATTAAAAATAGGGTGGAAGCTTTTATTCTTAGCATGCACCTTATTCTTTTCTACAAGTGGCAGGACTCAGCTCTCTTATCAGAAGATGTCCTTCCACTGTGCGAGTAGCCCAACGCCAGACTGACATGAAAAAGTTAGTCTGACCCAGGTACTTAGCCCAGGTTGTGAAAAATGCATACCCATGAGTAAGCCCACCTAACTGGAAGGTGAATTCTTCAGTTAGCCTAGCTCAAGAGTCTCAAACTCAATTTACCGTAGGGCCAGGACCCAAAACTCAAGTCCTTCTCCCAGACCAATTCAATCACTGAAGAATCTCTCACCCACAACCTACACACCTGCCTAAGGCTCTTGGAGGGAGTTTGGATGGGGAAGGAGTGCAGGCTCTGGAAGGAAGTTTGGATGCAGGAGTGATAATAGGTCAGGCTCTGGGATGGAGTTTGGGGGCAGGTGGGAGGGACTGGGATTCAGGAGTACAGGCTCTGAGAGGGTGTTCAGGGGCTGGAAGAAGGCTGTAGGCTCTTTGAGGGAGTGGGGTATGCGCTTCCCTATAACCCCCCTCTGGCAGTGGCTCTGGGGGGGTGTTCCACCCCCCTGTGGATCTCCTGGCCCTGCCTGTTGCCCACATACTCCCTCCCACCATACAGCCTCTGACCCCACCTGCTGCACCTGTGTGATTTTAAATGCCGCAGGAGCCACCATGGCAGTGCTGGTAGTTTAGTGGGGTGACAGTGGCTTACAGCTGCTAGCTCCATGCAGCTTCCAGAATGTCCCAGTGGCCTGGGGGAGGTGTGTGTTGTGTCTATGTGCTGCTCCTAGCAGCTGGAGTAGTACACAGACACCCACCCGGGCTGCAGGGACTTGCATGCTAGCAGCCGTGTGGACCTGATTAAATAACTTTTGAAAAATATTTTGCAGGCTGGATTGTGGAACTGCTCAGGCAGCAGATGGCCCATGGGCCTTGAGTTTGAGAACTAGGTGTTGCATATTGAGGAGGTGGGTGAACCATTGTGGCAGGGGAGCAATGAATTTCCACCCTGAAGCACTAAAACACCACAATTATAGCATTTCCAGTGAAGACACTGCCTAGGGCTGATTGACCTCTGTGTGCACTTCATAAACTTCCTCCCATGAGCCAAATTGATGAGATAGTTAACTAAGTACTGAGTGATTAACCAGTTAACAAGATGATTTAGTTTGCTAGCTGAGGAGCTGTAAAAGACAAACAAGTAGAGAAGGCTGGAAGAAAGGGCCAGAGAAGCCCTGGGTTTAAGGCAGATGAAGAGCTCTCCTCCCATTTCTTCCGGTGTCTGGAGAGAAGGTCCAAGCCTTATGCCATGGGGTCCAATCACTGATATAACACATTGCAAATAAAGGTTCACGAATGATATAGTTATCATCGAGGAAGATGAAGAGCAGCTAGTGAGAAGGGTGCAGGTGCTAAATGAGGAAGGGAAGTGGTATGGACTGATTATAAATATTGATAAAAGGAAGACAATGGTATTTGGAGATAAGGAAATAGGAAGGAAGATCAGTGTAGATGGGATCGAACTAGGGAACGGAGAGAAGTTCACGTATTTGGGGAGCAACATGACGTATGATCTAGACTGTAAGAAGGAAATAGCGACTACAATTGTGAAAGCAAGAGCAAGTTTGAAGGCAATGGATAAGATCTGGAAAAGTAAAGCAATTAGCTTAGGAATGAAACCGAGCACCTTGAAAACATGTATTTAGCAACATGTTGTACGGATGTGAGACAGATAACGAAAGATTTGAAGAGAAGGATATTAGCATTCAAGAGGAGTTGTTATAGAAAGATCCTGAGAATAGGATGGATGCAGAAGGTCACCAAGGAGGAATTATATAGGAAGATACAGCTGAAAAAGAACCTATTGCAGAAGGCTATACAATGGAAGTTACAGCTATTTGGGCATATCTGCAGAATGAACGAAGAGCGAAAAGTTAAGATCCTGGTATTCGGCATAATGGATGGTCCAAACAGGAGAGGCAGACCCCACAGAGAATGAGTAGATGATATAGTAGATTGGTGCAGAGCTAGTCTACAGAAACTAAGCCACGCCGCACTGGACAGGGAAAGATGGAAGGAAATAGTGAGAGAGGCATCAGACACCAACGGGCTTTGAGCCCATGGTTGTTGATGATGATGATGATGAAATAAAATACATGATGCTGAACTTGCCGAGGAAGTGTATAAGGACTATGGGCAACAAGGAGTGCAGGGTGAGGGAACCTTGCCCCATGACACAGCAGTTGTTGTAACTGTTGCAAGATTGTTAAAAATAAAAGGGTACAGGTATCTGAGAGCCTTGGACAGTTGGAGCAAACTTCATGGGAAAGGAAAATGTAGGCTATGGCAGGAAATAAAGGAATTTGGGGAATTTTCTTCCATAATAAATGGGTATAAATATTAGTAGAAGTGAGTTTGTTTTGGAATAGAGTGAAGATGTAACTTTTGAAAAGCCTGTTCTCCAGATTGGTTATGTATTAAGGTCTTTCCTTCCTATATTGTGCTGGTTACTTTTTGACTAATAATCTTTGGTTACAAAGCTCTGTCACATTTGACAGATAATGTCACTGATATTGTAAAACTGAATCTAATGGGAATAAATAAGCAGAAAAGCAAAGGAACTGAGAAGGGATGTAGAAAGAGTCAAAAGACCAATTGTACCCCCTGGTACAGTCACACAATGGTGTGAATTTAGCGCAAAATCCATAATGGAGGCTGGAGCAAATCTATCGAGAATTTTGTGAACAAAGAGGCCAATTTTGCAGTGGATCCTGAAATGAACAGGAAGCTAGTGCTGTTGCTTGAGGACCAAAGTGAGATGGAAGTGTATGTAAGAAAAGAGATGGAGGCATTTTGTAAACATGGAATTTAAAAAAATGTGTGATGTGGCAAGGCTCCAGAGAACATGAGCCCTTTTGAGAATTCTGAGCTTGAGGCATTCATGGGATGAACTCCTATCTTCATTACAGTCAGTGAGAAACCTCTCATTGACTTCAGTGGGGTCTGGATTTCACCTCTGGTCTATATGCAATAGTTTTTGAAGGTTAGTGCAGAAGTCAGCATCCTGCATGATCTAAGAAGATTTGCTAGTTTTGCTTTTCTCATAATTAGAACTAGAAGATTTGCCTGGCATTGTTCATGTCCTTAACTTAAATAAGTTTTGCTTGTCTTCATTTAAATCATTGCTCTGGAGTGGAGCTGGGGATGAGGGGCTCAGTATGCTGGCTGAGAGAACAACTTCAGTCCTCTGTCACCACGGCAGCTTCAGGCCAGATGAGAAGTGCCTGTCCATGGCCACTGAAGCTGCAGTGGACACAGCTGGGGAAGATATGGACACACAGACAGACAGAGACACAAACAGATAAATTCTCTGAAATTGCAGTCAATTGCAGTTCTTTCTCTCCCTGCTGACCCAATGGGGTTATGGCTGCCCCATCTCTGGCCTCTTGCTGCCGCCTTGAGTTCAATATATAGTATAACTGTCCCTGCTAGAAGACCTTTCTCTTTCTGTTTTATGAAAAAAAAATTGCATTCTACGTGCATCCCATTGTCATGGCACAACCAAACCCTGACGTTGCTTTACGTTATGATCAGAGGAAGCTATATACCGAATTTGGTGCTCCTAGCTCTTACCATTTAGGAAGAGTTCTTGCACAAATGGACTCACAGAGAAGAGAGATGGACAGACAGACAGACAGACAGATGTGTATTTCTAAAATATACAGTAATAAGTTGAACATTTGTGAATTTTGCTTTGTTTGGATTTCAAGAAGAAATGGAAATATATGATGAAAGTGTGTGGATTTCACTTTTTTTTTTTTTTTTTTTTTTTCCAAGTTAAAATTTTACCTAAAAGGAAGTTTCTCAAATTCCACACTAGGGTTTGTTTTTTGTCCCTTTGTGAAGCTGGACTGGGAGGGAGAGGGAAAGGGTTGGGGGGGGTTTTTAATCTTCATTTTTCAATGTGCTAAAAACCGTCAACTCACAGCTTTCGTCTCTGGAATGTATAGTTCTTGCACAGCTTTTCTGAAATGTACTTGCAGAAGGATACTGAGGTACTCAGCACGACTGAGGCTGCTCTTCTGAGTACCAATTAAAACAAACAATACAAAGGCTATGCATCTCCAGCATTCAGCATTTCTCTTGTTTCTTGAAGATCCTTATCAAGGACAGAATTAACACATGAGGTGCCATCTCCTCATTTGGTGTCAATCAGCTAGTCTGTTCTGGGTCTTTTAGCACCTTTCCCCAGACATACTGCTCCAATGTAGGCTCTGGCTAACATGGAGATCTATTTTCCTTTCCAGGGCTTGATCCTGAAAAATGCTGAGTGTGTATGCCCTCATCCAGCAAAGTATGTGCTTAATTTTAAGCACCTCAGTAGAGTCAATAGGATTGGCCATGTGCCAAAGTGCTTTGCTGGTTGGGGAAAGTGCAGAATTAAGTTCACATACTGTAAAGTGTCACTGTGCTTCAGACATGAGCAAACCTTGAAATTGCTCTTAGATTCCTACCTATGCCTCATTACTGCAGAACAATGCTGTATAATAACACTAACTTTATTTATCACAGAGCAGTACAGTCCTTCATCGCTGACCCTTTGCTCTGTGTGAATCTGTAGTAAATTAAAAAGTAATTATTTAGGAAATCACTTTTCCTGGATAATTGCCCTGCTTTCCACACATGGTTTTTGAAGTGCAGTTGTTGTTTTATGTGTTTCCATTCAACCTTTGGAAATAGTTTATTAATGGAGAAAATACATCAAACAGGGCTTTAGTTTCTGAACTCATTATTTGTTCTCTGTTCCCAAGGGGTTGTGCAGACCTCATTGTCTCCAGGAGATAAACAAAATTGCTATATTAATTTTCATATACATTGTTCCAGTGTCTTGAACATCTACAGTCTTGGGAACAATGATTGTGCATCAAAAGAGGGTGAACCATGAAGTCTCACTTTAAAAATTTCTTTTTGTCATTATGGATCTCATTTGCTGCAGTGCTGAGAATATGGCACTCCACTTACTGTCAGTGAAAGCTACATTGACTCAGCAACTCTGAAACTCAGTCTCAAGATCATTTGGCTAAGGAAAGAGATAGAATGGATCATGCTTGTTTCCTGATATACTGAGAGTCAATTTCACTTTAAATATACAGGGTGTCATTCACCACTGCTTCAGTTTTGTGTCGATGATCTCAATAGGGCTACAATGGCATCAGACTGACTTAATGCAGTGAAAAACTAGGCACACAAACACAGGAGTAAGCAGTGTTGAAATCTGATGTTGAAATCTGATGTATGTAAATTGCTAGCTCCTAAGAGCAGCAATTTTATTCTGTGCAGAACCTAATTGAAGAAACTCTCCAGCTGAACAACTCATAAGGTGCCCAGAGAGAGATGAGACAAAAGTGCCAGGGTTGGGATCTTGACCCTGATTACCCTGGGACACAAAGATGTTCTGATGACATAAGTGTCTCTTTTAAAATGATGAATCATATGCCCTGAAATGCAGACATCAATGTTGAGCCAAGAATGCAGACAAATCTTGCTGGTAGCAAATGCCCCAAAAAAGTTTTAAGTTGAGATTTTCAAGGGCGTTAGGCATCCTTTTAATATTGACTTTAAATCAACATAACTCAGATTGCTGATGGGCAGTTAGTGCATGTCCAAAAAAGTGACACATTGCTGGACTTGCAGTCCTTTTCATTAGAACTGGATGGGATTTTTTCAGTGAAAAGATTTTTCAATGGAAAATGACAGTTCCTCAAAACCTACACTTTGTGGAAATGCATCAGTTTTTATGAGTGGCTTTATTAGAAGGAAAGGGGAATCAGGGAGGTAAACATACTTTTCTCCTGTTCTCAGGGGGCAGCAAGGAGTTGCTGTCACATCACTGCCATTCAGGGGATCAGTTAAAGCAATCACGTATTTATTGATCATTTTCAAAGTAACCAAGCTTGCCTCTCTAAGATTTGCACACTCTTTAGAATATTATAGTGAAAAAGCATGGAACATCAGGGAAAGTGAGCCAGGGCTTAGACCTCACAATCTTTATCCTTACAGCATGTCTATGAAGTAAGGAAATACCATTATATCTCTTTTATAAATGGGAACTGAGCAAAGAGACCAAGGGATAGATTTTTCAAAAGTATTAAGCATTTAAAGATGCAAATTGTTGCTACCAGGGTTGTTAAAATGCCTATCTCCCAAGGGAATTAGGTGCCTATGCCTTTTAAAAATCCAATGAATGGTACCTAAGGATTTGAAGTGCCTAAATACCTTTGAAAATCTGGCCCCAGGTGACTTGCTTACAGTCCTTATGGGATAGCAGATGTAGCTCAGTGTTTCCCAAACTTTCAGATTTACAGTGTGAATCAAGGAAAACCAGTGAATAGTTTTAGCTAATTAAGAAAAACTCTGCCTTTAACTACAGGCATTTATTAACTGTCAAAGACATTCCTGATATTTTCCAATTAGTGTGAACCCTGCAGACTTTCATGGAGAGAACAAACGAACCTGCAGAGATTGGCAGTCATGGTCCTGGCCCACTAAAGTCATTAATTTTTCCTCCCATCTCACAGGGAAAGCAAAACACATCCATAAACACAAAGTAGCTACACTTAAAGTTAACAACAAGCCTATTTTAGGAGTTCCAGACTGATTATTCATGTAAAGACAGATTTTCAAAAGCTCCCATTGTTCTCATTGGAGCATGGAGACAATGCAGATTTAGCTCATGGAGAATTCTCCAGCATCTCCTTAAGAACAATGGGAGCTGCTATATGTTGAAAACTTTTGGGAACCTGATCCCACTTGTAGGTCTCAGTGCTCTGAGAAGTCAGGTCTATATTTGTTCCCATCTCACAGGGAAAGCATGGATTTCACTCTGTCAAATGTCATTTAAAGACTTGACCAGGAATCTTTTGACAAAACATTTTTCATTGGAAAAATGCTGATTTATCAGAATGAAAACATTGTATTGGAAATTGTTGGAATGCCTTGTTTCAACACTTTTTAAATGAAAAAGATCTGGTCTTGGTGTGAAAGGACATCTTATTGAGAAACTTCAGTTAATTTCTAGGGGAAAGGTTTTTTTAACAATGAAAATATCAGATATGAAATTAAATGTTTTAGTTGCCCAGATCATAGAACACTAGAACTGGAAGAGACCTCGAGATCCAGGTTGGTTGGTTTGTTTTTCAGATTTTTGGTATGCTCAAATTTGTGAGATTTCAACATTTCATCACAATTTGGAATGAGGAGTTTTATTTTGAAATCTCAAAAATTCTTGTGGGTCAGGAAAGCTGTTTTCTACTAGGAATGTGAATGATTAACTGTCCGGCACTGGAGTACCTCTGCTGGTCCAGCACTGTGGGGCCTGCCGTAGGCATTGAGTGCTCCAACCAATCTGGAGCAGTCCCTCCCCCAGCAGGCCCAGCCCAGCATGTGGCAGGCGGGGTGCTCCAACCCAGCCAGAACTTAATCAGTTAAACATAGGGTATGTCTACACTACAGCATTATTTCAAAATAGTTAATTGGAAATAGCTTATTTCAAAATAGCGCATCTATACACAAAATGCATTTCAAAATACCGTTTTGCTATTTTGAAATAGTGTGTCCACACTGAGTGGACTGTGAATCGCATTTAAGGCTGGCCAGAATCAGTTCTGGCAGGGCACCAGGTCAGGACTTAGCCTCAGGCAGCAGCCACACAAGGTAACTGAGGTCTGTACTTAAAGGGCCCCCCTCATCCAGACAGCCGGTTTTCAGGTTTCCCTGCTTGCTTGTCTACCTCGATGAAGTCAAATACAAGGCATGTTTTTTCACAAACACGAACTGTCTTTATTTAACAAAACTGGGGGGGGGGGGGGGAGGATGAAATTCTGGAGAGACTGGGGAAAGGAGGTGAGAGAGGAGAGGAGAGAGGGTGGGAGAAGGGAGGGGGAAACCTGGGAGGAGGGAGCTGGAAGGGGGAGGCAGAGGGAAGAAGAGGGAGGGGAAGCTCAGTGGTGGGGGTCTCGCCGGGCCAACTATCTCCCAGCACAGCGGATGCAGGGGCTTTGGCGTCCCTGGGGGGATGGGGAGGGTTTGGAGGTTGAGGAGGATGTGGAGGGAGAAGCGGGAGGGGCAGCGGTAGATGGGAAGGCAGGAGGCATTACGCTCTGCACCAGGGCTTGCAGGTGTTGGCAGATTGCACGGCCCTGGGCAAGCTGCTCCTGCCGGAGCTGTAGATCTTCTTGCACCCAGTGCAGGGCTCGCAGTGCCCCCAGGTGCTGCTGTCGGTACCCCTGCACTGTTCAGGTGGACCTGCGGAGCCCTCAGGTGTGGGAGCATGTCCTGGGCGGGGTGGTATACCCTGAACACACAGCTGATGTGGCTGTGGAGAAACAAGACAAGTGGTCAGTTCTCCCTGGGGACACAGTGGGTGAAGCCCAGCCCCCCTCTGTGAGGCGAGGATGACCATGCCCTGCACTGTCAGAGCTAATGTGCTTGCACAGAAGCCGTGGTTGGAACATCTGGCTATCACCGTGAGTGGGAGCTGCCCCGAGACCACACCCATGCCCCTGTGCTGTGTATAGTGCAGCTGAGGTGGGGGGGGGAAGATGTCCCCTGCCTCTGTGTAGAGGGGGTTTGTGAAGGGAGGGCATCCTGCTGTGTCCCGCCCCGGGCTCAGTAACATGTCATGTCTCTTCACACACATGTGAGGCTATCAGGTCAAGGCCCCTGTGTGGCAGCCAGCTGGAGCCACCTGCCCAGGGCTGGCACGGCCCATGCTTGCATGTGCACAGGTTACTGCATGATCTGTGGTAAGCAAGGCCCATGTGCACGGTCCCTGGTCTCCCTCCCCACCTTCCCCCAGTAAGGGGACAGTGATGACACTCACATGTTGTGGCCTCCCCAGACAACCCTGATGACTCAGCTGCTGGGACAGCTCGGGGGTCCTGGCAGAGTGGCACCCTCTGTGGCAACTCCTGTAGCTCTTCCTCCGCACCCTGGTCAGGGCTCTCTGCTCCCAGATCGTTGCCCCCCGGGGTGGCACGGACTGTCCCGCCCCCCCATTATGCAGTCCAGGGCATCAAAATGGGGACAGGTGTCTGTCCCTGTAGGGCAGCTGCCCCATGTGACCCTTGCGCACACCTGCTGGAGCTCTTTAATTTTCATGCGCACCTGCTCCTGGGTGCACATGTGGTCTTTGGTGGCCATGGTGGCAGCTGTACCGCTGTACACAGCTGCATTCCTCCATCTAGTGCGGAAATCATGGACATTGGAGGCTCCCCCCCAAACCTCTGTGAGGTCCATGATCTCCGCACTAGTCCAGGAGGGTGCGCGCTGTCTCTGGTCCCTGGCTGGCTCCTGGGAGATGGATGGCTGGCTGGCACTGGCTGCCCGGCTCATTCTGCAGGCACTGGGTCAGGGGCAGTGACTGCTGGCAGGCCTGGATCTGGCACGTGCAGTGTGGCCAGAGTCTACCCCTTTAAGGGCTCCAGGGCTGGGGGGAGAGGAGAGGAGTTTTCCTGGTTTGGCCCAGCGGGCCACCAGGGGAACTGGGAAGGGCTGGAGGCCCCCTATTTCAAAATAAGCATCTATACAGTGCATATTTCAAATTAGCTATTTTGAATTTGGCGTTATTCCTCGTGGAATGAGGTTTACCAAATTCGAAATAAGCGCTCCGCTATTTCGAATTTATTTATTTCGAAATAGCAGTTTGCCTGTGTAGATGCTATTAAAGTTAATTCAAAATAACAACTGTTATTTCGAATTAACTTTGATGTTTATACATACCCATAGGGCTGCGTCTAGACTGGCATGATTTTGCACAAATACTTTTAACGGAAAAGTTTTTCCATTAAAAGTATTTGCGCAAGAAAGCGTCTACACTGGCATGTGCCTTTGCGCAAAAGATTTGCTTTTGCTCAAAAGCATCCGTGCCAGTGTAGACACTTTCTTGCACAAGAAAGCTCCGATGGCCATTTTAGCCATCGGGCTTTCTTGCGCAAGAAATTAATGTTGCTGTCTACACTGGCCGCTTGCACAAGAATATTTGTGCAAGAGGGCTTATCCCTGAGCAGGCGCGTCAGAGTATTTGCGCAAGAAGCACTGATTTTGTACATTACAACGTCAGTGTTCTTGCGCAAATACTTGCGGCCAGTGTAGACAGGCGGCAAGATTTTGCGCAAAAGCAGGTGCTGTTGCACAAAATCTTGCCAATGTAGACACAGCCATAATGTTTAACAGGATTTTACATCCTTCTTTCCCACCCAGTTCTGATCATGTAATTCCATTATTCAAAAAGGGAGATGGAAAGGAAGAAAGAAAATCAGACAAATATTTCCTATTTTTTAAAAAAGTCTTCAAAATATAAACAAAAGAATAAAAATGAGAGTTCTATTGATAGATATCGGACACCTGAAGCCATTATGATTCTCTTTTGGCCAATAGAAGTTAAACAAGTTCTATCCCTAGATCTCTTGGAAGCAATAGCTCATAAAGCAGCATGTCTACCATAGAACAATTATATCTTCTAAATCCATTCCCGTACCTGCTACTTCATTGAAAGCTCTCTTTACTGACTCTTCAGGGTTTTGAATCCTGTCTTGATAAATCTGAACTGGTTCTTTTAGGTGACATCTTTGCCCCATTGAAGTCAGTACCAAAATTCTCATTTACTTCAATAGGGCCAGGATTTCAACCTTTATCAGTTAAGAATTCAGAGGCAGGAGACAGGATTAATTGAAGAAACAAATTGATGCAGTGAAAAAGTAGATTAGGAAACTGGAGGCAATTTAGTAATAAGATCTGTCCTGGTGCCTTTATTATGTATAATGGCTTTCTCCATTTAAAAAGAGATTCTTGATAATCTTCCAAGTTAATAATGTTAGGAACCTGGAATATCCAAGGGGGAGAAAATACTTAAAAAAAATTAATTTCCACTTTTTAAATAGCTCTTTGTTAAAGTTGATCCTCTCCTCTGGATATCCCTGTATTTCAATGATCTAATACATTTCCTAGGATACAGCTCACTTTTCGTCTACCACAATTGTTTATTTTTGCTTTTTTCAATAACTAGCCTGAGGATAATGCAAGGAATTTGGGAGGAAGTAGACCTTGTATACCAGAATGCCAATAAAGGGAAGCCACACCATACAGGCTCCTAGGTTGGTGCTTAAATCTAAGTTTGCTGAATTAGGTTATTATGCATCCATTTGTAAGGCTGGAGTCCAGACATTATGACAATGGGAAGGCATTATTAAATTCTCTCACAATTTTTAGCAGTTTTTTTGTCTGAAACTTTTGAGGGAGATTTCACCTTTAGTTACTAACTCTGTATTGCTCCTAGTTCATTGGGTTGGGCTTTTCATTTTACTATATGTCTCTTAGGATATGTCTACATGGCATTTAGACACCCGCAGCTGGCCTATGCCAGCTGACTCTGGGCAGATCTATACTAAACCAGAAGATAGGCTTAAGATGCACATTTCCAGCTATGTAAATAATGTAGCTCAAGTCAACTTACCTTAAGCCAAATTTCTATGGCATCCCCACAGTGGAAGGTCAATGGGAGAAACTCTCCCGTCAACTTCGCTTAGCCTCAAGACTGTGACTGCAGCAGCAAGGAGCACAGGAGTCAATGGGGGTGCCCTCAGCATTTGATTTAGTGGGCTCTTACAAGACCCACTAAACCGAATGCCAGAAATCAACCTCCATAATGTCAATCCTTCATTTATAGACATGACCTCTGCTGCGGGGCTGTTTAACAGTAATGTGGACTTCCAATCTCACACTAAAGCTGAGGCTTGAGGACCCTGAGCGGCCCAATGCTGGAGCCTGAACATATGCACCACAGTCAAACCGCCCCACCGGCTGAGGCCAGTGAGTCCATGTCATCAGGAACAGGCCAGTCACAGGTTTAAAATGTAGTGTAGGCATATTCTCTGAGAATGTCTGCTCTGCAGCTAGTAGCGAGCCTCCCTTGGTAGCCATGACTCACAGTAACAGGGCTAATGCTAACACACTCACATTAAGTACAGGGGCACTGCATCAGTGGCAGGGGCACAGGCTAGCCACCCACCTTACTTTCTGCATCCAGGCTTAAGTAACTAGCCTGAGACTCTGCCAGCGCTAAGCATCCACATAGTTATTTGTAGTATGCTAACGCAAGCCCCACTAATACAAGCCTGCTTAGCTGTGCTGGGAGGCTGGTTCACAGATGCAGTGTAGCCATACATCCCTTTACATTTCTATAGTAAAAAGTTCTGAGTCACTTTTTTTTGAAAATCAGTCTGGTGTCCAATTGATCCCTTGTGTCTCACATCCTGAAATGCTCGTGGAATGAGGTGTAACAGTTAATTTGAACTAAGGACTTAGTTCGAATTAACTTTTAACTGCCACGTGTAGCCGCGGGCAGTTAGTTCGGACTAGGGGGATTTAAAAATGGCGCCTGCCCAGGAACATGCAAATGAAGCCCAGGATATTTAAATCCCGGGCTTCATTTGCAAGTTCAAATGCCTACATTAGCTTCCCTAGTTCGAACTAGGGGGCTAGTGTAGACATACCCTGACACATTAAGGGGAAGAAATTGGTGTGTGGAAGAACAGATTGTTCTCAAGTATCATAGAATCATAGGGCGGGAAGAGACCTCAGGAGGTCATTGAGTCCAGCCCCCTGCCCAAAGCAGGACCAACCCCAACTAAATCATCCCAGCCAGGGCTTTGTTAAGTCAAGACTTAAAAACCTCTAGGAATGGAGATTCCACCAGCTCCCTAGGTAACACATTCCAGTGCTTCACCACCCTCCTAGTGAAATAGTTTTTCCTAATATCCAACCTAGACCTCCTCCACTGTAACTTGAGACCATTGCTCCTTGTTCTGCCATCCCTCACCACCTCTCTCCATCCTCTTTGGAACCTCCCTTCAGGAAGTTGAAGGCTGCTATCAAATCCCCCCTCACTCTTCTCTTCTGCAGACTAAATAAGCCCAGATCCCTCAGCCTCTCTTCATAGGTCATGTGCTCCAGTCCCCTTAATCATTTTGGTTGCCCTCTGCTGGACCCCCTCCAATGCATCCACATCCTTTCTGTAGTGGGGGGCCCAAAATTGGATGCAAAGGTAGTATGTAGTTCTCCTGATTCCTGTTTCTGTTTAACTGGCAGGAGGTTTTGGTCTAGATAAAGGACTTCAGATTCTTAACCTTCATCAGGTTTTGATTCTGTTTCTCATGAAGGAAACCCTGAAATCACTTACTCCTAGCTGACAGCTCATATTCCTCTTCCCCCTCCTCAAAAATTGTGGCAGACAAATATTTCTCTTTATTCACAGAATGTTACCATTAGTGGTGATTGAACCTGCAACTGCTCATATGTATAGATGCACTTACATGCCCAGAGCTTTTGATAATTACTCCTGTAAACCAAACATCTTGAATCTGCAGAACTGGGCTGGACATTTTGTAAGAACATGCTGCTCTGAGATTTGTTTCCTTCTTCCCAGAATCATATTACACACAAGATATGCTTGTTTGTGGCATTTTGGTCTTAAGGTACAATTCTACAGTTTGTTGCGGGTGGATGGAGCCCTGCATGCACACAGAATCCCATTGACTTCAGAGGGCTTTGCAGTGTTCCCCGTAACTTGTGCAGCCCCACTCTGGAGAGAATCAGATCCACATAGCTAATTAGCAGAGAACCCACAGCTAGGTTTTTTGTTTCTACTGGTGGTATACAGTCACACACACCTTGGTGCCCATAAAAACTTATTCTGCACATGGATGGAAAAAAATCCACACAGATGGAAAATGTTAGTGGGAACGTTGGAGCTTCATATACGTACAGGGATTTGCCAATGTAGCATTCCTTTGAAATCATTATGATACCATATGGGCAATCAGTTCCAGTACATGCAATGCAAAACCATCATAGCTGTTCTAATTCCATGAGCAAATGGAATCTAGATGTGCAGAGTGCTACAAAAATAAAAAATAGTGAAACTGAAGTTTGGTCAAATGTCTTACAGAGGGTTAGTTTGAGATAAAGCCTTAAAAACCTTGGATAAAGGTTCAGGTTGGATTTTATTTCATCTCATGCTAATATTTCGGACATTTGACATTCCCCAGAAAAGATTCCCGGGCAGCCTTTTTCCCTGTGTCACATTTCACATATGAGTTGCCTCTAAAGTAAAATTAACATGCGGATTGTTACTTTGATGCACTACATCATTTTCCATTCACCTTTCCTAGCAAGCACCCTATGTGGAATCCTATATCATTGCAAGAAAATGTGTAACACAGAACACTATTTCCGAGGAGTTTAATAAATAACGATGCACTAAAACATACTGATTCCTTGATTTTTTTTCCTTCTGCAGCAAAATATAGAACAGCAGGGAAGGTACCTAATGTCCTAAGATTTACCTGTGAGCCCTTTTTTCCTCACTTGCCCTGTCTTTTGATGAACTGCTCTGCATTTGACTTCATTATCTGCAGCCACTAACACTGGAGTCATTAGTCAGCTGCACCCAGCCAAGCATGGCCTTGCCTTTTATTTTATCTTTCTACAGCAGCACTGGCGTATTACAGCATTGCATATGTTCTTGCTAATTGCTTAATATGCTTTAGTTTAGTAGCACTGGAGTAGTGTCAGGAGCACTCACAGTCAGCAAACTCTGGCAAGGGTATTGTGACACACTGATGTTTAAAAATGAGCTCCCAAAATGCCATGGGAGAGTGGCCTCATTTGTGTTTCCATGGTGTGAGAGACTGGCTTAGACCTAATAGACAATGTAGCCCATTGGGGTGCCCCTCGGGGAATGAAGGGGCTCCCTTCAGGATCAGAGGGTGGCCACTCCCACCCACTGCAAGCCCCTGAGCAGTCAGTAGCCCAGCTCTCATCCCAGGCAGGGGCTGCAACCATCAAGCAATCCAAGCAAACAATCCGTAGCCCTGCCCTAACACCAGGCAGGGGCTGCAATAAGCAAATAGTTTATTTACAGGCAGTGGGTAGCCCAACCTTAACACAAGGCAGGGGCTGCAACACTTAGCAGTCAGGAGCCCAGCCCTAGGGCAGGTGAAGGGCTTCTCCCAGGACACCAACCAGGTCACAGTCAATACACCCAGGTATGTAGTCTGTCTCCTTACTCAGGAACAGTTCAGGCCCTTCACCTGTGGCAGCATGCTGCCGGAGGGGAGACTGCCAGCCAATCAAGGTGTGGGGGGGGGGGAGGGAGGGGAGAGGGTGCGGGCCCTCCCTTCACCACCGCGCCCTGGCCCAGGGCCCTAAGAGCCGCTGGGGATCAGTTGCCAGGTCAGCTGGGATCCAGGCCAAAACTCACTGACCTGTCGCACCGGGGGTCAGTGGGGAATCCACTCCGCAACCCATTGGCCCCTGGCCAGACCAAGGTTGGCTACCCCTGGGCCGGCTCCAATTCTCCCCTCCGTCCTGGATACCTGGTTCCCTGGGAAGTCTTCCCAACGGCCAGGAGCGGGGTCCTCTGGCCACAACAGCAGGCCCGCGTGGTAATCCTCCCGAAGAGGGCTGGGAGGCCCAGGCCAGTTGTCCAACTCCACAGGCTCTGACTCCTCCGTCGGCCAGGGTGGGGAGGCTTTTGGCTTCTCAGCAGTCACGGAGGCCTCTGGCTCCCTCACTGGCTGGAAAGAAGAAGGCCATGGCTCTGGCTCTGGCAGGGCCCTAACTGGCCTTTCAGGAAGTCCATTTATATCTGTAGGCCCCCCCCCCCCAACTTCCCCCAGGTGAGTTCTCCAGGTGAGCCCAATCTGGCTCAGGGAGGGGCACTTCCTCCTCAGGGTCAGTGGGTGCCCACTCCCGAGCAGGAGGAGAGGCAGCAGGGTATAGCTACTGCTCTCTTCCTTCTCTCCCCCCTGTTCCTGCTGCCTGCACCAGCCAGAGCTCTCCCTGCCCATCCAGCCACCACCCGCTTCCTGAGGCCTCAACTGGTAGACCTGCTCCCCCCTGGATGATGCTCCTGCTTCCCACCACCACCAGCTGCTGCTGCTGCTGCCTGAGGGGGGGGTGCCTGCCGGGCTGTTCCCCCTCTCCCCTCCCCCACTCCAGAAGAAGAGGACCCACTGGCACCCACCATCCAGAGGCCTTCTCCACCAGGCTATCATTCGCCCGCTGCTGCTGCTCTACCATCTGCACCCCGCTGAGGGAGACAAGGACCACTAATCGGACTGTGGAAGGGGTTTGTTTGTTGGGACTGAGCCTTTCATCCGCTCTTGGGGTGGTGGTGGACTTAGACACCAAGAGGGGGGCTGGGGGAGAGGCACAGAGCCCCGGTCCAGCTCCCCCCCCCCATACCACTACCCCCTCCACCAACCTTGTACCACCTGGACTCGCTCCTCGGTGTGGCAAGCTACTAACCCCCCCTTTTTACCAGCTGGGACTTTTCCACTGCAGCAACAGGCGAGGACTGAGCCCCTCCACAAGTGCTCATGGGTGTGCTCCCACCCCCCCTTAGACTTAGCCCCCCCTCCCTCAGCAGTGTTTGGTTGGGGGGGCCCCTTCACCCCTGTTCTCCCTGCCCTGCCCCCCACTGCAGAAGCCTTGCCCACCCTGCCCTGTTAGCCAGTTCTGTTTCCCCCTCCCTCCCTGAGTTTGCTGACCAGCCCCGCCCAGCTTCAGTTTGTTTTACCTGCCCCGCCCACCTTTAGCTTGCTGCAGTGTGCCTCCTGCTTCCCAGGCCCTGCCCTGCCTTGCTCACCCAGTGCTCCCTCCCCCTGCCTCCCAGTCGTCCTCTGGCCTCACCCAGAGTACCGGTCCCTGCCCCGAGCGCTTGTGCCCCCCTCCCCCTTTTTAGTTAGCCCCCCTGCACATTGCACCCCCTGCCCCATTGACAGCCCCATAGTCCCCTTTTGTACCCTAGTGCAGCCGGAGGAGCCAGCACCCGCCCTGCACCTGTTACCTGGCCCCCTGCCTGCCCTGCCAGCGCCCTCCTCCTCTGCTCCCAGCATTGCAGGGAGGAGTGGTTGCTGGCCTCAGATCCCCTACCCATCCTCTGCCAGAACCCTCCCTCCCTCAGCGGGAGGGGGTGGCTGCCCCCCTCCCTTAAGATCCTCACCCTTACCCTCCCCTTTCCCCTCTCCTTGCTTTGTGCCCTCCTCCTCTGCCTACAGCCAGCGAGGAATAGCTGCCACCACTCCCCCTTCTTGGTTCCCCTACTCCTCACAAGTTTAAAGCCCTCCTCCCCAGCTTCCATCTTAGCGGGGAGGAGTGGCTAGCACTTTCCCTCACTCTCCTGCCTCTATTACACCCAAGAGGAGTGGATGTCTCGCCTTCCCCAGTTTCCCTTACTGGTTCCCACCCATCCCCTGCCGGCTGATAGGCGGGGAGGAGTTCCCCTACCCCTTCCCTACAATTTCCACCTCCTCCAACACCTGCCCCCCTCCACCATGACGGAGGAGGTCCCGGTCCCCTCCCCTGACCTCATGGGCCCCAAAGATCCCCCGTTGCCACTGACCCCGCCAATTGCTGTGGCTAACCTCCTGACCCCTAACCCGGGTTCTGCACCTGCCATGGCCGATGCCCCCCTTGACACAGGTGGACCCTCCACCTCAGCTGGAAAAAAAGGCTGGGGGGGGAAGAAGGGCAAAGGCCTGGCCCCAAAGGCTAAACGTCCCATGGCCGAGGCCGCCCCACTCACTGCGGCCCAGCCACCTGCCGCAGACCCTCCCTCCCCTGTCGTTCCCCCCACGGGCTCTGAGGGCAATCCACCAGTGGCCACCAGAGGATACGCCCAGGTGGCTGCTGCCGCCCCCCACATGCCGGGTCATCTGCCCCTACTGCCGCCTCCAGTTCCATCCCTGGTGGCCACGGCCCCTTCCCCACCCTGACCAGGAGGCACAGCATCCGCTGCCTCCTGGTCGCCACCTCGCTCCACGTCGAAACCTACATGCAGGCATTGGCGACGGTCGTGGGGGCCTCGGCCGTGGTGGCGGCCTCCAAAATGTATGGCAAGGTGGTGTTCTTCCTTGCCTCGGAGGCCGCTACCCAGGAAGTGGTGGAGAGGGGCCTGGCGGTGGGGGGCGTGCACGTGCCCCTCGAGCTGCTGGAGGACCTGGGCGTACAGGTGGTTCTCACCTCTGTCCCGCCCTTCCTCCCCAATGCCGCCCTGCTGCCTTCCCTCTCCACCCTGGGGAAGCCAATATCTGTCATCAGCCCTCTCCCATTGGGCTGTAAGGACCCCGCCCTCCACCACGTCCTGTCCTTCTGCCGGCAGGTACAGCTGCAGCTGCTGCCAGCGGCGCGTGGCGGGGTGGCGCTCGAGGGGTCCTTCCAGATGCCCTACCAGGGGGCCCTTTACCGGGTCCATTATTCTATGGGGGAGAACCGATGCTTCCTCTGCCGGGCGATGGGGCAAGTCCGGAGGGACTGTCCCTTGGACCAGTCAGAGGAGGTGTCCGGGCCCCCCTGGGCCCGGGAGGGCGCCGGCCCCAGCACCGCCGGCCCCCCGGGTAGTCCGGCCTCTACAGCTGCCCCTCCTCCAACCAATGGCTCTGCTCAGGAGCCGGAGGTGCCCCCTCTGGCATGCCCGAGCGAGCAGGTGGGCCATGCCTCCATTCCATCCGTCTCAGCGGGGCCCAAGGGGGAGAGGGTGGCGCAGTCGCTGCTGGGCGAGGGAGAGGGCCCTTCCCAGGTGGAGGTTTCCCTACCCCCCGTTCTCCCTCCCCTGCTTCAACGTCCTCCACCCCCGACTGCATCTGGCGCGAGCCCACTCCTCCAACGTCCGGCTGGCCCTGTTCACGAACCACCATTTGGTGGCTGTGAAAGTCTCTCTGAGTTCAGAGAGGCTGGGGCCAGCCTATTGGCATTTTAACAATAGCTTGCTGGAGGATGTGGGCTTTGTGGCATCCTTCCGGGAGTTCTGGCTGGCCTGGCGGGGGCAGCAGTCCACCTTTCCCTTGGCGCGGTGATGGTGGGATGTGGGGAAAGTGCGCGCCCAGTTCTTCTGCCGCGACTACTCCCGGGGCTCCAGCTGGCGGAGGGATGCGGCAATAGAGCAGCTGGAACGGGAGGTTTTGAAGCTTGAGAGGCGCCTGGTATCTGACCCCGAGGATCCGCCCCTCCGCGAGACATACCGGGAGAAGTGTGAGGGGCTCTGGGCCCTGGAAGATCACAGGGCCCGGGGTGCCTTCGTTCGATCTTGCATCCAGCTCCTTCGGGAGATGGATTGCGGCTCCTGCTTCTTCTACGCCCTGGAGAAAAAGAGGGGGGCCAAAAAGCACGTCACCTGCCTTTTGGCAGAGGACGGCAGCCGACGCCTGCAAGGTGCTCTGGACCGAGCTCCCGACACTCAGCGCGGGCGACCGGGACCAGCTGGAGCTGCCTCTCACTCTGGCCGAGTTCTCGGAAGCCCTCCGTCTCATGCCCAACAATAAAACCCCGGGCATGGACGGGCTGACCGCGGAGTTCTACCATGTGTTCTGGGATGTCCTCAGCCCAGACCATCTGGGCCGAGTCCTTGGAGAGCGGGGTCCTCCCTCTGTCATGCAGGTGAGCAGTGCTCGCCTTGCTACCGAAGATGGGGGACCTCTACAACCTTCAGAACTGGTGTCCCGTCTCGCTCCTCAGCACGGTCTACAAGGTCGTAGCAAAAACCATCTCGCTGCGACTGTGGTCCGTGCTGGCAGACGTGATTCATCCCAACCAGACCTACACCATCCTGGGCCGTAGCATCTTTGATAGTTTATACTTGGTCTGGGATTTCTTGGAGCTTGAGTGTAGGGACAGTTTGTCGTTCACCCTCCTGTCCCTGGACCAGGAGAAGGCGTTCGACAGGATGGACCACAGGTATCTCCTGGGCACTCTGCAGGCCTTCGGCTTCGGGCCCCGTTTTGTGGGTTTTCTCCAGGTGCTGTACACCCTCACGAAGTGTTTGGTCAGGCTCAACTGGACCCTGACCCCAGCTTCGGGCGGGGAGTACGTCAGGGGTGTCCACTGTCGGGCCAGCTGTATGCTCTGGCAATCAAGCCCTTCCTCTGTCTCCTCTGTAGGAGGTTGACAGGGTTGGTGCTCCAAGAGCCGGATCTGCGGCTGGTCCTGTCGGCGTATGTCAATGACGTGCTTCTTGTGGTCCAGGACCAAGGCGACCTGGTGTGGGTGGAGGCCTGCCAAGCTGTCTTCTCGGCAGCATCCTCCGCCCGGGTCAACTGGGTCAAGAGCTCTGGCCTGGTGGTCGGGGACGGGTGTAACGGTAGTTCAAATTAGGATCTTTAATCCAAACTACCTAGTCCGTGCCGCGTGTAGCCGCGGGCACGGAGTTCGGACTAAGGGGGATTTAAAAATGGCGGCGCCCGGGAACATGCAAATGAAGCCCAGGATATTTAAATCCCGGGCTTCATTTGCAACTCCGTTTGCCCTCATTACCCTACCTAGCTCGAACTAATGAGCTAGTGTAGACATACCCTCGGATACTAGCTCCTTTTAAAGATGATTCAATTTGTTTCAGCTTTATTTGTATCCTCTTTTCTATTCCAAGTTCTAGATCAAATTCACTTCTCTGCGGTTGTCCAGCAAAAGACCTATAAATTATGTATGTCATACTTATGACCTCACAATGGAACATGTTTGATGCATGTACTTTCCACAGATTGTTTGTAAAGGGTTGAATCTCATCCTCCATGAAGATTCTGAAAAACACGTTTACCACCAGAGTATCTGCAGATACAAATGAATATAGTTGTGGGAAGCACCTTTTGACCTTGTAAACATGTCTTGACTCACCGGAAGCTCATTGGGAGAGTTACTCTTATCTACTGAGGGAACAAAACACTGCCAGATTGATGGACGTGTGCAATCAAAACTAACTGATGCTGCTCTAATTTTGGACATTGAATACACCTCACATAACTTTCATGAAGGAACAAGAAATATTTGGTAAATAATTAATGAGTCTGAGAAAATTGCAAGCCACTCACCTTTAAGGAACAGAAAGAAGCTGAATTTTCCAGGTAGTCAGCATAAATTATTTGCTTAGTTTTAGTCATCACTTTGAGTAATGATCTGAGGTCAATTTTTTAAAAGCACCTAAAAGACTTAGTATGACATCTTACCTATGGCACCCAGAATTGTGACCCTCGCTGTCACTCATCTCTGCTCAGCAAGAGAGTGTTTAGCTGCTGTATGTCAGCTTTCTGACATCTTCAGAGGGGTAGCCAAGTTAGTCTGTAACTGGAAAAACTTAAAAAACAACAAATAGTCTAGCAGCACCTTAAAGACTAACAAAACATGTAGATGGTATCATGAGCTTTTGTGGGCACAGCCCGTTTCTTCTGACATACCAGCTAGTCTCTTCAGCACCTCTGTTAATTCAAACCTTGCCTCTTACAATCAGGAATTGGGTTTACAGATCTCCACAGAGATGTCTCTCTGAAGTTGTCCAGTCCCTGTCACTGGGTGCTCACAAAAGTTAACTTCACTGCTTCCAGAGACAGAGTACACACCACCTGTTTGGCAAGTTCAGGACTCACCCTTCAGTTTAGGACACAGAACTGACATGGTTTTGTAATACAATAAGAATCAGTTTATTAAAAGAACAGAGATGTGAGAGTATGTCTATACTAGCCCCCTGGTTAGTTCGGATTAACTGTTACTCCTCCTGCAATGACTTAGTTCAGATTAACTTCTGACTGCCGCGTGTAGCCGCGGGCAGTCAGTTCGAACTATGGGGCATTTAAAAATGGCGCCCCCCTGGGAACATGCAAATGAAGCCTGGGATATTTAAATCCCAGGCTTCATTTGCAAGTTTGAATGCCTACATTAGCCACCCTAGTTCGAACTAGGGAGCTAGTATAGACATACCCTGAGTGATTCTAAGCAAGAATAAGATAGCAATGGTTACAAACAAAACAAACCCACACTTTAGTGACTAAAACTTAATTTCAGCAAGTTGCAGTCTTTGTCTAGGCAGGTTTCTCACTTACACCAAGTCTCTAGCAGCTCTTGTCTTCCAGCCAAGAGGTCCAGCTTTCAAAGGGTGCTGTACCTATCATCCCCTCCGTGATGGTTGTGAAATCTCTGGAGATATTTAAGAGTAGGTTAGATAAATGTCTATCAGGGATGGTCTAGACAGTACTGGGTCCTGCCATGAGGGCAGGGGACTGGACTCAATGACCTCTCAGTGTCCCTTCCAGTCCTAGTATTCTATGGTTCTATGATTATATGGATAACTAACATGTCTTTTTTATTCTCCTAATATTACTCAAAGTCCATTGTCTCTGCTTCCAGATCCAAGTAGGCTTCTTGAGGTACAGATTCTATCCCCCAGCATGATTGTTAAATGGATTTCTCCCCTGATTGTTTAGCTTGATGGCTTTGTTTACCTTATACTAGCAGACTTATTGGTGTATTGGACCCAGCTGGGTCTGGGCACAGCTGAGGGAGTCAGTTCAGGGCAAATTGTTCAAAACCAGGGCTACTTACAGCCCTCGACTGGAGACCTTTCCCATATAGGCCACAAATCAGTCACGCAGAACAGGAATCCTCACAAGCAAAACCCCCCAGACACCCCAGCTTTCCCTGTGCCACAACCAGACCCAGACCTTGCACACAGATGAGAGATTATAAAACCCAATTTCACCAACTCTGAACAGATCCTCCCAGTCCCAAAGGACTAGCCACAGTTCCAGGCCAGTTTATACTCACAAGATCATACTGGGCCAATCCTTTAGAATTTAAAATCTAAAGGTTTATTAATAAAAGAAAAGATTGAGAGTGAGATTTTTAAAGAGAACATATTACATACATCAAACACCAGTGCTTGATGTAGGCTCTTAACAGAGATGGCACAAACTGCAAGCTTAAAAGTTTCTGGTGTACATCCTGTATCAAGATGGGTCAGCAATCTTTCCTGGCTCTCTGTCCATAGGAAGGATACATCTGGAATCAGAGCAGGATTGAAGACAAGATAGAGACCGCCTCATGGCACTTTTATATCCTGGTGTCTCCCAGACTGGAGCTGATCACATGATCAAGTGACCTGTCTATGTTTCGCATACAAGTAGTCATGAGGCACTGGCTGGTTTGCAGGTTTCCAGACCCATTCCTCAGGTGCGTATTGGCCACTCTGAGAGCCACTGTCCATGAAGCAGTGCTAGTTAGCACAGCCATTCACTGAACAATCCTTCCTCGCAATAGGCAGTCCAGGCTCATTGTTCCCTCCCAGACAGAGAACATTTACAGTACAAGTACAGAGCCCATATTCATAACTTCACATACAAACATCATACAAATATATGAGTACCATACATAGAATCTGCAGAGAATAAGCTTTCATTTGACACCTCCATGGCCCACTTTGTACAAAATTTGGGGCAATCACCCACTAATGGGTGCAACAGTGACCTGCCTACTCATATTAAAATCCAATAACATGACTGCTGGGGCCTTATTTTCTCCGCCCCCAGTCTGCTCCCACTGCAGCCTTTCTTTCGCCCTCCAGAACCTATCCCAAACACCAGAGGCCTTTTTTCTCTACCCAGAAGCATCCCTAGCCTCTAGGGGCCTTTTTTTCTCCCCTCCTCCATGCTGCAACCAAGGGTCAGGAGGAGGGGAAAAGGTTTGGGACAGGGAGGCTGCTTACTCAGGGTACGTTGACACAGCATGCTTATTTCGAAATAAGCTATTTTGGAATTTATTTTCTGGAATAGCTTATTTCAAAATAGTGTGTCTATACACAAAAAGCACATTGAAACAGCAGTGAGCTATTTTGACCTCTCATGCTGTGGCTCATGAAGCTCTACACCAGACACCTTGACTCCAGCAAGGAACACTTTCATGCCAGGCTCAGCAGGGCCCGCATGGTCATGAAGGGCATCTTTGGGCATCTGAAGGCAAGGTTCAGATGCCTCCTCCTCGTCCTGGAAGTTGGGGAGTGGAACATCCTTCAGGTGGTGGCCGCATGTTATATGCTCCACAACATATGTGAGTGGAAGGAGGAGGCATTCTTCCTGGGGGAAGAGGGGAAGCAGAGTCAGGTCAGGTTGGCAGGGCCTTTGAACAGCTGCACACAGCTGCCATCTGGACAGCCCATCAGGCAGGGGTGCACATCTGGGAGGCACTGAGGGAGAGTTTCTCAAAAGGACCCTAGTGACACTCTCCCTGGGGCCTCTCCACTAGGGGCCTGTGCCTTACCCCTCTCTGCCTCTCCTTCCTCACTCCTTCCTTCTTTCCCTCCCTCCCCTGCAGAGACAATAAAACTGACTTTTTTTTTTTAAACAATCAACTGTGTGTTTTTTATTTGGGGTAAAAGCAACTGGGAAGGGACCAGAGAAAGAACCTGGGAGTGGAGAGTGATGGAAGGGAGATGGAGGGATGAGCAACTTTGAAGGGGGAGAATGTGGTGGGAAGAGGAGTGGAGAGAAGAAGTTCAGGGCTGGAAGTGGGATTGGTATCTGGCTCGATTGATTCCACTGCTTTGAGTGCAGGGACTTTGGTGACCACAGGGAGTGGGGAAGCTAGGAGGAGAAGCAGGGGGTGGATTTGGAACAGAGTCAGGAATGGCATGAGGGGCAGGGACTGTCATGGGAGGAGGGGCAGGAGTGGCAGCAGGAACAGGCAGGAGCTGGCTCCGGGTGGGAGAGGAGAGACTGAACAGTTGTGCACATGGTGCAGCCCTGCTTGCCCAGGTTTCTTTGTGCTACTGCATGTCCTCCTGGAACCTCTGGTCCAGCATCTCATGCAGGCCCTGGAGCACAGAGATGTGCTCCCACAGCAGTTCTTCCTGCATTCTCCAGTGCCTGCAGCTCTCCCAGTGCGGGGTGGTTGCACTGGGCAGTGCTGCCCAGCTCTCTCTTGCAGCTGGTCCAGCTGTGGAGAATAAAGAGATGGTCAGTCATCCCTGGAGACACTGTCCCTGAAGCTTGCCCTCATCTGTGAGCCAAGACCGACAGTTCTTGGGTCAGAAGAAGGTGATTTATTGGGAGCAAGGCCACCTGTGCCCTAGACATCAGGCCCTTTCTTACAGAGGCCCCAGGGAAGCAGACTCCCCTCCTCCATGTCCTGGGGACAAGCAGGCATGGGAAGTGGCCAGCCACACTGGGAGCCTGCGGGTGGGAGAGGAGCCATAGGCTTTCTGGACTTGCCTTGGTGCTGCGCACATGCCAGGTCTGGCAGCGGTGGCATCCTAAGGGGAGAGAAATTGTATCCCTGGCTGCTGCGGGAGATGAGGTCAGGGTGTGGGGGTGAAGGGTGTGTGAGCAGCAGACACACCTGCACCTAGCAGCACTGTCCACAGGAGCAGATCCTGCCCTTGAGCATATGTAACATACAGGCATGTCTGCTTGCCCTGTGCAGCACTCCTGAGTGTGTGTATGGGGGGGGGGGGCCATGTCCCCAGCCTCCTTCTAGAAGTGGCTTATGGTGGGAGGGTGGGAGTCCCTGTAAGCAAGAATGCAGGGGTGCTCTGATGCAGCCTCCTGGGGCTGCATGGCCCAGACTGGAGTTGCACATGCATCCATGTGCACGGACTGCAGCGCGATCCCCAGGCTGAGAAGGCTGCATGAGGAGCACGCCCCAGCCCCTCACGCCCACTACATCCAACCTGTCTGTGTCATGTGCCTGGTATCACTCACCTGATGATCCTTCCCCGGCCTCGGAAGATGCCTGGAACACATTCAGGCTGTGGGGTACCAGCTTCCAGTATCACTAAGGTCACAGTACTGGACGCGTTGGGGTCTTCCTCCTCCTTTTCCTCCCCACAACTGTCTCTGCCCCCTTGTTGGGTGACAATGGTCATCTCCAGCCCTGAGTCAACCTTTTGGGGTGGGGAAAGGGCTTCACCACCCCCCAGGATAAGGTGCGGGTTAGGTAATAAGAGCAGGAGTGTGGTTCTGCGCTGGAGTGGGAATGTGCTCCCTCACCTTGGAATAGGCATGGCAGAGCTCCTTCAACTTTCATCCATCCCGTTCCTGGTTATCAGCCATGCAGCCGTAGATATCGGCATTGCACTATCTGGTGTGGAGATCCTGGAGGTTTTCCTCCTTGCCCCACACCTCAGTGTCAGATATAAGGATCTCCGCCGCAGACCAGGATGGCATGTGCCTCGTGTAGCATATGGCAGGGTCCTGGGAACTATCAGACTGCTCCATGGGAGCACAGGGCTGGACCGAGCCATTCCGGTGCCCCGGGCAGACAGTTTAATTGCACCCTGGGTTGGGGGAGGGCGCAGGCACGGCCCTGACCCCGCGCCGGCACGTGGGGGAGGGCGCATGCGTGGCCCCACCCCTGCCAGGTGCATAGGGGAGGGCACGCGGAGCTGGAAGCGGCAGGACGCACATGCCCGGCCCAGCTCAGATTTAGTACAGAAGGTGGGGTGAGGGAGATGGAAGAAGAGAGGGAATAGCTATTTTTGAATCAATAGCTGGGGTGTAATGGGGAAGCTATCTTTGTAATGGGTAAGATAATTATCATCTTTGTTAAGGCCCATTTGTAAAGTGTCAAATTTAAGCATGAATGAACATTCTGAAGTTTCCCTCTGTAATCTGGGTACCCATGGCTGTGCCGCTGTTCTGGAGGTATAGTTTGTCCCCAAATTATAATGTCAGGGTTGTTTTTGAGACCTGGATAATCAAACCAGCTGACAAAGGGGGTGCTGTGGTCATTATGAATAAGCCAGACTATGACGAGGAGGCAACTAGCCAACTCTCCAACATCACATTTTACAGCCCTCTCTCCTCTGATCCCACTTCAGAATACCAGAAGAAACTACACTATCTCCTTAAGGCACTCCCTGCCTCTACTCGGGACCAAATTCACACAAAAACACCTTCTGAACCCTGACCAGGATTGTTCTATTCACTTCTCAAAATCCATAAACCTGGACACCCCGGACATCCCATCATTTCAGGTATTGGCACACTCACTACCAGATTATCCAACTATGTAGACTCTTTCCTCAAACCCTATGTAACCAACACTCCCAGCTATCTCCAAGATACCACTGACTTCCTGAGAAAACTACAAAACATCGATAACCTCCCTGATAACACCATCCTTGCCACCATGGATGTAGAAGCTCTCTACACCAATATTCCACATGAAGATGGATTACAAGTGATTAGAAACACTATCCCAGAGGATACCACAGCCAATCTGGTAGCTGACCTATGTAACTTTGTTCTCACCCACAATTATTTCCAATTTGGGGACAACTTATACCTCCAGATCAGTGGCACAGCCATGGGTACCCACATGGACCCACAGTACGCTAACATCTTTATGGCTGATTTAGAACAACGTTTCCTCAGATCCCATCCCCTTTTACCCCTCCTTTACTTATGCTACATCGATGACATCTTTATGATCTGGACCCATGGCCAAGAAACACTGGACACATTCCATAGAGACTTTAACAACCTACACTCCACCATCAATCTCAGCCTGGACCATTCAACACGAGAGATCCATTTCCTGGACACCACAGTACAAATGACTAATGGAAAATTAAATACCACTCTCTACAGAAAACCCACTGACTGTTTCACTTACCTACATTCCTCCAGCTTCCATCCAGGACACACCATACGAGCCATCGTCTATAGTCAAGCCCTTAGGTACAACCGCATCTGCTCTAATCCCACTGACAGAGACCAGAAACTTCAAGATCTCTACCAAGCATTTGTAAATCTCAATTACCCACTGGGGAAAATAAAAAAACAAATTGAAAGAGCCAGACGAATACCCAGAAACCATCTACTTCAAGATAGGCCCAAGAAAACCAACAATAGAACACCACTTGTCATCACCTATAGCCCCCCAACTTAAATCCCTCCAGTGCATTATCAATAACCTACCACCTATATTGGAACAGGATACTACACTCCGAGAGGCTCTGGGGGACAGGCCCGTAGTCTCCTGTAGACAACCACCCAACCTCAGGAAGATTCTTACCAATAACCACAGGATATATCACATTAATACCAACCCTGGAACTTTCCCTTGCAACAAACCCCATTGCCAACTTTGTCCACATATTTCCTCTGGTGACACCATCACTGGACCTACCCATGTCAGTTATATGATCAAGAACACATATTCCTGTTCATCCAGAAATATAATTTATGCCATCATGTGCCAACAGTGTCCTTCTGCTATGTATATTGGACAGACTTCTCAGACACTTCGCCAAAGAATTAATGCCCACAAATCAGACATCAGACATCTTCACAAGGAAAAAACAGTTGCTTTTCATTTCAACCTACCTGGACATAGTCTTAATGACCTTACTACATGCATCTTACTTCAAAATGACTTTAACACCAGATTACAGAGAGAAACTTCAGAACTTTCATTCATGCTTAAATTTGACACTTTATGAATGGGCCTTAACAAAGATGATAGTTACCTTACCCATTACAAAGATAGCTTCCCCACTTATCACCCCTGATTAGCCATTCATTGACTCATAAATAGCTATTCCCTCCCTCCCTCCCTCTCCCTCACCCCACCTTCTGTACTAAATCTGATTTGTTGGTTTAATAATGTGTTCACTTTTTTCATTGTATTCCTTTGGTATATATATAGTCATGCCAATTCTCTTCCAGAATATGATCTGAGGAAGTGGGACTGGCCCACGAAAGCTATTAAACCATCTTCTTAGTCTTTAAAGTGCTACATAGTTTTTCCTTTTGTTTTACCATTTACATATGAAACTGTCAAGGCTGTTTCCCACTCTGACACTTCAAGCACAGAAGGTGGTAGCCTACAAGAGACTTTAAAATACCTTGTCAACCACTAAAGGCTTGTGTTAAATTTCCCCAAGGTCAGAGATTCTCCAGCCTTCAATTGTTATCATTGCCACCATCCAAATGCAAAAATCCTTTTGAAAACCCAGGAAGATGCAATTGGGAATTACTTCCTGTGAGGTACCCTCAGGGTCTTTAACCCTCCCTCTTGAGAGAGCTTGAAATCTTATCTGTTGTAGTAAGATGAAAAAGAAACTTTAAATTCTGTTAGTAGTTTAGGTGTGCAGTCTCAGGCATGTGCACACAGAACCTCCTTCTCAGACACAGGAATGAAAGTGGGAGATTTGCTAATATTACGAACTGGAGAATCAGGAAACTCTGAATTTAATTGAATGGTGCACAATACTTTAAAGAAATTCTATAATTCAGTGCACACACACACATACTCAGTTATAACAGCAGCACAAATATATGCCTTCTCTTCCTTTTCTTTTACAAAATATAAACTGCATATGCAACTGGTTTTTATTTTGTGTCAAAGAGACTATGATAAATAGCTTCTAGTATCTAACAAAGAGGATAAAGCAATTTCTGTGAGAAATTAGAACATTTTCAGATCAAGTTCAAACCTTTTTGGTATTGTGATGTTGATTACACAAGGCACAAGAATTCCAAGAGGTTTTCATTTATGAGGGGAAATATTTGCACAAGGCCCTCATGTGAAGGATATATAAAATATTTTAGGATAAAGGATTATATAATTAGAGTTTTAGTTGGCTGCTCCAACCACATCCAACTCCCAATAAAGTCAATGGAAACTTTTCCAATGGCATGTCTTTCATTAATTTTAGTGGGATTTGGATCAGGTCCTTGGTTCATACCTGTGGTGGTATATTCAGCACCACATCTTCATCTTTTTGAAAAGTGCATTCAAACCCTTCCACTAAAAATTAATGTGGGTATTTGCTCCTGAAGCACAGCACCTTTCAGTTGTATTAAAAAAAAATTAAGGAACAGAGTGCATCCTTTCATAGTATAGTTCAGATTGGGTCAACTACGAGGAAACCTCTGAGGTTCCTGCCAGGGAGTCTTCTCCAAATTGTCTGGAAGAGGCAAAAGGTCCACCATAGATTTTGGAAACTGGCAGCTTTTCTTTACTGCGTGGATGATTTAGCATGGAAATTAATCTGAATTATTTTGAAATAGCATGTCCACGCTGATTGGAGCCTGTCTCGGACATAGAGCCCCCAGAATCACTCCGGGAGGGTGGACACTTCCTGCAGCTGCTTGGTCAGGGAAGCTGTGACACTTACTTTCAGGGGCTCCTCTCTACAGCTGCATCTCACACGCCATTCCTCCACTGCCTTGCCCTTGTTGAACACAAAACAGACGCAGTGTGCTTTGATTGCCCTTGTGGATGCCACAGTGCTCACAACATGGAGCTAGAGCTGCTGCAAAGCAGTGCCAGGCTCATGAGCCTCATGGCACAGTATTTCCACATTGCTCACATGCTGCTCCAGCAGAAGAAAGACCAGCCCGGACCACAGGCCTTCATCACTCATGTCCTGGCATTCCTGTTGCTGCGCATGCTCCTCAATCCCCTGGTCACCATGGAATACCACTTCTGGTGGTGGGAGACCAGTTTGGACTGGTGGGACCACATCCTCCTGCAGCTATGGGTTGATCAGCAGTAGCTCCAGAACTCCCACATATGGAAGGCCACCTTCCTGGAGCTCTGCAAGTGGCTCACCTTTGCCCTCAGGCAACAAGAACATGCAACTGAGACTCATCATCCCTGTGCAGAAGTGCATCACCATCACCCTCTGGAAACTTACCATGCTGCACAGCTACTTCTCTGTTGAGAACCAGTTCAGCATGGGGAAATCCACCATTGGGGCTGTGTTTATACAAAGATCATAAGCCACGTGCAGCTATGGAGGGTCATCATGGCTTTGCTGCCGTGGTCTTCCCCAACTCTGGGGGTGGGCCACAGATGGCACACACATCCCCATTCCAACCCCTGACCATCGTTCCTCAGACTACATAAACAGAAAGGGGTACTTCTCCATAGTGCTGCAGTCCCTCATGGATCACAAGGGATGCTTCACTGACATCAGTGTCGTAGTTAGGAAAGGTGCATAATGCCTGCATCTTCCAAAACTTCTTCCTGTTCTAAAAGATGCACTGCGGCACCTTCCCCCACCCCTGCAGAGCAAAAAAAAAAAAGTCTTTTTGGGGGAAACAAGAGGACCGTTTATTGGGGGGATATTCAATAGGGGAAGGACTGGAAAAAAAAACCCTGGAATAAGGGAGAGTGGAGGGGGGCTCAGGGAAGGGCCTGGGCCTGGGACTTATTTGGGAGGCTTCAATTGCCTGAGAGGTCCCACTGATTCATGTTCTGGGGTTCTGACAACCCCAGAGGTGGCTAAGAGGGAAAGCCATGCAGTGCTGCGGAGGTGGCTGGTGGCTCGCTCTGTTACCCGCACAAATTTCTCTATCCCTTCCATACTTCAAGGACACATACCTTTACCCAATTCCTAGGGCTCAGGACGTAACTTGCAAGTCTGCAGGATCTTTATTCACTGAAAGAACCTTACACGTTCTCTATTTATTGACAATTACCAAGAAAGCAGAATATCCATGCTAAATATATAGGCTACATCTACACTGCAGGCTTCTTGCACAAGAACGGCGGTTCTTGCACAAAAACTTGTGGAGAGTCTACACTGCACGTGCTTTCTTGCACAAGTAAATTTACAGTAAGGTGTTGGAGAGATCTTGCACAAGAAGGCAGTGTGGACAGGCAGCAGGGAGCACAAGAACTGGCCTCCCTGGAAAAAATGCAGGTGGCCACTTGGCGCTCCATACCCGAACTCACAGCTCGCTACTTCCTGCTTGCCGGACTCCCCCGTAAAGGGCCAGGCACCCTGCAGATGCTGCGTGGCAGTAGCAGCACAGACGGCAGTTTCACCACACAGCTCTGCATTCCAGCTCTGCAGGCATGTCTGCCCCTCAGCCACCCCAGGAGACTGCACCCTCATCTTAGGAGCCACCCCAGGGCTCCCAGCAGGCCCAGAGGGGCACCAAGTGGTGCACCCCATGCTGGGCTGGGACTGAGGTCGAGGCCCTTCTGGACCTGTCGGCGCAGGAGGAAGCCCTCCACGACCCCCGGTTCTGTCGCCACAACGTGGACATCTTTGGCTGCATGGCCTAGGCGCTGGCCGAGCAGAGACATCCAGCTCGAACTCTTGAACATGTCCAGGCCAAGGTGAAGGAGCTATGTGAGGGTCACTGAGGGCGAGGAGGGGGGCAGGAGCTGACACCTGCCCCCACTATGAGTGCCTGCACACCATCCTGGGGGAGACGGTGGTCCAAGGGTCCTCGCCGACGGCGGACACCGGACTGTGCACCCCGGTAGTCAGGCTGCCTGACATGGAGGAGGAGGGCGACCTGACCATCAGCTCTGAGGACGAGGGAGAGGACTGCCACCTTGAGCCAATGCCCAGCAGCCGGGATGTCCAAAGCCTCATCCGAGGCTGGCGACGAATCCTCCTGTGAGTGTTGTGCTTCTCACTCACAAAGGCGGGGGAGGAGGGTGCCTTGGGGGGGGGGGAACGTCACTCAGGCAGTTCAACCTGCATGCTGTGCAGCAGTATGCAGCATGTGCAACCTTGTGCAGCCTGACTGTGTGGCATGTGGATGTGGCAGGCAGCTTCAGGGCATGCTTGGGACCCTGCTGCTCACACCTGTCCTGCCCGGGGGAGGGAGGCGGGATGCCGGCTGGAAGCAGCCAAGCCCCAAGGGCGCAGGCCATACCTCACACATCCTGAAGGGTGCCGCACACAGACAGCACACAACCATGCCTGCCTGTGTGACACAGCAGCTGCTCCTGGGAAAAGCACAGCAAGCCAGCCCTGTGAGTGTGGCCCCCATGGAGCCCCTCAGCTGCTCCCGGTTCCTCTGCTGCCCCTGAGGGAATCCCCCCACTGCAGCCACAAACTTTCCTGGGCTACTTGTCCGAGGGCTGGGGGGAGTGGGAGTGGGCAGCCCAGGCCTCTGGCCCAATGAGTTTTGCTGCAGGGACAGTACACTCCCCAGTAGCACTGGCTCTAATCCATGGAGGATCATGTCATTCCCAGGATTTTGAGCTAGTCCTTATGTGAACACACACACAGGGGACCGATAGGGCCCAAACCAACACTGTGTGGTGTAACATGAGGTTCAGGGAGGAGGGCACAGGGCTCAGGGACACTGTGGCCAGGGCTGACTGACCGCCTCACCATTTTCTCTGTTCTCTGCAGCAGGACCAGCCAGGAGCGAGGGACCCTCCAGCCACATGCCAATGGCATCGACAACCTAGGGACCAGTCAGGTGGGCCACGAAGCATGACCAGCTCCTCTGGTGGCACGTGTAGAGGATGAAGGAGGCAGTCAGCATTAAGACCCGGGCCAACCTGGAGTGGTGGCAGCAGGTGTGGGGTCAGTTCCTCCAGTGGTGCGACCACATGTGCGACAGCATCTCTACCCTCACATCGCACATTGGCTATGCCATGCACTATGGCATGGCCTTGCCCCACCCTGCAGCCCTCCCTGCTCCTGCCCCTCCTGCCGTCCTTCCTGCCGTGTTCATGCCCCCTCCTGCCTCTCCTTCTGCAGTGCCCATGCCCGCTGCACCCCATCCTGCCCACCTCCCCGTGCTGCCTGCCCCAACCCGGGCTGAAGGTCGCCAAGGCCTCTGCATCTGTGAATGTGCTGGGAGGAGCCGCCCCTCCCAGTAATAACTCCTCCTCTCCCTCCCAGTTCAGAGCCCCTTCCTCCTCCCCCTCCCAGTTCAGAGCTCCCTTCTTTCCCCTCCCAGTTCAGAGGCCCCTCCCACTACCTATGTAAATAAATACAGTTTATTGTTGGTTAAACAAAAACAGTTGTGTTATTGGGAGGTGAGAGAAGGGGGGGAGGGAAGGGTTGGGACTGAGGGCGAGATGTGGATGCCAGACAGAAGCAATCTAGTGTGGGGCTTGGGAGAACATCTCCCTCAGGACCTCTCGGATGCACACCCCATCATGGTGCACCTGCTGGAGGGCTGCTGGAGGGCTGCTCGAACCCTCAGCCCTCGCCTGCCATCCACCCCAGGAGGAAGGCCTCCCCCTTCCACTCCACTATGTTGTGCAGCACACAACATGCTGCGACAGCCTCCGTGATGTTCTGCTCGCCCTTGTCGAGATGGATGAGCAGACAACGGAATCTCGCCTTCAGCCATCCAAAGGTGCACTCCACCTGGTTGTGGGCCTGGTTCAGGTGCAGGTTGAATGTTTCCCGGCCAGGGTCCATGTGTCCAGTGTACGGCTGCATCAGCCACGGCATAAGGGGGTAGGCCACATCCACCACAATGCACAGTGGCGTGTGGATGTCCCCAACTGTCAATTCCAGCTGGGGGAAGAAAGTACCCGCCTCCAGCCTGCAAAAAGTTTCTGAGGATGCGGGCGTCATGTGCCCTGCCCGACCACCCCACATATATGTCTGTGAAGTGGCATCGGTGGTCCACAAGGGCCTGGAGCACCATCGAGAAGTACCCCTTGCAGTTGATAAAGTGGGCCGCTCGATGCTCTGGTACCCGTATGGGGATGTGGGTCACATCCATGGTTCCCCCGCAGTTGGGGAACCCCAGGGCAATGAAGCCAGCTATGGTTGCATCCACATCCCGCAGGGTAATGACTCTCTTGAGCAGGATGTCATTAATAGCTCTGACAACCTGCAGAAGGGCACACAGAAACACAGGGAACACACAGAATGAGGCAGGATGGGTGCATGAGCCCTCGGGGGGTGCCCACCCTCCTCTGATGCCCTCTCCCCTCAAACATACAAGGGCCTTCTTGCCCCGGAGCCCCTCCTCACCCCCCCACACACACACCAGCAGGGCTCTGTGAGGGAGGGACAGCACCAGCCTCTGGGTGACGGGGCTTCTCCCACCTCCCTTTGCCCTCCCAGCCTGGAGTCTTCCCTTCCTCTGGGCAGGGACTGCAGCCCCTCCCTGCCCCCGCATCAAGCCCCTCCCCGTCTTACCTGCATCAAGACAGCACCCACTATGGACCTGCCCACCTTGAACTGGTGTGCCACCAAGCGGTAGCTGTCCGGGGTGGCCAGCTTTCACAGGACGATGGCAACCCTCTTGTTGATGGGGATGGTGGGCCGCAGCTGGGTGTCACGTCTGAGGAGCGGCTCAGGGTGAGCCAGCCACACAGCTCCAGGTCTGGAGCCACTGCTGGTCATCCCATTGCTCCAGGACCAGCCGGTCCCACCAGTCAAAACTGGTGTCGAGTCTCCAGTATCACCTCTCCATGGTCTGGTAGGGATGCCACAGTGAAGCCGCTGCATCCAGGGAGAGGGAATTCAGAGTGAGCTCAGCATCGAGCTCGTGCAGGAGTAGTGAGGCAGGGTACAGCAGCATCTGCACGCACTCCAGAATGGCCGTGTGGGGCCAGAGCAGGCAAAGGGCCATCCCTGGCTCCATGGCACAGCAAGCAGAAGGCAAAAGTCCCCAAAGGCACTAGGGCACAAGCTGTGGTGTCCAATGAGGCAGAGGGCAACCACAACAGGCACTGCTATAGCTTTCAGTCCCTACCAGAGGTCAGCATGCAGCAGCAGAGAAACGGCTGTCCAGGGAGATCCCTTTAAGCACAAGTCTCAGAGGCGCTCCAGCCTCCGCCCCTGGAAGGTCCAGGTGCCCTTTTGCCCTGTCCGAAGTGGTTCCGGGGTTGGGGAGGGAGATCTTTGCACAAAAGCATCCCACCAGTGTGGATGATCTCTTGCACAAAAGTGCTTTGCTTTTGCGATATGCTTTGAGCAGTGTGGAACTCTTAGAACTCTTACGCAAAACAGTTCTTGCACAACAAGCCTGCAGTGTAGACACAGCCACAGTGTCATGCTCACCAATACTGATAAAGGCAGGCAGACTTCCCCTGGGAAGGTCAGTCTCTCTGGATCCTAGCTGCTGCATGTTACGCTCGTGCAGAGGATTTCTGGCAGCCCTGGTCTTAGGCTGTATCTTGGAGGTGAGTTCTTCTTCCAGGTCTTCCCTCCTTCTTCTTGATGTTCCTTTCTTCCTTTCCTCTTTCCTTTCCTTCATCCCTTTTTCTGCTGGTCTCCTTCTTGGACCCCAGTTTCTAAAGTGAAATTTGAGTCCTGCTTAGCTGTACTTTAACCAATTATTTTAGTATAATTTTACGAATCAATCATAACATACTGTAACAGAATTACCTAATCAATCAGACCCCACCACCTTAGATTATTCACACTCAGCAAAATAAATTATGCAGCAGACAGAAATAGTTACAAACCAGGAGATTATACAGACAAACAATAGGAAAGTGAAGACCATAATCATAGAATGAGGATTCCGCCTCAGCTACTGATAAACAATTTCTTGCCAGATCAAATGCTGTTAACTAAGTTTTCTTTACCCATCTTCTTATCTATTTCTTTATCTGGTGACAGTAGGTACCACTAACATAGGATCTCCTTCTTCACAGCCTGGCGTGACACTATTTTAATGCAATTTAGATAGAGTGTGAATATGTGACTCTACACTTTACAGCTAATGGCTGCTGCTCTTTAATCTGGCTGCAGAGGAAGGCTTTAGGCTTACCAATATGGCTACAGACTGTGCAATATGGCTATAGAAAAAACATATTGTTATAGCTCCATGCACGATGCCATGCATTCTATCACCAAGGTGAAGGAGGAGCACATGGCCTTGTGCTGGCATGCCAACTGGTCCAGGAGTTCTTCTGCTACTCCCAGTCAGCTGCCCACTCCTGGTGTTCCTCCTCGAGGTCCCAGATCAGCGACTGCAGGCAGGCCATCTGCTCCTGAATGAGGTTCCCTGGTTCTCTTCCATCTGTGGATCCTGTAGAGTCATGCAGATGGTGTTGGAGGTGGGGAAATGTGCCAAGGTCACAGCTGTCCAAGCTGTGAAGAAAAGTTACAAGGGCCATCATCCCAGGAGACCCTGTGTATGAATCCCAGCCTTAATCTCTGAGCCAACACTGAAGGTCTCAGTTCAGAAGAAGGTGATGTGCTTTGAGCAATGTTGCCTATACAGTGGGCACGTTCTTGCAGGGGTAGATATGCCCCAGGGAAACATCACTACAACCACAGCACAGGGACAAGCAGGCATTGGAAGCTGTCAGCCAAGCCAGGAAGGGTTGGGGTGACTCGGCTTCCTACTGTGTCTGTTACATGCCGTGTCCAGCACACTCCAGTCTATCCCTACCCACTGAAGGGGGGAAGAGTGTTGGGGGAGGTGTGTGTAAGTATCAGAGGCCACTTGCTGGAGAAAGTGCTACTTGATTACCTATCTCTTCCTCTTCCTCGGCAGGTTGCCATGCCCGGAATCAGTCTCCTCCCCATTGTCGTGCTTGACCGAGAGCGAATGCTCCCTGAGTGTGGGTATGAGCCTATGTAGTGTGCAGTACTACTGTTTGCTTCCATGATCCCAGAGTCCTTAGAGAGAAGGTGTCCCACCGTGGAGGCCGGAATAATGCAAGCCTCTCCAGGAACCTTGTGAGAAGAAGCGAGGGGTTCCTGTAAGAGAGTATCATGGGGCTTAGTGCTCTGGACTGGTGCTCCGTGTTCACCCATATGCCCAGGCTGTTATGTGGCCCCCAGGCCAAGTACGCTGAGCACAGAGGGCACAGCCGCTTGCAGCCCCACCGCCTGCCCCCGCATGTATCATAGAATCCTAGAATCCTAGGGATGGAAGAGGCTTCAGGAGGTCATCGAGTCCAGCCGTCTACCTCTGGCAGGACCAATCCCAACTAAATCAACCCAGCCAGCCTTTGTCAAGCCGGGACTTAAAAACTTCTGGGGATGGAGATTCTACCACATCCCTAGGTAACCCATTCCAGTACTTCACCACCAACCTAGTGAAATAGTTTTTCCTAATATCCAACCTAGACTTCCCCCACTGCAACCTGAGACCACTGCTCCTTGTTCTGACATCTGTCACTACTGAGAACAGCCTCTCTCCATCCTTTTTGGAACCTCCTTTCAGGAAGTTGAAGGCTGCTATCAAATCCCCCTCACTCTTTTCTTCTGCAGACTAAATAAGCCCACATCCCTGAGCCTCTTTGCAGGTCATGTACTCCGGTCCCCTAATCATTTTGGGTATGTCTACACTACCACCCTAGTTCGAACTAGGGTGGTTAATGTAGGCATTCGAAGTTGCAAATGAAGCCCGGGATTTAAATATCCCGGGCTTCATTTGCATCTTGCCGGGCGGGCGCCATTTTTAAATCCCCTTAGGTCGAACTCCGTGCCCGCGGCTACACGCGGCACGGAGTAGGTAGTTCGAATTAGGATCTCTAATTCGAACTACCATTACTCCTCGTGGAACGAGGTGTACCAGTAGTTCGAATTAGAGATCCTAATTCGAACTACCTACTCCGTGCCGCATGTAGCCGCGGGCACGGAGTTCGACCTAAGGGGATTTAAAAATGGCGCCCGCCCGGCAAGATGCAAATGAAGCCCGGGATATTTAAATCCCGGGCTTCATTTGCAACTTCGAATGCCTACATTAACCACCCTAATTCGAACTAGGGTGGTAGTGTAGACATATCCTTTGATTGCCCTCCACTGGACCCTCTCTAATGCATTCACGTCCTTTTTGTAGTGGGGGGCCCAGAACTGAACGCAATGCTCCAGATGTGACCTCACTAGTGCTGAATAAAGGGGAATAATAACTTCTCTAGATCTGCAGGCAGTGCTCCTCCTAATGCACCCTAATATGCCATTAACCTTCTTGGCTACAAATGCACACTACAGCTTCTCATCTACTGTAATCCCCAGGTCCTTTTCTGATTAACTGCTACTTAGCCAATCAGTCCCCAGCCTGTAACAATGCTTGGGATTCTTCCATCCTTGTTGAACCTCATCAGATTTCTTTTGGCCCAATCCTCTAATTTGACTAGGTCACTTTGGACCTTATCCCTGCCCTCTAACATATCTACATCTCCCCCACCTTAGTGTCATCCACAAACTTGCTAAGGGTATAGTCCATCCCCTCATCCAGGTCATTAATAAAGATATTGATCAAAACTGGCCCTAGAACCAATCCTGGGGGCACTCTACTTGAAACCGACCACCAACCAGACATCGAGCAATTGATCACTACCCATTGGGTCTGAAAATCTAGCCAGCTTTCTATCCACCTTATAGTCCATTTATCCAATCCATACTTCCTTAACTTGCTGACAAGAATATTGTAGGAGACCGTATCAAAAGCTTTGCTAAAGTCAAGGTATATCACATCCATTGACATCCCTATGTCCACAGAACCAGTTACCTCATCATAGAAGCTAATCAGATTGGTCAGGCATGACTTGTCCTTGGTGAATCCATGTTGACTAGTCCTATATATAGGGAAAGTTATAGAACTCACCTGAAGTGCATTCCCTGGGATCATCTGAAGCCTCAGCGACATACTGGGAGATGGGGGGATTGGCTCCCGCATGAGGAGTAGTTTCTGGTGTCCTCCTGCTCCTCCTTGTCCACAACCCCACCCTTGTCAAGGCTGATATCAGGCATGCCCTGGCCGGACGCCACAACAACAGGGGTAGGGAGTTGACTGTCCCCCCCCTCCCAGGAATGGCATCCAGCTGCTCAAAGTAGAGGCATGTGTGAGGTGCCACCCCGGAGAATCTACTCTGCTCCCTGGCATTGTGTTAAGCCTGCTGGAGCTTCTTGACCTTCATATGGAGTTGGTTGAGGGTCTGGTTGTGGCCTTTGTCAGCCAGGCTGGCAGCGATCCAGCCATACATGTCCACATTCTATTTCATGGTGCAGAGATCCTGGAGATTGGTCTTCTTCCCCCCCAACCTTGATGAGGTCCAGGATCTCCGCACCAGTTCAGACTGGAGCTCTCCTATTTTCCTGGAAAATGCAGCCAAAGGAGCAGCAGGAGTGCTGGCAGTCATGGGAGGCTCTGAAGGAGCATTGGGGGTCTGCCATGACTCCTTCGGATCCTGCTGTGTGACATGAGGTTGTCAAAGCTCACCACATGGCATAAGGCCTTCTCCTGAAACTGAGTTTTAAGCTCTGCAGGAGAAGGGGAGCAGCAGGTATGGCAGGTGAAAGATGCCTCCGGAGGCCAATTATGTCAAATTAGAAGTACCAGACTGTCCACACTAACACTATTTCAAAATAACAATTTCAAAATAAACTTTATTCCCTGAGGGAAGCAGGAGTACAGATTTTGAACTAACCAGACCGTTATATCAAAATAATGGACTTGGTAGTGTGGATCCTGTGCTTATTATCTTCCAAATGTAGAACAGGGCTGAGTATGCCAGGCCTGAGGTGAAGTATAGTTTTGGGGCCCCTCTACCAATTGGGTTTGAGGAGCTGATAGTCATACTTAGGTCCCACTTTCAAAAAATAATTAAGGGATTTAGGAGACTACACCTTATTAAAAATCAGTGGAATATAGGCTCCAAAGTGCCTATGTACATTTTGGAACTTTAGAACCTAAATCACTTAGGTACCTCTAAAAATGTAACCACAGCCTTGGAATTCATCTGGTAATTTCTGTCTACCTAAGGCACTTGTATGGTCCCCAAGTTATCTGATCACATCTCAATCTTTAAAATGCTCATCCTCATCAACTCCTGGGAGGGAGGGACAGAGGGAAGGAGGTGCTATTAGCCCCATAATCCAGATGGGGATCTGATACACCAGGGATCTGTATGACTTGACTAAAATCACATACATGATGAGTGGCAGAGCAAGGGTATGAACATAGCTCTCCTCAGTTCTTGGCTCATGCTCTAACCACCAGACTATCCTTCCTTGTGGTATGTCTCACCCATGGGCTGTGTCTAGACTGGCCACTTTTTCCGCAAAAGCAGCTGCTTTTGCGCAAAAACTTGCCAGCTGTCTACACTGGCCGCTTGAATTTGCGCAAGAGCACTGACGTTCTAATGTAAGAAATCAGTGCTTCTTGCGCAAATACTTTGACGCTCCCGTTCGGGCAAAAGTCCTTTTGCGCAAAACCTTTTGAGCAAAAGGGCCAGTGTAGACAGCTCAGTTTTGTTTTGCACAAAAAAGCCCCGATGGCTAAAATGGCGATCGGGGTTTTCTTGCACAAAAGCGCGTCTAGATTGGCCACGGACGCTTTTGCACAAACAGTGCTTTTGAGCAAAAGCGTCCGTGACAATCTAGACGCTCTCTTGCGCAAATACTTTTAACGGAAAACTTTTCCGTTAAAAGCATTTGCGCAAATTCATGCCAGTCTAGACGCAGCCATGATGTATAAGGTAGAATGAAATGCTGCTGGGTATTCCATAACGATATGGGACTTACACTGCACACAGTGGCAGAAGGTTCATCATTAACCATAGCAGATGTGAATAAAATAACGTGCCATATTTGCTCCCAGCATAAGTCCAGTGCCATTTGCACGGTCTTTTTATGGACCATAATCACCCTTCTGTCATAGATTTGTTTCTCGCAGTCAACTGTTCTTATACTCTGAAAGGCAATCTGACTAGTATGGCTGCAGAGCCAACCGTTGTGCTTAGCTAAAAGTGTAAAACTCTCCCATTCTTCATCACTTGTATTTTCTTCAAGTCCAACATGCTTTTCTGACTCTTAACCAAATTTTGTTCTCCTTATGGATTAACCTCAAGCTGATCTTGTCTGTGATTTTCATTGAAATGAACATCTCCAAGTTTTTTACTCTCCCAGTCTCAAGATTTTTTCCTTTTTCCAAGGTGGAGAAGCATAAACTAGAAGTTTGTTATAGTGAAATTCTTATTGTTGGTTAATCACCTTACATGGGCTATTTTGAATTAATTCTTGTGAGTTATCAAAATGCCCTTACCACATGCACAACCTGTGCAGGAACACAGTTTCAGAATAGGCATACTCAAGCAGTAAAGAGATTTGGGCTTTTTTTTTTTGGCTTTTTGTTTTTGTTTTTGTGCTGAATAGGGTAGAAGTAGATTAACATTGTATATAAATTATAATAGTAGCAACATTCTCAACATGGGGCATTCTGTAGGACATGAGAGGTTAATGGTCTAGGGCAAAGTTTCAGGCCATCAGCTCTCGCAACCAGTTATTAATTTAAAGAAAACTGCACAGACTTTACTGCTAGTAATATAGAATGTAAGGCTGCATTTACACTGCAGCCCAGATCAACATGCTGAGATCAATCCGCCAGTGATCGATTTAGTGGGTCTAGTGAAAAACTGCCAAATCGACCACAGACTGTGCTCCAATCAACCCTGTTACTTTGTCCCAAATAAGAAGAGAAAGGGAAGTCTGTGGGAGAGTTTCTCCCATCAACCCATCCCACAATGTAGAGCCTGGAGTACTTGACTTCAGGTATGACTTGACTTGACTCCAGCTACCTTCTTCATGCTGTTGGAGTTGTATAGTTGCAGTTGACTTTCTGCTGTAGTGTAGCTATAGACTAAGAAAAATTGTACCATCTTACTATGCCTATAAAAAAGTTTTTCACGCGGGACAACAGAGTGACATCAACATGTCACTCTGCATCCTGCAGTCTCTCCTCAGCCACCTTAGCCTCTCTCCTCCCTGCTGCTAACACCATAATGAGGTCAGCAACCTATGGCTCATGAGCCATAGGCTTGTGAGAGATCTAACTATGATTCTTTGACTCAACAGCAGTGCTCACTTTCCTTGCACCTTAAAGATAAGCTGCTGCTGGGCTTGTGGGGAAAGGACAGCAGAGTAGGACCAGATGGTGAGTGGGCAGGCAGAGGTGAAGCCTGTGGTGGGGGTCGGGACTGGGGTAGACCCTGGCCTCCTGAGCCACTGTACAGCAGCTGGCTGAAGCTCTGGCAGCTGCCACATGGAAGATGGCTAATGTTTTAAAAACAGCTGATTGGGGGTATCAGTGGTGGGATCCATGCAAGGCTGGGGGAGCCACAGGAGGACCCATGCTGGTAGGAGGGTCATGGGGAAGATGGGACTGGGGTACACCCCACTCCCTTCAGCCTCTGCACAGTGGCTGGCTGAAGCTCTAGCAGCTGCTGTGCTTTAAAAACAGCTGCTCCATTGCACTGGTGGCAGGTGGGAAGGAAGAGAAAGTACCGGGCTGCTGGAAGTGGGGAAGGAGAAGGGACCCTGGCTGGCAGAGGGGGGAAGGGAGAGAAAAGGCCAGGCTGGCAGAGGGGGGGAGAGAGGTGAGGGAGAAGGGATCTGGGCTGGGAGAGAGGGGGAGGAGAAGGGGCCTGAGCTGGTGGAGGGGGGGATGGGAAGAGGGAGAAGGGGCCTGGACTAGCAGGGGGGAAGGAGAAGGGGCCTGGGCTGGTGGAGGGGGTTGCCCACAACACTTTCTGCAGCACTCTGTGTTTTCTTGGAGGTTACCCTCAAAATGCTTCTAAGCCCTGGCCTACTTAGCTCATAGATTGATGGCAAGTTTCTCAAAGGTGATTATTGATTTGGGATACCTCTCTTTTTGAAGGCCCATATACTGGAGGGTGCAAAGGGTGCAAACACCCCCCCACATCATCCTCCAAGTAAGCGTGAGGCTGAAGTGGTGCATTGCTCCAACTTCCCTCCCCTATGCTCCAGCTGGCTGGGAGAAGTCAGGAGCGGCATGTTACCGCCTCCCTCCTCCATGCTCTGCCAGCTAGGGGGAAGGCAAGAGCAGGGCCAGCCAGGGGAAGGCAGGAGTGGTGTGTTACTCCAGCCTCCTTCCTCCATGCTCCAGCCAGCCAGGGGAAGGCTGAGGCTGATTCCCCCCAGCCCTGGAGTGATGCTGGGACATGGGGGTGAGGCAGCCAACAGCACCTCCCATGGCATTCCAAATCAATAGTCACTATTGAAAGTCTTCCCAGGTGAGTTCCTGACTGAAGATGGTTCAGACAAGAGCTTTTATTAGGCAACAAAAATGGAATTTTCTTTTAGAATTGTCACCTTTTTCTAATCATTTCTCTCCACCAAACAAATTTATTTGTGGAAGCAAAATGCTCACAGCAGTTTATATATTCATTACTTAACCTCATTCAGCTTCATATCAGAGGAGTTGATTGGGTAATGTTTGGGGAGGAAGGCAAGGGGAGATCCAGGAGCAAATCAAGCCATTTCAGTCTCCATGTCAGAAAATAGTGCTGATCAAATGTGCTTCTATCAACAGTTGCCTTTTTCAATTACTCAGACAAAAATCAGGGGAATGGTGTGCAATGTAGTATAGCCCAGTAATGATGTGAGAGGTTGAAATGCCCAGCAAACAGAAAGAGAGAGACAGCTGAAGCTGTACCAGTAATGTGAATGTTACAGTAGAGGCTATTATAGATAAGTAATAGCCATGCCTCAGCAAATGAACCTTTTCAAGGGTACCAAATATTTCCTTCCATAGGTCAGGCTGTCTGCTTGAATGTTAGATACATTTCAAGCCCAGCAGGGAAGGATTGTTAAATCTATCCATTTACTTAGCCATTTGTTTAAGGCTTTTTAATCTCCTGTCATATAGGCAACAAACTCCTCATGATAGAGGGTAGCATACCTGATGACACCATCACTGTAGCCACCTCCTGCTACCAGGGGATTCATCTATACATTTTGCTTTTGTCATCTTGGGCAGTATTTTTCCTTCATGTGAAGCCAACTGATTATGCACTTTGTGCATCTGATGTAGTGGGTTCCAGTCTTTGAAAGCTTATGCCCAAATAAATGTGTTAGTCTTTAAGGTGCCACAGGATTCCTCATTGTTTCAGCTGATGAATGTTACTCAGATGCCACCTGCTTCTATTTTATGTTTTGTAACTTTGTATGTTCACTGGAAGAATTTTTGTATTTGGTAAGAGTGAGCTGATATTATAGCAACAAGCAATTGAAAAAAGGAAGTGCGGGTGCTGGATTTTCACACTAAATAAAACATGTTGTAGGTCTTTTCTTATCCTCTTGCTTTCCAAAGACATTGTGTACGGACTCTGTCTAAAATCAAGGCAATAGATGGAATTTCTCCACTCTATTAGAAAATCAGTAGAAGCAAACTTTGGGCCTGACCCAAAGCTCATTAAGTCAATAGGACTCTTCTGTGGGCTTTTGATTGGCCTGCTGAGAACAACTATTGAATAGCCAAACTCACATTAATGTTAATAGAAACAGGAACATGAGCAATTATTCTAATCATTTATCTTTGCTGCAGGAAAGTGCCACTTTTCCTAATGGAGCTCCTAAGCCTGCAATGTGTGTCACTGCTCAAATCAGTGGTACTCTGCACAGGTGCTTGGGTCTGTCCCAGAGGATCAGAATGCAAGATGAGGCCACATAGTATGGGAACAAGAATTTGAGATGCAGATAAATGTGGTGCTAACTGAGCTTGTTGCATTTTCTTTTTGTATTTATTTAAGTTGGAATTCTGACCAATCATAGTCATTATAGGTTGCAGGAGGGGACCTGGCATTCCAGTTCATCAGATTGCCACATCAGTAGTAGTATTTTTTTTAAAACAGAGGGGAGAAAGGAGATATTTGTTGCTGAAATATCACTTTAGTAATTTAAAAATGCTATTAAAAATCCAAGGCAGTATTAAAATTTCATTAGTGCAAGTTTGGGGGGGGGGGGTGTCAAGATCTAATGAGCAAACAAATTGGATCTCACAAGTAAAAGGATAACAACATTTACTGTCAATTTTCTACTGTTGATGGGTTTATCTACAGTGTATGCTTTTAATATATGTCCAAGGCCAGAAAGTTGCTCAGTCAGATAGTTGCTAATACACCTTCCCATTCTCCCATTTGTACAAAAATTTGTTTCTGGGAAGTATTGCAATCTGTAATTAGCACCTGTTGCTAGCTTGCCATTCCCTGGTGCAATTTTCATGTCTATACTATCAGTTCAAAATTTAGGTAGGGTTGTTTTAAACAAATGAGATGCAAGTTGACCAAAACCATGGTGACTCCTTGACTCAGCTATGCTGGAATGCATATTTTTTCTCTGAGAAAAAAAAGAAAGCTTAGTAATGCCACAATTTTATTAACAGTTTTGACCTGAACTCTGTGACAACAAACTAAAAGAGAAGTTCTGCGTAGTTCTAAGGAGATCTTGATTTTTTACATCAGTTTCTGAATGCTTTGATTTCTTTAGAACACCTCTTTAAAAAGAGAATTGTTATTTTACATTTAACTTTTCAAGTTTAGCTCCAGGGTTACTTGTAAACTTTTGATCTCTTAAAAGTGCAGCACTGGGATTGTTTTCTCTTTTCCTAGTGAGTTTTCCCTCTTCTAAAAATTCACTGTAGTGAAGTGATGCATTTTTCCCCCCACAGAATGGCTACGTCTACACTGGCGCGTTCTCATGCAAAAACTCTTTTGCGGAAGAGTTCTTCTGCAAAAACTCTTCAAGAAGAGAGCGTCTACACTGGCATGTGCTTTTGCGCAAGAGATGTGCTTTTGCACAAGAGCATCCATGCCAGTGTAGACGCTCTCTTGCGCAAGAAAGCTCTGATGGCCATTTTAACCATAGGGCTTTCTTGAGCAAGAAATTCATGTTGCCTGTCTACACTGGCCTCTTCTGGAAGAGCTCTTGTGCAAGAGGGCTTATTCCTGAGCGGGAGCGTCCGAGTTCTTGTGCAAGAAGCCCTGATTTTATACATTAGAACGTCAGTTTACTTGCGCAAGAACACGTGGCCAGTGTAGACAGGCAACAAGTTTTTGCACAAGAGTGGCCGCTTTTGCGCAAGATCACGTCAGTGTAGACACAGCCAGCAGAGTAAAATTCACTCACATGCAGAGTGCCAGCAAAAAGTATATATGCCACTTAATACCTTGATCAATCAAAGCCCTTCAATGTGTGTTCAACTTCAAGAGACTTGCTTTGCATGAGCAGGGGCTACTCATGTGCTTCAAATTAAGATCACTGATGGACAGGGTCATTTGGGTTTTATTGGACGCTGCAGGCTGTCTGCACAGGAATGAACTTAACCCTAAAAGAATTTATGGAATCTCTGTAGTAGCTTGTTTAATTCATGTCAAAGCTCATTACAGTCAGGTTCCATTATATAATATTAAAAAAACCTTTTTCTCCCTCTCTTTCTGGGCAGGACACCAGCAATGATTGGATGTTCATTTGTGGTGGACCGAGAGTATTTCGGGGAGATTGGTCTGCTTGACCCTGGCATGGAGGTCTATGGGGGAGAAAATATTGAACTGGGCATGAGGGTGAGTGGCAAATGAGAAATTTAATGTGTATAGACCACAAGAGGAACACTTTGTCCTATAGAACTTTCCTCTGTCTTTCAGTTTACTACACAAAGGTGGCTGGAATTGCAGGAGAATCAAAACAATAATAAATCCACACACAAACACAATAAGGGTTGCTCATAGTCTTGCTAACACTGGGCAAATTCATCAAATTCAGCAGTATGGTTTACTCTGTGTCTATGTTTCAACTCATTGGCCCAGATCCCCTGCTATAACAAATCAACCTAGTTGCATTGACTTCAGTAGGCCTATGTCAGGGTGGATTGATTTAAATCACTAGTGTTACTCATAATTTAAACCAGAAAGCAGGAAACCTTGATTTAATTAATCAATTTTAATCTTGTTTTGCTTTTGTAGCTAAGGAAACACTGATACTCCTTGGCTGGCAACCATTACAACATGGTGACAGGCAACAAAATATGGCAGTTACAGTGTATCATCCTGGTTAGCAAAGGAAGTATCAAATTTAGTGTATCTATGCACATTTCTAAGATGTTTTATAGCTTAATTTACATTTATTCAAATTCTTAATTTTTACATTTTTGTTTACATGTGAAAACAGTGAATGATGTACTTATTTACAGGATGAATGTTCTGCTTTTGGTTAAAGCTCTACATGGATGGAAATTAAAATTCAATTAAAATGCACATCCAAAGTATTTTATTGAAATAAAGTTACCTTAAATATTTTAATACATAAGACAAAATTATGAAAAACGTATTTCATTTAAAACTGGTTTATTAGACAAGGGAAGTATCACGTATAGCTAGTGAATTGAGCTGATTAGTCGCTATGTCCTTCCAGACTTTAGAACTAGTCGATTTCATTCTCTCACACCTAACGTTTATTCATAATCTAGCAGAGCTACCCAGTGCTGCCTGCATCTGGGCTGGGGGAGGAGGGGAAGGACTGTGTGCAGGCCTCCTGCCAGCATGCCCTGGGCTAGCCTGAGGTCGAGAGGGGGCAGCCTGGTGCTTGGCAGGGGGCCCAGCTCAGGGACATGGAGGGAAGGCCCAGCTCAGGATCTGGGGAGGGGGTCCAGCCTGGAGTTTGGGGAGAGGGACAAGCTTGGGGTTTGGGGCTAGGAAGGGGGAACTGGCCCAGGGCTGGGGTTTGAGGGAAGAGTTGGGGCCATGAAGGCTTGCCCCAAGCTGGTGCTCCCTGAGCGCATCCTGAAGAGTGAGGAGGGCCCTGCAAGTCTCCTCCCACCCCCCACCCCCCGCATTCCATGGGGTGGAGGGGGGGGCGCCATGCAGGCTTTGCCTGCTGACACTCTCTGGGCCCAGGCCAGAAGGGAGTGGGGGAAAGTGGGGCTGTGCAGGCCTCCCCCCTCAGCATTCCTCAGGGCAGGGGGACAGCACAGGCTTCCTCCCTCAACGTTCTCCAGGGCAAGGTGTTGGGGGGGGGGGGGTGAAAGGGAGGCTGGCAGAAGGAAGGAGGACAGCAGAGGGATGCTGGCCTCCCTCACCAGTGATCTCTGGTTCAGTGGGGAAGGGGAAGAACAGTGTGGGGCACATAACCTGGGCCACAGAGGCTACGCTGGGCAGCCCAGTGGTGCAGGTGGCACGGGAGGGAGGTGCCAGTGGATCCTGTGGGAGGTAGCCAGGGCTGGGCTGGTCCTCCGGTGGTGCTCCTAGGGGGGAGCCAGCAGTGGGATATGAGGTGCAGGAGAGGAGTTTTAGCCAGAGACGAACTTATCAGTGGCAGGCAAGATGTTGGAGCCCCATCCCCAGTTGGCCACTCCATTGGTGGTATAGCTGCACCCTATGTTAATTCTGCAGGATAGCTTTACCCTGTATTTGCTGCCTCAAGTGGTGAGTCTGAGGATCCCTCCTCTCTCCCCCCCTCCCTTTCCATGTTATGGAAAATTATCAAATTCTAGGCACATCCTGTTTTCCTGGCACAATCAAACCCTAACCTTGCTCTAAGTTATGACTAAAGTATGCCAAATTTGGTGGTCCTAGCTCTTATGATTTTGGAAGAGTTCTTGAATGAATGGACCTGCAGACAGACAAATACAAGCCTCATATATATATATATATATATATATAGTGGCAGGGTCAGTCCCACTCCTGGGCCCCTGTTCAGCCCACTGTCCCATAGTCTAGGAGTCACAGTACATGGCTCACTCACCTTGGTTTGGGGTTTGTTGTCTCCCTGTCATCTTTAACAAGGCCGATGCCACTCTCTTGGCTCCTCCAGTGTCCCTCTCTCTCCAAACTCTTCCACTCTCCAAAACTCCTTCTTAGTTCTCCAAACTCCTTCACAGCTCTCCACACTCCTTCTCAGCACTCTCTCTCCCATTGCCCACAGGGAAGGTTCTTAAATAGGCCTCCAGGCAGCCCCAATTAGTTTCCCCTGGGCCTTAATTGATTTTGCAGCCGCCCTGTCCCAGCTGCCCCTAATTAGCCAGGATTGCTGACTCTCTCTGCAAGAGCTGCCTCTTTCCCCTTCCACCAAGCTCTTTCACCTGCTGTAGAGCCCCTGCTCAGTCTCTTGACCTTGAGGTTCTATTTGAAACCATGGGAAAGTGGGAGGGAAAAGCCCACCCACATTCTAAAAGCCCCTCCCCAGCCTTACAGGAGGGACCCATGTCCAGCTGATCACGGGGGACAAATAATGACAAAAGGATCAAGGAGTGCGGGTCACAGGTTCAAAATAAGGGAACCAAATGGGGACACCGAGCAGAGAACCCCAGACAGCGCCCACTGCCCCTCAAAGCTATCGATGGAGCCAGTGGACGCCACCCAGAGGAACTCTGCCCGGATACGTGACACAAGGGAGGAACAGAAGTAGGACCCACAGTGGCAGAGAACCCCTCGTCCAGCATCCTCCTCCTGGTATTGTAGATGGCAGCTTTCGCTAAGGCCAGGAGGAGGTTGACGAGGAGGTCTTGTGACTTTGTGAGGCCACGGATTGGGTGTGCATAAATGAAAAGGTGAGGGGAAAAGTGCAGCCAGAACCTCAATAAGAGGTTCTGGAGGAGCCGGAATAGGGGCTGCAACTTGCGCATTCAAGGTAGGCGTGCGCCAGGTTTTCTCTCACGCCACAAAAGGGGCAGGCTTCCGGGATGGGGGTGAACCGCGTCAGGTACACGACCGTGCTCGCGGCTCCGTGAAGGAGCCGCCAACTAATGTCCCTAATGGGCCGTGGAATTAGGGCGGAATACACACTGGCCCATCGGGGTCCCCCACCCTCAACGGATCTTAGATAGTCCCACCACTTAGTATCGGGGCGGGACAGGAGGGTGGGGAAGTGCAAGGTATGGAGCACAAGCGCGTACAGATGTTCCCTAGGCACGGTTCGGAAACAGACCAGCTGCAGATTTTGCAGCCGGCTGGGAGTCCAGGGATAGGGAGGCCGGGGGGGCCCGTGGCACAGGGGCCCAATAAAAAGGGACAGAGGCTTTGCAGGAAGGGAGGGGTGGGGCATACCCTCTCACAGGGCTCTCTGTAGGAGGTCGAGAGCGGGCCGTGACAAGGCCGCCTCCACCTCCTGGAGTAAGCGCAGGGGGGTCCAGAGGGTGGAGAGCCCCATGCACCGAGCGAGCGCTCGGGGATCCACCCAGTCCCCCCTGTCGTAGTCCAGGAGACCTTGGTGGTTTCTGCCAGGATCAACCTCCGGCGCACCGCGGGAGACTCTGCCACCTGCACGCACAAGGCTGGATTGTGGAGCAGGGGCTCCGCGAGGAGGTCTGCTCCCTTGGTGGCCAGAAGGGACCTGGTCGCCGAAAACAGCTTCCAGGTCCGGAGGAGTTCCTGGTAGAATTCTGGCAGCTCTGAGAGGTCTCGCGGAAGGCCCCTCGGGTGGATAAAAAAGAGCTGCCGGTCGTATTGGAGCCCTCGGAGGCGATGGAGGAAGGCGCACCCCAAAATGCTCCATGCCGGACTACCTGCACTAAAGAGGAGTCTCTGCAGGGCCTGGAGGCGGAAGGTGCGGACCTGACTGCGCACGCAGACCAGGCCCTGGCCCCCCTCCTCCCGGGGGAGAGGCAGGACCCCTGCAGAGACCCAGTGCAGTCCTGGCCAAAAGAACTCCAGAGGTGTCCTCTGGAGGTTGGCCAGTACCTCCGGGGCCAGGCGCAGGGTGTTGAGCCGGTGCCAGAGCATGGACAGGACCAGCTGATTTAGCACCAGCGCCCTCCCTCGAAGGGAGAGGCACTGGAGCAGTCCTGTCCATCTCTGCAGCCGCTCAGCCACCCTGGCCTCTAAACCCTGCCACTTCTCCGGCAGAGAGGGATGCGTGGCGGATAAATAGATGCCCAGATAGATCAGCAGACCTGCGCTCCACCTGATGGCCTGAAGCGTGGGCGGGAGGGAGCCGGCCCGCCACCCATCCCCGACCACGAGGCCAGAGCTCTTGACCCAGTTGACCCAGGCGGAGGAGGCCGCCGAGTAGATGGCTTGGCAGGCCTCCACCCGCACCAGGTCGCCCAGGTCCTGGACCACGAGGAGCACGTCATCAGCGTACGCCAACAGGACCAGCCGCAGCACAGGCTCCCGAAGCACCAACCCCATCAACCTCCTACGGAGGAGACAGAGGAAGGGCTCGATTGCCAGAGCGTACAGCTGGCCTGACAGTGGACACTCCTGACGTACTTCCCGCCCGAAGCTGACTGGCTCGGTCAGGGTCCAGTTGAGCCTGACCAAACACTCCACGAGAGCGTACAGCACCCGGAGAAAACCCACAAAATGGGGCCCAAAGCCGAAGGCCTGCAGGGTGCCCAGGAGATACCCATGATCCATCCTGTTGAACGCCTTCTCCTGGTCCAAGGACAGGAGGGCGAACAACAAGCCGTCCCTACACCCGAGCTCTAAGAGATCCTGGACCAAATACAAGTTATCGAAAATGCTATGGCCCGGGACGGTGTAGGTCTGGTCGGGATGGATCACGTCCGCCAGCACGGACCGCAGTCACAGCAATATGGCTTTTGCTACGACCTTGTAGTCTGTGCTGAGAAGCAAGACAGGACACCAATTCCGAAGGTTGCGGAGGTCCCCCTTCTTCGGTAGCAAGGCGAGCACGGCTTGCCTGCACGACAGAGGGAGGACCCCGCTCTCCAAGGACTCGGCCCAGACGGTTACGAGGTCTGGGCCGAGGACGTCCCAGAACACGTGGTAAAACTCCACGGTCAGCCCGTCCATGCCCGGGGTTTTATTGTTGGGCGTGAGACAGAGGGCTTCCGAGAATTCGGCCAGAGTGAGAGGCATCTCCAGCCGGTCTCGGTCGCCCGCGCTGACCGTCAGGAGCTCAGTCCAGAGCACCTTGCAGGCGTCAGCTTTGGTCGGATCTGGGGAGAACAAACTGGCGTAGAAGGCCCTGGCCCTTCCACGCATCTCCGCTCCTGACCTTGAGGTGGAGAGAGGAAACACTCTTCCACTGAGCGCAGCACGCTGCTGGTCTGGGCTTGTGCTTTTTTTTCCCCCCCTGCACTCCTCCCCTCCCCTTTTTGGCAGGGGCGTGTGGGAGGCTACTGGGGTTGTGGCAGGCAGGCCCTGGCTACATTCTGGGCCAGGTCCCCTTTTTTTTCTCTGCCTGCTCTGTTTGCAGGAAGCCTTTCCCCACCCCCCCACCCCTCAGCTGGCTGCAGGAGCTGCTGGGGGTGTGGGGGTGGATGGGGGGCCTTTGCTGCCCTCATCCTGGTGGGGGGAGTAGGACCCCCATTTTCCATCTTTTTGGGGACTGCCTGGCCCCTTTTTTCACTGCTGCAGGCCTGGACTTCACCGTTCCTGCAGTTGCTGCTTCCTCTGGAGTGGAGGAGGTAAGGGGGCTGCTTTATAGCAGCTCCTGGGTTTCTTCCTTCCCCTCCACAAGTTTGTGCGGGAAGAGGGGGGAGTGTTTGTGAGGGGCCTCTTGCCATCTGGGCCCCTAGGTGGCAGCTGGCACAGCTTCTGTGGGGTGCTGGGGCTGGGGGGTGGTTCCCTCTGCTCCCTGCTGTCTCGCCTGCATTTCTGCTGCTGCTGTTGCTGCTCCCTCTCCAGCCCCAGGTGCTACAAAGGCCATCTCCATCCTTAGCCCCACTGCTTGCCTCCCCGCCCCTCCCTTGCTCTGGTGGGTCCTGCAGCAGGTGCAGTGAGCTGCCACTCAGGCGCCCGTGGGCACACTAGCTTCCTCCCCGCCCCACACAGTGTCTTGCTGCCCCCCTGCTTTCCTGAGCAGGCCCCTCCTCACAGCCTGCATTCCCCTCCCCTCTTCTCATGTGCCCATGCCCCCCTCTGTCATCTCGTTTGGCGCCTGAGCCTCCCACTCTCCTTTAGTTACCCTCCCCCCACGCACCGCTTCCCTTCCCACATACCTTTCAAATAATTGACCCTCTCACATTCCCAGTGCAGCCGGAGAAGCCGCTCTTTCTATCCCGTGCTGGGAGCTGTATTCCTTACTCCTTCCCCTTTCCCCTGTCTGAATTGTCACCCTCCACCCCACTTCCAGCCTAGTGGTGGGGAGCGGTGAACCTCCTTCTTCCCCTCCCTCTCCCACCTTGCTCCCTCCGCTGGTGTTTTTTGGTTCTCCCCTAATTGTTTGGTTTTTTGTCTTTCCCTCCCACCTATGACCACAATGGAGGGGTTGTCCAGCGACACCCATGCCAGACCTTTCCCGCCCACCCCTAAAAACAACAACCCCTCTGAGGCTGCCGGGCCCCCCATCACTACGGCAAAGGGGGCGGACATGGTCGAGGACACCGGGGCCTCGACCACCTCTGCCGCAGCACCTCCCGTCACCTCTAAAGAACTTCCCCTGAAGGGTAGGAAGGGCTGGGGGACCAAGAAGGGCAAGATCCCCGCCCAGAAGGCAAAACCTCCTGAGGCGAGAGCTCACTCCCCAGCCGCAACCCATTTGCTGGCCGCGGCCCCCCCTCCTTCCCATTCCCCTGTTCCTTTCACCAGCTCTGGGGGCAACGGTGTCCCGGGCCCCAGAGAGTACGCCCAGGTAGCCGCCACCCCCCCACCTGCTGCATCCCAAGCCGCCTCCCGGAATACCATCCCTGGCAGCCGCGGCACCTTTCCCACCCTGACCAGGAGGCACGGGGTCCGTTGTCTCCTGGTGGCAGCCTCGCCCCACGTGGAGACCTACATGCGGGCGTTGGCACGCGTGGTGGGACCCGCAGCCGTGGTGGCGGCCTCTAAGATGTTCGGGAGGGTAGTATTCTTCCTGGCGTCTAAGGCCACCGCCCAGGAGGTGGTGGAAAGGGGTTTGGCGGTGGGGGGAGTCCATGTTCCCCTCAAGCCTTTGGAGGACCTGGGCGTACGGGTGGTTTTGTCCTCCATTCCTCCCTTCCTCCCCAATGCCGCCCTACTGCCTTTCCTCTCCACCCTGGGGCGGCCTCTGTCAGTCCTGAGTCCCCTTCCTCTGGGCTGCAAAGATCCTACCCTCCACCACGTCCTTTCCTTTTGCTGGCAGGTACAAATCCAACTACTGCCGGCGGGACGTGGTGGAGAAGCCCTCGAAGGGTCATTTCTGGTGCCCCATCAAGGGGCCCGGTACCAGGTGTACTACACCCTGGGGGAGGCCCGGTGTTTTCTCTGTCAGGCGACGGGGCACATCCGAAGGGACTGTCCCCTGGCCCGGTTTGGAGAGGCACCCGGGACCCCCAACGCCTCACGGCCATACCATCGCCGGTGACCCTGACGGTCCGGACCTTGGGGTCGCCCCTCCTCCAACCATGACCCTTGTCAATCCCGCTCGGGTTCCACAGGGCCCAGACAAGTGTGAGGGTGCTGTTGCTGCCACCGCCAACAGCGGCAAGGCTGGGCCCGTGGAGGAGAGGGCGGCAGGGTCAGTGACGGGACTCAGGCAGGACCTACCTCAGGGGGAGGCATCCCTTTCCCCTGATGCCCAGCCCTCATCTACCCTTGCCCTCCCACCGCTGCCCTTGTCCCCTGGCTCTTCCTGCATTCAGGCCCAGCCCTCTTCCTCCAAGGGATGGGAGCTTGTAATGGGGAGGCGCCGAAAGCGTGCTCAGCGTTCCACCCCGCCCACTCGGGGAGGACAACCTCCCTGCACCTGTGGGGATGGACACTGGAACAGTCCTTGAATGATTCGCAGCACCATGAAGCAGTTGAGGTGACCGCGGCGGTTGCGGGAGAGGTGAACACCTCCCTCCCAGGGTCCCTGCAAGAGGGGGTGTTCATGGAGGATGCTCCCACTGTTCCCACCTCCGCTGAGGGGACGGCCGCTGACCTTGCCACCGACAAAGATCACCACCTGGTGGCGGGCAGCGGGCTCGACTTCCTCTCTTAGGAGGTGGAGGCTTTGGGGCTGACCCCGGCTGCCTCAGAGGGGGATCATCAGGTCCTGAAGGGATAACAACCAACCTCTCCTTCCCTTTCCGACCCGCTGCTATCCCTTCTCCCTGCCTCTGAGTTGCCCCAGGGTGCGACCATCTGCCCGGCCGTCGGCAGCATTTTGGCCGCGGCCACCGAAACCCTTGAGGCTCTCAGCCGACGGAAGCGCCCATTAATATCCATCACCCCCAGTGCTGAGGCCTCTGGTGCTGCAATCTCTGTGGCACTGGAGCCCAGCACTGGGGAGATTATTACTACCCCTACTGCTGCCACCGATTCTCTGCCCTGTGAGGTGGCACCGCATCCCTATGCCTCCTCCGCTGAGGCTTCTTGCCCTCCTCCTTCTCCTGCTCCCTGTTCAAACCCCCTCCCAATTGAGCTTTCCACCCCTTTTCCTCCTCCCCCCATCCTTGTCTTTTCCCCAATCCCTCACCTCTTTCTCCCCCTACTCCCCTTCCTCATCTCCCTCCTTTTCCTGATCCCCTCCCTGAACTCTTTTCCTCCCCTTACTCTGTTACCGCCTCCCCTGGGGATGCCACGTTTAGTCCAGATGTTGGCCCCTGGGAGGTGGTTTTCGTTTCTCCTGCTCCCGGGACATCTGGGGCTGGTCTCCCTCCGCCACTGTCCTCCCAGCAGGCACCTCACACGCCCTGCATCCCGGTGTCGATGGGTCACGGGGCTCACGGAGGGGTCTGGCCCCAAGGCATTCGAGGGCCGAGGCCCCGATGCCAGATGCGCTGAAGGGTGAGATGTGTGCTTTCTTGGAAGACATCCGTGGCTCTAAGAATAAAGTCGCTATCGCCCTTCAGCGCTGGGAGATTTTAATCTCATCTTACAAATAGTAAGGGCCCTCTTGGGGGAGGGTAAAGGGACCGGGCGGCGGGAGTCCACAGATTACCAGCGGGTCCGCAGCTTCCGTGATGCCCTGCTCGCTTTTGGGCACACTCACGGTTTGCTGCGAGGCCCAATGGGGGCCACTGGCACTCCTGCCGGCGAGGATCTTCCCCAGCTCTCTCGATGCTGCCGCTCATCTTTACCACTCTGAACACCCGGGGCTGCGGGTCGGGTCTCCGTAGGTGTCAGGTACTCTCCTTCCTTCGGAAGGGGAGGTACTCTGTCATATTCCTCCAGGAGACCCACACAGCTCTGGTCGCCGAGGCTAGCTGGTGGCTGGAGTGGGGGGACAGGGTTTATTTCAGCCACCTGTTAGCCCGTCAAGCCGGGGTGGCTACCATGTTCTCCCCGAACCTGCAGCCCGAGGTGCTAGGGACCGCCGAGGTCGTGCAGGGTCTCCTGCTGCATCTCCAGGTTCGGATGGAGGGGCTGACACTAAATCTTGTCAACATCTACGCCCCGTCGTCCGTCTCGGAGAGGCTCCACTTCTATCAGCGGGCGTCTGCCTTCCTTGGCTCACTGGATCCTCGTGAGTGCCTGGTCGTAGGCGGGGACTTCAATTGCACCCTCGAGGACTGGGACCGTATGGGGCTCGAGCAGTGCCCGGCCACCGAGGACGTCCTCAGGGAGATAATAGACCATCACTCCCTGGTGGATGTCTGGCGAGACCTCTACCTGGGCGAGGAAACGGTATTTACCTACGTCCAAGTGGTGTGTCGTTGGTCTTTCCACTCCTGGTTGGACTGCATTTATCTGTCTCGTCATCATCTCTTCCGGGCCCACTCCTCCAGCATTCGGCCGGCCCCATTCTTGTTTAATCGGCGGCCTCCTCTGCCCGGGTCAACTGGGTCAAGAGCTCTGGCCTGGTGGTAGGTCTGGGTGGCAAGCGGGCTCCCTCCCACCCGCGCTTCAGGCCATCAGCTGGAGCGCGGGTCCGCTGCTCTATCTCGGTGTTTTTCTCTCTGCCACGCATCCCTCTCCACTGGAGAACTGGCAAGGTTTAGAGGCCAGGGTGGTTGAGCAGTTGCAGAGGTGGACGGGACTGCTCCGGTGCCTCTCCCTGCATGGGAGGGCACTGGTACTTAACCAATTGGTCCTGTCCATGCTCTGGCACCATCTCAACACCCTGGTCCCGCCCCCAGGTTTCCTGGCCCGTATCCAGCAGCTAATGCTGCGGTTCTTCTGGCCAGGACTGCATTGGGTCTCTGCAGGGGTTCTCCATCTTCCCCTGGAGGAGGAAGGGCAGGGCCTGACGTGTTTGCGCACGCGGGTTCACGTCCTCTGCCTCCGGGCTCTGCAGAGACTACTATTTGATGCAGGTAGTCCGGCTTGGAGCACGCTTGCGCATGCTTTCCTTCGCCGCTTCCGAGGGCTCCGATATGACTGGCAGCTCTTTTATTTGAGAGGTCTTCTGCGAGAACTCTCCAGGCTGCCGACCTTCTACCAGGACCTCCTCCGGACCTGGAAGCTGCTTCCGGCAACCAGGTCCTTGGGAGCTATCTTGAGGGCAGATCTCCTTGCGGAGCCCCTGCTACACAACGCCCACCTACGTGTGCAGGCGGCGGAGTCTCCCTTGGTGCGCCAGAGGCTGGTCCTGGCAGAAGTCACCAGAGTCAGAGACCTCCTGGACTACCACCGGGGAGACTGGATGGATCCTCGGGCACTCACCCAGCGCATGGGGCTCTCCACCCTACGTACTCCCCGGCGCGTACTTCAGGAGGTGAAGGACGCTTTGCTGCCCACTGCTCGGGTGTATCTCGACAAGGTCTTGCGAGAGGGTGCACCCTGCACACCCCTCACCCCCAGCCCTCCCGATCCCTCCATTGGCCCCCAGCCCCACGTACCTTCCCGACCGCCTCCTCCTCGTCATCCTAGCCAGCTGCATGCGATGCAGCCGGTCCCCTTCCGAACTGCTCCACAGAATCACTTGCACACGCTCGTGCTTCACACGCTCCACTTCCCCACCCTCGTGTCCCGCCCAGACACCAAGTGGCGGGACCTCCTACCACCAATGGAGGGTGGGGAGCCCCAGTGGGCCAGCCTCTATTCCACCTTGGTTCCACGGCCCACCGGGGACATCAGCTGGAGAATCCTGCACGGCGCGGTGAGCACGGGCGTGTACTTGGCGCGGTTCACCCCCACCCCCAAAATGTGCTTCTTCTGTGGCATGAGGGAGACCCTGGCACACATCTACATCGCGAGCACCAGGCTACAGCCCCTCTTAAGGCTCCTCCAGAACCTCCTGTTGAGGTTCTGGCTGCACTTTTCCCTCCACTTGTTAATTTATGCACGTCCCATCCGTGGCCCCAGAAAATTGCGGGACCTCCTGGTCAACCTCCTCCTGGCTATGGCCAAATTAGCAATCTATAAAACCAGGGAGAAGAGGTTGGCCAGGGGAGGGGCCTGCGACTGTGGGGCCTATTTCCATTGCTGTATCCGCTCACGTATCTGGGCAGAGTTCCAATGGGCAGCGTCCGCTGGCTCTCTCGAGACCTTCGAGGGGCAGTGGGCGCTGTCCGGGGTTCTCTGCTTGGTATCCCCATCCGGTTCCCTTATTTTAGCCCTTTGACCCTCACACCCATCCCTATCTTCTCATTATTTGTCCCCAGTAATTAGCTGGTTCTTCTGGGTTCTGTGGACCCTCCCCGCAGTCTGGGGGGAGGTCCTTTAGATGTGGGCGGGTAATGCCCGCCCACCTCCCGGACACCAAATAGTTGAGGTTGAGAGAGGAGCCACTCTTCCACTGAGCACAGCAGGCTGCTGGTCTGGGCTTGTTGTGCTTTTTCCCCCGTGCACCCCTCCCCTCCCCTTTTTTGGGAGGGGTGTGGGGGGGGCTACTGGGGTTGTGGCACACAAGCCCTGGCTACATTTTGGGCCAGGTCCCCTTTTCTCTCTGCCTGCTCTGTTTGCAGGCAGTCTTTCCCGCCCCCCCCCCCCCCCTCAGCTGGCTGCAGGAGCTGCTGGGGATGTAGGGGTTGATAGGGGGGACTTTGCTGCTCTCATCCTGGTGGGGGGAGCGGGACCCCCATTTTCCATCTTTTTGGGGACTGCCTGGCCCCTTTCTTCACTGCTGCAGGCTTGCACTTCACCGTTCCTGTGGCTGCTACGCCCTCTGGAGTAGAGAAGGTAAGGGGGCTGCTTTATAGCAGCTCCTGGGGTTCTTCCTTCCCCTCCACAACTTTGTGGGGGGGGGGGTGAGTGTATGTGAGGAGCCTCCTGCCATCTGGGCCCCTAGGTGGCAGCTGGCACAGCTTCTGTGGGGTACTGGGGCTGGGGGGCGGCTTCCTCTGCCCCCTGCTGTCTCCCCTGCATCTCTGCTGCTGCTATTGCTGCTCCCTTCCTAGCCCCAGGTGATGCAGGGGCTATCTCCATCCTTGGCCCCACTGCTTGCCTCCCCACCCTCCCTTGCTCTGTTGGGTCCTGCAGCTGGTTCTGCGAGCCTGCCACTCAGGCGCCCGTGGGCACACTAGTTTCCTCCCCCCCCTTCCCAGCAGTGTCTTGCTGCCCCTTGCTTCCTTGAGCAGACCCCTCCTCACATCCTGTATTCCCCTCTCCTCTTTTCGTGTGCCCATGCCCCCCTTTGTCATCTCATTTGGTGCCTGAGCCTCCCACTCTCCTTTAGTTACCCTCCCCCATGCACCGTTTCACTTCCCACATGTCTTTCAAATAATTGACCCTCTCACATTCCCAGTGCAGCCGGAGGAGCCGCTCTTACCATCCTGTGCTGGGAGCTGTATCCCTTGTTCCTTTACACCGCCCCCGCTCCTCCTATGTACGTTGCTGCCCTCTCACCCTGATTCCAGCGTAGCGGGGGGAGTGGTGAGCCTTTCTCTCCCTCTCTCTTCCCCCTCTCCCCTGCTCCTTGTTCCACCCCCTGGCACTATTGGTCTCCCCTAATTGTCTGTTCCTGTCTCCCCCCGCCCCTTCATCCATGAACATAATGGAGGGGCAGTCATGCGATGCCCCTACCACACCTTGCCCACCCCGCCTCACTGCCTCTATGAACCCTGAACCCTCTGAGGCTGTCGGGCCACCCACTCATGCAGCAGAGGTGGTGGACATGGATGGAGATCCCGGGACCCCGACCGCTCCTGCCGCGGCACCTTCTGCCACCAGTGTCACCACCAAGAAAGCCTCCCTGAAAGGCAGGAAGGGCCAGGGGACCAAGAAGGGCAAAAGCCCCACCCAGAAGGCAAAACCTCCTGTGGGGAAGGCTCACCCCCCTGCCGCAGACTCGGCCGCGGCTTCCCCTCTTTCCTGTCCCCCTGTTCCTTCCACCAGCTCTGGGGGCGACAGTGTTCCGGCCCCCAGGGCGTACGCCCAGGTAGCCGCCACCCCCCTGCCTGCTGCCTCCCGATCCACTGAAGCCGCTTATTGGAATTCCATCCCCGGCAGTTGCGACCCCTTCCCCACACTGACCCAGGAGGCACGGGGTCCGTTGCCTCCTGGTGTCGGCCTTGTCCCACGTGGAGACCTACGTGCAGGCGTTGGCACACGTGGTTGGGCCCATGGCCGTGGTGGCAGCCTCCAAGATGTTCGGGAAGGTGGTATTCTTCCTGGTGTCGGAGGCCGCCGCCCAGGAAGCAGTGGAGAAGGGTTTGGCGGTGGGGGGAGTCCACGTCCCACTCGAGCCTTTGGAGGACCTGGGAGTACGGGTGGTTTTTTCCTCCGTTCCTCCCTTCCTCCCCAATGCCACCCTATTGCCTTTCCTCTCCACCCTGGGGAGGCCCTGGCCAGTCCTTAGTCCCCTTCCTTTGGGCTGCAAGGACCCTACCCTCCGCCACGTTCTCTCCTTCCGCCGGCAGGTGCAAATTCAACTCCTGCCGGCGGGGCGTGGTGGAGAAGCCCTAGCAGGGTCATTTCTGGTGCCCTGTCAAGGGGCCCAGTACCGGGTATATTATACCTTGGGGTAGGCCCAGTTTTTTCTCTGTCGGGCGACAGGGCACGTCCGAAGGGACTGCCCTCTGGCCCAGCTCAGAGATGCACTCGGGACCCCCGACGCCCGGGAGGGCACCGGCCCTACCATCGCCGGTGGCCCTGATGGTCTAGACCCTGGGGTCGCCCCTCCTCCAACCATGACCGTCATCAATCCCGCTCGGGCTCCGCAGGGCCTAGATGAGCGTGCGGGCGCTGCTGCCACCACCAAAAGCAGCAAGGCCGGGCCTGCGGAGGAGAGGGCGGTGGGGTCAGAGATGGGACTCAGACCAGGCCTACCTCAGGGGGAGATTTCCCCTTCCCCAGCTGCCCAGCCCCCGTCTTCCCTCGCCCTCCCACCGCTGCCCTCGCCCCCTGGCTCTTCCCCTAATCGGGCCCAACTCTCCTCCTCTGAGGGCTGGGAGGTTGCCATGGGGAGGCGCCGCAAACAAGCCCGACATTCCACCCCATCTATTGAAGGGGAAGATACCCTCCTCGTGCCTCTAGGGGTAGGCATCGGAGCCATACCTCCCTCCGAGCCCCCGGACGCTTCACAACACCGTGAGGCAGCTGAGGTGCCCGCAGTGGTTGTGGAAGGGGTAAATGCCTCCCTCCCGGAGTCCCTGCAAGAAGGAGTGTCCACAGGGGATGCTCCCACCGTCCCCACCTCCACTGTGAGGGTGACCGCTGACCCTGCCGCCAACAAGGGCGAGGACGTGGCGGCGGGCAGCGGGCTCGCCTTCCTGTCCCAAGAGGTGGAGGCCTTAGGGTTAACCCCGGCTGCCTCAGAGGGGGATCAACATGCCTTGGGGGGACAACAGTCGGCCTTTCCTTCCCCTTCTAGCCCACCGCTCTCCCTTTTCCCTGCCTCCGGGTTGTCTCAGGATGTAACCAACTGCCCAGCCATGGGTTGTCCCAGGATGTAACCAACTGCCCAGCCATGGGCAGCACTTCGGCCACCGAACCCCTGGGGGATCCTAGCGGGCGGGAGTTCCTGTCATTCCCCATTACCCTTGGTGCTGGAGCCTCCGGTGCTGCACTCTTAGTGGTGCCGGAGCCTGGCGCTGGGAGACACTAACTTTCCCCACCACTGCCAGCAATCCCCCACACTGTGAGGAGACACCGCAACCCGGTGCCTCTACCACTGAGGCTTCAGACCCTATTCCTGCTCCCCATTCAGCCCCTCTCCCAACCGAATTTCCCACTTCTCTTCCTGCTCCCCATCCTCCTTGTCTTTTTTCTCCACCGCTTCCTCCCCCTACTCCCCTTCCTCCTCTTCCTCCTTTCCCTGATCCCTTCCCTGATCTCTTTTCCTCCCCTTACACTGTTACTGCCACCCCCGGGGCTGCCACGTTCAGCTCAGACATTGGCCCCCGGGAGGCGGTTTTTGTTTCTCCCACATCTGGGGCTGTTCTCCCTCCACCACTACCCCTGTCGTCATCCCAGCAGGGACTTCAGAATCCCCGCTTTCCCGCATCAGTCGGTCACGGGGCAAGCGGAGGGGTCTGGCCTGAGGCCCCGACATCCGACGCGCTGAAGGGTGAGATGCGCAGCTTCTTGGAGGACATTCATGGCTCCAAGAACAAAGTGGCTCTCGCCCTTCAGCGCTGGGGGGATTTCCATCTCATCCTCCAGACCATAAGGTCCATTTTGGGGGAGAGCAAAGGGACTGGGCGGTGGGAGGCTGCGGCCTACCAGTGGGCCTGTGGCTTCCGTGATGCCCTGCTTACGTTTGGGTATGGTCACGGTTTGCTGCGGGGCCCAATGGGGACTGTCAACACTCCTGCCAGCGAGGATCTTCCCCAACTCTCTCGATGCCGCCATTCGTCATTGCCACTCTGAACACCTGGGGCTGCAGGCTGGGTCTCCACAGGTGTTGGGTACTCTCCTTCCTTCGGGAGGGGGGGTACTCTGTCATCTTCCTGCAGGAGACCCATACCACGTCGGCCGCCGAAGCGAGCTGGCAGCTGGAGTGGGGAGACAGGGTGTACTTCAGCCACCTGTCAGCCAATCAAGCCGGGGTGGCGACCCTGTTCTCCCCGAACCTGCGGCCTGAGGTGCTGGGGACTGCCGAGGTTGTGCAAGGCCGCCTGCTGCACCTCCGGGTCCAGGTAGAGGGGCTAACATTAAATCTCATTAACATCTACGCCCCGACATCTGGCCCGGAGAGGCTTCGCTTCTATCAGCGGGCGGCTGCCTTCCTCAGCTCTTTGGATCCTCACGAGTGCCTGGTCCTGGGCGGGGATTTCAACTGCACCCTCGAGGAACGGGACCACACGGGGACCGAGCGGTGCCCGACCACCACGGAGGTCCTCAGGGAGATTGTAGACCAATACGTCCTGGTGGACGTCTGGCGTGACCTCCACCCGGGCGAGGATGCAGCGTTTACCTTCGTCCGGGTGGAGGGTCAACGGTTGTTTCACTCCCGGTTGGACCACATTTATCTCTCACGTCATCATCTCTTTCGAGCCCACTCCTCCAGCATTCAACCAGCCCTGTTCTCGGACCACCACGTGGTGGCCGGCCTACTGGCATTTTAACAACAGCCTACTGGAGGACGTGGGCTTTGTAGCGTCCTTCCGGGAGTTCTGACTGGCCTGGTGCGGGTGGCAGTGCGCCTTTCCCTTGGCGCAGCGGTGGTGGGATGTGGGGAAGGTGCGCACGCGGCTCTTCTGCCGCGACTACACCCAGGGGGCCAGACGGCGGAGGGATGCGGCGATAGAGCATTTGGAACGGGAGGTTTTAGAGCTAGAGAGGTGGCTGGCCACCGGCCCCAGAGATCCACCCCTCTACAGAACGTACCGAGAGAAGTGGGAGGAACTTCGGGCCCTCGACGACTTTCGAGCCCTGGGTGCCTTTGTTCGTTCCCGCATCCACCTCCTTAGGGAGATGGATCGTGGCTCCCGCTTCTTGTACTCCCTGGAGAAAAAGAGGGGGGCCAAAAAGCACATTGTCTGCCTTCTGGCAGAGGATGGCGCCCCCCTCTCGGATCCAGTGGAGATGCGCGAGAGGGCTCGTGCCTTCTATGCCTCCCTTTTCTCGCCAGATCCGACCGACGCCGACGCCTGCAGAGTCCTCTGGAACGAACTCCCGATGGTCAACGCGGGCGACCGAGACCGGCTAGAACTGCCTCTCTCTCTGGCCGAGTTCTTGGAAGCCCTCCGACTCATGCCTACCAATAAATCCCCGGGCATGGATGGGCTGACCGTGGAGTTCTACCTCATGTTCTGGGACGTCCGTGGCCCAGACCTTGGCAAGGTCTGGGCCAAGTCCCTGGAAAGCGGGGTCCTCCCTTTATCGTGCAGGCGAGCGGAGCTCGCTTTGCTGCCCAAGAAGGGGGACCTCCGCGATCTGAGGAACTGGCGTCCCGTCTCACTCCTCAGCACGGACTATAAAATCGTCGCCAAAGCCATCTCCCTGAGACTCAAGTCCGTGCTGGCGGACGTGGTCCATCCAGACCAGACCTACACCGTCCTGGGCCATACCATCTTCGACAACCTTTATTTGGTCCGGGATCTCCTAGAGCTAGGGTGTAGGGATGGTCTGTCGTTCGCCCTCCTGTCCTTGGATCAGGAGAAGGCATTCGACTGGATGGACCATGGGTATCTCCTGGGCACTCTGAGGACCTTCGGCTTTGGGCCCTGCTTTGTGGGCTTTCTCCAGGTGCTGTATGCTTCCGCAGAGTGTTTGGTCAAGCTCAACTGGACCCTGACCACACCGGTCAGCTTCGGGCGGGGAGTATGTCAAGGCTGCCCGCTGTCAGGCCAGCTGTATACTCTGGCCATCGAGCCCTTCCTCTGTCTTCTTTGCAAGAGGTTGACGGGGTTGGTGCTCCGTGAGCCGGAGATGCGGCTGGTCCTGTCGGCGTACGCCGACGACATGCTCCTCGTGGTCCAGGACCCAGGAGACCTGGTGCGGGTGGAGGCCTGCCAAGCCGTCTACTCGGCGGCCTCCTCCGCCCGGATCAACTGGGTCAAGAGCTCTGGCCTGGTGGTAGGGGCCGGGTGGCAGGCGAACTCCCTCCCACCCGCGCTTCAGGGCATCAGGTGGAGTGCAGGTCCGCTACTCTATCTTGGCGTTTTTCTCTCTGCCACGCAACCCTCTGTGCCGGAGAATTGGCAAGGTTTAGAGTCCAGTGTGGCTGAGCGGTTGCGGAGATGGACAGGACTGCTCTGGTGCCTCTCTCTGCGTGGGAAGGTACTAGTGCTTAACCAACTAGTCCTGTCCATGCTCTGGCACCGTCTCAGCACCCTGGTTCCACCCCCGGCTTTCCTGGATCAGATCCAACAGCTGCTGCTGCGGTTCTTCTGGCCAAGACTGCATTGGGTCTCTGCAGGGGTTCTCCATCTTCCCCTGGAGGAGGGAGGGCAGGGCCTGACGTGTTTGTGCACGTGGGTTCGTGTCGTCCGCTTCCAGGCCCTGCAGAGACTCCTATTTGATGCAGGTTGTCCTGCGTGGAGCATGCTGGAGCACGCTTTTCTTCGCTGCTTCCGAGGGCTCCAATATGACCGGCAGCTCCTTTATTTGAGAGGTCTTCCATGAGACCTCTCCGAGCAGTCAGCCTTCTACCAGGACCTCCTCCGGGCCTGGAAGCTGCTAGAGGCAACCAGGTCCTTGGGAGCCACCGTGGGGGCAGACCTCCTCGCGGAGCCCCTGCTACACAATCCCCATCTACGTGTGCAGGCGGCGGAGTCCCCCTTGGTACGCCAGAGGCTGGTCCTGGCAGAAGTCACAAGGATCGGAGACCTCCTGGACTATGACCTGGGAGACTGGGTGGATCCTCGGGGCGCTCGCCCAGCACATGGGGCTCTCCACCCTACGTACTCCCCGGCGCGTACTTCAGGAGGTGAAGGACGCTTTGCCACCCCCGCTCGGGTTTATCTCGACAAGGTCCTGCGAGAGGGTGCACCCCGCCCGTTCCTAACCCCCAGCCCGCCCGATCTATCCATCGGCCCTAAGCCCCACGTACCTCCCCGACCGCCTCACAGTCATCACCCAAGCCGGCTGCACGCGTTGCAGCCAGTCCCCTTCCGAACCGCACCAAAGAGTCACCTGTACACACACACTCATGCTTCACACGCTCCACTTCCCCACCCTTGTGTCCTGCCCAGACACCAAGTGGCAGGACCTCCTACCACCAATAGAGGGTGGGGAGCCCCGGTGGGACAGTTTCTATTCCACCTTAGTTCCACGGCCCACCGGGGACATCAGCTGGAGAATCCTGCACAGAGCTGTGAGCACGGGCATGTATTTGGCGCAGTTCACCCCCGTTCCGAACGCTTGCCCCTTCTGTGGCGAGAGGAAGAACCTGGCGCACATCTACCTCGAGTGCGCCAGGTTACAGCCCCTCTTTCGGCTCCTCCAGAACCTTTTGTTGAGGTTCTGGCTGCACTTCTCCCCTCACCTGTTAATTTACGCACACCCCATCCGAGGCCCCACAAAGTCGCGGGACCTCCTGGTCAACCTCCTCCTTGCTATCGCCAAGATGGTAATTTATAAGACCAGGGAGCAGAGGTTGGCCGAGGGAGGGTCCTGTGAATGTGGGGCCTATTACCATTCCTGCATCCGCTCACGTATCCGGGCAGTGTTCCACTGGGCGGCATCCGCTGGCTCTCTCAAGACCTTCGAGGGGCAGTGGGCACTGTCCGGGGTTCTCTGCTCGGTGTCCCCATCTGGTTCCCTTGTTTTAGCCCTTTGACCCTCACACCCATCCCTGTTTTCTTTTTATTTGTCCCAAGTAATTACTTGGTTTCCTGGGCTCAGTGGACCCTCCCCATAGGCTGGGGGGAGGTCCTTTAGATGTGGACAGGCTTATGTCTGCCCACCTCCCGGACTCCAATAGGTGCCCCTGCTCTGGCTCGTGACCTGGAGGTGGAGAGAGGAACCACTCTTCCACTGAGCACAGCAGGCTGTTGGTCTGGGCTTGTTGTGCTTTTTCTTTTTCCCCTGCACTCCTCCCCTCCCCTTTTTGGCAGGGGTGTGGGGGGGAGCTACTGGGGTTGTGGCAGGCAGGCCCTGGCTACATTCTGGGCCAGGTCCCCTTTTTTTTCTCTGCCTGCTCTGTTTGAAGCCTTTCCCCACCCCCCCGACCCCTCAGCTGGCTGCAGGAGCTGCTGCGGGGGTGGGGGTGGATAGGGGGGCCTTTGCTGCCCTCATCCTGGTGGGGGGAGTGGGACCCCCATTTTCCATCTTTTTGGGGACTGCCTGGCCCCTTTTTTCACTGCTGCAGGCCTGGACTTCACCGTTCCTGCAGTTGCTGCTTCCTCTGGAGTGGAGGAGGTAAGGGGGCTGCTTTACAGCAGCTCCTGGGTTTCTTCCTTCCCCTCCACAAGTTTGTGCGGGAAGAGGGAGGAGTGTTTGTGAGGGGCCTCTTGCCATCTGGGCCCCTAGGTGGCAGCTGGCGCAGCTTCTGTGGGGTGCTGGGGCTGGGGGGTGGTTCCCTCTGCTCCCTGCTGTCTCGCCTGCATTTCTGCTGCTGCTGTTGCTGCTCCCTCTCCAGCCCCAGGTGCTACAAAGGCCATCTCCATCCTTAGCCCCACTGCTTGCCTCCCCGCCCCTCCCTTGCTCTGGTGGGTCCTGCAGCAGGTGCAGTGAGCTGCCACTCAAGCGCCCGTGGGCACACTAGCTTCCTCCCGCCCCCCCCCCCACAGTGTCTTGCTGCCCCCCTGCTTTCCTGAGCAGGCGCCTCCTCATAGCCTGCATTCCCCTCTCCTCTTCTCATGTGCCCATGCCCCCCTCTATCATCTCGTTTGGCACCTGAGCCTCCCACTCTCCTTTAGTTACCCTCCCCCCACGCACCGCTTCACTTCCCACATACCTTTCAAATAATTGACCCTCTCACATTCCCAGTGCAGCCAGAGAAGCCGCTCTTTCTATCCCGTGCTGGGAGCTGTATTCCTAACTCCTTCCCTTTTCCCCTGTCTGAATTGTCACCCTCCACCCCACGTCCAGCCTAGTGGGGGGAGCGGTGAACCTCCTTCCTCCCCTCCCTCTCCCACCTTGTTCCCTCCCCTGGTGTTTTTTGGTTCTCCCCTAATTGTTTGTTTTTTTGTCTTTCCTTCCCACCTATGACCACAATGGAGGTGTTGTCCAGCAACACCCCTGCCAAACCTTCCCTACCCCACCCTAAAAACAACACCCCTCTAAGGCTGCCGGACCCCCGTCACTACGGCAAAAGGGGAGGACGTATCCGGGCAGAGTTCCAATGGGCAGCGTTCACTGGCTCTCTTGAGACCTTCAAGGGGCAGTGGGTGCTGTCCGGGGTTCTCTGCTTGGTATCCCCATCCAGTTTCCTTGTTTTAGCCCTTTGTCCCTCACACCCATCCCTATTTTCTCATTATTTGTCCCCAGTAATTAGTTGGTTCTTCTGGGTTCTGTGGACCCTCTCCGCAGGCTGGGGGGAGGTCCTTTAGATGTGGGTGGGCTAATGCCCGTCCACCTCCTGGACACCAAATAGTTGGAGGGTAAAAAAAAAAAAGCTCTTTCACCTGCTTTATCACCCCTGCTCTGTCACATATCCTCCTCCCCTGCTCAACACTGTGGAGTTCGGCTACTTGGGACAGCAGGCAGTGCACCCTCAATAAGCTGTCGGCATTGCCATGCTTGACTCCGGCCCTATGTTTCACTTGGAAGTGGAATGGTCGCAGGGACAGGAACCACCGTGTTACTCTTGCATTCCTGTCTTTATTCTGGTGCATTCATTATAGGGACACGTGGTCTGTGAAGAGGGTGAATTGTCTTCTGAGCAGGTAGTATCATTGGCTCTCCACGGCCCACTTTACTGCAAGGCACTCCTTCTCCACGATAGCATAGTTTTGTTCCCATGGGAGGAGCTTCCGACTTAGATATTGTACAGGATGCTCTTCTTCTCCGACTGTTTGGGACAATACTGCACCTAATCCGACTTCCGAGGCGTCGGTCTATAGTACGAACTCTCTCTCAAAATCTGGGGCTATGAGCATTGGGTCACTGCACAGGGATGATTTTAAGTTGTTGAATGCGTCGTCTGCTGCTGGGGTCCATTTCACCACATCCTGGCCCCGGGCTCTCGTTAAGTCTGTCAGGGGACATGCCCTTGAAGCAAAATGGGGATAAACCTCCAGTAATACCCCACTAGTCCCAAGAATGCCCGGACCTGTTTCTTACGTACAGGCCGGCGCCAGTTCTGTATTGCAGCCACTTTATTCAATTGGGGTTTCACTCAGCCCCTCCCTTCTATGTACCCCAGGTATTTGGCCTCTGCTAGTCCTATTGTACATTTTGCTGGGTTTGCAGTTAGGCCAGCTTCCCTTAAGGTGTCCAGTACAGCCATCACCTTCTCTAAATGTGTGTCCCAGTCCGGGGTGTGGATGATGACATCATCAAGATAAGCAGTCGCATATGTACGGTGAGGGCGCAGTAGATTGTCCATAAGTCGCTGGAAAGTTGCAGGGGCCCCATGTAATCCAAAGGGAGGATGGTGTACTGATATAGGCCCTCGGGGGTGGCAAAGGCTGTCTTCTCTCTGGCTTCCCTGGCCAACAGAATTTGCCAGTACCCCTTGGTCAGGTCAAGGGTGGACAAAAACTGAGCCTTTCCCAGCTGATCAATGAGCTCATCTATTCGCGGCATGGGATATGCATCAAACTTTGACACCTCATTCAACTTCTGGAAATCATTGCAAAAACGGAGGCTGCTGTCAGGTTTAGGCACTAAGATAATGGGGCTAGACCATTGGCTATGGGATTCCTCAATGATGCCTAGTTCCAGCATTTTTCTTACTTCTTTTTGTACCTCCTTTCGCTTTGCTTCTGGGATTCGGTAGGGCCTGACATTTACTCTTACACCTGGGTCTGTGACTATATGGTGCTCGACTTCAGTGGTCCGGCCAGGCTCTGTTGAGAATACATCTGAGTGTCGCTTCAGCATTGCAAGAACCTCTGCCCTTTGGCCCGGGGTTAATTCTGGGGAGATCCCCACCTGTTTCTGTTGGCTTTCATTCGGTATTGCTGCCCCAAGGGCAGCCAGTTCCACCTCCTTGTCTCACCATGATTTGAGCAGGTTAACATGGTAGATTTGTTCCAGTTTCCGGCGACCCGGCTGCTGCACCTTATAATCTACCTCCCCTATGACCTCAACCACTTCATAGGGTCCCTGCCACCTGGCAAGGAGCTTGCTCTCTGCTGTCGGGACCAGCACCACTACCCGATCGTCCACCTGGAATTTTCGGACCATTGCCCGACGTTTGCAGTAGGTTTGCTGGGCCTGCTGGGTTTTTTCTAGGTGCTATCTTACAATGGGGGTTATCCACATGATCCTGTCCTTCATCTGCAGGACATGTTCTACAGTATTGCGTCTGTGATTTGTCTGCTCCTCCCAGGTCTCTTTGGCAAGGTCTAGAAGGCCCCGGGGGTTTCGCCCATATAGCAGTTCAAATGGGGAAAAACCTGTGGATGCTTGTGGTACTTCTCGGATGGCAAACATGAGGTATGGAAATAGGTCATCCCAATCTTTCCAGTCCCGACTCACTACCTTCCGGATCATGTCCTTGAAGGTGCGGTTGAACTGCTCGACGAGGCCATCCATCTGCGGGTGGTATACTGACGTCCTCAGAGCCCGTATGTGGAGTAGTGTACACAGGTCCTTCATTAATTTAGACACAAAGGGAGTACCCTGATTGGTTAGGATCTCCTTGGGTATCCCCACCCTCGAGAAGATTTGAACTAACTCCCTTGCTATTGTCTTGGAATGGGTATTTCTCAGGGGTACTGCCTCAGGGTACCGGGTAGCGTAGTCCAGGACCACTAATATGTATTGGTGTCCTTGGGTTGACTTTTCTAATGGGCCCACTATGTCCATTGCAATGCTTTCAAAAGGGACCTCAATAATAGGTAGAGGTATCAGTGGGGCTCTCAAGTACGGCTGGGGCCCATGAAGCTGGCATTCGGGGCAAGAGACACAATATCGCCAAACCTCCATATATACCCCGGGCCAGTAGAACCTTTGTAAAATCCGATCTAGGGTCTTCTCAACTCCTACATGATCCCCGAATAAATGACTATGCGCTAGGTCCAGCACAGCTCGCCGGTGATTCTGAGGCACCAAGAGCTGTTCCACCTCCTGTCCTGGGCCTGGTAACACTCAGTACAGTAGATCCCTCTTAATAATATAATATGGCCTAGGGCCCTTGAGCCATCCTTCTACGGAGGTTCCGTTTACTTCAATTACCTCTTTACGAATGTTTTGATATACCGGGTCATTGGCCTGGTCCTGTCCAAAATTTTCAAGCGAGGGCTCTGTCTGCCTGGGTTCTAGGGGACCTTCAGCCTCTTCCATACCAGGCAGCCCTGCTGAGCTAGGTCCAGCCTCAGGCTCGTCTACCGCTCTCAGTGCTTCATTATCAGTGGGCTCTGTTTCCCCACTGGCCAGGGCCTGCCTTAGGTTCTGGGTCAGAATTCGAGTACCCAGTTTCTTGGCTGCCCTCCTTTCCCACCTTGATTTCCGGGGTTTTCCAGGCTCAGAAAATAGGTCCTGGGAAAATTCGTGGAAGCTTGGGAGGGGGCTCTCTTCCTTTCCCTCAGTTATAGGGAGCAGATCACTAAATCCAGGGAAGTCCCGCCCAATCACAACTGGGTATGGGAGCCTTGGAACTACCCCCACTGCGACCCTTGTAACATTCCCTGTATCTCTATTTGTACAGGGACATCTCCATGGACACAGGAGATCCTGGTGAGCTTGGCATGGGTCAGCTGCCCGGAGACCAATGTGATGGCGCTCCCTGAGTCCACCAAGGCCATGGTCTCTACTCCATTCATCTTAACGGGTCGGGTGTACTGATGGGGGGCCATTGCTATGCCTGTCACATTTATGAGATTGCAGTGGCTTCCCAGGTCTCCGAGGTCACACTGCATGGGTTCTGTTATGTTTGGACAATGTGCTGCTATATGCCCAATCTCCCCGCATGCATAGCATCAATACCCTGCACGGGGCATCCCCCTATTTCTTGGGCTACTGAGTTTTACCTCCTGACTTTCCTGCCCCCAGTCCCCAACTCCCTTCACGGCCTCTGGCCGCTCTTCTGTCTCCCTTTTCCCTGGCCAAGTCTTACTCAAGGGTTCAGAGCCACGGGCCTTTGGGGCTAGTCCAATTCTCTTGTCTCTCCGGACTTCTTTGCTGAGGGGTTGCAAGAGTCCTTTAGTCATTAATCGTCTTTCCATGAGGGCTACCATGTCGTCATATAAGGAGGGTTCATTCTGGCTAACCCAGGCTCGCAGATCAGATGGTAGGCCCCTCATAAACTGGCCCAGGACAATAATTTCCACAGTCTTCTCCGGGCTGTAGGTCTCCGGCTGCAACCATTTTGGGGCCAAGTGGATCAGGTCAAACAGTTGTGCCCTTGGTGCTTTGCCCTCCCCATATCGCCACTCATGGAACCTTTGAGCTCTGATAGCAGTGGTTACTCCCGACCTGGTGAGGATCTCAGCCTTCAGCTGGGAATACTCAGTGGTGGCCTCCTCCGGAATGTCAAAATAGGCCTTCTGGGCTTCACCACACAGAAATGGAGCCAGGATGCTGGCCCACTGGGCTCGGAGCCAACCTTGCCGAGCCCAGGAGGTAAGCCTCCACATCATCCTCCTTTGTCATTTTCTGGAGGAAACTGCTGGCCCGCAGGGACTGTGCCCCATCTGAGCCATGCACCTGAGTGGTCAGAGCCTTCATCTGCATTATTACCTCCTGCAAGGTGGCTCGGTCCTGGGCAGCCTGGCTTATCAACAGCTGGTTAGTTTCCTGCTGTAATTGTACTGACTCCTGCTGGGCAGCCATCTGAGCCCAGATAGCTTCTTGCTGTGCTGCAGTGGCTTTTATGAGGGTCTTTACTACATCCTCCATTTTGTTTTTTCTTCCATCTTACTAGGGTGGCCTAGTCTGTCTTGGGTGGGTCCACTGCAAGGTCTCACTGCAGCAAAGGCATCCCACTCCTGGCACCACATGTGGCAGGGTCAGTCCCACTCCTGGGCCCCTGACCTCTGTTCAGACCACTGTCCCACAGTCTAGGAGTCACAGTATATGACTCGCCTTGGTTTGGGGTTTGTTGTCTCCCCATAGTCTTTAACAAGGCCGATGTTGCTCTCTTGGCTCCTCTGGTGTCCCTCTCTCTCCAAACTCCTCCACTCTCCAAAACTCCTTCTTAGTTCTCCAAACTCCTTCACAGCTCTCCAAACTCCTTCTCAGTTCTCCACACTCTTTCACAGCTCTCCAAACTCCTTCTCAGCTCTCTCTCTCCTCGCCCACAGGGAGGGTTCTTAAATAGGCCTCCAGGCAGCCCTAATTAGTTTCACCTCGGCCTTAATTGATTTTGCAGCTGCCCTGTCCCAGCTGCCCCTAATTAGCCAGGATTGCTGACTCTCTCTGCAAGAGCTGCCTCTTTTCCCCTCCACCAAGCTCTTTAACCTGCTGTATCACCCCTGCTCTGTCACAATATATACACACACAGAGAAAGAGAGAGAGAGAGAGAAGCTTTCATGCTTTTGCATCTCCCAGTTGGTTTCTTAACTTTGAATTAAATAAATCATCCAACTGATCTAGCAGAATTAATTGAAATGAAGGGAACATTCTTTCTGAACATTCTTAAGAGCAGGGTTAGGCAAAATACTGCTGAGGGGCCTGATCTGGCCTGCTAAGCCGCCAGATCCAGCCCACAGACCACCTTACTGGGATCCTCAGGCATGCAGCTGCCGCAGTTTGAAGTGCAGTCTGTGCAGCTTTCTGCTCTGCAGGGAGCAGGAGGCTTCATGTGATCTCCCAGCCCCCAGCCCAATCCTCAGCTCCTATAGGCTGGAAACAACTGGCCAATAGGAACTGACCCCAGCCAATCTCTCAGCTCCTATTGGCTGGAAACAATGAGCCAATAGGAGCTGAGAGATTGGCCTGGGGGATGGGGGCAGCACAAGCCTCTTTCCTTTCCCAGAGCTGAGAGCCACTTGGAGATAAAAGCCTGGAATTTAAAGTGATCTGAGGCTGCATCAGGCAGGGAACCCAGCCTGCCTTATGGATGCTGGCTTAGGTAAGCACTTCCTGGTCAGTTCCTGCCTCTGGCACCCCTGCCCCTCCCACATCCTAACTCCCTCCCCCAGGTCACCATCCAAACACTCTGCATCCCCATACCCCAGGTCACAACACCCTCCCAGACCTGGTACCCTTTCCTATAACCCTCCCCCAAACCAGAATCCTCTCCTGCACTGAAACACCTCCGAGACTCTGTACCCCAATCCCCTGCACCGGGTCACCCCCAAACCCTCTGTAGTCTGCACCCCCTTTCCACTTCTCCCAGGTCACAATTCCTTCCCATACTTTGCACTTCCTCCTATAGCCCCTCCCCCAGGCCAGAACTTCTGCACCCATACTTTCTCCCTGACCCTACGCCCCAATCTCGTGCCCCAAATTACAACCCTCACCTTTACTCAAACTCCCTCTCAGACCTCACATCATCTCCTGCACCCCAGTCCCTTACTCCATGTACCCTTCTACACCCAACCTTCATCTTAGACCCCACATCTACTCCACAGAAAAGTGCAGCCCTTGACCATTTTCCAAAATCTTGGAGTGGCCCCCTACCAAAAATTATTGCCCACCCCTGCTTAAAAGACTACAGCTGGTAAAATCTGGTTTAGCGCTTCAACGGCTCTAGTTCCAGGTGCTTGGTCAGTGACTTCCATCCATTCAGATGTTCAAATTTTAAAGAAATTTGGCAGCAAACATGTGCTGCTTAATTTTTTATTAATACATTTAAACTATTTTAATACATTGGTTTAGGCCTTAACATGGATTGCCATAATTTCAAATGTAATTTTAAATAGGTTTATATCAAACCCTCCTTTATTTAATTTGAATAAAGAAGCCTTCCAATTTACATTTTTTTTAAATCTGTTTTTATTTTTTTTAAATGCTATTTATCCTCCCTGAGCCATGCTAATTTTTTCCATTTGCTCATTGTTACATCATGCATGTATGTGTGTACACATGAACACCCGCACAAAATACTCCCACTTATCCAAATAGTACTGAGGACAAAGATTTCATTCAGATAATCAAGAATACAGGACTCCTTCAGTAGCATGGTTCTCTTCCCTCTGGCTGGGGGGTTCATCTTCTTCCTCCTTCTCACAGTCCTGGTTTGGGGGTCACTGTTCTGGCCTGCCAGGTCTGCAGCCACTCTCATCTCGCAGCAGCCATATGTTATCGCCCTACAGTAGCACTTGGAGCCCTCTGCAACTCTGCTGTCATGGCTACGCTCACTCCTTCCTATGGCAGTGGGGCTGCCAAGAGCTCCTTGTACTTCCACAGGAAGCATTCAGCAGCAGCTGGGGACTCATCCTCCTCCTCTCGGGCCCACCTTGGTCTCCACAATGTTGTCCGAACCTCTGCATTATCCAAATCCCTTTCTTCTCACCTAGCATGGAACAAGTGCCCTCTGCAGCATGCACCTTATATTGAGGGACCATGGTCTATATAGTACGGGGGATCACATTCCACTGGAAATTCTGAGGTTTTAAGAACAGACCATTGTGATCATCTAGTCCAGGTATCTAAATTCCAAGCCTGGAGGCATTCTGCAGGCCAGAGCACATTTGCACTCCAGCCTGGGACACCCAGTGGCTGGGGGGGAGGCATGTTCATCCCTGTCCCTGAAACCCTGCCCCTTCCTACCACTGCCCCGCTCTCTCCACCCCATTGCATCCTGTACCCCAAGGGACACAGCTTCCAGGATTATCAGGAGGCCTAACATGGAACAACAGCAGTGGTCGGGCCCTCTATACTCCCAACAGTAGGGGAAGTACTTGTGGGCCCATGCAGCACGCTGCTCCCCTTCCCTGAAAGTGCACATGATGCAGAGATACACACTCTAGCCCCAACAGCTGGCTGCTTTCAGGAGCCAGCCTAAGGGTCCCTGCTAGGCTGCTGGCTGGGAGCCCCCTATAATAAGCACCTCCTAGCCAAAGTTTGCACCTGGCACCCAGCCCCTTCTGCACTCCAACTCCCTGCCCCAGGTCACAGACCCCTCCTGCACCCAATCTACATCTCAAACCCCACACCTCCTCCATTAAAATCATAGAAAAGTGCTGCTCATGATCACTTACCAAATTTTTGGAGGGCCCTCCCCGCATAAAAAATTATTGCCCACTCCTGCACTAGACTCTTGGTAAATTCCTCCAATGGTTAATTATTTTGTTCAAAATTTAACTTTTTATTTCCAGTTTGAATTTGTCTAACCTCAACTTCCAGCCACTAGTATTATATCTTTCTTTGCTGGAATGAAGAGTCCATTATCAGATTTTTTTTCACCTTGTAGGTACTTACAAATTGTAATCAAGTCACCTGTTAATCTTCCCTTTGTTAAGCTAAAGAAATTCAGCTTCTCGAGTCAATCATTACAAAGTATTTCCCCCTAATCCTTTAATTCTTCTTCTGTTTCTTCTCTGAACATTCTTCTTGGCTGGTGGATGCCAGAACTGGACATAGTATTCCAGTAGCAGTTGCACCAGTGCCAAATACAGTGGTAAACTATCTTCTCTATGCCTACTTGACAATCTTTTCTTTATGCATCCAAGAATCAAAGTAACCCTCTTGGCCACAGCTAAGAGCTCATGTTCAGCAGAATATCCACCAAAGTCACTGCTTTCCAGCATAGAGTACTCTGTCTTGTGACCTATGTTTTTTTCCTGGAAGCATATATTTACATTTAGGTGTGTTTAAATGCATATTGTTTGCTTGTGCCCACTTTGCCCTCTATCAATGATCAAGGCTTGTGGCAGGTCCTGAGCAATATAGGGAGGAAGGGCAGGGCTCAGCTCTGGGCCTCCCAGAAGGGGCAGGGCCTCAGACAGAAGGGGTGGGGCTAGGAGAAATCAGTCCACAGTGATTTAAAGGGCCCAGGGCTCTAGCATCTGCTGCTGCCATGGTAGCAATGGCAGCAGCCAGAGCCCCAGGCTCTTATAAATCACCTAGCCCTGGGCAACTGCCCCCATTCTGTATCCCTGTCGGCGGCCCTGGCAGTGACCTGTCTCCTTCATTATATTACTGGTCTAAAATTATTCTGTTTGCTTGGTCTAAATATGGTTAGGTCAGTATCAAAGCCATCTTTAATTTTTAGCTCTGGAGTCCATTCCTCTATCTGTCAAGAAGACACATGCCTCTTAAATCTCCAGGGGCATTCTTAGCAAAGTAAGGACGTAAGGGTTGTAGCTCAGTCCCCATTGCCATGAAGACCTCCCTAGGAGTGAATCCATTATTCCATAGAATAACAGAATCATAGAGTACTAGAACTGGAAAAAACCTCAAGACCATCAAGTCATCAAGTCCAGTCCCCTGCCCCAATGGCAGGACCAGCCAACATCTAGATCAGGACTACTCAATAGGCGGCTCATGGACTGCACGCAACACGTGGCCCATTGGTAGTTTGGGTTGATGCAGGGCTGAACATACGATCCGCGTGTGGGATCCTTTGAACATGGTCTCCACTGGGAACACACTCCACAACAGCAAGTCAATATAATGATCTTCTGTTGATATGCATTTTAGTAGTTAAATTCCTAGACTTGGATTGCTCATGAAAAGTGCAAATCGGGTGGAAATGGGTAAATATTGCTTTTTATTAATATCAGAAGAACTGATTTAAATGGGGCCTGCATATTGTGTAGTCTTGCCTTAATCTTTGTATCCATGCCCGTCAGTGTGAAAGAAGCTATTTGCATATATTTACATATATATTTGCATGTACATGCAACCACACTTAAGTTGTGGCTCTTAGCATGTGCTGTGAGTATCACTGTGGCCCCAGAGCTTCCAAAGTTGAGTAGCCCTGATCTAGATCATCCCTGATAGATGTCTATCCAACCTGCTCTTAAATATCTCCAGTGATGGAGATTCCACAACCTTCCTAGGCAATTTATTCCAGTGTTTAACCACCCTGACAGTTAGGAAGTTTTTCCTAATGTCCATGGTGTAAAAGGGAATGGATCCACTGTACAGGATTTAGGGATAGCTGCTGGGATGTTCTATACCTTGGGGGAAGCATCCTGTCACTCCCATATTACTCATTTTTATATCATTGAGATTTTATGATTTATATGTATATAAAGAGCATGCTTTGTAAAGTATCAGGAGACAAGTAATAATCTGCTGAAAGTCAATTCTCTGTCCATATATGTATATAATCAATGCATGTGATAAGTTCTGAGACTGTTATATGGCTATCATTAAAACATGCTGTAAATCAGGGAATCAGTCAGATATTAGCTCCCCAGAGACAAGAGCAACAAGAGCAGTCAGAGCCCAGGAGGCGTGTCAAACAACTAACAACAGTCATTGTTCAGCAAGGGAGCTACAGCCCAGACTGGAGAGAGATAAGGAGGCACAGCAGTTCCATGGTCCTAAGCTGTAACCCTGGGGGACATCTGTTGTTGCTCTTTGTTGCACAAGGAGGGGGCATGCTCCCCCTTCTGCCTGCAGAGAGCTCAGCTCTACAAGACCTCTCTGTCTGCCAGTGCCCTCAGGATGAGACTGTAGCATCCAGTGTTCCAAGGATTCTCTTGTTCTTTGCTCAGCCCTCTCTCCCCCTAGCAGTATGATGCTAGGACAGGGACAACTACAGCCTCAGGGTTCAATGGTTTGGCATTTGTTTCCCCCCACTCATCTCCCCATCTCTTAGCCCAGTAACTGAGACTGCCTTCTGGGCTACAGAGATCAGGACCTTTTTGGAGAATGTGCTCACATAAAGCAGCACCATAGAAACAGTGAGAGATAAAGACCTTGAGTTCTTAGATTTACTGTAAAATGTGGAGCCAACAGTTCAGGACTGTGTTTGTCTGAATTAAGCTTGAGCTGCCTGGCATATTGCAGATTCAGTACATTATGATCCTTTGCTGTGATCTTCAAGAGTGCTGTACACTCACAAATCTCACTGAAGTCTAAGGGACCTGTCAGAGGTCAATACTTCTGAAAACTAGGACACTTAATATGGCTAGAGCACAGTCTCTTCATCCTCATGTATCCCCATCTCATGCCAGCACAACCTGAGTGCACATTGTGTGCTCAGTAAAGTGTGTATTCTGCTCATGCTGGAATATTAACCCTCAAATTAGTCCAGTCAACTCATTTATATAAACTAAATGCAAATGTTCACACCAACGGCCAGGGGGAAGATGGTCATCATGAAAGATGTGTATTTGCATATATTTGTGTACATTTGCTCTTCAGCAGTGGGGTTTATAATGGAAGTTTAGGACTAGGATACCTATAGTTGGATGAGCTGTTGAATGCTTATTTGGGGCAGATCAGCTCCTACTACAATTCATTCTATTTTCCTTAAGAGATGTAAGAGGATCAGGAAATTATCAGGGTTGTGTGAGCTCCCTGGCTTTCCTTTCTCATTCAGCAGGACTTTGAGCTGTTTGAAACTTTTTCCACATGGCTGCTTAAAGAATAAACTGGATGTCTTGGCAAAACTCTCTAGTAACTGTTGAATAACCCTGGTAAGGAATCCGAAAACTCTCATTCTTCTTTTTATGAGAAGAACTTGCTGGGTGTGAGGGAAAGGAAAGGATTATAATAGGATCAGGAAATCTGGAGTGCTGCACCTGTTTCTGCTGCTCACTGGTGTGACCATGGGCAGTCCTTTACCCCAAGGTTTTGAAAATTACCCTTGACTTTTTGGTGCCTGGCTCTAGAATTTCACTCTTGGGCTTGGTTTCTACAGGTGCTCAAGCACATACAGATCATGCTGGCTTCAGCTGGAGTTGCTGGTTCTTAGCACTTCTGGACAACCAGGCCCTAGGGCAAGGGTGGACAATAATTTTTGCAGGGGGGCCACTTCATGAATTGTGGTAGTGGTTGCAGGCCAGCTCTGCTTTCCCTTTCCCCTCAAAATGGCAGGACCTTGGGCAGAAGGGGTGGGGCCCTGTATGGAAGAGGCAGTTCTTTCTAGGCACCACATGCCTTGATGGGGGAATGTGCAAAGTCCCCCCTCCTCCCCCCCCCCCGTCCTGTCCTGCTAGAGGCACTTGGCACCTAGAGGGAACTGCCAGTAATTTTGAACAGCTGGTAGTTCCCTCAAGTGATGTTAAATATCTGTTAATTGAATAGTCGAGTAACCTCATGAATTCTTATCGGTTAGTTGACTATTCTGTAGTCCCTGGGATGGGGCCAGCAGCCAGTGCACTCTGCCCCAATCCCAAGGACCCCCTGCCACTCCATGCTGCTGCCTCTGTATTAGCTGCCTCTGACCCAGTGTGAGCCAGGACTGAGTTGAGCTGCTGGCCAGCCTTGCTAAAAAATTTACTGGCAAGAGGGGGTGAAATGCGTGTAGTCTATAGCATTAATCTATAAGCTTTTGCTTATCAGTTAATCAGTTAACTGACTACACTATTACATCCCTAGTTGCCTCAAGGTGCTGTATACCCTTGGCAGGGGGAGGAGACTTTGTGAGCTCCCCCTGCCCCCAGGAAAACTAGGACCTGGGGCTGGGGAATGCATTGAGACATTCACTGTTCAAAATGGCTGGTAACTCCCTCCAGGTGCTGCATGCCCCTGGCTCGGGAAGGGAGCTACCAGCCACTTGAATAGCAAGTGCCTTCATGCACTCCCCCACCCCTGGTGGCAGGAGCATAGCAAGGCGGGCCGTGGGTGGACAGTCCCCACGTAAAAGAATAAATGGACACAAATCAGATATTAGGAATGGCAATATACAAAAACCTGTAGGAGAGCACTTCAATCTCCCTGGACACATAATAGCAGATTTAAAGGTAGCTATCCTGCAGCAAAATAAACTTCAAGACCAGACTTCAAAGAAAAACTGCTGAGCTACAGTTCATCTGCAAATTTGACACCATCAGTTTAGGATTAAACAAAGACTGTGAATGGCTAGCCAAGTACAAAAGCAGTTTCTCCTCTTTTGGTGTTCACACCTCCACATCAGCCACTAGAAGTGGGCCTCACCCTCCCTGACTGAATTAACCTCGTTGTCTCTAGCCTGATTCGTGCCTGCATATTTATACCTGCCTCTGGAGATTTCCACTACATGCATCTGATGAAGTGGGTCTTTGCCCACGAAAGCTTATGTTCCAATACATCTGTTAGTCTATAAGGTGCTACAGGACTCCTTGTCGCTTTTGCAGATCCAGACTAACATGGCTAACCCTCTGAAAAATAAAGAAAAATACCCCGATTATGACAACATACACTTTTCCCTTTACTCATGATACATGCTGATCTGTACTTCAAGGTCCAGTTCACTCCCATGTCCAATATTTCTTATAGGCATGGTAATTCTGATCCCTGCCTCTGATCTCTCCAGACCTTTTCTTCGAAATCCCCCCAAAGAAAGAGCAGACCAAGTATCTATATTCAATTAAAATTTTAGTATTGGATGCCCATTGCTTCTTCTGGCCTCCTTGCCAACACCCTTGCTAGCTACTTGAGTTTAACCCCTTATTCACTGGGTGCTGGCCAGCACTCCCCCTATACATCACAGTTACACAAACTGCTTCAATGAACATGTGTGCGAGGGTGCTTTAAAAGTCCCAATGTATCATTTTGTACGCCACTTTTTTTCAAATTTGGGTTGTGTGGCCACCAGAGTAAGCCGCTGGCGACCCCGCACTGCTTTGTTTACTTATCATGCCCATAGCACTGAGCCTCACAGCTCCATTGGCTTGAAATAGCAAATAGCAAGGCTCCATTAGGTTAGCCTAACGTTTAACTAGTTAACTATTTTATCAGGATTTTACATCCCAATTATGTATTACCCCAGCAAAACAGAGCCCTGTTGAATCATTATGCAATAGTAACTGCATATGGGCCAGGTAAACTCCATGAGGTTTTCCTTGCCGTGTTTACTTGTTTCTTCTCTCCTCCCACTGCTCCTCTGAGAGGTTCCTTGTGTGCCCTGCAAAGGTCAGTTTCTGGTAACTAAACCACTGAAGTTTGTAAGCAGGAGAGAATATTAACAATAATCCCCATAAAATAATTAAGAATGCTCTCCAAAATATTCCTAACATACTTGTTCTTTGACATGTTAAATATAAGCTACATAGTGATACAGTGTACTATAAAGCTTTTACTGCCATTTGTTTGGTATTCAGAAAGAGCAGCAGTTTGAAAAGTTTGAAAAGTGTGAATTGGGAATTCTTTGTTCCAGATGGGCTTTCAGGGGCTGATTGGATTAGAGTCAAGGCTTTTAGCCCAGCCTAGCCAGCAGCCTTATAAAAAGGCAGCTAGAGTGAACGCAATGAGCAGAAAACAAGGCAGCAGCCAACAGGGGAGTTTGCCTTGGGGGAAGCCCCATAGTGTTTGGTGTTTTTCTTGCATTTTGTTTCTCTTCTGTCCTTCAAGGGGGCATTAAAAAACATCTGAGGAATCTCTCCGAAGGAAGGCAGGTATGGATAGTGATAGGTCTGCCATTGTGACCTGCACAGCGTGTGCCATGTTTGTCTTCCACCAGGAAGATAGAAGGGATTTCATCTGCACTAAGTGCAAGCAGGTTGACATTTTGGAAGAAAAAATTACAGGGCTTGTAGCCCAATTATCAACCCTACATTCCATCAGAGAAGATGAAGACTTCCTTGAGAGTCAGGCACAGCAGACTGAAAAGCGAGTGAGGGTAGTACAGAACAAGGAAGAAAACTGGCAGCATGTAACCTCCCAGAGAAGAAAGCTAACTCAGCTATCCCCAAATCCAGTAGAGGTAGGTAACCACTTTCAGATTCTCTGCACAGGCACTATGGCGGCGAATGCTTTGTCAGAGTCCTCTCAGGGAAGGGATCAGAAGAAGACCCTGTCGACTGGAAGGCATGGGCCAAGTAGTCCTAGGGATTGGAGTTCCATGACCACCACCCCAAGAGAAGGAGATGGGTGGTGATGGTTGGGGACTCCCTCCTAAGAGAGACGGAGTCTTCCATCTGTGGTCCAGACCCGTAATCTCAAAAAGTGTGCTGATTACCAGGAGCTAGAATTCAGGATGTGACTGAGAGTCTTCCAAAACTGATCAAACCTTTGGATTGCTACCCCTTCCTGCTTCTCCATGTAGGAACTAACAGTATGGCAAAGAATGACCTTGAGCAGGTCACTGCAGATTATGTAACACTGGGAAGAAGGATCAAGGAATTTGAGGCAGAGGTGATGTTCTCATCCATCCTCCCCGTTGAAGGAAAAGGTCCAGATAGGGATTGTTGAATCGTTGAAGTAAATGCGTGGTTTCACAGGTGGTGTCAGAGAGAGGGCTTTGGTTTGGATTGCTAGCAAGACATGGGATCCACCTAACCAAGAGAGGAAAGAGCTTCTTCGCAGGCAGGCTTGCAAACCTAGTGAGGAGGGCTTTAAATTAGGTTTGTTAGGGACAATGACCTAAACCCTAGGTAAGTGAGGAAGTGGGATACCAGGAAGAAACACAAGGAGGAAGGAGCAACAAAGGAGGATTCCTGATTCGAATGGAGAAGGTAGGGCAATCAACTAGTTATCTAAGGTGTTTATACACGACTGCAAGAATCCTGGGAAACAAACAAGAAGAATTAGAAGCCCTGACACAGTCAAAGAACTATGATTTGATTGGAATAACGGAGACTTGGTGGGATGACTCACATATTTGGAGCAGTGTTATGGAAAGGTATAAACTGTTCAGGAAGAACAGGCAGGGGAGAAAAGGAGGGGGAATTGCACTGTATGTAAGAAAGCAGTATGATTGCTCAGAGCTCCAGTATATAGAGGGAAACAAGCCTGTTGAAAGTCTTTGGGTTAAGTTTCGAGGCAGGAGCAACAGAGGTGATGTTGTGGTTAGTGTCTGCTATAGACCACCCGATCAGGTGGATGAGGTAGATGAGGCTTTCTGCCAGTGCCGTAACTAGCTAATTTTGCGCCCGAGACAAGAATATAAAATTGTGCTCCCTCATGTTTATATATATATAGTAGATATTTTGTAGAAAAAGGGAAAATACATAAATAACAATAATTAATTTTAGTTTACTAAAACGTCTTTCAAAAGAAGCCATAGTCACTGGCAAGCTGAGAAATATTCGCAGGGCAATTTCCAAATTTGGAGAAGATTCAGCCAGATTATATTAATGAATTAACTGTAGAAGGTCCAAACTAATCGCAGATAAAACATTTGGCAACAGCGCTAACACCTGATGTTTAAAACTCTGAATTTCTGATGAAATTTCCGAGGCATTCAAATCACTGTTATATTTAATACTTAAATCTACTGCTGCTTTTTGAAAATTAGCAGTATCCATTTTAACAAAAGAATCATCCCCCCAAAAAATCCCACTTAAATTCTTAAATACAATAGCCTTTAAATGGCTCACACTCCCAGTTAAAATAGTTATCTTAAAAATTGGAAACATGTTTAAGGGATCGCCACAATGACTTTACCATGGACCTCATAAAGGAAACATCTTTTTAGAAATCGGACAATGGCACTCCTAAGGAGTGGTCCAGGTTGACCGTCCTCAGTATGGGTAGGGGTGCTGACATGGCTTTAGGCACTAGCAAAGATAGCTTAGTACAATTGTCTCCCACCTTTTTATACCCAAGATCATTTTTTAAATGTCAGGACAAGCCAAGATCTACCCTATCCCTTCCCCAAGACCCCATCCCTTCCCTGAGGCCCCGTCCTCTCTGTTCCCCTTCTCTCCATCACTTGCTATCCCCAGCCCTTATACACTCTCATTGGGTTGAGACAGGAGGTGTGGGCTCTGGGGTGGGAATGAGGGATTTGGGTGTGGAAGGGTTGAGAGGAGCAAGCTCTGGGAGGGAATTGGATGCAAGAGGAGGTGGAGAAGTGGATGCTGGCTCAGGGAGGGGGCTCCAGGCTGAGGAGTGTTGGGCTCATGTGGAGGGTTGGGGTGCTGAGCAATCCACAGGCTTGTTGATGTGAGGGTGCAGGAGTTTGGATTGGGTATGTGAAGAGCTCAGGGCAAGGAGGCTGGGAGTATGATGGGCTCAGGACACAGATTTGTGGTGTGTGGATGGTGCAGGAGTGTTGTGGCAGAAGACTGAAGATGTTAGGGTATGTCTACACTAGCTCGTTAGTTCGAGCTAGGTAGGGTAATGAGGGCAAGCGGAGTTGCAAATGAAGCCCGGGATTTAAATATCCCAGGCTTCATTTGCATGTTCCCGGGCGCCGCCATTTTTAAATCCCCCTTAGTCCGAACTCCGTGCCCGCGGCTACACGCGGCACGGACTAGGTAGTTCGAATTAGGATCTTTAATTCGAACTACCTAGTCCGTGCCGCGTGTAGCCGCGGGCACGGAGTTCGGACTAAGGGGGATTTAAAAATGGCGGCGCCCGGGAACATGCAAATGAAGCCCGGGATATTTAAATCCCGGGCTTCATTTGCAACTCCGCTTGCCCTCATTACCCTACCTAGCTCGAACTAACGAGCTAGTGTAGACATACCCTTAGTGTGCAGGAGTTTGGGGATGTGAGAGGCTCAGGACGGGGGGGGTCCAGTGTATGAGAGACTCAGGTTTGGGGTCGGGGGATGCAGGAATGTTATGATACTGTGGCCAGATTGGGGCTTGGCCCCAATTGGGGGCTTGTTGGCCAGGCTTCATTTTTAAATAAAATATTATGTCAAACACAAAAGGTTTCAGCATTGTCTTTATTTATGAGAGGGGTTGGGAACTTGTTTTGAGTCAGGAGTCACTGACTCAGAGAAAAGTCAGTCAGGGCCACACAAGTGAGATGCAAAAAAAAACCAACCTCTCCAAGCCCCCCAGGCCTCACTAATGTGACCCCAACTGTGCTGGTGGGGTCAGGGAACAGGGTAGTTGGGCAGGGTGCTGGTGGGTGCTGGGGCACAGGACAGGGTGTTGGTGGGTGCTGGGGCAGGTGGCTGGGTGCTGGGACAAGAGACAGGGTGCTGGTAGGAGCAGGGGACAGGGTGCTGGTGGCGGCAGTGGGGAGGGTGCTGGTGGGAGCAGGGTGCTGGTGGGGGGGGTCTGTCCAGGGGGAGGGAACAGGGACTGCTGGGGCCAGTACCTGGGGATCCTGCAGCTGCATGCCAGGTCCAGGTTTCAGGACGCACGTGTGCTGTTTCCCTCTCCCCCAAACAGCCGCATGCTGCCTTAGCAGCTAGATCTGTGGCATGCCGGTGACTTCCTTCCCCTGCTGCTTCTTGTGTGGGGGAGGAGTGGGGAAGAGTAGGAGTCCCAGGACTGCACGAGCTCCAACTGCTCATGACATGGGTGGCAGGTTTATATAATTTTTGGTGGTGCCCCATTAGCCACGCCTCCTGGCCCCTGTTAGCCATGCCTCTGGAGGTAACACGCTCGGGGCAAGATGGACACATGACCAGACGTAAAAGGTGTCATGTTCACCCCTCTAGAAGGGTTTTTCCCACCCACCTCCGACCAACAGGGATTAGTTTGGTCCCCACCAAGCCCCCCTCATGCAACTATCCTGCAGTTACATTAACCCAATGTGTGTGACATTAACTCAGGGGCAGAGAGGCTGGGGGAAGTGTTTCCTCTAAGGCTATGTCTACACTCGGGGCTTCTTGTGCAAGTACAGCCGTTCTTGTGCAAGAACACACAGAGCATCCACACTGCCTGCCTGCTCTTGCGCAAGGAAATTTACAGTACGGCGTGGTAAAAGAGGGCGTCTTGCACAAGAGCTATGCTCTTTTCTAACAGGGGTAAGCTCTCTTGTGCAAAAGGGCAGTGTGGATGCTCGGCAGGGATTTCTTGCGCAAGAAACCCCTATGGCTAAAATGGCCATCAGAGCTTTCTTGGGCAAGAGAGCATCCACTCTGCCACGGATGCTCTTGTGCAAAAGCACAGCTCGCACAAGCAGTGTGGATGTGTTCTTGCACAAGACTTCTTGCACAAGAACCCTTGTGCAAGATGTTCTTGCGCAAGAAACCACCAGTGTAGACATAGCCTAAGAGTTTCCTCCCATGAGCAGAATGAATTTTGTGTAGTGCACCAGTACTGAGTTCATGTGGCTTGTTTGGATGTGCCACTGTGGTGCCCAAGTTATTAATAAATATCTTATAAACCTCTACCTTTTCCCTCTGCTGCCATGTCTCCTCCCCTTGTTCCATCAGCTCCCCTGGTGCCTGCTGCACCCCCAATTCCTCACCCTCCTCTGCTGTCCTGACTCCTGCCCTTCTCACTGCCCTCAGCCTTCCTGAGACTGCCCCCCTCCACCAGCCCTTCTCTCCCCCTTGTGCCCACTCCTCCAGTAACCCCACTCTGATCATGTGAGCTATCCCTCCTCATACCCTCTTCTAACACCTCCCTCTACAAACCTGCCCTGACTCTCTCCTCTGGTGCTGGTCCCTCCCCTGCAGGTGTCTGTCCTTCTGCTTCACCCCCAGAATCCCCTGGCACCTGCACCTTCCCTTACCCCTGCACCCTCCTGGTGCCTCCCCCTTCCCTCACTGCCCCTGCCCTCTTTGCCCTCTTTTTCCTTGATGCCCACCCCCTCACCACCCTCTACCCCTGTTGCCTTCATGCCCCTGTGCCCTCACACATGACTTGCTCCAACCCGGCCTTCCTCATGCCCACCCCTTCTTTCAAGCCTTCTCCCAGCACCTCCCCATCTAGCCCCCAATGCCCTTACCCTCTCCTGTCCCCGCATCACCCTGTCCCCCTCCCACTGACACCTCCTGCCTTTTTCCTCATTGTCTGCATTTGGCCCCCTGGCATTTGTCTCTCCTTTACCCTGTCCCTTTGGTGCCTTCCCCTTTCTACCCCCTCTCCCCTCCCCCTCCATACAAGCCCCTTCCTCTCCCAGCCCTTCCCCTAGTTTTCTCCCTTCCCCTCCCCCTCCCCCTCCCCCTCCCCTACCTTCCGCCTTCCACTTTGCAGGGCCGGAGTCTGCGCTCTAGCCCAGAAGTCCCAAACTCCAAACCTGCAACTCAGCCGCACGGCGCAATGTGGCGCCGAATAGTTTTAAAGTCCCAGGCCGTGACGTCATGTCACGCCCGGGCGTCTCCCTGCCCACCTGTTTGAGCACGCCGTTTGAGCATGCCGCGCATGGCAGCAGCAGCCAGCAAGGGGGAGCTGAGTGAAAGTTGCACATGGCAGGGATGGTCCGGGGCCAGGGCCGGGGGAGAGATGCTCTGGGGCCAGGGTGGGAGGATTCGTGGGGGGGGGGAAGGAGCGGGGCCCGCTCCAAGCAGGGCTGGAGAGACCCAGCTCCAAATATTGCTGGAGCAGGGCCCCCAGCTCTGAATATTGCTGGAGCATGGGCACCACGAGCCCATATAATTTGCCGCCCATGGCTCATGAAGCATGTGCCCTGCTCTTTCACTCCCCAAGGCAGCCATACGTTGCCTGAGCAATTCAAGCTGCCATGGTCCTGGGATTCCCACTGCCCCCAGCCCACCCCCATTCCCCCGCTCAGGAAGGAAGCAGGGGAAGGAAGTCACCGGTGTAATGGATGAGATTGCAGGAGGCCCATGGTGGGGCTAGCCAGGCAGAGAGGGGCCAGCAGGAGCTCAGAGGCACATGGATCCCTGACTCAAGGCAGAGTCTGACATGCTCAGTCTCAGAGCCCTGCATTAAGGCCAGGAACATGCAAAGCAGCCAGGTAGGAACCCCGCTGCCACAGAGAAGAAAACATGCAAAGAGAAAATTTCAGGCTAAGAAGGGGCAGAGTCACACTGGGGTAAACTCCACTTTAAAAAGCCCCTCCCCTCCCCCGTGCCTCCCTCCAGCTGTACACAAGCCATACTCAGAGGCCCAAGCCCAGGAGCATTTGAGGACTTCTTAAATCCCAGATGTACTGCGCAGCTGCAGGACTGCACCCCCCCAGCTGTACGCCCGGGGCAAGTGCCTCACTTACCTCAACCTCGTTACAGCTCTGCTTTCTTCAGATGACTAAGAAGAGCTTTGAGATCACAGGCCCTGCTTCTCATGGGGGACTTTAATCATCCTGACATCTGTTGGGAAACCAATTCAGCAGTACACAGACAATCCAAGAAGTTACTGGAGAATGTTGGGGATAACTTCCTGGTACAAGTGCTGAAGGTAACAACCAGGAACAATGCACACCTTGACCCACTGTTCACAAACAGGGAGGAACTAGTAGGGGAAGTAGAGGTGGATGGCAACCTGGGAAGCAGTGATCATGAGATGGTAGATTTCAGTATCCTGACAAAAGGAAGAAAGGAGAGTAGCAAAATACATACCCTGGACTTCAAAAAAGTAGACTTTGGCTCCCTCAGAGAACTGATGAGCAGGATCCCCTGGGATGCTAACATGAAGGTGAAAGGAGTCCAGAAGAGCTGGCTGTATTTTAAAGATGCCTTATGGAAGGCACAGGAACAAATCATTGTGATACACAGTAAGAAAAGCAAATGTGGTAGGTAACCAGATTGGCTTACCAGGGAAATCCTTGGTGATCTTAAACACAAAAAGGAAGCTTATAAGAAGTAGAAACTTGGACAGATGTCTAGGGAGGAATATAAATATATTGCTCGAGAATGCAGGGGAGTAACCAGGAAGGTGAAAGCACAATTGGAATTGCAGCTAGCAAGGGATGTGAAGGTAACAAGAAAGTTTTCGATAGGCATGTTAACCATAAGAGGGTGATCAGAGAGGCTGAGGTGCCCTCACTGGATGAGGGAGGTAATCTGGTGACAAATGATGTGGGAAAAGCTGAAGTACGCAATACTTTTTTTGCCTCTGTTGTTACAAAATCAGCTCCTAGACTACTTCATTAGGCAATGCAATATGGGAAGGAGATGGGCAGCCCTCGGTACAGAAAGAACAGGTTAGGAGCTATTTAGAAAAGCTAGACATACACACATCCATGGGTCCAGATTTAATGCATCTGAGGGTACTGAGGGAATTGGCAAATGTCATTGCAGGGCCTTTGGCCATTATTTTTGAAAATTCATGGAGATTGGGAGAGGTCCTGGGTGATTGGAAAAAGGCAAATGTAGAACCCAACTTTTAAAAAAGGAAGAAGTACAATCCAGGGAACTATAAATTGGTTAGCCTCACCTCAGTCCCTGGAAAAATCATGGAGGGGATCCTCAGAGAATCAATTGTGGAGCAGTTGGAAGAGGGGAAAGTGATCAGGAATAGTCGACATGGATTCACCAAGGGCAAGTCATGCCTGACTAATCTTGCTAGCAAGTTAAGGGAAAGTGGATTGGATAAATGGATGGTAAGATGTGTAGAAAGCTGGCTAGAAGGCTGGGCCCAGCGGGTAGTGATCAACAGCTCAGTGTCAGGATGGCAGTTGGTTTCTAGCGGAGTGCCCCAAGGTTCGGTTCTACGACCGGTTTTGTTCAATATCTTTATTAATGACCTGGATGAGAAGATGGATTGCACCCTCAGCAAATTTGCAGATGACACTAAGCTAGGGGGAGAGGTAGATATGCTTGAGGGCAGAGATAGGGTCCAGAGTGACTTAGACAAATTGGAGGATTGGGCCACAAGAAATCTGATGAAGTTCAACAAGGACAAGTGCAGAGTCCTGCACTTGGGATGGAAGAATCCCAAGCATTGTTACAGGCTGGGGAGTGACTGGCTAAGTAGCAGTTCATCAGAAAAGGACCTGGGGATTACAGTGGATGAGAAGCTGGATATGAGTGAACAGTGTGCCCTTGTAGCCAAGAAGGCTAATGGCATATTAGGGTGCATTAGGAGGAGCATTTCCAGCAGATCTAGAGAAGTTATTGTTCCCCTTTAATCGGCATTGGTGAGGCCACATCTGGAGTTTTGTGTCTAGTTCTGGGGGCCCCACCTCAGAAGGGATGTGGACACATTGGAGAGGGTCCAGAGGAGGGCAACCAAAATGATTAGGGGGCTGGAGCACATGACCTACAAGGAGAGGCTGAGGGATTTGAGCTTGTTTAATCTGCAGAAGAGAGGAGTGAGGGGGAATATGATAGCAGCCTTCAACTTCCTAAAGGGAGGTTCCAAAGAGGATGGAGAAAAGCTGTTCTCAGTAGTGACAGATGGCAGAACAAGGAGCAATGGTCTCAAGTTACAGTGGAGGAGGTCTAGGTTGGATATTAGGAAAAACTATTTCACTAGGAGGGTGGTAAAGCATTGGAATGGGTTACCTAAGGAGGTGGTGGAATCTCCATCCCTAGAGGTTTTTAAGTCCCGGCTTGACAAAGACTGGCTGAGATGATTTAGTTGGGATTGGTCCTGCTTTGGGCAGGAGGCTGGACTCAATGACCTCCTGAGATCTCTTCCAGCCCTAAGATTCTATGATTCTGTGATTCCCTGCTAATACAACCATCAAAATACAAGCAGGAAGAAAATCTTTACACCACATGAAACCCCTGTAGATTCCCTATAATGATCCACATAGTTTGGATTGCAAAAAAACATTACATACACTAAAGTAATAGTATAAAGACTTGTTTGCTTTCCTGTTGTAGTTTTTTTCCTCAAGATAATAAGAAGGGGTTTTCTGTTTAACAAAAAATCGGATAGGTCAGTTATCTCCATTTTTAATGTAGGCTTGGAAAATGAGCATCCGACTGAAAATCATATTTTGTACAACATATGGTATTTGTGCTGATAGCGTGAAAGCTTTTGCCAGCAAGAACTCAAGAAATGAGTCAAAATACATTTGTGAATGCTAGGCTAGGTGCAACCATATCATGTATATTAAATTGTTTGAGCTATAATAAAATGATACATTGGTATGCCTCGTTAAAATCAAAGCTTCAATTTTTGTACCTAAAAGCCTATTTAGATTTGCCTCTACAGCTTTAATATAATGTCATTTACCTGAATATCTTGTTGGTAACAGAAAGGCAAACAATTTTACATTTTCAAAGCATTAATTCACTATGGCACTCTGGAGAAGCAGATAAATAAGTGTACATATATTAAACCATGGGAGAAACCAAGGCAGGGAAGTTAAGTGGCTTTCCCAAGGGAATAAAGCAAAATGTACAGACTTTTGCAAATTCAGGGCATCCATCAAATGCTTATGCCTGGGTGCACACTTTGCAAGGACTGTAATTTCATTTCCCACACAGCTTTAGGTCCCAATTCACTCAGAAAAGCACTTACATGCATGACTTCAATAGGAGTTAAGCAGGTGAATAATTTCTGTTCATAATAAGGATGTTTTCCAGAATCGAGTGCATGGCAAACACAGTTTTAAAACTTTAGGAATTGTATTAGAGCCCAATTTTTGTGTTAATTGCTCTAGCTGACTGCTGTGTTGTGCTGTCCAGCCTATTTTACCTTATAAGCTGAAACCACATTTACTAGCTCTCTGTGGTTTTTGGAGAAGGGAGAGACATTGACTCACTGGATCCTCTCATTGGCCTGTCTACAGTGACTCCCTCCCTATTGCCCTATACAAAACCAGTGTGGTAATCCCCCCCCTTCAATGTATATGGGGTATGGAGATAGCATACAGTTAGTCTACCCAGTCCCACTGTATCAGTCACATTGATTCAACCAGTGGAAAGCGGTAGTGATATCCTTCCCCAACAGCTTACTACCATGCATCCCTATTTAGAGTAGTAAGGCTAATTCATTCTCACTTCAAACTCCCCATGCTCTTTAACATTTTTAATCTAGTTGTAGGTTCACAGCAGTCCCCATTGGTCCCAGAATTACATCATTCATGGAGCCAGAAGGTGCCACTTTTAATAATGGGAACAATTTACCAAGGATCATTTACATTTTACATTAAGATCAGATGTTTTCTAAAGGATCTGCTTTGGCAATTATTGTGGGGCAGTTCTATGACCTGTGTTATACAGAAGACAGAACTATGTAGCACTTTAAAGACTAACAAGATGGTTTATAGGTGATGAGCTTTCGTGGGCCAGACCCACTTCCTCAGATCAATATGTGGAAGAAAATCGGCACAACCATATATACCAATGTGACATCAGAATAGGTGAATGCAATGATCCCTTCTGGCCTTGGATTCTAAGATTCATCTACAGGCCATAATTACACCCATAATTGCCTACATCAAGCTCAATAAATTGTAAACATATTCTGGGAGGGGATTTTAAAGAGGATTTGGCTAGTCTAGAGCATTTGGATAGCCAGTAATGGGGACTGAGCATTCAAATCCCATAGATGCCTTTGGAGGATCTTAGCCAAAGAATTTCTGTCCCTTTATCCAGGTTGTTTCTCTTTCTGTCCTCTCTTCTCTGATGCATTTTTATTAATGTAGCTTACTTGTGGGTTTGTGTCTGAGCTGGTACCTGGTGGAGTGCAAAAAAATGGGGCAACTGTCAGACTATCTGTTGCAGGAAATTAACTAATCAAAATGCCTATAACCATTTCACATGCCATTTCTCTCCTTACCCCACCCCACCATCTGTTGTTCATCCTCTTTATTTCCATGGACTGTGTGCTGGTTTCACTGACATTGTGCCTTTAGGCCAGAGGTACATGACATGCCTGACCTACTGAGCCTCACAGAACAACTCACAAGTTCAGCTCCAGTTAGCTGCAGTTCAAGGTCAAATGGGACTTTAAACTATGAATAAATGTCAGGGATTTCTGGAACATTGATTTCAGTGTTTTTTATTACTGCCAGATCCTATGAATAAATTAGCCTTGACAGGTGCCGTATATTGTACAGACTATTGGGTATGAACAGTAGATGTTAAAGAAGGGCATGGGAGATGTTGGGGACATAGCACCCTGCAAATATGTTTATATTAAATGAGAGGTGAATTTTGATACCACATTTCAGGAGTGATATTTGGAAGAAAAAGGAGCACTCCTTCCATTCATTTGAGATTTCTTGCCAAGATGGGCATGTCTGTTTCCCAAATATTGATTTGGTTTGGCTTGCCATGTATTATGAAGTACAAGGGAATTTATACTAACCCTTCCAAAAGGTTAGACGAGAATAGCTTACTCAGAGATCTCTGTGTTTTCAAGAGTGACCATAATTAGTTACTCTCTCTATGGAAAAGGCTGATGTTGAGTTTTAGAGGGAGTGCTTTGCATTTTTATTGTACTGCTTATAGCAGACCACATGCTCCAAGAGAGGATTATTTTGCATGTCAAATATTGCTGTGAGGGGACATTTTACAGTGAAATCAACACTGATTTTCCTGCACAGTATAACTTATAGTGTGTAGCTTTCTTCTATGGCTATCTGAATTGTGGAGCTAACCTCCTTCAGTCCCCATTCCCCATGTATAGTATTAACACTAGCAGGGCAAATCATTGCTTCATAAAACATTACTTGGTTCACATGACTGTTAAATGAGCACTTGGAAAGAATATGAGAGTGTTTTCCCCCAATATTGCCATCTTATTTTTTTTGTTCTCATCAAAAGCACATCCAGGTTTCAAACAGAGTCCTAGATTTTGAGCCAAAATCCTCTAAAATCTAAATATTACAATATTAGATTTAGTCAGCATTGCTTAGGTCTGTAACTCAGTTTCTGGGGTTGGGATTTTTTTTTTAATAAAATTAAAATGTACAATGCTTCATTTAAATCATTGGTCTGGGTGGGGCTGGGAACGAGGGGTTTAAAATGCAGGCTAGCCTAGGGAGAGAGGACTGCCCCAGCCCTCTCTCATCACAGTAGCTTGGGACCATGTGAGAAGTGCCTCTTCTTGGTTGCTGCAGCTCCAGTGGGCGCAGCTGGCTAGGGGTGCATGGCCCCCAGCTGGGACAGGTCCAGGTGCATCTGGCCCCTGTGTCCCCTCCCCCCCCAGCCAAAGTGAGGAATGCAGCAAAGTGTGCATTTTCCCCTTGCTTCCTGATGAAGGGAAACAGCCAGCAATGTTCCTGTATTAATGGGGGGGAGCTTCACCCCCACTCCCTAAAGGGCATCTTGGGATGGGAGACTTGGAGAGGGGCAGTCCCAGATTGGGAGGGTTGCACATCCAGACAGCCCCTTTCATCCAATTTGATATTTCTTTCTCTTTTCTGTATGGTTTTGTGAGAAGAATCCAATTCTAGGCACATCCAGTTTTCCTGGAACAACTAAACCCTTACCTTGGTTAAGTTATGATAAGTTGTATACTGAATTTGGTGGACCTACCTCTTCCTATTTAGGAAGAGTTCTTGAATAAACAGACAAACAAAAAACAGACAGACAAACTCTCTCATGCAGATAAGTAGATCACAATACTTTCAGCAGAAGACATTTAAGTAAAGTGACTATCTCTTCATTATAAGCACCTAGTATAATATCTACATTATTATTACTTAGATAATTCTTGGATATTCTTTTTCTGTACATAATAGTAATATTTTAGGATTATCTGAAGACTGCAAATATATTTTTATAAAATGTTATGTAGTAATGTTCACAAATTGTCTCCCAGCCATTTCTCAGCCCTGCAATATATCACATTGGCAATTTGACTATATTGTTTTCAAAATATACAGTTGCAAATTTATAGGGAGTTAGGATTTTTTTTAAGCATTAGGACCATATTTGAGTGAAATACCCTTTTCTAAAGCAAAACAAATGACAAAAAATGGAGGAGGAGTGCAAGGACCATTCTTTAACTTAAAACAACCTTAAATTAGGAGGGTTTTTTTCAATTTTCATTGTAAATATTTTGTTCTGTTTCCAATGATCTTAGCTAGTAAATATTTCTTTAGTAAACAGCTTAATATATGAGTGGCATTATAAATATACATAATCCATATCATAGCCAAGTATTTAAGAATAATGTTATTTGTGAGATGTGTATTGAATCAGTTTGTGTATAAATTGATGGGTTTTAATTTTACACTAGGGAATAAGACTTTGATCTAGTGGAAGATTTCAGTGCTATAGAAAGACATTTTTCATTCATACAGAAATAAATCTTATTAGAGTAATATAATGTTAGGTCTAAACAGACAAAGAAAGCTAGAGAGAGATGGCAGGTAAAGAAAAAAGGGCCAGCTGGGAAGAGTTAACCATATGAGCGAAGAAAATTGTTTGTCATGCAGTGTGTTTGCAGTTAGGATGTCTAGGGTGCCAAAAATAAGTTAAACTGGGAGTCTAGTTGAAGGTAGGAAGAAGCATCCCAGAATTGTATCTTAGGCATTCAATTAGGGTATTGAATTCTGTGGAAGCTCTTGAAAGCCAAAACATGCAAGTGACTCCAAGCCTAAAAATATGTACTTTTTTATTACTGGTATTATGGAGAAAATGTTTACAAAGCACTAAGGAGGATGAAGATTATACTTTGGGAACCCAAAAAAACCATTGTGCTAAGCTTATGAATCACACTAAGAAGTTTTTAAAGAAACTAAGTAACTCTGTAATTTATAGCACCTTGAACCCATGCCAAGTTAAATCCATAGTGATTTATGTATATGGGTCAGAGAGGCTACACTGACTTTAGCCCAGGTGGTTGCTCAGATTACTAAGGATTTCTTTCTCCCACCTGCAGAAGTGTGTCTCATTTTTTCTGATTATAATTCTGCTTATTTTTAGCTTTTGTACACATTAAACCTATCAGAGTAAACCTTTAAAGCTTCTGAGTTAGCCACAGACTTTATTTTCTGCCATATAAATGCAATAGCCACAGGCTTTATTTTCTTCCATATAAATACAGTAGGGCAGTGAAAATCATGTGCTAAATTTTAGCCAGGTGTTAATTGCTTTTATCACCAAGTTTTGGTTCCCTTCTCTGCATTCTGCCCACAAGTCCATCACTACATGTAACATTCCACACTTCTCTGACTAAATTCAAATATTGACTGAACTGGTGCCTTCTAAAGCAGTTCAAAAGCTTCAGGGGGTAGCCGAGTTAGTCTGTAACTAGAAAAACTTTAAAAACAATGAATGGTCTAGTAGCACCTTAAAGACTAACAAAACCATCTACATGTTTTGTTAGTCTTTAAGGTACTACTAGACTATTTGTTGTTTTTTAAGTTTTTCTAAAGCAGTGTTTCTCAAAGGGATTATCCCATGCTAAAAACTTTGTTCCAATCAAAAGCAATGAAACTCTCACTACAGCACTCCCTTCACATCATTTTCTGTTAAACTCTCAACACACAAACATTATATTTGCTTATTCTTACTCGTTATAGTGAATGTGAGGCAACTGTGAACATTATTAGTTCAAATAAAAGGTTACTAGCCTAGAAGGGCTGAGAAATGCTGGGCTAAAGTAACCATTCCACATGTAACCATCGCAGTTTACCAATCATTTTCCTTTCTTCTTCAGCTTCATATTATCTGTGTTGTAGCTTTACTGGTGAAACAGCATTTGCCCATCTTATGTACTCATTACAGTGTTGCCCCTGGCTATGTCTACACAGCAGTGTTATTTTGGAATAAGCTATTCTGGAAGAGATTTTCCAGAATAGCTTATTTTGAAATAGTGCGTCTACACACAAAATGCATTTCAAAATAGCGCTTAGCTATTTCAAAATAGTGCGTGCACACTGATTGAACACTGAATCACATTTAAGGCCACCTGGAACCAGTCAGGCAGAGCATCAGGTCAGTAGTTGCTTCCTGTGGTTGCTGCTTGAGGCTATCTGAGGTTTGTGCTTAAAGGGGCCCCCTGGACAGCCAGTTCTCAGGTTTCCCTGCTTGTTTGCTTTTCTCTTCTTGCTCTGGTTGCCCTGTTTCAGGACACCACAGCACTCTCTGTTATGGATCAGGAGCTGCCTCTGGGCAGTCTTCAGCTCTTGCAGCTTTTTTTTTTTTTCTTTTCTTTTCTGCAAGTCATGCAGCAGTTTCTGCAAGCTGCCTCCCAGGCTCTGCAGGAACCCAACCCTCAGCCCTTGTGGCAGACCCTCCTTGGGTATGTGGGGGAACAGCTCCAGCAGCTGGAGGCCGCCCACCGTGGACTGGATGCTGTGAAAGACACCTTCCTCAAGCTCTGTGAGTGGCTCGGCCCTGCCCTGAGGAAATGGGACATGCACATGAAGCCTGCCATCCCCCTCCAAAAGCATGTTCCGATTGCTCTCTGGAAGCTCTCTATGCTGACTAGCTACTGATCCATGGGGAACCAGTTCGGCATGGGGAGATTGACCGTCAGGGCCCTGGTCATGCAGGTATGGCACACTTAGGCTATTGTCCCAGGAGGGGGGTGGTAGGACACAATGGGCTTTCCTAGAAAAAGGGAGCTGAGACTGGGTATGGTGCAAGCACCCTCCTGGGAGGATTTGTTTTGTCCTGCCCTCACAAAGCCCTGCCAGCAGTGTGCGTGATTGCAGGGGGTTGCTCCTGGTGAGTGGAAGGGAGAGGGACTTGGAGGGGGAGTACCCGAAGGCACCCTGCACCCCTGTGATTCTCAGTTTGTTTGTCTCCTTCTCCAGGTGGTAAGGGCCATCAAAAGCATCTTGCTGTGCAGAATCATCTGCCTGGCAGATGTGGATGCCATCAGAGTGGGGGGGCCTAAGTGGTCAGCTCTCCCTCATGGCCTCTTGGATGTGCACAGCCCCTAGATGGCAGCTGTGGGAGGCCCTGAGGGAGAGTTTCTCTCCGGGGGATCAGTGACACTCCCCTGGTCCTCCCCCCTGGGAGCTTCTGCTTCACCCCTCACTCCTGTCCCTCTCCTTATCCCTCCCTTCCCCCCCTTTCCTGATTGGGGGGGGGGGGAAAGACACTTTTTTTTGAAAAGCTAAATGCTCTATTTTACATAACTGTAGGATCAAAGAAACTGGGGAGGGACTGGGGAAAGAATCTGAGAGAGGGAAGGAGAAAGGGTGGAAGAAGGGGGGGTGGTGAAAACCTTGGAGGAGGGAGCTGGAAGGGGGAATAAGGGGGAGGAGAGGCTCAGGGCTTGGGCTGGGAGTAACGCTGGGCTGTATGGCTCCTACTGCCATGAGTGGGGAGGCCTTGGCATCCATAGGGGGATGGGGAAGGGTGGAGGGAGAAGTGAGAGGGGAAGAGGGAGTGGAAGGAGGAACAACAGCAGGAGATGGAGCAGAGGCTGGAGCGGGAAGAGGCAGCATGCTCTGCACAAGGGAGTGCACATCATCGCACAGGAAGTGGCCCTGCGCAAGCAGGTCCTGTCAACTCTCCCACCATAGCTGCAGGTCCTCCTCTACCTAGCCCTGCATAGTTTGGTGCAGGGCCCAAGTGCCACCAGGCGGTGCCTCTGGTATTTGTCCATTGTATGGGTGCACCAGTGGAAGCCTCGGGTCCGGGAGGCTGTCCCGGGTGGTGTGGTCAGCCCTCCACTTGCAGCTGGTCCAGCTGTAGAGAACAAAGAGAGACGGTCAGTCATCCCAGGAGACACAGTGCCTGAAGCCTAGGCCCATCTGCGAGCCAAGAGCGACAGTTCTTGGCTCTGTCACAGGCCATGTGCACTCTGGCCAGTGGCCCTAGATGGCCCCGGGAGTGGGGGCTGACAAGAGACTGTGGGCATGCCTATGTGCTGTGTGAGGGACTGCTGAGTGTGTGTGTATGTCAATGTCCCCTGACTCCTTTTTGAGGTGGCATGTGGAGGGAGGGTGTCCCAACGGTGTCCCACCCCGGGGTCAGGAGCATAATACGCCTCTCCAGACACCCTGTGCCCAGTAGCCCAAGGGTCCTCTATGTCAGCCTCCTGGGGCCATGTGCCCAGGAGCAGCACAGTACATGCTTCCATGTGCACAGGTTGCTGTGTGATCCACGGCCAGCAAGGGCCAAGCATGGAACTCCCAGCTCTCCCCTGCCCGACAATCACCTCCACTCACTGTATGAAGGGAAAGTGATGGCACTCACATGATGTACCTTCCCTGGCCTCCAACAATGCCTAGGAGACGTCCACAGGGAGGCTTCAGGGCTCCTGGGTCAGCTGCATGCTGAGGCTGGCCTTGTCCAGGTTCTGGTCCTCCTCCTCCTCATTGCTGTCATCCCCCACCCTCATGAGGATAGTGAGGGGCATATCCAGCCCAGAGTCTATAACTAGGGGAGAGGAAAGGACTGTGCCGCCCTCCAGCATGTGATCCAGGTCCTTGAAATAAGGACAGCTTTGTGGCTGTGCTCCAGATCAGGAGCTGCCCTCCTTGGCCCTGGAATAAGCCTGGCAGAGCTCTTTCACCCTCATCCGCACCTGTTCTTGGGTATGGATGTGGCCTTTAGATGCCAGGTTGTCTGCCATCTGGCCATAGATGTCTGCATTCCAGCATCTAGTGTGGAGATCCTGGGGATTGGTCTCATCACCCCAAACCTCAATAACGTCCAGGATCTCCACACCAGACTAGGAAGACACACGTCTCTTGTAGCCCCTGGCAGGCTCCTGGGAGCCGTCTGAATGCTCTCTGGGAGCAGTGGAGGGCTTCATGGCAGCATCAGACTGGCTCATTTCAAGGTCTAATTGCATTCAGGGGTAGCTGCAGGGTGGCTCAGGGCTATTAGGGTTTGTGGCTTGCAGCAGGCCCATCTGCAGCTTTAAGGGTTCCAAGGGAGGAGGGCATAGAGTTTTCCTGTGTGTGGACAGAGCAGCCAGCAAGGCACCCTGGGAAGGGATGGAGGCCCCCTATTTCATAATAGCCCCTATTGCCTGTCTACACAGCTTCTATTCCAAAATATCTATTTTGTAATGGGTGCTATTCCTTGTAGGAGGAGGTTTACAGAACTTGAAATAAGCTGTCCACTATTTTGTAATTATTTCGAAATAGCGGTTTTGCTGTGTAGACACTCAAAGTTATTTCAGAATAGCAGCCATTATTCCAAAATAACTTTGCTGTGTAGACACATCCTCTAAGATTTTCCATCCATGAGCAGAGTGAGTTTTGCCTTGTGCATATTGAGGTCATGTGCACTTGTTTGGATGTGTGCCACTATGGCACGCACCAGTTATTAACAAGTATTAAATTGCATACCACTATGCCTAACAAGGCAAGGGTTTTTATTATAAAGGACAACAGAATATCTAGGAAGCTGAGGTCTGAGTAAAGACCAAATTCAATTCACTCATGCTACGTCTACACTACAGGCTTCTTGCGCAAGAAGACTTTTGCACAAGAGCACGTCCACACTATTGGACACTCTCCCACATATAAAAGCCACCCGGAACCAGTTCTAGCTGGGCTAGAGGTCACCAGTCACTCTTGAATGCTGTTGCCAGAGCCCTCCAGAGACGCATGCTTAAAGGGACCCCCTGGACAGCTGCTCTTCTGTTTCTGCTACCTGCTTGCTAGCCTCTTTGGCAAAGCTAAGCTTCAGCAGTGCCTGCTGTTTGCCCTTTGCTTTTTTGGGGACGACACAGCTTTTTGCCTTTTGGTTTACCATGGAGCCTGAGCTTCCCCTGGGCATGCGATGGCCCCACACAGCCATGCTGCAGTTCCTGCAGCATTTGATTCCAGCAGCCTACTTGTTGCAGCTGGATGTGGACACTGAACTCCTCCTCGTGTCCCTCTGAGTAGCTGCAGCTGCGCCGGTCTGGCTGCCGCATACCACCATGCTCAGGAGGCTGGAGATCAGTTTGGACTGGTGGGACTGGCTGGTCATGGAGCAGTGGGACGACCAGCAGTGTCTGCACAACTTTCACATGCATGAGGCCACTTTCCTTGAGCTCTGTGCCTGGCTCACACCAGCCCTCCGGAGACTCGACACCCATCTGAGGCCCACTATCCCCGTCCAGAAGTATGTCACTGTTGCCCTCTGGAAGCTGGCCACCTCAGACAGCTACCAGTCAGTGGCCAGCCAGTTTGGGGTTTGGAAGTCCACTATCGGGGCCATCCTGATGCAGGTAAGGAGCTTTCAGGCTGCAGTCCCTGCCCGGGGGGGTGCTGGATAAGGGGGACCCTCCGGAGAGGGGGGGCTGTGGATTGTAGGGGGTGGATTGGGGGTAGGGAGAAAGGATTGGCACTGGGGGCTTGTGCAGTCCTGCCCTCACAAGCCCTGCTGCCAGGGGGGGTGGGGTGCCACGGGCTCGTAGGGGGTGGCTGCTGGGAGGTTGGGGGGGGGCAGAGGAGGGGAGGGGGATGGGCACCTCCAAGCAGATCATGCAACCCCTCTCTCATTCTCTGTGTTTCTTTGACTCTTTCTGCAGGTCGACTGGGCCATCAACTCTCTGCTGCTGTGCAGAGTCCTCCGGCTCCAAGACCTGGATGCAACCATAGGCAGATTTGCTGCCCTGGGGTTCCCCAACTTCAGGAGAGCCATTGACGGCATGCACATCCTCATCTGGCCCCCAGAACATCAAGCAGCTCAATTAATCAACCACAAGGGCTATTTCTCAGTGGTCCTGTAGGCCCTGGTGGACCACCAGGGCCACTTTAGACATTTTTGTGGGGTGGTCAGGCAGGGCACATGACACTCAAGTGTTCAGGAATTCCAGCCTGTGCACCAACCTGGAGGCAGACACTTTTTTCCTCCACTGGGATTTTGCAGTGGGTGAGCACAACATGGCAGTGTGCATAGTCAGGGATGCGGCATATCCACTCCTGCCCTGGCTAATGAAACCCTACACCAGCCACCTCGAACCGAGCAAGGATCTGTTCACTGCCCACCTCAACAGAGCCTAGAAGAAGGTGGAGTGTGCCTTCAGGAGTCTCAAGGGACGGTTCTGCTGCCTTCTCACCTGCCTGGATGCCAGGGAGCGCAATATCTCTGAGGTGGTGGCAGAGTGCTGTGTGCTCCACAATATTGTGGAGCACAAGGGGGAGGCCTTCCTCCCGGGGTGGGTGGCAGAGGCTGGCCACAAGGGCTGAGCATTTTCAGCCACCATCTGCCAGGCTCATCAGTTGGGGATGTGCATCCGGGAAGCCCTGAGGGAGAGGTTCTCTGAGGTCCCCCCCAGTAACTGTGCCCAGGGCCTCCCCAACAGGGGCTTCTGCCTTTCTGCTTTTTTCTGTTCCCCCTTGCACTCCTTCCCCTTGCCTCTTCCCTGACCTCCCAATAAACATACCTGATTGGTCTGAAAACAATAAGTCTTTTTTTTTTTTTAATTCAACATCAAGAGAAGGGGGGAAGGGAGAGGAGGGATGTCTGAAATGGGAGGGGGGCTGTCTGGAATGGGAGGGCTAGTGGGATGGGCTGCTCTGCCACCTTGGATGTGGGCATGTGTTCAGGGTTGGGTAGGTCTGGGGACCTGAATGGGTTGGGCATGGGGGGCAGCTGCAGCTGGGCCAGGGTTATCAGCAGGGGCAGGAGAAGGGACCATAGGCAGCACTTGGGGAGGGAGGATGGGCATTGGGAAGGGAGGGAGCAGAGGCATGGCATGGGGAGGGAGGGTGGAAGGCAGGAGCAGCAGCATCAGGCAGGTGTTCCCCCATGCAGGACAGGATGTTACAGGTGTTGTCACAACACGACATCATCTCAGTCCATGCACACTCCTGCTATTCTAGATTGGCATTGATCCTGCGCGACAGCGTGTTATGAATGTCATGCATGATGCCAATGTGTTGCTGCATGAGGTCCTCCACCACTCTGGTCCATCTGTGGCTCCCCTGGACTCTGGCAGGTGGCTGCACTGCTGGTGTGGTTTGGTCCTCCATCCCAACTGGTACGGCTGTGGAGAACACAGAAAAGGGAGAGGCCATCTGTCCTCCCTGCACACGCATTCCCGAGGCCATGCCCTCCTATGTGAGCCGTGACCACATCAGTCCACAGCCAGAGGGAAGGAGATGTCCCAGGAGCAAGGCCATGTGTGGCCTGCACAGCACGCCCTGTGCTACAGGGGCCCCGATGGGACCTGAGAACTGTGCTGTCCTCTCCCTTTCCCCCTGACACACACACCATGGCCAGGCAGGCAAGGGACGTATACGGCCACAGTGTATCCCCTGATGGGCAGCAGAGGAGCTGTGAACAGCCTGCCCCTCCCTGGGGTCTGCACACATAGCTGCAGCTCACTGGGCTATCTGTGGGAGCAGCTGCTGCCTCACAGGTGCAGGCATGCCTGTGTGCTGTGTGCAGCACTCCAGGGTGTGTGTGGGGTCGTGCCTGTGCCCTTGCAGCTAGCCTGCTTGCAGCTGGGTGCACTCCCTCCCCTTTGGGGGCAGGACTTATGTGGCCACTCATGACACTGGCAGCAGTCTCCAGGGCACATTGAGGGGCTGGCTGCTGTGGTTGTGTGCCACACCCTCCCGCTGCACATGGTTGCACATGCCCAGACTGCAGCAGCCCGCACAACACTGTGCCCCCCGCCCCTTGTGAGGCCACCTCCCTCACCGTGTGTGTGTGCGCGCATATGTGCACGCACGTGCACCAATGTACCTGAAGATCCCTCCCAAGTTTCCTTTGAGGCCTGAGAGATGTTCAGGGACTGACTCTAAGGACTGGGTGATGGTCCCACTGTCCTGGTCATCTTCCTCCTCCTCCATTGGGGGCTGGAGCTGCCCGTCCATCTCCTCCAGGTCAGGGACAGGCTCCAGGCACTGGACTATCAGCTGCTCCAGGCCAGACTCCACCACGATGGAGGGGGAAGAGGGTCCCCCCCCCAAGGATGTGGTGGAGCTCCCTATAGTAGGGGCAGGTGTGGGGTCCTGCCCATGAGCACATCTTGCACTCCCTGGCCTTGCCGTACCCCTGACGTACCTTTCCCTAGTCTTGCTTCAGGGTTCGGGCAGGGTGACCTCACTTCTCCAGAGATACCATGTGGGAGTAGATCTCTGCATTGCAGCGCATGGCCCTGGGATCCTGCAGTGATTCCTCCTCACCCCACAACTCCAGGAGGGTGGAGATTTCAGGGCCACTCCAGGTGGGGGAACGCCTTTTTGTCTCAGTATGGGGGTCCTGTGACCCCTGTGGCTGGTTTCTAGAAGGGTCAGGGGGGTCTCAGGGAGCTTGGCAGGAGGCCATTTGTGGCTGAAGCAGTGTCATCATGAAGGCACCAGCTCTGGGCAAACTTCTAGCCACAAGGCTTGTACAGGGTGCCTACAGCTTTAAAGGCAGCCAGCAAACAGGAAAAATAGAGTTCTGATTGACTTGGCTGGAGTGGCCCAGAGGTCACCAATTTTTTTTTCCCTGGAGGCCAATTCTGTTGCAAAAACCCCTCCAGTGCATCCACACTTGCCTTTTTGCGCAAGAGCTGTAGCAGCAAAAAGGAGTTATGCCTCGTAGAAGGTTTACCTACACCACAAAAAGCCCTCTGTTCTGCCATTTTACTGTATATTTCCTTGAGCAAAAATGCACTTGAGGTGTGGACATTCCCTGGGTTTTTGCGCAAAAACCTTGTAGTATAGACGTAGCTTCAAAGTAAAAGTTGCAATCAGAATACAAAACAGGAAGGCCACTATCCACTCTTTCCATTTCTTTGTTTTATAATTGATGTTTAAATTATCCACCCAGCAAAGCTTCAAAGTTTAACTTTAAGCACATGAGTAGTGAAACCTATTGGTATTATTGGGACAACTCATGGTTAACACTAAATGCTACAGACATGGTTAAGTATCCCTAGGGATATTTCTTACTGGCGGGCCACTGCCAGATGGGCTTTGCCCACAGGGGCAAGCGTGCCCGCCCCCCCCCCCGCCCCCAACGCACGGGAGCCAAGATTAAATCTGGGACGGGGCCCTGCTATCGCGTAGGAGGGGGACCTCATCCCACACGATCCACAGGGAGGGTGGGGTAGGTGACAGTAGAGTTATAAGAGCCAGCAGGATGGACCCAGTGTGAACTGGGAATCAGCTATCCCAGCTTGCGCTGGGTCCCTCCTGATGGCTTTAGCCTTTTAAATTGATTAGGAGATTGTCAGCTCTTAATCCATTTAAAAGGCAGAGCTGCAGTGGGGTTAGCTCCCAGCTCCCTGCTTATTGAAAATCCATCGACTAGTAGATTAGTTGATTAAACTAAATTTAATATCCCTAGTAATTACACTAATTTACTACATCACATCTAAGGGGTGGCTTGAAATACCTCTTAAAGTAGTTTACACTACTAAAAAAAAGATCTCTTTAGCTTTTCTTCCTTTAAAGAAATGCCTTGACTCTAGATGGCCTCAGTAGTTACCTCTTTTTCTTACTTTCAGTTGCTTCAGATTTTCTTCTGTTGTATACACCTTTACTCATTGATAAAATGTAAAGTTATAAAGATGAATTCCCCTGGTCTCCTTCTCCTTTCCTTATCTGCTTTCTTGCATATGGAAGGATTGGTGCTCCAAGAGTAATTCGCTCTTTATAAGCCCATGAAACATGTTAATAAATTAGAAGGGCTCGGCTGTCTTTTCATATGGTAGTTATCACTGATGTAGAAATGACAGGAAGTGGTGCTTCAGGAATTAAGCACAGCATGTTGTCCATGCTAATTCAAATAGGTAGAAGGAGTTTTAAACCCAGATTATTATACTGTATTGGCATTTCATTACCACCTCTGCAAGTGACTGAAAAGACATTGGATCTGCATGAATGGACAAAAAAAAGAGTAAACTATACTATCCTTAGTAATCACTTATTTTTGCCTCTAAATGGGGATGACTGAGTGAAAACACAGATTATGAAGCCATGCAGAAATGTACCCAGCTACTGCTGAGAATGGATTGCTGTAAGGCTGCCTCTGAATTTGGCTTTCTAAATTTCACTTTCTGCAACTTGCAACTTCCCAAAAAATGTGCGAAAAAGGGACTGCTAAGAAAAGCCACACTGTCTGTCAGCCTAAACCACCCAAATAAAAGTCATAAACTAGGAAATAGTTGCAAGCCCATGGCACTACTACATGTAGGAATAAAATTCTAAGGAATAACATTTCTAGGACTTAATGAAGGTGGACCAATTTATGTCATCTGGGGATATAGTCCAAAGTTTTCAAACATTTTTACTATGTGGGTACCTCAGTGGTTGGGTATCCAACTTGTAACACCTAGGCTACATCTAGACTGGCATGATTTTCCGCAACTGCTTTTAACAGAAAAGTTTTTCCGTTAAAAGCATTTGCGGAAAAGAGCATCTAGATTGGCATGGACGCTTTTCCGCAAAAGCACTTTTTGTGGAAAAGCGTCCGTGCCGATCTAGACGCGGTTTTGCGCAAGAAAGCCCCGATCGCCATTTTAGCCATCGGGGCTTTTTTGCACAAAACAAATCTGAGCTGTCTACACTGGCCCTTTTGCGCAAAAGCTTTTGCGCAAAAGGACTTTTGCCCGAATGGGAGCATCAAAGTATTTGCACAAGAAGCACTGATTTCTTACATTAGAACGTCAGTGCTTTTGCGCAAAATCAAGCGGCCAGTGTAGACAGCTGTCAAGTTTTTGCGCAAAAGCGGCTGCTTTTGCGGAAAAACTTGCCAGTCTAGACACAGCCCTAGAGTATGATTACCAGAGACTCTTGGTCTTCACTGGTAATGACAGGTGCTCAACTCCTCTGAAAAATAGGCCTCATGAGCCTCAAGTTGGACACTTAACACCTGAGGTGATCCTAAGTAGTGGACACTTGAAAATGTAGGCCTAGATTTCTTGAACAGATTCTTTTCACTGAATGTGATATTTTCTAATAGATATTTTCAGTTTACTTGACATCTGCAAAGAAATGTAGGCAATACATAAAGGAATTTGTAAAGGTCATGTAGCCTCCCTCTCATCATTACCTAAAGGAAGAGAGACTCCTAATAGCACTGGTCTGTTGGGTCTCATGATTCAGAAAGACCTACCAATCTTGCAATAGATCTCACTGATCCCATAGCATCTAGCAGGCCCGCCTGCCTCATTTGCAGAGCCATGCAGCAGCACTCACCACCACTCACTTTCCTGCTGGAACGGAAGCTGAGTGGTAGTATGATGGGTTCTGGCTGGGCTGCATGGTGGAGCGCAGCTGCCCTGTCCCCTTTTCCTCCCCCAGGAGCCAGGGTGCAGGGCCAGGGAGGCTGTTTCAATGGCGGTTAGGGTTGCTTGATGCGGCACAGCTGCTCCTGCTGTTTCGGGAACTTCCTTGGCCATCACCTCATGATGTTCTCCAATGGCATGGACAGCTAATGGAAGTGAAATTCTGCCCTGACAATGGGATATACAATCTGTAAAAACAATAATGCTGCCTGAGAACTGATTTTTCACGGTGCTGAAGTAACTGGACTACAGAAGTGGTAGGATGATGAGGAAGGACCTAAGATTAACAACATTAATGTAATTCTCTGGGGAAATTCTTGTTCACTCACGCTCCTCTCTGAAGATCAGTCCTGTTAAACTTTTTCTAGACTACTGGCCTTCAGAGTCCAAAGCCTGCTGGGGGAACCATGAGCAGTTTTGAAGGGGTCTACCAGTATAAATCGGGCTTCTGCCCCAGTTGGGACTTGGGGAGAGACTGCCACCTCTACCCTTGACTCACTCAGCCTGTTTGTGTTGGAGAGGGGGCTCAATTAAACATTGCAGTGTCTTGGCAGAAGAGAGATTTTTCCCTGTCATTAGAAGACATTTCCATGCAGCCATTGAGTCTACTGCTGCTTCAGCTGTGGCTGAGGGCCGCATGAAAAGCCACATTTGGCAGGTCTGGGCCCCCAGAAGGGTAGAGCCTATGGTGGAAGGGGCACAACTGGGGGTCCAGCATAAGAGCAGAGCTGTCATGGTGGGGCAGGAGAAGAAGACTGACAGAGGACATACAAAGATCTCCATGGCCATGGAGGACAGTTTCAGGTGCCCCAGTGGCTCTGTGTTGGCTGGCCTGGACAAGTGGGCAGAGACCCGCATGTGCTTCACCTGAAAGTGAGGGAGGCATAGTTCAATCAGCCACTTGAGCCCCACCCCCCAAGCTCTCTATCCCCCAACGACTTTCCCCTTCACCTGCATGCAGCAGCCACTCAGCTGGCAGCTAACAGCAGCACAACATTACGAGGGCTGGAGGACTCAGGTGGATGGGGCAGCGCAGCCACACAGCCAGCTGCCAGAGAGAATTGGTGCTTTTGTGCTCAAGTGCAGCTTTTTCCTGCTAGCTGTGTAGCTTGTGGGCTCCCCAGCCCCAGCCCCGCGCCTCCCACTGCCACCTCCATGGGCAGCCACAGCCAGCCGCCCTCCCCCATCACCAGCAGCAGCCAGCAGCACAAACATGGGCTGGAAGGCTCCAGTGGAGCACCAGGCAGCCCCACAGCCAGCTGGAGAGAATGCCACTTTCCCACTTCAAAGTGCCACTTTTCTCCAGCCAGCTGTGCAGCTGTCCCAAGCTCCTCTGAAACCTTTCAGCCCATCTTCAAGCTGTTCACTGCCTCCTGCCAGCTTTCCTGAGGCTGCAGCCTGCAGGTGAGCTTCCCTGCTCTCCTGGCCCACTCTCCACACAGTCCACTTTGCAGAGGGACTGGCCCCCCTGCAGAGCAGCTACCCCCTGCACATGGGAGGGAGTGGGTGCTGGACCCAATGAAGCACTGCCCAGCCCTGGGGGACCCATGTCATTGGGGAGGTGTAAGATGTCCTGCTCGTATCTCATCCAACCACCTGTTTTATTGTGCCTTCTGTCACCTTTACAATCCCCAACAGTACAGGTTCTGTACGGTTTTGTTTGACAGTTACACCCAATGGACAATCTCACCGGCCTGGGCACCAATATTCAATCTCCGACGGCAGAGTAGGGGGACCTGGGCCCTCCCACTCTCCTGAGTCCCGGCCCAGGGCCTTAAGGTAGGGAGCCTGACTCCCTAACCTAGCAAACAGAGGAGATGCCCCTAAACTCATTTGCTTGCAGGCTTCGCGACCCCGCCCTGGACCACTTCCTACCTCTGCCGTCCGAGTCTCTCCCTCTCGTTCCCTTGAGAGGTGTGGCGTTCCCTCACAGCCCTGGCGACCACCTCCTTCTCCTCCTCCTGCTGTTCCCCTCCTCCTTTACCTTCGCCCCGGCGTTCGGCAGGTGACGTCACGCCAGCTCCCGCGCCCGCTCCTCCCCCCCCCTTGCTCGTTCCCCGGTGTGGTTCGACGTCACGCCATATCGGCGTATGATGTCATCCCCCGGTGCCATGTTTGTGGGCGCTCAGGGCTCTCGCTTCCAGCGCGGTCCCTCCCTCTTCCCTGAGCGGGGCTTCTAAATCCGGCCCCACCGTTTCCCGACCATGGCGGGTGCCGGCCAGCCTCAGCTCCCGAGACTCCTCCGGCCCCGGATAAGAGCAGGGTTGCTTCACCCCACCACAGGAGGTATATTTCATTATAAATCCACCCCTGGAATATGCAGAACAAATTGCAGGCTGGGAGACTTCTAGACTTTCTTTCAGTGGATGTTGGAATTCAGCTTTATGTGTGGAGCCAAGGCAAACATTGATTTAATTTAATATGGATCTGGATGACACTTTTTTTCAAACCACCTCTGGTACAGCTGATGTGGTATTGCACTTGTCACTACTTTAATAAATGTCTTTTCTGACCTCCTGGGCTCTTCTCTTCAATCTTTTAATTCCTGTGATGTTTCTACCTCCTTTGCTGTGGTGGCATTATGCAGTGATTTCCCATTAGCATGTGGACAGACTCAGCTTTCACACTGTAATAGAAGAGCATTTCTGTCTCAGTTGTGCCCTTTATTATTGATAGGGTTTCCTCCACGCCTGGTAGCAGAATGTAAAGAGTCACTTTCCTGATCCATTCATTTTGTTTTCTTTAGCAAAGGGCCCCAAACCAAACTCCCAGATCCAAATATTCCCAAAATGTTGCAGGTAGAGATGTGCATGTGCAGATACCAGATCTGAGTTGCTTGCTGGCTGTTATACAGGGGACAGTATGTCTTCAGGCACCTGGACAATGACCTTCCCACCCCCAGGTAACCAGAGGTCCATAACTCATTTTCCTTTCTTAGCTCTGAAGAGGTATGGAACCAAACAAGAAGCAGTTAAAGAATGGATATAGCTAGAGGTGATTATACTTTCAAGGTCCAACAGACATACATAAAAGGAACAAGAGGAAAAGAAGCAGCCAGTTGTGGAGTGGAGTGAGTGAAAGTTGGTACTTGACTCAAGCACAGACTTTTTTTCTTTGCTTTCTCCTTAGAGGGCTTACAATGTAGTTCCTAATTCCATGGCTCTGGTTCACATTTTCTTCTACCTGTGCCTGGCAGACCTTTAGACCTTCTTCCTCCAACTGACTAGAATGCCTTGAACTCCCTGCCCAGTGCCCCTCCAGGCACCTACTCCTTGCCTAGATTATTATTCTTTTCCATTTGAAAGTCTTGATTAGTCTGTGAGAACTGACATGGGGAACAAATATTTAATAACGGGCTCTTCAATCTAGCAGAAAAAAGGTATAACAGTATCTAATGGCTGGAAGTGGAAGCTAGACAAATTGGATCTGGAAATAAGGCATACATTTTTAACAGTCAGAGTAATTGATAATTGGAACAGTGTTATTGTAGATTCTTCATCACTGACTATTTTTAAATCAAGACTGGGATGATTTCTCTAGAAAAAATTTTCTCTAGGAATTATCATAGTGGAAGTTCTCTGGCCTGTATTATACAGGAGGTCAGACTAGATGATCACAGTGGTCCCTCCTGGCCTTAAATCTATGAATGTGTGAGATATAGCTAATCATTTGCCTCAGAGGGTTGGTAGAAAGTACTTGCCCAAATCCTCTTCATGTTAACAGGAGTCATGTATATAATTTACCAACCATAATGCACACTCTGGTGCAACATCCTCATTTTCTCAAATGGCTCTGTTAAATAAACCAAATGTAAGGGTATATAAGGAAAGTTGTTAGCATTATATGCTTGCATAATAGGCACACTTTAAAATGATTAAACTAGTTAATCATTTACTTATGTCATTTTTATAACAATTGGAACTGATCCGGGTCTTCAAAAACTGAGTTAATGAGCATGATATACAGCCAACATGTTGTACATTCAAACCTTCTATGAGCATTCACACAAAGCGGTTTCAATGCATGCAAATATTTCTGGAATGACTGTATGAATACTTATGTTTTGCATGTGGAGGGGCATGTTCACACACAAATTAGTGTGTTCATTCTTCACTATTTGCCATTTGTTGTTCTTTGTTCTCTTGTGTGGGAAGTTTCAGACAATAGAAAAAAGAAGCAATCCCATGTGACTTTGGTGGCTAGTCACAGACTGAATAATGATGAGAAACAGTTAAGTTTCCCAGAACTCTTGTGGCAGAAATGTGTTTCCATAAACTAGTAGAACAACTATCAGTAATGAATGACAATCATAGTACATTCATTCATGTTTTGTGACCTGAAAGAGAAGCTAAATAGATGTATTCTCTGTGACTCATTCAACCAGTTCAAGGCTTGAGGATGCCTGTTCATTATAAGTAACTATCATTTTGTCTATGCCTGTTTTCTCTCCTTTGCTGCCCTTGCCATGCCCCTCCCTCAAGTTAACAGGACAGATAATTAATCAAAGCTAACTCCAGCAGTGATTCCTGACTCAGCCAGGAGGAGAGAGCATGAGTGAAGGTGACTGTCACCCCTTCCTTCATGTCATGATTGTATGAACTTAAGATTCGCAACTTAGTCAATTGGAAAGCCAAGATCCATGGGTACCTCCAGCTGCCTCCAATGTACCATGGCCAAGATTTTTAAAAGTGACTAGTCAATTGACCCATTTCAAAATGACCCAATTTCTGACATGTAATGGAGGCTGATGACACTGAAGTCTTAGATTGCTATGGCACTTCTAAATCAAAGCATCATGAGAACGTAATTAATGAAATCTTTAACCTTAAAGGATAATTTTTTGTGAATGATCTATGGGCAATTTAGCTATTAAATTCCCACTAACATTAATGAGATTTGCATATCAGATAGCTAGATCCCCACCAGACACTCTGAAATTTTATCCCCATAATTAACCACGATCATTGGTTTTCCTGATACAAATATAAGGATCCTTTACCTCAGACCAGGGTCACCCATTCTGCCCGTTCTGTATGGGGATCTGTGTGAGACCCTCGTTCAGCCCCATGCCAGGATCCCACAGTCTGTCCCCTCCCAAGTTCTCCCTTTGTATCCCTTGACCTCCATGTCAGGGTCACCCACTCTCCCCTCATGATACAAGCTCAGTATTCCCTCCCCCACCATTCTTAGACCTTATTTACACTGCAAAGTGAGGTCAACATAAGGCAGCTTACATCAATTAAACTGAGTAAGCCTCTACACTAAAATGTAACTTCCACCAATGCCATTCACTTATTACACTGACTTAATAACTCCACCACCATAAGAGGCATAGCTCTTAGGCCAATGTGGTTAGGTCAGTGCAATATCTTTCAAAAGCTGCCCCTCAACGCTCCACGCTGACAGTTAAATCAGTGCAAGCTGTCTTGATGTGGATGCACACAGCTAACACAAGTGGCTCGTGTGGACATGCAATAGCAAATTAATTACTGCTGAGTGGTGGCTGTATGTCAATATAGCTTAGCTCAACTTAATATTATAGTGTACACTTGCCCTTCTTTACTTTCAGTGTCATCATTTCAGAACTGTTCTGGGAAGAGAGGTACAGGCCATAGAACTAAAAATGAGTGTAATTGTTATGCTGGGATGTGTTAATAGGCTCAATTGATTCGTTGATCTATAGACAATTACAGAGCTGACTGAAGCCACTAGCTCTGCTTACCAGATGCTAGAGATCTCAGGTATACTGCAGGCCTGCCATCTGGTTTTCTGCTTTTTAATAAAATCAATTGGATTCTTCCCTTTGATGTCTGCAGGGGAGTTGACAGCCTCTGAAGCCTCCTAGGGACAGCCGGCAATGTGCTCCCAAAAGAAGTGGGACCCAAAAGGGGTGGGCCTAGAGTAGTCAGCCCTGAGCACCGCCCACAGCATACCATGGTGGCCCCAGGCAGTCCTCACCACCACCCAGAGCACAGTGCCTCCCCCCAGCCCTTAGCACTGCCTGGAGCATATAGTACAGTGCTCTAGCAGTGATTTAAAGGGCTCTGCAGTACCCCTTTGAATTACTGGGCCTTGGGGCAATTGTTCCCTTTCTTTCCCCCTTCTCCATAGGCAGGCCTGAATGCCTGGAATATTCCCTGAAATTCTGGAATCTCTCAGATGCATCTTTGAAAAGTTATCATGTAACACATGGAAGTGGAAACATCCTAACTGAGAATGCCCTCATGTTGAAAATGAGGGCTCACAAGATTGCCTCAGCAATTGTCACTATTGTTATAATTAACTGTTAAAGACAATGGAGTACAAAGTGAACCCCTAAGGATCTTGTGCTTAACTAAATCTGAGCAGCCTGACTAGTTTATTTTTACCAGGGCACTGGGAAGATTGAATACACAGCCCCAAAGGCTTCAATCTGAAATAAGTCTTAAGATGCTATTTGATGTAGGTCATTGTATTGTGATTAAACTAATGGGGTAAGCATGAAAATCCAAGTGTGCCATACAGAGTCAATAGCCTTCCCTCAGGCCGAACTCTAATTTATAGCTGAGCTGCATGACTCTGTCATTTTGCTAATGAATTCTCCAGCAAGTGTAGGTACACTAATCATCAAAGGTAAATATTGGTGTGCAAATGTGCAGAATATTGGTTTACTGCCTCCAGTTGTACAGGGTACATATGTTTTATGGGATTTTTCAGGCAGGAGTATGTAGTCTAACTAAGGACTGTTTTTCAATAGGACAAGTTGCTGGAAGCACATTTAAATCTATTGTAGTACCATCCAAATGACTGCTTACTTTCTAATGACTCTACCATAAGTCTGCTCAAAAACTGTCAGATATGATAGGTTGGATGTCCACAGAGGGGAATTTTCAAACTCACCTAAGTCACTTAAACAAAAAACAGGACTATGTAGCACTTTAAAGACTAACAAGATGGTTTATTAGGTAATGAGCTTTCATGGGCCAGACCCACGGAAGTGCAGGAACTCATTGCAGGAGGAGTAACGGTAGTTCGAATTAGGAGCTTTAATTCGAACTACCTAGTCCGTGCCGCGCGTAGCCGCGGGCAGGGAGTTCGAACTACCGGGCATTTAAAAATGGCGGCGCCCGGGAACATGCAAATAAAGCCCGGGATATTTAAATCCCGGGCTTCATTTGCAGGTTCGAATGCCTACATTAGCCACCCTAGTTTGAACTAGGGTGGCAGTGTAGACATACCCATAAGCTGCAGGACCAATTCTTCCATGGTAGTTTGTCACTCACAGACTCTAAGCAGGTTAGCAACACTGTATTGTATCTGATTTGCAGTTATTGGAAGTATGGCCCATGTAGACTTTCTGATCAATTCAACTTAATTAAAGGATTAATTCTCTGAGTTTAAAGCCAATTTACCTTTCTATGGTTGTATGAATGGCAGCAGCTCAGCCAAGAACAAGGTAATACCTTGGAGTCAATTAAGTTAGAATGCGGGGCCTATTAGACTTGATACAGTTCAATAAGAAATGAAGCAGATGAATTTGTCCTTAATAAAAACTTTAGCTCTGTGTGGAAAGTACTAATCCATATAGATTTTATATTAAGGAATGTGAAACTCTGTGTACCTGAAAACACTTTCATCACTTTTTGGATGTACTGATGGTTTCCTAAGACAGACCTGTCCTTTTAAAGGGTTTAGAATTTAAAAAAAAAGTTTATGATATTGTTTCCGGTGAATATTGTTCTCTCAGCTACAACCTGATCCAAGAAAATATTATATTAATAAAACCAGCTTTGGAACAGAAAGACAGAATGATTCTATTAGTAACCGCGAGACCCCTTTCAAAGCTCTATTCATCATCCAAATAATTTACTAAATGGTTTTTGAGGGAAACAATTAATTGGGAAGAATGACTCACATTTAAGTTTTATTGCTTTTCTTATATTTGCCTAAAGTTTGGAACATAAAATAATGATTTAAGAAAACACAAAGGGGGCAAATTCTCAGTGGTGTGTTGGCCATAAAACTTCTCTTCTGTGCACTGGCTATCTCAACTGATTCATGTTCCCTGAAGAACCCAGGGAGAAACCACTTTTCCTGTGCTGATAGTGTGAGTGAGTGAGGTTGCCCTCTGCTAGAATCACTGAAGAAAGGCTATGGGATTTTGGTATACTACCTACTGCTACTACAAGATGAATAAATTATTTTTTAGCTCAAATGGAACAGACCACTGCTGCTTTGTTTTTGGAAATGAAGGTGGTTGGTTCTAATCCTAGTTTCCTGTGAGCATGTAGGTTTTCTGTTGTGATGTGTGGGTTTGTTACATGTTGCTGCCCAAAATCAGCAGTTGCCTTCTGTGTATGGATTATTTATGGGAGTTGAACACCCTTCACAGTACCTACCAGGAGATGTTATGAAGAAGGAAGAAACTCACTGAAATTCTTTCTCACAGGTCTTGGTATTTCCCCATTTTCTGTTGTCTGTGATTCTTTTTCTTGACTTCAGTTGCTCCCACCAAACTTTCCCTTCTGCGTGCATTCTATTATTTCTGGTAGAAGCAGGAGTAATCAAAGAGGTTTTATTATTTGTACCTCCTGCCTCTACCAGAAATAATCTGTGTGGCCATGTCTACATTACAGATAAAATCAAAGCAACCACAGTTGATCTTCTGGGGTTCGAATTAGTGGGTTTAGTGAAGACACACTAATTCATACTGAGAGGGCGCTTCCATCAACTCTAGTAGTCTTGCTTCTATGAGGAGTAAGGGAAGTCAAAGGGAGAGTGTGCTCCCTTCGACTTCCCAAAGTGTGGATGGCGCCAAAATTCTAGTTAAAATACTTCATCTTAAGCGATGCAATTAACATCACTAAAGTTGTGTATCTTAATTTGAACTTATCCCCTAGTGTAGACCAGGGGTGTGGGAATTGCTGTTAGCTGCTATGGATGCAGATTAAGGGTCTAATTCTTATAGGTACTCAATACTTCTTGCCAATATGTATTCAAGCAACCCAAAACTTGGCAGGATGAGATTCCTATGCTACTATGCAGCATAAACTGACAGCAGTTTTTGGATAGCTGAACCCTATAATAACAGAATTTAATCTAAAATATGAAATTGTTATGTAATGGAAAATGTAAGGTCATAAGCATTGATTAGTGATTTCTGAGTAATTGTCCTTATTATTTCTTTTTACCTATTGGTTGAATTCCCCTTACATGTCACAGCTGCCATTGTATGTTGCATGCTGCACTTCCAGCTCTGCAGAGCCATTGCTAACAACCTTGTCATGTCTCAGTACCTCTTTTCCTTGCTCAGCCAAAATCAGGAAACAAATCCCCTTCCATCTCCCCATTTCAGCCAACTGTATCATGCTTGGTGATCCCATATGCTAATTATCTATAATATCAAAAATAAAGATTTTCATAAACCTCAGCTCTGGGAGAGAATTGGGGTCTGTTGGGTTACTGCAGGGGCAGTATGTAAGATCATCAGACCAAAGATCCATCTAGCCCAGTATCCTATCTTCTACCAGTAGCAAATGCCAGGTGCTTCAGAGATGTAATGAACACAGCAGGCAATCGCCAAGTGATCCCATCAACCATTCCCAGCTTCTGGCAAACAGATGTGAGGGACATGCAGAACATGGTATTGAATCTCTGCACATACTGGCTAATAGCCATTTAGGGACTTATTTTCCATGAGCTTATCTAGTTCTTTTTGGAACCCGAGTCTTGGCCTCTACAACATCTTTTGGCAGAGAGTTCCACAGGCTGACTATTATGAAGTCCACAGGCTGACCTTCTTTTGTTCATTTATATCTGCTGTCTATTTAATTTCATTGTGTGTCTGCTAGTTCTTGTGTAGTTTGAAAGAGTAAATACTTCCTTAATCAATTTTTCCACATCATTCATGATTTTATAGGCCTCTGTCCCATCTCCCCTTTAATCATCTCTTTTCCAAACTGAAAAGTCCATCTTTTTAATCTCTCCTCATATGGAATGTGTTCAGTAGTCCTAATTATTTATGCGCCCTTCCTTGTACCTTTTCCAAATCGAAAATACCTTTTTTGTGATGGAGTGATCAAATCTGCTCACAGTATTCAATATATGTGTGTATCACGGATTTATATAGGCAATGTGATGTTTTCAGTCTTATTATCTATACCACTCCTAATGAGTCCCAATATTCTGTTCATTTTTGCGATTGTCACTAGACATGGAGCAGATATTTTTAGGCAACTATCCACAATGAGTCCAAGACATCTTTGTTAATGGGTTCAGCTAATATTATGTTGTGTGTATATTTGGGATTACATTTTTCCATGTGCATCACTGTGAATGTATCCATATTGAATTTCATCTTCCCTTGTGTTGCCCAGAGTGACTGTGAAATCTCTTTGTAAATCTTTTAATTCAGCTCTGGACTTAACTATCCAAAGCTTGACTATTTGTATCATCTGCAAATTTTGCCAGCTCACTGTTTACCCTTTTCTACAGATCATTTATGGATGTGTTAAACAACACTGGTCCTAGTACAAACTCATGGAGGACACCACTATTTACTTCTCTCCATTCTCATCATTTATTCCCATCCTTTGTTTTCCATCTTTTGCCTGGAGTACTTGATAATGCTATCAGGATCATCTAATGATCCTTAGTTTACTTTAATGGCAAGCCTTTTGTTATTCTAATCACCCCTGCCTCTGATAATAAACAACAACAACAAAAATGGCACCACGAAAGGGTAAGGAGAAGAAAGAAGAGCAGGTCATCAGCTTGGGAGAAAACGTGTTTGGTGTCTCCTATATCTTCACTTCCTTCAATGATGTTTTTGTCCATGTAACTGAGCTTTCTGGCAAGGAAACCATCAGCTGAGTGACTGGTGGTATGAAGGCTGACAGAGACGAGTCTTCACCCTATGCTGCTATGTTGGCAGCTGAGGCTGTTGCCGAGAGGTGCAAGAAGCTGGGCCTCACTGCCCTTCACATCAAGCTGTGAGCTATAGGTGAAAATAGGACCAAGACTCCTAGACCTGGTGCCCAGTCAGCCCTCAGAGCTCAAGCTCATTCTGGAATAAAGATTGGGCATATTGAGGATGTTACCCCCATCCCTTCCACTCGCAGAAAGGGAGGTCACTGTGGTCATCATCTGTAAACAATGGCTGAATTTAGTTTTATCATTAAGCCTCTCAAAGGAAAAAAAAGAAAGAAAAAAATTAAAAGGCCATGCTGCTCCCAGCTTCCAGATTCTTCACAAATCACACTCAGGCTGTGGTGCAGTTAAGAGCTCTGGCTACATCTACACTACAGGATTTTTGCGCAAAAATGGATGTTTTTGCACAAAAACCTGTGGAGCGTCCACTCCTCAAGCATGTTTTTGCGCAAATAAATGTACAATAAATCAAAAGAACAGAGGGCTTTTTTGTGGTGTAGGTATTCCTTTTTCTATGAGGAATAACTCCTTTTTGTGCAAGAGCTCTTGTGCAAAAAGGTGTGTGTGGATGGGCAACTGGGGCTTTTTGCTCAAAAAGAGCCAGTCGAAAAAAGCTATTCTGTGAATAGCAATCAGAGCTTTCTTTTGAGAGAGCGTCCATGCAGTCTGGATGCTCTCTTTCACAAAAGAGTTTCACTTTTGCGATGCACTTTTGTAGTGTGGACATGCTCATGTGCAAGAAGTTTTTGCAGAAGATCTCTTCCGCAAAAAGCTTCTTGCACAAGAAGCCTGTAGTCTAGACATAGCCTCTCTGTCGGAGGCTAGGGGTGAACAGACACCTGGTATAAAATTTTGGGTGTGGGAGCTGCAGCCTCTCAGCCCCTCTCCCCAGTGGTGCCGCTGTTGGTTAGTTCCCACCATCATGTTAATCACTGATTTCAACCCAGAAACAATGCAATTAGCATATTTTAACTTGTCATTTAGGTATAGTGATAACTAATTTGATAAGAGGAAGGAAAATATTTTCTATTATATTGTTTGTGCCTGTTTGCTTGTAAAATGGCATCTGTTTGAATGACCGGCATGTGTTCAAGTGTCAGACACTAACTGTTTTGCTTTGTTCAGCTTTCCTCTACTGGAAAATACTCTTCATGAGCCAGTAGAGCACTATATTATCTGTTGTATCACCTCTCTTTGCAGCTTCATTCATATATTTCCATGATCCTTTGGGTTGTGAACACAGATCATTAAAGTCTGCTTGTTCTATAACAATATGCCCTACAGCAGTAGTTCCCAATCACCGGTCCATGGACCAGTGCTGGGCTGCGAACCAATGGCTGCCAGGCTGCAGCAGCTGCTGGAGCTGAAGCCAGCTGTTCACATTGGCTCTGGGGGCAGAGGGTCACTCAGCTTTAGCTCCGGCACCCAGCTTTAGCTCCGGCAGCTGTAGTGGGTGATTTTGCCCAGCAGTGGTGCTGGGGATGGGGCAGCAGCAGCAGGAGTCACCTCCCTCCTTCCTCCCCCCTCCCACCTAGGTAAGATGGCAGCCTGGCCAGGGCTCTGAACTCCCCTCCCCACCCCCCCCCCGCCTCTACCCATGGGGGCACAAGAAGCACTTGAGGAGGCAGGGAGTGTGAAGAAGGAAGGAATGTGCGCACCATCAATGGCCACTCCCCCGCCCATGCAGCAGTAACAGTCATGATCCCTAGAGGGGGCAGCCTTGGTCTGAGGAGTGGGGGGGGCGTCAAAGGGCAAAGGGGTATTGGGTGAGAGTGTGGTGGGGTCATAGGATGACCAAGAGGATGTTGGTATGGGCTGTAGAGCAGAGGTTAAAGGGTCAAAGGGCACAGGGCATGAGGTGGGGGTCACAGGGTGTTAAGCTGAGTTGGGGCTAGGGGTTAAGGAGGGAGGGCAGGGGTTAGAGGTCAAAGGGCAAGAGGGAGTGGGTTGCAGTGGGTCAGTGGTTATGGAGCCAGGAGTGGTGCAGCTTGTGCTTCTGTCTCAGGGGGCAGCAGACCTGAGGGTGTCTGAGCAGGGTCAGGGGCCTCAGAGCTTGTGGAACAGGAATTTGCAGGATCAGTGGGGCAGTATCAGGGTTTGGCACAACAGGCAGTCATGGAGTTTGTGGAGCAAGGGACACTGGGGGTAATAGGGTAGAATCAGAGAGCACTGGGGCTGGTGGGACAGGATCCGGGGAAATGGAAGGTTGTTAATTTAAGTCAGGGGTCACTGTAACGCAGCGTGCCAAGGTTGGTGGTGACAGTGGATGCAGGACAGGCTCCAGGCAAGACAGAGGAGGTTGACTAAAGGAAGTTGACTAAAGGGGGTTTGGGGAGGTGGGAGGCAGTGGGCACTGGAGTGACAGACTTGGCAAGACAGACTTATGAGGTAATGGGATTAGAGGGACATGGGGATATCAGATGATGGGCTTGGCAGGTTTAATAATAGAGAGAGACAGAGAATCAGGGTTGGCTGGATGGGGTCAGAGGGTTCTGGGGTTGGAGGTAGAGGGATGTGCAGTACAGGGTGAGTGGGTTGATGTATAGATAACATTTTATTTGCATATTTTCATGTTCATTATTTGCATAATGAATGCATAAATATGAAAATAAAATGTTACCGGTCCGCCAAAAGTTTGTAAATGGGTTTTCTGGTCTGTGGTATAAAATAGATTGGGAACCACTACAGTTCTCTCTAAGGGAAATGACTGATCTCATGGCAAATTAGTCAAGACAGGTGGTATGGCCCTAATACAGAGATTCTTATCAAGCTAAGTAACAAACATGCTCATGATTGGTTACCAGTCATAAGTGTTTACTTTATACCTCAGTTAACAAGGCATCCTGGCTCTTTTTTCTCCCTGTTGGTGAGACAGGCGGCAAGGAAGGCAAAATATCAAGAACACATGCCAGTTTGAAGACCAATGGGTTACATATTTACACAATATGTAAAATGTGACAAACCAAAGTTCTATTTATTTCTTTACCCCTCACCAATGTTCTCTCTAACCTTTTCCATTCATGTGAGTGCTCTGCTCATCAGCTGGGTGGCATTTGAATGTCTTCTGAATGGCCACACAAGCACCCAGGTTACAGGAATCACTGCTCCTCACAAAAAGAACTGGAAGGTAAATTGAGTAACACCAGTGTCCCAAAGTTACATTCATACAATGCAAATGAAATCATGGAATGAAATCAAGAAAACATTTTGGGAAAGTCCAGCTTCCCTTCTTCTTTCTCATAGGTGGTAGTATGCTTCCCTCCTAGTCCCCTTCACCATTGGCTGATGCAAGATGAATCCTATAGTCTTAAAAAGAGCCACAGGGTCTAGCCCGTTCTTTATTACACAGGGGGAAGAATCAAACTACTTTGAATGTGTGAGCAGAACTACTAATCCCAAGTGTCTGATACTGCCTTATTATATTCAGATAAGAAAAGATAGGTATACAGGTGGTAAGCTTATTAAATAGATCTCTAACTTTGCTTTTTAATAAGTTGTTTTTGGTTCAGAAGCCATAATGTACTATGTTAGTTCATAGTTCATTTTTTCTAGAGTAAGCCATAAGTAGCTTTTAAAAATTTCTGACCCATGTGTTCCATTCTCTGACTTCATCCAGATGGCCTCCATGGTTAGTGGAATGATCTGAGGTTTAGACCAGTTTATAGTTTAGAGGCAACCGTAGACAATATTTCAGTGAGATTCCCAGAGCTACTTTGACAAATACTGGATGAGGTTCAATACAGTGGTATAGTGAGAAAGATTAAATTCTGGCACCTGCTTACAATGGCAAGGTTCTTTAAAAGAACTTTATGAAGCTGTATTATTTTTTATCTTTTTATAAACTCCAATTTTAGGTTTCTTTTGTGAGCAGTGTAAATTGTATTATGCTTCGCTTCAGCTTTTCAAACAGGTCACAGTAAACCATTAGCTCATGTCAACACAGTGGAAAAATATCTTTCTCACTTTCACATAGATGTTAGGTTTCAAAGTGTTGCTGTAAAGGAACCAGGTAGTCCTGGATTGAGATGTAAAATTCTGGCTTAGATTATTGAAAACTGGCTAAGAGGCAGAAAAGAAACAAGAAGGTACAAATGATTGGTTATCCATGTGGCAAGAGGTAACAGTGGATTGTCTTCAGGATTCATTGGTGAAGTATTGTATCAATCATACCTTTCCTTCTAGTGCATGGATGTTCTGCTCTTGTGGGCCATGCCCTGTACTGGTGAGAGTGATTCAGACTCAGGGATGCATCTACTGATGTGTGTATATCCCAGTCATCCTGGAGACATCTTGGCTATTTCTTATCAATGAATGTGACAGACAAATGGAAGAACTCTTAGGGGAGGAGGATGCTTAAAATTTTAGACCTGTTGAAATTAGTACAAAGAGTAGCTATAATCAATAGATAATGTGATATAACATGCATACTAATGGATCAGATGTTTTTATATTGCAGTTATACCTAAATTGTGCTATGCAGCCTGCTGCCTTGTGATGCTAGGTGCAGTACAATCACATAGTAAGAGAAGAGTCCTGCTCCTGGACCCTTTTTGTCTAGGTAGAGAAGACATGAAATGGATAGGAGGGAAAAGAGAGGTGCAGAGATTTGCATACAACCCTTCAGCAGGTCACATGCACAGCTCAGAATAGAAATGTGCTCTCCTCACTCCCAAGCCCGTAGACTAGTCTCCCTTCCTCTCTACCTTGTGACTTTAAAACAGGGGTGGGCAAAAGGGCCTCCGCTGGCTGGATCTGGCCTGCCACGCAGTTGGATACAGCCCATGGAAGCGCTACTGCTTCCCCGCCCCCTGGCCTTAATTGGCCTGGGGGTCGGGAAGCACACAAAGCCTCCTCCCGCCCTGCTAGGAGCATGTGGTGCTTTGAAGCGCCGCGTGCTGCTTGCAGGATGCGGGCGGGGGGGGGAAGAGCAGAGAAGGCTTCGCGTGCTCCCCCGCCCCTAGGCCAATCAGGATCTGGGGGCGGGGGTGCTGCGTGAAGCTTCCTTCACCCTCCCCCAGCCCTGCGAGGAGCTTGCGGCACTTCAAAGCTCTGCGTGCTGCTCGCAGGGGAGGGGGGAGGCTTCCCGCTGTTACCAGCAAAGGCGCACTAGTAAACTAAATTTAGTGTGCGGCCAAACAGATGGAAAATGCCTTTGTCCCAGAAGGTGGTCCGACCTGGAAACCACCGTATCTATCACTGGCGGATTTCTCCAGTCCGAAATAAACACAGACAAGAATGTCAATTTAAAAGATATATTGAATACAACAGATAACAATACAAAGAATAACCCCAGAATACAACACTGCATAAACCAACCCCTCACCCCGGAAGTGATAGAAGATAGCACAGACAGTAAACAAGAGAAACACTATACTCAGTCTGTTCTGGGGTAGATGACAGCCAAGGCTCAGGACCTTCAACCCGTTGGCATAGGCAGCCTCAGGGGAGGAACACTGAGGAGTCCAATTGATGATTTGTCACTGGTATGATGTTACACAAGCACTCGATGGTAAACAGTTCTCTGCTCCAAAATAGGGCCTTCACCACAATGGTTGGAGTGGAACTGGGTGATAGGCAGCTGCTCTCGGTCCGGAGCTATAGGTAGCTATAACCCACAACGCGCTGGGCAATTGCCACAGTGGTGAGCTAATGCACCCTATAGATAGCGGTAGAATGGAATCTGGTCTGGTCTGTTGGAAGCAGGTCCTGGCCTTCGCCACAGCTCTTCTTCAACAGGAGCAGGAGAGTGAAAGCAGAGCAGCAGGGTGGAACAGCAGAGAGCCCGATCCCTTCAGGGGAGCAGCTTATAAAGATCCCAAGGCGGGAAAACAGCAGGAGCGTCTCTAGTGCACAAGGTGTAGTGTTGGGTGCAGATTAGCGTTCCTGGGGTAGACTTTAGTGCCGCATGCAGAGCAACAGTGCTGTGTGCACAGCCATGTGCTGTGTGCAGACGATGGTTTTTGGCGGCAAAAGTCTTTCAGTCCTTTGGGTTCCATTTTGATTTCTGTGTAAAACTCAGAATTCAATTTTGATTTTAGTGTCCTTTTGGTTGTAATGTCCTTGATCTTAATAGTCTAACTTACTGTCAACACCGCATTCTCCCGCCTCCAGGCCCTGATTGGCCTGGGAGTGGGGGAGCATGCCAAGCCTCTTCCAGGGCATGGGTGCCTAGTGGGAAGGAGGGGCAAAGGGTCTTCCCCACCTTCATGGTCTGAGGATGGGGTAGCCCTCTCCTTCCTGTTTAGGCCCCACCCCTTCCTGTTTAGGCCTCACCCCTTCTGCGGTGGCCCGGGGCTACTTCAAAAATTTTTGAAGTGGCCCCTCGGCAAAAATTATTGCCCACCCCAGCTTTAAAAAGAAAGATGTGGAAGTAAAAAGTAAAATCACAGTAGCAAGGCACTTGTGTAATCCTTGAGTGAATATGTGCAACCCCAAGCTGTGCACATGCATTCAGGGCTTTACAGTCTGATATCTTAGACAATATGGTTCCTAATAAGTCCTCCAGAGCCACTGGTTGTGGGTGGTCTTTATGGGTTTTAGCAATCCGAGTCTTCATTGAAAACTTCTGAATAACTGGGCGAGTAAGAAGTATGTGAATATGGGCTCCAGAGACAAGATTCCACCTATCATGAGAACCAACAGGAAGTCCTAGACTCTCGGTGTTATTACTGCCTTTGACAGCCAACAACCCTATTATGTTGAAGAAGACCCAGCTGTGAGCTGGGAAAAATAACATCCTCAGATTTTGAAAAAAGACCTCTGATTTATAGTGGTGAGACCATAGCAAGTGCTCAGTTATCAACAAATTTATCATAAGTTTTTGTGTGATATCTCAAGCTAGCTTCTTTTTACTGAATGGTGTTATCACATGACTTGGTGTGGCAATCTGTGGTTTCTGTTATGTACATCTCAACTATCTCTCAGTATGAGATAGCACACACTCTAGACATTCGTATATCAGCCCCACGTTAATTTGATGGTATCTAATGTTTTAGATCAGAGAATTGAAATTTAAAGTTCAGGTTATAAAACATGTTATACTTGTTAAAGAGAATGGGGCCAGTTTCTCAGGTGACACCGATCAGTCTCACTCCACTTAGGCAAGAGCCAGACCAGTTTACATCAGCTGAGGACTTAGGCCAGGAATTCCAGTTTAGTTCAAGTTTTTTATTCTTCTGCATTTTCATGGTTTTCTGTCTTTGATGCCCAGGACCAGCCAAAGAGTGTGCAACTAAGTGGGTGGAGCTGGGAGCTGGGCAGTGTGGGGCCCTGAATGCATGGAGCCACAGGACCCTCAATGCGCTGGGCTCAAGGTAACCACCTTGCTCGCCTTGCCAAAGGCCGGGCCTGTTGATGCCCATATTTGTGTCAGGCTGCTATTGTGCTTGTTTCCTTCCAGAGGAAAAAATCTGGCAAAGTCTCTGTTCCAGGTATGGATTGAGGAGGATATATAACTTGATTTCAGAAAGATGGCATGCCCCAACTGTTGTGAGAGAGGAGCTATAGACCCTCAGTACCACTGAAACTCAGGACCTTACTAGCAGTGTTTCCAGCTTCAGAGAACAAGATCTTATAACCCACCCATCTCCATGCCCATTGAAACCTTGCCTAAATGACTGTTCTTCAGACTGAGCTTGTTCTCAGAGCACCCAGTTCTATTTCTTGTAGGTGAGCAGTAATTAGAAGCAGAGTCAGATTAAGGAAGGGGCATTATGGACTGAACCCCCCTGCCCCCCCCCAGCCAAGTTAACATGATGAGCAGCACACCAGGAAATTGTCCTGGGCTGTGTCTACACTGGCACGATCTCGTGCAAAAGTGGCCACTCTTGTGCAAAAACTTGCTGCCTGTCTACACTGGCTGCTTGTTCTTGTGCAAGTAAACTGACGTTCTACTGTAGAAAATCAGGGCTTCTTGCACAAGAACTCTGACGCTCCCACTCAGGAAGAAGCCCTTTTGCGCAAGAGCTCTTCCAGAAGAGTCCAGTGTAGACTGGCAGACAAGAGATTTTGCGCAAGCAGCCCCTATTGCTAAAATGGCCATCAGAGCTTTCTTGCGCAAGAGAGCGTCTACACTGGCATGGATGCTCTTGCGCAAAAGCACATGCCAGTGTAGACGCTCCTTCTGGAAGAGTTTTTGCAGAAGAACTCTTCCGCAAAAGAGTTCCTGCACAAGAAGCTGCCAGTGTAGATGTAGCCCTGATGTTTCTCTCTTCTGCAGACTGTGCTTCCCCTCTGCAGCTCCAACTGGCTATGATTCCTAGCCAATAGGAGCTGCAGAGTTGTTGTCTGCAACTGAGCACAGGTCATGTGGAGCCTTCTGTTCCCCACCACCATCAGAAAATGGGAGTTGCCCCAGGTAAGCACCTTGCACCTAACCCTCTGTCCCAGCCTGAGTCCCTCCTGCCCATATTTCTTATCCAGCATGAAGAAATTTTCCTCACGGTTGTCCCCCAGTGAGATGTAGGAGAAGGATAGTTGGGAAAACAATGTTTCATGTGAAGATTACTCTTAAAACCACACACAAGGAAAGAAAGCAAACCCACGGTGAACCTCCTTTCCATAAGCCTCTGTAAAGTGAGTCTATCCACACCTAATAGCATATACCAAACACAGAGGACCCAATTTCATCCTGAAATTTTGTCCTTCACAATAAATGAGATTGTACAGATGGTGAGTTGCACTCTGCTGTGACAGTAATGTAGTTCATGTGTTTCTATCAGAGATTGCAAAGCAAGGGAGTATCACCATATTTAGGAGACGATATGATATAAAACAAAAATAAAATAAATGTAAATGCATGTAATTTAAAACTCTCAGCACCAAACTTCATTGTAATTTTAGATCCCAATTCAATAAAAACCTTAAGTACATGCATGACATTAAGCATATGCTTAAGCATGTAGTTGTCATGAAACACGCTTAAGTGCTACGCTGAACAGGGATTCCTTTAGGAATGCTCTTAAGTGACCTGCTAAACTAGAGCCTTAGCTTTAAAACTTAAAATAAACAAATAGAAGGAAATGCTCCATTTCAACACTGATACAATATCTTTATAAATAAAGGCTCAAGGAGGCGGAATTTGAGGAAACAGCAGTGAAACACACAGCTCAAAACAGTCTTGGTTTGAAGGGGAAGGGTACAGCAGCAGGATCTGGAAGAAGAAATGAGGAGTTGCTGGAGAGGGAACAACAAATACTGACTGACAACATTCATTCTTCAACTTCAAACGCTGTAGTTCACAGGAACCACAGTGCCACTGCTGCCTCTTGATTTAGTTCAAAATAAAACACTTGGGCAAATTACTTCACCTCAAGGTATCACTGTTTCCTTTGCTGCTGGAAAAACTTTAAAAAAACCAAAAAGGCCTTGCAGCACCTTAGAGACTAACAAAACATGTAGATGGTATCATGAGCTTTTGTGGGCACAATCCACCTGAGGCCTCTAGGTCAGTGATTTTCAAACTATGGGTTGCTTTGCTGTAAGGTACCTCGGTGATCAGTAGTGGTGCTTAGGCATGTTTCCTCCTGTCCCTGCACTGCAGACTGCATTGCGACCTGGAAGTAGCCAATGGGAGCCAATGACAGCTGGCAGAGGCGCAGTGCCTGTGGGCAAGACCAGTGCACAGAGCCTCTTGCAAACCTCCACTGAGGGGCTGGACCTCCTGCTGGCCACTTCCAGGGCACTGTGCATACCACAGTGCCAGGACAGGCAGGAACCCTGCCTTAGCACCTGAGATAAGTTCAGAGTCTGCCCAAGTCCAAAGCCCCCTCCTGTACCTCTTAGCCTCAGCGCCACCCCAGAGCTCACACTCTAGTCAAAAGATTTAATTGTGTTGGGTCGTGAGCATCAACAATTTTCTTCAACTGGGTCATGAGAAAAATAGTTTGAAAGCCATTTGCTCTAGGTGTTGTTCTAACAAAAATACTGATAACTGGATGATCTTACAAGATGCAGAACAGATAAAGCTGTTCTGTTCACATGGAAAATTACTTCAGTTACTATGCGCCTATCATTTATCACTTCACAGTCAGATGAAGAGAGAAATGAAAATTTCTCCAGGGACTGCTGGACCCTAGTTGTGCAGTGCCAGGCTATGATTAAAAGCCCATACTCATCTTGAGTAATGTTTACTTACTTGAGGAATACCACTGAAGTCAGTGGCGTTGTTTCTGATCAGCACCATTCATCAGGATTGCAGAAGCTGGCCCTCTGGTTTTAAAAATGTACTTGAGAAATGTGAACTCTCCAGTTTTAGTCTCAGATCTTCAAAAATTGAAACCATAAAATGGTAATGAGGATCTTGACAAGACAATTAGCACCAGTGGGATTCATTCCTGGAATGATTTCTCTGTGCAACAACTTGCTGTTTCTTACAGCATTTCTTACATTTTGCTGAAGGTGGACTGATTTATGTTTTGGTTTCATGCATGCAAAATTCTGTCAGATTCGTTTCATTTTATAGACTATAACAGATTTATTTGGGCATAAATTTTTGTGGGTAAAAACCACTTTGTCAGATCCATCAGATGACAAAGTGGTTTTATCCATGAAAACTTATGCCCGAATAAATCAGTTAGGGTATGTCTACACTACCACCCTAGTTCGAACTAGGGTGGTTAATGTAGGCATTCGAAGTTGCAAATGAAGCCTGGGATTTAAATATCCCGGGCTTCATTTGCATCTTGCCGGGCGGGCGCCATTTTTAAATCCCCTTAGGTCGAACTCCGTGCCCGTGGCTACACGTGGCACGGAGTAGGTAGTTCGAATTAGGAGAATTAGGCGCCCGCCCGGCAAGATGCAAATGAAGCCCGGGATATTTAAATCCCGGGCTTCATTTGCAACTTCAAATGCCTACATTAACCACCCTAGTTCGAACTAGGGTGGTAGTGTAGACATACCCTTAGTCTCTAAGGTGCCCCAGGACTCCTCGTTGTTTTTGCAGATACAGACTAACACTGCTAACCCACTCAGATTTGTTAGCATTTGTCTCTAAGCAGCAGTAATTTGTTCTGTGTTTTCTTTTGTCTATTGGGCTGTTTTCCAGGGAACCATGCTTAGTAAATAACATTTCTCCCAAATTCTTTCACATTTGACATCCTTTCTTTGTGGAGTTTACCAATCTTCTATGTGGGAATCTTTCACGACTGGAAGTCACAACAGAGTATTAAGTTTTGCCTCATAACTGGGCTCATCAGAAATGATTCCTGTTAACCTATAGGGTACATCTAGACTGCAAGCTTCTTTCAAAAGAAGCTCTTTCAGAAGAGATCTTCCAAAAAATCTTCTTTCAAAAGAGAGCATCCACACTTCAAAAGTGGATCGAAAAAACGAACTGTTTTTTCAAAAGAGAGAGTCCACACTCATTGGATGCTCCCTCACATAAAAGGCCACCCAGAACCACTTCTGGCAGGGCATTAGGTCAGCAGTTACTTCCGGGTGCTGTTGCCTAAGGCTATCTGAGATGAGTGCTTAAAGGGACCCCCCTGGACAGCTGTTTCTTAGTTTCTGCTGCTTACTTGCCTACCTCTCTGAGGGACAGCAAAGCTTTTGCAGTGCATGCTTTGGTTGCCCAGCTTTCTTGGATGCCACAGCATTTTTTTCTCTTTTTGCCATGGAGCCAGAGCTGCCCCTGGGCAGGCGATGGCCCCACACAGCCATGCTGAAGCTTCTGCAGCACTTTCAGCAGACTGTCATGATGGTTGTGCCCCAGCTCGACTCAGAGCTCAGCATTGAGAACCTCTGCCTACATGCAGGAGCAATGCCCTTGCCCCTGTATCCCATGGTTGGGAGGCAATTTTGGAGGCTGGACACCATTTCCGACTGGTGGGACCGCCTCGTCATGGAGCAGTGGGATGACCAGCAGTGGTTCCAAAACTTCCGCATGTGGAAGGCTACATTCCTGGAGCTATGTGTCTGGCTCGGCCCTGCCCTCCGATGACAGGACACCCACCTGCGGCCCGCCATCCCCTGGAGAAGAGGATCACAATTGCCGTATGGAAGCTTGCCACCCCCAGCAGCTATAGCTCAGTGGGACACCAGTTCAGCATGGGGAAGTCCACCATTGGGATTGTCTTTATAGAGGTAAGGCATTCTCAGGGGACAGTCCCTGCGGGGGCCAGGGAGGGCTGGAAAAGGGGGACCCTTGGGAAAGGGGAGGGGAAGCGGGGGGTGGAGTAGGAGTGGCGGCAAGACCTGGCCCCACGGGGGGTTATGACATCCTGCCCTCACACAGCCCTACTGTTGAGGGGATGGCCTCAAGGGGGGGTGGCTCCTTGGGTCTTTGATGGGGAGGGGAGGGAGGTGGGTACTTCCTAAGGGCTCAGGCCCACCATCTCATTATCTGTTTTGTGTGTTTCTATGTCTCCTTCTGCAGGTGATGAGGGCCAGCAACTCCGTGCTGCTGCACAGGGTCATCCATCTCAGAGACCTGGACCCTGTCGTGGCCGGATTTGCTGCCCTTGGTTTCCTAAACTGTGGAGGAGTGATTGATGGGACACACATCCCGATCCGTGCACCACACCATTGAATGACCCAGTTTTTTAACAGGAAGAGCTACTTCTCCTTGGTGCTGCAGGCCCTGGTCAACCACTGGGGACAGTTTTCAGACATTTTTGTAGGGTGGTCAGGCCGGGCACATGATGCTTGCATATTTAGGAACTCTAGCCTCTACCACAGGCTGGAACATTTGTTCCCCAGCAGGACTTTGCAGATGGGGACATGCAGGTGCCGACTTGCATCATGGGCAATGTGGCCTACCCACTGATGCTGTGGCTCACGAAGCCCTACACTGGCCACCTGGACATGAACAGGGAACAATTTAACTGGGCTTGCATGCAGGTGGAATGTGCCTTTGGGCACCTCAAGGCCCACTTCAGGTGCTTGCTGACTCACCTCGAAGTAGGGAGTGCAACATCCCCAAGGTGGTCTCTGCATGTTGTGTGCTCCACAACCTGGTGGAGAGCAAAGGGGAGGCCTTCCTCCCAGAGTGGGGGACACAGGCTGGTGGCAAGGGGAGGCAGTTTGAACAGCCCCAGACAGCTGTCATCCGCCAGGCCCATCAGGCTGGGGTGCGCATCCAGGCAGCCCTGAGGGAGAGGTTCTCTGAAGGAGCCCAGTAACTCTCCCCAGGGCATCCCCAATGGGGGCTTGTGCCTTGCCCCTCAATATCTTTCCCAACACAACCCTTCCCTTCCCCCATTCCCTGGACAATTAATAAAGACACTAGTTTTGATTTCAAAATAAACTTTGTATTTAGTTCTTTACAATCAAAGTAACTGGGACAGAGGGGAGGGGCTCAGAACTTGGAGAGGGGCTGAGAATGAAGAGGGAGGCTCAGGGCTGGGAGTGTCACATGTAGTGCCTGCAAGTGCCGCCTTGGGTCCGGGGACCTCGACAGACTTGGGGTTGGGTGCAGCCTGGGACAACAGGAGGCTGGGTAGGAGGGGGGGTTGCAGCGTGGTCAGGGATGGCAGGGGGAGCAGGGGCAGAGGGGCAGATATGGGGGGGATGGGGCAGGGGAGTAGTGGTGGGTGGAGCAGGGGTGAAGAGAGCAGGAACAGGGACAGGACCCGGGTATGCCATGGCCTCCCAGATGGTGGCATACATGTTTTTGCCTTGCCACACTAGCTGGTCCCACATGCAATTGCAGCAGCATCACGGACCTTTTGGGTGACTGTTTGCTGCATGTCTCGCAGGACTGCGATGTGCTGTTGCAGGAGGTCAGGGTGGATCCGCTGGTGCTTGCGGCTCCCCCGGCTTTGGTTAGCTGCCTGGGCAGGTGTGGCTCGCCCCTTAGTGACAGCTGTTCCAGCTGTGGAGGACAAGAGGGAGAGGTGGTCAGCCATCCATGCAGACACTGTCCCTGAGGCTGTGCCCTCCTCTGTGAGCAGTGAGCAACTGTCCTTGGAACAGAGGACAGTGATGTCCTGAAAGCAAGGCCATGTGTGGCCTGCATAACAGGCCCCGCCTCACAGGGACTGCGAGGTACCCAGAGGACCATCCTGCCCACTTCCACCCTCCATGGACAAGCAGGCCAGGGAAGTGTCCGACCAGAGAGCGCTCTCATGTGCGAGAGAGGGGCCTGGAGCGGCCTGGCCCTCCCTGGGTCCCACACACGCACACACACACACACACACACACACACACCTGCACCTGGTAGTGCTGTCTGCGGGGAGCAGGTGGTACCTCGCACATTCAGGCATGGCCATGTGCTATGTGAAACAGTCATCGATCTGTGTGAGGTCATGCAAGCACCCTTGTGCCTAATCTGCTTCCGGCAGTGACTGGCAGGAGAAGGATGTCCCTCCCAGGGGTTGGACGTGTGTGGGGTCTCTCCCTAGGCTGTGAGCAGCAGCCTGTGTGTGCTCCAGGACTGGCTCCTGAGACCACGTGTTACACACTGCCGCTGCACGCTGTCCAGGCCAAGCATGTCGAGCGACAATCGCGCCCCATCCCTTGTGCTCCTGCCTCCCCTTCCCTGTGTATGTGACAACCTGAGAGCACTCACCAGATGTTCCCTCCCCTGCATCAGATGATGCCTGGGAGATGTCCAGGGCCTGGGGTACCGGCTCCAGGCTGAGGGTGACAACACTGCCAGTGTCCTCCTCGTCCTGCAACTGCTGTTGGTCATCGTCCTCCTCCTCCAGGAGGTCTGGCTGGGTGACCACAGGTATCTCCAACCCTGAGTCCACCAGTATGCGTGGGGACAGGGCTTGCCCACCACCCAGAATCTGGTGGAGCTCTGTGTAACAGGGACAGGAGTGGGGTCCTACTCTGGAGCAAGAACTGCACTCCCTGTGTAGCCTTACTGCAGCTCTTTGACCTTGCTCCTCACTTGGTCAAGGATGCGGAGGTGGTGTCCTCTCTGTGTGAGAGCCTCGGCCATCCGGCCATAAATGTCCGCATTTTTGTGGAGAGACTGGAGTTCCTGGAGGGACTCTTCCTCACACCTGAGCTCCAAGAGGGCCTGGATCTCAGCCCCCAACCAGGATGGCTTGCCCTGGGTGCCTGCAGCTTTAAGAGATGCCTGGAGACAGGAACTATAGAGCTGTGATTAGTGTGGATGGAGTGTCTACCAGGGCACCTGTGCTTTTTCTTGGAGGCCCCTTTTTTCAAAAGAACTGCCTCTTCCGTGTCCACATACTCCTTTTTCTGAAAGAGCTCTTTCGAAATAAGTGTTATTCCTCATAAATTGAGGTTTACCAATGTTGGAAAAACCCCTGCATTCTTTCGATTTTCTTTCAAAAGAACATGATTGCAGTGTGGATGTAGGTGAATTTAAAAAAAAAAATGGCCATTTTTCTGAAAAAAAGCCCTGTAATCTAGATGCATCCATAGAGCTGGGAGACTATCCACTGGCCTCATATTAATTACATTTATACTCACATTGTAATTTCCTATTATAGTTTTACATTGAGATATGAAACTGAATGAAAGGGAAGACATTTGACAGCTTTTTGTTCTGTGTTTGTACAACACCTAACACAGTGAGATCTACGCCCTGGCCAGGGCCCCTAGGTGCTGCTAAAATACAAACAATGGTAGAGTGGTAAATTTGGAAATATCAACATGCAATTGCTAGATGAGGCCTGGAAAGGAAGCCAAACAACACAGCTTGTTACCAGTTTTACAGATCCAGGTGTTGTCTGAGTTTGAGTCCAAAATTATAGCATGCTGCTTTCTTCTTTCCTGCTTTGCTTCCATCTACTAGACAAAGACACTTTTGCTGAGCTGCAGCCAGTGCCAGATTTTCCCTCCAAGTTAGATGGGATTCTGTGCACACCTCCCAGATTTCTGTACTGAAGGTGAATGACTATACATTTTTGTCCACATCATGGTCCTACCATAAATGCTGATCCCATTTTCTAGAGCCACCCTGAATCTTGTATCCTGGGGATATAGTCTCCTGCCATTCTCCAGACATGAACAAACCATGTAACCTCCTCTTCTTGATATAATTACTCCATGGAGAAAGCAATTGGCAAGAGGAGCTTATCTAACTTCCCATATGAGACAGTGACATACAGTATGAAGTCCGACGCTGTTCACTCCACAGCTATTAATTCCATTTGGCAGGCTCCCAAACTGCCACCTGTCAACACTGAGTGTTTGTTTTGCAGAAATATGAATGTCACACTGAAGTTATCCTATGTTAAAAGCACTGGTTTTTCAGAAGTTTAGAAATGCGGCAGTGACATAGTCACTCTATCCTCAGTATTCTCTGATCCTGAACTTCAGGGTTCGTTACTAACTGATGAAAGACAAAGCCCATATTCTTGGCAAAAAAATTGTTCTAAGATGGGATTTAATCATTTTAAAACCTAGGTGTTTCTCTTTATTGAAGCTCTCTAGAAGCAGATGCTTCACACTCATAGACGCATTCTCTTCCTTTAAAGCCAGGAGATTGCTTGAATGCAATAGTTTTATCTAAAAATATGCCCCTTCTGTTTATCACTCGGTTAATGGACCAACAAGGCACTTCCGGCATTTCCAAATCCACTGACTGATTTTCTACTGCAAATGTTTGCTGCAGCATGATGAGAGTATCTGGAAGACGGTTATAGTTACCTGTTTCTACACTTGGTCCTGGTCCAACTCCAGTGTAAATTAGAGCAGCCTAGGGAGCTACTGTAACCTATCTCAGCTGATAATATTCCTCAAGGGACTCTCCAGTAGTAGGGAGTAGCTGGCATTCACCATGCTCTAGACCAGTGTTTGAGTCCACTTTGAGAAATATGCTAATGGACCACTCTGGTTTGTTTATTTAATGGCTCCGCAGCCATGGAACCTCACAGCTTCCATTGGCTGCGGTTTGCTGTTTGCAGTGAAGGGGAGCTATGGGAAGCAGTGTGGCCTGGGCCACTTGGCAGACAATTGCTCCGCTTGCTACCCCCTTACACCGGCCCTGTCTATTAACATACTGAAAAACAGATGCCATGGCTAAAGTGGGCTGTGGAATTTTTATAGTATATTGCAGTGAAGTATGTATATTTGCAATATTGCAAATATGACGAACTGCAGTGCCAATTTAACAAAGTTTTTTAGTATTCTATTTAAATCTCTTTACAGAAGAGATTACTTTTGTTATTCCCATTTTACAGATAGGAAAACAGAGGCACAGGGAAGGAAGTGACTTGTCCAAGGTTACTCAGAACACAATGGCAAAGAGCCAAAAATTGAACCCCGCTCCAGTACTTTCTCTTTTTCTCTGTCTCTCTCTCTTTCTGCATTAGGTATAGTTTAATGCCCATGAAATTAATACCTGAGTTTTGTAAGGTCTCTTCATCATCCTGAGATATGTTTTTAAGTTCCATGCTTTAGAAGACTTAGAAGACTATTTATTTTGAGCATTGTTGTCATGTCTATTAGAAGCAGTCATGGTTTGATATTAATATTTGCAGTGGCTTTGACACAGTGGAAGGCATGAATATCTGAAAGCCACTCTCCTTTTTATGTATTTTATTATGTTTCCATCTTAATGTCATTCCTCTTGCTAAGCAAGTGAATTTATTCTGAATGAAAAACTGTACATTTGTTTTTAAAATGCTTCTTGAGTAGCAACTTGTAGCAACTGTGAAATTACACAGAATTGAGACAAGCTACATGTATATTTTTCTTTTTGATACTGGGACAGATTTTGCCAACCTGGGCTTGCTTGGCTTAGGTCCAAAATTATTCTGGACATAAATATTTATGAAGAAGAACATTTATCAGATGGTCTTTCTTTCACTCTGTTTTGTTATTCTGAGTTCTGTCATACCCAGTATTTGTTCTGAGGTTGAGGTTTGTTCTGCAGATTTGAAGAGGTTGTAATTGTATTCATTGTAGTACCTGCCCATAACGATCAGAACAAAATAAAGGGTGAAAGGATCTGTTTTCAATAGCTATTATTTGGGCCCCAAGATTTTTTTGATCAAACTAAATGCAGGATCCAATTAACCAGCAATTGCAATAAAGATGCTATTGGCCTCAATACAAACATATCCTTAAATCCATTCCTATTCAGCAAAGCACTTAAACTTGTTTAGCTTTATGCATGTGTGTAAGTCCCATTAAAGTGAGTAGGGCTTAGGCAAGTGGTTAAACTTAAGCTTGTGTATAAGTGCTTTGTTGAATGGGGTGGTTTGCTGAATCAAGGCTTATAAAAATGCCCACAATCTCACTAGTCTTGCCACTGGATCCATGCAGGCAGACCCTTATGTCCGCACACTGTTCCATTAGAGTCAATGGGCCCATTGCACAGATGTAATGCTTGTCCTGCATGGATCTCATTGAAGGATCAAATCCTATCTCTGTATGGTGTGGCCGGTTCGGGCTAAGCCCCTAAGTTCTGCTCTTCTTGGCGGGTTATCTTTGTGTGCCTCAGAGGCTCGCGGTGTCCTTAATACTGCCACAAAGGCAAAGGTATCCCGCTTTGAGCCCTTTTCATCAGAGGCAAGTCCAGGGTATGGAAGGTCAGCCCCTGTGTTAGGCCACAGGGCCTCCCCTGTTTCTTGCAGGCAGTCCACCAGCCAGAAGGGGGTTGGGGAGAACCCAATCCCACCCACTTGCTCCAGGTTCCGGCCCAGGTCCCTATGGGGACAGGGGTAGGCCTGAGTGGGTTGTGAGGCCTGGCTCTTGCCCCATGGAACAATGGCCCCTCCCTGGGCCACTTCCCCAACTCCTCCTGTAGTGGTCAATTGCGGAAGAACTTTGTACGTGTTAGTTTAGGGGTGGTGAGGCCTGCATTCTCCCCCCCCCCCCTTTCCCTACTACTGATAAGCCAGAAGCAAGTCTTTGGGAACATATGCCATTTAAGATAAGCATTGTTGCCAGTATAGCAGGAACAAGTATGAGATAAGGATAAAGGGCAAGAATGCATAAACAATTCTGTTTACCCTAACGTACTGATCACGTAAACAGGGCCAAAGAACAAGTAGATCCAGAACAGAATCAGATCGATAACTAACAGCTAAGCTCTACATCAGCATGTAATGAGTAACCCCTGGAAATTTCAAAACTGCCAAACAAGGCAGGAAAACTGTATTTAAGGCTGCACCAAAGCACAGCAATCTGAACCTCACCGATGGGCTTTGGGTACCGGCACCTCGGAAGCTGAGACAACCTCCCACTTCGTCCGCAGCCTACCCGGGGTTCCAGGCTTGCAGGCAGGGACGTAAGATATGCCACTTCTTTGTTATATTGTTCTTCCATTTGTGGGGCACAACTGTTAGTTGTCAGGAAATAAACTACTTGTGTTTGACAGATACCTGTGTGGCATAATTTGTACCTTGAGAGACCAGTGTCGGGCCTGAGACTTACTCTGGCCAGCTACACCTCCTGAGTACCTCCTCCCAATTCCTTGGGTCAGGCTTTATTGCAGGCTGCCTAGGGTTAGTCTCTTGCGCTGGGCTGCTCTGTTCTCCTTCACTTCTCCTCTGGTCCATCCCTCCACTCCATGCCTGAGGGAGAGTTATTTATGGTGCACTCATCAGCCTTAACTGGCCTCAGGTGTTCTGATCAGCCTTCCCTTCAGGCTGATGACAGATAGGCTTCAGGTGTTGAACTGCTGGGCCACAATCTCTGACAGCCTATAATGGGAACATAAAACTGAATACCCAACTCCCTGGCTGTGTCTAGACTGGCAAGTTTTTCCGCAAAAGCAGCTGCTTTTGAGGAAAAACTTGCCAGCTGTCTAGACTGGCCGCTTGAATTTGCGCTAGAACACTGACGATCTAATGTATGATCGTCAGTGTTCTTGCACAAATACTATGATGCTCCCGTTCGGGAAAAAGCCCTCTTGTGCAAATGTATTTGCACAAGAGGGCCAGTGTAGGCAGGGGAGGACTGTTTTGCACAAAAAAGCCCCGATGGCGAAAATGGCGATTGGGGCTTTCTTGCGCAAAACCGCGTCTAGAGTGCTTTTGCACAAAAGCGTCCGTGCCAATCTAGATGCTCTTTTCCGCAAATGCTTTTAACGGAAAAACCTTTCCGTTAAAAGCATTTGCGGAAAATCATGCCAGTCTAGACGCAGCCCATGTGTATCTGCAGCACCCTGTTCTCAGGGTGCTGCACTTCTTATGCACCCCTTCTCTCTTCTCCCTTCTTGGGAGGGGGAGTTTGTAGGGGAGGGGCTGCTGCTTTTTGTGGCAGGAGGCCCTGGCTACTCTTACATTCTGGGCCAGGACTCTTCCTTCCACCTGCCTTTTTGCAGGCAGCTTTTCCCCCCCTTCGCCTCAGCTAGTGGCTGGGGTGCAGGGGGGTGGGGGGGGTCTCTGCTACCCTGCCTTTGGGTGGGGGGAGGCTCCCCTCACATCTCCCATCTTTTTGGGGATCTATTTTGTCCCTTTTGGTCTTTTTTCACCTCTGCAGGCCGGAATTCCACCATTCCTGCAGCTGCTGCCTTCCCTGAGGCAGAGGAGGTAAGGGGGCTGCTTTAGGGCAGCCCCTGGGGTTCTCTCTCCCCACAGCTTGTCCTGTGCGGGGGAGGGACTAAGGGACCTTCCATCAGGACCCCTGGGTGGGGACTGGTGGGGGTCTTGTGGGGTGCTGGGAGCAGGGGGTGGTTTACCTCCCCCTGGTTCCCCTGCTTTCTGCTGCTGCTCCTTCCCAACCCCAGTTGCGGTAGGGGCCTTTTTCCATTCTGGGCCCCACTGCTTGCCTCCTTATACTTCCTTATTCTTCTGGGCCCTGCAGCAGGAACTGTGGGCCTGCTACCCAAGCGCCTGTGGGCACACTGGTTCCCTTTCCTCATCTGTGCCTCCTCCCTTCTCCCATCTCTCCCTTGAGGAGGCATCTCTTCACTGCCTGCCTTCCCTATCCACTGCTTGTCCTATCCACCTTCTTGTGTGCCCATCCCCACCCCCCATTCTTTTGTTAGGCGCTGGAGCTTCCCCCTCCTTTTTAGTTACCACACACACAGTTTCACTTGTCCCCATGTTCTTTAAATAATGATTTACCCCTCATCCTTCCAGTGCAGCTGGAGGAGCCACTCTTTCCATCCTGTGCTGGGAGCTGTATTCCCCCCTCCCCTTTCTGATTTATCTCCCTCCCACCCCACTCCCAGCCTAGTGGGAGGGAGCAGTAAACCTCCTTCCTCCCCTCCCCTTCCCTCATTGTTTCCTCCTCTGGTGTTTTTCATTCTCCCCTAATTGTTGTTTTGTCTTTTCCTCCCTACCCATGACCACAATGGAGGGGTTGTCCGGTGACACCCCTGCCGACCCTTGCCAACCCCTCCCTAAAAACGACAACCCCTCTGAGGCTGCCGGGCCCCCCGTCACTACAATAGAGGGGGCAGACATGGACAAGGACCCCGGGGCCTCAACCCACTCCTGCCGTGGCACCTCCAGTCATCATTAAGAACACACTACTGAAGGGTAGGAAGGACCTGGGGACCAAAAAGGGCAAGAGCCCTGCCCGGAAGATAAAATCTCCTGAGGCGAGGGCTCACTCCCCAGCTGCAGCCCCCGTGGAATGAGGTTTAACAGTTAATTTCTAACTAAGGGGTTTATCTCAGAATCCCGCTTCTCTGCCACATGTAGATGCGAGCAGTTACTTCGGGCTAGTCAGTTTCCAAAATGGCAACCGGCCGGGATTATGCTAATCAAGCGTGGGATATTTAAATCCCGTGCTTCATTAGCATTTTCGGTCGCCCTCATTAGCCTCCCTAGTTCAAACTAGGGGGCTAGTGTAGACATACATTGAGCTAGATTCAAGCCTGGCTTGGGCATCAGCAGCCAAATTGTTAACTAAATATCAAATCAGGCAAAGCACTTAAGCATGGACTTCACTTTAATCGTATGAGTGGTACCACTGAAGTAAGTGGAATTTCACAAATATTTAAATTTAAGCAGGCATGTAAGTGCTTTCCTGGGTTTCGAGCCTAAATTACAATTTCAAGTCCCAGTTCTATCCACATTAAGCCTCTTCAACACCAGTGAGGACAAGAAATAACTTGAAAACAATCCATAAAAGCCCACATGATGAGAAATTCTGATAGCAGAGGACTCTTTAATCTAGCAGACAAAGGCATAATAGGAGTTCATGGATGGAACTTTAAGCTAGACTGAAAATAAGGTTCAAATGTAAGGGTAATTATCCTTTACAACAAGTTGCCCAGCATTATGGTAGAAAAAGGTAAATGTAGTGCCAATCTTTAAAAAGGAGCAGGAGGACAATCCAGGGAACTACAGACCAGTCAGCTTTTCCTCAGTCCCTGGAAAAATCATAGAGGGGATCCTTGGAAGCAGGGCCAGCTCTAGGTTTTTTGCCACCCCAGGCAAAAAACTTTTTGGCCGCCCCCCCCACCCCTTTTTTGTCTAGGGAGGGTGTACGCACGAATGCAGCTTGTGTGGCTTGCTCGGGGTGCACCCACAAATGCAGCTTGTGTGGCTTCCTGGGGGGTGGGGCACACACTCCGGGGGGAGCCCAAACCCCGGGGCATTTTCATATCCTAGGAAAGCTCCAGGGACTCCCCACATGAGGACAATGGGAGGGCAGGTTCATCCACAGCAAGTCAGTTAAAGACTTCCAAAGCATGCAGCTGTTCACATCACCTAGTGCTGGAGTCCCAGACCCACTCCTCACTCTGCAAAGGGATTTTATTATTAGAAGCCTTATAATCACTCAGACTCCAACCCCACATCAGCTGTCCAACTCTTGGTGTCCATGGACAAGAATCAGCCTCACTATACAATGAGACAGTTCAAAGGGATTAAGAGAACTTTTGTTTCAACTCCCCAGCTCAACTGTCCAGAACAAGACAGGCACCAGACAACAAAACACCACTAGCCTAGGACCTATTCCATTAGGGCAGCCCTGTGCTTTCTCCTTCACCAAACAGCCTCTGAAGCAGGGTGGATTGATTTAAATAGCTTTCATTTAAATCTCTAATTTTAATCATGATTTAAACTGGCAAGCAGAAAACCTTGGTTTAAATGAGCAATTAATCATTTAAATTATACTTTTAAAATATTTTCCTAAAGGATGGTTGAGTCTTATTGATTAGCAACCTTTAAAACATGTTGATTTACAACTAAATATAACCTTTATGTCAGATTTGGTGCTTCTATTTACTAACCAGGAGAATACACTCAGGCCAGCTACCAACTAAATAAATGCCCAAATAATTGTGTAACTTACATGTAATCAGATTCTTAATTTTTACACTATTATTGTATTACAAAATGGTGTATAATAGGAACACTTAAGAGATAGGTTTTACTCATTTATTATTTGCTAAGTGGTGGCTACTTTTTTTAAAACGATTTGCATCTACTTCTGTCTGGACAGAAATTCAATTTAAAATAAACAAAACCAGGCTTATTTAGTTTGCAGAAGAGAAGAGTGAGGAGAGATTTGATAGCAGCTTTCAACTTCCTGAAGGGAAGTTCCAAAGAGGATGGAGAGAGGTTGTTCTCAGTAGTGACGGATGGCAGAACAAGGAGCAGTGGTCTCAAGTTACAATGGGGAGGGTATAGGTTGGATATTAGGAAAAACTATTTCACTAGGATAGTGGTAAAGTACTGGAATGAGTTCCCTAGGGAAGTGGTAGAATCTCCATCCATACAGGATTTTAAATCCTGGCTTGACAAAACCCTGACTGGGATGATTTAGTTAGGGTCAGTCCTGCTTTGGGCAGGTGGCTGGACTTGATGACCTCCTGAGATCGCTTCCAGCCCTTTAATTCTATGATTCTATGATTCTCTCTCAGTTGAAATATTTATATCAAAACAATAGTATCTTTCTAACATATATATTCTAGGACAATCAGAAGTTATGGACTAGATGCAGGAATCACTGGGTGAAATCCTGTACAGGAAGTCAGGCTAGGGTATCATAACAGACCTTAAAGTCTATATGAATCTACAAATTATGCCTTCAGACCTCTAGTTAATGGCAATGATACACAAGTCAGAAAGAACCCAGGTTAACTCTCAAGTCCTAAGTTGAACAGTTGGAGCTGAGAGTTGGAAAACCATCCTTTTACTTATAAAAACTGGGCCAAACAGATATTGAGTCAACATGAGATTATAAAAGTGATGCCCAGGATGCCCTATATACAGCCATTTTTAGTACATTGAGTCCTTCTTATTGGTGTACAATGATGGCGGTAGGGTTTGGAAGATGCCCCTGTTGTTTGGAGAGCCAATGGGGATTGTCCTATACCTGGAATTTCTCTAATATGGGCTTCAAGATCATTTTTTGGCATAATACTGTCAGCATTTTCACTGTGTGCTCATTTGTGAGCGATCTCACTATCTATCCAGGTATCTACATGGTTTGTAGATCTATCCAGAAGGACAATGACTATTTCTTCTGTCACTTTTATAGTTAGATTACTGTGGTCTTGAATATTTTTAAGTTTAAAAAAAAGGTTCTAGTTTCATTTTGAAGGAAAAAAGGAGTTTCTGGAACATTTACTGCTAAGTTCTTTCTGATCTGAGATGGTAAAGGATAAATATTGTGGGATGCTATGGTGTGGTGTCTCTGTAGGGCAGTGTTTCTTAAAAGACCAAGGAACACCAAACAATAATTGTTTTTTATGAGGAACACCAAGGATTTTTTTTGTTGAGCAAAAAAAAAAAATTCGGCCCCTTTAACAGGGGCCATTTTGAATTCTGTTGTTCTCTGCGGCACACCTCCAACAGTTTAACAAACACTGGTCTAGAGGTTGCAATTGCTTACTGCCTAAACATCAAGGTTATTTAATATAAACCCATTAATATACTGCTGTTCCCAGTCACATTAAGTTTTGTTCTATCTGCAGCAAGCAATTTGCTCTAGATAGCATCCTTTCAGGATTAGGGAAGCAGCTAAAATTAGCAAAGTTCAGGGTTTTGCTCTATAACAGTATCTTAGACTGTTGTTATTGTAAAGCTACTGCTCGTGTGTAAGACTGAATACAGGTGAAAATTATATTAACCTGAGCTCAATATTCCCTGCCCTTTGGACAAGTGTTCAGGAGAAGCATGGTAAGACTGGCTGTTTGGAAAACAGATGGAAGGAATATGACTTTAGGCAGGCCAGACTCCAAACCAGCAGGTGTGGGGGGAGAGGCCTCAGGCAGAAGGGATGGACTGAAGACAGTCAGTGCTCAGCACTGCCCAGACTGCAGCACAACCCCTCCCCACCCCAGCCATGCAAGCTATGTGTCAAATCAAAGGGGCAAGGGTTCTAGCCACTGGACCTGGGAACTCTGGGTCCCTTTGAATCTCTGGGCTCCATGGCAATTGTCCCCTTTCTCCCTCTTTCAGTAGTCCTGCTTCACACCAAAGGGTCATAGATATTTCTTGCACTTGTGGGGTATTTCATCACACCCCTGAGCCAGAAAGTTGCAAGGCAGTCACCAAAAATGATGGACTCAATGGAGAGACTATATTTGGTATTACCTCTTCCACTGTGTCTCTCTCCTACCTTGGGACCAGCAACACTGAAAACAACTTTGGATAATGATAATTCATTCTTTAACAGGCCCTGAACAACATATGCTCTTTCAGGTAATTCTGATTCTCAGCAGCTTTACGGCGTAGCCGAGTTAGTCTGTTACAGAAAAAAACAACAAATGGTCTGGTAGCACTTTATAGACTAACAAAACATGTAGATGGTATCATGAGCTTTCGTGGACACAGCCCACTTCTTCAGATGACCGGAGTTATGAGTAGGGGATATGAAAACTCGAAATAAATAAGAGAGGGGAAGGGGCGGGGGGAGAAAAAGAAAAAAGGAAGGGGGGTGCAAGACAGAGCATCATTAAGTATCTGGAGAATGGATACTTAAACCTAAGCAGATAAAAATCAAAGTCAATAGATAGATTGCTAAGTCAGGAAGGATACCACTCATAAAGTTGTTAGCACCTTCAGTGGTTATTAAATAGGTAGTGTCCTAGCCAGCCCATATCACGATTGAGTCCATTAGCGTGTGAATTGAATTTGTGGATGAACTGTGATTCCAGTCCTTTCCTATGTATCTGGCTTGTGGAGCTGGCCTGTGACAAGACAGCCACCTGCAGGTCTGTCAAACTGTGGTTAGGCAAGCAGAAATGTTCACCAACAGGCTTCTGTATGTTCCCTTTATGTATATCCGATTTGTGTCCATTGATTCTTTCCCACAGAGACCATCCAGTTTGTCCAATATATATAGTAGTGGGGCACTGCTGGCATTTGATGGCATAGATCAAACTACTAGATGTGCAGTCAAATGACCCTTTGATTTTGTAGCTTATGTTGTTTGCTCCAGTGATGAATTCGTCAGTGTAGATATGTGGGCAGAGTTGGCATCTTTTTTGGTTGCAGGGCTGGGTTCCTGGAGGCTTATGATGTGGTTATGTGGCATGGTTATCAGAAAGAATACGTTTCAGGTGAGGGGGCTGTCTGTAAGCAAGAATAGGTTTTTCTCCTAAGGCCTCTGAGAGTGAGGGATCATTTTCCAATACAACATCCATTCTATGCAGCTTGCTTTCAAGAATGTAGAGGATGCCCAAATCTTTTAAAGTGCAAATTTGTGTAGTAAGGGGATTGCTCAGCATAGTGCAGTTGCACTTGCAAAAGCTGATGACTGGAGTTGGTTGATAGTAGGTGACATGGAGAGGTGAGAAAGGAAAATTCCCATCCCTTGAAAAGCAGATAACATGGCTGGAATTTCTTTGGAAGTGCAAATAGCAATTGCAGAAAAGCACATAAACACTGATAGAAGAACTATAAGGCAGGCATTTGATACAGTGAGCATCTTGTAAGTAGAGCTAGCGAGAAAATCTCCTATGGTTTGAGCTATGGTTATTGCTTCTGTCTTATTTAATCTCTGTAGAGGCATTACCCTGCATGTGACAGGCCAGGGTAATGAAAGATGGAAAGGGATTACTTAGAAGCACTGGGACAGACAGGCAGATTGTGTTCCATGTTACTCACTGCAACGATGCTCCAGGGCAAAATTACATGAACTGAAAGTCCAGAAAGGTGCCTTCATAAAGAAGATGTAGAGCTATATTTTCCTTAAATTTTTGTACAGATGGCAAGCAGAGCAATGCAGCCCCAGTGATTGTATTTTTTATTAGACATCCTAATAGTGAAGTGGCTTTGGATTCTTCCATCCAGCCATGCTGCACCCAAAAAGCCATTTGATTGTTTCGTTAGTGACAGAGAATTTTTTTTAAAAAAGTGCGCACACATAAATAAATTAGCAAACAAATAAAACCTGAGGTTTGTAAAAGAAGAGTGGGTGTGATCCAGTGGAAATAAAAGCCAGCAGATGTGTGATGGGGGAGTTACTTCATCCTCCCTGAACATTATCTACTGGAGGCATGAAATCCAAATTCTAATGAGATGAATTACCATTTAATGACTTCCATTATTCTCCAAAAACTACCAGGCTAATGCCATTTTTTATCAAGCTCCGGTTGAACTGTACTTACTGGAGTAAAACTATAGTAACTATCCAGGAACATAAGATGCCATTGTTCATTAAGTAAACACTATTGCAATTTATTCCAACTCCACTAATATTCCAGTCACATCTGATGTCCTCCAGAGTTCCATCCTGTACTGATATATTGTGACAAAGATGTGTAAAATGGACACTGGCTTACTGTGGCCATAAGAAAATGAGGGTAGAGAAAGCATTGTTTGTGGGTTTTGATTTGTATGGCTTGCCAAGCAGATCTTTTTAATGAATAGTAGTACTTTGAATAGTCAGGGCCAGATTCCCTGCTGGTGTTAGTGAGTGAAACGCTTTAGAAATCAGTGGAATTGAACCCATTTACACCAACAGACAATGAAACTAGCCTGTACTACATAGCACCTTCGGAAGATCTAAAAGTGTTTTACAAACAGGACCTTAGTGAGAGCAGGTGTACACATTTCCAGCTATATAAATAACATAGTTGGAGTTGATGTATCTTAAGCCAAGTTAAGGCATCATCTTCACTGTGGCAGGTTGAGGGGAGAAACATCCCCATTGACTTCCCTTACTCCTCGCAAGGAGTTCTGCATCGATGGAGGCATCCTCAGCATTCAATTTAGCATGCCCCATCAGACCTGCTAAATCAAATACCAAAAGATCAACCGCTGCAGCATCCATCTTCCCGATAACATAGATGGTCCTGCCTAGAGCAGGGGGCTGGACTTGATGACCATCTGAGGTCTCTTCCAGCTCTATGGTTCTATGATTCTATGACATGCCCTGAGATAGGGAAGTGTGGTTATATCCATGTTATGGGTTGGTGGATTGAGACACAAAGAGGTTTAAATGACGGCTTAATATCATATTGCCATTAAGAGCTAGGGATAGTTTCTAGAGGATGCCATCTCTGCTTTGAGAACCAGGCTGCATGTTACCCTGGCTCAAAGACCTGATATTTCTAAGCCAGCACCTCAGCACCCACTTTGCGTTGTAAACCTGGGTTTAAAGTTGTTGTATCCAGGACTCATAGCCATGGAGATGTATCTATACTGCACTAAAGAGATCTGTTTGGGGATGCAGCTTGAGCTGCACCTACACTGCAAAGTGCCAATGCTTGGACCCAAGTCACAGTGGGACATGGACTATGACCCATCCTTAGCAGGGTCCCAGAAGCTGGGTCCTGCGCACTTAGGGTATGTCTACACTGCAAAGTTAATTCGAAATAACAGCCCTTATTTTGAATTAACTTCAATAGCGTCTATACATGCAAACCGCTATTTCAAATTTAATTCAAAATAGCGGAGCGCTTAATTCGAATTTGGTAAACCTCATTCTACGAGGAGTAACGCCAAATTCAAAATAGCTATTTCAAATTAGGTGCTGTGTAGACACTTAATTCGAAAGAGGGGGGCCTCCAGCCTTTCCAAGGGAGCCCTGGTGGCCACTCTGGGCACAACCAGGAAAACTTACTCTCCTCTCCCCCAGCCCTGGAGACATCTGGCCACAGTGCCTGTGCCAGCTCCAAGCCTGCCAGCCCAGAGCCAGCAGTGGCCACCGGGACCCCTGACCCAGTGGCCCCAAAACATGAGCCAGCAAGCCACTGGCAGCCAGCCCTCCACCGCTCCCCAGGAGCAGTCTGCCAGCTCGCAGGATCCTGACAGGGGCTGGAGAAGGTGGGCGCCTTCCTGGTCCAGGGTGGAGATAATGGACCTTATTCAGGGTTGGGGGGGGATGCCCCCAATGTCCATGATCTCCGCACTAGATGGAGGAATGTGGCCGTCTATGGCAGGATAGCTGCCAGCCTGGCCACCAAAGGCCACATGCAAACCCAGGAGCAGGTTCGCATGAAAATCAAGTTGGTCCGGCGAGACCCCCAACCCTGGGCCCTGAGCTTCCCCTCCCCCTTCTTCCCCTTGCTTCCCCCTTCCAGCTCCCTCCTCCCAGGTTTCCCCCTCCCCTCTCCCACCGTCTCTTCCCCTCTCCCACCTCCTTTTCCCAGTCTCCCCAGAAGTTCATCCCCCCCCCCCAGTTTTGTTCAATAAACCCAGTTTCTATTTTTGAACATACATGTCTTTTATTTGACATCAGGAAAGGGGGCTAGGGAGGGGTAAGTAGAAGGACTTGAGCGAGGAATGGGGCACGAGCCCCCGGTGGGGAGGACAGGGGTGGCTCTGAGGGCTCCTCGGGGTGGACGCTCTCCTGCAGCGCCTCCTGGATCCTGACAGCCCCCAATGGACGCCTCCCCCGGATGGCAGCCTGCCCAAGTGCAGCTGGGCTGATGGCAATGACCTCACGAGATGCACTGGCGGCCCAGGGGCAGCTCTGGCTCCATGTGGCCGAGTGCTGTGGTGTCCCGAGTGCGGGCACTCAGGGCACTCCAAGACAGGACTGCTTTGCTGTCCCTCATCGAGGTAGACAAGCAAGCGGGGAACCCTGAGAACTGTCTGTTCAGGGTGGGGATAGGGTCCCTTTAAGCACAGAGCTCATTTAGCCTCAGGCAGCAGCCCCACACACTAAGTCCTGACCTGATGCCCTGCCGGCAGTGGTTCCGGCCAGCCTTAACTTTGGTTCAGGGCCCACTCAGTGTGGATGTGCTATTTCAAAATAGCAAAATGCTATTTCGAAATAGTTTATGGGTATGTCTACACTACAGCGCTATTTTGAATTAACTTATTTCAAATTAGTTAATTCAAAATAAGCTAATTCGAAATAACGCATCTAGACAAAAAATCTAATTCGAAATAGCGTTTTGCTATTTCGAAATAGCACTTCCACACTGATTGGACGCTGGATCGCATTTAAGGGCAGCTGAAACCAGTTCCAGCAGGGCATCAGGTCAGTAGTTGCTTTGTGTGGCTGCTGTCTGAGGCTATCTGAGGCTCGTGCTTAAAGGGATCCCCCTGGACAGCCGGTTCTCAGCTTTCCCGCTTGCTTGCCTACCTCACCGAGGGACAGCAAACGTTTTCCTCTCCACCTGCTTTGGTCGCTCTCATTTGGGACACCACAGCACTCGGCACCATGGAGCCAGAGCCACCCCTGGGAAGTCTGGTGCTCATGTTGAACGTCTTGCTGCAAGTCTGGCAGCAATTGCTGGAGGCTGCCTGGCACCTTCTGCTGCAGGCCAGCCCCCTGGCCCTCCCCATGCTCCACTTGGGGGCCCTGGAGGAGTGGCGCCCGGACGCCAGCGTGCCCCACCGTATCTGGCATCTGGACACCATCAGTAACTGGTGGGACCACATTGTCCTGGAGTGCTGGGGAGACCAACGGTGGACCCAGAACTTCAGGATGAAGAAGGACACCTTCCTCCAGCTCTGCGAGTGGCTCACCCCTGCTCTGCGGCAATGGGACACACGCATGAGGCCTGCCATTCCTCTCCACAAGCGGGTGGCCATCGTCCTCTGGAAGCCCTCCACGCTGGATAGCTACCGATGCGTCGGGAACCAGTTCGGTGTGGGGAGATCCACCATCGGAGCGGTGCTCATGCAGGTACGGCACTCACTGGGCCAGGAGGGGGGGGGCTGCAAGGAGGACATGGGCTGCCCCAGGGAAAACGGGGGGGAGGTGGTGTAAGTGCCATCCCCAGGAGGGTTCGGTCTGTCCCGGCTGCACTACAGACCGCCCGCGGTGGCCAGGATTGCAGTGGGAGTTGCTCCTAGGAGTGGGGCATGGGGCAGTGGCGGGGAACGAACATTCCCAGCCACCTGGCCGCCCCAGTGATCCTCGGTTTTGTGTGTCTCTCTGCAGGTGGTCAAGGCCATCAACAGGGAGCTGCTCTGCAGAGTCGTCCGTCTCACCGACCTGGACTCGGTCATCCAGGGGTTCGGTGCCCTGGGCTACCCCAACTGCAGGGGGGCAATCGACAGGATGCACATCCCCATCTGTGCCCCGGACCACCAGGCCTCCCTCTACATCAACAGGAAGTGGTACTTCTCCGTGATCCTGCAGGCTGTGTCTGACCACCGGGGCCAGTTCACAGACATCAGTGTGGGCTGGTCCGGCAAGGCACATGACGCGCGGGTGTACCGCAACTTCTCCGTGTGCCAGAGGCTGCACGCCGGGACTTTCTTCCCCAACTGCCACATCAGGGTTGGGGACGTGGACATGCCAGTGTGCCTGCTGGGGGATGTGGACTACCCCCTACAGCCCTGGCTAATGAAGCCCTACACAGGACACCTCAACCCCTCTCAGTAGGCCTTCAATGTCAGGCTCAGCAGGGCCCTCATTGTGGTCGAGGGGGCCTTCGGCTGACTGAAAGCACGATTTAGATGCCTCCTCACCCACCTCGACCTCTCCCAGCACAATATTCCGCACGTGGTGGCAGCGTGCTGTGTGCTGCACAATTTGTGTGAGAGGAAGGGGGAGGCTTTCCTGCCAGCCTGGATGGCAGAGGCTGCCCGCCCGGCTGGCCAGTACGCACTGCCCTGCATGGCTGCCAGCTGGGAGGCCCTTTGGGGGCTGTCCGCATCCGGGAAACCCTGCGGGAGAGCTTCCAGGCGGACGAGGACTGAAGTCCCACTGGGACTTTGTGCCTTACATTCCACCCCCACCTCTTTCCCCTCCCTAACCCCCCTTCCTGATATACAATAAAAACACCTGTGTTGCCACAAAAAACTCTCTTTATTTAACATAACTGGGGTGGGGGGTGGAGGGGAATGAGGGCGGGAGAGGGGAGGGAGGAAACCTGGGAGGAGGGAGCTGGAAGGGGGAGGCGAGGGGAGGAAGGGGGAAGGGAAGCTCAGGGTTGGGGGTCTTGCCAGCCCTCCCGTCTCACAGCACTGCGGGTGCGGGGGCCTCGGCATTCCTGGGGGTGAGTGGGTATGGAGGGTGGGGCAGGAGGGACAGGGGGGTGGAAGAAGTGAGAGGGAGAGCAGGGGTGGGAGGAGGAGTGATAGCTGGGGTGGCCGCAGGGGCTGGAGCAGCAGGAGGCAGCAATCGGTCCGCCAGGGCCTGCAGGTGCTCACGGAGGGCACGGCCCTGCTCCCGCAGCTCCCGCAAGCTCTCCTGCCACAGCTCCAGGTCCTCTTGCACCCACTGCTCCTGGCTGTGAACCTGCCGTCCCTGCAACCGCAGCTGCTGCCTCTGGAACTCCTCCTGGTTGCGGGTGTACCTGCTGGCCCGGGTGCAGGTGGATGGTCCAGGTGGGGTGGTGCATCCTGCACTCGCAGGTGCTGCGGCTGCGGTGAAACAAGAGAAGTGGTCAGTTCTCCTTGGTGACACAGTGGGTGAAACCCAGCCCCCCTCTGCAAGGCAAGGACAGCAGGTCTCCACACCATCATGTCCTGTTATCCCCAGGAGTGTGAGATGGCCCAGGACTGCACCCCAGCCCCTGTGCTGCCTATGGTGTGGTGGGGGGGGGGAAGGGGAGATGTGCCCTGCCTCTGTGTAGAGGGGGCATCTGGAGGGAGGGCAGTGTGCAGTGTCTCTCCCCGGGGTCAGGAGCCTGTCATGTGCCTTCACACATAGACGCGTGTGGGGAACAGGCCAGGGCCCGTGCATGGAACCCAGGTAGGGCCACAAGTCCCGGCTGGCATGGCAGATCCACAGGTTGCTGCTTGCTCCATGGTCGGCAAGGCCCACGCACACGGTCCCTGGGCTCCCCCTCCCCACACCTACCCCGCATAAGGGGACCGTGATGGCACTCACATGTGGAGGCCTCCCCATCCTCAGATGAGGCTCCTGATGGGCTCTCCGGTACGGCTCGGGGGTCCTGGGTGCAGGGCATGCTCCCTGCAGGCTCCTGGCTGCCGTCCTCCTCCTCTTTCTCCTCTTCCCCTGTGTCAGGGGCAGGGCCCTCTGCCCCGGGGTTGATGATGACCAGGGGGGCACAGACAGTCTGACCCCCCCAGGATGCGGTCCAGGCCCTCGAACTGTGGGCAGGCCTCCGGGTCAGCCCCTGGTTGGGAGGCCCTGGCATAGGCCTGCCACAGTTCTTTTATTTTGCTCCACACCTGCTCCGGGGTGCACATGTGGCCTCTGGTGGCTAGGCTGGCAGCCATGTGGCTGTAGACGGCCGCATTCCTGCACCTAGTGCGGCGATCATGGGCATTGGAGGCCTCCCTCCAAACCTCAATGAGGTCCACGATCTCTGCACTAAACCTGGAAGGCGCCTGCCTTTTGCGGCCCCTGGCAGGCTCCTGGGAGCTGCCAGCCTGGTCCTGGGGAGCAGTAGAGGGCTGGGTGGCAGTGGGTTGCTGGCTCATGCTGTGCCAGGTGCACGGTCTGCTGGCTGTGTTCTGGCAGGCTGGCAGCTGGCACAGGCACTGTGGCCAGAGTCTGCCCCTTTAAGGGCTCCGGGGCTGGGGAGGGGGGAGCAGACAAGTTTTCCTGGTTGTGCCCAGAATGGCCACCAGGGCTCCCTGGAAAGGGCTGGAGGCCCCTTAATTTGAAATAAGTGTCTACACAGCACTTATTTCTAATTAGCTATTTCAAATTTGGTGTTATTCCTTGTAGAATGAGGTTTACCAAATTTGAAATAAGGGCTCCACTATTTCGAATTTATTTTGAAATAGCGGTTTGCCTGTGTAGATGCTATTAAAGTTAATTCAAAATAACTGCTGTTATTTCGAATTAACTTTGTAGTGTAAACTTACCCTTTGTGTGTAGATGCGCTATTTCAAATTAGCTTAATTTGAATTAACTATTTAATTAACTAATTAAGTTAATTCAAAATAGCTCTGTAGTGTAGACATAAGCAGGGCTTGGGCTCAAAGCTGAATCAGAGTCCAAGTGTACTGTTCAGCAGCAGTGGCCAGACCCCTAGGCCCTTTAAATTGCCACCAGAGTATCTTTCTGCCTACTCCAAACAGCAGTAGTGATCAACGGCTCTATGTCAGGCTGGCAGTCAGTTTCTGGCGGAGTACCCCAAGGATCTGTTCTAGGACCGGTTTTGTTCAACATTTTTATTAATGACCTGGATGAGGGGATGGATTGCACCATCAGCAAGTTTGCAGATGACACTAAGCTAGGGGGAGAGGTAGATACACTGGAGGGCAGGGATAGAGTCCAGAGTGACTTAGACAGATTAGAGGATTGAGCCAAAAGAAATCTGATGAAGTTCAACAAGGACAAGTATAGAGTCCTGCACTTGGGATGGAAGAATCCCCAGCATTGTTACAGGTTTTTTGAGTCTCGGCTTGACAAAGCCCTGGCTGGGTTGATTTAGTTGGGATTGGTTCTGCCTTGGGCAGGGGGCTGGACTTGATGACCTCCTGAGATCTCTTCCATCTCTATGATTCTATGATTCTAGCTGTAAGGGATGGACAAGGCATGCCACCTCTGGGTTGTTCTGAGGGCTGCCTAAGGGCTGGCATAGTGCACTCTCAGTGGCTTTCAGGGTTGGCTGCTTCTGGCACCACCCCTTCCATCTGAGGCCATGCCCCTTCCAGAAGCTAGGGCCCCACCACACCTTGCCCAGGGGCCTGTGCAGGTTATTGGAGCTCCTGAGTGTAGACATACCTTAGGAGTCCTGATTCCCAGATCCCTTTTTTAAATGACAACCTTGTGTATGACTAAAAACAGGGTAGTGGTAGATAAGCAGGATGGAGTGTTGGCCTCCCACTTACACCCTAGAATTAATTCTTGGGAAGAGATACACTCCCTGGGTTGCCAATAAAGAGGGTGGATGTATTCAGTCTTCTGTAAAATGGGGATAGTAATAGATTTCCTCCTCCTCCTCCCCACTTGCCCACCCACCCAGACAGATGTTAGGATTAATGTACATCAGTAAATCGCCCCAGGGTGCTGTTAGGATTAATGGATGTCTGTAAAGCACTTTAAAATCCTTAGCTAAAAGCTTCTGTATAAGCACATACTATGATGATATAGTATTTTCTGGCCTCTGCAAGACTCTGTTCTCTTGAACGTTGTGAGAGGAGGCTTAGAAGTTACATTAGTTACTGTGCGACATGCTGACAGGTAGCCCAGAGAGTCAGCCCTGTGAGAAATATTGTACCTCTTATTTTATTCTGTTATGATAGGAAAAGGCCTTTCAGTTGCAGACAACCATTTCTTAGGGATAAACTACTAGAGACAGTCTAATCTGCAATATTAACGTCCAAAGTTAAGGGACTTTCCAATATGACCAATTTGTTTCAGGTCTGTCTGAATTAGTAGAGCCTTCAAAATCCATTTCAGGAAGAAACTTCTAAATTCTCAGCCTAGGAATAATGCATTAAAAATGAAAAATTCAAGCCAATTTGCCACTTAAAGAAGTCACTAAAGCTACATCTACACTGCACATTTATTTTGGAATAAGCAATTTCAGAAGAAATATTCTGAAATAGCTTATTTCGAAATAGAGTGTCTACACACCAGAAGTTCATGGAAATAGCTATAGAAATAGCTAATAAAAATTTCTGAACTGGACTGTACAGCTGTGTCTCAGGCTTTTTTCCTTTGCCTACTTCTTGAGGGAGAGCAAAGCCTTTTCTTTTGCCTGCTGTGGTTGCCCTTGCAGACACCTCAACTCTTTAGACATGGAGCCATAGCTCCTTCTGGGCAGTTGATGGCTATTGGAGTTTGTGCTGCAACTCATACACCAGATTCTGCAGGAACCCAATCCCATGCTCTGCTTGGAGACCCTCCTCAGCTCTCTGCAGGCATGGCTCATGCTATTGGATCCCACCTGCCCTCCACTGCACTCTGTTCACTGCCGCCTCATCATGGAGTGGTGGAACAGCCAGCAGTGACTCCAGAATTTCTGGAGGAAGGACACCTTTCTGGAGCTCTGTGAGTGGCTCACCCCTGCCCTCAGGCAATGGGACACTCACATGAGACCTGCCATGCCCCTCCAGAAGTGGATCGCCATCGCCCTCTGGAAGCTCGCCACACCAGAAAGCTACCAGTCCATTGGGAACCAGTTCAGCATGGGGAGATTGACCATTGGGGCTGAGCTCATGCAGGTATGGCATTCTCAGGCTACTGTCCCAGGAGGGGGGGGATGCTGGAATGAGGTTCCCTAGGGAAAGGGGGAATGGGAGAGGCTGGGGGTGGTGCAACCCCCTTCCTGGGAAGTTTTTTCAGTCCCTGCCCTCCCAAAGCCCTGCTGGGGGATGGGGTAACTGTGTGTAGGGGGGGAGGGTTGCTTCTGCTGTGTGGGGGGGGGGGTTGGGCTCAGGGAACTCCCAAAGGCTCTTGCCACTTTCTGATTCTCTCTTTATTTGTTTGTTTGTTTGTCTCCTTCTATAGGTGGTGCAGGCCATCAACACCATCTTGCTGTGCAGGGTCATCCACCTTGGCAATGTGAATGCCATCATTGCCAGCTTTGCCGCCATGAGCTTCCCCAATTGCAGGGGGGCTATTGACAGCACCCACATCCCCATCTGGGCCCCCGATCACTGGGCATCTGTCCATATCAACAGGAAGGGGTATTTCTCAATGATCCTGCAGGCTGTCACAGACTACCAGACACAGATTATAGACATCTTCATCAGATGGTTGGGGAAGGCGCATGACGCCCACATCTTCTGCAACTCCAGTGTGTTCCAGAAGCTGCACACAGGAACTTTTTTCCCCGGCCACACCATCAGGGTTGGGGACATGGACATGCCCATTGTGAGGGATGTGGCCTACCCTCTCTTCCCCTAGCTCATGATGTCCTACACCGGCCACCTTGACCACTCTAAAGAATGCTACAATGCCAAGCTCAGCAGGACCCGCATGGTTGTGGAGGACACCTTTGAGCATCTGAAGACATGGTTCAGATGCCTCCTCACCTGGATGGATGTCAGGGAGTGGAACATCCCACACTTGGTGACCATGTGTTGTGTGCACCACAATATTTGTGAGTGGAAGTGGAAGGCATTCCTGGCAGGGTGGGGGGCGGAGGCTGACCGCATCAGCAGGGTCTTTGAGCATCTACTCACAGCTGCCATCTGACAGGCCCATCAAGGGGCCATGTGCATGCAAGAGGCCCTGAGGGAGAGTTTCTCACAAGGACCCCAGTAACACTTTTTCCAGGGCCTCCTCACTTAGGGGCCTGTGCATAATCCCCTCTGCCTTTCCTCCAACACCCCTCCTTTCTCCCCCTTCCTCTCTTCACTTCAGAGACAATAAAGCAGACTTTTTTTTTTTGGAAACAATAAACTCTGTGTGGTTTTTATCTGGAGTCAAAATAACCAGGGAGGGATTGGGAAAAGAATGTGGGAGAGGGGAGGAAAGAGGAGGAAGGGAGAGGGAGGGAGGGGGATTGAGAACCTTGAGCGGGGAGGAGGGAGTTGGAACAAGGAGGAGGGTTGAGAGGCCCAGGGATGGGGTTGGGAGTAGCACCTGGCTCTGGGAATCCCACTAGCACAGGTGCAGGGGCCTCGGTGGCCATAAGGGGTTGGAGTTAGGGAAGAAGCAGGAAGAGCAGGAGTAGGATCAGGGGCAAGCTCGGGGCAGGAGCAGGGGCAGGAACAGACGCAGGAGCAGGCACAGGCAGCATGCTGGTGACAAGGGATTGCATGACTGTGCACATGGTACAGCCCTGCTCCAACATCTCCCGCCAGGTATCTCACTGCAGTTGGATGTCTTCCTAAAGCCTGTGGTCTATGGTCTGCTCCATGGATCATGGAGTGCCATGAGGGGCTCCCTCTGGAACTCATCCATGGGTCTCTGGCACCTGTTGGTCCCTCGGGTTCAGGAGACTGCCCTGGGTAGTGCTGACTGCCCCCCTCTTGCGGCTGGTTCAGCTGTGGAAAATAAAGAGAGATGGTCAGTCATCCTAGGAGACACTGTGCCTGAAGCCTAGCCCTCATCTGTGAGCCAAGAGTGAGAGTTCATGGCTCAAATGAAGGTGATGTGCCTGGAGCAAGGCCAAGTGCACTCTAGCCAGTGAGCCCTTGCCTGCAGGCGCCCAGATGTCCCCGGGCAGGGAGCCTCTTAACCCTCGCCCCAATCCCATGGACAAGCAGACATGTGAACGTGCCAGCCAGACTGGAATCCTGTGGGTGAGCGGGGGCCACAGGCAGCTGGGCTTTCCTCTGGTTCAACACATCTGCTGGGTTTGGCAGTTGGAGCATCCCGCAGAGAGAAAACTTGTATCCCTACCTGCTGAGGGAGAGGGGGACACAGTTTTGGGGTAGAGGTGTGTGTGAGGGGTTACCTCTGTACCTGGCAAGATATCAGGTGGTCAGCCAATAACAATGCAGGTAGGAATGTCAAACTGGAAAAGAGGATTTTTTCTCTCTCTCTCCTTTGTTTCTCCCAAGTATTGAGAGAGATGGGAGACACTTCTCTCTCCAAGAACGGATTTCTTAAAATGTGTAAGTAGGGAAAAGTTTAGATAGTCCATCAGGATTTGTCGTTTTCCTTGTTTGGGGATTTGGAAATAATGTCTGAGCTTGATAAGTGTTTTTTTTCTTTTGTAACTAAGCCTTCAGCCCAGGGACTTTCTCAGAGTATCTATCTCAATGGTGGCTCTTTCCATTGAGCCAATTTACTATGTTCGCAGCTGTAGTTTTGTTTTGATAATAAACTATTGTTTCTTTTTTTCTAATTAACCGGTATTGGTTGATCTTTGTGTCCTGGAAGGTCTGTCTGTGTGTATCTGCATGCCTCTCACTAAGGGATCAGCTACCAGAGATTGCAGCTTGTTTTTCTCTTTTCTTTTTCAAGCTCTTTTGGGGAAAAAGAGATTAAGGTACCCCTGGGGTTGTTTTCAAGTGTCCACTCCTGTATGTGGTTCAAAGCACTTGATGGTGGCAGCAGATTCCCCAAAATCTGGGTATTAGGATTTTAGGGGGAAGTTTTTATACCAGAGCCTGTAAAGGCAAGGTTCTGGAGTGCTTTTGTGGGTCCCCAGCTTCTGCATTCATTGTGCTACTTTGGGGAACAGCCTTGACAGCCCTGAACTGTCACTCTTTGTGGTCCCACGTGCACAGGCTACTGAGTGATCCCCAGGCTGCAAAGGCTGAGTGAGGAGTGAACCCCAGCCCCTTGCTTCCTGCCCCCTGCATGCTTGGATGTGTAGGGAACATGATGGCACTCACCTGATGTGGCTACCCCAGCCTTGGACGATGCCTGGGATACATCCAGAGCTTGGGATACTGGCTCTAGGGTCTCCTTGTCCAGCTCCTTCTCATCTCTGTCCCCCGGGAAGGCAATGATGGGCATCTTGAACCCCAAGTCCACTACCGGGTGGGGGGAAGGGACTGTTCCACCTCCCAAGATGTGGTCCAGGTCTATGTAATAGGGGCAGGTGTGGGGTTCTTCCGTGGAGCAGGAGCTGCGCTCTTGGGCCCTGGTATATACCTGGTAGAGCTCCTTCTCTTTCATCCACACCTGCTCCTCAGGTGGCCATCTGGCCATAGACATCCGTGTTCCTAGTGCAGAGATCCTGGAGGTTTGCCTCCCCATCCCAGACCTCAATGAGGGCCAGGAGCTCCATACCAGACCAGGAAGGTGCACACTTTTTTGGGGCCCAAGCAGGCTCCTGGGAGCTGCCTGACTGCTCCATGGGAGCAGTGGAGAGCTGGCAGGGATCAGCAGACTGTCTCATTTTTGTAAAAATCGAGGCAGTAGCAGCTGCTGGGTGGCTCAGGGCTGTCAGGGCCTCCTGTCTGCCATAAGCCCTTTCCCCTGAGGCTGCAGTTTTAAGGGCTCCAGGGGAAGGGGAGACTACAGTGTTTGGCTGAATGTAGACAGAGTGGTCAGCAGGGCACTTTGGGAAGGGCTGGAGGCCCTTTATTTTGAAATAACTGTAGTTGCCCTGTCTACACAGCCCCTGTATAGAAATATCTATTTCAGAAGAGGCGTTATTCCTTGTAGAATGCGGTTTCGATGCTGAAATAAGCCTCCTGTTATTTCAAAATAATTTCTAAATAATGCAATTGCTGTGTAGGCACTTGCATAGTTATTTTGGAATAACGGCCATTATTCTGAAATAACTTTGCTGTGTAGACATATCCTAAAAGATGCAAAAGATTCAATGTACTTCTTGTATTTTAGTTCATTACGGGTTGTCCTTATTTTTAATCATTACCAAATGGGCCAAACTGACTGTTGGTGCAATTATCGAGTTCAGCATAATTCAAATGAAGAAAATGGAGTTATGCTGAGGATAAATTTGGTCTAGTAAATGTAAAATGAGTGAGTACATGGTAGAAATTCAAGAGCAGGATAAGAAGTCAGTGCTTATTCTCACAATATATAGAGTTAATTATTACAAATGTTTAATTAGTATGGTATTGTTAGTTCTTTATGGGGGAAGGGCCGGAGGAAAAATGCTTCCCTATGCAAAAAGCTATTATATAATTTTCAACTGAGAACAGGTTTTGCATTCATATTCTGGACAGAACAAGGAATGCATTTAGCCTAGGGAATAAATTTCACATGATGTAAACTCTTGTGTGTCACAATCAATAATTTTTTCATTTCTTTGTTTTTCCAATAAAACTAAAAACATCAGCCTGTGAGTTAAATCAAGCCATACTCTACAGCTGGGGATACTCTGCACTGGAGAAGTGAGGTGATAAGAAGCAACACTTTGTTGCTTTGTTCAGCAGCCTAGCTCAGTTTAAATTTCCCTGGAGAGGCAGCAAATCAGCAAGCAAAGTAAAAAATAGACTATTCTGTGATCTGCACAAATGTGACAAATTAGTTTACAGACTCAAGATTGCAGACTCTTTAGAGAGCTATTCAACATACAATGTGCTATCAGTTTTGCCCCTTACCCTCCTTTTCTCCTTCTCCCACATCCTCTACCCTATCCATCAAACAGACTGTAATTTGCTCTAGAATCGCTTTAGCACATTAGATGCAAAAAGACATGTCTGTCTGACTTTCAGTCATGTTATAGACATATTAATAATGATCTTTATCAATACTTTTAATAGCCAGAGGAATAGCCAGAGGAATACCAAAGCAGGAATATTTTTGCCCTTTCCCACAACAGTAATTAATAGAGGGCCTCCTGGAGTTGCTAGGGGCCCTAAGCAATTACATAGTCTTCTTTTGCCTTTAGCCAGCCTAAGGCAGCAAATGTCAAGGGAACTATGGCATTTCTCATTCATTAAAATTATTCTGTCTCTGGCTTTCTCCTATATAACATCATCTAAGCTCTCCAATGACTACAGCCATGAGCTGTCACTGGGCTAGAAATCTTGCCAGAAGATACTTCTGGTCAGGACAGAAATCACTTCTATACTGATTCTTGTGGCCTTTTCTCACACTCCTTTTCCAGTTTCTCCTTCAGCTCTGATTTCCTGGTATATGTGAGAAATAATAGGTGTAGAGGATGCAAGGAGGAAGGGTGTTAATTATTTACATGGTTTCAGACCTCAGAGGTTTGCTTCAGAGTTGGCTTGAAAGTTTGGATCAATTCTTGCTTCTTCCTCACCAGTGACCTCACTCCAGCAATGTATGGTCTCTACTTTTTCCTCGTCAGCATCCAGAAGGATTGAAATTATTACATATGTGCACCAAAAGGGGAATGAATCCTTACGGGTGGGCTTCTCAGCAGATGTAAATGGACCAGGGCCATAACAAGGGCAGGGAAAGTGGCCACTAGCCCCAAGTGTATCATAATCAGGAGCTGTCATGGCTCAATTCCCCAACCTGACACTCCGAGTGCAGAGATGGGGGGCTAGCTAGTAGAATAAACTCTGCAAAAACTGTCTCTGTGACTCCCAGAGACAAACTTGTTTGATCTCAGTCCCCCTGAGATCCAAAAAGACAAAGACTGATTTTCTTGCTGCCACCACCCGAGTGATTACAAGAAAATATAAAATAAACCCTTTTCCAGGTAAAAGATCACTTGGGAATCCCCTCCCTACAGCAAAGCTTTCCCCCTGTTCCCAACTTCCATTTTGCTTGGGGTTGGGAAAAAAAACCAGAGGGAATCCAAAGAAAACAATGGACTCTGCCCGGGTAACTGGGCACATAAACTTAAGGATACAACAATCAACCAATATCAGTTAATCAAAACAAAAAGGAAAACACTTTTATTATCCAAACAAAACTACTGTTGCAAGCACAGTAAATGACTAGGTGTTATATAGCCATGAAATGACATAGACTCAGGGAAAATCCCTGGGCTATAATCCTTAGTTACATAAGATAAAAAACAATTAGCCAGCTCAAACGTGATTTCTCAACCCCCAAAAAGGAAAACAATAAACCCGGAGGGTATGTCTACACTACTGTGCTATTTCGAATTAACTTAATTCGAAATAGTTAATTTGAATTAAGCTAATTCAAAATAACGCATCTATACACAAAAACTATTTCGTAATAGCATTTTGCTATTTCGAAATAGCACATCTACACTGAGCGGACCCTGAACCAAAGTTAAGGCTGGCCGGAACCACTGCCGGCAGGGCATCAGGTTAGGACTTAGTGTGTGGGGCTGCTGCCTGAGGTTAACTGAGATCCATGCTTAAAGGGACCCTATCCCCACCCCCGACAGACAGTTCTCAGGGTTCCCCTCTTGCTTGTCTACCTTGATGAGGGACAGCAAAGCAGTCCTGTCTTGGAGTGCCCTGAATGCCCGCACTCAGGACACTATAGCACTCGGCCACATGGAGCCAGAGCTGCCCATGGGCATGCCGGTGCATCTCGTGGAGTCGTTGCCATCAGCCTGGCTGCACTTGCTGCAGGCTGCCATCCGGGGGGGGTGTCCATTGGGGGCTGTCAGGATCCAGGAGGCCCTGAGGGACAGCATCTACCCTGAGGAGCCCTCGGAGCCTTCCCGGTCCTCCTCACCGGGGGGCTCGTGCCCCATTCCTCGCTCAAGTCCTTCCACTTACCCCTCCCTAGCCCCCCTTCCTGATGTCAAATAAAAGACACGTATATTCCAAAATAGAAACTGGGTTTATCGAACAAAACTGGAGGGGGGATGAACCTCTGGGGAGACTGGGAAAAGGAGGTGGGAGAGGGGAAGAGAGAGGGTGGGAGAGGGGAAGGGGAAACCTGGGAGGAGGGAGCTGGAAGGGGGAAGCAAGGGGAAGAAGGGGGAGGGGAAGCTCAGGGCTCAGGGTTGGGGGTCTCTCCAGACCAACTTGACTTTCATGCTAACCTGCTCCTGGGTTCGCATGTGGCCTTTAGTGGCCAGGCTGGCAGCTATCCTACCATAGATGGCCGTATTCCTCTGTCTAGTGCGGAGATCGTGGACATTGGGGGCATCCCCCCCAAACCTGAGTAAGGTCCATGATCTCCACCCTGAACCAGGAAGGTGTCCGCCTTCTCCAGCCCCTGTCAGGCTCCTGCGAGCTGGCAGACTGCTCCTGGGGGGCGGTGGAGGGCTGGCTGCCAGTGGCTTGCTGGCTCATGTTTTGGGGCCACTGGGTCAGGGGTCCCAGTGGCCACTGCTGGCTCTGGGCTGGCAGGCTTGGAGCTGGCACAGGCACTGTGGCTAGGGGCTACCCCTTTAATGGCTCCAGGGCTGGGGGAGAGGAGAGTAAGTTTTCCTGGTTGTGCCCAGAGTGGCCACCAGGGCTCCCTGGGAAAGGCTGGAGGCCCCCTCTTTCGAATTAAGTGTCTACACAGCGCTTAATTTGAAATAGCTATTTCGAATTTGGTGTTACTCCTCGTAGAATGAGGTTTACCAAATTTGAAATAAGGGCTCCACTATTTTGAATTTATTTCGAAATAGCAGTTTGGCTTTGTAGATGCTATTAAAGTTAATTCGAAATAACTGCTGCTATTTTGAATTAACTCTGTAATATAGACATACCCTGACAGATTATCTAAACTTTTCCCTACCTACACATTTCAAGAAATCTGTTCTTGGAGAGAGAAAGTGTCTCCCATCTCCCTCAATACCTGGGAGAAACTGCTTTGATCTCAAATGAAGTCTCTTAGTACAAGGTCAGACATAATGGCAGCCTTAAGCTATTTAATAGCTTCTTGGCCCTTGTCAGCCCATTACACTGTGTTTGGTTGTTTTTTCCTGGTCAGATCTGTTAGTGGTGCAGCGATCTCACTGTAATGTGGTACAAATCACCTGTAATACCTGGCCAAGCTAATAATGATTGGACTTGTTTCTTTGATTTAGGGACAGGCCAGTTTTGGATAGCCTCCACCTTAGCCTGTACAGGGTCGATAGTTCTTTGACCCACCTGGTATCCAAGGTAAGTTACCCTATTTAGGCCAATTTGACATTTTTTATCCTTAACTGTTAACCCTGCCTCCCTTATACATTGGAAGACAGCTTGGAGGAGTTTTAGGTGTTCTGCCCATGAATCAAAGAATATGGCCACATCATCCAGATAGGCCAGTGCAAATTCCCCAAATCTGGCTAGTAGATTATCTACAAGCCTTTGGAAGGTTGCAGGTGCATTGCGCAGCCTGAAAAGGAGAACATTTCAAGAAGTCCATTCTTGGAGATAAAGCCCCTATCCCATCTCTCTCAATACCTGGGAGAAACTGCTCTGATCTCAAACAAAGAGGAGAGAAAGAAAACCCTTCTCTCCTGTTTTGAAATTCCTATCTGCGTTTTTATTGGCTGACTGCCCGAAACCCTTTCCTAGGTGCATCTCCAGTTGTTTAACCCTTTCCTCACTCTTCACATAAGACAGACTCTCTTTAGCAGCTCCAATTTATGACAGGGGCACAAGGACACAAGTAAAAATAATAAGCTTCAAAAATAAAGAGCACAAGGCATGCTAACCTAAGGAGAGGGGGCACATAATTAATATTTTGCAAAAATACCTGGTTATGATGATTAAATGGACACTGCTGTGCAGAAGTTAATGGATCAGTTGGGGAGTACAGATCCATACGTGGCTGAAATAGGATTTCATTTGCTTTGAGTGCACATGTATTAGTTTAGGAAGAACAAGTTGCTTATTTAAATCATCGGCCCTCAACAAGTCTAGGCAGAGTTTTTGTTATTTTAACTCTACCATGTGCTCATTCCACCTGCTGTGATAATTTAGGAGGATTTATCTTATTGCTGTAATAAGTTATCACAAGTTCTGTTGGGCAAGCTCTTTTATTTTACTGCTAAACTCTGATGGTTTGTTCACTGTACTCTCTGCAATCAGTTTTCAGAGGACTCATGCCTTTCTCCCATAATATGAATTCTGTTAGTGATGGTGCAGGAAGGGACAATAGGGTTATATGGTGGATAAGTTCCCAGGGCTCTTGAGGCTATGCAAATAGTACTAGCTATTATCTGTCTTGGGCATATTTAGGTATTAGGATTTCATATATTCCTAGCTCATTTGTAATGGCACTACAGATCTTGCAATATCAGTCATGGATATTGAGTGATAAATTGCACAGAGTATCTGTGTTGCTATAACTAATGCTTTGAGAAGAGCCTATCAAGGGACTTATGCTAAACATTAAAATTAAAAGGGCAGCAGATCATATTCTGCTCTCACATGTCCATCACCAACATCAACATGGCTACCTGGTGCAGCCACCACACTTGAATTGAAGAATCAGATCCCAACTGGTGTAAATCAATGTAGTTTCATTCAAGTCACCACATTTGTACCAGCTGAAGGTATATCCTCAAAAGTTCAATACATTGCTTGTGCTCCCATGGCTTCTTCATTTCTTCCATCTTTCCTTCCATTATTACCAACCTACTTCATTTCAACTTCCTTCTTGTCTAGTGAGTCTCTATAGTAGAAATGAGCAGGTTGGAGTTTTGCGTTCACATGCTATGTCCTTTGAAGGTCTTACGATATGAAAATCTTTCCCTCCCTGTGCTGCTTATGGACTGCATGTTCAAGCTGCAGGCAAATGAATAAACTTTTGGGCATGCCAGAAGCTGATTGGGAGTTATGCCTAATGGATTTATAATGTGGGGCTTTATAATGTGGGGCTCAAGTCAACCAGGAACTCAACTGTTTGACATTCCTGAAGCATTATTTATATACTCTTTAGAAACATAGAATTACAGTGACTTCTAGTAACCATGTTCAAGGACTCAATACAAGATGAAACTTCAGATGTTTCCCTAGCCCAAAATATTAGTAATTAATCTGAGTTTGCAGCATTTCTACTTTATAGCATGCTTTTACTTTAATAGCCTTTGTTTGGATTTATTATTGTAAGTAGATTAGCATGCTAAAATTTGCATTGTAAAAGAGTGTTTTGGAACAAAGTAGGATCTAATGAGCATAGAGCAGATCCCTTGGCTCTGCACTGGAAATTACTCTTGCTGAATGAATCTTTAGCAGCATAAAAGCATTTTGCGTTATAATAAAATGAAATAAAAAACCCTCCAGGACTTAGTGCAGACAGTTTTTAAAGATCATTTATAGCTTGTTTCAGGAAAGACAAAACAAAAATGATGCCTCCACTTTGTGTCCTTTGAATGAATCCTTTATGGTCACGTCAGCTTATTTTCATTTTTAAAATTTTTTATTCAAGAATGACATTACTGTAATGGAGGTATGAGTACATCCCACTCCCTCTGGGTTCAGCTATCAATAAGGTAAAAGTGCCAGGAAGCATTTTAACAGTTCTCAAACTTCTTACAGGAAATTGAACACAAAGTAAATATGGTCCTCTATCAAAAGGGTTAAGTAATGCACTAATATTATTACAGGAAAAGCCACTTCCTGGAAAACAGCCTTGTGTCTTTCTCTTGAGACCTAAAATAATTACTGCAATGAGATATTAGGGGTGCTAGCTAGTCCTAGATCAGTGGGTTCATAGAATCATAGCACACTAGAACTGGAAGGTACCTTGAGAGGTCATCAAGTCCAGTCCCCTGCCTTCATTGCAGGACTCAGTACTGTCGAGACCCATGGTCACCAACCCATCGACTGCAATTGACTGGTCAGACCTGGAGGCTCAACCAGTCAATTGCAAGGCTTTGAGGACCCCCCCTCACTGCCCTCCACCCCCAATATTAACGCCGCACTGATGCTACCTCCAGGGATTACGAAGGTAGCGCAGTCTTCCTGCGGGGTTGGGGAGAGTTCTGCAGCTGCGCACTAGGTCCCGGAAGTGCACGGGTTGCTCTCCCCGCCCCCCCCCCCCAACAGCCAGCGCGATACCTAAAATGCCAGTCGGTCGTGCGCTGGGGACTTTGTTCCCATGCTGCCTTCCTGCATGCGGGGGAGGGTCTAGGGGTCCAGGACTGCGCCAGCTCCAGCTGCTGAGGTGGCACTCACTACCATGGGGAGTGGAGGAGCAAGGCGTGCGCTGCCTGAGTGGTTGGGGCTGGTGCAGTCCGGGACTCCGCCTCCACCCTCCCCCTGCACGGGAAGGCAGCGGGGAAATAAAGTCCCCAGTGCACTGGCTCCAGCTGCTTGGGCGGCCCACACTGCTGTGGGGAGCAGAGGAGCAAGGCACGTGCTGCCCCATCTGTTGGGACTGGCGTGGTCCAGGACTCCCCCTCCCGCTGCGTGGGAAGGCAACGGGGGAATAATGTCTCCAGTGTGCCAGCTCCAGCTGCTTGGGCTGGGCGCGCTGCCCCAGCGGTTGGGGCTGGCACAGTCTGGGACTCCCCCTCCCCCTAGCACAGGAAGGCATCGGGCAAGTGACAGACCAGCGTGGTCCACATACTTCCAGGGCCTTGGTGTGCAGCTGCAGGATCCCCTGGTACCAGTCTCTGTCCCCTCCCCCCACCCAGACCCCCACAAATACCCTGCCCCAGTGCCCACTGGCACCCATTGGCACCCTCCCCTGGCACCCACTGTCACCCTGTCCTCTGCCCCAGCACCCATTGGCACCCTGCCCCAGCACCCACAAGCACCCTGTCCCCTGCTCCCACCAGCACAGTTGGGGCCACATTAGTGAGGTTTGGAGGGGTTGTGTTTTTGTATCTCACTTGTGTGGCCCTGACTGACTTTTCTGTGGGTCAGTGACCCTGATTCAAAACAGGTTCCCCGCCCCTCTTATAAATAAAGACACTGATGAAATCGTTTGTGTTTGACATAATATTTTATTTAAAACTGGAGCCTGGCCAACAACCCCCAGTTTGGACCAAGCCCTCATCTGGCCACAGCATAATAACACTCCTGTACCCCCCACAGTAACCCCAAATCTGAGCCTATCATACATTGGAATCCCCTGTCCTGAGCCTCTCACACCTCCAAACTCCTGCACCCCCACATCCTCAGTCTTCTACCACAACACTCTTGCACCATTCACACTTTGCAAATCTGTGTCCTGAGCCCATCATATGCCCAACCTCCCTGCCCTGAGCCCCTCACACACCCCAACCCAAACTCCTGCACCCTCATATCCACAAACCTGCGGCTTGCTCAGCACCCCAACCCTCCACCTGAGCCCAACACTCCCCAGCCTGGAGCCCCTTCCCTGAGCCAGCATCCCCTTCTCTACATCCTGCTGCATCCAAATTCTCTCCCGGAGCTTGCACCTCTCACCCTTTCCCACATCTAAATCCCTCATTCACACCCCAAAGCCTGCACCTCCTGTCTCAACCCAGTGAGGGTACGGCTAGACTGCAGGAGTTTTTCCGGCAAACACACTCTTTTGGCAGCCCCTGTATTCCTTGTTCCATGAGGAATGAGGGGCTTCCAAAAGAAGGGCTTTTTCCAACATTTGGCCCAGTCTAGATGGGCCAAATGTTGGAAAATTTTCTTTCAACAGAAGGATCGAAAAAAAGTGGCAGTGTAGCCATGCCCTGAGAGTGTATAAGAACCGGGGATAGCAAGTGATGGAGAGAAGGGGAACAGAGAGAGCAGGGCCTCAAGGAAGGGGTGGGGCCTTGGGGAAGGGACGGGGTAGATCTTGGCTTGTCCTGACACTTAAAAAGTGATCTTGGGTGTAAAAAGGTTGGAGACCACTGGACTAGACCATCCCTGATAGATGTCTATCTAACCTGCTCTTAAATATCTCCAGAGATGAAGATTGCACAACCTCCCTAGGCAATGTTTTCCAGTGTTTCACCACCCTGACAGTTAGGAAGGTTTTCCTAATGTCCAGTCTAATTGGACATTAGGAAAAACACTGTCTATTTGACTATCTGCTATCTTTGTTGACTTTTGGATTGTTCAGGAACCAAATGCAGAGAGAGACTGCGGAATTGGCCTTCATATGCAAATTTGACAGCATGACTTGGACTGAAAAAGACATGAACTTAATGGGCTGTAATATTCAACACCCAAATGACATCAAAAGCTAAGTATCAGACTTACAGCCCACTCTATTAGCCTCATTTAGCACAGGCACTATAATTGACGGGGCTTTTTTCCTCCTCCAATCTCTCCTCTTTTTCTGCTTTAAATTTCAGAGTTACTGTGCCTTTTGCTCCACTCATTGGAAGAAGTGGGTTGTGCCCATGAAAGCTCATAATATTTTTTATATATATATTGTTAGTCTCTAAGAGTACGTCTACACTGCAGGTCAAAAGTTGAATTAAGATATGAAATTTCATCTACGTCAATTGCATAGCTGAAGTTGAAATAGCTGAATAGCAGAAAGTCAAAGGAAGAACACTCTTCCTTCGATTTCCCTTATTCCTCATAAAAGGGTTACAGGAGTCGGAGTAAGAAGTCCTCCATGTCAATATTGTTTTGAAATAACGGCTTGCTGTATAGATGCTCATTTTGTTCTTTCAAAATGTCAGTTATTCTGAAAATGACACTAGACAGTAATCACAAAGACTCTGTGCTTCAAAACCTGTTTTGTTCTTTCAAGTGAGAATTTTGGAGTTATGATAATGAGGTAGACATAGCCATGTTTGGGTGCATTAGGAATACCATAGACAGACAGGGCCAATTATAAGCATGGCTGGGTTTTAATAGTCTTCCTTATGCAGTTCAGAGAAGGCATCTACATTCTGTCTTGCAGAAGTGAGCCCATCTACTTTCATTATGGGCTCACAACTCCTCAGAGTAATATATTGTTCAGTCTACAATTGTGTTCTCTACTGATCCAGGTCTGTTTTTAGCAGAGGCCAATTTGTACAGGATTGTGGCAGACTGCGGTGGTTCTTTGTTGCATGCAAAGTTAGTGGATTGACTAGTCAGTCTCATAGTTACTTCAATTGCAGGTTGGTAAAGCTTAGATATTCAAAACAACTATTTCTTCAGTACTTAAATTCAGCAAGAGCTCAGCTGCCGATATTCTGGTTTAAGCTTAATACGTGTGTATCTTTATCCCTTGCTAAGACTTGAATTTAGAGGAAGATTTGCTCTGGGGTCTTTTGGGATAAGCAAGAAGAAACAGCCTGAACCAATAATCTGATTGGGAAATAAGGAAATTGATGGATCTTTAATGCCATTTCACAGACCCTACGTAAGTTTTTTGGCTTGTTTAGTTTAGTCAGGGCTCCCACTGAAAGCATCACTGCTTGTTGAGATGACTGCTTGGGATTTGATTTACTATTACCCTTTTCTTTTTGGTGGAGCTTTATATAATAAACACAGTACAATGCAACCATGCAATGCCAAGGAAATCATAGTCAAGGACACCATGATTTACAAAAGGTACCAGGGAATCTTTAATATATACAAAAATAAGATGGAAAATCAAATCCATTCTTCAGGGCTCCCATGAAATTCCCATGCTCACTGGGAGAGGAATATAACAAAAAGGAAGAGGGTTGAAAAGTTAAACTAGTGTGTGTTAAATTAGTCTTAAAGCATGTGTGAAATTATTATGCATAAAAGACCTGACCTGGTTTCATACACAAGTCTCTGTGGCATGCACAATACGACACTGATGTTAATGTACAGTGTACAGCCGACATTTGACACTAGTGTAAAACTGACATAAATCATCTGAATGAGCACTGCTGAATGATGCCCACACTCTAAGGGCACGTCTAGACTACATGGTTCCATCGACAGAGCCATGTAGATTAGGGTTGTAAGCAAAGGGAAATGAAGCGGCGATTTAAATAATCGCCGCTTCATTTAAATTAAAATGGCTGCCGCGCTGTGCCGATCAGCTGTTTGTCGTCACAGCGCTGTAGTCTGGACGCTCCATGGTCAACATCAAAAGCATTTGTCAACCTCCCCGGTATGCCTCCTGGGAGCAAGTAGATGTTGTTTTCTTTCTAAGATCTGTAAGAATACAGGAAGTGCTATACTGTATTGGACAAGCAGTCCATCTAGCTCAGCATACTGACTCCAGCCTTGGCCATTAGCAGAGCTGATCATGGTTTTTTTTCAAAGTACACTTTGAACTTTTCTAGTCTGGCATTTTCTGGTCCTGCAACATCCATGGTCCGGCATGATTTTAGTTAACCGGGGCTTCACTTGTCATGCGCATGGTCAAGTTTCATATAGTCTCATAAAGTATGTTTATAGCTATCAGTTCTGGCTCTCAGGGTATGTCTACACTACAGCACTAATTCGAACTAACTTAATTCGAATTAGTTAATTCGAACTAAGCTAATTCGAACTAGTGCATCTAGACCTAAAAACTAATTCAAATTAGCATTTTGCTAATTCGAACTAGCATGTCCACACTGAGTGGACCCTGAACCGAAGTTAAGGTTGGCCAGAACCAGTGCCAGCAGGGCATCAGGTTAGGGCTTAGAGCGTGGAGCTGCTGCCTCAGGCTAGCCAAGGGCTGTGCTTAAAGGGACCCGACCCCCACCCCGGACAGACAGTTCTCAGGGTTCCCCGCTTGCTTGTCTACCTCGATGAGGGACAGCAAACCAGTCCTGACTTGGAGTGCCCTGAGTGCCCACGTTTGGCACATCAGAGCACTCGGCCATCAGCCCGGCTGCACTTGCCACAGGCTGCCATCTGGGGGGGGTCATTCGGGGGGCTGTCAGGATCCGGGAGGCCCTGCAGGAGAGCTTCCACCCTTAGGAGCCCGCAGAGCCACCCCAGTCCTCCCCATCGGGGGCTCGTGCCCCATTCCTCCCTCACCTCCTTCCACTTACCTTCCCTAGCCCCCCTTCCTGATGTAAAAAATAAAGGACACGTGTTCAAAAATAGAAACTCTCTTTATTTAACAAAACTGGGGGTGGGGGGATTAACCTCTGGGGAGACTGGAAAAAGGAGGTGGGAGAGGGGAAGAGAGAGGGTGGGAGAGGGGAGGTGAAAACCTGGGAGGAGGGAGCTGGAAGGGGGAAGCCAGGGGAAGAAGGAGGAGGGGAAGTATAAAACTATGGTATGCCATATCTTCAGTATTGTGTAGAGATGTGGTCTCCTCACCTCAAAAAAGATATTTTGGCCTTGGAAAGGGTTCAGAAAAGGATAACTAAAATGATGAGGGGTTTGGAACAGGTCCCATATGAAGAGAGGCTAAAGAGACTGGGACTTTTCAGCTTAGAAAAGAGGAGACTGAAGGGGGATATGATAGAGGTCTACAAAATCATGAGTGGTGTGGAGAGGGTGCATAAATAAAAGTTCTTCATTAGTTCCCATAATAGAAGGACTAGAGGACACCAAATGAAATGAATGGGTAGCAGGCTTCAAACTAATAAAAGAAAGTTCTTCTTCACAAAGCAAATAGTCAACCTGTGGAACTCCTTGCCACAGGAGGCTGTGAAGCCTAGAACTAGAACAGAGTTTAAAGAGAAGTTAGATAAAGTCATGGAGGTTGGGTCCATGGAGTGCTATTAGCCAGGGGGTAGGAACGGTGTCCCTGGCCTCTGTTTGTGGACGGCTGGAGATGGATGGCACGAGACAAATGGCTTGGTCATTGTCTTCGGTCCATCCCCTCTGGGGTACCTGGTGTTGGCCGCTGTCAGCAGACAGGCTACTGGGCTAGATGGACCTTTGGTCTGACCCAGTATGGCCATTCTTATGTTCTTATGTTCTAAGCTCAGGGTCGGGGGTCTCACTGGACCAACTTGATTTTCATGCAAACCTGCTCCTGGGTTCACATGTGGCCTTTGGTGGCCAGGCTGGCAGCTATCCTGCCCTAGACGGCCGCATTCCTGTGCCTAGTGCGGAGATTGTGGACGTTGGAGGCCTACCCCCAAACCTCGATGAGGTCCACGATCTCCGCACTAGACCAGGCGGGCGCCCGCCTCTTGCGGCCCCAGTCAGGCTCCTGGGAGCCGCCAGCCTGGTTCTGGGAAGAGGGGGAGGGCTGGGTGGCAGCGGGTGGCTGGCTCATGCCGTGCCAGTGCAGGGTCTGCTGGCTGGGTGCTGGCAGGTTTGCACCTGGCACGGGCACCGTAGCCAGACCGTGGCCCTTTAAGGGCTCCGGGGCTGGGAGGGGGGCAGAAGAGTTTCCCTGGCTTGGCCCAGAGTGGCCACCAGGGCAAGCTGGGAAGGGCTAGCCTCCAACTAGTTCGAATTAAGTGGCTACACAGCCCTTAATTCGAACTACTTAATTCGAACTAGGTGTTAGTCCTCGTAGAATGAAGTTTACCTAGTTCGAATTAAGTGCTCCGCTAGTTCAAATTAAGTTCGAACTAGCGGTTTGCGTGTGTAGCACCTATGAAAGTTAATTCGAACTAACGACTGTTAGTTCGAATTAACTTTGTAGTGTAGACATACCCTCAGTGTTCTGTGCAGTTATTTAGTTCTAATTTACCCCTAAATGTCTTCTAAGAGCCCAATAAGCAGTGGAAGTGTTGGTAATGCTGCTAGGTAATACTGACCTCCCATGGTTTGGCAAAGTCTCTGGTTTGGCATCAGTCAGGTCCCAAGGGTGCTGGAGTAAAGATCAACCTGTATTTTTTTTATTTAAAAATGGCTTTTGAACCAAATGGACACTGAAGGAACAGAATCTGGACACCATATGTGAAGCAAGCAGAAGAGTTTATTACAAACAGCACTGTTGGAGTGTCACATTGCTTGTTAGGGCTACCTGAACACTGCCAAACAATAGGTTACAGCTGATTATATAGGATGCTCAATGGGCAGATCAAAGTGATGGGGGGGGGGGGAAGAAGTAAGATCCTGGACTCCTGCATAGGTGCTAATTGTGAGGAGCAGACATCAGTGTTTCCAGTAAAACAAGTATTTAAACAAAGCAGACATCAGTTATCAACTATGTGTTAAGTGGTTGTATGTCTGTCAGCTTCAGGAAGGTATCTCTGCATGGATGTGATCCATCTGGGGATTAAAGTAGAGACATTAGGAGTACTTAGCAATGGCACAGTTGTGCCTAGTAGCATTGAATGTGTCATGTCCTGTCTCCCACCCTGGGCTAGGTGTGAGTGTGGGGGGGTAACCATCATGTACTGTGTTTGTGTGCCAGTCCCAGACTCCAAATTTAGAATAGGGATTCTTAACAGAATATCATAGCCTGCCTCAGAAATTTTCATCCTAGCCCAGTAAGCAGTGGAAGTGTTGGTAATGTTGCTAGACAATACTGACCTCCTATGGTTCAGCAAAGTCTCTCGTTTGACATCAGTCAGGTCCCAAGGGTGCTGGAGTAAAGATCAACCTGTATTTTTTTTTATTTAAAAATGGCTTTTGAACCAAATGGACACTTTTTTGGTTTGGTCAACATTTCCCAGTGTTTCAGTGAGAAAGAGAAAATAAAAACAAAAATATATGGTTTTGGTCAAAAGATTTGGCTTTCAAAGACTGAAATTTTTGACTGAAGCCAATTTTTTAATCAAAAACTGTTTTTGAAAACCAAACATTTTGTGGTTTTATTTTGTATTGAAACTTTTAACAATTTTCTTCGGAAATTTTGAAAAAAAAGAAATGTGCTTGAGACATCCTGAAAATAATAACAAAAATTAAACACTTTTTATTAATTCTAGCTAGTACTAGCTGCTTCAGAGGAAGATGTAAAAAGCCCTGCAATAAACAATTATAAGGAAACCTATCCCAAAGGAAAGTTCCTTCCTAACCTTCCAGAGTTGAAGTGTACCTTGTGCCAAGAAGCATGTGGGTTTATATTCCTTCCAATTTGCCCATTGTGTACTTTATTTTGATTACATAGAACTTCACTGATGCACAGAAACAAATTAAAGATCAAGAAAAGAACATCACTTGAGTTTTTCTTAGCAAATGGAAAAGTCTGAATACTGATTCTTTAGTATCCACCCTATGGTATCTGGATTAATTAACTACAATGCAAACTAATGTAAATATTTTCCAATAACCCAGCATATCTCAGTTGTGTGTACAGGTAAAGTTTATAATCGGCACCATTAAATTTTGCTGCATCAAGCACAAACAGTATCTATCAGAAGGTAATTTTGCACAGATATAAGTACTTGTTTTTCTTAATACTTCATATATCTGTTTATATTGCAAATAGGAAATCTGATTGAGATAATTAGCAGCAGAAACACCCAGGTTATGTGACTATGGTAACATTGATGTTGCTGTCAGATTTGTCTATGGCTGCCTAAAGAGCAATATTCAGACTGGAAAACAACTGTATTTAAGAAATAAATTGACTGCCTCTTAGAATTACTTGATCATGCCCTCAAACATCACCCTAGGTGATGCTGACTGGGACCCAAATGCCGTCAGTGTCCTCCTGGATTACTGGCTGTGCTAAGAAATTAATGAAAGAAAATGAAGGCGGAAGCCACCTTTCACAGACATTTTTGCTTCTCTTCAGAGGCAACAGTTTCCTTTCTCTGTCCCTGGCAGAATATCCAGGCCTGTATGCATCCTGCCTTCAAACACTTGTACTATTCCCCCAGTGCATGCCCCCATCACAGTGGGAACCATCTAACCCCAGAGAGGTGGCAGCAGGATTTACTGCATAGGAATTAGCTTCTGTCTGTTAGTACAAAAGGTCTAAGCCTTTTTTGAACTGCACACAAGCTTGCAATGGGACAAGTGAGTGAGCAGGACAATTAATTGCCACATTCCCAGTCAGCTAGCCTTGAAATAAAATACACTTATTTATTACAGGCTACCAAGAACAGAGAGGTGGCTGATGATGGAGACATGGTATTGGCTAGGTCGTAGAACTAGTCTGGTGGGCTCTGGCCTCTGGCAGATCTCTGGAGACATGCAGACTTGAGAAGGCTAGGCCTCTTGCATCTCCTCCTTAGAAATAACAACACTCTCATCTTCACAGAACAACCTGGAAAGTCTGAGGTTCCCCTGCTGACAGGTTTTGCAATGATGAGCCCGGTACAGGAACTCCTAGAGAACAGAATAAAATACATAGCTGCTTCTCATGTATGGGGCAATCCAAGACATTGTTTCAGGAATGAGTAGTTGGCTAAATGTCTTAGTTTGTTCCCAGATACCTTGTACCTTCTCTGTCCTACTTATTTCAGCCTTACAGCTGGACAGATCTCAGGCTATGTCTATACTGCACCTGTTTTGCACAAGAAATATGCAAATGAGGCTAAGTGTGGAAAAAAATACAGAATGTCTTTTGTGCAATAGGAGGTTTTTGCGCAAAGAGGAGCAGTGTAGTTGGCTCCTTTTTGTGCAAAAGCCTCTTGCGGAAAAAGGGAGTGCTCATTAATTATGCAAAGGAGGCTCAGTGATATTCCACTCTTAGCCTCATTTGCATATTTCTTGTGCAAAACGGGTGCAGTATAGACATAGTGTCAATGTGTGACCCATGGGGCCTTATTTCAGAATGCTTCCCTGTTGTTTTTGTCTTCTTTTTTGAACAGCTAAGAGCACTGTACTGCATCTGGATCATGTTAAATCACATTGGATGGGGGGAACCAGATTGCGTCTTGTGTTCAATAGTCTTGAAGAAGATATTCCCTTTGGCATGTCCCATGAAAAGAGTTAATGAGCAAAGAGTATGCCTGTGCTCCAGGTGCTAGAAACATCAGTTAGGGTATGTCTAGACTGTTGGCAGAGGAATGAAGATTAGGCAGGTCGACATTGCAAATGAGGCAGGTATTTAAATATCCCATGCCTAATTTGCATAAAAATGGCTGCCGCGTTTTGCCGACTCAGCACTTTGTCAGCAAAAAATCAGCAGTCTAGAGGGGGATCTGTTGAGAAAGAAAGCCTTTTTCGACAGATCCCTTATGCCTCCTGCAAGCACACAACCCATAAAAATGCAATGACAGCCAGGACTAGATTCTCAGCTAGTTTCAGTGGACCTCAGCTAATTTATACCACCCAAATCCAGTCTCTAAAATCCAGGTGTCTAGGAGTCTCATGTAGTCATTGCTTTGCCTAAGGGCTCAGAGAATACTGACTATATCTCAAGTCATCAGAAGATGATGTATAGCCTGCTGTACAGTCATATTAGCATATTTTACAGAAAAAGTTATTTCTTGTTTCATGGTTTTCTTGTATTTTCCAACTGTCTCACAGGTTTGGCAATGTGGAGGAAGCATGGAAGTGTTACCCTGCTCTCGAGTTGCCCACATTGAACGCACAAAGAAACCTTATAATAATGATATTGATTACTATGCAAAGCGTAATGCCCTGCGGGCTGCTGAGGTCTGGATGGATGACTTCAAGTCTCATGTTTACATGGCATGGAACATCCCGATGACAGTAAGTGGAGAACACTTGAGTAAAATGGAGGCAGAGAAATATGCATAAACTGCCTAAATATGGGGAAACTTTTGGGATAGGGGGAGCCTATACAGGAACGATGGGCTCCACCTAAACCAAAATGGAACTAGACTGCTGGCACTTAACACTAAAAAGGTTGTAGAGCAGTTTTTAAACTAAGGACTGGGGGAAAACCAACAGGTGTCGAGGAGCACATGGATCTGACAGAGACATCTATTAGGGGAGGTTCTATTAATAGAGATGCTCTATGTTCTAGTCAGGAGGAGAGGATGGAAGTATGGGTCGGATCAAATGAAACACAATCAAATGAAAGAGTCTAACATATCAGGAAATGGCAGACAGATAAATAGTGACAAATTATTAAAGTGATTATACACAAATGCTAGAAGTCTAAATAGTAAAATGGGTGAACTGGAGTCCCTAGTTTTAAAGGAGGATATTGATATAATAGGCATCATGGAAACTTGGTGGAATGAGGACAATCAATGGGAGACAGTCATACCAGAATACAAAATATATCGAAAGGACAGAACAGGTCATGCTTGTGGGGGAGTGGCATTAGATGTGAAAGAAAATGTAGAATAAAATGAAGTAAAAATCTTAAATGAGCCAAAATGTTCCACAGAATGTCTATGGATAGTAATTCCATGCTCCAATAATAAGAATATAGCTGTAGGGATATATTACACTGCTCCACAGCCAAAATGCTTCTGAAATAAATGTAGTCAAACTTTACTAATTCTGGGTCACTGAGAACGAAAATGATGCTTAAAATTGTTGATTGGCTCTAGTTTTCAAGATATGCTATTGGGTCAGTATATACGACCCTTGACTTGAGAATGGCGGAGGATAAGTGAGTTATAAAGGGAAGGGATCTCAATTTAAACCAGAAATGACTAAAATACATCTTTGACTGGATCTATGAATAAATCTATGACTGGGTTTGGACAGTACTTGCTTTTTAGGCAAAACAATGAATGATGCAATCTGAAGCTGGTATTGCGTCATACATGATATGAATTGCATCATGTTATTCCTAGAAGTCATGGATGATGCAACCATAACGAAGCTTACATCACTCTGCTGAACAAATTGCCCTATATCAGCTCTAGAAATCATACGGTGTCGTGCTCTCTTATTTGTCAGTGTTTGATTTTGCAAAGGGACGCATTTCTGTTTAGCCAAAGTGAGCAGAGATGCCTCGTACTTGTGTGAACAGTGCAGATAACTTCTGCTACGTTTGTGGTGAAGTGACTTTTGCATCACAAAAGCGCAGTATAACCACTATGGTTAAGAAAGCCTATCACCTTTATTTTGGCTGCAAAATTGGAGATCAGGACAAGAGGTGGGCCCCATACATATGCAGCAACACTTGTGCAACAAATCTTCGCCAGTGGTTGAACAGGAAAAGGAAATCTGTGCCTTTTGCAGTGCCAGTGATTTGGAGAGAGCCAACAGATCATACCAGCAATTGTTACTTCTGCATGGTGCCTCCAGTTGGGAAAGGTGTGTCAAAGAAGAAAAAGCGGACTGTGCATTCCAAACATTCCATCAGCTATACGCCCAGTACCCCACGGAGAAGGACTGCCGGTTCCTGATGCACCAGAATCATTCTCACTTGAGTCAGACGAGGAAGAGGAAGAGGATGAAACTTCTGGTCCTGAACCATCAGTGTCACAGGACCCACATTTTCTCTCATCCTCCTCCTCTGAACCACACCTCATAACACAAGGTGAACTGAATGACCTTGTCAGGGATTTGGAACTACCCAAGAGTAAGGCAGAGCTGTTGGGCTCCAGACTACAGCAGTGGAATCTCCTGGCAGGTGATGTTAGGGTTTCCATGTTCCGTGACCGTCAGAAGGATCTTGTCCCATTCTTCTTCATGGAAGGTGAACTTGTAGCCTGCAACAACATCGATGGTGTGATGGCAGCCCTCAACATTGTTCATGATCGAGATAAGTGGAGACTGTTCACTGATTCATCGAAGACGAGTCTTAAAGCTGTTTTGCTGCATAATGGCAATGTTTTGCCATCAATTCCAGTTGGTCATGCAGTCCATATGAAGGAAACCTATGACAACATGAAACAACTTTTGAAGTGCATAAATTATGACCAACATCAGTGACAGCTTTGTGGCGATTTGAAGGTTGTTGCTCTCTTGCTTGGTCTGCAGACTGGATACACAAAGTACTGCTGTTTTCTCTGCTAATGGGATAGCGGTGCAAGAGATTCCCACTACATCAAGATAGATTGACCACTCCGACAGTCATTGGAGCCTGGGAGGAAAAGTGTTCAGCATCCACCACTTGTTGAATCAAGGAAGATTTTGTTACCACCCTTACACATCAAGCTGGGTCTGATGAAGAACTTTGTCAAGGCCGTGGACAAAACACAAGAAGCTTTCAAGTACCTCAGTGGAAAATCTCCAAGGTTAAGTGAAGCTAAGATAAAGGAAGGTGTCTTTGTTGGTCCTCAGATTCATGAACTTCTTCGAGATGATGCATTTGACCATGCACTGCGTGGCAAGGAAAAGACAGCATGGAAAGCCTTCCAGTTAGTGGCAATAAATTTTCTTGAAAACAACAAGGCAGACAACTACAGGTTGTTGGTGGAAAACCTCCTCAAGGCATAGAAAAGCCTTGGTTGCAACATGTCACTAAAGATACATTTTTTGCACTCTCATCTAGATTTTTTTCCACCGAACTGCGGAGCAGTGAGTGACGAGCATGGCGAGCGATTTCACCAGGACATTGCAACAATGGAGAAATGCTATCAGGGCAAATGGAGCCCATCAGTGCTTGCAGACTATTGCTGGACAGTGACAAGAGATGCTCCATTTAATGACTACAAGAGACAAGCCAAGAAGTGCCGAGTAGACACTGAATAGGACTAAACTATGTACATAATAGTTTTTTGCCTTTTGTTTCAAAATACATTTTATGTATATAATCCTTTTGCTGATTTTTAAAGTGTTACATAAACAGGACAGGTGAAATATTATCATGTAAAGCAAACATAAACACATGAAAAGACCTAGGTTTACAATTTATGATTAAAACTCTACTATCTACACAATATACATAGACGTAAAATGTAAAAACTTAAATATCTTGGAAACAGTAGCCAATCAGTTGTTTTAATTGTCATATCTGAATTCAGCACATCAAAATACGTAATAAATAGCACATTTTATCTCTGAAGCAGACGACTTCTAAAAAATTGTAGACCAGTGTTATCGACCACCTGATCAGGACAGTGATAGTGACTATGAAATGCTAAGGGAGATTAGAGACGCTATCAAATTAAAAAACTCTATAATAGCGGGGGATTTCAACTATCCCCATATTGAGTGGGTACGCATCACCTCAGGACGGGATGAAGAGATAAAATGTCTTGCTACCTTAAATGACAGCTTCTTGGAGCAGCTGGTTCTGGAACCCACAAGGGGAGAGGCTATTCTTGATTTAGTCCTAAATGGAGCAGCAGGATCCGGTTCAAAAAGTAAATATAACTGGACCGCTTGGAAATAGTGACCATAATATTATAAAATTTAACATCCTTGTGGTTGAAAAAACACCTCAGCAGCCCAACATTGTGGCATTTAATTTCAGAAATTTCAGTTAAACAGAAATTAAAAGGTACAGTGACAAAAGTAAAATATCTGCAAGCTGCATGGAAACTTTTCAAAGACACCATAATAGTGGGGAAAATCGAAATGACCATAAACTTTGTCAAATTAAGTATAAAACTATTATAAGAAAAGCAAAAAAGGAGTTTGAAGAACAGCTAGCCAAAAACTCAAAAAGTAATAGTAAAATGTTTTTAAGTACATTAGAAGCAGGAAGCTGGCTAAACAACCAGTGGGACCCTTGGAAAATCAAAATGTTAAAGGAGCACTCAAAGATAACAAAGTCATAGCGGAGAAGCTAGATGAAGTCTTTGCTTTGGTCTTCATGGCTGAGGATATTGGGAAGATTCCCAAACCTGAGCTATTCTTTTTGGTTGACAAATCTGAGGAATTGTTCCAGATTGAGGTGTCATTAGAGGAGGTTTTGGAACAAATTGATAAACTTAACAGTAACAAGTGACCGGGACCAGATGACATTCACCCAAGAGTTCTGAAAGAACTGAAATGGGAAATTGCAGAACTATTAACTGTGATTTGTAACCTGTTCTTTAAATCAGCTTCCATACCTAATGACTGGAAGATTGCTAATGGCATACCAATATTTTAAAAGGGCTCTAGAGCTGATCCTGACAATTACAAACCAATAAGTCTGATGTCAGTACTGGGCAAATGTGTTGAATCTATAGTAAAGAATAAAATTGTCAGACACATGGATGAATATAATTTGTTGGGGGAAAGTCAATATAGTTTCTGTAAAGGGAAATCATGTCTTACTAATCTGCTAGAGTTCTTTGAGGAGGTCAACAAACATGTGGACAAGGGGGATCCAGAAGATATAGTATATTTAGATTTTCAGAAAGCCTTTGACAAGGTCCCTCACGAAAGACTCTTAAGTAAAGTAAGTTGTCCTGGCATAAGAGGGAAGGTCCTTTAGTGGATTGGTAATTGGTTAAAAGACAGGAGACAAAGGGTAGGAATAAATGATACGTTTTCAGAGTGAAGAAAGGTAACTAGTGGGGTCCCCCAAGGATATGTCCTAGGATCCATCCTATTCAGCTTATTTATAAATGATCAAGAGCAAGGGGTAAACAGTGAGGTGGCAAAATTTGCAGATGATACCAAACTGCTCGAGATAGTTAAGACCAAAACAGATTGTGAAGAGCTTAAAAAAGATTTCACCAAACTAAGTGATTGGGCAACAAAATGGCAAATGAAATTTAATGTTGATAAATATAAAGTAATGCACATTGGAAAACATAATCCCAACTATGTATACCATATGATGGGGACAAATTTGGCTAGAACTAATCAAGAGAAAGATCATGGAGTCATTGTGAATAGTTCTCTGAAAATATCCACTCAGTGTGCAGCAGCAGTGAAAAAAGCTAATAGAATATTAGGAGTCATTAAAAAAGGGATAGAGAATAAGACAGAAAATATCTTATTGCCTCTATATAAAACCATGGTACGCCCACATCTTGAATACTGCGTACAGATGTGGTCGCCTCATCTCAAAAAAGATATATTGACATTGGAAAAGGTTCAGAAAAGGGCAACAAAAATGATTAGGGGTTTGGAATGGGTCCCATATGAAGAGAGATTAAAAAGACTTGGACTTTTCAGCTTAGAAAAGCGGAGACTGGGGGGGGGGGTATGATAGACCTCTATAAAACCATGATTGGTGTGGAAAAAGTGAATAAGGAAAAGGTATTTACTTATTCCCACAACATAAGAACTAGAAGTCACCAAATGAAATTAATAGGCAGCAAGTTTAAAACAAACAAAAGGAAGTTTTTCTTCACTCAGCGCATTGTCAACCTCTTGAACTTCTTGCCAGAGTATGTGGTGAAGGCTAGAACTTTAACAGGGTTCAAAAAAGATCTAGATAAATTCATGGAGGTTAAGTCCATCATTGCCTATTAGCCAGGATGGGTAGGAATGGTGTCCCTTAGCCTCTGTTTCTCTGGAAGTGGGTGACAGGGGAGGGATCATATGAGGATTACCTGTTGTGATCCCTCCCTCTGGGGCATCTGGTGCTGGCCATTGTTGGCAGACAGGAAACTGGGCTAGATGGACCTTTAGTCTGACCCAGTATGGCTGTTCTTATGTTCTAACTGATCTAAGTTACCTTTGTCTGCACTTGGTGGCACTTCTAAATTCATCATCTGCTGACCCAGTCACACAGAATAAACCCAGTCACCCAGCTCCCCACTTCCTAGACAGTGCAAATTAATGACATAATCCTAATATAGTGAACTGGATTTAGATGATTTCTAGCAGGAAGTCATTAATGTATGTGGTCATTCAATCTTTGAAATACTCAGATGTACCATAGATAAGCACCCAAAATATCTACAAATAAATGTCATGGTGTGTGATACAAATAAACACACTGATCCTGATTCTCCACTTTGTTTACACTAGTTTAATTCAATGGAGCTCATCAGCATAAAACTTGTATGATACATGGCTAAATCATTGTTCTAACTTTGTAGTTTGGACATTATTGTGTAGGCATGTTCTACCTCTTGCTATGTGTATATATAGCACCAAGCACAATAGATCCCTGATATTAGTTGGGTCCTCTAAACACTAAGTAATATATAAGTAAAAAATACAATCAATTAAGTTCCAGTTTATCTCATAAATATATCACATAGCATGTCAGTTGAGCACAATTTGTCTACAAGATAAAAGCTTAGAATGTTACATGGAAATTGGTTTGTTTGCCCATCTACAATATCTTTTAGCAACATTTAGCCCAATTTATATTTGTGAAAATAAATGAGGAGTACATTTGAGAAGCAAAACCAAACCCTTGCCATTGGAAGATGTCACATTTGTCACACTGTGTGGAGTGGCTCACAGCCATGAACAGGAGTGGCCTTAGATGAGCTGCCGGCAACTGGCTCCCTAGGCGAAACACGTGATTGGCGCGCGATTGGCGCCCCTGCCTCCAAAGCCCTCAATGGCCATTTATCTTGGCACCCTCGGCGACCGCCTAGTTCACCTGTATTGATGGGCCGCCACTGGCCATGAATGCCTACCTTAGGGCACACTGCCAAAAGTAGAGCAGACACGACAGTGGTAGTATGTTTTATAATTAGCTTTCACCAACTCAGTACCAAATTTGAACTCCCAAAATATTTCAATACTCTTATAATGGATCCACAAAAAGTCCCCTTAGATCAGGGGTGGGCAATAAGCAGCCCATGGGCCAGACACAGTTAGCCCTTAGTGGACTGCCAAATACTTTATTTACTTGCACATCTGCAGGCACAGCCACTCACAGTAGAGCTCACTGTTTTCAGCCAATGGAAGGAGCAAGAAGTGGTGATCCTCTCTGCATCATATCCTGCAGCTTCCAGAATGAAGTAGGCTGGGAATGGTGAACTGCATACAATGGGAGCTGTGAATGCCACACCTACAGATGTGTAGGTAAATAAAGCATCTGGTGGCCCTCCAGAGGCTTACCCTGGAAATCTGCATCTGGCTGTGGGCCGCTTATTACCCACCCCTGCTTTAAACACTCCAGTCTATCTTGCTCAGTAGGCAAGCTAAAGTATATGATCAATCAGGGGTGGGCAAAAGCTTCTCAGAGGGCCGCTTATGGCACACAAGCTGATTTTCAGCAGCAGGAGGGAGGGAGCTCAGCTCTGCCCCTCCTCCTCCACACAGCTGCTGCAAATTGCTCTCTCCTCTCTGCAGCAGGTTAGGTTGTGGTGGGAGGAGGCAGTGTTGGGGCTGAGACCCAGCTGGGACCAGAGGTGCCACAGCCGCAGCAGTGCAGTCTGGGGCCAGTCCCAGGGGCTGGAGGCACTGCTGCCGTGGCCACGTGGTCTGTGGCTGGTACCACATGGGCCCCGGCAGCAGGGCCTCCCTCCGGGGTGAACAGGACAGCATGGCTGCGGCCATTGCTGCAAGGGGGCATGAAGTCAAGTAAGGTCCCCCCTCAAGCCCAGACCTCCCCTCACCCAAATCCCCTCACTTCCCTGCCCCCCAAGACCCAGCACCTGCTGCTTGCTCCAACACCCTCCCTTGTTCCTGCACCCTCTCTCTTGGCCAGACACCCCACCCTGATTCTTCATTCACATTGCTCGTGTGCCCTCTCTCCTGGCCACACACTGCCCCCTCCCTTGCTCCTGCTCCCTCCAGCTGGCCAGACATCCTACTACCAGCCTGCTTCCGCACCCTACCTCCCACCCAGACCTCGCAACCTCTCCCCTTTCTGCACCCCACCTCCCTCCCAAATCCTGTACCCCAACCCTATACTACTTGCTGGCAGCCCTGTCTCAGGCACTGTACCCCTCATTTTTGTCCCTACCTCAGAGCCAAAGAAGGTCCATAAAATCCACGAACTCCAGAACCCCAGAAAAGTAAATCTGGTCTATTGGAAGCCCTGAACCTCAGTTCCCCCACTTCTCTTCCCCTCATCCTGTGAGGCTGGGGCACCAAAGGAGTGCGGTGTCTCAGGCTATGCCTACAAGTGTGTTTTTGTGCAAGAAAATTTACAGTGAATTGACAAAACAGAGGGGTTTTTGTGGTATAGGTATTCCTCTTTCTACGAGGAATAACTCCTTTTTGTGCAAAAACGTGTGTGTGGATGGGCAGCAGGGGTTTTTGCACAAGAAGTAGCCTCCAGGAAAAAACACAGGTGGCCTCTTGGCCACTCCATCCAAGTTAATCAGAACTCTACAGTTCCTGTCTGCTGGCCCCTCTTAAAGCTGCAGGCACCCTAGACCAGCCTTGTGGCAGGAAGCTTGCAGAGAGCAGGTGCCTTCACCATGCAGCTCTGCTTCAGCCACAAATGGCCAACTACCAAGCTCTCCAAGAGCCCCCTAGCCCTTCCAGGGAGCAGCCTCATGGGTCCCCCCCCAAAGGGACAAAAAGGCGCAACCCAACTTGGGCTAGCCTGGAGATTGTGACCCTCCTCGAATTGTGGGGCGAGGAGGAGTCACTCCAGGATCCTGTCACTCCAGAGGCACAATGCCAAGATCTTTTCCCACATGGCCATATCCCTGTCGGAGCGAGGTCACCCTGCCCGGATCATGGAGCAGATCCAGGCAAATGTGAAGGAGCTCCATCAGGGATACGTCAGGGCCACCGAGCGCAGAGCACTCAGGGACAGGACCCCCACACTTGCTTCTATTACAAGGAGCTCCACCAATCTTGGGGGGTGGGGAAAACTCTTCCCTCCCATCGTGCTGGACTCAGGGCTGAAAACCCCAGTTGTCATCCACTCGGAGGTCACCCCTGAGGATGAGCCGGAAGGCCTGGGCCAGCCCCCAGCCAGAGGAAGAGGAGCAGGAGCCAGGGACCATCACCCTGTCCCTCGAGCTGGTCACCACAAGCCAGGACATCTCCCAGGCCTCCTCAGATAGGCCTGGGAGGGATCTTCAGGTGAGTTGGCATGCACACACACACACAGGGTGGGGGAGGTGGTCACACAGGGAGCGGGGGCCACAGTGTAGCTTGGGCTGCTCAGGCAGTACATGGTGCTGTAGTCTGGGCACATGCAACCACGTGCAGGGGGAGGATGCAGCACACAGACACAGCAGGCAGCCCCTGAACATGCCCGGGATCCTGCTGCCAGTCTCATGCATGAGCACACATGTCCTGCCCCCAAGAGGGAGGGGGGCACACCCAGCTTCAAGCAGGCTAGCTGCAAGGGCACAGCCATGATCCCATATCTACCCCGGAGTGCTGCACACAGCACACAGGCAGGCCTGCACATGCGAGGCAGCAGCCGCTCCCACAGACAGCACAGTGAGCCGCAGCTGTGTGTGTAGAACCCAGGGAGGGCCAGGCTGCTTCCAGCTCCTCTGCCGCCCATGAGGGGATCCTACTATGGCTGCACACTTCCCATGCCTGCCTGGTTGTGGTGTGGGGAGTGGGGGGGGGGGGGGAGAGGAAGTGGGCAGCACGGTCCTCTGGGCACATCAAGGCCTCTGTGAGACTGGGCATGCTGTGCAGGTCACACATGGCCGTGCACCTGGGACATTCCCCTCCTGTGGGCCGTGGATTGTTGGTCGCTGCTCAGAGAGGATAGCATGGATTCAGGGGATGTATTTGCAGGGATGACTGACAGCCTCTCCTTCTTGTGTGTTCTTCACAGCTGGACTAGCCGGGACAGAGGGCCGAGCCACACCACCGCCGCAGCCACCTGCCAGACTCTGGGGGACCTGCAGACAAGACAGGGTGCCAGAGGACCTCATGTGGCAACACGTCGGCATCCTCCATGACATCCATGATACCCTGCCATGCAGGCTCAATGCAGACCTGGAATGGCGGGAACATGCATGGACCAAAATGATGGCGCAGTGTGACACTATGTGCAGCATCATGTCCTGCATGGGGGAACACCTGCCTGATGCCGCTGCTCCTGGATTCCTCCCTCCTACCCCCCCTCCTATGGCCATTGCCCCTCTGCCTGCCCACCCTGCTATGCCTCTGCTCCCTCCATTGGCAATGCCCATGCCTCCTCCCCAAGTGATGCCTATGGTTCCTCCTTCTGCCCCCCCTGCCAACCCTGACCCCTCTATGGCCCCCCTGCTCCTATCTGCCCTTTCTGGTCCCCAGACCCACCCAACCCCAAAGAGGTCCCCACACCCAAGGTGGCACAGTGAGCCATCCCACTCCTCCTCCCAGTCCTGATCCCCCCTCCCAATCCTGATCCCCCCTCATAGTTCAGACATCCCTCCTCCCATTCAGACATCCCCCCTGCCCACATTCTCTTCATGTTCAAAAATGATACACTCCTTTTTTTTTTTCAAAACAAACAGGTGTGTTTATTGGGAGGTCAGGGAAGGGGCAAAGGGAGGGGATGAGAAGGGGAAGGGAGAGAGTGGAAAGGCAAAAGCCCCTGTTGGGGAGGCCCTGGGAAGAGTTACTGGGGGGCCTGAGAGAACCTCTCCCTTAGGGCCTCACAGATGCGCAGCCAAACTGATGGGCCTGGTGGGTGGCAGCTGTCTCAGGCTGCTTAAATACACGGTCCTTGTGGCCAGCATGTGCCCCTCAACCTGGGAGAAAGGCCTCCCCTTTGTGCTCAACAATACTGTGGAGCACACAGCTCACCGCCACCACCTCAGGGATGTTGTGCTCCTGATGTCCAAGCAGGTGAGGAGACATCAGAATCGTGCCTTGAGGTGGCTGAAGGCAAACTCCACCTGCATCCTCACTCGGTTGAGGTGGGCATTGAAGAGGTCCCTGCTGCTACTTCCCCCTCCAACTGCAGAAGCAGCCCCGGCCCCTCTCCCTGAACCGGCAAGACCTCACCCCACCACCCACTCCCCTCTCCAGCTCTCTCCCCACCGGCTCACCACCACCCGCAACCCACCCGGCCTATAGCCCGCTTGGCTCCTCTCGTGCCTCGCCTTTCAACTGCTTCTATTCAAAGGGCTTGTGCCTGCCAGGGAGCTGCCAGGAAACAGGTTAGCAGTGGGGCCAGGAGCTGCCAACTATGTTATGTGAATTCTAAGTCTCCACCACAGACAATTCTGGGAGGAAGCTAGCCCTCAGCACCCTCCCTGTCTGCTCCAGGTCCCTTCTACTGGCCAAGCAAAGCTTCTGGCAGGGTAGTTCTCAACCCTGGCCCTTCTGCCAGAGGCTCCATCCCTTCCATCTGCGATCCCGTCCCTTCCAGGTCAGCCCACAGCCACTTCCGAAATTTGTGAAGTGGCTTGCCCTTCAAAAATTTTTGCCCACCCCTGTGATAAATGGTACTTTACTCCACAAATCACAAAATATTCAGGTTACATCCAGTCCTAGGAAATCAGATGGTCACCTAGGTTGATTTATATTCCAGATCTCACACCAAAGACAACACTGACAACCAACTCTATAGTAAACTTATCAAAGATTTATTAACTAAGAAAAAGGAATGAGAGTAACTGAGATATTACAGTAAGTAAAATATATGTACAAAGAGTCACAGCCTATGAATGCAAAAGGTAGCAGCAATGTAGTAATCTGTTAGTTTCCCAAAAGTCTTTATGGGCTACCCAAAGTAACACTGGGGGTCTCCATTTTCTCATTCAGTTCTTCTGCCATGTTAGAATCCAAACAGTTCAGAGATAAAGAATTTTTTCCATGTGTCCACACTTATAGCTTCTTCTTGAAGAAAAACAAGTTGACAGTTCAGCTACCCAAGTGGGCTCTTTCAATGATGACAGAGAGAGACATGTGGTTAGAGTCGCTGATCTCTGATCATCATACTGTACACGATAACCATTTGGTTTGAAATGTGTAGAAATTAGCACTTTCCTAGCATATTCCTTTATTTGCATCACACGAGGCTTCTTTCTATTTGGTGTATAGGTATACAATGTTATATTCTAACAGGATAGGGAAGAGTGAAAACAATGCATGAAATATCCCTGTTAGTTTCATGAGGTTTAAACACCAAACATATTTTAATAGAGTTAACAACCACTTTGCTCCAAACTAATGCACAAGTAAATTGCTCTGGTTTCTGGCTGTGAGTTTGTCAGTTTTTAGCTGATGCCTATGGCCTTGGCCAGAGCTGGCAACAGCATTACAGAGAGGCTACATCTACACTGCAGTTTTCTTGCAGAAGAACTGTTTTGCGCAAGAGTTCTTGTGCAAAAGGTCTTCCACAAAAGCGCGTCCACACTGCCATGTGCTTTTGCGCAAGAGATGCGTTTTTGTTTAAGAGTGTCCATGGCAGTGTGGATGCCCTCTTGCGCAAGAACGCTCTGATGGCCATTTTAGCCATAGGGGTTTCTTGCGCAAGACAATCATGTTGCCTGTCTACACTGCCTTCTTGTGGAAAAGCTCTTGCGCAAGAGGGCTTATTCCTTGTGGGGAGAGGAACAACTCTTCTGGAAGAAGCCCTGTTTTCTGATGCTGTACTGTAAATTTACTTGCGCAAGAACGCATGTGCAGTGTAGACACCCAGCAAGTTTTTGCACAAGACCAGCTGTTCTTGCGCAAAAAACCTGCAGTGTAGATGTAGCCAGAATGTATACTAAGGTTCCCATCTACAATTCATAAAGGCCAAATGAAAGACTCCTGCAAACTTCCATGGGCTTTGAATCATAGTCTTAAGAAAAGCATGCCACTTGGCTGGGCACCCAAAAACATTTAAAGGCAGGAAGTCCATTGAAGTTGTATGGAGGGTAGAAACAGGAGTCTTTTCACTGACTTCAGTGGGCTTTGGAGGAAGCCCTAAATGCCTGCCTTAAGGGCTGCCTTCAGAAAAACTACTTTATATCCTAGAAGGTTTCCAAAATTGAAGAATTCTGGGCCCTTCCAGATCACAGCAATGGTGCTCTGCATACTTCCCAGAGTACATAAATCTAGAGGAGCAATGCTCCATTTTGCTGCATGTGCTATATGAGGCATTGACTTGTGTCATAAGAACATAAGAACATAAGAATGGCCGTACTGGGTCAGACCAAAGGTCCATCTAGCCCAGTAGCCTGTCTGCCGACAGTGGCCAGTGCCAGGTGCCCCGGAGGGGGTGGACCAAAGACAATGATCAAGCGATTTGTCTCGGGCATCCATCTCCAGCCTCTGACAAACAGAGGCCAGGGACAGAGGCCATCTCCAGCCTCTGACAAACAGAGGCCAGGCTAATAGCCTTTTATGGACCTAACCTCCATGAATTTATCTAGCTTCTCTTTAAACTCTGTTATAGTTCTAGCCTTTACAGCCTCCTCTGGCAAGAAGTTCCACAGGTTGACTATGCGCTGTGTGAAGAAGAACTTTGGCTTATTAGTTTTAAACCTGCTACCCATTAATTTCATTTGGTGTCCTCTAGTCCTTATATTATGGGAACTAATGAATAACTTTTCCTTATTCACCCTCTCCACATCACTCATGATTTTATATACCTCTATCATATCCCCCCTCAGTCTCCTCTTTTCCAAACTGAAAAATCCCAGTCCCAGTGTCACTGATTTAGTTGTTAGTATTTTAGGTGTTGCATTCTGTGCAGTATTCAGAGCTAAGTCAAGGTCTGCTGACAGGGGTGAGGGGCAGAAGGGGCAACTTCCTTGGACCCATAGATTCTGAAGCGTCTGAGGTTTCAGCTGCCATTGCAGCTATTGTAGTGGTAGCAGTGCCTGGAGCCCCAGGCCCTTTAAATCACCTCTGGAGCATGGTGTGGCATGCTGGGGCACTGAGGACTGGCTGCCCCAGCCCTGCCCCTTCCACCCAAAGCCTCACCTCTTCCAAGAGCACAGAGCTGGGCCCCCTGCCTCACTTTGCCCAGGGCCCAGCATGGCTGTTGGATGCATTGGCCAGGTCTCTATAAAAGCCATGTCTCTGCTGGATTGAAAGGGTGGTGTTTGCTTGTCTACAATTGTTTCCCTTCCTCTGAATTAACTCTTGTGTTATGCCAGAAATTAGATGATGGTGTGGGAATGACAAAAATTTGTATAGCAATAAGCATTTTTCATTAACTCCAGAGTGGCCAGGTTTGCATCCCTTTGAAAGGGCTCTTAGATTCCTGATGGGAAGAGACAAAAGGAACTTTGCTAAATTTGTTCACTTGATGGTTTCCACAAATGAATATTGAGAGTAAAAAAGACATTTAAATAAACATTTACACCTAAACATGATTTTTTAAAATTTCTCAATTACCTTTGATTCAGTTTTCAGCAACGAAACTGTAAAGTAGTGCTTTGAAGAAAAAAAAACAGGCACATCTATATTGGAAGACATAAACTGGCAAGAAGCCTGGGTCATTAACTTATTTTCCATAAAAGAAAAAATCTGATTGATGAAAATGTACATCATAAAAATAACCCCATTAGTTCTTGAAAACAAGAAATTCACAGCTCTGTTGCACTGGGGCATTAAACTGTGAGGAATACCAAGTATTGTACTATCATTAGCTATAGAAATAGATTGTATGGTTGTTAGAGGGGTAAAAAGCTCTCTGCTTTATCTGCAAGAATTATCTACCCTATTTATGTCCATATTAAGGATTGACTGTTGCACAACGCTGCCAACCAATAATCTGTACACTATGACCACTGCTAACATAGAATAGGTACAATACAAGTAGCTGCAAAACATGTCTTCTTGTCATACTAAGCTTCACTTTCAGTTGAAATGAAATTGTGAATGAGATGATTGTTTAATTGTAGCAGACTCACGAGTATTCTTTAAAAAAGTATTCATTAAAATAGATAGTGCCAATTCATAGATTGCTGTATCAGTCTACAATATCCCAGTGTATTTCACACTATCCTTTCTGTACTTGATTGCTGTTTCAAGCCACTCAGAGTCTATGAATGGCTTGCATTCTGACTAGAGGATGGCTGACTTGATTCACACAAAAGCAAAAGAATGCTCCTATGAACCAGCAGATTTCTTTAATAAGTCAAAAAAACATTATTTCAATGCACCAAAGATGTGGTTATACCCTTTCTTATAATCCCTTCCTGGCCAACTTAGTGATCCAGGAATCTTATGTCTAGCAATTAACCTTATTCACACTGAATGATGTGTAATATCGGCTACATCTCTGTGGCCGGTGTGACGAACACCCTCCCTCCGTGCTTTATGAAATGGACTTATGGACATCAATATACATAACTCAAAGGTGCTTTGAGCAAATCATTTCAACCCATCAATCTTCATGTCATGATCTGCTGGTTCTGTTTATCTTACTTCGATGTATGTATCATCTGTGTGTGTAAAATTAGACATATGGAGTGGGGAATACTTTGTGGGTTTCAAATGTGTGAATGAGAGACATAGGGGCTACATCTAGACTGGCATGATTTTCTGCAAATGCTTTTAACGGAAAAGCTTTTCCGTTAAAAGCATTTGCGAAAAAGAGCGTCTAGATTGGCACGGACGCTTTTCTGCAAAAGCACTTTTTGCGGAAAAGCGTCTGTGCTAATCTAGACGCGGTTTTGCGCAAGAAAGCCCCGATCGCCATTTTAGCCATCGGGGCTTTTTTGCGCAAAACAAATCTGAGCTGTCTACACTGGCCCTTTTGCGCAAAAGGACTTTTGCCCGAACGGGAGCGTCAAAGTATTTGCGCAAGAAGCACTGATTTCTTACATTAGAACGTCAGTGCTTTTGTGCAAAATCAAGCGGCCAGTGTAGACAGCTGTCAAGTTTTTGCGCAAAAGCAAAAACTTGCCAGTCTAGACACAGCCAGAGGGTGTTACCTTCAAAGTCTTGATGAGCAACTGTTAGACAGTCTCATTTGTCCTTACATTTGAGCAGGACTTGGTAGGGAATGTCCTCAATTTCTTAACAAAAAGAATAGGAAAGTGCATCTTTTGGCTGGGCTGCATCTGAAGGAAAGGAGCCAAAGACCCCGGGGGGCGGAAGAGAGCCCTGTTTGGAGGGGCAGCTGGAAAGGTGGTTTTAGGGTGAGTTTGAGGAGTTTGTACGGAAGTTTCAGTGTAGAATTAGCCAAGCATTTTGTTTCTTTTGACTTGTAATCTACCTTGCTTGTCCTGTTCTCACTTGTTACCACTTAAATCCTATTGCTTCTACTTAATAAAATCATTTTTATTTTCTGTCAGACCCAGTGTAAGTAATTGTTACCTGGGGGGGACAACCAATGTGAACATTCCCCCTTTCATTGCTAAATGGGGCTTACATAATACTTTGGGATCTGATCCTATTTGGGGAGTGATATCCCAGGAAGCTGGGCCCTAAACTGCACTCACCTTGGACCTGAAGAGGTTTGGTGTCTGTACTGCTTCTCGGTGGGGGCAGGGATCTCAGTTTGGGGCCTTGGCTGGGGGAGACCAGCGGAGCTGGCCCAGCAGGACCAGGCAGTGAGGAGCCCCAGAGAGCAGGAAGGCAAGTGGCAATGGCCATGTCAGCACCCCAGGAGTCACTCCCAAGGGGTCATCTGTGACCGCACCCCGTCACAGCAGGAATTAATCTTTATGTGGCAAATAGAAAAGGCTAGGCATTACTAAAGTTGTATTTTCTCCAGAAAACTATATGTCTGGGCCAGGAAGATACTAATAAACCTCAAGCTAAGACATACTGCTGAATTGTAACCAGGTATTCAGTATTGTCTGCTAAGCATACAGTGATATTTCTGAAGGAAATATATAAGGTGCTTACAATGGCTATGTATACACTACAAAGAAAAGTCAGAAAAAGATACGCAAATTGCAAACCACAATTTGCGTATCTTTTTCCACTTTTCTTTTGAAAGAGGCTTTTCCAACATTTGGCCCATCTACATGGGGCCAAATGTTGGGAAAAAAACCTCTCTTTTGGAAGATCCCTTGTTCCTTGTAGAACAAAGTTTACTGGAATGCCCAAAAAAACGCGTCTCCTTTTCTGAATTTTTTTTTGGAAAAAAGCAGATGCATTCCTTGGATGATGCAGAGCTTTTATGGGATATCTCCAGTATCCCAGAAAAGCTCTGCAGTGTAGATATAGCCAATTACAGCAGCACAAAACTCTTCACCTTCAGTTCACTGGACATTACAGTGGATAAGAAGCTGGATATGAGTCAACAGTGTGCCCTTGTAGCTAAGGAGGCTAATGGCATATTAGGGTGCATTAGGAGGAGCATTTCCAGAAGATCTAGAGAAGTGATTATTCCCCTTTATTCAGCATTGGTGAGGCCACATCCAGAATATAGCATCCAGTTCTGGGCCCCCCACTATCGAAAGGGTGTGGATGCAAATGAGGTCCAACGGAGGGCAACCAAAATGATTAGGGGGCTGGAGCACATGACCTATGAGGAAAGGCTGAGGGATTTGGGCTTGTTTAGTCTGCAGAAGAGAAGAGTGAGGGGGGATTTGATAGCAGCCTTCAACTTCCTGAAGAGAAGTTCCAAAGAGGTTGGAGAGAGGCTGTTCTCAGTAGTGATGGATGGCAGAACAAGGAGCAATGGTCTCAAGTTACAGTGAGGGACGTCTTGGTTGAATATTAGGAATAACTATTTCACTAGGAGGGTGGTGAAGTACTGGAATGGGTTATCTAGGCAGGTGGTGGAATCTCCATCCCTAGAGGTTTTTAAGTCTCAGCTTGACAAAGCCCTGTCTGGGATGATTTAGTTTGGGTTGGTCCTGCTTTGGGCAGGGAGCTAGACTTGATGATCTCCTGAGGTTTCTTCCAGCCCTAGGATTCTATGATTCTATGATCACATTTTCAACTCTGATACATACACAGCTGGAGCAATATCTGCTCAAAAGTTTGGTGAAGCATAATGAACCTTTTTACAAGCCTGATCTGAGTTTTGGGAGGCTTAATCCTGATCCTGTTTGAACTGACATAACTTTGTAGAAGCTAATTACTGAAGTTATGGGAGTGTTAAAATGGTGTAAATTAGGGTGTGTCTGTGATGGGGAGAGGTCAGAGATGAGCCCTTGGGGATGTTGACAAGGCCACTGCTGTCTTCCTTCTTTGTCTCTGGGGAATCTCACCACTCGGTCCTGCTGGGCCAGCTCCACTGGTCTCCCCCAACCAATGCACCAAGCTGAGGTCACTACCCTCCACCCCCGGGAAGCAGTAGAGACACTGAACCTCTTCAGGTCCAAGGAGAATGCAGTTTTGGGCCCAGCTTGCTGGGATACAATTCCCCAAATGGGATCAAAAACCCCAATTCATTGTTAAAGGGGGCTTACCTAAATAATGTAAGGGGGAATGTACACATTGGTTGCTTCCCCAGGTAATAATTATTTACACTAAGCTTGTCATTAAGTAAAACTGATTTTATTAAGTACAAGCAGTGGGATTTATGTGGTAATAAGTGACAACTGACAGAGCAAAGTAGATTGCAAATAAAAAGTAACAAAAAGCACTTAGAAAATTCTAACACTAAAATCCTCAGCACAAACTTATTATAAGCCCACTCTAAAACTGTTTCTTTTCTAGCTGCCTTCAAAACCAGGATCATCTCTCCTCCCCTGGGGTCTCTGCTTCACCCTCTCCAGGTGTCCAGCCAGCCAAATACAAAAGACTCCTACCTGCCTATTCTCTTTAAAGAATTCCCTTATTGCATGGGGAGTCACCTGGCCACTCCCCACCAACCATTGCTAAGACTTGAGGACAAAAGGCTATTTGCATATGATTGTCCAGACATTGAGGCCTCCCAGAAGAAGAATTAGCCTTGATGGCTTTCCATATCTACATATCTATAGTATTCCCTACTCCACATGTCTAATTTTACACACAAGAATGATACATACACCAAAATAAGATAAACAGAACCAGCGGATTATGACATGAAGATTGATGGGTTACAAGAAATAATTTGCTCAAAGCACCTTTGAGTTACGTATATTTATGTCCGTAAATCCATTTCATAAAGCATGAGGTGGGGAGGGGTTTCCATCACAGTGTCTACATTGCAGTGTAAGCCCATGATTTTAGCTCAGGCTCAAGCCCAACACCCCTTCCTTCTATACACAAATTGAACTAACATAGGGCTCGGACACCAGGTTCCAGAAACCCATCGGGAGGGAGTGTCTGAGCCTCAGTCAAACTGGGACTCAGAGTTCATGCCCTGTTTCTTTACAGTGTAGGTGCAGACCCACTGGGCTTGTGCTCTGGGAGCTCACTAAATGTTTTCCACAGTCCCATGGGCTGACATTCTTTGTCTTCTTGACAAGGAGATTGGGTGAATGGTGACGTTTTCCCACACTGCACCACAAGCAAGGGGTTTGAGCTTGTGGTACAATGTGGGAAAACGTCATACCTACATTTTGGACGGTGATTGGACTCAGGGCTGTGTAATACAGGAATTGATGAACTCTGGGGTCCAACTTGAGGCTCCAGAATCCGCACTATGAGTTCTTCCGCAAGAGGCAGTGCACATGAAGCGCGGATTAGCATTTTCTCATGCTTCATTAGCATACTCTCTTTCGTTCTGTTTTTGTGCAAAAATAGGCAGTGTGGCTGTGGCCATTTTGTGCAAAAACCCCTTTTCCCACAAGATCTTTATGCCTCTCTGGGACAGGCATAAGAATCTTGCAGAGAAAGGGAGTTTTGTGCAAAACAGCCACTGCCACTCTACCTGTTTCTGCACAAAGACCCATAGCGCAAAAACGGAACGAAAGACAGTATTCAAATGAAGCATGAGAAAATGCTAATCCATGCTTCATGTGCATTGCCTCTTATGGAAAAACTCATAGTGCCGATTCTGGAGCCTCAAGTTGGAACCCAGAGTTCAGCAATTCCTGATTTACGGTTATAAATGAGTGTAGACACTAAAGCCCTTGGTTAACAAACCCAGGGTCTACTAACTCTACTAATCCTGCCAGACATGAGTGTGATTTGTAGCTCATGTAGCTGTACCAGCATTAGCTTTAATATAGCAGTGAGGATGCAAGGCATGGGCTTTAGAGTAGGGATGTAAAATCCGAATTAATCAGTTAACCAGTTAAATGTGAGGCTAACCTAATACTTAACTGGTTAATCAACTAAGCAGGATCCCGGGTGGGGAACCACTGCAACCAGGCCAGAGCAGACCCTAGCCCACAGGGCTCTCACTCCCTGCCCCTCATGGGGTTGACTGACAGCTTCCAAACCCAGCTGTGGTGGCTCCCAGCCACAGCTATGCAGAGCTGCTTGCCAGCTCCTGGACCCTGCTGTGTGGGACAGGCTGCCAGCTTCCTGTCCTGCGTGGGAGCCCAGCAGGGCTACCCCTAGGGAACTGGTTAATCATTAGCTGGAAAACATCACCCATTCACATCCCTACTTTAGAGCAGCTTGTGCAAGCATCTATCCAGAGGTGTCAAACAGGCTTGTGCAGCCTATGCAGAGGCCTGGATTCACTGCCTTGCCCTCTTTACTATTTTCAGTGAGGCTTTGTCTACACTATGAGTTTTTCCGCAAGAGTCAATGCAAATGAAGCATGAATTAGCGTTTTCCCATTCTTCATTTGCATAGTCTCTTTCATTCTGTTTTTGCACAAAAACAGGCAGTGTGGACGTGGCCATTTTGTGCAAAACCCCCTTTTTTCACAAGATCCTTATGCCTCTCCAGGACAGGCATAAGGATCTTGCAGAAAAAGGTATATTTGTGCAAAACGGCCAGAGCCATGCTGTTTCTGCGCGAAGACCCCTAGCGCAAAAACAGAATGAAAGAGTATTCAAATGAAGCACAGGAAAATGCTAATCCACACATTATGTGTATTGCCTCTTGCGGAAAAACTCATAGTGTGGCTGTAACCTGAGTTAGCACAAGTACATCTACACAACCTGCATTTCACACTCTGGGTTTTAATGTAGACAGATGTTTTGGTCACAGTTAGACCCTAAGCTTGCAACAAAATCTGTAACCAGGGCAGTTATTTTAAAGTTTCATTGCAACTACTTAGCATCACTTTTGGTGCCTATAAGCTCTGTTTTTAACATTTTGTTTCTACTTTGGTTTTTGTTCAGTTTTCTTCTTCTTCCATTGAGATTTTGTTTCTTGTTTCTTTCTGTTGTCCAAGTAAGCTATACAATAAGTAGCTGCTTACAAAGGAAATGGGGGAACATAGTTTCAAACAAAATAAATGCCGGGTTGGTTTCAAGTAAAGAAAACAGCTGTGAAGTCACTATGATAGGATTTCTGTGCTGTCTTTCTGCTTTGCAGAACCCAGGAGTTGACTTCGGAGATATTTCAGAAAGAATAGCTCTACGACAACGTCTGCAGTGCCGGAGTTTTAAGTGGTACCTGGAGAATGTCTATCCTGAAATGAGGGTTTACAACAATACAATCACTTATGGAGAGGTGCTGTATGGCTTTGAAAATCCATCGTAACTGCATTAGAGCATTCCTTTCATCTTAGTTAGTGAGCATCAGATGACAATACAGTTTAAAATTGCCTTGAGAGCAACATCACAAACTTTTCCATACCTCTTTTAAATCCAGTTTATAAAGCGTAGGCTATAAGCAATGTTACCCTTCCCATCAGTGATTCCTGTAAGCTATGCACATGGGTGGCCATCCAGAAGAGATTGAAATGCTGTCCATCTAATTAGAAGAGCTCTCACAGCTGGCAGCAGGTCTTTCTGATTGTGGTGCACATTTGTACATGCCTCAGTGCACGTAACAGAATATATTCCACACATGGATGGAAAAAGATATAGGGAATATTATTTGCCACTGTAGTGCATCCAAATAAATTAATGGCATGAACAATTATATGCGCTATCCTGGTTTTTCTTTTGGTATACAGCAGCCTCAATACTGAAAAGCCAAGGCAATTTGTTTCAAACGGGATAATGTCCTGAATAACAAGAACAAGTCTGCAATCAAGACATCTGGGGCACTCAATCTAAATGAATTACAGCTGTGGTGGCATGGGCACTGGATCCTCTAAGAAAGTGGTCTCTTTTTGGCCACATTCACTAAAATCGTGTGATGGAATACATTGACTTTGCCCACTGAGTTTTGAAAATCCTGCTGGCTGAAGGAAAACTGATACCACCACATAAGCAAGACTGCAGTTGGATGAGTCTTATACTCAACAGCTGAGACTCAAAGTAGATAAAACATCAGTTTGTTTGCAATTAGCTTCTGCTTTTCCTTCTCTTTCCACTTTCTCCCATAGACTAGTGCTGAATAAGATCTTGCAAAATCTGACATTTTTATAGACAGATCTATTTAAAAATTAGCCCAAACTAAGCTCCAGGCTCCAGACATATCAGAACAGCAGAGATGCTTTGATCCATGTGCATGCTTTGCACCTGACTCCTCTGATTTACAGTGGCCAAACAAAAACCAAGATTCCAAAACTGCCTGATTATTAAGAAAGCTTGGAGGTGCATCTGTGGCTGAGGCTCACCTATAGGGGTTTTCTGTTGTTTGTTTTTATTCATATACAAGTAGGTAATAGCATAATCTCCTATTGAGAGAAAGACTGATAGAATTTACAGCTTGGAATGAGGCAAAGTCCTAATAACTTCACTGTCATGCAATTTAAAACAAAATCTGAAATTGCCTACTGAAGATACATTCAAAACATAAGGAAATGAGTTTTCATATGGTCATTCTTCTTTCCTGTGCCATGTAATTGAGCTCATAATAATAGGTCATTCATTTTAGATTTTGATGCAAAGTGCACGTTTTATTGGGTAATATCATTTTATATCTTATTATAACAGTCCCTGGCACTAAATGAGAAAGGACATTAGTAAATTCAGCATAAGCTATTAGTATCCATGAGGTCAAAGAAGGTTGTTAACTGAGAAGTCTATTGGTGCGATCATGTCATGCCAATTACACCACGTTTTCAGGAAGTCATTCACTATAATGAAATCTGTTTCCATTGACTGATCAGATAGAAGGTTCTTATGTTAAAAAGGAAGCTTACTGGTACAAGTATCTTAGCCCGCAGTGTAGACATACCTTAAAGTCCAGTTAAGATATGCATCTTCAGCTACATCAATTCCATAGCTGAAGCTTTTGGCACTGTCTACACAGCAGGAAGTTGAAGGAAGAACACTCTTCCTTTGACTTCCCTTACTCCTCATGAAATGAGAGTTATAGAAGTCAGAGTAAGAAGCCTGCTATTTTAAAACAACAAGCTTGCTGTGTAGATGCACATTCTATTATTTCAAATTAACATAAGTTATTTTGAAATAAGCATGTGGTGTAGACATAGCCTTAGTTATTAAAATGTATTGAGATATAGAGTCAAAGCCAGATATTTAGCAGATGTAAACTGGCATAGTTATTCTGGAGTCTTATGTCTATGTTGAAATGTATTGTAAATAATTATATGTATTGACACTAAGACATCTTGTTATTAATATCTTCTCTTCTGGGGGTTTTTTGGAGAAAAAGAGATCACTGTAGTCTTTGGGCTTCAGTGAGTTTTAGGAAAATAAATTAATCGAGTGGAAACAGTGGTAAAATATATATTTTTACTTATGCAATTCACAATCTTCAAGACCCCATCATAAGTTTGTCTTCATCTTCTTTAGCCCTGTCACGGGCAGACTCACCTCCATGGCGCCACCTGCTGGTAGCACTGGGAATTAGCTTCTATCTGCCCACCAGCTGCCTCCTTCTGGCTGGTGTCTCCCCATGTCAGTTCTGGACCCACCTCACTCCCGGACGGTGGCATCCTCTTCAGGACACTTCCCTCCAGCAGCGCCCACACCAGTGACTCGGCCACCTTCTAGGGGAGGGGGAGTGTTTATCAGTCTCTGCATTCCAGGGTCCTTCTCTCCCAGGGAACACCCAGTTCCCTATACCCTCCTTGCTTCAGTGACCCACTGCCAGTCTTAATCTAGCCCCTGCCTAAGAGGCAAACTGCAGTCTGTGATGGCCACTCAACATCTGCACGGGGCTGTGGACCTGCTGCCTTTGCCTATCCCGGGTGGGTCTCTGAAGTCTTCCTGCATTCAAATCTGGCCTCAGGCCCTGCAGTCTGGGATCTAGTCAGACCAGAGCTTCCCCAGCACTGCTCTACCTCCTGGAAGCCTCTCTCCAGCCAGAGCAAGAGTAAGTTCCCCTCTTCTCCCCCCAGGAGTCCTTCTTTATATAGCCCCCAGTTGGGCCCTAATTAGCAATAATTGCCTCAGCTGGGGGTTTGCTCTCAGCCCTCGCTTACGGCTGTGTTCTACCCTTAAAGGGCTAGTGCACGGCAGACATTCTGTCATACACCCTCCCCTTTAAGTATCTCCCGTGAGGGGAAGGGATGTTGTACCCCAGCATCTCCCTCAGCTGGGCATGAAGGATGTCTCTCTCTTTCTGCAGTCTCTCTGGCCTCTGGAGAGTCCTGCTTCCCTCTTCAAGAGTCTGGGTCCCCACAGTGGTCCTCCCCACTCTTAGTGAGGGTCTCTCTCTCGGTCTGGGTCCTGCTCCCAGGTGGGTTCCCAGAATTGTCCTGAGCCTTTCTGCCTCAGACACTCCCTTACTTGAAACTTTTGCCCTCACCACGCTCTCCTTTGGATTAACCTTGTGCTGAACCTCCTTCTTGGCCTCCTGACCCTCTGCCTGAGGGCAATGCCTTTTGATATGGCTCTCAGCATGGCAACGGAAGAATCTTGTGTGCCTTCCCTTCACTCAGGCCCTCCTTCAGTTGCAGCTTAGCCCTTCCCTTAGGGCTAGCTGGGGCCCTGAAGGTCCCCATGGTGCACTCCCTCTTAAGATGCCTGGGATCCCCACAGGCCCAACATATTCAAGGCCCCCCTGTTACCTTCAGAGGGGACAGTCTCCCATTGTCCATATTATATAGGTGGGGCCTCCCTACTCCCACCCAGTTGGGGCACTCCCTCCTCATGTGTCCCCTGCACCCACAGGCATAACAGCTTTTAGGTCCAGGCACCAGCTTTCAGCTCTTGGTGCCTGATGGAGGCCAGGTGCCCATCCCCACAGAAGCCAAACCAGTCCACTCTACTACTCAGAAAGCTGGGCCACTCATGCCCTCCAATAAACATCTATCTTTATCCTCCACACACAGTTTCTGAGGTCTCGCTGAGTGGCCTGGGATCCAGAGTCTGTAAGATATCCCCCTTGTTTGCAGGGAGGCACAGCCCAATGGCCCCTTTGGTTGCAGGGTGGCATGACCCAATGGAACGAGTTCATAAAATAGCCCCCTTGGTTGCAGGGTGGCTCAGCCTAATGGCCAGAGTTTAAAAATTAACTCCCTTAGTTGTAGGCAGCATGACCCAATGATCTAAGTCTATCAAATAGCCCCTTGTATCAGGGGGGGACACATGCCCACATTCTCCAGCACATGTCATAGGGTGGACTCACCACCATGGCACCTCCTGCCAGGAACACTGGGAATTAGCTTGTATCTGCCCACCGGATGCCTCCTGGTTGGTGTCTCCCCGTGTCCTCACTTCACTCTCCAGTCTGGACCTGCGTCACTCTTGGACTGTGGTATCTCTTTAGGACACTGCCCTCCAGCAATGCCCACTCTAGTGTCTCTCAACCTCCTTCCAAGGGGTGTTTATCAGTCTCTGCACTCTGGGGTCTTCCCAGGGGAACCCCCCCCAATTCTCCTGTACCCAATGGTCCACAGACAGTCTTCATCTAGCCCCTTACCTCAGGGGCAACTGCAATCTGAAATGGCCACTCATGATTGGCAAGAGGGTTTGGACCTGCTGCCTTTTTCTATCCTGGTTCCCCTCCTGCAGCCCTAGTACTCTCAGTCCTTGCCTCAGGCTCTGCAGCCTCGGAGTGAGGTCAGGCCAGAGCTCCCCAGCTCTACCATCAGGAAGCCTCTTACTTCCCAGACACCCAGTCCCATCTGCTTCCAGCCAGAGTAAGTCCTCCTCTCTCCCTCCAGGAGCCCTTCTTTAAATAGCCCCCAGCTGGGCACTAATTAGCAATAACTGTCTCAGCTAGGGCTTCACTCTCAGCCATCACTCAGGGCTGGGTTTTGCCCTTAAAGGCCAGTGCAGGGCAGATGCCCTGTCACAAGCCTGAATAGTACGCTGGTCATAAAATAATCTTAATGAAACCTAACTGTTAGTATACCTTAATTCTCTCACCAGATTGCCTGCTGTGCTCATGTAGCATGTGCCATAATTTTGAGGATTATTCACTGAGTTTCTGATGTTTTATGTGTGCTATACACGGTCTCTTGTATAACATGCATATGCCTGAAAATTTGCTCATCCTCTGAACTAAACCTGACCTGATGATTTCAAGATGTTCAGTTAAATGTCTCCTTAATAAAATCAGAATAGGTGTTTTCCATATATTCATGTTCACCTGGACTCCGAGGTTCCAGATCGTTCCAAAATATAAGAGAAAACTGCTTTCTAACGTGAGTAGGAAGGGGGAAAAAATCTGAAATCACACTATATTTTCATTCTGATTTTCAGACTGATAAAGTCCATATAGTCTGGGAAAGTATCTGAACTTCTAGTTGAGTCAATTACCTTAACCTAAACTTTGAACCTTTTGAAATTCTCCCAGTGCTATTTATTATTATTGTGTTGTCTCATGACAATACACCAAACACGACACACTATTCCCCTCCTAATTCAACTAAGTTTCCATTACACATACATTTGCTTTAATACATACTACACTAATAATCAAGTGTTCTACTACTAGAAACACCCCATTGGTGGTTAGTCATGTTTCAGCAAAGAGAACTAAATTCTCCCTGTATTTACTCCAGTGCAAAGCATCTGAAGTCAAAAAATTAATTTTGATTTACACAAGAGTAATTTGGAGCAAAATTTGCCCTTGCAGTGAATTTAGTGGTTTATGATCTTTGTCCAATTACTGAAAATAAAAATCTGATCCAAGCTGGTAGTTTGGCAAGGTTGTAGCACATTTTGAGAATGCAACTGTGTTTATTCACGCAGGAAATTCACTGTCAAAGTCTGTGCAAGTGTCCATGGAAAGGATTAATGGAATGTTAGCGCTAGTGAATGAGAGCGTTTTCCTTCATCAAAGAAATCTTGAACATTTTCAGATACTGTTTGTTTTGAAAATTGTAAAGCGACAAAGTTACAGTCAATTGGGCTTGTATTATAAGAAGCAATGCCTAAAGCAATTGGTTTTTATGCTCTCCTTGTAGGTACGTAATAGCAAAGCTAGTGGCTACTGTTTAGACCAGGGAGCAGAAGATGATGACAAAGCGATCCTCTATCCTTGCCATGGAATGTCCTCCCAGGTAAATTAGCTGACACTCTTGTTACCCTTAAGTAACAATAAACTCTTGGACCTAAACAAAATGTGATTGGATGGATATTGGCAGAATTTGGGCTTTCCATTACTTTATCCTTTAAGTAACTGAGGGTCTTTTTTCCTCAAGATATTTCATAAGGAAATCCACCTCACACATATTGTTCCAGAAGACCTGATTTGCCTCATACCTTCCAAAAATTGCATTAATCATGTGTTCCTGCTAAAGCGGGTCTGTAAAATTTCACAATAGTACAGAAACATTTATATATAAGAATGGCCATACTGAGTAAGACTAAAGGTCCATCTAGCCTAATGTCATGTCTTCTGACAGTGATAGTGCCAAGTATTTCAGAGGGAATTAACAGAACAGTGATCCATCCCTTGTCTTCCAGTCCGAGCATCTGGCTGCTAGAGGTTTAGGAACACCCAGAGCATGAGGTTGTGTCCAGTCTTCCCTCTAAGTTGTGCAGCAGCACAGCTGCACAGGTGATTCATCAGCCCTGCCCAGTTAGTCAGCTCCATGCATGGAGCCCTGAGCCTCTGACTGGGTGGGGCTGATTAATCACCTGTGAAGTCGTGCTGGCCTTCAACTTAGAGGGAACATTGGTTGTATCCCTGATTATCTTGGCTAAAAGCCATTGATTAATCAATCCTCCTTGAACTTCTCTAATTCTTTATGAACCCACATATACTTTTTACCTTCACAATATCCCCTGGCAACAAATTCCACAGGTTGACCATGTATTATGTGAAGGATTAGAATCATAGGGCTTTTGATTGCTGCTGCACATTAAACAGATGTCATTGGAGAACTATCTACAGTGACTCTAATATCTCTGTCTTGAGTAGTAACTGCTATTTTAGACCCCATTATTTTCAATGTGTAGTTGGGATTATGTTTTCCAACATTCATTCTTTATCAACATTAAATCATCTGCCATTTTGTTACCTAGTCACTCAGTTTTATGTGAGATCCCTTTATAATTTTCTGCACTCAGCTTTAAACTTCATTAGCTTGAAAAATTTTGTATTGACTACAGAGATTAGTCGTCTTAATGTTTACCTCTTAATGTTTACCTCTTTTTTCCAGATCATTATGAATGTGTTGAATAGCATTGATCTAAGTACAACATTACCAAACAAAGACAATGGGATATTAGTCACATGGGTTTTTTCCAATTTATATGGGATACTTTCACAAACATACTGACCTATAATAATTTTATCACAAAAAATTCTCTAAATGCTAAATGAAAATATGTGGCTTCACCATAAGAATTTAATTGACCAAAATCAAACAATTTTGTCCAGACTATAGTAACCAAAGAACTATGTAATTTACTATGTGAATCTATGTTCTAAAGATGTCAATTAAAGAAAATATTAAAATATTTTAAATTTGTTCTTATAATAGACTATTGTAAAATACTGAATTTAGCTGACTCAGGTTAGAGTGTATGATCCTTACAAAATTGTTTATCACTTACTCACAGGATCAGTCTTCTTGACTTAAGCTTTGAAGTAGACCAATAAGGCTCTGTTCAGGAAAGCATGCAAGCATGAACTTAACTTTTAATGGTGGCTTATGTGCATTGTTAAATAGGGATGGAGTGAAACGCATGCTTAAAGCTGATGTAAGTGTTGTTTAAGCACTTTTAAACTAAGATTATTATGAAAAAATATTATTAATTTTATACTTACGTACTTTTCTAATCAAAGTTTATTTTCATGAATTAGGCCTCATGTATATAATTTTTTCTTACAATGAAGTGCCTCCATCCCATATTTTTATTGCTATTACTTTTCTTTTTAAATGAACCTAGATATTATTTAAATCCAAAACTTTGGTTTTTTCTGTAATTTAATTTTAATTTCTATTGAAGCAGCATCTAAATCAAACCTGCATTAATGAACAGTCATTCATGCATAAATAATGTCTGACCTTATTGCTAACTAAACAATTAAATGAAGTTCAGCTATACATATTATTGGCTTGGAATCGTAGCATGTACATTACCATGAAGCATAACAAGATTTGCAAAATATAAATATTGCCTATTGTGGTTAATTGTAAGCCAGTGACAGGTCATACCTTATTACAGCAAAATGAATAGATGCTTGATTCACACTGCCAAAGTGTCCACCCTTGGCATGCTCCTTACGGGACACTTGACTGACACTTTCAGAGTACATTTAGATAGTACATATGATTAAGATAACAAAATAAAGTTGCTTAATTAGATGCAAATGAGTTTTTCAGAAAGAGTCATTATCGGTGAATGACTGACAAGGCTCATGTGCAGAGTGAAGTTTCTAGCACCATTTTATTTTAACCAGAAGGTCCCGGTTTAAAGTCCTTGTAGAAGATCTCTCTTCAATCTCTAATATTCTTCTAAGTAAAAACTTAGGGTATGTCTACACTTGCCCCCTAGTTCGGACTAGGGAGGCAAATGAAGCATACCGAAGTTGCTAATGAAGCACGGGATTTAAATATCCCGCGCTTGATTAGCATATTCGCATCCGGTCGCCATTTTAAAATGCTGGTAGCCTGAATTAACTCGCCGCATGTAGACGCGGTAGTCCGATCCAAAACCCTTCCCTCAAATTAACTGTTACTCCTCGTGCAATGAGGAGTAACAGTTAATTCGAGGGAAGGGTTTTGGATTGGACTAGTGCATCTACACGCGGCAAGTTAATTCGGGCTACTGGCATTTTAAAATGGCGACCGGCCACGAATATACTAATCAAGCGCGGGATATTTAAATCCCGTGCTTCATTAGCAACTTCGGTATGCTTCATTTGCCTCCCTAGTCCGAACTAGGGGGCAAGTGTAGACATACCCTTAAAGACTAACAAAACGTGTAGATGGTATCATGAGCTTTCATGAGCAAAACCCACTTCTTCAGATGACCGGAATATAAGAAGTCCAGATCCAAGGATAAATAAGGGAAGAAGGGAGGGGGTGGGGAGAGAAGGAAAAAGGGGAGGGGAGAAAGAAAAAGAGAGACAGTGAGTGCAAATAGTTACAAGAGGCTGTTAAGAACCATTACACCTCCATTGTTTGGTTGGTTGTTTAAGACATTAAAAGGTGGAAGATAGTGTGCGAGCTATCCTCTATCCCGGTTCAGACTATTAGCATAAGAACTAAAACTTGTGAATGAAGTTAAATTCCAATACTTCCCTGTGTATTTGGCTTGTTGAATTGGTCTGAAACAAAACTGTGACCTGGAGTTCCATTAATGAGTGTCCAGGAAGATTAAAACGTTCTCCAACAGGTTTTTGTGTGTTGCCTTTTCAGATATCTGATTTGTGTCCACTAATTCTTTCCCGTAGAGATTGTCCAGTTTGGCCAATATACATTGCAGTGGGGCATTGCTGGTATTTGATGGCATATGTCAAGGCTAATTCCCCACTCTGGCACAATGAATGTGGAAGTGGGAGCCCGCAAAAGCAACCTCAAAACCTGATCTCTACAGGATTTGGTACAAAAACTCCCCCCAAAATCCTAATACCTGGATTTTGGGAAATCCACTGCCACCATAAAGTGCTTTTGAACCCACAAACAGGGGTGGACTCTTGAAACCAACCCCAAGGCACCCCAAGCTCTTTTCTCCAAATAACTTGAAAAGAATTGAGAAAAATACAAGCTGCAGTCTGTGACTGCTGTCCCCTCGTCAGAGGCATGCAGATCCCACAGACAGATTTTCCAGGACACAGAAATGAACCAATAGCAGGTTAATAAAAAAAAGAAAGAACTTTTATTATCAAAACAATACCCCAGTTACAAGCATAATTGGAATGGCTAGATGTTAAGTGCCACCAATTAATATACTCATGGAGGATTCCGCCATGGGCCAAAACTTACTTGCAAAAGAGAGGAAAACCCATTTCTAACAGCACAGACATCAGATCCAAATTCCCAAACCAGAAAACAATAAAACCTGATGGATTCATCTAGACTTTATCCTATTTACACATTATGAAGAGTCTTTTTCTTGGAGAGAGACATGTCTTTGTCTCCCTCAGTATCTAGAGAGCAGACTGGCTCAGAGACAGAGGGAAAACCCAAAAATTCCTTTGTCTCAGTTTGAAATCCCTACCTGCATTACTATTGGCTGAGCAGATACCTGTCTAGGTACAGAGGATATAGTCAATCCCTTAGTCCCCAGGCTGCTAGCCATCCCTCATCGTTATGACAGCATAGATCACATTTGTGGATGTGCAGTTAAATGAGCCTTTGATTTGGTGGCTGATGTCATTTGGTCCAGTGATGAAATTGCTGGTATAGATGTGTGTGCACTGGGGCTGATTTCAGGGGTGGGTTCCTGGATTATTATGATGGAAGTGTGTTGCGTGGTTACTGGAAAGAATTTGTTTGAGGCTGGGGGGGTCATTTTCAAGGATAGGTTATAGATAGTTGATAATGCGGTGGAGGCGTTTAAGTTAACATATCCTTCTGAGTGCTCATTTGAGTCAGTGAGGTAAATGGCTCTGGCTATAATTTATAGGACAGGTAAGCTGTCAACCTAGTTGTGGGTCATCCTGACATGCTCATTTGATACAGTGTACTTCACCCTCATAAGAAAAGGGGATGAGATGCATCACAGTTGTGGTTTTGAAAGCTGTTATGGTTGAACAGTCATGAAAAGCAAATTAATCAATTCCCCAACATCTACTGACTGGCTAGTAGGCTGCATAGGTCCTACGATGCAGTTAATGTATCAGATTACATCTCCTGCTGCCACTGCCATGCACCCTCCTGCTACACCCCGTCCTTCCCACCTCCCCGTGCTGCCTGCCCCAACCCGGCCTGAAGGGCGCCAAAGCCTCTGCACCCACAGAGGCACTGGCAGGAGCTGCCCCTCCCAGCACTAACTCCTCCTCCCAATTCAGAGCCCCCTCCCACTGCCCACCTTTCATCCCTATGTAAAAATACAGTTTATTCTTTGTTTATCAAAAACAGTTGTGTTTATTGGGAAGAGAGGGAAGGGGCGGGAGGGAAGGGTTGGAGATGGGAGGGAGATGTGGACGCCAGACAGATGCAACCCAAGTGTGGGGCCTGAGAGAACGTCTCCTTGAGGGCCTCCTGGATGCGCTCCCTATCATGGTGTGCCTGTCGGATGGTGGCTGTGAGGGGCTGCACAAATGCCTGGCCCTCGCCTGCCATCCCCCCGAGAGGAAGGCCTCCCCTTTCTGCTCCACTATGTTGTGCAGCATGCAACATGCTGTGACAACCTCCACAATGTTCTGCTTACCCATTTTGAGACGGGTGAGAAGACAATGGAATCTCGCGTTCAGATGTCCGAAGGCACACTCCACCTAGTTGCAGGCCTGGTTTAGGTGCTGGTTGAATGTTTCCTGGCTGAGGTCCACGCATCCAGTGTACAGCCTCATCAGCCATGGAATGAGGGGGTAGGCCGCATCCCCCAGGATGCACAGTGGCATGCGCACGTCCCCAACCATCAATTTCCACTGGGGGAAGAAAGTGCCTGCCCCCATCCTGCGAAACAGGCTGGAGTTTCGGAGGATGTGGGAATCATGTGCCTTGCCCAACCACCCCACGTAGATGTCCGTGAAGCGGCCATGGTGGTCCACAACGGCCTGGAGCACCATTGAAAAGTACCCCTTCCAACTGATGAAGTGGGCCACTCTATGCTCCAGTGCCCGGATGAGGATGTGGGTCCCATCCATGGCTCCCCCGCAGTTGGGGAACCCCAAGGCAGCAAAGCCAGCCACGGTTGTGTCTATGTCCTGCAGGCAGAGGACCCTCTTGAGCAGGACGTTGTTGATGGCTTGGACAACCTGCAGAAGGGCACACAGAAACACAGGGAATGCACAGAATAAGGTGCTTGCCCCCCTGTGATGCCCTTTCCCTCCCAAACACTCCAGGGCCCCCTTACCCCAGAGCCTTCCCCCACCAGCAGGTCTATGTGAGGGAGGGACAGCATAAGCCCCTGGGTGATGGGGCTTCCCCCACCCCCTCTCTTTCCTCCCTAGCCTGGAGTCTTCCCTTCCCCTGGGCAGGGACTGCAGCCCCCCGAGGGCCTTACCTGCATCAAGACAGCACCACTGTGATCTGCCCGCCCCAAATTGGTGTGCCACCGAACGGTAGTTGTCCAGGGCGGCCAGCTTCTACAGGGCGATAGCGACCCTCTTGTTGACGGGGATGGCGGGCCACAGCTGGATGTCACATCTGAGGAGCGCAGCAGCGAACCAGCTACATAGCTCCAGGAAAGTCTACTTCTGCATCCTGAAGTTGTGAAGCCACTGCCGGTTGTCCCATTGCTCTAGGCCCAGCCGTTCCCACCAGTCGGAACTGGTGTCAAGTCTCCAGTATCGCCTCTCCATGGATGGGTAGGGATGCCACAGCAAAGCCGCCACATCCAGGGAGAGGGAGTCCAGACTGAGCTCAGCATCAAGCTCATGCAGGAGTAGCAAGGCAGAGTAGAGCAGCATCTACACGCACTCCAAAATGGCCATGTGGGTCCAGAGCAGGCACAGGAGCATCCCTGTTCCATGGCACAGCAAGCAGAAGGCAAAAGTCCCCAAAGGCACTGGGGCACAAGCTGTGATGTCCAATGAGGCAGAAGGCAACCACAACAGGCACTGCTATAGCTTTCAGTCCCTCCGAGAGGTCCCAAAGCACACAGCAGCAGAGAAACGGCTGTCCAGGGAGATCCCTTTAAGCATGTGTTTCAGAAGAACTCCAGCCCCCACCCCCAGAAGGTCCTGGTGCCCTTTTGCCCTGTCCAAAATGGTTCCGGGGGGAGGTCTTTGTGCAAGAGCGTCTCGTCGGTGTGGACACCCTCTTGCGCAAAATGGTTCTTGCGCAAGAAGCCTGCAGTGTAGACTTAGCCTTGGTTTGTTTGTATTTTTCCAGTTCAGTTTACATTCTGTTAGGGTATGTCTACATAGCGAATTTATTTCGAAATAACAGCCGTTATTTCAAAATAACTTTACTAGCATCTATAAAGCCAAACTGCTATTTTGAAATTAATTCAAAATAGCAGAGCACTTATTTCGAATTTGGTAAACCTCATTCCACGAGGAATAACACCAAATTCAAAATAGCTATTTTGAAATAAGTGCTGTGTAGGGGGCCTCCAGCCTTCCCAGGGTGCACTGGAGTCCTCTCCAGCCTCAACCAAGAACACTCCTCTCCCTTCCCCCCTCCCTGGAACCCTTAAAGGGGTTGACTCTGGCCACAGTGCCTGTGCCAGCTCCAAGCCTGCCAGCCCAGAGCCAGCAGTCACTGCCCCTGACCCAGTGGCCCCAAAACATGAGCCAGCAAGCCACTGGCAGCCAGCCCTCCACTGCTCCCCAGGAGCAGTCTGCCAACTCCCAGGAGCCTGCCAGGGCCCGGAGAAGGCGGGCGCCTTCCTGGTCCAGGGTGGAGATCATGGACCTTATTCAGGTTTGGGGGCGATGCCCCCAAAGTCCATGATCTCTGCACTAGATGGAGGAATGCGGCCATCTATGGCAGGATAGCTGCCACCCTGGCCACCAAAGGCCACATGTGAACCCAGGAGCAGGTTTGCATGAAAATCAAGTGGTCCGACAAGACCCCCAACCCTGAGCCCTGAGGGTATGTCTTCCCTACAGCACTATTTCGAATTAACTTAATTCAAAATCGTTAATTTGAATTAAGCTAATTCGAAATAACACATCTATACACAAAAACTATTTCGAGATAGCGTTTTGCTATTTTGAAATAGCGCGTCCACACTGAGTGGACCCTGAACCAAAGTTAAGGCTGGCCGGAACCAGTCCTGGCAGGGCATCAGGTTAAGACTTGAGTGTGTGGGGCTGCTGCCTGAGGCTAACTGAGCTCTGTGCTTAAAGGGACCCTATCCCCACCCCCGACAGACAGTTCTCAAGGTTCCCCGCTTGCTTGTCTACCTCGATGAGGGACAGCAAAGCAGTCCTGTCTTGGAGTGCCCTGAGTGCCCGCACTTGGGACACCACAGCACTCGGCCACATGGAGCCAGAGCTGCCCCTGGGCACGTTGGTGCATCTCGTGGGGTCATTGCCATCAACCCGGCTGCACTTGCTGCAGGCTGCCATCCGGCGGGTCCATCGGGGGGCTGTCAGGATCCAGGAGGCCCTGGGGGAGAGCGTCCACCCTGAGGAGCCCTCAGAGCGTCCCCGGTCCTCCCCACTGGGGGCTCGTGCCCCATTCCTCCCTCATGTTCTTCCACTTACCCCTCTCTAGCCCCCCTTCCTGATGTGAAATAAAAGACACGTGTTCAAAAATAGAAACTGGGTTTATTGAACAAAACTGGGGGGGAGGGGAGGAGGATGAGCCTCCGGGAAGACTGGGAAAAGGAGGTGGGAGAGGGGAAGAGAGAGGGTGGGAGAGGGGAGGGGGAAACCTGGGAGGAGGGAGCTGGAAGCGGGAAGCAAGGAGAAGAAGGGGGAGGGGAAGCTCAGGGCTCAGGGTTGGGAGTCTCGCCGGACCAACCTGACTTTCATGTTAACCTGCTCCTGGGTTCGCATGTGGCCTTTGGTGGCCAGGGTGGCAGCTATCCTGACATAGATGGCCGCATTCCTCTGTCTAGTGCAGAGATCATGGAGGTTGGGGGCATCCCCCCCAAACCTGAATAAAGTCTATGATCTCCACCCTGGACCAGGAAGGTGTCCGCCTTCTCCAGCCCCTGTCAGGCTCCTGCGAGCTGGCAGACTGCTCCTGGGGAGCGGCGGAGGGCTAGCTGCCAGTGGCTTGCTGGCTCATGTTTTGGGGCCACTAGGTCAGGGGCCCCGGGGGCCACTGCTGGCTCTGGGCTGGCAGGCTTGGAGCTGGCACAGGCACTGTGGCCAGGGTCTACCCCTTTAATGGCTCCAGGGCTGGGGGAGAGGAGAGTAAGTTTTCCTGGTTGTGCCCAGAGTGCCCACCAGGGTTCACTGGGAAGGGCTGGAGGCCCCCTATTTTGAATTAAGTGTCTATACAGCACTTAATTCGAAATAGTTATTTCTAATTTGGTGTTACGTCTCGTATTATGAGGTTTACCAAATTCAAAATAAGGGCTCCACTATTTCAAATTTATTTCGAAATAGCAGTTTGCCTGTATAGACGCTATTAAAGTTAATTCGAAATAACTGCTGTTATTTCAAATTAGCTTTGTAGTGTAGACATACCCTGAGCTTCCCCTCCCCCTTCTTCCCCTTGCTTCCCCCTTCCAGCTCCCTCCTCCCAGGTTTCCCCCTCCCCTCTCCCACCCTCTCTTCTCCCCTTTCCCACCTCCTTTCCCCAGTCTCACCAGAGTTTCATCCCCCCCCCCGTTTTGTTAAATAAAGAGAGTTTGTGTTCATGAAAATACAGGTATTTTATTTGACATCAGGAACGGGGGTTAGGGAGGGGTAAGTGGAAGGACGGGAGGGAGGAATGAGGAACAAGCCCCCAGTGGGGCAGACCAGGGAGGCTCTTAGTGCTCCTCAGGGTAGAAGCTCTCCCACAGGGCCTCCTGGGTACTGACAGACCCCCGATGGACCTCCCAGATGGCAGACTGCAGAAAGTGCAGCCAGGCTCGCAGCAACATGTCCACCAGAAGCACCAGAGTGCCCAGGGGCAGCTCTGGCTCCATGTTGCAGAGTATTGTGGTGTCCCGAGTGAGGGCAACCAGAGTACGCAGAGACAAAATGCTTTGCTGTCCCTCATCGAGGTAGGCAAGAAAGCAGGGAAACCTGAGAACTGGCTGTCCGGGGGGGGTCCCTTTAAGCACAGGCCTCAGATAGCCTCAGGCAGCAGCCACACAATGTAACTCCTGACCTGATGCCCTGCCGGATCTGGTTCTGGCCGGCCTTAAATGTGATTCAGCATCCGCTTAGTGTGGACGCGCTCTTCTGAAATAGCAAAAAGCTATTTCAAAATGCATTTTGTGTGTAGACACGTTATTTCGAAATAAGCTATTTTGAAATAAATAAGATATTTCGAAATAACGCTGTAGTGTAGACATACCCTAAAATGCCAAGCTGTATGGAGAGGTGCTGTGTTGTCTAAGCTGAACATTTTGCAGATAAGCATGGATTGGAGTTTCTCACATGCAGCCCAGCTAATTAACAATTACAGAGCTGGAAAAGTTATATAATCTCCCCACAATTTACAAAATTAATTCAGTATGAGGACTGCAGCTGTGAAAATGTAGTCAAGGATGTTCAAGTAGATAGCATGAAAGAAGTTGACAGCTAGTATTTTTACTCTGTTACATCATTTTAAAAACTCCTCTGTAATCAGCGTATCATGTTTAGCTTTGAGTTCCTAACATTTTAAGTCTCATGTTCTAAACGTGAGGTGTCCGTATTATATTGAAAGTTGAGCTGTTTTCATGCTCCTATTGAATGTGAAAATATATCCCTTCTAGATCTGGCACTTGTTTGACCCACTGGATTATATTATTAGTGCTTTGTGCATCTGATTTCTATAAAAGTAATGATCAATTTGATGTTATGGTCCTGATTCTGCCAGGTATTTGAGGATGTGCTTACCAGTCAATGCGGAATGGCATGCTTAACATTAAACACATGCGCTACGTCTAGACTGGCATGATTTTGTGCAAATGCTTTTAACGGAAAAGTTTTCCGTTAAAAGTATTTGCGCAAGAGAGTGTCTAGATTGGCACGGACACTTTTGCGCAAAAGCACTTTTTGCGCAAAAGCGTCCATGGCTAATCTAGACGCACTTTTGCGCAAGAAAGCCCCGATTGCCATTTTAGCCATAGGGGCTTTTTTGCGCAAAACAAAACTGAGCTGTCTACACTGGCCCTTTTGTGCAAAAGCTTTTGCACAAAAGGACTTTTGCCCGAACGGGAGCGTTCAAGTATTTGCGCAAGAAGCACTGATTTCTTACATTAGAACGTCAGTGCTCTTGCGCAAATTCAAACGGCCAGTGTAGACAGCTGGCAAGCTTTTGCACAAAAGCAGCCGCTTTTGCGGAAAAACTGGCCAGTCTAGTCACAGCCATGCTGAATCAGCATCTATGATTTCATTATTCATTCTGTTATGCTTTTCCACTACCTATCCTTTTGACTCTTTTTGTGTTGTGTATTCTAGAACCATAGACTTCCCGATAAATCAGTCAAAGAAACCGCAACCATTCCACCTTTAACTATTTAAACCTGACCATTAACAAAACTTCTCTCTTGTATATTTTTTCAATAGCTAAGGTCTTATCTTTCTCCACAAGTTGCACCAGTTTAACTAAAATAGATTTAATTAAACTGATGCAAATGCCTGTGTAAATACTTTTGATATTAGAAACCACTGACTTACCCCAGCTTAACTCACCAAGGAATTGTCTCAAGCTAAATCAATAGAAGCCACTTGGAAAAAAATCTTAATTAGTTAATGCACTACAGAGGCAATTTCCCTGCCTTTGATTTTTACATTTTCATATCAAATGCTATGATTGAGATACTTCTAGCCTGACTTAATTAGCTTCATTAACACTGGTCCTACAATTGACAGGTAACTTCTTTTGCTTTTATATATATCCTGGATCAGGGTTCCCTGTAAGGTGCATGCCTACACAGGCACACACCAAGAATTTCATTCATGCCCACCCCCTCAGCAGAGCCACACAACTGCAGTTCCTGCTGCTCCCGAGGGTGGGGCTGTGTGGCGGGTTACTGCCTACCTCAGGAGCAGCTGGGCAGCCACCTCACAGCCAGAATGGTGACTACCTGAGCTGGAGCCTGGGCCACAGTACTAACAACAGCTCTGTGACTTGGCTCCAGTCCCAGCACACAGGGCAGTTGCCCAGTGCCTGGCCCAGCCTCAGGGAGCAGCTGGGGCTGGGGCTGCATGGCAGCTGCTGAGGCCAGGACTTTGGTACTAAAAATAGCACCGCAGCCCTGGATAGAATTCTCACATACAGAACATGCTGCCTCATATGCTGGGACTAGAGCCAGGCCATGATGCAGCTGCTCCTGAGCTGGGGCCACAGTACTAAAAATAACACTGCAGCCCTGGCTCCAGCCCCAACACACAGGGCAGCTGTTTCAGAGTGGTGGAATGTAAAGGAAGGGGCACACGGATATCTAAGGGGAAGCTGGGGATGAGGAGAGGAAGGGACCTGTGCTGAGGGGAGAGGAGGACAGCCAGGGCAGGAGAAGAAAGGGGCAGGCACCAAAGGGCAGGGTGGAGGAAAGACAAATGCCAGGGGGCCAAGAGGAGACAATGAGGGGGAAGGGCAGGAGGAGCAGGGGTGGGAGGGAATGGGAAGGTATCTGTGGGAGTGGAGGAGGGGAGAGAGCAACGTGATCCAGAGAGAGGAGAGGGGAGGGGCAATGTGAAGGAAGAGAAGAGGGGAGGAGTGGGTGACAGGAGAAGAGGGGTTGAAAGGAGGGATGGGCATAAGGAAGGCAGGGGATGGAATAAGTCATGTGTCATATGAGGATGCAGAGGGGCATAAAGAGAACTGGAGCAAAGGATGGTGAGGGGGTGGGCACGAAGGAGGAAGAGGGGAAGGTGGCAGGTTTTGGGAGGGCAAGGACAGTGAGGGAAGGGGGTAAGGAAAAGTGCAGGTGCCAGGGGGATTGTGGAGGTGAAGAAGGGCAGACATGGGGAAGGGATTGGAGTGGAGGGGAGGGGAGGGGAAGGATGGACACCAGAAGGTGGAGGAGAGAGGCAGGGCAGAGGGAGGTGTTAGTAGAGGGGATGGAGAGGGGCTAGCAGAGGGGTGGGCACAGGGGGTAAGGGTAGGTCCAGGGGTTGGAAAGGATGGGGAGGTGAGGCAAGTCCCAGGAGGGCTGAAGGGAGTGAGAAAGGCAGGAGCCAGGACAGCAGAGGAGGATGAGGGGTGGGGAGCAGCAGCAGGCACCAGGGGAGCAGATGGGGCAAAGGAAGGATGGGAGACATGGCAACAGAGGGGAAAAGGGAGAGGTTTTTTATTTGGGTACCTCAGTGGCACACTCCGAACAAGTGCACATGACCTTAATATTGATGCACAAGACAAAACTTGATCCTCTCATGGATGGAAAAATCTTAGAGGGAACACTGTCCTGGATTCTGTAATTTTCACACCAACTCATCTGATGACGTGAGTTTTACCCATGAGAGCTTACGATGTAATAAATTTGTTAATTTCTAAGGGCATATCTACACTACAGAGATATTTCAAAATAACTCACATTATTTCAAAATAACAAGGCAAACATCCACACAGCAAGCCTGTTATTTCAAAGTAACAGGCTTCTTTTATCAAAATAATAAACCCTCATTTCACGTGGAATAACACAGATTTTGAAATTGCTATTTTGAAACAGGGTGAGTATGGATGGCTCAGCAGTGCTTATTTCAAAATAATTGGCTCCAGGGCTTCTCACAGCTGGGGGGAGGGATAGCTCAGTGGTTTGAGCATTGGCTTACTAAACCCAGAGTTGTGAGTTCAGCCCTTGAGGGGGCCATTTAGGGATCTTGGGCAAATCTGTCAGGGATAGTACTTGGCCCTGCCATGGGTGTAGAGGACTGGACTTAGTGATCTTTCAAGGTTCCTTCCAGTTCTGAGATAGGTGTATGTCCATATAATATCTATGATCCTGTCTTAGTGGCCACTCTGTCCTCATCCTTCAAAACTCTATAGTTTCCTTTCCCCCTGCAGCTTTAAAGCTGCAGGCAGAAGTAAAAGGGTTTGTGGCATGATTGGCCCTGCTTGCACCATGCCACATAGCAGCACCCTGCACAGCCTTCCTTGATGCTATGGCAGACCCCAGAGCTCCTCCTGAGCAGCTGACAACTCCAAGCACATGAGCAGCCACTGCAGAAGCTGCTGGCCAGGGGGGGAAATGGGACCTGTTGTGGACTAGTACAGAGAACCTGGATCTCATAGAGGTCTGGGGTGAGGAGTCTAATCTCCAGGATCTCTGCACCAGGCACAGGAACACAGATGTCTCTGGCTGGAAGGGCCATTTGCATGAGATGCACATGAAAATAAAAAAACTGTGACAGGTCTACACTAAGGTCAGGGAACAAAATTCCCAATCTGATGCAACACCTCTGACCTGTCGCTTCTACTCCCAAATGGATGGCATCCTGAGGGGGGATTGGTCCTTCCCCCTCTGTCCTGTTGTAGATTCTGTCCTTGACACACCCTTTGTCAGCCTCCAGGGGAGCAAGGGGCAGGCTGTGTCACAAATGGGCATGTCCTCCTCATGGTGTGATGGGGGGGAAACATGGTGCTGGTATAGGCTGGAGTTCCTAAAGACATGGGAGTCATGCACCTTCCCTGACACCTTTTTCCCAACAACCCCAATGTTAATGTCAGTGAACCAGTCCCAGTGGTCCATGAGCATCATTGAAAAAGTACCCCTTCCTGTTGATGTAATCGGAGGCAAAGTGGTTGGGGGGGGGAATGGGTGCCATCAGTGGCCCTCCCACTGTTGCAGAGGCCCATGCAACAAAGCTAGTGATGATGGGGTCCACATCACTACATGTAGAATGATAGAATCATAGAATCACAGGATTGCAAGAGCCCTCAGGTGTTCCCTGAGCCCAAGCCCCTTCCCATACCAGGACCAACCCCACCTAAACCGTCCCCAGCAGAGCTTTGTGAAGGCAGGACTGAAAATCCTCCAGGGAGGGAGATTCCACAACCCCCCTTCCTTAGGGAACCCCATTCCAGTAGTTCATCACCCTCCTAGGACAATAGTCAGAGAATCAAACCTGCATGACCACAACCCCAACAGTCGATCTCCCCATGCTGAATTGGTTCCTGACAGAGCAGTAGCTGTCCATCTTGGTGAGCTTCCAAATTGTGATGGTCACACACTTCTGGAGGGGGTTGGCGGGTCACATGAAGATGTCCTGTCACTGGAGGGCAGAGGCAAGCCACTTGCAGAGCTTCAGGAAGGTGTCCTTCCACATGCAGAAGTTCTGGAGCCACTGCTGGTCATCCCACTGCTCCATGATGATACTGGTCTCCTGGTGCCAGAAGGTGCATGGTGTGCAGAGGAGAGTGGGAGGGATTGTGGTACATAAGGAGCACCACCATCTGGGTGAGAAGGTCCACCATTCCAGACTGGTCATCATGCTGCAGCACCATGTCGGCAGCCTGCATAAACTGCCCCAGGTGTTGCAGCAGCAGGTCTAACAGCTAGTGAGTGCTTTGCAGCAACAAGCACATGCAGTGAGAGTTTGCTGTTCCTCAAGGAGATGGGGCCTGAGACATGGCCGTAGAGAGGAGCCTGAGACATGGCCGTAGAGAGGAGCCCCTTTCAGCACGAGCTTCAGATAGCCTCAGGCAGCAGCTACAGGAAGTGACTGCTGTCCTGATGCCCTGCCGGGAGTGCTTCCAGGGGGCTTTAAATGCGATTCAGCCTCCAGTGAGTGTGGACGTGGTATTCTGATATAGTTTTGCATTGTTTTGATGGAGATTTGTAGTGTGGACGTGCTATTTTGAAATAGTTATTTAGAGTTATTTTTTTTAAATAATTTATTTTGAAATAACCTGGGAGTGTAGACATAACCAAAGGAGCCACAGGACTGCTCATTGTTTTTTCCTGTGAGTAGCATCAGAATCTCAAAGGAATTCAGTGTCTATCATGAATTCTGTGATGTAGCCCTGGTTATTATATAGTCTGTGAAAGAGGAAGGGAATTTAATAAGAGGAAAAATGGCAACTGGAGCCATAAAAGTGTTGATCAATAACCTAGAAAAATCCTTCTTCCTCCCTCCTTCCTCCTAGGCATGCACTGTCCCCCACTGTTAGAGAGACGAGTCGCTGTTGATAGGGAAGTGAGAACTCTCTTAGCATATAAATCAAGCAGAAAGAGGAGGGCTCAATATTTGGATCCCTGCAGCTACACAAACAGAAGGAAAAGGAGTATGTCAGTGGTCTCCAACATTTTTAAGCGTGAGTTCACTTTTTGAATTTAAGTGAAATCCAGGATCTACCTCAAACCCAAATACCCTTGCCCCACCTCCTTCGTGCCCCCTTTCCCAAGCCCCACCCCTGCTCACTCCATCCTCCCTTCCCGATCCTCATACTCTTTTATCAGGCTGGGGGCAGGAATTTGGGGTGCAGGAGGGGTTCAGGACTGGGGCCTGGGTTCGGAATGCAGGCTGCAGCTGGGCACTACTTACCACAGGTGGCTTCTGGGTGATGGTGCAGGGGCTAAGGCAGGTTCACCCGTGCCCTGGCCCTGCACCACTCCCAAAAGCAGCCAGCAAACTGTCTCCATTCCTACCCCTCTCTGCTCTGTGGAGATGGGGTACAGGTGGACGGAGGGGCACCCTGAGATCAGTCTCCCCCTTTCCTAATCTTCCCGTGCCCTGTACAGCAAGCAGGAGGCTCCCATGGGTGGGGAACAGCTCCAAGGCAAAGGGCAAGGGCAGCACAGCAGTGCTGAGAGGAGCAGCTGAAGTGCAGGCATTTGATAGTCTCCTGGCCAAACCTCTCAGAATCACCTGTCAAGGGCTCCAAGATCTACCAGTAGATCCCAATCTACTGGTTGGTGACTACTGGAGTAGATGAAAGGCCTTGCTTAAACTGTTGCTTGAGGGCAGATATTTAATAATTTACTTAATAGTGCTCTGTTGTTCTGGAGTAGCCTACCGGATGGCCCATTCAGTTGTTTAGAATCCTGTATGGATAGAAACATGATTGTTTGTCTTCTTGACACTGGCATGTTAGTTTAGGTTCTGTACAAATACATGTATTTATTGATCATTTCTTTATGTTTGTGGATAGGTAGGTAGGTAGTTTCAGTCTCCAAGGTGACTTTCTCTCTTCTTGTTTACAGTACAGAGGAGATCATTTTCCTTGGTTAATTTTAAAGCAGACTAAGCAGCATAAGAATTTTAAAGAAACCAGTTTGATTTCAAAAACTGCCAAAGTCCGTAAGTGTTGTGATTCCTACAACAATTATCTGAGCATGTGGAGAGTTTCATATTTTATCTCTGTGGAATGGAAATTAAGTGCAGCAGACACTGTAAGGGTACATCTAAACTACATCCCTTTTTCGATAAAGGGATGTAAATTAGACATATCGAAATTATAAATGAAGGCGGGATTTGAATTTCCCATGCTTCATTTACATGATGGCAGCAGCGGCTTTTTTTTCAAAAAGCCTCTTTTCGAAAAAAAGCGTGGTCAAGATGAGGATCATTCGACAGAAATGCCCTGTTTCAAAAGATCCTGTAACCCTCAAAAAATTGAACGATCCCCATCTTGACTGCATTTTTTTTTCCAAAAAGCGGCCACCATTATATAAATGAAGCATGAGAAATTCAAATCTCGGCTTCATTTACAATTTCAATATGTCTAACTTACATCCCTTTATCAAAAAAGGGATGTAGTTTAGATGTACCCACAGCTACCAACCTTAAATTAAAAGCTAGTTATTACTTATCAGAAAGTTACTATCAGAATGACACCTTTCAGAGATAGTACTGTTTGCTATTTTTAAACTGGAAATGGTTGCTTTGATAAATGATTTCTGGCAGATTTCTCATTCCATTCTGGTTCCTGAACAGTGGAAGAAAAAACCCTCAAGAATCACACATATAATAGATAATCACAGGATTATATTTGGGGGTATTTCACTTATACAGATCATTTAGCATATACAGATCATTTAGCACTCCCATTTATGGCTGGATGGAAGAAGTTCTACCTATAAAGGGTTAAACTCAGAGAATTAGAGAATCCCTGAAAAAAAATCCAGGAAGTGTTGGCAGGGAGACAGGAGAACCAAAGGGAAGAAAGTGTTGAGATTTGATTTCAAAGGGAATCTGCCTGTTTTCTTTTCTTTTGGGGAGTTTAAACCACGTGGTAGGGGATAAAAGATTAATTGAACTGGGCAGGGATACCATGCCTAGAAAAGGAATTTGTTGACCTATAACTGGACTAGACCGTAAAAGTACAGAAATGTGAGTGCCAGAGTGGAGAACAGCCTTGACAGCTTCTCTGATTAAAAGGAAACACTTGGCTAAGGTTCAGTCTCTTGCCAGTTTTTGTTTTCATTCTCAGCCGCAGAAGATGAACATGTAAAATGGGCATTGAGACATTGTTATACATGTTTTCATAGAGAGAAATAAAATGGGTGAATGCCATTGACTTCAGTTGAGTTACAACAGGGAAGAATTTGATTTGAGATGCTTCAGCCCATGCTGGGGTGAGAACATAGAGTTGCTCTTCTGGTTGGGCAGCAGGGGTCAAAGTGGAGGAATATACCACAAAGGCTGAATCCTCTAAATATAACTTAATTTTGCAGTTGCAGGATATGTCCTGCTATTCAGCTTGGCCTTCAGCATTTCTCTAAATAAATTAACACAGCCCTTATGAGTATATAAATGTTAATTAGGTACGGTCAGGTTCTAGAACTGAGGAGGTTATGTTCAACAGATTTATAGAATAGATGAACTAGAAGGGACCTTGAGAGGTCATCAAGTACAGTTCCCTGCACTCAAGGCAGGACCAAGCACCATCTAGATCATCCCTCGCAGGTGTTTGTCTAACCTGCTCTTAAATATCTCCAATGATGGCGATTCTACAACCTCCCTGATATTATTCCCTGTGTAACCTCTGTGCCTAAGATCCCCAGTAGAAAATAGGGATAAATAGTACTTCCTTTCTCACATCTTTATTCTAGTTTGCTATTTAGATGGCTTTTAAAAAAAGACATCTTTTAAAAAGTGGAAGTCAAATCCTAGTGAGGAAAATAGAAAGGAACAAACTGTCAAATTAAGTTTAAAAATATAAGAAGAAAAGCCAAAAGGGAGTTTAAGGAATAGCTAGCCAAAAACTCAAGAAGTAATAGCAAAATGTTTTTTAAGTACAGCAGAGGCAGGAAGTCTGCCAAACAACTATTGGGCCCTTGGATGACCAAGATGCTTAAGGAGCACTCAAAGACGGTAAAGCATTGCAGATAAACGAAATGAATCCTTTGCTTCAGTTTTCGCAGCTGAAGGTGTTAGGGAAATTCCTAAACCTGAGTGATTCTTTTTAAGTGACAAATCTGAGGAATCATCCCAGATCAAGGTGTCTTTAGAGGAGGTTTTGGAACAAATTGACAAACTTAACTGTAACAAGTCACCGGGACCAGATGGCATTCACCCAAGAGTTCTGAAAGAACTTACATATGGCATTGCAGAACTACTAACTGTGGTTTGCAACCTATCCTTTAAATCTGTAGCTAATGACTGGAAGATAGGTTACATGACACCGATATTTATAAAGGGCTCTAGAAGTGATCCTGACAATTACAGACCAGTAAATCTAACATCAGGACAGAGCAAATCAGTTGAAATTTTTCTTCTTCTTAAACCCTTGTACTCTGAGTAGAGCATAGGTCATTTGCAAGTCTCTTCCACTTCACTCTGTCTTGAGACAAAACTTCTAGCTGACTCCAGGAGTACCCCAGTTGTTGTCCTTCAGTCTCATCACAACTTCTTCACATTGTCTGGGATCTTCCTCTTTTGTGTTTTCCTTGTGAGTTCCATGTGAGAGCTTGAAGGACTATGCTGGATGATGGTCTTCTGAGAGTGTGGCCTAGCCACCCCCACTTTCTTCTCTTGATTTGAACATAAAGTGGTTCTTGTCCTGCTCTGTTCCAAAGCTGCTCATTTGTGACAAAGTCTTGCCATTTGATGTGAAGGATGTATAGTAAAGAATAAAATTGTCAGACACATAAATGAACATAATTTGTTGGGGGAAGTCAACATGATTTCTGTAAAGGGAAAACATGCCTTAATCTACTAGACTTCTTTGAGGGGGTCAACAAACATGTGGACGGGGGGGATCCAGTGTATATAGTATACTTAGATTTCCAGAAAGCTTTTTACAAGGTCTCTCACCAAAGGCTCTTCAGTAAAGTTAGTTGTCATGGGTAAGAGGGAAGGTCCTCTCATGAATTGATAACTGGTTAAAGGACAGGAAACAAAGGATAGGAATAAATGGTAAGTTTTCAGAGTGAAGAGAGGTAACTAGTGGGGTCCCCCTAGGGTCTGTCCTGGCACCAATCCTATTCAACTTATTTATAAATGATCTAGAGAAAGGGATAAACAGTGAGATAGCAAAATTTGCACATGATAAAAAACTGCTCAAGATAGTCAAGACCAAAGCAGACTGAAAAGCTTCAAAAAGATCTCACCAAATTAGGTGACTGGGCAACAAAATGGCAAATGAAATGTAATGTTCATAAATGTAAAGTAATGTACATTGGATAAAATAATCCCAGTTACACATATAATATGATGGGGACTAATTTAGCTACAACTACTCAAGAGAGAGATATTAGAATTATAGAATCATAGAATACTAGGACTGGAAGGGACCTCAAGCGGTCATCGAGTCCAGTCCCCTGCCCTCATGGCACAACCAAGTACCATCTTAGATCATCCCTGAGAGGTGTTTGTCTAACCTGCTCTTAAATATCTCCAGTGATGGAGAGTCCACAACCTCCCTTGGCAATTTATTCCAGTGTTTAACCACCCTGACAGTTAGGAACTTTTTCCTAACGTCCAACCTAAACCTCCGTTGCTGCAGTTTAAGCCCATTGCTTCTTGTTCTATCCTCAGAGGCGAAGATGAACAAGTTTTCTCCCTCCTCTTTATGACACCCTTTTAGATACCTGAAAACTGCTATCATGTCCCCCCTCAATCTTCTCTTTTCCAAACTAAACAAACCCAATTCTTTCAGCCTTCCTTCATAGGTCATGTTCTCTAGACCTTTAATCATTCTTGTTGCTCTCCTCTGGAACCTCTCCAATTTCTCCACATCTTTCTTGAAATGCGGTGCCCAGAACTGGACACAATACTCCAACTGAGGCCTAACCAGCGCAAAGTAGAGCCGAAGAATGACTTCTCATGTCTTGCTCACAACACACCTGTTAATGCATCCCAGAATCATGTTTGCTTATTTTGCAACAGCATCACACTGTTGACTCATATTTAGCTTGTGATCCACTATAATCCCTAGATCCCTTTCTGCCGTACTCCTTCCTAGACAGTCGCTTCCCATTCTGTATGTGTGAAACTGATTGTTCCTTCCTAAGTGGAACACTTTGCATTTGTCCTTATTAAATTTCATCCTGTTTACCTCAGACCATTTCTCCAATTTGTCCAGATCATTTTGAATTATGACCCTATCCTCCAAAGCAGTTGCAACCCCTCCCAGCTTGGTATCATCTGCAAACTTAATAAGGATACTTTCTATGCCAATATCTAAATCGTTGATGAAGATATTGAACAGAGCCGGTCCCAGAAGAGACCCCTGCAGAACCCCACTTGTTATACCTTTCCAGCAGGATTGAGAGCCATTAATAACTACTCTCTGAGTACAGTTACCCAGCCAGTTATGCACCCACCTTTTAGTAGCCCCATCTAAGTTGTATTTGCCTAGTTTATTGATAAGAATATAATGCGAGACCGTATCAAATGCCTTACTAAAGTCTAGGTATACCACATCCACCGCTTCTCCTTTATCCACAAGACTCATTATCCTATCAAAGAAAGCTATCAGATTGGTTTGACAGGATTTGTTCTTTACAAATCCATGATGGCTGTTCCCTATTACCTTACCACCTTCCAAGTGTTTGCAGATGATTTCCTTAATTACTTGCTCCATTATCTTCCCTGGCACAGAAGTTAAACTGACTGGTCTGTAGTTTCCTGGGTTGTTCTTATTTCCCTTTTTATAGATGGGCACTATATTTGCCCTTTTCCAGTCTTCTGGAATCTCTCCTGTCTCCCATGATTTTCCAAAGATGATAGCTAGAGGCTCAGATACCTCCTCTATCAGCTCCTTGAGTATTCTAGGATGCATTTCATCAGGCCCTGGTGACTTGCAGGCATCTAACTTTTCTAGGTGATTTTTAACTTGTTCTTTTTTTATTTTATCTTCTAAACCTACTCCCTTCCCACTAGCATTCACTATGTTAGGCTTTCCTTCATCAGACTTCTCCGTGAAGACTGAAACAAAGAAGTCATTAAGCATCTCTGCCATTTCCAAGTTTCCTGTTACTGTTTCTCCCTCCTCACTGAGCAGTGGGCCTAGCCTGTCCTTGGTCTTCCTCTTGTTTCTAATGTATTTATAAAAAGTCTTCTTGTTTCCCTTTATTCCTGTAGCTACTTTGAGCTCATTTTGTGCTTTTGCCTTTCTAATCTTGCCCCTGCATTCCTGTGTTGTTTGCCTATATTCATCGTTTGTAATTTGTCCTAGTTTCCATTTTTTATAGGACTCCTTTTTTATTTTTAGATCATGCAAGATCTTGTGGTTAAGCCAAGGTGGTCTTTTGCCATATTTTCTATCTTTCCTATGTAGCAGAATAGCTTGCTTTTGGGCCCTTAACAATGTCCCTTTGAAAAACTGCCAACTCTCCTCAGTGGTTTTTCCCCTCAGTCTTGATTCCCATGGGCAGGGACACACCCGAGCCATTTTGGTGCCCCGGGCCCGGGTGTGCGGCGCTGCCCCCGGGTGCACAGCACATGCGCAGGCCCACCCCCAGGGTGCACCTCCCTCATCAAGGACTGCTGCAGCCTTGAGTCTCCTAACCACCAGGCTCCCTTTAGGGAGGGCAGAGGGGTCTGAAACTCCCATTCTGAATTCATACAAGGACATTGCTGCCTGTTCTCCTTTATCAGGAAATGGGGGGAAAGAGCACAGTTTGCTGCATTCCTCACTCTGGCTGGGGAGCGCAGGGGGCAGATGACCTATGCACTTTGCTCTGCCCCTTGACAGGGACAGGAAAGAGAAGAACAAGCACTCCGGGTATAAATTTTGGGGACGGGCAGCCCTCCAGGTCCACCCCCATACACACACACACATACCCTGTCAAGAACCCCTCTAATCCTAAATTCTACATCCCCACACACACTCCAAGCCTCTTGCCCTGAGCCTCTCCTTAGGGACCCAAGCAATGCCAGGTAAATGTGCTAGTACTACGTGAGTCATGCAGTAGTTGCCAGTTACCAATATGCTTAGAGCTAAATTCTGCTCATGGTTAAATCTAGAGACAAGAAGCCAAAATCTCATCTCATTTACATATAAATAACAACATCAGTGGAGTTCCCCCAGATTTAAACAAGCAATAGATCAGAATTTGACACAATAAAGTTCTCAGAATCACATTGATGTAACTAAGAAGAGCAGAATTTGTCCTTACCTTATTTAACTTAAAAAAAAAGTTTATAGAGAGAAGAGTATTTGATAGCGGTTAGAAAAGAGGGACTGGGATTTAGGACTCTAAGGCTACAGCTACACTGCTGGGGGACAGTTTTCAGAAGAAGATATGCAAATTGTGCTCACAGTTGCATATCTTCTTCCAATTCCTTTTGTGGAAGAGGTTTTGCCGATATTTGGCCCCATGTAAACGGGGCCAAATGTTGGGAAAAAACCTTCTTTCGCAAGACCCCTTATTTCTTGTAAATCAAGGTTTACAAGGTCTTGCAAAAGAGGGTTTTTTTTCCGACATTTGGCCCCGTCTACACAGGGCCCTAGATTCTATTCCTGGCTTAACCTTAACTTGCTTGTAATCTTGAACATGTTCCTGACTTCTATGACTCATCATTGTGAATGTGTTACCTGACCAGTCTATAAAAGGACGCTAAAAATACTTCCCAATCTCAAGTAAGGCACATCACTTAACCTCACTGTGGCTCAATTTATCTGGCTGTAAAGAGAACAAAACATTTCTGCCCTAGGGTCAGGGGGATGCTATTTTTTAATTAAGTGGAAAGTACTATCATTATCATTTTTTTAATGTTTTCTCCCAAATGGGCTCTACCATGATAAAATAAATCCTTGGTTCCACATAGCAATGACTCCAAAAGATCAATTTTTCACATCTCCTGCTACACATAAGGGTGTGTCTACACAGCAAACTTATTTCAGAATAACAGCTATTATTACAAAATAACTGTGCGAGCGTCTACACAGCAATTCCATTATTTCAAAATAATTTTGAAATAACGGATGGCTTATTCCAACTTCAGTAAACCTCATTCTACAAAGAATAACACCTATTATGAAATAGTTATTTGGAATAGGGGCTCTGTAGACACTCCACTTCTGCTGTTTCGAAATAGCCCCTCACCAGGGCCATTCTAAGTTATTCCTCCTGGGGCTCTAAACTGAGATAGCACATCTACATTAGGGAAGTCTGCCTCAGATGAATTTTGAGGCTTCCCTGCAGTGTAGACGTGCTATTTTGAAATAAACTATTTTGGAATAACTATTTCAGAATAGCTTATTCTGAAATAACTGTGCAGTGTAGACGAAGCTTATTTGTCCTGGACTGGGTCCTCTTATGGCAATGGCTCCAGACAAGCAAAATAATCATTTACTCTCTCTATATATATAAATGAGCAAAGGTTAAATTCTGAAGTTCATTATACTTCTGTAGGATTAACGAGTATCTCATGTGTTTGTGTGTGTTAACCATTAGTGCTTGCATGTAGCCTGCTTAAACTTTTTCTTTGTTCAAAAAGCTCAAAAATAATAGAGGCCATTTATTAATCCCTTTAGTTATAGCCAATAGCATTTACCATATCACTAAATTTCAGAATATTTAGCCCTCGATAGAAGTGAAATATCTGAGTCTAGCTTCTTATTGGCCAGACTGAAGCATATGGTAGCAGATCTGCTAGTTCTCTCATTAATCAACTGTTTTCCCCCTCTCTTATTTTTGGCTACCTGATGTTCAAGTTATACTGATGGATTTTTTTTCAATAATGTTTATTTACAAAAACTAATTAGAGTGGAGGCTTTTACAGAGCTCATAAGAGCAAACTGCACAGCAAATTGCCATTGTGTTCTTGTTAAATAAATTCCCACTGGGTGGATTTGAGAGTGGTTATAATTTACATATTGATTACTGCATTTTCTTGATTGCCCTTTTGCAACATTTTTTTGCGGGGGAGAGGAGGAAGGGCAGGAAGAAGAACTAGATGTCTTAGGAGTGATGCCATGCAGATAATTTTACTCCCTAGCTTTATAAAATGTATGTGCTGGAATAGGGCACCTCCACCTCAAGTGATAACACAAAGTAGCTGCAGGATACAGTCTCAATAATTCCATTCCTGCACTGGGGGCAGAAATGGATGGTGGGGTTGGGGTAGCTTTAAGCTGTTTGAATGCTCCCTGTTTTCTAACCATCCTTGATTTTAGTTCAGCCCCATGTCCCTCTAAAGTTGGCATACTTTGGACAGATAAGGCCTAAGTTAAGGTAAGTTACCACTGCAAGCCACCCCAGTTGAGTGTGGAGGATGAGCATAATTCTCCAGACTTTGGCACCAAAACTCTCTGGTGTTCTGATACAACTTAAACTGTGGGTTGTCTTTCTCTTCCTCTTTTCTTCCAGCTTGTCCGCTATAGTGCTGAGGGTCTCTTACAGTTAGGCCCTCTGGGCTCCACAGCATTTCTGCCTGACTCTAAGTGTCTCATTGATGATGGGAAAGGCAGAACCCCTACTCTGAAGAAATGTGACGATGACCTGAGACCTGCACAAAGACTCTGGGATTTTACACAGGTGTGGAAGGGAGCTTTCTGAGATGGTTGTTGTCCTAGGAATGAGACAGGAGGGCCTGCTTGAGGTAATATGGAACCCATGCAGTTGTTTCCTGCTAATCAAAAACAAAGAGCTCATAACACAAAGCCAGGTGGAAAGATACTGAGATTGCTTCAACTCTTAAGCTACAGATGAGATGTAACCCTTCCATTTACCCCTCCATGGTGAATCTAGAGATGGGAGAGGCAAGCCCCAGCTCCACCCCTTATGCCCAAGACCCTGCCTCTGCCATTCATGACTTTTTGGGAGCCAAGGCCCTCCCCCTATAGGGGCAGCCTCTGCCTCCCCAAGCCTGGGCAGCCCTAGCCTTCCTCCCCCCTCCCAAGCACAGGGAGGGTTAGCTGCACAGGGCCGAAGCCCAGGCAGCCCCAGGAGACTAGGGGAGCTGCTCTGAATAGGTGGAGAAGTTGGGGGGAGTGTGAGTGGGGCAGCCAGCAAATTTGGGAAGGCATTGCTTTCCCCTACCTCTTAAACCCACCGACCATGGAGGATACATTTACATTGCAGCTGGTGGTGGGAATGGCAGCTCTCATAGATGTATCCATGCTAGCTATACTTCAGCTAGATAGAAGTACAAGCCCAGGTGGGTCAGGCAGAATTATTCAGCCCATGCTCGAAGCTAAACTACTACATCCTCATTTCTGTTGTTAGTGAGCTAGCTAGAGTGCAGCTGGTATTGATACATCAACTAAGCCACAGATTACACACCTGGCTGCCAGGTAGATGTGCCCTTGGAGTCAAAGGCTGGTTTTGAAATTCTCAGCTTAATAGAAAATCAGTGACATACAGTGCTAACTATTTCTAGTGTGCACAGGCAAAGTATAGAGTCCTTATTGTGTAAGGCCGTGGTCACCAACCCGTCGATCGCAATCGACTGGTCGATCCTGTAGGCTCGACCAGTCGATCCTGAGGCTTTGGGGACCCCCCCCCACTGCCCTCTACCCCCAAGATTAACGCCACGCTGATGCTACCTCCAGGAACTACGGAGGTAGCGCAGTCTTCCTGCGGGGTTGGGGAGAGTTCTGCAGCTGCACGCTAGGTCCCGAAAGTGCACGGGCTCCTCTCCCCGCCCCCCCAACAGCCGGCACGATACCTAAAACGCCGGTCCGTCGCACACTGGGTACTTTGTTCCCATGCTGCCTTCCTGCATGCAGGGGACGGGCTGGGGGTCTGGGACTGCGCCGGCTCCAGATGCTTGGGTGGCGCGCACTGACATGGGGAGCGGAGGAGCAAGGCGTGAGCTGCCGGAGAGGTTGGTGCTGGTGCAGTCTGGGACTCTGCCTCCACCCTCCCCCTGCACGGGAAGGCAGCGGGGGAATAAAGTCCCCAGCGCTCCAGCTCCAGCTGCTTGGGCAGCCCACGCTGCTGTGGGGAGCAGAAGAGCAAGGCGCACGCTGCCCCATCTGTTGGGGCTGGCGTGGTCCAGGACTCTCCCTCCCCCCACGCGGGAAAGCAACGGGGGAATAATGTCTCCAGTGTGCCGGCTCCAGCTGCTTGGGCAGCGCACACTGCCCCAGCAGTTGGGGCTGGTGCGGTCCGGGACTCCCCTTCCCCCCCAGCACAGGAAGGCATCAGGCAAGTGACAGACCAGCGTAGTCCATGTACTTCCAGGGCCTTGGTGTGCAGCTGCAGGATCTCCTGGTACCGGTCCCTGTCCCCTCCCCCCCACCCAGACCCCCACAAATACCCTGCCTCAGCGTCCACTGGCACCCATTGGCACCCTCCCCTGGCACCCACTGTCACCCTGTCCTCTGCCCCAGCACCCATTGGCACCCTGCCCCAGTACTCTGTCCCCTGCCCCAGCACCCACAAGCACCCTGTCCCTTGCTCCCACCAGCACAGTTGGGGCCACATTAGTGAGGTTTGGAGGGGTTGTGTTTTTGTATCTCACTTGTGTGGCCCTGACTGACTTTTCTGTGGGTCAGTGACCCTGACTCAAAACAGGTTCCCCGCCCCTCTCATAAATAAAGACACTGATGAAATCGTTTGTGTTTGACATAATATTTTATTTAAAAATGAAGCCTGGCCAACAAACCCCAGTTTGGGCCAAGCCCTCATCTGGCCACAGCATAATAACACTCCTGTACCCCCCACCGTGACCCCAAACCTGAGCCTATCATACATTGGAATCCCCTGTCCTGAGCCTCTCACATCTCCAAACTCCTGCACCCCCACATCCTCAGTCTTCTGCCACAACACTCTTGCACCATTCACACTCTGCAAATCTGTGTCCTGAGCCCATCATATGCCCAACCTCCCTGCCCTGAGCCCCTCATACACCCCCAACCCAAACTCCTGCACCCTCATATCCACAAACCTGTGGCTTGCTCAGCACCCCAACCCTCCACCTGAGCCCAACACTCCGCAGCCTGGAGCCCCCTCCCTGAGCCAGCATCCCCTTCTCCACATTCTGCTGCATCCAAATTCTCTCCCGGAGCTTGCACCTCTCACCCTTTCCGACATCTAAATCCCTCATTCACACCCCAGAGCCTGCACCTCCTGTCTCAACCCAGTGAGGGTACGGCTAGACTGCAGGAGTTTTTCCGGCAAACACACTCTTTTGGCAGCCCCTGTACTCCTTGTTCCATGAGGAATGAGGGGCTTCCAAAAGAAGAGCTTTTTCCAACATTTGGCCCAGTCTAGATGGGCCAAGTGTCAGAAAATTTTCTTCCAACAGAAGGATCGAAAAAAAGTGGCAGTGTAGCCATACCCTGAGAGTGTATAAGGACCGGGTTTAGCAAGTGATGGAGAGAAGGGAAACAGAGAGGGCGGGGTCTCAAGGAAGGGGTGGGGTCTTGGGGAAGGGGCGGGGTAGATCTTGGCTTGTCCTGACATTTAAAAAGTGATCTTGGGTATAAAAAGGTTGGAGACCACTGGTGTAAGGGAATGTCAGCCACGAATGTCAGCCATGGCATACCCTCAGCTACATCATGCCATTGGTGGGGTTCCTCATTGCACTGGCACTGTACAAAGGCCAGAGATAGTTCCTGTCCCAGACCAAGCAGGAGGGAGTAAAGAGGCAAAGGGAAAATGGTTTGCCCAAAAGACTGGCAGTCTGCTACAGAGTTAGGAATAGAATCCAAGCATCCTGTTACCCCACTACATCCCACTGCCTCCCCCACTTTTATGACCTTTGTTTCATGCTGAAAAACTAACAAGGAGAAAAATTATTTTGCTTAACATTCTCAAAATTATGCTGCCACAGTGAAGGCATCAGTGCTCAGTTCAGGATGAATGGAAACCATGCAGGGCAGCTCCAGGGATTAGCAGGACTCCAACCCACCACCCCTGGCTGTGGAGGGTGGTGCCTTATGGTCAGGCCACTAGAGGACCCAGTCCACCACCCCACCTTCTCTGGATGCCTTACTCTGCCCCCTTCAGCCTAGCACCTGCTCCAGCCCTGGCAGGCTTGTGGTAGGTGCCCCATGGCTCCCAAGACTGGTGGGACTTGAGTTTACCATCCTGGGCACTAGGGGCAGAGGCCTTATCTGTCAGGCCACCAGAAGACCCAGCTGACCACCCCAGCTTCCTCGGATGCTTTATCCCACCCACCTTCAGCCTGACACCTGCTCCAGCCTTGGGAATCTAGTGGTGGGTGCCTGGCAATTCCCAGGGCTAGCAGGATTTGAACCCACCAGCCCTGGCTCCAGAGAAGGAAAAAGCAGCTGTCACAGCGACTTATCAAACAGCAAAGGATGCATAACATAGCTCTCTCCTTTTCTGACTCCTGCACTGTCTCCAACTGGTTACAGTCAGTCTGATTACAATCACACAAGATCTGTGTGTGGACACAAATCTATTCCCAGAGACTTGAGTCAGAACTGGATTTGCTTTTTATGACTCTACTTACTGTGCTCTAAACTTCTGCCAATAGAAAATGATCATGCCACATTCACAGACAGTTCAATCTCACTTTTGTTAGCAGAGGTTCACCCCCGACAAGCCTTCAGCTAATTTATTCTGCTTTTAGAAATCCCTGTTCTAACTACTCAAGAGAGAGATCTTGGGGTCATTGTGGATAGTTCTCTGAAAACATCCACTCAATGTGCAGCAGCAGTCAATCAGGCAAATAGAATGTTAGGAATCATTAAAAAGGGAATAGAGAATAAGACAGAAAATATCTTATTGCCTCTATATAAAACTACGGTACACCCACATCTTGAATACTGCGTACACATGTGTTTGTCGCATCTCAAAAAAGACACATTGGCTACTGGCATTGGAAAAGGTTCAGAAAAGGGCAACAAAAACAATTAGGAGTTTGGAATGGGTCTCATATGAAGAGAGGACTTTTCAGCTTAGAAAAGCGGAGTCTAAGGGGGGATATGATAGAGGTCTATAAAATCATGACTGATGTGGAAAAAGTGAATGAGGAAAAGTTATTTACTTATTCCCATCATATAAGAACTAGGGGTTACCAAATGAAATTAACAGGCAGCTGGTTTAAAACAAACAAAAGAAAGCTTTTCTTCACTCAGTGCACAGTTAACTTGTTGAACTCCTTGCCAGATCATGTGGTGAAGGCTAGGACTTTAACTGGGTTCAAAAAAGAGACAGATTCATGGAGGTTAGGTCCATCAATGGCTATTAGCCAGGATAGATAGGAATGGTGTCCCTAGTCTCTGTTTCTCCGGAGGTGGGTGACGGGGGGGGATCACGTGATTACCTGTTGTGATCCCTCCCTCTGGGGCATCTGGTATTGGCCACTGTTGGCAGACAGGATACTGGATTGGATGGACCATGGACTTTCTTATGTTTTTAACTATCCTGCAAGCACAGCTCTCTCAGCAGTCAACTGCAAATGCTGGCGTTTCCATTAATGCTGGCTTTTAATGGAAAGAATGTTATTAAATAAAAACAAGCATCAGCCATTGGGTAGCATGTGACAACTACTCAGTGCTCGTGTTTTTCTTTAATTCAGAATGGTCCAATCATCAGCAGAAACACTGGACGGTGTCTAGAAGTGGAAATGTCAAAGGATGCCTATTTTGGGCTCAGACTCGTGGTACAAAGGTGCTCTGGGCAAAAATGGATGATTAGAAACTGGATAAAACATGGCCGACATTGACTACTGGGGCCGAGAAGCTGTCACCTCCACAATCAGACATTGCTCAGTGTGTGATATGCTTCAAAGCATTTGTGTTCAATCAAACTGCTATGAAAAGAAGTTGACTGCCCAGGACCATGGACTGTGAGGCACAAACAGGCAAATAAGTATCCTGCCTGACTCTTTCTTGGATCAGTGGATGCCCTGGAAATCTTGAGATGGCCAAACAGAACAGAGAAATGGGCTCATTTCAGCTTTCCCAGAGGAGGAGTTAAAGGACAGCAGTGTCCATAATGAGTTCAAAGGGGAACTCCTTCTACTGCCTCATTAAAAAGAATCCTCTGGTGGATAGCTTTTTAGCTTTAAGTTATTGACTGGTGAACAACTCATATAGTGAATAATCATGTGCCTTTTCTACTGTACTTCCTATTCAAGCAGACTGGGAAATCCCCTCTGAAAGCATGTTTGATTCATTGTACGGAACAACTAAAAACTGTGAATAAATAACTACAAAATATGATAGATTGTAAATGTCATAGATGGTTGCCTGAGAGCGTCTGTATTTATAGGACGATCCAGTTTTGCACCTTCAGCCTGCTCAAAAGCAGCATCCTAGGGATCCAAACATAAATTCTGAGTAGTTAAAATGTCAACATATCCTTAAATTTTTCCAGTATAAAAGAAACAAGATACAGCACTTCTTTATTTAACTCCTTAGGGCAGGGCTCACAAACTCACAATCCATGGATCATCATCAGTTGGAGTGATTGTGCAATCTGGCCTGTCCATTACCCATTGCACTCCACTTCCCCTGCGACTCTTGCTACTACAGGCAATGTGGAGAGGGCCAGGGATGCAACCTTCAGTGCGACCAGGCCTTTCAGTGATCCCCAGTGCTGCAACCTCAGGGGATGGTGTGCCACAATGGGAAGAGTGTGGCAATGACAGGAAAGGGAGGGACTTGGGAGCCAGTAACAGACAGCCCACTCCCCACAGATTGCCAGTACTTCCAGGCCGGATTGCACAATTGCTCCAACCAGGAATGACCCATGGGCCAGGACTTTAAGACCCCTGCCTTACGGACAGTGTACGTGCTGTAGTCTGGATTTATAGACCTTCCACCCTCTAACTGCAGTTACAATGTAAGGCATAGCACTGCATTTATGAGTCACTCCATTCAAACCAGTGGGAGCTGCTCTAGATAGCCATCACTTCGGAAAATTAGGTGACTTATTTAGGGCCTAATCTGAATTTAGAAGCTTGACTTTAGGCTCTTCTTTTTAAAGATTTTGCAATCCCTGTGACCCATCCCATAGGCATGCTGAATGTCAGCAATCCCACATGCACTTTTCCTGCCCTAACCATAACCTTATATCACTTGAGAAAAAAGATAAAGATAAATCCCAAAGTTTGCCACAATTAGAACACAAAATAATCAAAAAATGTAACAAAAAAGCCCACAACATTTCTATTAATGTACCATTGATACATTTTACTATTGTTGAGCTATATAATCCTTAGCCATAACAGCACCTTTATAGGTTTGCCCCTTCCTGCATGGCCCATCAAGGGTCCCTGTGCAAAGGGTTAAAAGTATGACAGGACCTAATCCAAAGTTTGCTGAAGTCAATGGAAAACTTCAGTTAACTTCAATGGGCTTGGGATCTGGTCCATGGTACATAGCCTTTTGCAGCACAAGATTCAGTCACAATGTAAAGATGTAGGAGCAGAAGGGAATATCTGTTAGAATTCATTAGGAATAATAGGATGTAAATCAGATGCTTAAGTCCTGGGTGCCTGACCTGTGCTCAGGTCTGGAACTAAATGTCCAGAGGCTCCCTTTAAACGCTGGGGCCCTGAGTACAGAGCAGGCAGCAACACAAGTGCAGTCCCACAGTTAGTAAGGCCTAGGCCCTAGTACAGGGTGGGGCAGCAGCACAAACGCAGTACCACAGTCAAGAGAGGGGAAAGGGAGGCTGCCACCCAGTATGTGGGGTGGCAGGGGGAACATGGGCCCTCCCTAATCTACCATGTCCCAGCCTAGGGCCCTAGCAATGGCAGCCCTGGCTGCCACTGGGATCCCCACAACATGTTGAAACACTCTAAAGTGTTATAAGATCAGCCTGACAGTCGTCAGCTTTCCGTGGGCCTATTCCTAACTCCCCCTCCAAATCTACCTGGCCCCACACAGGCTGCCAGTTCTCAGGGTTATTGTAGTCTGCACCCTTGGGCAGGGTAAAGAAGGTCTCCTCTTCAGAGCGGGAGCCCAGCAGTCCAGACTAGTTCTCAGCCTCTGCAAGGTCTTCACAGCCCTCCTGGCTTGGGAGCTCAGAGCAGGCATCTATTTCCTCCAGTGGTGGGGGCCTTACTGAGTTCCTGGGCTGAGCTTTTTATCCTACCTGCCCCACCTTGTGCTCCCAGGGAGTCAGGACTGAGCTCTACCCACACAGGCTTAGAGAGGTTATTCCCCCTCAGGGTCAGTGGAGGCCACTCACACCCCACTCCAAGAGAAGGAGGAGGATGTGATAGCTGCTCCCTCTCCACCTGAGCTCAGGAGCACCCTTCCCTTCCTCTCTCCCTGCCCTGCAATGCCCAGTTGCTGCTTCTGCTGCAACTGCTACAGGGAGCCCTCCCTACCCAGATCTCCCTTGTGGCTGCCTACCTGCTTGCCTGCCTGTTGCTGGGCCTCTCCCTCCCAGGACTGATGCTGCTGCTGCCACCCACAACTTGCTGCTCTCTGGAGGGAGAGGTGAAGAGGACCCACCACCATCAGCGCCACTATCCAGAAGTCCTTCCCCAGTTGGCTGCCACCTGCCTTCCGCTGCTGTACCACCTGCACCCCGCTGAGGAACAGGACCACCACTTGGACTCATGGAGGAGGTTTGTTTGTTGGGACTAAGCCTTTAACACCTGTGCTCCTGGGGTGGTGGTAACTTGAGTTGTTGCAAGGAGGGCCAGGGAAGAGGCGTGGAGACCTCGCTCCAGTCCAGTTGCCCCCCTTTTCTACTGCCACCACCTCCACCACTCCCCATTATTCCTCCCTTGCTTCCTAGATCCCTTTATGTACCACCTGCGCCCCTGGCCCTGCCCCTGCTGACCAGCGCTCCACTTCCACCTCAGAAGGCTAGGTGCTCATTCAGGAGATGAGCCCACGGTCTGCAAACTCAATCTCCCCCTTCCAGTGAGGAAGGTGTGAAGGCCCCTCACAGAATAATGAGGGGAGGTGGCCGATACCACCCCCGACAAGGATCAGCAGAAGGCCCTGGCCAAGGACACCAAGACAGCGGAGGGGAACAGCACCATCTCCCTCGTGGAGCCCATGCCTGAGCAGGCCACAGATGGAACTCCCTCGGCCCCTTACCATCCACACCACCTTGGCGGCCAGTGGGGAGAATTCTGGGACTATGGGGATGGATTTTAGCTCCATCTTCGAAGAGATCGAGGCCCTATATCTGACCCTGCTTGCCCAGGGGGAGGGTGACCCCTTGCCAATGGGCCTCAGTCTGGGCAGTGACTTAGTTGCACCATCCCCTCCTCCTCCTTCCTCCCCCATGCCCCAGGTGGCAGCCTCCATTCTCACCCTTGGGGGCGCTCCTCACACTGGCCATCCGCCCACCAACAAAAGTGCCTCATCAGAGGCCACCGAGCTCCTAGGGGTGACGGCCAGTGCCGAGCAGCTGGGTCCCGGGCTTGTGGGTGCCCCCTCCATCTTTCAGGTGGAGCAGTCACCCTCCCTCCCTGCTAGGGGCCCAGCAACTGGTGCCATCACAACTGACACCATGGCTCTGAACATAAGTCTACCTGGCCACTCAAGCCTGGCGTCAGCGCGGGCCACCTACCCACATCCATCCCTTGAGTCCCAGACCACATTCAGGAAGCACCACAGCCCAATGGCCCAGACCTGGGGGACTGTTTCCTTGCCCCATCTGTAAGCTGTGGCCCTTCTCCCTGTCCCAATCCTTCCCCCGTTCCCATCCATACTTCCGGTCTTGATCCCACCCCTATTCATGGTCCTGGTCCCAGTCCCATCCCCATTCCTAGTCCCGCTCCCACCCCCATCCTTATCCCCACTGTTGTTACTGGCCTGACCTCCACTTCTGACCTAGACCCTATTCTCCCTTCTGTCCCCACCATGATGCCCGTTCCTCCTCCACCACCCCCCATCCGATTGTTATTGCCACCCCTTTGGTGACTGTTTCATTCCCACTATCCATGAATGGCCCTCAGGGGGTGATTTTCATGTTTCCCATTTCTAGTTCCTTAGGGGCTGCCCTGCTCCTCTGCCGCCCCCTCCCTTGCTGGGGATAGAGATAGGCAGCACGGCACCACCACATTTGGTGCTGCGCCAGGGATTGGATCCCTGTTTGCCCATCTCCATTCATTGCCCATGAGGTCCATCCAGGGGCCCAGATGGAGAAAAACCGTGCTGTCCCGACCCCCTCAGCACTGAAGACCGAGCTATGTCAGTTCCTCACAGATACCCATGAAGTGAAGAATAAGGTGTAGCTCACCTTATGGTGCTGGAGGGATTTTCACTCTATCCTCTTGGCCACAAAGGCCTCTTGCAGAAAGGGAGAGGGACCAAAAGGCAGGACATCATGGTTTACTGCCAGACATGCAAATTCCATGACACTCTCCTGGCCTTCAGATCAGGGAGCAGTTTCCTGGGGATCACCCTGCCCTTGAGGAACCACCCCAGCCCTCACTTTGAAATACACCATCTTTGCAACATTAAACACCCTGGGCTATCGGGCAGGTCTCTACAGGAGCCGGGCGCTCTCCTTACTTCAGAAAAGGGGGTACTCTGTGTTTTTTCTGTAGGAGACCCACACAACTCCAGCCATCAAGGCTGGCTGGTAGCTGGATTGGGAGGATGGGGTATATTTTAGCCACCTCAGTACCCAGGAAGCTAGTGTTGTCAACCTGTTCTCCCCTGCCGTATGGCCCAAGGGGCTAAGGGTTCCCAGGCCTCCTGCTGCACATCCGGGTGCACGTAGAGGGGCTGACATTGAACTTGGTCAATGTCTATACCCTGAACATGGGCCCAAACTGCGTCACCTTTTAGCAGCAGGTGGCCACTTCCTCAGCACCCTGGATCCTCGCGAGTGCCTGGTCCTGGGTAGGAATTTCAACACCACCCTTGAGGACTGGGATCACTCAGAAGTCAAGAACTGCCAGGCCACAGCAGGCATCCACAGGGAGATTGTAGACCACCACTCCCCTGGTAGATGTCTTGCATGATCACCACCCAGATGACACCATCAATTTCACCTATGTCCGCATATATTTTTCATGTTTCCACCTAGCATGGGCCACTCTGCCAGGGTCTGGTTGGCTCCATTCATGGACCACAATTTGGAGGCTGAGAAGGCCTCTCTAAGTGTGGAAAGACTGGGGCCAGCCTACTGACACTTTAACAATAGCCTGCTGGAGGATGTGGGCTTTGTGACATCCTTCTGGGAGTTCTGGCTGGTCTGGTGGGGGCAGCAGCCCGCCTTTCTCTCAGGGTGGTGATGGTGGAATGTGAGGAAGGGGCACGCCCAGCTCTTTTGTTGTGACTACTCCTGGTGCGCCAGCTGGCGGAGGGATGCGGTGATAAAGGAACTGGCACAGGAGGTTTTGAAACTTGAGAAGTCCCTGACATTTGACCCGGAGGATCCACCCCACCACAAAGCATACCGGGAGAAGTGGAAGGATCTCTGGGCCCTCCAGGACCATGAGGCCTGGGGCACCTTTATTTGATCTTGCATCCATCTCCTCTAAGAGATAGATCGTGGTTCCCACTTCTTCTATGTCCTAGAGAAAAAGAGAGGGGCGGGTGACCGAGACTGGCTAGAGCTGCCTCTCACTCTGGCCAAGTTGTCAGAAGCCCTCCATCTTATGCCCATCAACAAAACCCCGAACATTGACGGACCGACAGTGGAGTTCTACTGCATGTTCTGGGATGTCCTCAGCCCAGACCTTGTCACCATCTGGGCTGAGTTCTTAGAGAAAGGGGTCCTCCCTCTCTCGTGCAGGTGAGCAGTGCTCTCCTTGCTACCGAAGAATGGGGACCTCCGTGACCTTGGGAACTGGCATCCCATCTCGCTCCTCAGCATGGACTACAAAGTCATAGCAAAAGCCATTTTGCTGCGGCTGCAGTCCATGCTGGTGGAAGTGATCCACCCCAACCAACCTACTCCATCTCTGACTGCAGAACCTTTGACAATCTCTATCTGGTCTCGGTCCTCTTGGAGCTTGGGTGTAGTAATGGTCTATCATTCTCCCTCCTGTTCTTGAATCACGAGAAGGCTTTCGACAAGGTGGACCATGAGCACTCTGCAGGCCTTTAGCTTTGGGCCCTGTATGGTGGGTTTTCTCTGGGTGCTATATACCTTTGCGGAGTGTTTGGTCAGGCTCAACTGGATCCTGACTGAGCCGGTCAGCTTTGGGTGGGGAGTACATCAGGGGTGTCTGTTGTCAGGCCAGCTGTACACCCTGGTGATTGAGCCTCCCTCTGTCTCCTCCATTGGAGGTTGACAGGGTTGGTGCTCTGAGAGCCAGAGCTGCGGCTGGTCCTGTTGGTGTATGCTGATGACATGCTCCTCATGGTCCAGAACCCAGGCAACCTGGTGCAGATGGAGGCCTGCCAAGCCATCTACTCAGCGGCCTCCTCCAAGAGCTCTGGCCTGGAGTTCACTGATGGGTGGCAGGCAGGCTCCCTCCCACCTGTGTTTCAGGCCATCAGGTGGAGCATGGGTCTGCTGCTCTATCTCGGCGTTTTTTTATCCACCACAAAGCCCTCCCTGCCGGTGAACTGGCAGGGTTTGGAGGCCAGGGTGGGTGAGTGGCTGCAGAAATGTACATACTGCTCCAGTGTCTCTCTCTGCAGGGGAGGGTTTTGGTGCTGAACCAACTAGTACTGTCCATGCTCTGGCACCAGCTCAAAACCCTGAGCCGGGCCCTGGAGGTCCTGGCCAGACTCCAGAGGATAGGCCTGGAGTTCTTCTGGCCAGGACTGAACTAGGTCTCTGGAATGGTCTTGTGTCTTGCCCTGGAGGAGGGGACACAGGGCCTGATCTGCATGCACCGCCAGGTCTGGACCTTCCGCCTCCAGGCACTGAAAGGACTCCTCTATTGTGCAGGTAGTCTGGTGTGGAGCATGTTGGCACATATTTACCTCTGCTGCCTCCGAGGGCTCTGATATGACTGGCAATTCTTTTTTCTCCACCCAAGAGGTCTTCTGCAAGACCTCTCAGAGCTGCTGGAGTTCTACTAGGAACTCCTCCAGACATGGAAGCTGTTCTCAGCCACCAAGTCTGTTGTGGCCACCAAGGGAGCAGTCCTCCTCGCTGAGCCCCTGCTTCACAATCCAACCTTGTGCATGCAGGTGGTGGAGTCACCCTTGATGTGCTGGAGGTTGGTCCTGGCAGAACCCACCAAGCTTGGAGACCTCCTGAACTGCGACAAGGGAGACTGGGTGGATCCCTGTATGCTCACTCAGTGCATGGGGCTCTCCACCCCTTGAACCCTCCTGCATATACTCCAGGAAATAAAGGCACAGCCTGCTCTTGATTTCCTGCAACGAGCCCTGTGAGAGGGTATACTCCTCTCCCCTCTCACAATGCAAGCCTTCCGGTTCTTTTTCTTGAGCCCCTGTTCCACAGGTCTTCCCAACCTCCTCATCCTTAGACTCCCAGCCAGCTGCAGGATTTGCAGCTGGTCTGTTTTCTAACTACACCTAGAGACATCCTTGTGCTCAACATGTTACATTTCCTCACCTCGTGTCCCACCACAACACCAAATCACAGGACCATCTAGGTCCTGTTGAAGATGAGGAACCCCAATGGGCCAGTGTTTAATCCACCTTAATCCCACAGCTCATCAGGGATATAAGTTGGCGGCTCCTCCACGGAGCCATGAGCACAGGTGTGTACTTGGTGTGGGTCACCCCCATCCCTGATACTGCCCCTTCTGCAGCATCAGGGAAAACCTGGCGCACACATACCTAGAATGCGCCAGGTTACAGCTCCTATTCTGGCTCCTCCAGAACCTCTTATTGAAGTTCTGGCTGCACTTTTCCTTTCACCTTTTCATTTACACACACCCCATCTGTGGCCCCACAAAGTCTTGAGACCTTCTCATCAGCCTCCTCCTGGCCCTAGCAAAAGCCACCATATACAATACTAGGAGGAGGCTGCTGGATGAAGGGGTGCTCTGCGACCGTGGGGCCTATTTCCACTCCTTGCTTGTCTCACGCATATGGGCAGAGTTCCTCTGGGCAGCATCCACTGGCTCCCTAGACAGCTTTGAGGAGCAGTGGTCACTCTCCAAGGTTCTCTGCTCGGTATCCCCATCCAGTTCTCTCATTTTGTACCTTTGACTGCAACCCTGACCCTGTTTTTCATTATTTTTCCCTTGTAATCAGTTGAACCCTGGGTCCAGCTGTTCCTCCCGTAAGGCTGGGGGAGGGGCTTTTAGAAGTGGGGCAACTGGTGCCCACCCAACCCCTTGGGTTTCAAATAGTGCCCAGCTCTTCCCTGTGACTGCCTATCTGCTTGCCTGCCTGTTGCTGGGCCTCTCCCTCCCAGGACTGCTACTGCTGCTGCCACCCACAACTTTGCTGCTGTCTAGGAGGGCTTGCCAGCCTGCTTCTCCCACCCCTCCAGAGAGGTGAAGAGGAACCCACCACCATCAGCACTCACTGTGCAGAGGTCCTTGCCAGGTTGGCTGCTGCCTGCCTGCTACTGCTACTGTACCACCTGCACCTCATCGAGGAGGAAGAAGAGGAGGCCCACCATGTAGACTTGTAAAGGGGGTTTGCTTGTAAGATTGAGCCTTTAACACCTGTGCTCCTGGGGTGGTGGTAACTTGAATTGCTGCAAGGAGGTCTGGGGAAGAGGCGTGGAACCTTCCCCCCCAGTCCAGCTGCCCCCCTTTTCTACTGCCACCACTCCCACCACTCCTTCCACCACCCTCTGTTAACACCTCAACTTTCTCTTCACCCCTCAGTGGGGCTGGCTGCTCCACCTGCATTTATACCCGGGACTGTTTTCCTGCAGCAGAGAGTGAGGGACTGAGCTCTCACTGCCCTTGTGGGTGCACTCACTCCCGCCTTGGACTTGGCCCCTCTCCATTAGCTACATTTAGCTGGGGGGGCCTCCCTCACCCCCTACTTTATCCCTCTTTGTTCCCATGCCACAGCAGCTTGCCTCCCTCCCTTCTGCCTGCCCCACCCCGATAGCCCAGTTTGTTTCTCCCTCCCATCCTGAGAGTTAGTTTGCTTACTTGGCCCGCCCAGCCCCAGAAAGTTTGGTTATTTGTTTGTGTGCCCCACCCGACCTCTATACAGCTCCCTTTGCCTGTCCCACCCCGTCAGCCTGCTGTGGTGTTTGCCCCGCCCTCCCACCAACTGCCTTACCCTACCCCGCCCTCTACCTATTCAAAATCTGTTCCCTTCTCCAAGCTTCCTATTAGCCCTCTGCATTGCCCAGTGCACTCTGGTCCCCTCCCCAAGCGCTTGTGTGCCTTCCCTCCCTTTTTAGTTAGCACCCCCTACTGTACGCTGCACCCTCCTTGATGCCCTTATAGTTTCCCCCTGTCCCAGTGCAGCCGGAGGAGCCGGCACCACCGCCCTGCACCTGTAGCGTCATCCCCTGTCCTGTCCTGGAAATGCCCTCCTCCTCTGCCTCCAGCCTTGCAAGGAGGAGTGGTTGCCTTTCCCACCCTCCCTCTTGGTTGTCCCATTTGCCCCCCCAACCCCTCCCTGCATACAGTCCAATGAGCGAAAGTGGTCCCTGCCCCTCTCTCTAGCACCCTCCTCCTCTGCCTCCAGCCTTGCAGGGAGGAGTGGTTTCTGGCTTCCTTTTTCCTCAGTTCCCTATCAGCGCCCTTCTTCCACTAGTGCCCTCCCTTCCTACAAACAATCCAGCAGGAGGGAGTGGTTGCTTTCCCCCTCCCGCAATAGCAGCCTTCCCCACCTCCCCTTGCATCCCTGCTTCTATCTCTAACATACTCCCCCTCTGTCTTCAGCCCTGCAGGGAGGAGTAGTTGCTTTCCCCACCTTCCCAGTCATGCCCCCTCCTACTCTCCACCCATCCTTGTGCTTCTCTCTAGCACCCTTCTCCTCTGTATCCAGCCAAGAAGGGAGGAGTAGTTGCTGCCCCCTTCCCTCAGTTGCCCCCCCCACCCTCAAATCCAGTGCCCTCCTTCCCAGCCTTCAGTCTAGTGAGGAGGAGTGGTTGCTGCCCCTGCTACACTCAGTTCCTGTCCCCCTCCCCCAGCACCCTGCTCTTGAGCCAGTAGGGAAGAGTGGTTAACCCATCCCATTTTCCCTCCACACCTTCCCTTCCATTGATGCCCTCCTCCCCTGCCTGCTGCTTGGTGGGAAGGAGTGGTTGACCCTTGTTCTCCTTCCCCACCATCTGTGCCTCCTCCAACCACTCCTCTCATGATGAAGGAGACCTTTGCCCACACCTCTGGTCCTGTTGACCCCACAGTCCCTCCATTACCACCGGCCCCAAAGACCACTGCAGCTGACCTCCCAGTCCATGGTCCGGTCTCCACTGCTGCCATGGACAATGCTCCCCCCTGATTCGAGAGGAGCCTCCACTTTGGCCGGTAAAAAAGGCCAGGGGAAAACAAAGGACAAAGACCTGGCCAGGAAAGCCAAAACCCCCATGGTTTTGGCTGTCCAGCCCATCACTATTCTGACACCTGCCGTGACTCCTCCTTCTCCTGCCATTCCACCCACCAGCTCTGGAGGCGTTCCACCTGCAGTCCCCAGAGCATACACCCAAGTGGCTGCTCCTGCCCCCCCCCCTTGACTGCTGACTCCAGTTCCATCCCTGGTGGCCGAGGCCTCTTCCCCACCCTGACCAGGAAGCATGGCATCCATTGCCTTGTGGTCTTCTCCTCACCCCATGTGGAAACATATATACGGGCATTGGTGAGGGTGATGGGGTCCTCAGCCATGGTGGCAGGCTCCAAGATGTATGGCAAGATGGTGTTCTTCCTTGCCTTTGAAGCCACTGGGCAGGAGGCAGTGGAGAGGGGCCTGTCAGTGAGGGGCGTGCATGTGCCCTTTGAGCTGCTGGAAGACCTAGGTATATGGATGACCTTACTTCTGTCCCACCCTTTCTGCACAATGCTGCCCTGTTGCATATCCTCTCCACCCTGGGGAAACCTGTTTTCACCATCAGCCTTCTCCCTTTGGATTGCAAGGACCCCATCCTCTTCACGTTTTGTCATTCTGCCAGGAGTTGCAACTACAGATGCCACCAGCGGCACATGATGGGATGAAAGTGGAGGGGTCCTTTATGATGCCCTAGCAGAGGGCCCTATACCGGGTTCATTACTCCTCAGAGGAGACCCAGTGCTTCTTCTGCCAGGCGACAGGGCACGTGCAGAGGGACTGCTCCCTAGCCTAGTGTGAGAGAGATGCCAGGCCCCCTGGGGCCCAGGAAAGCATCAGCTCCAACACCACTGGCCCCCAACAGTCCAGCCTCCATGACTGCCCTTTCTCCTACTGCCAACAGTTCTGCTCTGGTAATGGTGGCACCTCCCGGCACACCCTGGCAAGCAGGCGGGCCCTGCCTCTGTTCAACCTGATTCAATGGGGCCCCCTGATTCGGAGGAGACAGTGGTGCAGTTACCACCAGGTGAGGGAGAGCGCTTACCACAGGGGGAGGTTTCCCTGCCCCCCATTTTTTAGCCCTTGCCTCCCAGGCCCCCCCCCCCCAGTACCACCTGTGCCTCCTGGTCCAGCCCCTACTGACCAGCCCTCCACTTCCATCTCCGCCTTTGTGGTCTCAATCTCCCCCCTCTGACAAGCAGGGCAGGAAGGCCCCCACAAAATACTAAGAGAGGCTACAGCTGTTGACATCACCCACCTTGAGCAGCAGCAGGAGGCACTGGTCGAGGATGCCATGACAGTGGAGGAAGATGTTCCCATCCCCTTCATGGAGTCTATCCCTGAGGAGGCCTCGGATGGAGCTCCCCCAGCCACTTTACCATTTGTGCCCCCCTTCATCACCACCGAGGCAATTGCTGCCTCAGCAGCCAGTAGGGAGGACTCTGGGGCTGTGGGAATAGACTTTAGCTCCATCTTTGAGGAGATCAGGCCCTGGGTCTGACCCCACTTGTCCAGGGGCAGGATGCACCTTGCCAACAAGCCTCAGTCTGGGCAGTGACTTAGTTGTGCCACCCCCCTCTAATCCTCGCTCCCCCATACCCCAGGCGGCTGCCTCCGCTATCACCCTCGGGGTGCCCCACCACCAAAAGCACCTCCTCTGAGGCCACCAAGCCCCGAAGGACAATGGCCAGTGCTGAGCAGCCGGGCCCCGGGCCTGTGGGTGTCCCCTCCACATTTCAGGTGGAGCGGTCACCTTCCCTCCCTGTCTGGGGCCCAGCAACTGGTGCCATCTCAACCGATGCTGTGGCTCCAGACATAAGGTCTACCTGGCCACCTGAGCCAGGCGTCAGTGCAGGCCCCTTCTCCACATCTGTCTCCTCAGTCCCAGGCCCCATTCAGGAGGTGCTGCAGCCTGGTGGTCCAGACCTAGGGGACTGTCCCCTCACCCCATTCCCAAACTCTGGCCACTCTCTGTGTCCTAATTCTTCCCCCTCTCCCATTCATACCCCTGGTCCCTATTCATGGTCCCGGTCCCAGTCCTGCCCCCATCCCCATTTCTAGTCCTGCTCCCACCACCACCCTCATCCCCACTCCCACTCCCAGCCTGATGTCTGCTCCCGATCCTGATCCTATTCCTACATCTGCCCCCACCACGATGCCCGTTTCCCCTCCACCTCCTCATCCCACTGTTATTGACACCCCCACAGGGGCCAACTCATTCCCACTAACTGTGAGCAACCCTCAGGGGATGGTTTTTGTGTCCCCCTGTTTCTAGTTCCATAGGGACTGCCTGTTCCCTCTGCCATCCCCTCCCTTGTTAGGGATGGAGACGGACAGCTCAGCACCACCATACTTGGTGCTGTGCCGGGGCTCAGATCCCTGTTTGCCCATCTCCGTGGCCTGCGAGGACCATCCAGGGGCCCAGACAGAGGAAAATCCTGGTGCCTCAATCTCCTCAGCACTGAAGGCTGAGTTGTGTCAGCTCCTCACAGATACCTGCAGGGCTAAGGATAAGATGCACTTATCTAGAGCATTGTTTCTAAATGTCAGTAGTTGCTTTATCTATGGATGGATTTATTTAGAGACTTGCTTGGCCCTTTTCACCATTTTATCTGGGCTCTCCACAAAATTCAGAAGCAAAGCAGACATGCATGCTTTGCTAGTCTGCCCACTAGAAGCACAAAAGGATTCAACCACACCAGTAGTTACCACCATCCATCACCCACAAATGTTCCTCATTTCATGAGGAAGCAAAGCATTCTGCTCCTTTCATGGCTGGGTAGTAGCTATGGGAAACCCCTGACTGAAAAGATGCAAGAAGGCCATTGCACTGAGCTCCGAAGGTCACTGTAACCCAAGCTTGTTTAGCAGAGGCTCCATCATGCCTGAAGATGAACCACACTCAAGGCCTACTGTGGTCAGTGGAATTTTTCAGATTCAGGCCCTGAGACGCTATACTGCTGTACTGATCTTTGACTCTAGAGGCTGGTTTGTATGTTCCATGGCAAAACCCAGCTATAGAAATCAGCCAAGAACTGGAAGATTATTAAGAATCATAACCAAACTATTACCCATTTCTGTATCAACAGCTGTGCCTATATATCCTTCTCAGGATCATCCCAGCCTCAAAGAGCTTAAAATCAGAGGGTCACCTCCAAATTCACTGCTGTTCTCCACCTTCAGTGGTGCAGCAGGAATTTCATCATGCATTTTACATGCACAGCCACAGGGAGGTGATCTAAAAAATATATATTCAGGCCCTGATTTGCAGAAGTGCTGAGCCCTGGCAGCATCCTGAACTTCAGTGGCTGCTCCTGAGCTCAGCCTCTCTGAAAATCAAACTCTCCTTGTCTGCTATTAAAGACACAGATTCTTCCCTGTTGTTTAATATAGTTGTCCATTTCCTGCCAGCCCTTTTGTTTATAAAGATGCTTCTCTACATGTTGTTCCCATAGATGAAATTGCCACTCACCATATAGTAAGGGCACAATCTCTCTGACACACAGCATTTGAAATTCAAAATCCTCAATTAATATGATTCAATGACATAACACTAACTGTCATCAGTTCCTTAATTACACAGTTTGTAGTTCCTTCATAGAATCATAGAATCAAAGGGCTAGAAGAGACCTCAGGAGATCATTGAGTCCAACCTCCTGCCCAAAGCAGGACCAATCCCAACTAAATCATCCCAGCCAGGACTTTGTCAAGCCTCTTCTTAAAAACCTCTAGGGATGAAGATTCTACCCCAGCCCTAGGCAGTGGTGGAATCAATATGTAGCTTCAATATATAGCATTTATTTGAAATGACTCATCTACAGCTCTACTAAACAGACTGCCCACTTCTGCTCCCATTTAAAAGGGTTGTATGGATTTCAAAATAATGGAATTGATGCTTGCTTTGTTATTTCAAAATAACGCTAGTTATCTCAAAATAATGTTGCCGTGTAGACACACCTTAGGGGAATATTTTAACCTCCCTGAAAATTCAGTAATGGATTTAAACATAGCCATCCTTCTACAAAAACATAAACAAAACCTTTAAAATACAATTTTAAAAAATTTAAAAGGGAAACAGCTCCAATTCATTTGCAAATTCAATAGAATCAAATTAGTCTTGAATAAAGATTTAACCTGGTTCACACACTTAGAGGCAACTTCCTCTCTCTTGATAGTCACATCTCTACATCAGCTACTCTGAATGAACCATATTCACTCTGGCTTGGTTAGCGTCATTAACATTGGTCCTACACTTGATAAGTAACTTCGTTTGCTTTCTTTCTTATATGTGTGTGTGTATAAATATATACTTCCGTCTGTGTAGTTTCCATTCCAATTCATCTGATGAAGTGGGTTTCACTCACAAAAGCTCATGAGCTAATAAATGCATTATTCTGTAAGGTGTCACAGGACACTTCATTGTTTTTGCAGATATAGACTAACACAGATACCCCTCTGAGATTCTTGATTATTATAACCTTTGAAATTTTCTAATAAAGTGGAAAGTCACCAACAAAATGTTATGGTTCATTACCTCATGTAGATTAAATGTAATATGTTATAAAGCAAATTAGCTCATTTTAGTTGTATGCACTAAATATGTAATGTACTGAACTCAAAGGAGCTATGCCCATTTATACCTGCTGGGTAACTGGTGCCTGACTGGTTCTAGCCTTAGAACTCTTCAGTGCAAGTGCACTGTATCTATTAGGTCATGGGGAAGTCTCGGAGTTCCAGTGTAGAGATGTAGGAGTACAGCAATTGCAGTAATCAATCCATGCAGAAATATCAACTGAAGTTCTTGCAGGTCCTTCTGGGACTGGTATATGTGTCAAAGGTAGTGGCCAAAATATAAGTTTAAATAAATTCCACATCAGGAATTTCTTACAGTGCAACCAGCATTCCTGGAAGCATTGAGTTCTGGGGGAAAACATGCAATTGAACCACAAAAAAACTATGGAAAGGTATTGCTGAAACTGCTCTCTTCCTAAAAGATCTGGGTAAAAATAACATATTGGTATAGTGAAACATACAACACAATTCTTCAGTCCTTGCTTATATTACTGTTCTAAACCCAGAAAGTCGAAGAATTAGAAAATTATATACTTCTTGTATGGACCAGTTAGTGCAGAGGACTGAGAAGTGAATGATCGATCCCACATCTTATGAACCAATATACCTAGAGCCTATAAATCATAGTGTTATGCGGTTTAAACTGACATAGTTCCACTGGAGTCAATGCAGATAAGCCTGTGGAAAAACACCAATTTACAGCACCCAAGACTTGCAGGTAGCAACAATCGCAGCTCATGTTGGCTGTGAATCACTGCTCCCAGCTAATGGAAGCAGCAGGATTCAGCACAGACCAAAACACCACTTCTCACCACTCTCATTGGCAGGGAGCACCAAATCTGTAGCCAACATGAACTGCGATCGCCAGTACCTGTGGCCGTGCAGGTAAATATAATTGTGGGAACCCACCAAAAGCTCACCCAGGTAGACCAGTTCCAGCCCATGGGCCAGTATTCGCCCACCCTTGAGATAGCATATCAAGGTCATTCACCTACATATGCAAGAAGCAATACCTCTGCAAAAGTACTATCTCTACCTTCCGTGTTCAGGCAAAATTCTTGTGTGCATCATGAGTAATTTTGCAGGAGCATGGATTGTGGGATCAGCCCCAGTTCACTTAGTTAGCTTTTATTTTTTGTTATCTGGACTCAACAGTGAAGTGTCTCCTGTTTTCCTTTGTGTTAGTTATTGACTTTTTTGATAGACAACATTTCTTTGTAAATCCACATTAATAAGACTGTGGAGAAGGCTTGCCGTGTTGCTACCCATGCTATTTGTGGACTCAATTCCCCTCCAAGCTGGCATCTTTCCATAGCAAAAAAAAAAAAAAATCCTTTAAAAAGAAATCTAATAGCTTCTTTGGCATGAGTACCTTCCAAATTATATCAAGCAGAACTAAGTTCTTACATGTACTTACTCAATGTTTCTGAATCTGATATTAATTGCATCACAGTAATTATCACAGCTGGTCAAGTGAATAATATGGGTTTTGGATATAGCCTTCTTTTATTCCTTTAGTCAATAAATCATTCACAAATCAATTGTGATTAATGTGTGTGTTTATCGTTGCTAGATATGCACCAGATAATTTGAGTATGGATTTTCAGGGTTGCTTGAATTATTTGCTTTGTCTATTTACTATTCATGTCCTAAAATTGGTCACCTGTGTCTGATAGCATTGGTTTTGGAGCCTGACTTGATAAGTGAAAATTTGAAAACAGGAGTCTGATGAATGAAATATGTTCTATTTAGAGCATTGTAAATAAACTTTCATGCTAAAAGTATATTTGCAAACATTTTCATGAATCTACCACAATAGTCAACAATCAGCAAAACAAACATAGCACCTTTATTGCAAAATAGTTTATAAAGAGCTTAGTTGAGTAATTAGCTGTATTCTCTTTCTTTCAGCTTAGGCTATCGCTCTATTTAATATAATCCAGTATTTTTAATACAATTGTCAGATGATTTAGTTTCAGACGGGTTAATAGTGTGAATGACCTGCACTTTGTGAAAGCATCTGTGTTGGAAAGGGGAGCATTTCTAATTAACAAAGATCATATTGTAATTTACAGTACTTCTTTGCAAAAGTAAGGTCACTGAAATCAAATGACATTCATTAAGCAACTCATTATAACAATCCATTGTATGTTAAATTTTGGCTACAGCTACACTGCCGTTTTTTTCCAGAAGAAAATATGCAAATCGCACTAACATTTGCATATCTTCTTCCGATTCTTTTTGCAGAAGAGATTTTCCTGCTATTTGGCCCCGTGTAGATGGAGCCAAATGTTGGAAAAAAACCCTTTTTTGCAAGACTCCTTATTCCTCATAAATCGAGGTTTACAGGGTCTTGAGAAAGCAGGCCCGTCTACACAGGGCCAAATAGCATCAAAACCTCTTCTGCACAAAGAATTGGAAGAAGATATGCAAATGCGAGCACGATTTGCATATCTTCTTCTGGAAAAAAACGGCAGTGTGGCTGTAACAGAGAAAAGCCTATTGGAGCAGTAGATCTTCACAGCAGTGCTTTTCTTACTGAAAAAAAGGACAGTGATAACATAAGGACAGTGATAACATAAGCCTTTGTTGATATTAAGTTCTTTATCCAAGGAAAGATTCAGTTTAGTATGGTGATTTGGAAGTGGGAGTATGGGTGGTGAGGAATGGGGGAATGAGTGCTGGCTTTAACATCCATTGAGGGCATAGGAATAGATCTTAGTTTCATTATTACTTCCTTTTGTGCTGAGTGCAAGCAACTTTAGTTGACCTTTGGTTCATAGAAAGTCCTTTGAGAGAAGGGCTATGTAAGGAGTATGTGACTCACTGCCATAGCTCCTCCTGCTCATCACATTGCTGAGGATTGAACTAATTCCCAGGGAATCTCCTTCTGGCCAGTGTCTCACCTGTGATCACTTTGTGCTATCTCCACCTTCTGGCTCTGGACCTGCATTTCTAAAAGGATCATGACAACCTCTTCAGGACACTGACCCTTAGCAGAGCCCACTACTCCAATCTCTTGCCCCTTCCGGGAGTATCAGCAGTCCTCAGTCTCTCCCTCTGCCACCAAGGTCAACTGCAGCCACAGTCAAGCCCTTAATCTATCAAGGCCACTCCTCAATATGGCTAGATGCAGTGCAAGGAAGAAGGGGGAGACCCAGTCCATGATTTACTCTAGGTCCTGGCCCAAAGATCTTCTGGCAACAGTCTTGTCCTGCTTTCCTTCTCTCCCCACTATTGCCTCTCACTCCCTGAGCTACTTCCCTGTGACTCCTTGCACCTCGTTGTGACTTCTTTGCATCAAAGCCTGCAGAATGCTCAGCACTGCCTTCTTTTTGGAAACGAGTCCTCTATCCTTACTAGTCAGGCATTATCTGCTCTGCTGAGCAGCTCCTTATAACCAGGTGTCACGGCTCAATTCCCCAACCTGACACTTCAAGTGCAGAGATTGGGGGCTGGCTAGTAGATTACTTTGCAAAATCTGTCTCAGTGACTCCCAGAGACAAACTTGTTCCATCTCAGTCCTCCCTGAGATCCAAAAAAGACAAAAGACTGGTTCCTTGCTGCCACCATCCAAGTGACTAAAAGAAAATATAAAATAAACCCTTTTCTGGGGAAGAGATCACTTGGGAGTCCCCTCCCTAAGGTAAAGCTCTTTCCCCTGACCCCAACCTCCGTTTTGCTTGGAGTTGCGAAAACAGAGGGACTCTGCAGAAAACAATGGACTCTGCCCTGGTAACTAGGCACATAAACTTCAGGACATAATGATCAATCAATACTGATTAATCAAAACAAAAAGAAAACTCTTTTGTTATCAAAACAAAACTACTGTTGCAAGCATAGTAAATTGACTACATGGTAAATAGCCATGAAGTGACATAGACACAAGGAAAGTGTCTGGGATGTAATCCTTAGTTACAAAAGACAAAAACAATTAGCCAGCTCAGACATGATTTCCAAACTCCCAAACAAGGAAAACAATAAACCTTGACAGATTATCTACAATTTTCCCTACTTACACATTTCAAGAAATCCATTCTTGGAGAGAGAAAGCATCTCCCATCTCCTTCAATACCTGGGAGAAACTGTTCTGATCTCAGATAATGAAGAGAGAAAGTAAACCCCTTCTTTACCGGTTTGAAATTCCTATCTGCATTTCTATTGGCTGACTACCCGAACCCCCTCCCTGTATTCATCTCCAGTTGTTTGACTCATTCCTCACTCTTCAGGCAAGTCAGACTCTTTTTAGCTGCTCCAGTTTATGACACCCAGGGCTGCCCCAGCTAGCTGCCTTTTGATTGTCTTCTTCTTACCCTCTCTTTGATTGCCTAGAGCTCTGGGCAGGTTACCTCCAGCCTGCTTTAACCCCTTCTGTCCAGAGTGAGGCAGCTGCTTCACTAGAGGCTACCAATACCCCCATCTTTTCGGAGAGAACAAACTGGCGTAAAAGACCCTGGCCTTTCCATGCATCTCCTCCGGATCCATGAGGGGGGTGACATCCTCCTCCAAAAGGCAGGTGATGTGCTTTCAAGACCCCCTCTTTTTCTCCAGGGCATAGAAGAAGCAGGAGCCACGATCCATCTCCTTCAGGAGATGGATGTGGGATTGAACAAAGGTGCCCTGGGCCCGATGGTTCTCAAGTGCCTGGAGTTCCTCCCGCTTCTCCTGGTATGCCTCGCGGAGGGATGGATCATTGGGGTCAGACACCAGGCACCCCTCAAGCTTCAAAATCTCCTACTCCAGCTGCTCTATCACTGCATCCCTCTGCCAGCTGGCGCCCTGGGAGAAGTCATAGAATAAGAACATAAGAACATAAGAATGGCCGTACTGGGTCAGACCAAAGGTCCATCTAGCCCAGTATCCTGTCTGCCAGCACCAGGTGCCCCAGAGAGGGTGGACCGAAGACAATGATCAAGTGATTTGTCTCCTGCCATCCCTCTCCAGCCTCTGACAAACAGAGGCCAAGGACACCATTTTATCCCCTGGCTAATAGCCTTTTATGGACCTAACCTCCATGAAATTATCTAGCTTCTCTTTAAACTCTATTATAGTCCTAGCCTTCACAGCCTCCTCTGGCAAGGAGTTCCACAGGCTGACTACACGCTGTGTGAAGAAGAACTTTCTTTTATTAGTTTTAAACCTGCTACCCATTAATTTCATTTGGTGTCCTCTAGTTCTTCTATTTAGGGAACTAATAAATAACGTCTCTTTATCGGCCCTCTCCACACCACTCATGATTTTATATACCTCTATCATATCCCCCCTCAGTCTCCTCTTTTCTAAACTGAAAAGTCCCAGTCGCTTTAACCTCTCCTCATATGGGACCCCTTCCAAGCCCCTAATCATTTTAGTTGCCCTTTTCTGAACCCTTTCCAAGGCCAAAATATCTTTTTTGAGGTGAGGAGACCACATCTGTACACAGTATTCAAGATATGGGCGTACCATAGTTTTATACAGGGGCAGTAAGATATTCTGGGTCTTATTTTCTATCCCTTTCTTAATAATTCCTAGCATCCTATTTGCCTTTTTGACCGCCGCTGCACACTGCGTGGAAGTTTTCAGAGAACTGTCCACGATAACTCCAAGATCTCTTTCCTGATTTGTCATAGCCAAATTAGCCCCCATCATACTGTACGTATAGTTGGGGTTATTTTTCCCCGATGTGCATTACTTTACACTTATCCACATTAAATTTCATTTGCCATTTTGTTGCCTAATCACTCAGTTTGGTGAGATCTTCTTGGAGTCCCTCACAGTCTGCTTCTGTCTTGACTATCCTAAACAGTTTGGCATCATCTGCAAACTTTACCACCTCACTGCTTACCCCTTTCTCCAGATCATTTATGAATAAGTTGAACAGGATTGGTCCTAGGACTGACCCTTGGGGGACACCACTAGTTACCCCTCTCCATTCTGAAAATGTACCATTTATTCCTACCCTTTGTTTCCTGTCTTTTAACCAGTTCTCAATCCAAGAAAGGACCTTCCCTCTTATCCCATGGCCATGTAATTTACACAAGAGCCTTTGGTGAGGGACCTTGTCAAAGGCTTTCTGAAAATCTAAGTATACTATATCTACTGGATCCCCCTTGTCCGCATGTTTGTTAACCCTTTCAAAGAATTCTACTAGATTAGTAAGACAGGATTTCCCTTTACAGAAACCATGTTGACTTTTGTCAATGTGGACATGTTAGTTTGAATTAGCAAAATGCTAATTCGAATTAGTTTTTAGGTCTAGATGCGCTAATTCGAATTAGCTTAGTTCGAATTAACTAATTCGAACTAAGTTAGTTTGAATTACTGCTGTAATGTAGACGTACCCTAAGATATGTGCCTTAAGAGAATCAAAAGTGGTTAATGCACTGGGAGAGTAATTCAGGGAAGGCTGCCAGGAGGGACCTAGTGTTCATTCACACAGGATGGTTTTGCACTGCACTGCACTGGGACTCAGATGATATAGTTTCTAGTTTTGTCTCTGCTGCAAATCTGCTGAGTGGCCTTTGGCAAGTCACTTAAGTCTTGATCCTCAAAGGCATTTAGTTCCCTGCCTGGGAAGTAGTATAAGCTCAATAGCTTTCATCACCATGCAATTTTGACAGGTACCCTGCCCCTTGCTCCACCCCTTGCCCTGCCCTAGCCCTGCCCCCTTCCCATGATGCCTTCTAATCCCACCCCCTTCCCGTGATGCCTCCTAGTTCCGCCCCTGTCCATGATGCCTCCTAACCCCCAGGGGCCCTCCACCACATGGCTTCCAAGATGGCGAGCTGGAGCCATGTTGGACTATGCCCGCCCCTTCCCATGATGCCTCCTAGGTCCGCCCCCTGCCCATGATGCCTCCTAACCCCCGCCCCAGGGGCGCCTCCACCACGCGGCTTCCAAGATGACAGGCCGGCGCCAGGTTGGACGTGCACTTTCCAGGTCAGGGAAATCAGAGGCCGGCGGCTTATCCGTCTAAAAAGAAAAGAAATAGCCAAGAGAGAAACTGGAATAAGCATGAAGAAAAAGCTAGTGCCAGAGAAATAAAAGAAAAGGTGGAAACGGAATGAGAGAGAAATTGGGGGGAGAGAAAAAAGGGGAGAAAAACAGAGGGGGGAGAGAAAAAACCTGCACAAGGCATCCAAGGGGTCTCCCACCAGGCATCCTTCCCCAGCAGCAACCAGAAGAGGGAATGGTACGAGGCAAGATGGAGAGCCCTAGGAACCGCTCCTCCCTTTAGGCACGTCCAGTAGATTTTCAGCTCCACCCTTTAGTCGCATCCAATCGAATTTAGCGGTGACCAATGAGAGACCGAACAGTGTTTTCCATTTCAGAAATTGGTTTATTTGAAAAAAGCTGCCCGTTGGCCATTTGTCCTCGTGTATAAAAGTTGGCTTTTTTTTTTACAATGTGTGGTTTTAAGGACAGGCAATACAGCCCTATGACCGGTCTCCAGTACAACCCTATGGCCAGTGTCAAGGCTCTTGCAGATGTCGAGGAAACTGAGCGCTTCTGGGGTGCCCTGAGGGCTACCCCGCTGTCTCAGATAAACATTTCGTATCCTGAAGAGGGAGAGCCGAAAAAGTGGGGAGCATCGACACCCGTGAAAAAGAAGAAGAGCAGCAGGGGGGAAATCCCGATGACCCCTATGGAGGATGAAGAACTGAAGACAGCGGTAAGCTGATTTGTATGACTTTATAGCAAAATGTAGACAATTACTTGCGCATTATACAAATGTTATGTTTTTATAGGTAAGTGCTGTAGAAGAAGGAGAGAACACACATGAGGTAGCAGGTCCAGAGAAAGCAGAAGAGAACGCATACGAGGCGTTGGTCCCCAAGGAAGAAGAAGAAGAAAACATATACAAGGACATGGGACCTGAGACGCGGGCCGGGGAGAGCAATAAGGAAAATCAGCCGATGGTGGCTGAGGGGCAAATAACCACGCTGGCACCCGGTGCAGAGGTAGAAGAGCAGGAGGAGGTAAAAGCAACTTTTATTGTATTTCAGAGAAATGAAGTACAGGTCTAGACAACAAGAGTTAAAACTTGTGCTTAATATCAGGTACCTGACGGCGCAACCGGTTCAGATGGCGATACAGGTTATGACACGGGTGACGGGGATGGTTGAGGTAAAATTATTTATTTTTGTGGTAAAACGACGGCCACAAAAAAAGGAAAAAAAAGTGAGATGTGATTTTTTTGTTTCTGTTTGTGATAGCTCACCTCTTCAGAGGATGAAGAGAACGGGACTTGGATGGGGATAGCCGTGGTATGTACCTGCTGCTTTTGCATGAACGTAGAGGAGAAAAAAAAAAGCACCGGAGAAAACAAGCAGAAAGAGGGAGAGATGGTCGTGGACGACATCGTTAGAGCTGTTATAGTAAAAGTCTTCTACCATTGTTTGAAAAAGGTGATGTTTGATACCTGCGCGCCATGTGCAGAAAAATACCCCAACCCGATAAACTTTAACATTCTATTTTGGAACTGCTCAGAGGAGTTTTGCCAACTTAGATGTATTGCTTCTAACTTGGATGTTGCGCGGGTCCTGTACATAATTATGGCCGAAGGGCACAAATGGAATAAGCTGAACGTGACCTCTGAAACCGTAGCACAAGTTATCAAAACGATCAGAGAGGTAGCAGAGAGCTCAGACCCCATGATGTATCTGATAAACCTATCAGAGAAGGTGATGATAAAGGCCGGCCGTTCGGCATGCAGAAGGGTTGGTAGAATCAACCCCAACACCCTTTACGCGTCGTGCCTCGGGGCTACGGGGTCCAAAAAAAAAAGCTGTCTTTTGATTAAAATACATTGTGTATGTTTGTAGGCCTAGAAGACAAAATGTGTATGTATTCGATAAAACAAAAGCAAGATCCACGCTTGTGTATATGGGCTTTTTAAAGTAAGCGGAGGGGGGTTAGACATGGCGACTTGCTAAAAGCGGTTTATTATTCTCCCAGGGAAGCCAGTAGTTTTGGGGACGTAACACCCCTATATCAAGCCGCTAAAAGGCGCCACAGTACTTTGAGTAAAAAACAGGTCGCCGCCTGGCTCGTGGACCAAGATGCTTATGCTTTACATAAGCCAGCAAGAATTATATTTAAAAGAAATAAAACTGTGGTGTCTGACGTGGATGCACAACGGCAAGCGGATTTGGTTGACATGACACCCTACGCCGGTCACAACGATGACCGTAAATATATTTTAACGGTGATAGACATTCTGTCTAAATATGCCTGGGCAGTATCGCTAAAGAACAAAACCGGGGCCGAAGTCACTGAGGCTTTTAAAACGGTTTTTAAACAAGGGTGCGTGCCTCAAAAATTACAGACAGATCGAGGGAAAGAGTTTTAAAACAAGCCTTTGAAGACTTTACTAAAGCAGCATGGAGTACGCCATTTTGTTACCAATAACGAAGTCAAGGCAGGGGTGGTGGAGAGGTTTAACAGAACTCTGAAATCAAAGATGTGGAGGTATTTTACGGCCCATAACACCTTTCGATACATTGACGTGTTACAAGCCTTCATAGACGGGTACAACAGAAGTTATCACAGGACTATAAGAAGGCGCCCCGTCGACGTGATGCACACTAACACGCTGAGCATGTAGAAAACAATCTACAGGGATAGTTTTAAAATAAAGACCCCGCAGCGCTTTTTAAGAAAGGAGACCACGTGAGGGTCTCTAAAACAAAGAGGGTTTTAGAAAAGGGCTACGAGCAGACCTTTACGGACGAGATATTTATCATGACTGGCGTTTTAGCGTGAGGGCGAAGACCCGTGTACACGTTAAAAGATTACGGAGAAGAAAAAGTAACGGGGTCTTTTTATCCCGAAGAATTACAAAAAGTAAACCCTAACCAGGACCGCATTTACAGGATAGAAAAAATTCTAGCAAAAAAAGGCAGGGGTAGAAATGAACTTTTTTTGGTGAAATGGAAAAGGCGGCCTGAAAAATTCAACAGCTGAGTTAAAGCGGCTCATGTCCTAGACCTTTAATACGGGGAAGGGGAGAAAAAATATGACCGAAGGGGGCATTTACATTACCTTACCCAGCAACGCCTCCACGACAGTTTTCCCACAGAACACTAGTTTCAATTTTACAATACAGCTGGCCAAACCTTTAAATTTGAACAGCAGCTGGGAAGTCGCTTTATCCAAAATTCATTATTGTCATTCGTGGAACACCCTCTCTTATGAGGCCCCGCTTACGATAGCCTCAGAAAAAGAAATCCAACATCTCACCATGCAGCCCAGTTATTATTCATCTGTTCAACATTTAGTAGAGGCCATCAACGAGACCATCAACAAACAGGCCAAGAACCAGACCATGCATCTCATTTACGATCCGGTGACCAGGCGGGTTTGGTTAAAAACCGCTGGCAGAAGTCTTATTTTTCCACACGGGGGAGTTGGCGGCGATCTTGGGGGTGATTCCGAACCAGCCTTGTAAGGTGGCGCCGTACCCTGCCAACATCAAGGGGGGGATTCAACTCTTTATACGTGTATACGGACATAGTGGAACATCAGTTAGTGGGAGACCACTACGTGCCGCTGTTGTGCTGTGTCCCCACCCAAGGTAGCAATAACGAATTTGTCACCCTCACCTATGACAAGCCGCATTACATGCCTGTGAGCAAGCACCACATCGGGACCATTACCATAGAAATAAAGACGGATCAAAATAAAAACGTTTCATTTAGTTTTGGAAAGGTGATTGTTAAACTACACCTGCGACCCAGGAAAGCAGAGGAATGAGGAGTGTAAAAAGCCACGGGGACCCCGCCATGTATAGAAACTACTATAAAGCCCAGGCGGGTTATGCCCTGCCGGCGTATCACGTCATGTACGGGGCCGGTTTAGGCAGGATATTCCGTAGTCTTTTTAGAAAAGTCATCCCCCTATTGAGAAGAGGTTTTGAAATAATTAAACCCCACATGAAAACAGCCGCCAAAAACATAACCAAGGACGCGGTGAGCCACGTGACTAGCGCTGTCATGAACAAAATTGGACCCCAGGAAGGCTCGGGGTTAGCGGTGATGAGGCAAAAAAGAGCTGCGACACAACCCCCAATCACAGGGTCCCCCAGGCCCTTTAAAATAAAAAAGGTGACGGGAAGACGCCTTGGCCACAGATCTAAAATTCGTCCTAAGAAGAGGCAGAGCCCCATCCCCAGCGGCAAAAGGGATATATTTTAAAATGTCTTTTATTCATTGCGGTTCTGAAGAATGCACCAAGTCAGAGCTGGATCTCTTTCAAATAGCCCCCACACAAACCAGCATCAAGAACAGTTTCTGCGTGGAGATCCCTCCCCTGTCCGCTTTAATGGTGAATGCCCCCCTAGAATTTTTTATTTCCGGACACGGAGATCATTGCTTGGATCTCAATAACACCCTACTGCACATGTGTTGCAAGGTGGTAAAAGCAGACGGCTCAGACCTTGGTGATGACGACGAACGGGTGGTGCTAGCAAATTACCCCATCGCCACCCTTTTTAATCAGCTGGACGTCACATTAGGTAACCGTCTGATCAGCCAGAGCAACAACTGTTACCCTTACAGAGCCCTGATAGAGTTGATTTTGAACTACAGCCACGGCGCTCTCAAGATGCAGTTTTCTGCGGGCGGGTTTTAGAAAGACACATTGGGGCTCCATGAAAGCACCGCAGTGGTGGGAGCGCGTAACGATGGCTTTGTGCGCTGGGCCAGACTAACCAGCGGCAGCAGAAAGCTGGATTTGCTGGGGTCTCTACACAACCATTTGTTTCTTCAAGAAAAGCTTTTGCTGAATGGCGTGGACTTGAAAATTAAACTCACGCGTAGCAAAGATGCTTTCTGCCTCAGGAGCGGGAACGCCACCAAGAATTATAAAGTGCATATTATTTCAGCGTCCCTGTTTGTAAAGCCGGTAAAAGCGGGGGTTCGCTTGGGGCACGTGGAGGCGCTCATGACCGCCAACGCTAAGTACCCGGTAGACCGTGTGGGCATAAAAGTGTTTAGCATACTGGCCAGTAGTCGCGTCAGTAACCAGGAAAATCTCTTTCTGGGACAGCTACCCAAACAGCTTGTGATCGGCTTTGTAGATAATGATGCCTTCAGCGGCAGTTACGTTAAAAACCCTTTCAACTTTAAACATTATAACATTAATTTTGTGGCCTTTTATGTGGACGGCGAACAGATGCCGGCTAAACCGCTACAGCCTGATTTTGAGAATGGAAACTGCATGAGGGAGTACATGCAACTGGTGCAGGCGTCGGGGAAATATGGAAAAGACCTTGTGCTCATGATAGACCGTGACAAATTTGCCCAGGGTTACACACTCTTTGCTTTTGACCTGTCCCCAGGAGTGCACCAACCATTATTTCCTGATTAAAACCGGCAACCTGAGAGCGGAGATTAGGTTTGCTACGGCGCTACCCTCTACGATTAACATGATAGTATATGGAATGTTTGACAACGTGCTGGAAGTGAACCACAAAAGAAACGTCCTGTTTGACTATATGTAACGATGAACACCGACCAGATAATACATTTTTTATCAAAGGACCCTTCATTTTTAGATGTTTTCTCTAGCAACATGCTCCCGGCGGGCCGCGTGTCCAAAAGGCCTGCGGGGCTTATCGTTAACACGCACCCCCATCATTTGCCTGGGGAACATTGGCTGGCCCTTTACTTACCAAAGCAGGGGCCCGGGGAGTTTTTTTGATTCCTACAGTTTTCCCCCAGACAGTCATTTTTTCCCCAAAGCTATTATGGCTTTCTTAAACCGTAACTCTAACCGGGTTGTGTTTCAGCAGAGTCAACTACAGGACCCTTTAGCTGTGACCTGCGGATATCATTGTATATATTTTTTAAAGAAACGTGCTAGGGGATTATCTTTTGATCAGATTTTGAAACTGTACTCTAATGATTTACCGGAAAACGATCGCATGGTGACGCAGTTTGTAAAAGGAAAAACACCGCGAGGTCCCAACCTTGTGTTGAGTGTGTTTCAGCACGTCCAGACATGTTTGTCTTGTCGTGAGTTTAAAGAGGCGCATTAATAAAACACTAAAATAAAGCTGAATCATGGTTACGTTTTTTATTTTACACCTGTAACCACGTGATTTTTGGCTTTTTAGTGGGGGCGGGTTACTTACAACCTCAGACGGCTCTAGCCCCGCTTTGAGACTTTCTAAATATTCTTTCTTGGTAACATGACCCACAATGGAGGTCAGCGCGTTTAGCTCTGCCAAGGCTTTCATAAAAGCCTGCCACCCCCTAGGAGCTCTCTTGTTAGCGAAAGAATAAGACCCCATTACTCCCCGAATTAAGTCGAGCATGTGAGACCCGGCCACAAAGCGGCTGTCGGCGGTCCAAGAGGCAATGTCTTTATGCTGCTTGAGTTTATGTAACAATATTTCAGCTTTTTTTTTATAGCGAGGATTTACCCCCTCCAACACGTCCCTAACCACAAAGTCCATGGGACTTCCTGAGGCTTCAGGGGGATGATTTTCCTCCGGAGCTTCTCTCGCATGCTCGGGGAGAAAGAGACTTATTTTAGTCTTTTCCGCTTCCCCCTGCCTGTTCAACAGCAGGTATCTTTGCAGGACCCTTTCGTAAAGTTTCACCTTCTCGTAGTCGGATAGGCCGGTTCTTTGAAGAATGTCTTTCATTTCTGAATCCAGCCACTGAGCAGCGGTGGTTCTGATGCTTTCTTCCCCGCCTGAGGCGCCTTTCAGCTGGTCCAGCTGATGGCTAGGCACCAAATACAGTTTTTCAGCATGTTCCATTCTCTGTTCCTGAGAGGGAGGTGGGGGGGGGGGTTTGTTTTATCTGCTAGTTAACAGGCCTGACAGTAGAGGGAGGGCAAAGCTCAACGAGGGGCCGATAAAGCCTCCCGACTGCTTGACAATTAGCTTTTTCTTTTTGAAGGATAGTCTTTTATTGCTCAGTTTTTTGATAGCCCTCCGGATTTTTTTCAGCACGCTTATTTGGCGCGGTTTCAGGGGGACATTGCCCTTTAAAGTATTGAGTGCTATTTCAGAGTTGGCCGCTACCAGGTCATCGGAGGCTGCGCAGAGAATAGCTTTTCTTTGTTGCGGTTTGGCTTTTATGAGGAGCCTTAAAAGAGCCAGGTTTATCTGCACGCGCTTGGACATGGTTGTGAGGGGCCGCTCTTTTGTAAAAATGGGGGCGCTTGGTACAACCGTCTATTTTTTATTAGCTTTTTTAAAGACGTATACGCAGGGCCAATTGGGGGGGAAAGAGCCCTGTTCTTAGCCTGTAGGTTTCAGGTATCGAAGCGTTTAAATCCACCAGCAGGTACTCGTAAGGTTTTTTTGGTAGCATCTTCAAAAGCCTCCAAAAAGAACTGCATTTTACCGGGATACATCTGGCGGGCCGGTGTGGTGATTTGTAGTTCATCGCAGGGGGGTTTAAAGAGAACCATGTACTTAGTATTTAAATTAATCATTCTGCTTTTTTTCCCCTGACAAAAAATGTTTTGCATGATGTACATAACGCTCAGGTTTCTGTGGTGTACGTATTTTGTAAAGGATTTTTCGATTTCACTGCTTTCAGAAGCAGACTCCATCAGGTCATCTATAATCACCATATTCGCTTTATTGCTAGGAAACAGTTGTTCATCATTAAAAGTATCAGGTAACCCCTCCATAAACGTCATACGTGGAAATTTTTGCAGCAACTCTTTATACAGCGGTTGCCAGCAGCTATAACACTATATAATATTTTCAGGCATGCACGATAACAGTTTATCCCCATTTTCTAACAATTGTTTTATAAAAAAGGTTTTTCCAGAGTTCGAAGGCCAGAAAAGCAGACAGAAAAAGGGGTGAACAAAGCAAACCTGGCTTTGCATCATAATCAGTATCCGTACGGCCAGGTTTTAAAATCCTCTTCGAGGACCCTTTTGTCGTAAACCACTTTTTGGGTTTTTTTTAGAGTCCTTCTTTCTATCAGCCAATGTTTTTTCACCCTCACTATCCCCGGTTGCCATACCATGATGTCTTTTGGAGTGTTTTCCGTGGGGTAAGTCCTGATGAGCTCTTTTAAACTTTCAAAATTAATGTTTTTGCTGTTTCCTGCGTTGAGCATGATGCCTTTTACTTTCATGCAGATGTGACCGTCAGATAGTTTGTATCTGTATGTTTTAGGACCCGCGGACACAAACTCCACGATGTGCTCACCCTCCATAGAATCATAGAACCATAGAGCTGGAAGAGACCTCAGAAGGTCATCAAGTCCAGCCCCCTGCTCTAGGCAGGACCAATCCCAACTAAATCAACCCAGCCAGGGCTTGGTCAAGCCGAGACTTAAGTACCTCTAGGGATGGAGACTCCACTACTTCCCTAGGTAACCCATTCCAGTGCTTCACTACCCTCCTACTGAAATAGTTTTTCCTAATATCCAACCTGGACCTCTCCCACCACAACTTGAGACCATTGCTCCTTGTTCTGCCATCTGTCACTACTGAGAACAGCCTCTCTCCATTCTCTTTGGAACCTCCCTTCAGGAAGTTGAAGGCTGCTATCAAATCCCCCCTCACTCTTCGCTTCTGCAGACTAAACAGACCCACTCCCTCAGCCTCTCCTCATAAGTCATATGCTCCAGATCCCTAATCATTCTGGTTGCCCTCCGCTGGACCCTCTCCAATGCGTCCACATCCTTTTTGTAGTGGGGGGCCCAGAACTGGACACAATACTCCAGATGTGGCCTCACCAGAGCCGAATAAAGGGGAATAATGACATCTCTGGATCTGCTGGCAATGCTCCTCTTAATGCAACCTAATATGCCATTAGCCTTCTTGGCTACAAGGGCACACTGTTGACTCATATCCAGCTTCTCATCCACTGTAACCCCCAGCTCCTTTTCTGCACAACTACTACTTAACTGGTTGGTCCCCAGCTTGTAACTATGCTTGGGATTCTTCTGTCCCACGTGCAGGACTCTGCACTTGTCCTTGTTGAACTTCATCAGATTTCTTGTGGCCCAATCCTCCAATTTGTCTAAGTCATTCTGGACTCTATCTCTGCCCTCAAGCGTATCTCCCTCTCCCCCTAGCTTAATGTCATCCGCAAACTTGCTGAGGGTGCAATCCATCCCCTCATCCAGGTCATTAATAAAGATATTGAACAAAACTGGTCCCAGAACCGAACCTTGGGGCACTCCGCTAGAAACCGACCGCCATCCTGACATCGAGCCGTTGATCCCTACCCGCTGGGCCCGGCCTTCCAGCCATCTTTCTATCCATCTTACTGTCCATTTATCCAATCCACATTCCCTTAACTTGCTGGCAAGAATATTGTGGGAGACCGTATCAAAAGCCTTGCTAAAGTCAAGGTAGATCATATCCACTGACTTTCCCACGTCCACAGAGCCAGTTACCTCATCATAGAAGCTAATCAAATTGGTCAGGCACGACTTGCTCTTTGTGAATCCATGCTGACTATTCCTAATCACTTTCCTCTCTTCCAAGTGCCTCAAAATGGATTCCTTAAGGATCCCTTCCATGATTTTTCCAGGAACCGAGGTAAGACTGACCATCCTATAGTTCCCTGGATTGTCCTTCTTCCCTTTTTTGAAGATGGGCACTACATTTGCCTTTTTCCAATCATCCGGGATTGCTCCGGATCTCCACGACTTTTCAAAGATAATGGCCAAAGGCTCCTCAATGACATTTGCCAACTCCCTCAGTACCCTCGGATGCATTAAGTCTGGACCCATGGATTTGTGTACGTTTAGCTTTTCTAAATAGTTCCTAACCTGTTCTTTACCCACCACGGGCTGTCCATCTTCATCCCATCTTGCGTCACTTGGCTCCTGGACTTCTGTGCTGACCTTGTCCGTGAATACAGAGGCAAAGAAAGCATTGAGTACTTCAGCTTTCCCCACATTATCTGTCACTAGGTTACCTCCTTCATCCAGTAGGGGCTGCACACCCTCTCTGTTCACCTTCTTCTTGTTAACATGCCTGTAGAAACCTTTCTTGTTATCCTTCACATCCTAAGCCAGTCACAATTCCATTTGCACTTTCGCCTTCCTGATAACCCCCTGGCATTCTCGAGCTATACATTTAAACCCCTCCCTGGTCATTTGTCCAAGTTTCCACTTTTTGTAAGCTTCCTTTTTGTGCTTGAGTTCACCAAGGATTTCCCCCGTAAGCCAATCCGGTCTCCTACCATTTTTGCTTCTCTTGCTATGTATTGGGATGGTTTCTTTCTCTGTCTTCAATAAGGCTTCTTTAAAATACTGCCAGCTGTCCTGGACTCCTTTCCCCTTCATGTTAGCATCCCAGGGGATTCTGCCCATCAGATCTCTGAGGGAGTCAAAATCTGCTTTTATGAAGTCCAAGGTGTGTATTTTACTACTCTCTTTTCTTCCTTTGGTCAGGATCCTGAAATCTACCATCTCATGATCACTGCTTCCCAGGTTGTCACCCACCTCCACTTCCCCTATTAGTTCCTCCCTGTTTGTGAGCAGCAGGTCAAGCTGTGCACGGCCCCTGGTCGGATCCTTCAGCACTTGTACCAAGAAATTATCCCCAACATTCTCCAAAAACTTCCTGGATTGCCTGTGTACGGCCGTATTGGTCTCCCAACAGATGTCAGGGTGATTAAAGTCCCCCACGAGAACCAGGGCCTGCGATCTGGAAGCTTCTCTCAGTTGTCTGAAGAAAGCCTCATCTACCTCATCCACCTGATTCGGTGGCCAGTATTTCGCTGGTCAGCTCCCCTAGATAATCCCCTAAGGGCAGGTTCCACTCTCCTTCTTTACTGACAAAAATCACAGAGTCAGTGTCGTGGTAAAGACACTGCTCTTGTAAACAGTCTAAGAGCCGGTAAAGCTCCAGGCAGGCGTAGGCGGTGGTGAAGCACGCGATGAACACGTTTGTGTTGCTCGAACAGGTGCAGCGCTCCTCATCGTACTTCCATGACACCACCACCGTGTCATCATCGATAAACTCGCACGATGACATGGTGTAATAAGGCACAAAAACAAACTTGAAGAGCTCGTCCGGGTCCGTCACAATGCTGGTGTTAGTCAAATTTGTCCGCTGCCCAAATTTTCCCCACAAGGAATTTAAAAAGTTTTGAAATCTGTTTTTTTTTTTTTTTTGCGGGATTTACCTTAATCTTATTTAGGTACAGGCCCACGCCTTCTTTTTCCTGGTACTCTTTAACATACTGTATTTTTTTCATTTGATCTGTACACTGGTGATGGAATCCCAAGGCTTCCTGGTTTTGTCTCAGGTGTATTTTAATATAATCTGAAAACAGAGTGTCTGATGTGCTGTTAAAGTGCCAGACTTCATAAATCTCGGCGATAGTGTACCCTTTGTCTAAAGCCTCTACCAACTCTATTGTGCACCAAGTCCCCGTTAAAGCCCTCTCCTCCCGACTGTGAGTGCAAGCCTCCTTTTGTTTTGTTTCTGCACAAAGGGCGCACAGGGGGAAGGTGAGTTTACTACCGGTCCTGTATGGTAAAACGGGGAAATAGAGCCATCTCGGTGGGTACACTTTAAGTTTAGCGATGCCAAAGTACTGTCTGATGTCCCCAAAATCCTGATACACAATAACGGGGTACCCCACGGGATAACGCTTAGTTTTGTTCACAAAGGAGTAAAGGCTGGTGAAATCATAGTAATGAATCTGCTCCCCGGGCCGCGGTCTGTAATACAGACAAATAGCATTGGTTCTACCCCCGTAAAGGGCATCTCTGGGAATCAAAGGCTGCGGTAACTTTTTTTCTCGTAAAAAGACCCCACCCGGTTATCGTTAGCTAGCATGGCCTTCCATTCGTGTTCCCATAAAGTCCTCACCTCAAAGCCCTGTTTTTCAGAAATCCGGTCTTAATTGTCATTCGGGTGTACAACTGCCCATAGGTTGCGTCGAGCAAAGGGTTGAAATCATTTTCACAATAGCAGACCAGGCAACCATGAAAAAAACAACCGTTAAATTCAAAGGCCATAGGTTTACCGACTATCTCGGCATAACCGTCTAAAAAGTAGGGTCCCACTTTAAGCTCCCTGCCCTGCAAAGTGTGTTGAATGTAAATGTTTTCTGTGTGAGCTACGTACAGCAACCACTGAATGGCCGACGTGGAATATCTCTTCTGTTGCTTGTGGTAATTGTCTAACGGCAGCAGGGCTATGGTTTGCGACTATAAAAAGTTAAACCGGTACATGGCCATGCAGGTTGATGCTAACGTAAGGTACTGAAAGGGGTATATGTGCTTAGTGACCACCTCCTCGTTATCTTGCCCGGGGTTTTTAACCATTTGTTTTTCTGTCATACTCATGATTTCTTTTCTGAACCAGTCACAGGCCTCTCGCAAAATCTCAACATCTTTTTGACAATAGTAGCGTAGTTCTTTTTGCAGATCGAATTTGTTTTGTCTGTGGTGCTGGTACCAGTTCAGAAATTCCTTTTTTTCTTCAGGCATCATGTACTCTACGCCAAAGGCTTCTACTCCGGGCATAAGGCCCACGTAGTTCTGATTTTCAGCCATGTTAAAAAAATGCGGAAAATAGCTCTTGACTCCTTGGAACCCCATAGCTTTGGGTAACTTGCTAAGTTTCATGGGTAGAAAATTTAAAGAATCTATAAACCTGATGTTTAAGTTCATCACCGTGATGCACATAAGTTTTCTGCCCTGCGTTATGGGGCTGATGGGCATTTTTTCCTTAATCAGCAGTCTCAGAATAAAGTAACAATCGTAACCTTTAGCATTATGAGCAATAAAAGTGTAGTCCTTAAAAAGCTTGTCTACAAAGGTTCATACAAAATCGCTGATGCAGTCTACGCCCTTAAACTCCCAGCTGTCTTTTTTATTTAAGTGTAAGGCATAAACATAATTTGGCACATGCACCCCCGTTTCTTGCATACATTCAAAATCGTAAAACACATAGTCCTCCCCCTCCTCCGGAGACGAGATGTTACACATGTAACACTCGTGACCTTCTACGTCATCTGTCTTTTGGTAACACTGAGGGCACTTTTTGCTTTTACACTTGTGATTTTTAGCAGTGTAGAAGCCGCACTTATCGCAAAGGCTTCTGGTTTTACAATCGACTTTACCGGCAGCAGCCAGCGCCCTGTGTCTTTCTAAACAGGCCTCAGACCAGCAAAATAGCTTACAGCAGGGACATCGCTTTTTTTCGACAACCACTTCACAGCACTCAGTGCCATTACAAGTACGACACTGGCTTTTACAGGTGTGCTGGTACTTGTGGCTGTACGTGGAGTAACAGTAGTTGCACAGATACAGGGCCCCTATAAAGGCTTTAATATTTAAAACACCGTAATAATGCTTGTCATGCAACAATGCAAAAACGGTCTCGGGGTATTGTATGCCCCCCGTTGTAAAAAAGCGCCAATTCCCCTTTTCATGACACAGCACGGTGATAGTCACGCCTAAGCGCTCCTCAAAAGAGCTCACGTCTGTAAAACTGATCATTTTTTGGTCTGGAAGCCCCAGCTCCTGGTGGAGACCCCTGGCCCCTTCTAATAACTGGGCATCTGTGAGTTTTTCACTCAATAACAGACCCAGGACGCTGCCGGCAAAGCACAAGTTATTTCCCTGATTACGTAGGTCAATTAAATGCTTCCTTTTTTTCCCCTATGATTTTACTGTACGTGATCGTCTTTAAGGCCCTCGCAGCCCCTCCACCCGCCCTGTTTCTGATAATCGTGACAACCAGTCTTAGAGTCCCAGTCCCCACGAGCTCCGCATTACTCTGCAACACCGAAACAATGTTATTCAAAAAATCTGCGGTGTTTAAATCTTCCCCAGGCCTCCTCAGAGAAAAGAGGGGCTGAATGAGACCTGGGGCATCTAAGAGCAGCTGCACGAAATCCTCGGGGCCCACCTGTCTATTAATATCGTCTAGCATATTTTGAATAGCGGTGTCAATAGCAACCATGGCCTCTGCAAACCCCACTATTCTGTCCAAATTAGCAAAATGAAATGCCTGGTAATATTCATAAGCGTTAAAGCCTCTTCGTTGTCTTATCCAGTGTCTCACCCGTTCCAAATACACCCGCGGGGGTTCGGGAGAATCTACATCTTCAGGAATGGGGGTTGGGGAGGCTTATGTCCGAAACCCTTTCCGGGCTCAGGAGGGGGTTGGTGTTCAATTCCCTTTCCGGGCTCGGGAAGCATTTTCGTAAAACCGTTCTGGCTTTTTAAAGTTTTTTTGCCAAAAGCCTTCTTAGTCTTTTAGCTCTCTTCCACTTTTCCCCCCAACCCCTCTGCCCGTTTTTAGCTTTCATGGTTAGTCACTGACACCCTCTCCTCTTCGACCAGTTTTCCATATTTTCAATCTCCTGTCTTGTATCTAGCAGCTTTTGAGTTAAATCCCCGATTTCTCCTGGAAAGTAGTGCTTTTGCATCACTTCAAAAGCCAGTCTGGGAAACTCTTTCTCTGCCAGCTGACACATGTACGCATAAACGCTTCTTAGTCTCCCGCTAAAATCACACTATTCTATGATGCATTGCGAGATGTCCTTTAGCTCCCTGTCTCTAGGCTTCTTGTTATTGATCCCTTTTACAGAGCCCTTCTTTCGGGTCTTGACAGAATTGCCCGGTGCAGGCTCGTTAGAGCTACCCCCCTTATGACGCTTACACCCGACCCCTGACACGGTGTCGCTCGCCCTTTTGAACCCCTATTCACTTTGTCTGAGACAGGCTTTGGATGTGTTGGGTTGCTCGAGACCGGGGGTGTTGTGCTCTTTATTGTTGCTCTTGAAAGCGGCTTTCTTGGTCTTTTTCACAAGTTTCTGCATCCTTTCTTCTTCTAAAAGACCGGCTGGTATATCTACCAACACACAAACAGCCTGTTTCAACACAATCCCTTTACTAGCCATTAAAAGACCAGACCAGCACACGAGAGGCGATAAAGTCTTTTTTTGGGGGGGGGAGGGGTCACAGCGATAGATACAGCCCCACCTTGCCCATCCTCTGGTAACAGTTCAGGAATAGCTGGCAAAGTACTGGCTTGCCCTACCTCTGACCCTAGATAAAACAGAAAAATACCTTTCTGGATCTTTTGTTTAAAAAACTGCCACTGTAACTTTGTAAAACAAACCACAGCTTACTGAGATTTAACTCTGCCAAGGTGGCCTCTGACAGTTCCAGTAAAAGGGCATCATCCTGTTAAAAAGCAGTTATTCACTTTTAAGTCGTGACAATGCTGGGCATAAAAAATATAGCCATACGCACGGATTAAAAGGCTCTTACCATCATGTTGCTCTCCATATTCAAATTTTGAACAGCCATAAAGCATGCCAAAATTTCTCTTTCTTTTTATAGCCCTAAATTTTAAAACAATGTGGGGGTGCCTATACATATGGTTTGGGGATGGAATGCAGGATGTTTGTTACAGTGAGGTTCTGTTTTAAACCAAGAGTCAGCGATAGTCTATCTTCTCTCCCTTAGTCTTGGTGGGGGGGCATAGGTTTAATTAAAAGCCACCCCTTTGTTACAACGGGGTATATGGCCAGAGGGCATGCATGTGTTTTAAACCAAGAGGCCATGACACGGCTCCTCTGCTTACCGTCGCAGAAAAGCTATAAGGAAGATACAGACGGTGGTGTGCCTATATGTATGGTTGGGGGTTGGAATGCAGGATGTTTGTTACAATGGGGTTGTGTTTTAAACCAAGAGTCAGCAATAGTCTATCTTCTCTCCCTTAGTCTTGGCAGGGGGGCATAGGTTTAATTAAAAGCCACCCCTTTGTTACAATGGGATGTATGGCCAGAGGGCATACTTGTGTTTTAAACCTCTGTTTACAGCTGCAGGAAAGCTATAGGCTTCTATAATAAAAGCTCTGTGTTTTTAATTGCAGCTGTGTGATAGTTTTGGCGGGGGGCATAGGTTTAATTAAAAGCCCCCCTAAAATCAGACTGGACCTGCTGTCTGATTCTGCAGATCCCCATAACTAGTCAATTTCTTTAAGAAAACAGGTTTATTACCTAGTTTGGGAAATAAAAGGGGTTATTGCTGGGAAAAAACTGTTTGCTTTGTGTTTTATGCTGGAGAGAGGCATTAAAGTCAGGGGAAAGGGAGGGGGTATCTGGGAGAACCCCTGAGGTTTTGATTCCGCATTCCGCAAATCGTGTGTTAATTTCAAGCCTGTGTATAGCCCCCCCACTCCGTCCCCTAACCAGAACAAACGGCTTGAATTGCACAGCACAGAGTGGGGAACAACAGGGACTTAATCCCCAAGCAGTTATTCACTTTTAAGTCATGACCACTCAGGGCATGAAAAATATAGCCGCACGCGCAGATTAAAAGGCTCTTACCATCACGTTGCTCTCCATAGCCAAATTTTGAACAGCCTAAATTTTAAAATGCCTGTATGTATGGTTTGGGGTGATAAGGAATCTTCTGGGCAGGGGTGGAATGCAGGATGCTCGTTAAAAACGGTATGTACAGCCAGAGGGATGGTGGGGGGGGGGTGTCTGGTTGGACAGTTTTAAAAGTATGCGAGGCCTCTGATTGGATAGACCGGCAGGGGTTGTGGGTTGTTTCTGATTGGACAGGTCGACCAGTTGGTCAGCCTGGGTGGGGTGAGAAGGCTCACAAGCCGTAGCATTTCCAGAGGACGGGTGAGGATGGGCTGCTCCTCTCCCCTTTTCTCTCTGTCTGGTGCTAACTTTGCTCTGTTTCTTCTCTCTCCTTCTGTGGTGATAGCATTCCTTTTAGCCAGATAAGCCTGCCACGATTTTTTAGCCAGATTTATTCCATTTTCTTTTCTCTTTCTGGTGCTAGCTTTTTCTTCAACTTCTTCAACTTCACTCTTATTCCATTTTTCTCTCCACTTTTCTTTTTCTGGTGCTAGCTTTGCTCTGTTTCTCTCTTATGCCATTTCCCCCCTTTTTTTCCTCTCTCCCCAATTTCTTTCTCTGATGCTAGCTTTTTTTTCTTCAGCTTCACTCTTATTCCATTCCCCCCCCTTTTCTCTCTCCCTCTCCCTTTTTAGCCTGCCACTCTTATTCCATTTCCACCTTTTCTTCTATTTATTTTTTCTCTCTGGTGCTAGCTTTGCTCTCTTCTTAGCCCTCCACTCTTATTCCATTTTTCTTTTCTTTCTCTGATGCTAGCTTTGCTCTGTTTCTCTCTTATGCCATTTCCCGCCATTTTTCTCTCTCTCTGATGCTAGCTTTTTATTCAGTTTCTCTGTCTTTTTAGCCTACCACTTTTATTCCATTTCCCCCTTTTTTCTCTCTCCCCTTTTTTCTCTTTTCCCCAGTTTCTCTCTCGGCTATTTCTTTTCTTTTTAGATGGATAAGCCTGCCACACTTATTACCCTTTTTTCTCTCCCCCCAGTTTCTCTCTTATTCCGTTTCCCCCTTTTCTTTTCTTTCTCTGGCGCTCGCTTTTCCTTCACACTTATTCCATTCCCCCCTTTTCTCCTGTTTTTTATTTCTCTGATGCTAACTTTTTATTCAGTTTCTCTGTCTTTTTAGCCTACCACTTTTATTCCATTTCCCCCTTTTTTCTATCTCTCCCCTTTTTTCTCTTTCCCCGGTTTCTCTCTCGGCTATTTCTTTTCTTTTTAGACAGCTAAACTGCCGGCCTCTGGTTTCCCTGACCTGGAAAGCGTGAATCCAACATGGCACGGGCCCGCCATCTTGGAAGCTGCATGGTGGAGGGGCCCCTGGGGCGGGGGTTAGGAGGTATCATGGGCAGGGAGTGGACCTAGGAGGCATCATGGGAAAGGGCAGGCATAGTCCAACATGGCACCGGCCCGCCATTTTGGAAGCCACGTGGTGGAGGGCCCAAAGGGAGGAGTAGTTCCTAGGGCTCTCCATCTTGCTTCCTACCATTTCCTCTTCTGGTCGCTGCTGGGGAAGGATGCCTGGTGGGAGACCCCTTGGACGCCTTGTGCAGGTTTTTTCTCTCACCCCTCTGTTTTTCTCTGGTTTTATTTCTCCCCTTTTTCCTCTCCCCCCAATTTCTCTCTCCTTCTGTTTCCCCCAAATGTCATTGATGTATGCAGCTGTGTACCCTTCATGAGGCACCGGGACCTGATGCATAAGTTGCTGGAATGTGGCGGCAGCCCCATGTAGTCCAAAAGGCATCATCATGAATTGGTATAGCCCAAAAGGGGTCAGGAATGCCGTCTTTTCCTTGGCTGCCAGGGTCAATGGGATCTGCCAGTATCCCTTCATGAGGTCCAGCGTCAAGACTTACTCGGCCCTCCCTAGACATTCAAGCAGTACATTTACCCGGGGCACGGGGTACGCATCGAACTGTGAGATAGCATTCATCTTGCGGAAATCGACGCAAAACCTCACTGAGCCATTCGGCTTGGGGACCAGTACAATGGGACTTTGCCACTCACTCTTGGACTCCTCCACTACCCCTAGGGCCAGCATTTCTTTCAGTTCCTTGTGGATGGTGTCCCACATTGTCTGTGGGAGGGGTCGGTGATTATCCCGTACTTTCTGGCCTGGCGAGGTGACAATGTGATGATTGGTTAATGGAGTTCTCCCTGGCTTGTTGGACAGTACATGTGGGAACCTTGCGATGAGGTCCTGAAGCTGTCGCTGTTGTCCCTCTTCTAGGTCTTGCCCAAGCTTAGCTGAGGGTTGGGTCATTCCTCCCCTTCCAGATCAATGCCCGCTTGCTGGGAGTCCACCGGGGGGCAGTTTCTTGTGGCCGTTGCACCCCCCCTCCTTGAAGCCTCTGAGGTCCCTTCCTCCGCATCCTCCTCTAGCCACTGCCCCATCAATGCCATTCGGGTTTGGGCAGGGTCCCCTCCACCCAGGGTCACTACGGCCTTTGCTCCACAGGAGATCGGAAAAATAGAGCCAGTCCCAGCCCAACACCACTGGGTATGCCAATCTTGGGGCCACCACCACGGTACATTGCTTTTTGTGGAGGCTTCACCTGGGTCGTGGGGTACATTCTCACATCCCCATGGATACACTGTAATTGAACTGGCGGCCCCCACCGCTCTGGTTTGATGATAAGCCACTCCTTTTTCAGGGTCTGCCCACAGCTCATATCCACCAATGCTACTGTCTCCACCTCTTTCACCCTAACTGGGACCATTATTTTGGTTTCGTCCCTCTTCTGCATTTAGGCCCCCGCCACCAGTACCTGCCCATAACTGCAGATCTTGGCCGGACACTCTCATTTGAAATGGCCATCCCGGCCCCACTCATAGCATCCGATATGGCTCAGCTCTGTTGGGGCTTCGTTGGCTGCCCAGTAAGTCCTCCATGAGGGATATGGCTCGGCCTAATGTCTTGGGTCGGTGCCTTTGGACCAACTCCTCTCTCCCTTTGGGAAAAACTCGCACGAACTGTTCCAGTTTGGCTACCTGGGCGGCCGTCCTCCTCTCTGGGTCTAGCCATCTCCAACATTGCTCACATATCCTCTGTGCCACCTCCCGGGGTTGGGCCCCCAAGGGGTATTGCTCCCGCCTGGCACCTACCATCTCCTTAGATCCCCTCCTCTCTCTCTCCTGAGCAAGACTGGCCCTCTCTGGGAGGGAAGAGGGTGAAGACCACACAACCAAACAATCACAATGAAAAAATAACCAGACTTCTCTAACTCGCTATCTATATATAGTATTATCCTTCCCCCTTGTTAGCCGGGGCGGGGGGCGGAACTGCTCAGTTGTCCACCAGTTGTCACAGGGTGCCTTTCTCCACCAGTTGTCACAGGGTGCCTTTCTCTGTGTCTCTTCCCCCCATCGGGGTTCCCTGCCAGCCTAGCCGCCACCCAGCAGGCCTAGAAGCCTGGGCCCTGTCCCACAGGCCCTGAGGCCTAGCCACTGTCCCACAGGCCCTGCAGCCTCAGCTCCGAGACCGTGAGCTAGGAGGAAGGGGAATGGATAGGGGGGCCCAGGCCCTCCCTCTTCTCTGGGCCCCAGCCCAGGGCCATATCAGTGGTGGGCAGTTCCCACCACTGGTTCGGCGCGGAGTTCTCCCCAAAATGCGCCAAGCCCACTGGGTCATCTCCAGTTCCCCACCCTGGTCTGCTTCCTACCCCAACCCCCTGGCTGACGTAGGCCCCACCGGCATGTGCAGATCCAGCAGCGGCAGCAGTGGGTCCAGCGTTGGGTGTGGCAGTGGCATAGGGCGTGGTGTCGGCAGCTGGTGCAGCAACAGTTGGTGCAGCAATGGCAGCTAAGTTGGCTGCAAGTTGTGGCCAGCTGGGGGCAGAGATCGGTCCAGCTGAGGCACAGGAGCTCTTTCCCCTCCGGAGGTTCGGCCCAACTGAGCTGTTCTGCAGGCTTTTATACCCAGGCTGCAATGGGAGCATGCCCAGCAGGGTTGAGGGGGAGGGGCGTATTCCACCCAATAGGCACGCTCTACTCCCCCTTGTTCAGTTTGGGCTTGGCGTGCCCTGTCACACCATCTAAATACCTTCTGAGGATCTGGGCCTTAATCCTTCAATATCTGGCACCAATGTATAAAATATGGCTAAAAAATAGTTCTTTTCTCTATCTTCTCCAAGCTCATGGGAGAAGGAACTACCTTTTATTGTGTGGCTTCATGGTGCCTAGCACAATGAGATCTCCATCTCAGTTAGAACCCATAGGACCAATCAAAATGTAAATAATACAGCTCTGCTTGCTCCTGAAGGACTGTGAGACCTCAGTGGGTGGCAGGTAGACTTGCCAATGGAGGGGGGCGAAAATGGTGGCAGCTGCCCCACGGCCCCACAATTCACCACCACTGCAGGTGAATGGGGCATGCTCCAGGCAATCCTGACAGCTAGGTGCCCTGGCCCTACCACTTCTTCTCAAGGCTGTGCCCCTTCTAGAGCATGAAGCCAGGCCAAATACCCTCACTTTCCCCCTGCTGTCTGTCGGCCCACATGGTGGCAGGGTTGTGGAATTCTCTGTGCTCCCCAGGCCAAAATATACTTTCAGTTATTCCTGGGCTGTCCCCATCAGTCCACTATGCTCTGGTCTAGCAAAGAGTAATGACAACAAGGAAATAAAAATAAAAGACAAGACAACCTAGGAAGAGAAGTGGCAATGGTATTTGTGGGAAAATAACACTCTTAAAAATATCCTCTGCACAAACTTCACTAGTACATCAGAGATTATGGTCCATTTCATGCTGTTTGTTTTAATTTATTGCTTGAGGCCATTGGGAGAGCTGGAATGTGGTGAATCAAGGAAGGAAATGACAATAGGGCTTGCACACTGCAAAGATCTGTGACCTTTCCAAAGCAGAAAATCTGCCACTCTTGCTTATACCAAGTAACTGTATCTCAGAGCTGCAGGAGGAAACAAGGAACCCTGCATTTGTAAAATAAATATTTAATTTGCCTAACCTCTGCTGCTATTCTTCTGCTGTATGGGAATTATGGGGGAGGCTACAAAATGGGGCTGGTCTGGGATGACCACCTATATCTCTTGTGGAGATTCAGGGGAGCTGCTGGAGTTCAGCACCTCTAAAAATCTGTCTCAAGCTACCATGGAAATGCAGTGGACATTTTCCAAAGACACAGAAAGAGGAAGGCAAGGGATATTTGAGTGATTCTGCCTGTGGGAAGGGGCAGTAATTCCCACCAGTGCTTTATAGGACATTTCCATTCTAGTCAGCCCCTTTGCATGGCCAGTATGTTTGGGAAAAACATAGCTTCTTACCACTCAGTTGGTGAATCAGAGAATCATAGAAATGTAGGGCTGGAAGGGACTCCAGATGTTCATCCTCCTGCATGAAGAATGCATTATCATCATCCTCTTTACAGCATCCCCTCACATGTTTGAAGATTGTAATTGTAGTCCCCTTACTAAAGGGGCCTCTGTTTTTTTTTTTTTTTTTTGTCTGGAAAAAACCCTGTGTGCTGCAATCCAGACTACAATCCCCATGAGCCCTTGGGAAAAACAGGAAGGGAGGACTCTAGTGTGGAAGATCTCTCCCTCTCCATGTGCATGAGAAGAGAGGCCTAGCAGTCTGGGACTGTGCCGTTGGAGTTTGGAACAGAAGGGGAGCCAGGCTGCTGTGGGGGAGTTTGATCCAGTCCAGGGGCTGTTGGAGTGCAGCTACGGACTGGGACTAGATGCCTATGGAACTGTAATCTAGCAGGCTGCTTCTGATAGGCACAGCATGAGGCAGTAAGTAATTGGGGCTTGTTGGGAAAGTGCTGCCTGGGACAGAGCTGCTGCCTAGCTTGGACCGAATCTCCACTACAGCTGCAGTTCTTCATGTGCGCCCATGCAAGCAAGAGTCTGGGACTCTGAGTCCAGGGGTGTGCGCACTCTGGGGTGGGATCAATATTGGCAGTACAAAGGCTAGATATATAAGCTCCAATTATTGTTGTGCACTTTGTTAATGCTGTTCATTGTTAATCTGTTAACCCCTGTTTATTTAAGTTAAGTAAAGATTGTTTATTTTAAAGTAATCTATTAGATGTATATGATTTGTAGTTGTTGTTTTGGAATTAGATCCATATTATATCTGGAATGAGTATATTCCTGGAAGGCTCTCAAGGCACACCAGTAAGTGTGTACAAGACCAGCCAGGTGGAGGCACCGCCATTGTACATTCATTACAAGCAAGGGACTGCAGCAAGGAGGTGGATAGGGCTTTCCCCAACTAAACACCATCACCACTGGGATGCTCAGGATCTCCTTTTGGATTAAAACCATCGGGCGCCCAGGCACACCTGTGAGTGTGACCTGCTCCTGAGTAACCCGGGGAGGAAAAAGGGGGTTACATAATCATGTTCTCCCCTCTCCCCAAGTCATTTCAAGGGGATGGATGGAAGGTTCCACATGGCTTGTGATGCCATAGCCTCTCTCTGGCAGACCAGAGTCCCCCTTCCCCCACCAAAGTCTGTCGTGGCAAAGTAAGTCTGGGCTTCAGGTCTCTGGTAGTTGAATAATCCATTACTGCCATTTTGACACCCCCTTCTGAATTATTGGGTACTGGCCGTTACTGGAAACAGGCTACTCTACTGGATTGCTCACAGTCTAACTCTGCACTGTAATGCCTCTGTAGCTACAGCATTTTTTTTATTACAATTTACTTTCCCTTTTCTAATAAGTATATTTGCCTTATTAGAAACTCTACACTCACTAGCTCTTAATTCTATTATGCCATAGATCTGATATTCCCATCTTTGCCCTACTTGATGGTTGATGTTCTCCCACTTGTGTTAGACGTGAAGGCTCAAGTTTCATAAAAACAGAAAAAGAGATACGTTTTCAGGGTTATTTTTTTTCTCCATGAAAAATAATCTGCAATGGTTTCAAACTGAGAGACAGTATCCTAATACTGGCAGAGCCTGGAATGTTCTCACATGAGAGTTTGCTGTGAGATGTAACACAGAGATTTAATCAGGATCAGCTATCAGAACAAGTTGTTCTGTTATACACAGGAATTTCTGAGGGGTGGTGGTGGGGTTTTTTTTTTGTAAATTTGGATTACAAAGGTGCAAACCCACCCTTTATGATCCCCCCAAGTGAGCATGCTGTGGCTGGCCAGCGAAAAGCAGGAAATGCGCACTGCCCAAGCCTCCCTCCTCCATGCTCTGGCTGGCAGAGGGAAGGCTCAGGCAGATTTTCCTCCCCTCGCCCAGGAGCAAGGCCCAGGATGGGGCTGGACCTCACCTCTCCTGGGCAGGGAGGGAATCAGTCCTAGCCTTCCCCTGGCTGGCTAGAGCATAGGGGAGGGAGGCTTGGGCACCCTGCCACTCCTGACTTCCCTGGCTGGCTGGAGCATATTTACTTGGGGAACTATGGGGGGGGAGGGGTTGCACCCTTTGCATTCCCCCTGTATACAGGCCTGAGCTGTCATGCCTAGGAAACCTCAAATTATGCTTTAATTGTCTGCCTACATTGCCAAGAAATAAATAACTAATAACTTCACCTCTTTGTGCTAAGAAGTAATTCTAGTCGTGAGAAGTTTGCCGGCTGCAGCTTTCTGCCATTTGTTCATAGTGCAATAACTGGTGATTCAAGAAAAGCAAGTCAATCACTTCTACAAATTTCGAGTCAAAGCCCCAAGCAGTCATCAACAAGGGCAGAGTTTGTTAGCCATTTTCCGGTTCACAAAAGCATTGCACAATGAAGAACAGCTTGAAGTCTGCTCAGGGAAACTGGAGGCTTGCAATTGTACCTCCCCCACACACACATACCCCTTCTTGTGTGGTGTACAGTCCCATCTAGTGGCTCTGAAACCATTTACAGAGCGAATAATAAGCCTGCTCTATAGTCTTAGCTGAGAGGCAGCTGGCTTTTAGCTCAAGAGGTTTATGCGCTGAGCTCCAGAGTCCCAGGTTTGATTCTGCCTGTTGAGATGTTACACAGGTGAGCAGGAACATAGGCAGACACTTTGGGGAAGCTTGCACAGCTCATAAAGTAGGGACCCTTGTCTGTAAGCTTCTGAACTAGGGTCTCAGGAGATTGAGCTCTGCCATACATTCCCCTGTATGAACTTACATTTTGGAGTAGATTTTTAGGCATTGCTCCCTACAGCCCACATCCCCCAGCTATTTAAGTACCTAACTCCACTGAAATCAATAGGAGTGAGGCAGCTAAATACCTTTGAGGAGTGACTTAGCTGAGTCCTAGTTTCAAAAGTGACTTAGGCCGTTAGGAACCATTGAAAGTCAATAGAAAGGAAAGAAAGGAGAAGTGCCTAGGAGTTTTTTAAAATGCCTCTCTGAAACTTGAGGCCACTAGATAATTTTTTAAAATCTGGCCATTCAGCTACATTTTTCAGCACAAATCCTGGACACATAACTGTCAAATCTTAGTCAGACTCCCAGAAATTTTGAGAACTCAGTTGAAGTTAGAAGAAGTTATGGGTGCCCAAAACATCAGGTCCAACATTTCTGAACTTGGGAACCCAAAAGCTTGGGGTTCTACTCTGAAAAATTAGAGTGAAACAACTTGGGGGGGGGGACCCATATGTATTGTTTCTCATAACTTCTTCATCAAGTGTTCTCTACTGACAAATAAATAACTTCTGACTGTTTTAAATGCTGGCCCCTGTAGACTTAGTCTCAGAACTGAAACTCAAAGTGGATTGTTGCTTCCTCCTATGTCATGGTAATAATAATCCAGCTGGCTAGTCCAACCTATTCAACTGCACTGTCTTTTAATAATACCTCCAGTGACCCCTGTGAAACTCCATTGTCTTCAACAGCCTTGCACAGGAGCAACTTGGCAAACAATTCTGTGTATGATGCAGCCAATGGAATAGCTCCTACTGGTGACTTTCAGCATTGATGGCTTGGTTAACAAGACTGCAAATATGAAGGCCAGTTGGGCACCTGGAAACTTTGAGCAAGGCCTAAGAACTTATTTTGGCTTCTAAAGTCAGCAGATCTGATTTTAAATATGCATAAGGGACTTGAGTCTTCAGATATGTTAAGGGTTGTTAACCTTTAACACATAGTTCTCCATGTCTACAGAAGGTCAGGAAGAAGTAATCATTTTAGTCTGCAGCAAGGGAGATTTGGGTTAGATATGAGGAAATACTTTCTAATTCTAAGGGTATTTAAGCTTCCAAGGACGGCTGTGGAACCCTGTCATTGGAGGTTTTCAAGAACAGGTTGTACAAACACCTGTCAGGGATGGTGTATTTAGTCCTGGACGGGGCTGCATCAAATGATCTTTTGAGGTCCCTTTCAGTCTTATATTTTTATGATGCTGCACTGCTCTGCAACTTGTGAGTTCCTTTACAACCATGCAAAGGGGGTTATGAGTTAGGCTTCTATTCTAATTTGGTAGCATTCACTGTCAGATCAGGTCCACACTACGGGGGAAGATCGGCTTAAGGTACACAATTCCAGCTACATAAATAATGGGGAAAAACATTCCTGTTGACTTTCCTTACTCCTCGCAACAGCAGGGAGTATTGGTGCCAATGGGGGCACCCTCAGCATTCGATTTAGCTGATCTTTACTAGACCCACTAAATTGAATGATGAAAGATCGACTGCCGGAGCATCAATCTTCCCACAAGTCTAGACATGGCTTTATTTTCCACTAATGTGACTGGACAGCAGCCATGGAATAGGAAATCTGGCCTGAGGAACTCCTGAATAAGCAAGTGCTGTTTTTTAATAAAGTCACTGCTCCAAGTAAATCCTCAGTTCAACTGTTTGCAGCAGCATCCAGTGAAAAACTGAACAAGGAATATCATTACATACAAACTTGTACAAAGGGCCTTTCCTACTAGGGAAGGATGCCAGATCAGGGATGGTCTAGACAGTATTTGGTCCTGCCATGAAGGCCGGGGACTGGACTCAATGACCTTTCGAAGTCCCTTCCAGTCCTAGTATTCTATGATTCTATGATAGTAACCCATTCTGATATCACAAGGGTTCTGTCCCTCTAATAAACTTTATTCCGAAATAACTTTGCTGTGTAGACACACTCTTAGGGTATGTCTTCACTGCAGGGTTTTTCCAGAAAAACAGCCATTTTTCTGGAAAAACAATATTTACATCCACACTGCTATTGCATTCTTTCAACGGAAAGTTGGAAGAATGAAGCGGTTTTTCTGCCAGCAGTAAACCTCTTTCTATGAGGAAAGGTGTGTGTGGAAAAAGGTGTGTGTGGACGTGGAAGAGGGTGATTTTTAAAAAGAATAGGCCTCCAGGAAATAACACAAGTGCCCTACTGGCCACTCTGTCCAAACGAATCAGAACTCTATAGTTCCTATCTCCTGCCAGCTCTGAAAGCTGCAGGCACCTGGGATAAGCCTTGTGGCAGGAAGCCAGCCCTGGGAGCTGCAGCTCACCATGCAGCTCTGACTGCCACCCACTTTTGGACCCATGTCCCAGCTTCAATCCCCCCGAAATGCCCCTGGCCCTCACAGGGAGGAACACCAGGGCTCCCAAGACCCAGACAGGTGCAGCAAACAGTGTGTGCCCTCCTGGTCCAGGGCAGAGATCCTGTCCCTCCTTGAGCTGTGGAAAGAGAAGGAGACCATGCAGGATCTCCACTCCCAGCAAAGAAATGCCAACATCTATGGCCGGATGGCCCAGGCTCTTGCTGAGAGGGAATACCCCACCTCCCTCTGACATTAGAACAGGTCCGGAGCAAAGTGACAGGCCTGCGCCAGGGTCAGGGAGCACAGCTCTTACTCCAGGGCAGAACCCCACTCCTGCCCCTACTTTCAGGAGCTCCACCAATTCCTGGGAGGTGCTGAAGCCCTTTCCCCACCCATGGTGGTAGACTCGGGGCTTGAGACGCCCGTCATCGCCCACCCGGAGTTCCCTGCCAAAGAGGAGGAGGAGGAGGAAGAATAGCAGCTGCAGGAGGAGGAGGACACAGACAGCACAATCACTTTAACCCTGGAGTCGGTACCCCCAGGTCCTGGAGATCTCCCAGGTATCTTCTGATGGTGGGGAGGGATCATCAGGTGAGTGCTCTCAGTTTCTCACACACACAGGGTGAGGGAGGCGGGCACAGAGGGGATGGGGTGAGATTGTCACTCGGCCTGGACATCGTGCTGCAGTCCATGCATGTGGAACCACGTGCTGCACCAGTCTGCACCACATGGCCTCAGGAGGCAGCCCCAGAGCATCCCCGGGCTCCTGTTCACAGGCTCAGGGAAGCCCCACACACATCTGACCCCTGGGATGGATGCCCTCCCACTACCCACCAATGCTAGAAGCAGGCTGGGGACAAGGGCACACACACGATCCCATACAATTCAAGAAGTGCCACACATAGCATAAAGACATGCTTGCATGTGCAAGGCCCCACCTGCTCCTGCAGACATTGCTGCCATGGGACAGTGTCTGCATGGATGACTGACCACCTCTCCTTCTTTGTTCTCCACAGCCAGACTAGCCATTGCTGAGGGGCGATCATCAGAGGCAGCCGCCTGACCTCGGGGAAGCTGCGAGTGCACAGAGGTCCAGGAGGACCTCATGAGACAGCACGTGGGTGTCCTGCGTGACATGCAGCAAACCCTGCCCAGAAGGTCCGGGAGGTCGCCGAGTGGCAGAACTGCATGGGGGACCAGTTTGTGTGGCAGGGCAACAACTTGTGCGCCATCATCCAGGAAATGATGGCACACTCGGCTGCTGTCCCTGCTCCTGCCTCCCACCCTCCTTCCCCCTCTGCTATGCCCATTCCCCCACCCTCTGTCCCCCCAAACGGTACCTATGCCCCCTCCCCCTGCCATCCCTGCCCCTCCTCCAGCTCCCCTCCTGCCCATCCTCCTGTTGTCCCAGGCCCCACCCAACCCCAAGTTTGCCGAGGTCCCCAGAACTAAGGTGGCACTTCCAGCCTCACCATACACCACTCCCAGCCCTAAGCCCCCCTCCTACCTTCCCCATCCAGGTTCTTAGCTCCCCTCCTCCCCAGTTTATTTAATTATAAAAAAAATACAAAGTTTGTTTTGTTCAAATCAAAACAAGTGTGTTTATTCAGAGTTCAGGGAAGGAGGAAGGTGGGTGTTGTGGTGGGAAAGGGATAGTGGAGCAAGGCACAGGCCCCTAGTGGGGAGGCTCTGGGGAGAGTTACTGGGGTCCTTGAAAGAAACTGATGTGCCCCCAGCTGATGTGTCTGGCGGATGTCAGCTGTCTGCAGCTGCTCAAAGGCCCTCCCTTCCCAGCTGTCCTCTGCCCCCCACCCCAGGAGGAAGGCCTCCCCCTTCCTCTCCACAATGTTGTGGAGGACACAGCATGTGGAGACCACCTCGGGAATGTTGAGCAAAGTTTACATTGAGCTGAGTCAGGAGGCACCTGAACCTTGCCTTCAGGTGCCCAAAGGCGCATTCCACCTGCATGTGGGCCCAGCTGAGGTGGGCATTGAATTGGTCCCTGCTGGGGTCCAGGTGGCTGGTGTACAGCTTCATAAGCCACGGCATGAGGGTGTAGTCTGCGTCCCCAACTCTAAAGTCATGCTGGGGGAAGAATGTGTCAGCCTCCAGCTTCTGGTAGAGGCTGAAGTTTCTAAATACGCGGGCGTTGTGCGCCCTGCCTGACTATCGGATGAAAATGTCTGTAAATTGTCTACGGTGATCAACCAGGGCCTGCAGCACCATTGAGAAATAGCTCTTGTGATTTATGTATTGGGCGGCTTGATGATGTGCACAGATTGGGATGTGGGTTCCATCAATGGCTCTCCCACAGCTGGGGAACCTCAGGGTAGCAAATCCTGCAACTATCAGGTTCAGGTCTCCCAGGCAGATGACCTTGCACAGCAGGATGGATTTGATGGCCCTCACAACCTGCAGAAGGAGACAAAGAAACACATAAAACAGAGAATGAGAGGGAGTGCCTGAGCCCTTGGGAGGTGCCCCCCTTACTTCCCCCCCCCAAACACCACAGGAGCCACCCTCTATGAGGCTGCCCCTCCCCCCCCCCCCAGCAGCAGGGCTGTGTGAGGATGGGATGGCACAACCTGCCAAGGATGAGGCTCCCCCCCCCAAGCCCACCTCCACACACCCACTTTCCCTAGGGTCCCCCTTTCCAAGACTCGCCCCCCCTGCAAGGACTGCAGCCCAAGAATAAACCAAAGAGTATCAATCTACCTCCATTTCAGTATAGGCTTCTTATTACAACATCAATCCATAATGTCCTCTGGACTGAAGTAAACAAAGTATCCACATATCAAAGAACTCTGCACTGTTGGATTAAATAATGGAATAATATCATCACTTTCAGATATTAGACTTCAGAACTTCAGACAGTCCCCTCTCATGACAAGGGGAAAGTAAGCTTCAAGTCATCCCATGATTTGATTGCAAAAATGCTCCTGAGGATTTGAAAGCATGTTCTCCTTTCTTTCCTGATTTCCCCCTGCCTTTTTTTGACAGCTTCTTCCACTCAGCTATGCAAAGGATCATTAATCTATTATGATATAAGGATGAGAAGACTCCTTCTGATTCAGCTCTTAGAATAAGATGAATAGATCATTTTACTCAAAAGCTGCATAAAATCAAGGCCTCTTTTACAAAGTGTGTGTCTGTATAAATGCACACATTTTTAATGGCAGCAATAAATTGAAAGGAAAACACAAAGAGATCCAAGAAAGTAAGAAATCAGAGTGGTACATTTCAAGGTCGTTCAACAACAGCATGGGTGAAGGGAAGTGGAGGGATTTCCAGGAAGTTTTTTACAGAATATAGCAGGAAACAAAAGCATTAGACAACAAAGCCCAGCTCAAATAGAAAATGGAAATAGGTATAAACCATTAAGGACCTTTTAAAAACAGTTTGAATTACAGAATCCTGAGCAGTGAGGCTTGTTTTCCAAACCAGTTCAGCTATCCCTTACGTTCGATATATGTTGAATGCCATTATAAAGGCCTTTCAACCTATAAAATTCCCAATTAGAGCTACAATCCTACAAGTTGCCCCCAGCAGACAGACCCATGCACCCTCATAGGAGAAATTACCTGGTCTCTATGTAGGTATACAGGGCTCACCACATGGAGAGGTCAAAGTTTACTGGAGTCCACATATGGTAGACTTCTGGGATCAAGCTAAAGACCCTTTCCCCTCGTGGCAGTTTTACACATATTTTCTCATGGACACATCGTGGGGTTTGCTGGCAAAAATGCTAAATGTCATGAAAACCACAGAGAAATTCATAAAATAATTGCTTAAAAATACATTGATGCTGATTCCAATAAGCAATTGCATAAAACTTAACTGAAAGCACTGTTGAAGGCATGAGCATGGCATCTCACTAAATATCACTCATTTCATGTAGAGAAACAAAAGTTTTGCTCAGCTTTGGATCTCACTATTATTCTTTCTTTTTTTCCTTTTCTTTTTTCCCTCATTTACTCTCCTTTCCTGTAGTTGGCTGTAAACATGTGCTTTTCAGGAAAATGAGCTGCTGATAGCACATCTGCCTCATTAATGAATTATTGTACTTGTCAGTAATAACTTTACTTTGTTTTGGTTTTTTGCCAAAAATATCTGAAGACAAAGTAAAGGGCTAAGTCCATACTATACCAGCTGTTTCAGGATTCCTGGGCCATTAATGGTAATAGGTAAGTTCTCTGCATTTTTGTCTCTGCTTCCCAGAGGATTTTAATCGAGCAAATCACTGAAACCAATGGGAATTTTGTTAGATTAGCATGCAAGAATGGTGGGATTTTAGAGAAAAGAGTGGACTGGAGAAAAGAGAGAGGCTACGTCTACACTGGCATGATCTTGCACAAGAATTCTTTTGCGGAAGAGTTCTTGTGCAAAAACTCTTCCAGATGAGAGCGTCTACACAGGCATGTGCATTTGCGCAAGAGATGTGCTTTTGCGCAAGAGCATCCCTGCCAGTGTAGACGCTCTGTTGCGCAAGAAAGCTCTGATGGCCATTTTAACCGTAGGGCTTTCTTGCGCAAGAAATTCATGTTGCCTGTCTACATTGGCCTCTTGCTCAAGAACAGTTGCACAAGAGGGCTTATTCCTGAGTGGGAGCATCATAGTTCTTGTGCAAGAAGCACTGATTTCATACATTAGAATGTCAGTGTTCTTGCGCAAGAACTCGGGGCCAGTGTAGACAAGCAGCAAGTTTTTGTGCAAAAGCAGACGCTTTTGTGCAAGATCGCGCCAATGTAGACACAGCCAGAGAGAATAAGCTATTGGGGGAAGATTATCTTTTTGTTCTGTTTGCACAATGCCTAGCATATTGGGGTTCTGGCCCATAACTCTGTGTATAGGTACTATCATAATAGAAATGGTAACAGTAAAGAGGGTAACTTAATACTGCATCCAATGAAAGCCCTATCTTTCTAACGGTATATTTTGGTTTTGCGCCACTTACCATCAAATACTATATTTTTTCCCCATGGTAAGCAGTGTCAGGAATGAGGGCTGCAGCCAGGCCTCGGAATAGTTAGAAAACCACAACAGAAACTCTTACTAGGCCAGATTTCCTAACTGGCTGAGCCCTACAGTAGCACTTCACCAGTGGCTTCTCAGTGCATTAAAGCAGCGATAGCTCCTCGCTTTGCCTTGCTCCTGCTTTGTTCCAGGCTTGTCCCCGGCCATGTGCTAGCCCTGCCTGCCTCCTGGTTCCTGACTCCAGCCCTGAGCACTGCTTCTCTGACCACAGGCATCACCATTTGTGATAATAAGCCCTTGTTTGCCATGTAAAGGGCCAAATTCTGCTCTCTCTTAGGTGCAATAAACTCCTAATGGGTGAAATTCACCAGCCTAAGCCAATTCACTCCTTGTTACTTTCAAAATGGGACACAGATGTGTATAAACCTTGTGTTGGCTGTCTGCACAAAGGGTGGACTTCCTCCACAGTGTATATTTGTGGGTGCTGGACCTGTCTTATAAATTATGGACCATGCTGCAACAGAACATCACTGGTTGCTTCCCATGCCCTTCAGTGATAAATACTGCATGACTATCTGCTCTTCTTTAGAATCAAAGGAGCAATTCAATATGCATTTCAGTTTCCTGTGCTTTTTGCCAGTCTGACAAGCTCTTTATTCAGCTTCCTAAGACACAATCCAATTAGGTTTATTGTGAACAGTCTGTCACAAAAAGAAAAGTATTACCTACTTTATGACAACATTATGCAAATCCCTCATGTTCAGGGGCTTTTATACTGTAATGATTTACTTTTTAATTTGATGGGAAGGAAGCTTTCCAAATCCTGACCTGCAGGACAGAATATAATCTTACATTCTATCCTACCACCAGCCTCCACAGAGTGATGGAAGCTGTCAGCTATACTGATCACTATCCTGCGTCATAACAGCAAGCCCGTTATTTCGAAATATAATGGGTTCACTATTCCAACATCCCTGTAAACCTCATTGCACAAGGAGTAAGGGACATTTTGGAATAGTGGGTTATTTCAAACTTTGGTGCTGCGTAGACAGCTCCAAATTACAAAATAAGATATTTTGAAATAAGATCAAAATAAGATATGAAATTTGCCTAGCTCAAGTCACGTGTCTTATTTTGATCTATGGTGCAGCGTAGACACACCCCAAAGATCTGAAGTTCATGATGCAGCTATATTTAGTTAGATATTTCCTATTATTATAAATTAGGAGGCTCTGTCTGGAATAATTTAAGTTCTCATAGAATTTTGTTTTACCCTGCCCTCTTTTGTGCATAGATTTATTTAAAGGAAAACATGGCTTTGTGGGGCACATAACAATTGTGCTGCCCCCTTCCCCCCCAAAAAATGCTGGGGAGACATAATGTAGACAAAACTGGATTTGGTGTTGCTAAGAGACAATTCATTATGAAATGCAGAATATATTTGCCAGGAAAAAACAATTACTGCAATTAATTTAATGTAATTAAAATCAAGCAAGCCAAGTTTTGCAATAAATTCCTGGTAATGACTGAAATAATTAGATATATATGTATGTGAGAGATCAATTGGTAACTAAAAATATGTAAGGACACCAACATATGCAAATTGTTGAAGGCTAGCTGTACGTTAATTGAATTTGTCTTATTATATATAATTCAGGAAAACATCCTTATTTAGAACAGCACAATGAAATCAATGGGATTTAATAATATGCTTAAAGTTAAGCATGTGATTAACCCCTATATGAAATGAAAGTGACTTTCACTATATTCTTAACTGTTTTCCTGATTCAGTCTCATAATGTTGTTTATAGCCATTGACTTCAATAGATTCAGGGGGTAGCCGAGTTAGTCTGTACAGGATAAACTTAAAAAACAACAAATGGTTTGGTAGCACTTTATAGACTAACAAAACATGTAGATGGTATCATGAGCTTTCATGGGCTCTGCCCACTTCTTCAGATGACTTCAGTAGGTTTACCCTAATTCATACGAGCTAAGGATATGGCATTTTATCTCTTTCATGTCAGTTATAAAAGAACAAAAGGAACTGAGGGCTTTTCTACATTGTGTGGCAATAGGCACCAGAGAAGCATGAATTCTAATGTGCACCAATGTGTTACACACTCACTTCTCTTTGTAGCCCCTGTCACATGCACTAAAATTCTTAGTATGCATTAAGCTTTAGTACTTGTCAGTAGCATCTGCATAGGCCAGTAAATGCACAACAGATTGGTGCTCATCAGAACTCACAGTCTTCTGAAGGACTGAGCAGCACTAGGTAGACAAGCCCTTCAGAAAACAAAACCATCTGACAATTAGCCCCCAATCTCTCATTATTAAAGTTCACAGGGGCTGATCCTCTCAGCTAGGCTACATCTACACTGGCACATTCTCACACAAAAGCTCTTTTGCGGAAGAGTTCTTCTGCAAAAACTCTTCCAGAAGAGAGCGTCTACACTGGCACGTGCTTTTGCGCAAGAGATGTGCTCTCTTGCTCAAGAAAGCTCTGATGGCCATTTTAACCATCGGGCTTTCTTGCACAAGAAATTCATGTTGCCTGTCTACACTGGCCTCTTGCGCAAGAACAGTTGCGCAAAAGGGCTTATTCCTGAGTGGGGGCATCAGAGTTCTTGTGCAAGAAGCCCTGATTTCATACATTAGAACGTCAGTTTACTTGCGCAAGAACATGCAGCCAGTGTAGACAGGCAGCAAGCTTTTGCACAAGAGTGGCCGCTTTTGTGCAAGATCGCGCCAGTGTAGACACAGCCCTAGTGTATATCAGCATACCTTCATTGAAACAGTGGAGGCTCTGCCCCTCTGTGTACAATCCTGGATAAAAACAATGTCATGAATAAATAAGGTTCATTTATACTTTGTGGGCCTAGTGGAGTATTTTACTGTAAGGCCAGGATTAAGGTTGCTTGGGTGCAGTCAATGGGAATTATTTTCATATAAAGATCTGTGTGCATGAACTGAATGTGAATCTGATTTCTAAAACTGTGCATTTTTCTTTCTTTGGTGTGTGTGTGAGAAACCTTTAATGCATTTGATATGAAAGGATGATTTGTACTGGAAATGAAACAAACAAGACTAGAATCAGAGCTTTTAAGTGAATTAGTTGGAATTGCACCATAGGGCCAAATCCTCCTCTGGTATATGCTGACATGCTACACTGATCTGAATGGGGTTGGGCCAATTTACACAAATATGAAGTCAGCACCCGAAGTTTTCACCAAGGCTCCAGTTTTGATATCCATAAACCACATTATGAGAGATACCATCAAAGTCATTGGAACTATTATTAGTGGAGTACATTGATACTCAGTGTAAGAGTATGAGAATCTGGCCCAAAATAAACTAAACTAAACTAAAATACTAATGCCTCATACTTCATTATATGTATAGTCTTTTCACATGTATCTGTTGTAAAGAGCTTTTCAAATCCTATTTCTGGCTAATAGTGTCAAGATTTCTCAAGCCTAGGAATAGCTCACCAATTTCATCAAGAATGAAGTTCCACACATCACTATTTTTTGTGATATTCAAATATTACAGTAGATGGGTATAATGTCATTCCCAATGACAAGACTATTACTGACACAGTGGTAGCAGAATTGGAGCATTTATTCTGAATGGGACAAAAATAGAGCTGATTTGTAACACAATTATGAATACTGAAGGAATTGCTGTGTGTTAAGCTATGGATATTGATAGGTTTAGTAAGGGGAAAGTATTCCATAGTGAGTGATATGTTTTTCTTGTGTAAATGCATTGATCTTATTTGGATTGGGGTTAGTGGACTGTTTATTATATGCCTAATTAATGCTTTAATTATTGGAAACTGTTGAGGAAGGCAATAGAATGGTTTGTCAGCTATGAATACCTAAGTGCAAACTAGACAAAGAGCTCTTTGTAGTTTCTATTGTTTTTACTGGAAAGCACCTAACAGATTATACGATGTATTGGAAATAAACCATACCTTAAACCGTACCTTATATCAAACAGATGGAGCCAAGCATGCTGTGTGAAAGTGGCACCTCTCCTAGGACAGCTTGGAATGTGACAATCATCTCTAATTTGGGGCCTGCTGCCTCTTGTTGCCATCAAGCTTACCTAGTAGCCCCACACCTGTGACAGTATTTGTTGTCTCTTTCTAAGACATGTCTGTAATGTATGCTGCCCTCATACTTTGAAAGGAAGTGAGGACTGAAGCCTCCCTTGGCTGTGCACCATTTAAAGCACTGAGGAGCAGTAGCTAAGAACAGTGGCCCCCTCAGTATCTTCTGTTGCTGAGGGCCAGCCTGAGGACAGTCAGAACATGGTGGAAGGGTGGTAGTTTTAAGAGTGGGCTGGTCTTGTTTTTATTTCACAGTGAAGCAATGAGGAGCTCTCCCCCTCATAACTCCAATTACACTGTAGATGACTCTCAGATGCCACATGTTGAATCCTAAGAGGTTTATTCTCCTCTCTGTTTCTGCATTGTGCCCTTCATATTCAATGGGACAATTCTCAAACTGAGCTCATGGAAGGATATAGTCTCTGGGGAGAGTGAACTCTAGTGTAGAACAAAAATGGATCCTAAAACCTGGGGAGATGACAGGAAATAGAATGGTAATTTTCTAGTGAGCTCTGCTCTTCTTCTGTGAGGGGAGCCCTCACCTCACTGCATGGCTGAAGAGAGCAACTGCTTCCACCTCACCTTACCCCAACCAAGTCCATTTTCTTTTCCTCTGACAGCATGTGGAGGGGGAGAAGGGAAAAACATTGGCCCTGTTTAACATTTATCATCTGTAGGCCAGATTCTGTCCCCATGTGTTCACATGGGCCTCTCATTTAAGCCAACAGGAACATTTGAGAGCAGATTTGGGTCCCATATGTCACTCCAGGTGCCTACCTTTTCATTATTTCAATTGCTTGCTAATGCTATGAATGGGGAGACCATCTACCCTGGATTCCCACTAATATATTTGCAGCTTTGCAGACTCTACAAATCATCTTCAAAGCCTATGTTTGTTGGCTTTCTGAGCAAACAACATAACAGCCAGTAGCCACCACTCACTCTTTCTTCCTTCCTTCTTTTTATCTTGGGGGTCTAAAAGCTTATTAACATGGTGAGGCTGGTAAGGGAAATCCTAGAAATAATTTGGCAGCTGGGCTTTTATCTGCATGAGCAGAGGTACTTCTCTCTGTCTCATCCTGGAGCCTGGGAGGGAAAAAATGGATGGTTGATTAAGATTACACAAGTACAGAGGAACACTTGCACCTGCCTTCAACTGCAGGAGACAAAAGAAGATTATTAAATACAGAAGGCAGAATTCTCTACAACCTGGTACCATGTGTGGTCATTTACTTCCCTGCAAAGTTAACATAAAATGCTACTAGATCAGAACTCACCATGCATACCCATGGAAATGGCATTGGTTTACATCAGTGGTGGGCAAACGGTGGCCCATGGGCTGCATGCAACCCATTGGGGGTCTGTGTGTGGCCCACAAGACATTTTATTTACTCTTGCCTATGCACAATGTTGCCACATTCTGCTGATTTCCATCCATATAGTTTTTTCCCTACCAGTATTACTAAAGTGACATGCACATAAAGCAAAGGCACATGCAATGTGGTGTGTGCTGATTGCACACAACATTGACTGTGAGAGCTGTGTATTCCCTCTGCATCCAATCAATGTGTTGCTACAGTTCAATTGGCACATCCTGCAAAATTCTAATTGTGCAAGCACAATGTTAGCAAAATTACTTTATCCCCAGAGATCATCTTGGTTTTGACTATCTTGCAGCCCACTGAGATGAAGGAGGGCCACTCATGTGGCCCACTCACTAAGCCATTGCTAGTTTACTGGTGTCAGAGACTACGCATGTTGCAAGAAAGCAACATCAGCCACCAAGTTGAAAAAGCTGGAATTTCCTGTCCTCCCTTCCTTTGTCATTTTCCTTCTGAGCTAACCATGATAAGTCCACTCTTTGAGAGCCATTAATCTCAGTGAGCTTTGGATCAGGACTTTTATGGGTCCAAAACTCCCCCTAATCTCTGGTTCTTTATAGGGCCTCTCCATACACCATGTAAGTTACATGTTTTAAAATGTTGACCCATCTAGTCATAATGACAGATCACCCTATGATGTTCCCCTCAGCAATGTCTCTTTAGTCCTGTCAGTGTAAGAGCACTGGAGAAATGCCAGAAGATTGGAAGAAAGCTAATATTGTTCCAACTTTTTAAAAGGGTAAATGTATTGACCTGGGTAGTTATAGGCCTGTCAGCCCCATAGCGATCTTGGGCAAGATAATAGGGCAGCTGATGTGGGACATGATTAATAAAGAACTGAAGGCAGACAATGTAATTAATGCAATTACACATGGGTTTATGGAAAATAGATTCTGTCAAACAAACAAAATGTAGTAGAGGGGTGGCTGTGTTAATTTGTATCTGTAAAAACAACAAAGAGTCATCTGAAGAAATGATTTTGACGCGTGAAGACCTATGCCCAAATTAATCTGTTAGTCTTTAAGGCACCACAGGATTCTTCCTTGATTTTTTTAAAATAAGATTACAAGTTTGGTTGATAAAGGGTTGATGTCACATACATAGACTTTTGTAAGGTGTTATACTTGGTACCACAAGACATTTTAATTAAAAAACTAAAACATTGTAAAATTAGTATGGCACACATTAAATTTATTAAAATTGGTTCACTTTTATGTCTCACTGTAAATGGGGAATCATTGGCAAGTAGATCTGTTTCCAGTGGGGTCTCACACGGATTGGTTCTTAGGCCTTTGATATTTAACATTTTTATTAATTACCTATAAGAAAACATAAAAGTATTAATGATAACACAAAATCTGGGGAAGTGGTAAATAATGAAGAGAACAGGTCACTGATTCATAGTGCTCTGGATCATGTTGTAAACTAGGCACAGGGAAACAATGTGCTTTTCTAATATGTATAAAAGTCAATATAAACCTTTAGGGACAAGAATGTAGGCCATCCTTACAGGATAGTGATCTATTCTAAGGCCTTTTCTACATTTACGTGCATTGTCAATCTACTTCAGTTATGCAAACAGCATAGCTAAAGCTGACATACTACGGCATCTTGCATGTGGTAAAGTCAGTGGGGGCTGCTCTCTAGTTGACACCGTCTACTCTTCTCACCTTGATGGAGTACCAGCATCATCAGAAGCACTCTGAGGGTATGTCTAGACTACATGCCTCTGGCGACAGAGGCATGTAGATTAGGCTACCCGGCATAGGAAAATGAAGCGGCGATTTAAATAATCGCTGCTTCATTTAAATTAAAATGGCTGCCGCGCTGAGCCGATCAGCTGTTTGTTGGCTCAGCGCGCTAGTCTGGACGCTCTGCGGTCAACATCAAAGGCATTTGTTGACCACCCCAGTATGCCTCGTGGGATGAGGTTTACCGGGGAGGTCGACAAATGCCTTTGATGTCAACCATGGAGTGCCCAGACTAGCGCGCTGAGCTGACAAACAGCTGATCGGCTCAGCACATCAGCCATTTAAATTTAAATGAAGCGGCGATTATTTAAATCGCCGCTTCATTTTCCTATGCCGGGTAGCCTAATCTACATGCCTCTGTCTCCAGAGGCATGTGGTCTAGACATACCCTCAGAGATCAATTTATTGTGTCTACATCAGATGCAATAAATTGATGGCGGGTGGATAAATCACTGCAGTGTCTATCCGCTATAAGTATAGACCAGGGCTAAGAGACAGCAAATCTGAAAAAGATTTGGGGGTTGTAGTGGATTCCTTCTATTCAATTTAGCAAAAAGAAAGTGAAGGAATGATTTGATTACAGTCTATGAATAGGTGTGGGATGGAGAAGGCTTGTCAAACTAACAGAAAAGTATAAATGAGTCAATGGCTGGAAGTTGAAGCTAGAAAAATTCAGACTAGAAATGAGGCATAAACTTTGAGCTAGGAGATTAATTAAATATTGAAGCAAATTATCAAAGGTCCTTGTGGCTTCTCAATCACTGACAATCCTTAAATCAAAACTGTATGTTTTTCTAAAAGATCCAGGGATTATTCTGGGGAAGTTTTTTGGCCTGTGTAATACAGACGATCAGGCTCGTAAGAAATACTCCTGAGCATCTATTGAATATTGAGATGGGGAGATAGAATACAATAAAAACCAAAGCAATATTAGAGAGAGTAGAAGATATGAAAGGAATCTGAGTAAGAAGCAGTGAAATACAATTTAGTTTTACAACATGAAAAAGCTGAGAAATCTATCACCTGCCTGGTCTGTGGTGTTAGCAAAGGGAGAGTTGTTAGGAGAGCACAGAGCGTGAATCCAAACTACTATTATGCAAAGGCTACAGTAATGCATTCCAGTCTTGTCTGAGAGCAATTTTTAAGATAAGTACAGAGGAGAGTTTGGAGTACTGATTATTTTTTAGACAATAAATTGGAGTGAGTTGTTAAAATTAGTGCTGTCTGGAACAATTCACACTAAAGTAATGTGCAGGTGAAAAGGACAGGGTAAAGGTAAAGTGTGTTGTACTCAAGCCTGAGAACTGAGGGGGGCAAAGGGAATAACTGCCCTGCAGTCTGTTGATTTAAAAGACTTTGAGGCTCCTGGCCACCACTGCCCCTACTACAGCAGCAGGAGCCGCGGACACTTTAAATCACTTTCGGAGCCCATACAGCATACTCCAGGTATTACTGAAGGCTTCCTGGAGCAGGCTAGCCCCTACACAACCCCTTTCAACCAAGGCCCCACCTTTCCATCCTGAGGCTCTGCCCCTTCAAATCCAATGCTCCACCCCTTCTGGGAGCAGAGATGGCCCTTTCACGTTGTCCAGGGTCCCAGCAATTCTGTCGCCTCCTCACTCCACTTGTGCTTAAAATTTTGGATCCTTGATTCAGCAGCTAATAGAGCTACTCCCAGTTCCCCCATCCCCTGCTCTCTAGTAACCACTATGGACACAGCTCCAATTAATAAAACTTACCTTTATTTATGCACTGTCATAATACAACAGCTCAAGAGGGATATAAGCCCTTCATATCACAAGCTAATTTTAAACTTCTCACAGCTTGCTGGGAAATAGAGGAAGGGAATAAAAGGCATTCTTGCATTTCAGCAAGATAATGGCTATGCTTTGGAAACCACAATGGATGTAGATGCTGAACATTTATGGAACCCTCCTGCCATTAGATTCAGCAACATGGCTATCATTAAAAATGCTGGTTCACTGGCATGGAAGAGGTCTGTGTTGTACATTAAATTGGAAGTATCCAAGGGAAATTAGAACAGAGCTCAGTAAAACTGAAGCCAATGGATAGAGATATTTTAATTTGCTAGCAAATATTGTCTAACAGCAGCTTTGGATATAGTAAGAAGCTCCCATCTCTTTCCCTTGTGTAGAAACTGGTTTTTAATTATTTTCATTATTATTAATTTTTTTGTGTGCTGCAGGAGTCACTAGAGGTCCCCCGCAAGGAGTGGGGCTCCACTGTGCTAAGCACTGTATAGCAATAGAACAAAAAGATAGCCACTGTTCCACACTGTTTGCAAAGTATTTGCACACCGACAACAAGGGGACACAACAAACACCTTGTCCTTCCTAACTCAAACAGTGAAACAGTTATGATTGGGGTGTTAATCAGTGGTCACAGCTCTCTGTTTCCTCACCATTGCTGAGTACTTTACACGGTGAGGGGATTTTTAAACTGAGATTTGAAGTGGGGGGCAATGTAGCAGCATTGGAATTTACATAGATTTGCTCCATCCTGAACACATTTATGCAGGGTGATCCCCTGGGTTTAGCAGGCCAATGCTCAAACCACTGAGCTATCCCTCCCCCCATTTTTGAGGTTTACAGGATCTTTCAAAAAAGCCTTCCCTTTTCGAAAGCCTCGTGTCTAGACTGTGGTTTTACTTTCGAAAGAGCGCTTTTTTAAAGGAGCGCCATGACACGAGTATGCAAATGAAGCATGGGAAATTCAAATCCTGGCTTCATTTGCAATTTCAAAGTGCCTAATTTACATCCCTCTGTCAAAAGAGGGATGTAGTTTAGACACACCTACAGTGAGTTAGAACTAGGATTAGAACCCAGAAGTCCTGAGTTGCACACCTGTTACAGCTAGATCCTGATTTCATGGCTGTCCATTTGGTATAAAATGCCTTGGTGGCTCCCAGCTTAAGAGAGGCAATTTTATTTTCCCCCTGATTTTTGCAAAACCTCAACTTTATGAAGATTTTGGGAGTGTCTCAAGACTCCTGTAAAATGAGTTTTACCTGTAAGCTATCTCACTTTCCAATATAAGCATATTCCTTGAAAGGCAATAACCAATGTAATGGAGAGTGAACTCCTTCAACAGGGATATTGTGTGCATTTTGGTTACATTTATCAACATGAGATTCCTACCACGGCTCAGTTTAATTAAACTGACAATCTCAGTAAGTCACATAAACAAAATGAGCCAAGACTTTTTGTTATTTGTAACAGTAATTTTAAAATTGAATTAAATTGCTTAATCATTCTAAAAAAATGGATGGGCTTATAGTTCTTCAATGAGGAAATGATTGCAGTTAATTAGTCACTTTCACATCATTTAGCTTTATAATAATTATGACACTTTTCAATTATTTCAGAACTGGATGCATTTTTGTCATTTTTGTCATGGTGGTCAAAATAACTTTGTTTCCTTTTTTATTTTTTCCTCTTTATTTTTAGGAGTGGGAGAGAAAGATTTTCAGAAAGCCAGGTAAAGCCACTGGACCCAGAATACTTTGCAAAGGAAGAAACAAATCTGAAGGCTTCTGTGGATCAGAATCATCACACCTGTATTTGCTTCTCTGTGGTTCACTCTAGCAGTGCCCAATCAGCTCTCAGCTCTTCAACTGTCATATGTCTCTCGTCAGGGATCCTTGTCACCCTCCCAGCTAATCAGGGCTTTTAAAGGCTGCACAGCTGCCTTCCTTATACCATGATCTACCCAGAAAACTAGTTCATTTGAAGGTCAGGGCCTGAGCTTTGCTTTGCACATTAAGGGCTATGAACAGAGTATTGCCAACAGTTTCAAATGTCCACGCCTTTTTCTATGCAAGCATGTTTACCCTTAAGAGGAAAGCATTACCTAGAATCCATAACAAAAACAATAAATAGACTTAAACATACACTAAAGAAAGCAGGTGTCACTCATCATTCTTATGTTGCCCCACACACCAAAGACTTTCCATCTCTTCCACAAGATTGGAGCACCCTTTGGATGGAAGGTCCTCTCCATTTGCTGGCTTAGAAAGGAGCTGCTGAGTCAGTTCAAACTTGGCCTTTTAATATGAAAAGCCTTTTCTTTTCCTGAATTTCTGGAAAAGTCCGTCTGAACCACTATATGAAAACCTGTCCAGAAAGTGGCACCTCCCTGGAGTTGTTTAGACACAGTGGTTCACTTTAATAACCTCTTGGGAAGGGGTAGACTGAGCCCAAAGGTCCCTTGCTGGAGATATAAGGGCTTTGCCACACTCATCCCAAGAAGGGTATGTCTACATTACAGTGCTATTTCGAATTAACTTAATTCAAAATAGTTAATTTGAATTAAGCTAATTCAAAATAATGCATCTATACACAAAACCTATTTTGAAATAGCATTTTGCTATTTCAAAATAGCACGTCCACACTGAGTGGACCCTGAACCAAATTAAAGGCTGGCCGGAACCAGTGCCGGCAGGGCATCAGGTTAGGACTTAGTGTGTGGGGCCGCTGCCTGAGGTTAACTGAGCTCTGTGCTTAAAGGGACCCTACTCCCACCCCGGACAGACAGTTCTCAGGGTTCCCCGCTTGCTTGTCAACCTCAATGAGGGACAGCAAAGCAGTCCTGTCTTGGAGTGCCCTGAGTGCCCACACTTGGGACACTGCAGCACTCAGCCACATGGAGCCAGAGCTGCCCCAGGACACGCCGGTGTGTCTCATGGGGTCATTGCCATCAGCCCGGCTGCAGTGGCTGCTGGCTGCCATCCAGGGAGTCCATCGGGGGGCTGTCAGGATCCAGGAGGCCCTGCAGGAGAGCGTCCACCCCAAGGAGCCCACAGAGCCTCCCCAGTCCTCCCCACTGGGGGCTCGTGCCCCATTCCTCCCTCATATCCTTCCACTTACCCCTCCCTAGCCCCCCTTTCTGATGTCAAATAAAAGAAACATATGTTCAAAAATAGAAACTGGGTTTATTGAACAAAACTGGGGGGGCGGGGATGACCCTCTGGGGAGACTGGGAAAAGGAGGTGGGAGAGGGGTAGAGAGAGGGTGGGAGAGGGGAGGGGGAAACCGGGGAGGAGGGAGCTGGGAGGAGGAAGCAAGGGGGAGGGGAAGCTCAGGGCTCAGGGTTGGGGGTCTCGCCGGACAGGGCCGATTTGGCTGAATCGGGCCCCACGCCTAAGGGGGCCCCACACCCTGCATCCGGAAGTTGGCTGCTCCCCCTTGCCTGCGCACGCTGCCAGCTGCTGCTGTCATGCGCGTGCGTTTGCAGGTGGGCGGGGAGACGCCCGGGCGTGACGTGACGTCGTCACGGCCTGGGATTCTTAAAACTGAAAACTGCATGTGGCTCAGACTCGGAGTCTGGCCCCGCATTGTAGAAGGCAGAAGGTAAGGGAGGGAGAAAACTAGCGGGGAGGGGTGGGAGGCGCAGTCAGCTCTCAGCCACCTGCAGCCCGGGGAGCGGCGACTCGCCCTGAGCACGTGGAGCCGGGGTGCGGTCAAAGCAGGGGGGGTTGCGCTTCCCCCGTGAGGCTCCGGGCCACTTGCAGAGGCGGGCCCGGCCCAGCCCGGCCTCTGGCTGCTGTCTCTTACCTGAGGGGCTCCAGCACCAGGCTCTGCAGGCTGAGGCCGCACGCGGAACTGGCCTCTAGCATGGCCACCACCTGTGGCAGCTTGAGCAGCGGCAGCGTGCTCCAGTCTCCAGTTGGCCAAGCCAGCGCCAGCCGTGCCTCCTTTGCATGCGCTGCCCGGCCCGGCACGGCCCGTCTCTTCGGCTGGCAGCCGTGGGGCCGGCCCAAGCTCGGCTGGGTGGGGAGGCGGGCTGTGCGAACCCGGAAAGGGAGCGCTGGGGGGCAGAGGACACTGGCAGAGGGGAGCCTTGGCTCCCAGCCCCACAGGGATGATGTGGTGGGGAGGGGCTGTGCTGGCCCCAGCGCGGGTGTGCGTGGGGGTTCGCGGGGGGGGCAGGGGGGGAGAGGAAGGGGCTTGTGGAGGGGGGAAGGGGCAATGGGTGGGAGAGGAAGGAGAATGTGCAGAGGGGGAGGGGCTTGTACAGAGGGGACGAGAGGGAAGGGGTCGAGAGGAAGAGGGAGGGGGATGGAGAAGAAAGGGGAAGGTACCAAGAGACAGAGTGGAGGAGAGACAAATGCCAGGGGGCCAAGTGCAGACAATGAGGGAAAGGGCAGGAGGGGAGGTGTCAGTGGGAGGGGGGACAGGGTGATGCTGGGAGAGGAGAGGAGACGGGAAGGGCATTGGAGGCTAGAGGGGGGAAGGGCAGGTGCTGGGAGAAGGCTTGAAAAAAGGGGTGGGCATGAGGCGGGCTGCAAGAGGTGGGTGCCCGCCTGGTCTAGTGCGGAGATCATGGACTTCATCCAGGTTTGGGGGGAGGCCTCCAACGTCTGCAATCTCCTCACTAGGCACAGGAAAGTGACCATCTAGGGCAGGATAGCTGCCAGCCTGGCCACCAAAGGCCACATCCGAACCCAGGAGCAGGTTTGCATGAAAATCAAGTTGGTCCAGTGAGACCCCCGACCCTGAGCCCTGGGCTTAGAACATAAGAACGGCCGTACTGAGTCAGACCAAAGGTCCATCTAGCCCAGTAGCCTGTCTGCCGACAGCGGCCAACACCAGGTACCCCGGAGGGGATGGACCGAAGACAATGACCAAGCGATTTGTCTCGTGCCATCCATCTCTAGCCTTCCACAAACAGAGGCCAGGGACACCGTTCCTACCCCCTGGCTAGTAGCACTCCATGAACCCAACCTCCATGACTTTATCTAACTTCTCTTTAAACTCTGTTCTAGTTCTAGGCTTCACAGCCTCCTGTGGCAAGGAGTTCCACAGGTTGACTATTTGCTTTGTGAAGAAGAACTTTCTTTTATTAGTTTGAAGCCTGCTACCCATTCATTTCATTTGGTGTCCTCTAGTCCTTATATTATGGGAACTAATGAAGAACTTTTATTTATGCACCCTCTCCACACCACTCATGCTTTTATAGACCTCTATTATATTCCCCCTCAGCCTCCTCTTTTCTAAGCTGAAAAGTCCCAGTCTCTTTAGCCTCTCATATGGGATCTGTTCCAAACCCCTAATCATTTTAGTTGCCCTTTTCTGAACCCTTTCCAAGGCCAAAACATCTTTTTTGAGGTGAGGAGACCACGTCTGTACATTGTACTGAAGATATGGCGTACCATAGTTTTATACTTCCCCTCCTCCTTCTTCCCCTGGCTTCCCCCTTCCAGCTCCCTCCTCCCAGGTTTCCCTCTCCCCTCTCCCACCCTCTCTCTTCCCCTCTCCCACCTCCTTTTCCCAGTCTCCCCAGAGGTTAATCCCCTCCTCCCCCCGCCAGTTTTGTTAAATAAAGAGAGTTTCTATTTTTGAACACGTGTCCTTTATTTTTTACATCAGGAAAGGGGGCTAGGGAGGGGTAAGTGGAAGGAGGTGAGGGAGGAATGGGGCACGAGCCCCCGATGGGGAGGACTGGGGTGGCTCTGCGGGCTCCTCGGGGTGGAAGCTCTCCTGCAGGGCCTCCTGGATCCTGACAGCCCCCCGATTGACTCCCCCAGATGGCAGCCTGCGGCAAGTGCAGCCGGGCTGATGGCCGACTGCTGTGATGTGCCGAGTGCGGGCACTCAGGGCACTCCAAGACAGGACTGCTTTGCTGTCCCTCATCAAGGTAGACAAGCAAGCGGGGAACCCTGAGAACTGTCTGTCCGGGGTGGGGGTCGGGTCCCTTTAAGCACAGCCCTCGGCGAGCCTGAGGCAGCAGCTCCACACTCTAAGTCCTGGTTCCAGCCAGCCTTAACTTCGGTTCAGGGTCCACTCAATGTGGACATGCTAGTTCAAATTAGGAAAACGTTAATTCGAATTAGTTTTTAGGTCTAGATGCACTAGTTCGAATTAGCTTAGTTCGAATTAACTAATTCGAATTAAGTTAGTTCAAATTAGTGCTGTAGTGTAGACATACCCTATGATACTCTTTTCGATACTTGAAAGCTGCTCTCACGTCCCTTTTCGGTCTTCTCTTTTCCAAGGTAAACAAGGCCAGTTCCTTCAGCCTTGCCTCATATCTCATGTTCTCTAGACCTTTCATCATTTGTGTTGATCTTCTCTGGACTTTCTCCAGTTTCTCCACGTTTCCTGAAATGTGGCGCCTAGAACTGGACATGATACTCCAGCTGGGGCCTAATGTAGATGGCTCATTCCCTGCCTAGGGGACGTGAGACTGGGTGGGTTAATTTCCAGTCCTCCTGTTTATTCTTTTCCTAAGCCAGGAGAGCATGGTAGTTCTGATGGGGACTCTGCAGGAAGGCAGCCCGCAATGCCCCCTGCCTGAAACCTTGTGCAGGTGTTAAACAGCTGTCCAGCCCACCCTAGAGGTGACTGCATTTCAGCGTGCCTAAAGCAACACAGCACCAGCAATGTACAGGAGAATGGTTCCCGGGCATGGCTTGCTCATGACTGCTTCAGTCCCGTTGATGGGCCTCAGCCTCTTTCCTTCCACTCCCCCGCTTTGCAATGGGGCTGTAGACTCTGGGGGAGAGGGATGGAGGCAGGCAGAGGTGTCTCCCTGCAGTAGATGTAGACATGTCTCTGTTGGTCGCAGGCATCAATCGCCAGATCATCATTTGGAGGGATCTCCCTGCTGATCCTCTCCTAAGGCTTTCAATTAGCCAAGGGATTGTAGGTCGCAGGCATCCACCGCTGTCTCCTATTCTGTAAAGTCTACCCCTTTTGTGTATGGGACCTTTCTATCTTTCTTTCTTCTGGGATAGGGTGGGTTCGTTGCAGTTGCTTGTTGTTGTGTGCCTTTAAATTTCAAATACATGGTATGGCCCTAAACGTTGTCTGGCCTGATTTGTGATTGTCAGTCTCAGGTAACAGCTTAACCATCTTGATATTTATAATATATGCCGCAATGTACCAAAACTTGTGTGTGTGTGTGTGTTTTGGTGGGTTTTTTTTTTTCTCAACAAAAAATCCTGGGTGGTGGGGGGCCCCGCCAAAACTGTTCGAATTGGGCCCGCACTTCCTAAAGCCGGCCCTGTTGCCAGACCAACCTGACTTTCATGCTAACCTGCTCCTGGGTTCGCATGTGGCCTTTGGTGGCCAGGCTGGCAGCTATCCTGCCGTAGACGGCCGCATTCCTCTGTCTAGTGTGGAGATCATGGATGTTGGGGGCATCCCCCCCAAACCTGAATAAGGTTCATGATCTCCACCCTGGACCAGGAAGGTGCCCACCTTCTCCAGCCCCTGTCAGGCTCCTGGGAGCTGGCAGACTGCTCCTGGAGAGTGGTGAAGGGCTGGCTGCCAGTGGCTTGCTGGCTTATGTTTTGGGACCACTGGATCAGGGGCCCCGGTGGTCACTGCTGGCTCTGGGCTGGCAGGCTTGGAGCTGGCACAGGCACTGTGGCCAGGGTCTACCCCTTTAATGGCTCCGGGGCTGGGGGAGAGGAGAGTAAGCTTTTCTGGTTGTGCCCAGAGTGGCCACCAGGGCTCCCTGGGAAGGGCTGGAGGCCCCCTATTTCGAATTAAGTGTCTACACAGCACTTAATTCAAAATAGTTATTTCGAATTTGGTGTTATTCCTCATAGAATGAGGTTTACCAAATTCGAAATAAGGGCTCCACTATTTCGAATTTATTTCGAAATAGCAGTTTGCCTGTGTAGATGCTATTAAAGTTAATTCGAAATAACTGCTGTTATTTTGAATTAACTTTGTAGTGTAGACATACCCAAAGGGAGCACTGGAGAGGTCCTCTAAGTACGTCTAGCTGCATGGGAAGCAACCAATCAGAGCCTAAATGAGTCATATAAAAAGGAGTGGCAGATCAGGGAGGAGGAGAGTTTGTAAGTATTGTTGGGCTGAGGTGCTGTTCGAGTGAGAGTGTGTCTACACTGCACCATTTTTCCAGAATCACTGTAGTTATTATGGAAAAACAACACTAGCATCCACACTGCAATTGTGTTATTTCAAAAGAAAGTCAAAATAATGGACAGCTTCTCCTGACACTGGTAAACCTCATTCCACAAGGAATAAGTCCTCTTCTGAAAAAGCTTTTTCAGAAGAGGAGGTGTGGGGATACAGAATAGGGACTTTTAATGAAAAAAGAGGTGTCCAGGAAATCCCACTGGTGCCCTGCTGGCCACTCTGTCCACACTCATCAGGACTCTATAGGTGTGTCTGGACTACAGGGTTTTGTCGATAAAAGTGGACTTTTGTCAACAAAACTATACCTGTGTCTACTCTACTGCGGAGTTCTGTCGACATAACATCAACATAACTCGGCAGTTTTGTTGACGATGGTAAACCTCATTCTACAAGGAATAACGCCTTTTGTTGACAGAGTTCTGTTGACAGAAGGCATTATTGCATCTACACTGTCCTTTGCGTCTACACTCTCATGTCGACAAAGCGGCTTGCTTTGTCAACAGAACTGGATGTAGTCTAGACACTCTTTGTCGACAGAAGCTTTGTCGACAGTATCTGTCGACAAAGCCTCTGCCAACAAAAGCCTGTCGTCTAGACGTACCCTGTAGTTCTAGTTCCCCTGGATCTCCTAAAGCTGCAGACACAGGGGACAGGGCTAGTGGCAGGAAGTTGGCCCTCAGAGCCTCCAGTCACAGTGCATCTCACAATGCCACACATCTGGACACCATGTCCAAGCCACAGGACCCCCAAGAGCCTCCTGCCCATCCCAGGGAGCATGCAGAGGGCTCCCAGGAACCTGCCAGGGGCCACAAAAGGTAAGCACTGACCTACTCTGGGGATCCTGACCCTCCTGGAGGTGTGGGATGACAAGGAGAACCTCCAGGAACTCCGCTCCAGATGGCACAATACCGATATCTATGGCCAGATGGCTGAGAGCCTGGCCATAAAGGGCCATACCAGGAACCTGGAGCAGGTTCGCAGTAAAATCAAAGAGCTCCAGCAGACCTACACCAGGGTAAGGGAGCACAGCTCATGATCCAGGGCAGGACTCCATTCCTGCCCCTATTATGATGACCTGCACTGCATCTTGGGGGGCAATGCAGTCCCTTCCCCATCCCTGGTGGTGGATTCTAGGGCTAGAAACACCTGTCGTCGCCTGCCCGGGGGGTCCCAGCCCATGAGGAAGAGGCTGAGGAGAAGAGAAGGTGGAGGAAGGGAAGGAGGAGAACACGGTCTGCACAATGACCATGCCCACTTTGGAGCTGGTACCCCATGGCCTGGGGAGGGATCAACAGGTGAGTGGTCTTAGTTTTCTCTCACACACAGGGTGGGAGGTGGCAGGCACTGAGGGGATGTGGTGCAATTGTCTCTCGGCCTTCTCAGTGTGCCCATGGCGCTGCAGTCCATGCACGTGGATGCACATGCAGTGCCAGTCTGCATGTGGCAGTCCAAGGAGGCAGCACTGGAAAACCCTTGAGCTCCTGCTCACAGGATCTGGGGATGCTGCCCACACTTCTTACCCCTGGGAGGGGGATGCCCTCCCACCATGAGCCACTGCTGCAAGGAAGCTGGGGACAAGGACACATGCATGCACACACACAGGCTCTGGAATGCTGCACATGGCACATGGGCATGCCTGCATGGTTGAGGCAGCATCTGTTCCTGGGGAGAGTGCTGCTAGCCTCAGATGTTTGTGCGGCACTGATGGACACCCTGGCAGCTCAAGGCCCCCTTCCCAGCAATTGGATCCCAGTGTGACTGGCCATTTCCTTTGCCTGCTTGTCCTTGGGACATGGGAGGGGAGAAGCGGGAAGCATGGTCCCCTGTGGATCTTTGGGCCCCTGTAAGATAGGGCCCACTGTCCAAACACATATGGCCTTGTTCCTGGAACATCACCTTCCTCTGACCTGGGAACTGTTGCTCTCAGCTCTCAGATGAGGGCAAGGCTTCAGGGACAGTGTTTCCAGGGATGATTGACCATCTCTCTTTATTGTCCCCAACCGGACCAGCCGTGACTGTGGGGTGATCAACACCAGCCACCCGATCCATGTGAGCGCAGGTGCCGGAGGGTCCAGGAGGATCTCATGTCCATCCTGCGGGACATGCAGCAGATGCTGACCCAGAAGGTCCAAGACAACATGCTATGGTGGACCCAGATGTGGATGAACTGATGCAGCAGGGACGCAATATGTGTGCGACCATTCGTGAGCTTCTGACCCACCCAGAGCCAGCTCCTGCTCCTGCTCCTGCTCCAGTCCTAGTCCCTGCCCCCATTCCCCCTCTCATGCCTGACCCCATTCCATACCTGACCCCACATTCCCTTTCATGCCAGCCCCCGCTCCAGCCTCCCCTCCTGCCTATCCCTCTATCCTCCATGGACCCCACCCCCACCTCTGCAGTTACTTCTACCCCAAATAAATCACCACACAGTTCTGTTTTTAACAACCAAACAGGTTTTTTTATTGTGTCTGCAGGAAAGAGGAATAGAGGGGGAAGAGAGAGGTTATTGAAGGAAGACAGACAGGGTTAAGGCACAGGCCCCTACTAGGAAGGCCCTGGGGAGAGTTACTGAGGTCCTTGAGAGAAACTTTCCCTCAGGACCTGCTGGATGTGCACCCCCACCTGATGAGCCTGGAGGATGTGCAGCTGTGCACAGCTGCTCAAAGGCCCTTTCCTCTCAGCTAGCCTCTGCCCCACACCCTGGAAGGAAGGCTTCCCCCTTCCTCTCCACAATGTTGTGGAGCACAGAACAAGCAGATATCACCTGGGGGATGTTCTGCTCCCCCACATCCAGGCAGGTCAGGAGCTACATGAATCGTGCCTTCAAGCACCTGAAAGCACATTTGGCCTGCATGCGGGCCCTGGAGAGGTGGCCACTGAACCGGTCCTTGCTGGGCTCCAAGTGTCCAGTGTATGGCTTGATAAGCCACAGCATTAAGAGCTGGCCACGTCCCCAACAATGAACAGTGGCATTTCAACATCTCTGACCCAGATGTTGCATTCAGGGAAAAAAGTGCCGATCTTAAGCTTCTGGTAGAGACTGGAGTTGTGGTAGATGCAGGCGTCATACTCCTTCCCCAGCCAGCCGACAAAGATGTCTATAAATTGGCCACAGTGGTTGACTAGGGCCTGCAGAACCATCGAGAAGTGTCCCTTTCGGTTGATGTACTGCATGACACGGTGGTCAGGAGCCTGCATGGGGATGTAGTTCTGTCAATAGTCCCCCTGCAGTTGGGGAAGCCCAGGGCAGCAAATCCAGCGATGATGGGGTCCATGTAACCCAGGAGGATGACCCTGTATGGACGGTGTTGATGGCCCTCACCACCTGCAGAAGGGGACAAACAAACAAAACAGAGAGTCAAAGGTGGGGGGGCAGAGCCCTTGGGAGGTCCCTGAGCCCTCCCACTCACAAGCACCCCAGAAGCCACCCCTAGGAAGCCTGCCCCCCCCCCCGTATTCAGGGCTGTGTGAGGGCGGGACTGCAGAACCCCTGGGGATGGGGCTTCCCCCTGCCACCCTCACACTCCCAACCCCCCCTTTCCCTAGGGTCCCCCTTTCCAGTACTTCCCTCACTCCAGAGACTACAGACCAAGAGCACCATACCTGCATGATGAGGGCCCTGATGGTCGACTTCACCATGCCAAACTGGTTGCCCATGGAGCCGTAACTGTCTGGCCTGGAGATCTTCCAGAGGGTGATGGCAACCCACTTCTCCAGTAGAATGGCAGATAGTATCTGGGTGTCCCAGCGTCTGAGGGCAGGGGCGAGCCAGGCACACAACTCCAGGAATGTCTCCTTCCTCATATGGAAGTTTTGGAGCCACTGTTGGTCATCCCACTGCTCCATCACTAGATGGTTCCATCAGTCGGCCAGAAGCATCATTCTACAGTGGGGTGTGGTTGCAAGCGCAACGCTCCCATACACAGGCAGAGGTTCTCAACAATGCGCTCAGGGTTGAGCTCATGCAAGGCCATGAGGGCAGCCTGCAGAAACTGCAGCACAGCACTGTGGGGCCATCACATGCCCAAGGCAGCTCTGACTCCATGGGAAGGAGTGCTGTGGTTCCAAAAGCAGGACAACTAAAGCACGCAGAGGAAATGCTGTGCTGTCCCTCAGAGAGGTAAGCAATCAAGCAGAAGGCCCTGAGAAATGGCTGTCCAGGGCAGGTCTCTTTATGCATGCATCTCAGATAGTCTCAGGCAGCAGCTCCAGGAAACAACTGCTAACCTAATGCTCTGCCTGAACTGGTTCCAAGCAGCCTTAAATGCAAGATAGAGTCCAATCAGTATGGATGCTATCTTTAAAATCACTATTTCATTGTGCTTCTTGCACGTAGATGCTCTACCCCTAGAATAGAAGGGCTGCATGCCCAGCTGCCTGAAAGAATTACAGAACAACACCAGTGAAGTGGGGGCAGGGATCAGGGGAGCTAGAGGCTGGTTGGCTGCAAGGACTGGATGAGGACTGAGCCTGGGGAGTGCTCCAGGAGAATAGTGTTTTGAAGGAGGAAGCCCTGGAGACACAGCCCCATACCAGGACTGAGATTACTTAAAAGACAGAGTCCCAGGTGAGGCAAGAGAAACTAACTTGCAAACCACTAAAAAGGAGTTTTCCAGAAGATAAAGAGGATAAAGAAAGCAGGTGCATGTAACTAGAGGGGTACCCATGAAAGGTGACTGTTCACCATGTCACCTTACACACTGTTTTTAGTTCCTTGAGAAACTGTGCTAACCTACTTTGTGAAGCAGAACACAGTCATAGATGAGCCATTTGTAAATGTGATGCAGAAGTCCTGGAAAATACTGCATGAAGTTACAATATATGTCACAACATTGAATCAGTTCCAATTACAGTTGTATTAAAAATGCCCAATTGTTTGCTTTGCAACAAATCCACAGAATGGGAAGAGAAATCTAAGCATCAAAGAATGCAATGATTCAAGAAGGAACATTTACAAAATAAAAAAAAAGAAAACATGGACGATCAGATATAAAAAAACGTATCCTATATTTTAAAGAAAGGTGGTAAGTGGTAGATATAGGGGATTAAAATACATGAATATAACAAGGTGGCCTGTAACTTAAGGTGGTTGGGATTTTTTTTTTTTTTTGATAAAACATTATTTTTAGTAGAAAATGAACATTGCATTTTTTCTGGCTTGAAACAACTTTTCAAAAATTGAGCAAATATAGTAAAAAATGAAATTAAATCTGAAATGAAACTATTTGAAACAATCAAAGCAAAACATTTCAATTGACCCAAATTGTAATTGTGGGGAGATTTTTGTTTTGCAAAATGTTCTGAGTTTTGACTTTTTGTTCAAGTTCAGAATTTTTCAATAGACATTTTTTGTATGCCAAGAAAATCATTTCCTGCTTAGCTCTACTGATAACTTTCAAAGTACACCCGTCTAGCAGAAGTGGAGGAATCCATCATTCCCCTGCAAAAGAGGTGGAATTTGAAGGTTCCATGATAAAGATTATAAATAGTGATGAGTGATGTATACATGCATAACCTGAGATATGTTAAGCAAGCCTGACTTTGAAAGACTGTTGGTGAGATGATTTTGGAAATTGGACCCTATAAAGTAGTGCACATTGGAAAACATAATCCAAACTATATGTATAAAATGCTGAGGACTAAATTAGCTGTTGCCACTGAAGAGATCTTGCGTCTCTGGGTAGTTCTCTGAAAACATCTGCTCAATGGACAGCAGTAGTCAAGAAAGCAAACAGAATGTTAGGAATCACTAAAAATGAGCAAGAGAATAACACAGAATATCTCATTACCTATGTATAAATCCATAGTACACTCTCATCTTGAATCTTGTATGCAGATGTGGTTGCTACATCTCCAAAAAGAGATCTGGGCATTGAAAAAAGTTCAGAAAAGGCCAACAAAAATTATTATGGGTACTGAACAACTGCCAAATGAGAAGAGATTAGTAAGACTGGGACTTTTTAGCCTAGAAAAGAGACAACTAAAGGAGGTTATGATAGAGGTCTATAAAATCATGACTGGTGTGAAAAAAGTGAATAAAGAAGAGTTATTTACTGCTTCCTAACACAAGAAGTAAGGGTCACCAAATAAAATTAATAGGTTTAAAACAAAAATAAAATGAAGTACTTCTTCATACAAATCACAATCAGCCTGTGGAACTCCATGCCAGAGAATGTTGTGAAATACAAAACTAGATAAATTAATGGAGGACAAATCTATCTATGGCTATGAGCCATGATGGGTAGAAATGGTGTTCCTAGCCTCTGTTTGTCAGAAGCTGGGAATGGGAAACAGGGGATGGGAAACCGGATCATTCTTGATGATTCGCTGTTCTGTTTATTCCCTATTGGGCCCCTGGCATTGGTTGCTTTCAGAAGACAGGATACTGGGCTAACTGGACTATAGCACTGTCCCTTACCCTTCTAGGATTTTATGATTCTTATGCCTTAAGTTAGGCAACCAAAAAGCAGGTACCCAAACCCAAAGTCATTAGTCACATTTAAACGTCTTGGCCCATGGCTGTGTGTCACCATGTCAGGAAACAGCTGCCCTAGGTCTGTAACTATCAAGCCAGATCAGGTGCTCTGTGGATTTACCGATTGAAAGGAATGCAATTTCTAATGATAATACTATATATTATGAATCCAAGGAATGTTGACAAGTTAAGGATTAACTCCTTAGCCAAATGACAGCTTTTCTTCTGATCAGAATATGATAATTGGAGAAGCTACAAATAGTTGGGATTTGCAAATGGAACAGATGAAAATACAACTGGTGATAACCAATGGCTAATTATCTTCAAATAGCATTTGGTAAACAGGTGCACTGAGCAATATAAAAGGAAGGGATGGGCAACTCAGGCTGCTCCTGCCGTGTAACTTTCAGGGTTGATAGCAGCAGGATGTTGCTGATTAGAAAGTTGGCTGAAATGCTAAGGGAGGAGATTTTTTTCCCCTGCTCTGTTTTCATTTAGCTCAGGGTCTCTATATTAGGGAAAGAAGAGCCAATTCAGTAAGAAGATAGGGGTTTTTTTCCTCATGGTGAAGAAAGCCACTTCTGAGCTCCTCTTTATGACAAAACCTTTCTGTAGCTGTGACTTAGTCATGTCAATTGGCTAAATAACTAGTTAAAATAGTGCATGGTAAGGGGAGGGCTTGTATCAATGGTGAGAGTCATAAACTGGCTTATTGAATTATATAGATTCTACAAGAACAATATAGGATCTGAGAGAGTCATATCCATTTCAGTAGAACCTTGTCTCATGCTGCCTGTTTTCTCTCCATATCAAAGGGGCCTTCCTGGCCTAAAAACTATGGAGGAATAACTCAGTCAACAAATAAGGGCACCCCTGACCAATCTCTGAGAGAGCTCTGCAGATTAGCAGGAGTGACCTAAGACAAAACAGTTGTGATGCTCCTATTGCTGAACCTTACACAGAAGCAATTGCTAACACCAGCAGCAGTATTAAATGTTATAATACCAAGGCTGAGCTAGGAGAATCCAAGGAAATTTGGGAATTCACTCCACTGTGTTGTATCAGACTCCTAGAATTCAATTATCCAGGATGGTGTGGTTGTGCAAGAGTGTAAATTTAAAAAGGAGATGTCTCAGGTTGTAATTACAATTAGAGCTTGTCGTGAAAAATTCATTTTCAGGTGAAAGGTAGAACTAAGGTATCAGGTCCTGATTCTGCTCTTTCTTATACCAGTTTTATAGTGCCGCTGATTTGAGAGGAATTGTTTCTGTCTGACTTTGGTGTGAGGGAGGAAATCAGGCCCTCTGAATCTCCAACTTCTTCAAATAAATAAAATAGAATTTAATCTGGGTGATTTTGAAAAGTACCAATGTCAAATTCTCCTTATTACAAAAGAAATAAATATTTCAGAGTCCGGCAACAAGCATGCAGCATTTTAGTACGGATGCATTCCTTTAGTCCACCTTAAACTCCCTTCTTCCCAAAAAGTCAATGCGGGGCCAGGGGGCTCAAAGATTTGGGCTTTGCTTAAGAATCTGAAAGACTGGACTCCTTGCCTCAGTCCCTTAAATGCATATGCAGACCTCCAAGGTTCCCTAGCAAGGTATGTTAGCTGAGGTGTGTTCTCTCCTCATGGCTTTCCCTGGGTCTCTTGCTTTCCTCCTCCTTTCTCTGCTTCAGGCACTTCTCTGAGAGAAAAAGGCTGTTTTAAAAAAAGGAATGGGGCATTGAGAGTCCAACTGGTAAGTAACATGCTCAAAGAGCTTTTTACTTACATATCCCCAGCGAAATCAGGGATTTTTGGACACTTTTCTACCAAGGGTCCAGTTCACCTATCCCTTTCCATATCTTAGAGCATTAGCATTGTGGTTATTCCACAATCCTGCTGAATAAGATTAGTTTGAGCATTTATCCTAAAGTCAAACCAATGAGTCCTATTCTGTTCCTACTCAGATCAATAGCAGTCTTACCATTCAGTAGGGAAAAGAATGTGCCATAGGATTATATCTCAATCTCTCCCATAGCAATGGGCTCAATGAACTTGATATGCCCTACATGTATGAATTGTTTTTCTTCTCAAAGTGTGTGTCTATGAAAGGATGCTCTAGGTCGGGGTGGCCAATCCATGAGCCGAAACAGCAGTGGAAAAAATGCAAAGAGCAAAACATTGTCGAGAAAGAAAAAGAGGCTGCCCCTTTAAGAAACAAGCTTAGACTTTGTGGCCATATCAGGCTCCCATTGACTGCTGCCATCTTGGGCACCATTTTGAATCACCTCCCCGGTGAGCACAGGGGATTGGGGGCCATTTGGGGGGGGGTGCAGGAGTGGATTCACGAGCTGCACTTTTGGGGGAGAAGAGCCGCATGTGGTTTGCGAGCCACGGGTTGGCCACCCCTGCTCTAGGCTAATTTAATTTGTGATGCACTGTGAGATGGTAAAAATATTTCTTGCAAATATATTCATTCCAGCATGCTCCTTCTTTCTTTACATGAATAGCTCATTTATGGGGGTTTTCTGTTTGTGAATATGTTCATACGCTGTTTACCATTTACTGAGAGATTTGGACAAAACCGTTTCAGCCTCTGGGATGTTGGCAAATGAGAATCAGCTACTTGTTGTTTGAGAGGCAGGACAGGTCTCTTGAAGGATGCAATATTTTTTTCTGCTTCTATTGTATGATTGAAACATTTTAATCCATAGAATAACAAATAGCAAATCATATTTACTCATGCTCCTACATCACCAGCCATCTCAAATAAAAACCCTTTTCATGTGACTGTTTACTGACTATCCAAGAGAGATATACCAGGGCTAATCAAACAGAAGCTTGAATTTGAGTGTTTGGCTGGCCTGGCCCAAGAATTAATGGACATAAATCTGATATCCGAAAAGGCAACACACAGAAACCTGTTGGGGAACATTTTAAGTTGCCTGGGCATTTATTAATGTATCTCAAAGTCACCATCATTGTTTCAGGTCAATTCCACAAGCCAACTCCACAGGGAAGCCTTAGGACTTAACTTCTTTTACAGGGTCTGATAACCCAGACTGCACCAGATGCAATGGAGTCCGAGCTTCCCCATCCAGCACACTGTCTGTTGCCCCACCTGACCCCGAGGCCCCGGTGGTCCCTGGACACAAGGCAGCAGGAGCCTGTGATCAGAGAAGCCCCATCTGACCTGAAACCCCTCCCCCTTCCAGGTTTTAAGCCCCCTCCCCCATCCAGGTTTTCAGCAGCCCACCACTCCAGTTAGAGACAATTTTGCTTATTTAAGAAAATGTTTATTTTTTACTCAGAAACTGTGCTTTAAGAGAAAACTACTTACAATGAACATAAGAATTTATATTTTATCAACATTTCTAGATGCTTTCAGTTATTGATATTGATTACAATAAAACAGAATTTTTTGTTTCCAAACAAAACCTGGTGTTTCTCTATTATTTCTGGAAAGAGGGTCAGGGTGAGGGTTATGGAGGGAAGGTTGTATTGGGCCAGGACCAAGCCCCCATAGAGGAGGCCCTGGGGAGAGTCAGTGAGCTCCTTCAGAGAATCGCTCCCTCAGGGCCTCCCAGATGCGAACGCCAGACTGGTGAGCCTGGCAGATGGCAGCTGTCCGGGGCTGCTCAAATTGCCTCCCCTTGCCATTAGCACCTGTACCCCACCCTGGGAGGAAGGCCTCCCCTTTTCTCTCCACAAGGTTATGGAGAACACAACATGTGGCTACCATCTCAGGGATGTTGTGTTCCCCCCTTTTCTAGTCATGTGAGCAAGCAACAGAACTTCCCTTTTAAACATCTGAACGTGTATTCCACCTGCATGCGAGCCCAGCTAAAATGTGCATTAAACTGCTCCTTGCTCGCATCCAGGTGGCCAGTGTAGGGCTTCATCAGCCACGGCATCAGGGGGTAGGCCACATCAGCCACAATGCACATCGGCATGTGCATGTCCCCAAGCGCAAGATCCCGAAGTGGAAAAAATGTTCCTGCCTGCAGCCTGCAGTAGAGGTAGGAGTTCCTGAAGATGTGGGCATCATGTGCCCGCCCCGACCACCCAACACAAATGTCAGTAAACTGTCCCCAGTGGTCAACCAGGGTCTGGAGCACTATTGAAAAGTAGCCCTTCCTATTAATGAATTGGGCTGCTTGATGGGGCAGTGCACGGATTGGGATGTGTGTCCCATCGAGCGCTCATCCACAGTTCAGGAAGCCAAGGGCAGAAAATCTGGCCACAACGGTGTCCAGGTCTCCCAGGTCTCCCATTCAGCAGCTCAGAATTGATGGCCCTCACCACCTGCAGAAAGAGACAAATAGACAGACAAAAAAAATTTTAGATAGGGTGCCTGAGCCCTTGGGAAGAGAACCCCCCCCAACCTGTCCCCCCAATCTATCCCCCCCCAAAACACCCCAGGAATCCCCTCCTCAGAAGGCCCCCCCGGAGCAGCGAGGGTGAGTCAAGGAGCCCACTCCCACTCCATCCCATCCCCCACTACCCATTGCCCTTTCCTGACAGTCCCCATTTTGACCCTTCCCCCCCCCCCAGCAGTGACTGTGCCCCTAGAGTGACTTACCTCCATCAAGACGGACCCGACAGTAGACGTGCCCATGCCAAACTGGTGTCCCACCGAGCGGTAGCTGTCAGGCATTGAAAGCTTCAACAGGGCAATAGCGACCCTCTTTTCCAGGGGGATGGCAGGCTGCAGGTGGGTGTCCTGTCGTTGGAGTGCAGGGATGAACCAGACACACAGCTCCTGGAACGTGGCCTTCCACATCCAGAAGTTGCGGAGCCACTGCTGGTCATCCCACAGCTCCATAATGAGCCGGTCCCACCAGCCTCTCCGGGAAGAAGTTTGGAGGCAAGGGCAGTGGTCCTGCATCCCAGGTGAAGCTTTCATATCTCTAGTCTGGGTCCAGATGGGGAAGGAGCATCATGACTGTGTCGTGCAGATGCAGCAGAATTTGTAGCATGATTGTGTGGAGCCATTGAGTGCCCAGGGGCAACTCCGGCTCCATGGCAAAAAAAAGGGTTCAAAATCAGAAAAACCTCCAAAAAAACCAAACTGCTGTGTTGTCCCAGAAAGCAGGGCTACCAGAGCAAGCACTGCAGCAGCTTTGCTGTCCCTCTGCGAGGTAGGCAAGCCAGCAGCAGCAGCAGAGAAACAGCTGTCCGGGGGGGTCTCTTCAAGCACGCGTCTCTGCAAAGGGCATGCAGCAGCACCGCGAAGTAAATGCTGTCCCTATGCCCTGCCAGAAATGGTTCCAGGTGCCTTTTTTTCAAAATAGCGCCCAGGCAGTCTGGACACGTTTTTTCGATCTGCTTAGTGCAGTCTAGACATGTTTTTTTCGAAAGAAGCTTCTTTCAGAAAAAGTGTGTAGTCTAGATGTAGCCTCTAATTGACTATTTCTTCCCCATTTTTTTCTTTTTTCCCTTCTTTTTCCTTCTCTCCTCCCACCCCCTATTTATTTAGAAACTGGACCTTTAACAACTCCATTCATCTGAAGAAGTGGGTTGTGCTCACAAAAGCTCATGATACCATCTACATGTATTGTTATTCTCTAAGGTGGTAAAAGACTATTTGTTGTTTTTTAAGTTTTTCCAGTTACAGACTAACTCAGCTACATCTCTGAAGTTTTTTTCTACTTCGTTTAAAAAAAAAATTCCAAAGCTTTCTCCCTTTGCACTTTGAGGTGGTTGCTGGCATGTCTGACAGTGACAAATAAAAGCTAACTGCAGTTAGACTGAGAGTATAAAGTAGCCTCTTTGAAACAATTTTACTCAAGGTTAAAAATTAAGGTTACCATCAAAGGCAGCTAAGTGGATTGCAATGCTTGTTGCCTGCTCAGGAAACATCAGATGTGCAAAACATCCCATTGTTGCCCTTGCCACATTCAAACAATTAGAGCTTTTACTTGAAAACACTAGGCATGTAAGGGGTGAGGGAAGGGATGAGGGAAGCCGGGGGGAGTCTTTGTGCAGGTTCCTGTAGAGAAAATAATGTCTGGAACCTGGATCGTATAATAAATGTGCCTGAGCAGTCTCACTCTTTCCCACCTTTCTCCACATGTTCCAAATCACAAGTTTCATTTGCAAGTGGGCCCCTAGCCCTCATTATCCTGTCACTCTTGGGATCTTCACTAATGAGATTTTCTATATCGAGCTATTGTGTATTCGTTCTTTGAAATGGTTCCTGTCGATAATGTGATTATTTGAATCTAGGAATGGTTACTTTTCTCTGTGTTTGATGGTCACTAGTGTGATCTTTTTCTTATTTTAGCATTTGCTTCCATGTTTCACAGTACTCTTATGCCTTCCAAAAAAAAGGCAAGAGCTGATACTTTTGTGTTGCAGTATCAGTTGAAAAGATCGGTCCATTTGCAATACAGAAGCTTTTGCATTTTTAAATTGTAGATGTAACAATAGTGGACAGTCAATTTTCTGGTGGAGACAGAAGAAAGGAAGGAGACAAAAAGATAAGGCAACTCTCCATTTCACTCCAGTAGTCTTTCCAGAAAGAGAAAGACAAGAGAAAAATAGTGAAGAAAGGTTGTGTCTAAATCCAGAGTCTTTTCACTGCTTCTAAACTAGTGTTAACATGGTGTGGAAGAAAACATTGTCCTCATTCTGCATTTGTAAGCAACAAGTGGTCAGAAACAGTTTATTTTATGAGCTGCAGCAAGGAAAAAACTGATTTGGACAGAGGGGGAGAGCCTTCCCCCCCCCCCCGAGGCAGATCTTCGAATACAAGCAATTATGAAGCAGTTTATATACTGTCCATTAGATATAATAACAATAACAATTAGTCTCCTTCCCATTACAAACACCAATAGCTAACATTTATTTTAGTTCCACCCAGATGCTCCATATCTCAAGGTCCCTGCCAGAGTCAGCATTCTATCCTTATCTCCGTATGGAGGCAAGAGGCAAAAGCAGAGTCTTATTACAGCTCTTGCATTGTCAAAAGTCAGAATTAGCCTTACTCTTGCTCTCTTGCTAACAAGACTAAGATGGCTGCACACAAATTCCCTTATTCCCTTTTTCCTGCCTCCACACTCTCCCCTTTTGTGCTATTAGCACAACTAACTTTCTAAACCTCTATTTCCATTAGGCATTGTATTTCTATTTTCAAATCAAAGGGATCAACCTTACAATGTTTTGGTTGGTTGTAACAGTAATACATGATTAGCATAAACATAAAAGCTATTTCTATTACTACATCTTTTACAACAACAATCAAATATGCCTAAAATAAGCAAAAGCAATAAAATCATTAATATCCTGATATAATACTATGATGGGGCTGTTACATAATCACAGTAACATAACACAATATATCATAATTAGTACACAAGAGAGATATTCTATAAACTGTATAAAAAGCATGTTTCTTAATTTGATATATAATTTGGGGTACATGAATTTGACCTTGCAATTCAGAGATTTTCTGGACCTCTGATAAGAGTGAAAGCAGATTTTGGAATCTGTCAGTTACTAAGGTAATCCAATTAAAGGGTATTTGGAACTTAAGGGTTAATTGCATCTAAAAACCAATTAGGGAGGGCAGTACATGCTGATGGTACCCGTCCATAAGCACAGAGTCCAGATCCTGGAAGAAACCCAAACCACTCCCACAAGTTTCTCCTTGACAATATACAATACTTAGCTTCGTTCATCAAGGTCAGTCCTTAATGTCCTTTTGTACTCAGAAATCTTTGGGCTTTGGTGGTGTCAGCGGAGCGGACTTTTCCTCTTTTTTCTTGAAACAGTCATGGTTCAGCATTATGCAGGGGAGAGGTTACCAGCACGTCACCCTGTAATATTTTGGTTCTTCTGAAAGATACTGAATGTATGGTAATGCTGTCAGTGGACAAGGGAGAGGTTACTAGCACTTCACGTTGTACTCATCTCTTATTGTCCTGCAGGAGGAAAAGCAGGACCAGAAGGAGAGAGAGGCTTATCAGCAGTCGGTGTAGGATCATTTCGAGATGGAGGGGTCTTTTTGCAGTGAGAAGCATGGGTCCAGGCAGGTGGTTAGCAAAACTTGGTAAGGGTCTTTCTAGCATGGGGCTAGAGCGGTCTTTTGCTGATGGACATAGGAGTCTCTATTCTATGAGCTAAAAGCCAGCTGACTCCTTTGGATCCAAGCTTATTTTCTAGAAATAAAGCAAACAATGAAAAACAATCCCGCACGGTTGTTTGGTACCGGCCTTATCAAAGTGAGGCCCTTTTGGAATGTGGTTGCCAGGATGACCAGGGTCAAGTTTAGCTGTTTTGTCTGTGTGAAGGGATCTGTGTATTTCTTGGACCTCAAATTTAGGATTTGAGTTGAAAGTTCTCAGCAAGATACCATGGACTGCCTCAATTTACTCCTATAGTTCCTTCCTCTTGACTTTAGGGTTCTCTTTAACCCGCCAGGTTAAATACAATAGTTTCAGGGTTTGGATTCTTAAAACAATAATTTGTTTTCTTAGATAGCAAATTTAACCTTAAGGGTGCAGCTTTGCAAATTTACAATGTATAGATTTCATTCTTTTAAAAGCAGTTAACCAATTAAGTGTCAATAGAATTCCTTATTTACCCTTTGCAGATTTAATAAAGTGTCCGTAGCCAAATATTTAAATTTGATTGTTTCTTTGCCTGGATTATTAAAAGAGGCTGCAAGAAACAAAGAGTCATTTTTAAAGCAGGTTTCCTTCTCACACATTATGACAATTGCTTAATTCCTTCCACTCTTCCACGGAGTCACTTCTCACCTTCGCATACCCTTAATCACTTGCTTTGCCCCTCATGAAAACTTTTCTCATTCCTGCTAACTTTCCAATGTCTGTATTCCTACTTTCCTTATTCCTTCCACTTTGCCCATTTGGCTCCAAACCTCTTACCTTCATTTCACATGCTTTTTTCTTCTTATGGTCTTTCTTGATTCCTGCTAAGTGGCTTTATTCAAATATTTATTATTGAAGTCAGCTAATAGTAATTTTTAAACTTCTTAGTACAGGGGTTTTCATAACAGCCAAGCTGCAGCAGGGTTGATCTATGCTGCTGGCTCTGAGGTGGATCACTTCCCCATGCTCTGTAAGGAGATCTATGTTGCAGAATGTGTCTCCTTGTTAGGGCAGATTTAGCTTCCAGTGTTTACATCTTCAAATTCAATTTCTATCAGTTGACTTAGGGTGGCTTTTAATTTACCTCCTCCCACTCCCTCAAGCCAAATATAACAGCGTGTGAAGGAAGGTTTTAACTGTTTATTAATATTTTTTCCTGGCCGGCTCCCACTCATGTGTTGTGAAACATACTTGGGTTGCCTGTGATTCCAGCTGGAGAGGCTGTAGTTATCTATTTGCTAACAAAGGCTTGAGAATCTCCTGAAGTTGCTTGGCAGCTCTTTCCTGCTCCTGCGTGCTGCTCTGTATGTGTGTTTCCAACCAAAATGCCTAGGGCCAATATGGCTTGATGGTCGGCGGGCATTCCTTCCTTCAGAATTTGGAGGAACACTTCCCACAAGCTGTTAAGTCTATTCCAAAACTCGGTGTTTCGCTTTGGATCGGACAGATTTGTTACTAGAGCCCATTTTTCCATAGGGAAGAGCTGATCCCTTTCAGTTATCTTTTGTGCCTCCTCTCTATCTATAATGATATATAGCTTGTATGGGGCTGGGCATAGAGAGGAGTAGAGGGGGTAATGTTGTGACAAATTCCGCCCTAAGCTTGGGAGAGGTGGCACAGTTGATACGGGAGCGCCAGCTGAGAAATCCTTTCCTCTCACTCCAAGTGCATTCCTTTGGCACAGAGGCGCTGCTGCTTGTAAGTTACATTTCTCACTGTAGGGAGGATTTTTGCTTTTCTGAGCTTCCATCTCATCCCTCAGGGCTTTAATTTCTTTCTCTTTTAATGTGAGGGTTTTTAGTAATGTTATTACTACTTTCTAGGTATTTTCCACTTTCTTTTTCAGTTCCTTACTTGATCAAATCCTTCTCTGTCAATCTGTCAAATGCTTACAGGTCCTTGGACCATGATGCACATACATGTAGTATGCAGGGGTGCCTTTCGGAGGTGTGGGGGTATGCTTAGACTGACCCCCCACCCAGTTTAATCACTCAGGGGAGTATCCTGTCCACTCCCCGTCCGTTCAGCGGCTTATAGGAAACTAACTCTACACACTCCAAAGAAGTGGTCTGCTGGGTCAAGAGTGTCAGATCTTATCAGCAGCTCATGAAATAAGGGGAGTCGTCACTCCCTCACATATCCGCTGGGTCTCGAGGTTTGGCTGACCCCCCCTTGCTTTCAGAACTCCTTCATGGGAGAGCCCTGGTGCGGCTCGAATCAGCTTACTTCTCAGAGACCTGGACAGCGGCATTCATACTCCACTCATTACATTCATACTCATCATGTTTTTTCAAAAGTACCTTCTTTTTTTTTCTCTACATTTTCCACATTGAGATGCATCTCTTTTTATAGACCTCATCCATATTTGGGGTGGCAACCAACACAGTTCCCCCCAGAACCACAGCAGTTTCCCAGGACTGCATAAACCTAGGTGCCTTATGTCTGGACGCAATACAACTTTCTTCCTGTACTCGGGGCGGCACCACCAATAACCACAACAACTAACTCTACTTGGGGGCGGCAAAACAAATTCCCCAGAACTGCATTGCGTCCAACTTTGTTGCTGACTCAAGAAGTTTGGATGGTGTGAGCCCACAAGAAGCAGACAACCCCGCGGGCAGTCCTCCTCCACACCCCAGTAGAGATTTCAAAAGGTCTCTTACCTCTCGTTTGGCGCCCTGGGGGTGAAGGGAGACTGTCCGCAGCCACTGTCGCTGTTTTCAATTGGGCATTGCCATCCGAGTCACGGCACCAAATTGTGGAAGAAAACATTGTTCTCACTCTGCGTTTGTAAGCAACAAGTAGTCAGAGACTGCAGAGTATTTTACGAGCTGCAGCAAGGGAAAAACTGATTCAGCCCACCCACCCCCACCCCTCCCCCTGAGGCAGATCTTCGAATACAAGCAATTATGAAGCAATTTATATACTGTCCATTAGATATAATAACAATAACAATTAGTCTCCTTCCCATTACAAACACCAATGGCTAACATTTATTTTAGTTCCACCTAGATGCTCCATATCTCAAGGTCCCTGCCAGAGTCAGCATTCTATCCTTATCTCCATATGGAGGCAAGAGGCAAAGGCAGCATCTTATTACAGCTCTTGCATTGTCAGGAGTCAGAATTAGCTTTACTCTTGCTAACAAGACTAAGATGGCTGCACACAAATTCCCTTATTCCCTTTTTCCTGCCTCCACAATGGAAAGGGCTAACGGGCAGACTTGGGTGCAGTTTCTTAGGCAACATCTTGTTAGCAGAAAGTATGTGTAGCTCCTATCCCTTTCACTGAAAATGTGCCCATAAAGCATTCATTTCTAAGAAAGTTCCAGAGAAGCTCAGTCATTTAAAAAAAAATCAGATTTGACATAAAATCACTCTTATCTCTAAATACTGAGTTCACAGAGCTAAAAAATGAATGAAGTCTCTTGCGTTAGTGTTATTTTCCTCACGTATGTGTACAATTGATGAACCTAGATGTGGGGATAATATGTTCAAGGACAATGATGTATCCAGCGTATTGCCAGAGGGAGAGTTTCATAAGAGAACAGAAGGACTGTAAGGTATCCTTGATGGGCAGAGACAGCTAAAGATGAGATTGTGGGAGTAGATCTAATAAGAGGACTGGTAACCTTACACTGTCACAGAAGTGCTCCATAAATGAGAAACGTTCTGCATATGAGTAGGTAGTTAATAGATAAGATACCTGAAGATGGTGCTCCGGAATACACAGTATATGTTTCTGGGTTTTGTAGGACTAATACAACTTGAACAATGAAAATGGCTTTATTAGTGCAACTCTTAACATCAGATCTTAACACACACTTCTTTAGGCTTCAGTTCAAATCCAGTTTAGATGTGTCAGTCACTAAACACATCTTGCACTTGTCTGCTGCGTGCTCAGTGGTTTGTGTGCATTCAGTGTTATAGAAACCACCAACAAAATTTCTGTGACTCTTCCCAGCACCCACAGGAGATAGTCTGTGTGGAATTGACTCTGTATCAACTCACCTCTACAGTAGGTGCCTCAATCATGCGCTTGGGGGTAGGATGATGGAAGCTTATACATTACTATTATTATCCAACCTGAACTCTTTCTGTGGATAAACAACTTCAGTGTCTCTAGCTGCCAGCCTGGAAGCTTTCACAAGTGCCAGATTCACCAAAGAACTGTAGCCCATAGAGCAGAAGTGGGCAATACTTTTAGACGGAGGGGGCCACTTCAGAAATTTTTGAAGTGGCCCCAGGCCACCCTGGACACTGACAGGGCCTCAGGTGGAAGGGGTGGGCCCAGGACACTTCTGTGCTTCCCTACCCACTGACCCTGATTGGCTTGGGGGTGAGAGGGAGCACATGAAATCTTTGCCCCCATCACCCAGAGAACTGCCTGCTGTTCTGAACAACTAGAGGTTCCCTCTAAGTGTCCACACCCCTGGTGGTGGGAGGAGACTTTACACGCTCCCTCTCCCCTGGGTCAATCATGTCTCGGGCCAGGGGGAACACATGAAGTCTCTCACTCCCTGCTCCCACCCTGAAAGGGAGCACTGCGCTTAGTCAACCGCCAGCTGAGCAGCAGCTGACAGTTGACTCTAAACACCCTGTGCCCCTTGCGGGGGGGGGGGGGAGAAGGAGACTTTGTGCGCTCTCCCCACCCTCATGGCCTGGGGGTGTGGGGAGCATGCAAAGTCTCCTCCTGCCCTGCTTCTGTCCTGCAAGGAGCGCACGGTGCTTAGAGTCAAAGCACCACGCGCCTCTTGCAGGATGGGGTCAGGGTGGGAAAACACTTTCCGTGCCCCCAGACCTTCATTTGGCCTAGAAGCAGGGAGAGTGGGTGGAGTCTCTCGCTCCCTACCCTGGCCCTTCTAGGGGTACATGATGCTTAGAGTCAACTTTGGTGGTTGGATATTTTAAGATAAAATGGTGGCAAATGCTTAACTGTGAATTTGCATTGGCAACGAATTGACATACTGTGATGGGGAGGGGTGACAGAAGACCCCCTTAGGGGTGCCACCCATGGTGCTGACACTTGCTTTCCTGCTCTCTGAGGTTTCTTACCACCTTGTCCTGCTTTCTTACCGCCTGGTCCCTACCAACCACTGCTCAGACTAAAGGACAAAAGAGATTGTTTACCAGTTACTCATCAAGACATGGAGGGTGTTTCCCTCTCATTCACACATTTAAAACCCACAAAGTATTCCCATTCCATATAGCTAATTTTAATCATGGAAATGTAAGATAAACAGTAAGATCAAAGTAAGATAAACAGAACCATCGGATCATGGCATGAAAGGCTACATGAAATAATTTGCTCAAAGCACATTTGAGTTATGTACATGCATGTCCGGGGGGCGAGGGAGGTCCATCACACCTTCTCCCTGAAATTAATGCCAGAGGGTTGGACAGAGTCCAATGCAAAGGCAATGTATCCAGAAGTTCTCCTCGGCTTTGGCTGCACAACCATCCAGTGCCACCAAACTTTGTGCTGTCACTCCTGGCGGTTCTTCCAAAGTTGTGGGTTCCTGTTCCCCAAAACATGTGGGGGATAGCAGTGCCCCCAGAATGCATATAGCAACATCTCTCCATATGCAAATATCTTTGCATTTTGTCACCATTGCTGTGAGGTAACATGCCTCAGTTTTCCCTTCCACACAGCCATGCAAGAGTATTGTGGCTTTGCTGCTATAATCATTAGCTTAGAAGCTGTGTGATCCTGGAATCCTTTTACTCCTATCCCTAGCAGGCACAAAAATGTTTCCAAAATTTTAAGCATGTTACACAGTTTCAAGAGATGTATTGTCCATATCAGTCTCTTTGTGCTAACCCCTAAGAGTTGCAAGGAAAGACATAAGATTACCAGCAAAAAAAAATGCTATAACGTTTCCAAGTATAGTTTTCATACCACACTGTCTCTTTAGACCATTTGTGTGGTGCAGTATTTGTTCCCCTTTTATAACCTGTGTGTCCCAAGGTGCGCATTCAACAATAGGTTTCTCTCTCTCATCAGTGAGGTATGCCATATCAAGCACTCCTTGGAGGTTCTGGGAAGGAATGGGCTAACAATGGTAACATATCCTCATCCGCCTGCTGAGGCATTCCTTACCTCCGCCCTGAGGTGGCCCATCAGCATGCTCCCATACATCTACAGACAGTCAGAGCTTTCTACCTCCCGGTCTCAGATCAAGTGCCAATTCAGTGTCTCACACTTGTGTGTTCTGACCCAGTGGGGATCCCCCAGTTTCTGCTTCCATGAGTTTAAAGGCAGAGTCACCCCTTACTGGGAGTCAACTCATCTCTCTCCCTCTGAAGCATGACTGACAGACGGGCAGCTTGGGCTTATAGATAGGCACCCAGCATCTGTCTTGTAGCCGCCCCCGTCAAAGATGGATGATCCCCCGTCAAAGATGGAGGACCCTCCTCCGGGCCATCTGCCACTTGTCCATCTGCAGGCACACTTCTTGTGCAAAAGTGCATCCACATCTCAAAAGCACATCGCTTTTGCACAAGAGAGTGTCCACGCTATTGGACGCTCTCTCACATAAAAAGCCCCCCGGAACTGGATCTAGTCGGGCTTTAGGTCACCAGTTGCTCTTGAATGCTGTTGCCAGAGCCCTCCAGAGATGCGTACTTAAAGGGACCCCCTTGGACAGCTGCTTCTCTGTTTCTGCTGCCTGCTTGCTAGCCTCTTTGGCAAAGCAAAGCTTCAGCAGTGCCTGCTGTGTGTGCCCTGGGCTTTTTGGGGGATGACAGCTTTTTCTTCCTCTGCCCTGTGTGCTATGGAGCTGGAGCTGCTCCTGAGCATGTGACAGACCTCCCCCTTCCCCAGGGTCATGCTGCATTCCTTGCAGCGCCTGCTTCAAGCAGCATTCCTCTTCCAGCTGGAGCTAGACCCTGAGATTCTTATGAAGAGCCTCTGTCTTGCTGCAGGTACTCCACTCTGGCTGCCCCAGCCCACCATACATCGAAGATTCTGGAGACTGGACACCAGCTCGGACTGGTGGGACCGGCTGGTCCTGGAGAGGTGGGATGACCAGCAATGGGTACAGAACCTCAGAATATGGAAGGCCACCTTCCAGAAGCTCTGTTGCTGGCTCACCGCTGCCCTCCAATGATGAGACACCCACCTGCGACCCGCCATCCCACTCCAGAAGTGGGTCACAATTGCCCTATGGAAGCTGGCCACCCCAGACAGCTACCACTTGGTGGCACACCAATTAGGGGTGGGGAAGTCTACCATTGGGGCCATCCTCATGCAGGTAAGGAGATCACAGGCTGCAGCCCCTGCATGGGGGAAGGCTGGTGTTGCATAAGGGGAACCTCAGAACAAGGGGCCTGGGGAATGTACGGGGTGGACTGGGGGTGGAGGGAAAGCCCTGGCCCTAGGGACTTGTGCCTTCTTGCCCTCACACTGGCCTGGTCCAGGGGGAGGTGGGCACAGGCTCAAGGGGGGAGGGGTCCTGTGGGATGGTGAGGCCCAGGAGTGGGGGGCAGCCACATCCTACTGGGAGCACACATCCCCACTCTCATTCTCTGTTTTGTGTGCTTCTTTCTCTCCTTCTGCAGGTCATCCAGGTCATCAATTCTCTGCTGCTGTGCAGAGTCATCCCAAGACCTGGATGCAACCATGGGTGGCTTTGCTGCCCTGAGGTTCCCCAACTGTGCGGGAGCAATCGATGGCACACATATCCCCATCCGGGCCCCAGATCATCGAGTGGACCAGTTTCTGAACCGCAAGGGCTACTTTTCAGCAGTCCTGCAGTCTCTGGTGGATCACCAGGTCCACTTCATGAACATTTACGTGGGGTGGTAAGCAGGGCTCATGATGCCTGACTATTTAGGAACTCCAGCCTGCGTGCCCAGCTGGAGGCGGGCACCTTTTTCCCCCGCCGGGAGTTTCTGGTGGGTGACCTGACTATGCCAGTGTGCATAGTGGGGGACGCAGCATACCCGCTCATGCTCTGGCTAATGCGCCCCTTCACTGGCCAGCTGGATCAGACCAAAGACATGTTCAATGTCCACCTGAATAGAGCCTGCCTGCAGGTGGAGTGTGCCTTCGGGTGCCTGAAAGGACGCTTCCACTGCCTCCTCACTCGCCTGGTCGTCGGGGAGCACAATATCCCTGAGGTGGTGTCGACCTGCTGTATGCTTCACAACTGGTGGAGAGCAAGAGGGTGGCCTTCCTCCCGGGGTGGGTGTCAGAGGCCACCTGCAAGGGCCAGGGCTTTGAGCAGCCCTGGACAGCTGCAAACCGCCAGGCCCATCAGGCCAGGATGCGCATCCAGGAGGCCCTGAGAGAGAGGTTCTCTCACGCCCCCCAGTAATTCTCTAGAGGGCCTCCCCAACTGGGGCTTCTGCCTTTCAGCTTTCTCCCTTCCCCCTCTTACCCCCTCCCTTTGCCCCTTCCCTGACCTCCCAGTAAACACACCTGTTTGGTTTTACAACAAAACGACTCTTTTTTTATTAAAGATAAACAAAAGTGGGCAGGGGGAGAGGGGCTGTCTGAACTGGGAGGGGGGATCAGGACTGGGGAGGGGGATCAGGACTGGGAAGAGTCATGGGGCAGCTTGCTAAGCCCCCTTGGATGCGGGGACCTCATCGGGGCTGGGCGTGTCTGGGGATCCCATAAGGGTGGACAGGAGGGGCAGCTGGAGTGGGGTCAGGGTCGGCAAGGGGGCAGGAGGAGGGGTTGTAGGCATCACTGGGGGAGGAGGCATGGCCATGGGGAAGGGAGGGAGCAGAGGCATGGCATGGTGGGCAGATAGGTGGGCTATAGGTATAGGAGGGTGATCAGGAGGGTGGAATGGAGGAGCTGCAGCAGCAGGCGGCTGTTCCCCTATGTGAGACAGGATGCTACACATGGTGTCACAGAGCACCATCAAGTTCATCCAGGCCTGCTGCCACCACTCAAGGTTGGTGTTCAGCCTGCACAACAGGTTGGCAAGGATGTCACACATGATGCTGATGTGCTGGCTCATGAGCTCCTCACCAGGCCTGGCTCGTCTGCGGGTCCCCCATACTGTGACAGATGGCTGCGGTGGCATGGCTGGGTCCTCTGTTCTGGATGATCTGGCTGTGGAGAAGACACAAGAGGGAGGGGCTGTCAGTCCTCCCTGCACAAACATTCCCTGTGGCCGTGCTCTCCGGTGGGAGTGGCGACCGCACCAGTCTGTGGTCCACAGGAGGGGGATATCCTGGGTGCAAGGCCATGTGTGGCCTGCATAGCATACCCTGTGTCACAGGGGCCCCGAGGTGGCCAGAGAACCGTGCTGGCCGTGCTGGCCACTTCCCTCCTCTCCCCCTCCTCCGCACATACACACATGGCCAGGCAGGTAAGGGAAGTGTGGGGCCAGAGTAGCCAAGTGTGGTGGCGGAGGAGCCATGTGCAACCTGCCCCTCTATGGGGTAGCACATACCTGCGGCTCACTGTGCTGTGTGTGTGAGCAGCTGCTTCCTCGCACGTGCAGGCATGCTTGTATGCTGTATGCTGCACTCCAGAGTGTGTGGGAGGTTGTGCCTGCACCCTTGCGGCTAGTCTGCTTGCAGCTGGGTGTGCCCCCCTCTCCCTTGGGGGCAGATCTTGTGTGGCCACTCATAAGGCTGGCAGCAGGGCATGCTGAGGGGCTGGCTGCTGTGGTCATGTGCCACACCCTTTTGCTGCACGTGGTTGCCCGTGCCCAGACTGCAGCACCAAGTGCCAGCCCCCTGTGTGCCCACCTCCCCGATGTGTGTGTGTGTGTGTGTGTGTGTGTGTGTGTGCGTGTGCCAACATACCTGAAGATCCTTCCCAAGCCTCCTCGGAGGCCTGGGAGATGTCCAGGCTGGCAGGGACAGGGTGACGGTCCCACTGTCCTGGTCCTCCTCCTCTTAGTTTTCTTTTTTATCAGACCCAGTGTAAACAATTATTAGCTGGGGAAGCAATCAATATGCACATTCCCCCTTTCATTGTTAAATGGGGCTTACCTAATTCTTTGGGGTTTGATCCCATTTGGGGAGTGGTATCTCAGGAAGCTGGACCCTAAATTGTACTTTTCTTGGACTGAAGAGGTTCAGAATCTGTACTGCTTCTCAGGGTGGGGCAGGGATCTCAGCTCGGGGCCTTGGCTGGGAGAAAACCAGCTGAGCTGGCCCAGCAGGACTGGGTGGTGAGAAGCCTCAGAGAGCGGCAAGGTGAGTGGCAGTGGCTGTATCAGCATTCCTGGGGGCACCCAAAGGGGTCTTCTGTGACTGCACCCCGTCCCAGTGGCGCAGCGAGCAGGGTAAGTGTGCACAGCTGGTTGCTCCGAATGCTAGTCATGATTTTAAGTGTGTTTGAAGAGTGGTTTTTGAAAGACAGACAAAGGAGTTACTGATTTGTTATCTTCTGTTTTCTTATTTCGGATAAGGGAAATAGAGTCAGGAAAATGAGTAAGAGTGAAGATCAGAAGGAATGGGAGGGAGCTGTACAGAATTGGAGAGGCAACCAGGGAAGCAGAACCAGGGAGAACAGAGACAAATGGAGTTAAGGAGGCTTGAGATAGAAGCCAAAACAGCCCAGGAGAAAGCTCCCCATGAGAAAATTCTAAGACTAAGTCTACACTACAAGGTTTTTGCGCAAAAACGGCCATTTTGCGCAAAAACTGGCAGAGCGTTTACACCTCAAGCGCATTTTTGTGCAAAAAAAAAAATACAGTAAATTGACAGGACAGAGGGCTTTTGCCAGTAGAGTTATTCATCTCCTCATGAGGAATAGCTCCTTTTTGCGCTATAGCTCTTGCACAAGAAGGCAAGTGTAGATGCTCCGCAGGGGTTTTTCTGGCCTCCCGGAAAAAACACAGGTGACCTCTTGGATGCTCCATAGGAGGCAATCACAACTCTCTTGCTCCTGTCTGCTGGTCCCTCTTAAAGCTGCAGGCACCCTGCACAGCCATTGTGACAGGAAGTTTGCTCAGAGTAGGTGCCTTCACCGCGCAGCTCTGAGCAGCTCCAGATGTTGCAGCAGGAAGGTGCCCAAGACCCCCCTGGCCCTGCCAGGGAGCAGCCACAGGGCTCCCAGGACCCCCCCAGGGGCAGGAAATGATGCGCCCCAGCCTGGTCTAGAGCAGAAATAGCTACCCTCCTCGAGTTGTGGGGTGAGGAGGAGTCGCTATAAGAACCCAGGGCAAAAAGGTGCAATGCAGACATCTACTCCCACATAGCCACATCCCTGATGGAGCGAGGTCACCCTGCCCGGACCATGGAACAGATCCGGGCTAAGGCAAAGGAGCTCTGTCAGGGATATGTAAGAGTGACGGAGCAGAGGGGGCACTCAGGGGCAGGACCCCACACCTGCCCCTACTACGAGGAGCTCCACCACATCCTGGGGGAGGGGAATCCTTTTCCCCCTCCTTTGTGGTGGACTCTGGGCTGGAGCAGCCTGTACTCCTGCACCCAGAGCCTGTCGCCAAGGAGGAGGAGACGGAAGGGCAGGTCCACGTGAAAAGGGGTGGGCAGCTGGGGTGGTGCGGAGGACGGGGGGGGCATGCAGCTTAGCTGGGCTTGGCTGCCTAGCTTCTTCCAGAGGGGAAGTGGGAGGCTGCCTATGGGAGGGGTGAAAACTTGAGCCCACCACCCTGCCCTCCCTAGGTGAGTTCCCTATTCTATTCCAGAACCCACCTCACCACCTGACCTTCAGAGTGTCCCTTAACCTGCTTTCCAGGTGTGGGAGCCAGCTCTATCCTGCAAAAACCACTGCTGCAGCTCCTAATGATCCATAATGGAGAGCCATGGCCAGTGGAGGCTTTGGGGTTGGTGCCTGTAGATGAGGGATAGCACATGGAGCTTCTGCTGTACATGCCAGCTGCTTTTGGGGGTGGTGCAGAGCCAGGACAGAAACCCTCTGAAGATAGGGAAATGGTGTGGGTTCTCAAATACACAAGCAGTTAGAGTTTGGAGCAGAGAGTAGTGGAGTAGAGTCCCCTCAGCCATCACTCTACACACTCAGGCAGGGGCCAGGCAGCCAACACAGGGTGCCCCAGTGATGGATCTGGCTCCCGCATTAGGAAAGCAGGATAAGGGACCCTCTGAAGGTAGGAAGATGGGGTGGATTCTGCAGTGGTGTAGGGCATTTGCAGCACTCTGAACTCCCTGGACCAAGACCAGAGCCTGCACCCCTACCACAGCCTGATGAAAGTGAATGAGATTCGGGGAGGAAGGGCAATAGAGAGAGCCAGGGGCAAGACCTTGGAGAAGGGGTGGAGCAGGGGTAGGCCCTCCCTCCTGGCCAGGCACACTACCCCCAGCCTGTTCCTGTATCCACCATTGTTCCTGCACCCTCCCTCCTGGCCATACACTTGACCCTCCCTTGCTATTATTACCTTCCCTTGGCCAGAAACCCATGTCCCATCCTGCTTCTACACCCTGCCTCTCACCTAGGCCTTACAACCTCTCCCCTTTCTGCTCCCCACCTCCCTCCCAGTTCCTGCACCCTATCACTATGCCACTCACTGGCAGCCCTGTCACACACACTGAACCCCTCATTTTTTCCCCGCCCCAGAACCTAAAGGGGGGGGGTCCCATAAAATCCACCAGAAAACTAAATCTGACCTCTTGGAAAACCTGAACCTCAGTACTCCCTATCCCTTCCCCTCACTCCTTGGGGCTGGAATGTCAGAGGATTGGGGGCCACATTAGTGAGGGTTGGCAGTTTTGGGAGAAGTTTTTTTGCTTCTCACTTGTGTTGTCCCCAACTGATTTTCTGTGGATCAATGGCCCCGACCCAGAAGAGGTTCCCCACCCCTGCCAAAATAAAGAAAACATTAAAATGTTTTGTGTTGGACATAAATTAATATTTTATTTTATTTAAAATGAAGTCTGATAAACGAATATGAGAAAGTTAAAACACTTAATCTGTTTAATCATTTAAATTAAACCATCCTCCCTAGCTGCAGCACTAGAAAAACGGCTCAGGTGTAATTATGTAATTAACAGTGAGTTTCCATTAACAACTGGTGGTCCACAGAAAGGTTTGCATTGAGCCAATTGATCCATGGGCCAAAAAGATTGAGAATCACTGAAATAGAGGTACCCCTGCCTCTCCCCCTGAGAGACTGCCCCAGTCTCCCTTGCTGCTCGAGAAGAACGCACAGAGAGATTGGGTTTGTTACCACGGTGGTGAAATCACCACATCACTCCAGTGTGAATGACTCTTGGTGAGTCTTCCTCATCCAAGCAGTTGATGATTTAAATAATGTGTTAAGATGCCACATGAAAACACTTGGTGCATCCACTGAAAGGCAGGATGTATCATCTCTGTATAGAGGGTTATCATGTCTTGTGTAACTAGATAAACAAGCCCTTTGTGAGCTCTGTGAAGAGGTGAGATATTTTTACTTCAGCTTCAAGGGATCTGTTCTTCTGTCTTTGGGTTGCACGTTGCCTAGACCTGAATGGAGTTAGCTGTGACAGTGCATTTCTGAGTTATTCTGACACACAAAGTGAAACCTGTGCAAAAGACCCCACGTCCAGTGAGAGAAAGCACTGCTGCCTGAAAAAATCAATTAAAAGTCTCTCCACTTTTCTCCAAAGATCATTTCTACCAGTCAGTGGGGCCTTTACTGATTGGTCCCTTATATTTTTAAGGGTCTTAGGTAATATCATCAGATTGCTTTGGACCCAGTTCTACCTACATGGGAAATGTACCTTTCAAGTAGTGGTGGGAAGGGTTAGCAACATGGTCTTCTCCACCCTGTAATTGTCATGGTTAGTTCAGCATTGTCATTCTGGCTTGTGGAAATGGAGGGCACTTGATAGTTTTGCAGTAACTTCAAAAAATGCAGTTTCAGTACATTTCATTAGGTACGTAAATTACCATTATTCAGTCAACTGTTTAATGTTAGGTCACAGTGGGGCTGCTGCCAGTTCCTCTGGAGCAGCTCTGTTCACAGCAAGCTGGACTCCCCACAGAGAGAGGCTGCTCTGGGCACTGGCATACGCCCTGCCTGCAGGGTCCCCCAGTTGCCCAGAGATAGGGGCTTCTCCAGACAAGAACAATCTCTGTCTACAGTTGGGGCTGGAGCAGCCCTCTGCCCATAGCAGGTGGGGAGCTGCTCCAGTCCCCTCTGATTACCAGTTAATTGGAACCTGTAAGCATCATCCATTAACAGGACTAAGGAAATTGTCCCATGAAATTGTGAAATAGTTCTGGATGATTCCCAGACCCTGCGTCAAATGAGGCTGCATCTACACTGCAAAGTAATAGGTCTCCGGATCCTAGATCTCATCTTGAATCAAGGTTGGACCCCTAGTACTGCAGTCCCATGGGACCCCAGGTCTTGACCCTGGGTTAATGCAATTGCACTATAGTTGCATGGGGAGCTCCTATAGTGCCCAAACCCATCCCTATTGGTAGAGGATTGTGAAAGGAGTTCTTAGAGGGGTCACATGACACCCCTCCTGTCATGTGTTCCTCTTGACCCTGGAAGTACTATGCCCAGGGATGGGAATTCCTGTGGCAGATGAGTAGGGCCTACGGGGTCAGGGTCGTGGCTAGCAGTGGCAGGTGGCGTAGCTAATGTGTCCCTATTTTTGGCTCAGAAAATATGGTCACCCTATACATACTGCAAGTCAAATTCTGCCAGCGTGAGTCAGAGAGACAAGGTAGGTGAGGTAATATTTTTTATTAACCCAATTTCTGTGAGAGAGGCGACCTTTTGATCTTACACAGAGCTTTTCCTCAGGTTTGGGAAACGTACTCAGGGCTAATCTACACTGCCACTTTACTGCTCTGTAGCCTTTTCATTCAAGGGTGTGAAATCATTCCCCAACCCACAGTGAAGCATGTTACTGCACGGTAAAGCACCAGTGTTTATAGGCTCCCCAGTACTGTTAGTTGCTCCCCACAAATAGGTGGGTTTACCTACAGTGGTGGGAGAGGTCTTTCCCAGAACTGGTGCTGTGTCCACACAACTACACTAAAGAGCTGCCACCACTGTGTTTTAAATTTAGGACAAACAAAGCCTCAGAGTTTCCCAGGTAAATTCAAGGTGGGACAGAATGTTTAGTGTAAGGCGTTAATATCTATTTCAAGGGACCATTCAAGGTGAAGTGGCCTGTTCACTGCATACAAGCGTGAACCACAATAAGCAGTGATTGTGATGCAACCTTGCTGGAAGGCCTAGCAAAAAACAGTGTGTCCCAAATGTTGTGTGGTGCTGGTTTGGGAAGGGATATCACCAGGGCAATGGGGAGAAGGGGAAAAAGAATGAATTGAGAAAATCCTTGATATAATCTCAGCCAGGGAGAGTGTCCAATGGTTACTGAAATTTGAAATCTCAAAACAGATTAGACTGGAAATGCTATCAGTCTTCCCTGGGATTAATTCCCTCCAGGCAGCAACAGAGAGTACAATTTGAACACATCTTCCCCTTCTATTGCAGGAATTACTTGGACCCATTTCTTATTTAAATGGGCTATAGTAGGATGTCTGCACCAGAGCCATCCTTAGCATTTATGGGCCCCTACACAGTACTATTAAACTGAAAAGCACAATTTAAACTATGACTCTTTTGCAGGTTCAATGTTCTGCTAATATGTCTGGCAAACTTTATCACATTTAAGTAAAATAGATCCTCTCTGGAGGAAGCAGAGCCAGAGAACAGAGATAGGAAGGGGGAGGTGGGGGGACCTTAAAGGTGCATCTACACTGCAGGGCTTAACTTGAAATAAGCTACACAAATTGAGCTATTTCAATTGTGAATCTCATTTTCAAATAGCTTATTTCAAAATAGGGAGCATCTACACAGCACTTATTTCGAAACAGAGCACTCTTCCTCCGACTTCCCTTGTACAATGAGGGGTACAGAGGTCAGAGTAAGAAGTCCTCCAGCTTGACACTATTTTGACACTATTTCGAAATAACTGCCTGCTGTGTAGATGCGGACTAAGGTATTTCGGAATAGCGCTAATTATTTTGAAATAGTGTTACAATGTAGTTGTACCCTTAAGACCCAGTGTTGCTTTAAATTTTCAGGTGTCCTACCTAACTGTATATTCTGTATATGGGTAATAATAGCCCTGTTCTCCAGCACCTCAACCAGATGTCCATCAAATGCTCAACTTACCAAGATTTGTTTTAATTCTCAGTGGAACTACTTCTGAAAGTGGGAAATGACATCAGGGCAGCAGCAGCCAATTATTAGCTTTCCGTGCTATAATTAGATTCCAAGAAGCACCATTACTAAGAATAGCAATACAAGTTGGACCTCTCTAGTCAGGCATCACTGGGACCTGACCAGTCCAAACAAGAGAATTTGCTGACCAGGGGAAGTTATACGCTGCTGGCAGGCAGCCTCAGCAAGCAACCCAGTCGCACGCTCCCCACCACCTAACCTGACTGGGCTACTTGCTCGGATACTTCTGGCTCCCTGGGTGGCACACACTTTGGCTCCTGCTGTGGGACTCTGTTCCTGTACAGCTGGGAGCAGCTGTGGGACTGGGACTTCAACCCCAGCCCCACACACCGGAGGGAAGTCGTGGGGCTCCGGTCCTGTCCCTACACTCCTGGAGCTGTTGAAGGGCTCCAGCCCTGGTCCTGTGCAGCCCCCAACCAGGCTGCCAACTCTGATGTCCCACCTGGCTGGCCCTCTTGCCCTTAGGCTCCCAGACTCTCTGCTCCAGGAGCATCCATGTCCTGGCCAGACCAGAGAATCTTGGATTTGGGGGTACAACCTGTAGTCAGAAATTCATGGAATTGGGGATTTTAATGGAAGCTTAATAAGCAAAGTATAAGGCTTACCCAGACTACCCATTCTCCTTTTATTTGTTTCCTCCTTCATCATGGCCACAAAAAGTAGCCAGTTTCAAAAACAGCAGACTTGAGAGTAAGAAAGACATCCTTGTTATGACCCTTCATATCCCTTCCATAGTTGCCTGATGTTCCACTTTCCTCAGGTACAAGAGACAATGATGCTAGACTAGACTGTTTGTGGTGGTAGCCTGAAGTGTAATTGAGAATAATGATAACATAATAGTGATCACGATATCATGCTGTAGCTTTGTTTCCAGGCGATGGAAGCAGGGCAATATTTTCTTATCAATTAATGAAAGGAATTGATGCATGGGATTTGGCTGGAAAGGGTAAAAAAAAAAGGAAAAAATTTCATAGCAATAAAAAATTATCTAATATGTATTTAGGATCTGCCAAATGTGTTTCAGGGAATGCTAAAAATAGTTGCGTTAAGTCCAACATGAAAACAGATGTGGACTATGATGAAGCTATAATTACAGGTAAAGATAAGTTGAAACATACAGTAGAAAATTATTTTTACCGATCTTTTTTTGTGGAGCTGATTTATTGCAACTAACCTGAGAAAACAATGTCTAATGAAGTTGAACCTTGAAGCCAAATAGGCAAACTTATTATACTCATGGCCTAACATGATATGTTCCATTTATATTGCATTAGAAATTAGAATTGGTCTCAACTGGAGTTACACTTCGCCCTGTAAATTCAATAAAAGCATCTATGTTGGTAACTGCTTCACAAACATTGAGGACATTTACCCCCATTTCTGTAAATGGATTACATAATTTAAAATGTGATAGAGATGCAAAACACCTAAATGAAAATGAATACATTCCACTAGGTAATTAAATGATTCTGCTTGTGATAAATATGAAACAGGGCAGAGATTTTTAATAAGGATAGATGAAGTCAGTATTTCCTAGCTTAAAAATGGCAATAAACAGAGGTTGGAGTGTGCAGATTTACCTCCAGTAGCTTGAACAGGTAGCAGGAGGTTTATATGTCTATAATTTAAAATAAAAAATAAGCAAAGAAATGATCAGAATAATATAACATAATTAAGGCCAGAGATGTAAAGATAACATAAGAATCAATCTTTTTAATAAATATTTTACTAATTGGATACAGGCTCACCGATTTTCTCTAGTGTCTCAGGCTATCGTTCCAGTTTAATATAATGATTTGTCTACTCAGTTGTCTGATTTAGCTAATGCTATCCCTATAAATATACCCTGTCTGTCAATTCTCCAGCCACAAGTCCTGCAGATAGGGGCAGCATGTAGCTGAATTTCTGCAGGAAGGGATGGAAGGATGCACACTGTGAGTTATTCACAGTTAGCCTCCCATTCATGCTTGAGCTTTGGGAGTCTGAATAGTAGAACAAACATGGTGCCAGGCCTATTCTGATGCGACAGAATGGGAGCAGCTGGATTGGCTAATTTTGAGAAGACACAAGATTTCACCTAGTTCTTGCCCACTCCTTGCCCATAGGCTTAATATAGAACATAGTATATTGGGCTACATCTACACTACCGTGAGGATCAACACTCTTGAGACTGATCCACCAGCAGGTGATTTAGAGGGTCTAATAAAGACCTGCCAAATCAAACGTAAATCACTGTCTGGTTGACTCTATTACTCTATTCTTTCTCTATTCCTGAGAAGAGTAAGGGAAGTTGACAAAAGAGTTTCTCCCATCGACCTCCCACAGTGTAAACTCAGAGATACTTTCCAGTTATATTATTTAATAGCCTGAGTCTACATACCTTAAGTTGACTTTCTGCTGTGGTGTAGATGTAGCCTTATTGAGGGTGTTCTCTTCTCCACATGGCTAACCATGGTGTGGGCTACATGGTCATGTTAGGCCACAGACTGGCCCTGGAATTGCCTGTAGAAGCAGCATCAGCCACTGAGCAATCAGTGCAACAGCCACCATGCTTGTCTGGATTTAAAGTCATGATCATGCAAACAGCACAGTTTATGTATTGTCTTTGAAAATGACAGGTTCATAGCACAATATATCAAAGCACCGTTGCTTTCCTCTAACGTAGAACACATGAGAGGAAAACAAATCTTGAAGATGCACCACAGACAATAACTAGATCAACAACTAATCCTTTCTAGGGACCTAATCCTGATCTTAAAAGCAAGAGCATCAATGGGAATTGCACACAGAGAGAGCAAAATTTAACCTTTGGAGTTCAGGCTGTATCTGTTTAGTTTTCCGGCTACAGTGAACCTGAGTTCAATTTGTTTCAATATCATCCTTAGAATTGATGTTGTCTGATTGATTTTCATTGTGTTGCCCTGCTTTGCTCCAGGGCTGAATTTGACCCAAGCTACTATTTGAATTTTCTTAGCTACAGAATTTTGAATCATTTCCATTTAAATGAAGTTGAAATTAAACAGAAAAATATCTGAGCATAAAGAGAATGAACTCATTTATAGGATGAAAAAAATAGGAAATGTTTGCCCAATAGTATCACAGAATGGGAGTTAATATGTATGAACTATAATTTATCTATAAGAAAATGAGAAGAACAACATAGGGAAAGTAGAATGTATAAAGAGGAGTTAATCTCTCCATGTAAAAAACAAAAAGTAATGAAAATAAAATGGAAAAAGAGAGGGGTAATTAGAAGTGAAATTATATTTTAAATAAATGAGGGAAAGTAAAATCAGAATATAGAAACTGGAAGATGAAAAGCTGCAGACAATTCATTTCATTTTAACACCATTAAGACAAGGAGCAAAGAAGTATAAATACATCGAAAAATAATGATGAATTGGAAATTTTCAGGGATGGTAGTGCTGTCTCTTACTCTTCCCACAAGAATATAAATGAACTATTTTGCTACAGTCTCTGGTCAGACTGAACCGCATTTGAGAAATACCTAAATATGTACAAAAGAGGCTTCATTCAATCTCATCCTTAACATGCTACTTTTTCATTTTGCAGCCAGCTTTGGGAAGGAAAAAAACAAGTTTCTGTGGCACATTAAAACTTGGACATATTGCACATCTGTTTATTTAAAGAGAGATACAGCCTGATCTAAAATAGTGATGCAATTTCTACTTATCCTAAATTAAAGCAAAGTCAGATTTTGGTTGTGCCAGGAAAATGCCTGTTGTGCGTGGAATTTGATTGTTTTCCAAAACATGGAAAAGGAGGGGGCTGAGCAGAGGGATGCTATAGTCACAGTCACCATTGGGGGCAGCAGGGGACAGTTATACTGCAAAGTGACCACTAGGGGCAGCCGCACTACCAAGTGTCCAGTTTGGTATCACCATCTTGAATGTTATCAGCCCAGGTAAGTGGCCTCCCAGCCCGAAACCCTTAGCCCCCAGCCTTCGGCACCAGTGCTAGACGAGGCGGGGGGAGAGCTTCACCACCACACCACCATGAGAGAATGATCAGAGCCAGGCAGTGTACTCTTGGTCTCTGCCACAGGAGCTACCCTTGTGCTGTGCCCAGGAAGCACAAGAGGGAGGCCTGTGCAGCCCCCCCTGGACCCAGCTGGGGCCTAACACCCATATCCCTTGGCCAGGCCTGCCTGCCCTCTGGCCCTGGGGAGCACCAGTGGTTAAGTTTTTTAGTCTCACATATAATATTCATATTCCAAGTTAGAAAGTAATATTTATGTGTTAATGAGGATTTACAGCTAGGCTATGATGTCTACACTGCAGAGCTATTTTGGGATATTTTCAGTATCCCAAAATATCTATTCCACATCTTTTGAGCAAGCCCATTGATGGAGAATTTTAATCCGAGGGTTCGGATGGGGGCTCAAAACCCCTACCAAATCAATTCCAGACACCCTTCTTAAGCAACCAGCTTTATTCAGGAATGCATTCCAGGGCAAAAATCTCCAGGATACTCTCAGGAAAAGATTTTGCAACTTCCCAAACAAAAGGCAATGTCTTTTGTACTATCTTACATGGTAATCACCCCTTTCCACTGACCACTTACAGTTGCATGCATATATAGGTCATGCCCCCTTGCACCAAATTTCCTCCAATCATTACCTGTCCCCTCACATTCCCTTCTCAGGCCTTACAACAGGTTCAAACCAGTAAAACAGGTCTATACCAGTTTCACCTATCCCCTCCTGGTTGTATACCTGTGTCTAAGCACATACCTCTTTACAAAGACCAGGCTTAACATCCAGGTCACACAGAGGTCATACTGACAACAAATTAATTTTATCCTTCACCATTATTTCAAAATATAATGGGCTTGCTATTCCAACATCCCTGTAAATCTCATTCCATAAGGGATGTTTTGGAATAGCGCTCTATTTTGAAATTTGGCTTAACTCAAAATAAGCTATGCAGTTTGCATAGCTCAAATTGTTTAGCTTATTTTGAGCTACAGGTACATACCCTTACAAAGCAGTGAAGAGAGCAACATTACACAGTGGGAAGTATTAGTTTGCACAGATGTTCTTTCCTTCCAACAAAAGATGCTCATAGACACGAGACAAACAATTGTAAAACATAAAAGGACGACGGATTTTGTTCTTTGCTTTACCCATCCATCCATGAAGAAGTGAAGTGTACATGAACTCATCCCATCATCTTGAACTCTGGAGGAAGGGAACAAAAATGCCTGACAAAAAGAAAGTGTATCTTTCTGCTGCTCAGACCCTGATGGGCAAGGATTACTAAGAATAAGCAAAGATCCTCAGTGCTTGACCTGGATTAGCCCTGAAGGGCAATTCTTTAGCTTATTATAGGGTTGGCTGCTAGTATTCAATGTTAAATCTAAAGTCCAATTGACCTGGGATAAGTGATTTGGCCTTTGGGACAGGAACTAATCTGAATATTATTGTGATTTTTGGTGTAAAGGACCATCAATCACAGAGATAAGCTTGCTTGGATGACAAGATAAACTGGAGTACCTAAAGGCTCCATCTTTGACTCCATGCGAAGGCTTTTGTAGTGCTTGAGTAGTTTGCACTTGATGCTTGGTTGGTAAAATCTTCAGTATTAAACTCACAACCAATTGGGGTTTGGCTTATAATAGTCTGCCATATTCTTGAACCACTTCTTGACCATCTCCATTAAAAAAGATCAGTTACTATGC